>JAKCOX010000018.1:10315000-12815000 GCA_022605575.1 Laterallus jamaicensis coturniculus
GATGGAATACTAAAAGTTGTATTATTGCTTGAATATTTTTCTGTGAATAAGTCATTTCTTGCCAGAGATGATTGAGAAAGTATCTGTATTAGAGATTTTTCTGTTAGATTTTATTCAAAGCTGTGGTATGGTCACATAGAGTTTAATGGCAAGCAGCATAGTGTATGGATTTGGGTTTGAACCCTAGGCAAGATACTTCTGTGTATGGTAAAATGTAAAAAGTCTCAATTGCTGGAACTTGAAATACTTTTTTTAAGTTCTAAAGAAATTAGGATTTGAATACAAGGAGACTATAATGCCTTGGATCAAATAGAGCTCCTCAACTTAGTCTTTTCAGCAAGGGATGTGGTAAATGACACTTCATTTGGAAGCAGAAGAGAGGAGCGAGTGTGTTTAGGTATTTTTTGGTGGGTTTTTGAAAAACCTTTATAGAACATAGCAAACTACTAATAAAACTGTGTGTTGCAATGTGAAATTTCTGTAAGCTTTCTTGCCTCCCCTGCTGGTGTTGTTTGTCCCCACCCTAAAAATGAGTGTTGCTTTTGTTGTGCAATACTACTATTTCTCTCTTTCTACTTTCAGGTCTTGACTCATCACTGCTCCTTCAACCGAGTCACACTGTATTCTTTGCCCGACTTAAAGACATAGTTGTCACAGATGTAGATTCAAGGACCCTTCATAAACAAGTACACAATTAAAAGATTTTAAGTTTTAATTAATTCTGGATTTTGTGTGTATACAAGTGAAGTGTAGCACATATTCTTATTTGACTCTCTTAAAATATTTGATTTGTCATAAATGCCTATTTCCAAATAAGATAAATGGTAAAACATAGTTTTCCTATTGTAAAAGTGGATGTCCAAAAGGATTAATAAAAGGTAATAAATGAATCTAGTTTGGACATCTGATAGGCTCACGATATATTTGGTAATTCTTTGTTTCAAGTACCTTTCATAGAAGCTGCTGATGGATGGTGGGTACTGTTTCTCTCTCTAGGCTGTGTCTATAGTAGGAGATGAAGTTTTCAGTTTCAATCTGACATTAGATCCATATGCTACTGAGGGAGAAGCCTACACTGACATGTCAAAAGTGGATGGTACTGTGTCTTTGAAAGTAGGCTGCATTCAGATAGTCTACCTCCACAAATTTGTCATGTCTCTTCTGGTAAGTCTTTTTTTTCCGTTGTATGTTTCTGCTCCTTTCTTAAATTGGTCATCTTTTGATGTGTCCTCAATACAAGTGGTAACTTAAGTTTCTGAAAGAAAAGGGGTTTTTTTGTATGTATTTTTAAAAAACTTTAAGCTTTAACTGGTTTAAATTAGCAGTTTCAAAAAGAAGAACACAGCAAGTGGGTCACTTCCTACCCTCTGCTTTGTAAATGCAGAAAAGCTTTGTGTTATTAAAGTGTTTCAGAGGTGGTGTGTTCACTGCATCCTCTATATACTGGAAATAATCTGAATTAATTGTAAATATATCTGAGCTAACATTACAGGCAAAAGTTTCTGTGAGGCTAAATACTATGCTGATGGCAAATTAATCATGGTAAATACCTGTACCTTTCTTAGGCATTACCTGGGGGCAAAGAGGAGCTCTAAAACTATGTGGGTCCCCAAAAGCTAAGGCAGTAAAGGAATCTTGTAGCTAATGAAGGAAAAGAGATGGCTTTAAAATGAGTGGTTTGTACTGAGTAATATGTTTTTGCCCCTCTATTGGAGGTCATGGTGGAAAGCACTCACTAGTCTTTCCTCAGGGGAAGTTAAACGTATTGTGTAGCATACCTGGTGGTTGGCTGTGGTGGTTGATGCAAAATGAGTGTAAAAAAACCCCAAACAACCCAAAACCCAAACAAATAAACCTCCACCAAAACAACCAACCAACAAAAATTGCCAAAGCAACCAAACAACCCCCTTCCCCAATACTCAGACCTCTTCACAGATATTTCTTCTTTTTTTCAACTGCTTATTGTAGACCTTCTTGAACAACTTTCAGACGGCTAAGGAAGCACTGAGCGCTGCTACAGTCCAAGCTGCAGAAAAGGCTGCTACCAGTGTAAAAGACCTTGCTCAGAGGAGTTTTCGACTTGCAATGGACATTCACTTGAAAGCACCAGTTATAGTCATTCCTCAGTCCTCAGTTTCTCCCAATGCTATAGTTATAGATCTTGGCTTGATTAAGGTTCAGAACCAGTTTAGCTTGGTGTCTCCAGAGGGCAGCTTGCTCCCTCCAGTCATTGACAAAATGGATGTACAGCTGACAAAGCTGAAACTGTCTAGGTAAAGTGCACTTTACTAAGTAATTCCTTAACTAGTTGGTAATATTAATGCTCTGTAGCATGTGAATCTACTTGTTGGTGACTGTGTCAAATATTTGGTCTTGAAATACTGACCTGTTACCTTGACAAATAAATTAGCAGTAAAATAAAATACTGTTCTGCTCAGGAACAAATTGCTTAAGTCTAAAGAGATATTAAATTTGAGATTTTAAGATGTTACTTTCAAAATGCAACAAATTACTTGAATTCTAATTTCCTACCATGTGTTCTGTTGTTTGGTTTTGTCCCCCCCCTCTTTTTTTGTAGGACCACTATGGAGACAAGTCTGTCACATTCAGACATTCAGATACTTCACCCCATTAATTTAAGCCTGTCTGTGAAACGAAATCTATCTGCAGCTTGGTTTCACAAATTGCCAGTACTGGAGATCACAGGGTATCTGGATACAATGAATGTAAGTCTCGTGAGAAGGTGGTGTTGAGAAGCTTGTGATACTACTTTGAAATTTCTTGTCTCCATTGGATGACCTCAAGATAGTTGTTTTTTGTGGCAATTTGTATACTTGTGAAAGAAAATAACAGATACATCTTGGATAAAACCGGAGTTAAAATACGTAGAAGCATGTCACTTACACAAGAGTATTGCAGCCTTTGTCATTGCTTTTAATATATTTATTGTTACAGCTTCAGAAGTTCCAACTTTCTTAAATCTCCTAATCCTTTAACAATAAGCTGTTAAATTCCCTTGTCCTTCGTGCTGCTGACAAAATGAACACTCCTCTTGCCAGGCACTGTTCTGCTCTGTTAGCTAACAATAAGTTTAAAGAGAAATGTGTTTTTTCCTCAGAGCTGTTATCTGTGTTTTTACAGGTTGTGTTAACTCAAGAGGATTTGAATGTCTTTCTCAAAGTGTTGACGGAAAACCTTGGTGAAGCAGAAGGAGAACAGACTCACATGAAAGTAGTACTGCAGCAGGAAGGTCAGGGATGGAATTTGTCATGAATATTAAGTGTGTTAACTTTTGGGAATAATGAAAAGCCTTTAGTATGCAAGCGTAGATCTCATAAAATGATGTGTGATTAAAATCTTCTCTTTACTTTTGCAAGGACAGCGTTCATACTTTAATACTTAAAAAAGTGGAAAGATTTTCGGACAAAATTTGGTAATTATGTTAGCTAAATTGCCACAGAGCTAACAAGGTATTGAGATGGCAGAGGAGTCTTGTTGCCAGAACATGTTTCTGTTTTCTTTGCCTGTTCTGAAGGCAAAGGCTCTGCTTATGGAAACATTGGTACCTTATCTTAGGTGAATGTGAGCTATCTGAAAGAACGGCTTACACAGCTGTGTTTTTTGAGCTAAATGAATGATGGCAATTTCAACAGTTAACCAATATATTGAATGCTTCAGGTAAAACCCAAGAAATGGAGAAATCTGTCTTGATGCAGGATAAGAGTGTTCTGGAAGGAATGCTGTCTGAAAAAAGCAAAATAACATTAAACAAAGATGTAATCAATATGCTACTCAATTTTGAAATCAAAGAGGTATGTATTTATCTGTAAAAATAGTTTTTCCTGAATCCACTACTCAAACTGATTTCTTGGAAGTAGGGAGCTCTTATCATTTTAAAAATCAGTTTTAACTGTTTAAAAATGATAGTACATACCAATATAAAAAAACCCAAAAAAGCTCTCTGGAACCCAGGCTCTTCAGCTGTTTCTTTAGGTGTTTTCTGTCCACAATCAGTATGTAATTATCCAATGCATACCACCAGTACCTTTTGGCAGCTTCTAACTTAGAGATTTTCTGTTGTGGCTGTGAAGACTTTTTTTTTAATGGTGGGACTGAGGGACCTTACAGGCTGGACTGTGGTACTCTATCTGGTCTTACTTAATATATCTGAGAAACAATTCTGTCTTGTTTAATGTGGCTTTATATGTCACATGGAAGTTTTTCCTAATGTAGTATCCACATTGTCTGTGGACTCTGTCTGATTAATGATAAAATGTGAATTTGTTGATGTACAAGGAGTATTCCACAACCAGGCAGAGAAAGTGTGTAATTCCTTGTGTGGGAAATTGTTAGGTTGAGGCACAATATTTAGTTCCCAAGAATGGAAGATTACTGTCTTGCGAAACAAATGCATTCAAACTATTCATTCCCAGTTACATCTAGTTCTCTAGTTTTCAGCTATGTTTAGAAAGAAAAGGTTTTCTTACTTCAACTTTCAAATAGGGGTAATGCTTAAAATACTTTATAAATTAAGCATTTTAATGTTGAAACATTTTGTGTGCTTTATTATTTGCATAGCATTAGATAATCACAGTTTGATTCATGTTGCTATCTCTTCTCATGTGCCCTTCCTTCCAGACCAGTATAATTTTAGGAATGCTTTTTTCCATATTCAAACTCTGTATGTAACGTTTCGTAGTGTTAGATTGCAATACTAAAGCATAGCTTGACAGAGTGAAGATACACTGCTAGACAAAATTAAATTCTAGCCAAATTAAGAGACTTGAGGTTTTTCTTTTGTTAATGAAGCATTTCAGAAATGATTGGTTACTTTAGCAAACTGATGATGCAAGTTCTTTTTGTAAAAAAGGTGAAATGTGTAGATTAATACTACTTTGTGAGCTTGCTGAGGCGATAATGCCCACTTATAATTGCATGCCATGATACCTGGGCAGCTTTACTGAAATAGTGAACTTATTTCCCTTTCAATATTAAAGGTTGTGATAACCTTGATGAAGCAGGTTCAGAAGGAGAGATATCCATTGCATACTCTAACTGTGCTACAGCTTGGAACTGAAACCAAAGTTAGAAATCATGAATTGACTGCAGCAGCTTATCTGAAAAAAATTACGATGAGATGCATTGAAATAAATGGTAAGTCTTTAAGAAAAATGGTGTGTGGTCATCCAGTGTGCGCACTCAACATTTGTAGCAAAAGTCTAGCATGTTCAGAAATAAGAATTAGGGGGAGTGAAGACAGGAGCTTACATGCCAAATTTGTTTGATGCTGTCCTGTGTATTTCTGATGTAACTATATTTGTTTTACCTGATACCGAGTTCTACTCCTGTTGCAAGAGTTAGCTTGAGTTAATTTATTTAACTAGCCTACTTTGGGTAGGAATGGTTGCTCCCGAGAAGTATTCTATCTGTTCAGAATGTTTTGATGAGTTCCTTGAGCCTGTGCTTTATGAGTAGCTGTGGCAGCCCTGGAAATACAGAGTGCTTCCTTGATTAATCAGGTAACTATTCCAAGTGGAAGAACTGGAATGACCTAGTATTCAAACTAGGAACATATGGGTTTGAATATTATAACCTTACAGTAGGAATGCAAAATGAATTTCAGGAATGCGAATAGCTTTCCAATTTTGAATTGTCCTTCAGGACCCAGTTAAGTTAACTTGGGCTAGTTTAACTAAAATGGTGGATACAGCATTTTACAAGGTAATGCTTAATCTGCAGCTTCTCAGTGAAAAGAGATATTTACTTTCACTTTTTCATCAGGAATAGTATATAATTATTATATGGCATAGGTGGAGCAAAGATTTTGTTTAGAAAAGCTTTACAGTTTTTTGTTTCTTTATTTGCAGACTCAAAAGGAGATCCTCTTTGCATTATTAACTCTTCAAGTGAAACAGATGAACATCTTCTGAAAATGGAATACATTAAGGTTTTGATACCTTTTAACTAAGATTATATGGGCAATAAAAGAAGGCCTCCATACACACTAGCCTGATAGGGTTTTTTTTACCTTGTTTTAAACCTGCAGGATCTGTATGTAAAACTTCGCTATGTCTTCTACTAAATACTACTTTTCAACTTAATGTTTCATTTCACTCTGCTGTTTCCATATAGTGCTTGCTTTATATGCAATCAACATAATTACTGAAATCACTGGTGAAACCAAATATTTCTACGTGTCCCTCTGAATAATACCAGTTAGTACTGTCTTTGAAACTTAATAAATGAGATTAGTCTTTGCCTAGCTAAGTGAATGGGGGCCTCTCTACAGGTGATAAAACTATCATTTGAGGAGTTTTGTTGATAGCTAGAGTTTTTGAGCATTTCTTTAAAAACAATAAGTGCCCTTCAAAATGCCATGAATGTTTGGGAATCTGATAGGTTTTAGAACTAGCGGGCTACTCATACTCATCAGTAGTGGTGTAACTTCTAGAGAGAAAAGCAAATGAATTTGTTCTGACAGCGTACTAAGCCTAAACTGATAGGATTTAAATAGATCCTGGGTAAGACAAAATTTTGTAACTGGACAGTTGAACTTTCACAAAATACGTGTTAAAAATACCATTGAGCAGAGCATTGTGAGTACCCCCTTCTGGTTGCCTCCTTTGAATGCTTTATTTAGAGAACTTGCTTCATCACTTCCCTCATTTTCTTTTGCAGTGGGAATAGCCTGAGTTAACTGAGTTAATTTAGTTAATTCGGTAGTGACTGTGTGCTTGGGCATTTTTTTCTTCCTTTAGGCTGATCCTGATGGACCAGATTTTGCTACTACTTACAGAAGCACCAAGCAAAACATCAATGTAAGTACTGGATGTATTAAATATATTTTTAAGCTTCTGAAATAGTAATGGTTGTGTGAACTTGTTAGTTGCCTGCTTTTCCTCTTTTTGTTGAAGGAAAAACCCCAACTAAAAAACCTCACCAAAACCCAACCCCCTGACTGTCATTAAAGCTTACTGCTTTATATTTAACTACTACAAAGAGAAATCCAAGAGGAAAAAGATTGTGGATGTTTTTTTTTTTAATTTTATGAAAGTATTTAGTGTATTAACTAAAACTGTATGGGTTTAGCCAAATAAAATTTATAAGGACATATTTTCTGAGGTATGTAAGTGTGCTTTATTTTTCAAGTGTTACTCATAGCAGCGTGAGAAAAAAGGCCTTGTTTTGGAGCTTGAAAGTTTGTAATAGAGAAACTGAGATGTGAGGTGATGTCAAACATGCTTTCTCAGAGATCTGTGTTCAGTCAGTCCTTTTTTTACTACTTCTGAAAGCAACTATCCTTTGTCTAGTTTTCCCTAGCATCAGTGACATCTAAAGTGAGCAGGTCACATTTAAAAAACCAAAATAGTTTCCTTTAAAGTAGTAATGGTGGGTGGAGCTTGTTTCTTGACAGGGATATATGGAATTTGAAGTGCTTGGACTACTTCAGGGTCAGGAAAACTGACATCTCTTAACATATCAGTAAAACCACTGTTTACCAAGTGTTGGATATGCTAGGAAATGTTAACTAGGTGATGCTAGGTTTCACAAAGTAATACAGGCTAGAGTAGTTGCTACTCCAATGCTTTGTTCTGATGGCAAATTTTGAGTTTTGTTCTCTTGTATCATACTTACTAAAACATCTCTAGACATTGCTCTGAAGATATCAACTGAAGTGCTCAGTAGTCCATAATGAAAGGCAGCAGAACTTAGAGAGCTTACTGAAAAAGCAAAACTACATGAAACATCCATGTTTAGACTGGCAAGGTTCCTCTGTAACTGTTTTGTGCTTCCCTTCCTTAACTTCTTCATCTGTTTTAGAGCTTGTGTGGTGTTAAGTTGAAAGAGTAGGGTGACATGATTGTGAAATTGAGCAAGATGTGTTGTACTCAATTCTGCGATGGTAAGTCTGAGCTGTCATACAATGAACTACTATTAAATAACATTACTTTGTTTTCCTGCCCTCATTTTAGGTCATCTTTTCACGTTTGGATTTAGTACTTCACACAGAGGCTTTGCTTTCCATCATGAGTTTTCTCACATTCAGTGTTCCATCGGGTGGTCTTCGTGGTACTGACAAAGCTTCAGACCCCAAGTCTCAAATAAAACAAGAAAAAGGAAATGCTCTTAGACCAGGTACCACGAGATTGGAAGGGCTCTAGTTTGATACTTAACAGCATTTACCTTCTGGTTTCAATGCCAGTATTGCAGTATATTTAGTGGAAAAACAAGGCATGCACAATTGTGTGTGGCAAGAAACTACTTTTTTTGAAAAAGAAGGCTAGATATTTTTCTGTTGCTTAGTTTTACAAATTCTTGCATAATTTAACTTTTTCCTAGGAAGTGGTCTGACTTTTTATAATAAATGTTGAATAAAAGATGTTGTGAACAGCACCAAAGCCTTTGAGCAACCTGGCCTTGTAGGAAGGTGTCCCTTGCCATAGCAAGGGGATTGGAACTAGATGACTCCTAATCATCAGTGTCAGAACTTCTGTTGTTTTCCAGTCTGAAGGCTCTTAAGAGTGCTTACATTGCTGAAAAGAAATATTCTTGAGCTCTGGGGGAGCAAGGAGTTCTGAACTGAAAGATGTATTGCTTATTTTAATAACTAGTATCTGTAACCTTGAAACAGTATGAGAATTTTGTATGGAAGCTCCTTCAGATTGTTTTTTCTGGTCCTGTGTGGTTGATTCTTGTGTTTATGTTGTTTGGGAAATGAAATCTCTAATTCTGAGTGTATTGGAATTGAGTTTCCAGTAGCTGGCTGTTACACTTGGTGTTCTGCAGGCACTTTGAATTCTGCTGCAGAAACTTTTTTAACCTGTTTGCCTGAATTGGCCATGCTACTCTCTAAAGAAAGGAACATCTCTCATGTGAGAGAGAGTTCCAAATACCGAAATGTACACTATATTCAGCATGCTGCTGTGTGAAAGCTAGATATTAATGAGGAGAAAAAGCATCGTATTGATTGCTGTTTGCCTGTGTTAGTTGGGTAGTTGTTAATTCTTGTGACAGAAGAAAACTAGGTTAATAAAGTCTTTTGTATCTTGATTACCAATCAGCAGTAACTTTCAGGGAATAGCTGCAGGTTGCTTTTTGAGTCGTTCATACATTGACAAACCAAATCATCTAACTTGTGTTTTCAGAAACTGATTTTTGACGTTCTTGTATGTCTCTTGTTTCCTGTCCAGTGTCTGGTAGTGCAGACCAGAGTGATATCTGTGAATTAAAACTGACAGCAAAACTAAATGCATTCGGTATTACAGTGTGTGATCAGACCTGTAGAATTGCAGACATAAGAATACAAGGTAAGCATGTTTTGTTTAAGTATTGAATTAGTTGGTGCTAGCAAGGAACTCCGTTTATCCCCTTCTGAAAGGCTTGTGTGTGCACTGTGTGTGTTTTGAATATATTTTGATTACATGACATGACAGTAGTTAAGTGTTGTAATAGCAAAAATACCTCTTTTGGCATCTTCAGTGCGAGGGGAGAAAATGTTTTACTCAGGAAAAGGAGGCAGCTAATTTCTAGGTAGAGTAAAATTTTTTTTTAAAAAAGGTACCATATTATAAGTAACACAAGCTTCCATGTTTTTAATAGCTAGATATTGACAGTGCTATTTGGAGTTCTCACTCTAGTCCAGAATCAATTTAATTGGGCAAATTTATCATGTGTTTCAGGGTGGCGACTTCTGTCTTGGGCTTAGCGCTGGTTATTGTGTAGAAGAATGCTGGATTCTAAGCTATTCTTTTTGTTTCTTTTTTTTTAATGCTGCTTTTAAAATGTTTATTTAGTAAATACACTTCAGTAAATTGCTGTCTTCTGCTGTTTGTCTCAAACTAGGAATGGATGCGTCTGTAGTTATGAAAACTAAAAAGATTAAAGTGTTCTCCAGACTTGAGGACATCGTGATTACAAATGTTGATCCAAAAACAATCCATAAAAAGGTGATGTGTTCTGCAGGTTGTAAATAAACAAGATGATGTAGCTTTTAAGTTACTTAATGACAACTCTGTAGTGGATTTGCTGTGTTTATTTAATACCAAGCACGATGTAATACCAAATATTAAACAAAATTTCATTGGTTCATTTCCTTTATCTCAGGGAAGCAAAACATGCTCTCGTTCAGTGTTTAATTTTTTTAGTCATGTTTGCATTAATGTGCTTAACTGAGTAGCATGGGTTAAATTTGAAATGGACTATAGATAACTAAGTAAGAGGAGGCATACCATAAAATCTCTGATTCAGTTTCCTTTTGTGGCTAGCATGTATGCATCCAGGTATTGCTGATAAGTTGTAGTTGATCTTTGTGGAAATATTTCTTATTTGATAAGTAATAATTCTAGGAATTACTATTACTGGGAGGTTTTAACTATATGGACTTAATTTTCTAGGCTGTCTCCATAATGGGAGATGAAGTGTTTAGATTTCACATGTCACTTTATCCAGATGCTACTGCAGGAGAAGCCTATGCTGATATGTCAAGGGTGGATGGTAAAATGTCTCTGAAAGTGGGCTGCATCCAAATAATTTACCTACATAAGTTCTTTATGTCTCTCTTGGTAAGGCATTAGTTTCAGTTCTTCTATTGCCATTAAAACTGTTTAAAAAAAACCCCCAAATGTAAGCAGGTCCTTGAGATCTGTACCTTGCGCTGAGCTGATGCACAAGCATATAGGAGTATGTTGCTTAAGTGTCATTTAAGTTGCACTGCTTCATAGAAGAGTGGCTCATATGGTGAAAGATGACAAAATAGATAACAAATTTGACAGCTTTAACAATATCCTAAAAACTAAATAGGTAAGCAGTATCTTGACTTGTACACAATTTTAACCTTTTTCTTTTTTGAAACTTGCTTGGTTGAGTCTGAAGATTTGTGTTTTTACCACAGCTGTACCATATTTAAGTTTAAATTTTACTTGCCTCTTGTGGTGAGGCTTATTTGCTCTTATCTTTTTCACTGCCTATCAATAGCACTTCCTAAACAATTTCCAAACGGCACAAGAAGCCCTGACCGCAGTCACTGTCCAGGCAGCAGAAATGGCTGCTTCCAGCATGAAAGACTTTGCTAAAAAGAGCTTCCGCCTCTTAATGGATGTCAACCTGAAAGCTCCAGTTATAGTTATTCCTGAATCTTCAACTTCATGTAATGCTTTGATAGCTGATCTTGGCTTAATCAGAGTTCAGAATACATTCAAGCTGGTGTCTTCAGATGAATCTTCTCTTCCTCCAGTCATCGATAACATGGATGTGCAGCTAACTAATTTGAAATTATCAAGGTATACATGGAGTTTTCTTATGACTTGTCGAGAAAGTGGGTCTTTGTTCTGTATGCAGCCTTGTTCTGTTATTTAAACAGGCAATGAAAGCATACAAAAACTAAACACACACACAAGTTTAGGAGTGCTAATAGGCACACATGTCCACAATCTGTAACTCAGTTACTGTTCTCTCATTCCTTGTTTTTCCAAGAAATTTTAATCTTAAGCACATACCTGGGCATAACTGCATTAAGCACACATTCATTGAAAATTAATTATAGCCATAGTTTTGCTAGATTAGTATGATATTATTTGGGATTCTGTGACTAAGTCTTTTTCTGCTTCTTCCACTCGTTTTGTAGGTGCATTATATCCACAGATTCTCAGCCAGATTCTGAAATTTTGCACCCTGTGAATTTGACTTTACTGGTCCAGAGAAATTTGGCAGCAACTTGGTATCATAAAACCCCAACAATTGGTATCAAAGGAGACCTAAAACCAATGCAGGTAACGTCAGAGCTGCATCATATCTTTAGCTGGTGAAGGAACAGTCTTAACAAGACTATCACGTAGTGTTAGTTCTGATTGTAGCTCCTAATTGTAACAAGTAATTGAGGATATTTTAGGAAAAAAACGACTATTGAATTAAGGCCTTTTGGCCAGGATCATTTTCACTAGACAGTTTGGTGGAAGCTGCATGTTGTTTCTCTGAAGTTTGCATACTATTGACAAAGATAGGGTTCTGTGGTGGGAAGAAATAACTGTCACCAAAAAAAGCTGTGGGTTTATTAATTACAGATTGCACTCAGTGAAGAAGATCTAACTGTTGTAATGAAAATTTTACTTGAAAACCTTGGAGGAGCTTCTTCCCAGCCAAGTACTGTGCAAGAGAACACTCAAGAAATGCAGATCATAAAAAAAGGCAAAGTTCCAACTGACTCTGATATTTCGGAAGGTATGTTAAATTCAAAAGCTGAATGTACTTAGGCAGAGGGCTATTTGCAATTTCAAACATCATACTTATCTGAAGCACTTCAACGTGTGTAAATAAATTTGTAATTGTTACCTATGTGTTGCCATTGCACATGCCAAACTCTAAATGTGAATATACACACATAAGTGGAGTCTGAGCTGTTGATGCTGAAAAGGTTTTGTAATGTGGTTTTTTGCAATTCATCTTTTATAGGCTAGTTTTCTTCAGTCTGTCAGTCACTCCTGTAAGGTGCAGGTGGTTTAAAATAAGAAAGGCCAAGCCAACTACCCCAGAATGTTAATGTACAATTATAAAGACTGAGCACATTATTAGTATTCAAATAGTGTGTGAATGCAAACAGTGTATGTCTCTGGATTAATTACTTTGCCAAAATATCTTTTATCTAAAACTCAACATATGCAATATCAAAAAAACCACCATTCAACCAATAGCTGAATTGGTGCTGTATGAGAAGAGCAGCATTGAGTCCCTGAGAAGTCTTGGTGCTTTCTGTAGCTCTTCATTAAAACAGATGAAGAACTGCTGTAAATTTATGAGAGCTTTTTTTTAAAGCTTCTTAAACCCTTCTATGCTAGATAATTTTAGTATGAGTTGACTAGAACGAAGTCATATTGAGTAAATAAGAGTACAAATCGTTCTGAGTAGTTTTCTAGATGTAGAGCTTTACCTTTTCCTATGACTTTCTGATCGTAATTTTAAACCTAAACAAACATAAAAAGCCTGGCACAAAACCAACCCCAAACCCAGAAAGGCCATCCCTAGGCCCAGTGTTCTAAAGAAATGTAAGAATATTTTCTTTTCATTGACAGATCCTCTTCCTTTTGGACAAAAAACCGTTTCTACTGTTCAGTCTTCTGTGGAATGTTACACAACACTGAAATTTGACTTCAATTTTGAGTCACTTGCAGTAACTCTCTACAATAGTGATGTGCATCAGGTTTGTGACAAAGCTTTTCACATACTGAAGGGGTGAGGAAATCAGGCTCCTCACATGGACAAAACTAAGGATATTAAAACAAAAAGCTGCAGTGCTTCTGTTGACTTTGTAATGCTTGCCTTGTGGAGCTTATGCAAATTATCCTGGAACTTTGAGGTTTTATGGGCAGAGCATGTCCTTAATTTGAAGCACAGAAGTTCTAAAAATCACATTAGAAAACCTCGAACCGAACAAAACCACATACCATTTGATTCAGTCATTCAACATTTGATTCCAGATATCTGAAGTAACAATCCAAACTTGAAAAGCAGGAGTTGCTAGCCTAGAAGACAGTAGTTGTATGCATAGAATCTATGGAACCTATACAGTTAGTAAGCAGATCCAAAGTTTATATGGGCCATGATTTCCTCTTACATATTCCTATGAGCAATGTGAGCATCCTTCCTGTGCTGAAAACAGAAGAGAAAGATGTGCAGTGTTGCCTTGTCTTTATGGCTTATTCTGCTTTAGCCAGATGTGAAGGTACATGCTTTGTAAGTCTTGTTTTATAGTGAACTTGTGATATCTGTGCATTTAGGGTAACTATAATGCAGGAATTTGTGGTGCTCCTTGCACGAGATGTGTATAGTTTTAAAAAAGTTCTTAACACAAGTGTCACAGGAATTGACACAGCATAATGGGGTTTTATTTTAATTTCTTTTTCTTGTCCTTTCTGCTTATTGCTGAGGTCTTGGTTATAAATGAGTTAGTGTGATAGGGGTGAAGGGATCCTTTGATAGCAGGTTCAGAGTTCAGATGGATTATCCTTCAGTCACACATTCTGAAGAACTGCTAGAAATGCAGTGAAGAAACTACTGCAACCCAAATTGCTATTTCTGTGTTCTCAGTGAGTTTCTTGGACTAATTTGTATGCTTGGAGGATGACAGCACCAAGCTATAATCGGATCCTTCCATTCATGAATCAAAATACATGTGGCTAGCAGCAAGGGGAATGTGCCAATTACTTTGTTCTGTGATAACTAGTCCTACTCTTTCTCTTCGCGTAGAAGTCTCTGCTTTCGCTGCACAGTGACAAATTACGTCTCGGTGAACTCCGACTGCATCTCATGGCATCATCGGCCAAGATGTTTTCAGATGGCTCAATGGATATTAATGTTAAACTCAAGGCATGTACCCTGGATGATCTCAGAGAAGGAATTCAGAATGTGACTGCAAGGTTGGTTTGAGTGCATCTGCAATGAAAAATTTCCATGCAACTTGAGGAAGGCTGTTTCCTTGTTCTATAGTTTGCTTCACCTGGGACTGATAAAATTTAGTAGTGCTGCCCATTGTTGCTTGTCATACTAAAGCAATGAATGATGTAATTTTAACACCATTAAGCAAGTCTTTTATGTGTTGATTGCTCAGGATATCTAAAGCAAAACAAAAAAACACTTGGGAGGCATGAGTATTACAGTAAACTGTAAAGAGCAAGCAGCCTCAGCTAGAGAGTTTTGTGCACTGAAACTTCAGTCTGATTGTTGCACGCTACACATTTACTTCCAAAACTGTACCAAGCAAATTTTAAATGGAAGTTGCTCTTCTGCTAGAGAAGTTTGAACCCTCTTATTTCTGGAAGAAACACTGCTTGTCTTTTAATTCTTATTGATAAAAGGCACTGGGAGGAGAAACTGACACAACTTATGCAAATTTGTTATTCTAGATGTATTATGAAATATTTCTTATTAAACTTGTTTTCCAGAATGATAGACAAGAAAGAGGACACAAGTGACAGTTCTATGATAGATATAAGCTACAAACAGGATGAAAATGAGACTGAAGTCATTGCTGTCCTTGACAAGCTGTACGTATGTGCCAGTATGGAGTTTTTGTTGGCAGTAGCAGATTTTTTCATTGACTCAATGCCGGCATCCTCTACTGAAAGACCTGCACAGTTCCAATTAAAACATGTGGCTTCTGGGAAACTCAAGCCAGAGACAGGTCTGTAGAACTAATTTCTACCTGCACTGCCTTTTTACAGACTTCATATTGAAAATAAATAATCCAAAAGTTGTCAACTTTGTATTTTGCTAAAAGAGTTGATTTTTTGCCAAGTGTAAATTTGCCACTGATACAATGGATTGTGGTAAGCTGTAGTAGTTTTTAAACTGCTGTGTTAAGTAGTGGAGTTGTATTCTTCAGCGAAGCTAAATATTGAAAATCACTTGTGCTAAAGAGGATTTTTACCCATGTCATATTGCAAAGGAAGCATCCTGAGAGTAAAAAGTGCTTTGTAGATAGTAGTGAACAGGTAAAGAGAACGAAGTACTTTTTAAAGGTGAGTAGCAGAGAAAGTCTTTTGCAAGTTGTGTATTTTGAAACTGTAGGTTATTTCAGTTTAGTTATGGAAAACTAACTTTTTGACGAACAGCTTTCTTGCTATCATGCTTTACCTTCAGTCTTCAACTTCTGAGTTGGTTGGGTTTTTTGCTGTATGTGTGGTTTTTTGGTTTAGGTCTGTTTTTTATTAAGTGATTGCTAGGCTTGCCTGAGTTGTCAGACCTAATTTCTGGGTCATGTTGTATAGCTGGTTCCCAATAGCCCTCCTGTTCTTTTGGAGAACTAGGCAGAGTGTTAGGAGTGAGCTTTGTTATATGAGTTGTCCCAGTGGTGTTAGCAGTTCACTTCCTCTCCTCTTCCCTGTTGGGAGATACGCATGAGTCTGCTGATGAGGGAGAGCTGGTACACACGCCAGAAAAATGGCACTTGCAGGGCCTGCTCAGCACTACCTAAAGGTGTTTCTGGCTGCAGACCATGATTTGTAGCTTTCTTTGCATTCCCTGTTGTGTACCGAGCCTCAACATGGCACCTGTTCCACTGTGTAGGTGTGATATTTTGACGTTTCTGGCAAGTTTTATGTACAGTTGACCCATATACTGAGTCCTAATTGCAGGAGGCTCATACACCATACGCTGCCTTTTGTTAAGAATCGAAGTGACCTGATGCATCAGTAGGGTTTAATTTTAGGTTTAGATATTATGTACATAATAATACTTTCAAACCTTTTCTATTCAAATATATATATATAAAAAACCCTTATTTTTGCAGAAGTACCTGCACGGCCAAATATGACAGTAAAAGCTGTGATCATGGATCCAGAAATTGTATTTGTTGCTAATTTGACCAGTGCTGATGCCCCAGCCTTAAAGGTTTCCTTCCAATGTGACTTTTCTCTGATATCTGGAAAAGATGCACAAAGGATGACTGCTCAAGTGAAGGGCTTTAAAGTGTTGGCCTGCGCCTTTCTTAAAGAAAAAGAAGACAAGAGTGTTACTACGGTAAGAAAACTTGGTTTTCATAAAGAAACAAGTAATGAGACCTGCTGGCAGGTATGTCTTTTAGTTGGCATATCCATATCACTCAGAAAATTCAGTTTTCATCTTGTTATTATGAAGATAGGAAGGACTGTGCCTCTGTGGTAGGTTTTTTACAGGTGAATCTTTTATCAGGAGGCATGCAGGACTTCATTGCACAGAGCTTTCTAAAATCTACATAGTGCACTTGTGAATAAAACTTAAAGTTTCTTAGGGAAGAAACACTATGAGGAGCTTTGAAGACTAAAAATATCTCTGCCTCTCAGTTTACTTGTTGCAGCAGAGTATGCTGATCAGCATGCTGCCTGGAACTTGATCTATTCATTCCTGGCAGGGAGCATGGGGACACGAAGGTGGCCTGTGTGTTCATCTTGCACCTGGTATCTTTACCTGTGCATTTAGTTTCCTTAAGGATTCAGGGGGATTTGACTATACCATTAAGTCTATCTGCATGTTGGGTTTTTGTTTTGTCAGTTTTTTTAAGCCTTAAGTCAAAAGTTTTTATTTCACGAACTTTTAACCTTTCAGTACAAAATGCCTCCTGTGCAAATTCGGATGTTGGACCGAAGCACAGTAACGCTAGGGAAAGAATGCTGTTCCTCTGAAACATGTTGTTTCCCTTTTTAATCCCCCTTTGGCCTATGGGATTAAAAAGCACAAGACTATTTGAAAAGGTTGTATTGAAGGGAGTTGCCTTAATAATCAAATCCTATTTTTCACTCAGGTGTTACAGCCATGTTCTTTGGTTATGGAAAATATGATACATGTGTCAGGGTTACAAACTGTGGCAGTAACAATAGAAGCACTTACTATAAAGGTAAGATTATTGAAACTGTCTTTGTGTTTTCTTTAGCTGCAGCTTTTTCTTTTAAATTGATGTATTGTTATGGAAACTGTCCACTTGGCCCTTTAGTTTCATTCCAGAAATAGGCATTTATCCTTTTTTAGAAGTGCTCTCTGTTAGGAGAAGTCATTACATATTCCTTGTTTGGTCAGTCTCCTGGCAAAAAAGGATTAATTCCAGTACTTTGGATACTAGGATTAACAGTTTCTTCTTCCAAATCCATGGAATACATTTCCCCTGCCACCACTACTACTATTTTTCCTTACAGAGGTAGTTAGCAGCATGCAAACATTAGGCTGTTGATATAATTTTCAGAATGATATGATATGAAACACTTGGATCTTAATAGATAAATTAATAATTGAGTCTATAGCAAAGGGCTTCATTGGAAGCAATACTACATTGTTCCTAAGGCATAAAGCTTTTGACAGGTGTACTCTACTGCTGATAGAAATGGTGATGCACATAACTCTGCAAGCATACTGTTCTGAACATTTTGGAGTATTTGCTATTTCCATTTATCATACAGTTTTTATGTTAATCAGGTTTAAAACTTTTTGAGTTATAAAGGACTTCCTTTCTCCCTTTTTTCAAGATTTCACCAATAATTCTGAATACAGTGATGACGATTATGGCTGCCATAAAACCCAAAGCAACAGAGGAGGATTCTAGAGGAGCAACTGAAGTTTCTGAGAATTTGTGGGGAGTTAAGCCTATAGATGAGTGCAACGCTTGGTTTCTTGGTGTTGATGTAGCCACAGAAGCAACAGAAACTTTTAAGGACCATGAACATACTCTGAAACAGGAGAGATTTGATGTTGTAGTGAAGTCACTTCAGGTGACCTTGGAATGTGGTCTGGGACATCGTACTGTCCCTTTGTTACTAGTAGAGTCTACATTTGCAGGTGTCCTTAAAAATTGGTCCTCGCTGATGGAAGTCACTGCTGATATGTCTCTGGAGGTGTGTATGCTCAGACTAATTGTTGTTTCATAGCACAATGATGTACTTGTGGCATTTGATTTTGATGCCAAAGTAATTCTCTCAAGCAGTGTATTAGAGGATAGAGACTGCATTGTATTAAATGAAGATGTTAAAAAGATAGTTATCAGGCTGTCAGGTTGCTCTAAAGGCAAGCTGGTAGTCAGTCTTGTAAAATGGTTGTCACTTGACAAAAAATGTATGCATTTCTGTATATTAATTTCTGAAGCCATTAGGTATCCCAAAATGTGAGAAGAAAATTGGTTTGTTTTCTTCTTACTGTTTTTATTTCCAAGTGGTACTGGAGGGAACCCAGTCCTTAATTTTTAAATACCATACTGAATTTTGATTCTCTCTTTAGATTCATTATTACAATGAAACCTATGCAGTGTGGGAACCACTTATTGAACGAATTGAAGGAGGAAAGAAGCAATGGAGTTTAAAGCTGGAAGTATGTAAAAATACTCAGAACCATGTGAAATAGTTGGAATAGCTATTTTTGTGACTAAATATTGACCTTATGAATGTGCTGCTTTGGGGTGCTGTTGCAATTTCCCTTGGGGGAAAAAAAAATCAGATTTTTTAAGATACTTTAAAGCTTTTCTAAATCATGTTGATTGTCCAGTGCATGAGCAAAATGTAGTGTGTAACCACAAGACACAGAGAAGACCAAAAGCAACTCGATTGCCTTCAATGATAGCATAGAATTTTTATGTTGGTGTAAAGCGACAGATTCATAAGGTAAAGTAGATTTTCCTTTGCTTGGTGAAATTGTCAAATGTAGGTCAAGTTTTTTTGCTGTTTCAATGTAGGAGAAAGGCAGTTCTGAACAAATAGATTACTAATGAATATTTTGTTTCAGATGAAGACCAACCCTGTCCAAGAGAGAAGTTTGATGCCTGGGGATGATTTCATTGTTCTTCCTGAGCCACAAACTGCAGTTAACATCTCCTCAAGGGATACCATGAATATAACAATATCAAAATGTTGTCTTGCTGTTTTCAATAATTTAGCCAAGGTAGTCCCAACAGGCACAAGGTGCTGAATTATGTGGTTCTGTGGGAAGTTCAGTTTTGAGGGGTGTTTTGTTTAGTTGTGTCTTTACTGGGGTCTTTTCTGGTTGTTTTTATTTTTTAAGACCTTTCTGTGGTGATGGTCACAAGCCAATGACTGTTCTGCAGACATGACCAATATTCTCTAGCACAACTGAGGAGTTTTACTCTGGTTAGTCCTCTCACTTAACAAAAAGGTGGTGCTAGCTTTTGAAATAGGCAATTTCTGTGTTAGAGGAACAAATATGCTTATGCAGGATGTAAGGAGCAGGACTATTTATTTTTTAATTCTAAATGAGCAGCAGTTTTCTAAGTTAATACACTCTAAGTCTATATTGGCAATGAGCTACTGTAGCTTTTGTGTAATCAAACAAATGTTTGTAACCGTAAATTGTTGTTGAATATGAAGTATGTACATAGTGAATGTGCTTGGGACTTCTGTGTCCCAGATATTTTTTTTTTCTTACAACCCAAGAACTGTAAAAAAAAAAAAAAGCAAAAGAACATGAATGATCATTGTAGTATCAACATTTGCTGCAAATCACAGAATAACAATGAAATTTTCTGCAAGTAACCTTGACTTCCAAAATGCTGCTTTACAAAGCATGCACATAGCTTTTTTTTGTTTTTCCTTTAAAACAGTAGCTCCAAGGACCTGTCTTTTAAAGCCTTTAGATATATGTTATTGTGGCTACTTATGTATGACTTATATCTGTTGTTAATTGCAGGCATTTTCAGAAGCAACTGCATCTACTTTTGACTATTCCTTTAAAGAAACAGCACCTTTCATAGTGAAAAATGCCGTAGGTGTTCCTCTCAAAGTGCTTCCTAGCTCAAATTTTCGGATAACTGGTTCAGCTGACAAAGAAAACATGAACATTATAGAAAGTGGTCAGAACATGGAACTGGAGTATGCTGGTTTTGAAGCCCCCCAACGAGGAAAGGTGTCTGCGTTGTACCGACAAGAAAGTTCTGTCTTCTCTTTAAATTTAGGTATTATGCTAAGGAATACTGTGCATTATGATGTGTTGAGAACAGGAAAATGGGAGAGTCATTATGGTTCAGTTCAATATGATCAAAATTGAAGTATGCTGTGTTGAAACAACTTCTGAATACCGATGGCAATTAAAAAAAAAAAAGGAAGAAAATGAACCAGATACTGATCTTCTTCAGATGTAAAATTCCTACCCTTCCATTTTCCAGAGAGTGAAAAGTACATAATTTCCTCCCCCTTCCCCTCCCCCATTTGGAAGAAGTAGAAGACATTGTAGCAGAGTAGAAGACTTACTGAGGTCATAGGCCTGTAGGTTCCAACTCCAGTTAAACAGGATCTTCATTTTTTACATCCCCACTGCCGTGCAGCTTTTGGCAGTTACCCAGTTAGTTGAGACTCCCAAATCATTACTACTAATGTACAATCTTTGAGGGGTTTTCGTTTCCATCCTGTCCAGAGGTCCTTAGCCATGACACAAAGTTCATGTTCTGTGTTGTGTTGTTAACTCAGTCAACAACAACAAATAGCTTTGTTTGCTGTTTGGTATATTTAATATGTAGTTTATATGTCATGATCTGAAGTTATGGTCTTAGAGTATTCTGACCTTAAAAGTTTTCCTTCAGTGGTGCTCAAAAGCCATTTCAAAGTGGGTTTGTGAGGGAGCATTTTGATCCTTGTTGTTACTTTAGAGAAGCTAAATTATTGTGCGAAGAGCAAATGGCCATGTGGTTTGTTTTGCCTAATTAAGACTTCCGTATTTTTATGGATTAGAACTTCAAGGATATAAAGAACTGGTGACTGTTCCTGTGGCTAAACCAGGTCGACGACTGTACAACATAAAAAACCTTCTTGTTGATCGTTCAGACTCAATTATTGTACAGATAGATGCTACAGAAGGAAATAAGGTTATTACTGTCCGATCTCCTCTGCAGGTAAAAAATTCCAACTGAACAAACCAAAAGCCTGAAAGTGCTTATCTCTGAGTGTCTTTTCTTCCTTAATGCATTTGTTTGAGATCATACTTTTCTAAAAAGTTACTTAGGGGCAGTTTATTAACTATTTTACACTGTTACATGAATTGTTATCTATATCTGTGCATCCTTCTGGTAAATTAAAAACTTAGTTTTTACTTTTGTTTTTCTAATATCCTCAATGTTGAACTTGGGATATGTACTTTTAACATGACTTAGTATTTGAAACATGCTTTTCAATTCACAGACCTTGAGTAGCATAGTTTTCTCACATATGCTTGCATATTGTTCTGCAGATATTTTTACTGAGGTATGTAGAAGTCTGTTCTCTGGGGGAGTTTAAATCTGCTAATGTTAGTTTTCTTTGTTGCTCTTCATACTACTTCCTTTAGAAATTTGTACCATATAAATGTAATGAAAATTATTTGGTTTGATCCTAGATAAAGAACCATTTCTCAATCCCGTTTGTAATCTATAAACTGGCTAGAGACTCCAAGGCACTGGAGCCAATTGGCATATCCAAGCCAGAAGAGGAATTTCATGTTCCTTTACATTCATACAGGTATGGTTTTTCTGTTCTGTAGGGCTAATCTTTGATTGATGCACAAATTCAGCAGTCGTGTAGAAGCTGAAAGAATGCACTTGAAACTCGTAACTGGGCTAGAAATCAAAAATGCTGCCTTCAGTAGGCAATTACTGTGCTGGAAAAGTCCTTCAGAACGTTAACAGTTACTTCAAAAGGACTGAAGTCAGCTGTCAATGGAAAGCTATCCTGTGCGGTTATCTGTGTTCTTTCCATAGGTGTCATCTATATGTTCGGCCAACAGGAATGTTAGAAGGTCAGTTTCAAGAGTCCACGACTTACATTGCTTGGAGAGAAGAGCTTCATAGAAGCAATGAAGTGAAGTGCTTGTTACAGTGCCCAGCCATCGAGACAAATTTCTTGCCTCTAATCATCAGCTCAACAGCTGTACCTGATGAACTAAATTTTATTTCCACTCCTGGAGAGGAGTGGGATCCAGCCTACATTATCCACTTTTACCCCACGCTGACTGTGAGGAATCTTTTACCGTATTCCCTGAGATATTTACTTGAGGTACCTTAAGTTATTTTATGGTTTTATTTGTAAATGCTTTACTCAGTTTTAACTTTCATAGAATTGGAGGTAAATGTAGAGTGGGATATACTGAATGTTGGCTCTTGTGTTTTCTGTGGTAAATAGAGAGTCAGCTGCTGGATTGATTCAGGAAATTTTTGCAACTGTGTTTGGGTTTTTTTTGAGCTGGGTGTTTCTGGCCAGTTTGCCTTACTTGTACATATTCATCCTGTACTGAATTGGTTGTTCTCCTTTACAGTCTTCTGAGATCCTGTTTGTGTTTTACTGGATATATTTTGTTTCAAAGGGAAAAGGCATAAGAAAAAGCATCTGAAACTTCTGGAGTTTTTCTTCTGTGTAGAAATCACAATTTGCCTCCAGTCTCACACCGATTCTTTACTGAGGGCTATTGTGAGGTCTCCCTTGCACAAATTAAAAAATTGTTTTGTGGGATGCTGCACAGGCTGTTTTCTTCTTTCAGTAGTTTTAGTACCTCATATTTCTAATGAAAGTTGAGTGATTTAGTAAACGTGAATATTTGTTATTTATCATCCTAGACAGTTCTGTTTTGTCCTAGTCTCATAGCTGGCTGTGGCATTCATTTAGATCTTCCTTTCAGTTCTGTCCAACATCCTAATGCCACTATTTCCTGCTTTCCTTAACTTCACTGTCCTTCAGTACTCTAAGTCAAAGAATGTAGAACAGTGTGCTGTTGTCTTGGTTAAGAGTTTCAAAGTAGCTAGAAACTGGTAATTTGAATCTATTTTTGAAGTCAGTGCACCTGTAGATGGATCTGTGCTTATTGCCTTCATATCCCTTGACTGGCCTGGCCACTGTTCAGTTCTGTCAACTATACAGTTGACAGTAAAAATTAGGAAAGTTGCTGTTGTAGGACAGCAGTGCCAGAGGAAATCTGTGGTATCAAAAAGTATGGCACAACTGCTGGTTTTCTGTCTTGAGTGTTCTGTACTGTGAAAAGTCCTGGCTGCACATGTGCACCAGTCTAGTTCAGTGCTGGACCTAGCCTCTGAGTATACAAATAAGAACTCATTGCCACAACCCATTGAAAATCATGGAGGAGGGAGAGAACAGCAACACGAGATATGTTGGAAGTAGTTGGCTTTCCTGAAATCTAGAATTAAGCAGTCTATACTGTCCTGCAAGAAACCTGCAAGTGATTTCCAGTTCTGCACAGGATCAGGCTCAAATGGAAAGTGATCAGAGTTTGGTACATATGGCACAGAGATGCCTGAAATGTGTGTCATGCAGAAGAATAAAATGCTGGTTTTTGAATACCTAAATTTTGGGTGTTAAGAAGTTAATTTGCCCCATTTTAATTTTTCTGTAGGGAACAGCAGAAGTCCATGAATTGACAGAAGGGAGCACTGCAGATGTTTTTCATTCAAGAATCGACGGAGAAATAATGGAGCTTGTGTTGATCAAGTATCAAGGCAAAGACTGGAATGGGCATCTTAAAATTTCTGATGAAATGCCTGAATTCTTTTCAGTGTGTTTCACATCCCATTCTGCACCAGTGATGACAGTGGATGTTTACATACATACTAGGCGAGCTGGAAGCCGTATGATCTTGTCTGTGTTCAGTCCTTATTGGATAATCAACAAGACATCCCGTGTTCTCCAGTATCGAGCTGAAGACACTCATGTGAAGCATCCAGCAGACTACAGAGACATTGTGTTGTTCTCCTTTAAAAAGAAAAATATTTTTAGTAAAAATAAGGTATGCTGTTTTAGACAGAGGTTGTGGTGTTTCAAAATCCCGCTCTGAGGGGGGGAAACACATACGTATTTTGTCTAAGTTTCTTTTTTTTGTTAGTATTTAAATCCTATAGGCCTTTATTTGGCTGCTGCTTTCTTTTTGCTATTTATACTTTTTGGTCTAAGTAAAAGTGACAGCAGGTGGACAAAAGGTCTCTTGCAACTTTTTTCAAAGCCTGCACTGCTGGCTTCCAACATGGCCAGTAGCTGGCAGATAGTATAGAGGCCCGGAAAACTCAGTGGGTACCCTACCACAAAACTGTTGCCTTGGAGAAAGGAATTTAATGTGGATGTATAAATTGAGAGTGTGGATTCCCTTTGTAGTGGAAAGGAAGGTTCTTGTGAATCCACTGAAAAAAGAGGAATCAGTGTTGTGTTTTTCTGAACTCGGTACTTCAGTGTTTAAAATACGCAATGCAAATATTCTGTCATATTTAAACTATTCTTTTGGTTTGATACCATCAAATGAAGTGTACTATAGTGGAGGATTTTTTCTGAAGTGGCCCTTCCTTCCTTTTAAATCTTTTTTTTCACTCAACATTACTTGAAGAAATGGTTGAAGAAAAAGGTTTGTCTTCTTTTGATTATTTCCTTCCTCCCCTCCCCTTCAAGTTTGGGAAGCACCACAAAATCATAGCGGTTTTTCCCTTCTGTGCACTGTCATATACATGAAAGTCAATGAGAACTCCTATCTTGTTACATTTTACTGTAGCATTTTTCCCAGAAGTCAGGCACAGGCTAATGAATCAGAACATGAATAGTGATACTACTTGGTTAAGCTTGTTTTAACTTACAGAGGCTCTTAAAAGCATTTAGGTGTCATCTTTATGGTGCTACATGTGATACAACACTTGGTAATGCATGAACTATTACATGAAAATGGAATTACTGAATTACTTGCCGTGTTGTTGTTCTTTGTGTCTAGATCCAGTTATGCATTTCAACTAGCACTTGGTCCAGTAGCTTTTCCCTTGATACTGTAGGAAGCTACGGATGTGTCAGGTGTTCAGCTAATAACATGGACTACCTGGTAAGACAGGCTTCTGTGTTTTGTGGAGCTCTCTTGGGGTTCTTTTGGCTTGATGTCTTTTTCTCCTTAACACTTTTCACCACTTACACCGCTTTTAAATCATGGAAATACTTAGTATCTAGGATAATAATTTTTATGTTCTAGCTATTCAGATCTGCACCTGGCAATAAGTACTTTCTCAAACAGAAATATTGGTGTAATTCATGAACATGGTTTCTGTAACAAACATTTAGTACTGGGCAGTTTGAGAGTTCACGTTAGTATTTTCATGGTGGAGGTAAGTTTGCATTCAAAATCTGTAATTCTGTGCAAGTCTTTAGATCGTCACTGAACAGCCTTGTCTGAGATATACCTTTCCCTAGTGAAGCAGAATCAAGAATATACTTTATAATAATGTGCAGATAGATGGGAAGTTGAGTTTCCATATACTCTTGAACTCATCTCTGATGATACAATCTTTTTAGGTTGTCTTGATTGCTCAAGAAAGATTCCTGTTGGGTTTTCCCCATGCTATGGCTAAAACTGTCTTTTTACCATTGTATTAATGGTGTCGCATTGTTTGCTGATTTCACTGCATGCTGTTTGGTTCTTTTATTATAGGTATTCAGAACACAAATGTTGTGCTCTGGCCTCTGTTAATTAGTGTTGGCTTTTCTTTTATTCCATCCTAACTTTTCTCTTAAGCTTGTTGATTGTTTACTCAAATTGTCCTTATTTAACAGGTTGGAGTCAGCATCAAAATGAGCAGTTTTAACCTCACCAGGATAGTTACCTTCACTCCATTCTACACAATAGCAAACAAATCGTCTCTGGAACTAGAAGTCGGAGAGATTGGTCCTAATGGCTCCTTTCCAACTAATAAATGGAATTATATCTCAAGTTCAGAGGTAAAGTTTCAGTGTTTTTCCTTTGGGAGTTAAGGTAGATAAGCTACTAGTCTCTAGCTGTCACTTAAGGAAAAAGGAGTTCTCTTACAGAAGCTCTTTCCCTGATGGTGTGATATGGATACTTCACATCTCAGGGCAACTTGAACAGCTTGAGTTGCAAATGTTGGTAAATTAATCAAGTCTTTCAGTTTAGGTGTTTCTTATATGTAGATGAGATGCTCATTATGAGATGCTGGGGTAAGAACTAAGGCGTTTGTAATAGTTTTAGTGAGAAAGGACTGTTTTGCTTTACTGCTGATTTTCTAGATTGAACATATATAAACTGTTAAAGTTATGTATATTTCTCATTTTGCAGTGTCTTCCATTTTGGCCTGAAAACTCTTCTGGTGAACTTTGTGTAAGAGTGGTTGGCTATGAAAATTCATCCAAGCCATTCCTTTTTAAAACCCAGGACAACGGTACTTTGCTGAGCCTGGAAGAATTGGTAAGACTGACTCTGTGTGGTCTGTTCTTGTTGTTCTTCACTTTAGCCATGTTATTGAACTTGATAAAGATTGACTGCCTAAGACTGTCAAGATCAAAACCTTGTGCCTTAAGGTGTTGGTGCACTGCGTTTTGGTTCTGTTGCATAAAAAAGGTTGAACTGAGTTTCCAATGTTGTTAATTTTTTTTGTAGTTGTGTGGTCAAGTTGATTTAGTTTTGACAAGTTTATGAAAACCTGAAGAGCATTATCACTATGGAATTAAAAATGGTACACTGTACCTCTATCACCTGTTGTTCCTCAAAGAGTATTGCCTAGATGCCTTCAGTTGGTTTAAATAGCTATCCTAAAATAGGATGTATCTCTTGCTTTCTTGTATAACTAATACAAGTTAGAGAGACACAGTTCATGGTTAAAATGGTTTAGGATTCAACTAGTAGAATTTTCATTATTTCAGAACTCGCCCTAGCTTGGAAGTAGGGAATGTGTATATAAATGTAGCATGTTCAGACAAGTCTTTGGAGGTAACGCTTATCGTATTAATACAAGTGCCTGTGAGGATAATCTAGCTCTCCAGGTTGGCCAAAACAGGTGAAAAAAATGGTTTTGGAACAAGATATCATCAGTGATCAGGTGAGGCACTTAATTAGTGGGGTTTTTTTCTTCACTGTTCTAAGATAGTAGATGGCTCAGCTTTGCAAGAGAATCCTTTCAGAGCTTGTATGTAGTGAGGTTTTGACTGCTACTGTGTGGAGAGCTAAACATAACTTCAGACCTTCCAACACAGCCAAACTGTCAGATTTCCTCCCAGACAAATATTTGAGAAAACTATCTGAAGAGGCTATATGACAGAGAAAGCATGACATAGTTCCTTTTATAAGCAAACGAGAAAGAATTATGTAGTACAGATGGTGGAAATATCTTCCAAATACATTGGAGGAAAGGAGCATCTTGAGATGCATCAGAAGACTTAACAATGATTTCTTTAGAGGTTTACTCAACCAAACTTTTCTACTCGGTGATAAGTTTAATGTGTTATTGCTGTATTTGTCATAACTTTAAAAACTTGACAAAGTTTCCTTGGAGTAGCCTTTCAGACTTCTCAGGAGAATGCAGGGAACTGCAGGCTTAAATGTAACTTTGTTTCATAAAAATGTGGAGGGAATGCTTGCTTATACTTTTTAATGAACTTAGCCAGATAAAGTAATTGCTCAAAAAGTTGGATACAGGTTTTCAAGTACGTTAAATCAACAAATAGGTTGTGGATGTTACTGATGTTTGCCTTAAGCCAGTGACCAATGTGTTTGCACTGACTGTTACTAGACATCATGAAGCATGTTTCCTTTTTTCATTTGTAAGAAGCCAGTGAAAGAGACACCTAAAAATAACTTGAATTTATGTGTAGAACAAAGATTGAACTTTCCGTTAACTTTCTTTCCAGAACGGGGGCTTACTGGTAGATGTGAATGTGTCTGAGCATTCTACTGTCATAAGTTTCTCGGATTACCATGAGGGAGCAGCTCCAGCTCTTATTGTTAACCACACTTCATGGGACTCTCTCAGATATAAACAGAGGTAATTGGAAGAAGGAATTCACCATTGGTTCTTTAACCAGGGAGGATCCTTTTAAAAGACATTCATTCTCATTTACCATTATGGTACCGTGATAAATAAAAAGTTTTTAAAAGTGCACCTTTTCTTAGTCATAGTCTTTTAATGGAACATTTTGTCTACTTTTCAGCAGTCTTAGTAGTTAGTGAACCTTGAGAGAATAAAGTGGAAGTATAGATCTTGGTTCAGCAAGAACATAGCTACCAAGAGCTGGAGTGGATAGCCTCAGCCCAGGAGGCTGGAGGAGTGGAGTATACAGCACTGTGATCTGCTTGCACCACTTCAATCAGGGGTCTGAACCAGTGAATGCTATCCCTTTACTACTTCTCTTTTAACCTGCAGTGGATTACAAGAGGAAATGGAGTTGAAACCAAGGGAAGTCTGCCTGTTTGCATGGACAGATCCAACTAAAGCAAGAAAATTAACTTGGGGCTACTCACAGAATTTTGGTGAACATGATCTACTAAAGGTAAATTTTAGAAGGGGAGAAGTAAATGTTGAACCAGTGTAGGACGCTATAATAAGATAAAATTTTTCAGGGAGAAATCTTCTTCTGTAACTTTGCATCTGTCTTGTCCTATAAGGACTTTATAGCCTACTCTCAAGTAGCAAGATTTTAGATGGTTAGATTAATCCAATTAGAGGATTGGAGATCAACTCCAACCTTTGTTTTCTCCATGGTTTTCTTAGATGTGAAAGAAGGGTGAAGTGGGTGGGCTGTGGACGTGTCTAAACAATACAGAATAATTTGCTGATTTTCCAGTAGTGCTGCATTCAGCTTAAGTATCTTCCTAAAGATGGAAGAAAAACCCCTGACTCATGTGACTCTCTGTTTCTATGGCAAATGCTTGAATGGACCAGAAAATTCTGAGATTCAAAGAGCTATTTCAGTGTTTGTAGCTTATACAGTGTTTAAGTAGCAAAATGTGTGAACTGGGAGCAAAACAACAGTGATCACAATGAAAATGAGTGAGGACAAGTGGGAAGCAAACTAGAAGCAGAGATATATCTGGGTAAGACTAGGCAAGTGAACTGATCGAGAAAGATGCGGGGTTTTTTTTTCCCCTCACTTAGCAAACATCCCAGCTAAATGAAGTCCTATGTGTCTGTCTGTAAATAGCAGCCCCCTCGCACCTTTTGCTAAATGCTGGATTCTTCAGAGATGGATTGGTTTTTCTGTTGACTAGGCACAGAGTTCAGGAAACTTTGGTAGTGAAAAGTTGGGACAGGAAAGCAAATTTGTGTTTCAGTCACACTGGGAATGGATTTAGTTTCTCACAGCTGAATTCTGACAGTTAACTGTTAACAGTTAATTCTGATTACAGTGTGCTTCACTGTATAAAGAGTTTCTGGGGTTAAATTTTTTTACATTTAAAAATGGTCTTTGTTTGCAACAGATTTCCTTCGTGTATAATTATGGGTACATTAATGATTATGTTGGGCTTTGAGAAAAGGGCATTAACTATCTCAGTTTTGCCTCACAAATTAACAAATAAGGCCTATCAGCATTTGAAGAGCAGATATCTTAATGATTTCCAATACTGTTCTCATGCACAAATATTGCTGCACTGCCTACTTTTCTAAAGAGGGGGAAAAAAAAGCAGCCCAAGCCCCAACTTATTTACAGTGTTGTGATACAAGATGCCACCAAATCCATATGATGCAGTGAACTGAAGCAACAAGAACCATTTTTGAGTTCGGTGTTGTATGTATGCCAGTAACCTTACTTATAAACATAGGGCAACATCATGGATATACTCCTGAAATGTGCTTACATAATTATTACTATTTTTTAAATCCGCTACAGGATGAATGTGGCCAATTTCCTTACAATGCAAATACTCAGATACACTGGGTGTCATTCCTGGATGGACGCCAACGAGTGCTTCTTTTCACGGATGATGTGGCATTAGTTTCTAAGGCACGACAAGCAGAGGAGCTGGAGCAACCTGATCAAGAAATAAACTTGTCAATCCATAGTCTTGGACTTTCTCTTGTTAACAATGAAAATAAAAAAGAAATCTCTTATATAGGAATCACAAGGTACTGCACATGGAAGCGTAAATATTCCTTTGAATAATCCAACGCAGATGGCATAGTACAATTTTAGCAATACAGTTGTTTTGAAGGAGACATCTTTCAAATGATAATTAATAAAAGTGAAGCCTCTAAAAGTAAAATTAAGTTCTTCCATTACTCTTGTGCAATTTGAATAACTGCTTCCATTCTTAGCTTCTATTAAAAAAAGTAAACAATAGGTTTTTTGAGCCTGAAAAACTAGGATAGTATCTTTTTACATGGTTTGCATAAAGGAGAGGCTTAAGTACTTTTACTTTGTTAACCTTGTTATTTGTCTTGCAGTTCGGGTGTTGTTTGGGAACTGAAACCGAAGCATAAATGGAAACCCTTTAATCAAAAGCAAATAAACCTGTTGGAACAAGCCTATCAAAAGTATCTCTCTAAGAGTGATTTCCAGGCTGCAGGTTGGCATAAACTTGACAGCAATACTGAGGTATGTTTTGATGTTTTGGCGTTTAAATGATTGTGGAACATGGGCAGCAGTTAACACTGACTTCTGTTTGCTAAGTAAGGAGAGATGCTTGAAGAGAAGCACAAACAAAAAGCAAGCTTTGCTGGAAGTTGCGTTGTGCTTGATACTGTAGAATATATATTTTTTATTTAGGGAATACCGAGGTACTTTCCTGACTTGTATTGTGAAATAAGAATTTCAAAGGCTTATGCTTTTGTGTGATAGAAAAGATTGCTTGGTGTCTGCATGACAGTTGCGAAGCTATATTCCCTTTGCTGTAACTCAAATTCTTTGCAGAAAACGTGGTTTTAGCTTCTTAGTAAGCTGCAGTTTCTGTGACTTGATGCAGGTTTTATTTGCTAGTCTGTTTACTTGTAACATAACATTTCATAATTTCTGTAGTTAAACCTTATGCTTGCTCTGCTTTTTTGTATTTCCAGGTGAATTTTAATAAAGTTCCTATGGAAATGCGTCTCCCAGTCAGATGCAGCATCCGACGCAACTTCTTATCAGGAATTCAGGTTGAATTCAAACAGTCACCTCACCAAAGAAGCTTACGGGCTCAGTTGTATTGGCTGCAGGTACCGTCTTTCTTCATGATCCATAAAATAAAGGGAAACTCTAAGGCTTTTATTTTATTTGTTCATATGAAGAAGTATCTCCAAATCTTCCATATCTGGTGCTCTGCTCACTACATCAGGGTAGCAGACATGCTGTGAAAGCACCGTTGATGCAGAATGCCATACCAGGATCTTTCAAGCAGTATGGGAGAAATTCCACAAAATTGTGGGTTATTACAAAGCAGGTATCTATGATGGCAGGTTTGCTCTAAAGGGGGGGGGGGGGGGGGGGGAGAGGTGTGGGGGGAGTGTTTCAAAGCAAACAAAACACTCAACGATTTTCAATATTTGCTTACCATAGTTTGTATGTATGTCATGAACAGATTATTCTAGAGAATGCATGTAGAGGTTCAGATGTCTTCAGTACAAAAACTTTGTCCAATGAAAATAATGATAGACATTTACATACTCAAAAATAGTATGCAGTAATAAATCTCCATGCAAGCTTAACAGTGAATTAATCTGCAGCACCTGCACTGGATTAGCATACTGCAGTCAGTACTAATAGCATGGCTAATTTACCAGATAGAATGCTTGAGCAGGTACTAGTGAGAAGTGCTTAGCAGCAGAAGAAAATAATGGTGAGAAGTCATCGACATCTTCCTCCCCATTTGGTGCGTTTCGAAGTCCCTTGGGGAGGGCACTCACTGAGGACGCAGTTGTTGATTTCTCTGACCGGCTGGGAGGGAAGAACTCTCTCTTCCCTTTTATCTTTTGCCTTTTGTTTTAATTTTTGCCTGAAGGTAGTTATTGCTCTTACAGCTGCAGACCCTCTAAATGAATCTTTGTGGGTGCGAACCTGCATAAGCAGGTTTCCAAAATAATATCCAAGAAATTTCCTTCCTCTTGTTCCTTCTTCAATATAAGAATGACCTTCTTGATCACAATCCATAAACAGTTTCTCAAACCTTTTAAAGTGGAAATGGTCTTTGGCTATTATGTCATTAAAATATTCGTGTAATTATGCAATTATTTTTCAGGTTGATAATCAATTACCAGGATCGATGTTTCCTGTTGTATTTCACCCTGTGCCCCCTCCTAAGTCGATTGCTTTGGATTCAGGTAAGAGAAAGCCTTTATCAGTATCAGATTAGTCAGCCTTGAAAGAAGTAACCTGGCAATTTATTTTTTACATATGCATATTTTTTTTCTCTTTAGAACCAAAGCCTTTCATTGACATCAGTATCATCACTAGATTCAACGAGTACAGCACAGTACTGCAATTCAAGTGAGTTAAACAGTGTGTTGTAATTCAGTGTGAAAGATGCAATGCATTTTAGAACTGGACCTTGTTTTAAGTTTCACATTCTCCTGCCCAAACAACTCATGACTTGGGAATGAGTTTAACATCTCCAGTGAAAAGCCAACATTGTAAAAGAAACGTTTTGGAAGTAAGGACTGACCACGTGAAGGGACTGTTGTGCAAATTCTTTAGTGGTCAGAATTGTTTCCCTTTTCTACTACACTATCAGTTGCTGGATTTATTTGGTGCTCTGACAGCACACAGTTCATACGGTCTCTAATGTCAGCCCAATACCGTGTGTTCCTTTGTGAAATGTATATTCTTTAGTTATGTCTGTCTCTGGAGTTTTTAGTAGAAGGGAGACATAAATGTTATACTGATGGCTTTGTATGTATTTGTACTCAACTAGTGTGGAAATAATATTTGAGGATGGCGTATTTTAAGAAAATACTTAGTAATATGACTTTTGGAGAGAGGCAGTTGAATGAGAGGAAAAAATAAGCTGTTTAGGTGATGCTGTCCATGGAGCACATAGAGTCATAATGTCAATATGGCTAGTCTGATGGTTGATGTTTTTAGGTAAATTTTTAAAGTGCTAGGATAAGAATAATCTACAGTTCAAGTATAGCTTTATGAGGCTGGTAAGCCCTTCTAGGTATAAATACACAGTTGGTGTTGCAGATTGTAAGTCTAATATGCAACATTGCATTAAAAACTTCAGTTATGTAATGTAAGTATGTAATATTTCAGTTAAACTTCTCCAAATATAACCTGTTTGTTTTTTCCCATTTTAGATATTTCATGGTTCTTATCCAGGAAATGGCACTGAAAATTGACCAAGGATTTTTAGGAGCACTTAGTGAACTTTTCACTCCATCTACAGACCCAGAAGCTGAGAGACAACGGGTAACATATGAAACTGATTTTTGACAAAACAGCCTTTGTAGTGACAGTGTTGTGATTTTCTGAGTATTTCAGTTTGAATGAATGAATAAATGAAGAGACTTGGTAAGGTAATTTTTGGTGGGTCATTGGGAGTTCTGTTAAACAAGGACTGTGAGCGTCAAAAATGGACAAATTGGAGTAACTGACACTTGGGTATGTGTAACTTTTTTGCTTTTTGAATGTTTCCTCAACTGATGGCACATCTTTTTTTCAACTGTTGCTACAAAGTGTCTTAAGGGTGGTAGATGAGGTAATGTTAGGGTTGTTATAGAGTGGGCCTCATAGGTCTGTTAGTCTACACTGCTCTTGTCTTTAGAGAGTGGAAGGAGCAGATTTACATGGCTCTGAATTGTCTTACTTAGGTTACATTTGGCTCTAGTGTGAGGAAATACAAAAATGCAAAGAATATCAGGAAATTAGTGATTTTATGAATATTTCTAAATTAATTTAGAAGTGATAACTTAAGTGACGGAGAAATTTGAAGGAATATCAAGTGATACAGCCTAAATGGAAAAGTCACCCAGAAATTGTTGTGAGTTATTTGTGTCATTTCTTGTGTTGGAAGGCTAATTGGCTGTTTTCTATGCGGGGTTTTTTTTGTCAGATTTTTTTCCATTTTTAAAAATTCTGGTTTTAATAAAGGAATTCATACATTTATATTCTGGTATAGAAAAATAATCACTTTCCAGTTTTGGAGGAGTTGGCTATTAATGGTTTCTTTACATGTGGTTATGATTTTTTTTCTGGTTATATGTATGTTTATGTTTAGGTAGAACAGTGTTAATTATGCTACATCTATTGAATAATGCTGGCTTATGTGTCGATGAGATAAACATCTCTTCTATTTTGTCTTTTTGTATTTTTTTAACAAAACCAGTCTAAACTAATTCAGCAAGATGTAGATGCACTTAACACTGAGCTAATGGAGTCTTCCTTAACAGACCTGTCAATGCTGAGCTTCTTTGAGCATTTCCATATTTCTCCAATTAAGGTATGTAATAGAGATACTTTTGGTTAATAAACCACTTGATATTTCTGGTCTTTTAATTCCTTATAGTGAATACATCCTGAGGTCAACCTTCTGGGTAACTGAGATCTTGATGCTATCTTCCTAATGTTCTGTAGAAATTAACACTTTGTTGGAAAACTTTTTTGCACTAAACAGTCCCATTTTACAGTGTGAACAACAGTTCTCTAAAGTTCATGCATTTCCCCAAAAGAGTAACTGTGCAAAAATATCCACAAGTTAAGCAAATTTGCAATCCTAAAATTGAAATTGTGCTAGGAATTAAGATCTACCTATTTAACAAGTTATTTCTCTCATTGTTTATACATAAACTTGCAGATGTGAGCATAATAGAAGTCAAACTTGTTGTGTAATTTGACACTTGTCTGTATGGAAATATAAGTAAATACATACCTTACCAAAGTACTGCTGTTATGAATTCTAGGATGGTTGTTGAACTTGTACATTTCCTCGCCCCAATGAATATAAATACACTTACCAGTGTTTCACCACTGGTTTGTTTGCACATGTACCATGCAACCTGTCTGGTGCGTGTCTCTTGTCTTTATTCATCTTGTTTTACTAATTCTTTCTTGACAGTTGCATTTGAGTCTCTCTCTGGCTTCTGGTGGTGAAGAAATGATAGCCATCCATTCTCTGAACTTGTTGTTGAAAAGTATTGGAGCTACTCTAACAGATGTGGATGATCTCATCTTCAAGTAAGCTAATAAATTAAAAAAAAAATTTCATATCCTAAAAAAATATTTTGAATAAAGCTACTGTATATTTAATAATTGGTTTCATGGTTATACTTCGACTAGTATAAATGTACACTGCCTTTAGGGAAAGGGAGGAATGGCAGGAAGGTGGGGTTTGGGCTCTTCAAGAGGGCATCAGCATTATCTGAAGGAGAAAAAGAACTAATTTGGAGCATGAGTATCTGTAACATGTCGTTACATGTCTTTCAGACTTGCTTTCTTTGAAATTAAATATCAGTTCTACAAGAGAGACCAACTGATGAAGAGAGTTGTTAGACATTATAGCGAACAGGTAAGCTTATTTAGTCATGGCTTTGTGTAAAATTTTGAGGATCCTGGAGAAAACAAAAAAATAAGAAAGGAAAAGTGAATACCTCTAAAAGCTACTAATTTTTTACCTTGTGGTACTGACATAGGAAGCTGATGTGGCACATCAAAAAAAAAAAAATTAAGTAAAAATCTGTCCTGCAAATGTGTTTAAGAACTTTAGGCGATTGCTTCTGTTGGCTTTAGTTAGATTTTTCTTTGCCAAGGTACTGTAATAGTTATCCCTCCATACACTGCGGCTGTTGTCTAAGCCTGTCCTTGTTCTGCTTAGTTGAGTGTTGTAGTACTTAGGTCAAATTTTTTGGTTCACTCCTGCCTTGGGTTCTAATATGATGCTATATGTAACAACAGCTGTAACACTGCTCTTGTTTTCGCTTTTCTGCCCCCTCATTGTTTAGCTCCTGAAACAGATGTATGTTCTCGTACTTGGGTTAGATGTTCTTGGAAATCCATTTGGCTTAATCAGAGGCTTGTCTGAGGGAGTTGAAGCATTCTTCTATGAGCCGTTCCAGGTATGACTTCCTGACTCTTCAACTGCTTGTATTAGTAAGGCCGTTAGGAGGGTTCTGTTGGAAAAGATTTGGCTGCTATTATGATGGGTAAAGAATATCACCGTGTTTTGCACCATGAACAATTAAACAAGTAGTAATTGTTTCTGTTTGTTTTAACATATTCAAAGGGGCTTCCTTTGATCAGTGCAAAGGCATCATCAGTTTTTCTTGAAAGGGACATAAATTTTGGTTTTTTCTGCTATTCATATTAAGCTTGGGTTTTTTAGGGTGCTGTTCAGGGACCTGAAGAATTTGCTGAAGGCTTTGTAATAGGTGTTAAGAGTCTTCTTGGGCACACAGTGGGTATGTATCACTTTGATGCTGCTTTGATAAATTAGGTTAACTCATGGATTTCATTAAGAATTTCTTTTTCTTTTTTTTCAAGGGAAAGTCACAATTTAAAAGTATCTCTGTGGTAATTTTTTGACTAGTGTCTAAGTTTATTGGATACTCTTGCCAGTATTTCTGATACAGATCATTCATACCTAACTTTGTTGCAACTAGGTATATACCTGTTTTGTGGTCGGAATGAGCAAACTGAGAAACATTGCATTTACTGCTCAATTTGTAACATCATGTGGACAATTAAGGAAAATACTTCCAATGGTTCTGAAATGCCTGGAGAAGCCTGAGAAGTGATTTTAGGAGAAGCTACTGTTACATTTACCTTAGATTCTTACTTAGCTACGTGTTAGAGTAACTTGAGAAACACGATTCCATCCATTATGCTCTATGACATGTACTGAAGTGATTTAAGAGTTATTTTCTGCTGTATTTGTTGAATTCCGACCAGGTTCTGAAGTATTCTCATGGACAACATGTGCAGTCAAGCTCTGTAAATTTGTAACATCTAAATTGAATATCAAAGGAAATTGCTATGAATTTTGTGGCTGCTTGTGTGTTGTCTGCTGTTAAATTGTGAAACATCAGTAACTTTTGCTTGCTGCCCTGTTCCATCAGGTGGTGCAGCAGGGGTGGTGTCTAGGATCACTGGTTCTGTTGGAAAAGGCTTGGCTGCTATTACGATGGATAAAGAATTTCAGCAGAAACGGAGAGAGGAAATGGGTCGGCAGCCAAAAGACTTTGGTGACAGCCTGGCAAAAGGAGGAAAAGGCTTGTTACGGGTATGAATTGGAAATTGAGAGTATAATGCGTTCCTGAGTGATTTAGTCTAGGTGATCCTGCTCTGCTGGGGGGTTGGACTAGGTGATCTTTTGAGATCCCTTCTAACTTGCAACGTTCTGTGATTCTGCCAATGTGCCAATCCTTAATCCATGCTTAGAAAATGCAGGCAAGCAAGTTGGATAATGTCATTTTTACCAATTTGTGGATTTAAACAGAAGAGACAACAAGCAGTTGGCTTGTAGGAGTCTTGGTATAATGTACCAGCTTTGTTTGAGGTCGTGTTTTTGGCCAGCTTGAGGAATTGAAGGTAGGGTATCAGAAAGGAAAAGTGTTGGAAGTAACACCAATTTCTACTGTGGTTTATATATAAACATTTACTCATGTTCAACAAACGTGTCATCTACTTAATATAACTGTGCCCTTATTTTGCCTTTCAGCCAATTCGATGGTTAAAAGTCAGTTGGCTGTGAACTAGGAGCTCTGGGCATGTGCTGCATAGCAGAAATGCCTTTCTATGCTAGGTTTTCTTGACTTAAAAGAATGTACACATAAAGCAGGTAGAATGTGTATAAGTGTAAGTACCTGCGTTGGGCTGGAGGGATTTTTCTGAACTACAAGCTATGCAACCCCAGTATTTTTTTTAAAATTTAAATCAGCAGCCTTTTCTGCTGAAAAGAGCTCATCTATTTGTAATTAAAATCAGACAAACTCCATGTCAACAACTTCTGAGCTGTAGTAGCTGAATGCAAGTTAAGTCTTCTAACAAATCTACACTTCACTGTCCATTCAAAATAAATAGTCAACTTACTTCTATGTAATCATAAGTAATAAACACCGTAGAATTTTTTTGCCATACTGTTTGCTGAAAATTGGGAAGTTACCTCAGTGGCTTTTTGTTCTTCTGCTGTAATATCGCGAAGCTAACATTAATCTTTGTTTTAGGGTGTTGTTGGAGGTGTGACGGGCATAATCACTAAACCTGTGGAAGGTAAGTCCTAAGACTCCACTGCTTAAATGGTTTTCTAATACTTTGCAATGTACATGGTAATCCTTAGAAATTGTGATACTAAGGTGTAATATAACTATATTTCGAAATTAAATGTGACCTTATATGATGATTTAGTCAAATTTATACTTTTTACTGGCTTGTGACCTTTTCAGCCTTTGAGTGAATTGAGGAACAGTTGTCTTTGTGTTGTGTTAGGCCGGCTATAGAACTCAATGTATTGTTTGAAGCCAGAATAAAGATACTTTAAAAAAAAAAAAGCACCAGTTGAAATATTTTGGGGACTTCAAAGGTTGGGGAAATCTTAAAAAACCAAATTTTTTTTAATGCTTGGGATCAGTTTGGTTTGGTGTTTTTTTTGTGAAGTTAGTCACTTTGTCAGTATGCTAGATGATGGAAAAATTCAGCGTTAGATACTTATTATTAAAATTTCTTTCAGTGGAGTTACTCAGTTGTGTTCTGTGGGTTATTGGTTTTATACTTTGAGATGTCCTTCTCTCATTGGTGGATGAGTACACAGGCCTACTGAACACTATCTTGGCTCTTTCACAGATATCAGCAGAAACATCAACTTTTGAGATAGTAATAGTTAATAAGCAAGCAGTGTGCAGCTTTTAAGGAAAACTTTTTTGGAAGTGGAGCATATCTAATCAATTACTGTGTGCTCTTTCCACTACAAAACAGTTCTAGTGCAGCCTCAAGCAGTAATGGTTTAATTCTGTGGTTACTGTAGGTAGGTCACAAAAACTCTCTGTTTCTTTTATTTTAAAGGGGCTAAAAAAGAAGGTGCAGCTGGCTTCTTTAAAGGAATTGGGAAGGGGCTTGTAGGAGTGGTAGCTCGCCCTACAGGTGGCATCGTGGATATGGCAAGCAGTACCTTCCAGGGAATTCAAAGGTAAAATGGCAAGAGGATACATTAGATACAAGGTGGTAAAGTAGCTCAGTGGTGACAGATAATTATTGGTGATAAATACAACATGGACTAGCATATACAGGGTTGAGACACAGTTGCCTGTAATGAATGTCTTCTCTGATGGCTTCTGGAAATTACTGCTTCAGACTATGTCTCAGTGTTGTATTTCAGGTAGATGATGACTAGTCCATTTTCTTTTTTTCGCTCTCTCTGCTGATCAGAAAGTGTTAAAAGATCATGTGTAATTTTTAATTTGAGGTAGGTTTCTGTCCTGCTGAATACAAATACCTAAGTGTGATTTAAACTTACTGTAAAAAAAAGAATAGACCTCTGAAATTTTTGGAAAAAGACTTGCTGGTTTGAAATGTCATTAGCAGTGCACATCAGGGTCTGCTTGTTTTTTACGGGGACCTTTGGGAAGTGTGCTGTTAAACATGAGAACCTGTAGTAAATTATGCATGGTTGGGAGTAAACTTGAAGCTGTTCTGGAGCTGCCTCATTGGCCGATGCTACTTTTGGATTTATCACTAGCAGTGTGTCTTTTCTATTTATGCGTGTGAGTGCCCAGGAAGGGTAAGTGGGACATGTGGCAAGTCAAACAGAGACTTTTAAAAGATCTATGGGTGAAACTCAGAACTGTAGTAATCTTATCATAATACTGTTCCACACTATGGCAGGGTGGCAGAATCCACTGAAGAAGTATCTAATCTCCGTCCTCCACGCTTCATCCGTGAAGATGGCATCATCCGGCCATACGACAGGGTGGAAGCTGAGGGTTATGATTTATTTGAGGTATGAATTACACTGGAAATGCAATTAAAATTCTCAAGCCTACAATATTCCATAAAGGACTATATTACAAAAAAGTTGCCAGGGATTTCTGGTGGTTACCTGCAGTAGTAATTTGCCCCAGCCTGTTTTAGAAGGCAAGACTGTACAGTAGAGAAGACCCAGAGCTTGTGATGAGCTGAATGCAACAGGCCAACTCTAGTGTGACTGTTAAATGCTGCTCTGCATGTTATGTTCTGTAGTTGCTCATCTCATGTTCTGAAAGGAGGTAGTAGGATGAAGAATTAGTAGGAATAAGGTTTGAATATGTGGAAGCAAGAAAATAACTTTGGTACTCAGTTCTAATATTTTACTTAATAACAAAGCTCAGGATGGTTTACCAAGTAAGCAACTTTAAAATGGGTAGAATAGAGCTTGAATTGCTTGTCACATGCAACTACTGAAATTCCTTTTTTAATGTGTGTATAATCAGCAGTGAAAACACTGCATGAGTTATCAAAATGCCACCTTTTGGTGTCTCCTTACAGTGTATTATAACTACAGACATGTTTGAGACTTTTAGCCTGCTTCTACATTTGGATATGGCTAGCATAAAGGATGAATAACAGATTTTTTGAAGTCCTAGATAGCTGGATCCAGTTAATTTGCATTTCAGCCTTCACGTTCTTGAAACGTTATTTAAAACACTCTGTTACCACTGCATTGGAGTGAAATACCTGTCTACGTGAACACTTTTAAGTCCAAAACTAGAGTATTTACTATTTCCTTCTAAATATTCTTTTAAACTTCATTTCATGTTCGATTTCTAATGTTTCTCTTCTTTCTCTTTCTCTCCTGGCACACGCAGCAAGAGTTGGAATAACGGAGTAAACATTTTCCTTATTTCTTCTCTATTTCTGTCATGGTCTTTTATCTGCCTTAAGTAGTTCGGTTAAGGGCACAATTGCATTTAACGTGTCCTCTCCCTTTCGTTCGTATCTTTTCCTGTGTAGCAGTTGAATGAAACAATGCTTCATGTTATTCAGGCTAAAACCCAAACTTACTTGAATAACCATCTTTGATAAGATTAGATGAGTAAGATAAGAGAGACAGGGATGGTATTTTCCTGTATATTAGTTTTTCTAAGGATGCTTAGCTCCTTATGAATGACAGCTATAGAAGGCACTATGAAAAACAGTCATAGCAGCGTTTGTTAATTATTGGTGTTTTCTTAAAGCAAAGTCAGTGGGTGAAAGGAGAAAGCAACATTTTGATACTTGTGCAAAATTTGAAATAGTGGTATTGAATGGAATTTTCTTCTGTGAAAATGCTTACAATTTCATCATACAGAAATACTGTTTCCATGTAAATGCTAAGAAAACTTGTATTTCTACTTGTGTGCTGTAGGCCAGTCATTCATACATCTGCTGGAATACTATCACTTCAAGTTACTTCTACTTCTTTTTGACATTTTATCAATCAAAGAATATAGCTAGCTCTATTGACTCTGGTTTCATTCACAGAGTCTTCTGGGGCTTTGCTGTTTAACATACATGCATGTAAACTTTGAGCTGTTAAAGTTCACAGATATATATATATATATATATATATATATAAAAAGAAAAATTCTAAATTAATTTGTCAGAAATTTCATTTCTAATGCAACATTTTGTAAATTAACAAGCCAAGCTTAACAAGCTGTTTTCAGAGCAAGTTGCCTGTCATACATGAAAAGAATGTGGAACAGAGACATCTCTCTGCTGCTAATGTGTTTCTGTAATTCAGTGGTCAATATTCAGCTTACAAAATTTAAAATACTTTGTAAAAAGCTAGTCAACTTTTATTTTATGAAGTGAAATGAAGTAATTGGTAATATACTAAGCAAACCAAATTTCTTCATCTCGTGTTATTTTTTGCAGTATGTTTTTTTCTGTTTCTGAGAAAGGAGAAGGTAACACAATTCACACAAAGCTGGATGACATCATGCAATTTCTGCACATTAAGTATTTGTGTTTTTTCTTAGATTTAGATGTTGTAGATTGGCACTACGTAGTAATCATGAATGAATCCTCTGTAAATCACTAAATACAGTCAGAAGTCAGTTAATTGAGTACAGGATTTTTGGTTCTGCGTGGAAGGACTTCTTGTTTGTTTAACCAGTTGTGGTGGTTATGCTTGAGGTTAGTGGTGAAGAAGATTTTTGTATTCTACTGTAAGCTATAAGCAGTCTTTACAGGATATAGGACATTGAACAAGGAAGATGAGTCAGTGTTGCAGACATTTGCAAATAACTCAACTTACAGATATTAGTGCTGTTTATTTTTTGATCCAGTTTTGACCCAACATTACCAGTAGTTTAACCAGAATCCCAAACCTCTAATCATTTAAAACTAATTTTAATAGGTATGTCCCTTAAAATGAATATAGGCTTGCAAGGCTGAAATATTTTGAGGTTACCTTGAGGAGATGGATGCCTCAATACTGTCCAGTGATTGGGGAAAAAAAAAAGATTCAATTAAATACTCTTATGTGAAATACAGACATTGGCAAACCTTGGAGCTCAGCTGAGGAGAAGCATATATGCAGGTCTTGGGACAAGGTACTCTTTTTTCCACTTTTTTTTGGTGCAGAACGTAGCCAGTAGCCAGACAGAGTTGATGAGTTCACTTGTGTGATCTTGTTTATGCAGTGCGTTTTTGTGGAAGTGCTGGGTCTGATGTATTTGGGCTACACAGGGACAGGCTCAGTCAATTCAAAGCCTGGAAAGTCAGATTTGATATCTTGCAGGTGATGTCTGTAGCTCATGCCATGAGGCTTAGTACAGAATGAGTTTGGTTGAACATAAATGCACTGCACGTATAGCTGGAGAGATCATAGACCAAATAAGGCAACTCTAGGAGAATTCTTTTCCAAGGAATAAGTTGTCATGAGTTTCAAGTGTTTATAGTTGATGGGATTTGCTGTTGCTGGTAATGAATGCCTTTGGCTTTGTTAGTATTTCCATATGCAGGTATTACTGCCTGCTCTGGTGAGGAGGTGGTCTTCTAACCCCAGCACTTAACGTTTGACTCGATACAGCTCATACATTATTCAGTCTCTGTGGCTGTTACTTTGTTTCATTTCCTGGTTAAAGCATGGAGCTTTATAAAGAATGCAAACCACTTCATGAATAATTGAGACATGGTGGTGAGACAGAATACTACGCTAGGCTTTGAGCAACTGCAGATTCTATTTCTGGTCACTGTTCTGCTGTGTAAATTTGCACTGGTTCTTTCATTTCCATGTAAAATAAGAATGAGTTGAAGTTCTTTGAAGTGCTCCAGTATTCTCAGAAAAATAAAAGCTGTTGACAAAGATGCCTGCATTTTAAGACCGTGCAGATCACGGAGTAATTTGCATCAAGTGCAACCCTCTTTTTACATAATGCCACCCCTGTGCTGGCGTCTATCGGGTGTATTGCAAGTAGCTCTGAGAAATATTGCATCTCTTGGGCACAGAGCTCAGCAGGAACTCTGGCGTTAGTAACACGCTGCATGTAAAAAGCTAAAAATACTGTTGGGATTGTTTCTGAAGCGATGAGAAACAGGCTCTCTCTCCAAAGCTTTCAGTTGAAAGAGAGGAACATGTTTGTGAATAAATCAGTTCTTAAATGTGGCATGTCTCAGTTCTGCATAGCCCACAAAAGGGCTTGGAATATGAGTTTCAGCTTCTGAATAGCATTCTTAAATGGTACTGGAGTTGGTGTTTCTTTAGTTTTTATTTATTTTTAGAATAGCTATGATGCGGGTATAAAATCTGAGATCATGTTTTGATTTTAGTCCTATGCTGCCATCTCTCTTCTGATGTTTGGAAGAGACTTGGAGCTAAGCAGGCTTTCTGGCATTTCCTTCCATGTATGTTTTATAGTTTCAGAAATTCTGGAGATGGTCAGAAAGTGATAATTTTTATAGAGGATGTGGACCCTATATTTTTGGTTGCTGGAAAATGCTGAATTAAAACTTTTTTCAAAATGTCATATCACTAGGGAGCAAACACTGTGCTGTTGATTTTAAACTCTTGAATATTAATCCACTTTTTGAGCTTAAAGGATTTTGGGGGATTTTTTGCAACGTATGATGATGCTTTAAGATGTTTGAACTTTTAAATATATGAAAATAAAATGCAAATAAAAAAAAATGTTGAACACTGTCTTAATTTATACTGATGTAATCTGAGTGAACAGAAGATCATTCCATTTTGGTTACTTAAGCTCTTTGGAGTTCTTGGCCCGTATGGTTGGTTGTAAATGGATAAATGTGGCATGAAGTTTAGCTTCTGTTGCCATCTTACCAGTCTTACAGATCCAGCTATGGAAATACAGATGGAAATGTATCTTTACACTGAATAACTAAAAACATACTGAATTATTAGTCCTCCCTCCTTAATTTGCTCTCAACAACTTGTCAGAAACAACTTGAGGAAAATGGATTGACACTGTGAAATGGTCTTTCACGCTGTTTTGGGGAGTTGATGGAATACTGTAAACTTGGTGATACACTCTAGAAAATGTGCCCCAGTTCAAAAGCATGTACAGAATGGAAAATCTGAAAAATATGTAATAAAAAAATAATCAAGAACTGAGAAAAAAGTAAGCAACTTAGAAGCTTATTTCAAAACTTTTGAAAATCTCTGTGTTCATAGTCTTATCACTTGAACTGTATTTGTCTAATAGAAACATGATGAATAACTTGATCTACACTTTCACATAGCTTTTTATTTTGAGTGTTGAATAGGTATGTCCATTCTACACTTCAGGAGTCTAACCTTGAGCTGCACTGAGTATTTCTAATGTGATAGCTAATTTCTAAAGGTCTGGGTCATGTGCTGCTACCTTGAAAAGTACCAAGCACGGTTTTCACTCATGATTCAAGTCTGCAGCATGGGGTGTAGTGGAAGGAATATTACTAAAGAATAATTAGCACAGAAATAATCTGATGTTGCACTGTCAGTGTTCCACCTTTTGAGTGGAACAGGGCAGACCTTTGAATGACTCAGCTCCATGAGTGAGAACATAGGGAGGCAGTCCTTTAAAGAACCAGGTCAATGAGGTAACTTTTAAAAAGCCTTCTGGATTGAAAAACACAACTTTGAGTTTTATTTTTACAGCCCCAAATTCATTTTCTATTTCTGTTTCAGAAATTGCACATCAGAAAACTAGAAAATGAGAGCTACAGATACCACTGTGCCCTTCAAAGAGGGAGAAGAGCAAACCTCCTTGTTACCAATAGGTACGAAGTTTTGAGGAATTTCTAAGGCCTTGTCTTGGTTTTAACTTGGTGATTAGACATCTGTCTGACTGAACTGATTGCTGTTCTCTGCATTTGCACTTTCCTTAGCCATTTTTATTCTTGATTATTTTTTTCTTTTTTTAAATCCATATAGAAAACACCTCAAACAAATGCCTTTTCTTCATTGTGTTTTGATTTTCTGACAGAGTTCTAGTCCAAGGAAGAACTAGAGTATTAACTTTTTTTCTTCTGAACAGGAGAGTGATATATGTAAAAGAAGTGGAGATCTTAGGCCATTTAACAACAGAGTGGGACTACTTATTTGAAGACTTTACGTGCCGTCCCTCCTTTGAAGCAAATATTTTAAAATTAACTGTTTTGGTAAGAGAAGCAAGTGAACTTTATTTTACTCACTAAATGTCCTAACTGGTTCTTAATTTAATTGTGGTTTTAACTATGGACTATGAGACAGGATTTACTTAAGATTTCTTGCAAATATGAATTGGGTTGGACATAGGCCATACTGAAATTTAATCTGAAGTTGACACTTAACCTGGTTACATGTAAGATTCTGTATTCTTGTTTTCTCAGTCACCTGAAGTACATTTTTGTTCCTCTTTGCAACAGGATCAAAGGATATTCCAAAGGAAAGACAGTAGAGGTCATGAATGTGTCAAGACAGTTCAGCTTCCGGATGAAACTACAGCAAAGGTATACTTCTGTGTTTTTTCCTTTATTCTTCTCTCCTTATGATATTGTGAAACAGGTTTTGAAACTCAGCCTGTAAAAAAGATGGTAACGTTCAGTGACCTGTTATAGAGCAGGCTGCTGTGCCTGAGGACAGTTTACCATACTTTCATGTATGAGGCAGGAGAGTCCAATGAGTTCAAGAGAGCATATGCAATAATAATTTAAGGTTGAAGTTGTATAGTTGTATGTTTTGTGTGTATATATATAAGACTCATTAAAGGAAAACAATTCAAATACCTAAAGCACTAGGTTAAGTTCATTATAGTGATTAAGATTCAATAATGCTTCAGAATTCTGCTCTCCCTTCATTATTGCAAGATCATTGGACTAACCCATAAGCATGCGTTACGTGAATAGGCTTTCTTAGATTTCTCCCCCTCCCGTTTTTCCCACACCTGGTTTTCTAACATCTGTCTCAAAATGTTTGTTCATATTAATGCTGGAGAGGCTGATTTATTTTGGGAGTTTTGTTCTGTGCATGGTTGGGTCTCATAGTTCAGCTCATGTGACTTAGCTAACAATTTTGTATAAATTCCAAGGTACTTCAACAATAGAAAGCATTACCTAGGAAACCATGTGTCTTACTGTAGTTTTGTATTGGATGATGAGAGAGGAGGAGTTATCACTGATACCGAAAGTGAAACCAATTACATCCATAGCATCTTGGAAGCACACTTGAAATTATAGCTCCAATAAATGGCAAATCAGCAGCTAGAATCAAAATAGGGGCAAAATTGCTTCTATTAAATTTGATCCAGCCTTCTAAAAGATTGGGTAAGATGGGGAAGGAAAAAAATTGCTCTCATTTTGAGGTCCTTCATTTTAATGTACTGGGAGAGTGTGTATTATTTCTTTACAGTCTCTTGTCTACAGAAAAAAGTTTAAGGTTTTTCTTATAGCATGTCTTCCAAATCACAGTTTTGGTTAACTAATTGAAATCCTTTTAGTTTGTCTGTATCTTTGTGTCACGGCCAAAGCTGGAACATGATACAAAACACACAGGCCATACTAGAAGCATACAGCTTTGTGGTTAATTCTGCTTTTTTCAGTTGTTGCCTGACTGCATGTTCTTTTACCTAGGGTTCATGCTGGTATGCGTGCACTGAAAATAAATGTTTTCTATTCTGAACTACAACACTACCCATTTGCCTTCCATAGATTCTGTTTCTTGAGTTTCAGTATTACTCTTTGCTTTGCCTCTCCATTCTCTGGATAGATTTGACTTGTGCAATGACAACAGTTTGATAGGAAGGCAGAAAAAACTGCTTTGCATAATGGAACTTCTGTGAAGACTTCTGTGGTGCCTTTTGTATGTGCATGAAATGAATGTCTTTTAAGGTCAGGTTAGGGTTATCTGTAGCTACCTTGTTCTTTCTGTCTCCCCTGGAAAACAAACAAGGGGGTTCGATTTGTCCTCTGAATCTTTCCCCAGCCTCTGAGTTATTAGAAATGCATATAAGGGTGTGAAATACTTCAAAATGCGTAGTATCTATCCATCTAACTTATTTTTTGTTGAAATATTCATTACAGTATAAATGCTTTCTACTTTATTGAAAGAAGGGATAAAAACAACCAAGCTACACCACTGTTTTGTCCTCTGTTTGTTTTTTTTCCATAGGCATTAATGTATATCACACTGGCATCAATTTCCTCATACTAGAGATGTAGCACTATGTCATATTATGTGTACACATTTCATGCATAATGTACAATATGTTTAATGTTAGACAGTTGGGTTTTTTAAACTATTCAATTGTTTGAGTTCAGGAATTAAATAAAAATGTCTGGTTTAGATGCACAGCTTTATACAATTAATTTTCTAACTATGGAATTAATTTTGGGTTCTCTCTTAATTTATCCTTCTGTGGATTTCACCATACTATCCATTTTGAGATTGCTTTTCCTTGTAAATGTGTTCAAAAGATCCTGCTCTCACTTTATATCTTCATTACTACAGATGATTCTCTTCTATTTCCAGGTAATGATGATGATGCAAAGCTCTTGATTGTTTGGCTTGAACATAGCCCTCTTCTTGAGGCTCTTTACCTCAGACTGAGTCTAGTAGTTACAAGCTCTCGATGCTTTTTCTCTTCTAAAATAGATAGAAAAGGTGCTTCATTTGATCTGATATTAAGTTTTCCTCAAAAGACCTTACTCTTAAGGCACTTAAACTTTCACTGAAAATATTGGGTAGCAACAGGAACAGAGGATATGAAGAGTTCACACATGCTGATTACAGGATCTAGGATGTTGCACTACTTGATGAGTGTATTTAAGACTCCTTTAATCCCATAATCCTGAAAATTCAGCGAAGGCAGGAGGAGTGTGCATCCTTACATTTGTGTTAGTGAACATTACTTAGGCAAAATGACTGTTTAAATGCTAACAGTTGTTTTACGTTGTAGGGGCGTTAATTGTACAGGATCTTGTTCCCAGTTGTATAGGCTGACTGGAGAAGAGTTTAATGTTGCATCTGTAAAGGGCCTGAATTTGAAAGCCCTTGAAAGTATTGGAAACTTTATTTCCTTATCTGTTGAAAACTAGATCGCTTGTTTTGGGGTGCTGCCTGAGGAGGATTTATCTAGTTAAGTGTGAGTAACATAATTAATGTAACTACTTGAATAATTGGGATTGGATTGACAAGATCACTGAAGCTTTTTCTGGATAGAGTATTATGCCTGTGAATCAGTAGCAATGCATCAAACTTAAGGCTCATAAACTAGCCAGGGCATATGCAAGTTTAAATGTTTGTTGAATTAGCTATTTTCTGTAGCATCCTACAGAGGAATACTGCAGATTGCGTGCTTTAATTTCCTTTTTTTAAACTGTGTTGCTTTACAGAGGATTTGTTGTGCCATTCAGGAAGCCCAGGTGACAAGAATGCAACAAAAGTTGGTGAAGAAGGCATCGCTGCTGTTAAAGAAACCACAAATGCTACCTTGATAACAACAGGATTTGTCGAGTTTGACCTTCGGTATGCAATTTTATCCCTAAAAGTGATTAGAAGCAACATAAAAACTGTGCAGGAAGTAGAGATAAAATCTGGTGCCTTCCTTCAAAACTTAACGACCATAAGCACTTTATTTTTAAAAGACACACTTTGTTTAAAGCTATGGGTTTTGTTATTCTAAAATATGCATTGAAGTTTAAAGGTCACAACTCTTGCAAAAATTTTTTTCCTACTCTGAAATTTTTTCCCTGCCCTTTTTTAAATCAGGAGTTCCTGTAAATGGATTCTAAAATCAAGTGGCTACCTAATTTGCACTCAAGTTTATGGTTTACAGACAGGTTGTAGTAGTGTAGTTGATGATCTAGCATTGTGCAAAATAAAGTACTTGCGTTACTGATTGAATCTAATGAAAGGCTCTATTTTAGGTGATATTCTCTTTAAATTAAGAAAGAAATGTACACAATTTAGCTGCTGTAACTTCATCCCTATCTTGTTAGTATTAGCGAATACTGCACTGAAGCAATATAGAAATGACTATGTATGACAAAAGGGGCTATTGTTGTCTAGTGCTTACTTTGGAATGTTGTCATACGTACCATAAGGTAAAACCTGCACTTTAAAAGCCAAAAATATCCACCTGTCATGTGCATGTAAGTGGTTTTGGTTGCAATTCTGTAGCGATGTCAAAAGCTTAAATCATAGAAATTAGCTTTCCATACTTCAGTATATAGTTGCTCCACTGGAAGAGTGCCACCTCATTAAGCTGAAAGTCACTTCTGATATAGTATTTTTGTTGCAGTTTCTCTTCCTGAAGACTGTTAGTGTTCCAATTAGAAAGATATTTAAACACATTTAAAGTTATCTGCCTAGTTCTTAATGGTATGAGTAATCCCACAAACGTCATTTGGACAAGTTCCATTCTTAACTGTAGGCACATACATCAGTAGTTGTTTGGGTTACAGACTATACAAGCTTACAAATTTTAGTTCAGAGATTAATAAATGAAGAGCTCTTGCTGTCAGTCTTTGACTTGAGTAGTATGTAAAGCAACCTTGCAAATACATACTTGTAAAAATTTGCTCTTGCCAACTTCACCTGGAACAAATTATTTCTGGTTTTGTATTTCATCTTCTACTAGGCAATAGCTATAGATATGAAGTCAAGGAATAAAAACGGCAATATTTTTACGTAGTTTTATTCAGTAAGTGGAGCAACTGTGAGAACTAGGCCTGGATTTTTAAACTCCCGTTATACTTAAGGGCTGGTAGATTCTATAAATGTACTCAACCTGTACCGATGATCTTGCCAAAATTAGAAAGCTTAAGATATTTGAAAGTAAGCTGCCAAATACAAAACTTTGAGAACATCTGCAGACATGATTTTATTGCTATTGTATGCTCATGGGTATTAATCTGCTTCACTGTGATGGAATCAGTGGTACAACCTTAAGTTCTGTGATATCATCTGTTTTCTAGACAGATCTGCTCAAGCATTAACTATGTTACCTGTTGAGGTTCAATGTATTTCAAGCCTGTGTTTAAAAAAAAAAATAAATTTTTATATGCAGTTATTTGTGCTATGACTTTAAATGTTGTTGCTTCTAAAATATGTTGTATGCTGTTGGTATGTCATATGTCACTGGCACCATGTGGAAAAAAGTATTTGAGTGCTAGCATACTGCAGAAGAACTTCCTACAGCCCCAGGTTCCCTCAGCTTGGAGTCTGGCATGTAAGGGGTAGTTGTATTCATGGTTGAAAATCGATTTCACTTCAATGTACTCTCAGGTTTAGATGGTGCCATGTGCCTTTTCTGAGGTGGAGAATTGAAGGTCAAAACAGTTCTGAGGACACATTTCTGACTCAGTCTTCTGGTCAATTCAGTTCTGTAGCTCCTTATTTGTAAACTTTCTGGCTTGAGTTGTAAAAGATAGATATTTTATTTTCTCACTGCATATGTAAAATTATAGAGTCCTGGACTGGTTTGAGTTAGAAGGGACCTTAAACATCATCTAGTTCCAACCCCCCTGCCATGGGCAGCGAAAATGTAATGAGGTACAATGAAGTAGCTTCCTATGTAGAAGAGTCTGAAGAAGTAGTAGGTTTGTGTAAAACAATTTTTTTTATTTTGTAATGCATGCCTTTGCAGTTTGGGTTGCTAGCTGCATATGAACTTGTAGATGGCACTAAAACGTCCAGCTGAAGAAGTAATGATTGCCCTTCTTTACCACTTGGATCAAGCCCTTGAGAGGGCATGGTAGAGATCACTTGCTGAGGAGTTCCTTTTCTTGCTTAAGTGAAGATAGGCATTCAGGATTAATGGGTTTCCAGTGCTTACCCTGTACTTTCCTCACGTGTTCCGTTCCCTTTTGCAAGCAGTTCTTGGATCTTTTGCTCTTGATTATTATCCAGACTTTTATATTGCTGCATTCTCTCCCACTGCAGGTTTTGTTGGCTGTACCTAAGCTTTGCTCTCTGACTTCGGCTACTTTCTTTTCCTCTTTCCATTTCTGCCCTTTCCCTTAAGCTGGTGAATTTTCTTGAATTGCTGGCTGAGGGAATTAAGGATTAAGGAGATCTGTTGAGAACTTTTTATACCATCCCTAGAATGAGTGCCTACAAGTTTTTGTGGTCAAAAAAGCAAAATATTTTACTGAATATATATAATTTGAAAAGTGCTAACTGGTGTGTGAAACTGTTTGAAACTAGCTAGCCTCTGTTTGACAAAAAAATTCTTTCAACAGCTTATAAAGTCACACAGATTCAAACCTGAGTGTGAAGACTTAATTTGAAATAGATGCCAGTGGAGTGACTGCTTCATGAGAAATCTTAATATAAGAAAGAAGTGGAGGGACTTGAGAATCAACGTATACAACGTCAGGTGTCGTCATGAAAATTAGAGCTTTAGCCTTTCTATTAAAATTTCCAGGACAAAGGTATGCTTTTGAGGAGGGCAGTTCCCATTAAACATATGATGCCACAGAGAACATGAAGGGCAGATTGGAGGGGGGAAAAATAATTAGGCGCCTAGATGTCAAATAAAATTTGTACCCAGTAAATAAATGTTGTTCAGTTTACTTCATGATCCTATTGCCATTCCCTTCCTTGGATTATGGATCTCACTGACAGAATCACTAAGTACCAGTGATGTAAATGCATAGATCTCCAGACGTCAACGTTGATTATTTCTGTGTTGCAATTTGCTTGCTTTTTATTTCCAAGATGTTTGTCAGTAACTGAGCTGCTAGCTTAATCTAGTCACCTGACTTGTCTGAAGGAGAAAAGCTTAAGTATGGAAGGAGAAAAAACTATAAAAAGGAAATAACTGATTTATCAAAAGGAAGGTGTGAATTTAAAACTTGATTCAGTTCATTGTATCGTCAACCCTTCTACAGGTCAGCAAGTAAGCTACTTCTTTGGAATTATTTTATAGTATTTGTTACTTGTTTTAGAGAGAGAATGTTCATTGCCAGTCCTGATATAGTCTTTAGATTGCATTGGAGCTAGGTGTGAGGAAGGTGGGAGAAACCCTGTAATATTGGCATGGGAGGTCAGGAGTGAAAGGAAGTGGAGGCAAGATAGTTCTAAATCTGTGAAATGGCTAATTCCTTAGAGGTAAAAAAAGGCAAAAATCTAGTATGTTATATGGAAATTCTGTTATAAATACCTTTTACATCAGTATCTGGGAAAATGCCTCATTGAGATGTAGACAAACTGTGCTACTGGAAAACAAACTGCTGAATTTTTACAAGGAAAGGAAATTTCTGTTTAGATTTCAGTCAGGGAGGCAGGGAGCCTTTCCCAGACAATTCCTGGAGCCAGCAGATGGAATACTGAAAATCGTCGTTATTGGTAATATGGCAACACTCGGACTCCAGTGCTCGTCAAGTGTGTGTGCCCACATTGTTTCTAGACTGCAGCTCTATCAAAGGTAAGCATGAGAAGATTATATCATTCTGAAAAATACTTGTACAGAACAGAGATTTAAAAAAATAGAGAATCTGCTTATGCCCTGTATAATGTAGCATACTTCTAGGCCTGTGAGACATTTCCCATCAAGTATGTCATAAATTCTTCTTGTACATATCAAAGCTTTATTGGTAAATCACTGAGCTGCACAGGTCCTAGTCTCTGCTCTGGCAAATGGGGCCCTGAATCTCCCCTTGACTTAGGTGATGTATGAGGACTGCATTGTGCTTATAAAGCTTTCTCTCATGTTTATTGTTGTCTTTGCCTCTGGCTGTGCTTTCTACTTCCCTGCTGGAAAGAAATTTGTTGCTGGTATTTAAAAAGCAATGACATTGGGCTGAGATGCTATTAAGGAGTCCAAAAAGACTTCTGTAGCTGATCCCATGGGATTGTTGCAGATTAATTTCTAGTAAAAGCAGCACAGAAAGTCCGTAACTTGTACATAAGCAACCTGTCTTTAGACCTTATCCTGTCTTGAAAGGTATGTAATCAAATATCAAGAGAAAATAAAAGTTTAGTATAATGATATTCTAACAAAAGCTATTGGGTAGCAATTGTACTTGTCTTGAAATTAGAACAGTTTCCATGGGCTTGTTACAGGGACAGTCCTGGGGAAACTTTTCTTCTAAACTGAAACCCCAGTTAGCTATCTTCCTTTATGTTTAAGACATTCTTCATGCTTTAACAGAGCGTGCCAACCTTGTGTAATTAATTCCTGATGCTGATAAGCATCAAAAGAGTACACATTCTCTAATTTTGTGTGGAATTTAAGAAATAAACCAGAGCATATTACTTACATCAACTTTGAGTTAATTGCCAAGATTTTTAAAATTTGACTCATTGTGGTACAGCAGGAACCTATGTGTGAAATCTGATAAATGTACATGTGATTAGGTTACAGATGATGAAATGCTACTGTGAAGTGTTGTTTCAGTAGCTACCCACAAGGTGGGGGAATGAATCTTTCTATTTTACTGCTGTTGTTTTATAGCTTTCCGGCCCACCCTCCTCCTGCCTGAACACTGTGCTGCTAAAATTATCTAGTTGATACGGTCAATGCAGACCATAGAGCTATAAATCAGAGGCTGCCAGAAGCTTTACAAACTGTAGATCTAAGCCTGGAGTTCTAGAAGTGTTGAAAAAATATACTGCATGTTATTTCTTACTTGTGTGTAGTGTTACAGGAATTGATGTAGATTTCTATGTGTAGAAATTTCCTCAGAGGGTAATGTTTGTGTAGAAGCCTTTCCCTGTGGTTTTTATTCAAGTGCTTGTTCTGCTAATGCCACTGTGGAATTGCAGAAATTGACCTGAAGATGGCTGTGTAACAGACAGTGTCATGTAAGGTATGTCCTGTTTTTCTTCTGTGCATCTAGTAAATTCAGAGAGATCTAAGGCAGCCCAAAAAGCCCTTGCAGAACTGTTTCAGAGGATTGCATACTACTTCTTTGTACTGTGTAGCTAAAGTTAATAAAAATGTATCTTTTCTATACAGAAGTCATTACTTCATGATAGATACTAACACCTATTTCAAGTAACACTTAAAAACCACCACTAGTGTCCATAGAAAACATGACCAAATAAATGCTGTTCTGTATTGGGGTCATGACTGCTCCTTCCTACTTTAGAGACTGCCATTGTGAGATTGTGAGTTGCTGCTGAAGAGAACTCCTCTTCACTCACCTTCTATAGTTCAGCTGTAGGAGATGTTCTTATGCTTGTAAGATGCCAGGGCTGTGCAGAATATCATGTATGTTCCTTGGCAGCGTGGAAGAATTGCAGATGGATTAGCCCATTTGCTCTTTCTGTGTCTGTGTTTTTGGAGGCAAGTGGCCTTTTCTTTGTCTGCCTTTAGGATCCTTTCCAATTCCTACTTTCTAGAGATTCTCTTGCCAATACTATGGAAAGAAATAACTAAACTGGGAAGTAGGTAAGGCTAACTAAATGTTTAAAATGATAATTTGAGCTACCTCTTAAATGGCGAAAAAAAAAAAAAGTAGTGGGAGAAAAATCTTACTGGGAGTGCATATGGGAGAAAAGACAGTCTTAATTTAAACATTTTTAAACCAGGTTATTTCTAGTATTATCAGGCATAGGATGCTCTCTGTCCTAGCTTCTGAGGGTTGCTCAGTTCTTCCTACCATCCCTCACAGTTTCCTAACCCTGGAACATCTTGGTCTTGCATGCAGGTGCTAAGAACTGAGGAAAAGAAATGGAAGAGAGGTGCTTGCTTACTGCCAGCACTTGCAACAAGATTGTTGCCTTACTCCTTTTCTCATCTCTGCCTAGGTAATCTCACCCTATCCAGATGACAAGACTTCATGTCCCAACTAGTATATCCTAAGTTGTCAGCAAGTAACATATGGAGTCCCGATTTGGCCTTTTTATTCTTGGAATTCTGGTAGACAGTGTGTCCTAGCCTATTCAGGGGAAACTTCACGGATTCCATTGTTGTGAGGGGCAAACTGAGCTGGCTGTAAGAGCAGTGGCACCCTTTACGTATGCCAGATAACCAATTCTGGACAGCCTCTCCTTTCTAGGAATTTCTGTTACCTGCCTGACTAATCTAGAGATATTTGAAGGATTTAGGAGCTCGAACAAGGGAAGAATAGGGAATAAAATATGGAATGGATATGCTGGGATACTTGAGAATCATGTTTTGGCTCTAATACTTGCTCCTTATAATCTGTAGTCACAAGGTTTAAAACCCTAATGTAACTTAGCTGTCATGACATTTTTGACTTGTAAGAAGTTATTCAGAAGTTTTCTTAGACTGAGAAGCCACTACTTTTTGTCATAGGTAAGAGTACATGGAGGGTTTCTTCAGGTTTCCTCTGTACATGTCTTGTAACATGTTCTGCCTCCGATAGTTGTTTAATTTCCATTTGCACATTTGCAGTTGGAAACAAGTTGTATCAGTACACAGGACACACATTCTTGATGTTGCAGGTTATGTGTTTCAGGACTTCACAATTCTATGAACATGCCTTTGTGAAAGTGGAAGTGTTTACAGGGCTACTAATATGATTTGGTTTGGAGTTTTGTGAGTACAGAACTTTACTTCCAGAGCTAATCATCTATTCTTGTGTATTGCCCTCCTACATGGAGGTGTGTGTAAGAGCATTCTCTGATTTCAGGACATAAGCAAACTTCTAGACCTGGAACATACATAACTGAGAACATGTTTTGGGCCTTGTTTGCAAATAATAAGCAGCTATAGATGGCTTCTGTGCTTTAGCTGTTCTTCAGCTTTTCTTGACCTGTAGGAAATGTTGGTGGTGTTTGTTCAAATACAAACTGCTTGTAAATTCAAATGAGTGGTGCAATTTAGTGTTGGGAAGAAACCAAAGGGTTACTAGTTGCCTCAATAAATTTCAGATCCAACAAACAATGGAAAGGTGGGAAATATAGATATTAAATATTACTCTATGGCTATATATTAAGATACCAGCACATAAATAAAATCAACCAAATTATCTGCAGTTTAGTAAAAACCTATTTCATTTTCTCTACATACAATTACTTTTCTGCCATGTTAGCAGTTAGTTGGTTGCATAGAAAGAGGAAGGCAAGGGAAAGAAGGGGCATAAATGTTCGCTTTGGATGATGGCGAGCTGTTAGGTGGGCTCAGCTTCATCCAGTGTGACAATTCTCCACAGTGTTTCCATTTTTGTGCCACTGAAGAATTGAGGACTAGAAAAGAAATTTAAAAACATAGTCTGACTGGAAGCTGAAATACTCTGGGTTTGAAGTGTTACGGTGTTGTATGGTAACAAAGTGTTCCTGTTTGGGTGGTGTCTTTTTTTTTTCCACGTGCTGAGGTCTGTGACTTGTTTCTAGGGCAGGTGAATATTGCTTACATTGGCAGAGTGAAGTCAACAGAATGCCCCAAAACCCAGAGGCAAGAAGCAAAGAAAGGAGCATGGCACTCTAGGAGCTGTTGGCAGGCAGGTAGTTGGTTAATCCACTGACAGATACCTAAGTGTGACATTCTTAAAGGCCAATGCCACGTGGGCAACAAGTAGGCAGTTAAATCTTCAAATCCTTCCAGTGAAGTTAGTCCAACAAATACAAGCGTGCAATAAATTGGGCATGATTTAGGTTCCAGTCACCTGTGTTACCTAAAGAAGATAAATTGAAATAAGTTTCATCCGGCAAAGCTTCTATCAAAGGTGTGAGCATACCTACATATTTGGGACCAGGGCAGCTATCCAGTATTACCCAAAGATATTAGTGCTTTTGAAGGAGTTTTGGGAAGAAGGACCTGTTCATATTTCAAGCTTATGAGTATCCAAGGAAAATAGTGTGAGAGCATAGTGTGTGTCTGAACTGGGGCCACCTGAATTTGTAGCGGTTCAGTTGAGAGACTAATTGTGCTTTTTCATTGAAACCTGAAATAAGAGATACAAAGCAATGCGGGGCAGAATAATAGCATTGCTCTTTAAATGCAGACGAATGTTTCTACTATCAGTATTTCTTAAGAAAACCTGCTTCTTTTTAAGTATCCGAGTGGAGATCATAGCTTAAGTGAATGCATGCATAATAGATTATTCAAATGCTCCACCAGGCCTATTCTTTTACAGGTGATAAGGGCTTGGAAATAGAGTCTTTTGGGAGAATGCATTTCCATTTGGGAAAAACCTTTATAATTAAGATGATGGTAAACCTACAAACCTTGCTTTTTTAGTATTCACTCTTGGTTGGGGGAGAGGAAGGAGAGGGGGGAAAAAACCCCAATATAGTATTGCGTTTCTTCAGTAAAGTCACAGTTGGTGGAGTAAGTGTGGATCATAAGGGAAATCACTTATATGCTGAAAATTTAAAATCTTAAAGGATCATTTCTATGAGTGACAAAGGTGCTGTATGCTAGTGAGTACTGTTTTTTATAATCAATATACTGATACTGTTAGAATATGAAATTAAGAGCATTTATCTTATACAGTCTTATCGGCTTGTATGAGCTAAATGACATACCGGATGAATTAGCTGATAATCTCCAAAGGAGTGCTGACAAAAGCAGGCTGTTATGGGGCATCAAAACCACTTCCCACTTGGAACATGGTGAATGCTGTTGTGGTTGCAGCGGGCTTCTGCAACAAAATGTACAGACAGTATCGTCACTTAAAGGTGTTCTGGCACTTTATAGGCAAAACTATAGCCACTGATCAAAATAATTTAAAATGTCCTTTCACAACCAGTTCACTGAGAAGTTTGCTTTTCAAGAGGGAGTTTGGGATTGTTATGCAGTGACTAACCCTTTCCCATACTTCTAGTGTGTCTTGCAGCAGCGGTCCTATGTGTTGTTTAAAGCTTAGCCCTTAAACACCTTGGTTTCTCATTTGGCAAATAGGATTGCAGTGGTTTTGTACATGGCTTTTATTTGATGTTTAAAGTTGTCAAGTAACCAAATGTAATTACGCATATACTGTTAACTTATTGAGTGATTCTGTGCATTGACAGTGCAAGTATGTCAGTGGCAAAGTATGATAGATATTGATCAGTCCTTTGATGTTTACAATATCAGGAAATTTTAATCCATGTACGCACATTGTGCTGGTTTGACCCTGGCTGGAGGCCAGACACCCACCAAAGCTGCGATGTCACTCCCCCATTTCAGATGGACAGGGGTCAAGATAAAGACAGGGAGAGATCATTCCTCAATCAGTGTTTTGCAGCTGCTTGTGTGGTTGGTTTCTTTTTTTCTTAAATGTGATTCCCAGAGGCACGATGACAGACCCTGGTTGGTTTGGCCTTGGTCAACAGCTTCTCCGGCCTTGAGTCGTCTGGTGTTTACTCTGTCGGGCCTACAGGAAGTTTCTAGCTGCTTCTGTGGACATGATTCCCAGAGGCACGGTGACAGACCCTGATTGGCTTGGCCTTGGTCAACAGCTTCTCCGGCCTTGAGTTGGCTGGTGTTTACTTTGTCGGGCCTACAGAAAGTTTCTAGCAGCTTCTTGCAGAAGCTATCCCTGCAGCCCCCCTTATTGCTTAAAACCTAAGTGGAGGCATTGAGAGCATGCAAGTTAACTTCATCGGCTTGTTAGCCTTCCAAATAATGTCAAAAAAGTATAGGAAGAAGTTCTTGTTAAATTTCCATAAAGGGAATGTTAATGGGGGGAAGCAGATCAATTTAAAGCACAAATACATTGTCACATACTGACTGAAAAGAGGATTGCTCAGATTCAGTTAAAAAACTGAGATCACAACAAGAGAGTTCTCTCTCCCTCTTCTTCCCTGGGCCACCACAGGAACATGGTGGCTACAGCACCAGTCTCCCATGTTCCATATGCTGATGAAACTTTTTTCTCTTTTCTGTTGTTTTCTTGAAACCTTCAAAACATGGTGGGTTTGTGCTAATGGGTGATGAGGAAAAAAGTACTAGTGTGTGTGCATCCAGCAGGGAGCAACACGCAATTCAATATATGAATTTTAGGTGAAGCCAGGAAGCCATGAAGCCAGCCATTTTATTAGGTGCAATCACACAGATTCTATACCTTTCTTGCTGCAAACGTGGCAAGCTAAAAAACTGCTAATTGGTTACACACACTTTTCACACCATATTGATTGGTTAGTGACTATAACGAGTTCTGATAAACCTATCTTATAGCTAAATATTCTTAGTTTACCTTTAATACCTAAAAGCATCTACACACCTGCTGTTTTGACCATCTTGTGGTTGGTTCCTAACATGTTCTGTTACTCCTAAATACCTTCCCATAACTGCTTCTTGGTTTAGGGCAGCCTGTACCCCTATCAGCAAGGCTGCTGTGTTTTGAGAGGATCCTAATAATCACATTCTCAGCATGAGTAACTTTTCTCATGGGAATAGAAGAATATTGTCAGGGCCTGTGTCTTGGGTGAAGAGAGCTAGGCCACTAGGAGGCCTGCTATCTTCCCCGACACTAGTGGACTAGGAAACCGGGTGTTCTCATAGCTGTGAATCTAAACTGGATTCCACTTGGTCTTGTTATGTTTTCCTATTAATCCTCAAGAAAAAAGCGTCTGGTGAGTACATCAATCCTCTCGTGATACTGTAGAATGGAGAACACCAGACAATGCTGACTTCTTTTCAAGATATCAGTATTCTAGAGAGGCTGCAGCTATATTTCTCCCATGTGGGTGTTTAAGCATTTGAATTGGCCATCTGTGGGGACAGCAAACTGCTTAAACCTTGTTTTTTCCTTGGGAGATATTTCTATAACAGCCTGAGAGTTACACCAGAGTTCTAACATGCAGGATAAGTTCAAATGGCTAACCATTCCTTTCTAGAAAAGATAAAATGCTTATCTAGAGAACTTTCCTAAGAACTTCAGGATCATTCATAGAAGTGATGAATATTTTTAGATTATATTCAAATTGGGAAGTATTTGCTTTGTGCATTCTGAAGTCGACATTGAGTTAGTTGTTATTGCAGAGCTACGATCGTAAGTAAATTCCTCAAAGATTTTCCACTGGGCTTAAAAAAAAGCCTTAAACTTTTAAAAAGAAAACTTAGCCAATCTGTGTGGGTTTTACTTGTTTCTCTCCAAAACAAGTGTTTCAGTGCTGAGCCAGTGAGCGCACGTTATAATACCTCTAATCTGATTGTACTTGTTGAAATTCACTTTCTTAGGCATTTATTTCTGATATGCTGTAAGAAAATTGGCTTTTGCTTTGATTAGACATAGATTTCTTAAGAGTCTTATTTCTACATGGTGATGAAGCTTCACATTTGTCTTGTGTAGGGTTTCTATAGGTATGTGCTCATTAGTGGGTAGTCATGAAGTTTAAAGGCTCAGTAGCTTGCACAGCTGCTGGTTGACTCAAGTTCAAAAGTCTTCATGAAAGACCCTCAATTACAAGGCTTTCTGCTTTTGACAGTTCAGTATCTATCTCAATTTTCTCTCTCTTTTCAAAGAGACAATGATTTAAGATTCACTCTGAACATAAGGTAAATGATCAATGGTAGCTGACAGTTGCCATTGTTTGTTTGTCCAAACAGGTTAAGTGTACAGCAAAGTCTGAACAATTAGTCCTGGGTTTGGTTCTCCTTCAGGCTGAAGCTGATTTTGTATACAGTGTTTATTTTTCTTGTTGACCACATAGAAAGGTGTTTTTCAGTGATTTAGAATCTAGGAAGTATCAACACTGGCAGTTCTAAGAAGTTGTGATATGAAATTCTAACTACCTTGCAAGAAATAAAAACTTTCTTACCCTAAAGAAGTGTGTGGACAGACTGATTCTATTAGTGATACCTTATAAAAATTGCTTTAAAAAGTTTTCCTTGGTTTGGTGCTCAATCCCCACGTGTGAGATCCTTATATTCTATTTGTAGGCTATCCTAGGCCACAGTGTCTTGGCAGTGGCTCATTTGAGGAGATCCAGAAACATTGAGAAAGCACACAGTTGTCTTTCCTTCTGGTCTATCTTTATTTAAAATTTAAGTACCATAGCGAAGCAACTGCTGAGTAGTTATTTTTGCCATAGTGATTCTGATGAGAAGACACGTTCCTTAGAATGTAAATTCCGTGTATGTGAAGGAAGCAACTATACAGAGGAACAAACACAGAAGTAGTTTTACATCAATGTTTGAGACCATGTGTTATCTAAAGATTAGTAAAACGCAAGCTTCTAAGTCTATAGAACTAAGTAAGAGGTTTCTGCCAATACCTGGAAGTTTCCAATTCTCATCTGAAAAGGATGTTCATCTTTTTTCTTTCCTTTTCCTGCCTGGCAATTAGATCAAGTTCATTGGCACCAGCATAGTAGGGCAGTTTGGTTTTTTCCTTGAAACATGCCCACACATGCCAACAATAAACTCCCACCCAAACCAAAGCAAGAAACCCCACCAATTTCCTGAAGCAGTAAGCAATGGATAACAACTGTGTTTAACACACGGCTGTTTCTTGTCATGGAAAACATTGTTTACAGACTCTGATGAAAATGGAGACTATTTCTTAAGGTTGTTTTCAATGGCCACCATTTCAGCTGCTTTTCTTTGATTCCTATCTTGTTTGTCTGCCTTTACACACATTATTTCTCTGCTGGCAGACACTCTGAAAAGATGCAGTACAACTTGTACTGGCATTGTCATTACAGGCCCTGCAGACTTCTGGTTAAAGGCCTGTATTGCTGTTATAACCTGTCATTTCCTGCACTATTCGCTAAACATCTCGTCAAAATCCTAAAGATTTCTGTGTCTGAGAGGCTGTTAACACAGATGTGTGGATGTACAGTTTTGGCCTGCCAGTCAAAATGAATGTTTTGAAAGTTAAGATTGCCCTCCTCTTCAGGTGGCTTATACCAGTTGTTTGAACATGGGAGTTCAAGTCACACTGACTAAATCCAGTGACTGGATTTTGGACTGTAGGAAGACAGTCTCAGAGGGAAGAGACTGTATGCTGCAGTTTTGAAGGGCATAGCAGTCATTTGTGTAGTGCCCAGAGCTGGTAGCAATACAATGCATGCAAAGATGGTGAAGTCTGCATAATTTCTTAGAGCTGTCAAGGTAAATGTAATGGCATAGTTGTTCCAAGATAGAAGTTAGGAAATGCTCTGGAGTCCATGGGCCAGAAAGTCTACAAAACCCAGCTATCAGAATTAACAACCGTTTGGAGAGGAAATGTTGCTTTCTGGTGCTGAGGTCTGATGATGTCTTCGGTGTTGCATTTGTAACCAGTAATACTGCTACTGACCTGAGGAAAGGCTGCCAGCCTTACCTGAAGTTGTACTGATTCGATGATAGGTCCCTTCAGGGGTGGAACAGAGCACTGTTATGTGATGCTTGTGGTATTTCAAGTGTGTGGGTGAACATGCTGGTTAAACCAGTGAATGGTCTTGGAACACCTGAAAAAGGCCCAACAAAGGGGGTTTGTGTGCATGTGTCTTGGATGTTGCTGTACTTACTTATTTTAAAAAAAAAAAAAAATCAGTTTGATCAAGCCCCTGTAGTTTGTGACCTTTTCTGAAGAGCATCTCTTTTGTGACAAATATCCACTTTCAAATGGGCAAAACCTTTTCTTGTTACAACGTCCTCATTAGTGAGGATTTGAGTAAAGGTGTATAAAGAACAGATCTATAATGTTATTGCCCACATTCTGGTTAGGGAAATACTAGGTTCAAGGAGAGTTTTCCTGCTTTCTTGCTAATACTAATTTTCTAAATACTACCTGTGGGTGACACTGCCACCTGCTGTGTTTTTAAATTACGATGCAGTAAATACTTGCATTTTAATTCTAAAGAATGAATTCCTGGAAGCTCTCTAGGACTGCTGAATTATTGGTGTACTCTATTTTACACAGCTGTTCTGCACTTCTTTTCTTGGCAAATACAAAGTAGACCATATTTAAATGTTCTTCTTTTTGACCCTGAGGCCTATTTTATTACTGCTTGTTAGCCTGGCAAATAATTTCTGCAGTTTGTTGTCCAGTTGTAATGTCAGAGAGAGGGATGCCCAGTAGCTTTTAAGCTGAAGAACACAACTAAGCTTCCTCTATACATTGGATTTTATTGAAGAGGCTGTTGGTTTTGGGTTGGGTTTGGATTTTTAGTTTTGTTTTTAAGTTGAGGATTAGTCCTCACACCCCACCCCTCATCCCCACCCCCCACCCCCCCCAATGAATTTATATCGAAATAATGTAGAAAAAATTTTAAATTGGCTTTCTGGAGTTTTTCTGAAGGAGGTGGGTAATAGAGCCTCTTCAGATCAAATCATACTTAATTCATTCTTCCTTGTGTTACACAGAAATATAGTTTCATCCAAGCTCGCTTGCTGAAGACTGAGATGTGTGTGTGTTACAGAAAGGCCTTTAGAGGAGATTGGTTGATTGGTTTGTATTGAGTTTGCTACAGTAAAATCCCTTCTTCTCTACTACTCTGTGAGTATGGTGCAATTGGCTGATAATCTGAATTTAGGCAAAGCACTACAAAGCTGATTTAAGAAATACTTGTGGTCATTTAATGTGAGCTGATGTTAAATACAGGTCCACATCTGGGTTGAGTATAAACAGCAAGAGTGGAAACTGGCCTAGTGAGTGGGTGTTCTGTGTGGGACGATCTGTTTGTAGAAAATACCTTCCAGACTGGATCCTGCATTAGCCTTGGGAGAGAGGAGTCAGTACTGAAGTGCCATTTACAAGGATAAAGGAATTAAGTTCTCATTTTGGTTTGGGGTTTTTTGAATGTTCATGTTTATTTCATGAACTCCAGTTAGTAGACTGTAACAATTTGATCTCTTATGAAATGACTAGGAAATTTCCTAGTAAACTTGTGAAAGCATGACTACATACTCACTGGGTTCATGAATTTGAGCTTCTGAAAACCATGAAGAACTTCCCTATTGCAATTCCACAAGAGTGGCTTATAAACCATTAGGAGCACTGCGCTGGTTTGGAGAATTCATTACGGAAAGTGGAGGTGAACTGTAAAATCCCTTTTCTATGTGAATCATTGCTCTGTTTCTGGTGATCAAGATATACTGATAGTTCAAGAAAAAGAAAGAGAAATCTTTTTAGCAAGACAGCAAGTCCTGCATATTTGTGTTTATAAATATCTTAGACATGGGTTGCAGGGGGAATTGGCCAGCCCCTTTTCAGTGGTCTGTGGGGACAGGACAAGGGGCAATGGCTGTAAGCTGGAGCACAGGAAGTTCCGCACCAACATGCGGAAGAACTTTTCCCCAGTGAGGGTGAGGGAGCCCTGGGACAGGCTGCCCAGGGAGGTGGTGGAGTCTCCTTCTCTGGAGATATTCAAGACTCATCTGGACGCCGACCTGTGCAGTATGAGCTGGGGAGCTGCTTTGACAGGGGGGTTGGACCTGATGATCTCTTGAGATCCCTTCCAACCCCTACGATTCTGTGATTCTGTGATATACACCAAGCATAGAGCTGTGCTGCTGCACCAGGTTAGGTAGGAGTATACATTCATCACTCACTGTACAAATTATTACAAGTCACCTCAGAAAATATTCCTGAAATGTTAAGATCAACTGTAAAGTGAATGTAAAAGATAAAGTTCATAAAACATGTTTTAATCTGTGTCAGGACTTTTGAATTTTCTGCTATATTGCAGCTGAGAAAAACAAATGGTCAGAGTTTTCAATGGTTTTGAGCACCTCCAAACTTCCTGTATGAGAGACATTAAAATGCCAGGTTCCACATCTGTGGCGTGTTGGGCTTCCACCCAGTACGTTTTACAGCTTGATGTGAAAAATAGTCTTGGATATGGATAAAAGTGAAAAGAGGTACTCTAGCTTCAATGCAGTTTCTAGAACAATCTCATCTGTTCTGTGCCTGTGTGCTCAGTGGCTGATTAAGCTTGAGCATCTTCATTCCTGAAAACCCTTGAAGATTGTGGAACCAAAATGCAAAGGCCTTTATTTCATCACGCTGTTCCCTGGTGTTTGAGCTACCATAAGCCAATCCAAGTCTGAGATCTGAAACTGCATTACTAGTGGTATAGAGAGGTGCGTCGTAAGTCAGCGCAGAGCATGGAAACTGGATTCTGCTTGTGGTGCTGTACTTGAGGCTGCCTAGATCCTGAGTGTCAGGATTCAGAGCAGCTGTAGTGTCAGTAGCAGATCACTATGAGTTGGGTCAGCATGTGCTTTGTACTTTAATTATGAAGGATCCTCTTTCAGCCTCTTAAAAGCTGCTTTTGCTACACACTACTTCTTTCTATTCACAGGCTTTGCCACTTCTTTACTCCCTACTGTCCTCCGTGGACATTGTTTTGTTCTCAGCTTCACTGGTATCCACTAGCTATTTTGCTGTTTTCAGAGGCAGTAATACACTATGAAAACCTCCCAGTAACATTGCAGTAAAGTTTGAATGGAGAGGAGATACCTGGCAATTACCAAATGTGCCAGGCACTGCTCTGTGAAGGGCTGTGTGAGGTAACACTGTGATTGCTTCAGGAAGTAATTGTCCTGCTGCTGATGCTAGCTGAGTGTTTTCCCACGTTATTCATTTGGCTGTGGCAGCACTGCTGTTTGTGCAGCTATTCTTGTGAGCAAGTCAGTAGATGTTAAAAAGAAAACTTTTTAACTGGAGTTGGTTTTCCTATCCAGTTCATAGTCTGGTCTCACAGACAGTTGTATCAGTACAACAAAATAGGCAGCGTGAGGTCGAAGCAAGTGGCCAGTTGGAATCCCTTAAATTGTTAAAGGCTATGAAGGTGCTATCTGGAAGTGTACCTGGTGCAAGAGCAGTTTAAGAGTTTTGCAAGAAAGGTACTCTCTGGTTATATGATAAACCATTTTCCTTATCAGCCATGATTAGGAATGCAAGAACTCTATATATTCTTTGTAATACCAGATTTGCTCTGGTTCTCTCCTAGTAGGAACAGACTGGAAGACTTCGTTCCTTCCCCCCCCCCTCTATTAATTAAAGCAGTAAAATTATGTCTGACTAGATACTTAACTTTCCACTGAATGGAAAGCATTTTAGTAGATACCAACACACCAGGGAACCCAAAATGTGAGGTTACTACCCACAAAAAAAAAAAAATTGCATTTTGCAGTGTGAAAATTTCAAATATGTTACAACATTTGTGGCAAAAAAATACAACTTTTACCCCTGCAGACCAATGCCTTCCTGTGCAAGTTGAGATGAATTTGCGTTCATGTAAATAAGACGGGCAGAGTTTGCTATGAATTATTGGGGGGATTTTGACATAAGCTTGCTGTAAATATCATATTCAACAGCACTGACAGTTCAAGTAAGTTTAAAGTCGCTGTAAACTGAAGCTGAAGAGCACCACTGCTAAGCGGAAGTTCTCTGTAGGGTAAGGCAAATGACTGAATGGATGAAGGTAAGATGACAGTAGGGTGAAGAGTAATCAGCTGCAGTCACAACACACCCAATTGCCTGTCCAACACACAATTTCTTGCAGGAAACTTACCCTACATGATTTTTAGGAATAGTTTGTACACTCTGCTATGGGAACTGGCAAGAGATTTGTTTGATTTCTGATTAAAACACAAAACTGCATGTTTGAAATACATATTTCAAGTAGATTGGTTGGATGACAGTGGCAAATAACTTGGAAGCAATATGGGTTTTATTTGTGGTAGTCTATTACTTAACTCAGATTCCAGCTTTTTGAGAAGCTCTTTGTGTATGCAGAGTTGATGCGTGAGATGAATGTGTTGTGCAGTCCTATGATCCCAATGACTGTTACCTCTGCTGACTTGCAGTGTGGTCATATCTGCCGTAACTCATGTTTGGCTACCTACTGAAAAAGCAAGAGTGAAGTTTTCGTGATGAGTGGCAAATCGAACTCAGGTGGCAGTAGCAGTTACTGTCATCAGTTGCCCTCTCTGCTCCTTTTCTGCTTGTCACCATGCACAGCAAAAAGGATGCTGAAAGGCTGCTTCTACCTTCTCTGTTAAAAAGTTATTTCATTAATAGTTTTTTATAGTAAAATGTCAGATGCTAAGTATCTGTTATGCTGACAAGAGCTGTTTTCTGCAGTCCTGGCTGTGCTGTAGTTGAGATGCTAGTGAGAAAGCAAACAAACTGAACGCTATGTTTTCCAAGCCGAGTGGGGAGATGGTAGTGAGCGCTCCTTTACCAAATGAGAATTGATTTTGTTACTGTTGCTGTGACAGGAGCCTGTGGCAGAGGTACTGTTTCAGTCACCCCACCTTAATCCAGCCCTAGTGGAAGCCATTACCCCACAGGGATACTAAATGGTATGGATTTGTCATGATGGCTAGAGACAGTTACTAACAAGAACAAGGAACGACCATAGGGATAGACTCATTTCACAGCTAACAGCTTGTAAATTAGGCAGTGCAAAGCTTTATGCGAAGCTCCTTGGAGAGGAGGACACTTATAAGAATAACCTTATAAAGACAGGTATTAAAATGTGAGAGCAAATATGTTACTGTGGCCAAGAGCTGGTAATCTGTTTATGGTCTTACTGGGAATAAATGATACCATTTTGTACCAGGCAACACCAAGATTAAATCTTAACTAGCCACATAGTGGCTTAGTGTCATGTCAGTGTCCATGTGTGTGCTCTCAATTACTGCTAATAGGAGCTACATCAAAAATCAAGAAAGCCTAGAAAAGTAGTTGTCCTGGTGTCTTAGTGCTCACACACAAGGTAATCTTTTTAAACCTAATTTGGAACCTAAACTCAATTCTATTTCTCTGCATGTATATGAAGGAACCATGCTTGTGTACAGAGAGGTCAGTGGAAGGAAGAGACATGTCCTTGCCTTCCCACTCCACATAGCTGTACAAAATGTTCCTTTTCTGAAAAGAATTGGAAATATAGAACACAAAAGGACGGCTGCTTTGTGCAGATCTGAGGTACCTGTTGTGAGGCTTTCCCTCTTTTTCTCCTCAGATGGGGACTGAAGCAGAATTTAGTCTCTTTGTGTTGCTGATGAGCAAGACAAATTAGCAGTGCTGTCAGACATTTCATTTATATTGTTGCTTTTGTTTACAAATAAGGTCTTTGGCACCTACTGCCTTGAGCAAAGGGATCCAATAGTTATGGACTGCACGCACTATCAGCGGGTGCAAATAGGGGTGCTATGGCCCCACATCATCTTTTTACATGAAATTCTGTTCAAAGAATTATGACCACCCTGTTGATGTTTGAAGACTAAGATACATTAACTGAAGTAATTAATATTGACTACTAATACAGTGTTCTTTCAGATGTCACTTGAAAGACATCTCTTACTTTGATTGCACAAATGGATGGAGAAAAATTGTTTCTGGGGGTGGATTGGGAAAGAGAGCACTGTGTCTCAGAGCCTGAATTCCCTCAGAGTTGTGCCAGTCTTACAAGGAAAGCAGCAAAGTTCTTGAGGAACTGTGCTGGCCTGATAAGGATATTGAAGTGGATGTGGCTGTCCATGACAATTCATACGCAGATGAACCAGTGATTCAATTAAACTAAAAGCCAATGTACAAGGTGATACTGCTTGCTGCTTTCTCATGCACATTAAAATTACCTTGCACTTGGAAATTACATGCCACAATAGAGAACGTCATAGGAAATTCTTATCCTTAGCTGTTTTGAATTGAGATGTGCTTTTTTCTGAACTGTCGCAGTTGCTCCTTACTATTTCCTGCCATATGGCAGGCAGCTGCAAGGATGCATTTGCTGCAGTAATGCGCCTGATCCAGGAGGTGTTGCTAGGAGCCCTGGGGAGGGCTCTCTTTTCCTACTGACCGAAACACTGTCCCAAGTAGAAGTTGCTGTGCGTGTGTGTGTGTTATGAGAGCACCCAGAGCAGGTGTATTAGCCTGGTATGCTGAAGTAGCAAGAAACGAGGTGGCCTGAGCCTGTGAGCTCTGAAGTGTTTGTAAGGTATGCCACATGTTGTCACTGTAGTTGCAAAAGATACGAACGAGAACTAACCGAGAGTGCAATTTTTAAGAAGTCCTCAAACATCCCTGCTCCCAGGGAAGGTCAGTGGTCCAGAATACCAATTTGGAGCTGAGATGAATAAGCTCTCAATATTGTTCCTTTTTACTGTTATGCTTAATTTAAATAAAAAATCTTCATTACAGGAATCTCTTCACAGGCCAACGACCTGTAGGATGTTTTATTATGAAAAGATCTCAGACTGCGATCTAAACCACAATCTGATACATGAATATTGTTACTGTCTAACGATGTTTTGGATCTGGGGGTTTTATTAAAACAGCAATTCTCTATATAAATCTGTATTAATATTTTTAAAGGGAATGAAAATATATGGTCAGATCTCCGAACTGAAGAAGCTTTACTCAATGATCGAGCAATTATTTTTATAGTTCTATTAATTACAGTTCTCAAAAGCATTCATTTGGCTTGGACACTTGGACTCAACTTGCTGAACAAGAGTTATCATTGGTTTGTCTCCAGAAATACAGCATACATGAGGAGTTTTGAAACTTAATTTCTCATCTCACTGTTTGTTTCCTCATGTAGAATACCTAGAATCCTTTTGGTTATTGTACGATGGCAGTATATTAAATTGCATAGAAAAGGGAAATGGCTTATCCAAGCTTTATGCTTTATAACTGAGAAACTTTGGTAAAAATACTCCCTGTAACTTGAGTCACTATTTTGTAATCACAGCAGTTTTCTCTCAGATATATTCTGATTTTCAGGTGCAATAAATTAAACATCTGCTATGCTGTTTTTAAGAAAAGCTGTAAATCTGTATTAAATAATGCCTGCAGCAAATTTATTTGCCTTTGGCTTAGCCTGTAGCTTGAAGACTGTCCAAAATTTGCTGCTACTCTAGGAGCATGGTTTCCAAGGATTTGGCCGTGTTAATGCTAGAACATTCATACACACTGTTTGGGCTGCTTATAAACTTTAGTTGTCTGTGAATATCCTAAACCGGGAATTTTCCTGGTAATGCTGAATTCCATTTCCAAATCAACGAAGCTGCACACTTACTATGAGGGATGCACAGCCTCACTGGTGTGTTGTTTGCATGGTTATTTCTGACTTGGAATATTTTGTCTATGTTTATGTCAGCTGACTGGAATAAATAATCTCAGTGAGAGTTTCTTATTTGGAAAGCTCAACCAAAACGCCACTCCCTTACCCCAGAAACCCCATGGGCTGTTGTGTTGGTTTCTGCTTTGTTGAGTCATGTGACATCCACCTTTTAATCACAGTAACTGAGGAATTCTTCCACTGAGCTGTGTTTTGCACTATTTTAGCAGTGGTTGCTGAGTGAGACACTGAGGTGACGTTTCTTCTTAACTTGGGCATATTCTGATTACATCAAAAATCTTGTCCCAATGACTTTGACTCTTTTGTCTAAAATGTGGCTTATTTTCCCAAATGGGTGTAACAGTAGTTGTTAGTTTGGGTGAGACTTGGCAGCTGCAGGTTTCCTTAGAGCAAAGTCCCTACTAATGCTGGCTATTTTTCCAGTAGAGCGTGATCTTCATTAATGCAAGGTCATTGCCATTTCCTCCTTTAATTTCTCCCACTGCATCCCTCAGCAGGTCAACTCAAATAAATAAACTGAATTAAATGATCTTTTCTTTTCAGCTGCACTTAATGTGCCATGATGCTACATGATTTTAAAAGTGCCATTTCTAAGTGATGGCTGCAACAATAGGGAATCTTGATGCAAGGTCATCTCTGCATACATTTCTTTTAGAAGCCCCTATCCTGGACTCTATTCCCTTAAAGCATACCGACCAAGGGCGTCTTTCCAGGGAAGGTGGTCTACAAGATCTGAGACTGGGGAGGTAGGACTGCATAGTGACTGATGGCCTAGGGATGGCCTTTGGGAAGAAGGGGCAGCTGTGGAAAGGTGCAGGCTCTCAGCAGGTGGATTTGGACAGATAGTGAATGGCCAAGTATGATTTCATCATATTGTTCCTACTGAATTGGACGAGCTGTATTTGTTGTAACCCTCTGGCCTTGGAAGAAAACTGCACTGATGACAGAAGTGGCGTTAGGTATATTAGCCACCCTTGGAAATGAGACTCCTTAAATACCTATCTGAGTTACAAATTAGGTATATTCTTGGTAGAAAAAGTTGGGTCACTTCCTGGGTCAGTGCAGTCCAAGCAAGGAGAAGGTCATCAGTGTAGCAGTGACACAAAGAATTTCTGCTTTAGAAGTTCAACAATAACTTAAAATGCACCTCTGTTGAAGTTAAAAGGTGCAAGGCATGACACAGTAGTCACACATGTGAATGTGCAAGGTGCCTGAACTACTATCACCACCTGGGTACTGTGTTGAAACACTGTCCCATCTTGTTTTGAGGAATAACATACAAAAGTAGGCTTGTTTTAATAATACTAGTAATAGCATTCTAAAGCAAAAAAAAATAGCACCATATCCAGATTTTAAAATAGTAGCATGCAGGAGGGGCAGTATGCCTGGTTGCTCTCTCTCTCCAAGTTAATACCAAGTTACCTCTCAACCTTTCTCTTCCATTTCCCATTTCCGTCTGATGCAGGACATCCTCTTTACCTCTCCAGTTGATCAGAGTGGGAAGAGTGCTTAACCCAGGAATTGTAGACACTTGAGCTTTGGCATACCACTAAAGCAAGAGAGGGGGCTGAAACAGGCTTCTGTAGCATCCCACCTGGCAGAGGCTTTATTGCTGAAGACCAGCTCACCAGGTTGCAGCCCATCCAAGATACCAAGACAGGTCTGAAGTCTCCTGCATTTTTCCTGCAGTGGACTACTAACCAATGAAGTGGGCATAAACAGTGGATGAACAAACTGCTTACAGAGCTACACAGATTTCCCAGGATGAAAGGGTGTGTTTTTCTCAAGACACTATCAAACATTTGTGTAAGTTGGACAGAAGCAATAATTCATCCAGAAAATATTTTTATTTCATAGCATAACTTCTGTACTCAATTCTGAAGCCTGAAACAAACTGACAGAGGTCAAAGAAATACCTGCACCACCGGTTGTAACTATTTTAAACTTTTTGTCTAAATCATTCAAAAAACAAAGAAGCCCTGGTAAAAATGGGAGGTGAGAGTCACTGTGGGAACTGATCTTATTCAGAAATAACAAAGTAACTGGCTGTTGATTCCCCTGTCTAAGCTGGAAATGGAAGCAGCGCTCCACATAGCGTATTTTGTGTTGACAGGGCATTTGGTCAAACCAGAAAATGTATTTAGAAGGACTCTTTTCTTTTGAATTACTATTGCAAGTTAAACTAGTTGAACAACTTTTGTGTGAGACTCATGTAACTTTAATGCCCTGTTCAGGCATTGTTTACTTGACAGGCTTGTAACAGCTACACTGCTTGAGCTCCTAGAAGACGAAATTTGTTTCATACCTTGAGGGTGCAAAGTCCCAGGGCAGCAGATGGCCCTATGATTATTATTTCCAACCTGTCTTACCTGACCATTCCTTCCCTGTATGAACAGCTGTTTCATTCACTTCAGTGCAGCCCAGCCCGATCGGCTATTTTTCTTCTGCCCTTTTTTCTGCACATAACATAAATCTCTTCTTTCCTTTGACCTGGCCTGCAGTTCCATCCACCTGTGCATGCCTTAAGCAATGTCAAGCTCTTGCCAGATCCACTTCCTTTTTTTTTAGATAAATTCTTTTGAAACTAAACTTTTTGTGCAGCAGTGCTGAATAGATAGAAGTGGTCCGTTTGCTGCTTGGTGTGCTCAGGGAGTATGGAGTTGGTCAGCTGGCTCTGGTTTGGTGGGCTCAGCCTGTTGGTTGAGAGGTATCAGGCTACTGGAGTTAACCAGCGAGTAGGCAAATATTCTGCAAGTTGCAGATTTTCAGCCGTGTGTTGCACTTCATATAAAGCAGTGGGGTTAATTTCATCTCTAATATTGCAAAGGTAAATGTTCAAATTGGAAAATGTCAAAATTAAGATGTTCCCATACAACCTCAGTTTGGCCTCCTTATGTGCAGATGGACTTATGAGGTGATTTTTAATTTTGTAATTACATACCTTTTCTGCAGGACCTCATTTCTTTCATTTTGCAGGATACTCAGTACTCAATGAATGAGCAGTTTTTCCAGTGTTTCATTTTATCCTTACTGCACAGGCTATGGCTCATGTCCTATTTACTGTGCAATACTCCCACTGTGCTGAATATGGAAATACTGATTTCCGTAAGGACACTCATCATTCACATTTAAAAAGTTATTTTTGGAATGCCACTTGTAGACAAGGTAGAAGCATTCCTTCCACTTTAGGAATGGACAGCTGGGGCAGATGGAAGTCTGAGATGTACTCTGCTGAATGAGGACATTTCTAGAACCTCAGTACCAGCGTTGTGTGGTGACAGCTCTTGTAGTAATTAACAGTGCTCAGATTATGCAATCAGATGAGTCAAGCTGGACCTCCATAAATGAAGATTCAAAAGAAACCATAAAACTTCTGTGTTATACAATTTGCAGAATATTATGGATTCTGGAGAAGGAGAGCCAGTACCAAAATCCAGATTAGGAAATGCAATGTTAAGTCTGTTCTTTGGCTTATGATACCTTTCTCCTCAAACTTTTCCCGTTCCTTCAGAAAGGAAGACAGGGCAAGGGGACACTGCAGCTTTCATCCTCCAGGTATTCAGTATCTTTCCTGGACACTCTTTCCACTCCCTTGAGAGAGACAGGGCTCCTGTGGTAAAATTTAGAGATTATCATGTGATGTGCACACTTGCTTAACTTGGACAAGCATTCAAATTTTCATCATTTCTTGACTTAAAGCATTTTATTTGGTGGACCTGATGCTCTTTTGATCTCATTTTTAGGTTTTGTGGTTACTCCCCTATCTTCCCATGTTATCATCTCCTTCGCTTGGTAAAAAGAATCATGCCACAGTATAACAGAGAATGAATGACTTGTAGCACAGTAAATTTCAGTTGTTGTTGTGACTCTTTGTCTATTATGTGGAATTTTTACCCTCTCAATCAAATGCCTCGATTCAGAACCAAATGCCTAGCTTTATCCATGTTGAAACACTGATAGCAGTTCTTTTTGGGTAATGTGAAATGCAAATAAGGATATATTTGATACAAACTAATTCCTAATAGGACCTGAAGTGCTGTAAGCTTATTTGTCTTAAAGCTGAGTCAAGTTCCACTTAAACATCAAACTGTCTTCTAGCACGTTCTACACAAAATAATGAGTAAATTATGTTCTAAAAAAGCATCACAAGACACATTTTGTTATGTGATTATCTTTTTTTTTTTTAAGTAGAAATAGTGTTTTACTAGATCTAATTCTCTATCACAAGTAAAAATATGTATTCCCGACATAGGAATATTACATGCAGTTTGAAGATCTAAAAGATAGTAGCTTTAAAAGGAAAAAAGGTTCCTGAAGATGTCTCTGTAGATCAGCCACCTTAGCCTAATATATAGTTCTAAGTATATTCTACCTGCATGTCTGCTTCTCTTTGAAGGCAGAAATATTTATCAGGAATGTAAAACAGCTGTAAAACTGAGGGGCTTTATGCAAATTTATTTGGGATATAACTGTGGGTTGTTTATTAATTTCTCTAGAGAAACAACCCACCTCTTGCAAAGTAAACTGGTGAAGAAAAGTTGAATTTCCCTTTAGGTCCTAAGCAAAAGGTCTGGAAATCATTCAGTACCTGTGAATCTCTGGAAGATATCTAGTGAAGAGGAGGATTAATTACACGTGTGCATGACAGTAGGAACAAATTTGCTTATTTTTGCTAAGTGTGTTAATTGCTGTGTCAAAGATATTTCACAAGAGTGGTAGATGTATTTTAGTAATAGTTAACATGGTATATTGTTTCCCTCTTTCTGAAGCTATGTTGATAGAACTAAAAGTCTGTTACAACAGTTGCCAGTAATGACCTTGGTTTAATTTCCTAGTCGTGATATGCTTGTCTTACATATGCAAGAAGTGTAAGTTCTTACAGATGACTTAAATGTGAAAGGCATCTGTTTTAGACCTGTAGATACAAGAGAACATCATATCTGTTATTTGAGCTCTGCTACTTTCTCTAGGACGACAAAGGTACCTTTCTTTACCGTTACACTGCAGAGTCATAAATGGAGGACTCTTAATCCCTAGTCATAATTTATAATCATTTTCTTTTAATGGAAGTTTTATAAATAACTGAGCAAGGAAAAGTGAAGTAAATTTTAAGCGTTTCTAATGCATGTACAAAATTGTGTTTTCAAGCTCAGCTTTTGAAATGCAAGTGCCTGTCAATTCAACAGATGTTTTTAATATGCTTGTTTGAAATTATTTACAATTAGAAATTGTTTTTAAACATAAATACAGATTTATTTCTTCTTCCTAGGATGGACAAGGCGGCAAAAAAATCCATGTTTTAGCACCCCCCTGAACCTGGTGTCATGGTGTCATGTCATCATACATTTTTTACTTGTAGAGTTACCTTACGGAAATACTGTGAAACCACTGAAAATGAGAATAAGAGCAATGTTTACACTCCTTCTTTTACTCAGCAAACAGTACCAGTTAATTTCCACGTGAAATTTCACCAAGCTCATAGTTCATTATCTTTTTTAGGACCCTGGGGCAAAAATTGCTTTTATTTTTCTCAGTAAGTTGAAGTATCAGGATGTCAAGTTCTGAGGGCCTAATCTCTTCCTAGCGTATTCATTCAGTATGGATAGCTCAGATTTTGAGGTAACTGTCTCTAGGCCACTACAAATCTTGAGTATTTCTTAGCATTAAGAATATTCCTTAATACTAGCCATTAACATTCCTGAAGTTAGCCATTTCAACAGATAGCAGGGCCATTTATTTAGTAAAACTTGGTATAACTTCTTAGGTATTTCTAGTAACCAAATATAGACCAAGTGTTTGTTTCGTTTGAAAGCTGGTGGCAAAGCATATGTATGTGCATGACTTGTGTGATACACCTCAGATACTGAGTCTTGCTTCTTCCAGTGTTGTCTGCAACTACTGAGAGAAGGAAAAAAATATTCATAAGTCTCAGATTAATTTTTTTTGTGAACAGCTGCAATTTCTGCAGTAACATTTGAAACTAAGGGAGTGATACTGCTCATTCTGTGTTTTAGCTGGTGGAAATGCAGAATGTAGACAACACGAGCAGGGCATTTCTTAAGTATCTTAGAAGATAGTGGTCTTGCATTTGTTGGGACTTTTCAGAGCTCAAATAAAGGTCTGTTCTCAGAGAACAAAACAGGTAATAGAAGTTCGTTGGTATCTCTAAATGCCCAGATGAAGTACAGAGCTGATGATGTGGAAAGAAATGAAATGATATGTATTTGCTAAATCACTCTTACAAACAGAATATATTGAGAGACTCTACAATTCTTCAGTGGAGCTGTATCACTGGGCTTGAAAGGGTGCCTCTGAATGAAACAAAGTGTGATTTCTTGTGCCTAGTTTTGAAAGCTGAGGGTTGGTTCAAGTCTCTGTGGCACTTGTCACTTCCTAAGCTGCTGGAAGTTGCAACAAAAATGTGCAGGAATGGCTGGTTTTGGGGAAGGTTTGGAGGTTACTTGCTCCTCTTTATTTCCAAGTGAAATACAGGCATTTCACTGTGAAGTGTAGGTAGCGATCGAAATCCAACCAGGAGGAGTGCTTCTCATCTATTTTACTCTCCACACTGCTCTTACTCATTTGTAGACCCCTGTGTATAAGATGAAAGTCATTCCGCCCTGTGTTTCCCTTGGTTTTTTTGGCAGGCATGTGCTCCTTCTTCTCCCTCTTTCAATTCCTTCTTTTAAGTTGGGAGTTTAAGGGTGTGCAGTTAAGTTGCAGTCTTATTTGTAAAGGAGGTTGTTAGTGTAGAGAGGATGTCTAGCAAGAGATTCCTAGTGTAGAGAGAACAACTAGAAGTTTCAGCATGGCTGTGTGAACGTTATCAGAAGTAGAGTTCCCCTTCAGAACACCATGTGTGCCGTGGAGCAACCTTTCCATCTTGAGATCACCTGTTCCATAAGAAAACACTGGGAAATCTCTCTTGTAGCCCTTTACACACTGGGGTGGAGGGAGCCACATACCTTGTGAAGAGTGTGTGAGGAGTCTGTCATGTGTTCTTCATGTAGGAAAAGAACTGGAATGGTTTCACAGTGTGAAAAAATGATTATCCTAAATAAAACCACATTCTTCCTAAGACCAGATTCATGGGCAGAACAGACAAAGTGGGGTTTTTCCTTTAGTGAGCTAAATTGCCCATCAGATATTTGTGTCTCCCCAAGGAGGAAAGCCTACCCTTTTTTGTTGGCATAATCACTTCATACAGCTTTATTTCATAAACTGTACTGTTACTGGACAGCATTTACGATAAAGAGAAACTCGTAATTAGGGTTTATACATGGACCTCTCTCTTGAGATGCTGTTGGATTGCACCTAGGTCTATTGCAGCTCAGCTGATCTGATGCTTCTCATCTTGACTTTCAAGAAATTAACTGTTGTCCTAGGCTTTTGCTGTTTGTTGAAAGTATTGTGAACTGTTTGGACTAATGCATAATCATACCAGTGTATTTTAGAGGTCTGCCATGACAAACTCTGAGCTAACTTAGTCTTTTGTGGTTTTTAGCAGCACCTTGAAAGGACAGAGTTAACAGCAAAATGTTGAGTTAATGTTTGTTTTAGTAGTTTAAACTTGCAGTGTGAATTCAAACTCCATTGTATTGCATCTATACTGTATGAGTAAGCAGGCCTAAGATTGTGTGGTAAGAATGAAGAAGCAAAACTTCAATGTATGGTGTAAAATGCTAATCAATATAAATTAGAAGGCAGCTAATAAAACCAGGACACCAAACTTTTAAAATCAGGGTTGTGAAATATTAAAAATAATTTATATTCATGGAAAAAAGCCTGGTCTGAGGCTTTTGAGAGAAAGCTTTTCCTTCTGAATTGAAGGCCAGAGCGCTTGCTCTTTTAAATGTCAGCTCTGACACTGTTGTACCATTTGAACCTTTCATTAAGTAGTGGTAATGGATGTTAGGAAGATCTCCCTCTCTCTAAGTAGGTACTTATAGCAGGAGCAAAGTTAAAGAGGAAAGGTACTAACTAGTCAAGCTACTTCTTAAACTTAGACCTGGAGTTTTGTTGCCTTGAACAAACACATTTTATAGAGATAATCTGCATGTGTTTTTATCACATGGTGGAGGCTGTAGAAAAAGATAGATGTAACATGTCTGTTTAAGACCTGGTATCTTAGTAATCCCAAACCAATATTTATTCTTGTGTACACTATTAAAACCAGAAATAAATTTGTCTTCTGTAGAAATCTCTGTGTGGCAGCCCATATGTCAACTGCCTTCAGTTGTCTTGTTTTCTCAAAGAATATTTCAAATAACCAAAAAAATCCAGTTTAAAAATATTGTACAGAAATTTGCTGGATCTGAATTGAACTGAGATCCAACCTTGCCTTCTTGCAGGAAAGCTTGTTCATAGCTCTGTCTTGACTGCATCTGTAGAGCGAGTTCCTATTTCTCGAGAAGCTGTGCTGGCTGGTGAGATAGCCCAGTCACCCTGTTACCATGATGTACATGAAATGATACTGTTGACAACAGAGAAGTGCCTGTTACAAAACACACAAAATGTTTCCTATCCGAGATGATTCTTCTAGATCCAGTTCTCTCCAATTAGCTCTGGCTGTCTTCTTTCCTTGCCTGATCATACAAAGGCACACAGAACATCAGAGGTTGATAAACTGTGATAACAGTTGCATAATGATTTCCATTGAATAACTTTTGCTATAAAAGTAAGTGTTTGTTATTGCTTTTGGGATATTTGAGTTACTGGTTCTTTTTGGCTCATCTTACTTTACTTCAGCTAGTTTTTGAAGAGGTTTTTTTCCCTCTGGGCATGATGATAAACCATTTGAGACTCAAATGCGCAGGGAAAATACAATTGATTATGCAGCATTTTGCTGTTCAACTGGATGCATGTCACTTGTGACTGCAGGACAAGACAGCTTTGACTTTCTTATAGAGTTACTGAATTAGATTAGAAGTTTTTTCTGATATAAACCATATAGTTCTGAAAAAAATCTGTGTGGCTGTAATACCCATGAGCTCGGTGAGTTCATACGTCATCCTGCTCTAGCTGTATAGCTTGAGGATGTTGTGAAAGAGACCTGACTGCAGGGGATTGGTGCCTCGTGTGTGCCTTGACTCTGGAAAGGGCTTTGCAGAACCTTATCTCTTACTTTGCACCCAGGCCCATCAAACAAAAAATGCCAAATTGCATCCTGATTTTTTTGTTATTGGTTGTTGACATACTGACATAGATTAGAACATGCATAACCCAAACTGTTAAGGGTTGAAGTTGGTTTTGTGTCTGTTTGTAGCAAGTCAATGAAGGCAATTAGGTTCCTTTTGCTCTAGTTCTTCCCAACTGAAATGTACCACTTCCCTTTGTAAAGCCCTGTGTATAATCCTGCCTTTTTGTGACTCTCAAGTACTGCACCCATGTGCTGAAGGGACTTGGGGAAGGAGGCTTGAGGAACTATTTTTCTTGGTGTTTGCATTAAACATTAGGCTCTGGTTTTCTGGGGGGTGTGTGGTGTTTGGTTTTTTTGTGTGTTTTCTAAAATATCGTTCCTCTTTTAAAAGCTGAGCATGTTTGATTTGTACAGGGCTGGAGTTTACACGTGGGTTTTTTTAGCTTAGCTCTTACTTGCTTTCAGTACATAGGAAGCAGCTTATCTACCAGTAGCCATATAGCATCTTGTATTTCAGAGACTTTAACAGACTCTGTGGGCTGTGCACTAAAGTTTCTGCCAGCTTCTGGAATGAACAATGCTGTTCATGCTGCTTCCTTTTATAGTCTTGTTTCTGTGTATCAGCTTGATAGTACAGAAACTTTCATGTTGCCAGACATCGTGAAGATTATTGCACTGCCAAAATCCCTAATTCCAGACATATGTTTTCTTCACAGTATACTTAAAAATTACCCTTTCTTTCCAGTGTTTCTGATAGTCATCCAAGGCCCAAGTTCCAAAAGTATGAATGCCTTCCCTTTGTCAGTCTCCTTAACGTAGCGTATCAAACCTACACCAAAAAGTGCTTTTTGGTTGATGAATTATTAAGCTTTCTCACTTTTTATGAGCATCTATTGGGATTGTGCTAGTGGAGTAAGCAAATAAACAGTGTGTTCACCTGTAGTTTGCACTGACAGCAGTTCTGGGAGCAATAGAACAATGGATTTTGTGCTGAAAATAGGAAAAAGGAGCAGCAAAGACTGGCTGACACTGCTAGGCTTCTTGGAAGTTTAAATAAAACTAGTAAGCTTATTTGCAAAGGCAACTCCCCTTCCTTGACAGGAAGAAAGTATCAAGCATGTTTACAAAAGCTCTGTCTTTTTCTGACAAAACGTACCAACTTTTGAAATTTTATCCAAAATGCCAGTGTAATTGCCATCTGCTCTTATTCTGTTTGTCTTTTCCATCTGGGTACCAACATATCTCTGTATAAACATAACTCACCTACTAACTCATCAGTCCTATAGCCTGCCTCATAAATTGTCGCACTTACATGCTGATGTAACCTGTCATCAGCTTGATCAAGAGCAGATTGTGACCTTGCGAAATTCCTGACTGAGGCTAAAGGACATGCTGGGTAGGCATTGCATAGGAGTAAGGCAGAAGTACGTCCCTTTAGGAAGGATGCAGTGGACAGTCTGAGGAAAGGGACTTGCATATCCAAAGCTGTCTCTGTGCCTGCATTGGCCCATTGTGATAATCCTGCCTAGCATCTGCTACAGGGAGCATAAATATACAGAGGAGATGGGTGTCTTTAGCACATTGTGTTTCTAATGCTGACTAGTTGTTAGAGTTCTGAGAAGCAATGTTGTGTGAACTCTGTTTTGAGCTTTGCAAGTCTGTTGGCTTTTCCCCTTTCTTATTTAAAGGAGGTTCATCTGAGCTATTTGGTTTCTTATTTTGGTTTTTTAAATGTTAAATTGATTTGCTGTATTCTTCACCCCGGTTCTGGTAACTGGAAATAAGTGTTTCTTTTAGAATGCAGAATGCACCTGGGTTGTGAGCTCCTCATCAGTGATGAAGGGATCTCAAACCCATGCAAATATGGGGCTAAGCAGCATGCCAGTTATATGACCTAGGAACCTTGCTACTCATTCCTTCCTCCTTCCTGCATTCGTGTTTCACGTCTCTGGTCTTGCCACACTAAGGTAATGAGACGTATATGATACATGTTACTGATATTAAAGGAAAAAGGTGAAGAAGGGTACAGTAGGTCTATGTCGTACTCAGATTTGTTATGCTTGACCTGATGGTGTTTTCAGTAACTGATGGAATGATGCTGTCAGCATCTGTGGGTGTGAGTTTGGGAAGTCTTTCTCTAGCCATGGACAGCAATTCCCAGAATGTCCTTTGGAGTCCATACTGACCTAAAGCCCTGGCAGAGTACGGAAGACACCTCCAAAATAGATGCTTCTGCTTGTGAAATAGATGCTTCTAATTTTCCCAGCTCACTAGGGCTTTATTTCTCTGCTTGAGGGACTGAGGTTTTGTTGGTATCAGATGTGCTGTGCTCCTAATAAAAATATTGCAGTGGCTGTGTAAATGGACACCAAAATCAGCTGTGTCTACTGGATGAATACCTACTTGAGTAAATTACGTCCTGATTAAAGAAATTTCTTCTCTCTCTTTTCCTTCTGGTGTGAATTGAGGTGCAGTTCTTCTGCATGCTACTAAATGCCTGGCACCTACCTGTTTACCATGAGGGCGAGGGAACAGATTCCTCTAGAATCAAATTAATGACATCAGGTTACTTCTATGTGCAAAATACAGTATCAGTAATTGGTGCAACAATATACCTCGCCCCCGTGCTAATCTCGCATCGATTCCAATAGTTTCCTACTATTTGTCTTTACAGAAGGGTCCCAGTCAGTCCCTTCTTCCAGTTCAATCTGGTCATATTTGTCCTGTGATTGAATAAGGTACAGGGTAGCCAAAAGACTGGGCTAGTGCATCCAGAATCATTAATTCAGTCAGTCAAACAAATGGGAGGCGAGAGAAGAAGAAACAGTGACCAATTGGTCACATGGCGGGGGATCTGCCCTGAAGCATGGAACATGCTGAGTTCAGCCCCTAAGCTGGATGGTCACAAATGCCATAATGATTTCTTAGCATGGCCCTGGCTGTGGTAGCTCATGCCAGCCTGCTGAGCAAGCTTGGCCAGGCTTCTTCAGATTCACAGATAAGATTTATTCCTGAAGCCTGACCTACATGAGTGTGTATCTAAATGTGTGAAAGCTGCGATTTGATGGCAAGCAATGAAAGGTCATAGAAAAAGCAGGCAATGCATTTAAATCAAAATGATGAAGCTGGGTAATTTCATTAGCAACAGTTGTATTTACTGGAAGTCACAGATGGTGCAGTTTAGCTTATGGCCAATTTGTTAAGACAAAATAAGTATAAAGAAAGAAATATTCCAAGTGAGAGGTGGTTAAAAATTAAATAGGCACCAGATGGCTCAAGATTGTCCTTCATACAAATTTGGTGAAAGAAGGCATAAACAATCCAAAAGCGTTTCTGAATGGGACACTTAGAGGCTGGCTAGGCCTTTATCAGAGCTGGGCTTAAAAGCAGAGCAATTCAGCTTCTCCCGCATTGTAACATCTGACATCCCAGCAAAACGTTCTCTGTGAACTTCCAACTCATTTTCTAACTGTTTCCGCTGAGAAGCAAGGTAACGGCACAGTCCGGAAAGATGTTAACCTTCAGCTACTGTTAAAAAACCCTCAGCTTTTATTTCAAATAAGGGGGAAAACTTTGCCTGCTCAATGTAAATTTCTACATCTAGATGTGAAGACGTCAATACACAAAGCCTTTATGCTCAGAGAAATGGCATTCTTGTATGTCTTGATTGCTTTTGAGAACTGTTAGCGATTGTTACGCGTCATTGATGGTAAACCAAGGTTCCAGCCCTAGACTGTATTCCAGGCAATGCAAGTTCCTTTCCCAAGCTGCATCACTGACAGTTGCCTCACTCTGGAAAAACTCACTTGCCACATCTACAGACTTGACCTAGACATTAGCACCTATGGTGTGTTTTTGGGGCCAGAGGCTACTGAAATTTTTTTCATAGCACCTAGAACTGCTGGTCATTAGCACTGATGCCCTTGAATTCTTTGCAAAGCAATTGATGGTACTGATTATTCGTGTTTCTACTTGGATTTTTTTAGATATAGTGCCTGAAATCTGTTCGCTGCTTGTATGCATAACATACTCTTTCTTACACAGTAGATGTTAGGGGATTTATATTGTGTTGTCCACTTTTAAGTACTCCCCGTGCAATACCAGTAAATTTAAAAGTTTTTTAAAAAGAGAGAGTTAAAACATTATTAATGATTCCAAGGAAAAGGGGTCAGCATAATGTTACTAAAATGTGCTCCTTGGTTTTGTATGGAGCACTTAATATAGGTGATATCAGAGACACAGCAGAAATCTCTTTAAAGCAAGCTGCATGTATGGAGCTGGTTTCCCGGGGGGTGGGGGGGTGGGGAGCAAAAAATAGAGAAGCGAAGGAGAACAGCCTTGAATGAGAGAGGCAGCTGGAGACTCTGTTGACTAATTAATGAGCAACATACACTTAAGAGCTTTTGCTCATCCCGCACTAGCTTTGCACATTTTCTACTGCATGTTACATTCTCTGGGTATGAAAGCTCTGCAAGTGGTGCCTGCTTGCAGGGAAAAGGCTATACTTGAAAAGATGGCTGTTCCTACTGAAGGGAAATGAAAACATTTACAAATGTCCTGGAAAAGCCTGGAAGAGTCCAGATGGGGAACATGATTTGAAGAATTTTACCATCAAATGAAATTAAAAAAAAAAAGTCTGAATCATGCAGGAATAATTTTCTGACAGGCCAAGGTAACAGTAATGCACAGGCACCAGCCACAGCCATGCCAGGACATACTTCCTGTCATAAGGAAGACTTTGTCTCAGCTACCAAAGTTGCACCTATGAATGGGAAGGTTATTCACAATCGTGGCTTCATGTTGAAATAGACCATCCAAGTTAGGGTAATAGTGATTTTTAAATTTGTCTTTCAAGGCAAAAATGCAACAAATATTTTACTGACCTTGACTAGAAATAGCACTGACTCTGTATTGTATGTAAGTATAGTGCTTTCTGTGTGGAAAGGGAGAGGGGGAAGGGCAGAAAGGCAGGCTAGGAGGAAATCAGCCTCTTTAAAGCGTGTACTCCGAAGCCTTTGTATTCAGCTACTGCCTTTCACTTATTGCTGCCCTTTGCAAAACAGTTAAAGCTCAGTGCCCAGGCAGAGAGTGTTTTGCTTCACCTTCTGAGACGCTGTCACCTTCTGCCTGATGTTATGCCTGCTCTGATTGTACTCAAGCAAAATAGTAATGGTGAACCCCAGCAGTATCTGCACTGGTATGCTCTGACCCTCTTTGTCCCACATGTACCACACCATCTTGCCCACCTCCCAGCACTCTTACTGTTCCAACAGATCTTCCTAGTTAATAAACATGGCTCTTTCATGCTTATGAGCAAATGCACATTGTCTAGAACTCAGAATTAATACGGTTAAGGGGTTGAGGACTAACCCCAATTACAGAAATAGTGCTGAGCACAATTTGCCATTACGTATGTTTGAAGCTAATCATGTTCCATAGCTGGTCAACCCCTTGTTGCTGATATCCTTTGTCTGCAAAGTGTAGGGACAGCAACATAAGTGGAAAAAGGAAAAAAAAATCTTCTGGGTGATGAATGACAAGACATGTAGAGGCTTTGTAGACAGTTGAACAAACGCTGCTGCTCTGAAATATATGTTAACTCCCTTTTAAATGTGGCAGGTACACTACAGCAGAGAAAGTACAAAGCTTGCAAATTACACCGCAAGAAATTTGTAAATGGAGTGAAGTTTCACCTCTACATCCAGCTTTCTATGGGATCACTTTCATGATTAAGCAGGTCATATGTTTGTAGGTTTCAGCAAAAAAATGTTGAAAGTAAATTGAAACCGAATTAAAACTCTGTGAATGATGTCTTCTGCACATCAGCAGAAAACAACCAAGGCTTAGTGTTAAGTGCTGATATGTAGCACGTATGTAAGTGGTACTGGAGGTGGTGTTACTGTTCTTGTATTCGTTTGTGTTACTTTCTGCGTTTGAAATCCTGAATGGTTTAAATCACGTGTTGGTTGTTAATCTTTGGGATTCAAAGGAGTGCAGAGCTGGTCTTGATTCTTTTTTTTTTGTTAGCACATCTTGGAATGTTCAACAAACTTCTTGAGCTGAATAGTTTTATTGTGCCATCTTGAAAGTGGTTTGTTAGCTGGACATGTATTTAAATATTTTTATTGAGGAGGTTTTATTTTCAAGCATCTGTTGTTTGTCCCAGTATGGCAGTATAAGGTAGAACTCTTCTTATACAGACCAAAGACAGAGGAAAAATTGAGAACTTTGTGTATTGCATTATAAAAACCTATCCATCTTCACAGCTTGTGGATTTGCCTGCTAATGGCAGTGTTTGGGTTGTCTGGTCAAACCTTAAGGAAAAAAAAACCCCAGCATCATTGTTGTAGTTGTTCAATTTGTCTTGTGAGTAGTATCATAACAAGTCCCATTATTTGCCAAGAGAATAAAACTCCATTTAAATCTGCTAAACTGAAACCACCTGAAAAGAATTATCAGTCCAATTCATTGTTCCCAGAGGTGCTCACAAGCAGTACAGTGTGGCAGAAGCTCTCTGTTACAGCCAGAAGAAGGTTTGGAAGCGTGACTGAGGAGCTTGATTTATGTGAGTTCTATTAAAGGCATTTTCTCATTACTTTGGTGGCGTGTGGGATGGGTGTGTGTAGCTGGAAGAAGATGGGGTTTGTGTACATCTCATGTAGCTGGTGCTGTGTGGATTCTTGTGCAAGAAAGCTTTTCCTGGCTGACAGGTAGTCCTGCAATCTTTGTCCTTCTGCTCAAATACTCACTTTGAAGTCTTTGTCATTTTTGGGTTACTGACTCTGCCAGTACTGGTTAGAGCCAAGATGCTTAAGTTTTATTTTCCAAGGTACAGATTTACTGCAAGTTTTCTCCCTTTTCTCAGCAGACTAGTCCCAATTCTATTCTCTGTGGCCTTCAAGTATCAACTTTGAATGTTTCTGTAGGGTTTGTGTCTGGAGTCTGCTCAGTTTTACTGACCTGTAACTTACAGCATTGTTCTGCCACTGAGGCTCAATACCTCAGCAGAGTACCCTGTAAAACTCAATAGTATCTTAAGTTTCAGTTGTGTTAAGACTCTTGCATTAATTAGTTAATTTTCACTAGCTTTGTGCTTGGTCTGTGTTATTGAACTACATAACAAGTATCAGGTTTACAGTGTAAATTAGCATACAGGGCTTTTGTAATCAACATTTTCTGTACTCCATAGAATAGAGTCTTTGAGGATTTACAGCAGCCCTTGGCTGAAGTTAGGTTGACCAAGGAAAGCAAAATTCCTACTAGTTGAAACAAGGTGGGAAGTTATGAGCAGTTCATTTTACTAGGTCGTACTGGCACACTCTTGCTAATGTATACTGCTGTGAATCCTGCTTGTATCTCAGGAAGGCTAAAGGACAAGTTGCTTTTGAAAAAGCATCTGGGTCCAAATTCCAGAGATACCTTATTTGCCAGAGTCACACAGGGATTTGTGAAACCACCCAAAGGCAAGCTCAGCACGACTTCCCAGGGTTATGCCACCATTTCTGCACGGTAGAAGATGTTTCTTTTCCTCTCTGGAGGTTTCTGCATTTCAGGAGTGGAACATGATTTGATTTTTTTCTGTTGTTCTTTTCTTCAGTTAATCCTTTTGTTAGGTAAGAGGGTCAAAATCATAGTGACAGACTCTACAGAACTTGTGTGGAGATGTGTAAGCTGGTAGATACTACAGCAAGCACACTTGTACATGCAGCAGCTAAGAACTGTCAGACAGCCATAGAAATTGACATATCACACTTAGTATGTTAAGAGCAATTTATATCTTCTAAGGACCATACTATATAAACACTAATTAATGCCTAATTAACTTATCTATATGTATTAGCCAATTAATCTCAAATTAGTTTATTTGCAGATTCTTTCACATTGGGAACTAATTTAGGTGAGGCTTAAACCTCTTGGGACTAGTTCTGATCTCTCAAAGAGGTGTCAGTTGAGAGGATGTATGAACGTGTTATAATGTGGTGATAGGGATACACCAGTGAAGAATCGCTCCAAGGGATACATACATAAGGCTCGCTCCTTGTGAGTTCGGGGAGGCTTGTTACACTGCGGGGACAGGCAACATCAAAACACTCAAAATTAATTAGCCAACGTCAGTGGGGTTTGATTACAGAGTTTCGTTGTTTTTCCAGTGGATTTCTTCACGTGGTGCATGTTACTTGTAGAGTATTTGCAGGACTGTAAAAATGTGGTTGCCAAGCCTGAGCTGGCAAACTCACTGCTAATGTGTCTGTTGTATGTAGAGCTCTGGGTGATGAGGAGAATGAGGAAGAATACAGCTTACAGTTTTTAACATGGGAACTATCTCCTCTCTTGCCACTCATCATGGCTGAGAATCCCCTTCAGATGGGTACTTTTGACACACGTTTGGCCTAATGACCCAGGATCTTAAGCTCACATATTCTGTACAATAATCAAAGATAAAAATAGGTCCAGTTTTCAAGGTGCTCTATGTTCTATAGAGTCATCCTGTATTCTGTCTCTGGACTACTGCCTGCATAAGCATGAGGAATAGGAGCTCATTACCTCAGCATTTGAAGACTGTAACTGGTTTGACAGCTTCAGTGTTGTCCATTTCCAGTATTGTCCTTTATTGTTCAGAAGCAAATCCTTCAAAGTGATGGCACTTGTAAAGCAGCCTGACTTTGCCCATAGACAATGGGATATCTCTTCACTCTGCAGCAGGAAGAAGCCCAAGTGTGGAAGCAGAAGGGAGTAGGGTAGTTCAGCTTTAGCTCCCAAGCATTTCCAGGATGCATAATTCCTCATGCCTTTCCTGTGTAGATCCCTAGATATAAGATGGAAAAATAAAGTGTGAGCCTGGGCAAAACTCTAATGTTACCAAACTGCTGTGCAGTTTAACTTGCTATGCCTTTAGAGGAGAAAAGTTGGTTAGTTCTTCAAACGTTATAAAGGGCCTTGTATTCCTTTTACTGAATTAGTTAAATACATTGAAGCAGCTGGACTAAGACTGCAGGAAGTAGACTGCCAAATGCTGACTCTGGTCATGAAACTGATATTTTATTTAGATGTCCTTGCAGCAAAGAGCTATCTGACATCATGTTTATAGCCTATGTGCAATAGAAATATAAGAAATCATATATGTTTTGGTAGGTAGTGTTCAGACTCAGTTGTAATAATTCACAGTGTTGCTTCAGGGCTTCCATGTTGCTTTGGGCATAAAGCTGTATTATAAATTACAGCACACAAAGCTGAGTTTGACCTACCAGTTGATGCATAATAAACTGACTTAATTCTGAATATTAACTACATATTGTGGCCTAGAGGTTTTTTCCTCTCTAAGTGTAGCACTGAATTATACAAGACTCTTTTTCTCTTGGGTGAAACCTAAATATAAATACATTCCCAGTCTCAATACCACACAGAAAGGTACCAGTGGGAGAATATTTTCATCCTAAATATTTCTTGTGGCAGCAGAAAATAATTTCTGAATATTGCCGAGTACGGGAAGTAATTATTGGGAAAAAAGTAAGCAGCAGGAGCTGATGAGTGTCTGAAGGATTTGTGGAGTCGTCATTGTGAGTAGAGAAATAGAAATACTCTGATTCCAGTGGCATGTTATTCCTTACACACTCGTAAGGCAAGTCTGGACACAGTGCGTTAATGGATCCTAGCTCCGGTCTAAAATTTTGCCTTAGGCTGAAGTGAATGATAAGCAATTCCAGCTCTGGTGAAGATGTCTAAAATAAAAAGGTATGGTCAAACCACCATGAATTTAAATTCCACTCGCAAAGTTTTTGCTATGGATCAATAATGTACATTACTGCAATCTGCAGTATACTTGCCCCTCTCTAGGTCTTAGTGAGCGCTTGGCTTTTTCTGTTTTTGGGGTTTGGTATTTTGTTACTTTTAGATTTGTGTAGTGTTGTGGTTTAGAAACAGATGCACTGTGCCTCTCTGCCAGCAGGAGACGCAAACTGAGCTCTGAACTCGGGTAACTATGAGATCCTATCTCATTTTACAGGATGGTCCCTAGGGAAAGCTGCCACCTCTTCCCATGCCCAAATCTACCAAGTGACAGAATCTTTCCGAGGTATCTTCTTTAAGCCATCATCTTTAAGCCCAGACCAAAGATCACAGTGTTGTGGTGGTATAAAATTCTCCAAAATACTGGGTGGAAGGTAAAAGAGTTTCAGTGCATATTTTTTCCTTGTGGCCACTCAGAAGTCGAGAAGAGGAGGAGGCAACTTTTACCTCTGCTACCATCCTACCTTGGGGGAAAAGGGAACGGAGAGGAGGAATGTGGAGTTGGTAATTTCCATATCTCCAAGCCCTGCCCTCTAGGAATGTCTATACCTATGGTATCAGTCTGGATAGGCAATGATCAGCTTTAACAAGTTCATCAGAGGCAGTCTGGCCATCATTTCTTTGCAGGGATACTCACGGTTACTAATATCACTGAGTTTTTGTTTATCCTTGCCTGAAGCACTTCAGGTTGAACGTAGTTGATGCATATTCCTACTGAATGCTAAAATGCATTTGAAAAGTTGTGATTCAAGAGTACTTTAAATACCAAGTCATCAGAAAATTGGTTTTAAGGGAGGAAAAAAACCCCAAAGCCTCACTTCAAAATATTCTGAAAATAGACTTGAATGAGCTTTCAACTATTTAGATTCAACTATTTAGATTCTTGCCCCTTCCTTACCTCCCATTTCTGTCTTTATGATTTCTTACAATATTTTGTCCTGGAATTAGAACCTGTTGTGATACTATCTCATTTTCAGTAGAATGCTGGCAGAAGCAGACAACAAACAGCATCATTTTCAGATACATACTTCATCCATCATAAATATTTAAGATTCAATCATTAATCAAAACAGCTGCATATTTCCTTCAAGTGATCAGCCACTAATAGCTTAAGAACTCTGATTTATTAAAAAAAAGCACCCCAATTCCTCAACAACTGGTTTTCACAGATTTCTCCCAACTCAGCCCTTCTTTCTGTTTTGCAGAAGGGGGGGATCACAGGAGAGCCCTGTTTCCTAATGATTCTCCATCTAGCAGCCAAGTTAACTTGACAGTTGGAACTTCTTTGTAGGGCTTTCTCCTGTTTGCAGCTGCCTTTTGGAGGCTGGTTCTAGGTTTTCAACTAGGTATTTGATTGTAAGGAATCAATTGCTGGGTATTTGATTGTAAGGAATGATGCTAGGTTTTTTGCCAGTTAAGGAAGACTATGAAAATTTTTGTTGTGTACATATAACCATGAGAAGCCTAAAAATATATTGTAGCCAAAGTTTAAAAAAAATTCCAAGGCCAACAACAAACCACCAGACTTCATCTTCATGGACTTCTTGTGGTTTAACCCTAGCCAACAATTAAGCACCATGCAGCCACTCACTCAGTTCCCTCCCAGATGAGGTGGGGGAGAGAATTGGAAGACTAAAAGTGAAAAAACTCATGGGTTGAGATAAAAACAAGTTCAAGAGGTAAAGCAAAAGCCGTGCACAAACAAAGCAAACAGAGAAATGAATTCACTGCTATTCCTCTGCAGAGAGGTGTTCTGCCATCTCCAGGAGAGGTGGGCTCCATTGTGTGTAACAGTCAGTTGCGAAAACAAATTGCATTAACTTGAAATGCCATCCCTATCTTCCTCCTTCCCCCAGCTTTATATGCTGAGCTGGTGTCATATGCTATGGGATATCCCTTTTGGTCAGTTGAGGTCAACTATCCCAGCTCGTTTTCCTCTTGACTGCTGTGCACCCCCAGCCTGCTCACTGGTGGCATGGTGTGAGAAGCAGCTAAGCCCTTGACTCTGTGTAAGTGCTGCTCAGCAGTAACGAAAATACCCCTGTGTTACCAAAGCTGATTCCAGCACAAATCCAAAGCACAGCCCCATACTAGCTACTGTGAAGAAAATTAACTCTGTCCCAGGCAAAACCAGCACAAGACTGGAAACTGAGAATCTCTCTAAAAGAACCCCAAACCTCGGCCCTGTGTGAATACTTTAAACTTGGTGCAGTTAGTCTGCAAGAATGAAAGGTTATTGGCTTTGCTTTAAACTCCAGTTTGCAGTCACTGTTATTTTAAACCTGAAGCTTACGCCTGGCAAATTTTGAGTGAAGCTTGGCAGCTCCAGCAGCATAAAACTGTAAGTGAAGAGTTCTTGTCTTGGCTGTTTCTTGCCTGGCAGGGTAGAGTGTTGGTTTGTTCTTTTATTTATTACATATTGGCAATTGCATTTATAAGAAAATAACAGCTGATATTTATGTGATATCTGAATATATGTAGCTTGTTACAGTCAGATTTCATCTGTTTGTGCATTTAAAAAATGTATGTGTGAGGCATCTGATGCTGTGACTTTCTCTACTCTGAGTGCATTGGAATAGCGTTGAGATTATTTGATGATATTCTGGATGGTGAAGAGACATAGAAACCATCCTAGTGTTACAGGTCTTCTTTTAGCTGATACCATGAGTCCTTATTTTTGTGCTGTTCAAATCCACAGCCTAAATCCAGTCCCAAGATTCATGCAATATTCTTTAGTTTTCAGCCATGTGATGGAGTTAGTGAGGTATAAAGTGAACAAATGCCTTAAGTGACCCCTTTTCTTTTGCTGCTTCTCCTCCCAGAGAGGAACTCCATAAATTACTGACACTGAGCAAGCCTTGATGTTTGCAGAGCAGTGAGGGGTTTTTTTTTCCCCTGTAGTTGTCTTTTCTCCATGTCATTAACATTGTGGACCTCCTATTTCCCTCACCACGGTCTGTGTATACCCTTCTCTGCTCTCCATGTACTGTTCCCAGGTACATTATATTGCTAGAGCTTCTGGACTTCTCAGTCCTGTGTGAGACATGCAGTATGGGTACTGTTTTGGGAGATACACAGGTTTGGTGCCACCAGCTAGTACTGTGGCTTGCAGATATATTCAAGTAATAACCTAATAAACAGATAGGAGAGGTAAATTACTGTTGTTTACCCCCATTTTGGTTATTTTCCTTGGAAGTATTTTTGGAATAAATAACTACAACATTTTTCTGAAACTTGGGACTGAGGGGACATAGTTGGTTCCACGGACAAACACTACCTAGCTCAGCAAAATAAAGCTACATGGCTGATAGGAAAGAAATTTGGCACTACTGTCCCTTGCTGAGTTAACGAAGTGCCAGAACATCTTTGTTTATAAACCATCCATCTTTGGAGGCTATTGCATTCTGCCCTCCTTTTTTTCTATGGATGATACAACTTAGGCAAAAAACAACACCTGACACTGGGTAGGCATTTCTTGTTCTTTTGTATTGAAGGAGTCATGGTGGTTGGTTGGATTTTCTCTTTCAATAATTCCAATCTTTGTTTTGGGCTCTTTTTGGCATGTTGTGCTATTTGACTTGTATTTGAGTCTATGTACATACAGGTCTATGACAAGCTTAGGTAGTACGAGGTGATAGCCCTATTGCAACTCACCTCATTTGGCCTGGATAACTGAATTTTAAGCATTTGAGGAATAAATGCTATGGTAGGTAGTTGGAGGTGAGGAGGCTAGCTGATCACTTCATTTTTGATTTCTAGTGTTGTGAACCATTTCAAGTTTGTGGACTTTTTCCTCCTGCATGCTACCCTCACTCCCTTTTCCCCATGATCTATCTTCCTGGCAACTAGGTTGTAGACTGCTTTTGCTCTAAGTGACCCGTAATTGGATTATGTTCCCAGAGATAAACTGCAAGCACTGTATCCCTGTTTTTACTGTCTGGTTTGGCCACATGTGATAGTAGTTTCTCCAGCCATTCCAAGTGGTCTAGATCTGAAATGAGAAGAATGAGATGTCCTCTACAACTTCTGGAGTACCCCTTGATCAAACTCCTGAAGCTTTCATTCCTTCCTGTCAGTCTTGGCAAGTTTGGTTGGTACTTTTCTTGGCTCTTCCGCTCCATTACATCAAGCTCTACTTTGTCTGATTCTTACACAGGTACAACAAGAATTGTCCCAAGTTCTGCTCAGATTCATAAAGGCTGTGAAGTCAAGGGCAGTGTACCTTTGTTTGCAATGCTAGTTGAGAGTAATCCTCCTCCTGTTTTTTACATGTTGCTTCCTCATTGGTCCTGCATTTCTGTTGACCAGATTTTATTTCAGCCAGATCAGTTCCTTGACTCGGTGGGTGAAATGCCAGTGCTGGCACAAGTAAAGAAAGAAGAGCAAGCCTTATGAGGAGATTGGGGGAAATATAAGGAAATACTATTGCTGGGGAGAGCTGGCACCAAGGGCTATCTATTGTGAACTGTGCCCTAAAGATGTTATCTTGTAGTGGCTTTGGCCCTGCTCAAGAGTCATCTGCCTGATTCCCAGATGTGGAGTCAACAAGCCGCAAGTGCTTCTTAAGATGCTATTCTCCAGTGTCATTCAGCTGATTTTCTCTTTACATGATGGTTCCGTAAGAGGGTTCTGTGTGCCTCCATACTGCTCTCACTCACATGGATGTGAAAGAAGTCCACCCAGGGAGGATGGGAACAAATCAGAAGGAGAATCCACTATGAAGGAAGACTGCCAGTTCATTGTCCCTGCTTCCCCTAGACAAAAGCACTCCAGAGTTAGGAAACATGTATGGCATATGTCTTGTAAAATGCTCTTCCTGCCTCTCAAGCAGAAATACAGTAATCTTCAAAAACTTGGCAAAGTATAGACATATATCTATATGCCTATATCCATGTGGCCTGAAATACAGAATCAGGCGTTGATTCAAGCAAAATTGCACCCTTTCCAAAAAGGTAGCAGTAGGTGTTAACTCTTCATTCCTTAAGTCCTCAGCTGGCTAGGTGACACAGGCCTGTTCTTAGGAATTTGAGTGCTGTAAAAAGAAATAGTTGGCTCTTCATGTAAAAGCTTTTTCATCTTTATTGGTGCAACCATGAAATGAAATGTAGTTATGATTGTATTGAACTGGCATGTTGTCTTTAGCCCCTGGGGAGCTGTTGAGGGCACGAGTCTACCAGTACTGGTGTAAACCAGCCTTTGCTTCTCTATCCCCTGTGAATAGTAATTGCCTACGAGGGGAAACCATTACACTGGTGTTCTTTATATGGATCTGATGATGGTGAAAGTGTGAAGAAATTCAGAAATGGAATCAAGGAGAATCTGGCATAGGAAGGAAATCAACTGAAGTTGATACACCTATTTCTGGAACTAAAATGTAAGAGAGTGGAATAGCCAAGCTCAAAGCAAGGTGGTGTGAAAGAGGGAAAGATTAATCCAATTCTTTCCTGATCAACAAAATCCTAATCCTTCTTTGCTTGCAGAAGGATCTGTATGATTCCAGCACACAAATGACCTAAGATTTGTAAAATGCCAATTAGCGCCCTTCGCTTTGGCAGAGGGGCTGCTTGAATAGAAGCCCTGGGTGACTGTTACAGCAGGGTAACACAACTAGCTGCAGTACTTAAAAAAAAAAAAGACTAACATAAAAAACAAAACAAAACCCAATCAAACAAAAAAAGAACCTTGTGACTTCTTTTGCCTCATGAGTTGTTGCAAAATCCTGTAGTAGTCAAGTTGGTGATTTATTTGCTGCCTCATGTTTCCTATATAGTAAAATATTTATAACATATATGAAATATTGACTGTGTGTCAAGGGGCACTACAGTTTCCACAACTGTTAACTTCATTAATTGTCCAATGGGTCTCATTTGTGGTCTGGTGGTTGGTGTGGGGAACAAGCAAATTCCTTCTGCAGTGTAGGATTTAATTTTATACTCTGTGCTGCTCTTGGTCTATAGCTTTGTACTTTATTTGCATCAGCATGTAGACCTTTGTAATATGGTAGCCATTGAGTCGGGGGGAGGGCAGCTCAGGTACGTATCCAGTTATGCAGTTCTAGGTAGCACCATGTGCTGAGTCTGACAGGGAACGGTCCAAGAGCTCTCCATGTGCCACAAGGCAGGTAACTTGAGATTTCACATAGTTACAATTTTAACATTTCCTCAGTTAAAACTACTTTAGCAGAGCTTCTTAGGTAGCTGGTAAATTCTCCAGCTACCAACTCCCAGTGGTGATGAGCCTGCCAGTTCTCATCTATCCTGGTAAGAGACATAGTGCTCCAAATCAACATTCGGCGTTGAAGTGTCATCTCTTACAAGGAACTAGAATTAACGTGTCTCTCAACCTCCTCCTGCTTGTCTGATGGTGCTGTGGTACATATATTCAGTGACTGAAGAAGAGCAGATGCCTATTCTGCCAGCTGGAGACCAACACTGAGTTTAAGGTGATAGAAAATACTACAGGGGAAAGCAGTGTTGACCAAAGGGTGAGTATGATTATGATGTCCAGGCTTCTGTTCAGTCTGGTTGATAGCTGAACATGGGGCAGAGCTTGTACTAGCAGAATTGTTGACTAATTCTCACCATGCCATCAACAGAGAGATTTCTATGTATTTTTAATTATGTCTCTCAGCTGTTTTGCATGCAGCTGCTGACACACTGCTTTGGAAAAGGCCACGGGCACTAACAAGGAAAGATGTGCTACACAGAAGTGGCTTGGCTTGTTGCAACATAATCAGGATCTAGAGTTAGGTTATGGATGTGCTTCGAAGTACTCCAGCATTCTCCAGTGAGGCACTCTGTACTGTGTCAGGGATGTCTTCTGCTTTCTGCAAGACAGGCAAAGCATTACTTTTGTTCAGATCTCTAGGTGAGTTGTTGGGATAGTTACATAGCTTCAGAAATGCATGTTAAGTTCAATTTGCTTTCTAAGCACTGTGGATAAGCAGCTCAGTGAATGAGCTTTCACTGTAGTTAAACAATATTTGGAGGAAAAAAGATGCTGAAAACAGCAGACGTACTGTTAAATCTAATCTACTAATGGACTCTGCCTCACAGATTTATGAAGACATTCAATGTAGGGGAAAAAAGACATCAAAACTAGAACTTACATATTTATTTTGCGATATTATCCTTTTATGCATAACAAGTTTCTCAGAAGGAATGTTTGTGATACGAATATCAATGTTACTTTTAAAAAACACTTTCTGATTTGGGAAACTAGCCTGTCTACCTAGAGGAAAAACTTCTCATGCGTGATCTCCCTGGCTTTTCCTAAATGGGGAACTGGTATTTCCAAACATTACAAATACAGACTGAATAAGGAATTCAAGGCTATGAAAGACATTAGATGCATTACATGACTAATTAAAAAACAGCAGTGACAAATTCTGAAAGGAAAATTGGATCATAACAATGAGACATCCCTTGTATGAGGGAAAGAAATTACTTTTTCATTTTAGGTGCACAGCATGGCTTCAGACCTGTAAGTCAGACTGCTGAAATACAAATTTAGATTCACAGACATTGACAGAGATAGCAGATTTTCACATCTGGAAAACTTCATAACAACAATTCAGATCCTGTAGAAGGATGAAAATTGTTCTTTCACTTCTGGTGCATGGCGTCAACTCTAGATGAGCAGATGAGCATATCCAAATTTCAGTTTGTATGAATCAACTCTTCAAAAAAAAAAAAAGAGGAAAAAAAGAAATAGTAGCTCGGAAGCGTGGAGGAACTGCCTTTTGGTGAGGTCTAAAAGAATTCCTGATAAAATCACAGAGCTCATGGGGTCCAACCCCCCTGCCAAAGCAGCTCCCCAGCTCATATTGCACAGGTCACTGTACAGATGGGTCTGGAATATCTCCAGAGAAGGAGACTCCACACCTCCCTGGGCAGCCTGTCCCAGGGCTCCCTCACCCTCACTGGGTAAAAGTTCTGCCGCATGTTGGTGCGGAACTTCCTGTGCTCCAATTTGCAGCCATTGCCCCTTGTTCTGTCTCCACAGACCAATGAAGAGAGGCTGGTGATTTCCCCCTGCATCCCATATTAAGATATTTATAAACATTAATTAGGTCCCCCCTCAGTCTTCTTTTCTCTAGACTGAACAGTCCCAGCTTATTCAGCCTCTCCTCATAGTGGAGATGCTCCAGGCCCTTAATCATCTTCGTAGCCTCTTCTGGTCTCTCTCCAGGAGATCCCTGGCTTTTTTATACCAAGGAGCCCAGAACATTAGATGTGTCTAATTTTATTGTTTTTCCCCCATGCTGCTTGCGATGTACATCATCTGTAGTGGAGTAAGTGATAAAGCACCGTCTGACTGAATACTAATGTTTTTGAGCTATCAAGCAGTAGATTATCCAATTTGTTGTATACACTGCACATGTGCACCTGTTAATTTGAAATGCTGATGCACTGGAGAGTATCTAGGCTGCCCAAGGAGTCAGCTCTGACCCATTTCTTTGATATATGACTTGTTCTATCTTTGATATTAGCGAAGTTGTTTTCTATTCACTTTAGCTTGAGCAATAATAGCTTAAGGCCTGAGCACTACCTGCAACTTCCACTCCATTGTGAGAATCCGTATATCACACAAACCCAAAATGCAGTGAATAAATAGACTTCAAAGGAAAAAGTAAGATAGGAGAGGCATCTTTTCCCCACTCCTTCGAGGTTAGAACAAAAAGCGATCTACTAAAGATGAGCTCACAAAAAATGTCAGACTTTGTATATTTAAAATAGAAAAATATGACATTTTTCCCAGATTAAAACATGTTAATGGGGAAAAATTGCAGCCATAATAAATATTGTATGAAAAGCTGCCAAGTAACAAAGCCTTGACAAACTCAGGAGAACAAGGAACTTCAGTTGATGCTGCCACTTAATTTTGTATTATGTTCCATCTACTCTTTCTGTATATGCAGAACTCTTCAATGTCAGTAGGGGCTTGGCATAAAGGCAGATTACCTTAGACATCACACTGATATATGTCTTCCAGAACAGTATGTGGCCCCATGATGCTGCTGTTTTAAGATACTGCAGTCTTTGTGATCTCATGTGAGAACCTGTATAGCAAAGGGTGATCTCTATGCACATCTTGAATTTTTTTTTTTTTAATGGCTGGCAGACCAAAAAGACTGGGAAAATGGCCTGGAATTTACTGTTAATAATGATTAATCTTTTAAGAAGTACCTTAAAATATGTATCAATTTTGAAATAAAAAGGTGTTAACTATGAAATAAGCAATGTTATTGTGAGTCTTCCATAATAGAGTTGCTGACGGTGTGCCCTCACAGCTTAGCAGCTCAAGCATCGGTATTGGTCACCCAGATGTTTCAGCAAGATAAATGCTTTTTTTTTTTCCCCCCTCAAGTTCCTTGGTGAGGCCATAGGTTTCTCAGTTACTCTTGAGGCCATGCCTTCCCACTTTCCAGAGATTCCTGGCTTGAAAATTGCATCGTATTAATTTGTGCAACTCTTATTTTTAAGTCCAGCAGCTCAGCATACAGGAAGCTGTACGAGTTTGTAGAAGAGAAATCCTTGCAAGGGTGTTAAACTCTCGGAAGCTGCTCTAGCTCAGGAAAGCCCTGACCTGCAGACAGCAGTAAGAGTGCTTTAAAAAGCATCACAGAATTCTGTTCTGCATTTGTACTGTCCCCTAGGGACTTGCTTTTGGTCGCTGTTAAAAGTATGATGCTGTGTGATATGGGTCTTTGGACTAGGTGTTGCTGCCTCACAATCGGTTTTGCTATGATGGCAAGAAGCAATGCTGTTAATCAAAATAAATGTAAGGTTACTGTGGTGTTTTCTCCTCAGTCCTGGTTACATTTGTAGGAATTGCAGTATTTTGCTTGCAAGCTCTAAGATAGGGGTGAGGCTTCAGAAATTTTCTTTCCCTTTGGTAATTTGCCTTTTGCTTTGTCCAATAAAAGAACTATTCTGGTGTTGTACTCTAACCATAAAAGCTAACTAAAAATGTCTATTTTCAAAGCAGTGAACTACAGAATGCAGTAATACACTGATTAGAAATTAATAAAGATACGGAGGTTTGATATGAAGGCATAATGAAAATGGTGAACAAAGCAATGAGTGTTTTAGGATAGTACAGTAAAATATAGAAATTTAACTTCAGACATACAAGAAGTCTGTGAAATTTTAGTTTTAACTAAGGTAGGATAGTAGTTGAAAGGCAGAAGACAAGAGATGTAAAGACTATTTATTCTTCCAAGAAGTGTGTTTCTATAACTCTTCCCAAAGTGTGTATAATTGCTGTATTATATACCTGTTTCTAGAAAAACTAACTCTTGTCCCAGTATTTGCCTAGTGCTGGTAGCTGCAGTGGTCTGAGCTGTCCAGCGTTTTCTTCTGCACAGTGAACATGGAATATACATTTAAGAATTTGCTGTCTTTCTGAATTAAATGTGCAATGGCCTGCTCAGGGAAATGCAAAGGTATCCTAATAGTCTTAAAATCCAAACGATCCAGATTCACCCTAGAATGACTAATTGTAACAGTACTGTTCCTGCGTGCGAGGGCATTAGTGAAGTTCTGCTAGGTTTGTCCACAAAGCTGGATTAATCTCCAATGTTGCTGTCCACTGCCTTTCTAGAAAGTGATCTGTCTTGCTGTCTGATTCTTATTTCTTGAGTGTACTGACCCATACCCTTCTCAAAATAGTCTCTCAAAAACCCTGTGCAGGCCCCAGAGCTGAATTTCAAAGTCAGTCCTTAAACAGCCACCTCTACAACGAGGAAAACTGCACTACTCCCTGTGTATGACAGATCAGTTGTGTTAATAGTGAGCAATTTCTGTAAGCAGGGATTCAGCCTTGCAATAGATACGATGTGTAAGATTCACAGCCTATACTCAGTGAGCTTTACTTGCATCCTCTTGGTGTGTAAAATGGCAAAGAATGCACCGTAACAGGGAGAATTTACAAAAGAGTTGGAGGCTGAAATACGTATAGCTTTCTGTTCTGCATTGCATTCTGCATAGTTCAGCTTCTTACCAAAACACAGGAACATTAAAAAGCAATGAATTGTGGCCACAAAGATAAAATGGGGAGGAGGAAAAGAGAGAGGGAGGGAGAGAGAGAAAAATTAAGCAGCACAGGCAAGGGAGCAAAGCCTTTTGAAACTGTATTTTCAGACTCAAACTTAGATTAATGAGGACTGAGCTTCTTAGATTGCTTTGGAGTACACACATGATCTTCAGCTGAAAGGAAAAGGACACTTTCAATGTAACCTTCACTCTCTAGTTCTGAACAAGCTGCTTGCTAATAACGTAGAAAACTTCAAACCGTCTCTAAATATTAGAGCATCAAGCCAGACAAAGAAAGAATGACTTATTAAGGTGTTAGCACAATATGAGTGACCTTCTTGATGTGACATTCGTTTGGCATAAGAAACACCTCCAGCAGATGTTTAGTAGTTAAAAGTACTTGAGAAGACTTTTCTGTGGAAGGAAGCTGCTAGATCATTTAAATAACATGCAACAGCCTCTCTGCCCACATAGGTAGCAGCAAAGTGATTTCTATGATACACATGTATAAGAAAAAGGAGGTGCTACTTTCTGTCAGAAGCGAAGATGCAGAGCTCTTCCCTACTAGCTCCCTACTTCCTTTATGGTTTTGGGGAAATATATTCTCCCCTGTACTTCATCTCTCCCACCTGGAAATTGGCGGGGAGTTTGCATGGTGGTGTTTTTTAACATCATGTTGATTTAAAATGTGTCCGTTGTCTCTGAAATGTTTTGATTATCCCACTGTGAAATAGGGCCAGTCACACTGTTTTAGGACAAAACCCAGCCTGTCCTTGTCTGAAGGGCATTCTAGCCCAAAGTGTTATTTTCTTTCCTATGTCAGGAGGATGACATAGCATAACCTTTGTGTTAGCAGAAAGAAACTTGCCGAGGGATGTAGTTTACAGCTGTGTGAGAAATGCTCTGGTCTCACAGTAGATGCCAGGCTGCTAGTGACTGGGGAAACAGAAGAACCGTTTTATCTTTCACCTGAAAATCCTCTGTGGACCTGAGAAAACCTTTCTGATTAGCATGTCTTTTGAACTTGATAGATTTCTATGAAAGCTTCTGTGGTTTTAACCACTCCATTGCATTTGTTTTTCCTGATGTGGAAACTAGAACCGATCAGGAATTTATTTAGTCTAGGAGTCCTGTACTTTGTCCAACTCTCAAAAAGGCAGATGGGAAGGCAGAGAATGGGTACAGCTCAAATCGGTTTAGTTTGCCTTTCATAAACAGATCGCTGGAGTCTGGCGCCTCACAAGTTTTGCCAGTATCCTTGGGGCTATGCTGTTGCCTGACATATTTGCATATGAAAGAATTGCAGTACTGTAGTAACACAAGAGATTTTTCCTCTCTGGCAGAAGAAAGAGCAGAACGCAGTTGATAAAATTCCATGTACAGTATCTATGGTACTTTCTTCAGTTGAGTTCCATGTGCAGAGACTCTATCACCAAGGTAAGTACCAATTCTGCTATAGCTGACTTGTTACTTTTCCAGTGCTGGTATGATTTAACTTTTCCAAGTGTGTTTATATGGAGATCTGCTCTGACATACCTGATTTTCCTAGATTTTACATTATAGGCTCTTGAGAAGTGGAAGCACTGCGCCTTCAATGAATAAATATTTTTCTGGAGAAAGTTTGAAGTGATGGATCCCATTCTTTTTTTTAAATGGTGAGCGGTCAAATGGCTTCAAAATAGGAGAGAAAATGAGAGTTTATTTCTCCATGTACAAAAGTGAAATGAAAACAAGTAGCACACAAAACAATGCTACTTGTGCTGCCATGTGAAATGTACCTGCTTTGCTGGAAGTTCAGGCACATTTAACCTTTTAAAAAGCTCGCTCAGGAAAAGGGTTAATGGCTGTTAGGAAATATGCAGAAACAATTTGTCTTTGCCTTTTTGTATTGAGAGGAATGGGATTAAAGCACCAGGGAAATCTCAGAGAAAGAGAGATCGAGAATGACAGGAGTGACAAACCAGTCCCTCCAAAATGGAGCAGGAAATTCATTTGCAAATATTCATTCTCGTATTGAGAATTCAGTCCCAAGTTGCCAACAATTAATTATTGACAATTTTGATAGGGTCCTTAAATGCCTTTTACTGAAGCTGTGAAAAGATTTCATTTCCATGTGAAATTGAGAATTGTCAGGATTTGAAAGAGCCATGAACTCTATGGCTCCATAGCTTAGTTACCTGTGGTGTCCAGCAGGGAGCAACACGCAATTCGATATGAATTGTAGGTGAAGCCATGAAGCCAGCCAGCCATTTTATTAGATGAAATCACACCGATTAAATATCTTTCTTACTGCAAATGTGGCAAGCTAAAAAACTGCTAATTGGTTACACACACTGTTCACACCATATTGATTGGTTAGTAATTATAACGAGCTCTGATAAACCTATCTTATAGCTAAACATCTTTAGTTTACCTTTAATACCTAAAAGTATCCCCACACCTGCTGCTTTTGGCCATCTTGTTATGGTTGGCTCCTAACATGTTCTGTTACTCCCAAATACCTTCCCATAACTGCTTCTTGGTTTAGGGCAGCCTGTACCCCTATCAGCAAGGCTGCTGTGTTTTGAGAATGTGATTATTATGATCCTCTCAGCATGAGTAACTTTTCCTTTCTCATCGGAACAGAAGGATATTCTCAGGGCCTATGTCTTGGGAGAAGAGAGCTAGGCCGCCGGCAGGCCTGCTGTCTTCCCGGACAGGTACCTGCCTCTAGGACAGCAAGAAACTCACGCTGTCATCAGCATTCTACATCTGGATAACTCCACTAAAGAACATAAAATAATTTCAGCTGAAAAGTTTTAAATAGTGTGGGTAGTACAGTAATATATATAATACAGGCTTTATTTGCCAAATTGGATGTTACCTATTCCCAGAGAAAGGAACCCCTGTTTAGGTACGGTCACTTGGCAGTGAGCTAATATCAAGTTAATATCAAAGACTTAATATCAAATTATCTTGCAAATCCCTGTTGTTAACATAGAGCAGGTGTCATGTGAAACAGAAGGCTGAGGTGTGCCTGTCTTGCACATCCTCTCCTCCTTGGTGTGCCCCTATGGCACAATTTGCTCCTTTACCCTCATGATTTCCAAGCGGGCTTTTTGCCCACAAACCTCTTTGCTGATAGCTTAACAGCTGGCTCTTGAGGTAGCTGGTGTCTCTCTTGTGAGTCCAAACAGTACCTGTGTCAAAATGCCTTGTTTGTGAGAACCCTCAGAAATGTAAAAGACCCTATCCTAACTGGTCATCTTTTCTACTTGAAGATGAGGTGGTTCTTGCTTAAATCCCTCGGCCTGTTAACTGGAAGAGGATTCCAGAGCCTTACAAACTTGAGCCCGTTGGCCACACCAGCTTAACCTGGAGCTGCAGCTACAGCTGAAAATAAAGACAGGATTGGGGAAGAAGGGGGACAGGTGAAATGCTACATCTGTACAGTTGAAACTGAAAACCATAGAATCAGTACATGACAAACATTGTTAGTAATATTGCACTCTGTACTCAGTTCACATGACAAATACCTTGACAAATCTGTTCTTGGCACAGAAGACTGCATCTGAATCAAGTCTCAGACTCCCAGATACTTCCCAGCACTTGCAATCATCTTTTGTTAGGTGTCCTTAGTTTCATTCATGGTGCACTTACTCTTTTTGTTTAATTACAAATTTTCCCAGAGCACTGTGTGGAGTGAAGTTATCATTCTTACAGCTTCCCTGTGGAAAATATTAAGAATATTGTTATTTTGCTAACAAAAATCTGAGGGACAGGGACAGGAGAGTGATGAAAGAAATCTGTGGCAGAGGCAGAAATAGGTTGTAGTTTGTGAAACAGTGGTGTTGGATGAGTAAAAAAAAATATCTGTCTCCAGCAGTAACAGTCAGGCTGCTTTAGCAATGTGTGTAACTGTCCATTAGTGAAGTTGCTATCTATTTGCCCATGACTGAAAGGTGTGCTAAGCCAGGTCTGAAAATACCTTACTTATTTGAGTTTTGCTAAGTTCTTGGACAACACACTTGAGAAATCAGCTGTAAAACCTAATTGTAAGCCAATAAGAAAATTCCTCTCTTCTAACTGTTTTGAAGAAATATATTTCTAAAATGAAGTCATCTTCTTATCAGACTTCTGTTTACCATTGTCAAAACAGTCATGTGTATTTGTGTTTCAGTTGTCTGCAGATTAAACACCACCATTCTTTCAGCTCCATGTATGGTGTGGATTTTCTAAGCCTTCTGCTTGTTCTTAGTGTTCACCACTCATAAAGCACTCCATCATGGCTTCCTACTTCTTTCTGAAGTGAAAAAAGCCAATAAGGGAAACTAGAGTTCTGAATTACCAATGTGGAATGAAAATTATTTTCCCAAAACATTTTCTGTATAATGTATTTTGCATCTTAGGGTTTCTAACTTTTTGTTTGGGATCATGTCTGTCTTCAGCTGTCTGCAATGATGTCATGCAGAGCGTTACATGTCACGATGTGATGCAGAGCATGAGAGATATTGGTACAGTACAGATTTTTCCTTCCAGTGTAGAGAATTGTCATTTAATTGCATTTGGATCTCATGTTTGACAGTGTCAATCGCTCGCCAGGCTTCCACCTTAAGGACTTCATACTCCCTCTGTCATGATTAACCTAAATAGCTTCGTGTAATCTCTGTATTTTGTAATTCCACAGCTCCATTCACTTTTGATGTAACAGAGGTGATCTAGGTAGGAGCAGAATATTGGAACACACTGGAAACCACATTAGGAACTAAGTTATCAAGTTAGTGCTTCTCAGCTGTGTATGGAGGAGGAGATCCATTTCTGTAATAGGAATTTAAGGTTAAACCTAGGATATAAGGTTTCACTGCCCAAATGTCACTACTGAGATGCAGCTTGAAAAACAGTTGGGGCTGTAATGGCAGCTTTTCTGTACTTCATGTATGGTGATTTTATAGAACAGAACATTTAAAGCACTCATTCAGAGTGTCATGAAGGTAGACATTACTGCATAAGAATTGTGTGTTGCTTTTCTCGGGGCATCATGAGGGAACTGTGTTATTGTTTTATTTCTAAATTATGGTGTCACTTCACTCATACCTTGCTTTTCTCTTGTTCTTTTGAGACTCTCTTTTTCAGCTCATAAATAGTCTGTGGTGTATTTAAATTGATGCAAGTGAAGGAATCGGTTTTGAGAGCTATTTCAAACTCTTTAGCTTTGTAGTTGAAGTTCAGGACACCTGTTTAAGAACATATTCCTACTATCGAAGTGGCAAAGAATCCAAGCTAAGAAGGACCTTATCTGGCTCCCAGTGAAGTTTAGAAGTGTTTGTGCGGTTTTCAGTCAGAGATAAATCAGGTGCTCGGTCCTTGGCTAGGAGTCAGTGGTTACTTGTAAGATAGAGAAATAAGTAAGTTTTTTAAAAAATCTTCAAACAAAATAAAGGGAATACTTTGGTGACATCTTCATTCAAAGTCTTTCTACCTAAAAGGGTTAGGTCACGTAGCTAATGACAGCCTGTGAGGGCATGTCTTTGGCCTTTTCTCCCTCTGCCTCTACTTCTTCTCCTCCAGATCATCTCCTCACAACCCCCTCCACCCTCCCACCAGTTGCTTTTCTCAGGACCTTGCAGGGAAATACTGTGTTCTAAAAAGCTTGAGTGAGTTGTGAAAAGCTTTTTATTACCTGCCAGAAGTCACTTCTCTTTGCACCTCTTGCATGCTCCTCTGGTTATTTTTACTTGCAGAGTGTTTTTCCCCCATTCTTCAGCTGCCGGGCAAGATGGCGTTCATTTGGCTTCAGTTCTGACAAAAGATAAATGAGCTTTGGGCCCTCAGTGATTCACTCTGGCTGCCAGGGGGTTCCAAAATAGCAAACTATTTTTCATAACTGCAATGTGATATGAAGTGAGTTGCAGCAGGTGCTCTAACATTTACTACAGCCGTCTGTGGAGTGGGGAATTCATTAAGTTTCCTCATTTGTCCAAAAAAAGTCACCTTCCTGAGTGGCTGGCGTTCTGTCTTTTGCCAGCTGAAGGTGTGCTCTCCTGAAGCTAGAAAAGGAGTGGGGTTTTCAGTTGTGTAGTACACATGGAAATGGTGCTGTGTGGTTGATTCTTCACAAGATGAACAAATTATTCTCGTTTGGTAGATCCAGGTACTTTTCCATTCGGTGCAATTAGCTTTGCTGTTTCTCTCGGGGATGTGGACAGCATGGATCCATGATTTCTTGGCCTGTATCTTATTTGTAGCTGCATTGCAATGTCTTTTGCACTTAAAGGTTTGCTGCAAGTAGAGAGTTTAGTTGTAGTTTGGGGGAAAAGGACAAAACTTAAGCAATGGACAGAGTGCTCTTGGTAGAAAGCTTCCTTTCCCAGCCCCTCTGTGAAGAAATCAAGGAAGCCAGAGAAACCAACACTTCAATGTGTTCTGTCAACTTTTCTGTAAGGTCCTGTAACGATACGTATTTTCTGATAGAAACAGAATACATCTCAAAGGTATCAAAGTGTCTCAGAGCCATGCAAATTTCTGGGTAAGCCCGTGGAGGAAGTTGGGAGAAGGGGCTTGTTGCTGACACCAAGATGGGGAAATGGCAGGTGACTTTCGGCGGTGCCTGCTGCTGCTGGCACTTGCCCTAGGAGTGGGCCTGCTGCTCAGCATGCTGCCAGCAGCACAGCCACAGGAGGGAAGCAGGGGGTGCCCCAGCTGTGGTTTGAGCCACCACCTCTCCTTCCTCAGAGGGACAGGAATTGAGCTAGTGACTGCTAAAGGGGTCACACTGAGAAAATGGAGACACACAGGAGGCCGTGCCATCAAGACTTTTGATGAAAGCTGCTTCACAGCCCTGAGTACACTCCTGGGAAAGAAACCATCAAGCTGAACAAAAACAGGGTCTGTGGCCTTTCTACCTCACGTCCCATAGGTGTAATATGGGATGCAAATAGTGGTGTAATGAAGGATGTCTTAAAGGCCAAGCACAGATCTTGCACAGGTCCCTACCTAAGATCCCAGTGACATAAATAGGATACCATGTAACCAGTCAGGTCCTGCAGAATCAGCTCTTGAAGAATTTATGCCCATATAATTGCTCAGACATGGAAAATGTAATAAATATTAATGTTCTTCTCAAGGAACAGCTTCCAAAGAAGAAATGTGCAGATAAATTTAAACTTATGCATATTTTAATCCATAAAATATAGATTTTTCTTAAAGTGCTGGGGTATTTAAAGCTTATACATAGCCAGTATTCTACACAAATGTTTTCATACTGAGTAAGATTTATATGGCTATATATTGCACCTAGAGGTCCAACACAGCATCATGTTTACAAACATGTCTTAACCAAAACACATCTTTCTTCCCTGAAATATGTAGGACCCAGATAAACAAACGCTGTTGGTGACTTAGAGGCCTTTCTTATGTGGCAAAAAACCAGCAGCATTGTTGATTCTCCTATATCTGCTGCCTGTTGGGAAGGACTTGCTAAAGCTCACGTCATGAAACCTGAATATAATGTATCCCTTCTCATGCAGTGGCACATGCAATGGATGGTCACACCTCATCCTGTGGACTGAGTTACCAGAGCATGCTTTGTTTTTCCTGCAGCATTTGTAGGATGATTTTTCACTGCAAGATTTAGTCTCAATGGTTTTTTGCTATGAAGGAGCAGTGTAGAAAGGAAGAGGCTACAGACTAACTGGTAGGGAAACTGAATGTTGTCCAAGCTACTTGTAATATTTGTTGTCATTCTCTGCCCAGAGATGGAGGTAGGAAATGTTACAGATTCATCATTCATGCCCTTTCAAAGAACAGCAGTACAGTCAACCTTCTTAAATCCCTGAAAGCTAAAAGCAAAGCCAGGAGACAAGGCTTGATTTCCCTGTTTTGATTAATATAAAATTAATCTTAAAAGCTTGCTGGAAAGGCATGCTGGGGAAGACTAAGGTCTCCAGGCTTCTATCGCACAATATAAAGTTAAAGCAAAAAGGGCATTGGAAAAAAAGTGGCATGCCTCCCCCTCAAACTCAGAAGGCAGAACTTCTCCTTTGGTAGATGAGGGGGAGAATAATAAAAATAATCCTTGGTTTCATATTTGTCAGTTTATCCCCATACTCTGTGAACCTGTAGCTGGATATATAGTGCATGATCAAGACCAACTTCCAGACCGGACAAGGATTCAGGGTTCCTCGAGTCAGGAAGGAATGTTGGCTTCTGTGGAAATGCTGTTCTGAACTAATTTAGGAAAGAACGTAATGGTGAGCTCATCTTTGGCTCAGAATTCTCACACTAACTGCTCTTCAGGTTTCCCCAGCATACTTTTTGTATCTAATACAAAGCGTAGGAGCACGGATTTCGCACAATATCAGCAAGTGTTTTGACAGATTAGATCTGGCAAACTCTTTCTGCATTGATTTGCAATGTTAATCAGGATGATGACAACAACAACAAAAATGCCCAAACTTTAGCTTATGAGATTAAGCAGCGAGCTGGAATTCCAGTGCAATTCCAGTGCAGTGGTTAATGCTTAGAGCTGTGTTGCAAGGAGAGGGCATTTCTCTAAATCCCACAAAACTCCGCATCAGTAATTCCTTTTGAGATCCGATTCAACCGTGTCAGTTGGGCAGGTGGGGCATTGTGGGATATTCTTTTCTAGAAGAATTTCTGCCTGCCAGTTTTGCTTGTTACCTTCCAGTTTCTTGGTCTGTATAAGTGGGTGTATTAGAAAAGCTGGTAACATTTTATACTATACCACAGGCAGAAAACAGTAATAAAAGAATTCTAAGCTTTTAAACCATTTATTCATTTGGATATTAATGAGAACTAGCACTAGAGATGCCCAGGCGCTTTCTCTTTGACCCATATATACTTAATATAAAGTGCTTTACTTGCATTTTCTTCTGGGGTTTTTGTGGGGTTGTTGTTGTTTTGGGTTTTTGTTGTGGTTGTTGGTTGTTTTTTGTTAATATTAAACGTATTTAATGCAAGCTAAAAAACCCAACCCTGGATTAAGCTTTGGGTTTTGCGTTGACAAGTGCAGGCATCCTTAGGAGGCTAGAAACATCTATTTATTCTCTAGTCACTACTCCTAAACAATGTCAAGCTGCTGATTTTCAGGACAAGCCAAACAGAAAAGTTATGCCTACAGATCACTGAAATTGGGATGGTTTTGTTGCAACTTTTCTCCAGAAATTTAACATAAGGAACATAGCAAACATCAAAAAAATTAGTCTCGGTGGAAACTTTGCAGGGGCAACTTGATTACCTCGTCAACTCTAATAATGAAATTGCTGTACCCTCACCTCTTATTTATGTAGTTGCTTTTTAAAAGGAAAAAAAAAGTCCAATCTTATCTTTCTTTTCTAAATTCCTTTAATGGAGATGTTTTTCCTTTGGGTCATTTAGCATTGACAGTTAAACTCAAGTTTTAAATTTGATTAAATATATCACATCCCTGTTTGCAAGATGAGATGCAGGATATTGTTTCTGTCATTTGCTTTGGATGATTTATGCAAGTATATTTAACAATACAGAAAGGATTTAAATTGCCAATATTAGAAAAGAGGTATTTGCAAAAAGTATTATAAAAAATGGCAATTTTGGATTCTTATTCTCTTTTCATGTATCTGAAAGTTTTGAGAAAACCAACGTGATCCTTAACGGTAATAATTTTTAAGTATTATGCTTGTAGCACCTTTTTTACAATTCAGTATTGTTTGATATTTTAAGGTTTGTTAAACTGCTCTTGAACAGGTATTGTTGTGTTTGAGCGATTGCTGCAGCTGAATTCCCACCAGTGAACTTAAAGTGTTCAGATGTCTCCTCTTACTATGCAATCTCTAACTTAAGTCCAAATCTGCTCAGCTCCTAGCTTTTAGGAGTAAAATCTCCAGTGGTGATTACCTTGAAAACTTGATGGAAAATGGATGGTAAGGTTTGTTTTTGTTTTAGACAGATCAGTTTATTTCAGAGGTGACACTGATGATAAATGATAAGCTCAAAGCAGCACCACTATGCTGGCAGTCTAAGATTGTGGTGCACATATGAGACACAAGGATACAAACTGTAGGAATGAGTCATTTCAAGAAATAAGGGTATTGTGAAATAATAAATTAATCATAGGTTTAAGGCGACGGTAGTTTTCCAGCTGGGTGTCTCAGCTGTTACCATTTTTGTGTCCTTATCTGGAATCTGATGAACTGCTTCAGTCCCTAAAAGGCTGCCTGGCAAATGCACTGAGACACTTTCCTCCTCACTTCCTTCCTACTCCTAGTATCTCGTTCTTGTTGGAGAGGGGACCCCTACTCTGACCCTCCTCCAGACAAGGCACTGTCTGCATAGATAAATCATTTGTCTCCTTCCTTGTTTCTTTTTGCATTAGATTGGTCCCTTCCATTCAAGGATTTAATCCTTCATATATGTGCATAAGAAAAAGTCGTTGAAAGGTTGTGCGACCATTTTGATGGCTTAGCATCCTTGATCCCGATGTACTTTGCGTGCCCATTACCACAGAGAAATCTCAGAGGGGCTTTAGAGACTACCTTTGTCTTATCTTCTCACTGGTGGGGGTGCAGACAGATGGATTGCTGTGAAAGCAGTCTTCTCTAAGGATCGAGCATTCGGATAAATATTTTCTAATATTTAGCAAAATTCCAAGGTGGATCTGATGCAGTGCCAGGTAGTCCGTCTTTGAAACTCGGGCTTCTGCTTTCCACCTACCCCTCTGCCTATAACTTTCTGAGAAACATATATCATAGTCCTATTCATTATTTGAAAGTAAGAGACACATCATTTTCTGCATCCAGTTGTGTTCTTAGATTGGAAACAATGCCACCTGCAGCTCTAAACACCCTCCTTTCTCATTATAACAACATCCTTAAAACCCAGTCATTTTAGGTGCTATCAAAAGATGATATTCTGGAGATGCCTGCTGTAGTTAATGTTGCATCAGCAGTTTTATTTTCAAGACATTTTTCTCAGGCCTATAACCAGGCAATAAAAACTTAGACTAGGCAGTCACTTTTATATAGGAAAATTTTGAACTGCTGGTGAAATTGGATGTTCAAGGAACTCTCACAATCATTGCTAAGCTTCCTGACAATAGGAAAGTCTTGTATTAATTGTTTGAGATATAAGTTAATGTTGAGACTTGAGGGTTTTATATTTTAAGCAATCCCCTGCCGTGCTGGTAATCTAACCAGAACAGAGTGGTGGTCAGATTTTCTGAGTTGACTTTTACTTCCCAAAAAGAGAGATGTGCTAGAAGGCACATAGTCAGAGAAAGAAATCATGAAGAGGGATAAGGCAGATCGTTGAGATGTTGTCTTGGCTTAATTTCTGTGACACAAACTGGAAAAGGATGCCAATCAAACCTAAACCGATTAGTTTGGTTCCACTCTGTTTTGAATCTAACAGTAAAAAACCAAATTGCTAATGACATTTAACTCAAATGAGAAAGGTGTTTGAGCAAGTAAAAAGGCCATTACAAATAATTTAACACCTTTCAAAGAGCTTTGCAGCGGTATTCCTTTAGTCACAACCATGGCAGGCAAGCCTGACATCTGCAAGTGTCTATTTGCTGTATATGCAGACACCCAAGAGTTGCAGGTGTGCTTTGGTCCACCTGCTTTTCAGAGCTAAGGCTCAAACTCCCTCTCTTCTGGATACTCTGATATCCCTGGTCATTAGATTTTGCTTACTAATATGTATTATCTGACAACCCTAGGTTGAGTTGCCTTCAGATCATCTAAAATGTTGTTCTGAGAAATTGCATAGTAACTGCTCTGTAACTCATTGCTCACCTAATGAGCACATTCAGGAACAGAGAAAAGGACTTCTGCAAAATATGGACTACTAAATCCACATTTTTTACATTAGTTCCATGAAAACATCTACATTTCTGGACACAAGCGTGTAGTGCTCCATGACGCACACACTTTTTTCATAAGACAGTTGGGAATATTCAACAAAGCAAGAGAACACAGTCTGACCCTCCTTAGTCATTAGCACCCATGTCTCTGGCTCTTTGCTGCAATGAATTCTTTTGGAGGGGATGTCCTGAAGCTCGAGCCAAAATGTTGGGGAGCAGCAGGTCTAATCTTAGTTATTACTCTGGAAGCTCTTTTCTGTTGGCTGTCCTGCAATTTTGAGGAGCACACCTTTACTTAGAAACTGCTATCACCTACATAAATTGAAAATACTTCTGCTCACAGTGTCCAGAACTATTTCTGTAGGGCAGCAAGGGGCTATGCATTCTCAGAGAAAGCCGTTTACCATGAAAGACATCCTGCACAGAAGTCTCTGATGTCATATCTCAGGAAGAAAGCTGTCTTTTCTTCCTCATCAATCTGCATTGTCTAACTTGGTACACCCAGACCTGAGTTCCTAACGTTTTCCAAAAAGGGAATGAAAGGATGAGGCCACTGTTTCTTCTGTCAGCACCACTTTGTAAAGGGCAACGAGATGACAAACCAATTAGCTTTAGAAATACATTGAAAACATTTGGAACCTGCTTATATGTTGATACACACATGTCCATTATATCTCCTGCATTAGTGCAGTGTCAGAGAGCAAGAGTTGGTCCCTACTGTAGGTTTTGAATAAGCTTTGGGTGTTACAAAAAGCTTTTATGCTAGGCATTTTACTTTTTCACAGTAGGAATGTGGCTTCCACAGAGGTAAAAAGCATTTTTGGCTAGCAGAATGCTCCTATTCAAATGGAAGTGTTGTTTCTTAAGAATTGAGTGTGTGGCAAAACTAATATAACTTTTTAGCTTTATGTTAAAGCCATCTCCAGAGCATGAGCACATCCTAACATGTATATGCATTCTCAACTTGCTTCCTCTGTGCATCTTAGTAAGAAATGAGACAGATGCATTGCAGAGAGAGAAATACACTGCAGAGTGATATAATGCCGTCCTTCAGTCCTCAGCCAGAGCAGCTGTACTTAACCACCAATACGAGGCAAATTACAGAGTCCAGTGAATTAGAGATCACCCTGGGTGAAAGAGAAATTGCTTTAATATCATGATGGGTCTCTGTTCTCAACAAATGACGTATTAAAATATGAAACTGAAAGACTGCTGCAAAGTGGTTTCCAGCCATGAAATAGTCTGTCTTGGAATTCCAACATTTTGCCTGTTAGAATTTTATTTTCTTCTGCTATAGCAGCTGATGGCTTTACCCATGGGCAGCACCCAGAATGTTGGGGGACTAGCAATAATCCCTTATGTGTCTGAGTAAACCACTGGCAGGGTTGGGCTTATCCCGTTGCTACTTGATGGGTTATTTTGATCTCTTGTCTGACATAAGGCGGATCACAGGAAAGGGCCTTGTGAAAGTTTCCCAAGGATCTGGGTCCTGTTCTACTGTTTCACCAATGACCTAATATGTGGAAATCCAGACACCAGAGATGTTTGTGCTCCCTTGGTCTCTGTTTATCTTCTCAGTCTCTCTAGGTAGTGCCCCTGTCAAAAACTGCCATGTGTGTGCATTACACTTGAAAAATGGTAAGTGTAAAATTACTGTTCCATATGAAAAGGCTTTGTTTCCACCCAGATATTATGCAGTTGTGAGTATTCAGTGGTTCTGTTGCCAGGTGCCAGGATAACGTGGTCCCCATATTACAAAAAATGAACTTGAGTGTGGAGAGCTTTTGGAGAGCTCATTTGGATTCTGGAGTTTTCTTTACCTGGGGCTTGTAGCAGTTCTTTTGCCAATACTGTGGCTTGCACAGATTAATGAGCACACACGTAGACATACATGGATGCCAGTCAATGATCCTGGAAAATTTATTAAGAACAAAGGCTGTTAGTAATCCTCTGAATCAAGGAAGAAACAGACCATGGTAGGAGTTTGCAGCTACAGGTCCTGACTTATGTCTTGGCTTTCAGGTGTTTTAAGGGAGCCTCCTAAACAAAAGCTGCTGAAGCCGAAAATTCTGCTCTTTATATATAGATAGGCTGGCTCTAGCTGCATGTGTACTGATGCTTGTCTGGTCTCCAGTGACTTCTAAAAGTTGAAATGTAAAGGGTTTGCAAATTATTTAAAAGGAAACCATCCTCATCCTTGCACACTTTTCAGCAGATGACAAAACAGAGGAAACTCTGAGATTTACTATCTCAATGCTCAATCCCATGTTGTTCTTATAGTGTATTGACTTCTGAAGTCCTTTCCAGCACCATCTAGAACCTTGGTAGTTTTTGAAATATTGGTTCTGAAATACTCTCCCTTAAGCTCAAAGCTACCCTACTAATAAAACTCAAAGTGATGTAAAGTGGCACATAACATGTCAAACAAATGCACAGTGTAATTTATTTTTTATGTCTCCCTTTTCTTCCTTAGTTTTTTCTAGCCTATCTTTCTTTGAGGCTCTCTATTCCCAAGAAATTTTTTTTGCCATCTCCTTATACTATAGGAAATAGAAAAAATATTTTCATGTTAGCTGTACCTGGAGCTGATTAGTTAAGCTCAGTAGGAAGTAAGCTAGAAAATGTAGGCTGTATGCATGTGTGTGTGCTTACACTGCTCTGCTTTCAGATGGACTTGCACTCTCTGTCCTTGTCTCTCTGCCTTCCTCCCCTTCTCATTGAGTGTTAGAACATGTGAGCAGAAATCTCTAAATTCAAGTGAAGGTGCTAGTACAAAGTATGCTGTGAGCAAGAAGGCTCCAAGCAGAACACTTGGCTCTAATGGTGTTTTGCTCTTACTGTATGCTGTCTTTTTAAGCAAAAAATGGCAAATATCTGTTTGGTTAAAAACATGCTTTCTCCTTCAACAAATACTTCTCATAGTTCAGGAGTCACTTCCCTGCTTTATTTCCCGAGCCTTCTTTCAGATCAGCTTATAGTAAGTTGGACTGCGAACCATGAGATGTGTGGTTTTGTCAGATAACCTGAAGGGGTCTGGAAGAAGGTCCTCTGCCGTGATAGGGTCTGGCGGAAATGGCTGGATGCATCATGTGAGCGTGTGCTTTGTTTTCTGCCTCTCTTCAAACTGTGCTGTGCAAGCTGCTTTGAGAAACAGGGATGAAGCAGGATGATTTGTCTGCTACAGTATAGCAAACCCTGCATCTCCACACAGAAATGCTACATCTGTTTGGTTTTCTCTTTCTAAAAATCCACAGCGTGGTGATGCTGACTGGCCTTGAAGAGTTCCCCGGTGCAGTGCCCTCTCAAATGAAACATCATGGAGGCCTACATTCTTGCCTATATAATTTTTTGCATGCATTTCATTTGCCACTGGGGTCCTTAAGCTTGCATTAAAGAATCTTCTGCAAGAGCCTGGGCTTTGCAGAGGATTTGACCTTCTGAAACGATCTCCTTTTTGGTTCAAGCACGAAATGTTTTTGCTGTGCAAATGCTGCCCTCGTTTCTACCTGTGCCACCCTGTGACTTTCCCAGAGGTTGCACAGGTGTAAGCAGCATCAGAATGTGAAGCCCAGGAGGCTGCACAGCTGGCGCAGGAACGTGAGCTTAGCGGTGCTGGCAGTGCCTCTTTGCTCTGCCACGCTGCGGGGCTAATGCAAACCTCTGACTGCACGGGGATTCAGGTCCCCGATCAGTTCCTCAGATGCTCTAATACAGGATTGTGCAGTAGTGACACATGAACCCAAGGATATAGATAACTCCCTCAGACTCATCTTGGATCCACAGCACTGTAATGATGAAAGGCAGCTGAAATCCTAACGTAAGCAGAGATGAGACTGAAAATCCACACAGAGATGATCTGTTGAGTAAGAAGGTGCCATCTTCACAGTGTCACATCTCAAGCCTAGAAGTGCACATTAAATATCTCAAAAGCTACAGAAAAACAACACCTGGATATGTAACAGACAGGCTTATCCTGGGATGACAGCATTGTGGATACAGAATCTTTTTCGGTCTATCTCCGTGATGTTTTCTTTTACCACTCTCCTGTAGCTTTCCTGGTAATCTGGGCAAATCTGTAAGAAGGTCCTCGTTAGGTTGTAATGGATTATTTCCTCCCAAATGCAGAAAGTCCTAATATTTTTCAGTTGGCTTTTAAAGGTGTTTTAAATTTAATTCTTTTGCAGTAAAGATACATTTTTACAGCCATGCACAATGCAATAATTTCTGAACTCTGGTCAGGTTTTTTTTTTGGCATATTACTTTGAGATGGCCCTATCATGCCCTGGTATGGATCTCATTAGCTGGTAGCTTTTCTGGTGTAAATTGGCAGAGAGAGATTGTGTTAGCGAGTCCTAATGACTAGGCAGCCCAAGCCAGGCTGTGGTTGACAGTGATTGACAGGTAGAATCAAGTCTGGATATTTTATTCTTCCAAAGTAAAAATAAAACAAAAACGGTTGAAGGCCTTCTCAGGGGAAAAAATTGTTCTATCCTAGAGGTTTCTCTCTCTCCCTCTCCTTCTCTTCTATTTTCTCATCTCTCCTTGTTCATAGTCTCACAACAGTGAGCAGCAACAAAGGAGCAGTTTCTGGATGTTCCCCTGGTCTGTGAGGCTTTTCTCTTATGTTTGCCTGACTTTTCACAAAATGTGCACTTTTTCCAAACGCTTGTTTCTTGAATTCAGGTTGTTCACTACAATGATTTTCTGTAAATGGAAACATACTGCTTCCCATCTTGCATCACCGTGAAAAGGAGGGAGAGGAGTCCCAGACCTGCTTATCTTTCCTAATAATAAAGACAAGAAGCAGCTCTGCACATTTGCTGCTTTCTCTTGTTTCAGCTCCAAGGCTCAGCTGTGTACCTGAACAGCTGGTAGAGACGGAAGGAGCAGGAGGGATGCCCATCCACCACTAATCAGTGCCTTAGATGCAGATGTTTGATGTTGTGGCTCTGTGTCTTTCTACCATTGCTCTGTTTCTAGAGATTTGATAAATGAATGTAGGGTATTGCTCACTAGCTATACAAGTCTGCCAGTATATTGAATTTTCTGGGTTTTTCCAGGTCTTTAGAAGCAGGAACCACAAATGAAACTTCTAAGAGATGGGTAAGGGCCTTTCAGTGCATTTAGCAGTTCAATCGGAGAGTCAACTGCAATTTGTGGGAGCAGCTAGGCCCTCAGTGCTTCGGTAAGTGAAGGGCCATTACTTAAGGTAGGCTAGAAGGATAGTTAGGAGCAATCCTGAGGGAAAGAAATCACCAAGGTTGTCCTTGAAGATGGAGAAAAGTGTGTCTTTAATGGTTTGCTAATAAGCACTATGTTAAAACAGACATCTCTCTTCCATTCATCTCTTGCATGACCACTGGTAATGATCTGTTTTGTGGTAAGGGCTTACTTCTTCCCACAGGTTCCACCAGAAACTTGTGCTGTAGAGTGAAGGCTCTTCACAGAATGTGCAAGGTGTTCTCCAAGAGGTACAAAATTCCTGTCCCATACCTCTGAATGTTGGTATCAACCAATCTAGATTCTCAGATAAACAAATCTGACCTTGAGCCTGTGTAGAGCACTAGGGGCAAGGGCTTCTGACTACTGCCTCTCCCTTTGGAAACTGTATATTCTTTCCAGACAACTGGAAAATAAGTTCGGTGGCCTTGGTGTGAGGAGGCAAAAGGCAAGGCTGGGAAACAGTCCCAGTTGGTCTGTTCATCTGGATGACCATTGCCTGTTTTGTGTGGTTTGAGATGAAGCATGGTCTGTAACCTCCATGTTCCCCCTGTTCTCATTTAATTGGATCTCTGGCTCTTATGGTGATATATGTGTGGGAAAGGCATCAGAAGTATACTTACTGGGAACTGGATATGTGGTACATATGATGGTACTGCTCATCAGAGCTTCCTTGAACACAGAATGAACCTTTGTACTAGCTGAAGAGGGTTTAAGCATATGAGTGGTCCCAGCTCTGTTAGGACAGTAATACCCACCAGCCTGACGTAAAGCATTCACTTAAATGCTTTGCTAGGTTAGTACTGCCCACCATGGAAGTTGCAATGTTTTTGAAGGGGCTAATGCTGTGCTGTGAAGTCTTTGTGCAAATATTTTCATAGAATCATAGAACGACAAGGGTTGGAAGGGACCCCAAGGATCATAGAGCTCCAACCCCCCTGCCACAGGCATTTCCACCAACCTCAGGCCTGGATCTACACAAGGTTGCCTAGGGCCCCGTCCAACCTGGCCTTGAACACCCTCAGGGACGGGGCATCCACCACCTCTCTGGGCAGCCTGTTCCAGGACCTCACCACTCTTTCTGTAAAAAACTTCCCCCTAATATCTAATCTAAACCTTCCCTCCTTTAGCTTTAATCCATCCCCCTTGTCCTGCCATTGTCTGCCCTTTCAAAAAGTTGAATTCCCTCCTGCTTATAAGCTCCCTTCAGGTACTGGCAGGCTGCAATGAGGTCCCCTCGCAGCCTTCTCTTCTCCAGGCTGAACAAGCCCAGCTCCCTCAGCCTCTCTTTGTAGGGGAGCTGCTCCAGCCCTCTAATCATCTTTGTGGCTCCTCTGAACCCTCTCCAACAGTTCCACATCTTTCTTGTACTGGGGGCCCCAGATCTGGACACAGGACTCCAGATGGAGCCACACGAGGGCAGAGTAGAGAGGGACAATCACCTCCCTTTCCTTGCTGGCCACCCCTCTTCTGATGGAGCCCAGGATCCCATTGGCCTTGCGAGCTGCAAGAGCCACTGCTGGCTCATGTTAAGTTTCTCATCCACCAGAATCCCCAAGTCCTTCTCACCAGGGCTACTCTCAAGGAGCTCTTCTTCCAGTCTGTATCTATGTCTGGGATTCTTCCGCCCCATGTGCAACACCTTACACTTGGCAGTGTTGAACCTCATTAGGTTCACCCGGGCCCATCTTTCCAGCCTTTTTGTTAAAAGACATTTTAGGAATCCCCCAAAAATGTCAGAGAGCAGCTGTCTACAAACTTAGTGCTGGGAAGGAAACAAAACAGGATCAATACAGCCTAGGTTTGTTTCCTCCCACCCCTGTTTTATCTAAGATTATCAAAGCCAACACAACAGCAATGATACCTCTTCAGTTACTGTCATTAGGCAAAGACTAGTGGATATGTTCCAGCTGTTTGGCCTCAGATTTCACCGTCTCTGCTGGAATACAACAGTGATCTAAAGCCCCGAGACAAGACAGAAGGGCTTCTCAGCTCTCTGAGACAAGTTGGCACAAGATAAAGGATTGTGGACCTCCTCGCTGAGAAAATAGTAGCCAAAACTACCGAGTGGCTGCTACAAGATGGAGTGGGAAGGTAATGAAATGCAGCCGGAGGTAGCTGTAGCATAGCATATAAATTGACTTAAAACAGGGGGGAAGGATTGAAGGACTTTCCCAGAGTGAATGATTTTGTAGATTATTGATTTGGGCAGCAGTTTATTTAAACATTAAAACTCTGAATGAAGCAAGTTACCCTGAAGAAAAATGTGTCAGGTATAGAACTTGTTACAGCTAACTGGTTAGCCTCTGAGGACTTTGTAAACTGTCCAGATATATTTATTATAGAAAATATTTTCTTGAGGAAAAAATAGACTGTTTCCCCCTCCAGAGTATACTGGGGTATTTTCTGATATGAATGCTTGTATTCTGTGGTCTGTTATCATTACAGTTACTGGATGACTGTGCTCAAGAATTTTTAACAACCTCTCTCTGTTTCCCAGGGAAAGAGAATAAAAAACAACTCGAAAGAAAAATTACTGCAGCAGTAAATAGCAACAGTTGTATCATTACCCATCCAGACAGATTATTATTATACTTTGTGCTATCTGTGTGGAGTGCCCCACAGCGATATCGCAGCACTTAGAAGGACCTGTCATTCAGCAATGGAAGGGGGCTTTAGGACAAGGAATGACAGAGCATATTCCTGCATTCTTCATGACTCCTAGAAATCTGTGGGTAATAAATCCCTCAGACATCTAGGTTTACTGCCAAACAAGGTTGGTGAAATGCAAGTCAGGCAGTTCGTAGTGGGAGAGGTTATGGAGAACACTTATGTTATACTTGGTAAGGACCAAATCTTCAGTCCTTTGCAGAGCAAAAGGAAGGAATGAAGGAGAAGGAAGAGAATCAGGCAGTCTCTACCCTGATGTCTTGTCAAGAGTAAGACAGGCTTGTGCATAGGCTACAGAGGGTTTCAGAGTCTATGTGGGTGCTCTGCTGATGTTAGGAGTGTTGAATTTAGCTCCCGTCTGTGCAGTCCCTGTTCTGACACTGACTGGCCGAGCTGACTCCTGGAAAATGTGATACCGCTTGGAGTAGCCTCTGTATGTGTGTGTGCATGTAGGAGGGGGAAGGTTTGGCTGGCAATTTTGAATACCAAAATCAGATTAGTGAAACCTATAATCCTGAAATATTGCTATTATTTTCTTGGCTATATGAGCTTTGAGGAGGCTAATGCGCCCATGTAGGCAGCTCTAACTGGCACTAAATGGTCTCCCAGGTTTTGCAGTTTAGGCTCAAGTAATTCTTCACGTCCATTTCTATGACTACCCTACAGTTCTTTTCTCCTCCTTTCTTTGTGTTCACCTCCACCTCCCAAGTTCCACCTTAACAGAGTTTTTCGTATTTGTCAAACACAAACGCAGTCGCTTCCAGCTGCTAGTGAACAGGACCATTACAGCCCTCTCAGAACCATCTCCTCGCAGCCTCACAACCTGCATGTCCTGTGGTGAGCATGCGATGCCTCCAGTACAGCTCAGGTCTGTACAACTCCACTCCAAGAAGCAGATCTTACCTGAAATGGGATGGCTGTTTGCACCGAAAAATTGGCTCTCAAGCTCTAGAAAGTGTTTTAAATGACATCTTTTTAAATCACCTCTCTGCCTTCCCTCTCATAAATGTTCATCCAGCGCTTTCCAGGTGCCTTTGGAGGATATTCAGCATCAACTTTCAAAGCCAGGGCACTGGCATCCAATGTCATGCTGTTTGAAGGTAAAAAGTTAAGATTTTTGTCCTGAGCAGGAAGGGCACATTTGTTTGTGTGTAACGCTTCTCTCCTATGATAGAAGTCAAATATCCCAGTAGCTGCTGCTGGTCCTATCTCCTCGGTACTGCTTGCAGATAGGACTCTACCATACACATCTAGAACACAAGACAGTCAGTCCAGGAGGGTGTTTACTGGTAGCAGCCTTTCACAACAGTAGACTCCTTGTTTACACTGTTTCCAAATGTTTCACCTGTATGCTTTGTCTCGGGCTTTTAAAAGACCCACAGAATGAGTAATGGTCAGCACTTCACTGCACAGAGGGAATAGGAACAACAAATGGGTTATTAGCACTGCAACACCTGTGGTTTGTGTGAGTTGAGTGGACAAAAAATGTGCGGTTACCATACAGATGAGAAGTGCTTGATAGTAAAGCTCATTATTTTGGAGCTATAGTTAGTTTGGGTTAGTTAACTCCCAGGAAATGCTCTTAATGGCATGTCTGCTGTCCAGGTTGTGTGCTTCCTTTCCACTAGTCAGCAGGAACACACACCTCAAACTGCACCGTTTCAGACTTCAGAGGATTACATTTCTTTGTTGTGTGTTTGTGTAAGTGGGTAGGAGGTCTGGGTGTGTATTGCTGTTGGCATAGCAGCTCAAGACTTCAGCTGCACGAGTACGTAACTCGCCACCCAGCTTAAAGATGCCCTTCATTGCTAAATAAATGTAACACAGTAAATACTACATCAGTAATTTCTGTCTGTCCCTGAAGCAGCTACTGTAAATCCAACAGACCTGGCACTGAGGTTAATTTCAAATTAAGAAACTTAAGCAGGGGGCATGTTACTGTCCTCTCTGTGGCATGTACCAAGGGCCATATCTTCACAGTAAAGATATTGCAGGCTTTCTGGTCCTTGATCAGTTTTAACAGTTTGGGTGGGTTGGTTGGTTTTGTAAGGTAGGCTTGATTCATTGGTCTCTCTTGTGGTGCTAGAAAGCATAAACTTTTGTACCAACCATGCTTCTTCTACTTTATCACAATAGTGTGCTTACATTTAACTGTATTCTGCTTTATCTTGGGAAATAACACTTCTCTGAGAAGGCAGGGAAGAGGGAACACCAAAGAAGAGCTACTAAAACATCTCTGTCCTGTATTCCACCTTAAATTTCTGGTAGATTCGCTACTGCAATTCCACATCCCCAGAGGTTTTGTTGTTTAAATATTTAAACAATAAAAATTACTAAAGCTCCAAGAATGATGCTTCATGATATTCAGTGACCTGAAGAGAAGCTGTATCAGCCCTCAAGAAGGTAAAGAAAATATTCACATGTAAAAGGTGAAGAAATATAGTCTTACTAAGGCTCTGTAAGTGAAATCACCCTTAAAATTCTCTCATGCTAGGATATGTTATCTGACAGGCCAGTTCTGGAAAATGCCTGTTGTCTTTACTAATTAAGATACATTTCTGACAGGAGGGATATCTCTTAATCTAAACAAGTTGTACATGAGATAATAATTTAATTTTCCCAAGCAAAGCTAACTATGCTGTGCAAAAAAAGACCTGTCACAGGAAAATGTCAGCATAGCAGAGGAACTGGAAATCAGTTGGAATACATTTTAAGGCAGACATCTCAAAACTGGCTTGTATGCCTAGCTGACTATGTATACTAAGCCTCAGCCCAGGAGAATATAGTCTGAACGTTTTTGCACATTGCAGAAGTCATTGATGCTGTCGTCTTCATGTGAGAGGAATGTGGAATGCGGTAATTTTCTAAGATAAAGGACTTAATGTTGTACTCTCTTGCAGCTAGAGCTCTTCACATTTTCAGTTTAAACAAAGAAAAGGAAAATTCAAGTAGGAAACATCCTGTGTATTTTAGAAATATACATTTAGGTGGCAGAATGGATTCATTGGGCATTTATGGGACGTGCTACTTGCAATGAATGATTTGAAATAATATATTGGTTTTATTGTAGACAAAATTGGCTCTGTTGTGGAGATGGGCACTACTGGGTGGTCCCTTGTGCACAGGGCTGTCCCCATGCCTGCACACACCACGACATACCTTTTTTGGAGCTGACCCCTTTATAGACTAAGAACAAAGACTCATTGATGTATTGCAAAGCAGCCTCCGTTTATTCCTAGTATGTTATCGCACCCATCGACTGTAATCACGCTCAGAGAACATGATGTGAATGGGAAGAAACAGCAGGGAAAGGTGGACAGGGGCTGGGGTCCTCCACTTAAAATTTGCTTTATATACAAATTCAATGTCTCCACTTATAGAGAAATACCTGAGAAAAGCCACAGCGTGCTCTGCCACCTGCGGGGGGCGGGGGAGGACCAGTGCTTAAGGTGACTGAAAAGATGTGGTCCCTTCCACAGTTTTGCCTTTGGGTTAGCACAGTACAGCCTTGGTAGATGGGTCGCTCCCTAAGCAGTGTTGGGGCTTTTGATGAATTGACAAATTTTTGTTTGAAATAAACCACTATAAAAGAGCAAATACTTTTGCTTTGGGTTCAAAAGTGGTACAGCAATTAAACCCTAAAACGATGAGAACTAGTAGCACTCATTTTGTAGCTGTTATGATAAGCCAAACCATGCATGGCAAATAGCCCACCCAGGTAGTGCTTGAGCACTCCATGCATTAAACCCTGCAGATAAGCTGCCAGAGGATGCTTTATGTTTCTGCTGTTCTTTGGAAATCACTATTTCAACCATCCTGTTTTGAAGCCTAAGGAAATGGATTTGTGCTATAAAAACATTTTTCCATTGAAAAATAATAGCAGACTGAGCCATGCAATATCATAATGTAAGGTTGGCATATAATAAATTTCAAAATGGTACATTTTCAATCAACGCCTTGCTATAAATTTGAAACCTAATTATTCATGTCTTCTGTTAAGCACAAAAGTGAGGTCTGGTAGTCTTTGGTAAGGGGGAGGAGAAACCTTGAAGGGGTTCTAGCATTCCTCTGCTTTAATGCCCAGTGAATTTGAATCCTTGAGGCAAGACCTAGATCAGAAGCTAGTCTTGTCTGTGCTTGGTTCTGAGAGTCCCCTTGCACGGACAGCCCAGTGCCCCTGTGCCCCCGTGCCCCCAGTAACAGTTGCCCCAGCACTGTTTGGTTAGATGCAATTCAAATTCAGGCCCATATGTAAGGAGAATCCCAGATGGCTTCGTGCAGCTGGGTTTATGCTTTTTTTTTTGCTTTTTTTTCTATTTTCAGTGAAGCTGAAATCTTTCCAGTTACACCTGGTTTTTTAACCCTTCCTTCATCAAAAAAGTAGCCAGATGGTGATTCACATTTCTCAGGGGAACAAAAGCAGTGAAGGCTAACCCTGGACCTGCACAGTTCTCCCTGTGCATCCCTACTCTGACTGTGCAGTGCACATTTCTGGGAATCTAAACCAGCTGCAGACAGGCGTTTCTTAAAGTTTTGTGGTTTACTAACCCAGGCTCCAACCAAGTAGACTTTCTGAAGTGGAACAACTGGTGTCGTCACTGTTCACGGCTTGGTCCCACATGAACCCGTGCTACTTTGCACAATAAAACCTGTCATATGTTTAATTCTAAGGGAAGGGTTTGTCTGAAAGGATGGTGTGAATCTCTTTGAAATAAACAAGTATTATGTTTTTAGGTGTGGAAGTGGAAAAGCATGCCTTTCTATATTACTGCTTTGTTACGTTAAACACCCTGCGTGTGGTCTGTGCCACATCCACAGCAACATGCAGCTGTGCAAATGGACACGTTATTTGGCTTTTGTCAGGTTGCATCAGTCAAAACAAATGCTGCCTTCTGTTCCTCAGCTGCTTTGCCCACGCCTGTGCCCTCTTGGTTTCTTTGCTCAGTGGAATCCCTTTTTTGCTCTCATTCTGTCTGCTACAAATGGTTAGGAGTGGGAGTCAGCAGAAACAGTTTGATTTTCATTCCAATGGAGGACAGCAGCAGGCAGAACATAGCAGCCAGGCTTTCCAACCCTCCGCTGGGGCACAATGGGGTTTTCAGTAAACTGGGAAAGTGGGACTACTCTTAGGAAGATCTTGGCTTTAATTGGTTTCTCTCCTGCAAACCAAACCAGATCTGATCTGTAAGGAAAGAACAGTGGAAGTTAGGCAGAGGAGGCAGTAAGGGAACGGGGCCCTGCTGGTTCTGGGAGAAGGGGGCCCGTGCCTTTGGCAAGGAGCCATGTGACTGTGGGGTGAAGGTGATGAGAAGGTGGGAACCTTTGTGGGCACCTTTCCGCCCTGCAGTTTCGCTGGTTTGGATGGGTTCCCACCTGTCTCATGGAATGACCTGAACCTTCTCTCTCTTAAATCCACAACACGTATCAAGAAACTCTGTCAGACTGCAGCTTCTTGGTGTTTCCTTTCCAGCTATCATTGAAAGACAGTTGAAAACGATGCGAGGAGTAAGCTTTTGTTGGACAGTAAGTTTCCAGCTGCTGCCTCATAGTTCTGTGGCAGCGCAAGTTCTTTCCTAGCCATGGGGTAAAGGTGGAGGTGAGGCTGTTAACGGGGGTTTGGTTGTGGCTGGTTCTACAAGAACCCTGTGCTTAAACCTGCTGGGCCTCTGTCTGGTTTCAAACTGTTCTTAGCTGTTCTGGTGAAAAAGCTGGAGACATGGAAGCAACTGTAAAGTGGTCAGCAACCCCTCTGTGTGGAACAACCCCTCTGTGTCGAACTCCTGTACTTCTTGTAACTTGGCATTACCTGGTCTCACACCTTTGCAAGTATGTGTAGCAAAATCCATAGATTTTACAAGAGCAATGCTGGTGTGGCAACAACTTTGAAAGTCGGCTCGGGACGCAAGTAGTTTCAGGCTCTAGTTTTGGCTTGCCTGTTTAAGAGTAGGATCTGCAGAGAAATGGAGCTACTTCTGGTGCGTTTAGTCCAGTTACACTGGGTTGCATGGCCGTAGTGGACAGCGTGATATGAATGGGAGTGCTACAGGAATTGTTTTAATGCTGCTTTCTGCTTTTCTAGTTTGCTTGGTTTCTCAGTTTTGCAGTTCAACAAATGAACAACTTATATGGGCTTTTTTTGTCTTCCCATTTTCTTTTCTCAGGCTGTTTAATTTTTGCATAGATGCCTTTATTTCCCTACTTCCATTTGAAATCCCCCAATGTCATGGTTGGCTACCTAAGTAAAACACTCTTCCCCTTTGGGATCTCGTAGCCTCTTGATTCAAATTTTCATTCTTATGAAAACCCTTTAAAAACACGGTCGTTAAAAGATCAGGGATAATCAAGTAAAGTGACGAAATAGTCCCCTAAGAGAAACCACACTTCAATTTGTAAAATATTCCCTGCAGAAGTCTTAGAAAATGTTCCCTCTCCTCCTGCAATTCCCACTAGCAGTATGACATGCTTTGCATCGTAGATGTGTTTCCAAAGTGCCAGGCATAAGGGCTCCTCAGAAACACTATTCTTTCTCATTTGTGTTCTGTAGAGTTTAACCTCCAGGATTTCTTCTGGGGCTGTCCACAGGCCAAGGCAAGAATGGAAAGACACCTGGCTTCTGTGCTGTACTGTGTTAAGCAATCACTCAGAGTCCTTTTTTCTAAACAGCTACTGCAGAATTGTTGGTTAAATCTCTGGCAAGTAGGTAGGCAGGTTCTCGCTTTGGGCTTTTTAACCTGGATGCAGGATTGTGCCTCACCTGTGCAAGGAAGGGTATGCCCAGGATGTCCTCACTGGGACAGGGTTTGGGTTTGGATGCACCAGTGCACTCAAGTGCCTGGCGCTCTGCTTATATACACAATAAATGGTTTGAGAGCAGCAGAAAGGATACGCTGGCCTGAAATCTAAAGCTTCTGCAAATCAATTATTAATTGGAGTTTGATAAATTTTCAACCTGAGATACTTAGTAAGTCAAAAGCAAAATGTGTTCTGGCCAGTCCTGCACCAGGCTCCCTGAACTTGGGTAATTTGGTGAAGAAAACTGTTTCATGAAGGAAGTGCCCTTTATCCAGTCTATGAATTTTGCTCAAGACCTAGTTTTGGTGTTAGAGAGTCACTCTAAATTTGGTTCTGTCTTGTCTTTCCCAACAAAAAGATCTGTTCTGACAAAAGCATGGTATGACAAACTGTTTGAAAGCTACCTTAGTTTTGGTAGCTGCAAATGCTCCAAGAAAGAACTGTAGGACTGACTTCGGCCCTAAAAGCTGCCAAAATAATTCATTGCTCTGGACCTTCTCATATCAAAATGCATGGTGCAGTGCACTGAGAAGGAAGGCCGTGATGGCCAGATTAAGTTCATTCTTTATTTTGATATTTAATTTGCTTTAACTGCTTGTTTGAAATTTTCCCTACCAGCTGTGGCATAATTACCTATTAGGGTGTAAATCAGATGTTTATAAACCAGTAATGCTGCTCTCTCTCTCCTCTCCCACAGTATGATTTGATCCTGGTAGATGTTGAGGGTTTGGTTGTTGTTTTGTGAGGATTTTTTTTCCAAATGACTCGAGGGCCAATAGTCATGACTGCTGTCATGTAAAACACCATCTGTGAGTCTGGCTTGGCTGTGCTGTTCCAGAATGCACAATGCATGAGCAATAGTTCAGATTGCGGTTATGTGTTCCTCTTTCATGATGCTGTATGTACAAGACAGATTTCCTTAAGGACTTTTATAAAAGCAATGTCCTGAATAAACAGAGCCAAAGCTATCAGTTTAACAAGATTTGAGGTAAATACTTTGCATACTTACTTAGAGATCATTAGCTGGTGAAAATCCCTGTAGTGTAGTTTGTTAGCAAGCAAACGACACCTGAGTGAATATGGGATTCAAACCAAATGACTATATTTTATTGAGGATAGTTGTAAGATGGAGTGAATAAACTTTAAAAGTCACACTAGCTCTGGTAATTTCATGAGAAATGTTTTCAAGACTACCTAAAGTTGTGCAAAGCAATGCTTTAAATTCTAAGGGTTGGATTTCTGCAGATGTTGAGCTCCTGCAACTTCCATGGGCCTCCATCACTCTCACTTAATGGTTTGGAGGCTCCTGTTGACCCCAGTGCAAGCTAACATAACAGCTATTTATTTCATCTCCTATGGAATAAAACAGAGAGAATAAAGGTAAACCTTAGCATCATTCAGTCCTGATGAGAACAAGAGGTATCTTGCAGGAAGGGGTCCTGCAGGATTAAATGAAAAATGCTTGTAAGAGAAGTTATATAAACCCCCTCCTGAAACTCTGTATTCCTGATGTTTGAGAGCAGGGCCCCTTCTGTCCTTGTGGTGGTAGATATAGGCAGAAAATAGCCAGCACCAAGGCAAATGTTTGTTTCCCAAGAGATGTATCCAGTAATGTAACTGAAAGACTTAGATTTTGTCTTTATGGCTAAAGGCTACTGTGAAGAAACAGAGGAGGTAATGGAAGCTCAGCTCAGAGAAAAGACATGCTTGGTCTTCCCCTACCCATCTCCCCCATTAAAACTATTATCTATTAGTGCCTATTATCTAATTGTGCCTATCTATTATCTGACCTGTATTTGTTTATATTTATGCCTGTCTATTTTCTGCTTAATGTTTTATCTATCCCCATCTATTATGTCGATGTGGACTAGATATGCCCAAGTGTACATTAGCCTGTAGTAGCAACCTCTCTTCCAGGAATGTGACTCATGTCCCTCTTGTAGCTGAGGCTGGCTTATGGCTGAAGGCCTGTGTGTAGGATTTTTGCCTGTTTGGGCACGACAGTGGGAATTTGAGCTGCATTGATCAAGCAACTTGAAATGGCCTGTACAGTCTGAGTAAGTGCTATTCATCAAGTGTATGTAACAGTAGAGGGATGTGTGTTCCCTGCTGGAGATTAACTGGGGAGAGTAGCTAATACAAGTTAAGAACAGTGTTATGCTTTTCCTCTGCCTTTTTTACCACCATCTGTGATCTCAGTCATATGATGGAGAACTACTGAAGCCTCCTTTTGTGGACCTCCATCAATGCAGCCTCTTGCACTTACCTGCATGCACAGGTTGGATTTGCCTTTTTTCTCAGTTTGACTGGATCACAGATCAGCAGAACCTTGTGCTGTAGGAATACCTTACCTGTCAGGACTGGTCACAGTTACTCCTCCCTCTCATTCTGGGTGGAAGTCCATTATGGTAAATGTTTTGAGAAGAGTTGTGTCTTTCATATCTGGGTTTGGTGAGAACCTTCTCTAGTCTGGTGTTCTTCCTTTCTTGTCTTAGAAAGGGACCGTAGGGAGATGAAATTCCTTGCAGGCAACCCTAACCTGTGCTCTGAGGGCTGTAGCATTGGGTTTCTGCTTAGAATCTGTGTCCTAGCTGTAGCTACGTATATACTAACAATGTGTATGTTTCTGCAAAAAACAGAGAGAGAATATTAGTGTATCTAAGTCCAGCTCAACCCCATGAACAAGGTACTAATTTTTATTTATGGCCTTGGATGTATGTAGGTGCATATCTAATTCTAGCTCACCACAAATGAAATAGAAGTTTTTATTTATAGATATGTGTACAACATGTTCATCTCTGTGGAATCTCTAAATTGTTCTTCAGCAAGACTGACAGCTGACAGCTCTGACCAGCTTGACAAGGTGCTTTTGCATAGGTTTCCCAATATTTAAGACTCTCTACCTTTTTGCATAGATGAAAATACTAGATAATCAGGGTGTAAGTAATTTACAAACAAGAAAACCAGTACTGCTGTTAGTCTGTTAGAGGTTATCCTGGTCTAAAGCAGTTCATACTGTCAGTACTGAAAAGGCTAGTCACATACAGTGTCTGGGATTTGACCCTTGAGAGGTTCCAGGAAGCTCCTGACTCAATCCTCCACTTCATCTCCAAAGCACAACGGGGTGAGTGAATGGGAACAAGGATGTACAGGTAAATCTGTTGCATAAACACATGGAAAGTGTTTTGAGAACATGACAGCATGAAAAATGAACTTGCTGCATCTGAACTCCTCAGATATGGTACCATGTATAGTAAGCTGTTTTCTCCTCCATGTCTGTTGCTTGCAGACAAGGATGCTCCTCCCAGATTCCAGCATAGGTCAGCTTGCCATGGTGCTGGCATCAGAAGGAGAAAGAAGCAAGTGCAGCTTGGGGGGAGGATCACTGCCAGCCAATGCCAACAAAACTCACTTCAGAGCTTTTCTTTGTGCATTATGAAGGCCTCAAACTAGAGTGTAAATAAGCGGCCTGATTTCCAGTGTGTCCTACCTGTGCTATTTGCCTAACAGTCAGCATAGTGGCAGATGTGACTGCAGCAGTTGAGGCTGTCAGTGCCAAACCACCACTGCTGTCTCTGCTTAAAGGTGCTGCTCCTGTTGTGCCAGGTGGCACGGTGAAATGTTTGTCTCTGCCCCAGTCCTCCCTGCTCACACCTGACTTCTTAGCAAGATCCCCCCCTTTGGATTGAATGACAATCAAATGTTTCCTTGCCCTTAACCCAGACAGTTTCAAATGCTCGGTTTCCACACACAGCTGTCCTGATAAAAATAAGAAACTGGAGATCAGTAGCACTAGGGTGGGAACAGGCAGGCAGAAGCAAGGGAAAGACAAGGCTGTGGTGAATTTTGGCTCCCACCACTACCATTAGAGAGGTTTGTCTAAGTGGAAGATTTCAACTGACTGGAGTTAGGTTATGATCTTCAGCTGCCCTTTCAATAGGACAGCAATCTAGGGTGGAGAAAGGGGAGGGCAACACAGCAGGGCTGCCAGTGTCAGCTAAAACCATGACATCTTGTGTCTTGGAGTCCTTCATGGGAAGCAAGAGCTCTTGGTTAACCAGCCTCCTTTCTCTGCCAGTGAGCGCTAAGTGCATTGTTGGAAAATTTTGTCCCCACAGTGTTTTGCTGGGACAGTGACCAACTGTCTGAAAACGAGGGGTCAGACCTGGCAGCAGCAACTGAGAAAGGGTTTGTTCTGTGCAGTTGTAAAGCATCCTTATGTTCTGATTTTAAAAAAAGACCAAAAAGGGCCAAAAACTGTCACAGGCAGCTGGCAGCTGTGTGGTGTGGCAGGTGGGGGGCCTTGAGATAACTGTTTTGTTCACTTGCACCGGTAACTGCCCTGTGAAGTGAACCTTCAGAGGGGAAGGGACAGCTACAGCCAGCCATTCCGCTCATGCCGTGCCGCTGGGTTTGTGTTCGCCGTCTCCCTACCTACCGAAGAACAGAAACAATAGGAAAAACACATTCTGCGTGGCAGGACTAGTGTACGTCTCTTGGCAAACAACTACAATGAGCCTAGCCTGAATTTTAAAGTACAACTGTTAATTACATGCCATTGTGCTAAACATTGATGAATTCTCTGTGGCAGGAAATATGTGCACATTTCTTCTAGGCATTGAAGCCTTTTCTCTTTGGTGGTGGTAATTAAAAAACAAGGACAATATGACTGGCAGAACGGAGTGTTTTTTCTTTTTCTAAGAAGACATAATTTATAAATTAAAAGCACTACGTCTCAGCCAAGAACAAGCAGGAGGGTGGTCTTCTGAACTATGGCATGAATGTCATCAAGGAAAATGAAAGATAAAAGATGAAAAGCCTTTCTTTTCCAGCCAGAGTAAGCATTTTGCTGGTATATTCAAATCACACAGAGATGAGTTTATAGCCCTTCCTCAGTCACAAGGACAACTGGTCAAGAAAAGACTAGCTTCCTGAAACCAGCCTTCACAGGAACATGCTCATGTCACTGATGCTTCGGAAGATGAACAGAGGGAGCACCCCAATGCCAGGAGTGCCTGTGTTTGTCTGAGAAGGCCTTGCAAAATCAGACAAAAAGGAGGTGGTGTGAAGGACCTGCTATCAAGGAGCAGTAAGCAAACAAGTTCTTACAGATATACTTTTACTGTACAAATATGTAACGATCCAAAATGACATCTAAGGGGCACTGCCTCCCATCACTGTAGATTACTGATGTAGATTAATCTACATCAATGTAGATTACGTATGTGCACCATGCGTAATAATTCCTACAATAAGCATCCAAAGTGGGGTGCCCTTTCACCATTGATTTAAGGCTCTGTATGTTTCTTTTACCACTAAATGGAAGGGTTCAGCCCTCCCATCTTCCCCTTTCACCACCCTTCCTTGCTCTAATGTTTGTGAGAAGCAAGTCTGAGGGAAATTTAAGCCATAAAGAATAAAGGAAGGTTTCAGCCAGTCCAGGTCCTGACTTCCACTGCTGAGCAGCCATTTCAAGGGACCATGGGTGAGTGGAAGGAGAGCAGATCCACCTCTTTCAGGTGTAATCTGAACTTGGATCGATTTAAATAAATCATGCATTAATGTATTCTTAAACAGAGCAGGATTCGGTTAGCTACTTTCCATGTTGTTGAGGTGCAGACCCTAAACTGCTTGTGTTTGATGGTCCTAGAAGGGTTGGATTCTTGTTGTTTTCATTAGTTTTTGAGTTGAGCTGTCTGTGTTGGACTCCTAGTTGCTCTGAAATAAGTTTCATGGGGGTGGCTTAAAACCCTGACTTTGAGTCTGCAGCTTTGTGTTTTGTTCCCAGTCCCTACAAGAGGAGGCTGCAGCTTTGCAGATCTCATTGCTAATTAAGCGGATGGTTTAGGTGCTTCAGCTCTGTTGGGCTGTGGAGGATGGATCTGTACAGTTAACTCTATCCAGTCGTGGGTTTGTTCTCTTTCCGATGACACCGTTATTCTGCCTTGTGCATGTCAGTAGTTTAACAGCCTTTTATCTGCAAGTTAATTAAGGGTAGGGCTGACTCAGGTTTATTAAATGAAACCCAAAATGAACCCAGGATTTTGTTTTCAGAACTGTGCCCCTAAATTTTAAAAACATCAGTGAAAAACTAGGGGCTTTCTAAGACCTTTCCCCTCCCAACACTTTTTTGTTCTCTTTCCCTGTACTCTGTCCCTTGTTTCAAGGTGTTGAGTTTTGGTTTGGTTTTGGAAGTTTTTTCCTCTAGGGATGAAATGGGATGGAAAAGCACAGAGAGGGGGATATAAAACATCTTTTTCAACTCTCCCTACGCAAGTACCTGTCTTTCAATTGGTGTGGGTTAGAACTAGCTGCAAGTGCATTTCTGTGGCCCCAGTATGCCTGCACTGTGTGAGCACCTCTGCCCTCTTCTTGATATTTTTAGCCCTGCTTTTCTTTGGTATATCTCTGCTCTTCCTCTGCATTAGAGGACAACGTACCTGCCTGTGTTGTTCGCCTGTTTTCACTGCCCTTTCCTGACCCCTGGCATTTTTTCTTAGAGGCAGTAGGATGAATTTTACTGGTGTTCAAGCTGCAGGCACGACACTGCTGTAAGTCTCCGATGACACTGGGTATCACAAGAACTGCTGAGAGCTCCGCTAGCGCTTGCGAGAGGCCTGATTATGCAGTAGGTGTCTGGCTTTGTGTCCGTATGCTGTTACTAAGGGGGAGCTGAGCGGGAGATGAGTTAATCTCAGCTCTTGGGCCATTAGAACAGCCAGCGCCTGGATGGCAGCATGTATTGCCTGGGGCCATCCTCCCACTTGGTATCTCCAGTCTGACGTGGCCTCTTCTAATCCTTTTCGGGTCGAGTGTGTGTTGCCCCAATACAGAGGAAAAGAAGCATCATCTGCCTTTGTCTGCCACTCCTGTTAGAAGCTTTCTGCTAATGGCAGCTAAGGCGGCAGTGGTGTTCATGTTGTAGTTATCCTGAGACGGGGAAACTGCGTGGGAGCTCATCTAAGTGCTGAATACTGGTGAATCTGTTGGTGGGTGACAGATGAAAACCAGCAGTGAGCGCTTGTGTTCTGTCATCTTCCATAGGGACCACGGCTGGCAGGATCTGTCTGACTCCTCAGTTTCAATCTCTGGAGGAGCGAGATGACAGGGTAGGGGGACAACCAGGCTCACTGTTCTATTTTTTTGTTTGTTTGTTTGGGTTTTTTAAGTACTACTGGTTTCTGAAACTTCTGGAGATGTCTCGATTAAACACAGAAACAGTGTCACAGTTCCTACAGCTGTCAGAATGGGATGCTGATTATGAGGAAAGTCATGGTTTTCACTAGTAAAATACCTCCCCGAAGTGATGGGTTTTTTGGTAATTGTTGAGGTGCTCACAGTATGCACAGACTTAGAGTACTGAGGCCTTTTTGATGTTGGGTTTTTTTGCTTTGGCCTGATCAGCTCACAGTGGAAGTGAAGTAGATGGTGCTTTTGCTTCTGATTTGTCTGATTAAAAATGTTTTGAAAGGGAAGGTAGGTGCTGGGTCAGTACACTCTCCGGATCACTCCTCCTCCAACAGAGTGGAGGAACTGACCTCAGTGCAGGTGGAAAGCATCATTCCTGGTAAATTGAATACAAGAGACAAAGTGAAACCTGACGGAGAATCTTAAAATCTGTGATGTTGCTCTGGATATTTAGACCAGGTATTGTTTGATCTGAGGTTCTTAAACATCAACAGTATTGTGTAAGATTGTGAAAGACAGATGACTGAGAGGTGCTTGGCATGATGCAATGCAGCTGAATGGCTGAGCAGCCTGAAGCTTTGGCCTCTGGGATGAGAAAATCACTGTCAGAAATGCTTAGAATTCCATGGAGGTTTTCTGCAAACTTTAGAGATAACAAGTTTTGTTTGTTTTGGCCACAATCAGAACTCAAAGTCATCAGACCTGCCAGGAGTTTCCGACTGAGGAGCAGGTCTGGCTTTTTCCAGGACAAGAGACTACAAACACTTCTGGATGCAGTTTGTTTGCTTGTTTTTAAATCTGACAGTAAAGTCAAAATACTTAGAGCAGGAAGTGTTCTCTCCAGGACAAAGTCCACAGGTGCAAAGAAAACAAATAAGAAACATCATACATAAGTTTTCATGCACCTTGTAGACTTCTGTTACTCTGGGGAGGCTCTAGCATCTTTCAGGGGCTGCTTTTCAGAAGAGTTGAATTTTACTGTGAGGAAAAAGGTGTCTCTTCCCCAGCAGCTGTGTTATTTGGGCTTCTCATTTTAGTTTCTGCTGTTGCATGAGCTGACTGTTTCTCTTAGGGTGCTTTAATGGAAAGTTTAAGCTAACAGCAGTGACCTTGTTATGAGAATACCTAGCAGACATTCAATATGCCAGCAGGACTAGCCTAGTAAAGTTAATGGCTTGAAAATTCAATTTCTGATGTTACTTTGATTTTTCTTTTTTAAAAAATAATTTCTCTTTGCAGTAAATGGATGTTTAAATAGTGAGGCTAATTCTCCCAGCAGAAGTATTAGAAAGCAGTGGTGTTTATATATCCTCCTCACCTGGCTGCTAGGGTAACTGTCTGGCACAAGGCAAAAAGGGAAAACAGAGAAGGAGACAATTTGGCACTTGAAATTCAGCTACAAGGGTTGAACGGTCTCTTTCTCATTTCCCTTTTCTAGATCTAACTCCCATTGTAGATCTTCTGTATTTGTGTCTGATAAACCATCAACTGGCTTTGGTTTGACTGGTACTGAGCTAACGCTGAACTGCGGTTTGTGTTTTTCAGAGATAGGTGAGGCTATGCTTAAGGAGAAGCCACCAAGGGTTTAGTTAGCTAGGTTGCTCCACTGGAACAGCACGTTGACAGTAGAAAAATAGGAAAATGCAATGTAGTATCTGAGTGTATTCAGTTTCGAGGTCCTGGTATGAGCCTTCTGTGTAATTCAAGCAATGCTTCTTAACGCCAGTTCCTTATCTACAGAGGAGGTATTTTGCCATCCATTTTTCCCTAGTTAATAGCTTATTTAAAAAAAAATAATTTCTGGGGCTGAAAACCCCAGCAGGCTCCACCTGCCATCCTGGCACAGCCCGCTGGAGCGGCAGCACGTCAAACTAAGTAACGCTTTTATAGCTAGTGTTCAGCAAACCTCTTTTCATAGCCAGTCCGTGACTGTGCGAATGGGGCAGCAGACAAGGGGTTATGTGAACTTGCGCATGTTGGAGCACAAACATGTCATAGCCAATTTTAATCCTTAAGCCTGCTTTTGTTTCGAAGGTTCTTGTTTGCTGCAGGTATCTAAATTTAGCCATATTTTTGTCAGCTAGAACTTATGTTACAGAAAAGAATGCTAGCAAATCTCAGCAATGTCACACTTTATTAGTCATGCAGGCACTTAAAAGCAAGGTTAGAAGCACAAAATTCTGGAGATTTGTGGTGGCAGTTGTTTAAAAATGCCACACTGAGCTTTTTAGGATTTACCTTCTGAAAATGGACCAAGTGAGAGCATTAAATTTCATGAACAATGCAGCTTTCTTAAGTTTGGAAAAAGGAATATTTAAATGCTGAAGAACAACTTCCCTGGACATGTATGCTCCTCTATCTTTGCAACAGTCACGAGTCCATCTCATTCTCTTCCAGGTTCAAAGGCAGAAAATAGTATTTGCTGACAACCCGCTTTTCTCTTTGGGAGTGGCTGCGGGCGCTTGGGTGCTGCAGATAAGCTTGAGGGGCTCACAGCATCCCCTTCTAAACACTTTTTTTCCTTTCCATAGCTGCAGTGTGGGCTGGCTGTCTCAGTCTTGCCTTGCTGAAGGGTTAGGGGGCAGGAGCTGTGCCATGCTGCACCTCTCCAAAGGTGCTAAGTGCGAGGTGAGGCCGTTCCCATTGTCAAGATCTCTTGTCCGAGCTGCAGTATCTAAAAATGTACCTTGCATCTGTTGATGTGTGTTTGCTGCAGTGTCTGTGCAAAAGGGAGAAGCTGCTCACACAATGATACTTTTTTGTTTTTGAACACAGCTGTGTGAAATGGACAGGGGGAACTAAACCCCAAAGAATCTCCCAGGGTTTACACACTAGACTTTTATTTCTTCTTGTGACCATCAGCTACTTGAAAACTTGGCAAGGGAGTGTCTTTTAAAAATTATTTCTTAGTAGAAACATGCACGGAAATTCCAGTTCCATACCAAAAAAAGCTGAAGCATTTTAATGTAATACGGAAATGGCATCCTTGTTGTGATAGTACCACTCTGTAAAAGTACTCCTGAGCATCCTGCTGTTTGGTCCAGTTTCCAGGCAGCCTTTGTGTTCTGTCATGCTTGGCTTGGGAGGAGAGCAGTCACAAGCACCCAAGTGTCAGTCTGTTGGCGTGAGGCTTCCAGCATGGGTACCTCAGAACATCCCAACCTGCCTCATTTCACAGATGCAATGACTTTCTAGCTGTTTTACCATTCTGCAAAGGGAATGGCTGACCAGTTATCTAAACAGCTATTCCATAGCCAGTTGAGCTATCCAAGATCAGAAGGAACCAGCTTTGGGAGCTGGGGTTGTGAGCAGGAGGTTCAAAGCAATCCCTTGGCAGTCATCACAGAAGGGAAGGCCAGAGAACAGAGAGTCTGGCTGACTGCAGGGGAGAGCCGGCGTGCCAGATGAGGAGCAGGCAGAGAGGCCCAACATAGCTCTTTGCAGAAGGAACAACATACGTGGCCAAGAGAAAAATCGTGTGTGGAAAGGTTATGCTGAGAACTTGTTAGCTGTGGTCCTCTTAAAGCTGCATCTAACCAAAGGTTTGTGTGGAGAACTTCTAGGTGAATCCCCATTTGTCCATACTGCGAGTGTTCCAGAAATGTTTCAGAGAAAGTGAAGTACATAACTGAGTATCTTGACATAGGTGTAATTCTCAACTGAGCAGTCTGTCATCAGAGCACGTGACAGTCAGGTGGAGCAGTGGGTTTACACCACTGAGAACTTCAACAGTTCTCAAAGACGTTCAAGGAATTGCTACTAGTGTTGTCTTCATTAGACTGGCAGTTACAAGGCTGTGTCAAAACAAATTCCCAGATTCTTCTAAAATAGAAAATATTAGAAATATTTCAGGCCTCAAGACTTGATGTCTTTTGTCAGTAACAATATTTGGTTTGGCATCTCATTGTGGGGGCTTTGAGGCTGTTTTTTTCCCTTCTAAACTTTGTTGGCTTTAATAGCATCTTTGTTCCTGTAGTCTCAAAAATGAGGATTCTTTCGTATGAGAGTTTTTTTCAGAGCACCTAGACAAGTATAGAAGTTTTCTTGGCTCCAAATCGTATTATACATTACTAATATTACTGAGATCTGTTCTGCTTTTCTCTGAGCAGGGAAGATACTTTGTAGCTCTAATTTGTACAAATAGCTGTCTGCATCAGTGCAGTGCCTTGGCCCCAGAATCACATCTCTAATTGGAATAATCCATTTTGGATTGCTGTTGAATAATGGGTTGGGGGATTACCCACCTTTTATCAGCAGAACTATACATTCTCCATGGTGTTTTGTTTGTTTCATCTCACAAAGTATCTAGTTCCAAGCTCATAAAGCGACTACCAAGATTCTTGGTGATAAAGAACACACAGCATTAAAAATGATAAAAGGCTTCAGAAATAGGGGTCTCTGGAGGTCTGGATACAGGCTGTACTCAGATAATAAAATAAACCCTACACGGGGTGTAAATACAGAATGCTCACCTGGAAAGAAAGGGCATTTTGAAGGCAGTGGTGTTAAACTGGATTTGAGCCAAAGTCAGAAATATCAAGAAATTAAATTGCACTATTTCAACTTTTTTTTAGCTACAGAGCTACAGCTTTCAGGAACCACAAACGTGAACCATAAACATCAACGAATTGCACTTAATATGGTTCCCGGAGCAGATTTCTGAAGGCAGCACAATGTGAAGTTGTGGGTAATTGAAGCCTCGAGGCATTCTTGTCCCTTGATCTTTACCTGGTTACAGAACCTCATCTTGCGATGCCAAATCCCATTAGGATACCCCAAAATGACAGATGGCTCTGCCTAACTGCCAGTCAGCACAGATGTGATCCCTGGTTTTGGATAAACAGTAGGATTCTTTTTTGTATGTAGTAACCTAAATTTTTCTGGCCAGAGTGTAGCTGCTCCATGACAATAGTGGCTGTGCTATATAAATCAAGAGCAATGTGTGTGTGTGTATGGTACATGTGTGTCGGTGAAATTTCTGTGAAGCAGAATTGCAGACCTGGGAATGCAGTGCTAACAGAAGAGAAGGCGTGAATTTTAAACCACTCACTTTTCTAGCCTAACTCCTCCCATGGAGCATTCTACCTACCAAGTTCTGCTTTAGTTAAGCTGAAACGAGGGTGTCTGTGTGAGAGGTGATGGTGTGACACCATCAGCTTAAACACACCAGCATAACAGAGGATCATTTCCTCTATAGACTAGCCCGCAGGCTAATTTAAAAATATGTACATATTATTCAGATAGCTATTGGCAAATGTTTTATTAAACATTGTAAGTATAAATGCATCCTCACAAAATGACTCAAGTAGACCATTTAGCCTTACTATTATACAGTTGGTAAACAATAAATATTAATACAAAGCAATAATTTCCACGGGATACGGTACCTCTCTGTTAAATGTATTCTTTGTGACTTTTATTACTGCTATTAGTGACTTCTCTTGCTGTGAGTAGCAGAACTGTATAGTCTGGAAGAATCACAGCACGGAGAGAAGGGCTGCAAAAGCAGTTCCTGCATGTGTGGGTACAGGAGTGGTTTGTGTGGTTTATGTACTTCGACTCCCCTTTCTCACATAGATTTTCAATGGTTACTCTGGATCAGAGTCCCTGTATGCCAGAGCATTTGCTCATTGAAGGCAGAATTTGCCACATCTGAGTCCCTGAGTACAACTTCATGGTATGCATTCCCAAAATTGCACGTGAACCTGGCATACACGGGCTCTCAGTCCTGAGGCTGAGATGCCTCCGTTCACCTGTCAAAAGTGCAGAACCACCTTAACCCCTGGCTCTGGCTTCTCTGTTTGTCTCCATCTGAACAATGAGAAATCAAAGAAGTCAGACTAAGTGCTTGCTCTGAAAATTAAGATGCTGTGATGCAATCCCCAGGAGCATTTTATGCTTGTGTTCAGTTCCTCAGATGGCAGTCATCGCACCTCTAGTGTTTGGTGGAAGCCTACTTGAATATTATTTAAAAATAGCCCCAAACTCTTTCATTGTGCTCTCAATGTGCTGAGAGTAGCAGAATGCCTATCTCACAAACTGCCTGTGTGTCTGCGGGTGCTGCCTGGGGACATTCACTCTGGGCCCTAGAACTTGTTTCAGTACCACAGCAAAGCTAAGCTGTAAGGGCAGAGACAAAAAGGCCACAGACCTAGTCAGGGTGCTCTGGAAACTGATAAAAAAATTCTGCCTGGAAGTATTTTGTGAGGTGTTTTGTAATTCTGTAGCCATTACTCAGGGAGATAAACTTTAAGGTTTCCACCAATACAGTGGACACCAATTAATTCATAAAAGCTTTGTAATCCCACCTTAGAATAATTTGCAACACTTGTGTTGGCATTCAGGTAAAATAGATGAACTTTCGATTTACTAAGAAAATCAAGTGTGGACTTCCCTCACATTTGAAAAGGAAGAAAGTAGGGCAGCATTAGTAGCTGATGGCCAGCCAAAATTATATTGGTCAGTTCTGCTGAGGAGCGGTTTGGACTGAATCCTGCTCCTGTCTGAGGCAGAGAGAAGATTTGAACATTGAATCTTGAATTTGGTCTCTTCAAAGAATCGTAAAACAAGTAATAAAAAAGTAGAAAGCATCTTTCAAAAACTGTTAAAATTCAGTACATTGCTGACAGCATTTCAATTGTTGAGTTAGTAAAGTCTGGATATTCCCTTTCTGTCTTCCCAACCAAGCACAAGTAGGATTTGCTATGGAGAAAGCAGACTCGATGCAAATGTTGGACTCATAGGATACACTACCCAGGCCAAGAGATGTGCATATATCCCAGCTCCAGCTTTCTGCATTAGAGTCTTAGCATCCACATTGTGTAACTCTGTCCATAAATTCTACTGTGTTTTCTTCTTAAAACACTTCCTGGTTCATCTTGACAAGTTACTCTGTTAGAGCAGCTATAGAAGTATTTGTGTCTGGGAATGGAAACTGTACCTGTTCTCGGCATGGTTTGAGTCAGCCCTTTGTGGGGTGTTTGGGTGTCAGGCTCCTGTGCAAGGCTGTGCATGTCTTGAGCTGCCAGTTGGGATGGATCTCTCCAGCACCTGCACAACAAGGAAGGCTAGAGCGAATAGAGGGCAGGTGGGGTCGACCAGGTTTTAGGGTGGGGAGATGAGACAGACAGTTCCGGTGTCTGTGCTGCACATGGGGAGGGGGGATTTGTCCCAGCTGCTGTATGTGTGAGCCTCTTCAGCCTTTGGTAGGCTCTCACAGACAAGTGGTACTTCTCCAGCTGAAGAATGTAAGGGCATTTCATCCGCCTTGTGCTGGCCTTGGTGTGCACTGTGGAGTTGGTGGGGATGAGGTTATGTCAGCTGCAGCAGAGGGAAGAACAGGTGGAGTTTGGCCATCCAAAGCTAAGTTATATGGAGGTGCAGAGGGCTTAGGATCAGGCTGAGGAAAAAAGATGGCAATACCTATCGCACTCAACCCTCTCACTGTGACCTAAGACAAGAAACTCCTTTATGGCTTTGTGGTTAGTTCTGCCTGGCTCAGCTGTCTCAGCTAGCTGTAGGATTGGTCTCAGTTCAGATGACGGAAGGAAAGCACTCACAATTTGCTCCTACTCGCATTGGCACTGTGCTCCTCCTGTATCGATCTGGCTGCTCTCTTGGGGCTGTGAAGGACTGGGCTGGGTGGGACAGCCTCTGGGAAACACAGGTCCTGTGGGGTGAGTGTATCCCACCAGTCCCTGAAGGGCACCTGCTCTAACACCTGAGCATCCAGATAGAGATACCCTGTGGGAAGGGAATGTGACACAAAACAGCTATTTGCTTTTACTCCAGTAGAAACATCTAATTTGTAAGAATTCCCTTCCTCCTTTTCAGGGTTATATCTTTACTGTGAGAAACACCCGCTTAGTGGAATGGCTGGTATTTACATCTTTCCTAATTTTTAGCAACTTCTTGCTTTGACATATTCAGCTAAATGAACAGGGGGAAACTTGCATTTGTTTACTTGTTCTTTTGGAGATAAAACACCTCTGTGCCTCAGCCTTTGAAATATTGTGAATGATGGGTTTTGAAAGTGAATTTAGAAAATATTCTGAATTAAATATTTATGTTTAAGCTTTTACAAGGCAATCTGAATAAGCCTTTTGGGTTTTTCCACAGCAGACTTAATTGTGCTTAGCCATACATGAGAGTTTGATTCCCTGGCTACAGAAGCCTTTGGTTGTTGTTCAGGGGAAAGCTCAGGCTTTCTGCACTCTCAGTGCTAAGGTGCTAGCTTGGGATGCAGTAGAGAGGGTTTTGCCCATGAATGACACTCCTGAAGCATTGCAGTGTGGGTGAGTTGAGATAGTGAAAGCCTACACAGCTGCAGTCCCTGGTGAATCAGAACAGGCTAAATGCACAATGCTCTCACCAAATATCATGTGTGGTTTAGAAAGCCAGCAGGTTGTGGTATTGACTGGTGTGGCAGAGAAATGCCTCTGAGCTGGCAGGCTGAATGCAGAGGAAGGTAATAAAATAGGTGCAGGAGACTGGGGGAAAGACCAGAAGAGAGTATGCTCTACAGAAGGAGTGCAGGATGCAGACAGGAACTGCACATCTATACTGACCAGAGGAGGAGAGAAATCTCTGCAGTTTTGGACTTCTCTGCTTGTCCTCAGAGAACAGAAGGACATGCTGGCTTTCAGGAACAGGATAAGAAATCAGGGATCAGAGGCTAAAGCTCTGCATTCTGCTGGGAGCAAGCAAGACTCCACTAGATGTCCTTCATGTCCACATAAATGACACCGTCAGATTTCTCTTAAAGGTGTCTGCAGGAGGTGAGGGAAGACACCTGAACGGTAGATCTATGAGCACTTCCTTTCTGTATGAAGGCAGTTCATGCATGGTAGCAAGTGGCTTGGTCAAAAATGTGACCTCTGCCCCTAGAGAAATGTTGTTCCTGGTTACAAGTCCTCTTCAGATTGCTGAAAGCAAAAACCTTTGAGGAGCTGGTTATGTACTTCAGTTTTGTTTGTATGTTCTAGATGACTGCTCCTTCCTTTTTGTTTTACAGACTTGAGTTTAGGATACAGTATTGTTTATGTTGACTGTAGCCACTAGGAAAATGGTGTGGGCATGAGGAGTTTCCCAGAGACGATCGGATGGCAAGCTAGGCTTCACTAAGGCTGTGCAGAAAAGAAGGAAGGAGTTCAAGTTCCTAATTTGAACAAGGAAGTTGGCACCTGTGTCACTGAAATCGATGGTTATTAGTACTATTAATAGCTCTTCATAATATTTTCTTTGGGACATAATGAGGTGGGCACGTTGTGCAGACAGCTTGGGATCTCTAGCTGTATTCCCAGGCTGGGGAAAGTGTTACTAAACAGAAACTTGTATGTGGAGTTGCATGAAGCTGATGACACGTGTGTACTGAATCGGAGAATATTAGACCTTTCATATCAGTCCACTAGACAGGGTAGAGGGAGCATGGTGACGAGTATGCTGGTGGTGTCCATTAATGTCCTGGATAGTGCTAGTGAGGAGATCGCTTGTGGCGCACAGTTCACAGACGGTGTACCGATGCATTCATACTCAGAGCATGAACCATGGGAACTGGAACCAGCAGTGCAGAGTAGAGGTATCACTAGCAAGGCAGAAAGCAGCAGTGGTGAGCTGCTGCCCCGTGCTGCGCTGCTGCACATTCGGCCTGCTTTCCATGCAGTTTCGGTCTATCTCTGACAGGAGAACTGAGCTTGGAAAGGGAAGGGCAGGGATGGGAACAAAGAGAACAAAGAGAGAAGAAAGTGGAAATTGCTGAGGAATTGATTCTTAGGCAATGCCTGCTCAGTAGACTGATAATTCTGTCAGGTGTTTGGTTTCCAAAGGTTAGCCAGGTCTTTTAGTGACACCGTGCCATTTCTAACTACTCTGTGATCTTAGCAGTGTTATTGGGTTACTGTGCAACTTAGATGTTCCCGTGCGGCGTGTTATGTTCCAAGATGGTATCAATAAGCACAGCTTTCAAAAGCTGAATGTTCTCTTATGATCAATATTGACAAAATAAATGTGAGCTTGCACAGAGCACATCTACATCCTACGGCAAACTGGGAGGTCACCAACTGTCTGGAGAAAAGCTACATCCAACACTGAAGGAACAGGACTGGGGGTGCCTAGTATCTGCGTTTGAATATCTGCCTAGTATGTCATGCTCAGTTAAATTGCTTTTCATTATGTTTGCGTGGAAAGTATTAAATGAACAATGCAAAGCTTCTTGATTTCTGATGTTTAATGCTGAAGGAATCTGGGCATATGCTTTTACAGTTTCTCACTTGGCTGATTTCTGTCTCTTTTTGAATGGGGAAGGATGAAGAATTGTAGCAGCCTACATGCCTTAACAACGTGCATAGACAAATACATGCAAACTGATACGCTGTTTGAAGCACAAGGGCAAAATTAGTATTACTGATGCCATGGCAAGGGTGTGTGATTAATTATACCTCGTAAGAAAGCACTTTATATACACTGGATTTTGAGTACTTTTATACTTTGTGCCTCTTGGTACTTAAAAATGACTGATTAATCTGACATTATCTGAGCAAACTGCGACTGCCTGTACCTCTGTTATGTTACAGGAACGATATCTCAACCTAATGGAATGTACGGCAAGTTGTGAAGCTACTGTGGCTGTGTTCCATGGAACAAAGTCGAGAAATAAAGACATAGGCTTCTGGATGGTTTAAAACAGAGGCTTGGGGAAGAGAAGGGTCTCAGTAAAGGCAGGTAATAGAAGATTGAAGGATGGTTATGGCAAAACAGGAATTCAGACAGATGTGGCAATTTGTTTTCCAATATAACCATAAAATGGCACTTAAAATGCCTCATTTGTATTCTGTGTCAGTGTAATAGATGTAAAACTTTTCGGGAGTATCTAAATATATGTTTCAGTTGGCAAGTACAAAAAACATATGATCAATGAGAGAAACTTGCAGGGATGTTTTGTTGTTAGGACAGCATGACTGAACTTTGTGGGACTGGATCACTCAAACGAGCCCTCCATTTTGGGCCATTCGTTCTGCCTCCCTTTTTGACATTTTGTCACTTCCCAGCACTTAAACATTTCTTTTCTGCTCATAAATCATAGTAACGGCCTAATGACATGCCAGCTTTTGACACTCATTTGCTTATTGCAGAGAGGTCCCATCCATCTCACACATATACGTTGCCTCTGTAAATAAGGCTGCCTGCTAACTGCTGTGAATGATCTGCATTAGGAAAAGTGCCGCTCCTTGTGAATGTGGATATTGCTGCAAATGAAACCACTATTTGTCAGGATTTTAGGGGAACCAAAAGGGTAAGATAAATTGCAGTTAAAAAAGGACTAATCTGCAAAGATGCAACAGATAATATTTATTCAACAGAGTTATCAAGGTTTCGGCCTTTCTGAGCAATCACCCTGTAAATACAGTGTGTAGCAATACCAGCGAGCCTCACGGTGCCTTGCCAAGTCTACTTGTGGTTCAGCTTGAAAGTCAATTTCTAAATACATTCCAGAAATTTTAAGAAAAAGTGCCATTGGTGAGGCTTGCAGTGTTTCCGATGAATGATTTCCAACCTCTGGTTCTGAAGGGGAGCTTTCTCAATCTATTTGTAGTATGTTTCTTATTTAGGGGTTAACCAGTTCTCTTCCCTGGGAAGATTCTGTTCTTTTCATCTTTGGCCCTCTTTTCCACTGGAGCACTATGTAAGCAGTGGGAGAGTCTCACCAATGGTCAGTGAAGTATATTAGCTGTATATTAGGAATAAGACCCTTATCGTGCCCTCTGTAGTCAAGGCAGGAAACTGTGTTACTGAGTCCAGTGTTCCATTCCAAACAAAAATACTGACTTCTGAATTGTAAGATTCCCAAATCCTGCTTTTTCTAGGAAGTGGAAAGTCAGCGTTCTAGGAATAGTTTCGTGTTGCTAAAAAGAAGTTGGCATCTGGAGAAGTATTGGCACAAATTATGTTTTTCTAGGTTCTCCTCGGGTTTTCGTCATTACAGTATTTAGCAATACTGCCTTACCCAGAAATAAGCACCATCTTCCTTGTATTTGGATGTATGTTTCTCTCTGTCACGCTAGTCTGCACCATTCTTGTTTAACTGAACAGTCTTTACAACAGATATCATACCTTATTGGCTGCAGTATGCCGAGGTTAATTTTCCCCTCTGAAGTTGACTACCTAGCGGGGGGGGGGGGGGACTCGGGCTCCCTTAATTTGCAACCTGTCAGTGGGCATTTCCTTAGAAGACCAGGGCAGAAAAAATCTGTTGATCTGTTAGTAGCTGTAGTTTTCCTGTAGGCTCACACTCATTTGCTACACTGTGTCCATTGGCCTTCGAAGTCTCACTTGAAAAGACTAGTACTCTGAAATCTAAACATGGACCTATTCTGAGAAAGTTCAGCTCCAGGGCGTACAAAGTAGTTGTCAAAACTATCCTGTGAGGCTCTTTGACAGAGAGGGTGTTTGCATCCTCTGTGACTTGGTCAGGCTGCTCCGTGTTTACACTACTTAGTTCAGAAGGTTGGGTGAGGTGCTGAAGGCTGTGATGAGTTCAGCATCACAGAGATCTGCGCTAGTGCGCAATCCAAAGTCTGCCTTGTTTTCTGTATGCAGTCTAGCTGTGGGAGTGTCCTTTTTCACTCCTTCACATCCCATTTGGCTTGGTAGCTGCCAGATGCAACACGCCAGTATATTAGGTAATAGCTGGGATTTAATGCCTTTTTCTTAGAACTTTGCTACGTGTTGAGAAGATGCATACGGCAGCTCTTTGCTAGTGTTTCTCTTCCCTATTCCCTCCCTATTTCCTGTTGTACCATAATGTATTCTGAAAGCTCAACATTCATCTTCCAGAGCACTCAGTTTAAAGAGCTGCTTTGAGGTACTCCATCTCTGAGAAGTGGCATGTGTATTTGTTTTCTTTCCATATCTGGAGGAGTGTGTATTTCTTGGATCTGTTTTCTGTATCTGGAGGAGTGCGTGTGTGTAAACTGCTTTGCTTTGCAGCGGTTGCACACAGTGAGTACTACTCAGGCACACAGACTCCAGCTGCTCTCTGTGGCTGGGAGGCAGTGCAATAGCAAACTGGTCACTTGCCCAGAAGACCAGGGTGGAAGTAGTCTACTCCAGCAGAACTCAAGCCCATATATGATGCACCAGTCCGTAATCTCTTCTTATCTGCCTCTCATTTTCTTGTACACTAGTCATTGCTTCCTCTGATTCAATACTCTCAAAATACCTAACTCTCTTGTTTTCACATCTTCTTTCTATATTGACTCTGTTTGCCAAGAGACTATTGTTTCCCCCATTGCCCATGGGACATCTGGTCGTTGTGGCAGTCAGTGGAATGCCTCGTAGTGAACTGCATCACCTATTGCTCATCTTGCGTCTTGTCAAACCCCACCATCAAGGGGATTTTTTTTGTACTGACTGATTTGCTAAAGATTTAAGCTAACTAATCTGCCAAGAACAGTGTCAGCAGGAAAAGGATACTGCAAAACCTAGAAAATAAGTCAACAATACATCTACCTTCTGAAAAACCAACATTAAATCAAACCTTACAGAGCTCTTTGTTTACTCCCTCTCTGACTTCTGAGTTTATTGATGTTAAAGACCAACTAGCCTTCCTGCAATTATTTGTTGTGAGAGGTTTTCAGCTTTTTGCCACTTAATAGCACAACTAAAGGAGTTAATTCCTCAATGGTAGTGGCAGGTGGAGTTGTGGCTGCAGGCTTAGAATTGGGTCTTCAGGGAGGTATCTGTAGGTGGCTATGTCTCTGGTATCTCAGAAGATTGGCTTTGAAGAATTACAGTTGATTCCTTCTAAAAACAACTTTCTTAGAATTTCACTCTGAGCAGAATGTATCCTGTTTTACTTGAACGCCTTTTCCAGACACCTTGTTAAAAATCTACGGACAGATTTCCACTGTCTGGAGTGGGTGTAAGTCTGTTTTGCAGTTTTAATAACAAAGAGGAAGAGAGAAAGAACACAGACATGGGAAATGGATGTTTGTGGCAGTGCAGTTAGATGCCGGTGCTACAGACCCCATTCCTGGGGTTTTTTGGATGACGGCACGCAGGCTGACGTTCTCTAGGTGAGCCTGTTCATTCAGTTAGAAAATCTGTGGCAGACAGCCACTATTCTTGCTGCACATATATGCAATTTCAAGCACTGTGGGCTGCTTGGTATGCAAAAAATATGCATAGACTTTGGATTCTACATGTTAAGGAGGAACTAGGGGTTTGTCCAGCATTGCAGACACTGATTGAATTGTATGTGTTTTATGAACTGTACTGAGAACTGCAAACCACCTGCATTTCCTCTGTTTTCTAAGTTTACATCCCAGTCTGAAGAGCTCTCTATCAAGGCTGAGGACACTGTAAGTATAAAGGACTTGACTACAAAGATTTCAGGGAATGAGTCTCTGAAACTTCCAAACCTTCCACACACCCCCACACTCCAAGCTTTCTTTGTATCTCAAGCTCTCATCCAGCATGCAATGCACAGTGTAGGTGACAGCATCCCAGACTAGCCTTCTGAGGATGGTCTCCACTTCCCCACGGTCTCTTTGCCAAGCATTTCACTGTGATGATTTGGCCTGTGCCTGGCCAGCCTGAGATGTCCTCAGAATGACCATGAAGCACCTAGTCATGGCACTTGGCCCTTTCTTCCTTGTCTGACTTGCTGCCCACCTTCCCTTTGTCCCAATATGCCAAAGTACTTTATGTGGGCAGGGGCATCAGGATTCGGTCAGAATTTCGGGGACGATATTGCAGTCTTGCAGAGTCAGTCGGGTCTTTACATTGCCAGCTTATCTTTGCACTGGCAAGAAACGTGTGAAATTCCAGGAGGCCAGCAGAAACAATGCATGATGGTGGCTTCGCGTGGTATCTTTCCAGCCTCGCTACTGTGAAAAGCTATGAGAACATGAGAGCCAAGTACTGTGCTTGGAGCCTTTCCAGACTTAAGCAGGGGAGGAACCCAAGGGTACAAGCACCAAGGCACAGGGCTTTTCCACTGCCAATGGATGAGGAAACTAGCTTTTAGCCAAAGCTGCCTCAGTTCTCAGACACCCTTAGCAGCCCATGTCATTACCCTGTTATGCACAGCAATGTCTTTGAGGTTGTATTTGTGCTAGTGTTAGTGCAGGGCCCGTTGGGGGCTACAAAGAGAGAGCTCAATAAGAAAGAAAACTCAGACAGCTTGGAGGAAAAAAGTGAAGAGAGCATTTTACTTTTGTATGGAAATCTCTGGGAAGTAAATGTAGTAGCATGCTCTGTCCCTGTGTCTTTCAGTGATGAGAATTAGCCCAAAGCAAACTTAGCAGAGAAATCACATGTTGTTAGTATTTTCATATTTTTACTATTCCTGGAATGACTGAAGGCTTGGGCAACAGGAGGGAAGAAACAGTGATACATTCTGCTTTTTCTCTGGCTAGATATTCCTCGGCAAACTTAAAAATATTGACCAGGCAATTATAGAGCAGATACTGCTCCAAACAGATGCCGTATTATAACGTTCTAACAATTATTCTAATTCTGATTCAAGTGACATTTAAATATGCTTAATCCTGAATTTTTTATGCATTATTTTGCATACCACAAAAAGATGCAAGCAAATGTACTGTAAACTGCAGATTTTATGTCTTTAGCTCTCAAGCCATGTAGTAATTTGTTTTGCTTTCACCACACAGCTCCATTGGTTTGGTTTATATCACTTTTTCGCGAGCTGCTTTTCAAGCATATTCTTAATCTCAAACTGTATTTGCTGTAAAAACAAAAAATGCTCCTGAGAAGCAGTATTAAAATGTGTTTCTTGGTGTTACATGTTTTCCATCTTCAAGAAACACACTGTTAATCTCAGAGAAATGTTAATCTTCGGGTGTGCACAAACAGCAAATCTTTTTTTCTAATTTCATACTTAAAGATAATAGGCTGATTCACACTGGAAGCAGTGAAGCCTGAAAGGGAAAGAGGTTTAAATTTATAGTGAAGCGGTCTATTTTGTGTTTTGTCTTGCTTTAAAAAAAAAGATTCATGGCTATTTACATGTAATTGTGCACACAGAATAGGCCGTTTACATAGTTATGTATCTTTTTCCCTGATTAGAGCTTTTGTTTGTTATCCGAATCTTAAACCGAAAACAAGGTTTATAAAAATTAGAATGGGAAGGCTCAAGACAGTCTGTATCAAAATGAAGCAAACTGTCAGGAATCTATGAATATAAATAGTTTTTAGCAAAAACATGTTATCAAGGAGTTCTCTCAACTATATTTGGCATTTTTGGAGCAAGAGTGCTGGTGCTTTATTAAAGAGCAGCTCTGTGAAAAGGGAGAGCTGGTGGAGCCTCAGCCTGGAGTGTCCTTGAAACAAATCTGGGAAATGGGGAAGGTGTGCTCATGCTACTGTGGCTATAGCCAAAAACCCCCATTATCCTTTAAATGTTTTTGGAGCACACATCAACCAAAAAGCTGTAAATAATCTACAGGAATGCTGAACTGTCACAAAATTATTTATGATGAAAGTAAAGGTTATAAAATATTCATCTTTTTTTTTATTCATGTAAGATGGTAAAATTAAACAAGGTGAGCAGCACACCTATTTTCTGTGTCTCCTACTTTGCCTCTTACTGCCCAATAACGATGGGGAAGAGACGGACTGGGAGCATTCCAGTTATAGTTCTGAGCAGAATTTGGTATCGTTGCGGGCTTCAGACTCTCTCTCCAGTTTATACTTAAGCTGATAATTTGGCCCTCAAAGCCTATGTTCCCCCCCAGCCACACAGATTAGCATAGGCAGAGTTATGGGCTCGTCCTTATGACAGGAGAGCAGTATTTTGACGCGGGAGCTCAATACTGTCCCTGCGGTCCCGTGCTGCTCTTGCGTCGCTGAACTTCGGTCAGAGTGAAATGCAGGATCAGACTCCAAGGTGATAACTAATGCACATCTCTTCACTGACAAAATATAGTGGCACTGTAGAGGCTTTGGGTTACAGGCAGAATTGTTAAAAGTTCATTCAGCAATGAAGCAGCTGCTGCTCTCAGGTGGGTTTCTCCCTTGCTGCTGTTTTGGGCCTGATGACCTTACATTTTAGCCCTGTTCTGCTTTAGCAATGTGCTTGCTGTTGCTGTGGGTGCTCATCACATCTGGGTGTGAGCTGAGAGCAGCATAACGCATTCACTGTTTTTTGGGGCAGTAGCTCCCTTGAGAAAATGAGCTTGCAGATATCTAGATGGGCACCTGTCCTTCTTATCTCTGATCCTCAAAGAGGTGTCGAATTCACAAAAGAGCTCCATACTGCATGTACATTCACAGTAGACAAGCTGTGGGCATCAGGAAGGAAAGCGTGGCTGGAAAGACACTTGGGGTGGAGGTTTGGATAAAGCCCACAGTGCTCTAACAGCTTTTCCCTTCAACTAACTCCAACATGGGGAAAAAAGACCCACAAAGGAATGCTCGCTTGAGCAGGTTCCTGCGTCTCACTCCTTTCCTGTGCCATTTTGCCCAGAGCCTCAAATATATTCAAATGGGAAGAGGGGAAAGTGCAGGGAGAAGGTGTAGAAAGGGGAATAGCACCATCCAGTCCCTGAGATGTGGTATATTTGCCAAAAAAAGGGATACCACCCACTTTCAGGATGAGGATCAGGCTGCTGCAAGCGTTTATTCAACTGCCAGTGCTGCATTCAGTTCTCTGGATGCCATTCCTGAAATCATCTCCCAGGCCCCAGCTGTAAACATAGTTACTAAATGCATACCTCATAAAAGCACTTCTAAATGCAAATGGCCCGGTTTTCTTTTGTGTACATAAAGCCATTTGGGCGTGCACGTGGGTGTGCATCATATTCAATTTGTCTATGATTGATAGACTGTCTTCCAGACCAGAGGGATAAAAAGAAAAGTGGAAGTCAAAGCCTCTGATTTTTATTTCAGCGGTAGCCAGCCACATACATCTGTGTGCAGAATTTGGCACTCGGCAAATCTAACTTTTGCCAAACCAACAAGAGTAATTGGTGTAACAAGGCTCTCGTGAAAGGAAAACACACATGAACTAAGTATTTCACATCTCTATAGTGGAAGTTATTTTTAGGGTTAATTTGGGTTATGCGCTTATATTGTTCATGATTAATATAGGGTCTTTACTATGCAAATAGTGCCTGTAAGGAGCAGAAACCAGCTGCTTTAGTCAGAGGGTCTTAATGGCCAATGGCCTGGCTGTAGTAGGTGCACCATGTGTGATATTTTCCTACACCAGACCCCTTAGCGTACACTCCCAAGCACATCACTTTTGTTGCAGCTGGTGAGGAGTGACAAGTTTGAACGATACACACGTGCTGATTAGACACTGTGGATTTTTTATATTTTTTTCCTTTCATGTCCATATTGTATGTAGTTCTGTCACCAAGAGATGTACTTAGTAGCCAGTGTGGAAAACATATTAATTGGAGCTGGTTATGTGGCATCGGGAGGAAATTGCTTTATCTGAAATGCTTCTTGGACCTAACCAAGGTGGTTAAAGTCCTAACTGGGCGTTTCAAACTGCAATTATTTCTGGAGCAGTATTAACTGAGTTCATAATCAGTTTTATACATTGCAGATTATTTTGATTTGCTTCCTGGTATTTGTATCTTTAGGCTGTCTTGAGATCAAACTTCCATTCCTTTCTCTGCAAGCAGAATGGTGGGAATTTACACAGGAAAGAAAACTAAGATTCATATAAGTCAAAGATTTCAACTATTGTGTGTCTCACGGTAAAATCAGGAGGATCGGATACGCTCCTTTGGTATTCAAGTGAACTAGCAGGCTGCAGCATTTCAGGTATTTCGGAGAATTTTATGCTGCCCTGGGGAAGCAGTAACATTACTGACTTGCCCCTCCTTTTGAGGGAAAGATTGGTGAAAAGAGAAGGGGAAACAGAATTAAGGGATCTCGCGAATATTGAAAAACTTTTTTTGTAGGATAGGTCATTAGTGATCGGGTGCATAACCTCCCACAAGGATACGTGAAAAACTAAAATGGATTTGCTTTCACATAGAGCTTCTGTCACTTTCTAGGGAGAAGGGAAAATTGCCCGTTATCCCTTCCCCAAGATGAATGAGGGCATTTGACACTGAGGCTACAACTCCACAACACCTGTCAGAGATCTTTGAAACAAGGATTCAGGTAGTGCATTTTTTGGTGGGATTCGTGTGAAAACCACAAGTTTTACAGTTCAAGCTGGTGCCGCTTTAAAGCAACATTTTTTGGCAAAAAGAGAGAATCCCTTTGATGAAAATGAAACGGGTTCCTGAGGATTTTTTCAACAGACTTACCAGAATCTCTCAAAGTTGATTTGAGGCAGAGAAGTATTGCCTGCCGCGTACGCTGTGTTCATTGGGCTTGCTTCCTCCTCGGCACTGGTCTGGCTTGGAACCTATGTGAAACCAAACTGGTGGCAAAATTGTAACAGAAAGGAAGACAAGGAAAAAGAGAAAAGAGAGAAATCTCTTCCTTCTTTTAAAGAAGCCTACTCTTGTGAGCTCAGTTTTTAAATTTCAAATCATGTAATTACAACCTGACCTCTTGGATGCTCGTGTAACCTCAGCCTGATCACACTGAGCTTCCTGTGCCAGCAAGAGAAGACGCGTCACTGCACTCGCCGCCCACACTTTGATATCTTTGCAGGTATCTTATAGAAACGTAACAAGCGGGTTCCTAAAACTACTTAAAAACAATTTCTGAACAAAAACGAAAGAGCATCTCTGAAGATGCAAAGCAGGATGCCCAGCTACTTTGTCTAGAATAAAGCAGCAAATGTGCATTACGCTGAAGCTACAGGTGCTTTTAAATAATGACATCAGCTCTGAGAACAGAGCTAGATTCTTGATCTGGTCACCCCCTAAAAAACCAAATGGTTCTTCCTTGACAGTGTCAGGTGTCATCCTTGTCTTACTATTCTTTTGTAAAAGTACATAACCTGTATTATGTCTCGGTATCAATATTCCCTAGATAATGGCCATCTGTGCTTTAAAGGCTTTACAGGTAAACTACAGTTATTTAATATTTTCTTTTATAGTCAACCAGTCTTTTCCTTTTCATGAAGGAGACCATAGTGATCTAGTGATACAGCCTAGCACTGCTTTGTCTGTTATGTGATTGTTATGTTTCCATTTATATCACAGTCTCCTCTGTACTATTCAGATCCAGATAAAGAAAAAAACCCTACTGCAGAGTTGGATTTTCTGTTTGTAGAAATGCATTTGATAGCAGGGGGAGGGGGTGTTTTCATAAAGTTCAATTTTTTAATAAAACCCAATTTCCTTTTCACTTCTCAGCCACACTATGACAAAGGAATTGCAGCAGGTGCCTTTCATGGAGAGAACATAATTGTGACGCTTGCTGGCATTCTGCTCGCTCAGTCTCTCCAGCACTGACAGCTGGGTGAGGGGCTGCTGTTAGAGGAAAGGCTGTAGACAGCTGCAGCTAGAGGTGTCCACAGCAAAGGAAGCAGCAACAAACTGCAGGATTCTGGTCTGGTGGTCTGTGTCCAATGCTATTTGACCGGTACCATGCCGTGTCCCCTGTCCCACCGAGCTAGGTGCTACCCAAGCACCATGTGAACTCTTAATTCCCAAACAGCTCTCGCAACCCAGCCCAGAGGGCAACAGGTTCCTCATTTGGTGGTTTTGGTCTGGCTAGCCCTATCATTGGAATAGGCTGCCCAGGGAAGTGGTTGAATACTATCCCTGGAACTATTCAAAGAACATTGTGGATATGGTGTTTAGGAACCTGGTTTAGTGGTGGACATGGCAGTGCCATGTGATAATGATAATCAAGTGATTATTCTTGATAATCATAGAGTCCTGGAATTGTTTGGGTTGGAAGTGGCCTAGTCATCTAGTTCTACCCCCACCATGGGCAGGAACACCTTCCACTAGCCCAGGTTGCCCAAAGCCCCATCCAACCTGACCTTGAACACTGTCAGGGATCCAGGGGCAGCCACAGCTTCTTTGGGCAGTCTGTGCCAGGGCCTCACTGCCCTCATAAAGGTCTTAGAGGTCTTTTCCAGCCCAGCTGACTCTGTGGTTTGGTCACCATGTAAAAGGCATGGGGTCACACTAGCCATGTTCCGATGTCACTGTGTTACAGAGCAAACCTTCCGAGGACAGGACTTGTGCCTACCTCTGTGCTGCAGCAGGGAAGGGACCCGCAGCACATCAGGGCTGACCATGGCCAAACTTTCGTGTTTTCTGAGTCAGAGGGCTGTTTCAGACTGCCTCTGGTTCGCAACAGGACCCTGCACTTCCACCTGCTGCCCACAGTCCTTCATTCTGGGCTTGTAAGAGGGAGAAAACTGTGAAATAAATGGTTGGTTCTCTGTCTTCCTTTAACTTTTGCTTCCCAAAGCGCTCCTTATCACATTCTGCTCAAGAGGGCATGGCCTGACCCTGCAGTGAGATGCACTGCTGTGATACTGCAGACTTGGAGCACGTGAAGGTCCACATGACTTTAGTTTTCTTAGCCAATATGCAATTTCAAGAAAAGGGCACCCTGCCATGGATGTTGTACCTTTGTCACTGAGACTTAGAACCTTTGTTGAAGCAGAGAAATCACAGAAGTTTAAATAGAAGGATTCTTGGTAATGTGCAATAGCCTGCTGGATATCTGCTGGGTTTTACCTGCCTTCTGGATCTGAACTATCATCAATTTCAATACTTCTTCCCAAAATGCACTTTTTGTTCAATAAAAAGATATCAGGTGCTCCTTCCAGGGAGTCAGTTTGTTACACTAGCCTCACACAGGATGGCTCTGACTCTTTCCTCCAGCCACATTCATACAGATCTCAAATCTGCATTTCTTAATTTCATGGCTTTATTTCTGACTCATGACATGAAACATGGCGGTTACTATGCCCAGTGTCATGTCTGTAGCTGACCTTCCCAAATCTTGTTGATAAAGTCTGCTAGCCCAGAACAAATTACCATTGCTGTTTTGAACTCACCTGAAGACAAGGCGTCCTGCTGAGCACTGCGTAATAGCAGATAGCAGCTGCTGCGGGCTTCTTGGTACTGTTTTCCCCTGTTTGGTAACCTTTGATTGCTGCTGTCAGCTGTACAAGGCTTACAAAACCTGATTTCTAGCTTCCACTGTGCGTGCATATCTCTCGTTATTGTCTGTATGCTTAGGTAATCACTCATGTTGACAGAGAATTTCCCTTGTTCTTCCAGGCCAGAGACCCTCTAGTCATTAACATTAATTTGAACAGTTTAAGAATGGTAACAGGAAAAGCAGAAAACACCATTTGCTCTCTTTAAATGAACTCCTTGCTTATCTCTCTTACGTATTATGCTATAAATTTATACTGTCTGTGAGCTCTAACCACCTGGATGTTTCATAATTCTTCAGATTGCATCCTTGGCAACAATTCTGATTTGCAGCCTGTCGTTAGTTATATTGTCCAGGCATCTGAGATCAGGTGTTGAGAAGTTGATGGAGCTGACACAGTTCTACTGCCACTGCTCCAGTAGATGCCTTTTGACAAATCAGTAGGAGAAACTCCTTTTTTCAAATGGATTATTCTCTTAATCTTCAATAATATGGATGTTGATATGTTTCAGCAAGGTCCTGACTCATGTGGGTTGTTTTTAACCCAGCATTACATCAGAAGTGTTACCGAATCAGACGGGATGTTTTCTTCTGTTCTTCTCATTTTTTCCCTTTTAATTGGATCTTTGCCTAAATGACACTTCACAGAAACAATTCAATCTAAACCCTTGCTTCAGGTTAACATGTTTGCTTTCCTATGTCAAGCTGTCCCAGTTTCAAAAAGCTATGAACTCCTAAAAGCAATTTAGCACCATCGTACCAGTGACAGATTTAACTCTGGACAAATCCATGCTGAATTCGTTAATCTGTCAGATGGACTTTTCAGTGCACAGCCTGCTCATTTCTTACTGGTTCAAATAAACACAGCTGCTGCAGTGGTATTTGCTCCTGGTTTATGCATCAAGCTCTACCTTCCCATTTGTGTGTCTGTACCCTTAATCTTCTGAAAATATTTTCTGAATGAGTCTTCCTGTGTTTAATTTGTGGCTGCTTTTCACATGCAACCGGTGTTTTCCTGCAATGTTCCAGTGTCCAGAAGACTCCTGGCTCTAGATCAAGGACCCAGGGCTAGGAGAGGCAGCAAAACCCAGCAGTGAGATGAGCACAGGGTCAGCTCAAAAGAAACGGAAGGCAGTCCCAGACCCAGCTGGTTCCTCTTGCCTCCTAACATCCACCAGCCTCTTAGCACATACACAGAGCCAAGAGCAGAGGAACTCTGTCCAGTCTGGCAGCTGACTGAACAGAAGCAAATCGGTTCCGCTGGCTGTGTCCATAACAAGTAGAGTGTCGTAACTGCAGCGCAAACCCACAGCAGCCTGTCCTGAAGAAGACCTTAGCAAAAGCCCAAACAGTTAATGCTTCCTCTCCATTCAGCTGAGGATGTCTCTGGTGGGGCTGTCGGTCTGAAGGATGATTGCTTTGAGTGACTTTTATTTCATTTTCAACATCTGCCCAGCAGAAACTGGATTGATCCATGCAACTCAGAAGCTGCTGAAAAGCTCTCACATGAAAATAGCTCCTCTTTCTTCATGGTGTGACCTGAATTTGAACTAGACACCTGAAGGCAGAAGGCTGTATTTGGGTAACGTCTCCAGGCAGATGCTCAGGAAGTTCTTCACCCTTTTCAGTTTTCAATGAAGTCTCTTGGTTTGGGATATGCAAACTGAGTTCAGATAAGTTCAAAAATAAGATTCCTGTTCTTCATCACCTCATCCATCAACTTACATCAGTGTGTTCATTACAACATCTTTGCAGTTGATCTGGTGAAGCAAAAAGTAAATGCGATTCTTATGAGTGAGAATTTCAAGAAAAATCTATTGCAGCTAGGACTGCAACTTACAGGGACATCAGACGAGGTCTGATTATCCATTTTCTTTCCCATCATCCACATTCAGAAGGTATGTCTTTTAAAAATAATAAGCAAGAGGCATACTGGGCTATTACACTAGTGAGGTAGTTTGGATTCCAACCATAGATTTAAGTGTATGCCACCTACCAGCAATTTAAAGGAGAACTAGTGGTTGTTTTTAGTGTAAGACACAAACTGCGCCAAATAAATCCAATATGAATAGCTTGTCCCCTCCCACCAATTCCCTCAAAGCAATTGGATGTTTTGAGACAAGTATCGAATTGTTATCAAAATGTCTCAATCTCTCAACTCAGACTTTGATGTGTTCTATAAGGAGTTTATTTCTTTAGCCAGAAATATGGCATTGAGGATTCCACTCAGTAACTTCCCACTCAAGTTATAGATTTTCTGTCAGAAAAAATAAAATCATGCTTGTATACAGCTACGATTAAAACATATGGCTCTGCTTTGGCATCTGTTCTTTTTTTCTATTTAAAGACTTGGAAGTGTATAATAAAAGGGGTAGTTCTGTGACTGTAGTTTTTGCTAGGGATTTTACACTGATATTACTATAGGTCTTTACAATTTGGTCTCTGGACCATAGCTTCTCACAGGAGCTGTAATACCTGAATTAAAGTGTGTTTGATTAACCTAATAAAAGACTAGACCTGGAAAAGGTATTAAACTTAGTTGTAGAATTGCAGCCTAATTAAGCTGAAGATTTGCATAGCCACAGATCCAGTTGGAAATCGCTTTTTTCCCTTCAAGCTTTCAAAATTAGGGATAAGTAGGGATACAGTTGTAGTAGAGTGAATAAGAAGTACCATCCTCAGTAGCTACCTAGACTAAATTTGGAGAGCAGAAAACATGTTTGAAATTTGTGTGTAACTTTTCCTTCTAAGCCATACACTTTACATCTCTGTAAAGTGTGTATCACTTTTAAAATAAATTTGTTTTCCATTTTGATGCCATTTTTCCTTTTCATGTTCCAGCTTCTGAGTTATCAGATTGAGTGTTACAGTGTTATGGACACAAATATGGAAACGATCTTGGTTGTTTGGCAGTACCTTCACACTCACTGATCAGACACTAAGTGCCATCTGATTACTTTGACAAATCACGGCAAAGAATACAGTTTACAGTTGGATTATCAGGATCCACAGAGCAAAGTATGTGCTAACATATTCATCACATTCAAAGATGAATGCATTTGAGGAAATCATGATCTTCACATTGATCATCTTTGAACCAAAGTAGGCTGAATTTAGTGAATAAGTTAGTCATGAATTATTTGTTCAGCTCTAGAAACAATGATGAATCTTTTAAAAGTAACAGTGAATTTTTTGATGAATAGAGAGCCTTGAAAGCATCTGGCTTGGATGTATCTGTACATGCATGTTTGATTGGAGTCTTTTTTCACTAGCAGGCTAATGAGAGAAATAAAACTTCTACTGCCAAGAGAGAAATCCTCCTATTGAAGATGTTTGGAATAGGAACAGCGATCCCCTACACGTCCCCACATGCTCTTAGCAGGCTGGGTAGAGAGCTGGCTCATGGTTCCACTGCAAGCCAAGAAAGCAAATTCTGTCAGACAAGTTTCTGGTGCATATAGCTTCTCTTGGCACATCAGAACAACAACAATGATGATAAACCCACCAATGGAAGTGATGGAAGTGTTATTATTAGCCTCTTTTGAGTTACCGTAGTGATCTGCTTTCCATTCATGGGAGTCAGTGATCCAGGAGGTCTTTGAAACAACTGCATTGTGGCTATTAAACACCACAAAAAGAGACAAGAGATCTCATGCTTTGGGGCCTCAGATTCATGGAAAAATCGCCAGTCAGAATTCTGCACAGATAGCAAGAGTGACTATAGGACTGCTTGCCCAGGGCACCAGTCCCTGTACTGGGACCTAGAGAAATGAACCAAGGAGACAACTCCTGTGGGGAAATTCCAACCTCAGTCTTCCACTCCTTCACACTAGTGTCTAGTACACATTGCGTCTCTGTGGTCAGGTTAAGTCATAGACTCTTGGAACCATTTGGGTTGGAAGGGACTTTTGAAGATCATCTAGTCCAATCTGATTTTTTTTTTTTTTACTTTTATCTTTTTTTTCTTTCCTTGCCTCTTGGACCAATTCAGAAGAGTCATTCCTGGATGAGTTGGAGATATTTATTGCATACATCATAATGCCAAGTTTCTAAATACTTTAGTGAGAGTTTCAGTGTCTCTGTTCTTTATTTTCCCTGTGGGGAAACTGAGGCATTGAGATATGACAAGGCCTAGCTGAAGCTGAGGAAACAAAACACTCCACATCTCCTGATCCTCGTCCTCGCTCTCTTCCCATCAGACCATTGATGCCCTATGCTGTTTAGACCGAATGACCACAGTCATCTTTTTCAGAAGCTTTCTTTTACTTAACCTTCATAATGTTCTCTTTTTCTTTCTTTCAGCCTTGTTTCATGCACATTTAAAAATCCATTTGTATATTACTCCAGTTGTTCATTACAGCTGATTCAAGGAACGTATACATTAAATGACAATATATCTATCTATCTCAGTTTCATATTTGAAGATAGTATATACTGGTGGGACTTTTTTATGACAGCACAGTTTTAGCCCTCAGGTTCCTAAATCAGCAATGTCACTTTAGGGCTTTTAATTTGTGTATTCTGAGTGTTCCAACCTGACGTATTTTGAGCATAAGACACACAATGAGAGATCGATCTAAAAATGTAGATTCATTGCTGTGACTCAGAAAAACAGAATTACCATATCAGAAGTTCTTGGTAATCTGTCTTTCCTAGGGCACCTAGAGTTTTTACCATCTGCTCATATCAACTTCTTCCTTTTGGCCAACTTGAGTAGTCAGCTCCTTGAAACAGTGATTTTCATTATATTAATGATTAAAGGTTATGCGATGGGTGGAGACATGAGCAACAAACATAGCAAAAGTCTTTCCTTTTCAAAAGCTTTTCAATTTTTAGCTGCTTGTTATTGCAAAGCCTTCTTCCCTTACTGCCCTTTGTAGATGCAGAAGCTTCCTCTCTTGCTACTCCTCAAGCAAAATCGCTTTTTCTCTACTAGTTTTGAAAGCTATTCAAGATGCTGCTTTGTGTCTTTTGTGTCTTTTCTACTTCTTTGGAGAGAAGTTGGAAGAATGTTTAGCTGGATGTGTATCAAGACCTTAATCAGTTCCACTACTTCTTTTGGCCTTGTAGATGTACATTTTGTTTCCATCTTTTGAGAAATACTATTGCTTTAAAGCTAAAGATCTGAATTACTTTCACTGTGCTGAATGCATCAATATTTTAGACACTTGAAAAGACAGTTAGTTTTATTAGCTTTGACCTGCCTTCAGAGAAAAGCAATTCTGACCATGGATATTTTTTAAGGTGGCCCTGGTGACTGGGGAGGAATCAAAGTTAGATGCTGGAAGTGGGTGGGAGTTGTAGGACAAAAGGTCATAAAACAGCTAAAGGAGAAGAATGAAAAGGGAGGATCATGGTGGGAATTGCTCCATATTACTTTCCAGGGAAAAGTTACATCTATCTGGAAGCTGTCTCACGAAAGTGCCAGGGAAAGAGTAAAAGAGAAGTAAAAGTAGGCATTCAAAGGTCCAGGAAAGACTCACAGCTTGAGGCCTGGAGATGACGATACTGTTCACACTCCCAAAAGTGAAACCTTAGCAGGAAGGTGGAAGGAACACAAAAAGCCTGAGGAAAGAGCTGGAAGTGTGTGTTGTTTAGACTGCTTCTATAGTTTAAACTTCGCAAGCGTAGGATTTGGCTTTATATAGTGAGAAACAGCTGGAGGAGAAGGGGAGGAAGGTAAAAAAATGCCAGAAATGCTGTCTCTTAATATCTTGGTCAGTTGTGGCTCTTTAGAGTTCTTGATGCAATATTTATGAAATGCTAAATGTGAAAATTTGTTTAAATGATAAAATCTCTCCATGCCCACTTCAACTTTGTTGTCCTAACTGTGGCCCTACGAGCTGGTTTGGGTCCTATACTGCTATTGCTTTTAGTCAGAGTTAAAGAGAAACCTTCTGCACATGGTACCCTACAGAGCAGACAACTAGTCTTAGGATTTTGTTGACATTTGAAGTATAATGGGTTTAGTGATGTCTGAATAAACATGAAGCTGTTATTCCCTCAAACTACTTTGTTCACAGTGGATGTAATAAATCTAGTTTGCCCTTTTTTCTCCATATTAGATTCCAATTCAGATATTGAAATGAATTTATCACAGTACTCCCACAGCTTATATCATTATGTGAGCATGCTGGTGAGAGCAAGCTTTCCTAGGAAGAACTGTTGCAGAAAGAGACTTTTAGATTAATTTCTAAGTACATATGGGAACCAACTGTTGGATTTCCATGAAGAGTCATGTCAGAAGTGCAAACCAGATATTGTGCCACAAAAGCAAAACCTATCATTTGCCTAAGAGCTAGAAATCAAGGTAAATGTGTTAAACAGGGAATACCTGTTATTAGCACTTCATAATTCATATCTTAACTTTTTATTCCCTAAAAATAGTATGAAATTTGTTTTAAGAATGAAGAAACTGACAGAAATAGCCAGCAGCTTGTGGTTATTTTGCTACAAGGGGCCAATTCCATCACATTAGTTTCTTAGTTCCAACTTCGCTATTTAGACAGCTACCACATAGGCTCTTTCTCGGGAAAAAAAGTTATCAAGAAAAAAGAGTAATGTGCCAGCAGGGCATTTCTTTTGTCTCTTTTTTTCTGAAGAGGGAAACTATTCTCACTTGAATCAAATCATCAAATTTGGCCTCAAGTTAGTATTATTTTCTCTCTGTGCTTTCTCCCCTGCAATCGACAGATGTGTGAGTGAAGGGCTAATACACTGACCCACAGATGATGGTGGGTAGAAATAGCTGTTTTAATACACTTTGAAAAATCTTTTGCCTGTGTGAATAGCATGTTTTGCAGAACTAATGTAGAGGTTAATAATCTGCAGGCTTTCATGTCTCACACTGCAAGCTCTAACAGCCTTTTAACAACAATTCCTAAAACTCCTTTATTCATTAAGGCACAAATTCCCTTCTCCATGTGCACGCTGAATCCTGGACGGTGCGTTGAATGGTACACAGCAAGTTGCGGTGGGCAGAGGAAAGTGCTTAGGCAGACTCTGCCACTGTGACCTCAGCACTGACATGTTACAGGTTCACTACATGCATTTGACCACAGAAGGAATAGTTCCTGGCTGGGGAACCTGCTGCACAGACACACAGTGGGGCCTTGTCCTACAAGCGTCATCAAGGAGTAAAAAGCAACTTTCTATTGAGCAGATAGAACAATAGGCTCTGACATGCTTTATAGCCATCTGAATATGAGCCGTCAGCGGGCCCAGTGGCCAGGGAGGCCAACAGCATCCTGGCTGGTATCAGAAATAGTGTGTTCAGCAGGACCAGGGCATTGATCGTGCCCCTGTACTCAGCACTGGGGAGGGTGCACCTCATGTGTTGTGTTCAGTTTTGGGCCTCTCGCAGCAAGACAGACATTGAGGTGCTGGAGCATGTCCAAGGAGGAGAAACAGGGCTGGTGAAGGGTCTTGAGAGCAAATCTTATGAGGAGTGGTTGAGGAAACTAGGGTTGTTTAGCCTCTCCTAGGGGAGGCCTTATTGCACTCTACAACTGCCTGAGAGGAGGTTGTAATGAGGTGGCAATTAGTCTCTTCTCCCAAGTAACAAGTGATAGGGTGAGAGGAAATGGCTTCCAGTTGTGCCTGGGTAGGTCCAGATTGGATATGAGGAACATTTTCTTCATCAAAATGTTTGTGAGGCATTGGAGTGGCTGAGTCACCATCCCTGGAGGCATTTAAAAGACGTGTAGATGTGGTGCTTAGGGACATGGTTTAGTTGTGGACTTGGCAGTGCTGGGTTAATGGTTGGACTCAGGTATTTTCCAACCTAAACAGATTCTAGCAAGACATTTAGGTCTGGTGACATCAGCTATGGGACTGCCAGGCACAACGATGACATTGGGCTTTGGTGTCCAATTCATACTTAAAGATGGAAATTGCAATGATCTTGTGCTTAAAGAAGAAATCAATTGACCTATTTGTTACAGCACTAGGGACAAGGTCTGGGGCAGAATGAAATGGACAAGACCAAAGGAGGATGTTAAGCCTGACAGCTCAGTACTATTTCTCAGGTGTTGGACCCCTCCTAGGTGATCTTTATTTGAGCTATTTTGGAACGTGCAAGTTTCCTGGCATATGCTTGCTTTAAAAATGCTTCTGATTTTTACCCCACATTCCCTCTTCAGATATAAAAATGTTCCATGTTGAATTTTTTCCCAGTGTTGACTCTGGGGATGTGCTCACATGTTAGCCTGGTAAGCTTTATGCCATTCTGTTTGCAAAGCGGTTATGATGCTTGTAAATTTAGGTATTTTCCTTTAGAGATTATTTACCTCTTCTCCCTCTGTCTGATACAAGGGGATATTTACCTAGGTCCTGAGAATTCCCTGGGAGAACCAAGACAGGAGAGTTAGAGGGACAGAATTCTCATTTACAGCACTGAAGAGAAACAAAAAGTCCCTTGGCCCTTCCCTCCTGTGCAGCAGGAGCTCTGGTTCAGTTGGTTTATGTGCTCTTTCAGCTGCTGGGAAGGGTACGAACAAATCATGAGCTCAAGTTCAGCAGATTTTTATCCCACACCTCTCCCCTTTGTCCTGTGGCAAGTCACAAGCATCTCCTCAGTTTGCAGAGAAACTTGTGATCCTTCTGTGGAGAGTGTGTTGCTTTTATTTCCCTAAGGAGCACAACTCTGGCCTTACGCTGCTTTCGGGTGCATGAAATGCTTCAAGCATTCAAGCCCAAGTCATCTCAGATAATGGAACTCAGATATTGAAAAGGAATGAAAAACCCAAATTATGCAAATCCACTGCACCAAGTAATTCACAATTCCCGTTCCCAGAGCCCCACTGGCAATTGCAGTTTTCCTGTGTGTATGGGAGGAGGAACAGATTTAATTAGAGGAGGCTGCCATTCTAAAAGTATCTCTGTTTGTAGAAGGCAGGCAGCTGGATCCAAGGCGTGAAGAACTGTCAGAGGACCTGGGGGGTCTTATGTACCTCAGTTTCCCATCTGTAAAATAATGATCAAGTTTTACTAAATAAGTTAATGTCGACCTGATTTATCTGCTGCTAAGAGAGTTCTACAACAACTAGGTACTTATGTATTTGATTACTCTGTAGGTGGAACTAAACCAAGTGATATTTCATACCATTTAACAACTAGGTTTGGGTGCCTCAGAAATGTTTTTATCATCCTGAAAACTACTTGAAAAGCTAATCTCCCATTTTAAAATTCCAGTGTTCTCCATATCTTAATTTGAAAGGACAATTTCTTTCCTACTTCATCCTAAAGAATAAGGCAAATGGTCTATAGAATCATTTTAGTTGGAAAAGACCTTTGAGATCAAGGCCAACCATTAACCCAGTGCTGCCAAGTCCATTATTAAAGTGTGTCCCTCGGCCTGGCATCTAGATATCTCTTAGATACCTCCAGAGATGGTGACTCAACCACTTGTTGAGCTTGTTTAAGAGGTGTAGCAGGTTGCTAACCATTTCCCCTTGGATTATGGGCTTTTCATTCTGCTCCCTGTTGCTGTCTTCCAGCTCAGGGAGCTGGGTACCTGGAGAACAACTGGTCTTACTATTGAATGGGGCAAAGAAGGCATTAAGTACTTTTTTCTTTTCCTTAGCCTTTGTGATTATGTTTCCCTGATATCCAATAAAGGATGAAGATTCTCCTTAGCCCTCTTTTTGTTGCTAATGTAGTTATTGAAATATTTTTGATTGTCTTTCATGGGAGTAGCCGGTTTAAGTTCTAGCTGGGCTTTGGCCCTTCTAATTTTGTCCCTGCATAACCTCATGACATCCTTGTAGTCCTTCTCCTAGCTGCACAATAGCTTCCAGCTCTTCATGTTTGTTGCCCACGCTGCATGCATTGGTGTCGATGCACTTCAGCTGGGCCATTTGTCCTGCCACTTGTTTGGAGGTGAGAACTACTAATTCCTACCTGACCGTTCTTGGGTGCTTCTGTATTTCTAAGCCATCAATAACCCTTAGATCTTTGCTGTGCCATGGCTGTCCATCCACTACCTCCACTGAGAGAGCAGAACAAAGACCCTGCTAGCACATTGTCCCTCAAACATTGGCATGCCACCCCCAAGCTTACCTCTAGCAATATAAAGCCCCATGAAATAGATTCCCTCTGTTTTACATAATCAAATGAAGAAAGGGGACCTTTAGCTAAGGCAGCAGTTGCCTTGGCGTCACTGTGGACCAGGCAGCCCAGAGAGATGTTGTGCTCCTCTGATGGGGAGAGGGGTGTCAGTGAGGAAAGAGAGATATTTTGTGGACATGCAACATGGATGTGCCTTTGTAGAGAAGACAAAAGAGATACAGGGGAGATGGCTCTTTGGGACAGGAACACCCAAAGGGCATGCATTTGGATGCCCTGAGTGAGCAGGGACATGCGACGGGGAGACTAGCAAATAGGCACGGGGCGCTTAAAATTTTGTGTCACCCCTCCAACCTTACACCACGTTCCCTAAATTGATTACCTGTTCATATCTGTATGACATATCCTAAATCAGACACCTTTTGCAGGAGAAAGGAGGTAGTTTTCAGGCTCCACATATGCAGGAAAGACTTCATGATATCACTGCAATGCGCAAGTGTGCAGACAAATTTAGAAGGAGCAGGAAAGCTTCTGTTCCCTGTGAGATGCCTTCACACGGCGCTGCAGCACCTCTGCAGCTCCTGAAGTGCGCAGCCCAGACCCAGTTAATGTGTCATGAGTTTCCAGGACAGGAGAGAAGCTGCAGCACTCTGCAGGACACGGTCAGCTGCAATCCCTGCTTTGTCACCTACTTCAGGAAGAGGCAATATTCCTCTGCCCATAATCCTGTGTTAACAAAACAGCTTCATCTGTGCATTTCTACCAGGAAACGTACGACAAACGTATTCTCAGCAAGTTACACCAATGAGGTAAGTATACTGAAGAACTAGATCATATATCATACTGGCCCAATTAATTTTACCAAAGATATGTACCCTTATGTGGTTACATCAGCAGCATGCTCCCTTATGCCAAATGACCAAACCATTTTCTGATACCCCTGCTAGCAGAAGAGGTTTTTTTCCCAGTTATGCCATTCTACTCTTATGTTCATCACTGCTTCTAAGAAAAATGACTCTAGGATCTTTTTTCAAAACCTTCAAGAGTTGACGTGCTACAAACAATGGTGGAAAGAACCTAAATGCTGCCTAAAACTGTCTCTCAGCAAAGGGTAAGAGCAATATACACTTGCAAATGTTCAAACCTTGTTTAGAATGTAGTTGCAAGATAAGTACAGCAAGGAAAACTATTATTAGAAGGGCTGCTTCTAAAGTGATCCGATGAACTGGGCTCTGCGGGAATGGTGGTGTTACCTGATGGAGTCACCTGTGGTTTATACTGAAAAAGGCTTCTGAGAAAAGACGTACTTGGTACTTTCCTACACTAGAAAAAATAATCATGACCTGGATTTCCAGGTACTGACTTTCATAGCAGGAGTGTATTATCTGCAATTGAAAGATGGCCCTTTTTCTATCCGAGCAAAACATAATGAGTCTTATTATGTGCTGTTACGGAGGTGTGGGAATCAGGGAGGAGACTGTCATGAGCACCATTCTCTTCTGTGCAAATGTGAAAGGCACACAACCTGTTAGCATGTTCCTAAATACATCATTTCAGATTCAGGCAGAATGATATCTCAGTAGAGACAAATTTCAGTCTCCAGTGAGGGTGGCAGCACCATTGTACTACTTTCTATACAGTATTTTCTTAGTTTGTTGTAACTTTACCTAGTGACACTACGAAACAAAAGTAAAAGTGACCAACTTGAAATCCAAGGAGATGATAGTTTCACTCGGCTAAAGACTGTTAGATATGAAGGCAAATCTGTGACCAGTGTCATGCAGGACAGTAAAAAACATAGGTCTCAATTGTCTTGATCTTTATTTTAGTTTTGTAATTGAGAAGAAAGAATCAATTCAAGTAAAATCCTTCATGCTTCATGCTGAATAGTGAAATATTCTAGTACTATATTAATCTGTTGTTGCAGAACAGCTCAAAGTGAACAGTCTGTATTTAAATCTACCTAAGAAATAGCTAGGAATTAAAAAAAAAAAAGAGGGGTTTTTACACAGGTGGGACAATCGGTACTCGACTCTTTCCGTTCTCGTTGCCTTAGAAATATTTGTGTGGATCAGTTCTTCTGGGAGGATGTGTGAGAGTAGGGTAGGAGGATAGTGAGAGATCTGGAAATGCAGAAGCTTAGGCAAGCATGGCAGTGAGAGCAGGCAAAGCTCTAGGTCAGTGGCTGGCAGATGGCTTATGAGCTGAGAAGGCTGTTGGCAGATGGTATTGACAGTGTGGACAAGACAAAGATTTTGGCTACAGAAAGGGAGTTTTGGAAAGACACTAGAAGTCCATCTTTTCTGATAAGAACACTGTCCAATTTGGATGCGCATCACATCTTGTTTTATCTTGGTTTTTCTTTTTCAGAAGAAAAGGTAGAGTGGCTTTGCTGGTGTAGGAAAGAAAAAGTGACTGAAGCAGAGAATGTGAGGTCTGTTATTTGGTCTAGCTCCCAAATTCTGACCATTCAGTAACAACAAAAACCCCTTACTATGTGTAATTGGCACGTAATTATTTGTGATTACTAGTCTGATTCCTCTGCTTCTCTCACTGTTACTGAACTAATTACGCCTCTTATGCAACATTAGCAAATTAAATCATTCCAATTATCCACATTTATTTCCTTGTGCTTTCTCTAGTGCCACAGTTCCGTCTCATCACCCCGTGTGACGGGGTCTGTCGCGCTTTCATTTGCAACCTACTTTCTTCTTAGGCAGTTAATGGGTGCTCGGGCTGGGCCAGGCTGTGAGCCAGGTTCTGAGCCAAGCAAGTGCCGGAAAGGGCTGCCCCTGCACCTGGAACTCAGTGGGCCATAGGCAAGCAAGTAACAGCAACGGGTGATGTACAAAACTAGGTGTGTGCCCATGAATTCACATGGCTCAAAGGCAGAAAGCTTGTAACTCTCAAAGAGGTTTAAAGAAAGAAGGAATCACTTCAGTCGAGGGAGGTACCAGCTTAAAAAACCATTTTAGACACTCACAAAAGACCAAGTAACACCACATAATTACTACCCAGTTTGGTGGTTGTTCACTTTAGGATGCCAAAACACAAAGGGCAGGAAACTCTTATAAAAACTGACAGCACTGTAGGAGAGTGCACAGTCTGCTATGGAAATGTTTGTCAACAGTCAAACTTGGCATCAGTTTGGAAATTTAGAAGCACAGCATACCTTTTCCTTGGGTATGGGAAGGTACCATCACAGCTGATGCTCTGCTGGATGGGAGGTAGCTCTCCATCAGGCACCTAACACCCCTTAATTGCCCCACATCCTGCCTGAGACCATTTAAGCTCAGTCTGTCGTTGTTGCTTCTGGTTTGGACTCTGTAACAGGTGGGTCTTTTTCCAGCTCAGCTATGTTTGTGGCCAGCCATAGATCTTGCCAGTCTGGATCCCTTGGAGAGCAGCGAGTCCTCTCTGTGCTCTGATGCTGGCACAAGAATGTGGCTTGAAGCCTAAAGCTGAGATCTGGGTTTCAACTTCTACAAAGCTTAGTTGAGCTTTTGAGAGGGATGGTATAAGAATGGTTTGGCATTCAAGTGTGTCCAGCCCTTGCTTCCTCAACACCAGGACTTTCACTCTCAATGCAGGTCTAGAGATGCACCCTGTTCTAAGGCTCATCAAGCAGCAAGGGAGCTCACTTCTCCTCGTATGGTACGAACAGATAGGATATATGTCAAAGAGCTTTGCTTATTGCCCAGGAATAATTCCCACTCTCTTCTATTCTTCTTCCTGGAAGAGGCATTGCTGTAGCTATGATGGACCTCTTCATGGCTTGTAAAATACCAACATTAGTGTTTCTTAGTGTTTAGGCCCTGTTGTGTACTTAGAATATTCTATTTCTGCTACAGCATACGTGAACATTAATATAACAGAGGAACTGCAAAGCAGAGGCCTCAATGGGGCCTGACACTCTGATCTTCATCGAATGGCTGTCGGGGCTGGGCAAGGCGTCTCTGTTGGTGGCTGCAGGCTGGCTGTGGGAATGGCTGCCTGCAGCTGCTCCCCAAGACTGCTGTGGCTGTGAAGGCTGTGCAGTGCAGCTAGGGGCTTGGGTACCACAGCTGATAGAAAAAGGAATATGGTATGTCTGGGTGCAACTTCTGTCTTTCCATTTGTGGTATTTAATATGCTAGATCACAATTAACATCTCTCTACTTCAATAACTGACTGTAAAGCAGTTTCTCTCTGCCTTCACTGATGATGTGCAATTGCCTTTTTAGGTGTGTGAGTTGTAAGGTGCACTGAGTTTTTCTTTCTATTTTATCTCCTGCTGTCACAACCTCTTTTTTACTAGAATAACTATTTTACTGATTTTCAGAGAAAACATTTTTAAACAGTAATCCAACAAAATACACCTTTCTGACATTTAACATTAGGAAAAGAGCATGGTAAACGCCCATTGGTAGGAGCAAGAGGTGATATAAGATGGAATTACAAAGTGACTTTTCCACAAGAGCCCAGTGAGCACTAGGAGAGAAGTTGGTATTCTTTGCGTAAGCCTTAAAAGGCTGTAAAAATTTGGAAGGGAGTACCAAGCAAATGGCTGGCCAAGCCTGAGCATTAAAGAGCAAAGAAGGGAGCTGACAAGCATGGACTGTATCTGCATGTCTTGGGCTTGTCTGAGTGATTCCCCTATGTTCAGGAGTGAAAAGAGGTGGAAAGGGCTGGTCATTAGTCACTAAGGGGTTTGTTTCCTTTCTTAGTAGACTAGGACCTTCCTTCATAGAAGGGCTAGAAGCAGACATTTAACTGCTTCAGCTTTAAGATATTTTCTTGAGAAATAGTACCAGTGCTTAATGTGTGCCAACAGGATCTAATCCAAACTTAGGACAGTGCTTGATAGAGCATCCCATGGTGCTGAGCTATTGTGGGAAGACTGTATTGTAGAAAGTCCCCGAATCCTGCAAACCTTTGTCTTCAGAAAACCTGGACGTGCACTGCATCAGCACACGCTGCAAGGATGCGGTGTTTGCCATCATCTCCTGTCTGCCACTATAGTACAGCAGGGTTTGGTTCTGCAGTCCAGCTACACACACTGAAATGAGGAGTAACTTAAATCACACTTGTCCGCCAGAAACGGTAAAAACACTCCCTATTTTTCTTTGCAGTCACAGGTTCTGTGTGATTCTGTGTGATTCTGTGTAACGATTAAGATGGATGAATAATCTTGCAAGGATGTTTTTTGGAGTTGGACACATACAGTGCATGAATGTGTAGGCTTATGAATAAGTGAGGAGTTTCCATGAGCCACATTAGGTAGCTCTGCAGCCAGCTGAGGAACTTCCTGGTTGCCTGGCCTTCCTCCTAGGAGAATGTATGTGATACCAAGGCGTTACATATATGGCCCTATTTCTAAACTTGTTGCTTTTTGTCCTAGGTAGCAACTGTGAAATTTAGAAAGTCTTGAGGAACGCTTGGAGGGCTCCTATTGAGTGGTGTAGATGTTTAATTTGGTCTTAAAAGATTTCTGTTAATTCTGGCAAGTTGACAGTTTAAAAACAAGCTTGTAATTACTTAATTATTAGCTGGTGATGGAGTTTTATGTGGCAATAGTCTGCATAAACAGCTGAATTTCAGTCAGTGCTTACTAACACTATTGTACAAGTTGAGTGATGCATTCTTAATACCATAAACTAGCCTCATAGTGAGCATGTCGGTGTTAGAGCAGCTGTTAGTTCTGCACTTCAAATGTACCTGCTTAGAGAAGCATCTTGGTAGTCATAAAATGTGCCCTGCCAGTGGTTCTGTGAGGATTCAGTACTCTGCATTTGAAAAAGTAAAGTTTTGAAGTTCCATACTTGTTAAATTTGCTGGCATCTTCTTGACAAGATATTCTTGGTGTTAACTGCACTTCTCAGGTACTGCAATTCTGGGAGCATGATTACCATGTTTAGTGTGATTCTGCCATCCATTATCACCAACACCACCTACTTTTGCAGAGCTGTAGCAGTGGGCGTGATGCTATCTGGTTCACATTATTGGCCTACAATTCTGTACATGGGAAGAAAATAAACTTCAGGCTTGCAATACTGTGGATATACATTTTAATTCAGCGTTAGGAATAGTATCCATACCACTAACTTGGGATTATTTTTTTTTACAATGGGAAACTGCTTCTACCCAGGGGAGCACAGACCTTTCTTCCCACAGCATGTGTGGCTGCAGCAGGGCGTTGGTGTTTGGTCTGCAGGTAATACTGTTCACAGTGTGCCAAAACATCTTCACCTGGTCAAGATACTGTAGAAGTTTTTGCTGTGCAGACCTCTGTGTCACAGACAGCTTAATTGCTGTGACCCTAATGAATCCTCTTTTCCAGTTCAAGGTGAGATGAACCCAAGTACATGTGTCTGACTGACATAAGGGGAAAGAGCAGATGCTATCCAGGTGCAAGAGCTTACTTTGCCATATGAATGGGATAGGTTACAGAAAAGTTGTTGGTAGAGCTTCTTGGAAAAAACCAATATTCATCATACAATCTTACCATGTGCACCAGAGATGATGGCAAATTCTAACTGGTGCTAAAAGATGTGAATATTTGCTATACTTTGTACACAGTGATGATAAGTTGTGACAGGGATAAATGACTCCTTTAATGATAGCAGTCATCTGCTATAGAAAAGCGTAGTATTTCTGCAGGATGGCTTGTAACTTTAAGGTAGGCTAAAATGCTGCTAGACTTGCTTTTGTTGCTCATTTCTGGTCAAGCATGGTCCTGCACTGTTTTGTCTACATGCTGGAATGAGTGATAACCAGCCTCAGGTCACATTTGATCTTCTATTAATCAATCAGTATTTATTTTCAGTTCAACTCTTAGCAGGCATTGTCAAAGCCATGTAAGGTACTAGAGTGTCTGCATGGTGGGGTTCATTTTGCTCAAGGATTAATACGTTGGTATACTTGGCTTCTTCACCTCCTTGTCACCTTTGGTGCTTTTAGAAGGGATGAGAAAGAAGCTCCTGTCTCTCAGCTACACTTTATTCCTCAGTTCCTCACAGTTCATTCAGCTTTCATCGTTCTCCCTCTAGAATCCCAGGGTGACTTTCGTCCCCTTTGTCTCATTTCACTATCTCCGCTCAACAGCACTTTGCAGCCGCCTTCTTTTACAGCCAGCCCAGCTGTCCTTGGTGACAGTGGTCCCTTCCTTGGCCCCAAGGCAGAATGCCATATCTACACTGTCCCCACTGGGCTAAGTTTCCCTTAATGAGGCCAGTTATTCTGTCACAGGTCTGTATGTAATAACTATTGCAGAGAGGAATTTAAATTACAGGCCAACTTTAATTCCCTTACAGCTGACCCCAAAGAAGCATGAGCTTAAAGAACCTTGGCTACATTTTGAGCTGTGTAACTTTTATGTATTGCTGAGCAGGTTATTTTTACACTTGAAGCTTATATTTGAGTTCAAAGAACCTTCTTTCTTTCATGGTGACCAAGGAGCAGTAAGAAGAATGGGGTCCTGTAATTTGACAGTTGGTCCCTTTTGGGGGAGAGGCTGTTACTCTGTGCAGGGACCAATGTGTTTGCTGACTTTTCATTGTGCTGGTGTGGGCAGAACATAATATAAAGTGAGTGCTGGTTTCCTTTGACCTAGTAGAAGATAAGGATAAGATGTCTGTGATGACTTAATTAGATCTGTCATCTGTCCTTAATTCTGTTAAGCATGGAACTTGAGATGGCTGGTTGGAAACAGTAATTTTGGTTGAGCTTTCTTACACTGTCAGGTTGGGTATGGCAAGAATCCTTTTACCTTTATTCCTGTGGAGCACAGTACTTGAAGCTGCTTTGAGATTCCATGCTACTGATGGCTGATATTCAGCCAAACATAAACAAGGGACCAGCATCTTTGTAAAACTCTTTTGGGTGAGGTTGGACATGCTCAACTTACGGGTAGAGCAGATAAAGTGCCATAAAAATGGAGGAAAATGTAAGACAGTATTAGCAATAGCAATAGCAGGTGTGTGCTGCCAAACTGACCTGCTGCAGGGAGTTTGCTTCCGTAACTTTTGTCTTGTGATTGTCTTCAGGCCAGGCTGGCTGTAGGACAATGACAGACCAGCTGTTACTCGAAGGGAAATCTCACAAAGCTTGGCTGGAGGCATGTGACCTTTTCTTCTCAAATGTTAACATCATTTTGTGTTTTGTTACTTCAGACATTGATTGCAAAGACAGGCTTGACATGAGCTTACAGGCTGATACTCTTCTCAACTCTACCTTAGAAGTTCAGGGGCCATCTGATGGCCTGTTAGAAAAACTCTCTGCACAATAGCTATAGCTCCAGTGTTTCAAATGAAGGTAAGCAAAATAGTCATGAGTAGGGTTAGCTTTGCCTACAAAGCACAGGTTGCCTCAAGTTGACCAACTTTGTCTTCGATATGGTTTTCTTCAAGCACTTGCTGCATAAGGAAAACCATTCCTGCTGAAACTCCTGTGGGGCCCCCGGGAGGCCTGTCAGTAGATTATCCACCTTAATGCCTGCTGCAGAGCCCCTGTCACATCTTGTACTTCTCCCCATAACCCAGACAGTGCCACTAAGGCCCTCCTGTTGTATTCTACTCCTTTATTCAACCTGCACAGAAACCTTGGAGTGAGTCAGCTGCCCCAGGCATGTACATACCGTTCCGATTGCGGCAGCCTGTTCAGACAGTTGCCTCTCTGCAGCTGAGAGGACGAGCAGTCCTGCTCTTGGGGCTGGCACAGCACCTACCCTCCCCTTCAGGCGGGGTTCAGCTTGCCTTTGCATAAAGGATGAGGAGGCCATCAAGACACTCCTGTAGCGCCTTGCCCTAACCTGTAGATTTTGACCAATCTTGTCTCTTATCTCTGTTATCTCAAATCCTGTTGTACGTTCTCAGCGTAGCAACCAGACATAGGGAACTTCTGGAGAGAAGAGGGAGGAAGGAGACTGGTGGTGGTAATGAGAGCTTCTAGTGTGCCTTTCTTCTTCCTCTGTGCCAGGGTTGTCTGAAAGCTCAGTGGGAAGTGCTGTTTTGTAATGGGCTTTAGGAGCTTCTATTTGTGTTTCACTTGAATGTGCAAATGCAATGGCTGAAAATATGATTGTGAATGATGTTAAGTATTTAATGGTATATTCATGCTCTAGGGAGATGCTGCAAGAAATGGGCAAGTGCTGGGCAAGTGAGAATCGGTGTACAGAACAGATGGGAAAAGCTAAAGGATGATTTTATTAGTTATACAAGATACTGCATGGCAATTAATGGGATTGTGTAGGGTACATCAAATGCATTTATTTTGTAAACAAACCTTGTTCAGGAGATGTGTTTCTGGTGGTGATTTGATATGCTATTGGTCTTCCCAGTGGGAAGCTGGGAGATGTTTCTATTGTATCAGCCTTGTAGTCAGACTAGATAACAGAAGCTTCTAGTGCTGTTTGTATGTTCCCAATTATATTGGCATAACCTCGCGCGCCATGACAAGCTTAAAGAGTCAGACACATTCAAAAGCTTTCTAAAACCTAACATCCTGGGCAAAGCTGCAAGTTTTCTGGGTTTCATCATGTAGTTATTTTCTTTTAGGGGGAGAAAGGTGATTTCCAGAACTCCGTATTTTCACTTTGGCTACTTGAATGGCAAAGACCAGCAGTAAAGCATATTTTGTAAATTGCTTTCTTTACTCAGCTCTTACATGAGAGAAAAAATATCAGTGTGAATGGGCGTCTGTGTTTTTTATCACAAATGCTTTTTAAACTTCAATGTTTTTCAATAGGTTCTACTTCAGAGACAAGACTTACTTAAACTGTATGTTGATTTTAAGTAATGTATTTGGAATCCCAAAAATAAGAGTAGTGTCATAAGCTAGGCATTTAACTAGGTAACTCTTAGAAAAACAATCTACTGTTTCAGTAGATATTTAGTGCCTTTGCAACTAGTTAAAAGAAACAGAGAACTTCAGTCCTCATTGCAAAATGTAATAAATTTCTACTTGGGATTCAAAAAAGCTTTTCAAATTAATTCACAGATGGACTTGAGTTAATGGTTGCTTTTGCAGTGGTGCTGGTACGTGAATTTTCTAGGAAGAAAATAAAATTAATATCTTGTGAAACAGCAAGTTCCAGGTATCAAAATGGCTCTATTTTTCAAGTGCAAGTCTGTCATACAAGCCACAAGAAGTAAAGCTAATCCATTTTGTCAATTCAAATTGCAATACGAGAGGTCTATTTTCAAGTAATGGCAAATAAGCAAAATGAGACCACTGCGAAAGCCTGTGAAATGAATTGGTGTGTGCTGCAGCAGCATCTCAAACAAAACTGAATTTTGCAAAGCTTTAATTACTAGTTAACCAGATTCAAGATGGATCTGTATCTAAGCTAAACAATAGATACAGAAGAGCATTATGCGGAACATAACATGCCTCTAACCATTGTTTGTTCCACTTGATTTGAAGTTCCACATAACAAGATGCCATTTGGACTGGAGATTTACTGCATGCCTTACCTTTAGCAGCTATGCAGAAATTTTTTAATCATTTATAGTCATTACTCCAACTAGAAGATAACTACTCCTAAGCTTTATTTTTTTCTAGAAATCTTTTTTGATGTGTAGTTCATCATTGTAGGCTGGAGTATAAACTCAGTGCTTTTGGTAGCTGGAACTGAGTAACTGAAATCACTTACTTTGAGTAGCACTGACATCCATTTTTTATCTCTAATTAATTCAGACACAGCTTAAGCTGTGTGTATGTACACATACATACGTGTTTTGTAAGTATCTTACCTTCCATGTCATTTTAAGTTAGGTTGGGCAGTTACTGGGTAGTAAGTGCATCCAAAGCAATTGTAACCTCTTTGGGATGAGGACTCGAGAGTTCATTTTCAGTGTGATTTCTGCAGTGCTCAGGTAGAGGACTGTGCTTGAACATGTGGAAAGGAATATCCCTTTGCTATATGGGATATTGGTCCTGCCAGGTGTGTGGAACAGCCTGGATGTTTGTATGCTATGTGCAGGAGAAGAGGTAAGACCCGCTGGTCCAGCCTTCTGCCATCTCTTCAACAAGGAGCTCCCAGCTGTGGTGCTGCAAAGGCACTTTTCCTTCTAGCTGCCGGATGAATACCGGAGTTTTTCACCTGTTGTAGCAGCCAGAGGTACACCTAGGTTGGCAGTGGAGGGGCTCATAGCATGTGTGATCTCTTGCTTATGAAGGTAACCCAAGGCTGTTTTAGGGGGAGACATGGCGTAGAAATTCTCACATCTGGAGAGAGCACCCTTGTCACTCAACTAGCTTGCAACACATGACTCTGGCAGGGTTCAAGTACTGTGTAGAGAACACACTGTAGTGAATGTGAATGAGAAAGAGCAGTTCTCCACAGCTGATGGGATCTCAGGTCAGCATCGTGCAAGCTATTGCTGCCAATTCCCAGATGCAGTTAGTTGATAAAATAGAAACGCAATTAAATCACAGGCTGGGCATCTTGTCCTATCCTCTGTGTGTCCAGAACAAAGCAGTTTTCTCAGTGTAGGTATTGCACAGGTTACAACATGGCACCCAATTTTTTCTGTTAGTAAATAGTGTACTGAACTAATTCCATGCTAAGTTCTAGAGGATGCTTTATTTTTAATTAACTTCTGAGAAATATGAGTTGTGTTTGTATCCCTTTGCAAGCACTTGTGGCAACATAATCACAGGTAGAAAAGAGCGCCCTTGCGTTCTGCAGTCAGTGGGTGTTTATTTGTGGAACAAATGGCACTTAGAGTTCATCAGAACATAAATTTGCAATCCACATTTGAAATTCTTTCATCCATCCTTGCAAATAGAAATTGCCCTCTCCAGAATGACTCACACAAATTTCTGAGAAAACCGCCAGAGAAAATGGGTGCTAGGGCACATTCTTCAAGAAAGAAGGAGAACTGCTTCAAAACAATTCCCCGTGATGTCACAGAGGAGCTGGAGCAATGCTGCTTCGATTCATCGTCCCAACCTCTTCCAGCCTTTCTCCTTTCCTCACTGCCTCAACTCACAGAGAACTAGTCAGCAGCAGAGGTGATTGTGTGGGAAGTGACGCATCAGGGGAGAAAGACAACCAGAGAGAGGGATTAGAAAAATTCAGTAGTGAGTCTTTCAGCCCTGGGCAGGGATGCAATATGTCTACCAGGGAACTGTGAAGCTCCTGTGGATGTGGAGCAGGCTAGAAAGGACCCTGGTACAGTAATAAGGAAATAAGTGTGCTACTGGAGTGTGTTAAAGTAGTAAGCATGCCACAATGATTTGTGGCAGCTTAGTCTTTTCCTTGCTCTCCACATTTGTGTGTGTCCTATGTTGATGCATCTTAGGTCTGTGATCAGTAACAGTGGAATAAATACTCTTCTCTTACTAACTTGAATTACTGCACAAATTTCAGCAAGTTGTCTGTTGCTTTTTGTTCTGATACTGCTAGCGGGGCAGAATGAGCGAAGAAATGGCAAAATGCCTGTAGTTTTGTGCTTGTTTTAGCTTTTGAGCCCTGGTGCTCTTTGTCCAGTCCTAATGAGGATGGTTTGGGGCAGCCTATCAGCAACAGTAACACAAACCAAGGATCACGAGCTTAAACTTCTCTCTACTCAAGTAAGAGTGTTGAGCCATAAAAAGGGGTTACTTTCATAACAGCATGGAAATAAAACAGGTTGTTTAATTGAAAGTAATCCATAAACACTTACTATGTATAAATCCCGGAATAACTGGGCTGTTAAAAGAAAGATCAAAGAGTGATTTTTACTTTCACTGTTGGCTTCATTATAGAAATGCATGATTCATTACACTTTTGAGTGTCATGTGTATCTACTGAATTTGCAAATTAAGCAGACATCAATACAAAAAAGATGTATTTTATTGACATAAGGTAACAAGTTGTGCCAAATTTAGAATATGAACTAAAAAACCCCTCACACTTGCATCTGCTGAAAACATATCTGTGTTACTTTCTATACTGCTGAGGTGCATGTAAAACTACTTGGACAAATGCGTAATAGGGGTCCCTGCTTTAAGTGCCTCACGTGCTCAGGTTCAAGTGTAAGGAGATGCAGCTCTTACTCAGCAGGTGGGACCTGCATGGAAGGTAAGTCAGATCAGTCCAATTCTCTCAGCACTTGTGATATGCTGGTACCTATGTTGCCTGAAAGCAAGTTGTGTCAAGCCAGGCTGCAACCACTGTGTGGTGAGAGACTACACAGCAGTGTCACTTTAAGGTCCTGACTAAGATTTATTAACCCAGAATAGGGAACAGACATGATTGTTTTCACTACCATAACAGACTGGGAAAAAGGGATCAAAACAAAATCTGCCACTTGTTTCATTCTTTATGGCTTGGCAAATGCTGTAGGAGAAGGTCAGTGGATGCCCACCCGTCAATACAAGAAGGTGATAAATATGTCAGATTGTGCTTGGTGCATATTTCCTTTGTAAACACTTTGAGTTGATGTATGTATGTTTGTTTTAAATTAGTCGCATCGAAACATACAGTTTCTCTCCCTTAGTTGCTTTGTCTTGAGAAACAAATGTGTAGAGTCCTATGATACGATGTCTCTGGATGCACAACCTGAAGTGTATCAGCGTGAAAGAAATAGCAGCAGGGAAGATCATCCTGCTCATATTCAGAGCAATTTTGGCAGGCTCTAAAGGCATAGCTGTGTCCAGTTGCATTATCTTAAAGAAAAAGCGGTGCCCTTAAGGCAACTGGGAGACTTTTAGAGTGGCAGGGGCTTGGTTTGGAGAAGTGCAGTTGAGGCAGACATAGACCCCTCCTCTAGGGCAGTGCTGTGGGCACTGGGGATCCAGGCCCAGACCCTGGGCTTTAGCCCGGGCAGCCCTCTGTGCCACTTTGAGCTGCTTCTGGGTACTTGCAGTTACTGGCTTCAGGCTTCCTGGCGGACTGTGTGCCAGCACTGGATTTACTAGCACAGATGTATTCCCCATCACATCGTGCTCCTAACACAGTCCTTATGCCTTATACAGGTCCTCTAAAGATAACCGCAGTGCCTACTTGCCAGTGTGAATCTGTGGCACCTCACTGCTGGGCTGCAGTCTTGTTGTTTGACCTGAGGAGGGCAAAGGCAGCACCAGATGGGCCCTTCTGACTGGTACAGCCAGAGTTTTGATGAGGTGGAAAGTAATATCTTTGCTAGCAGCTGGTGATGAAGTGGTCTTGAAGGAAATGTTAGCTCTGGGTATAGCTCAATCCAGGAGGGAGAACAATGGTGTTTTGGAAACAACTTATGTGGGTAGCCTCCTGCACCTACAAAGAGGTAGCTTATCCTTTACTGGAAAAAGTTAACATGTTTGTGGGAAACTTAAACAGCGCAGTGAAAACAGGAGTGTCACAAGTGACTCGAGACAAGATGCCATAGACTGTGTTTCAAAGATACACAGTATTTAATTACTGTGCTGATATCAACATAATCACAGTACCCATCCAGTGCCTGCGGAAAACAGTTCTGGTTTGAACTGTGTTCAGGGCTGTGGGTCACGATGCAGTCCACATGTGTTCAAGTTTGCTTAACAATATGATTTCTGAGGTGTGACTAAGTAACACTAAATATTCATGTAATGTCTCTTACCTGGGTAATTCATGTAACTGTGGAAAAATAAAGCAGATAACTGCTTTGACTGATCAAAAGCCCAGAAATGTCTAAAGCTGTGCATGCGTTGCTGTAAGTTGTTGCAAGGCGTGTGGTTTTAGTGATGAATTTTTACCTCGAAAGGCAGATCAGGGTGGTTGCCGGGGTATCTTACTGCACTGGGTGACAGAGTGTTCGAATGGCCACAGACACATAAAACAGAAAGAGAAAGCAGGGTGTGTGTTACAGTGCATCAGCTATTTGGCGGTACTTGCCCAAGTGTGCCTTCTTACCCTGCGGAAACCCTGATGTAACAGGTTCCTGGGGGTGAGCCTGCGCAAATTGCGTTCTCCAGTTACACTGGAAAGGCCCACATGCTGTAAGTTCACACCCCAGTTTGCTTTGCAATAGCTCATTTGCATACCAAGTCCTGATTTTTGGTGTTTGTAACAGAAATACTTTGAATTCCAGAGGGAAACGCATTATGAAGATATCCTGTGACCCTGGGATGATATTTTTAAAAGATCTTTCAGAAGAATTAACAACTATCTAACTTTGGGCACTCATCAGTCTGATAAATGTGCTGAAAAGTACCCGTAACACCATGGCATAGGCATGCTAAAATATATTTTCATTTTTAATCTACTGTCACTTTCCTTGCTGCTGTCAGACCCTTTTCTCCCCTCCCCATGGATAGGAGTTTTGGCATGATTGCAAACAATAAAAATCCTTTGGGGAGAGAGGAAAATATTTTCCTCTTGTGAAGGGATTATCTCTTTTAATGCTGACCTTTCTGCTTGTGCCCTGAGAGATTACAGGACGGTGCCCGAAGTGTAACGTCTCCAGCAGCGAGCAAGTGTTCAGGCTCGTTATGGTCACTTGCTAACTTCAGTTGAGAAACCTAACTACTGAGACAAGGCCTTGTCACGGTGTGGGTGCAATTATATACCAAAGTTAGTAAAAGATTTTTTACAGATTAACAAATTTTTTTTTCAACTTATTCCAAGGCCACTCTGCTGGGTTAGTTTTGTGATGGAAATAAGCTGTGTCGTCAGCATAGATTTAAAGAACACATTTAGCTTTGTTCTTTGCTATCATGATGCATACTAGAACCTGCAGGACTTCCAGGAAAGGGTTATTTCCTATAGAAAAGCCCATGCATGAGTTTGCTCTCTCTTTATTACTGGTAATATGTAACAATCACGCGGTGTGAACAAAAATTGTAAGAATCTTTCATTCCGTTGAGGAAATTGCCAGCCACTCAGGATGTGGTGGTTTGGTTTTCTTTATTTGAGCAGTCTTTACATTATGGATAGCTGTAACATCAATTAGCAGTTCTGTTAGCCAAAGAGGACTTTATGCACAGCACATTCAGACACAAACCCAGTATTTTTCTGATTCCTTTAGTGAAAATGCTGATCTGACAGTGTAGCCATTGGCAGTCAAGTTGTAACTAGTGTTATGCTCCAGGACTTGATTTGTTCTTCCTTTTCAGCACCCTCTAGAATTTTCTTTCTGTATCAGACATCTTTTTGTCCCCAGTTCTCAAAATATTTGTGCCTCTGAAGCAAACAGGCAACATTAATAACAGCACAGAATTTAAAGGTGTTCTTAGCGAGCGGAAACAGATAATCTGAAGTATAGAGAATTCCAAAGCAGCAAACCCACCATGTGCTGACCTTTGAGCAGAGAAGGTGCTGTCAACCCAAGCACCTGATGGGGTAACTGAGCATCTGACTCAGACCCCTGATACTCTGTGGCCATCCATGTTAGTGATGCTGGAGAGTGCAATCGGTGCTGTGTATCCGGTGGCTCTTTGGGCTGGCAGGATGACAACTGCAACAGACTGTCAATATCATGTGCTCGGCTTTACTTTTTCCCCTTAGGGTATTGCATGTTAAGCTCAGCTGGTAAAACCCAGCACATCTATACTTGATCTCCATTTGTCCTGATAACTGCATGTGCTCAGTAGTGTGCTGTTGGACTACTGCTCTCTAGCTGGTTTACTCCCTTTACTGCAAACACTGCAGCAGCAAGGAATGGACGCTTTGTTCTAGTAGTTAGAAATAGTTTGAGAGAAGGCAGATAATTTTACATTTATTTTATGTTATTTTATATTATTTCATTTCTTCTTGACTCCTTGCCAGTACCATGCCTATAGACATCACTGGGCTAAAAAAGCACTCTGATTTCTCATATATAATTTTAGGGGAGATTTCTCCCTGAAGGGAAAGGATTGCTCCATACTTACCAGAGAGGGCAGCGGTGCTTGTTTTTCCCTATCTATATTTGCCATGTGTCCAGCTTGAATTATTTTAATCGTACTTTGTTTCTGTTTAGCAGCTGCATGACAAATTGAATCTTCATCTTTCATTCCCTTTTTGTTAGTCCCCTCACTTCTCATAAACCCCCCCACACAGCGTGATGTACTTCTGAGTTTTAGTGCTCTCTTTTGTACAAGTGCACTGCGTCATTCTGTGCTACGTTAACTCCCTGTCCTGGCAACCTTCTCCTTGCAGTACAGTCTGAGGTGGGGTGGGTTTTTATCTGCCACTACTGTGCACTGATCAACTGATTCTGGACTGCTCTTTTTCTTTATTCCTTTCAGTCCAAGTGCAACTCTTCTATTGGGCTTAATTGATAACCAGGTGTTTCATTGTTCATCTGCTTGGAACCCATATCTGGTGGCTGTCTTTGAAGTCAGTGATATTACATGAGAACATGCAGAATATCTAACTGTTGCTTGTCTTTTTACAGCAGTAGGTTTTTTCCACTTCTTCCTATAGCTATTGTTATTTTTGCTGCGGATTTTTGACCTGTGTAGCTAAAATAGTGTTTCCTATTTTTTCAACTGTGGGATAAAGTATCTTAGCTTAAAAAACATCAGATTTGTCCCTCTAACATGGACAAGGTACTTGGAGGGTCAGAGACTCCTACGCTTACTGCATGGCTTACAAATGCTCATGTGAATGTGTTTTCATTAATATTCGTGGAACGCTCTCATTCTGCAAACGGTTGTGTGAACGGTATTTGTCATGATCTACTTATTCTACCTAAGCTTCCAATGGAAGCTGAACATCCTAGGCCAGCACTTCTTTCGAGGCTGTAACAGGTTACTCATTTCATCAAGCAGGCTGTTTGCAACACTTTGTGTTTAACTGCATGTCAGCCATAGGAAATCACAGATAAGCTACAAGATTGGTTTCTCTATGGGAATTCATGTCGGCTTGTACACAACTTCTTTAGCTAACTCTATTACTGTGTGGTTATTATCAAGTAGATATATGTGGTGCTGACAGCTCCTGACAGGAGAATGCTTTATTACATAAAAGTTTGCAAAGAAAAAACCTGAACATTACAACATGACAGGCTTTTATGCCCAGAAAGCTACATATTGGACAAGGATCCACATAATTAATATTAATTATAATAACGTGTGACAATCGAGAAAGAATAACAGGAGATTCTGCTCATGAGTCAGGACCTCAATAGAACAGAAGAAATGGAGCCAGCCAGAGATGGATGATGGGAGAACACTGGCACTGAATAATTCATGAGAGCACACAGTATATAGTATGTGAGGCTGGAGCCTTTTAAAGGCTTATGAATAGACCACAAATGTCACACAACTCAGGTAAGTAAGGAGGACAAGGATGGAGAATCTACATATGACATGGCATTAAACTGCTAGAGTTAAAAGGTCATACTTTCCATGTGAAATGTGAATGATCTGGAACAAAACCTGCAAGATATATGTAATATGTAATTTTGAAGGAAACAAAAGCAAATATGACCCTCTTAACCATGTTGCTAATTTAAAGGCTTGTTAGCTGCATGTTTTTGGCATTTTAAAAAATAAACTATGATTAAACTTCGGCTAGTGGAGGGTGTCCCTGCCCATGGCAGTGGAGTTGGAACTAGAGGAGCTTTAAGGTCCCTTCCAACCCAAACCAGTTTGTGATTCCATGACTAGAAAAGATGTCTTGTGCTGAATGAGGATTCCACTACAGATGTGAATGAGTGTATTTTTGGGGAATACATATTTCTGTTGAGAGACATTCAACTTGAAAGAAAAATATTAAGTGCTAAGGCTTGCCAACAGGATTTAATTGTGAACCTTGAATTCTGATAGCTTCTTGGAAGTCAGTTAACTTTGATCATCAGCCTTGCCAGTGATTGGCCAGGTCCATGCTCCCTTCTTGGGTTGTGAAGTTGTATAACTGGCATTTACAAGGGTCTGATGGATGCCTCTAGGTAGTCCCTTTAATTTGCTCAAACAGAAAAAATCAAATATTTACTGCAATACATAAGTAGGAAATCAGAGAGGTTTGGGCTATTGTTTTATCTATGCAGCTATTAGACTGCCAGTTTTCTCGTGTCCAGTGAAGCTGTTGATTTTATTCTTACAATGGTAGAAAGTAAGAAAAATCTTAGGTTAAGTGTGGGAAAGGTTAAGCGCATAGACTCTGGGCTGGAGAGCATGTCTCTGCAGTGGTGTGAACAGCAGCCTTCAGGTTTGCAATACAGCCAGAGGTGGCAGCTCATCTCAGATGGTCGGAGTGGGGCTGCATCGGGTAGGCAGCCCTGACACTGCTTCCAGCTCTCTTCAGTGTGGGTGCCTGTGTGAGTAACAGGCCTTTGAAGCCTCGTTTCTTTGAGATCATTGCAGGACAGTTACCTGCCAGTGCAGTTGTTCAAGGGTATCTGGTTCGATGACAAAAGCCAACAGCATATGAACCTGTGCTGGGAAATAGTAATAGCATCTGGCCTCTGGGGAGTGATGCAGCTCGGACCTGGAGAGTGAGGTAATGTACTGACAAAGTTGGGGGATTTTTTGGTACTAACTTGGTATTCTGCTGCAGCTTTTCCTGGTGTAACCAACAAGAGTTTTCACAAAGTCTGAAATTTACTGATACTGTTATGATATGTTCTCTGTCAGATATTTGGATAGTAAAGTGAGTTTATTTTACACTGCCCTCCCTTTCTCGTTTCTGATGTGACAGATTTGTGTTAATGTATATAGTTGCACAGTAGAGGTTGTCACAGGAAGTGAGATGTTCTGGCAGATGAGTAAAGGGCATTTGGGAACTATCAGTGTTGGGAGTGGTGTGGGAAATAATTTGGAAGCTGGGTATGAGCATGTTGTTTCTGCTTGCAGCACTGAAGGAGCAAACAATATAGTTTCAACTTCCAATTCAACTGAAGTGCAAGGATAGCTCATGCTGCATTACTATTGTTCTGTCTGTCAACAAATCCAAGAAAGTTGTGTTGCATGAGTTCTCATACAATTAATATTATCTTGATTTATTCTGGTGATGAGAATTAAGGGTAAAATTTTTTCGGTCCCCTCATCTGGAGCTGTAGCTAAGTGGGAGCACTGGCCTGTTCATAGAATTATAGAATGGCATGGGTTGGAAGGGACCTCAAGGATCATAGAGCTCCAACCCCCCTACCACAGGCAGGGCCACCAACCTCAGGTCTGGATCTACACAAGGTTGCCCAGGGCCCCATCCAACCTGGCCTTGAACACTTTTTTGAACACTTCAGGTATGGGGCATCCACCACCTCTCTGGGCAGCCTCTTCCAGCACCTCACCACTTTTTCTGTAAAAAGCTTCCCCCTAACATCTAATCTAAACCTTCTCTCCTTTAGCTTTAATCCATCCCCCTTGTCCTGCCATTGTCTGCCCTTTTAAAAAGTTGAATCCCCTCCTGTTTATAATCTCCCTTCAGGTACTGGCAGGCTGCAATGAGGTCCCCCTGCAGCCTTCTCATCTCCAGGCTGAACAACCCCAGCTCCCTCAGCCTCTCTTTGTAGGGGAGCTGCTCCAGCCCTCTAATCATCTTTGTGGCTCCTCTGAACCCTCTCCAACAGTTCCACATCTTTCTTGTACTGGGGGCCCCAGCTCTGGACACAGGACTTCAGATGGAGCCTCACAAGGGCGGAGTAGAGAGGGACAATCTGTCCCTGCTGGCCACCCCTCTTCTAATGGAGCCCAGGATACCATTGGCCTTGTGAGCTGCAAGAGCCACTGCTGGCTCATGTTAAGTTTCTGATTCACCAGAATCCCCAAGTCCTTCTCAGTAGGGCTACTCTCAAGAAGCTCTTCTCTCAGTCTGTATCTATGTCTGGGATTCTTCCGGCCCAAGTGCAAAACCTGAACTTGGCAGTATTGAACCTCATTAGGTTCACCTGGGCCCATCTTTCCAGCCTGTCGAGATCCCTCTGGATGGCTTCCTTTCCTTCTAGTGTGTCAACCACACCACTCAGCTTGGTGTCATCTGCAAACTTCCTGAAGGTGCGCTCAATTCCATCATCGCTGTCATTGATAAAGATGTTAAAGAGAACCAGTCCCAAGACAGACCCCTGGGGTACACCGCTTGTCACCGGCCTCCACCTGGACATAGACACATTGACCACCACCCTTTGGCTACTGTCTGTTAACCAGTTTCTTATCCACTGGATAAGAGGTGATGCTCACGGGCCTGTAATTTCCTGGGTCTTCCTTGCTCCCTTTCTTATAAATGGGAGTGACATGACCTTTTCCAGTCCCCAGGGACCTCTCCTGACAGCCACGACTTTTCAGATATGATGGAGAGAGGCTTGGCAACCACATCAGCCAGCTCCTTCAGGACCCTGGGATGCATGTCATCCAGCCCCATAGACCTGTAGACATTCAGTCTCATGAGGCGGTCTCAGACTTGCTTGCCATTATAGTGGGAGGGGATTTGCTCCCCAGGTTCCCATCTAGAGTTCTAGGGATGCAAGGTTCTGGGATTTGAGAATTATGAGTATCCTGGCTGCCAGAGAAGACTGAGGCAAAGAACTCATTCAGTACCTCAGTCTTCTCATCAGTTGCAGCCAGTTCTCCTTTCTCATTTACCAAGGGGGGTACGGTCTCTTTTGCCTGTCTCTTCTGGCCAATGTACCTGTAAAATTCCTTCTTCTTGTTTTTAACATCCCTTGCCAAGTTCAGTTCCGTCTGTGTCTTGGCTTTCCTGACCCTGTCTCTGCAAGTCCGAACAGCATCCCTGTATTCTCTCCAGGCTACACACCCTTGTTTCCAGAGCTTGTTTTTGCCTTTCTTTTCCCTCAGTTTGTCCAGCAGGTCCTTGCCTAGCCATGCTGGTCTCCTGCCCACTTTCTTATTTAGAGGGACAGAGAGCCCTTGAGCTCTCAGAAAGGCATCCTTAAAGAGTAGCGAACTTTTCTCAACATTTCAGTCTCTAAGGACCCCCTCCCAGGAGATCTTGGCCAACATCTTAAACAGCCTAAAGTTTGCTCTCTTAAAGTTCAGTGTCCTGATCCCACTCTTTGCCAGGCCCACGTTCCTTGAGATCGCAAGCTCAACTAGGGTATGGTCACTGCAGTCCAGGCTGTCTCCAACCTTAACAGCTATAATGATCTCCCCCACATTGCTGAGCACCAGGTGCAGCACTGCATCACCTCTGGTCAGTCTGTCCAATACCTGAACCAGAAAGTTGTCATCTATAGACTCCAGGAATCTCCTGGATCTCTTCCAGCTTGCCGTGTGGTTTTCCCAGCAGATGTCCAGGTGGTTAAAGTTCCCCCACAGGAGTGCCTGTGACCGCAATGCCTCCTGCAGCTGAAGGAGGAAGGCCTCATCAGTAGTCTCTCTTTGATCAGGTGGCCCGTAGTAGACCCCTATCACCAGCTGTTCTTTATTAGTCCCATCCCTAATTCTGATCCTGTTCACCTGCTGTAACACCTAGAAACAATACAAGATGTTCCTTTTAGCAGGAGAGCTTATTTTTGCTGTAAGACTGAAAATCAACTTTACAGTTAACATAGAGTTACTTTACATGTGTACTGCACAAGCTTGGATATAGTGGCAAAATGGTTTAGGTGCTGGTTTGTTTTTCAGCAAACTTTTGTATTTGAACAGAGTTTAGGACAAGTAGTAGATTACTGCATCACATTCAGTGTTTTGCTGGCATCTTTTCCACCAAGGAGCTGAAACTTCAAAGTATACAGAAATAGCACATCTAGAAGACAGGGAATCAGTTCCTGTCTAGGGAGTTGGGAAGGCATCCATAACTATGGCAAGGTGATCGCTGAAGACACTTACTTGCAGATGTGATTGTAAGAGCAGATGGGAAAAAGCACTTAGCTGAAGAAAATCTGTTACTGTAACTGAAGTCTGTTTCAGGAGCGCGCATTAATCCTAGCTTTAGGTGGAGTTAAGCTTTTGAATAACCAATAGGAGTTGGCTGGCAAGATGGTCTCTTAACACGTGTATATGCTAATGTAAATGTCATAATGCAAATTTAAGTACTGGAGAACATTATGTGGATTTGGGAAAATCCCTAAAATTTTAATTCCATAAGCAAAATATTATTTTGGCAGCTCATGACAGAAATAATCCTGCTCCCAGATGTTTCATTACTATTGCAGTTGAGACTAGTTGCATGGTCTTCCTCAAGACAGCTCTAAAACAACACAAAAGCTTCTTGGTATATGAAGCAACTGAATTGTACAATGGAGCAAAGAACCATGTCTGAACTCAACATTGCATGGTCTTCTAAGGAAACTATGTCAGAGGATAGAGTGGAAGAAAACTCTTGAAACTAAAGAAGGGACAGGTAGCCTTCTATAGCTTTTATATGGATGCCATGATATGCTGTATGCCTGAGTTCACAGGCTCCATACTGACAACTGACTTGGTCACTCAGTAGCTGATATTGAGGAATCTGAATATTCAGATTGTTTCCAGAGCATTAAGACTTCTGCATCCTTCTCCAAGGAAGAAAAATGAAAAATAACACTACTGCACTTTGTTATATACCTGTTTTGTCAGCAAGTTCAAATGTGGTTGTATTTTTTTACTCAAAAAACCCCTAGATCGTAATGGAAATGGCTAGTTGCTGAAAAAAATGTGCAGAAATACTTGGGAATGTGTTGATGTTGTATGGAGAGCTGTGGATATTATCTGTTGCTTTTTCTATAAGAACTGTGGGGAAACCTCAGGTAGAGAAGCACTTGAATCTTTAAAGTAATAGTTAGATTTCAGTGTTTACATTTATTGACCTATGTTTCGGTGACATAAATTGAACCACATGATAAGTGTTCGTTACTGCTCAAGGTGATTCTTTCCTGTTGCTTTAGTTGTTAGAAACTGAGTTTTGTAGGTTGTATAAATCTAAAGCTGTATGAAGAGAACCTTATCCTCTTTCCATCTAGAACATGTAGGAAAGAAGAGCTCTGTGGAAAGAAGAGCTCTGTAGAGAAGGACCTGGGGGTCCTGGTCGATGTCAGGTTGGCTATAAGTCAGCAGTATGCACTGGTGGCTAAGAGGGCCAATGGGATCCTGGGATGCATCAGGGAGAGTGTGGCCAGTAGGTCACAGGAGGTGATCCTCCCCCTCTACTCTGCCCTGGTCAGGCCCCACCTGGAGTACTGTGTCCAGTTCTGGGCTCCCTGGGATAAAAAAGACAGGGATCTCCTGGAGAGAGACCAGAGAAGGGCTACGAAGATGATTAAGAGCCTGGAACATCTATCCTATGAGGAAAGGCTGAGAGAGCTGGGGCTGTTCAGCCTGGAGAAAAGAAGACTGAGGGGGGATCTAATCAACGTTTATAAATATCTTAAGTATGGGATGCAGGGGGAATTGGCCAGCCCCTTTTCAGTGTCTGTGGAGACAGGACAAGGGGCAACGGCTGCAAATTGGAGCACAGGAAGTTCTGCACCAACATGGGGAAGAACTTTTTCACAGTGAGGGTGACAGAGCCCTGGGACAGGCTGCCCAGGCAGGTGGTGGAGATATTCTGAAGATATTCAAGACTCGTCTGGACGCCTATCTGTGCAGTATGAGCTGGGGAGCTGCTTTGGTCAGGGGGGTTGGACCTGATGATCTCTCGGATTCTGTGAAATACATTTTTGTCTCTTTCTGCTGTCTTTCATCAATCTGTAGTAAAAGCTGTGCCTGTCCCCTCAGGGTCCTTCAGAGGTGGTTTTGCACATCCACCGCTATGGCAGCAGACCCCCACTGTCCCCAGGTGTGGGTGCAGAAGAAAAGTGGCCTTGGTAGGCAGTCCTAGTAAGTAAAGCTGTGCTGTGGCATGCCATCCCATGCCAGATCACGCCTGCACGCATCTTGGTTTTGTAGAGATGCGCAGCCAGTTTGACTTCTCTTCTAAAGTAATTGGTAATTAATTAATTACCAAGTACTTTGCAAAAGAAATTTAAACAATGAGGTGCCAGCTAAACTGGGTATTTCTTAAAAGCTCTAACCGTAAATTGTCGGGGAATCGGTTGCCCTCAGCCTCTTGGCGCGGCTGCTGGGGAGGCCCCGGGGCCAGCAGCCCCGCCGGCCGCCTCAGCGCCTCTTGGCAGCGCTGTCTCGTGCCAGACTGCTTCCCGCTTCCCGCTTCCCGCCTCCGGGCGGCGAGCGGCGCCCGCCAGGGAAGACGAGCCCTTGGTCGCGGCCAGCCTGGCGGCTGTCTTCTCCTCCAGCTGGTACCAGTTCGGCCCCTGAGCCTTACCGGGGACTGGCAGGGTGGAGTGGGAACATATTCGAGTTTTCCGGAGGAAGGCACCACGGCCCCTGGGAGGAGGGCGGGCCGGCGGGCGGCCCCGGGCCGGGCTGACCGCCCCTGTGAGGGGACGCCTCCTGCTGAGGGAACAGCTCAAAACCGGTCCTTTGGCCGAGCCCCTTGTCTCCCTGACAGGACTGGTTTACAAGAACCTCTTCTGGTACTTTGACTCTTCGATGGTAGCTTGATTATTTCAGTGACGCACGAGTCCATTGCCGTTCTGCAAACTACTCCTTCTTTTCTGTGGTAATTGATGCAACTGTAGAGTCTGAGTGGCTTCTTGACGTGTACTGCTCAGAGCTACGTGGCTGTTCATATTTGATTGTGACTCTTCTGTGGTTTCAGTAAGGTCCCATTTAACAGCCTCCTGACAAAAATGGCACTTGCCCCTGGAAAGTGGCAACGTTCAAAATCCAAGGGAGAGGTGCATGCACATGTGGTGGTGTCACCAACCATCACCTGGACAGTCAACATAAATGAGAGGCTCCAAATGAGTCTTGCTTACAGCTCTCTTAAGCTGCTTGCATTCCTATAAACTATGTTTTACAGTAAATACACTGTTCCTTTTTCCAGCTGCAGGGTAAATCCTATCTGCAAGTTCAAAAGTGGATTTTTCTGTGTCAAGAGTCATCTTAAAGATGGAAGTTCTCACTGGGAACCTTCTTCTGTGAGCAGATTTCTCCTGGACTGCTGAAGACTCATATGTGGTGAGCAGAGTTGTTACAAAATATGAAAGAACAGGGTATGGCAATAAAGCTACAGACTAGAAATAAGGAGGTATTAGAACTTTTTAAAATAAAATACTATTTTATATAGTGTATGTTTTCTGGTTTGTGTTTTAGTGGCATTTAAATATTGCAAGTGCTTAAAAATTATTCCATTACCCACTGGGTTAGGGAGAATGACAAGAGAACGTGTTCATACTGTTGTTTAATGGTACAAAGCCTAGCAAGTTCATTGTCACTTGCACCTTTCCTCCTTATTCCTTCCACTGTAGAGTTGCTCTTATTTTTTTGATGTGTCTTTCATATTGTGCTGCCTTGTACAAAAACTTTGTTTGGCTATCTACTTGAATAGGGGAGTGAGGGGAAGGAGGAGAATGTATCTTATCCCCTCTCCCCATCTCAGTGTAGCAGTGGAGTGTACTTAAGTATGTTTTGGATTTTTTTGGAGGGCTGGGGTTGTAGTTTAGTGTGCTACAACTTTGTGGGTTTAGAGGCTTGAGTAGTACGATTTAATGAGTGTTCTGTCAGTATTGCTGCTTCTAGTGTCCTTGGCTATTATGAGGTATAGAGAATATCTGATATCTAGGACTTCAGAGAACTTACTTGGAATTTTAGAACATCCACCAGTAATAAAATAAAAATACAATTGATGTTTGGTCATACAGTGGTCATGATAAAGGAGGGCTGACTATAAGGAGCTTAGAGTGAGGATGGATCTATTCCAAACACGTTTTACACTCTTCGGAAAATTTAAGGAAGTAGCATGTTGAGAAATTTCAATTTAATTATGAAAAAAAAAATCAAATCAGAGTGCCTGGCTGAAATCTCTTTGACTGGAGCAGTAATATTCCTTTCTGCTAAGCAGTTAGATCAGTTTTATTGTAGACAGAAGCTAAAAAAAAACCCTAGGTTTTTTATTTACTGTTTTTTTTAACACTAAGAAGCCTGGTTTGAATTGAATGACATCTTGTAAGGGACTTCTGCCCATGTTGTTATGCTAAATGAAGGAAGAGGGGAAATGTTCTGTTTTCATTCTTCTCCATATGATCCCAGAGTATTTGATAAGCTCTTGCCTTACCTACTTCCAACCTAACATACCCGAGCTATGTAAACAGTGCTCAAACTCTGTAGATAAACCTCTCTTTAATTATGGAGAGACACTATTCTCTTCTCAGAATGGGAAACTAACTCAAGCTGTAAGCCTCGCTTTTGACCTATGACAATACTTCACACTTCTATAGAGCCTTCCATAAGAGGATCTCCACATGCCTCACAATCATTAACAAATTTAACTTGCCAGCTGTCTTGTGAGGTAGGTGAGTACAGTGTTAGTATGCTGCTTCTACAAATGGGGAAACTGAGAGGCATGATTTCAGCTTTATTGCCTGAAAAAGCACTTTGCAGAATATACAGAGGACACACTTGTCTGGGGGAGGTTACAGCATAAAGGCAGACATAAATGGATACAAGAGAACAAAAGAGGTTGGGGCAAATGAAGAGGAGAAAAGCTGCAAGACTAGGTGGTCACTTTGGTAATGATATGCAAATCTTAGTGCCATGGATGTGGATTTTTTTGGTAAGACTTCAAATCTCAGTGATGTCACATTTGCAGTATTAAAAACCAGGGACAGTTTTGGGAAGCATCATGGATGTTGGTAAAATGATGCTAAGCAGCATATAGTTCAGATGGTGGGAAGAAAACAGATTAGAAGTGGTTTATATATCAGAAAACAAAATGTAAAGGTTTGCATGCTAATACTTGAGTAAGACTTGGCCAACTTGGAGTCCTTGGGCTTAAGTGTGGGAGAAAGCAGAAGTCTTTATCTTCTCCTAGCATACTGCTAGCTGCTTTGTCAGGCCAGCCTAGAGGGCTTGCCCGAAAAGGTCAGGCCAGCAGTTCACTGGAGAGTAAAAGCAACAAGATACAATAATTCTACTTCAAGCTACTTTTCTCACCTTTTCTGAGTAATCAGCCTTGGGTGATAGACACTTATAGATGACTCTGAGGAAAAGGAAGTGTTCTTTCTGTGGCATGTTAAAATCTGTGGGTGTTTCTGTAGTAACTTTGGAAATCCAAACCTATTTCCCAGTGTGACAAACTCAATTTGACTTCGTTCTGAGCCTCCTGCTATTTGTGATTGTGTTAAGTTAAGGAGTAATCTGTAAACATAGTAGCAATGGTGGCTGCAAAGCCTAGAAAGGTTACTAAGGAGATTCTGAGGAGTTACCAAAACCCCCTTAAATTTAAAAAAGCATGGATGGATCCATTGAAATTCCCATGAGCATTGGAGGCTGCATAACTCCTGCTTTCTGGACGTAGAAGTGTACCACTATTAATTTTTGTTACATAAAGGATTGTGACATTTTGGATAATGACTATCTAAAGTATTTGCTTTGGTGCTGCTAATGCTTTTGTAAGATGCATTAGGTCTTGAATTAGCAGTTGTCTCCTGTTTTGGTGCCAGCAGGTACAACTGCAACCTGTATGCAGCAGCTAAACAGTGTTTCCCCTCTTACACTCCAGCAGTGGGCCCTTGCCTCTAGGATTCTTGTTCTTACCTAGTTTAGCATCTTCTATTAGAAGATAGAAGGCCTTCAAGACTGGAGAGAGGGAAGTGGCTTCAAAGTGCCTTACTCAAGGCTCTAGAAATGGCTATTACTGTGTTTTATTTTTAACTGTAATATATTTCTGGATATAAAAATAGACAAATTGGTAGGCTTCATCCAAAGGATCAGTTTTGTAAAGTTGCTTGCAGGGAAGGGGAAAATCCAGCTTGACTACTGTGTGCTGGAAACTATTGGCTATGTTTTGTTTAATATTTGTCACTAGCACCACTTAATGTCAAAAGCTTGTTCAGCTTATGATTTAAAGTCATACAATGCAATGCATAATTGTAAGTAGGAGACATTTGTGCATCTGGTATTTAAATGGAGTACGTGTACTTTGCATTCCAGAGCATCCCTAAACACTGCTGTTAGAATTGTCATTTTAAAAATATGTTTTGTCCTGCTTTTAGAGCACATTTAATCTTTTCCCCATTAATCTGCTTTCCCTAAACCTTTCCCTAATTCTTCTGAAGGATCCCCCACCTGCTGTGCAGGCTACACAACACAGTGAATCTAATCATGTCTGGAATTATCATTTTTATCAGTTTAATCCATATTTTTCTGTTATTTGTTTTCCAAAGCCTTAGACATTTTATGCACTGTGGTGTGTAATGGAGCAATTGTGGCGGCTAGTGTGTCTTCAAAACAGTGGTGACAATACAGTTAAAATAATCAATTTAGATTATTTTCTGGAATGCAGCATTAGTGTTCCATGGATGTTAAGCTTGATTCTTAAATTTATGGAATATATTTTAAACTTCAAATTGTAGATGAGCTGAGAAATGTCCCTCTCTGTTAGAGCAACTCATACATTCTTGCTTGTACGCTCAGCATTCTGAATTTGATGACATACTTGTTTCATATGGAAGTCTTGTATTCATATTTTGTGGAAAGTTTTCATGAAATGACTTACAGCTAAGACAGCAGCAAGTGTTTTCTTTATGCTATGATTGGCTATCATGAAGTACAGCTTCAAACATTTGAGAACACCAGCTTAATTCAAGCAGGCTTTTTTGTGAAACTCATCTGAATTTACAGCAGTCGGAAGATGAGAATTTGATTTGGTGTTTTATTCTCTTACCCTTATTACCTGTGCAGCTTAGAGTCATTTATCAGATGCTGGTACTGGCAAGGTCTTACTCTAACAGAAAGTAACTGCTAGCAATAGCCTGTACTAATTTGGCGGGGGATGTTTTGCCATTGATGAGATGCTTTTAGGAACAAGCTAGATGACTTAATCTGGATGCCACAAATTAATAGCTATAGAGATATCATACTGGCTTTCAGGTTTCATCCTTTCCTTTGTATATATCAGAGCTGCTTCAGACAGAGCTTTTTTCACTTTTTCTCTCCTGCTCCTGCCTTTCACTTCTTGTTTTGCTGTGAGGCTCTGGGATGCTTGGCAACAGCTAGCTGCTTATCTACATGAAGGTCTAGTACTGCTACATTGGTAAGGTTGTTCTGTAAAAATGTAATTTAGCAGAATTCTTGCATAAACTATCGGACTATAAAACATTTGCAGAGGGCTATGGTTTGTACTATTTTCATTCAACACAGGACATTAGGGCTCTAGCCACATTTCATTATCCATTTGAATAACTTTTTCAATTTAAAGCTCTCTGACCATGAGCACTAAATTTAATAGTAGATTCTCTCTCTGCCTAGTGGGAACACTAAATAGATAAATAAAAATCATTGCATGATAATTGTAGGTGCTGTGGGCTGAAAGCCAAACCAGGTCAATTCAGCCTTTGAGCCCTGTCTGTCTGTCTGCTTTTCTTCTTCCTTGCCCGTCATAATAGGGTATTCAATTATACTCTTTTCTCTGCGTGCACAGTGGAGGTTTGCATACAGTGGCCCAGAGGCATTATTAATCTCAGTGCATTTGGAGAGAATGAAAAGTCTAAAGGTTTAGGGGGGCGGGGGGGAGGGGGGAAATCTCCCCCCCCCCCGTAGTTTTATTCACCACTCTGGGTCTTTGTCAAAAATGTACTTTCTTTCTCCCTGCCCCCACTCTGTAGAACATAAGATGGAAATTACTCCAGAAGTTAAAGGACAATGGAAGCATTAGCACAAGGATTATGGATCTTCATCTGCAGACGGGGGCTGGGGAAAGAAGGGAGAGACCTGCTATTGGCAGGATGGAAATTTAAAATATGTGCCCAGATCACTGCTTACCATGACATATGAAAAAAACAGTAGTGCAATTCACAAGAAGTTTTTCAGGCCACTAAAAAGAGTATACAAGGGCTGTTTCTATAACTTGCAAAGAAATAATTGAGTTGCAAGTGTAAGGGTCTAATGTTATTTTTCTTTAAAACTTATTTTGGTTTTTTTTTACAGTGGAAGAATTGGCTTCCAGTAGCCCATAAATTTCTGTAAGTTATTAAAATGAAAGTTCTGGGTAGGCTATATGAGTGATAGGTGCTATGAATGATTCTTGACTTTTTTTTTTTCTGAGCACTCCTATGGGAACTTTAGGGTTTGGAGAAACTGAATGTCATGGCTGCTGTTGAAAGGGTTTTGACTGAAATAAGATGGGTATATAGCTCCACAATTGAACACGGTTTTCAGGGCAGTTTTCTGCAAAATTAGTAGCTTGAATCAACCATGAAACATGATAAAGTAATTAGCAAAGTCATAATTTTTTGGATGGAGGTTAACCTTTCATAATTTTTAGTGGTCCAAATTATCAAATCAATAAGTGTTGTTCCTTCTTGTGAAGACACCAGATTTTGGTGCTTTAACTTTGGTAGACAAGCTGATTTGAAACATTGCAAGTTAAGGAAGCATTATTGTGTCCTCTGCTTCAATCAAGTTGGCTCAACCTATCTGTAGCTACACAAAATGACTTAGAGCTTTACCTAGTGTTACCACACAGGTTGAGCAGATGCCCTTTGGTAACTGTAGTCTTTAAAACAAAATTAGGTGTTACTTTGTTTCTGGTGTACTAGGTCCTTTCCAAATGGTTAAGCCCTAAAATACTGTTTGGAAAGGTTCCCAAAATCATGGTCTTGCCTGGGCATATCGAAGTAGAAATTTTAGAGAAAAAACCAAACAACCCCAAAGTGTACTGTTATGTTGCCCAAGCTGCCTTTCATACATGCTACTGGCCTAATTAAACACTATCAGAAATTTTTTTAGTGGCATATAAACAAATGGTCCTCCCTTCCCCTGCTCACCCTGTCTTTTTGAGAGAACTGCTGCAATGACTACTAAAAAGGAAAAAGAAAAACAGTCTAAACAGAACTTAAAGGAAAACAACTGCCACCTAACAACAACCCCCCAAACAAACCAAGCCATCAAACTTGCAGAATTCCTTAGTGGAAGACTTCACGCCTGCCTACTAGTAAACTGGTATTTTAAGGAATCTGATTTAACCTGGATAATGCTTTAACAGTGTCTTCCAGCATAAAAGCTTTAACATTTCACATCAGGACCTTGATTTACTTACCATCTGCTCAGAGGTCTGTCATCAACAGAGATGATTTCTAGCTCCCTTCAGATAACTGGCGTTTGGCAGAGTTCTGCTAAACAGTCTATAACCTTGAAGACAAGGAGTATATGATAACTCATGCATATCAGTTAACCTTTGCATGGCTTAATAGTCTCTTTTCCTAAGTAAAACTGCCAAGTACTTCAGTTTGGTCCTGGTTGTTCCTGATTTTCCTTTTTGCTCCTTTAAGTCAGAAAAAGCCAATGAGACCTTGGAGACAGTGAAGAAATTATCTTCTGGGTGTTTTTTTATTCACCATTAACAGCTTTTCTATCAGAAGAGCTTGTCTGGAGTTTAGTGTACTTGTGGGAAGAAAAAAAAAAAGGCAAAAAAGCTATTTTTTGCTCTGTTATTCCAGTTGAGAAAACTATTAGGATCAGTTTGTCAAAAGTCAGGCAGTCAAACCAACTGACCTCAATTTTAGCTCTAATAGTAAGTTTGACATTTCAGGAGGCTAATAATACATTTCTTAGACTGTTGAGTTAATGACAGAGTTAGTCATTAAGTTTAAAGAGCAGAAAAATATTTCTGTAGCAGAATCAGCATGCTTAAGAGTTGCTTAGGCTTATGTTTAGATGTTAAGACAAACTTATCAGAATTTGATTCACACCTAAGTCTGTAAGGAGTAGTTAGGCCAGAGTTGCTTTTAGACTGAATGGCTAAAAACTTACGTAAAGTAAAAGGCTTTCTGTTAATTCAACAGTTACAGAATTTAGTAATGGAAACTTCATCATTCAAAATAGCAGCAGTGTTTGAAGTAGTATGGATTCTGCTGGTACTGTAATTTGGCAGTGTGCCCAATAGTGGCCAGCTACTAGGTAATGTCTCTACCAATACATTGGGTCAATTACAGGACAGGTGGCAAGCTTCTTTCTGTATGATTTATTTTTATTCTTTGTTAAGAACCTTTTTTTTTCCTACATGGCCTTTTCGACTGTTTGGGGGAGTGGATTTCTAGGATAAGCTGGCTAGTTTATCTCTTCTGACAACTGGAAAGAATGAGTAGTCCAGTTGGTCCAAAATCAACTGGAAAGAGGAGCTTGTGTTGTGGCAAGAACCCTATAGTCCTTCTAGTTAAAATCTGTCTCTAGACTTTTTATGGGAGCAATTTTGATTTGCTCACCGTTCTATTTTGTAGCAATAAGAAGAAATGTAGGTCTGGGCAAAGAATTTAACTCAGATGAGTTTGATACCTACTCTTCTTCCTGATCTTTTAAACAAATTTCAACCCACAGTGGTCAAACCCCTCAGCCACTGGAGGAAAAATTACTAGAACTTTTTTGTCTACTTAGAGGATTCTTTTTCAGCAAGACTTCCTCGTAACTTTTTTAGCCTCATCTCATTAAGACTGTCAAAAATAGGTCAACTTTGCTTCCTCCTGTCAAAAGAAAAATCAAGCAGTTGTAGAAGACTGCAGTGTGAACCACAGTTAGGAACAGGGCAATATATACCAGTAGGCATGCTGCATCCAGAGCAAGGCACTGTGGTTGAGGGCTTGCATTCAATATGAAATTTGGGGGGGAGGTGAGTGTGCAGTTTGAGATGAAAAAAGAATAAAATTACTGGAATCCTTGCAAGCTTGCCTTGCTTCATTCTTAACAAGATTTATTTTTTTTTTTCCTGGAATGTCTGGTTAGCTTATGGCTTCTTTAGTATACTGTTGAGAAAGCAAATCAGAATGGAGGGTAGCTTTGAGGAAAGGGCACATGCATACCACTTCTAGGTTTGCATGCTATGATGGAAGTAAGTTTCTGTGTTTGCTTTGGTGTCCTCATTTTTCTTTACACTTCTAGCTAGTTAACAAGGAATTTTGCACTGCTCTGAATTTAACATCCCACCATATTGGTAACTTCTCACTGAAGTGACAGCCGAATCGGCACAGGAAAGATTTGCTAGCAAGTTCCTTCTTCCTTTACCATGCATTTGACCAGTTCCATATTGTTTGTTGACAGTAAGTGGACCGGTCAGGTGTGTTCAGTGTTTCAAACAGTCGACTACATCCCAGTGCTTGATGAATGGGTAGACACTTAGCCGGTTTTGAATAGAGAAAAATGGACTGGGGCTTACATGACCTCACTTGGACAGGTAATAGAAGAAAAGCATAAATAATAAAATAATCCATCTAGGTTCATGATATGTGATTTTCAAAGGGAACACCAGATATCTCTCCTACACAGAGGGCTAGTAGATCCACAGGGGCTTGTCAAAATGTCTTAATCATGTTTGCTTCATGGCTTTTACCTGGAGAACAATAATGGACAAGGGTGACTGTGAGGCTTGCTAATGTGAAGCTAAGTATGCACATGGAAAAGTAGGTGAAGGGATTAAAAACAAATTTGCTGAAGACCCAAACTAGCTTTGCATGTTAGCAGCTTCCAATAAACATATGTCAAAAGAAAGAGCTTAGTCTAAATAGGACTGCCATTACTGTTTTTCACATGCAGAATGCAGAGGTAATTAGTTTCAAATTATATAACAATGCCAATCTGCTTTTAGGTCTTGGGAGGCCAGTCAAGAATTAAACCATAAACTATCCTTGAGTCTTTATTTCTAAAGCAGCTGAGTTGCAAAAAGAGATGTTTAATACTTAATTTGTCAAAAACGTTCTGCAGTAAACTCTTGGATGGTTTGGATATCAATTTCAATAGCATTATGCTCGATGTGCTTTGTTTTCTCCATTTAAGATGAAAAACCAAATTGCTTAACTCTGAATGAATGGTGTCCAGGTGCAGCAACACCTTCCCATATTCCTTTTTGAATTCCTGACTACGCACTAGGACTGCAATTGATTTAAAATAAGGCTTGGCACAAAACACCATAATTTGGCTCTAAAAGAGCCAAAATTAGCTTAGCCACGATTAGCCTATGAATGTTCCTATACTGCTAGCGATTGACAGGAATCCCAGGGACTTCATACTTACAAATAGATAGGATTTATCCATTAATGAAAGTCGCTATGCTTACTGGTAGGCATGTTAAAATAAGAAAAGCCACTCTGCAAATGCATTGTTCAAGAAACCCTTAAGCCTGTTGATTAGTGCACAGGCAGTATTCACAAGCATCCGTTTGTATTGTCAGCCACTCTCATCTCTGCCTGTGCACATGTTCTTTTTCATTTCTGGATATATATGAGAACAGGTTAGGACATCTTTGTACAAGAAGCGGCTTTTTGCTGTGCATGAGATGAGTTTATGTGCCTCAAAGTGTCTTGTGACAGAGGTCAACAGTGTATGCCTTTTCTGCTTGTAAGATATTTAATTTAAATATTTATCAAAAAGCTAGCAAGATTATATGCCTCTGCAGAAATTGTAGTTTTCTGTTCTGGCTCTATTGTAGAATGCATCACGAATGTATTTTGACAAAGTTTGGCATGTTTTTGGTGCGATTTCAGATTTAACATCTGTGTGGCACTGACCTACAGTGAGTGAGCTTGAATGCTTAATTCTGAAAATCTACCTAAGTTTGGAAGAAGATGGAGAGAAAATGGGATATACCATGGTCAAGCCTGTTTTTCTTTGAGGAGGAGTAGTAGTTCATTGGTATTAGAATCATGTTTTTTGTAATGTGTTATCACCTAAATTGCTGTTCTTATTCCGTTCCACTCATCACTGTGTGAATCTTCAGACAATCTCTCAATCTTACTTTGACCCTCTGCAAGGTATCCCTTCTGTGTTTCCAAGTATCATCTACACAGATACCTTAAATTGCTCTGGCAGTCTTTAGAGCAAGTAGTATGTAACACTGAAATGTCTGCAAATGTAAACCTCTTCTGGTGTCCTCTTTAAAATAGAAAATCTCCCTTCTCTTAAGGAGTTAAGGCATCTAGATGGAAGGCTGGATTAGTTGCCACATTGTCAGCCCCTCTGAACTGGTGAAAAAGCACCATTGAAGAGATTATTTTCTGCAAATGGCTGAGAGAAAGGAAGATTTCTAAGTGGACAGAAATCAGTTTCTGCTTGTTGATCCTCTTCTGGCCTAGGATTTCTTTTAAGTCATTCCTGAATGGCGTAAATTAGAGCAACATAAACAAGCTAAAATGAGTTAGAGCAACCTCTCAGAAGTAAGAATCTGTAACCAGGTATGTGACTCCACTTCTTCTGTTTCTATGGTGTGTAGAGCTCTGGCATAGGAGGAGGGTCTTCCCTGTACTCTTATATTGTTCTAATAATTTTAGGTGCCAGAGATACAGCAGCATAATTATTTCTTCAGCACTTTATACTCTTTTGATATACATTTAAAATTTTATTTTCTAAATAGCTAGTATTCTTATTACATATATGTCCTGGGTATGTTTCCCTGATTTACTTTCTCATTTAAGACTCTAATGATCTCTGGAGCTGCCAGTAGTATTAGATGATTTTGTTAAACATTTGGAAACTGTCCCAGTTTCTGCCTCACCTTCAGAGGAGGTGATCTTCTGTTTCAAGTCCTCCATTGATCTTCACTCCTTTAAAACTTCTCCAAATAGCAGTGTGAGAACAGACTGAAAGCGTAAATCAGGCTTATAGAAAATGTATTCTGGTACCCTTGCTAAAAGTAGGTAAGTAGAAGGTAATGTAGTCTGGTCCTGAACTACCAGCTAAATGAAAGAGACTAGATCTTCTGTCTTCCTGTCTGTTACCTGGATCCAAAATATCACAGCTTTGGTCACAGCATGGTTTTTGTCCGGAGGTTTACTCTTGGAGTTAGCATGTATACTGAACTTGTGTTAATTGAACTTGGTATGTTTCTTTACTAAATATATATTATTCTTTCCCACTAATTCTTGCAGATCGTAATCTTTTGCAAAATCTTTTAACTTTTGGGAAGCCAGTTTTGTATAACAAATATTTAATTTATTTTTTTAATATTGCACAAACTTGGAGAAAACCATCTTCAGAAATTAGATTAAAGTCTGCAGTATACTTTTTTGACTCAGAAGTGGTTCACTCTTTTTCTGACTGTTTTGAATATTTTGATGGTTTTCCATGTTTCATATATTGCCAGTGTGATCAAAATCTAGTGAGAATAGCTAGTACCATCCTACCAAAAATCTATTGTTAACAAAATTTTACATTTGATGTTTATACTACGGTGGAAAATGCAAGCCATGTCTTTCTCTCCAAAGGAAGATTAGGTAAGGAATGTCTCCACTGCTGCTGGCTAAAATTTCAGTGCAAATCTCTGGATGCCTAAGGGGTGATGGGAGAAAAGATTTCAAATAAAGTTGATTTCTTGATCAAACTTGATTTCAATGAAAGTGTCTTTTTAAAAAAAAGAGTATGTAATTGACCTGCCTTTGTTCAGCCTAATGTGATTGAGAGGAGGATTAAATAATAACCGACAGAGACATCACTTTTTTAAGCATACAGAAACAGCTACTGTCAAATATGCAAACACAAAAAGGAAAAAGCCTCAGACTGCTCTTTAGTTTCAGCTGAGATGAATTACATCAAGAGTTCTTCAGCAATTCTTAATCTGTTTCAAAGAATGTTTTCAGTATAACAAAACTACACCTTCTTACTACAAATCTGAATGTCAGGAGTGGCTGGGAACAAGTCTGACTAGAATAACAAATTGTCACTAGCCAACTTTCTAGTGGGTGTCAGTGGGCACCAAGCCTATTATGCTGCAGGAAATTTTCACTGTAAATGTGTTAAGAGGCCCTTTGAGTCTTCCTGGCTTGCTGAGTCTCCCTTGCTACACACACTAGTGTGCTATACTTTACAAAAAGAACCCTGTTGCACAGAACTAAAGACCTAAAAAAATAAAATACAGACTAAAGATCAAGAAAACAAATTTTGAGGTAGATATCTTGCTGCAATCTTCTGTTGCTTTATCAAATATTGAAAAACATTGAGAACATTAGAATTATTTAGAAGGCTTTCAGGCAGGAGACTTCTGTTCATAAACAAGGAACTAGACTCAGAAATAAGTTTTGGGAAATGGCCTGGCATTCTGAAGGCATGAAGCTGCAAAGAGGAACCAGTGCTGGAAAAAGCCTGTGGTGTACTTGGAAAGGCTAACTGCTTTCCAGTTCAGCTGAAAACAAGTCTGAGTTCTGGTCTGCTAATCCAACAGCAGTCTAAATCATAATTTTGATGAATGTCCTTGATACAGCTATTATGTAGGTCTAATACAGGCATTTCTTAATTTGCCTTACAGCCAGAAGAATTTACGTCTTGTTGTGTATAACAGAATGAATAATAATGCCAAATAGGTTCACAGCCAGGAGATGCTAAAAACCTGTCTAGGACAATAAATATTTTTTCTAGATTGATTAGATAGAAACAGCTTGACTTGAGCAGTACTTAGTTTGTAGCAGTAAATGGAGCATTAGCTGGATTATCAGAGTAAATGTGAATGGTGGTTTTAGATCTGTAAAAGGGGTGGAATGAGCCTCCTGCTATATTAAGTACAATTGAGTATTTATCTTGGTAAGCAATAGAGAGGCTAGAAAATAATCAAAATCCTGCAGTGTGAAGAGAGAATAGCGAGCAATCAAAAACATGGCTAATAAAATGCAGAAATCAGCCCTTCAAATGAAATAGCTTACCATAAAATCAATTTTAACACCATGAGCTGCCAGAAAGTGGTGTGGGGTGTTTTGGGTTTTTGTTTCTCCAGATTCAATGTTAAAAAGATAAACCCCATTCATACTGGGAGATGTAGAGTGGCGGGTCTTAAAAGCTTGTAGCTGCTATATTTTGCTTCATGCAGCTTTCATGCAATGCTGGGAAAAGAAAGGATGTGATCTATACGATATAGTACAGACTTTCTGTAAGGATTTAACTAGTTAGTTCTGATTAAACATGCCAGCTAAAAGGCGGTGACCATGATTTGTGCCATAAGTAAACAGAACAATTTTGTAATCAATACATTGACTTTGTTGCAACGGATGGAAAGGCTTTACAATCAGCACAATATGTTCAAATCATCCCTTTCTCACAAAAAACAGAGCCAGCAGGCTGTGTCTGCTGGAGACTGTACAGAGTGCAAGCCAGTCAATAAAGAATTACAGTAACCTAATCCTGAAGAAAGACAAAAGTGTAAATATCCTTTTCAAAGGCTTCCTGAGATGGAAATGAATGTGAGACTTGCATCAGAGTCTGACAAAGGGGCTACATTTCCCATTTTCAAATACAGGCAAAAGAATCTTATTCTTGACTTAGATTCTCCTGGGTTACTTCACATTTCCAGTGTTCTCTATTTGAACACAAATGGAGCCTTGAAAGGGAGAACTTAGAATCTGTGAACATGGAGTTGCTCACATGCTTCTACAGATACCAGGAAACAGATAAAATGCAATTATGCATAGTCTTGAATTCTGTATTGACTCCTGAAGGTGCTGCTTCCACTAAGAGCAAATTCAACTATCCAAACAAATTGTGATGACATCTTAGAGATGAGGATGGGTCTGCTTCAGGGGGGACAAGGCAACTACAGACTTCCTGTAATATAAGCAGTAAGTGTTAGAAATCCAGTTTAGAGTGTCATTGAACCTGCTTTGGCAGGGGGGTTGGACCTGATGGTCTCTCAAGATCCCTTCCAACCCCTACAATTCTGTGATTGCAAGCACTGACTTTTATATAAGATGTATGTATTCCTGGGATTTGTGTTTTCCTCAGCTTTACCTTATATCCAAAACCACTTGAAGTAGAGGCACAAAGACACTCTTTCAAGTCAAACTTTCTAATTTGTAATTGTTGCTCCCTAGGTTTTGATGAATTGTCCAGGGAGGAGGGGAGAGAGGCACTTCCTATGTCTTCCTTGTAGACATTTTTGAGAGGAAGTAAGAGGAGAGCAGTATCTCTGACTTTTAATGAGAACACTGCTCCTTTTCAAAGCCTTCTGCTTAGAGAAACAATGATGGCTGCAGGGATCAAAAGGGTGGGAAAAGGGTGCAGCTGAGGTTATGCTAGATCTGACACATAAACTGTATCGTGAAAGTAAGATAACTGTTGAAACTTGAAGGCTGAACCAGAAATAGGAGATGGGGAATAAAGCTGAGAAGTATTTTAGAAGAAGGAAATGTGTTAAAGATAACTGAAGAATGAAGAGAACCAGAGAGAAATGGAGTGTTAAAAGAAATAATAAGAAATAAAGGTTAAATCAGAGAGAGCAAAAGGAAGAACATATATGTAGATTGAAAACTGAAGTAATTAAACTTCACTGAAATAGGGAAGAAGCATAAAGATTATCTAAATAATAATCTTTAAATCCAAAAATTAATAGATTTTTTGCTAACATTTTTACTGCACTATTCTGGTGTGTGTTTGCTTATATAGTTGTATGTGTTTATGGGACTGGTTATGAAACTACCATCATGAAATAGAAGCTGAAAGAGCACTGGTGTAACTTACAGACAATTGGTAAAACTATTAAACCAAAGCAAAAACTTCCTTGAAGTTTGAAGACTACGTGGCACATAAAGCAAGAATTACACATTACATGACAGTGTTTGGGGGTTTCTTTGTATGAGGTAGTGATCTCATGGAAAAAATATTATGTTATTGTATAATCAAAGGCTATGGTATCTTCTTACCTTCTCAGGAGAGAGTAGGGGCAAAGTGATAGCTTTTTATTCTGGTGTTTTTTCATGGGGCTTTTTGGTTTGTTGTTGTTTTGGTTTTTTCAAGCTGTTTTCATAGTTTGCCGTGCTTGGTCTTTTGCTCCAGTTTGGTTTTTCTTGTGTTACTGCCCTGATTTTGTTATGAAAATCTGGTATGGCATTTCATTACAACTTAACATTTGTATTTGACCTCAAGGTAAGCATTTGCTAAAATCACTTTTGATAAAATGAAATTTAGAGACTCCTTTTAAAATTCATACTGGAAGAGCTGCTGTAAATAAGTGTTTGTAGCATTAGCAAACCAAATGCTGAACTACTGAAGGCTCTGTAAAGAACGCTGGCTATAAATTGTCACTGAAATTTATTTTTTTTCTGAAAACCAGTATATCTGCCTCAGTTTGCTCAGAGTACGTTAAGCAACACCAAGCAACATGATTTCAATTATATGGGTACGTGTACAGTCATGTTATTGTGTTGTAATATGCAAGTAAATCTAAAAAACCCACCCCCTTATCTAAGTTTATGTTGATATAAAATCTGTGTCAAGATAATTTCTAAAATATTTAAGATATATTTAAGAAGGCTGATGTTCAAGAAAATTTGAAGCTTTAAAACAAAAAGATCGATGAAAAACATTAATGAAAATATTTTTAGTCAAGGTTTTCTGGGATTGGTTCTTGTAGGCCTGAATTTGGCAGTCTGTATTCATTGGTATAATGACTGGGAAGAATTTCTTAGAAGTACTGTAACTTTCCTTTAAGGATTTTCTTGTCTCTATGGTATGAAAATTATGTGGAACATAATTTTGCAGCAGGGAATAGAAGACGAAGCTATGATAACACAACAGGTAGAACAAACAAAATTCTTGTTATGGGTGCTCCTTAAAAAATAGAACTGAGTGTATCAGGGCTTGATTGAAAGTCAGTTCTTAGGTGAAGAGTCGGATAAGTTTTCCAGTCTGTGAAAGTAATGATTTGAAAATCTTTTTGCAGAAGGAAAACGAAATGTTAATGCCTTAGAATAAGCATGCAAGAAGTTAGTCTTTTTCTAAAACTCTTTGAAGAATATCTTAGATGAGGTGCTGTGATGTTTGTATTCAAGTTTTGGAAAATATGGAATACCTTAGTTCTAGCAGTGTATCTCTTATCTAGACTTATTAAGATAAGTCTATTTTGGATCATAATTTTACCTCTTTTTATAGCCAAAGGCATTTGTGTCCCAAGTTTTCCCACTGAAGGACAGGATGAGATGTCCAAATTATGCATTGTGTAGAGGTTTATCTGTTTGTCTTATCTATGGTTTCTGAAAGAAAGGGAATTTAGCTTGCCGTTAAGAATAAATCAGAGGAAACCTGTCATGATCTCTGTTAGAGTACATTACATTAGTTTCCTTAAAACACTCCTGAAGTTCAAGTCTGGTGCAGGAAAATGTCTTTTTTACATTTAAAGGATTATTTGATTCTGTAAGTATGGGACCCTTCCAACTCAGTATATTCTATGATTCGAAGTACATCGTGCCTTTGCGTCCATTAAATCAATGACCATTAATTTCAGCTAAGAGTGCTTCCTTCCTTGAAGGTCCCCACCTTTCATTCTCCAACTGGACTGAATGCTCACATCGTATCAGTTGAGGATAGCACACAACTTCTGCTTCCCTTACACTCTCGATTGTAGCAAGAGAATTGTGCATGAATGTTGCAAGAGAATTGTACGTGAATCTAGCAAGAGGCCTGGGTGGTATTTATTCTTCATTCAGTCAGGATTTAAATAAAAAGATGAACAGGAAAATCTGAATTCTGGATCAAGTAATCTGTATCTGCCCTAGACAGAGCATGCTGTCAGTGACTGCTTGGAAAATACCAAGCTACCAATCCAAACTGAAATTTTTCCATATGAAAATGTGTTAAACGAGCTAACAAGCTTTGGAGAGGTAATAGGCTCATATCCATAATATTTAGCTTCAGAGTTACCTGCTGTGTATGTCTAGCAAATGTTTTTACAGTAGAATATATTAAGGAAATTGAAATCTTCCCGTGAGTAACTTGAAGACAAATCATAAATTTTCACGTTTAATATTGCTGTACATAGCTATGAAAATCAGGTATCTTTTGGACATACATATTCAGTATGTCCTGCAAGTTATTTGGAAAAATGCAGATTCATTCCAGCCAATCTGCTAAACCCAGTTGTGGCATACAAACTCAGGTGAGACGATGCCAATATACTATCATATAAAAATTAAAAATAATCCATGTAAAATGATCAGCTCTTCAATGCAAATGGCTTCCCATAGTAGCAGTCTTTGTGTAGAATTTCCAGAGACAAAAGCAAGGGGTGGGGTGATATAGAAACTATGGCACACTGGCTGAAAAGTGACATCATTGGAAATGAAATTTTTCTCGTCAACTCTGGTTGAATGAATATTTTCTAGAGAGCAGTATGGGTTTGTAACATTATTCAGCTGCTGAGTAGATGATGTTGATCTTGTGCTAAGCTAGTATTTATAAATCGCAATGAACAGAACTACAAACAAAGTCACATTTTATCTTCTTGGAATAATCGGTCAGACATTTTTACCATCTGGTGGTGGTTGCTAATTTGTAGGTTGGTAACATAACTATTACAGGAATAGCATTGCACAAAAATGCAAATAGGGCCATAATGAAAAGGCAAAACTCTCAGGGAAAGTTTAATAAAGGTGAGATCTTGGTGACAGTATCTAGCCAAGAAGCAGGTCTCCAATACAGAATAATAATAAACAAAAAAGCCTGAGGAATGCAGCTGAAGGGGAGGGGAGGGTGAAATAGGTCAGGTGTGTATGTGCAGCAAAATAACACGTTACAACCATGTTTCATGACTGACAGTTGCCCAGCTCACAGAAATAGACTGATCCTTTCTCACAACTTTGAAGTCTGTGGAAGTTTTAAGTTGGTAAGATGGGCGCTGTGGCAAGGCCTTTGTATTTCTGTCTTTTCACCTAGAGCTTGAGGTTGAAACCATTGTGAAACACTGCCATGGCTGAAGTATTTATATGAATCTGGGTGAAGAGAATCAATTGTGCCTTGAGAGAAATGCCCACGTGTCAGTGGTTCCTTCCAGAACTTTTAGCTTTGCCTTGGTAGCTTTCTTTTATAGACAAGGTAAACTGTTCCTTCGTGCATGGTTTTCAGGTATAACAGTGCACCTAGCTTCTAAGAAGTTAAGCCTTTCAATTCTGTATTAATTCAGAGAAAAGGAAAAGATTTGTGGTCTCTATCTCCCACTGTTTCTCTTGTACCTTCCCCAGTTTTGATTTCAAGTTTTCACCAAGACTTACAGTACTTGTAAGAATGTGTAGCAGCTGAGCTTTTCTCATCAAGCATCTACTGGGGCCAGAATTCAGTCAGATGAGAAACATCAATGGCCAAATCAGATGCACCAAACTCTCATTAAACTTCTTTTCCTCCAGGCCTGAGAACTCTGCTTACATTTGCCTAAATACAGCTATGACACAGCTTACCTTCTTATTTTGACAAGAAACTTAAAACAAGCTTTAATTAAAAGACTATTTGATTTTCTTAGAGTGCCTGCGATATTAATATTCTTTGTCTGACATTTCAAATACTTTTCTCATTGTAATTTCCTAAACTGAAAGAGGTTTAAAGCAGCAAAGAGCATAAATTATATCTTGTCTTATAGTATAAACTTTGAGGTGTGAAAGTTCTCCCAGATGTACCTTTTAAAAATCTTTTGTATGTGGAAAAGTAGCATTGATACATATTTTGAGTCAGATAAAAATGCTGAATATTATACATTTCAGCTCAATGGTTTTCATTATCACTGGTAAATATTTGGATTATTTCTAAGGGTCATGTAGCTTGCATTCTCAAAAGAATTATTACAGGGATTGTTTTCTAGTACAAGTGTCTAAGATTAAGATACAATACACATTGGGGGGGAAAAAAAGTGACTGCTGAAAAGTTGCTTCTAGTGAACTAGGCATTCAGATGGTGTAATTTCAGCAAATAACAACTAGTGTCAGTAGTAGAAAGAAAACTTTTTTGCAATGAGGACTTTTTTGGGAGCTATGTTGAGCACAGCCTGTTGCTTCTCTGCCTATCTGTGGCAAATCTGGTGTCAAGTACTGCCAGTGTCATTCAACTCCAAACCAAATGCAATAGTTTAGATACCAATTGCAAGTAAACTACAATCACAGGGACAAAGATAGAAGCATTTACTGGATTGAGATTGTATATAATTTATGAGGAAGTAGACTAGAAATGTTAAGCTTTTTTAGCAGCTTCACAACGCTTTCCCAAAGAAGGAGAGCAATGAGTCAAAGCTGGCCCATTTCATTTAAAAGTAAAGCTAAGCAATTAAACCAGTTCAAGGACACATCCATTAGACTTGAGCAAAATTTCTTCCATTTACCACAGGCCTCTTGAAATGCCTTGAACTATGATCAGCGCTGGTTAGATGGGTAATGTTAGGAGGCTGATTTGCATCTGAACCTGGAGAGTTTCTCTGCTCTCCAGAACTTGCCTCTGAAGGTTCTTAGCTGGGGTCAATGCACAGTGGGGCTATCAACACATTCCTCTTGGCACCTCTGCTTCCCCTGCATATACTGCAGCTGATGTTGTGAAGTGCTGAGAGAAATAGTGGCTCCTGTCTCCCATTAAATTTAAACTGCAGCAGAAGCTGGGAATCCAGAAGGATGTGGAGACTATTGCCCATGATAGAGATGCAAGTTCTTAATTAGCTTCTATAAAGGCACTGGCTTCCTACTCATAGTTTCTGCTTAAGAGTTCAGCAAGAGGTGTGAGCTTCAGGCACTCAAAGGTGCCATGGTGCCAATTAGCAAACTTGTTTCTGTGAAAGCAGGGGCTGCCACTGAGCTGTGGTGGGCATGAGAATTGCAGCTTCATGCTGCCTGCCACAGGATGGACTTTTTTTGGCGTTCAGGGCCTGGGAAGGAAAAGCTAAACTGTGACATTCAAACCAAAACTATAACTGATTAGTGCAACCTTCTGTGCATGTTCTGGGTGTCCTTCCCCCTGAAGTGCAAGTATAGGTGACAGTAATATTTGCACCTTAGTTTATGCCACTTTAAGCAAGTTCACTACTTAAGTCCTTGGTTCACTGCTTTTGTAATTGGAAACAGCTTGTAGGTATGTATCTTACAGAGCAGTATGTAGGTTAGACTGGTACCATTCCCTTTTCCTCTTGTTCTCCAGACAGCAGAGAGAGCTTCAACAACAGAAGTTGGAAGTATATCTGCTTTATGCTCCCCTGTGTAAAAGATGTGAACCTCAGATAGAGGAGGAATTAGAGGTGTCCTAAAACTTCTGTGAGAGCTAACTGCTGAGCTGTTAGATTAATAAAGTGTTCTTCCTACTGGTATTTATGAAAGACAGGTGTACCCTCTGTTTTATGGTAGAAAAAACCTCAGTATTGGAAGTTCAGAGAGTAGGGGCAGCTATCTCCCTGCAGTGAAGATTGCTCACCTGATGTCTGCAGCCTTAAGACATCTCTGTTACTCTGTGTGAACCTCATCTCTGTCTAATCCTCCTTCTGCATTGTAGAGAAACCGTGGGCACCTAACTGGGCACTGGGGATTGTTTTAAGCCTCATTTGACTGAGTTAGATGTTGTGAAGCTCAGCGTTGCTGTGCAGAAGCCTTTTTGTGGATGCTGTTCCATGGTCTCATGAGTGCTTTTGAAAAGACTTAATTTTTTTCTAAGCCTGATTTTCAAAGGTGGTAAAGGATCCTCTACTGAACAGGGACTTGAACTTCATGATCTACAGATATTCAGCACTATCAAAAAAAATTCTCAGGTTTTGCTCCAGTGTTACAATTCATAGTATTTTTATGTGATATTCTATCTTGATATGACCTCTGTAAGTAGTCTTTTATTCTCATCTTTCCATTTCATACATTGTACCAATGCCTTTTAGGAAAATCCAGATAAGCCAGTAGAAAAGCCTTTATTCTGAATAAATGAGAGATCTCTGTAATTTGTAAGAAAACTCCGTGCTCAGATGGTATTTTGAGACACAAGAGCTTCAGGATGTCTGTTGTTGTTTCTAGACTTGCATAAACCAGGGTGATATTTATGAACATGTGTAGCCCTCCTTGATTGAAAATCTTACTGAGGGTATCAAACCTCATTTGTATCTTTATCCCAACATCATACCACCATTAAGATGTGTAACATAGCCCATATTAAGTTGATATAGGTCATTAACTACAGTATATTTTTCCTAAGTTGTGTTAGAAAAGCTGAGATGGATGGAAATAAGATGTTTACAACTACTTTGATCTATGAAAAGTGATAAAAGTAAAAACTGAAGAAAATAACAATATGAGTGGTTTATTATGATTACCAGAATCTAGGAACTGGCACTGAGGTTTTTATTTATTGATTTTTCAGTAAATTCCTTTCTCCCTTTATGAAGATTAAAACCTGCTATTTTTCCCCATAGAGTTCTTTAGAAGCTCAGTACAGAATGCAGTTCCATCTGCCTCTTCTGGCTGCTTTAATGGTGCATCGAAACTTTAAACAGGAGATGATTTTTCCTTTCTGGGAATGCTCAACAGATGAAGATGGGGCTGTTATTCTAGCTTGTATTCATTTTATCACATCATATAAAAGCACACCCCCCCTGCCAAGCAACTGAATCCCTTGTATGGAGATACAATGTGCGAAAGCTGCATTTTTAGCTTGTGCAGCATAATTAAACCCACTAATGAGTTAAAGCATAAGTATAGAATCAAATAACATAAGCTTTATGTTCAGTATTGAAGTGTCCATCAATCTATATGCCTTGTAGCCTTATACTTCGTTAGAATCTTTTCAAGTCCAAATGAGATTCAAAAGTGCACCTCAAAGTCTGTTGCTGGAGCATCTTTTTAAGTGCACAAGAGGTACTTCTAAAATGCTGAAGGTTGTTATACCACAGCCATAGAGTAATATCCCAACTTAGCAATTTTGCTTTGTCGTTCTGATCACTTCAGAAGCAGAAAAGTTGACAAACAGCAACTCAGATACAGCTCCACCTTCCTAGTGCAAGTCCTCACTGCAACTTCAGCTGGGCAAGCTTCACTTCACAAGTTCCTGCTCCTCAACATCTTCCGCTTGATAAATCCATATACAGCACGGGAGTCATTCTGGCTGGGCTGTTCTTAAGATCTAAAAGCACCTCCTTAGCTTAATGCAAAAGACACTGACCTGACAACAGCCAGCTTCCAATAAGGCCCTGCTGTTCACAACTTGTTAGACAGCCTAGACTTGCTTCTCTGACTTGCTCTGTAAGTGTGGGTATCTGGATTTAAAACTGCATATGTGGGAAGCCTGAGGTTTGAGAAGTCTCTTCAAGAGGAGCCCACCTTTCTATTTCCTATCCCTTTCCTCCATTTTCACATGATCTCAAGTGTGGGGAACGTTCAGGACAGAATGCAAATCTCAGTGTTTATTTCTGTTTGAATACAACTGTAAATTCTCAGCTTGTAAAAACTGCTGGGAACAACTTCATGTGCTCACTACTGGGTTTGCATTATGTCACGTCTGACTACTGTGTGTTCTGGGCATGAATTTTGCTGTTAATGAGTATCAAGATCCTTCCGATTTTGACAGACTAGGCAGAACACAGTCTGCAGCAGGAATTTTCAAAGTATGATCATGGAATGACATACTTTGGATTTGCCTCTTAGGATTGATTTGCCTGCAGTTTACTTTGCCAAATGAATTGCAGTGGATTACTTAATTTTGGCTTGTACTCAATAGCCTACCAAAATCTGCAGTGGGTAGAAGCTCTTTCCCAGCTACCCAGAGATTATGTGAGGGCCTGTGTTTCAGGGACTGGAGTAGTCAGTTGCTCAGAGCCTGCAGGTTTAAAGCTTGTATGTTCCCGATTCCAGAGGAATCCCCCACCCCCATCCCACTAATCTGCAAAGCAGGGAGATGGGGAAAAATCTGTTCTGAAGGTATACTGATTCTGGGAATGCGCTAACCTTTCATTTCTGCAAGTGCAGGGGAGAAAACCAATAATGGCTGACACGTAGCTTTGTAGTGGTGTGGTTCCTAGCCTGTTGCTGACTTGGCCTGTGTATGGGGAGGGGGGTCCTGCATCTGCTGCACAAGCCTGCCAGTGTGAGGGTAATGTGGGAGCTGTGATCTTTTTCTTCCTGGTGAAGCTGTACAGGTGTACACAAGTTACACCATCCAAAAATTGCTCTTTCTGGAATTAAAACAGGAAGACAGATAATGCAGAGTGTGCAGATTTTTCTTTTTTGTCTTTTTTAGGAGTCTAGAAGCGTGGCACTGGGTCTGTAATTGGAAGAATTGTGAGAAACACTCTTGTAAATGATCTAATGTAAATGCACATCTTTGAATGATGCCGGTAGTGTTGTGGTCCCATTTAGTAATTTACAAGTCTTCTTGGGGGAACTGCAGAAATTTACTAATTAGCTTCATCTTTTTAATGTGCAGAGAACATATTGCTATTAATGGGTTTCATAGTGCTTTCTGAACTGCACTGCAATCTGATCTTTTCTTTTTAGAGAGCAAATTGCTTTAACTACTTTCTCCACTATTTAGAGATTTTGTTTTTCAGAATGTTCATCAATAGCTGTTACTCTGGTTAGACAGAGACAAAATTCCTAGTCTTGCTTGGCTGAGCTGGCATAGCAGTATATGAACTGCTTGCATTGGCAACCTGCTGGGATAAAGAAAGTAGCAGTGACCAAGCAGTGAAGTATCACAGATTCTCCAGAGACAGTGGCAGTAAAATTGAAAGCATTAAGCGCGATCTTGCTTCAATATAAAATAGCTGTACACTAACTCATTCTATTTCCTGGGAATAATAATAATGCTGCTCCAGTTTAGAATGAAATTAAAGAAAACAGTTTCTCTAACCAAACACGTGTCTCTGGCAGGGATGAGTCAGGGCTGAAGTCTTGAAACGATGGGAAAGGTTCCATGCAGGAGCCTCTGTCCTTTTGCCTGTTACCAGGGAGGATTCATAGGCCACAGACTCAACAGGTTAGGCAGACAATTTGTTGCTGAGTAAATCATGAACAGCTGACACCTATTCTGCATCTTGGAAGGCTTGCATGCTGTTTGGATGATAGACCAACAGTAGCATGCTTTAAACTATTTTCCTAAAAATATTTTTTTTCCATAATTTTAACAAATTTGGGGTAAACCACTTATTTGAGTACCAAACACACTTTGTTCCTACTTTTGTATAGATAAAGCACGCTATTCTGTCAGCTGTAACTTTACTTCCCTCCAACAGCAAGAAAACCTTGGGTCAGATTCATTGAGAGGGGTAACAGATAGTTTTCAGGTATTGCATACTAATGAATAGCTGGCTCTCATTCATTATTTATCTATCCCAGAAATTTAATGAATAGCTTGAGAGCTAATTATTGAATTTCTCTATTTGGGGAGAATGCTGCTTCAGAAAGTACAGATCTCTGAATACCATAGACAAGTTTCTGTGTGTATTTGCTTAAACATAAAAATAAAATTACTTGAACCATGTGTGTCCTCGTTCCTTTTACTGTTTCCCTTTAATGGCTTTCTGACACCATTTTTAGCACTTCAGAAGGTGGGCACAGTGCAAGTTCAAGACAGCCACAAACCAGGGACCATCTGGGGAAGCTTCAGAATATATATATGACTTTGTAGTATCACACATCACCTTGACACATCTGGGAAATAATTGGGAATTCTGAAAAGGTAACTGGTATCATGATTAAATGGCTCCTGATATGACTGACTCCTCAATACACTGCTACAGCTGCTGGGCTTTGACAGTTCTGAGGAGGTTCTCCAAACTCTTGCAGCTGTAGGTCATGTCCTACTTTTTGAAACTCTGAGCATAGAGATTTGAATAGCTGCAGCCATTCTTACTGGGGGGGTTGTGGCTCAGGTGAGTAGGCAGCTCTCTTAAACTGATATGTTGTCTTTAACAACAGAAACAGAGCAAAGCAAAAGGGAAAGATGAGGGGGAGAAAAGGTTGTTAGCAGGGTGGAAGGGCCATGATGAACAGGTCTGTCATCCCTGAGGCTTGCCATTTCCCTGGTCTTAAGTTCCTCATAAGCTCAAGCAGGTTGCTGCATCTGTCTCAGTCTCCCTGATGAGAACAGAGGGATATTATTTAACTATTTGTGGTCTTTTTGATCTCTTGCTTCCCCGTACTGGCAAAACAAGTACTGTAACTTGGCTTAAGCTTCTTCACAGCTAATATTAAATGCATTAAAGGATTCCACATGTGTTTCCAGCAAGAGGCTTGTTTTGAACCATTGCGCTGTTTCTTCTGTGTTCTTCATGATCTAGAAACTAACCCTCCAAGTGCATACAGTGAGCCGTCTGTATTATACCGTATTCCAGGATGAACAGAAAGATCCTATAGAGGATTGGTTTTGTTGTGGCTTCTTGTAGCTCTCACCTTGGTAATTTCATAGATGCTGTCAGAGGAGCAGAAGTGGTATCAAAAAAGGCAGCTCAGTTTTCCAGTGATGAAGTAGTTCTGCTGCAAAATATTTTGGGGGCATAAGGAGCAAGGTGAAGTGCAACTGTGACTGTCTTGGTACCACTGATTTTCTTGAATTTGAATCAGAATTTTTAAAATGGGAGTATTTAAAAAGAAAAAACCTAACAGACTGTATTTCGATTTACACTTTTGTACTTCTCAGAAGGAAGCTTCAGTAATTTAAGAACATGGTGGTTTAATAGTTCATTTTCAAGATTATTAAAAACCATATTCCTGGCATTGAGATATTTATGATGTAAAGTATGTGATTAGTTTTGCCCTCCATTAGCTGTATGCTTTCCCAAGCCTTACTTTGCAAAAAACCTTAAACTTTTAATAGTATAAATATGTCTAACTCCACTGATACTGAGTTTTTGTCTTTTTTTGAATGTTTTGCTTGCCCATAAAGTCTGAGGCACACATTCTATTACTTGTGCATAGCCCAAAGGGGCATACAGATGTCATTACCTGATACAGAACATATTGAGCAAGCGTATGATTGTCCTATGTCTGTGTGTACAGTCTAGACAGTACACAATTTTGCTTACAAAAGTGTTGGAGAAGCATATGCAAGCACTGTCATTTGAACAATGTTTTAATCTCTCTGAATATTACAAATAATTATGGCCTTTAAAAAAAAAAACCCAAACATGTTTCTGGGAATTTTATATGATCATTTTTTAATCTATCCACCCCCCACCCCCGCCAGTCCACTTCCTTTTGCTCCTCAGGGAAAAGGAATTGGAGACTTGGACTCTTAAAAAAATTTTTTTTTTAAAAATCTCTTAGCCACAAACCAAAGTTCTGCAAAAACCTTACTGTGGTAATCAGTACATTCATCTGGGGAAAAAATAGAGCTGAGCTATTTATTTATCTTTAATTATAAGTGCTTAAACAAGGAGAATAGGCTTACAGTTCCTACTGAACTTAAAAAGACTCTGATTTGTGCCAGCTAAAAATTAATTAGTAAGGAATTTTTAATTCCAGCATCCTAGGCCAAGAATCTATTTCCTTGATAAAGATGTCCCCATGGAATAGTTATGAGACCAGATTAGAAGGAAAGTAAACTTTATATCAGAGGAAGCTTGTACTTTGAGCACCAATGCAAAGAGCATGCCTAAAATAATATTTTTTGGTGTTGGAACATAAGCTCACAGCTGACCAGACAGGGACCCAGCATGCCAAATGAAAGAACATGAGATCCCTGAAAGACTATGAGGTGCAAAATTATTAAGGGCTTTTAAATCCAAGTTAAGAAATTACTGTTCTGGATTTTTTTTGTGAACCCAAAGTGATAGAATAGCCAATATAATCCATTTTGGCAGGTCATCATATGTGAGTTCTTCCCTCTTGTTTACTTGAATCAGAGGGGCAAAAGCACTAGTAATAAAAGCCATGTTAATTGTTTCTTATTCTTTAAAGTTCTTCCCCTAGTTTTGTTAGATTTGGGCATTTTTGAGGTGTAGATAGAAAGTGGGAAAGACTTAAAATTTCACTGTAAAAACAAGAGTCAGCAGTAGGTATTAAAAATTTAAGATTCGTGTGTGTGTGAGAAATAGAAATCTTTTGGCTCTCAATACCTAAATTTATCAATTTCAAACACTTCCCCTCAAACAAATTTTGCATCAGTAGGGGGAAATAAGAGAATTTTAAGTTAATATTTTTTATTAGTTCAGTTTTACATTCAATCAAAAAAATAAGTAGACTTGCTACATTGTTTTTGCATGTCTGTATTGATTTATGAAAAGTCACAAACATTAGTAAGGAACTGGAAAGTCAACAACTTCTTGTTCCTTTGAAAATTGTTTACTGATCTTCCTGTTCCTTACAGTAGTTGAACATCACCATACAGATCTTATAAAACTCTAGGTCTCAGTGAAGGGGAGGCACAGGGAAAATGTCAGTGCATTATACAGATAATAGATAATTTGAAGAAGAGTACAATTGTATTAGTGTAAAGCTAGCGCTGTAAATATTAAATTATTTACTTAATCTATTTAAATTGGAGGCAAATGATTGCCATCATGCTAAGGTGAGAAGAAGCATACTGTTGCCAGTGATCAATTTGTGTTGATTACTTTGAGTGCCTAATGGCAGGCCTGCAGAGATGAAACAAGGTGGAAGCTGCAAAAAGAAACTGAGAGAGGTCCTGTGGTCACTTCATTAATGTATCGGTATTCACGAAGGATGTAGAAAAAATAATTCTGTTACATAGAAGTTGATTCTCATGACAGCTATTTACCACCTCGGATTTTACCTTCATAGATTCTTTTGTACAAATCTTAAGTAGTTTTGCCCGAGTTGCTGCTTTATGTTGTTTTCAAATGGTAGCTGTATTTCTGCAACAGAAACAAGGATTGCCTGGGTGACTTATGACAGACTCCCAGGTGTTATGGAAGATAGTCAAGATAACAAATTTTATGCTGTGTTTCTTTCCGTAAGTGATGAACACAAATGCAAGAGAACTCTAAGAATCTATGGAGTATGGCAGGTTCTATTTTTGCTTTAAACTTCAAAATAATGGTGTGTGTTATGAAGTTTCCTAGTTTGAAGTTATAAACCTAAACTAAAACAAACTTTGTATAGCAAAGAGCCTCCTATTTTGACTGTGAAACCTTGTAATTCTTTCCCTAAATAAGAGAATTTAGCATGTCTAAGTGCATTTGTGAGGGTATTTTACATAGTCTCATTTTGCTTTTAAATAATAGTTTTCCTTTAAAGAAAAGTGAAAAATCTTTCAAGAAGACAAGAAATACCTTACTGATCTTGGTTCATAATGCAGTCAAAGGCTTGGAAATATTCAGAAGTAGAGGACCAGGACCTTGCAGTGCTATTTTTCATGTTCTTTGAAGAAGAAGGAATAAATACTAGGATTTTTGGATGTATAATTTGCATAATTCAAGATATCAAAAACCCACCCTTGAAATTCTTTTGTTTATTTAGGCTGGGTGCTATTTTGCGTGTGAGCATTGCCATGAGCATCTGTTGGTCATTGAGATTTATCCTATGAGGGGAGTGCAGCCATAGCCATGGAACAAGAAGGCTATTTTGCCAAAATGACAAGTGAAATTAGTTTGCCAGTGGTCTAAGTCCTTGTCTTGAGAGGTCTTCTTATGGCCTAATGTAGATATTGGCCTCACAATGTTTGTGCTAGTCATGCATAGGAAGACCTGACTCTTTCATGTTGATATCTAAACGGCTTGGAGGCTACTTGAGTCTGCTAGATCAAGACATACTGACAGCACTTCCTGATGCTATTACTGAGTAGCCTACTTTACATTACATGTGTACTTCTGTAGTAGCTGCAGTTGGGGAAGAATCACCGTGTCAATTGTACCAAAGAGTTGTTGGTACGTTTACCATATCCCAAATGGAGTAGTTGTTTTGGCTAGAAAATCCATAGTTGGGTCACTTGAATAAATTCTATTTTGTGTTTGATTTGTTCAACTGAAGAAGAAAGTGAAAAATATGCAAGACCTTGATGTTCTTTTTAAATGTGCTCAGAAGTTTGGTTTTATTTTAAAAGGAAAATACCATTTTACTTTCAAGCATAGCTAAACATTTTCAACAACATAAAATCAAGGTGCAAAATTAATCTTTTAATTTCTGGTCTAATTTAATGTTTTGGTTGATTAAAAGGTACTTTTACCATCTTATTTTTCATCACAGGAAAAAAAGATGAAAAAATTGCAAAACTTATTTTGGATTTTGATGCTTTACAGAATATGATGAAAGAGCCAACAACCACCATTTTTTTATGCTGTTAGAACTGTTCAGTTGTGAAAATTCAGTAGTGCTGCCCTCTTTTATTCTCTAAACACAGGGAAAAATTGATATTTTCCTTCTTATTGTTACCCCACTGGAATATATTCACTGTCGATGTTCCTCTTCCAGGAATTCTTTTCTCAGCATAATACTTGAAGCTTCATGTTCATCCTTCTAGTCTGTATAAAATATACAAAATTTTGGACTTACTGTTATAAAAGACAGAGGCTGTTGTGTTCTGTCTTGGAATGTTAAGTGCTCAGTTTAAAAAGTTAAGGCAGACAGAATATATGTATTCTGTAATGCTGGACGTGCTCGCTGAGCCTTGCATAGAGTAGATGGCTTTCTATTTTCCCTTGAAATAAAACCATTTTACTAAATACAGTGTTTAAGTAAATCAAATGCAGTTTCAGATTATGTAAAACCCAACTAATGGTTTTAAATTAAAATTTGCAACTTTCACTTCTGCCTCTCTGGCATAATTCAGTTTTAATGCCCCTCTAAGCTGTAATGTATCTGCTGTGTATTTTGGGCTGCTTGAATAAATGGATGGCTGGTGCATCTTTTTGGTACGTGTTTGATGAAGGCGGTTTTTGTATTCCCTACCTAGCTAGAAGAGAAAATTCTATGGCCTGGACAAAAAAGAGGCCAATCAGGCAGTGCACAGGCACCGCTCCTTATTGCTGCAGTGGGATACCTGGGAAAGCTTCCCACCACCTGTTCAGTTTTCTTGGATGGATGGGTTGTGGTGGAGTGGGAAAAGGCAGATAGTTCCTATCATAACTTCCCCACCTTTCAGAAGGTACGGTGTTGGAAATTGTGAGTTAATTGTGAAGTGCGCTACTATTTAGCATCGTGACTGTGAAAAGGAAAGTGTGGCAGTGTGAGCCGGTGCGAGTACTTCACTGTGAGTAGGTGTTAGCGTGGGTGTGCTGTTCACAGACCTCAGGTAGGGTTTTTTTGTCATCTTTCCAGACTTAGGAGGAATTAATTGCAAAGAATACTACTTGGCCATGTATTAGACCCCTGCAAATATGCATTTTCATGTTTCAGATTAACTCTGTGCATGCATTAGACAGGTTTTAGAAATTAATTGCATGTTAATGCACGATAATACAAGGTGACTAGTAGCTTTCCTATCCAGGATGCTTTGGAACTACAAACTGCAGTCTGATTAGCTTTTCCTCGGCTAGTGCAAATTTCTTTAATGATTAAAGTGAGCTTTCCAAATACATTTGAAAACTCCAGTAACTTAGGATCTTGCAAGTGAAACAGATAACAGAATGGTTCTTTCAAGTAAGGTATTTTGAAAGGGGTTACTGATGGAATCCACTGGGAGAATGACAGGCATGTATGAAGGCAGGTGCACCATCATCATCTAGACAATAGTCACATTCTTTTCTTAAGGAGAACCTATTTTTTCTCCTTGCTTTAAGCTTTTTTTAACCTACTACTTCTAGAGAAACATATTTTTTTTTGAACAAACAGTATGAATTATCAGTCTGATATAAAAGTTGATTTCTATAGTAAAGGTGAGCTATTGAGTTACAAACAGTTACAAAGGTACTGAAGCAAGGGTTGATGAAAGAAACAATGACCCCCCACTTTGGATCAGGAGGGATCCAAGATTTCAGAAATGGGTCTCATTTACTGACCTCTGAAAGAGCTTCCACTTTCTTGAGATGAAAAATGTACCTCTGGATCAGGTTTTTCTTTTCCCTGCTTCCCTTCAGCTCTCCAGAGAATATGGGCAGACTGAATTGCTTTCTAATTCGATTAGCTTCCCTTTGTGAGAAGAAGAGGTTGCTTGCAGGTGTATGCAATGTGAGAAAGGTGTTCATCTTGCTAAAGGAAAATATTCAGTAAGTTCTTTTAACCATCTGCAAGAAAACAGCAGCAAAGACAGCATACTGAGAAAGACAGATATCTCTGGGCCTTTTGCCTTAATTCATTCACAAAAAAGTATTGAATTCTTAAGAACTGGCCTGTGCTATTTCTACTTAGTTTTTGTATTGGGGATGCTGATTGTGGACATAGTGCTGTACAGATAAGCACAAAGGGTTATTTCTTATGTTGTATGCTTCTCCACTTTGGTTTCTTTCAGGAGTGGAAACTCTGGTAAAAAATGCATCCAAATGGCAGGAGAGGAAAGTGGAAATAGGGGCTTAACAAAACAATGCTCATAGTTTACACTGAGCTTGCAGCAGGAAGAAGGAGATTCCATTGAGCCTCTGCTGTGCTAACTAGTTAATGATTGCTCCTCAGTCTTCAAAACAAACAAAATTATATCTGTGAGTGTAAATTTTAGATGAACTGTATGATAATCTTTCTACTTAGTTTAGAGATAAAGGTTGTGGGAAAAGGTCCGCTGAAAATGCATCCAGCCACAGTACCACCAGCACAGTTGTCTTATTTGTCTCCTATTATTTCTAATTTTGTTTTCATCTGGAATAAGATGAAATTAATAAGATATGATAGTAATATTTAATTTAATTACTGCCAAATATCAACTTCAGTAATTAGTTCAGGTTCTATATGTGTAGTTTAATAGTCTGTTTTTGCTGAAGTTTAATGGGGTCATTAACTTTTGAGAAAGTTGCTTTCAGGTATTACAGGCTGTATGTGTTTCAAATGAAAGCAGTTTCTTGTCCTACTGTAAAATCTAATTAAGGTTTTGTAAACCATTAAAAGATATGCCACAGAACATAATTAGGAAGAATAGATGCATATGATTAAAACTCTTCTTTCGAGATTGGTCTATAAGCATGAGTATGTCAGAATTGTACAAGCTGACTCCACTGAAGACTCTGGAGATGTTTAGCTACTTGCCTGACACCAAAATTTGCTCTTCTGAATGTCTACAGCCTTTTGCTTTTTCTTTTACTGCAAAGACATCAAAACCACAGACAGGGGAATGTGTCCAATGGAAGCAAATGTGTGTCAGCTCTGGCAACCTGTTGTTCAGGAGGAGGAGCTGTACTGGAAGAATTGGGGGAATGTCACAAGGGAACACCTAAGATTGGAAATGCCACCTGCACCATAATATCTTGCTAGTCCTTTTTGTGTGGTATTACTCAAGCTTTGCCCTCGCGATCATTCAGTATGTTCTCCACAATTGCTAGACTGGAGCTAACAAAGCTTCCTAGTAAGGTTTGTTGGTTCCCTTTGACCTGTGTGCAGTGTGGCCAGAGATGCTGTAGCCCAGACCTATGGAAGGGAATGGGGACTAGTATATACTTCCGGCTCCTGGAAGGTACTTCAGCATTCTTTTCAAAGTGGAGTAGTTCAATGGCTGTATTAGTTACGTGGGCAGAAGACCATTATTGACTACCTCCAATTCAAATTATGCTTGCATATTAATGGACCATGAATACAAAATTATATATATTATTCTCTTGTGAACTCTGATTTTTCTTCTGTGTGGGCTGTGCTCCTTTGTGTCTGTCCTGCACAACAGCGTGCTTTCTCTGGTGTATGATGGTTGGGTTGTGTGCGCTGTAGCTTTTCTGACACTTACTCCATCACTCTGTAGGTGTTCTGAAAAAGTATCCGTATGATTTTAACATCTTATCTACTACAGAATCGCACACAACCTATGTGATTTATTTTTTAAATTAAAATTTTAGTATCTATCAATTTAATTGTCTACATGAAGTCAACAAAATCAACAAGAAATATTTGGTGATAATTGTCCCTTTTTGTTCTGTTACTGTTATTTCTGATAGGATCTTTTGCGGGTCACATCCGTGACTATTTCTAAAGCCCTTTTGAATCTAGCCAAACATTTCTCCTGAAGTTCCTCAGCATACTTGTCTTCACTGCTAATGCCATCTCGTTTGTTTAAACAAGTTTAGTGATCAGAGTTAATGAAGCATTTTGATATGGTTTGGAAGTTAGAAGTACAAGACCAAAGAGTGAAGAAGACCTTTTCTGTGTCCAGGAAATGCCTCAGCAGAGCAGCTTCATAGAGGGAGCTTGACAAAAGTCATGATGATTTTTCTCCATTATATAAAGCTCAAGTGAACTGTCACCCTCTTTTTCTCATGGTGCTTTCAGTTTTTTGGGGCACCCTTTCTTTTTGCAAAAGAGCAAAGGTGCTTTGTGTCTTTGCATAAGTGTTACAAAATCTCTTAGACTGTTGCCTCTACAAACATGCTACAAGTATGTCCTGCTTTAGCAGGTTCTTACTGCTAGTCACTTCTGAGAGAGATCTTGTTCAATTATATAAAGCTACTTTTTTTTTTCTCCATAGATTCAGAATTTCCTAGGTACTTGGGTTTCCTCCTCTGTGATTCTCCCACAATTTCTTTTTTAAAAAATGAAGCTCTACTGTATGTTCTCCTACTGTAACCTCTTGTGTTTCCCTCTCTTCTAAGAAAGTTAATTGAAAAAGTGTTTAGTTTTAGAAAATGGGGACAATTATACACTAAATTACAATTGTCTAGCTAGGTAGGTGTACTGAATCTCAGCAGCCATTAATAGATCAAAGGAGAAGAGAAAATCCACCCCATACTCTGATAATTTGAAGTATCTGCAATACTAAAAACAATCCTGCAGAACACTTGTGTGAATAATCCTTACTGTGGCAAGTAGTCTGATTGTTCCCAGCACTGGTGAAAGGCAGTGGTCTGGCAGCTTTGAGGAATGAAGTCCTTTTTTTATTAGCCGGGCAAGTTTCCCAACGCACACTGCCCGATCAGCCTGCTTAAACCCTGATTTGAAGAGGGAGGGATAAGCTTTCTCTCAGGATAACAGGCAGTTCAGTTTCCACAGCTCACATAATTCTTGCTTCTATTTGGAGGCTGCCAATTAGTGAAAAGCAAAGGGAGAGAGTTTGCAGGAAATTGCATCTCTAACCCACCAAACTTGCATCCGAGGACCTCCTCCTATCCTCTGCAGATTCTTGCCAGACTGTGCCAAAAGACCCTGAACCTGTCTGTGCCAGCATGTGTTACACTCTGCCTCAAGATAAGGTGCTGCGAGCAAACTGTGCCTCTCCCATTTTCACTCGCTCCCCCTCCAAGTCTGCTGTCTAGGAACAGCTTCTATCAGGCTTGAGATGGCTTCACTTGTCACTGGTGAAAAACATTGTAGCCTTTTGCATCTATACTCCAAGGCTTCCAGGCCTGCTGTAACTGAATACTTAATTGTCAGGAACAAGCACCGGCTTATTCAGTGGGCAAGGTCCGAAAGTCCAGCTCTGACCTCAGATTTATTTGCATTCTGAAAATAAATGCCGAATTACTCTTAATACTGTTCTATCTTCTGCAGTCTCTGTCTATCCTTCTCAGGTGTAGGCAGCCAAGAGACAATCAGAAATACTGTGGGTCATGTTTTCTTTGTGGTTATTGTTTGTTTATTTGTTTGATTTTTCAGACATGGGCAATTGGAACTTCAGGACTTCCATATGAACTGATCCAAGACTCTACCTTTCCACTTAAAGAAGCATCAGCAGTGCAAGATGTAATCCAATTTGTGTACAAGTTCCTGGGGCAAATAGGACTCATGGTATGTTTCACAACTGTTTGTGAGCAGCCGCCATTTGTGACAGAGCAGCGCAATACTTGTAATTATACTGCAGAGAGTGGATTCATTCAGGGTTTGCCTACAAGCTTCATGGGGTACCAGCAGTGCTGGAAGCCATAGCAGCAATCCTGCTCGGCAGAAGGTGCATATCAGCTGCTTGCAGATGACTCAGTACCATTTGGAAAAGGCTTGTACTGCGCTTGGTACAAATATTGTTGTCTACTCAGTCAGGCCAGACTCCCAGTCAGAACAGTCTAAGCAGACAGCACCTTCTCTGCAGGAGGCAGAAGGGCAGTGCATAGCATGGCCTCTGTTATACAAGAGGGATGTGTTCTTTAGCACACAGTTCGTATCAGCTGTTACTTTACTTTAAAATCAGGTAACCAGCAGGGAGTTGACCATTACCGAGCCTGTGAATGGCACAAGAGTGCTTGCGTAAGTCAGGCCAGATCTGGGGGTTTTCTGGCGCATGGCTGGTCACCTTCTGCCCCAGCTCAAAGCGTACCTCACTGAAAGAGAGGTGCTGCCCGAAATGTCGCCTTCTCTGGCTGCACGGCTACTAAATGTGTGGGTCTTGAGACACTTAATACAGCTGCTGTCTTCTGATGCAGCTTCAGCAGAAACAGTCATGGAGGAAAAGACGGCCCTGTTTAGAAGCTCTTCGCACCAGTGCTGGGGCTAGAGATGGGAGGGCCTCGTGGGCCCGCTGACCTTGTTGGACGGGCTCCGCAAACGCGTGGAGCCGTGGGCGCCAGCCCGGACGGAGGGGAGGTCGGGCTGCCTTCCCGCCCGCCCCGGGCAAGCGGCAGCACCCTCTCTCCCCTCGGCCCCACTCGGGGGCTGCCGGCGCTCCGTGAGGCGCCCGCCCGGCTCGGCCCGCAGTCGTCCCGCGCCGCGGCGGCCGGACGGAGCCCGCGCCCTGGGGCCGCGCCGGAGGGCGGCGATGCCGGGCGCGGGGCGCGCGGCTGGCGGGGGGTGCGGGGGCGGGGGGGTGTGCAGCTCTCGCTAGCGCTGCTTGTGGTCACAGCCAGGCAAGCTCACATCCCATCTGGATCACGCTCGCTCTCTCCCTTCTGCTTTCCTACCATAGAGTTGCGCTGGAAACAGAAGATAGAGGGAGTGTAGGAGCTCGCCATCTCCAAGCGATCTACATTGGGAAAAACATGGAGTCCGCTCCGGCAGCCCCCGATCCAGCAGCCAGTGAGCCGGGCAGCAGCGTCTCCGAGGCGGCCGCCGGCGCCAGGGACACCCCGGTGAACCTGGAGCCTGCCCGGAAAAGCGATGCGCCGGCTCCCGTCCGCAGGCAGAGCTACTCCAGCAGCAGCAGCAGAGGTAGGGAGACTTGGGGAAGGGGGAGGGGGCCGGGGGAGTGGGATGGGGGGGTGGGTGGGAATAGGAAGAGGGGGGTAAGAGAGAAGGGGGAAATGCAGCAATTTAATCCTCCGGTTTATCGTTTGTGCTTGTTGAAGCCGCGCACGCAAACAAGCCACGCTTCTACCCCCTGCAAAACCTTGCAAACTTTTATAGCTTCTTTTAATTGCTGCAGGAGGAGGGACAAATGCAATGAAAATACCGAGCGGTGTTTGGTGCTTTCCTATCTCTCTCCTTTATTGCCTGTGGTATCCGGATGGGTACCGTGCCCCTGAAATTACATAATTTTATAAATATATAAAGCAACAGCGGGAGTATTGGGATTCAAGGGAACAAACTTTTAAAGCTGCAGTGTCCTTCCTCCCCCCCCCCCTCCTTCTCCCCCCGTCTGTCTCCTTTTGACAGTTTCTCAACTGGTGTGCTGTGGCTTGTTGTGAATGGGGGATCTGTGATTAAACAGGCGATTTGCGGTTTGCGGGTGACTTATTCACTCTCTTGCGCCCTGTTTCCCCTTAATTCATTGAAGTGTATCTTAAAAAATATTTCCTCGCGGAGGGGATCATCTCGTAGCTGCTGTTGTTTCTTGAAGGCGCGCAACTTTGCAGAGGGTCTCTCCGTTCCCGTGGATTCTTCTTCGCTCCCCCCGGCCTCCGAATGAGCCGCTGCAAACAAACAAACGAGCCCCCCTTTTCTGTCTCTAACTGCCAAGCCTTCTCCGGCCTCGGATTGCGTTTCTCAGTCCCGCGGGTCAGCTCCGAAGGCGCTCGGGGCGGTTGAAGTTTGGCGTCGGCTCGGTGGTGCCCGAGCCGCCTGGGCGGCGGGAAGCGAGCCCCGGCGGCGGGAGGGCAGCGCGCTGCCGGGCACCGCGGAGCGGAGCGGGCAGGGCGCGCTCGCCCCTGCCGCCGCCGCGGGCATGGTGAGGGGCGCTGGCTTCAAACACCGCCGGAGTTTGCCGAGACGTGCGAGAGGGAGGAGGCTGCCGCTTTAATTACTTGTAAATAATTCATGAAGCGTTGCTCCTACAAGAGGGGGGAGCGCGCTAGAGAGGCTTCGCTCGGTAAAATCGCTCGGTGATGGGTAAAAAATTAATTAAATAACGCTGTGTAATAATACACACTGCTGTCGAAAGAAACGACTGGCGGAGGAAAGTGAGTGCCCGTCGGGAGCGGCAGCCCCCTCGGCGGCCGGGGCGGCGATGCCCAGCCACCGCCGGCGGTGGAGAAGACCATCTCTCCTCGGACGGAGGGATTTTCGGTTGTAGGTTGGAATATGGCTGATCATGTGTTGGCTTGTGTTTTACAGTATTTTTCCCCTTTTGGCCACACCCCCCCTTCCCAGGCAGCTTCCCACTCAGGGAATCCGCGTACAGTAAAAGCCATCGAGATGACACACGCCGAAACATTTAATTAGAGGCGATTTGCGAGCAGGGAGCGCGCAGTTAGGCGGATGCCGAGGCGAGGAGGAGCGGGCTTGGCCGGAGGAGGCCGGGTGGCCACGGGCGTGTGTGCAGGGAGCTTTTGGCTGCGCGGGGTATATTTAGAGCTTGCGAGAGTGGATTTGGAATGCAAGCGCCTTACGTAACGAGGTTAATCAGAAACACTGGAGAAAATTTCCTTAATTTGTCGGGGAGTTTTCTGGATGTTTGCGGAGCGGCCGTAGTTCGCGGGTGTTACACAACGCCTCTCCCGGCCCAGGGCTCCGGCGGCGCGGGCAGATGGTGCTGCCGGCGAGCGGGGCCGGCGGCGGGGAGCCGGCTCCGGCGGGCTTGGGGAGGGGGCAACTTTGGGATCCCGTGAATTATGTAACGCTCGGATGCGGTTTCCGTATGGATGCGGGGAGGGGGGAGGCGGGGGGCTTGGAAGAGCGGGCGGCTCCAGTGGTCAGGGTGTTCTATTCACAGTTCCGAATTGTTTAGGCTTTGGTACTGCTAACCCGCTGACCCACATGTCCCTCCTCCCCCGGGATTAAATAGGGAAGGGGGAAGGGGGCAGGCACACGCTGACACTCGCACAGGCTCACACTCGCCGCACGCAAGCAGGCACTGGGTTATGTAACAGTCTGAATGAAAAAACGAAGGTCAGTGATGGAGGCATCCGTGTGCAACACAATAGCGAAAGCTCTTGGATACTGTGGCTCTGCGGTCTTTAAAGTGAAATAAAGCTCGTGGCAGCAATCGGCCTGTGGTTTTGAAGGGCTCGGGAAGGGAGAGGGGCGAGGGAGAGTGGCAGGCATTAAAAAAAAAAAAAAGAAGAAATGTTTGGGTTTTTTCGGATGATGTAATGGAGCTGGCAGAAAAAGCAAGTCTGCTCCTAGAGTGCAAACAGTAAGACAACTGGAGCTGGCATTCAGCGCTAATGTTGTATAAATTAGCGTATTGGAAATAAATTGACCCACACACTACACGCCAGCTGATAATGCCTTTCTAAAAGGTAAAGCCTGAAGATACAGAACCATGCAGGAAAACAAGACAACGTGAACATTTTGGCCTCCTTGAAATCAGGAGTTGATGGATTAGGTGTTAGGCATCCCTGTAAACATGTAGCTTTTCTTTTTAAAGCCATTGAAAGACAATTTGTTTCTTACCCTTTTTTTTTTTCTTTGTATGGTCCTTTATTTCTTATGGCTACAGCACGACCTTAATGTGTGACCAGTATAGTTGAAATTATTTTTTGAATGGATACTTTATAAGCTCGTGCGTTCAGCTCTGTTACTGTGTTCAAAAATTTACCTGTTTGGCTTGTGGTTCTGCAACGTGGTATAAGTTGGCAGATTTGGACTCTCGTGCGACCTGTATGGAGGACTGAAACATATGAAATACATGGATATGCCAGTATATCTAAACATGTGTGCACTTCTCTAACTGTAGGCTCCTTCTGTCTAATGGGTTAGCAAACCTTTTAGAGCTCTAGATATATTTGTTTCACATTTTTGCAGCTGCACCTGCTGCAAAGCCACTTTGGTGCTTCAGAATTTGTAGTAACCAGTTTAGTTAAGGGATGAAGAAAACAAAATTAAAGAAAGGGTTGTTGATGAAGAAACCAAGGGAGCTTCTGTGGAATAAATTTTTAAGTGAAGCTTTAGCTATTATAATGCAAGCCCTCCCGAATACCCTATTCCTTCATATGCAAAGATATTTGGAACACCAGATCCTTACGTAACATGATTTTTATTTTGTTAAGGTTATGCTGTTTGTGTCACTCTGTAGAATGCTTAACTGCAAACAGAAATGCAGGAGTTATGAAAAGCACCTTTCAGATGGAGAATTGTTACCTGATAGGTTTAGTGTAAAGCCTGGTTTCCGCCCCATGGGGGGAACAATATACATTAGGAATTTCCAAAGAGCAGTCACTGTCCAGCAGGTTGGATTTCAGTCCGTGTCAGTACTGCCACAAGGGTTTGTGGTTTGCCATGGTTAGTAAGAGGAATGCTTCACTCACCAGCTCTGGCCCTGGACCGAGACTCTGAAGTGCCATTCATTTCACTTAGCAGCCTTTGACATCTGTGGAGTTCTCCCCATGCTGCAGTCTAAGGCTTAATGTTCTACTAGTCCCCTTAGAAATAGTTTTAATTGAATAAACTGTATTTTAATAGAGAACTATTGTCTCATTAAAAATGAAAAGTATATAAAGAGCTTTTCAATTTCATAAAAATGCTCTGCTTTTTTTTGGAACCGAGCTCTTGGTCTCAGTGGTAAGCCAATTGAGAGAATGTCTTGCTGAAAAAAAAATTAAAGGTATCTCTTACATCATTGGAAGAAGATAAATCTTTTTGTTATGCTTTGTATTTAGTAATAGAAAGCTGCAGCTATGTAGGTACTTCTTGTTTTCTTGGAGCTGAGTTACCAAGTATTGCTATATTCCAGAAGTCTTTAGAATTTATTATTATGTCATCTGTTCAGTCTGATCCTTTATGTACTGGTAAACTAGGTGGAGGCTTTCTTTTTGTGTTTTACTTTAATTTGGGTGATGCTCCACAAATAGGGATGTGACATAATTAATAATGTCATCAGTAGGTTTGTGGGGTTCTTTTCTTTGAAAAAAATAAAAACCCTTTATTGCTAGATTTTCTCTGGTTTTGGATTTAGACAATTCCTCAGAGTGTACTTGTGGTACCAAACTTGCTGTGTTGTTTTCAGGAGGACTCCTTGAATTTTAGAAATTTAGATGTTTCTTGTAGATTCTTTGGGTTGCCTTTGTCATCGTTGAGGGCTATTCTGCATGCACCACTGATTTATTCCTATTTTGGTAAATGATATGTGCTATGAATCCTTTAAAGGACAACACTGTTTAAAATGTTTGTAGCATAGGAGCAATAATAGCAGCAGTATGTTGTTCTCTTAGGAACAATGCAGTTCTCTTATTTCAATAAACCGTAACCTATTCTCTTCTTTTATTTGCTTCAGAAACATCTCAGGAGCTCATAAACCAGTATGTAAATACTGTTATCATTCAACCAAATGCTGTAATTTTACTAAATAAAGAACATGTTTTGTAATGGAGATTAACGGGCTGTGTGACAATTTCAGTTTGGGGTATAGCACTACTGTTTTTGAATGGAAAGGGCAATTCCAGCTTTGGGAGGTTGTCCGAATTATTATTATTTTTTTCTTCTAGCATTTGTTTACTAAGCTACAAAAATGTGTGTGTGTGTGTAAAATCTGGAATTACTTCAGTTGATCTCAGTGGATTCAGTCTGAGAGCTACCCTAGTGAGAAAGAGGGGGCAGAACCCCATGTAGTTTTCAATTACTGTGACATCTGTATCACTTTTGAAGTTTCATCATTAACAGGTGATCCATTTTCTGCTGAAATATTCTAAGAGTGTGTTTTCAGTGACATGCAGTTGAAGGAACAGGTGTAGCTAACTAAACAAGAATTAAAATTGGGGGTATGTCTAAATGCACTGTTTACAGACTCTGTGCTTCCTTCTAAACGTGAAACAAAGGGGTTGTAGTGGGGACAGCAGTAGCTGATGTTGGACAGTTATTTAAGGCAGGAATAGGGAAAGGGCCCAGATAGTTTACAGGGAGCTGTCAAAGCTGAACAATATACTTGACTTAGGGCCTACCCTTTCTGTACAGTAAGGGAATTGTCACCTCTTCAGCTCTCTGTCCATCCTAGACCTTTTAGCTATAGGCACGTGTACCATCAAAGGTGTCCTGTCATCTCAGTTCCTTGGGGTGGGGGTGCAGAATCAGTGGCTGCTTCTCAAAGGGAGCTGAATTTTTTATCTGTCATGGTACATGTACACCTGAACCTGAGCTTGCCAGGCAGATTCTGTAGTTTTCTGAATTTCTGTAGTTTTGCTAGAAGAGGAAGTTCCTACAGGTAGGGTGTTGGAGAACCTTTTGGATGAGTGAAAGCTTTCACACTTCATATGCAGATTTCTGCTGTCTTGTTTTTCTGGAATTAGATTTTATGGAGCTGTTAATTTTAAGATTGTATATACACCCACAGCTGGCAGACGATCCATTCCTCCTTACCTGCACAGATATGTAGAGGAGGGCCCTGCAGGGTAGGGTCTGAATCCTCTGCCATCACTAGATCCGTGTTACATTGTTCCTGTCATAAACGGATCAAACTTCATTTTAAGGATTGTTAACTTGTTTGGTCCCGGTGTTCTGGTAGGAGGCTCTTCTACAGCTTTTGCTGTTCTGATGATCAGAAAGCCTCTTCTCGCTTCCAACTGCATTCATGATCAGTTAGTTTGCTTCTTTAAATGTTGTTTATAAAGTTGCCTTGGATTGAAAATGGAGAAGAGGCTGGTATTGTATTTTGTGATAGATGAACCAACATACTGAGCTCTGTTCTCTGACTCATGGTTTAGCACTTCAGCATATCTGTTGTAGATGGTCTGTGCTGATAGAAACACTAGAATAGCTCAGGCTGTATGTCACGGGGAGTTAATTGTCTAATTTCTTGAATGCAAAGGTGGTGAATTATTCTTCATAGTCTTATCTAAAGTCTCATCTAGGTGTGTTTCATTCTCGGCAACAACTGAGCTCTTCAGAGACTGAATGTATTAGGGTGTGTACTTCTATGAAGAAATTGTAGGGCTTATTCTACCGCAGTTTAATCTTACAGTTTAGCCTCATTGCACCGTTCATTTGGAAGGACCCCCAGGTGTTTTAAACACCATTGGGAACCATTTTGCTTATTACTGAAATCCAGCCACTTCTTGTGTGGAATCTGACAGCTGTTTAATGGTGCTCAGCCATGCTAAGCAGATCAGAACAGAAAGTGAAGAATACCATACCTGATTGAAACACTCAGAGGGATTTTAGGTACAGATAATATAATTATCTGTATTGGAATTGGGTTGAACAGCTCCATTCCTCTAGAAAATTACTAGATATTTTCAGTGGCAGTGTATGGTCAAGAAATTTTATCCTGAAAATTATACCCCCAGTGGTGAGATAATCAAGGATCCTGCTGCTTGCCCTACTGTGATCACTGGTTGTGCTATGATCAATGTTTTCTTTGGGTATTTGTAGATGTATTAATTGTTTGGTCCCACACTGGTATGTGAAATCTTACAAACTGGGAGGTGGGGCACAACCAGGATATTGCAGGTCTTGCTTTCTAAACCAGATTCCTGTAGTTTCATTCTCTAAATAAGCATTGCACTGCTCTATGTGAGATGTGCTCATATTAGCAGAGGTTTTTGAATTGGTTGTAGGAGATATGTCAACACTAAACCAGTAGAAGACAGAGGAGGTGAGTGTCACAGTCTTTTAAGGATATGGGAGGGGAGTATGGGGGAGACACATAGTGCTCTTCAATTTCACTTCCCATATAATCTAGCAAAACAGAATACAAACAGAAGATCTGTAAAGGAACAGTAGTTAGAATTCATGATCACCTGAATGTACATAAATGTCCCAATAATCATGACCAACTGCAGTCTTTCATTTGTAATTTAATCTAATAATTTCCATGCACTTCTAAAGGAACACGCTATGAAGCTGGCAACTTCTGAGAAATTGCTGTGCTGTTACAAACAGCATTTGAGCTGGCATTATAACAGCATGATAGATAGTGAGATGGAGAACAAAGTTAGCGGTTGAAACTGAGCTGAGAGAAATTGCTAGCAGAATGTGAGAAAGCAGAGTTGGATTATGATAACCTCCCTTGTAGAATCAAATTAAACCTTTTTAAAGGTTTTATTGATTTTTAGTTTGTAGTTGTACTATGTATTTACCTCACATGGGTACATGAGATTAATGAGGCAGGTGTAGTGATCACGGAGTGAAAAACTGTGGTGCTGCTATTCTTTTTAAATGTTTCATTTTCTACAGACTGTGGGATATTTACAGCATTAATTGACAATATGTCTGTGTGCTTTAGTTCTGCAACTGTTCAAATGCATTGAAAGTGTTTAATATACAACAGCGATGGAAATGGAAACTCCTGAACTCCTAGAAGGAGGTCCAACAGAGCCCCTTCCACCTTCTTTTTATTACTTGCATAAAAATCTTTACAAAGGGCCTGCTTGTCCGAAGAGTTGGTTTGTGTGAAGAATGGGCTGCAGCTGGCTTTGAAAATATGGCTGAAAAAACACAAAATTTTTTAAAAAAATCAAAATACAGAGGTAGACCATTTGGCATAAGTGCTATGAAGTATACATCCAATAGCACAGCCAACTCCTCACATATGAAAGGAATTTTTTTCCATAGTTATGTAGAAGTGTATGCCATACACTTCTGAAATACATATATATGCAAAACTGTAGACACCATGGGGAAGGCTTAAATTATGTATTAGTAGAGCTTGACTTGACTGTTTTGGCACTGAAGCAAGGTCTGTTAGATACAGTCAAGGATAAAACCAAGGCCAAGGCTTATGAAATACAGATTATAGGTTTTATTTTCTTCCTGTCGTGGAACTGTGAGAATACTTTAAAGTAGGATTTCCCTTCATAGTTTCCCTTCAAAGGTAGAGAGGCAGGGGGAAAAAAAAAAGCACCTTTTTATGAACTGATAGATGACTTTGCCAAAGTCTGTACCAAATGTAAATTAGTCAGAGGGCTGTGCTGCGTTACATCTGTTAACTAAGGGCAGAAAGGTAAGTTTCAAACTATTCCTTTGAAAGAAGTCTTAGTTTGATAAGACAGGGTAAAATACAGCTTTTGTTGTTGTTGTACTTGAAGTAAAAAACCGTCAGCATAAAGCATATTCTAAATCCTGTGTATATTAAAAATAAAATAAAACAAAACCAATCTCAAAGGAAACTAGGGCATATCAAACCCCTCTTCTCTCTGCGTCATACTTCATTTGTGTCATTTTCAAGTGAAGTTTTGTTAATCATTTGTGTTGTCATTATGGAAGTTAGCCATAACGACTGCCTGGGTCGTTAGAGAAGCTTTTTAAAAATTCTAATGAAACGTATGCTGAACTCTTAACATCTGATGTCGAGTCATTGTGTTTCTGAGATAATACAGGTAAAAGTTAAGTCTCTTAGGAAAAGCCACTCCTTCCAGGGTTGATACTTGGAGAGCTAATGGATGAAGAAATAAATAGTGGCATTGTACTTCCAGTCTCTAACCATCTGTCAATGGCCAACCAGTCTTTAGGAGTCCTTTATGCAATAATTTAAGAAAATGACTGTTAAGTCATTTCTACAGGTATCACTATTCAACACTCATGGCATTTGTAAGGGTATATTGTTTTCTGCTAAAATCAGGTGTTATCTTCTAAACTGAAATAACCTGATTTTCATGAACATGAATTTGCAAGAGGTCAGATTGAGGTTGGTCATATGTTAGCAACATGAAAGCTACCCTTGGCAATTAGAAGAGTTCTGCTCTGCTGGCAGAAGGCTTGATCCTGTGTCAGCTTCTTATGTGTGTTTAATGCTAAGCATCATGGATGATTCTGTTGATGTCAGTGTTACCCCTTACCTGTACAAACCTAGGGGTGTATGTGTAGAAAAGATCAAGGGAGAGCTAGTAGTAATCAAGAACTCCACTGTGAAATTGTTTAAGGAAAATACAAAACTAATACCAGTGAAAATAACTTTGGAATAAAGGATGAATTAACTGTTGATTTCAGGGTAAGTAGGGCTGGGCGAGTAGTTGTAATTATTTTGGCAGATATATTGTTACCCTGCTATAATTCTGCTTGCAAGATCACACCATGGCTCTGTTGCTAGAGAAGGATTTATATCTTTACTTAAGAACAGCTGTTAGGAGATGAGCAAGAATTTCTTCCTGTACAGAACCTGAGTTGCGCTTGCCTGGTGCTGTATATGGAATGTGCTTGCTAAGATTACGAGAAGTTTTATTTTGTGATTGCCGAAATCCTAGCTCTGTTTTTGTAACAATGAAAAAGTCTTTTCTGTTTCCTGCTGGAGAGCGGGGAGGGGAAGGGGAACAAATTGTAGGGAATTCCCTGCAGAAAAGCTAGAGCTGACTGATGAGGTGACCTCACTTATTGGTATTTACCTCTCTAGGCTTTGGTTAGTTGTCAAAATCTGCTTGTTGTTGTTTGATTTCTAGGTAAATTACACTATTCTGCTTCAGCTCTTTTTTAGAGATTCCTGGCTCTAGTTCATAGGGAAGTTACAGTGGTCCATTTTTAAATTTATTTTTTTTTAAAGCAATAATAGTCTGCTGAAACAACCACACCAGGTCAGCAGTGTCCTCGGGACGCTCTAGTGTGGCTCGTGACCAGCAGTGTAACATCCAAGGCTATGTGAAAAAACAGGGGGGAAAAAAAAGGGTTTGTTTTTAAAGGGAAGCAAAATCTTTCCAAAATTCTTGTTAGCCATTAGGTTTCCACAGCAGCACTTGCATCTCTTAGAAACAGGTTCAAGGAGTTCTGTCACTAAAATTGTCTGTTTTGTTTTTCCAAAGAACACTCCCCCATGCAGTGTTCACCTTAGAGGGAACGAGGACAAAGGATTCTGGACGAAGCCAGGGTCAACAGAGCCACTAGGTTTACAGATAGCCATGAGCATCCATTTAGCAGGCTGCATTTAGTCCTGGTGCTGGGCTGCTTCATTCTAGCCATGTGCTGAAATGGCTGACTGGTGTTCCCAAGTCCACCTTCCTGTTGTTTTCAGCCCAGTTTAGAGACTGTAGAAATGGCTTGTCACAGATCTCTGCAATTGGCAAGTCTCCCCTGAATTTCTTCCCTGTATCCTTTCTTTTCTTTTCCACAGCAGAGGCTCAAAGCAGGATGTCTTTAGGGATTTGAGAGCAAATGAGCGCAAGTGTCTAGGTGCAGACTTGTGCCAATATTCTGAAAATATTTTGTTGCGTTGCTTTTCTCTGCACACAGCAGAACGCACATTGGAAGCAAACGCAGCTCTGGAAAGGCAGCAAGAGAAAATGTAAAAACAAACCCAGAAAGGAAGTAAATGAAGCCAAAAGGGGAGCAGGGTAGTTTTGGGTAATGAACAGTAAAAGACAGACGTGGCTCTTAAGGAAGAAATGTAATGAAAGGGCACAAAGGAAAGATGACTGATTTGGAGAATGGTCTGAAAAAAACCTACACCCACCAACAAAATCACACACACCCCCCCCCTTAAATAAAAATTAAAACCACACAAGATCTAACCCATCCCCGCCCCACCTCCCAAAATCCCCCCCAAAATAATAAAATTAGGAAAGCACTGGAGTAGTGGGGGGTAGCTGCAGTGCCTGTTGAGAGGAGGGGAATTTACTGCCTTCTTGCCTCTGGACAATTCATATATTAATATTCTATGATCTTGCCTTTACTATGGAATGCAATAAAATGTATTTTAGTGCGTGGTAGGGTCTCAAACAGTTGCCTCTCACAGATTTGCTTCAGCACCCTATTGTTTCCAATGAGCTCTGACTAAATGCTTTTGCCATAGATGTTGTGCTAATGTGTTATATGAATTATTTGTCTTATCTCAGTGCTGTGAAATTAGAAGCCCTTTCCCACAGCGTGTTAAGCAGATTAAAATGAAAGCCTGTTTTTATGGTCCAGGAACAGTGCAAATATTTTAAAAAAAGAAAAAAGGTAAGATGGGGAAAAAAAAGTTGTGATCTAACAGTGGGATGCTCTGAGGAAGCTTTATGAAGCAAATGCATTTTGTAACCTAAACGGTGAGATAAGTACCAAACTCCCTTTGGAAAGGTTTATATTGTTTTCCCTGGTATCTCAAATCAAGGGGAAGATCTTGGGATTGGTAGTTTCTACTAAGGTACCTGTTGTTGTTTTCTTTTTGAAATTAATTTTCTAGGGAGCTATGTAGTTCCTTCGTCAAAACCTTGTCAGTGACTAAAGGCCTCTATTTACTTTCTGCCAGATAGTCCTGGACAGTTCTTGGGGTATTTTGAAAAGTATTAAACATCATGTTAGAGACTACTAACAACTCTTTTTTAGATTGTAAGAGAAGTTTCTTTAAAAAGTAATCAAATGATGGTGTTGCAGAGGCACATGTGAAATTCAGGATCCGTGTTTCTTTGTCTCTTGAATTCCTGTCTTGTGTATCACTCCCTCCTCCCTTACGGGTGGAATATACTTTAGTTACAGCAGGATTTTATTTCTCCTGGCTTACTCTAATCTTATTGTCATAATGTTCCAAGACACTTTATATGATAACTGCTCTTCTACCCATGTGGTATTTGTCACATATGAAGTCTAAAGCTCTAGTGAAATTATTGGGGGCACAACACGTATTAAGATAAAAACTGTTTTTGAGCAATAGCTTAATTAAGACTTCACATATTATTATAATATGTATTTGGGAGGGGACAGAGTAATGGTGTGATGTCAGAGTGAGTATTTCACTTTTTCTGGACTCAGTTCCTATTTCTGTAGCTTTCTAATTAAATTCTCCTTTTTCCCTACATGGCAGTAGTACGATGGTGTATTGCTACATCAGTAACACTGCCCCTTGGGGCCTCTTAGATCATCATCAGGGTTGAGAAGTCATGGAATGCTTATGGACTGCACTGTATGGAGAGTTAGGCTGAGATGCTTTGAGTTTCAAATCATGATTGAAAAAGGCAGGATTTGCAAGAGTTGACCCATTATTTCCCTGTCCGTGGAGTAAGTTAGCAGCACCAGGCCATTGAAGTGCCACCAAAGGTACCTCAAGGTTTGACTATTTAGGCACTTACTTCCTACAGAAGGAAGAGGAAGGAAGAAGTCCAGCATTTTCCCCTCTATCAGTGTCAGAGGAGGAGGCAGCAGCTGTGCCTAAAATGTTTTCCTTCTTACTCTCCAGCATCTGCTCTTCATGTCCTTTCATAAGACTAGCTCTGTGCCACCACGTGTCCCCGGGATACCCGTGTGTGTTACTGGCACAGGAAATTAAAAATCCCCACTCTGTCACTGATACGACAGGTTAAACTGCTGGTGTGGATGCAACTATGCCAGCAGAAAGGGAGCATTTATTGGTTTATTGGGGGTTTGGGGGAAGTGTGTAGCTTTTTTCTTTCTCTTTTGTTTCTGTCAAGCTCTAGCTTGTCATGCCTGAGTTAGTGAGAGCTGGGGACAGGGGTGATGTTCTTTTGTCATAGCTGTGTTAGCAGAGGCTCTGCTGTGTAGATAGTGCTTAATAATCTTCAGGGGATTGTAGGGATCTCTCTGGTTAGCCCCTAAGTGGCAATTACACCACTACTGCTCAGCAGAGTTACATGGTTTAATTTATATCAAAGACTTCAGAGCAGCTTGCAAACTGTATGCTACAGTTCTGTGGTGTTCAACAGAAAGATTTTGCCATATGTTATGTATTAAAATTCTATGAGAAATAGATAAATGGCGGGAGGCAGGGAGAGGTATTCCTTTGGTATAAATTCTTACCTGTTGTGGGCATTTTTTTTCAGCATATCTTGACCAGACTAGCACAGAGAGATTTGGTCTTAGTCTGTATCATTTAGTGTCTGATTATTGCAACCACATGTAAGTGTAAATGTATGCAGTTGAACTTTTTGTGTAATGCTGGCATTATATTTCTTCAGAAAACTAAGTATTTCTACAATACTGTTTTCCAATGTCATGCTTTCTCTGTGAACATGTTGGGTTTTATTTGCATTTATTTTTCATATTTTTTCAATGTGCTTTGTTTTAAGCAGACACCTGTAACTGCTGGATGTTACTGAGAAATAGACATAAACAATAGGGAAGAATTAAGGTATCTTAAAACTAAGGCATTCAACAATTTTAATACTTGTAAAAAAGGTAACTTAAACTGGAAACATACTTTCGATTTAAATTGTGTTATGAAGCTGTTCTGCATCACTTCCACCACGCTTTATGAGGACTGACCAGTCTGCAACTTTTTTGTTGTCTCCGGTAGCAGTTCTAACTGTGGCCGCTGAGTTACCGAGGGGGATAATTCTTACAGGAGAGCAGAAAAAAACTCCTTCAGTTCCTTGGTAGTAGTGTTTCATGTGGTTTAGTCTACCTGATCAAATCGGTACTTAGAAATTGAAAGGGATGATTGGGCTTTAAAACTCCCTTTCTCTAGAACTACTTTGTCTTTTGGACACAGAGAAAAACACGTTTTTCCCTTCCACACCCCAGTTGCCAAGTTGAGTTGGTTTATGTGTGAGGTGACACTGCCTGACGTGCTATGGCCAGGAGCAGGTATTAGCAGAATGAGTATCTCGTGGCTCAGCAGCACTAGGGGGTGAAAGGGCATTGGGAGGGCTCTGGTTTGATGCTACTGCAGGTTCTGAGCATGAAATGCAAGTGTTCACTCAGCTGAAGTTGACATCAACCTTCAGAGGCTGTTTAATGTGAACTGGAGTTTCAGATCCAGGATCGAAAAATGGCATGTTATGTAACTTTAGGTAGCTAATATGAGGTTCTATTACAGAGAAGGATTAAGGACAAGTTTTATCCAAAAGCACTTTCCGGAACTAGAGATATCCAAAATATTTAGTCACCCTTTCAGCTTTTTATTAACAGTTATCTCACTGAGGTAGGTAATAGTTAAAATTGGTTTGAAAGGCTGGTTGGTAGTGTTGAAGCTGGAGGTTGTGTTGAAGTGAACTTTCCAGCAAAGGAGGGATGGGTCACTGCCATTGTTTTTAGCCAAAGAAAAAAGGTTGATACCTTTCATATATAAGGTTCATATGTTCAGGGAGTGCTGGACAAATCTGTGTTTGACAGATTTCGGAGTAAAAAGGACTTTGACTACAACCAGTTGAAATTTTCTGACAAACTAGTAAGATTCAGAAACATGCTAGTGGAAGGAAGAGAACCAAAGCAGAAATGATTGGTCCCTTATGGATCTTGTCTTGTTTGGGAAAAATCTGGCAGATATGTTATCAGTATGGTTGTAATGACACAACATGGATGCAATTTCATGTGTGCACGTTCGGTGAGAAGGGAGAAAGTATCCTCTAACATTAGAAGAGGGATGGATTTACTTGCAGCAATTGATGCACATGGGTTCTCTGTCAGAGACCTAATGCTGAGATTGTCCTGGGAGAAGCAAGCTAGAACTCTTCCCTCAGAGTATGAGAAATGATAAAAATATTAAAATAAAACAAAAGCATTTCTTCTGCCTCCTTCCTGGTTCTGAACTTAAAGAAATTAGGAATAGCGATTGTGGCAGCTGTTTGTACACCCTTCAGAAGCTGGAGAAGAGATGGGATCCCAACTGTTGGTAGACTGTGGACTTCTCTCATATCAAAACCCAAAGCCAGCAATTAACATAACTGTGTGTGGTGCACCACATATTTCAAACACCATGAAGTTCAGCAGTGGGTTTGAATTAGAGCTTCTCTTTCAGAAACCAGCCCAAATAGGAACAGAAAAAATCCCAACAACAACAAAAAATAATCTTGATATGAAGACATCTCACTAAGACACTACTCAAACCCTCTTAAAAATGCAGGGACTCTCTGTTAATTCCCATCACTGTTACGTCAATTGATTTGCAGCTACTGGATTCATCATGATTTGGTCAGTCATACTGAAGCTCTTTTTATGCTCAGCTATTAAAAAACAGTTTCAGTTTCTGTTGACTCCTTAATTTTTTCATCTTTGCTGAGATCACGAATGTCCTGAATTACATTCCCCATTTTAGGAGTAGAAATATCTCTTGCGATTCTATTTCCTTACCTCCTCAATATATACGTGTTGGCCTTTTGAAGTAGGTTGCACTGCTTCCCAAGAGACTAGGGAAGCTTCTGCTCTGCTTTCTGTTTGAATCTCGCTAATGCAAGTGTTACCAAGATATTATGTGTTAAATCTGCAGTGAAGCAACATTGATTTCTTTCATTCTTTTCTCTGTGGTAGAAGGAAGCTGCAGAGGTTTTACTCCCAGCATTTATCGCACCCAAATGGGCATGGGAGTCACTTTTCTAACTCGGGAATTATTTCTAAAAATACTCTTATATTTATTCAAACTAGTCACTTGTCTAAGCTTTCATTTCCAAGCTAAACAGGTTTCTAAAGAGGGTGCTTTCTGATGTGAAGACAGTGGGAGCTGCTGGGTATTAAAATTTAAGAGAAATATTTCTATTCATAGAGGAAAGGTGCATCTTCAGAGGAAAAAAAAAAAGAACATCTGCTTAATTGATAGTGACACATGTGCTGTACTTGCTTTCAGTGAACACTTGTGAAAATTCATCTCCCCTTATGGGCCTGTGCGATTTTGAAACCGACCCCTTTGAAGATCAGCTTTTTTATAAATGGGATCGGTAAGATTTTCTAAATTTGAGGTTGAGTGCCAGTTAGGAAGATGGAGGTGCTGAGCTAGAATTATATGGTGCAATTAACCAGCCTGTAAACCATTCTAAATGTGAAGGTTTCATTCAAAGCATTTAACAGGAAGCTTTATCAAGGAATTCCAAAATAGCAAAGGCAGGCTTTAGATAACAGCAAATGCAGGGGATGTGGTGCCCCATTAGCAGAGATCATCTCCCAGGCTGTTTTTTTTAATTGGCGAAATTATAACAAATGATGAACTGCTGGTATCAACACGTTGTAATGACCAATTAATGGAAACAAGGAGATGATTTTGTTTCAGAAAATTGATGTGGTGAACAACTAGAGCAGATGCAGGTATGCTCATAAATTGCTAAATTGATGCACTGAAGCACTGCTTCTGAAAGATAAACAGCTAGGAAAGAGTTTGAGGAAGTCTTGATTTTTGTCTCTGTAAGATAAGTACTGACAATCACAAAAATAATGTTCCAGTAAATTATTATTTTAGTGGCTTGTATGCTTTGTGTGTTGGAATTGAATGGAATTGAGGTCTCCTTCCACTGAGAATTAATAAGGAGTCACTTTGGTTAGTATTCTGCTTTTTCTCCTCTGTGCTGCTTGTGCTGCAGCCTTCTCAGTCCCTTGCCTGTAGGTATTTCTCACTTATTTATTCCCTATATATTTTATTCCTCATTTATAGCCAAGTGTTTTTCAGGGTGAGTAAACGTTGTGATAGCTTAATGAAATTTAGCTTTGCTCATCGCTGTCCTAACAACCTTCCTTCTGGCTAGACAAAATTAAGCTCCGGTCTCTTTGAAGAGCCTTCAGATTTGTGTACAGATTTGACAAGTTTAGCTGATTGTCGAAAACAAGCTACGACTGTGGCTTGGCAGTAGGCACTACCAATTCAGGGAGAAGAGCCCCTGTAACACCTAGTACTTTGGTAAAGGGAGCTGCTGGCCCAGCCGTGCTCAGAGAGGTACCATGATCAGAGCTTGGCTTTATTTTTTTTCTCTTTTTGCCATGAGGCTGATTGCCAATGCTTTTGCTTTGCTTTTCTTTCTGTTAGACTCAGCCTTAGGGAAAGAAATGTTTTTTGTGAAATACTCTGTAACTTAATTGCTTAGGTTAGCTGAGAGCAAACCACGAAGCCCTGCAGATGCAGTCTACACGTATGCCCTTGATTCACTGGGAGTGGCAATAAACATATGCAGAGGCTTAAATGGCTCACAGTGTTTCCTTCCTAACCCTTCACTTTCAGATCAATTTATTTAGAGTTTGTAAAATTAAAAGTAGTACCAGGGGTTTTTATTTGCTCTTGACTCAGTGTTGCTGGATATGCAAGCAGCATTGTATGGTGTGAAATAGTCATGTGATACAAATAACAGCCTTACCAAACAAGCAAAATCAAATTTGTGGGCTCCTAAAGGTGAAAAGAACAAAAATTAGTTGCTGACAGAACAGTGCTGCTGCTCTTGTCATTGATATACTACACAAACAAAGCTAGGGCTTTGTAATGTACAGAAAAGGTTGTTTTTTTGGTTTTTTTTGAGAGAGAATTCTTTGGCTGCTGCTTGCTTGCTTTGAACTATATGGGAATAGCTTATTTAAAAAAAACAAAACAAATCAAATGTAGACTCTGTTTCTTTCCCAGACCAGCTAACATACAGAATCTGGAGTAACTGGTACCTTCTATGGCAGATAAGGTTGGCAGTTTCTAACCTGAGGTCTGAAGGGTTACTCTCTCCAGGAGTGATTAGTGCTCTTCAGTTTAGATTTGACAAGAGAGAGGCTATATTCTCATACCTACATCAGATTTCCCCTTGATTCTTGCATGGAGGGTATGTGTGTGCCAATGACACTAAAGAGTTCTGGCAGAAATGTGGAAAAATCCCAGGGGTATCCTGCATAGATCTTGTCTCTGGAAACATCAGTCCTGAAGGAGAAGTGGTAACTGCTCTTTGAATTGAGGAAAGGAGTATGAAATAGTATTTGTGTGATTAGTGGGCCAAGTAAGAAAATGAATAGTATGAACTAGAAAAGACTAGAAGATGGGAGAAACCTGTTCTGGGAGGCTTCGATGCCTGGAAACCGTTTGAGGGAGTAATGTACAGATTTTGCGATGTCTGCAAGCATTTAATGCCATGGTAGAACAATACATGTGCTGACTCTGACCTGCACTATTTTGTGTTGCAAGTCCAACAGCAAAAAGTGCAATGGTGGAAGATATTTACCTGTTTTGCTCACAAAGTCTAGTTTTGCAGCTGTTCTGATCCTCAGCTATCCTGTACTGGCCATGAAGCTCTGGCCATTTTCCTTGTGAATAGGCAAGTAAAGTCTGTGTTATCTCTTTTCATCTGGTTTCCCTTTCTTAGCTGTCTGAAAAGCATTAGAAGGGAAGGGGCACCTCTCCAAGCTTGATAAGTGTTACTGTGTTTCACTTTCCACAGTGATAGCTACCGTAGGGTGTTCTGATACTACTTGTCTTCAGGTATGCAATATCGATACCTCTTACTTATCCAAAGTACAGAACATGGAGTAATCATCTTGTGTAGGATTAATCTAATAATACATAGATGTTTGCGCAGTAGTTATGTATATCTAAGGTCTTCAAAATTCCCCTTGTTGTATGACATAAACAAGTAGGCACTTTTAGATGATAATGTAGGAGATAGCTCTTCTGATGATTGATGTAAAAATTAAGTCAGGGAGTCACGCCGAGCGTACCTGTTTCTCTCCTTTAAACCACAGAAGTTCTGTACAGCCAGCCCAGTGTGTTAGAGTACAGCAAATTCACATCTTGACACCATGGGGGTGTCAAGCTACAGGTGGGGAAGACATTCATCTCACCTGCATGGTTTATAGGTAAGAATTAGAGGTGGGTATGTTTGTTTAGGGTGTACTTCGCTTGCTTAAAACTTCTAGGTCAGAGATAAATTGAGACCAAATGATCTCTCTACGTTTTCCTTCTAGACAAGATTTTAAAAATTAATTGTTGTGAGGCTGGGTATTGGATCTTTGTGTATTTAAATGGCATAATTCTCAAATTGCTGAGCATGGCTGTCAACCCAGTGAAGCTGAACAGGATTTTACTGAGGGAGATGCTGCCCTGTGTACTTGTCAATGCAGGAAGAGTCCTCCATTTCTAATGACTGTTGCATTTTTTACAGACTTAATTCAGCAATCAGAAAAATCATAGTCATAACTCATGATGAGCAAAAAATATATAGTCAAAATGGTATGTTTGGGAATAGGTGTCTATTTCAGATCTAATGCAATTATTGTTAGAAACCAAGACTTTTTCAACCCCCTTTTATTTCAAGCACTATGTAGTATTCTTCACCTTCAAGTAATTTATGTCTGCCACTGCTTGGGAAATACTTCAGATTGAATGAAGTGGAAAGGCACTTCCAGATCTATATATGCAATATCACTTAATTTTTTATGGCTGACTCTAGGGCCTAAATATGCTTTCATGTGCGCTTATGAAGCTGCGGTCAGAATCTATGCATTGCAGAACTCTAGCCCTTTACAGCCCTATAGTGTATTTTAAAAACTTCACAAACAAACAGAAACTAAAAAGCCCCAGCCCCATGCTTAGGAATCCTCATGAAATTGTTATAGGGCATACTAAATTTTAACAGCTGAGAATCTTTCTTTAATTTCAGTAATTTGAAATTTCACATTTTATTCGCCCATTTCCCCCTCGGACTTCCTTATTTTAACTTCTTCCTGACTCTTCAAAGAATCAATAGTTTTACTGCAGAAACATTCATGGATCAATAGACTTTGAAGATTAGCAGGTCATGACTAGGTACAAAATGCATGTTGTAAAATCCAGGCTCTTGTATTTGGTTGAATCCCTCCTCAAAAAACATGAGAGAAGGGGTGACTTTGAACAACAGACCTCTTTGAATGGATTAATTCCTTGTGTATTTCAAAGGGTTGAGAATAAACCAAAGAAACTGCAAATGTGGAATTAATTTTCAGTGACTTGAGAATTCAGCTAGCTGACAAATAGTTTTCTTAGATAAGTCAGGATGCTGAGGATGAAAGTAAGACAGTGAAAGAGCCTGGAGAGGAGTGCTCTACATCAGGTATAGTTTTTTGTTTTCCTGCCTTCCCACCTTCTACTGTGAATAGAATTGCACAGAAGTAGCTGCCTTATTACTTTGCCTTATCAGTCACATTTTCCCGGTTTTCAGAGCTTTGTTTTCTGTGCAAGACTGGACACTAACAATTCTAACCTCAAATGAAGATAAATAGGGCTAATTTGTGTCTGCTAAGAGGGCTAAATTAATCTTTAACTCTCCAGCATTCAGCTACAGCCACTGAAATAGTCTGTCTAGACTTTTTAGAGAAGCTTAACCAAATCCAAGTAGCTTTTGAAGCTCTCTAATAATTGTATTCCAGTGCTATATTGCTTCACCTGCTTGAACGTGAAAATGGTGAGATTTAAAAAGGGAGGAAGGTTTGAAGTGGCAGTTGAATTAACGGTATGAACACAGATAAATTCCCAGATGTGTTTGTTTCTTGTCAATAAACTAATCATAGGAGGTTTCCACTCCTTTTCCTTTTTTACTCACTCTTACCCTCAAGGTTCTCAACTGCATGTTCCCTTTCAGTCCAATTCTTTTACAGGGGTTTCAATTTTAGATATGGTTTCCCTCCCACCACCATTTTCTTAACCCATCACTTTTGGTCATGTTTGACAGAAGGACAGATGTTTCAAAGATAATGGCATATCCGCAAGTTTGTGAGAGCAGGCGAACAGAAGAGGCTTAATTGCATGCAATTAAAGGAAAGTACTTGTTATTAGACACTAGAGAATCCATATAGAAGAGTGAATTTGAAAATGATTCCTCTGCAGAAAAAAAATGCCGATGGAGTTTGTAATTGATAATGAGCATCAGACCCCTGTGAGATCTTATTTTAATAGTGCCAGGCTCCTTGCTATGTATACACCAAGCTGCATTTCTGATGGAGGCTCAGTAACATTAGTGGTAAACCTGGTTCTTCGTCCCCTGGCTTACTAATGTAAAGTACATTTACTTCTTTCATTCCTGCAGCTAGAGAGGCCGTGGGCCTGCAACAACCATGAGTCCGGTATGTGCATTCCAATTAGTAAATTACCTGACCAGGCGTGATCCACAGTACTGCTGGGAACTGGAAGGAAATCTTCCCCAGGGCAATATTATCTGCTTTGTGATATTTTTGTCTTTTTTTTTTTTTTTTTTTTTCCCTGGGATAATGCTGCTTTTTATTTTTATGCTGAGCTACAACATGGAAACCTGTCTTTGGATCAGCATATTCAAAGAAATTTGTATTTTGGGGGCTTGTTGTATGGACTTAATCTGTTGTGAAAATGGTTTTGTTCTACTGCATTGTTATCAAAGACATTTTGTGGTCTTTCCCTCATGCCTATCTTTAGGGAAAAGAGATTTGTCTATGTAGTTGCAAGGTGCACATTGAATTTTTAGGGCCATTGACAGTTTAATTCACGAATGATCTAATTAGGGAGCCAGAGAACTGGATTCAACGTATCCTTAAGTATTGGCTGTCCTGAGAGATGCTCTGGCAGATGGTTAGTTCAAAGTGAGTTTACCTTGGGCTCAGTTTCTTTAGACTGACAGCTTTTTTTACTCAATTAAATGAGACAACTGTCAAAAGAACAGACTCTGAGTTGATGCAAATAACTCTGCAGCACAGATAAAGCTTAAATGTGTTCCTTGAGTCAGCTGAAACTGTCAGGTGCTTTGAGTAACTGGTTCAGCCAGCCAGAAAGGCGAACTGGCAAGTAGAAGAAAAGGTTGGGAGGTGCCTAAAAATAAAACAACTCCCAGGTTTTTGTTACCTTTTTTCATTGATTTTACTTTTTGTCACATACTGGTATGGCAGGTTGGGAACCGTTCTTTGCTTTCACTCTTGTATTCATTTAAGTAAGGAATTCTTGCTATGTTTTAATTATCCTCAGAAGTTTATTTGTTGTTAATGTGCCCAAAGTCTTTAGGCTATGAAAGCATGAAAATAATGAGCTATTATGATGGAGCTGTCAGGCAGTCCCCAAACTAACTGTCCTTTGCTCTGAGATTTCAGCTGTTTGCAAATAAATTAATATGTGTTTTTCCTTGCAATTTGTAAATCCATCTGTGATGCTTATAGCTAAAATCCAAAGTGTGCTCTTCATCCTCTCTTGCCCCTCAAGAAGAACTAAAGTTAGCTTTTCCTAGTGCTTACCTCACTGAGCAAGCTAGACCCTGCCTTCCTGTTCTCTCTTCAGTCCCCACAGCTTCAGTTTCCTCATGAATTACTCGGTTTCGTGAACTTTCTGGGGTAATGAGGAGGTCCTGCTGATGTTACACTGCCATTTGGATGGCATCTTCTCTGCACCAAGCTTCATCCAAGGTAAACTGGAACTGAAACTGGTGAAAGTAGACAGGATATTCTCATGGGTGAAGCAGAAGCTGCTTCTCTTTTGCTAACCTGAAAATGAGTTGCGGGCATCTTAAAAACCTGGATGTAACTGTGGAATAAGAGCAGCAGGCACTGAAGGAAAAAGGCCAAAACCTGGGGTGCCTGTGGAGAAGGCTGTGTGGGTACCTGCTGGTGCACTTTGAAGTGCAGAGTGCTTAAATGAAAACTTGTTAGGACTTTAATATATTTTAATTGAGAAAAAGGTGTGTGTTTGTGTGTGTGTGTTTGTGTGTGTGTGTTTGTGTGTGTGTGTGTAATTTACCTTCTCAATGCACTAGAAATTTCCCTATTCAAGAAGCCTGGGACAGGGCAGGGGGGCGTTCATCTCATGAAAATGCAGATTAACTGCTCTTATCAAACCACTCAGCTCTTAGAATACCTTTTGCTTGCCCTCAAACATGGACTTGTGGAAGGCTTGTATCTTTCTGTAGCCTAAGACAATTAGAATTGTTAACAAACCTTAGTGATGGTAAATTCTTGCAAAGTGAGCAAAAAACCCCTTGTGAGAACCAGGTTTGACTCAGTGTCTGTTGAAAAGACAGAGGCCTCAGTTAGTTACTACAATTGTCTGGGAGAAGCATTCTATCAGTATGTTAGTAGGCTTTGACTGGCAACTTCTGTTGGTTGGCTGATGGAGTGTTTTAATTTCTATTCCTCAAATGTACTGGAAACATGAAGTTTTCAAGTCCTACCTGTGAAACTTCTGTGATTACTTGGGTGTGAACCTAGGAATCACAAAGTCAGTGTTTGACTTTGGGCTTCTTGCCTGCTCTGTCCCAGCTTCCTGAGCAACTGCTTCCAATCATCCCTCCTATAATTATATATAACTCTGTTTTTCCTACTGCTGTCAGAGTGCAAGCTGTAGAGTGTACAGTACCATACTCATGTAAAATAGATGTAACCAGTTCAACGCGAAGGAGGTATGTATTTAAAATTTCTTCCTCCCTCTTTAGGATGGGCATTTTAATGACTTTGGTTATTTGCTTGGAATATCAGGTTGTTTCTGAAAGCAGTGTTGTGGTCCCAAGTAAAAAAGTCCAATGACTTGTGTAGGGGATTTGCATTCAAAAAACACATATATGTCACTTGATAGATTTTCATGAGCTTGAAAGCCTTTAAATTTAGTGGCATTAGGCTCTAATTTCAGTCTCAATGAAAATGCTGACTCTAATGGAAGTTAAAGAGAAGTGATGAGAACATCAAAGGCTTTGTTATGTCTATTAGGAAACAAGATACAGAGCTGTCTACAAGCCTAGAGGGAAAAGGGAATGATGGAGCCAGGAGTAATTGGAAAGATGGGTGTGGCTTGTGGGCGTAATCCACAGGCACTGAATATATGAGGAGGTATGGATGTATGGGCTGGTACCATCTTGTAGGCGGGCATTGCTTCTGATGGCAAGCTTGTGTACAAAGGCCAACAGCTAGCTACTATTGCTTATTTTTTCTGGTTGAAAGATCATTGTGTAGTTCACTTGTTAATGGGGAAATTGTTGATTAATACTGCAACCAGGGGAGAAGTGTTTAAAGCCAGTGCATTTATCTGGCACGGTTACTTTAAAGGAGTGCTGCAAAGGAGTGACTCTGATAATAAAAGTATATAGCCCTTCCAGCAGACGTTGGCAGAAGAGATTCACAGGTATCTTCACCTGAATGTTAACTTATGGATGAAAGAAATGGAACAGTACTTGGTCAAACCTAATTCTGTGCTCTTTAATCTGTTGTTAGCACTGAAGAGTCACTTTTTTCTTTGTGAATGTGTATTTTTGAAGGGGAGAACGAGTGAAAGCAAAAATAAAGCAAGCACTGTGTCATTCATTGCTGATCTTAACTTCTGAATTTTCATAGTACTCTGTAGTACTGTGTAGCTGGATCTGTGTCAGACAAGTTTTGAACCTGTAGGATCAGTTTGGCCAAAGCTGCACCATCCACCAACTGCTGAAAAGCACTTTGTCCAGCTGCTTTTATCTCTAGGGAAGAGATCTACAGATTGAAGAGGCTACAGCGCCTACAGCTTTAGCCGCTCATCAGTCTGGTTATTATGCAAGTTTATTACACTTTATTTATAGAAGTTATGCCTTTTGGCAACTGATGGAGCTCTCAAATTTCCTTCTGGAGTTTCCTCACAAAGAAGGGAAAAAATTACGTTGTTTGTGCAATGTGTAAGCAACTGAATCTACTGGTGTGGCAGGGTTGGCCCTGGCCAGCCCTGCACTGACTCGGTAACCTGGGCATGCTCTGTTGGATCCCTTTGGGTGTTGGGCTGTCCAGCACTCCAGTCTGAGCTACTTTCTTCCCGGGCTTGCAGAATGTCTAGAAATCCTGAGTTTGGTAAATCCTGCATTTCAGTCCCAACAAGATTTGCAGTTGGAAGAAAGCAAACACATCGTTTTCATAACCGAAATGGTAAATGCCACTTTACCAGTGTATCAGTATATGCTTTTTTTTGTTTAATTCTGTAAACCTACTGGTTTTTTCTTCACCATTTCCCCTTCTTTCAGTTTGCATCCTATTGCTGTCTGCTCTACTTTGCTTATGAACAGATTTTTTTTGGGTTTCAAGAGACATCCTAATGTGCTTGTCTTTTAAATGTATTAAAACATCTGCGGATGTCGCTTCAGTACGTGTTTTCGTCATGTCACAATCAGATTTTTAGCTTGCAGCGTTTCAGGATGTTTGCTTTAAATGCTTCTCCTTTGGAATAGAATAATCTACAAAAAGCTTTGACACATTCTGTCCCTAATCTGTGAACTGGCAGATAAATTGTCATCAGGAGGTAATCCAGTGGTAGTTGATGATATGATCTTTCTCTGCAGTGTCCTCATTCATTTCAGTTTAAAAACAAATTTCTGTTTAGAAAAGTTCAAACTGTTCTAGCAATGTCAGAAGTCTGGTTTTACTCAACGAAGTGGGAGCATTTCTGAGTGAAACCTGATGGTATTTCCTAGACAGAAATCAGTGTGTCCTCTGGGTGTTGGCCCTGTAAGGAGGTGGCACAGCTATGCCAGCAGAACAGGGGAGTAATCTGTGGTGGCACAGATATCTCCTCACCTGAACAAAGCTCTTGAGCTGTTTGACATTAAAAGGAAAAAAAAAAAAAAAGCAACTTTCACATTTTAAATTTTTTTTTCAAATTTCAAAAATTCTTTCAAATTTATTAGAATGGTTTATGTAAAGGCCTTAAAAAAAGGCTAATCAGGCTTGTAGAGGTTTTTCTAGAAATACTTCGGTTGTGAGCTACTCTTGTTTATTGCTGTTACTTTTCATGTCTGTTTTCAGATGTTAGTTGTTTGAGCTGTGTTGTAGTTATCTGGCATTTGTTCTGGTATCGGTGCTTATTCACCATTTTCAGCTAAAGGTAACTCAGTGACTTGTTTGTGAAAAACGATAAAAGAAGGAAAACAGATTCACAGATTCATGTTGACTGATAGGCATAGGGAAGTGCTAATTGCAGGTGCTAAAACAGTTTCATAGGAGTGCTGATAATATGCTCTATTCTCATTATAAGACTCCCTGATATGATTTCATCACAGTACAAACACGTGCACTTTGGCTCCTTGCTGCATTAAACCTCGGAGCTGTCTGTATTGCTAGTGCCTGCTGCCTGAATGCATGTGGAGGAGCAGGGAGCCAGCTTCCTCACTGAGCAGCCGTGCTTTCCTCAGGATTTCGTTGTTCTTGAGCTCGCGATTCCGGCGGCTGTTAGCACCGGGTTTCTGTAACAGGCAGGCTGGGGCCCTGATGTGAGAGTGACCTGCCTTGTTATTTCTGTGTGAGAAGGAACCCAAGAAGGGCTCTGTGTCTTTAAATTTCTATTATTTCACATGGTCTGCCTGGCGATAGACCTCTGTCCTAAACCTGCAGAGTTAAATTTACCCAGAATGACAACTGTATACTCAGGGTTTAGTTACATAACAGCAGTTGCTGCGTTTCACATTGCACTAATCCAAACACAGTGATAAAGCAGGCCATGAAAAAGCTGGCTGGTTTTGATATGTAACATAGGCAGGAGGATAAAGGGCTTTTTAATTTTCTTTTCCACATTGCTGAAACTATTCTCTGACTTAGGTAATAAGCCATCGGGTGACTTATATAGTGCTTTAACTGATGTGCTGGCAGATAACATTGTTTGTTGAACAACTTTCTACGTTATGAAGATGGGTGAGAAGATGGTTGGTTGTAACACACATACACCACTGTGTGCGTTCAGATAATAGCATTAAGGCTGGCGAGTTGTAAGGTGCTGCGGTGATTAAACACTGCTCAACTTTCATGTACTGTTCTGAAACTGCTCTTACCCCAGCTCCCCAGCAGCTCTTCCCAGCAGTACCCGGAGGAGAATCTGTGTGCTAGTGTAAAGCAATTACCTCTGCATGCTCACAGGTCCACAGTGGTCAGATCATCTATCACGTATCCTATCATTAAAGTGTTACAGCTCAGCTTTTGAGCCCTGCTGAGAGCATACCCAAATGCACCGTTGAGTTACCTTTCTGAGTATAGGCATTCACTTCCTCGTGGGAGTGTTTGCAGAGCTTTGTTAAATAATAAAGACGTTTTTTCAACTTCTCCTGTGTTTAATCAAAATACGAACTCTCCAAGGAGGTGAGCAAAGGCAATGGGGAGGAAGGCAGAGGATGTTGAAGATTTGGCTTCTTGCAAGACCTTGGAGTAGGAAGACAGCTTGTCCCAGACCATTTATTTCTTTGAAACTTCCCATCATTTCTGAGCCCATGTGCTTCTGCTTTTTCCTTTTTTCTCTTTTGAAACCTCTGAAGTGGTTTTGGTTGTTGTGTATTCTATGCTAGCATTGTGCTTGCCACAATGTGAAGACTCTCCATGCCACGTGAAGGGCCTGAAGGTTTGGTCTTTGTACCTCAAATGATCCCTGGAGGGGATTCTATCTTTTTGCTGGCAAAATGCCTGTGGTCTGCAGAGGAGCCTGGCAAAGATCCATTAAAACTTCTCACACTCCATCTGAAGCACACTGTTGGGCTAAGGTAGCAAGGGAAGCTGCAGGGTGCTAAAGGGACCTGAGGACAGCAGTGAGGGGGGCCCAGGGCAGAATTGCAACAATAGCCCCCAAGGGAATGACTGTCATGGAACTATGCAGTAATCCTTAGGGACGTAGTTTCGGGTGTTGAGGAGAAGCCCTATGAGTCCAAAAGGAGATCATAAAACCAAGTTGTTGAAAGAATGGAGGTTACTGTAAACCTTGCAGGGAGTTGCTGTGTTAGTGTGGAGACTCTTCAAACTCTTTTATAATGCATTCAGAAACATTGTTGGATATTGCTGATAGTCAGATTCCACTTCAAAAAATAAAGTTGCAACTTGGGATTCAAATGCATATTCAGAACAGTAAGTATCTCATTATTGGTAAATCCCATCTGCATGTTCTTCTGACCCATGTCATTTATTTGGGTTTTCTTAACTGTAGTCTTCCCACTAATTTCTGAGCACAGAACCATTAAGGTTAGTTCCATAGCTGTATGCCGGCCTTGGAAAGAGTACGCTGAAATTATTTGTGTGAATATGTTGCCTTTGCTCTCTCACACACCTGTCTCTAACCGTAGAGCTTTCACTACTTGGTCAAGAATCCAGAAAAATATAAAAATAATTTCCTTAAGCCAAATCGGTGCTGCAGTCTGCAGTATAGGAAATTGGGGCTTTAATAGATGTCCGAGAGCAAAATGGCTTCTTTCTGCCTCAAGCAAAGCTTACAGGAGCTAAGGAGCCACAGCTAGATGATATTTGAGTGTTCAGAGATGGGGCTTGCTCTTCTGCTGCAGCATGATCTGAAAACTCCAGCATAATGGATTAAATTTTTGGTCTCATATTTTTCATTTTGGACAGACAGAGCTCCATTTGTGACTGTTCCCTGATATTTGTCTTTTTGAGAGCTAATGGCCTTATTTTCTCTTTTCAATGAACGCATGTACTGTTCATCCCAATTAGAATGAGGAGATATAAAACACTTGATTAGTTGGGTTGTTTTTTTTTCCCCCTTCCTATTCAGCTCTCCTGTGTTTCATAATTTGTGTTCCATTTCTTGGACACTCTTAAATGAAGAGCCATTTTGGTTACTACTTTCAGGATGGGAAGACTCAAGAGAATGTGACGGTGAAAAATAATGACAAGGGAAAACATGATTCCTGCCTCTTTTGAACACATCAGAAAAAGCTCTTTGGTAGTGGTATATAACTGCTTCCTAGCTTCACTTCTGTATAGTTAATTCCAAGTTCTCAAAAAGCAGAAATAGCTGTGCTAATGTGAGTTACTTCCTTTTAAAAATTAAATCAGAGATAGTACAGTTGGGGCTTTGGAGTCTGAACGTGATCTTTAAAATTTTGATAACTGTGGAGTTGATGCATTAGACTTGATCCTTAACTCATTATAGTCTATGATGCTGTGATTATATACTTTTGCTTTAAAAAAAAAAACCCAAAAAAGGGACAAGGGGAAGGGCCTGGTAGTGACCTCTTTGAGGGTTAAATCAAACTGCTTAATGAAGACAGCCCATTTTCAGAGACATTGTGTCCATCTTTAAACATCAAACAGCTCTGGTCAGTGCCTTAGTCTCCTGAGTGGCATTGCCATGTAATTTAGACCTGCAAAGGGAAAATGGGCAGTGTCTTTCATAGCTAGCACATCTTTGGCTTTTTAAAACCCTTTCCATTCCCTTAAATGCTTTTAATTTGTCAGTAGGAACAATTTTCAATGTGCCCTAAGCTCTGGATTGAGAACAGTGTCACGAAGTTGCTGTGGCTTGGTTTTCCTTTCCCCCTATGGCCTAGGCAAGCAAAGCAGTGAAAGACTTTCTGGGCTCTTTTACAGCTACTGGTGACCTTTTTTCTTTAAACAAGGTAACTGTTTTCTCCTCCTCCTTATGAAAAGACAGAATGTGAAGCTGCTTGTCTGTCAGCTGCACCAACATTCATAAGAGATTTTAATACAATAAGGCCTGTCACTGGTGTTTTCCTGGAATTTTTCATGGGTGTCTGAATGCAAATGTACTCTCCCCCCCACTTTTATGGTTTTTTTCCCTGTTTGAAGGTTAGTTTTCTTTAGGGTATCACTTCGTTCCTGCCAATCTGATAAAGCTAACTTAATTAAAAAATATTACCATTAGATCATACAGTTCTCTTTATTAGTTTAGTCCATGGGGCTCCTTTTCCACTGGGAAATTATTTACTTCAGAACTTGCGAGAGTAGCCTTGGCTGGCTTTGTTTAATGGAGCTGCTTTAAGGCTTTCCATCAGATTAACGTTTTTCAGGTCTTTTCTTGCAGGTATGCTGTTACTCAGAGATAACCACTCAGATTGGCGGCATTTGCTGCAGAGACGTGCTCTGATTGGAGGTGTTTATGGCAAAGGATGCACAATGTTTTGTTTTGGCTGGGATTGTTATTTACCCCTTTTCTCTTTTCCTTTTCTTTCCCTCTTCATCCTTGCTCCCCCCTGATTTTTTCCTTCCAAGTGAACAAGTGGCCTTTTGCTGTATGGACTGTTGGAAGTGCTCATGGTTTTTTTGCTTTACTTGGCACAAGAAATGATGTGACTATCCTTTGTTTTTCTCAGTAGTAGTTTTAAGCAATAACACTGACAGTTTATTTAGTTGGAAGTCTCATCTGCAGGCTTTTATTTGTACTTCCTATTCCTTGTATTGTATTGCAGAGGAGCCGTCCTGTAGTGGATGTGGGAAGAACCTTAATGTCATATGTCTCATAATCTACAGGTATAGGATAGACGAATAGAGCAGAGTGTAAATTCTGTGCTTTAAACCAAACTGTGATGTGACCTAACATAAGTCCATTCTCATATTGCGTTTTCCAACCTGTAACTGACGTTCCTTGAGACTATTTTCATGCCATGTGTTTCTGTAAAGCCTAGAATGACCCTTCACAGCTGTATAGACCAAAGTGCTGCTCTGGTGCAACTAAGAGATGGCAGTGAAACTCCTGTTACACATCTGTTTGATACACTTAATTCTTTCAGCAGAGACATGTTTTTCTCTTTGCTCTCTGTCAGTGCATCTAATCTAGAATTCAAGTATTTGTTTTTAACTAATGACTCTTAAACCCCTGATGCAGACTGGATAAACTTACTCTAACAAATCAGCCTATAGAAGCAATTAGCAACCAGCTATTGAGTGCTGTCATGGTGGACACTAGGAACAAGCTGCAGAACTGAAGGCACCGCAGGACACAACTGTGCTCGATGCTTATTTCTAACCTGTTCTGTAATGATCTTTTGAGGGGATTGAGATGGGACTGATGTTTCCAAACATCTGCCTTCTGAAGTATTTGATCTGATTACCTACATGCCTGTATAAGTCTGCACAAGAATTAATACTCTTTGTGCTTGTAACATTTTTTTAGGCCGATCTCTGAATGTTGAATCTGCCCTTAAGGCCAAATCCTCTTCTCAGACTAGCAGACCTTCAGAAGCGAAAGCAGTCTTTGTGGCCCTCATCTTGCCTGTTTTGTTTTCATGGGAAATGACTGCTGTAGCTTAGGCCATGCTCAATGCTAACATGCAGGCGGCATTATTTTTCAAAATGCTCCCTCCCTCATAATTAAAATTCATGAGCAGTTCCCCGGAGAGCCACCTGAGGTAACAGAGTCTTTTCAGTACACCATTAATATACAGGAACACTGAATACAGGCATTTGGCTGTGTTCACTCTTCCTCACTCTTCCCTGGCTGGTCGCCTGTATGTGTTGTGGAACAACAAAACTGAAATCTGGACAATTTATATTTCAGCAGTGATGGGATATTCTCTCTTTCTCTGTCACTTCACATTAAGGACCTGCCACTAATAAAACTAATTAATAACTCTTGGCTCCACACAGAACACTTGGACTCCCTAGTGCTGGCGCCGTGCCACTGTAGCTTTTGAAAGAAGTGCTTCATCTTAGTCAGGGACAGGATGAATATTTCTCCACAGTTCTAATTGGACTAAGTACCTCGGTATTTCAAAGACAGCAGATTAGCAGGCTGTAGATATTCTAGGTAGGATCTCCTTCCTGTAGCCTCTGAGACAGTAAGCTGGGAGGGACCATAGCGCGTCCTGTTTCCGTGCTGTGACAGGAGCAGGATGAGGTGGAGTACTGCTCTAAAGAGGCAGTAGTAGTAGTCCATGTTACAAGGCTTCGCCCTGCACAGAGAGGCCCTAGGGATGGTGCATGTTACCCCTGAAAAAGCAGAATGTGTAGGTAGCATAGTTCCTGGAACAAGAGGACGATGGCATGCCTTTGGCTGTTCTCATATTGTTTGATTAAATGATAGAAACTGTGCTGACCAAATGACAGTCTTGCTGAAAAGCTTCATCTCTATGGGAGGCTTTGTTGGCATTGTGATGCCACTTGTGGGTGTATTTTGGGTTTTTTCTTCTCGCTACTGACATAACTGTGCCAGCAAAATTATGTAGTATAAGCTGGGCTGTGTTACATAAAAATATTGTTCTGCCTTCTACTCTTGCCCTTCTCTTTTCCTTTAGAAATATTATTTGGCTTGGAGACCCTTTCTACTGATCTATTTCTGATCAAGTCAAGAAAGAGGGCCTTGGAGGCCCTGCTGATCTGGGATGGCGCAGTAGATGTGTTTGCTCACGAACAGGTTGTTATAAACAGGAATGTTCTGTGTGATACCTGCGCGGGGCTCCCCGTGTGCGCGGGTTCCTACCCAGGCAGATGCCGTTCTTTCTTGACACCACCTTTCATATGTGCTTCATTAGGAAGGGTCAGTACAGCAAGGAGTATGTTTGAATGTGAAGTTGGACAGAGGATTTATATCAAAGTATGTTTAATGAAAAGCATTAATGGGAATGGGTGCAAAGAAAAAAATTGCAAACAGCAAGCCCTTTTGGATTTTCTGACCTTGCAAAAAAGCACCTAACCACCATTTCTTCACTTTCCGACTGTGCCTCCAGATAACCAGTGATTATTTTTTAGGCTGTTATTTTTCGAGTGCTTGAGGAAGGGAGAAGCTTCAAGCTTATTAAAACAACTGAGCAGATTCATAGCTGGAAATATCAAGCATTGATTTTAATCTCTCAGTGTATCAAGCAAATGAGCGTGTTTTCTTCCATCCCATCCACCAGTTTACTGTCAATATAAGACACCGCTCATTTATTACTATTAATTTGTTATGGCTGTGGGTGCTGCTTTACTGACAAAGGTGGATTCTCTGGCAGAACTCGTTATGCAAGTTAAGTGAAGCTGGAGGGGTCTGCAAATGCTGGATCAGAGGTGGAGAAGGATGGCAGTAGTGAGAGCACCCACAAGTCTTGGTGCTTCATAAGTCTAAGGCTTTCATAACTTTGTGTGTGTGTGTTTGTGTGCGCACATGTGGTGTGCTAGTACTCAGAAACATGCTTGACAGATGTTTTTTCTGATATCCCAGTGCCTTCTCAGTGCTTGCAGAGTCTTGGCAGTCATGGCAGTGGTGCTGCAGCAATTAATATGCATCAGGTGCTAGAAAAGGATGGAGTGCTTATGTTTAACTGTAGTAATGTCTGTTACTGGGAGGAATATATTGTCAAAGGAATATATTATCAGATATATATGGAGTTGTAGCTTTTTCAGTTCCCTATCCTGTTCATTGGCAAGAAGTGAGTCCAAATCTTTTATGATGATGTAAATTTGCCCCCTGGTCTTGTCGCCAAGTAAACTTAAGTGTCAGTATTAAATTAATGAAAAGCAGCCCCTTGCTCTGCAGGTCCTGGAGAGGCTGTAAAATCTGTGTTGCCCTGTCAGAGGGAAGGAAGAGTCCCTCACTCTCAGTTATATGCTTTTCCTAGTCCCATTCTTCCAACAGTTCTCCTTGACATTACACTTTAATCCTTTCCAGCAGAACAGCCAGTTGGCAGCCTCGTGGTCTCAGAAAATATCGTAGTTGTCTCTTCCTTCCCAGCATTAAGAAGGGGGAAGGTTGGCTGGAGTTGTAACTGGTAACTTCAGTTCCCTCATTACCAAAAAACCTTTCAACTACTGCCATCTCTTTCAATTTTTGTCTGGATGTCAAGAATAAGAGCGCAGCTGAGCAGAAGGGTGTTTCTCTCCAGCTAAGTTGCCCTGAGTTGTTTTCAGTTACTTAATTGTGAAGTCGGAGGTGATGTGCAAGTGTAGGATCTGTGAGACCTGACCCCTCTGCCCATCCTGGGATCTGCTGTTCTATCTATATGTGCAGCCGCATGCCCACCTTTGTGTGTCTCTGGATGATTTTTGGTAATAAAAGGGCTGCGTTGTTTTTTTTTTGGAACAACAATGGTCTTCACAGAAATGATTAAGCTAGAGTTGTCTGTCCCACCGGTGATCTGCTGTAATCAGATCCATGATTTCTAGGGAAAGCAACCAAATAATTGTGTTTCTTAGCCCAAATGCTTTTTTTTCAAAGTAGTAGTTTGTTTGGGGTTTTTTTTAAAAACCAACAAAACAAACATCCAATCAAGCAAACACACAGGATTGTGCTGTTGAAGGAAAATCAGGTGCTGGGTTACTAAGTAATCACTGCCACCCATCACTACATAGCAGAGGAAGGCAGGGGAATGCTGTGGGTGACCAGCAGAGTAGGACAGCTGTCTGGGGGTGATTGTGCTTGAGAATTAGAAGAGAACATCAAAGGAACTATGGACATTTAAGCAACACCGTAGAAAGCTTGGTTATGTAGATTACAGGAATGAGAAATTAGACTTCGGTAAGGCATGGGTACTGCTGAATGCAAAGCCATTGTTGGATTTGAGCTTTGCAGAGAGTTTATCCTTGTAACGAGGGGGCTTTGTTTCAAGGTATTGAGCTACTGTGCCCTCTCAGCGGCTGTTGAGGTGCTTTATTCCAAGGCTCTATATTCCCTCTACAACTGCATTTTGTTGCAATCATTTTCATTTAGAAGTGGCACTTTGTCAGAATCTAGGATGTGAATGGCTGCTTGCTTGGGGTTTTTGTTTCTTTTCCAATATTTGTGTGAGTTCTTTTTAAGGAAATTATGATGTGGGTGCAGCTTCAGAAGTGCCTTGATGCACTCAGCTTTAACCCATAACAAAAGGAAGACCAGGTTTCACCACACAGTTAAATTCCTGAGTATGTAGGGAACATAGTTCTATGTATTGCTCTAATTTTTGGAGACTGATATCAGGGCATCAGAAACCTGGAAGTATGATTTATTTTTTCTTAAAGGGCACTGCAGAGAGATGATAATGCAATTTTTGTTTTGTGGTTAGTAGTCCAGTCTTTGGAACATTCTCTAAAAATGTCATCTCTATACAAAGACAACTGGTATATGTCAAGTCCAAACAGGATTGAGTCCTGTTTGCTGCACTGTAGTACACAGATTCTCTCAGCTTACCTTTCCCTCCCACTATGGGCAATAGCGGCTCCCGCTGTCCTTTGTATCCAGGAGGAGGTGGTGTGGGCTGCTCAGGCAACATGCTTGGAGGAATGCTTTCCACGGGTTCATACCCCTTTGCTAGGGGAATAGGGAAAAGAGAATTGGTTTGTTTATAGCAGCACAGTGAATCCATTTTTACACAAAGGGTCCTTGAAAAGGAATGTGAAAATTGAGAGGATGTTTCAGTGAGTCGGAAGCTGAAATGGAAGAGAAAATTGAAATACTACTTAGTGCTCCCATTTGGCACACAGCGGATATTCTAAAATACCTTGTTGGTTTTGTTATTGCTGTAGCTTTATTTTGGAAATTCAGAAAAAATAATAATTTAGAGCCTAGTCACTCTAAGTATGTCTGTTTAAGAGCTTACTTCTTCAAAGAGTTGATTTATTTGCCTGGTTTTGGGTATCTTTAGAGCGTTGCTGAATACCGAGCTTATTTGCCATTTAAATACCAACTTGTATCTAATTTGTTTTTTTGGCTGGTCACCCTCAAATGAAATAGCAGCACAGACTTTGATTCCTGTACATCTATATTTTCTATAAGAATCGCTCTCAGCTTTTGCTTCATTGTAGGATTCTTTCATCAAAACTCAAAATAGTTCTTGATTCTGTTACTTCTAATCACATGAATATACAGGGCTATCTGTATTGTCTAAACCAGTTGAGCAGAATAAGTTCTAAATCAAGAAGGAAGGCTTTTACAAAGTCTTTACCTTGGAGATCATCTCTCCTGTGTTGGGTTCATGCCATACCCTTTACCGATAAAGTACATGATTTATTTGTAAGGATGAATGAGTACTAGATACAACCTGGTTATTTGCAGTGGGATGTCATGCTATGTTATGCTTTTGAGAATACAGAAATTAGCAAGATCTGAATGTGGTGAGGTTTTGTACTTGCCAAAAAGTTCTAGCATTTCCTTTGCATTTTCCATTGATATTTATCAGCACTGGAAATTTCCCTGGTGTTTTAAGAACTGGACAACCTCTCAGTCTCTCTGTGATATCTAGGTGATATTCTACATAGCAGAGAAGGCTCTGGGAAAACCATATTCCAGTACCTAAAGGGTCCTACAAGAAAGCTGAAGAGGGGCTGTTTACAAGGGCATGGAGATATAGGATGAGGGGGAAGGGTTTTAAACTGAAAGATGGTAGATCTAGATTCACTACTAGGCAGAAATTCTTCCCTGTGAGGGTGGGGAGGCCCTGGTACACGTTGTCCAGAGAAACTGTTGCTGACCCCTCACTGGTAGTGTTCAAGGCCAGGCTGGATGGAGCTTTGGGCAACTTGGGCTAGTGGACGGTGTCCCTGCCCATGGTGGGGATGGAACTAGGCACCTTAAGGCCCCTTCCAACCCAAACCAGTCTATAATTCTATGCAGACAAAACCACGTGTAATATACCTGGTGGGGATAGAGAGTTGCAGCAGTCCTCAGCCATTGGGTTTGTCAGAACCTAAGAGTTGAAACGCTAGTACAGTCCGGCTTTGTGCTTTCTTACACAAGGAAATTAAATAAGGATTTATGATTTAGGATTTATTCCCAAAAGTGCTTCATACAAATGTAGCATGGGAATAATCTGTTGATTGACTCTCTTGGGTGTGATGAATATTTAGTATAATGTATGTCTGAAAACAGCATAAGTTCCAGCCTGTTCATCATGATGATAAACAAGACGTGGATGAGGCTGGCAGTTATATAGCTCAGTTTGAAAACAGAGGAATTTCAGAAGAGAAGCGACGCAAAAGCAAAACTGCAGTGGTTATAGAAAGTAGCCTGGCTAATTACTTCTGTATGGTATCTACCAGGTTAGCGTTAATGACGAGCGTGCAGAATTGTTTCTGTGCTCATTAGTTCTTGCAACACTGAGAACAGTGCAGAAAGGTACAAGGTAATGTATGATACATGTACGAACAAATAAAAGGCCTGTGTGTGAAACCTGCATCATGATTTTTATCTTAAACTACATTTCAAGTGTTCATAATAAATCTCCTGATAATGAAGAGAATGTTAATCTAAAACCAGTGGCAGATCTTGTGCTATTTCCTTGACTGAAAACTAGTAGTGCAAGTGTACTGCTTAGCTGGCGCAGTCCTGCACCCGCTGATGACCAGATGCTGAGAAGAGGATAAGTACATTTATGCCCCATTCCTTATGCTTCATATGTATTTGTCACTGAAAATCTTGCAAAATGGCTTCTTACCATTCGCTTATAAGGAATTATTTTCAGAAATCCTCTCACCTCAAATGCTCTTATTTTCCAAATACTTTACGAAAGATCACAGGAATCTGCTGCTGTTGCAGGGTGGTTAGCAAAATAATTTCCTGGTATATTGGGTACTATATTTTTACAGTACTGTGATACACCTTTTGTTTAGAGCATGTGGATACCCAGGAAAAGGATGCCTGTCTTAATACCCAAGTGCTTGATGCTCAGTTTCACGGTCAGAAATTTGGAGTAACTTCATGTGCTTCCTTTTATAGGTTTTTGCCCTAGCCTTCCTTTTTTTTTTTTTCTTCTAGGGGAAAAAATATTCGAATGTCTGCAGTCTGTATCGATATTATAAGATCCTACAGATGCCAAGTGGTCTCTTGTGTAAAGCTTAAAATCCTAATTTGCAGTTTGCCACAATACGCTAATGTGTTCGTGCTACTTTTAGACAGGTTTATATCTAAATACCTCACAGCAGTGCTGTAATCGTATTGAGATCCAGAACGTGTTAGGGAACTTCCTTTCTTCCCCCCCTCCTCTTTTGTTTAAAGACATAAGTTGGTTGCAGAACACCATGCCTGACTGCAAAAGGTATATGTCAGAGGACCCAGGATATAGTGACTTTCTTCCTCTTGGAAAGGCCCTACATTAAGGTAAAGATATTTAATGCAATTCCAGGTAGAGATCTATGAAGCTAGAAAGCTTTAGGAAAACAGGGGTGTCTGTGAGTATTTGGTATTTCCAGAAATGGTTTTGGCCAGTGACTGTTATGCAAGTGGCTAATCTTTTATATTTTTACAGATTCTTGCAGTTGTTTAAATAAACTGGAATTTATGCTACAGTCTCAAATTGTGGTGCATTTAGTCTAGGGGTGAGGATTTATATTAATCAAAAAAGTTTCCCGGCTTTTCAGTCAGCATGTAGTAATGTTCAGCTTTGTGTAGACTGTTTCAAGTTATCCCTTGCATAAGGACTTTTTAAATTCAAACCTGCAGTTACTTTGCAGTGGTATTTTTATGCTTAATTTTTTTAAGCATCTGGTATTTAGCACTTAAAAGACTGCTTCATTTCCAGCTTTGCAGGCAAGTTCATAAAATGCTTTTTCATGTGTTGAGGCTTTTGGCTGATTTGTTGTCTAGACTTTTAGAATCTTTTCTAGTGGAAACATCATGTCAGTCTGTTTTATTACCTTGAAGCTATCTGTATATGCAGAGGCACTTAAGATAAGACTTAAGTCCATTCTATAACTCTTCCTTCCCTCCACCTATTATGTAGAAGGCATAAATATAATGTACTTAAATTCTTGTGTTTGCCATATGTGTCAGGACATACATTACTGGTCACTGGAGTTGTGGCCACTCCAAAGTATGAAATTGCATCAGAATAACCTATGCTGCTGTTACTGCACACTGGTCCAGTCTGACAGACACATTTGGATGCTCACACCTATTTTCCATGAAGACTTTCTGTCAAACTGTGATGACCTCTTTTCAACTTGCCTCTTTCCCACAGTGTGGAGTGGATGACTAAAGGAACACCTTAACCAGGTAGAAGATACTTCTGCTACTGTTTGTTGAGCAGGCAGTGTTTTGCAGGCTCGTTTTATAATTGAGAAAAAAAAAAGAAGGAAGGAGGTATTGGGGAAGGAGAGGAAGACTCTCAGAGGAGAGGAAGATTCTCAGTGGAAAAGGATATTTCCAAGTGCACCATTTTCCTGTGATTTCACCCCCCACATAATCCCTAACAACAGAGCTATCCAGAAGAGAATGTAAATGATTGCAGTGTGCCACATCATTTAGGCAGTGGTGTGTGTGGTTATCTGGAGTCTCATGTGAAGTGAAGAATGAGAAAAGGTTTGTCTTGGGCCACAAATGCTGTGGGCTTCACAGTAACAGCAGTGTGCATGTCTGAGTTTACCTTGGCAATAATTTTTCTCTACTTCAGATAGAAGCTCTTTGAGAGCAATCCTAGAACCAGTTTGGCAGTGTTTACATGAATGACACAACTTGGCTGAAGCAGCTTTCATCCACCTCTCCCACCTGCCTCTCTAGTATCATTTTTACCTCTTATCAATCCTTCCAAACCCATCTGTCTTGTAAGTTGCGTGTTTTACAGTATATACTGCCTCCTCACCTATGTCAACCTAAGCTTAAAAGACAGCTGATCTTTTTTAAGTGTCATCTTGGAAACCTTCTTTTTCTGCAGTAAACTTATGTATGTAAAAGAATATTGAGGGAAGATACTGGTGCATTTTCATATTCTTGGCGTGACAATGGGATATCTTCTTAAAGTAATGGAAAGAAATGGGAGGAGGACCTGTCGTTTGACACCAGTCGCTTGGCATTTTGAGGGTAACATCTGTGCATGCACTGTGGGTGCTGTGATTTCTTAATTGCGTAGTACAGGGAGTCTGAATTTGGCTGACGCTTTAAGCAGCTCCAGGGACTCTAGAGCAGCGGCAGCATGTTAGAGCCTGGCTGGAACTATGCTGTGCCTGCTCCTCTGGGGCCAGCTGTATGAGAAAGTGGCCCCCTGTGCTGTATGGTGATGACAGCAGGCATGGTCTCTTGCATGGTAGTGCGAGTGCGTTCTGTGTAGCTTCCTATTGAACAGCCTCTTTTGGTGCACTGAGGCTTCATGCTCTGTCCCTTTGGCAGTTTCCTCCTTTCCGTAAGGACAGCAGGATAAACGTTCCAAGCTGGTATAACTTAAGCTAGATAGGGATTATCTTGCTATGAAGCAAGTTAATTGTTTACTTCAAAGGTATTTTTGGGCCAAGTTCTTTAGGATCTCTTTCATACTGAAAGAGATCGTATGCCTTTTCTAGAAGACACTTCCGGAGCATACAGAGTATTTCTGTCATATCCAGGAGCTATAAACATTTCCTTTTACGTTTCTCATGTTTGATATGTGGCTATTAATATGAAAACATGGCATTTCAGAGTTTAGGGACAGGTTTTTAAGATAGGTCTCTTACATGGTACATTTCCCTCTGCAGAGATGATGATTTGTTTTTTAAATTAAAAACAATCCCCATGAACTCTAAACTTTATATAACATCTGAGAACACATTTGTCTCTTCCTGTGGTGTAAGTGAGAATGTATATGCCTTTATAAATACATACTGGCACATGCTTTTTGCCTTCAAAATGTCTTGTGGGCCACAACTGAACAGACTGCTCAGTTGCTTGGGTTGCTTATTTAATACTTCCAATTGGAAATATTTTGTATGTGTTGGCTTGTGGCAAGAAAAAAATGCTGTCAAAAATTAAAACTGGCAATTTATTTTTCTGAAGGGGAAATGCTTACTGGATGAAACAAGCGTTTCTCCAAAGAATGGTCATTTTCTCCTATGCTACAGACAGCAGACATCAAATGGGAAATACCTTTATCTGCAGTATCTTGGTATAAGATAGCATAATTCTGGACTAGCAGAGAAATTAGATTATTTTTATTTTAAAGTGGAAGTGCAATTAATGGGCATCATGTAGGCATGAGGTGAGATGTCCCGCTCAGAATTGGGTACATTACATAGTTCCTTGCAGTTTCCCCAATTTGGTACTGAAGGGATGTTTTAGTAATGTAAATAAATAACTTTCTCCAGTATTCCTGAACATCCCATGAGTTTCTTAAGCAATGTAGATTCTTGATCTGAAAATAGCCTCTCTGATAAGCTTTCATACATATATTAAGGCAGACCAGCTTCAGTCACAGGTCACCTAACTTGCTAATTACTCAGAATTCAGATCAGGTATTTGCAGTGAAATTAGCAATGCAGAAAGAGCAGTTCTGAAGGTGTTTTCTGCTAGAAAGAAACAGGCGGAATCTGGGATAATCTTTAGAAACATAAAAGCATTCTTATTGCCATAGATTTAGGTACTCTAGGGGATATGGGAAAAGGGTGAATAACAACAACAAATAAAGTTGAAGTAGTATGCTTGGAGATAGCCTGAAGTTATGGCCTCAGGGTTATGTGGAAGGTCTCTCCTTCCAAAGGCTACAAAGGGGAAGTGATAGATTACATCTCTCCATTTGGTGAAGCAGAAAGGTCAAAGATGGTGCATGGAGTGTACACATGGACATAGAAGAAATTAGCAAAAGCTGGGAAAAGGGGAAGAATAAAAGGGTTATGAATCTGGTGAGATTTAACAATGAATCTGTTCTTTAGATGATTTAGGCTGTTTAGTTGAATACCTGGGAGAAAAGAGAAAAAACATTGATGGGGTTGATCTGCTTTCTGTCATTTGGATGATGACTGTCATTTCATGCTGTTCCTTTATGCTGGTTGGTTCGGTGTCCCAGACTGATCAGCTCATAGCTAATTTCAAACTCCATCTCCAACATTGACAACATGTTTATTCTGATGTGATCATTTCTTGTGCAGAAGAAAAGGTTGTGAATTTTGTTTCTTTCCAGCTAGAAGATGTTTTCAGGCATTTGTAGGGAACAATGCAGATGCTGTAATCTTCTCATCTTCTCCCCACAGTACCTCAGCAAGGCAAAATCCTGTTTGGTAGATTTTAAGCCAAGACAGAGTGAGATGATGTGGAGGGAGAAGGAGTGCACTTCAGAAAGATAACTTACTCCCTTGCAAGTGTGTTGTCCTTATCATGGTGATGATATGTAATTTGAAACTCGTTAGGACTGCATCTTGAGCACCTACTTGGGCATAGGTGTCGTACCATATGTATCAGATGATAGCTCTTACTCTTTGAGTATACCTTTCTCCTGAAAGCCTACTGTGTCTACAAGTAGTAATTATGCTTTGGAGGAGAAGGCAGGGGTGGATAAACAATTTAGCTGGTTTGCTGGAGCTCTGCTATGTGCAGCGACAAAGATCTGTCTCTCTGGTGTTCTTCATGTGATGCTGCCTCCTCGTCTTGATAAGATGCCAGTAGTCATATTTTTCTCAATAGCTGTTCTTATATAACAAGAGTTGAGATGCACCTAGTTGCTGGCACCTCAGAGATGAAGCTTGACTGGACAAAGGAACAGCGTTGGAGGCTGAACTCTGAAATCCTTTATGCTAGGACTGTAGAATGGTAAGAGCTCTTGGTGTTTTGAATTGAAATAGCAGACAAGAGCTTTTGGAAATGCTGGAGAAGGAGAAATGTTTCAGAAAAAAAGCTAAGGAACAAAAAGCCTTGTCTCCCTCCAAAACGCAATGAAAATCTGCTAAACTCTGTGCGCAGCTTTATGCGTTAGACCTTGTTTCTTTGGAAATGGGCCTTCGGGTCACCTGTGCAGCTGCTCAGAATCTGAAAGAGGGTGGTGGCCCAGCAAGAGGAGAGGAAACAAAGTGATCTCTGAAACTGTTCATCACTGGGGCACTTGTTAATGATTCTTCTGGGTAGTTGCGATAATGAGCAGTTGAAAAGTACTTTATGTACCCTAAATAAATCGCTTCCAAACCTCATAATTGCCACAGTTCTGGCTTTCAGTAGACCTGGTAATGAATTTTTGAGTGGCGTCCACATGTTGTGCCTGTTACTGTACTTGACTTCCTTCCCATTTGGAGTGCTCTCATCAAGGAATGGATGTTATTATCTGTATTGAATACATTTGTCCAAAATATGGGACAGTCATGGTGATGAGACTGCAGTAACTGCAACTGGTTTTTGTTCCACCACCCCCTCCCACCCCCAAAGTAAGGCCACTGTTTCCCAATTCTGCTACATTACTGATAGGAGGGTTGACAGTTGGATATGATGTTCTTAGAGGTCCCTTCCAACCTTAAAGATACTGTGATTCTATGATTTCAGATGGCACTGCCTGGAGAACCCAGCTTATTCATTGCAAGAATGAAAAGATACAGCAGCCTCTTAAAGGATGCTTTGATACACAGGGCAAGATAGGTGCTTTTGTGTCTTGGAAACATTGACACCAGTGAGGTGTTTCAAATGCCAGAAAATGCCTTTGGTCAGATGGGCATGATGAAGCTAAATGTCCCTTAAAGGTTTGTGGCATGTGCCTGCAATCAGAATTTAACACAGTTTTCTCGCCTTCTGCTGTCAAAAAGGAGAAGGAAGTGGCAGATTATTTTTTTTTTTGAAAGAGAGAAGAAGTAGGGGAATCTGAAGAGACTTTACCTCCCTTACATGAGCTCTTCCTATATGTATAATTTAACATGGCACCTTATATATAATTTAACGTGTGAAATAAACATAACATTTGAATTTCACAACTGGAACTCTTCTACTTACAGAAGTGGATTTTTTTTCCATCTGTTTCTAATTTGAAACTGCAGTTTCCTAAATGAAATGAGCATATATCGTGATGTACAGACATTGAATCCTAAGAGCAAAGATCACATGACTCTTTGCACCCTTCCTAGGACAGTGAACTGAACTGCCATACGAGGTAGATGTTGAATTGGTGTCAGTGTAGTGACTGATAAATCACTTTCGTCCTGCAACAGAGCCTTATTTATAAATAGCTCTTTAATAGAATGCCCTAAGTTTGCAATGATGCTTTTCAAACCCCTGAGAATACTGCCTCTTGCCTCAAAGAGCTTGTGGTCTAAATTAAATAGATAACCAGGAAGAAAGGATCAAAGAAGAGAAGCGCAAAGGAGAGAAGCGGTGGGTAGGGGGAAGGGAGGTGGGCATAAATCTCAGGAGAGCAGGTCCTGTTTTTACATTCTTGGGTTGGCTCCTCATTTTAGAAAGAATTCTGTTTCCTGTCGTTATAATTGAAATCAGATAACGCTTTGGAGCAGAGCTCACTGAACACTCAGTGGTCTTGAGTTTTGTAGAGGAAGAGAAGGGTGTTCTTTTGTGTGAGGAGAAGAAAGGCTGTTTTAGACATTAGGAGTAGCCCGAACATGCTGCTTACAAGGGGATTTTGCAATAGGTGAACAACTAGTGTCAATAAGCTTCGCTTCATTGATTTTTGATTCATTCCAGCTGAGGATATAACCCAGTGGGAGCAGTTAGAAGAAAGTAATAGACCTAGAGGGGAAAAGGACATTTTTTTACTGATGTTAAGCCTTTCACCTTGCAATATGAATTGCACCTTTGCTCCCAAGCGAGTGCTTTGGCATATCATGCACAATAGAAGTAACTTACTGTGCCGGCCCTCCTGAAGAAGCACACTGAGGGTTATCGCATTGCTTCTTCCCTGCCCTCTGACATGCAGGTGTTTGACAGAGACTGCAAAAACCACATTTATTTAAGGGTTCTTAGCATAGAGGAAAAAATAGCCCAAAACAACAAAATTGATGTAATTTGGTGCTCCTGCAATGAACCAGGCGTGCTGTGCTTTTTCTGTTTGGGCTTGGGTTTTTTTTCATTCTGCAGAAAGTTTGTTTCTTATGTTGTTTGCTCATCAAAGTCCTTGAAATAAAAAATCTGAGAGTCACTAGGCATTAATCTGTGACTCGCCATATTTATTAGACACCTCTATGAGCATACACTTGCTCTCTTTTATTTTGACTACAGCCTTGGCTTTGGTGTCTCACTAAGAGAGCTGGTAACCATTTTTACTTGTCGTCATCCTGAATCTGCTCTTGGTGGAATACCAGCAGTGGTGCAGGAAAAGGAATACAACAGCCCAAGGAAGAAAGAACATCTAGAAGTTGAAAGTTGAGTAGAACTGATGGACCAGCAGAAGGGGTTTAGGTGACTAAATGCTAACAAATGTAAGAGGTTTGGAACAGAACAAGTCCTGATCTCCCTGTTCTCACTCCGTTTTCAAATAGCCTTAATGGAAAATCAATAAAGTAGTGATGTGTAGAGCTAAATAAAGTTATGTTTCAGTTTCTAATTTTGACCCTTCTCCTCTTCCTTCTGTTTGTGTGCGTGGAAGGAAAGATACAAAATACAGTAAAACTTTGAAGCCATTATAGACTCCTGGAATGGTTTGAGTGGGAAGGGGCCTCAAAGATCACCTAGTTCCAACCCCCTGCCATGGGCAGGGACAACCCCCACTAGCCCAGGTTGCCCAAAGCCCTATCCAGCCTGGCCTTGAACACTGCCAGGGAGGGGGCAGCCTTTGCCAGGGCTTCTCCACCCTTCCTGTAAAAAGATTTACAAAAAAAAAATTCCTTATTATTTATGAGGAAGGGCATTACTTCTGTATCTGTGTGCTGTACCTATATGTCTGAGATATGGCGAGGTACCTGGAAAAGCTATAATTATATTTCTAAAAGCAGAGTTTTACAGGGCCAAGCCTGACATGCAAACTCTGCATATGTTGCTGGTTTGGAGTCTTAGCCTCTGTCTTATATTTGAGTTTAAGCAGTTAGCCTTCCTGGAGAGTGTGTAGACTTTTACTTGTTAGTTTTGACAGTGTGTTCTGTGTTTTACATGTGCAAACATGGAGAGTTAATTCCAGGTTTGAATTTGCTATCCTCTCCCAAATTAGTTATCACCTGGTAATATTAAACCATGATATGACAGAGAAAGTGGAAACTAAGTTTGCAGAAGAGGTTAGGTGATATATTATTTACCATGATTTTCTCACTTACATTAGCATCCTGTCCCCAGTGCACTCTAGGAGATGGTGCTGTAGCTCTGGATACGATAGCTATAGAAGAAGTAGGGGAACCAAATTTCTGGTACAGTGTGGTAAACTAGAGTGGATTTCCTTTTAAAATTCATTATTTCAATAGATAATCTTCTCTTAAATGTGAATTGATCTCCAGGTTAGAAAGTAACAGGAGGAACAGAAAATTCCAAGTCATACTTCTGGCCAGTTTATATGCCCACTTCAGGCAAACAAATATAATGATTTTACATTAGTTAATTTTGGAAGTGCAGATCTAAAGGGTTTGTAATAATATTTATTTTTATTACATTGCTGTTCAGTTCTCAATAAATAGGTCACAGCCAGAAGCTGAACAGCTCAAATAAAAGGTTCCCACACACACGCTTTGTTTCCTAGCTGTCGAATAGGCAAGGTGCTTACAACCTGTTCAAAAGACTTCATTTGTGTCTCTGCCAGTAACTGTGTGTACCTCTTTAAGTCAGGGAGAACAATGTTCTTGTGATCTGAAATCTTGGCAATCAACCAGAGTGTTGGTCACAAGTAATGGGGGTGATGGGAATTGGGGAAAGTCTGTTACTTTCAGGTGGTCACCTGTAGAAGATGATGCCACAAGCTGTTGCTACTGAGAATGGATGTGAGTTTAGGATCTGACAGTATAGTGGTGCTGACTTGTTCCATATCCATTGGAAATGGAAGGCAAATGGAAACTCCGAGATAGAGAATTGGAGCTTTTTGGTTTGTGGCAATTATTTTTAGAGCAGTAATGTCATTGCCATTCAGCTGGTCTCATAAAATGGTCAGAATTTATTAATGACCTAAAGTCTGTTTATGGAAACTTTATAGACACCGGAGTTAAGGAAACTTTCAGTCTGTATGCCATCAGTGATGCTTAGAAAACCTTTCCAGTGCATGGAAAAGTTTGCCAGTCAAAAAGGTCTCTGTCAAATCCAGCATCCTGGTACTAGTCCTGAGATATTTCAAACCAGTAGAAACTTAAGTATAACCAGTGACTGTGTTTCCTTTAAAATAGTGCTAAGCTCATCTCATAGCTTAAAAATATCTGTCGTGGAAGTGTGGGATTTGTATGCCATGGTCTGAAGGATAAAAAGTCTCTGTGCCTGTTCTCTTCGGTGCAAGAAATTTCAATACAAAAGTGATGATCAAAATGCTTGTTCCTGTACCTACTTGTTATTGGGAAAGATGATTAAGATGGTTTTAGTTCCCATCTGTTAAGCAGACAGGTCTCTGAGATCGGTATTGTGTCCAGGCTGTGGAAATGGTGCACACCAGTGAAATATCGTGCTTTATTAAAGAGTAGTGAATTCAGAAATATGAAGTATTGCTATCATCACTCTACAGTGGTCAAGTTCTTGACTGTGCCGCAATAAAACCATTCCATTTCTCTTTTTCTCTTCATAATGTCTTGGGTTTGTTTTGTTGCACAGCTATACTTACGTTCTTTTTTTTAAACTTGAAGTTAGTGAAATATCTTGCTGATGCTTTTCCATTAACCTTGCTTGGATGAAGATAACAGTGGTGTAGCGTAATATTTTTTTTATTGATTCCCTCCTTTCCCTCCCTGACTTGTGAAGCCAACGCAGAGAGGAGTGAATAGCTGTTTGTAAAATACCTGTTATGATTAAAAACTGTGGATAAAAGACACTGACAATTTTTCTCTGATTCTGCTCTCTCAGTTGTCAGCTGTTATTGAAGCAATTTAACCTCCAGCTGGGAGGGTGGGCAAGCAGCACCCTCTTGGATCTTTCTGCAGTGTGGGCCATGAAAACGGGGTTGTGGACAGCTTTATGCTGTGCCTCGCATTAGCCAGTTTTCCAAAAGCAGGTTGATTTGCTGTATAATGGTTTCTGTCAAGTAGGAGATCAGACCTGCAGCCGCTTGCTTGTGCTGGAATTTTCTCCCAAGTGAGGGATTAAATTTTCGGTTGCAATGGTGATACCAGCCATTATGCTGGTCGTTGTGCCCTGCGTTCTCCCTCCTGCATTTTTGATTCAGCCAGGGCTGCCTGTAAATGTGTCTGTAGAAATCCTCACTGCAACATGTAGTGGGAGGGCAAGAAAGGGAAGCCCTGAGCATCTTGGCCTGGAAGCAGCGTCCCTGCAGAGCTCGGCCTGTGCAGGTGTAGCCAGCAGGCGCATCTCCTCCGCCTCTTCTAGGGGCAGCTCTGCACACTGGGGCTTTTGCCACGGGCTGGACTAGCAGAGACAGGTGGGATGTGGGCCCCAGTCCCCGCCCTGCAATCAGCCATTGCTCTAGTGCCTTGCAACTGAACAAAAGAGTGGCTAAAATGTGTGCTGACTTACAAGATTCAGAGTGATACATTTGTCTGCTGGGCCTTCTTCGAGCTGTGGAGGGAAAAATAGAACAAGCTTAGTTTTTCCATAATTTCCCCCCTGTAGCCCAAAGGAGACTACACAGCAGAGATGTCTTCTCTAATCTTCTCTTCCTACCCTGCATTATTTTCTTTCCCTCCTCCTTTCCTTCTGTCTCACAGCTCCCCTCCCCACATGCATGCATGCAGACTTCTGACAGCACACCAGTTTTATTCTCGAGCTCTCTTTTTAGCCCACATGGGTGTCTAGTCAGTGCCTTAGCCCCGGCTAATACATGGGAGTTTGAATAAATGTATAACAGCAGGTAGCAAGTGACTGTTGACAGGGTGACATATTGACTTAATATCTTGTGTTATGCGATATGAAGGATGTGCCTTTTGGTGTGTGTTTTCATTTTAATTTTTTGGTGTGTTTCTTAGGCAGACACTTGTAGGCAGCTTTGAGTAATTGTCTGAAATCATTAACATGTTTATTAAATAAGGAAGCAGAGTGCATTATCTAACAAATCAATTATGTAAATGCACAAAAAGCATAAGAGAATCATCTTTAACTGTTGCTGAACTGCATCCACTTTCCTAAATTATAGATGAAAGTGTTTTTTTTATTACTGTGTCTGTGTGGTGTTAGGCTCCACTTTGCACTCTGGGAGCTTAAAAGTAACAGCAATTAATTGGTGCTATTGTGCAAGAAGTGGGCATTCCTGATGCACACTAATGAACACCAGTGTGCATACATTCTTTCTATACAGGGAAACAGATGGTCTGTAGTGAAGAACAGAAGTAATCTCAATTGGAGGGTCTGGATGACAAGATAAACTGACAGCGAAGCCCTAGCAATTTATTCTTTCATCTAGACGCTGGGAAAAAATCTTGGGGAAAATCTGTTAATCTCTAGCGCTTTTAGCAGTATGTTTTCTTTCTGGTGACTTCTGATCAAATGAGGCTGTACCTCTACAGGTTTACCAATCCTCAACTTCCAGAGGAGGGGAAAATAGAGCTCCTCGCTCACTGCTTGTGTGGAAAATTCACCCTTTCAATTACAGCTGTATAAATGGTGTGTGTAGAGGACCATGTGGTAATAACAGCACAAACTATACTGCTCTGTTTTCACCCACTGCATTTTCAGTCATGCTCAAGTGGAAAGAGAATACTCTTCTGTGATTCAGGCAACTGTGATTTATCCACTGCTCTGAAGCATATTGCACAGGAAGAGTTACATCTTATGTAAGGCGTGGGTACGTGTGCACAAATCAGAGAAGAGGTTATGGATGTGCTTTGCGAGTAAGTGAAGCTCTTGTAAGCAATGTCATTCTTCCATATTAGCTGCATGTATGGTCTCAAGCTTCTGGTGGGAGCTGGGACCTTTCCAGAGGCTGTCACTGTACTATTATATTCCTACCATGTCAGCTTCTATGTGTCTTCCACAGAGGTGTGCAAATGTCCACCACAGAGGATGCAGAATTCCTCTATATTGTTGATTTTGCAGAGGATCATAAACGCTCAAACTGTCTACAGCACAGCTGCCCCAAGAGCACTCTGTAGCTTCATCCCTACTGGAATGCTGGCACAAATAGTTCAGCTCCTTATTGCCATTGGTTTTGTTTCTTGCGTGGGCTTGGGTTTGGGTTGTTCGAGTGACTAACTTCTATTGGCTTGACAGATCACATCCTATCACCAGAACCTGAGGTTGCCTTCAAGGAACGGAGTCAAGGAACATTTTTTCTCCCTTTCCTTTGGTACTCATGTCCCCTCAAACTGTCAGGTAGCCTGAAGAAGAAAGGCTTTGCAGCCTTACCTCTCTCATGACAGACTGTGCACTACAGTGGCAGAGTCATTACACTATGTATTACAAGAGTTAACTTTTCATAAAATCAGCAACTATACAGAGCTTAATATGAAGAGCGCACGCTGTGTTCCTGTGTTCTGACCATGTTGGAGACAGCTATCACAGTGCAATTCGGCTCGCAAGTGTGGTCACATATGTCTGAACTGGCTATTTGCTGTCATCTGAAGACTTTCTGGAGTGTGCATTGCTGTGATGATAGAAATGCAGAGATGTGGCAACTTAGCTGGAGACACTACATTATATTATTGTACCTGGAAGTAGGATCGGTTTAGTTTCTGATTAAATTTTCATTTGTGAAAACCTTGCTTAAAGACAATGCCTTCCCAGGAATTCTTGGTGTTAAAGCAACAGGGCATTAGGGTATGTCGTGTTTATTAATTTTCAAAATTACATCAATCATAACGGAGATAACAGGTATGTCTGGTTGAGCTGAAAGATGAAGATGGAAGAGCTAGCAGATATCACCAAGGAGCTAAGAGATGCCAGGAAAGATGACAAATGTGGCTGGATGAGCTGAAGGGGGATTGGAAAAATGCGGTCCCAGTCATTGCCTCAGAGAAGAAGTAGTAAACCTTGTAGACACTGAAAGTAAGGTCTCAGGTGAGCAGAAATGAATGGGTTTGTTCCATGCCACTGTCTCTGACTCTTGCTTGCAGTGTCTGCCTTCTCCTCTTTATGTGAAGTTACCATACGGGAATGAATGCTATGATAGCTGGGATTTGGAATTTTAGTCATGTTTCAGCTAAAAGACCAGCTGGAAAATATTGTGCTTCTGCTGATTCTGTCTGCCCTTAGCAGTGTCCATGCTTTGGCACTTGTGGAGAGAGAGACATGAGAACCTTAAGCCTGCAGTGTTAAAGATCTTCATCCTGCAATGAGTCACTTAGGAACAGATTCCCATATCTGGACAGTGGGATTCAACTCAAGGGTGAGAGTGGGTGATCCAAGTCCAGCTCTCTGCTTTTCTAGAGACTTGGGAAAAGCAGATACCTCAGTGTGATTTGGTTCTTCACTGTGAAGCAGGAAGAGCACTCTGTCGTAATGCAAGGAGGAATCCGTTGGCGTTTGCCAAGTACTTGGGTGGCTCTGGTAGTAGAGCCAGGGAACTGTTAGACACAGGAGGCACCCTAGATCGTTAGAGTATATATTGACAAGACAATAACATCACCGCATGAAATACAGTGTTTTGAATGCATTCAGGTATGAGCTATAATCCTTATTAACTCCATCCCTTTACTTGAGAGATGGATTTGTCCAGAACGTGGCATTTCTCCAGAAGCTGCTGCACTCAGGTTTTTAAGTGGAGATTGCACAATACCCTTTTTTGCTATTTTCAGAATCTTTAAAAGCTCATTGGTCTATAATAAAAAGAGGAACGGGAACACATCATACTGCATTTAGTGAAGAATTCCATCCTTTCACAAGTACTTGGTTTTCCAACCTAGAACGAGAGCTGTTCCTGAGTGGTGTGAACTCCTTTCAAAAAGGAGAGCTCTCGGAGCTTTTTCAAGTAATGAAGAATGCACTTTGTACGCTAAATCCTGCACAGGTATGGCACTTCTGCAAAAGTTGATTCAGTAAGTCTGCACAACACCCCCTCGTTGATGCTATAAATACATCTTTGTGATGAATCTCAAAATGTGATGAAAATATTTTGATATTGTGTTTTTAACTTCTGATACATCTCTTGGCTTTAAAGATAAAAGGACTCACTGCTAGAATTTACGCTCCTCTGATGTGATTAAAACCAGATAGGTGTACTTTAAATAGAATATGTTCTGTATGATGGTAGGCATGGCTTAGTGTTTTTGAGCAGGAGGTTTCTTGCAGTGGAAAAACAGCTTTTCTTGATGAGTTGCTTGTCACTGTTTTCAGCAGCACCTCCTTTCATCTATTATTAATTTTGGAAGACTTAATAGTATGGTTTGGGTGGGCTGGTACCAGACACCAGTAGACTATAACCCCTGCAAACACAGAGATCCACAGGGCTCTGAGGGATAGAGTGGAAATCAGTACAAATGCATCTTTGCTTTTTAAAAATGAATTTCCCTACCCAGAAAAGAGCCACAATGGGACGTGCTGTAAACCCTGTCCCCAGCCCTCTGTTTACATGTCTGATTGAGCAGAGAGAAGGATGAGTTTCTGTGCACCTTATGCCCACGTAAGGTATGATGTGAACTGAGACCCCTGTCCTCCAGTGAAAGGAGCAGATCTGTGCCCACTGTCTGATAGTAAATGGATCATGGAGCAGTATCCAGGAAGACTGCATCCACTATTTTTCTCTAGCCTGTTAACACAAACTGGGGTGTTTGGGGAAGGTCTGCGGTTTTTTCCCCGCGGTTTGCTGTGAGGTCTGTAGGGCTGCAGTTTGGTGTGCATGTAATGACTGTGAAGTCCTATGTGACCGTGGATTTGTTGCAGTCGCTATGTGCATATAGATGGATGTATTTATAGAAGAATCTCTGTGAATGTGAGAAATAAGCCTTTGAAGTGTCAAGCCAAATATTCTGGGGGGAAAAAAAGACTTCTTGTCTACATCAGAAGCTTGCATTTCATATAGACTTGTCTCATTTTACCCAAAATATCTCCCCACAGGTTAGGAGAGCTGAAAACAATAATAATAATAATAATAATGGGGAATGTAGGGGGAGGGAGTATGTGTGTATGAAGAGAGAAATAGCAAACACCTCTGAAATGGTTTTGTTCCTCCTTTCTTAGGGCTTGCTTCTTTTCAGTAGCTTTTTCTCTTGCTTTATTTCCCGTTCTGTCATGGAGCTGCCAGAGAGACAGCGTTGTGTTGTTTTCCCTTCGGCCAAAGCCTTGCAGGTGTCCTACTGGCGAGGAGCAAGTGATGGAGGACAGCTTCCAGTGTTCTCTAAGCAGCAGGCTGGAACCCCCCGCCCCCAAGCTCTGTGATGTGATGCTAAGTCAGGGTGATGGGAGGTATAAGATGGATGCGTGCCTCTCAGCTCCCAGCATGGCTGCCACCACAAAACTAGCCCGAGCCTGACATGAAGCTTTTTCTTTGTTTGTTGCTTCCCTTTGGGAAAGAAAAGGCTACAGAAGGAGGGGTCCACTAGCCTTTCGTTAAGCTGCAACTGTGATCTTATAAGAGTAGGCTCAGCGACTTTTAGATAGGGATTAAAGCCAAGGAATGTTACTGAAAGGAGGCTTTTTACAAAGCAAAATAAAATACAGATGTTTTTCTGAATTAACTTTTCAGTTTTGGCAGCGTGTATGTGTGCTATGTCCATTCCAAAGTGGGGAAAGCTGTAGTTTTTTACTGTGAGAACTCTTTCAGGTTGCAGTTTCAGGCTGGTAGGTTTCTTTGCACAGCCTGCCGCTGGGACATCTCAAAATCAAAAATCAACCAAAGAAGTTGGTGCTTTCAGTGAGAAATCGTTGCTCTCTGTTAACAGGTTTGAGAAGTGACTCTCTGCTTCCTTTGCTGCATCTTTATGATTTGAATACAATATATTCTTGTCCCAAATGAAACATCTAAGTTTTGCCTTAAAAGAAAGAAAGAAATCCTGAGGGGAGCATGTACAGTGTCGGTATAACCTTCAAAAACATACACTGCAAATAGTTTGTGGTGCTAAGGATGAGAATTCTTACTCTCTTGCTTGTAGGTCATTGCTTATGTAGTGCTTGTTATTTCAGATATTATAGGCGACCTTTCTATTCCTTGTTCTTTTTAATGTAATGTGTGGTACTGAAGCTGAAGGAAGCCAAAAAGGCAAGAGAACTGGCTTAGAAGTGGGACACAAGATATTCTGGTTTTAAAATACCATACACTTTGTAGTATTAAGTCTTTTCATGCTATGATGAAAGGTTGTGTGCTAACAGCATGCTCTGTTAGGAGGTCATTTCAGTCCTGAGCTACTAAATCCTTCCAAACAGTGTGATTTTAAGCAAGGTTTGTGAAACCTAGCCAAGCTATCTGTTGTGCTCTGTATTTTAGATCCGTTTTTTGCTATTGTACGTTGGTGGGATCTGAGTGATTGTTTCAGTTTTCTTCTGGACAGTGTTGGTAGAATAACATTTGCGTTAAGATTTTTCTTTAGTGTCCTGGAGACTTTAAAAAATCAAATCAAATCTTACTGTTGAAGTAGCAATAGGTTGCTAACTCCCAGGATGTGATTTGAGTAATTTTAGAGATTCAAATTAAGCAAGCAAGAGTGTGGAATTAAAATGATGTTAAAATACAGCTTCAAATAGCTGTGAGTACCAGTGATTGCAAATGCTTTATCTTTCCATGGAACTGTCTTGGTTGGACTGGGCCTGCACCTTGGCATTTGAATTGACTTGCGCTGCTGTAGGTAAATGTTAACATGCAGCAAACACTGCAGGCAGATGAGCTGGCTGCCAACAGAAGGGCATTTTTCAAATGTATCGCTGTAGTGTTGAATGAGAAGTGGAGAATATGGTTTCTTTGAGAGATTTAAAATATTAAAGAAGCCAGCAGCAATAAATGAAAGTGTGCCCATTGGTTAACAGCATTTGGCTATGTATCAAGCCCGTTTCTGGAAGTAAAACTTGTAACACATAAATTACTGAATTCTGAATTACTGCAATGTGTTAAGGATTCTTTTTAATTACAGGATGTTAAGGCTTCAAAAATAAAATTCTTCAGAGTTAATCATGGAGTAAAATAACTCCATATTTAGCTGAGCTTCAACTTCATTAAAACTGTTCAAACGCCTGATGGAGCCCTAATAAGTTTTGTTCAAAGATAGGACATCTTTGAAATTTTCTGCAAATCTCACTCCATTATCTTTGATACTCCCTAATTGGATATAGCGATATCTGGTCATGTTGTCTACTGGATTGCAGCTGTGATAAGGTGTTGTAAGTATATAAATGTATCCTCTTGTCCTGAAATAAGCAAGCCCAGGCACTGTGAGGGCTATTTCCACAGTAGTCTTCAAGCCCTTCAGGCAATGTTTTATCACAAAGCGAGTACAAAATACGTATTTTGCCTTATATAAATACAAAACCTCTTTGGGGAGCGGAAGATGGGGGGCAGAGAGGGGGGAATTGGAATAAGCAGCATTCTGACAGCATCAAATCATTAAGGAGGGCACCGCTTCCTAAATTATTTACAGCGTGTGCCATGTGCTCGTCTGTTTTAGAATTGTTAATATTGAATGTGGTGTTTGTTATGTACAAATACTTTTCGCTCTCTTTCTTTGAGATTTCCTTTCTGTGGTGTAATTTAATTACTGGTGCTGTTCACTCTCAGGAGCTGCACGGATTTATTTGTTTGTTTATTTTACTCCTGCAAAGGAAACTCACAAAGTGATTTCCTACAGACCATCATCTCCCGAGAAGGTGAGGATGCTGTGGAGCTGACAGAGCAGCTCAGGGGCTCGGTGATCGTTGTCACGACCCGAGGCCCCCCGCGCTGGGGGAAGGCGGCAGCTTTCCTGCCCGGCCCTCGCCGCTCCGGGCGGGGCAGAGGGGCTGTGCTCGGGCCCGCCCTCCTCCGCGGGAGCTGTTACTTTCAGGACCATCAGCTCTTCCTCCCCTTTTTAGTGTCCCTTAAAGCGGCTTCCTCAGCAAATACCGAAGTAGCGTTTTGCCCTCTGCTGGGAAACCGGGTTTGGCAAACAAGCGATGTGAGCTGCTGTGACAAACATTCTCTTTAAAGAAACCGAGCGAGGCTGAAGGAAAACTTGTAGAAGTTTTTTCTCGTTTTCATTCTCTCAGACACTGTAGCAACACCAGAAGTTTCTGTTCTCTTCAAGTATGAGATTATGAATTTCACCACCCCACCCCACCCCCCCCCCCCCGCCCCATGGTATCTATTCTTTTTTATGTCAGTGTTGCCATCAGGAATCATCTGTGGCTATTAAGCTGGGATGAAGTCCTTTGCCCCAGTCCCTTCTAGTCATAGGAGCACATTGAGCTACTGAGTCCTACCCTGCCCCTGTATTTATGGGTCTGACATGCAGCGTGAAAAATCAAACACACAAAAAGTGGAAATGGCCTGTTTTCTTCTTCTGATTTGGAAGAAGGCAAAATTACTTTTTGCATCTCTAATGTCACTTCAGCTAATGTTGTTGGAAGGCTAAAAAAGGCAGTCATGTTTTTACTTTGTTCTTAAATTCAGCTAAGAACAGAATTTTTTCACTGGTGTCTTGAGATGCTCCTCAGATGAGCACCTACTTACCTGCTGTTATGGATGTGACCAGTGCTCCTCTATCTTGTTACCAATGTCAGTGACTCTTTCACTGCAAGGTTATTTGTGTTGTGTTTTCAAGATGCTTTTTATGATGATTAGCTGGCCAAATACCTTCCTGCACAACACTAGCAATGATAAAGCCAAATTTTCTGAAATAATGCATTTATTGTCTTAAAAATATCATTATAGTAGATAAACTTTATGCCTTTTCAGTGGAAACCTTTGTTATGCTCAACTTTCAGCTGCACAGGTGAGAAAACATTAAATGCAAAATATTAATAAGATGAAGAAACACAGTATAGCTTCTATCCCTTGTACCCAAGGTTTTCCGTTTTTACCATCAGTATCACTATTTTAGTGAACTTACTCTGAAACAAAGAACCTGATTAAGGAACAGCATCAACACAAAGTCCTTGTGCTGTGTTCACAGAAACATAATATATTACTGTATTTTGGGGAGTGAATTTTATTGCTGCCCCTGCAGCAGCTTCACAAGACTTCTCAGATTCTTTTAGTCCTCTTTGATGTAGGGATATTTTTAATTGTGGTTTGAGAGCCCTTCTGTGTTGAGGTGAATTTCATCCTTGGGAGTATTTAGCTGGAAAATGAAAGAGACTGTGCTCTGTGGCTGACATCTGGCAAGGATTGTCGGATTATTTGAGAGAAAATTCTGGTTCATATAGGGAAAAAAGTGCATATGTGTACTGCAGAGGACACAGTTATTGACGTTATTTAGACATCCATCTTCTGTTCAAACACATAGCATGTCTTAGAAGCTTTATTGTGTTATTTAGTAGTCGTTAGGTACTGTGGAGAGCCTTCTTGTTACTCTCTTCACATTTGATACTCCACGAAACAGACATTTCAGTCACTGCAACTGAACTGAATTAGCTTTTGTTTCCTATGACGTTTGGTTTTATCTGCAGCTCTGCCCCAAGGAGATAAGTGATTATTTTACTGTATTTTTCTGAAGGAGCTTCTTTGCATTAAGAGAAACAGCTCAGGAGCAGGAGACAAAGAGTAGACCCGCATTATTTCCTTGACAGCCTGTGAAAATGCCAAATATATGTTTTGATTTTCTGCCCAGCTGGAAAGTTTAGTTTTAAAATCCTTGAATTCCTATTATTCACTTTGATAGTTTTAATTCCTACAGCTTGGTGATTTTAAAAAAAACCCACAACACACACAAAGGCTGATTTAAAACCTGTATGAAGCCACCTTTCCCAGGAGCATTATCGTCGTGCTCCATGTTACACACAGGTTGTGTACTTGTGGGGTTAAGTTACATGGTCTTTATGTAACACCCCCCCGCCTCCATGTAGCCAGTTTATTTTTGTAGTTGTTGTTGTTCAAGTGTATGGCTGTGCTTTTGTGTGTATTATTAAATGAAACATTGTTTAAAATTAACGGGTTAAAATTAACCACCTTCATGGTGAAGGGGGTTGGGTTTTAGTAACTCCTCTGCGTTGTGCTTTTCTAGTTGCTTTTATACAATGCCCCCCTTGAATGGAATTGGCTTGTTTGAAACGCCTGGATGTTTGCAAATGGATGCATGCATACGATGTGCACAGCCCTGCCATAAGATTTGCTGAATGTGTTTCTGGAGATGCTTTCGACTTAGAGAAGAAGGAGGAGAGAAAATGAATTGATGGCTTACAGAGGCACTTCCCTAAGCTTTATAGAGTTCTCATGTCTGAGAAGGACTGTTTGGTGGCTATGGCGCATGTGGTGAAGCTGTTGGATGGTGTTCCTGGCTGTGTCACAGACCTCGTGTAGTCATGGACAAGTCATTTGGTGTCCCAGTGCCTCCGTTGTCCCTATTGGGTTCCCAAAAGTCCTTTGATAGCACTGCAGGAGTGTGGACCTATGGCTGTGGCATGAACAAAGGCAACAAGCTTATTGCACTAATGGCATGTTAGTCAGGGTTCTTATATTCTGTAAATCAACACTCTTAAGAATATTGCTTCTACACATTAGTAAGGTCTGAAGGAGAAGTAATACCTGTATGGGATTAGTTATACTTTGGGGGCTTTACCATTTCAGATTTTTTTTTCATAACTAAGCTGTAAGCTACAATGCATTACACAAAGTGTCTTTATTTGTATCACTTCTTACATCAGAGAAGTCCCATCCCTTGTTATCCTTAGTATTTCTCTGTTGCATCAGTGATGTGTACTCAGCTTCACTTGTTTGATAATTTGAGCTATCTTTCTTTGTCGTTTTCCAAAGTAAATTGCCGGGTAATAGTGATACTAAATCTACTCAGTCATGAGATTCAGAGCGCTTCTTTCTGCACAGAGCTATATTGCAGGCATTGCTGAGCACAGATCTGAGACTGAAGAATCACAGTAGCTGGGAAACTAGCTCATAAGATTTATTGCTGTTCAAAGATATACGCATGTACACACTGCCCCTCCCCCTCACCCCCCCCCCCCCAAAAAAAAAAAGGGCTGCTTTATGTACTACTGTACATTTACTGAATTAGATAGTGACCTGTTTTCTCCTGATTTCTCACTTTTATCAGTGGATGATGTCAACAGAGCAGTTCCACACACGAATATCTCCCTCCTACATAACTTATCCAACAATACAGGAAACAATTAAGCAAGGGTAAACATCATCTGCACAGCCGTAGGGCAGAGGAATGAATTGTGCTAAGTGGGAGAGAGCTACTTGAGTGTTGAGGGACAGAGGCAGAGAGTGAGAAGGTAGCCAGCCTCCCCAGCTACTTCTTGCAAGTTAGTCAACAACTGTTGTCTTGATAAATAGCTCACGCTGAAACTGTCCTAGCAACAGCTATGTTTAACACTGCCTTCTGGCGCAGATTATGGAGAGCAGTGCAGGAAGAGTAATATTCAGGTTGTCCTTTTATATAAACGAGCTGGGAAAGGGAATTTGGTTTAACAAAACCATAATTGCCTTACTGTGTGAAGGCAGGGATTGTCCATAATGTGCAAATTAGTGCGTGAGCAAGAAATGGTTTGACAAAAATATAGGTAATGTACAAGAAAAGTGATCGGGGAAGGTAGAAGCGGAGAGGAGATGAGGAGTGGCAATAGGGAACAAGGGAAGATTAAGAAAAAATATGAAGTGGAACCAAGATAAACTCTGTCTTTCAGAGTTAAAGATGACAGAAATTACAGCAGCTATTCATCTCTCTACCTTAGCTGAATGCAGAGGAGTGTTAAAGTTAAGGTCCCATTAAAGGGCAGGTCAGCAGTGTGACTTCATCGTTGTGTGCTCCAGCTGCAATACAAGGGCTTAAAAAAGGGGACGAGATGAACTGAAGATTCAGAAACAGAACCTTCAGTTTTCGGAACAGAAAATCTTCCTTTTCCTTCTTTTTAGAAAGACGTTATGATGATTCAGCATGAAATGCAGGCAGTAACGTGCACTGCTTTGAAATGGATTTGTTTTACTTAGGGGTTTAAAACAGTTGCTGCATTAAAGGTGGGTAGCCCCAAAATTTAGGCTGTCTCCATCCAGCTGAAAATTAAGTAATTGAATCAGATCTCTGCCCTATTTTGTGTCTCTTTTATCTGATGATGCCTTGTTTTGGCTGTTGTGAAGGAAAGTAAGAAAACCTACAACACCCAATCAGGTGGTTGTTGGTTTTTTTTTCCCTTCCCCCCCGTCTCTGTAAAGACCTCTGCTGTGAGGTGCTTGTGTTTCTTCCACATCTACTAAATTCTGTGCAACATAATATTCTCGTTAGCTGTATGACTCTCACAGCCTTTAAAAAAACCTGCAATGCTGCTGATTTTGTGTATTTGGATCTCCATTCTTTGGCTGTCTTCTAACATTCATTCATGTGGTGACAATGATCTTAGGTTGGTCCCTGGGATGGTGTACAACCGTATTAAATAAGCTTAGCATAAAAGCATAAGAGAGAAAGGCAAAATTGGAAAAAAACAAAGACTTTTTTTTAATATACAAAATTTCTAATGCATGTTATGTGACAGATTTCTTACTAGTAATAGTTTGTTCCTGCCACAACGTCACAGATGCGCTAATTCCAGCACTTTCAGTTCAGAGAAAAACCCTCACCAGCCCTTTGTTCAAGAATCTGAGGTAGGTAAATGGAATTCTCATCAGAGGTAAATGGAATTCCCATTTCCCCAATATATTAGAGATCTTCGCAGCGTCGCTGTCTTTCTGGCTGACACAAACACTCAGTCTGTGGCAGTTTCCAGCTCTGCTGCGAAGTTGTGGGTTTGCAAGTACAAACCTTTCCATCGGCTATCAGAAACCAGCCTCTGATTAATTGAGATAGATAGAAGCCAGTGCTCACACATGCACCTCTCCTGGGCCTGTTCTCCATGGGAGTGCCAAATGAAGTCTTGGTTCTTGTATGCGATTTCTCAGTCACACAACTATTTAGAAGATGCTTTGTTTAAATTTTGGTACTTGAAAACTCTCAGTGAAAACTGTCAGTGATTTAAAGCATTAAAATGTTGCTCTGGAATTTTCATTTTGATATTTCTATTTGATCTATTCCAAGGAAACTAACTCTAAATGTCCTGATGCCAAAGGACATCTCCCTCCTTGATGTTGATATTCCATACTAGTTCCATTCTTTTTTTTTTTTTTTTCAGTTTGTTGTCCAGTAGTTCCTTATAATGCCCCAAAAGATGGTGTATCAGTACCCTAGCCCCTGAGAGCTGTCACCAAACTACAAGCAGGTTTAGAATGTCACATTTTGGTGTTAAGGAAACTGTTTTTTTCCTGGCAGAGTGTTTTAGGTAATCCTTTTTTTTTCTTTCTTTCTTTCTTGTGCTGAGCTGAAACTGGAATTCAAATAAATTTCAAGTATTGGCCTGATAAGTAAAATTGGGGGAGGAGCTTATACCTCTTCTCTGTGGACTGGGAGTTCAAGAGGAAAACCAGGAGAACTCGTAGTAAGACAAGTCACTTCCTCTGATTTAGAAATCTTAGAAGGGTTTGCTGTGAAATACTGAAGAGTAGTAGTGAATGATTTGAGCTTTTGTCCAGGGTTTCAGTGGTCTGGCTAGCTAAATAGAAATGGTGAGGTACGGGATTGTTCTCCAACTATAAGAAAACTTCAGCATGCCTCGAGACTGGTAGCAGAATAAAAAGAGGTTAAATCTTTGGTGAGAATCATTAATGGAAATTGAGCAAACAGCTCTATTGCCAAGAGGGGAAAATTGTTTCATATGAGTGATGATGTGTATCCTAATAAAAGACATCTTTTCACACCCACCAGGAATAAGACGTATTCTGTACTTTTATATCCCATCTTGGTTTGAGTAGGACGAATGTCTTTTTTAAGAAGAAAAATGTTTCATTAGGAAAGAGAGCAGGAAAGACATTTTTCCACATGCAGAAGAAATTCATGAATCATTTCCATCAGGGTACGTACAGAAGCAGAGGAGCAAGCTTCCCATAAGAGAAAGAACAACTGATATTTTTCAGTTGACCTTCAGTACGCTCTGACTAGCTTGTGACAAAGAAGTTACTTTTAATGAGAGGGAAAAATAAAAATTAGGGGCCCTTTGTCAGCTGGAATGTTAAATATATAAAAATATTTTCTGCTGAGCTTTAAAAAGAAACAATTAAAATTGCTATTGGAGACCACAGAGCCAAGAGAAGTGACAAACAGGTGCCCACGTCATGCTTCCTTTGTTCTGTAGTCTCGAGTGGGAGGAATATTGTTGCTAGATGGAAGGTGTGTGTGTTCAGGTGAAGAAGTTCAGCCGAGAGAGGCTCAGCTGAGTCACAGAGGCAAAATCCCATTTTGAAAGAGGGGCAAGATGTGGAGGAACTTGGGGATGCAGAGTATTTGAAGAAGGTCTTTAAGTGGGTGCCAATTGCCTTTTCACATCCCCTTTTTCATTCCTGGCATACTTTCTTCTTTCCCTCCTCCTGTCCTAGAACCTGTATTCCCAGACTTTCTACTCTCCAAACTCCAACCTATTCACCTGCTTAGAAGCAGGAGAGAAGCTGTTGTGGCTGGAGCAGTTGCTGGCAGCTGCTTTTGGCAGCAATCTACTCTGCCTGTGCCTTGAGGCAGCTCTGGGTGTAGACACTTGAACACAAGTTTGGGTCTCTTCCTGCACTACCAAGCTGTATGTGGAATGAACAGCTTTGAAAAGGACAGTAGGTACCCACACCTTGGAGCTGGACAAGAATATAATCTCTTTTGAAATGTAGTAGTGTTTTGTATGAAGTCAGGTTCCCATTTTCCAGTTGGAAACTGATGGCTAATTGGTTTTGAGCTTCTAACCTTCTAATCGAGTATTATCAGAAGAAATAAATCACTACTTGTACCATCTATTTCACAAAGTGGCGTTTGTCGTTTTGCCTGTCCCTGATTTCAGAAAAGAACCAACTGATCATACCTGAGAGGGAATACAAGAGGAGAGGGAATGGAGAGGGGGACCTGGGCAAAGAGTTAAGGAGAACAGTTTTTGTGGATTTCTGAATGGGAAGACATACAAGTTGAGGGACGTGGGGGAAAAGTTGTGAAGTACACCAGCTCTCCCAGGGGACTAAACGAGGAGGCACTTACTTGTCCTACAGCTGGAGACTTACTGGCATTGTTATCTAACATCTGCACTACCAGAAGGATGAAACCTGGCAAAGGGAGGGTCTCTAGCTACAGCAAATAATTGAATAGGGTCAGTTTCTGCAAGGGGGGAAGGCCTGAGAGGACACTGTTCAGAGTTATCACTAGCTAGAGACTGGTTTTACGGGCTCATCAATAAGATTAGGAATTTCCCTAGGTAAATGAAGGCTCAGTCAACAGTTACTGTGATCTGGGGTAAGCAGAAGCCTGGGAACAAAATGCAATGATGCTCTTGTTTCCTTTCTTTGGAAACTGCTTGGCAGCTGAGTGGGAGAGACAGCCAGGGACCGCTGAGGGAACGGAAAATTCGTGCTTCGTTCTAACCCCTTCGTTCACTCCGGAACTTGCCCAGCTACTGCTGACTGATTTAGGTGCCTTAAAAGAGGTTTCTGTCCAAAGCCTTTCTGAGCTGAGCTCACACAGTGTGTCTGCACACTGCAGGTTAAAGCGCTGCTTGCCAAACCTGGAGTTTTTATGAGAAGCCTTTTCAGCTTCCCCATTTATGGCATAGTCAGCAGGAACTTTTATGCAGGATTTTCCTTGGGTTCATGTGAAGGTTTTAGGGGGTTCATTTTTGGTTTAATGAATTGTAATGCCTTTGAGTAGTGATACTTACCCAATATTTTATTATAAGTAGCAGGTTTACTTCGTCCTGCAATAAATGGTCCAATAAACTCTCTTTTTCTTATGACTGGTGTCCCAAGGAATGCATTAGTCTTTGATGCTGAAATACTTTGACATCAGACTGGGTGATGAGTTGCTATGGTTTCCAGGGCAGTGTTAGTGCTAGAAAAAGATCGCATCCTTGAAATGTGTACACATGCAGTCCTGGGCTCCTATATATTTCATGAGCAGAACTTGGGAAGTAGCCTTCCGCATCAGTGGCTTCATCGCAGGGCATAGGGAGAACTTGAAGGAAAATGTGCGACTGGGTTCCTGTTCCTTAATAGCCATTTTATTCAATTTGAGTAGAATTTTGTGTATGGAGCCGTTTTTGGCACTTTGGTGGAAAGACTGAAAGCTTATGCTTAGCATGCTCTGCATGCACAGGGGGCATTTCTGAGGTGGGTGGAGTCAGAGTGGGATGTGAAAGAAACTCCTAATGCAAGCCCCTTGTTTAACTTGAAATAATGTTTCAACCTGCAAAAAGTGGCATGACTTTATCAGGTGCCAATAACAACCTTAAAGCATATGGGCCATATATACTTTCCCTGAAGAAGCAGCGATGCAACAGGACATTTTTCAAATATAAAGTAATTTTTAATAACCAAAGATGGTATGTTAGCCACCTTGCTTTACTTATCATTTAAGCACCTGTAACTGAAAACAGAGCCCTAACCTGTTTTCTCTTGGGTCCTTTAGCGTTCAAGTAAGAAATAGGTAACTGTTGGATGTTTAAAACAATACATTATTTCCCAATGCATTGTAGAAATGTGAATTCCTCTGAGTTTTATTTAGTGCATATCATTCTGGAAAACATACTGTAGCTTCTCTGTGGATATTGCAATGCGTCTCTGAAAGAATGTTTTCCTTAATGAGTACCACCTTGGTTTGTAATGAACAAACCCTCTTCTCTATGGGCAATCTGTTTCTGGTAAAACAGGTACAGTTACCACAATTGATTCTGGTCCACCGATAATTTAGCTTCTTCCTTGGCATTTAGAGCTGTGCTTGCTTTCTCCCTAGAGCACACATACCTTTCCCTCTTCCCCTTGTGTAATTGTTCACAAAGTGCTTTACAAGCTTCAGAAATGGGTCCCAAGTGAGTAGATAACCTGCCAGCCCTGGGCCTGGGATTCTCCTGCATGTCAGGGGCTTTTGTAGAAGCTGAGAGATTACTAGGATTTGGTGGGTCCACAGAAAATGTGAGGGGTCCCACAAGCCCCTTATCTTCCTTGTATTACTCGGTCCTCCTTCTTTCACATTTTTTTCAGTCTAACTAGTAACATTTGACTACACAAAAAAAGGTACCTGTCATTTTGGAGGTAATTATTTGGTTTTTAATGAGAATACTGATGTGTTGACACCAGCATGGTGAAGGGAAACTGCTTGCAAATGAGTAGCCTTCATCTAGGAATTCAGTGTTCTCACCAAAGTGTCCAAGGGAGGAAATGGTGCCAGAAGACGTGGAACTCTGATTTCCAACTTGGAACAGCTGTGTGTACACTGAGGCTTTTCTCTTCACTTGTGATCTATCTAACAAGCTCATGGCACATATGTCTATTTGCCCGTGAATTATAAGGAAAAGTTTTGGAAGTCTATAGGGAATCGAGTTAATCAATTTGACTCATTGTAGTACTTACTAGCTATGATGGCTGAGCCTCAGAAGGTTTGCCATTTTCTTTGGGTAAAGTTCACTGTATTCTAAGCCAAAATTGCTGAAATTAATATCTTAACTTTTTTTACCCAAAGAAACTCTCCGGCCTCTCTAATGGTTTCAAATTGAGTGAGAACACCTCTCTCTTTTTTTTTTTTTTTTTCCCTTTTTTTTTCCCCTTTAATCGCTCAGCTGAAGTGCACAGTGCAGGCATCCCCACACTGTGGGAGGGGAAATCTGAATTAAGGTCTGGGTCCTGCCCAAATCTTGTGAGGCCATTTAGGAAATCTTTTTTTATTTTGTCTACTCACCAACTGCTACTTAACAGCTTGTAAAGATCCTTTGAAACTCTATTACTTTATGCATTAGAGATTTGCTTGCTTCCACCCTCCCCCTTCTGGGATTCTGTGAGGCTTTTTACTTGTATGCTGTGCCAACAGCAGATTTTGCCGGAGTATTCTTTTTCTCATTAACATCAATTGAAGTGAGACGTCAGAAATCCAGGACCATTTGCAATGACAGGACAGTGCCAGTGCTCTTACTTTTATAACCCATAGGAATAAAACTATGCAAAGCATCGTTTCATTATTCACATTATGATAGCCTGCATAAATTACAAATCATAAGCTAGGGAAAAAAAATCATTATGTTCTTTGTCAAATATCCAAAGTTTAAATGTAGAGAGGAAATATGAGGAAGAATGAAAAAAAACCCAACCCTAAAATAATATCACCAGTGGATTTTGGAGGTATCTCTTCTCCATTGTTAGTTTGACCACCGTACCATGTTAACCTACTTAGGTAAGTGAGGACGAATGCCAAATTGTCTGTTTCTTTGCTGGTTTAATGCAGGTGTGTACGGAAATTCATGCGCCTTCCCCCCTCCCCTTCCCTTCCTTACAAAGGCGAAATGTTGGAGGCACAGAGTGGCGATCAGATCCTTCATACAGCCTTCCTTTGGTAACGCATGAGGTGAAATCCACCTAGGTCCTACTAAATTGAGCAAAATGCCCAGCACATGCTTTGCAGTGTCAAGACCTTTGTGCCTGTTGTAAAGAGGACGTTCTTTTTCTTGAACTGAGCAAGACCTCACTTGTACAATGCATCTTAAAAGTCTAATTCTTTAGGGAGAAATAATTCAGCAAGTGTCTGTGGCTTAGTGTTAAAGCTCACTTCACTTTTGGGTTTATTTCACTGTATTTAGTTTTTACATGAAGATCTCTGAAGAGAGGAAATGCAAGCAAGCGCACAATGATTACTGTGAACAGTGGTCTTGTTTTTGTTAAGCATATTTTGGATTAATTAGTGAGGTAAAATCAGTTGAATTGAGTGGAGGGAAAGCCACGTTGTCGGTTACATTAAGAGTAACCGTGCCCTTTTTTTGTTGGATTCTGCAGACTGTGGCCTACGGGAGCAGAATAACCCGTGTTTCCCCATGGGGACACTGCCAGAGCCGCCTCTGCAGAGTTCAAAGCCGTTCTGTTTTTCTGCACCTTCATGTTTGAATCTATCACTCGTGTTGGGATACAGCAATAGCTGAGGGGTATGGCAGCAGGCTGTGCCCTTCGAAACACCCAAAGAATGTGCTGATTAGACAGATGATAAATACATTTCCTGAGAAAACGTCTTGAGTCTTCACCTTTTCAAGCTACAAAAATGGTCAGACACTTCTCTGGAGAGGAAAATAGTAAGAAAAGCAAAAAAGAGCTATCAGGCTTTAGGCATTCCCTCAGATCACGTATTAAAGCCACATGTGTCTCTTGCAAATAAGCCTTTTAGTTTAGGGAAAGCTTTTGGAAGTTTAAGGGGATGCTGCCGTTATCAAGTAAGATATTTAGGAAAATTAACGATGTTAAAGTAATAACTGAAGTTTGACACTAGTTGTTCAATGGAAATTGATAGAACTTTGATACTTAGTGAAAAACAAAACAAAAACCCCCAACCCACAAAAAAGGCAAACCTGTATGAATATCAGGGATTTATAAAATACAACAATCTCTGGTCTGTCTGGGGGAACAAGAGGCTTGCTTTTATTTTGCTTTTTGGGTCGTGAGAAAGAAGGTTGGCATTTGAAATGAGAGCTAAGCAGCGCAGATAGCCTGAGATGCATTCACTCAAAGGTGGGATTTTACATGTTATGTGTGTTTCCTTACTGTTCCTAGGAAGAAATAAGATTTAAAATATAGCAGGAAGAGGTTTATTTGTTGAGTTAATAGAAGGGATCAGACAGTGATTGGGGGGTGAGGCTGAGGGAGGTGGACCTCAGAAAAATAACCCTTTCTATCAAATTTGTTAAGATCTAAAGGAGCTTGATGGTGTTTCTTTTCTAGATCAGTGATACATACCACACTTACAAAGTGGCATTTCAGGGTGGTTGCAAGGCCAGTTCAGCATGTTTAAGGGAAAAGGATGTCATCCCTCCCTGCATGCAAATGATTCAGGGTTGCACTGTTCATAGATCCCTTTCTTTGTAACCCAGCTTTCTGGGACACAGGTTTCCAATGTGTCCGGAGCCAAGAGTCAATGAATGTGATAGGAATTGGAATGCACTACTTAATACCCTGTGCTTATTTGCGTGTGCTTGTGCGGAATCAGCCAAGGTAGTTTTTAGGAAGTGTGCAGGTTGTTTAGAAGTGTCAACAAATCTCTTCAAAAGGGAGGAAAATAAGATCTTTAACAGTCACTTTGCATAGATCTGCCTAGATTGAAGTAAAGTTCAGCATTAAAGATTAAAACAAAGCCAAAATATAACCAAAGGCAGTCTTACTGTAACTCTAAATGTCATACATCCCTTACAGAAAGTATCTCTCAGATTAATTATGGAACCCCTGGATTTCAAGAAATCAGTTATGGAGGCAGGAGGGATGGCCCTCCAGGGAGAAAGCTAAAGATGTTTTATGCCAGCAATAAGAAATTGTTAGGGAAACTAATTGCTATGAAAGACTTGGGGGGAAAAAAACCCAAAACAACCCCCCCCCAAAAAAACCTGCAGAGAGGTCATCAGCTTGCAGTAAGGGGGGAAAATGCAAAGATGATTTGAATTCTATTTAAAGAATCAGTGGAAGAATAGAGGGGGATTGGTACACTCCTGTCTAAAATGGATGGGCAATTTCAAAGATTTTATTTAATCAGTACCCTTTGCACTTACCCTGTAACTCCTTCGGTGGTTTGTGAACCTTTCCAAGCTTGCACTGTAGGCACGTTTCAAACAAAATACATTGTGTTCTTTTTTATGTCTTTGGATCTAAATCTTTTTGTGCTTACAGATGTTGTAAAGTTCTTTATTTATCACAAGATGTGCCTGAGTGATTGTTTTTAAATTTTGTTTTGATTTGAGTTGTTTGCTTTGAGTGGGGTTTTTTTCCCCTGTGACACAGCAGGAGTACCTTGTTGCCTATGTCTGATTTCCAAACAAGATTGGGGCTAGGTTACATTTTGCCTGGCCCGTGCTGTTTCTGCTGTCCAGCCTGAGCAGCCCAGCTGGCCTTTACTGTTTTGGGTAAGACAGTTTTGGGGGTCCGTAAAATATAAAACAGTTGTCAAACTGTGGTGAGGTACAATCACCGTGGGAAGCTACTGCCTCTGAGATATATTCAAATATAAATAGAAGTTAAAGTTTGGGAAGTGCTGTGCATTAAAGTTAGAAATGTTAGAAGAGGTGTGCCTCTGTACTTTGCGTTCTTGTTAAGGTACTGTTTCTTTCTTGCATAATCATAAGGATTTTTTAAATACTCTCTGTTCTTACTCAGTTCCTCTAAAATCCAGAAAAATATTGGGCTTTCCCATGTTTAAGAATACGCAAGCACATGACAGAATGGCTTTCACAGACTTACGCTGACTTACACTTAGGCCACCAGCAGGATTCAGGTCTGCAGTATGGCCAGCTGCTGCCTGGGTTATGGAGGAAGTTTAGCAGGCTTTTGCTGCTGGAAGACTAGCAATAGCAGGAGGAAACACAGTGAGTTACCTTTTGGTAAAAGAAGCATTGCTTTATCAGGTATTTGTTATCTCATTAGATGCAACTGAAGGAGCATTCTTTCCAGTCTGTCTGCTTCCATCTTGGACCATTTCTGCAATCAGGATAGTGCTGCAGCCTTGCCCTGTTTCTAGAATGTCTCTTCTTTACCCTCCTGCACTCATCTAACTGTGGGGCTTCCTTCTGCTTCTCCATGCTGCAAGGGTACATGCTGTGAGAGGGCAAGAGGAGTCACCTCCTCGTTCTCACTTCTGCTGTGCCACTGCAGTACTTTGAAGAGCGGAGGGGAGGAGGTGTCAATTTTTCTATAGTTTTAGGATGGTGCTGCATCAAATTCCAGAGACCTGACCCATTCAGTGCCAGGGGTGATGCTAGAACTGTGAGGGCATGTAAAGTGTTAGCTTCTCTTCTGGTTTTGAGGTACTTAACATTTTGGTCAATTTATGTGAACTTCCATCAAACTGTGAGAGAGGGTTATCTATACCCCTTACCTTACCTAAAGGTCACACTTTACCCCACCTCCCTCTTTTTTTTTTCCAGGAGCAGAGATCTGAGCTGCTGAAATGGGATCGCAGACATAGTTTAAGCTATAAATGTAGCTGCTTGCTTTGTCCGTAATGCGTGCCTGATTCCCCGTTACCCCTGGCAGCATGTCAGGCCATCTTCTGTTCTCACTGCTTGTATGGTATTGTCAGGCACTTTTCTTTGCCTACACCTGTTTCTTCTTTTTTGTTGTTTCTTCCCTTTTAATGCTAATTAGGTTCCACAAGAACTCCATCTACGCACGTGACCAACCAGGTGGAGAAAAGTAGAAATGTGTGGTTAGGCAGAAAGAAACAGAAAAAAATAGTATTTATTGGGGGGAGGGGTGTGGAGGGTAGGGCTTGGTATTCATCATATGGGACTAATGGTCGTGAACATACAGCGTGAATGACACTGGGAAAAATAGAGGAAAAGATGTGGGGAACCAGGGCTGTCTAATGGCTTTGGTGCCGGAGGGGAGTGCACAGCCTGAGGCAGGCCTGACTTGCTTTTGAGGAATACAGTTGAGGCCTCTGAGAGAAGTGTGAAACGGAAGATCTCTGCTTTTGTGCCATTTACAGGAGGTTGCTGTGGCTTGCTTCAGCTTCACAGTTAGCTGGGTTCAGGAGTGTGCACCATCCTGGGGGAAAGGCTGTTGAAGAGGCCTGAAGGCCTTGCCAACTCGTTACAGGGGTTGACACCAAGACTTTTTTCAGTGTCTGTAAGCTGGTAGTGGACAGGGGGTTCAGCCTAAAACTCAAGTCCCTGGCTGAAGTAGTGGGCTTCACCAAAAATAGCTTGCTAGGATATTTGGATTTTACAGATTTGCTTTTTTGTTGTGCCGGATTTCATGCTGACGTGGGAATAACATGTTCTTATTTAGCAAGAATGCTTGATTGCATACTTCTGTATCAGTCATATGTTCCTATCTCATCCTCTCAGTTTAAGCCAACCTGTTGTATTTTGAAAATTAATCTATCTGATATGAGAAAAATCAGAAATGCAATATTTGGATAGTTGTTTACTAAAAGCATTTCAGATTCCTGCTTCTCAACTGACTGGTGTGTGTCAGCTCAGTATGTCTGCTAAGAAGCAGCCTCTATTTGCAAATCTATGGCTGTCAGCATGTCCTTCCTTTATTCCCGGTTTCAACCAATATCACTGCCTGTTTCTTTTAACAGTATGTTGTGCAGCAGGTTGACTTGGGTAACGGTCAGAAAGTACTACTCCATGATGATGCTCAAATGCGTAAGCATGGTAAGCAAGGGTGGTCCAAGAGCATGGGGACTTGAGATGCACTGCAGTCAAGGGAATGTGGTCCGGGTTGTGCATTTAAAGTATAATATAGATTAGTCACCGAATGCTGGAGATGGAAGGAAATTCAGAGACTCCTGGCCTTGTTTCCCTGCTGCTCCGGTATAAAACATGGCATGCCCAGCATGGAGCCTCAGAAGCACGGGACGTATTTCTCTCACTCCTCAGGTGCTGCATATGGCTGAAGGCAATTTATGGAGTCTGTGGGATAGTAGTTTGATACAGCCTAGCAACTTCTGGCTTTGCTCTGTTCCTGTTGTGTGACCTTCTCCTGCAGTCTGTGACCCTTTGGAAGCCCTACCCTACTGCAGCAGTATGCATCCTTTCAGAAAAGAGAGGACAGTCGAGAGGTCTATATCTTTAATTATTGTGAAGCATCGCTGTGCGAAGCCATAAGCAATGGTTTCATCAACATTTTGCACATAACCTGGTTTAAGGCTCTCAAATTGGTTTCTACAGCTCTTGGGATAAAAGGCCGGAAGAACTTTTTTCAGCAAAGGTTCCTCAGCTTGATGTGTGGGGTTGACTGGAAAAAGAACAGAATTTTGTATTTGAAATGGATGGTAGGAGGGGGAAAAAAAAAAAAGAGCAAGGTCTCACAAACCTCTGTGCTGCAAAGAGAAATAAGGCATGGGGCGATCGACAGATTTACGTATCCAGATAAAATCTTCCACTTTTCTAAAAGCAGAACTTTCTCTTTATGCAGTGTTAGTTTCAGAGTTTCCAGCTCCTGCTGTGCCTAATGGCAGGTATGTTTCCAGCTACTTCCTTTTCATGTCTGAAAGTGGGCTCATTCTCAGGTCTTCTCATTGTTATCTGGTAGCTATTCCCTTTTACTAATTTCCCCAAATGAGTTGTGGCCTAGTCCGAGGACTACAGGATTCGTTAGAGTGAGGCATAATAAGAATGTCCTTGGTGTTCGAACAGGAAGAAAATATCCCAAAGGCTGCCAGAGATAAAGATCACCCACTGAAAGGATAAAAATGAACAATGCTTCTTGCAGGGAAGCTAAAAATACACCACTTGGTTCTCTCACACAGAGTTTAGTTATTGAAATAACAACTGGATCGTACAGTACCAGCATTATTTCTGTCTCAAGAAAATAGGAAGTCTTGCAAGTTCCGACAAAATGCATGTCAGGGAAAGCATGGTTTCAAGTCTAAACTGCACCTGGTGCGCTGAGGTCGGCAGTGGTTTATGTGCGTCAAGGTAGGAGGCTGGAACTTGCAAGATCCCTTTTCAATACTTAACTCTTGATCAGACTTCTTGAATGGCTCTGGATTAGTGCTTGATCTTTTTGTGCCTATTTTCAGTTGGCAGTTATTTTAGAACCTCAAAGGTGGAATGGAAATAGCCATGTTTTTTCACTCAAGAAAGCAGGTTATAGGTGGGTTGGTTGCTGTTATTTCAAGTTCTGTGTGTCAATAAGACATAGAAAACAAAGTTGAGTACAAGTGGAGCTTGACATTGATCTGGCTGATCATGGTTGCCTTTAAACAGATTATTTACTATGTGAACCTGTGCTGCAGTCCCATGTCGAGTGGTAGTTCTACATTAAGAATTAAATTTTCACTTCTCCATTGTAACATGACTATGTACGCAGAGTATATGTACACATAGGTAGAGATGACGGGATGGATCCTACAAACTATAGTCCAGCTTTTAAGCCCCTGTAAAGAGGCAGAGTTCTGCAGATTTCACTGTGTATAAACACACACAATTTCCTGTTGTGCCCACATTTCTGAGTCCTGCTTCAGATTGTAGCGCTGGGGGAGAAAGAAGAAAAGCAGCAGCTTTTACAACTGCAGTAGTGCAACTAATTGTTCCTGCTAGGTAAGGCTGCATCCCTCTTTCTGGCTCTCTGATGACGGCTTTTTGTTTCTAGCTACAAGCAAATCTAATTTGCAAATGAAAAATTTCATTATAGCAGAAGTTGCCTGCAAGGGAATTAAAGGAGGCACATTCAAAAGAATTCAGCAGAATGTACAATTGCTGCTTAAAGAATGGATTTATGATCCCAATTCACAACTAAAATAACAATTGCTTTTAAGTGGTGCCTATTACTTTTAAAAGGTTAGATATTCCAACAATGGAATTTTAAGGGAGTAAGGCAGCTTGTGAGCAAAACGTGTGGTAGGTAATTGGCAAAGCTCACTTAATATTTTTTGTTTGCTATCCAAGAGCTATTCACGATGCCACTGTAACAGTATGTTGTTGGTACAACAGAGCTGACAGTTTTCTGAGATGAAAAGGAAGAGAATGGAATTAATCACACAAACTTCATCATCCAGTCTGGCATAACTGAAAGTGAGTTCTGCTATACTTGAACTATTTTAAATAACTTCATGTTTTATTAATGCCAGTGTTTCTGTTAACCTCTTCTGCACGTTCTGTCCAGAATCCCGCTGTGACTTTTTGTCCTTTGAAAGGCTGCCCCTCGGGTGTGGGCAGCCTCCGGACGCACCAGCTGCGCTGTACAGTGCAGCACAGTGCTGCAGCAGCCCTCTCACTCTGCCGCCTGTGCATGTCAGGCAGCATACGTGGTGTCATGCGAAGGATGGAAATGGGTGAGTGCCATTGCGGGAAGTTCCAGGCTGCGGTGGCGATATTAGAGCTGCCCCTTCTGGGGTGGCCCCCCTCCCTGGCATACAGCATGGAAAATGGCCGGCTTTTCAGTGTTACCTTACAGTAGCTACAATATTTGGGTTTCTTTTTTATTTCTTTTCTTTGCCCACAGAATATGGCTACTAGGAGAAATAGAAAACCATCACTGCCTTGTGCTCTGGTGCCTACTTTAATCATTAGCTACAGACAGTGTTACATGCAGAGGAGCCAGGTTATTCATGTGCTGAAAAACATTTATCATCTTTAAGAAAAGTATAATTTAGAAATTTCCAAAATTTAAGGTAATTGTGACTACATAAAAACAAGCTTGTGGTTGTGAGCTTGAAGACACTAGCAGGGTCCTTGTTCAGAAGAGACAAAATAAGGTTCAGTGCATTTTTCTCCAAGCTTGCTTAGCAGCCAAGTCTTCTGATCCTGTCTGCTTTGTTTGACATTATGCAGAAGGTGCCTAGCAGACATCCTGAGAGTCCTGTTTCCCTTGGGAGGGGAGAAAAGACTACAAGGGGTCACATTTCTTTCAGTCATTTGTTAGAGTTTTGCACTATTTTTTGCCTCTTCCCTTATCTTAGCAGAGGCCACATTTTATGTCTGTTGTCAGCATGTTTCCTTGGGTAAGAAAGGGTGCCCTCTTCCTTTTTTAATTTAGTTTGCTATAATTTAATCTGCATGTTCCAGAGTTTGGCAATATTTTTGTATGTTGACCTCTTTTAGAGAGAAAACAAAGGGTTCACAGAAAGCTAGCATTGCTAGCTTGCAAGGAAACTGCCATAGCTCAAATCTTTTACATATTTAATGTCAAGCTATGGATGTCTTTGTGCAGATGACACAAAATACTGGTCTTGCGTTCGCTAGTAAATCATACTTTCCTCGTAGGATCACTTCGATTCCTATTGCTGTCTTTCCACTGAACTTGCAAAGTGTATCCACTGTGATATAACCTTGGTATCTTGGACATTTGCCCTGAGCCTATTATGAATTTATATTTCCATCTGGAGCTTGGATTTGCAATGTGAGACTGTGAAGGCTCTGTGCAGCAGTGTAATCAGGCAGGAGTCCTGTAGGTACACCATCAAAAAAGTAGAGGCACCATGAAACCATGTAGTCTTAGCTCCTGTAATCTGATGTAGACCTGTTGACAACAAGCAGCTTTTCACAACTGTGGATTTCTCTGTTCTTTCAGGTTTTGACATTATTTTGTGTCTCAGGAATATAAATTGCATGCAGAAAGCGGAGGAAACGGGTGTTTGAAACACTCTATCGAGCAAGTCAAATGTGTAAAACACTCTGAAATCACTCAGCTGCTGCACTTTAAAGCAGATGCATATGTGTTCCTCTATGTACGAGGTGTAATCTCTGATAAATGCATGGTTTTGTCTGTGATTGCCACGTGCCAAATTTTATTGTTGTTTTGAGAAGTTTGTCATTTCAGTTCACCTTTAACAGGTTAGGAAAAGCTAATTTTGGAAAGGATACAGGTTTACATGAAGTTTTAGTTAAAAGTCCTGTCTGTTTTTTCAGATAGCCTATTTCTTTAAAGAGGAGAGCGTGGAGTTGTGACAAATTGGACTCAGCCAGGAACTGTACTTCAATTTACATCCCATACATGAAGCCTGATGAGCTTTCTGTAAAGACTGAGAGAAAAGTACTGATGGTTGGCACTTTCCTAAAACTATCAGGAGGATGAAATGTGGGAGCACCTCTTGAAAAATACTGATTTTACAAGGGCTGTGTTCTAGGTTGACATCCGAGCTTACTTAATGTGAAATTGCACTAACAGAGGCCTAAGAGACTATGGCAAGGAAAGCACAGTTGAATTGCATGCACTTATGATTAGCACTCTGGCACTGCATTCTAAGACCTGTTTTCATTTAAAGAAAAAAAAGAAAAAAAGAAAGAAAAAAACCTATTCTTTATTCCCAGATTAAGTTTCATAGACTGTGGCTTGATTTTTGGCAATGACATTTCACGTTCTGTATGTGGTCTAAAGGACCTTGCTTTCAAGAAACCAGGAAAGATATTTAACCTGACCTTAAGTAAACTAGTCTCAGGTGCTGTAGGCGTGATTACATTCTGAGGTGGTGCAGCAAGCATTTTAAAAAAATAGCTGGGAAAACCTGACTGATTTTCAGGACGCTGAAATCTCCTTGGCACACTCCTTTGCTGAAAAGCTGAATCTGGCTTTCTCTCTCCCCTTCCCTTTGAGCTGCACTTCTCCAAAAAGTAATTGCTCCTAGTGCTGCTGTCGCTTTAGTTTATTTCTTGACTGTCTTTTTATTCATCTATCTTATTATAGTGCTGTAAGTATGACTAGACAATTTGCTTCTTCATGTGATGTGGAAATGTTTTATCTTTGCTTTATAAACACTGACAGTGCTTTCTAGCACAGCGATTGCCAGCTGGGCTATTTTTTCAGACTCTTGGAGGCAGTGAAGTTTTGAAACAAAAGTTTTCTTTTTTCCTAGGCTCTGAACTTTCAGATTACAAATCACTTTCTACATGCTAATAAGCTTAGATAAGCAGAGTACATGTTAACACTGTTGTACAGATGGGGGATCCGAGATACGGGAACATTAAGAAACTTGCTTGAGGAAGTCTGTGGGAGCTGACCTTATTCTGAGAGAGACCCACGCACCATCCTTTTTCTTGTCAGATTCTTTCTTTTTACTTACTCAAGTCCCTCCCTCCACAATGTCGTTGGCACATAAAAAGATCTTTCCGATTCTATGTATCTATATTTACCTACAGCTATCATAATTTATTACACGGTATTCCTAGTGGGACTGCAGTCGTCAGTCAATCGCAGAGTGTTTTCTAGTTTCAGAGAGCGAGCGCTGCTTTGGTTATCTGGCAACTGCATTTCGGAGGCAACCGCACCAGGAAGCGAGTTCTGCAAAAAGTACAGCGAGTGTGTGGCAGGGAGCTGACTTGCATAAAGAAAGTGTTCCTTCACCTCAAGTACCCTGCAGGTCCTCAGCCTGACTACACCAAGCTGCACACTCTGTCCTCATCTTTAAATACGAACCTCCGGTGTCACTTGGTGCAGTGTAGAAACTGGTGGTGTTCCTCTCCCACAGGAGTGGATGTATGGAGTTAAACTGTATAGGGAACTAGACATTTACTATTACCATGGCAACTTCAGATGATGATTTATTAAGCCATATTTTCTTCCACATTCAAGACTATGCATTTTTGTTGGTCTGAGCTCTCCAGAGACTGTTTCTTGCCACTCCCTAGCGTGTCCTTTTTTCCTATCCAATTCTTCCCTTCTCCTTGCTGAAATTACAGAGTAACGGAAATATGTTTGTAGCAACCCTCGTGTCAGGCAAAGAAGGATTGATACAGTTACTACTTTATCAATAAATAGACTGCTGCTGGTTACCACCTTGGACTGGGACGTGATTCCAATGTCTGGCTCCTTAGCATTTTGGAGCAAAGGCAGTATCAGGGAGAGCATCACAGGTGCTAAAATAGGGCACAAGATGCCGCAGGAAGAGAGGGGGAGGCCTCTTGGTCTGGCTAGGCTCTGTCCTTTTCCCGATCTCATACTTGCCCTCTTGCTTTCATTCTGCTGTGATGGTCCCTTCCTGCTCTCAACCCTGTGACTGTTTTTTCCATAGTCACCCCCAGCCACTGCTCCTGTGTGGTTACAGCCACAGTGGTGTTGGAGCTCATCTGAACTCACCCCCTTTGGAGACTGTGACCCGTCCTTTTGAAGCAGCTTGGTGGGACTTGGCTAAATCTGCCCATTTTACTGTTGTGACTATATTTGCAAAGCTATGGCCTCAGTGACCTCTGTGGTCAGAATTACATTCGCCAGCCCTTTTGTGCACTGCAAGAATAGTGACAGCCCCTGTCAATTCTGCACCCCAGCATATTGCAACTGTTCATCTGGTACTTTGCATCATGGGCAAACTGGCTTTGTTCAGGCTTTGGAATTCCAGCTAGATATAGCCCTGGGTAAAGTCTCCAGATGCAAATACAGGGGACTTAATAAATTACCGATTTTCAGGCTGTATAGACGTGGTTTTGAAAATCTTGAGGAATGATGGTAACCAGGCCCAAGCAAATGACAAGTGGAACAGTTGCCAAATACAGGGCTGTGAAATGGATACTCAGAGCAGAAAAGAGCACCCTCAGAAGTCTGGTATCTATCTTACCATGTGCAGTGATCTCTAACAATATTAACCTGCACGGAAACATCACTTATTTCAAGTTTTAATGTCCATGGGTGTGTTTTGTATAGTTTCCTGCTCTGAAGTACAGGAACGTCCTCCAGATTCGTCAGTAATACACTTGTGGTACGATGCATCTTGATGTGTAAACTAGTTGTGCCCTCCCAGTTTGTGCTGGTTACTTGCCTTTTCTCAGTAAGATTTACTCAGGTACTGCAGCTTCATTATCATTTGGCTAAATTTATGGTAGTCTTTTTTTACTTGATTAAATTGTTCATTATGGACTTCCTAATGCGATAAGTACCTAATTATATGTGTGTTTATTTCAGTATTGATTGTGTAAGTGTATAAATAGCTAATGTATAGCTTTGTTCTCAACTAATGTAACTGCACCAGTAGGAGAGAATACTGTGTAGGTACTTCCTGGGACTGCTTTCCAGTGAGTTAAACTTGTCTTATGGGGGTGGGGCACACAGCCCTTCTCAGGGAGACCTTTCTGCCTGTTTTTTTTGCCTGGGTAATCTACAATAAGGCAGGGATACTTTCCTGACTTGGTTTCTAAGCATATTATAAAAGTAATAAGACATTGATATTAGCTGTAAAAGCATTAATGAATAGCACGGAACCCACTTGTAAGCACCTTGTTTGTGTTCCTCATTATAATGGCATAAGGAGATCTGCACATGGGGGGTTTCTTGAAGTGTCCATGTGCAGTTACAGCAACAAAGAGTGGCTTTAGGGACGAAGGACTGTCTGAAGTACAATGCTAATTCATTTTTGACAGCATCACTTTCCTTGTAGAAGTATTACTAGAACTTACACACTTGTATTTTTTAAATGGAAGACTTGGGTGTGGAGGAGGAAGTTACCACATTTTCAAAGCCTCGACTGTATGATACGAAAAGATGTATGTGGAACACCATATCAATTTCACCACCACCACCCTCTTCTCCCCCAAAATAATTTAAAAAATCATTCTTCTGCCATGCTGGACAGTTTGTAGGAAATATTTTTTAATTTCAGCTAAAAGCTGCTACTTGCTATTGTATGTTCCTGCAGCAATCTGTCACCCGGGTCTATTGTTTGACCTGGGCTATTTTTGAAAACCAAGCTAAAATAATCCATCTTTCAATGTTCATTGACAAAAGACAGTAATAGATCTCTCAGCCAGAACTCGTTAATTTGCCTGTGTCTCTTGAACTTTCACACACATCTCCAATTCACAAGTGTATTTGCTGTTACAGTTACCACACAGAAATCAGGGGCTGTCGAACAGCAGTAATCCAGTCAGAGACTAAAATTCCTGTTGTTAGGAAAGTCGGCACAGTGACGATAGAAAAATCACTTTGCCCAACTTGCCAACTGCTAGAGGGATGCTTCCTATGACCCAGTGCCTGTCGGGCACAAGAGAGATTTGATTCTAGCACCTATTATACATCAATGTATGTGTCTGATCGAAAAAAATCTGCTAAAAGCACGTAGAAAGATGGAGCAGGGAAAGAGACGATTCGTGTGCTGCCTCTGCCTTTTAAAATCCTTTTCTGCTTGACAATTTGAATGAACTGCCCGGGCGACAGAGTATCTTTAGCAATAATAAAGGGAAGTAAGAAAAAAATCTTTATTAATAAGAGCAAAAGAATAAGGAAAAGCAGACTCACATACCCCCAACTGGCTGGGAGCCGTGGAGAATCACTGGCTGGCTTTTGCTGCTGGGAAGCTGCTGTCCCACCACGATTATCGTGTCAGAGCAGTCACTGGGAATTGCTGCTGTGAATTCAGAGATACTTGGGGAGAATTCAGCTAGCCAGAGACAGAAAAACCAAAACCAAACCAACAAAAAAATCCACAAACAAAAAAACACACACACCAAAAAAATCCCAACAAAAAAGCAAACCCAAAACAAACCCAGTCCTATAAACAGATTGTTAAAACTGGGGGCAGAAAGCCAACACACACACAAGGCTGTATTTTGCACCGCTTGCATCTCTAATGGATTTCAGAAGATATGGGAAGGGACCTGTATCTGATCTAACTTTAGCTTAACACCAGCCAGAAGCTTTTGTGCTGTGTCAAGTCCACAGATTTTTCTTTCCACCTTTGGGGCTTCCATGTGATTTGCTGGAGCTGAAACTATTGCTGTAAGCAATACCTCTGAGCACCGTGCCACCAGATGCTGAACAAATAATCTAAATTTTAGAAAGAGGTACTGCTTCAGCAGTATTTCCCTGAAAGTGGAAAAACATTGAAAGGATTGAGTGTAATCAAGGAAATCCACTACCAAACCAGAAAGCCTATATCCTATTGCAGAGCTCCATGCCTTCTGTTGTAGGGATCTGCCTTTGGAAGTGGACTGGATTTTTCTGCCAAGTCCATTTTTCATGTGTTGCACATGATGTTTGCAGCAGGTAATATACACAGGATAACTCTCACGATACCTTTACTTTTCCTTTAGTGGCCTAACAGCTCAAAGCTACCCATTTAAGTGAGGATGAAAAGAATAGCTCAGAGATGGAAGAAATTTGCTTTACCTTGGTGATGTAATGTGGGACTAGCAAACAAATCACAGAATCACATACTGGTGCCTGCCTCAGTCCTGTTCCCACACACAGCACACATTTCCTTTTTTGTGATGTGACTCACCAGGCCATTCCAAGGAATGACACCCTTGGGGATGCTTGGAGTTGTCATGACCTGGAGAAGGAGATGTGTTCGGAAGCAAAGAAGTCTTTTACTTACTTCCAGATAGAGTGCCCGAGTATTAAGTGAGTTGGCACATATTGTTAGCAATAGCCAGTATCTCTAAACTCTTATATCTACTTGTGTTGCAGGGATGCTTTGAAATCATGCAGATAAGAGGATATGCAATACTGAGGATTTTCCCAGCGATTGAAGGGGACAAGGGTTCTCCCCAAACTTTTAGAATTTTTCCAGTAAGCATGGGTTATTTTTTCCAAGAACTAAGATCAAACTCGGTCATATTAGGATGAGAGCAATTCATACAAGATAGGAAAGGATGATTATAACAAAAGAGAATTATTAATAGGAGAATAATTTACATCAAGGAGATAGTGGGAGTAAAGTGAATTTTGATGTTTTGAAGGTTGATTGGGTGGGTGGGTGTGTTGACAATAACAAGACAATCATGTCGTCTTTGGGAACTTACTAACAGGCTTCAAGGATTTCAAATAAGATCTATGAGTTCTGTGCAAAGTACTCTTTTTATAACAGTAGTAGCATGGTATAGCTTTTCTACTGTTTTTAAAGTCCAGAACATCAGTTCTATGCTGGTCTTTCAGATCCTGCTGTCACCTGAGTGTTTTCTTTAAAATAAAATTTTCCTTTCCACATTTCTAGAATTAAGCATTACAGTCCAGTTTTATCTGTATATCTTCAATAGGTTCTAGAGACCTTCAAGATAATGTTCCCAATGTCCACAAAACATTTCCCTCTTGCAGAGGCTTGTTGTAGGATGCAGTCTTTGGTGTGTGTGATGATGTGTTCCAGCATGAAAACATACAAATGCAGACAGGCTCCATCTTTTTATTTTCTGGTCTAAGTATATCTTTAAATGTATTTTTAGTCTAGAGAGATTAAATTAAATGGATGCTGTACCACTCAAATAGATGGTTTGATGTCTAGCACTTTAGGGTTGGCTAGGTGTTGGCTGGGTGACTTGAAAACATGAAGCAATACTCTCAAGGGCACCTGGAGAGCATGTCTCTGAGGAAAAAATATAGCAATGGGTCACTTAAAAATGAGGTAGCAGGGCCAGAGCTGGAAGTAGGAACAGGAAGTGAGAAATCTTGGGTCCAAAGGTCCTTCCTCCAAAACGTCCCCTCGGTTATGCAATGATATGTTGCGCTGCAAGCACTGAGGGAGCTATAGTCTCCCTGTAGCGTTGGTCTGTGCAGCGCCTGTTCTAGGTCATTGAACTGAAAGTACACTTTGCTCTCCTCTGTCACCGCATCCAGGTTTGTACCAGCTTACTTGCGGATCTTTTAGAGGCTGGGTAAGGTGCAGACAGGGCAGTCATAGCAGGGAGAAGAAAATAAAGTTGTTGCAATGTTAAATCCAAACTGATTAAATGAAATCCTAGAGAGCTTCTGCAACTGAATCTTGTATTAAATTACCTGTTCCTAAACATCGAAAGGGAAAAAAGGCAATTAAAAGTGTTGATGACTCTTTCTTGGCAGTTTTCTCTGTTTGCAAATTGCCACTCTCTAGACACTTTTGTAGAGTATTAAAAAAAAATAATTTGTTTTCTGTTTGCACACCAGCTTGGCTTCTAGGTGATTTCAGTGCCTAATTTAGCAGTGACTAAGCATGACTTTGGAGAGAGGGAAGCCTTTTTGACGCGCATTGCCTTTGCTCTGTTTCAGTGCACTGTATTGCAGCGCAGAGGCTGAGGCGGCATAAAACCAGATCAGCTTCACCGTGGTGGGAATTCAGCTTTAGAGAGCTGCTCCTTTGGTGTCCCTTCCAAGAACCCCTGGGGCTCAGTGAATCTGGTGGCCGAGGTGCGGAAGTAGACAGGTGCCCATGGGCTGGTAACAATTGTATCTATTACTTCAGGAGGTTTCCTAGTGTAAACCTTCTTTGTAGTAATTATCCGCTCCCTATTTTTGTTCTTAGGCGATGGTTAAAAATAAAAAGCTGTATTCCCTAGCTTCTTATACAGTATGCCTCTGTCTGATTTTTTTTTTCTCAGCATGTAGTAAAAGGAAGCAGATGATGATTTTCTAGAACGAAAAAGGAAGGACCTTTCTTCAGATTCACTCTTCCATTGTATCTCATGCTTTCACTGCATCAGAAATGATTTATATTTTTCATATGTCTAGGTGCTGTAACCCATGCTGTATCTTTGTCCAAGGCTTCCTTGTTGATTAGGCCACGTGAAGAGCTGTCATGTCATACAGTAGTTTTGTTTTTCAGAGTTATTGCTTCTATATTATGTTGCTGTTGGTTACATAGTTATGGTTTCAGGTCTTTCTGGGTACTACCCTGAAAGATATTAAAGATTAAGCCTGAGAGCACCTTTCTAAAGCTATGTATTGTGAACATGCAGGTATTAATCCATAGTTATTTTTGCAAAGATGTTAAAACGCGCTAACTCAGCCCAGTGACTGTTGTGACTGGGGAAACCTCACAGGATGTCTCAGCTCAGGGAGCTGTCACAAGCTCCCCAGTTCTGGACTGGTGATCTGCACAGGAAGCTCTTGCTGTTTGGAGCACCTGCAGAGAGGTAACAGGATAATCGTGTGAGTGTCCGTGTTACTGGGCTGATTTCCTGCTGTCAGTAGCAGATTTTACAAAATGTTCTTTGGTGTAATGGCCCCTATGAGAATAAATAGAGCAGTTATGCTTTCAAAAGCTCAAATAAATAACTCCTGGCACTCACAGAACACTAGTCCTCCATTTGGGAAATACCACTTGATGACAGAGTTGATGAAAGGTCTTCAGACATCAAACACATCAACTATATATATAAAAAAAGCATGCTATATATGGTCAATACTGTCTTTGGGAAGACATTCCTTCTGTTGTTCTCCTTTGCTTATTTTAGTCACCCGTTTCATACCTCCTCTTCAACACTTGACCCTTCAAGATAACCAATCTGTAGTGATGATCTGTATTTTCTTCAGAAAACTTGGAATCAAAAAGACTCTTACGACAGCGCTAGGAATTCCTGTACTACTTCACATCGGCACATCTTCACCTTTACATCATGGATGTGATTCCTGGGTTTGAGCACTTCCAAACTTAAAACTCTTTTGCAGCTCTGGTTTATGACAGAGTTCTTGATACAGTCACAGTGGGGGGTTCAATGCACATTTTTTCACCAGGGTTTAATTAGAAGTTCCTTCTTGCTTCCTCCTCTGAATTCTGCTTCGGTTGCAGCAGCCTGTGCACTAAATGCAGCTCTGGCTAACGGCCAGGCACACGTCTGGGGAGAATCGGTAGGGACTTTCAGCAAGGAGCATGACTAGTTTCAACGCTAGTCAATATTTCTGTCCATTACTTGGAAGAATCTATCTGAATCACTGATGCTTTATTTCCAGGTAGCACAAAGAGTGGCAGAATGCAAGATGAAAAAATAGTAGACACTTTGCATGAAAAGCTCAGAGTTGCTTTGCCTATTTAAGCAGGGGGCCTGTATAAATCAACTCACCTGAGAAAAATAAATGTCTTGGTGCAAGAAGACTGCCACCCAAAGCTGAGATGGCCCTCTCAGGTGAGAGCTGACCATGAGCTTCTAGTGGAAGAGAACCATGATGCAATACTTGTGTAAATGCAAATGAGAGATGGGAGAGAAGTTTTGCCTGCTTATATGCCTGTGTATCTTGGCAAGATAATACTAGAATAATTCCTGCCATTCTAAGATCCACAGTTTAGGAGGGACATGGAGATACTAGGTAAGAGAATATTTGAAGTACGGGAAATTAGTTGGTCTTCAACTGCTTGGAGCATCATCTCTTAAACATATCAATGAGAAGACAGAGTGTCTGTAGTGTTTAAGAGTCTTCAGAGAAAGACAATTCTCGGTGCTGAACTTAAATCCAATGGAGAGAGGTAAAATGGGAACCAGTGGCTGGAATGCCAGAGCAGATGAATTCAAATTGAAGAGCTGGTAAAAATGCTCAACACTGAACATGGTTAAACATTAGAATGAATTAGTAGGATGAACAGCTGCTGTACCGCTTCCCAAAGTCTTCAGATCCAGCTTGGATGGTTTTCTAAAAGACAAGTTTTAATCAAACACTATTTATGGGGCTCGGTGCAGGGGTTAATGATGTAAAATGCAATGACCTACGATTCACACATCTTAGGGTATGCAAGAATAGAATATCCCACTCATCTTTTTTTGACTTGAAATTCTATGAATTGGTGGATGTCTGCTGGTGATACAGCTTGAATGACTCTTTGTACTTTGCCCTAATTCTACAAGTCTTTGTACAATTTTCTCTCGTTACAATCTTAAGAATACCTTACATATTATTCTCAAATCTGTTAGCTACTATTAGCAACCCATGTGAATCCAGCCATTGGTGTTGCAAGAAGTACTTGGGAAATGATTTCATGTTCTCATGCTGGATTTTGATAAGATGGAAGTAATTTTGACTTTTAACTCTACGTTCTTGGAGACAAATGTTATGAGTTATTCAACTTTTTTCATGAGAAAATTACATGAAGTCTCAGTGGTCAGAAAATACGGCTTGGGGCTTGCATGTTATGTTCAACAGCACAAAATCCAGTACTAGTCACTCTTGACATCTTTGAAGATCAGATATTTGCTACTAAAAAGTCTGGCAGGGTGACCATCTATCTGAACTCAGATTTGTTGTGGTCCCAAAATTTTCTGTTTTGTATTTAATGCCACCAGCTATTTCTCTTCTGTTGCAGAATATGAAATATTAGATCCAGGGACTATTTTTTATTCCCAACATTTGTGGGAAACAAGAACAGCTTGTGAGTGTCTTCACAGAATTTCATATGTGTGAAGTAGTATTTTTCTTTTGTGGTTTTTAATGCAGTGTAACTTATTACTGGCATATACTTAACACAAAGCACACATGTAATTCCTCACTATTTCATAGGCTTTGAATAATACTCTGCTGGTATACATCCCGGTACCCTGCAAAACAGGGAGCCTAATGATTAGATGTTGCTCTGTTTATACAGCACCCATGATATTGGATGCTGATCATGGTTGGGGCTTGGAAACACATACATGTGTGATGGTGGCTTTTGCATTGTATCCGGCAGTGGTCCCTAGCTAATATATCCAGCGGTGATCCCTAGCTCATATATCCAGCGGTGGTCCCTAGCTAATATATCCAGCGGTGATCCCTAGCTCATATATCCAGCGGTGATCCCTAGCTCATATATCCAGCAGTGGATATATCACTGGAGTATTTTGCAAAGAGCCAAAAGGAAATTCACTCTCTTAATTTGGAAATGTATTTACTTTTCCGAATAGAAATTCTTTCGACAATATACCATTGTCTCCAAATAATTAACCATTCTAGCATGATTTATTTTTGAGTAATGAATTGATATAGTTGGTCATGTGTGCTGTGTTTTGGTTTATGTTCTGTGTAAGTGAATGGGAAACTGAAATTAAACTCTTGCAGTTTAAACAGTGTGAGTTTTTGATCAGTGACAAGTGCTAAGAAACGAGAGAGGACTGTGTGAAGGAAGGGAAAAGCTGAAAGATAGTCTAACTCTGATAACATCATAGTCTGTCCCCCTAAATATCTTCTGGATGCCAGGAAGTCTTTCCCTATAATACAGAATAAGGAGTGTGTTAAGTCCAGTGATGTTGACTTTATTCATTTCAGTTCTGGTACAGGCTGTGCAGTAATGCTAAGGATTTCTTGTGTCTCTGTATTTGAATCTGTAAAATCTTTCAAATGATGCATGATGAACGAGTTACACGTACCAGTGTTCATTGGGAAAGGAATTGTCACTCCACCAACGTCTTAGAATCCTGCAATAGTAGCACCATGTGAAGGCTTTTGTTTCTGTGGACTTATGCTCTGGTATTTGCCTTGTCAGCCTGACAATTCCATGCTCTGAAGTTGGGAAATACAAATATAAATACAGCACAGAATTTATCTTGGTGTTACACAGTGACTGCAATTCTCACTGATAAATTGCAGAAAGAATATTGGAGGTTGGGGACCAGGGTCTCTTGATCTTTGACACTAGCTGGTGGAACTTTCTTGCTCCTCTAAACTTTATTTTAGGATAGGTGATTAAATATGTGCACCTGAAAAAAAACCCCAAAGGATTGAGCTTCACATAAAAATACCCAGTTTGTTATTTGATTCATCTATGAGCAAAAAATAGCTTGTTTTTCCTGCAGCCTTTAGTTCATGGTTATGAAAACTTAAAGTCTTTCTATTCCCTCTTTGTTTCTTCTGATTGCACTTATGCATGCTTCCATTCATATTTATTATGATATTCTTGCAGTGATTTTAGGTAGCTTGGAAATATTTTATCAACTGTCAGAATACATCTGTGCGATACTGTCTTGGGAAATGTGACAGATAAACTATGTCTTCACAGAGCTCTGAAGGCCAGCACACTGGCTCACACTGGTGCTGCTCAGATGGACAGAGTGGGTATTTGACTAGGATGTGGCTGCACCATGAAGCACCTCATGAAGCAAGCCAGATCCTTGGAACCATGCAGAGGGCAGCAGGGAAGAGCCTGGTCAAAGTACAGGATCTTCCTCTCGCAGGTGCTTTGTCAGTGTTGGAAGTGAGGGAAGAGCTCGGAAAAGGAGTGCTGTGTGGGGAGGTGGTGGGAACTGATCCACACCTCACCTGGGTGGAGCAGCTGTTTTACAGTCAGGTTGTGTCAGGGGTCATGGATGATTTCTGCATAACTAATCTGCCTGAAGGTAATAATTTAGGGTACTTGGAGTGGCGACAAGAGTTTCCCATCTTTCAAAATGTAAATTGTGGTCTCCCAGAGTCCACAAAGGAGAGGAAAAGGCATCTTCACGTGTGTGTTGGTTCTCAGCAGGTGCTTTTTCTGTGGGAACTAGTACTGGCCTGTCTTTAATGGTGACAGCCTTTTCCACCAATGGCCATGTTAGTGTTAGTGTAGGAAAAGCCACCTGGGTAGAAACAAGTGGAGATCTTTCTCTGCTTTTAACCAGTGAATCAGGTATATGATCTTCTAGAAATTACAAAGATGGTATTAAACAGTGTGCATGGCTTTTTTTTTCTTTTTTTTTTAAAAAAAAAAAGTCAGATGCTATTTCTGAGCTCCAAGGGCTGACAGCTGTTCTAGTTTTGCTTGGGGACGTTTTCACAATGTGGATTAATCAATGTTATGAACTGGGTCCATGGGGTTTTGGGAATGTAATTGGTTTCAGATGACACTTTGCTAGTCAATCTGTGAAACAGCCGAATGTTGACACAGCTGAACAATTCCAGCTGTTTCCACTCACCCCTTCTTCCCTCCCTGGATGCACCAGCCTCTTCCCTCTCTCTTGTCTCCCTTTCTTATTGTGACTTTGTAAAAGAAATTTGTGATCTCAGTTTCTGTCACTTGTCTCTGCTTGCTTTTGCTTCTTCCCAGCATGCTTTAAAGTTTTTAATATGGTTTGAGTGCCATTCCCAATTTGTGGCAATAAAGAAGATAGATGCCATGCAAGGCAGTGTGTAGCCCTGATTGGTGCATTTTCTTATTATTACCAGGCTATGTATTTAGTAAAAATATTCTGTCCTACAGACTCTGATCTGGCAATGAGCACTAGGACGTTTTGTGGATTACTTGTGGAGAAGGACACTTGGAAGGCATAAATACAGTACCTTGAGGTACAGGGGTCTCTAATGTGACTAGCAGCAAGCCACTTCTCCTTGCCTCAGAGGCCCTGTTTATACAACAGGATAAAACTTCTCACATTTTCTAGCTTTTCTCATCTTTTCCTTATGCCTAAGAGGTTCTGGATTCTGACTAGCTGTTCAAACCAGTATTAAAATCTGTTCATTGACTGAGAACTGTCAGGATTCTTCTTTCTGTAATTTTAGGAAATTGAGAAGCCCTGGACTCCAGCAAAGGACTGTAGCTTTCTCTTTTCTGCTTAATTATCTAAGACCAGATTTTCCAAAGCTAAAGGTAGAGAGCTACTGGACCTGAAGCAAACATGTGAATGCACTTGCAGTCATGCATGGGACTGGTGGTATAGGCCAGTGGTAAACTGGATCTTGTGTTTCACCCAAACATTATGTCAGGTAATTTGGTATTGAGGCTGATCTTTAGACTAGTTCAGAAACAAAATTACAATGTTTCTTTAAACTGCGCAGTTACCAGGTACATAGAGGACGTGTTTGCTACTCACTCTAGTGTTCTTTTCATCCTTCAAACAACTTGTAAAGGTTTTCTGTGGTACAGCCTTTGACAAATCTTTCTTTGTATCCCTAGTTCTCTTTTGTTACACTGAGCCACCAAAGGGACTCGGTTCTTGGAAATATAGGGGGCATGTACACAACTCTTATGGTCTGAAAAGCCTGTCTTTGCTGTTAGGTGGTTGAACTCATACAATCCCAGAGTTTACACTAAATCCAGATTTTCTCAGTACACTTTTTGTAGGTAGTGAAGAAGGAATTTGGCTGTTGTCTAGGGCTGCAGACCTGCGTATGTTGCACTAGCAGTTAAAAAACAGAAAGCTAAATTAACTATGTCAGTGTTTTCGGTTACAGTCTCTGACCTGCAGTAAAAAAAGCAGGTTTGTCAGTAGATCCTGCTCTGCAAGTACCTGCTATGAGCATATATATACATATATATATATATAAAAGCCTTCTCTTTCTACAATAGAGTATCCCTGCATTATCCATTTTCATTGCTTTGTCTACCTCTTCCCACTAACTTATTTGGTCATTGAAGCCAAGATGCCCTTAAGCTCCTCCAGTTTTCAGAAAAGGGAGAGACTTCTGAAAAAGTTCCTAATAATCTGTCTGCTTCCAAGTTTAGTGTTTGGTAAGCCCAAATCAGTGGCTACTTCAGAAATGTAAGTAGAGCCATCACTCTCAAACTACGAGAGGCGGCTTTGTACTCTGTAGTTGTTTCCCTCACTCATGCCCCTCCCACTGAGTTGCCAATAGAGGTGTGGTTCTGAGGAAGGAGCAGCACCCTGCTCTGTCGATAGGGAGTCATGGTGTGTATCCCCGGGATCTGGACCTAGCCTGCAAAATGCTTCTCACGGGTCTGTGTTTTCCTGCGTGTCTTTCCATATCAGCCTGGTTCTGAGCAGGGACCCCAGGGACTGCCGCAGAAGTAACAGGGTAGAAGGCACCGTTAATATATTTTGTTAGTGCTCATTTGTGGCTCCCAGAAGTGCAGGAGTGACGCTGACAGTACAGCACTGTCTAATCACGCATTCACATGCCTGATACCCGTGTGCATCAAAGCCTTTATTTCGATTTCTTCCCTTTATTTTCCCCTTTTTTTGCCAAAGCAGAGGCTATGGGGAGTAATGCACTAACATAGTCTTCATGTCTTGGTTCTTTTTTTATACCTGTGCAACGTTACTATTCCAAAATAAGTGAAAAAGAGTCCCTGTGTGCTAAGGCAGCTGCTTTGTGCTTTCAGCAGCCTTCATTCAGTCCATGTTTCTGCTTTATGGAAAAAGCATGGTAGCAACCTGCATATATTTGATGTCGTGTTGCAGAAGTTTCTGCCAGGTGCTGCTGTCCTCAGAAGCAGATGTGGGCTTAGGGTACTAATTGTCCTGACCAGCCTCACCTGGGGCCTTCACCTATGCCCCTGCCTAGCTCTTCTGGAGCTCAGGGCTGGGACACATCCACCCGCCCCCTGCTTCCCTTTCTCTTAGAAGGCAGTCACATACACCACCTTAACAGCAGCCCTTCCTCAGACTGTGATAAGAAGAGATAACAGGACAGAAAGAAAGTTTCCATCCTTGATTATCTCGTCCTGCGCTGGTAAGTTGTTGACATTGTGGTGTGCTGTGCTGTTAAACTTCTCACTCATTGGAAATGCAGCTTGCGTCAAACTCCTATATTCTGTTGCTTGCAATGCTTTGGGGCAGTTTTTTTCTAGTAGCTCTTCCTCTAAAGAGGAAAGCTGAAAAAGCAGTTCTGAGGAGCTGATAGAAGAGTAGGTGCCATTCCAGCTGTTGTGCAATAAAAAGAGAAAGAACTAGTTTAGAGGGTGGGAACCTTGGGTGGCAGGTCAGAATGGCATTTGGGAGGTATGCTGAAAACAGGAATCTGCTCTGTGAATTGGCTGATTTTCTTTCAGCTCACTTAGTTCATACCTAGCTCATGCTATTAGGAAGGGTAATTTGGAGACCTTCATGGGTGCATTGACAAACATTGTGTATTAAAACTTTTTCAGAAATATCAGATTTCTGTGTTGAAGCAGGATAAAAACTAGCAGTTTTGATCTCAAACTTAACAGTTCAGATTTTTAACACTTGTAACCATACTCTACTCTGGCACCAAAGACTGAGAAAAACAATCATCAGAAAAAAATCTTTGCCTCACTGAAGTTACCATTGATAGAGATGAAATCAAGGTCAAGATACCACAATGCGTGGGAGGAAGCTGGGTGAGAATTAGCAACTTCATCTAAGGCTTTATATCTCATCTCGCTTCCAAGTTGTCTTTCTTCCTCTGTCTCTTAGTGACTGTGAAAGAGCCATGAGAAATTGTATCATATATATAATTTTCCCCCATTATATGAGATCTCAGGATCTTTTTGAAGATGAGTTCAAATAGATTCAAGCTGATTCAGGAAAGGGACCATTTAAGATTTCTTTACTTTTTCAAGTGGTTCACTTATTTTCGCATGCTCTGGAAAGGAGTGAGAGACTACTCCTGGGGGAGGCTCCAGGCAGGCTGTATCAGGCATTGTTTCATGAAGGAAGTTCAGGCATGGTCAAGCCCCAATTATTTTGTGTGGAAAAGTTGTGGGTAACTTGAAGGCAAGTTGTCACCTCCCTTCTTTTCTCTCCCCTCCCACCTCCGCTTTCTGGCATGCTCTTTCACATCCTTAGAAATCCATAGCCATGCCGTCAGTATTTGTAAGATACAAACCCCACCGGCTCTGGAGGCTGGGTTTATATTTGGCATGTAGGTAGTTTGTCTGCTAAGTCCTGATCTTGTTCCTCACAGACCTCTCTGTTGTCAGTTGATCTGCCTTCTGGCTCCCATATATTCCTGGGTCAGGTGAGATAAATATGGACTGTCATTTTCTTGATGCCCACATGCAGACCTCCACTGTTCAGGAAGTCAGGCTCTGTGACCCGATCCTCAGAACAAAATTTGGGGCTGCTCCCTGTTTTGTTGTTAACTGCTCTGCCACAAAGTCATCCCTTAGGGAGCGTGCTGCTTTTTGGAGGGCAGGGTCTTATAAAGGTGAGATGGTCATTTCAACTTTAGAAGTGGAGTGTCATGTTTCCGAGTCTCCCACTCGCCTGTACAGCCTTCTGTGGGCATTCTGAGCTTGTTTTTAGCCAGTTCTGGCTGTGACTTTGCTTTTCTTTGTTTCTTTCCTCAGCCTAGTCTAGCCTTTTGCCATAGTTGTTTTCTTTAAATAAAGCACTCGAGTAACACTAACATCCCAGATAGGTGCCATATCTGGCAAATTCAACCTCTTTCTGTCTCAAAGGACAATTTTCCTTAGTGCTTATTGCTGAAAGACGATGCAGATCACCCTGGATTATTCTGTTGTAGTTCTCAAATGGATCCAGTAGTATCAGCTCAGAGTGCCTCTTAGCTGGCATTCCTGGGCCCTGATGCAGTTGCAGCAAAAATGCCTTGCTGGAAAGCAGAGAGCTGAACACCAGCTCGAGCACCCAGAGCAGAACACTGTGTACAGGATGGACTGGGGTATAGTTTGATTCAATAGCATCTTGCTCTGTCACACTAAGCATTTGCATTCTCACTTTGACATTCACGGATACTTCTTGAAGACTCTAATGAAAGCACTTGAGAAGGGCATAAATTAAAATCTTTAACAGCATTATCCCAGAGAAGATAAAGTATGTTTTCTTATGATGCGTGTAATGTGTTGTGGTGACTTCTCTGGGCTGTGGGTATAAAGGAGTAATTAAAGGAACTCAGCAGGAAGGAGAACCCTCCAAATAAACAGAGTTTATTTTCTTATTACCCTGTGTGCTTTGTGACCTGGTAGGATCCAACAGTGCACCATTTAGATGACAGTACGTTTTAATTTTTGGTGAGTTGACTGGTCACAGCTCCCTGGATCAGGGGCTTGGCACAGCCATGGGGCACCAAAGGTGCAGCACGGAGGGAGCTGCAAGTCAGAAATTGGGCTGGAGTTTCTCCTTGTATCCAGAGCGAGGGTCAGGAGTGGGTCTTACTAGGAATGCTTTCAAGTAAGACCCAGTAACTCCAGCAAGACCCCAGCCAACACACAAGGAGACCATTCAATGTGTGTGCTTGAGAAGCAGGATGAGAGTAGTTGATGTCCATTAGCTCACATGTTTTTGAGTTTTTAGGCAGGTACGTACCTTTTTGCACACCCTTTTCAAAGGCTGATGCGGATTTTTTTGTTTGTTTATTGCATAACTCCAATAGAAAGGAATTCCTAAGGCATGAATGCTAAAGAGGAAGGAAAGAATAAGTGGTGCCAGTTAAATTTTCATGTATTTATGCCTTATTATGGCCTGACAGTCAGAAATAATATTCTGTTCCTTTTATCCTGATTTTCTCTTTTGACTGTGTATTAAAAAACCACCAGCAGTAACAAAGTGTAAAAGATTGAATTAAATCCTAGTTAGAATGACTTCACCTTAAATAGTGGAATATCTTAGATCTCTTTCTTTTCCTTTTTTCTTTCTCTCTGTCTAGTCTACAGAGACTTGGCAGTCTCAGATACCCTTGGGTGTTCAAAGGTAGATCAGTCTGCGGCAGGGCTGCCTTTGATGTTTTCACCTACAAAAATGTCACATCACAACCTGCTCTGTTATTTCACATTGAATGTGAAAGATTCACTAAAAGGTTAATTTCAAGTCTTGTTGAATTTTATACCATTAAAGTCGATGCCTTTTCACCCATGCACCTAGAATGGTTTCAGAAGGATGAGAGAGGGCTGGTTCTAAGTTTCCGCTGCAGCTACACAGGCGCCCGATAACTGTACGCAATAGGGTGCTTGTGGATGTGTAACCCCTCCGTACAGCAACGCTTCACCCTCTGCTCCCTACAGAGAAAGAAAATCAGGAATTGCTATTGATACTTGAAGGAGCCCTGCATCTACCCTCAATACCTTTGTCCGTTTGTGCATGAGGCCCTAATTTGGTCTGTGTTCAGTCTTGTTGAAGAAAAATGTAAAGGGAGAGAAACACTTCTATATAAGTCTTTTGTGGGAGATTTTCCAAGGGTAAGGATAACTCTGGGTATCTGTGTAGATTTCTGGGGTTTAGGATTCCTTTCTGTAATGAGTTGTAGAGAGATTACAAATACCTGGGAAAAATATTTAGGAAATGCTGGTTTTCTTGGTTCTTCCTCCCCGCCCCCCTCCCCCCCCCCCTTCCCCTTCAAAACTTCGGTTTTGAAGAAATGCTGTATGCTTGCAGTAAGCAGGGCATTTAATTTCTTTGTGGATATAATAGGCTTCACTGGGGAAGGCTAAATGTACTGGATTTCAAACACTAATTTGAAAGAGAAATAGGCTGTTCGAAAGGATTCTTCAAGATGGAAAAGAATACTTGTCTGTTGGTCATCACACAAATAGTTTATTTGAAAGATTTCTGAATGGACAAGCGTTGATATAGGTTAGATTTAAAATGTTATTTAAAAAAAACCCATCTATTGCCAAGTAATTCTATTTTCTGCTGCTAGCATGATGAAATCTTCACTTGACGAGGGCACTTAGGAAGGAAGGTGGCTTCCCCCCACCCCTCTCCTAGCAAAACTCAGACATGTCATTTAATGGGTCACTGGGATCGATCCCCCACTCCCTCCACCCCCTCCCCAAATCATTTTTCCAAGTGAGCAGTGAGAAGTCAGGTAACTAACTCACTCTGGTGTCCTCGGGTTCATGGCGTAACGGACGCTGGGATTACATGCTTTGTCAAGCTGTGTTCTTAAGGATGTGCCACATTTCCTGCTGTTCTAACATGGGAAGTGTCTCTGGCACCAGGCAGCTCTGCTTTTCTCTGCATTCCCTAATTGTGTGTGAACTGAGGGTGCAGCTGGAGAGCACTTCATATCTAATTGGTGTGTGAAAGTGGAGGGCAGAAAAAACAATTAGGAAGTCATGGTCAGCTTCAAGAAGGGCTGTAATTGAGGCAGAACTGAAATTAAGGGTTGGATTGCTACTGAGCTGGAGTGAGAAGGATGGATGGAAGAAAGCTATAAACAGCAGAGCAGTTTAGGCTCCAAAGTTGCACTTTCTCCTGTGACTTCTGAGTCTCCCGAATCCTCCAGGGGAGCAGGGATGTAGGACCCAAGTGCCTTAGGCATACCTGATGTGGAGCTTAGCTTCCCAAGCTGCTTGGCATTTTAAAAAAACAATGTCTGTGGGTTACTGTGGCTAAATTCAGTGTGTTACAGGATGCCTCTGGTTTTGGTCACCCACTCTTAATTAGTGTCCACTGATAGCACTGGAACAAGGACTAACTGCTTCATCCCGCTGCCTCATTTTGTCTCCACTTAGCAGCAGATAAAAAAGTAGAGGTACTAGGCGTGATACTCTTGAGTGTTATTTTAAATCCACCTAGTCCAGAGCTTGAAGTACTTCAGCAAAGGGGTTCATTTTACTGTTCAAACCATAACAGTAGCTGTGTAGACTAAGTGATAATGATATGGCCATTTGAAAATCCTTTGTTTCCACCTCTGATACTTGGGTGTGGGTTTTCTAAGGATGCATTAAAATGTGTGTCACAGCAGCTCGTTGCCATTTCACTGTTTGGCTGAAGGGTAACAAACCCTGGTGAGTTCCGACTCTTAAGAGATGGTGGTTTGATCAGCGCTGTCCTCCAACTCTGAGGATTTTTGCTCACACAAAGCAGCTATCTCTTGTGTGAAAGACAGAAAGCCCACAGCATGTAAGGACAAGAAACCACATCAGAAACAGCTGGTGGGTTAATACCCACCGTCTGAAGTGTTTGGCGATCCTTCCCTGGTGCTGTCAGCTTTATCCTGCCACATTCCAGTGAGATTGCTATTTGCCCTGTGCACCCATCTTGACGTCCCCCTCCACATGTGCGCATGCACCCCGATTTCTGTGAAGCTCAAGGGCCATTTCTGTGGCTGCAAAGGTGGAAGGAGAGGGGCTGCCACCTACTCTTTCACCTTATTGCCGCTTGCCGTTCAGTGAACAGCATCAACTGCGGTGTAGCAAGCCAAGGGATGCTTTTGAAGGTTGGCTTTTGCTGAGGCCTGGCTGCTCTGGCTTCGCCTCCTCTTCCTTCTTCCTCCTGCTCTGGCCTGAGAACAGTACATTACAAATATCACTAGGTGGCATAGCCACCCTGGTGTACTACCCAGGTTAAACCACATTTGTAGCAGCTGAGGGTTTGATTATAGTTTGCAATAATTCCTGATTGAAAGACACCATGTCCCAGTCTTTTATAGCGCGTTCCTAGCACTTAATCACTGGGTTCAGTTGTGAGGCAGAGAGGTGCCTGCACTGTGGTGTAAGCAAGCTAGAGCTGTCCTGAGAAACCTGGCCTGCTCTTGGGGCAGCACAGGGAAAATCCTAATGGTACTGCCTGCTTGAGAGAAAAAACCTTTGAAACAGCATTTCCAAAGCTTCTTGAAAAGTTCTTTTACCAGACGTGCACCTTAACCTTCCTGTCAAGTTACCGAGCTCCTGTGAAGTTCTGTTTCAGCCTTTGGAATTTATTCTAGGAAATCCAGAATAAAGTCTTAACTATAAAGCACTTGATAGTAGGTGCTTACATTTTAAACACGTGCTTAAGTGTTTTCACTAGAGAAATGACAAATAGTGATATAAATCTTGTGCTGAAAGCTGAGGATCAGTTAAGGGTGTTGTTGAGCTGGGACTTCTCTTGGTATTTATTTATGAAACTAGTTGGGGAACTCCATTTAAAAGGTATATGATGGTTTCTGAATTCATTTTGTATTTGGTAGAAGTCTAAGTGTAGGATCGACTGTATGAGAGGTACCTGGATGTAAGTCAAGCCACTTGGAGGCTTTTTTAAAAATTAGTATGTATTTAGTCCTGAGGACTCAGAAAATTCTCAGCAATTGGTGAGTGTCTGTGTGGTTTCACTTCTATAAACAGTGATTTTGTCCGTCATGATTTTTAATTTGAGTTATAAGGATGTATCAAAGAGTGGAATTTGGGTTTGAATTTACAACAGTAGGCTATGATCTGGAAATTATGATTTAAAAGAAGAACTGTTACCTGCTCAAGTATGTTCTATATGGGTTGTATTCATACTTAGCTGCTGCAATTGAACATTTTAACGTGAAGTGAAATTTAGTTATTTAAAAGATTGCTGCTGTCTGAAATAGAAGCCTAGCTTTGCTTTTATTTGTAAGGAAAGATGATGTGAGAGAATATGGTGGTGATATTATTATTACTATTAATGTAGTTTGAAATCCATTCTGGCCACCTATCAAAACCAAAACTAAACTCTCTTCCAGGATCCTTCATCAAAATGCTCCTAGAAAGCCAGAATAATAGTCTGGTAAAATTAGACCTCAGAGCTGTGAATTAAACCTAGGAGATTTGGGATGTCTTGCCTATAATAGGAAATGAAGATTTTTGTGGGGTTTTTTTCCAGTGGCTCACTATTGTTAGAATATTTTATAAATATTGGATTTATTTCCACTGTAAAGAAAAAAGTTCTTCATTGTAACAGGAACATTTAGGCTGAGTCGGTGGACAACAGTAGTGATGCTAGAATAGATTTTGGGAGCCTAACATATACATCCCCTTAGAATGTACCGTTTTTCACGTGGACATCACATGGAAGGATTTAAGGAGGACACATCTGCATTTGCAGATACATCTGCATTGAAAATGCAGATGAAATCTCCAGGTTATTTTTTTCTTCCATGCCCATTGAAAGTTGGAAGAGTTGCAGTCCCTGAGATGCTCGCTCTATAAAGTGTTCCTGGAAGAAAAAGTTGAGAAACAGACTCGGGAGAATATATTTTCTGGATCTTACTAGACAGCCTAAAGTTAAGCCCTCTTTGCATTAATCCTGCTGGATAGAGAAGTGTTTGCATTGGAAATGCTGGTTTCATCTTGACAGGGAATGTGATGTGAAGAAGACAGGCAGCACCAAGCCCAGCCAGACATCCTCTCTTTCATTGGTGCAGCATGGGGGAGGTGAGGACAATGCTGAGGGCAGGCTTGCCGAGGGCAAGTGGAGAGGTCAGGTTTAGGTACACCATCTGTTCCTGCTTTGTGCATTAAAATTTTCTGTGTAGCACATAGCAAACCCCAGCTATGAGGAGTTCTTAGAGGGGAAAATTTGCATGGGTGGTGCCAGGAATTGTTCTCACTTGGGATGCAGCACAAGCATCACACAAGCAACTTCATAAATTCAGTGTTGGTACCTGTGCTGAATTCAGTTGTTCTTGCTTTGAGTTCCCTGAGGTTTAAGTTCAGCTATATCTGATTCAGATGGGAAGGACACCAACTAACTGTCAGAGCAATCACCTCTTCTTGTATCCTTCCAGATCCTACTTTGGTAAAAAGTTTTGCACTACTGAGTGAGGACTTCTGAAGTCCTACAGCTCAGAGTCATAAAGTAGATTTTACCTTTACTTTTTTCTTTGCTTTTGCGTGGGTATTAATACAATATCTTGGCCTGCCAGAATCAGTTCTGTTGAACTGTTGTGCAGTCCCTATGAAGATACCAGTTTTGAGCAAAACCGGTAGAATTTGAACCAGTTACAATTAGATGGGGTGATACCGCAGATTGACATCATAGCAGGTGACAAAGAGAATCTGAAGCTACTCATTTCTAAACTATTGCTGTGAAAGCAATTTTGAAGTAATCACTTTACACATCACCTCTTTCATTCAAGGCATGTACCTTGAATGTCCCCTAGTTGGCTACCGGTCTTCCTGGGTACTCTGACAAATCCTGCCCACTTCTGGCTTGCATAACAACTTGAAAGATTGAATTTCTGAGATGTTGTCGAGCAGTTTTCTGAGCTGAAAAATACTGTGTGTTTATGTGGAGTATTGTGGACCTGTAACTGGAGGCTTCTGCTGGAAAACAGACTTAATCTGTACGGATGTCAACTTTGTCCTCCTAGAGAGCTGAGGAAGATGAGGATAAAATGTAGCAGTTTGACAGACTTTTTGCTTTGAGTGTGCTGCTTTGTTTATTTTGTTAATCAGCCAGGATGTTGGGCCACTCGTCCCACATCTTTTACCTGTGCTGTGTCAGCTAGATAACGGGGTACGCTCACAGCAGGGAAGTCCCTCTGCCAGTCATCAGCAGGAAGCCCCATGACCATGGTTAGCCAGGTGCAAATTATGGTCATGTTAAAATGAAGATAGAGGTGGATGCAGAAGGGCAGTGTGTGATTGCTGGCACCCAAAAAGCTGTTCTCCCTTGCACTTTACCAACTTGAGCTGGTAATTATATGTATAATCTCTAAAAGCTCTTAGATCTTACAAAATGTATTTCTTATGCTTAGATTTTGTTAGTTACCTGCTTTCTACTCCACATCTTGGGAGAAATACGGGATGTGACTACATAGTCATAAGAGATAATCCACTCAAGACTGAACAGAATAAAATGGCCAAATACTGAAGGGGCATCAGTGGCCACTTAGTGTCCTAGATATCAAATTTGATCAACACTGATGGTGGAAATCACAACAGAAATAGAGAGACTTCCTTAATGCTGGTGGTTCCAAAACTGTGCAAGTGAATGTGGGTGCATCCATGTGGTCTTTTCAAGGTGAAGCCCTTCTGTAGGATACTTTTAAAACTATTCAGGCAAAATCCCCCTTAATAGGAAACAGGACCCCAGGACACTGAAAAGAGAAGCTTTCTCAGGAGAAATTCTCCAGGTTGATCATAGATAGCATGCAGCAGGATGTGCATGGGAAGAAAAGCTGTTGCAAGAAGTGTAATAAGTTTCTAGCACCCAGTATGGAGCTATCATTATGTCTTGCCAGCCCGAGAAATGCCCAAGTCCACATGGTCTTCTGTCAGAAAAACAAGTTCTGGGCAATAGATGCATTAAGACTCTTGCCAACACCTTTATTCCCCCTTTACAAAGCACAGCAAAGCTTTGAAGCTTCTGTTGTACATAGCATGCTTAGGTTTTGTCAGAAACAGTCTGAAAATGGCCAACTCTACCCAGAAACCTAACAATAAAGGAACACTTGGAAGCATTTTAGAAAATTTTTGTTATCCTGTAGATTGGTTTCATACTATAAAATTAGTTCAAAAGGGCAGGAGGACTCTTAGTGATAACAGTGTTACAGTGTAAAAGCCGGATCATGATTTTACAACCTCTTTGGTGTAGTCCACATGAAAAATCATTGTTAGGCACAGTAGGCTAGTGGGGATTTCTGCATCAAAGTGATTAATCAGTTAAAAGCAAGAGAATTTGGGGTTTACTTCATTTGTTAATCAGCTGCTGGTTTTGTTCAATCATGTGTTGGTGGTTTAAATTCTCTGTGCTGCCGTTATATTGCTTGTAGCATGAGGATATTAAAGGTTGCCCAGCTCTAGAATGTTTGAATACATTCTGAAAAAGCATGTTCATAAATAGATAATGTAAAAGCAAATCCTGGGCATAAGAGAAATTAGAAAAATGAAGCTGAAATTAATGAGATTATTCCCAGAGTGGAGCACAGTGAGTGCTTAAGGTGTGTTTGTAAGGCAGTATAAAGAGAAAATGTAAAGTAACAATTACTTGAGGAAAAGCAGGGAATGATTTGTGTCCCAGGCTTGAAGTCAGCTGGGTGAAGAGCAATGTGTTGTGCAGTCCTTTCTCTTTTCCTTCCCTCTCCCAGTTATTATTGGGATTTAAAATGGGAGAAAGATCTCTCCTTTGAAGACCTCCAGCAAAAGGATGTAACTGCAACCATGACAGCAGTTATGGGGGATGCAGAAATCAGCAGGTTCCTGCTAGGGAAGTGAGACCATTTACTCTAGCTGAGGCAGGCTGTCAGGTCCTGGGCAGGGTGACTCAGTAGGAGGTAGAACCAAGAAATGGACCTTGGGGCTTCTGGAAGCTATTGACACAATTCTCATGGATTTGGTGCGGCTGGAGTTTCACTTAGAATATCTCATGATTTAGAGGTTCCCTCCGTGTTAGAGACTTACCACGTTTTAGGAATGTCTTTAGCTCTATGTGGTTAGAATGGTTTAGTGTGTTTCTCCTGACGTGTTTCTGAGCAGGCATGGGAAAACCACCAGTGTAGCACACTCTGTCTAGCTGCAGGCAGCTGAGCTTACAGGGCCCCTGTTTTCTGACTTGTGAAAAACACTTGGTTGCTATTATGAGGTTGCTTCTGTGATTTGTTTGTTTGCTTCTTTGTTATATAAATTAAATGATTTTTTGAGCTATTCCAGCAACTTTAGTGCATGCACACACTGGCTTGTCTTATGTAAATAGAGAAGACCATATGTTAATGATGTCATGAGTAGATACCTGCTGGATTTAGACACTATCTTCTTAAATGTTCTGATATCTTGGTTGATTGAAATAAGGTCCCATGTTACCACACTACCATTTGCAGTGTTGTCATGTGAGCACAAATTTTCTCTGTACAGAACTATGTACAGAGTCAATGGGAATGGCTAGGAAAGGGACATGATGAAATATGAATTTATGGTGAGATATCCCTAAGCAGAGAGAGATCACAGAATCGTAGGGATTGGAAGGGACCTCGAGAGATCATGGGGTCCAACCCCCCTGCCAAAGCAGCTCCTCAGCTCATACTGCACAGGGCGGCATCCAGACGGGTCTTGAATATCTCCAGAGAAGGAGACTCCACCACCTCCCTGGGCAGCCTGTCCCAGGGCTCCCTCACCCTCACTGGGGAAAAGTTCTGCATGTTGGTGTGGAACTTCCTGTGCTCCAATTTGCAGCCATGGAGGTGGATGGAGTTAGTATTATGAAACCACCAGAGCCAATGGCTAAATTTATGTTGTGAATGAAATGACAAGTCCTGTGTAAGCCTGTGGGAAAAAGGGAGATTCTCAGAAGAGTATAAATAAATGAGTGTTGAAGAAAGAAGCATGGGCAGAAAACAAACTTGAAAGCTAAAGGAAGAATATTACTGAAAGGAAAAGGAGGGCCTTTGGCTACGCTGAAGAGGACTGACAGGTTGAGAAGAGTAACTGCAAAGTATTGATTCTGAATTATGGGTCCAAGTCTGTAATGATACTGGACTTGGTCCATATGAGGGAGAGGTTGAATTTGATGTCCAGTTCTCATGCTTCTCCTGGTACAGAGTTCTTGGCAGGAAAACATCTGTAAGCTTAGAAAGGACATAAAGGTGACGGTAGTGAGTTAGGTCAGTATTTCTGATGTGGAGAAGATTAAGGCTTGGCTTGTCATGGAACTGAGGCAAAAGAGAAGATGACATGAAGGAGTAGAAGTAGGCAGGAAGGAAAAATAGTGGGCACTAGGAAGCTGAAGTGATCAAGTATCACTGTGGGGAAAATGGATGTATTGGAGGAAGAAAAAAAACAAGTATAACATGTCCTTTATCTTTGTTAGAAAAGGAGGATGTCATTAAAGATGTGTGGAACTGAAAGGAAGGGAAAGATTGTTATGCTTGCCAGTGTCTTTTGAAGAAATCATTGAAATCCTGGGCAGAAAAACAATGAAGATGGACAGATGAGAGTCAAATGTGGTGACAGCCCTGACGGTGATGCAGGATTCAGTGAAATCAGAGAAGTAATTGTTTTGCAGGGAAGCTAGCCAAACAGAAGGAGTGTTTATACTGGAAGAGGTCAGCTTCCTTGGGTTTTTTTATCGTTCCATCTGTGTTATAGTAGCAGAAGGGCATGGTGTGAAAGAGAGGGTGAGCCAGATCTGAGACTGAATCATCTCTGACTTTTCTGGTCTTGCATTACAGTGACTCAGTGATATCAGTAAAAGTTAAGGAAAGAGGAAAGGCAGATCTGAGATCAAAAAAGACATTTAGAGCTGCTACAGCATCTACTCATTTGATCTGTCACCTTGACAAAATTATCATTGCACATGAGAGTAAGGTGCAAACAAAACCCAAAGAATCTTTGTTCATCTCTTTAAAGCATACAAAACCCCAAACCAACCAAACAAAAAAACCCCAAACCCAAACAACAACAAACCCACAAACAAAACCGAAGAACTCCTCTCTCCTCCCACCCCCCAACCAAAAAATCCCTAGAACAAAAAAACCCAGCCCACAAACTGGAACTATAGTTTGTCTGTGGTGGAGAGGTTGCTGTGTTGGCCACACAGCACAAGGGAAATGCTTTCCAGCTGTTCTAGCACTTCTGGCTCCTACAGACTGCCTGAACATGTGGATCATTTCTGCAGTCTTAACATTATGATAGTTGGTCAGCAGAATTTGGTTTCTATCTGTGACGTGCACAGACACAAAAGTGAATTCCAGTGTCTTCTCAGAGCCTGACATGGCAAAAGACTTGCTGTAGAAATCGTTTCTAAATGTCAAAACAGTCTCTTGACCTGACTGTTCCACAGACACAGTGTGGTGGAAGTTTGGCTGATGGAGAGAATGACCAGCTGGCTAGTGTGGCTGATGACAGTCATTGACTGAGAGCAACGTTTTTCCTTGCTGGGGTTGCGCTCCAGTGCTTGCACGAGCAAGCAGTTGTGGCTGTTGGGTGTTGTGGTGAGTATGTGTTTCATGGGCTGCTCACAAGATGTTACCAACAATCCAAGGTGAAAAATACAGTTGCTGAGTCTAAAGGCATTTTTGCTTTCCATGGGTAGGTAAGTTTGGCCAGGCTCAGCTTTTAATTAGAAGTTCTGTGGTAATGGAGATGGAAAGGTGTAGAAATACCAAACTAAATAATCTCCTTAGAGTAAATAAGTCTTTCCCTTCCAGAAAAGGAGTAGGGGGATTTACAAGCTGAACAGAGGTGGTTCTGAAGAAATCATTAAAATCCTGTGCAGAAAAACAATGAAGATGAACAGATGAGAGTCAAATGTGGTGACAGCATTGACGGTGATGCAGGGTTCAGTGAAATCAGCCCTCAGCTTAACAAATTTACTCTTGTGTTTGGGCCCTTAATGAGATGTTTCTTACAGAAGCTATTGGGTTACCTTGCCTGAGTGGTTTCTTGTCCTTTACAGCATAGCAAGTAGCCTGTCTTAGGCAACCTTACAGAGGAATCCCATTTCCGATACTTAACTCATTGACTGCGTTGCAGCTGGCCTAAACTCAGAGCTACACCAGAAGCAGGCCTTGGAGTGATGCATGAGTAAAGAACCCCTCAAAAAGCTGAAAGAAATGCGAGTAAGATTTGTGAGACACCAAGTCCTCAGAAAACTTGTAGCCCTGGTTTTCATCACTGCTCAAAGCATTCGCTTTCCTACTTAGAAAAGGATATGCTAAGTGAGCTCTCCTAGGCACTGCCAAACAACCACTACTGTCAGCTTCTCCGTGCACTTTCTAGAACCTAGATCCTCTAGCAGTATAGAAGCTGCTGTAGGTCTGCTTGTCTGCAGCACTGCTTTACAGCCCATAAGGATTTGGGACTGGTTGTATTTGTATCCCGAGTCCTAGTTTGAGTCTTAGCTTTGGTGTGAGTCTTGAGGTTTAGCATCTGGCTATGAATCAGCATTTTATGAATATTTGCTGTTGCAGGGAGTCAGACAAAAGCCTCCATGTAGAGGGCAACCAGGACTTTCAGGTTAAAAACCTAGGGTTGGGATCATCCGGTTTTTATCCCCCCAGCTTCCTGATAGCCCCCATGACCATCTAGTTGTCACTTACTGCTCCTTGGGTCTGTTGGTTTCTCAGCATTGAAACAGCTTCCATGTGATGTGAATGATATTTTCAAGTCCTGTGTTTAAGTTCTTGTGAAAGCAATGCGCAGAGAATTGGCAAGCTCTTGGAAACAAAATGGCATGCTTTATTTTGTCACTAGAAGTATGTTCAATCTGCTATTTGATTCTCTGTAGCATTTTGATTAAGAGCTCCAGTGAAGTTATGTGAAAAGTGAAAATCCTCTTTATTCTTTCTCTCCAAGAAAATGAGACACACAACATTGTCAAAATATTTGCCTAATCTTGCAGATTTGGATACTTGTTGTAGTTCTTCTGACAGACCAAAACAATGGTCATTAAATGAGAAGCAGATGCAGTAAGTATGCAAGCAAGCTTACTCGGATAGACTGAGGGGGAAGGGGGGGAAGCTGCCAACACTACTCACTAAGCACTAGACAATAAAGAAAAATAAAATCTTTCCTTGCCATTGTAGCCCATATATAATAATTTTCCTTTAGTAATGTAGGCTTTGTACTTTTCTGCATTGACATTTTCCTATGTTGTGGTGCAGTATTGACTTAAAATCCGGATGCTCCTTTTGGATGCTCCTTCCTTGCCAGGAGAGAAAAATGCCAAAGAAAGGCTCTAGCTTGTTGGGTTTTGTGCGGTTGGTAGGTTTGCTTTGAGGTGGGGTTTTTGTTGGGTGGTTTGTTTTCTTTCTTTTCTGGTTTCACTCACTGCAGCACTGTTGTTTTAGGATGAAAGGACACTGTCCAGGAAGAATCTGGTTATCCTAAGTTTCCTTCACAGTTCTCTGCGATTGAGAAAACAGAAAAGGCTCAAACCAAAACCTCAAGCCTGACCTTGGGAACTGTTACCTTTTGTGTCAAGATGTGGAGTATGTTTCTTGAGCAGGTAGCTAGTAAAGGTCTGTTTTGTGGTTGCAGGCCTGCCATGTGGACTCATCAGGATGTTGGTCCAAAATTTACTTCAAATTATGGATAGAATTAGAGCTTTACAGCTTTACTATTGCTCCAGAAATTTATTCAAACCATAAAAATTAAAGACCTGGCTTTAAAGAACAGAACAGGATCTTCCCTCAGTGGTCTAAGTGTATTTAAACTGATCTATGTGATTGATGTTAGTGCTTGTGTTTTATTTTGTGTCCTTAAATTACCCATAAGTTGCAGGTATTGGTGTGGTAATCTGTGATCCTTGAGTTAAAATACAAAACCAAACATTGATACTATAGTTGTGTATCACTTTGCAATTCAAATTCAGTTTCTCCCAGCTTCTTGCTGGGATTGCCTCTCCAAATCCTTGCATCTCTTCCAGAACTGTGTGTAAACACATGCATGCATGCACTCATATTCATCTACAAATGGTTTTCAGCTAGAACATAAAGAGACTGCTGGGTTTGGCATACATGGAAAAGTAAGGTCAGGACAGGGATATCCACATCAGTGTATTGCTTAGAAAAAGAAACTGAATAGTCTCCCTCTAAGCAAAGGTAGAGTAACAGTGCAGTATATTGTGTTACAGAATTACTCCTTTACAGAGGTGTGATAGCTGCAAATCAACCAGATGGACTTGGTTTGCAAAAACCTGCTCTGGGCCAGAAGTCTCCCAGTTCTACACCAGTCCATCAGTGTGCAGCAACTCACATCTGAAGGCTGCACGATCTGTCTGCAAAGGCCAAGCACCACTTCTGCGAGAGTTTTATGGGTATTGATGTTTGCCCAATGGGCTCAGGACTCTAGTCCGTTCACACCTATGGCAGGACTTTCTTCATGGGTTTACATCACACTGACTGAGGCTTGAATTTATTTGTGTACCATGAGTTGTCACTAGACCTCACTTCTAAGGCTTGGGAAATGTTCTTCCAGTTGTCTTGTGTCTTACACTGTACCCCTGTTGTATGCCACAGTCCTGCTCTCCTGCCTTGGAAAAGGAGTGAGAGAACTGTTGTGCGGGGAAGTACAGCTGCCTGTAGAAAAGGCATCCTGTTAGGCAATGTCACTGGTTGCATTTTGTTTTCTCAGACTTCAGGGGGAAGGAGCAAGGCGTTGCATTGCTAGGTCCTCATTGCCGACGGTGCCGTAATAGGGAGTGATTTTCTCAGTGGTGTTTTGCCTTGATTTCCAGGGTGTAGAGTCCTTTGGGAGTATTGTTGTGATGTTTGGGAGACACCGAGCACATCCAGTGCCACAGGTTCGGTAGTGCCAAGCCTTAGATACAGAATAGCTGAGACTGTCTGCCGTTCTATTCGACTCCTGGGTGTTGCTGCAGTATTTGCTTGAGCTTCTTTTCTGTTTGCTGTGTTTCCTAGTTTATAAAGGGTTATGCAGAATTGGTGAGAGCATTTTAGAGATCGTTGTCTGGATTCTACAATTAGGGATGCATATTTCCCTAACTACTTCTTTAATTAATGATTCTTCCTGAATATGAGACACTTAGTGTCTGAGAACCTGTGTGGTACCTGAAACAGAATATTTTATGTGTCTCTTTGGAAAAAAAAAAAGGGGGTGGGGTGTGGGGAGAAAAAGGAAACTCCATGAGGTAAAGAGAAAAACTTGGAAGCAACTTGTCAGATAATAATTCTCTTCCTGGAGTTCTGTGTCAGTAGAGAAGTGGTTCTTCTGGACAAAGCTGAAAACCAGTTGAATCAACCCAATACCTATGTTTAAACATCTGGAAAAAATATTTGCAATTCTTGAGAGAAATACAAAAATGTTGATCGTTAACTGTGGTTAGAGAGACTTTATTCACACATGTACAGCTCCACTGTGAATAGATGATACTTCCCTGCACCCAGCCTAGTGTAAATTCTGGATCTCTCTTAGGGTTTGCATGTGTCTTTTTCACTCTGGGACTGTTCTTGCTGACTAGCTGGGCTGGAAAGTACGAGATGTTCAGAAATGAAGTTCTGCCTGCGAGTGACCCCGCTCTACCTCTTTTTATGGACTTTTAATGTGTCAGAATGCCTCTCACCCTTCTGCTGCCTGAAATGCATCACAGGTTTATTTTAGGCAGCACCCCTGAAGTCACTGACACACGTAGCTGTGAGACTTGAGGGACGCTGAGTCTCTGATGAAGGAGCTGTGGTCCACTGTAGGGACCTCATAAAGGCCTTTAAACCCAGGTTGGATGAAACAGTGACCTTTGGAAAAGGTCACCTACGTTTGATGGGAATGGAGTTAGGCTAGTTTTCAGCTACTGAGGGTATAATATTATGTCTTTATTTTACTTAATGCTTCTTATTTGCCTTAGCATATGAATGGTTCTTGGGCATGGTGACACATTTTCATGCTTTCAAAACATAGGGAAAAAGGACTGAAGCACCAAAAGTGATCTGAATCTCACTCTCAGCTTTTGAGAATTTTGATTGCATATCCCAAGTCATCAGATGCTTACTGGTGTAAGTGCCTAAACTTGAACTCCTGACTTTACTCCTTGTGGAGGGGTAAATTGTAAGAGGAGCTTTTGACGGAGCTGGGAGTAGAAGCCTTATCCCATCAAATGAGGGCTCTAACCACTAAGAGCCTTCCCATTCACAATCTTCTGATTAACTTCAAGCTCAGGTTTAAAGCCAGTCATGAGTTAATAGAGAAGATAAGAGCAATAAGTGCTTCTCAGATGCTCAAAATTTTTTTTTTCAGATTGTAGTTTCTCCACACCAGCTTCAGCTAGCTTATAAAAGGACTGTGGCAAAGCAAACTGACTTGTATTAATTTTTTTAATCAGTGAAATTAAGCTGAGGGCCAACTGGAAGACTTTGGTTCTACTGGAATAACATCTCTGATTAGCTTGGGGCTAAATTACTAATTCCAGTGAGGGATTTTGAATTTTTCATTGGGCTTAATGCGCAAAGCCCTTAAATATTCTGTCATATTTAGTAATTTGAAATACCAGGACCTGGTGGATCTCTGTCTAAAAGGCTAAACCCCACAAAAATAATGTTAAAAGTTTCTGCGTTAATATTCCAAACTAAACAGATGTTGCCTTGAAGTTTTCTGAATCACTACTGAGCAATAGTATAATATTTTAATGTTTTTAGTGCAGCGAGTTCTTCAGTGTGAAGATTTCAGTGCAGTTTGGCACACAGAAATTTGGAGCATTGGCACCAATTAAATCTTAACAAAACCTCTAACACTTTCTGAATATTATAGTCTAATGATGGCAACTTGGTGAGATACACGTCTAAGCAGCAAGCATGATATAGCATCTACTGAAATGAATATAAATTGAGTTCTAGCTGTTGATTAGTAATCTATACAGCTGTTAGCATGAACTCTGTGAAATCTAGGGCTTTCCAATTCAGTAGGGGGAAAAAAGTGGACAATTTCAACAATGATGGAGGCGTTGTTTGTGAGGCAAATTAAATGCCTGATGATAATTGCGATAGCTTACAGAGAATGATGTTATTTACAAAAGCTCATTTTTGCATGGAATCTGACGTCTTCTCCCATGAGCTTGCTTATAATTCATATTCCACTTTAATGTGCCTGCAAAATGTGCTTTCTTTCTGTATACGTATTATTTTTAGGATGTTATGTTTCCTTGGTGCATACACAATGAGCCTGAAATCCTGTAGGAATGTGTTTAATTTGAAAGTTTTATCCTCTGGGCCTGGTTAATTCAAATACGAGGCTCAGAACAGTGCTGCAGTGCCGGCAAGAATGCAGGGACGGCAAACCCTCCGCACAAAGGCAGTGGAGAGCCATGTGCGGCTGCGATGCCTGGGCTGAAAGGTGCCAATACCCTGACAATCCTCCTTCTGAAGCTGTTCTGCTCGCTTCTTTCCTCTGTCAGGCCTGTGCACTAATGAAACGGACGTTTTGCCAGCTTTGCTTTCCTTTAGATCCTTAGCGTCGTTTCTAGAGATCTCATAATTAGAGCTTTCCCAGATATTCTTTTGTCCGGTGGCACAGTATGTAGCAGTGAGCTGCTTGACTTCATTGTTGGTGATGCAATGCCTAGACAGGATTTGAAGAGGGCTTGTTGGTGTCTTTTCAAGCTGGAAAAAATTGAACTGTGACCAGTGTTAACCCCCACCCTGTTTTTTTGGAAGATGGAAAGAATACACTTGCCGAGTCCGTCCTGCTCTGAGAGCGGTGAACTAGTTTGCGTCTGTAGGAATGTGAGAGCCGAGGAATTCCAGTGTGCAGCCTGCTGGAAAGCGCTGCTGGCTCATGGGCAGCAGAGGGGAACAGGCCTTGCGACGAGGACTGCGGGGAGAGAAATGAAAGGCATTTTTTTATAATACCCTGGGCAGCATACGCAGGATGTTATGTCTGGCTTGGACTGGGCTGACGTGGTGCCTCAGATTTTTTTCTCATAATGCTGGAAAAATAGATAGAAGGGAAATACAGAGATAGAAATGGAACAAAATTAAAATGAAAAGCTAGCTTTATATTTCACAGTGAATAATTTGCAGCATCTTTCCTCAAAGAAATGGGGCTGCCACTAGAGATAGGGAGCAAGCAGCATCACATTTTCTGCAGATTTAATCCACTTGAACATCCAAATTATTGCAGTCCCATTCCGTGGCTTGGGAAAAGGTATGGTGGTGGGCAGCTGTGCGGTGGATTTGGGAGGTCCTCCCAAGCAGCACAGATAAAGGAGAATTCCAGGTGTGTGTTAGAAAAGAGCAGAGAGATGAGCAAACTCTTGGCTTGTCATTGGCCAAGGAACATCTCTAGGCTCACATATACTGAGGCAGGAAGGAGAGGTACTACCTCCTTCCTTAAAAAGGGGTGTGCATTTACTGGAAAGCCCAGTGTCCTTTTCCCCAGTTTTTCAGGAGGGTGGCATGGGCTCTTACTGCTTGCCCATAGCCACTCATGGGCAATTAGGGTATAAACTCGCTTCCTTTCCAGGAGGGAGATGTGGTGAGATTTTTCCCTGGTCTCCTCATGCTAGAGCTGTATTCATTTCAAGCCAGCACTCAGACTGGTACCTTTCTTGGAATAAGTCTGTCTTCCTTGGCTTTCATTTTGACCTAATGTAAGAAGGGTTTCCTTTCCATTTGAAACAGGTATATACAGGCTCCATGTGGTTCTTGCCCCCCGTGGAATTCACCAGTCACACCCCAAGATGTAGCCTCTCTCTTTAGAAATAAAAGTCTTTAAAAGCAGAGTGTGTGTATGTGGGGGAAATCCCATTCTGTGCTACATACCTGATCAGCAACTGTGGGCTGTCAACTGCCTCATTTATTTCAGTGTATTAATAATGCAAGTCCCCAAGGCTGATTATTGTCTCTGGAGTCTGCTATGTGCAAGTGCTTTTCTATTCCAATGAATTCAGTAATCAAAGCCCCACTGGCAGGGCCAGTGTTGAGCAGCCTCTGGCTTAGAAAAGATAAGCCATGCTTGCTGCCTTCCCTTACCCCCCCCCCACCCCCCCCCTACACACACACTCTCCCCCTGCCTTTATTTAGGCTGAGCCCTAAATTGCCCCGGAATTCTTCTGTCCCTATTCCTGACTTTCATATAGAGTCCAGATAACAAATGAAGGCTTTCTTTCATCATTTTAAATATTAAGAGATAGATGAGAAGGAAACAATCGTGCCATTAGATCTGCATCTTGCTTAAAAGGGAAGTGCTTTGCCTGAAGAAAGACTGGACAAAACATTCATTGGAGTTCTTAGCGTTCTTCAGCTTTCAGCAGTCGCAGGGAAAGAGTTACTCCCCCTGCTTCCCTACGAGGGTACACTGGGATTTCTAGCTCAAATTTATTTTGCTGAGACTTTGGAGTCAAGTTTTTATATGTAGTTTTTGATGTAGGACCTAATTAGGCCCCTGCACATCTTAATACTTTTTGCTACATCTGCATTAAAGATGGCATTGCATATATTTGCATACAATTTACATTTAAAAGTCAGCCATGCTGTGTGCAATAATCATTTTAACCAAGTACCATTGACAGTCAATATTGTGAATAAGCATACAAAATACTTGGGGTTTATGGGAATAAGCTTATGAAAAAGTACAGGTGCATACAGTCCTCTTTCTCTAGCAGTCTTGAGAAATTTGGATTTCTTTTTTTAGCATCGTGTGCTGGGATACTTCCCACCAATGGGTGAGCAAGAGGAGCTTAAAAATCAGAGCTCCTGCTTGAACTAAAACTACATGTGCAAGTCTCTGTCAAACCTTTCTAATGCTCATTAAAACTTATTCCAGAGTTTGAGCGTGTATGTACTCTGCACCAAGAGCCCTTGTCAGGCAGGATGCTCAGATGTGGCATTGGCTTTTGGGACTTCAGCTCGGACCCTTTCTGAATTTCAGTGGTAACTAAACACCTGATCTCTAGAAGGCCTGAGGTTCTGACCTGCAAGAGATGGTTGGTTTATTTGCTTGTTTTCATGTCTTACTAATGGTCACTGGCAGGATGTCCTGAGGTCTTTTCCGTATTTTCCTGTGGAAGTGTTTGGGATTGTTCCATATTTCATTCACCTGAAATCCAAAGAGTCATCTACACGTGGCAGGAAGTCAGCAAAAAACCCAAAGCGAGTTAAACCTTGCAAGGCAAAGACTCTGTCTGTGTTGACAGGCCGAGAATTCAGTCCCAGGGATGCAGATTTCCACCTTCAATAGTCAGGTTAAAGAACATGCCCCCAGAAGTGCCCATGTTTTACTCTGCAAAACTCTTGTTGGGCCTTTGTTTTTGGGATTTTTTTGGTTGGTTAGCTTGCTTGTCGGGTTTTTTTTTGCTTAGGGGATCGACATTTCTCATTTCATAATTATGATTAGGTTAAAACCTTTTCAGACGTTCTTAAAGCATGAAAAGAGCTTGGAGTCAGCTGGTGATTAGGCTAGTGAAGATCAGATGCTCTTTTTGGGTAGACTTCAGATCTGAATCTCTGAGGGGGAAACCAGGAGTCTGACTTTCCTGCTACAGATGAGTTGCACAAACCAGCAGAGTCAAATGTTAATTTATGTCTCAGCAGTTAGGTGATAGGAAAAATCAAGATGGCTGAATATAATCGTCAACCATCTCTCATTTGCAGGAAAATACTTTTACTTTGCATTTACATATCTGACTCTAGACATCACAGGCACCTGAGGTTTGGTGAATTGAATAATTAAAGATCAGATCTTGCAATATTGAAGTTAACTGGAGTTTTTCCATTGTCTTGGTCAGCTGCCTGTTAGCCATGTGTTCCTCTGTTAGGTCAGGAACAGCATGAATTCCCCCTTCTGCAGAATTCCCAGGAAAGGGACTCTAAATCATGCCACCTCTCGAACTTTCTATCACTGGTTGCCTTAGGCTGCTTCCTTTACAATCTCAGCACAATTGAACTTGCCTGAGTGCTGGCATGCTGTTCCTACAGCAGTGTGAAATCAGTGGAGCCAGGACAGCCCCATGTCCGCCAGATGATGTGGCCCCATCAACTGGAATTGCTGACACTGGGTTAACCACTACGGTACTGGTACAGGAGGTGAGGATTGCCATGTTTCCCAAGTAGTTGAATCGACTACAGGTCTGTCTGCACAGGACTTGGTAAAATCAAACACATTTTGTGTCAATCATCACAACCTAGGTAAAACTACTTTGCGTTGTCAATGATGTAAACGTTTACATCTCAGTGAGCACATACAAGTAAAGACTTGTGGCAAGGCAAACACTTCAGAAATACTCAAGTCAAGGATTTTGGCCTGTTTCAAACTTGGACTCATTCCTGCTCCCTCCTCTGCACTGCGTGTGAGTTACTCTGCAGACGACAGCACACGCACAGGTACACAATACCTGCTTTGCCTTTACAAGTCTAGGACAGCACACAGCTGTGAGCCTTGATGCAGCTCCTGGATCCCTAATCTTCTTTTGTGGCTGTGGGAAAACTTGCCTGAAAATAGCTGGGTTTGCTCCTGGAAAAAAAAAAAGGGACTGCATTGTGTTTAATTTAATTCTATATTAACTTTGTGCTTCCTGACATTCACAGGTTTTTTTTTTATAATGTCATCTGGTCCAAAGCAATCAAAGAGCTTTTTCCATAGGGGCCCTTTTCAGACAAAAGGCTTTCAGAGCAGCTCCTCTGTAAATGCATTCTGCACCATGTGAAGTCTGTAAAAATAAGTTCTGAAAATGATTTTCATATCTGCTTAGTAAAATATAAGCTTAGTTTCAAAACCCATGAACTCTGAAGTGTCCCCTCCTTGGAGAGCACTCTTCTGAGGTAACATTTCTGCTTTTATATTTACAGAGAGACATTCTAATTATCTGGATGATGATAATGAATGTGTTGCTTATAACCTATTATGTGAGGGTTGAAAAAGCTGGAGGGTGATTGTAGATCATGCTCTTGTCTTAAATGATGAGAAACTAAAACATAACAGAAGAATGCTGAAAATAGAACATAAAAAATTAATGTTTTACTAATGAAAATCTTCCAGATGAAGCACAAAAAGGAGAGGGAAAAGGAAGAACTCCCACAGTAAACAAGTGGTACTAAAACTAGTGAGATTTGAAAACAACTCAGAACTCTCTATGTATAATTGATGATTAGAATTTATTTTGATTGTGCTGTGCTCTTTTCTTTGTATTACCAAAACTTCACTGCACTGTAAGAGATCTCAGGAAAATAAGTGGCTTTTGGATTTCTTTATTTCAGTCCACATAAATGCAGAATTGTGGTTTTCGTCACCTGGAGAGGTTGTCTTGACTGTTGGGGTACATGAGTCGGCTACAGCTGTTAGTACCAGCTCTAAATAGTTAATTACACTAGCATTTAAACCATAATCTTTCAAGATCAGATTTAGCAACTCCCTCACATTAGTATTGTATGCAAACACTGTTTCAGACTGTCAGCAGACTCTGGCAGGTGGGGTGTATGAATTGATACTTCCTTCACATTTTTAGTGCTGCAGTGTGACCGGGGGGAATAGGAGTATCAACTTCAGACTCTAGTCTTTAGGAGCTAGTAGCGAATCCCAGGAGAGGATGAGGGCTGAAGACTTCTACATTTTCTCCATTGCCTGGCAGACAACATTAACATGTTTTCAAGTCTTTCTACGGAAAGACAGAGTACATGGAAGAGAAGGGGAGATCCCTTCCAACCTCAGCTATCAAGGGATTCTGTGGCCATGAGGATGTTCAGAGGACTGAAGCACTGGCCCCTGAGGAACAGTCGAATGAGCTGGGTATGTTTGGCTGGCTCAGGAGAATGCAAGGTTATAGGAGAGAGTGGGATCTCATTGCGTCCTTATGGAGGGCTGTAGAGAACCATGGCAAATGTTCCTCAGGTGTGTATGGCCAAAGGGCAGTAGGTAGCAGTGGGCACTTGAAGCAAGGGTGGTTCCTGCTGGGTATGGGAGCACTCAGGAAGGAAATACCAGAGAGGGTGTTGGGTCTCCATCCCTAGACTTTCAAATGCTGTGGCTGTGGCCCTGAGCAACCTTGGGATTTAATCCAGTTTTTACTGGCCTAGAATGAAATACGATTTTCTTCTTATAACCATGTAAATTACACGTCATGCTTTTCAATGTCATGTCTCTTGTGAGCATAAACCACTGTTCCTGCTGCAATGACTGGGTTTCGTTTGGATTTATCACTAAACAGCCTTTGGCACTTAATAGCAAAGGAATGTTGTTGTTGTAGCACATGTGCTCCCAAATGTTGGAAATATGGTGGCATATGTTCTTTTAGTGCACGTTGTAAAGATGGCTGTTAGCTTTTAAAAGACAGTAGTTTGGACCTGTGCAATATTATGTGCAAAACCTCATCAGTCCTTTTATGTTTTTCATGCACAATATATAGGTAATTTGGAAATAACTTCATAATTGTGTTGCTTGCATTTAGACAGAGGACTATGTTTTTCCAAAACAATTACACTGACCTTTGGGCAATTAACATATGGCTTGTCAGGTAGGTGCTTACAAATCTTTAGCATACTGTTTCTAACGCAGCCTGATGTGCACTTAACGCTGGGTGAAAATGAAATTTGTAGTGTATTCAGTCTGTCTATCCAGCATGGAGATCTTTGAGAGCTGCACATAAACATGTCTGTGGAGGGAACTACGTGGCAGTGTATATACTATGGCTGTCATGGGCAGTTAGAGAAAGCTCTGCAATTCTTTGCCCTTAAATGCGTGTTCCGAAATGATAGAACCGGGCGAAGCTGGAAACTCATAAAATACTTGGCATACTGCCTGCTCTAAGTCAGGCAGTGTTTTGAGAGTCAGTTGAAATAGGGAGGTTTTACATAGCTGCTTTCTACTTTTAGCTGTTTAATGCTCAAAATTGCTCCATGTTTAGTTATGTAGGTTTGGGTTCAAAACCAAATAATTCCAAAATTTAATATCAAAAGTAAATAAATTACAAAATTGAGCTCAGGCAATGAGAACATTGGCAGTTTATTGCATCTGTTGGTCACTCAGGTAAGGCCTCAAAACATTAGTTTGGTTCGTAGCACACTACAGTTGCATACAGAGATGTGAAAAAGAATTTCAAGGGAGATGAGCTAGCAGTTTGATGTTCATGTCTTGGTTAATCAGCTTGCCTTTCATCTCATTTTGACTGTGCAAATTAATAAACTAGCAAACTTCATCGTGGTCTGGTCTGGTATAGCTGTGTCTTTCCAAGTCTGTCAGCAAATATATCAAAGTACAAAGTCACACTGATGAAGGGTGTTGGTGGCCAGGTTACCAGGAGTCTACTGTAACTACAGGACAGGTACATGTCCCCTTGCTCCAAAGGATCTTTGTTTTTCCTTCTGAATTACACCCCTTAACAGCACAATGATGTTTCTTTTGGTTTTGTTTAATGAAGAGGAGGGGATTCTACTTTTTAAAAGGGTAGACAATGGCAGGACAAGGGGGAATGGATTAAAACTAAAGGAAGGAAGGTTTAGGTTAGATATTAGGGGGAAGCTTTTTACAGAAAGAGGGGTGAGGTGCTGGAACAGCCTGCCCAGAGAGGTGGTGGATGCCCCATCCCTTTAAGTGTTTAAGGCCAAGTTGGATGGGGCCCTGGGCAACCTTGTGTAGATCCAGGCCTGAGGTTGGTGGCCCTGCCAGTGGCAGGGGGGTTGGAGCTCTATGATCCTTGGGGTCCCTTCCAACCCATACCATTCTATGACTTGTTACCCAGTTCTGCCCTGGAAGAACACTAGGAGAATCAAGACAGAAAAGGATGCATTGGATCTTACAAATCAAGATGAACTTCTGTTCGTCATGTCTTAGTATTCTACATTTAGTCTTACAGCTCTTATGTAAGCTTTCAGCTTTGAAAAAGGCCTTGTAACCATTTTAACATGATTTTGTATGTGTTACCTTAAAAAAAGAGAGAAACTGTAGCAAATAACATGCGTTCCAGTACGTTTGCTGTAGTAACAGACAAGTGCTAAGGCTGTACTTTTACACAGCTCATCAGGAAGCTGTGGATTAAGAAGCAATGCTAACTGCGTATGGTGTTGTTCAGAACTCAACAGTACCAGGCTTTCAGTTAACCTGTGTTTTTTGCCCATGTTTTTGCTGTGTGTGTGTCAGTTTTATTAAGATCACTTTGGAGCTGGTTTGAAAGAACTCTGATCCTTGCACCTTGTATTGGCCTTGGGGCCTTTTCTAAGCAAATGTCCCGCCTGATGCTTGTGAAGGCATTCACAGGTAGCCAGGATTATGCAGACGTGCAAGTAGCCTTGAGGAGAGGAGGAAAGGTCACAAGCTTAATCTACAAAACAAGAAGAGAAAAAATAAAATACAAGTTTTTTTCCTGCTTTTTAAAATAATAGAAATTCTTCTTTTCCTTCATATATTTCTTTGGTAGTAGATGTTATAAGTTCCATGTTGAACGGCAGGTTAGTATTTTTTTCTCAGTCAAGAAAATTTCCAAAGTAGAGAAGGAAAGGTGGTGTTTGTGTGTGTTATGAAGTGAGTGTCTGAGAGACACATGTAAGGGTTGAAGAGTTTCTAGATTTTGTCCCGTGGCACCTGCAAAGGAGGATCCTGCAGGTCAGGGGTTTTATGGGGTCCTGGGACATGGCCGTACACTAGTGACCTGTGTCCATTTAGGAAAGTCAGCACACAGACTTCTTGTGGGTGTAGGCAGAACACTGTGCAAGTTGCACAAAGACAAAACATGGTACAAGCAAATAAACCTTGGACAGTAAGGGAAAATAGGGAAGGGAAATTCTGGTCAAAAGGAGGAAAAGATTTTTGTCTTATTTCCCCTGTTAATCATAGTGTGTTTCCCTCCTCTGAGTTAGTGTGGTCTTATGAAGAATAGGTCACTGGTCCATCCTTTCATCACTGACAGCACCGTTTTAGAAAAAGATACAAAGACCCTACATATCCAAACAGTTCATCTCGCCCTGCTGACAGGGGGTATTAATTATCTATACAAAGTCCAAGAGTTTTTCCTCATCTCTTGGCCTTTCTGATGGCTTATGACAATGATTTCTGCCAGCTGTCATCTATGTTTGGCTGGATCTCCACACACTCTTTCCTATGTGAAAGGATATGCAGGTATACATACCCTTTACCTTTCATAAACTGCTGGTGTTTCATATGCATTTCTTTTCATAAATCAGGTGTCCATGTTTCTTAAGCTTACAAGAAGGTCCCTACAGTGAAGTTTCAGAACACAATCATTATGAATCTGGGGGTTTGTTCCTGCTGTGCAAGCAGAAACAATCCTTCTTAGTGACAAACCTTGCCTCTCCTGCCCTCCCTCAAGCCATGCTGTGTGCAGAATGCCGAAGTCTTTTCATTCTGGTCAGCCTTTCTTTGGGAGTCTGCATCTGGATTTCAAGAATGGGGCTGGCTGTAGCTGGAGGCCAGAATTGGTGAGGCCTGTCTCTTTAGTTTGGAGAAAAATCCTCCTTACGGTTGTAATTTTATTTTTTTTTTTGTACTTGACAGCACCTTCTTAAAAATGTCTCCTGCACAAAATTAGAAGCTAAGAGGAGTGGTGTTATGTGCCAAGGGAGCAGGGGATGAAGGACGCAGAAATCCAGGCATCTGTTAGTAGCTCTGTGACCAGATTGTTACGTGACTTTGTGAAAGGCTTATAACCTGTCTCTGTCTCCCTTTCTGCTACTGGAAAATGTGTAAATAATACTTTTCTCACCATGGCTTCCGTGGCTTTATTGAGGTTTAATTAGTAGATGCCCACAAAGCATGAAAGAAAACCCCCACCCTTGCTGTGTTTTTCAGTTAGTTGCAGTGATGTGCTTGGTGATGCCAGAAGCCCATCAGCTCACCCTTGTGAGAATGGTTGGCTTTGGCTGCTGCTGCTAAGTGTTTCCTTCAGGTCACAAATTCATGAACACTCACAGCTGAATTTCTTGCTTGAATATTGTGAAAGATTTAAATAAACTGCTTATCTGAAGATGTCTGTATATCTCAGAAGATTAATGGTTAATCCAGGATCTAGCACAGGCCGTCTCTCTTCTTCCATCCAGTAATATCCTTTGTCAAAGTTAACTTGAATTTCCTTCCAAAAGGATAACTGATCAGATGCCAACTTCCCTGGAACAAATCCTTATGCTGTTGTTGGTTTGTTGGTGTGTGTGCAGGTAAGGTACCAGCGATCTTTTATGCAGTTAATCAGGGTTGTTCACTAAACTTCCATTTCGAGAATGTTGTTTGGGGCAGTTTGTTAGATACCTGTCATCCTCCTTGGTCTATGAACATGTCTTTGGGTCATAGACATCACCTCTGGAGGTTTTGGCTGCTTGTGTCTAGTTTCTATCTTGAGAGCCGCGCAGAAGGCAGGCAGGCGCTGTTGATGGCCATGGTTAAGAAGTGCAGGACGAGTAGCATTGAATTCTGCCTCGGCGTCAGGTAGAACTGCACCTTTTCCTGACCCTTCCCTTCACTGTTGTTGAACATTACTTTTCATCTCAAAGCATAATACCCTCTGCTCTTCACCTTTCCTATCATACCACTTTCTGTCTCTGATTTGGGAGCAAAATTTCAGGAGTTTAGATTCCTGCAAGTATTTGGGGTCCACAGTTGCCACCTAAATGAAGCAGAGGAAGGTCTTACGTAAATAATTAAGATGGATGTTTACAAACTGTTTCCAAGTGTCTCCTCTTGGCTCCACTTATGGAAAACATTGGGTGCACATCGAGGTATGCCTGTTTCCCTTGCTGCTACAGCTGCTTTTAGGGAGGGGCATTTTTCTTGAATGAGTGAATAAAATAAAAAGGAGGGTTGGTCAAATGCTCTGGAGTGCTTTTCCAATAGAAAAGTCAATAAAGACACAAATTAATACAGTGGAGAAACCTGTGCCACTTGTAACAAAGGTGGGCCACCTGAGGAGACCAGTGTGGTGACCACTGCTAACTGGTAGCTATCTACCTGTAATGTGTATGAGACCATTTCTGCTTTCCACGTTCAAAGGAGAAGGACAAATGGCATTGCTGGTATTACCCGTGTGCTAATGGGTAGAAGTTGTGTCTCTCTGTGGCAGCCACTATACAGGATTTCTCGATACTCAAAAAAGTAAGAAGGGCTATACTAGGTCAAATTGAGCCCAGTATCCTGTCTCAAACAGTAACCATATGTCTAAGCCATTTAATATCAAATCAGATGTAGTCATTTTAAATTCAGTAGGAGCATTCAGAGGAAATGGAAACTTCCTTCCTCTTTATGAAGCCATTCTTCTAATTCCTTCAGCGTTCATTCTTTTAGCACATTCAGAGGCTCTCTGATGTTCAAGATTAAATTAACAGGATTCCCCCTGCTGTTTCTATTGAATTCAGTTAATATAATGAGTTTATTGTTAAATTAAACAAAATAAAGCCTGCTATGTGGCAGAAATACCACTGAGATCCCATAATTTTTGCCTAGTAACTAGTCTGTACTATGGGCATATGACTCAAATGGTGGAGAGTAGTATGTGTCTGTCAAAATTGTTAAATACTTTTGATAAAAACTTTGTTTATACACATTATCAGGCATAAAAGCAATGAGCCTGTGACACAGAAGCCAGTAATTTTATCTCTAGTAGAGTAAATTAATTTCCATGTGGCTTCTTGACCTGTGTATGCTTAAAAATTCTGAAGGTGTTCCCATGACTCGGATAACGTGTGTTGTCTTAGCTGTTGCTAAACCCAAATAAATAGCTCTGAAGGGCTATGGCATAGACTGCTGGTTCAGTGAAAGGGTTCGCCCTGATGTTCAGGGCAAGCTGGACAGTCCTGGACCAGACTGGGAACCACCAACCGCTGCCGTCCCTACTTGCTCAGCATCTGTGTTTTTATGTTCTCCTCTGCACTGCTGCAGTTCTGTCCTATCATAAGGAAGTTTGGTCTTTTAAATTAGATGGTTTTATTCTACCATCTGCGACTTCGCTGCCCATAAGGCTGGTTATCCACAGCCTCTCCTAGGGCTTTCGTTTTGTGTGAGCACGTCTCCTTTTGTGGCTGAACACAAGAGTGAGCTACAAATGCAGTGTTTGCGTATTCCCATGTTAATTCAAGTATCAGAGCCCTGAGGTCCTAGGATTGTGTCCATCAGTGACTGCAGGATTTGCATTGAGTGAAAGTCACTACAGAGCATTATACATGGTTGTTTCTTAATTTAATTTTACACACTCTTGTTCTCTTCCCCCCTGCTGTTTTCTGTGATGTGTCTGTAAGAACTGAAAAGATTTTTAGCCTTGAGGCTTGTCCAGGCCTGGAAAAATGCAAGATTTAATTTTACTGTTTGTTTTACGTGGTTCTGATCTCAAAATGAGACAGGACTACTTGTGGGTTCGTAGACTTGTTTACATTTTGAGAGGGTTGCAAGGCTTGGATTTTGGTCCATCGCTAATTGAAATCCCATTAAATGTCATGCCTGCTTTTGATGAATTTAAACTGTTGTTTGGTTGGTAACTTAACTCTGAGACGTGGGGCTTTGACACTTAATAAATGCTTTCAAGGCGTGTGCCTATGTGGATCAAACCCGAGATGATTGCATAAGCCCTATGAAATGAAACTGCTGACTTACTGCTAATGCTTGCTCCTAGATGAGAGCTTATTTAACATTTGGAAACTAATGTGTAGCTAATGTCATTACCATTATTTCAGGCTTTATTTTTATAAAATATTTTTGAAAAACCAAACCCACCACACCAAAACACTACTGGAAAGTGATTTTTCTTTCCTGTAAAAGACCTCTGCAGGTTAAATATATTTTATAGTTTTCCATCAGTCAAGTGGCACAAACTATTAAATGCTAATACTAGAAGGTTGCTATTCCTGCTGCTAAATCATTTGAAATATTAAATGTGATGCAGGAAGTTGCTTTTCCAGTCTCTTAAGTATTTCTAAAGGTCTGATGGGTTGTTTTTTTTTTAAAGTTCTTCCCTCTTTTGCCCTGCCCAGAAATCTATCTGCAGCTCAGCTGCTCACAACGGTCTTTGCAGTCAAGGCCTGTTTAGATTTTGCTCGTGAAACCAAGTGTGAAATCTGTGGCCACAAGCCAATCCATGTCCCATAAGGCTGAGATTCTAAGGTTTGGCTCCTCTCTTGAGAGGTTCAGTGCTACTGAGAGAGAAGAACGTGTAGAGTCAGGAGACCAGGGCTTGCTTCTGTTGCTAACTTGGTCACTGATATGCTGGGTGGCCATGGGTGAACCACTTTACATTCCTTTGTCTCAGAACATAACATCTAACTGGGATAGTATTTTGTAATCTGATGATGTGACGATTGCTTGTTGGAAGAAGTAGTTACAAGTGTTATGGTGATTTAGAGTGTAAGGTTAAAATCTCACGTGCTTGACAAATCATAGCAACCCATAGAAATTCACTATGGGGCATCCTCAGAGGTGTTTGGACTCCATTTGAAAAACAAATGTTTTGCCTGTAAAGACATAAATTCTTCAAGGCAGGCATTCATTCCCCTTAGGCTGGTACCGTGACAAGTTCAAAAGCAGCCTTGGCATTTTACTATTAAGATCGTCTGGTGCAGGCCTCCAAAGGAGAGGCTTCTGAGTCCACTTATTAGCAGGATGGGTAATGTGGAGAATTTAACACTATCTTAGTGCTGAGAGATTCAATTGTTTTCTATTTTTCTCAAAAACTTTCTCACCAGACCAAGTCTATCAAACAGCCCTGCCAAATTCCTTGCTATTGCCATGGAAATAGTGCTGTTTTGTCGCTTGAAAGCAGCATATTCCATTATGTGTGGTGTGGCGATACAGGCTTTTACTTAGGAAACCACAGCACGGTCTCAGAACACATGGGAGCTTTGAATAGGCCTTGGAGCATGGTCTTGGAGCATGGAGGCCTGCCCACTGATAAGCTGAGAAGACTTATAGGTCTGCACATACAGCTACTTCCATCCCTTGGTGAAGTTTTGGCCCTTGAAAGAAACTTCCTTGTCCCCATGTGGTTGGTTAGAAGTGGTCAACAGCCCCATAGCTCTGTTTGCTCTTTGAGAAGAAATGTCAGGTCCTTTCATTTCTTCCAGGATTTAGGGTGTTTTATGCTTCTCTGCCCCCGCCCTTTGTCCTTATTCATGCCATATGTATTTTCCTTCTCTGTTTCAAGCCTTTTTCTTCTGCCCTTGACAAGAACTGCTCTCTGTGGTTCCTTTTACTGTGGAATTGGGAAAGGAGGCAAAGACATTTGTAAGGCTTTGAAGGCCAGGGTGGGTGAACGCCACTTCTATAGCTGTAGTTTTCTCTTTCCATTTTCTCTGTGGGTTTTGCATGTTTGCTTTTCTTCCTGTTTAGAGGGGAAAAAATAGTAGGTGGAGCAGCATCAGCAGGTGAAATACGTATTTGAGAGGGAAAACAGCCTCAGTAAATGGAAAGAGAAGTAGGTACTTCACTGAGTACTGCGTGGACTCTTCTCTGCACAGCATTCCCTGATAACAGGCCGTTAGCTCAAAGAGGGTAGACAGACGAGAGCTTCTGAGCCAAACTGGGACTCCTGACAAACATCAGATAGGGCTGAAAATACCGCTTTGAGTTAGAGACAGTGATACAGTTAGAGGTGTGACAACCCACACAGATCAGTGTGAGCAACTGTGCTGGGGAAAGTGTTGGTTTTATCTACTCTTAAATAAGACAACATGTCTAGCTCTAAGACAGGAGGAAGGATGAAGTTGGTATGAGGAGCAGAGGGCACAAAGAAGAAAATTCTGCTCCAAGGTCACCTTTTACAACAGGGATGGGAGATTGAAGAGAACCTTCTTGCTGCTTTTGATGGCTAAGGGCTGCTGCAATCCTGGCAAGTCTCTCAGGAATGGTTCAGGAAGATCTGCTGCCATACCTGAGGCAGACTCTCATTTATCTGAGACGCTGTGCTCCGACTGCTAACAACCAGCTCAAATTGGCTTATTTTTTCACATTTGTCACAGAGCCAGCCGCATTGTCTCAGCTGTGCCTCTTGGAACAGGGAAGTGCAGACCCAGAAAAAGTTTTGGAGTCATTATTCTTATGCATTTCTTCCTCCCTCATCTTCCTCCCCGTTCAACTATGTTTATAACCCTCCCTTCCTTTGTTACCTTGAGATCTTGGAATTTTTCCAATCTCTTCTCTGCAGGTAGGTGCTCTGTCCTGACAGTACCTTGTTATAATATCCACTGATTAAAAAGCTGAAATTACCGAGCTCTTGTGTACTCTAAATCCCGCTGGAGGATCTGCCCTTGTTAAAGTCTAATACCTCTACGGCACCAAAGAGGGCTCTCACTGGAGTTGCAGGGGCAAATGAGGTAAAATGGCTGATGAATCATTCCCTGTTGGGGTGGTGATGTTTGAGTTCTAAAGTCTTATGAGCTCCTAGCCCACTTCTCACAAAGGGATTTCTGTCAGGGCCTCCACAAGGAGAATTTCTTTCAGGAATGTCAACGAACCCCTGCGTGAGCTGTGTGGCAATAATACCAGTAAGGAGCAAGACTGCTGCTGTGATCTGACACCTTCCCCTGCCAAGTGCTGTGGCAGGGTCTCCTAGGTCTGGGATTGATATGTCAGCTGGCTGCTGTTTTGTACCAGGAGCATGCTTTTGTTGCTGAAAGGCCACATACCCAGCACATGATACTACCAGGTGGGATGGTTATAGGTGTTTGTGCATCACTTCATGGTGGGTACAGATGTGCTCAAAGACATCTTCATATTGGGTGACTTGTCCCAGGTCACCCAGCAGGTCACTGACAAAGCCAGAAAAACTATAGAAACCTTCCTGGGCCCCTGACCAAGTGTTTCTGGGCAAGATGGAAAGATCAGAATATGCTCAGCCTCCTTTCAAGCTTATTTCTCAGGGATCAGCAAGTAGCACTCACAAAAGGTTAATAGATACCATTATTTCAAACTAGATAGCATTTAGGAGATGTAATTCCTCTCATGGTGCTACAGGTAGGAGTGGATTGGCTTTTCATCTCCTCAGTTGCTTGTTAGGATTTTGCTCATCCCTACCTGTGTTGCTGAATATTTTCACCTGTGAATAATGTCCTTTTGAGACTTGCAGTGTCCAGTGATTTCTTCAGTGGTTTTCATTGATGCTATTTGGCTTGTTTCAACTGTGGGAAAACTCACCATGTTGTTGTCCTTAAGATCATTGTTGTGCAATCTGTAGCACATATCTGTATTCATAGTATTTTAAATGCAACATCTATGTGACTTTGTGCTCTGGTTATTCTTACAGTCCCCAAGTAAGTAGGGTCGGCTGGCTTGCTGCTTGGGTTGAAGGCATTTTCCAGGTTGTGCTTTTTCCTTTACCCCTTTCCAATAACTTTGTGTGTCTGCTCCCTGGGGATGAGAGCAAAGCCACTGCATTGCTGCAGAAACCCTTGAAAAATATACATAAGAGAAAAAATTAGATGGCTGCTGTTTGCAACAGACAAAAATCCTCCACTTTTGGACAGGATTTGCTCAGTTTCTGACAATGAAAGAGGTGCAGTTTCCCAGCCACAGTTTTTATCCATTGCTCTGAAATGATGGGGCATGTTTGGGGTTTGGTGGTAAAAGAGAAGGTTCCTACTCACCTCTGTGCCTGTATTCAGAAATTTCTGAGCTCTTTTGGCAAGAAAAATTATCCTGCTGTAAAGCAGTAACATTTCTTATGCTGTAATGGCTGGTGAGGTAGTGGTAGAACTGACAGAATATCACATTGGTCCTGTTTGCAGACAGCAGCTGTACAGCTGGAGAAGTTGCTAGAATGAAGCAACTGAACTAAGTCATGAATAGAAGCAAACATATTAACGTGCTTAGGAGCATGTGCCATGGAAGACTTATGCTGCGTATAGTACTTGGTTACCAGCGCTGTGACTCAAATGTCACTCGGTCATACAGCCAAGCCCCAGCTCTGACAGCATGTCGAACGGTCTTTAGAATGCTGTGAGGTAACGACAGCTGATAACAGATGTTCCTCTTGTGGAAAGCACTGTAAATGTAGGTACCCAGAGCTTGAGATTCATTGGCCAAGTGACTCTACCTTCCATCACAGTTGTCCCTCAGCAGCACATATCTTTCAAATGCTCAAGGACTCTTCTGTCCTTGAAAGCACCTAACAATTTTCTTTTAGAGTTCCTGGTGGCTATTTCGGTTTCTAAGTCTCGAACTCTAGTAAGCAAACCCTTTCTACTTTGTACAGATACACTTAGACCAGCCAGGAATGAAATGTGCCATTGCTGACAAGTAAAGATTAGGTAACCCGGACGTACACACACACGCTCGCTGTGTCAGGTAACATGCAACTGCATTTTTTGTCACAGATGTTCTAACTCAATAGAGGGATGGCTCTTAGGTGATGTTTCTAGTGACAAATGGCCTAAAATTACAGTGTTTCAACCCAAACAACTTACTGTATGGAAATACAGCTCAGTGGTGTTGGATGCATGTAATAGCCAACAGTTTTCTAGGAAAGATCTCTGTTAAATACAGGGATATTTTATGGTTTTGGTTTTATGTGATTAAGTAGTTAATGAGGCAGTCCTTCTAGGACTTTGGATATTTGCACCTAAAATTGAAGTATTCTACACAAGACTAGTAACAAATGCTTATTTTGGAAAAGGAAGAAAACCTTGAAATTATTTTTTTTCAGTAAAGAGAAATACTTTAAGAAATTATATTTTAAACATTCTTCCCTTCTAAATAAGGTGATCCCCAAAGCTGATAATTTTCTGAATGAGGGTGCATTAGTAAGGATCTCATTCTGGAGTTACTCCCACTCCTAAGTACATGCTTGGCAGTCTACTTTGTGTTTCACTTCCTTTGCTATTTTTATAACTTATTGCTCGAATGTTGCACCGGTGGAAAGCCACTCGTTTACTGGCTGTTGGTGATTAGATGATTAGCCAGCCAGAACGCGCAATGACCGTAATATGGCGTGAAAGCAATCGTGAACAGAAGCGATGGAACATGCCGTACTACCACAGTAATAAAGGGACCTGTTGCATCACATAAGTAAAGGAAAGTTGACTTAATGTGAATGAACGATGGTTTGGAGAGTATGGGGGAGAACGTGTGCTTCTCAGCTTTATTTTTACATGTAAGAGAAGGTCTGACAGCAGCGTTTGCAGAGACACTGTGAGTGAGCTGCGGTAGTATCTGGTGAGGGCAGCCTTCCTTTGTTCCCTTTGGGATCCCGCTGTCTGCTGGGCAAACCAAAAGCATCTCTGTTGGGTCCTGGTGAAGGGATGTCCACAGCCTGGGTTTGGACCAGGCCTCCTGAAGGCAGGCACTTTACTCTCTCTCATAGTACCTTGCAGAGAACATCCACTGCTCATCACAGCCCTAATTATTGGTGAGGATTTGTACTAGGTGCTAGGGAGATTACTTGTCAAAATCCATTTGAAATATCAATTGAAGCCCACTCACAGTAAAATCTGATTTTTGTTGTCCGGGTTAGGATTTCTGGTGAAGGAAATCGGTTTGTTTTAAGATTCAGTGAGAGGGAATGGCAGAGATTAGGAAGATGTAAAGTGGTCATGATATGGAAATGTGGAACAGGTCTGTGCAGCCAGCAGTGCTGGCAAATACTGTGTGTGAGCAGTATGCACGTGTGATATGGAGCAAAATGCCATGGAAACAGAACTTTGGGAATTCCTTGCCAGTTGACTCATTTCCAAACTCCTTATAATGCTGTTATAGCTTCTGTTCAAGCTCACATTATGAGGGATTGCTTGAGAAAACCATGATTGCCACAAATCTTGTGATGCTCTGGAGTAGAGGTGGTCAACTGATGGTTGCAGAACATAACCAAAACCCAGGGCTCAAAACAAGGTGGATGCATCCTGGGGTGGAGAGTTTCTTCAGACCACACTCCCACTCACCATGAAAGCTGTAGCTTTACATATCCTTTTGTCAGTGGCTGACATTCATAATATTTTGATTGCTTTGGCTGTGGTGGCATCAGATAGCTTCTTAGAATTGATCTTGACTGTTTTAGACTTTCTTGTGGGATGTCTGCACTGATCAGGTGGCTGAAACCCTAAAAACTGAACTAATGTCAGCCAGGCTCACTGTCTCAGCAGCGTAGCAGGATCCCTGAAATTCAGTCACTGTTTGCTTGAATGATGGACTACCACTTCTCCCACTTTTTTTTCTTGTGTGATAGGATGTACAGGGTTCCCATCATTATGGAGAACTACTTTCTTTGATAGGACATGCAGCCTGTGAAAGTTACAATGTTACATTCAACATGTTGCAAAGACCTTTAAAAATGGGCTCTTGTGCAAACTAAGAGCTGTCCAATGAAAGGAGTTACCTCTATCTCTCTGCTGATACAGGCTGAAAGAGTGCGCTTGGTGGAACAGTGTTGCTATTTTCTTAAACATGTAAAATCTGGAGGAACATGTTGAATCCCTGTAGTCTAGCCATCTGACATAGAAGATGCTAAAGGCCTTTGGAAGTCTGGTTGTAAATAGGGTTATTTACCCTCTCCTACCTCTCAGGATAGAGTGCTTTTCAGAGCCTTTGAGGATGCCATATCTTCAATGGGTACGGAATTGTTTTGTTAAATATTGTGAAACCATGTAACAGTCAATGTGTGATGTAAGGAATGTGACCTTGAACTGCCATTGAGGATGTCAAATTTTCTGGAAGAAGCTTTTCCTTTTCCTTCTACTATTAAACATCATCTGTGTAGTAGAGCTGTGCTGTAGCATTGTTCATGTTGACATCCCAGCCTATGGATGGTTCAAGTCCATGCTTTCACCAAACACCTAGGAAATGGGCATTCACTAGAGAAAGTAAATGCAGTGAAGGCTTTTCTTGCCCTTCTCTTGCAGAAAATAGATTGACCCAAACAGCTCGTGAGACTCTGTAATCCCACTGTTGTTTTGCCAGGCTATCAGTGGGATTTTTTCATTGTTATGTGCTCATCATTCGGAAGCTACGTGACCGCGTTACGAATTGTCATATTTGTTGGGTTTAGTGGGACTAATCATTAAAGAGTTGGTTTTTTTTTTTGCAATATCCTATAAAATGTGAGTTTCAAATGTGTTTGGATACATCAGTTCTAAAGGAGGTGTGGGATTGGTTTAGCTTCAGCTGTGAATAGAAAGGATTGTTTTGTAGTGTAAGAACTAGTGAGGTTTTAAAGAAATACTCTTAGCGTGCAGCCAGCACAGCTGGGCTGTGTTTGGCCTCTGCTTTCTTCAACTGTGTTTGGTTTCTTGCACGTGTGTGGGTATCAAAGGTCTGCTCTGCAGAGAAACTTGCACTAAAAGTTTTCTTGACTTCACCCAACCAGGTGTGTAAAGACATCCAAAGTTTTCATAGTAACACTTGTTCTCCTCTGAAATTTGGTTTGGATTCAAAGCTTACATTTTTTCTGTAGAAACCAAACAGGTCTCACTTGCTTGGCCATGCACAATGTTGGAAGGACTTCCAAGGTGAACCCTAACAGTTGTTAGATAGCCAGTGCTAACAGGGGGTTCGGGTACAGATTGGGAGTTCTTTGTGTTACTGATCTGTAAATTACTACAGTTGGATGTGTTTTTATTATTGGTACATGAAACAGCTATAGAAAGGCAAAACCTTCTGCTGACTTATGTTGTATGATCTTGATTTCCAATACATTAGTTTGTTGCGGTTTTATATATAAATATAGCAGAAGAAAGAAGTAAGAGATATCACAGAAACCTGTAGTCGTTCAGTTGTAACTAAATAGTTTGAATGTGTTGTTTACTATGACTTTTATCTTTCAAAAGTACATCAGTTTAGTGAACCCTCTTAAGTCTGTTGCACATTTGGTGTGCATAGTGTGGTGTATACTATCTACTGAACTCTGAATATTCTTTGTTTTATATTTTCAACCTTCATCTCTTAAATCCAAACTGTAACCCACTGTCCCTTTTTATAAACCTAAACAATGCAGCAGTCCCATTGTGGGTTACATATACTATATCTTGACATAACTAGAGTATGGTTAAATTCAAATAAAGAATGTAAGTAGGCCTCTAGAAGCCAGCAGTTTCTGCTATCTTTTCAGATCTTGGAAAGTTTTGATTCTTTATGGTCCAGTAAATTCAGATGAGACTTTTCCAAGTGACCAGTGCTAGAAGTGAAACAAAAAAATAAGACAATTCTGTATACCTTCCTTTCAACCTATTCGGTCTTTTATGACACCATACATTCAATATAGTAAGCAAGCCAAGGAAATACTGAATTCCTAATGCAAAAAATAGGGGAATTTTCTCAGTCTCCTATTAACACTGTGTAGATTTTTTTTAAATCCGTGATTTGTAAGTATGTGGGTGATTCTCTGAGAGGGGCAGTAGCACTTGTAAAATTTTCTCCAGATACTTCCTACCTTATGGGTTATCATCTCTAATCATCTTTGTGTGTTTAACTTACGGGGGAGCTCGTTTACCATCCTTGATTTTTTTTTTATTTATTTGATTTATTTTTTTTAAATTTATTGCCAGGATTGGGAAATAGATCCATGTGAAAAACCCTGAATTTCAGTCAGTCCCAAAAGATGTGGGTATTTGTATTTGCTGGGCTGTTAGGCCTTCAGCTTCTTCAAATCCAGCGCTGTATAAACACACAGGTAGCCTCAGCTAGCGTTGAAGCACTGTAGGAACAACCTCTGTTCTCACACTGTGCTGCCCAGGCTGGTGCACTTGCTAGTCTGAGGACTGTTTTAATGTCTTTAAGTCAGTTTTAATGCTGTTTTTTCAGAGCTGAGGGTGAGGATAACCTGTTCCTTGAAGCTGAGGCTTAAGGGACTCCTTTATTTCCCAAGAAGCTTGTGTCAATGGTGTCTTTACGATACCTTCACACACACTTCTGGCACACTGTTTTCAAACCTCTTGCGTGATGTTCAGAGCAAAAGGTGGATCTCGCTGCTAGTTTGGAGCAATTGTGCACTTCAACCCTGATCTGCCATTGCAGATGCTAATGTGGAGGAACAGCCGAGTCTCCTGACCTTCCCTGCACTTCAGGATTGATTTTTGAGGTACCTGCTGAATGGAGAGCTTCAAAATGTATTTCAATTGAACCTTGATTTAGATGATTGTTCACAATGCCTTTAAAAATCAGCTTTGACCTTGATATGAAAGGGTGACAGAAATGGGAAGAATCTCTTAGATTGTTTCTAACAGTGTGAAAGTTTTAGCACACCCAAGCCTGATTTATGTCAATGGCTGGCACTGGGGGATCCCCAGGAAGCTTCTATAATCTAAAAGAACACAAGCTGCATAAATTTTTATGGAGATAAAAAAAAAAGGGGACGGGCATATAACCCCTGCCTTGTTAATATTAATTTAAAATTTTTAAAAGACTCTCAATCCATGTGAGGGGACACAGAGCTGGCTGGAAGGAATCAGGATTAGTAATACACCTGGAGCAGTGCTGGAAAGGAAGATACAGGGCATCATAGCATCCACCTGTGCTGGTGGTCTGTAGAGCTGCTCACTGTCATGGGCTTTTGAATTCTTTTTTTTTAATCAGATAATCCATAGGCTTCAGAACTGAAAATATCCTGATTATGAACAACAAAGCTAGTTTAGATCAGATGCAGAAGTTTCTGAATTTGATTTCTTTCTCTTTATGCAGAACATTTGGTAATTAAAAGGCTTATTTTCCAACTGAATGGAAATGTGGTTACTAATCAGACTTGATAATTATGAGATATTAAGTAAAATATTATTTTCAAATAGCATTAAATAACCAAGGTATGGCTTATCATTGGCTGTTTATGACAGTAGTAAGTTGTCCTTGAGTGGCTGCCTAAGCAACTACTTGTGTTTCCTCTGTTGGAGACGAGCATGCTTTGAAGACGTTTAGTGCTGTTGCACTGTGGTGAGACCATGTCTCTTTCCTGTCAAAGCATGTGTGGTCACTTGTGCGTGAATCCCCTTGTAATCTGAATATTTACTGGGAATGTGGAGTCATTAGCAAGCTGATTCTTTTGTAAGTTAACATTTGGGGATGAAAGTGTTTCTTAACATCTTAATTCGTATCTATTTGACGTTAGGACATTTGCAAGGTGTGAAATGTACCGTGCTAATATTTTTCCATTTTCTCCCTTTGGATACTCACGGGTAGATGGTCGATGTGACTGGAAATACAGCTTGGGATTGCTATAGCTACGGATTGGATCGAATGCGCTTAATGCAAGAAAGTATAAACAAGCCTGTGGCTCCAAGCAGCCAGGAGCTGCTGGGCCTCGCTCCCCATGTCCTCCTGCCAGTGCCGCGCTAGTGCGAGTCCCAGCAGATGCGAAGGCAGCAGGAGAGGTGGCCAGCAGCTCCCAATGGCTTCCCCATTGCGGCAGTCACCCCCCCGTGCTCCCCTCCCCAGTTAATCCAGCCATGTGCCTGCATGCTCAGCAAGGGGGATTACTTTAAGTCTGCATATTTTCATCTCTCCTGGGCCCAGGTCAATTTACTGGCTGGGCACAGTGAGATAGAAACAGATTGGTGTGGTGCGGAAGCAGGCAGCTGAACTTTCATAAAAGGCAAGGCATCAGTCTGAGATGTTACCGTGTTTACAGGTTCTCCTGCTGGTAAATCAGAGGAAGCTCAGGCAAAATAAAAAGATGATTTTTCTTTTTTCCCTTCTGTGTGGCAAGGTGATTATATTTAAGAGAAGTGAAGGAATTTCCATCGTTGCAGTGATACCATATGAGAACCCGCTTAGCACTGAATAGTGACAGGAAATGCTGAAGTGGAAAAAATATTTTCATCCATCTGTACTAATCTTCTTTTACTCCAAGATTTAGTGGGGCAGGAGGAAGGGGGGAGGATGAGGGAGAGGAATCAGAAAAATCTTAAAAGCTTGGCTTAAGCTTTTAGCTTTGCCAGCTCATTCCCCAGTCAACGAAGGAAGTGCCAGTCTTCTGCATTTGTGGCAGGGATATTGGGATTTTATTAATTTCAACAGTGATGCCTACAGACTTTATTACCAAAATAAACAACAAAATAAAGATTTTTGAAATATAAACTGAGGAAGGAAAAAGTCATAGCTGAACAGAACTTTTTTAAAAGACTGGAATGCACAGTGTACAACTGGAAAAAGCATAAATTAGTAACTTGCTGGTGACAAACAGTAAAAGTAACCAGGTTATTTCTGCTGCTACATAATTTATGTCTTGTTATGCCACCAAGTCTGCGATTGCCCATGCTATTCTGAACTGCACAGATCTTTCCACCTCCGGAACCCTGCCAAACTGATAACAAGCACAGAAGGATTTAAATGCCATGACTTACTGTCTTTGCTTTTACCCTGTTAGACATCACATTTTCAAGGACTTTTTCAGATAGTAAAACCTAGAGCATTGTACTCTTTATTTGGCATTGAATCAATCTGAAAGTCGCACGCTTGCTCACACAGTAATAGTCTTTCCCACCATCACAAGGCCATCCTTGCAGCCATGAGGAAGCGCGACGGCTCAGTGCAGCATGTGCAAATCTTCTCTCAGAGCTGCCATTTCCTGTTCAGAACCTTCAGCAAAGAAGCAAAAGCAAAAAAAATAGGATCCTTGGAGAATCTGTTGATACTTAAGAAGGATCGTGTTGCTGTGATATATAATGCATGGATAACAAAATTGCTGGGAAAGAAAAAACCTTGATAACAGACAACTTTGCAGAAGTCAGCCTCTCTTCTCCCTCAGGGTGGGTCAGCTAAAAACATTGCCGTGTTTTTCTACTTAAAGGAAGGCCCAGGCAAAGAACCAGAGGTAGGACAACAGGAACAAAAACATCCTTTTGAATTAATCTTCAGCAAAATAAGCCACCATGCCATAAAATATATTTTAAATGTTGTTTTAGTTTGGATTTTTTCCTCTTTCCACATCTCTGCTCCTTTATTAATGTTAGCTGTGGGGGATTTTTCTGCATTCCATTCTCTGTTGCATGTATTTCACTGGATATCTCTGCCTCCTCTTTCCTTCTGGGGAGGAACACAGAAAGATGTACCTTGAAATTCAGCTTTGAGGCTCCCGAGGTCCTTTTTGTTCGAACAATGGGTAGAATTTTTTTCATCCCCACTAACTAAGAAGTGAAATAATGGCTCAGATTTAATGGAACAAAATAGCACAGTAGAAACATCGGTATGACACATTTAGACAGAGATAATAAAGCAGCGAGGCAGCGTAACAGCTAGCCACACTTTAGAGGTAAGAAACTTGAATTACATGAATGTGGAATTAGTACAGATGGGTTTTGTGGTGATTTGCTTTTCAAAAAGTCAAGGAGTTGCTAAACAAGACTTCTGTATTTTCCCACCTGCAGTCAGTGTTTCAGCTTGAGGATTCTAGCATCTGAAGCCACCTCAGATTGTGCCTGTAGACCTGAGAGGTCGTATTGGCAAAATCTGTTACTTTGTGTTACTTGGTTCAGTTGCAACCTTTAAGTAACATAAGATCATTCTTTTCATCAACATCATTAATGTAACATGGCTTTACCCGGGCGGCTTTGATACAAGGCAGAATAATTTAGAATAGGTTATGTACTAACGAAGTGAGCTGATCTTGGTGCTTTCTGAACTCCCAGGAGCATGAGACTTTGCTGTGCAATGGCAACCCCATTAAAAAAGGGAAACTTCCATGTGGCAGTGCCTGTTGGCAAAGCAGAGTCCTGGGACCGAATTGATTTTGCTGCACTGCCTCCTGGTTTGTGAGTTGGCATTGCACTGCTATTAAGATACCCACAGTTTCAGGGCACAAAGGAAATGTCTTTTCCAGTTCTGTCTGTGTGGTTGGAGACCTATACAGAAACATTTCTCACTTTCATGCAATAATACCTGCTGGTTAATTTGCCTTGGCTTTAAAGGTGTCACTGTTTAAAGTGTTGTTATCATGGTGACCCACAGGTGATGAGCCACACTTTCCAACTCTGTATTTTCATATTGTTTGGTGCAGTAAAAATCCTATCTGGCATAGGACATAGAATTGCCCTGTGTTTCCCTTCAACTCGCTGCTTCGTCAATCAACTGGTCCTACCTGACTTGTTTTCTAAGAAAATAGAAATACCATGTTTTTCTTTGAACATTTGAAGCTGCAATTGTTGTGCTTATTGTTACTTCCTCCCTGAAGAGGAACGCAAAGAAAATTGTCTTGAAATCCGGTTGTGAGGTACCTGTAGTCCACCAGTGGGTCACTCACTGCGCCTAAGTGCAGCAGGGGAATATTGAGCAAGGCATTTAGGATCTTTCTGATTCCTACGTTTTCAGAAGAATAGGAATAGATTGCTTGGAGAGGGGCTCTGGACTCCTCCTTGTTAGAAGCTAGCACAGGCAGAGCAGTCAGGTGTCTTTCTGAAGGGTACAGGTATAGTGGATCCTTGCTTGGGGCTGGATGCAGATTACATGACCTCTTGAGAGCCCTTCCAGTCCTGTTGGTCCGATTCTACATCAGCAAGGAAAGGCTTTTGTCCTTTTTTCTTTATTTTATCCTGGGAGGCTATTGGCTCCTTGGGACAGGGGTGCTGACTTTTCTGCTTGTTTTTGTTGCCCAGAGAAGTGGGGGTGCCATCCTGAGAAGGCTAAGACACCCCTGCAGTGCAAATAACACCTACAGCAGACATGCATTTAGTCATTTAGAGACTAGATCTTACTGTCTCTTCAAACATTGCTGATGTCATCACTCCAGCCTACCATCACTGCCTATCCTCCTTTGGGTGCCTCTCAGAGTTCTTGGAGCAAAACTACTGTCATACATTCAGGACTTTAAAATCTGGCTGTGCAGTAGTAAGTGCAATTGCATTTGGCAGAAATTGTGTTCAGGACAGAAACAGAAGGAGACATTTGGGTTTTGTTTTGTGGTTTTGGTTTGCTTGTTGTTTGTCTTCTATTCCAAACCTATGGCAGGTGAAATAATTATTTGGGGAGGTGTGTGTGTGTGATATCAGCCAGGGAAAACAATCTTGCTAGTAATTGGCAAGTTGTCTTTGATTAAATCACTGTTTCCAGTATTTGCTAGCTTTTTCTAAAAGCTTTGTGAACCTCTATTCTGATTTCTTTGGATTCTAATCTGAGTCTTTGTGCTTTTGGGACAAATAGTCTGAAGGTTGATGTTTTGCCAAAATGAACATTAGAGTACTTCCAAAACGAATTAAAATGAGAACTAACGAAAGCCACTTTGCTTCTCAATGAGGAGTCTTTCAAAGAATGTAATGAACTTCAATACATAGTAATTTTCACTTTAGTTAATTTGATTTAACTTGACTTGAATGAGGCTGCACAGGCAAGCACCAAGTCACATTGATTTTATGTGGGACTCAAGCTCATTAAAAAAAAAAAATACTTGCAAAACTGCTAAGGGTGCATTTGAAAATGTTGACTGCTCTTGTCCTTGGCTTAAGAAGTACTTCAAAAATATCATATTTAGCTTTCAGAGCACCTTTGACATTTAAGAGGAGTTTAACAAATCTACTTCTATTTTAAGATTTTCTTTCTTATTATTATGGGGCACGTCACGGTCACTCAGAAGCTGATGATGCCACCGGCTTGGAATTCAGCTCCAAAAGCTGTATCCTCCGCATATCAAAGGAAGTTATCCTCAAGTGTGGAACATAGTTAAGTTGCTGGAAGAAAGATTGTAAGAAAGTCTCGGTACAACTTCTTTCCTTGTGCTGGTAAAAATTAGCTGGGTTCTGGTTTGTTTATTTACACCATGGATGGAGATACATCTCCATATCAATGTGTAGATGTCCCATCCGCTTTATATTTGTGTGGTTTGTAGGCGTATGGTAAACCTTTTTCACCCTTCTGTTACTGTTGTTACAATTGGTTTAGTGTTTCTAATAGTCTTTGTGTGAATTGTGTGTGAACTACAATAGAAATTCACAGAGCTACGACTGCTGCATGAGAGAGTTAAGGAGGAAACGAGGAAGAAGTAAGTATCACAGCAAATGAAGTTTGTGGTAGTGTGTGAAATAAGACAGGAAATAGAGTTAGCTAACAGTTGGCCATAGATAATTAACAATCGGTCCTGCACATGGCTGGAAGGACATGCTGTTAATTACTAATTTTTTTTCCAAGGTACAGAGCATCTGCTTTCTTTGTTTAGTTTTAATAGTCAGTGGTTGACAGAACACCTTCTGGGTTGTTTGTTTTGATCCCTGAGATACTCAGCAAAGTCATTTCTAGTCTAATAAACCATGTATCTGGATGCAGTGACCTGAGGATTATTGGTAGGTTGTTACTCTTTCTAGTGTTGTTTTCAATGGCAGCCACAACAGGTTGGGAGGTACCTTGAGAGGTCATCTTAGCCATTCCTGTGCCAGAAGGTTGGACCTTTATCTGGAAAGCATTCCTGACCGACAGACGTGCCCACCTGAGCTCCAAAGATGGACATTCTGTAACTGCTCAGGTATTTCTGATGTCTGATCTAAATCTGCTTTGTTGCAGTTTAAGCTCAATATAAGTGTTATCCTTAGGATTTGGGGAGAGAAATGTGATGACTCTTCTATACAGAAAGCTTCCAGTTATTTGGAGACTCTATTCAGTCTTCCAGTATGTAGACCTAAATTAAATAGATCTTTCAATGTCTCCTTACATCCCTATTACCCACCCCTCTGAACTCTTTCCAGCCAAGCAGCATCTTAGCTTAGAGGCATCAGACCCTCCCGAAAGAGTTCCTCCCCAGCCCTTTACCCACATTTCGTGCAGTTGCTTACACCACCCAAGCTGAGTATTTTGCTTTTGTCCTTGTTGAGTTCCTTCTTGTTTTGTATCGCTCTCCAATTTCAGATCACTTGAATTTTCATCATGACTCACGCTGTTTGGGACACCCTCCCACCTTTAGACTGTTTGCAGACAAAGTATTTTCCTTATTGTGAAATACTGCTATTATATACTGCTAGTAAGTGGCTGTTCCCTGAAACCACGCCAATAGAAGACTTGGTCCAGCTGGCAAAAGCACAGCCTCCTAGCAGGCCAACATTTCTTTCTTCCCCAGAGAACTGTTGCCCTCCTAATATGTTGAGGCTTAGAGAGTTTGAATCTGATCCTTCTGACCTTTCCACAGGTTTAGCTGTATATATTTGTTAGTGGTCTAACTGGAATTGGTGAAGGCTCTTCTTTGCTTAAATACACCTATAAACTAGTATATAGGACTGGTGCTTAAATCATGTGCAAGGGGCTGTACATCTGGTTTTGGTATATCTGCAGTTTTTTCTGCTGATAATGTTGGGATGGATCAGTTGTATAGATCTGTGCAGGGCTTGGCTAGGTTAAGTCACCTGTCCTTAGAGTGTCTCCCCATTTTGCCCCTTCTCTTGAACAGATGTTTCAGTCTTCCGTTGAGAGTCGTGGCCCATAATTGTCCCATCTATCACTGCACTTGCTACATAGCTAGCAGTCCTTAGGGTAACCCACATGTGTGTGCCTTCTCAAGTCTCATGTTCCTCTGTTTTCCCCTTCTCCTGCATGGTACCCTAGGTGTCATTTTTGGAAAATAGAAAATTTTGTTTCCTTGACAGTGTAGGGAAATTATCTTTAGGAAATCATGTTCAAGACACTCTTGGAGCCGAGAAATCTTTCACAGATGATTACTCATTAAAACAATTTAGCATTTAGTCTTAAAATTCACTTCATCATCTGTAAATGAAAGAACTGAAACATACAGAATGTGTGTTAGCTTGAAGCACTCCTTCTGGGGAGTTGGGCTCTTGACATCAATGTGAATTGAGATGGGCCCCTTAACTGTAAAACACAAAGGTGAAAAATATCAAATGGGCTTTAATACAGCGCCTTCCCTATGTGCTCCTTTGTCACTCGTAAGCTTTTATTGTGTAGCATTTGCACTTGTAAATGCCACGTTGCTACATGAATATGAGTCTTCATACTTTTAATTTGTAAGCAAATGTCTCTTCTTGATAATGCCAGGGGAAATGTTTAGAGACAGCTCCTTTACCACCATAAGCACACTCCCTGCCAGCGGAGTTCTTCCTCAATGGGACTGCAATGAGCTCAGACAAGCAAAGAGTGTGTGGGACTAGGTACTCCCCCAGCTCCCTACAAGGCAACACTGAGAGGAGGAGGGATAAGATTTAGTTAGGCATCTTCAGTTAACACTGGACTGATGAGGTGGCAGAGAGCAAGTAACCATGATCTGGTTCTGTGCTTCATGATGGAGATGGAGTGATAAGCAAAATACCTGAGGTTGGTCTATGATTGCCACCAGTTGGGAGACAAAAAGGAAAAAAAAAAGGTATTCAAAACCAAACCAACCAGAAAAACCCCAAAACCTTGAGCTCGAGTATTCATTTAGACACTCTTAAAAGCAGATTAAAATAACTTTGTGACGTGACTGAGAGATTAGACAAAGTTGTTATCTGGGAAAAGCATGTTTAATAGATGTTAAATGAGACAGTAAAGTAATTGAAAACACTCCTCATAAATTTAATTTCTTAATTTAAAATAATGATAGAAATTGCTTAAATAAAAACTATAAGAAAATCTACTGGAATCATCAAATAATGAAAAATGTAAATATAATCAAGAATCTAATAATTCCAGGGCTTTACCAGTGGCTTAAGATGGATTGGGTTTGCAATATTTACTATTTTTAGAGCCTGTAGAGTAGCGCTCATTTGCCCGAGTACTTCAGTTACACCAAACCCCCATAGGTTCCAGGCCTTTTTATGCTAGGGTTTTTTTCAAATTATAGTAAAATAGCAGGTATGATTAGTAAGTGGAATTGTTGGAATTTCAGCTGTAATTTATAGATGAGGCTTGTGAATATGAGAATGGACAGAGTCTCAACTCTGTTATTGTAATTAGTCTTCAGAAGTGAGCCCTGGGATGCTGCGTAGCCCAAATCAGCACTTTTTGCCTGTCTTGCTTTCTTCTCTTCCTGGTGACTGAAAGAGGCCCAGGTGAAGCAAGGTACAGCATATTGTGTAGACTTAGCATATAGCATATATCCAGACTGTTACAAAACCAAACTACACATCAAGTCCAACCCCCCGGCCTCTCTCTGCCTGGCAGACAGACATGGGTGGTAGGGCACAGCACATCTGACTTGATTACTGGCAGCCTGTCATTGTACCGAAACATGTGTCCGTCTTTTTCCTGAAGGGCAATGCTGTATCTTGAAAAAAAAATGTGTTTGAAACTGGCAGCTGACAGTTCCTATGTTGAAGAAACAATTAGCACACAGCAGCTGATGGATTTTCCCATAGCTGTATATAGGTTACTGACCACAGACGTTTGGATCATGATGGTATGACAGAGGGATCCTGAATGTCATCAAACTTTGGATGGGGTTCATAGTACGACGAAGAATAAAACCCACACATTCTAATGTAGTAATTCTGTTAGTAATTAGATGGGAATTAAGTTAACTGTTACTAAAAATTTGTAGAAATACCTGCCAGCTCTGGTGGTGTCACGTATTGGGAATCAGGCCTCCAGTACTGCACAGAACAATTTGTGATCTGCATATATAAAATCTCAGTCTCAATTTAGTAACTCCACTTACTCAATTTAGTAAGCTCCCTCACAGTGCCACAAACCAGTTGAGCGTTTTCTCAATGCCTTTTTGGCTATGACAGCCGTGCAAAGTGCAGACTCTAAAATCAGAGAGGGTTTTCTTCCTGCTCAGAGGAAAGGCTGCTGCCTTCAGCCTGCACAAAGTTAAACTGGGAGTGGAAATGCAAGAGGAAAAAATCTATAGGGCAATTTAATGGTAAGTGCTGACTTGGAGCAGCATCAACATTATCACTTAGAGCTGAGGGATGGTCTCCAGAAAATCTTCCATCCTGCTGTTATAAATTCACTGTAATGAACAGCAAACAAAAGGTTGCAAAGGATGGTTGTGACTGATTGCTGACAAAGTTGCGATGTACTGCAGCCGGCAAGGCTCCTGCTGGTAAAAGACATAATATGTATTGCCACAGGTCATATAATGGTAAATGAACACTTACTGCCTCTGTGGCAAGCGGATTGATTGCTGTGTCCACCTCTGAACAGGTCTGGTTTTGTTTTACAAGTGAATGTAGTTGTCCCTGCTGTGTTGAAGTCAGAAGATGAGTTTAAATACACAGAGCTCAAGGCAAAGACGGTAGTGATGTGCACAGGAGCTACTTTCAGCTCTTACAAAATTACCTGTCATGCATTTATATATATATATAAATAAATAACTGCATCTGAATGTACATTATTTTTGTCTTCAAATGTGATTTTACTTTTCACAAGTCAAAGTACCTATAATGTTATTCTAAGATAAAGGCAACATTTGATTGCTGGGCACTGACTTCACACCATAACCCATGGTCTGATAAAAAGGTCTCTGTTGGTAAATGCCACTTAGCATTCTTTATACATTTTAGCTTTCTATAGACAGTTGAGAAAATTACAAGTGCAGGAAAGCCCACTTTAAAAGATTTTCAGTTTGGAGCCTGAGAAACAGGTCTTAACTAAAATGCTACATCCATTGCCTAAAATAAGTATTGGAGTACTGATACAATGAGCGTTCTCTGCTGCGCAACCGGGCAGGAAGGGTCCCATGGCCTGAGAAGGGATGGCCAGTGAGACTTCTGGGCTGTGGGCGAGACGGGTGTGCCTAAATCAGCGCAAGGTCTGCTACCTCACAGTTTCATTTTGGGGTTTTCCCATTTGAAATAATAATCACTCATTGGGCCAAATATGTGTGGCAGTTACTCTCCAGCTTTAGATTCAATATTAGGAAAAATTTCTTCTCTGAAAGGGTTGTCAACCATGGGAGCAGGCTGGCCAGGGATGTGGTTGAGTCGCCATCCCTGGAGGGACTTGAAAGATGTGTCGATGTGGTGTGGAGAGACACGGCTTAGTGGTAGATTTGGCAGTGCTGGGTTAATGGTTGGCCTTGATGAAGTTAAATGTCTTTTCTAAACGATTTTATGAATCTAAGATAGTGCTTTTGCAAAATTCTTAATTCATCTTTCTTCCAGTACAGAACGGAAAGTATTTTCAACTCTTCGGGAAATGCAGTTTTTGTTTTCCTGCCAGCCACAACTGTAACTTCTGGCAAGAGTCAGTTTGGACTCCAGTCAGCACCACGATCAGGGAAAACAGAGAAGTGGCCTGAAGCTAGTTCTGCCACCCACCTCCAGAGCTGTGTCAAGCATGCTGGGACCTAAGCCCTGCGTGTGTTTTGCATGTGCTCCCCTTAATTATGTCTGACAGGGCGCTGAGAGATAGCATGTTTTGATGGAAAAGATTTTCTTAGGACACTCATATACATTTTTTTTTCCCAGTTGAAGGCATCCATGCATATTCTTCACATGTTTCTTCCTATGCATATATACAAATACATAATAAGTATCCTGCAAATCCAATGTGCTTGCAGAGATTGTTTGCAATGAGCGATTCTGGTTTGAGAATTTTTGTTTTCTCTAGAATGGCTTGCTCAGGACTGTGCGTCATGTTCTCACATGCTAACATGAAGGTTATCTGCCTTGCACAAGTATTGCTTGGACTCAGGCAAAAATAGCCTAGCACTGAATTACCAGGGGTGTATAAGCAGCTGATGCCCTCACAGTGTCACTGGAAAGTAGTCTTTCTTCAGAAACTCTGTCTGCCAAGTCATTTTAAAATTGTGTTAGGTAAGAACCATGAGCTACGTGCAAGTATTTTAAATTTAATTGCTTTATGTGGAACAACTCCTGCAAAATCTGTCTTGTAGGAAACTGCTAGTGAACGATGTGAGGGAGTGGAGCCTTGAACAGACCAGGGCAACCTTTAGAACAAAACCAAAGCAAAACACATGCTTGCCTGGATCTGTGTCAGTGGGAGGCCGCTGTGACCCTACAGCAGTTAATTTGTTTAGTGTGTTGCTGCTGCTATGCTAATTAGATATGTCTTGACCCAAGAGACTATCAGTTCCAAGTTTCAAAACTCTTTTTAAATTTTTTTTTTTAAGAAAGAGAATGAAGGCAGATGAAAATTTCTTAAGAGTGTAGAGTCCTGGGCTGCCTGTGTGTTTCTCTGTGCTTTTGGCTTTTGCAGGCACTACAAAGCTCCTTTTTCTTTTTTATGCAAAACACTGTGGTAGCACTAGGTCAACCTCAAAAGCACAAAATGAACAGAACTGTTCTAAATAACAAGGTTTTCAATGCTTAAAAGGAATTATGAGTTTTGATGAGCACAGGCCTCTGCTTGCAAGCTGCATGTTCTAAAGGGATCCTTCAGAGAGGTGGAAGAAGAGGGGGGATGGAGCCCACTGACTTTTCCAGCAGGTAGGGTAATAGGTTAGGCTGATGAAACCCCAGACTGATTGCTGGTTTAAGCATGACATTTGGGCTGGGGGCAGGTACCCGCTGTGATTTGCAACAGGAGCATGTTTATTCAAAGAGCAGGATACTTGTTTATGTATATAACAGACTTGATTTAACAGGCTTGTTTACTAGTTATGAATAGTCATCAGTTGGTGTGCATGGAACAGGTAGGGAAGTAAATTATTCGGAGAAATTGGGAAAGTCTGTGAGATCCATCCTTAACAATTCAGTTTCCAGAGACCAAATAATTAGCTCTGTGCTCAGAAATAATCTCAGGGAAAAAAGTCACTGCCAAGTGTGTTTTACATAGCTTGTCTCTCCTTGGCAAAACCTTACGTGGTCAGTCCAAACACCAAAGAGCAAAATCCTTTGGACTTGTTACTTCTTTTCAGCAAATAATTCTCCTATATCTGGGTCATTTTGGGTTTATTTTTTTGATGTCCTACTGTTGGGCTTTCTGCTTCTCCTTCTGCATCGCACTTAGAAAACTGTCAGGCAAACATCACTCCAGTATGAGACTGTGGATGTTTTTTTGTACGAGTACTCTAAAATAGAATGACTTTTGAACTACCCCAGGCTGGTGTTGCTAGAACTGGTTTTCTTTCAGGATGTCAAACTGTGGTTGTTGGCAATGATAAACCCTCCTGACCGGTTCAGACCACGACAGGCAGCGTACCTTCTTGTGGACATTGAATGCAGATGCAGGCAGAATTTGCCCTTGTTCTTGCATGCTAAAAATTTGCTATTTGGATCTGTGAGTCCCTGGTTCAGGCCTGTAGGCGTTGTGCTTTGTGTTTGTCATGGAAGACACTAACCCACAGTTGTGCTTTGCTGTGTAATGCTGTGGTGTAAACGTGGAGCAATATGTAGTATTGTGGCTTTTTGCCCCAGTGTCGCCCCCATCTGCTTTCTGAACCTTATTGCTTTAGAGCACCTCCTCTTGCTCAGTGTACTGTCTAACAGTGCTGCTCCAGGAAGGGACTCCATAGCCTCATATCCAGCTGGGTTTTGGAAGAACAGCCTTTGAGCTGGTCAGTCTTAATTTATGCGAAGGACTTGGCCATGAGAAAAGCTCCCTCCATAAAACACACTAGCAGCCATTGGTTGCCCTGCCTGTTGGAGGCAAGCGTGAGGCGAAAATGAAGCCAACTACAACTGCAGTAGTAGTAATTACCTAGATGCTTGTTTTACCATGCAGCAAGTAATGAAGTCAGGGACGGTAATGTCACATCAACTACATTACCTCATTTTCTTCTCTTGCAGACACAGGGAGGTTAAAAATAATGAGCCTGTCTGCCTCTCCCCATACCCCTGAGCACACTGAATCACAAGCACCTTCTTTCTAAAACAAATTTATTTCTTGCTGCCTCCTTCCCAACAAAGACTTGCCGGTGATGAATACCAGACTTCGCAGCATATTTGTCAAAGCGGTGCACCTGTGAGGGTTCCAGCACAAGATAAATTTTGGCAGGCCGAGGGAGTAGAGGGATGTACTAGGCGAGGAATAAATCTTTGTGTGTTATGCCAGACTGCGAATGAGCGTTCTCCTCCCAAGAATCGCCCCTCTGACAAGTTATGATAAATTACACTCTTTGTTGACACCTTCATCGTGTTATTTATGGCTCATTAATTGAACCGAAAAGGAGACTTGTAGCGCAGCAGGGGCATTGTACAATGCTTTTCCAGTAGGCTGGAACTCAAACCAAAGAACAAAAAAAGGGGAAGAAAAAGGTAAAGTAATGCACACATGTGGTATGCTTCACAGAAGAGAGACAGATGCTGTGAGATACCAGTCCACAACTGTAGCAAGTGCTTTGTGTCCTCTCGGAAGCATTCATCTGGTCCTCCTGGATGTCCCAATGTCTTGTTCTTTCATCTTTAGTTGTTGTACCTCTGCTGTTCTGTATGCTGCTGAAGTGTGGAACTGTCAGTCCCATATGAAGGCATGTGTCCAGCCTATTGTTCTGGACTTGACCATCCCGCACAGACCCTAGTGCTCGGAGGGAAATTCTGACGTGACAGTGGGCGAAAAGGAATGATGCTGATGTGACACTGAAGAGCTCTAGCATTTCTGTACCATCACAAAATGCTGCTCCTTTTGGTCAATAGATGCCGCATTCAGAGATGCACTTGTCTGGGGAGCCTTTGTGGATCCTAGCTCTCTTGTCACTGCTAAGGCTAGGGCTTTTGACCAAACATCCTCTGTGGCAGTATGGGCGGGCATTTTCTCTGAGTAGTGTAAACAGGAAAGGGAGAGGTACAGGATCTGAGCGGGTGGCTGTCTACACTTGTTATGCAAGAGCAGTCCGCAGGAAACGTAGCTGAAAGTCATTGTGTGGGGGGTGATAAAAGAAAGAACAGAATCTTCAGTGGATGAATACTGAGGCAGATGAGCTGGCTTTTATGAAGAGTTGTAGACTTTCAAGACCTAGCTTATTAGAACAATTTCCGATGTTAAACAGCTCAGCACCAAATCTACAACTCTTCATAGAAGCTAGCTCATTCTGACTAGAGGAGCATTTATTGTGTATTTTGAGACAGGAGTACCTTCAAAGCCTGCCTAAGAACGTATTGTTTTCCTGTCAAAGGGTTCCAAGATACCAGCTCAGCTCCTCACAAGAGAATGCCATCTTGAAATCTCATGTTTCCATAGCAGTAGAAACAGGCACTGACCGTTTGGGCTCCTCTCTTCCGAAAGAGTTGGGGCCCTTCTGGAGTGGGAAGCCTGTGAGTTTCTTAAATTGGTCAGACAGGTCCCTTGGTAGTATAGTCTGAAAGAGGGAGTAGTTGGGCTGGGTGACATGAGATCTGAGATTTGCTTCAGTGTAGCAGCTTAGTCAGCTCTGTGCGCACAATCAAACTCCTCCCTCTTCGGGGCTTTGGTGTGTGTCTCTTCCAGGTGTGAAATAAAGTTTTACTTTTCCCTTAGAGAGAGATTGAGGATGTGATTCTGCAGGGACAGAATTTAATCAGGTAATGTTGACCATGCAAATGAATTCTTCTGACAGATTTCCAGTCCCCTGGGTGAAACAGAGGTGTCCCAGGGTCTAGGGGTGACCCCTCCTGCATGCCATTCTGCCAGCAGGGAAGGAAGGTGCTGTGTTTTGCCCAGCTCTTGGGAGCTGATACATGGTTCCCACATGTTCATGTCCCTCCCCACCGCTCCTCGGAAGCCGGGTTATGTCCCTGATTGAATTGTGGGGAACTGTGCTCACAGTCTGCAGGTGTTCTTTTAACTGCTGTACTCGGTGTGCAGCCTGTAGCAGGGCCACCTAACGCAAACTGCCTTCCTGTGCTCTGCCCGAGCCTACGTGCCCTGGATCCGGACGCAGCAGGTGTGCCGTGGGCACTGTGACTTTGGAGCTGGTATGGAAACAGGATAGCAGCGTGTGGAGGCATGGAGACCATGGAGACCCGCCTCGCTGCGCAGCTGGCCCTTTGCTCCCTGCGGAGCCTGCTCTTCTCCGCGGCTGTGCAGCTCCCTGTGCGGGCAACCAGAGCAGCACCCGCCTTTCGCCCTCACGTTTGCTTTCTCTCTCCCGTTTATGCGTGATGTAATGAAAGCGTTAGTGCGGTGCGGTAGCGCCGTGCGGCGGGACGGGGCCGTGCTCTCTCTCACCCCTCCCGGGGCGTTCCCGCCGGCGGGCAGCGCGCCGGGTCGGCCCCTGCACCCTCTGCCACGGGCCGGGCGCGCGGCCGGCACCCGCGAGCTCTGCGCACAGCGCGCGCTCGCAGCGGAGCCCGCGCCGGGACCGCACTGGCACGCGAACTGCCCTTCCCGCCTTCGAGAGCGGCCGGCCAATCAGAGGCTCCGCCGCCGCCCTGGCCGCCCTCCTGAAGGGGTGCTGAGGCGGGGCCCGGAGTGCCTCCCGGTCAGCCAGCTGCTCGCCTCAGCTCGGCTCGGCCTGCCCTGCTCCCCCGCGGTGGCCGCTCCTGTGCGGGAGAGGCTTGCCTGATGCCCGCGCCACGTTGTGTTGTGCGTGGAGCTTCTTCAGCTTCTCCCCGCCGGCAGCAGCGCGGCTGGGAAGCGGTGCTGCAGTGGTGCCGTTTCTCTGAGCAGCTAATTCCCATCTGCAGATCTGCCTGGTAATGGATCCTGGCGTTTCCTTTCCCTGTAGGTTTTTTAATTCCTTTCTATGCGGGTTTAGTAAAAGCAATATAATTGGGATTGTAATCTGTAACCACGTTGAGCCTCTAGGTTTTTTTCTCCGTTCTGATCCAGTGAGCGGGGCCATTAAAAACAAGGAGCAATCAGACCCACAATGTAAGGTCTCTTGCTCCTTTTTGAATGGCAGGCCATGATCAGCGGCAACAATCCTTGTTGGTTACTTTTCTGTGCCTAATTCCTGAGCTAGGAAAATTAGGGCCACCAGTAAGGATGTGTGATAGCCAGCATAGCGCCAGGACCAAGAGCGTTTTGTTTTATCTGTTGACCAATTCCCCCAGTCCTTCCCCCACCCTGGTCCTCAAATCACTCAGCAACAAGGTAAAACCCTGAGCAAAAACTTGTGCGAACCAATCTGTTTGAGTCTGCCACCCTCTACAGCAGTAGTCACATACTGGTTTAATGGTTAAATATCAAAGAATATCTTCACAACTAGTTTTGAGCTTACATAAAACCTGGAAGGCCAGTAAACTGTTTACTCAAGGATATGTCTGGTGCTGGAAAGTATCCTACTGCCTTCTTGCTGTATATTCCTTTTTCTCATCTTCACACCCAAACCTGTGTTGCCAGAATGTTAGTAGCTGTTTCTGGAGCCAGGAAGTAGAACCTTGCAGGTTGAGTGTGAGCAAGGAGAAGGAAACCACATAGGTAGAAAAAGTCTGAGAAAAAGAAAGTAAGTAGGGAAAAAGGTGTGCTGCAGGCAACTTTCAGATGTCAGTTTTGAAACTAGCATCCCATCCTACTAGGGCAAAACCACCTCCAGCGCAGCATCCTGCTTCCCCATCGCTGTCCTTTGATTTGGAACTCGGTGCTTAGCAGATGTCTTTTGTGTTGCCATTTTGTAATTGTGGCCTTCCTCTAGCATTTTCTTCCCCGATAGCCAGCTTTCTTTTTCATTTACAAGGATATGTGTTTGGTTTTTTATAGTGCTAAACAAATAGAGCATCACAAGATTTTTCAAAGTATTAACTGATGCATCTTTTCCACTTATTAATTTTTGGTTAAAATATATTTGCAATAGTGTGGGCCACATTATTAGCAAAAGAAACAGATCCATGAAGGAGGCACTTAGACTGAAATAGACTTAGGAGCTGTTGCTTCCTCATGACTCCTTCAGTCTTCCCTGGCTGTCAGTTTTTTAGGAGTTTGACTAAGTATACTTAACAAATTTTGCTGGCTTGCTGGCAACAAGTCATGGTTATTTGTATGTGATGAAGAGCTGTAGTGAAATAATGGGCATAATCTGAAAATACTTTCTTCTTGTTTGTCACGAATTCAATCTTTCACTGCCTTAAGAGAGTTATAAAATTTCCTTTTTTTTTTTTTTTTGTTTTAAATTGATCATATTGTTAGGACATTTGAATTGATACTTTGCATATTTGCATGTGCCCATTGCTTCATTTCCAGATGTTGATACAAAGGCTTAACCATCACAGCATGCGAAGACAGCACCATCTCTTGGGCTTCAAATGCTGTAACCATGTGAGTAGGCTTCCCTGAACTAATTCTCTCAAATGAGACCATGAACTGTGAACTGAAGGTAACTCAGGAAAAACAGTTTACAGAATTTACATAGCCTAACATGCCTTTAATTCCTGGGCTACTTATAAATAAATGAGGCAGTGCTTTTTTCCACAGGCTTACGCAGCTATGGCCGTATTTCTGTGTCTGACACAAGTAGAAACAGTGTAATGCGTAGTAATGAATATACCAGAAAGAAGGGTAGTTCTGGTGTTTGTCACCAGTTTGCAGTTAAAGTTTGAAATAAAAACATTGATTTTATCCACCAAAAATTCTTTGGTGGAGGGGTACCATTTAAAAAAATTGTGTCATCCTTGATAACAAATAGGAGTAGGCAGAATCAGCAACTCCAGTCAGCTCACGGGAGGTAAGTGCCACCTGCACCAAAAAATGTTGGCTTCAGTCTCCAGCTTCCTGCACTTCTGTTCTCTGTGGATTGCAAAGCTACAGGAGAAGGGAAAAACAACTTCCAAGTCAGTCTTACATAATACTTTGTTTAGCAAGGGTTATACTAATCATGTCAATACTGAGCCTCTAGTTTTTGGTAATTACATTGAAAATGCCCAGTTTGTACATAGTAATTCCAACTATAATTACCATGAAATTATATAACTACAAATTACCCTGTCATGTGGATGGCCTAAATAAGCATGTACAGTACCTGCTCTGTGATAACAAATTAGAATTACATGGTTGGTTAACTAGCAGTAATATGAGATTTTTGAAGTGGCCAACCAAGCTGGCTAGTTATGCAGGGAGAAAGTGTGGGGTTTTTTTCCTGATGCTTCATTTAGATTTTCAAATAATAGAATATTTCTTTCCTGATACTCCCTTACTAGAAAAAAAAATCTGACTCAGTGTTTGCTTTTAAGGGACATTTATATTTCATCAAATGTTTTGCTTAATCATGACCAGTTGTTGTGTTTGTTTGCCTGGGTGCCTGCTACTGCTTGTGGGACATTGCCTGTTTGATTCTGGTTTTTTAATGATTTTTTTTTAACTGAATGTGTGAATGCTCTTCTTATCAAAGAGCATTTTGTTCATTTGCAGCAAAAAAAGTTGATGGAGAAAAAAAGAGCTAGAGATTATATACCAGTAAAACCTTTTCCTTTCGTCAGTTCTTTTATTTGAGGAAGGGAAAAAGCACATCTGAAAGTCTCATTCATTACAAAACAAGCCATTCACTGTGTCAGAATCTGCTTTCAAAACATCCGTGCTGTAAGTCTTACAGACAAAATACAAATAATATTGATCTTTCTCACTGGAACTTAATCTTTAACATGACGTGGTGGGGAAGAAAGGTACACCAAAAAACCCAGCAATGGTACTACTGGGTTATTTGAAAGCCTAGCTCTTCTAGAACTGCGGCATCTCAAAAGACAACCTAACTATCAAAGTGTACTCATGCTTTTGTATGGAGGAAGACTAGTGTTGTTAACAGACTTCCTTTATCATGAGGAGAGAGGTGCATCCTTGACAAATACCTACTTGGTGATATCTAGTTTTATACTCCATGAGTGGTGGTGTACTTTTTCTAGTGATGCAGAAACAAAGGCACCACTGGAAACGGGCTCTGCATCGCGGTGGACAAGGCATGGAGGAAGCAAGTGAGAAAACAAAACCTCCTGATTAGTGTGGAACTCTTCGATGGGAAAAGCAAGGGGGGAAATTAGGGGGCAAAGCTAGATCCTCGGGTTTGGTTTTCACTACGTGTGGATGGTGTTGCCATTAAGGCCCACGCGGTGGCAGCATGCAGAAGTTGTAGTTACAGCCAGGCCGTTTGTCTTCAAGCTGCATTTAGGGGTGACTCGCCGGAGGTGGAGGTGGAGAGGGGAAAAGAAATAAATGAATTCCTGCAATCAGAACATGTTGAGTATGGATTTTATCGTCTGCCTCGACCAGTTTTTGAAACTGGTGTGTGAGAAGACTTAATCCATCTAATAGATTTGTTTCGGTTTTACTTTGTTGTTTTTAATCTCGAGCATATGGTAATCAGAGTTTGGAAAAGACTCTGTCATTCCTAAAATTCTAATGAACCTAAAATTCTTTTATTGAAGCTTAGAACTTTCCTCTTTTTCTAGTTATAATTGAATCTTCATACAAAGGTCCTGGCAACCATTCTTCTAAACTGCAGAAGTCACCACAGAGAAATGTGTAATTGAGAATAAAATGTGTGCTACTTTTCACCCAAAGCCATAGTATTTGCAAATATGGAGATTTCTCCAGTTTACTGTAATTTTCATGCCTGGATTCGTGGTTGCTTTGGTTTAACCCTAAATAAATTAGATAGCCACCTATGTAACAAGGAAAATTCTGCCCAGGAGAGGTGGTGGATGCCCCGTCACTGGAGATGTTCAAGGCCAGGTTGGGGCCCTGGCCAACCTTGTGTAGATCCAGGCCTGGAGGTTGGTGGCCCTGCCTGTGGCCAACTCTATGATCCTTGGGGTACCTTCCAACACAGACCATTCTGTGATTCTATGAAACTCTCAAAGAGGTTTACAACCTCAGCTCGTTCTTATCTCAGGTTTTCTTCTATGTTTCCAGCAGAATCTCTTGCTTACCTAGCATCCTCTCTTCTGAGCGACACATATTTGAGGAAGTAAGTAGTTCCAGCTAGTTTGACTTGTTTATGTGCAATTCCAAGTCCAAATAAATATCTTCAATTCACAGTAATTTATTTGTAACAGCCTCATTTGCTAGTCAGTAACAGTGACAGACAAAAAATAGTAGTAATGGGGTTAACTGGTATCCCCATAGTGAACCCTAGACGGATCTTTGGAAATTATCATCTTTGCTGTCCAAATCCAGAGTCTGGTAGATGTTCCTTTCAGTTGGTGTTTCAGTTGCTCATGCGCTGTTCTTTGTGTTTCAAGCAGACGTGAATTGTGCTGTGTGCAAACATGTATCTGTTTACAAAAAGCAACACAGAGATTCTTAGCCTCCAAATAATTCAGGGAGGATTTGTTTTGTTGTTGGTTTTTCCTGTTTATTGTCTACTTTCTGCTTTTCTCATAGCTCAGTCCACCATGTCTTTTTTGTCTGTCATTAAGTACTGTGCAAACTGGTGGGAAGTCTTCAGAGAGTCATGCTGGGAATATATTTTAAACAAATATCCTTTAAGGTGGGAATAAGCAGGATGATCGGGTATATTCCAAATTGCGTAGGCACTCTCACTGGCATGCAGTGTTTATGAGTATGAATAATTATAATAAAGTTTTCCATTCTCAAATTCTACTTTTTCTCTCTTTTGTGTCATCTCTAAAGAATCCATCTTTCAGAAGGTGATGACATGGAACTTACTGGCAGAGCAGTTTCTCATGACTGCTGTTTGGTAATTGGAACATCTCAGCTTCTGTGAGAGTTTGTGGTAATTTTGGTTACAGTGAACGAAGGTAGTTCAACATGACGCTTTTTTTTAGCTGGCTAGGTTCTTAAAGTCTAAATAAGACTAAGGATAGATTTTAGGTAGTTTCAAAGTAAAAAAAAAAAAGCATAGTTATTTAGATTATTTAAGATATGAGAAAAATATTTGCAGACAGTGATTTTTATTGCAGAGAACTTGTTTGATAATGTGAGCTGTTGAGAGATGTTCTAAAAAGGTAATTGATTAATGGGTTCTTAATTTGGAAGATGGTAGGAATTTTTTACCACTTGTCAGACTGTTTTGAATTTTTTCTAGAAAAAAATCTTTTAATTCACATATCTGCTGATGTGACATGTTTATCTAAAAAATACAAGAACATTTCTTGTAAAAACCAGTTACTTTTACAAGTGGAAGATTTTTGTACATATCCCTGTTCACTTAATGTCTTTTGAGGATACATGCTCTTAGTCACATTTGCTCAAACTCAGAGACTTTGCTATTAGTCCTCTTGAACTCAAGAAAAGTCCTTCTGAGAGGACAAAGTTACTTGTTCAAGACTACAAGATTCTGTGTGATCATCTTCTGAAGAAGGTTTTTGAATTCTGTTCAAATTCATATTCAATGAATATGCAATTAATAGTCTAGTATCTTGTATTTACTTGCTATCCTGAAACTTCACCCATACAGATTTTTTTAAAGCTTCTTATATTGTGGGGCTGTGCTACTAACTGTACAAAACATCCCTGACGTCATAATCCCAAAGTAAGCTGAGGACATAAAATTTCTTTTCCACTGATGCAGGACTTTGCTGTTCAAGATGTATTCATTGTGGTCTGGTAGTTCTTTCCATAATTTAAGTGCATCAGCAAGTCCATTAACACAAATAATTTTATTCTTCTTTCACTTAGTGTCTTCTTATTTGAGCATAATATCAGCAAAGCTAGAAAGTTACCTCATCCATTTGTAATTTAATAAATTGCGATAATGAAATCATAGCTGAGAAATGAACAGGGAACGTAGTAAGTGAGAACAGAAATAGAAATAACAATACTTCAGAACACTTCCAGTTGGTGCGTATCAGAGGACTGATTCTGTTGAGACTTCTGTGGAATGAGGTGGTTTGTCTGATTGGATTATTTATGTTCCTTGACAGTTTTGCTCTGTACACTATGCCAGAACCATGAATCACTCATTTTCATGCTGGATAAGATAATTATAAACAACAAGCAGCTGGCATTCTTTATTCACTTTGCAAATCGGTATAGATTCTGATAGGACTCTTGCAAACACCTTAAGAAACAGCAAAATGCAGGTAACTGTCACAAGAAGAGTAACCAGAATCTGGATCCTTAACTTGTTTCTACAGCAGTGGTACTGTTCACATGCCTCTTCCAGCCCAACACTGTATTTGTTCTTCTTATAGTTAAATTTTTCGGGTTGTTGTGACTTCATCACTTTCCTATCCCATTATGTTTTCAAAAGCAGGTGAAAGAGTTAAGAATGTCTACAAATTTCAGTCTTCTGTTGTTGCTTTAGTGTAGTATATCTGCGGTGTGAAGGCAGCCATGACTGGGTTCTAGCTTTGATCAATAATCAGTAATGCTTTTTCTGGATGAGAAGCTTTAAACATGCACGCAAGAGTTCTTGCTCAGTATATAACCTTGCTGTTTCAGAACTCACTAATGATATGGATATGTTAAAGGATTTTATTGAGATTCTTCTCAGTAAGACATTAGGATTCATAGAAGATTTCTTGAAATTATTTTTAATTATTAGTTTCTTATGGTATGGCTTCACTGTGAATTTATCTGCATTCTTATTTGTGTTCTTTTCTAATCCCTGTTTTTTCCATGCAGATTCTTTCCGCTGCTTACTGCTTGCGACCACGTCTAACTACAGCTATCAGTACGCTGAGTTAGTCTGCTGGTTAAGTTAGAGAAGAAATACCACTTTTATTCTGACAAGTAACTAGACCACTTTTCAAAGGACATGCAGCCTATGCTATACATAAGTTGCTTAAGCTAGTGGGAAACAGACTGGTTTCAACTTACAGTAACACTATGAGATACATTTCTGGAAGTCATAGCCTGACAAAAGGCTTGGCAGCTCCTGTAGAAAGACACACATGGGAACCTGAGGTGATAGCTATACCCAATCAAAGGAAGCTCTGTGCTTAGGGAAAGACACTAATCACCTGAGCTAAGTCTATAATGAAAATATATTTTAGAGAGGCTGGAAACTGAAGGCTGCCTACTGATGAAAACAAGATTGTACATATTTAAAGCTTGACTGTACTTCAGTAATTCACTATGTATCACAAGATGTTTCATTTAAAAACTGGGACAGTGGGTTTTTCCTCTTTAAAGTCTGTGTTAGGGAAGACATAATTATTAATGCTTCAGAAAATTATTTATCAAATGTTCTGAAATGTGTGTTAACTTAGTGATGAATCAGAAAAATATCTGAAGTTCATTATTTATTCTGCAGACTTAGAATTGGCTTATGGTCTTACTTGAAGGAGAATTCTCTGTTGGTTTCATGTTTTAAGGTAGTTTTAGAATAACCAAGGAATTGTCGCTGTTTCAAGGAATGCTAATGAGTCTTTTGCAGTTCAGATAAGTCAACCAAACAGTTGCCTTTAGGGCCCTCTGTTGTCTTGGCAAGTGTGCAGGATGAGGTTTTTAAGAATGTGGTATTTTGAAGTGTCATCTCAAGGAATCATGCGCTTCAGAAGAACTCTAACTTATTAATCTAAAGTTAAGCAGCTGATATGATTTCTCAATGAAATATTTTATTAGTGGAGATTTTAAAGAGAAGGTGTCCAAACAGTTGGAACTTATAATTGGCTGAAATGTATGTTGTCAACATCTTTAACCAGTAATGTAAGCATTTTAAGTTGATTTCCCTTAGGGATGCCTGAAGAAAAACACAGCTTGGTATGGAGAGGCATATAACACTTCAAATGTACGATATGAATGGATTCAGCTAGGGAATGAGCATTGCTTCTAGTGGGATCCCTTTGAGGCTTGTCATTCAGCTTTATGATTAGAACAAAACTATAGTGTTATAGCTGACAGTTTTGCATTCATGTTGATTACTCCTGAAGAGCAAAGGATGCTTGTAACTTATGAGCTTAAAATTTACTAGTTGATTTTGTCTCATTTATTGGAAACTTCTCAGGAATTTTAAGGATTACAGCTGTAGAATTTAGGCTGTAAAAAGAATTAATCTGTCATAGTATATATTGATTATAGTTGATTTTTAATGAATCAGAAAACATTTTATCGAAGATGATACATAAATTGTACATCTTATACTACTTAGGCAGTAGTACAAAGAGTTCTTTAAAAGATTCACATTAAGTCAGTAACTTGGGTAAATTTGTCAGATTTCTGATTTCTTTTTTCCAGTAGGTGTTCAAACGTATGGGTTGGTGGAGCAGCCAAGATCCTAGAGAGATGTCTGTTCCCATTTTAGAGATTCCATGAAAATATTGCAAACACCAGTGCTTCTGGTACTTGCATTAGGCTATACGTAGAATTTTGTATGTATAGTCTCTCAAACTGGAGGAATAGGTTTGTATTGTGCAACGTTTCTGATTCTACCATACCTATGTAATAGGGACACTGACCATCTGGAGATTCTTGCCTTGCTGATGGTCTCTTGTCAGTCAGTAGCCAGCTGAGCTTGTCTTCCCAAGCTCTCCAGAAACAAGCTTTTTTCAAGGGAAAGTGTCTATATTTCATGTTCATATAAGCTGTTATAAAGCAGAAGCCACAGGATGTGAAGTTTTGGATTTGGTTCCTCCTGTTAACCAAGTTATGGTATTGTACGTATCAGTATTTGCATGTGATTAAGGAATGTCTTTTTTATGGTTTTTCTGCCTCACAATTGCCAAGTGAGCCAACTAATCACCAGTGCTGATCTTGGTGACCTGTTTCTGATCAACCTGTGATTTTCTCCTTAATAAAAGAAGAAATAGCAAGAGGTTACTTCTGTTAAATTGATTGTATATCTATAAGTTCTATTTATTTCTATCTTGAGCTCTGCATTTGAAAGGTTCTGCATTGCAGCTTAGACATTTTTGAGCATTTTAAGCTGTGATGAAAAGCAGATTGTATGAGAAGCTTAGGGCAAAAACCCAGCATAAACTTCATTTTGGGATAGTGAATTAAGTCAGGTAAATCTATTAGATTCATGCATTTGTTCGATCTGGCAAATCAGGGTATGATAACAACTGCAAGTTTACGCTTTTTACAAGTAGCAGAAGATTGGTACCAAAACAAATGGACAACACTAGTAGTTGTATGGCTACTTTATATGGTATGCTGCAATAATGCACTGGTAGGCTAGCTGCCTGCAGTGCATGGAGACTTTCCGTGTGCAATAGCTAGTCTTACACCATTTCAAGGTGAGATTTTCTTTCCTACATAAGAAATACTGCCAATTCTGTGAAAAACAAAAAGGGTCCAATTCAGTCAACAGCCACCTTTATCCTTCTTTTCCTTTCTTTCTTAAATTTTATTCCTTAATGGCCTGTGACAACAACAAAAAAGCATTGCTTGCTTTTAAGTTACACCAACTATTCATTAATAGTTGTGATGGTACATAATTTGCCAACCTACAGATTTTATGTATTCAGTTCTGAAAGGAATTGCTGTGATGAAAATAAAACTGAGTGCTGGAAACTGGACGACATTTGAACAACATAAACATTAGCAGATAAAGGGGTGCATTCATAAGCTAAACATGTAAGTGATTTTCTGTCTTGCTGTTGATTGGTGCTAAGGGCATACTGTCCAGAGAAGCTTTGTATATGTCAATCTGAAAGTGTTTGGGAAAAGTAGGCGTGTTGTCCAGTCCAGGAGGTGATTGTGAATAGAACTGTGCTGGCACATACCACTGGGACATTCTCTGTGTATAGAGAAAATCCTCTATTGTTCCTAATGCTTATCGATTGCAGTTACTTACTTCCCAGTAGCTCAGAGTGAGACATGCTGCATTCTGTTAGTGATGTAAGCTCAAGTGACAAGTCAAAATAGAAGACTTGTCCAAATTACTTTAAGACAATAAACATGATGGCTCCTCATTGACAGCATGTTAAATATTAATTTCTCAAACTGTGAGTTTGAAAGGCTTTGACATGTGTCAAGATTCTGACTATTTAAATACAATCTTCAAAAAGATCTTCTTATAGAGTGAAAGAGCAAATGTGCACTTGTATGACAAGCAAATAAGACTCGGTAGTCTGTCTGTATTAAAAAAAAATAATTAAAAAAATCTAACTCTCAATGTATTCCCCAGACATAATGTGGGCTATTATTGGAAAATATGTAGCTAGCTCAAAGTTTGTTAATTGCTTTTCATTCATGCTAGGCAAATGTTTCTAAAGGTACTGTCCTAGCCAATAATAATACCAGTGAAATGAGAAAGGAATTGATGTTGCTGCTTTTAGAGTTCCTGAATGCTGTATTTGCTATGAAAACTAGAGCTTGTATAAAAACAAAAGGAAAGAAATAGCAGCACTGTTCAGATAACCATTCTGAGATGGAGGAAAGTATATTTTCTAAGATCTCCTGATACTAAAACCCTTTTACTGCTGTTGAGAAAAATCTCTCTGACAGAGGATTTAGCTTCTGCTAATCCTTAAGGGACTTGTTTTGACAGAGTCTTTATAGGAGATTTTCTCAGTAACTTCTGATTTGTTATAAAAGAGCAATTACTGATTTGTCCTCAAGCACCTTTTTGATGCATGTTTGTTAATGAAGTTCTTGTACATACAGGAATGAGAAAGAAAAGCCAGTCAGAATTGTTTATTGTGAGAAACCAGGAAGATTTGGATTTTTCTGGATCTCTAGTTCTTTTTCTACCCACAGGGTACTTAAAGTCTGGATTTCATTTAGTGTGTTACGTGGCCTGTTCAGCAGTTTGTGGAAACAGATTGTGGTTTCTCCTTACAGTGGACTGTGAATTTTGTTGTGCTTTCTAGGCAAGAAGACATTTGCTTCTGTTCAGGGTAATGCCCACTATTAAATTTCAATCAATTTTCTAGTAATTTGCACAGTTAACCAGAAAGTCCTGGCTTTACAATGGTTGTGCTAGGTAAGGGGCATAAACCACCTTTCTTGAACTATGTGTTACTTGTTTCTTTTTTATGAAGAACTCAAATATCCAATTATATATCCCTTTTCAAAATCAAATTTTCTTTCTAATCTGGATAATGCCAGAAATTATAGAGTATAGTGGAGTGATAGAAACACGCTATGTTTCAAAGGCAAGTCAGGTCTCTAAACATCTTTATTTGAGTTGTTTTAAAATAGTTTCCTTCATTCTAATGAATATACATAATATAAAGCAACACAGTCTGGGCTTGCTGCACAGACTGTGCAAACCATTTCCATGGTGCAAATCACACTATCTTCTGTCTAACACAGCGTGTAATGTTTCCATCCTGGAGCATAGTGTAATTTTTGCCATAATAGTAGAATCATACAATCATTAAGGTTGGAAAAGACCTCCAAGATCATCAAGTCCAGTTGTCCCCCTACTACCTATATTACTTACTAAACAGTGCTGAGACATGCTAAAGAAGCACATACCTCTCTCCCATTAAGATCCTCTAAAAATGTAGGAAAAAAAAACCCCAAACCAGTTTGGGGGCAGTTCAAAATGCCTGACATTAAATAGCCCAAATCCTCCTCACAACTTGGATTTGCTAGTTACCCGAAAGATGATCATCATAAAAGATACCATGCTATTCGAATTTCAGGTCTGAAGAGCAAATAGTTCTGCTTCTTTTGGTAAAGAACATGGGTTAAATCTGCAACAAAACCCAGTGCTTTATTTACGAGAAAGGATCATTTCAGTGACAGTAGCAGTCTAAGGCTAAAGAACCAATAAAGGAACTGGTCTGCCCTTTGTTACCATTATTTTTTTCCTGCCCTGACATGCTGCTTTTGGAGTTGCTGTTGCTTAGAGTAACAAATACTAAGAGAAACAGCTTGCAGAGCTCATTCTGATAAAGTTGTCAAGAAATCTCTTGAGGAAATCAGCTTCTGGTAAAATACCAGGTATTTCTCACTTCTGGCAGTTCTGGAAACATTCTGAAAAAAGCTGTTCCTGAACTAGTATGGGAAATCACTGTGGTGGAGCTGGAACACAGATATGCAAATACCTACTTTTGCATAAAAAGTAAAAAGGTTACTTTGAAGAAAAACTGGCACTTCAGAATCTTCAGGAAAGATTCTTTAATTCTTATGAGGAGGTTAAGAGGGTCAAGGGAAGGGGGAGAAGTAGCCTCTATTCTTCTTTCCAGATGTACTTGCTCTTAAAATGAAGAAAGCTACCTTCACACAAAGGTCTATTAAAGTGCCCATGAGTGGATTTAGTGGAAAAGAGCTAGTACCTGCACACTAACTTTATAGAGAGATGAGGTGATAAGAGCTTTCTGTCTCTTATCACCTCATCTCTGTTAGCTGTGCTTTCTAGATCTACCAGTTTTTAAAAAGTGACCACTGAATGGAAAAGATGAGAAGAAATGCATGGCCTGTCCTTCCTGGATGAAGTCTATCATTTTAGGAATAAAGCAGGGCCCCATTGCCACAAGGTATGGAGTATACTGTCTCTCAACTCCACTTGACAAGTATTAGAATGAAATGTAAGAAAAAACGCAAATGTGTTACCAGCTATTTCTGGAAAATAAGCCATTGTCCAGCTTAGCCATGGTAACGTCTGGTGATACTAATTAATCTTGACCCATTTGTTTTAATTTTACCCTAAAATCACATATGGCTGTCTAATATTTCAAGGAAGGGAGAGGCAAAGAGAACAAAGCCTACCTTTTTCTATTTATATTGGTAAAATGTGAAATCATGTTTTTAAATACAGGAAAAATGTGGAAATTTTTGAGGGAAAAATGTCTGATATATTATGGCTTCTACAAACAGAGCTATGTTGAGCATGGCAGCGAGCTGTCTGCAGCATCAGAGCTGGAATATATCTATCCCTTGTGTGGTCAAGATTGACTAACAGGGAACATTGTATATGCATGTAATTCAGAGCTGTAATTGATGGTCATGACAGAATCGTTGCAGGAAACAATGGAATATATTTTGCTCTGTTTTGCTCCAAATTATGCGTCTCTTAGTAGTCTTGGAGGCTAACTTACCCTTAAGTGCTCGATTCCTGTACTCCTGATTCTACTCCTCAAACTCATTTTGCTATACTAACACAGGACATTAGAATAGATAACAAACCTATGCTAGTTTTAGTTTGTGATATGTGCTTTACTGCTTTTACAATAACCCAAAATCTACTCAAACTCATTCACGTTCAGAGCCCTTGATACTGTGTATAGTTCTTTCATTATAAATGTATGGTACAGTGGTTCTGAAAATTTGTCTGATTTCCCCTTCTGGTACCGATTGCCACCTCTGCACCATTATTACAGATTTGTTTTTTTCAATAATAAAAACCAAATCAGATCAGACATATATTGGTCCACAGAGGCTTAACAATTGCTTGATAGTCCAGTCACCCATGATGAACAGCCACAGATATTTTGCCTTCATACTGGCTAAAAGTTTGTAGGAACACAGGTTTCAGACTTTTCAATTACATTTTTAGTTTATTTTCCTTCTGTATTTGAGACAGAAATTCTTTGTAGAGATGCCCAATGCTTGGTGAAACTATTAGAGTCTAACTGTAAATTATTTTCTTGTATAGTTCTGTCCTGAGAATGAAACCTGGCTTCCTGAATCTACAGGTTGATCTGCATTACCTATTTGTCCTTCTGAAAGTCAAGGAAGGTATCCTCAGGAGTTGAGGGAAAAGTGTAGAATTGCTTTATCTTCTCCTGGCAGTGGCAGTCACCTCCCAGCTGTCTGCTCCCTCGTTCCTCTCCTGGTGCTGGACTTCTTTGGTGCCTGATGATAGTCCGACATTAGAATCTGAACTGTATAAAGAACTGGATGAGAAAAAGAAACCTTAATTAGAGGTTAATTTCATAGAACCATCTTTAAACATGGTGGGAGAAAAATGTTGTGTATCATAATTTCAATCTAGACCTAAGAGTAGTTTGACCAGCGATGGCCTAAGCACAAAGATTTATGCAGGTGGTTGTCTCACGCTTCAGCTTCTGTTACAAGCAGGACAACTTTGTGTTTATCAAGTGGGTACATGTAAGCAGGAGGAAGCTCTGAAGTTTGCTAAAATCAATGACTTTAAACTGTCAGAGGTTTCATTAGCCTAGAAAGAAAACTGGAGTTTTGGTACAATAGAAATCTTCGAAATACTGCATTTCTCTACTGAAGAGAATTTAGTAGGTTCTCTGAAGAATTCCTTTGGGAAAGTGAAGCTTGGTGTTTCTACAGCTAGTGTTCTGTTTGCTGCATTGGCAGTGTAAGATCCTATTACCAAAATGCGAATGATTTCTGAGCCATCTCTCAAAATGGTTTTCACGGGATGTGCAGTGTCTTCATTTTTTAACATAATGTCCAGTATTGGACTCACATCATGTTTGGTCTTTGTACTACCTACAGTTGTCTCAGTGAAGATCACTCCTGCTGATGAATGACTGGAAGAGATCCTTGAAGGCAGGTTTTTACAGTTTTCTCTATGGAGCTGTCAAACTCCATTAGAAAATCATAAAGAAGCCAAGAAACGTGAAGTTTGCATCTATAGATTCTCCTTTAAGAAGTTCTTGTCTCTCAGATAGGTGGACCCAGTGGCAGGTGATGTCACATGTTTTTATTAAAGCAAGGGAAAGAACAGTATTTAGGGCACTGCAAAAATAATGGACCCTTAATTTCATAGCTCCTCACACCCCTCAGAATGCAATCTGTTAATCTAGGGTTTATGACAGTGCACTTGAAGGAACATGACGTTAAACATAAAAGATGAACCTAAGAATCAAGAGAGACCAGATTTGTAGGTTGAAAGGATTAATGTATAAATTGAGATTTTTTTAAAATAGCATACAAAAATAATGTCCAGAGAAGGAATTTAACTCTCTCAAATGTAGAAATCATCCCAAATCTTATTCACGATATAAAAGACTGTATCTTGGACACTATACTCTGACAGATGACAGGGAGTAAGTTTGGTTCTCACTAAGCTACTAGTAGATTGTTTTGGTTTGCCTTGCTTTCTCTTTGTCGTGTTGATATGGTCGATAGTAGTTAGGGACACCTGTAAACATGGTTGTGTGCGTTGCTGAAAAATTCCACAAGCAAAATAGGTTGTATAATTAACTTAGGTCTACACAAAAGTTAGATGGTATTTTTTGGGGGAAAAAAAAATTTCTTCTTTCCCATGCAGCACTTAGTAACATAAAGCTGAGATGCTAAACATGACTTGCCTGCAAAAAATTAAGGTACATATTTCACACCAAGTATAAAGAAAAATGCTGAGACTGTTCTTAGTTTAGCCATTGCTGAGGTGGAATAGTGATGTTTCTTTGATTAACTTGCTTCAGTATGAAATTATTGTGTTCTCCTATTCGGAAGTTATTTCTTGTACTGGAAAAGATGCCCTTGCCCAGAAATGAGACCTATCAGAGCTCGTTAGAAAAAATGTGGGTATTTGAGATGATACTGGTTTAGTCTCAAAACATGCTTAGACATCTTCAGTGTTAAACAACTTGCTGTAATGGGGGAAGACTTGTGTTCTTAATGCTTAATAAAAAAGAAGTTTTTACTGATAGTATGTATTATTCATCTATTCTAGTGAGGGATAGATGAATAAAAATATTAAGGGTTATTTTGAATGGCTGTTTTAGTTCATATTGCACTATTCAATATTGAGTCTATGAGCTGGATGTTACTTTATGCATCAGTTCATGTGTCAAAATACATCAGAATTAGACAGAATTTTAATAAGTCAAAGGATTCCTTCAAACAGTCCTCTGTTTTCAAAATGGAGCTTCCTCTGCCCTACTCATTCATAAATTCCTTCCCCCTGACTAGAGGAAAGCAAGAAAAAAAATTACTTCTGCTATCTTTGCAATGATTGCCTATCGATTCATAAAGATGAACTTCTGAAATGCCTGCTTTCAGGTAATATTCCTTTTTATATGTATGTATATGCTTCTCTAAACTCACTGTTTACAACGTTGAAGGATCGTGATGTGCTCAGGTGTTTAGTCTTTGGACAGAACCACTGTAGGATGCCAGTTTGTTGTGAAAGGATCTGTTTTTATTCATTTAAGAATAAAGATTTGTTTGTCTTTATGTTTCGAGAGGTCTTCAATTATCCAGTCATAAGGTATAAAAAGAATGTTTCAATGTCTTGAGAATTAAACGAATAAAAGGAGGAACATGACTTAGCTAGTTATTCTGTGCAGTTCATAGTTTCTATTGGAAATGACAAAGTCTGTCCTTTATCTCTAACGGAACTGACTGCTAGTTCATCTTGTAGATGTAAGGTTACATGAGATCAAGGCAAAAGCACTGCAGACAAACTGTGAAGCTACATTTGTTTAGAGATCATTTCTTACTTTATGAGCAGTTACTTTCCAGTTCAGTGAGTCAGTCCATAAACTATTAATTACACAGGAAAGGCTGATAATATCGGACAGAGGTTGTAATTGGGCTCTATCAGGCAGTAATGGAGTTAAAGGGAAAGTCATCGATGACAGAAAAGACTGTAGGTGTGTATCTTGCAAAAAACTCTTGGGTTTTTTTGGGTTTTTTTTTTACCTTGTTCTGCCTAAGAATTGTATCTAGGTGAAAAAGAGGTGGAGGACTTGAAAAATGTCTTTGTGAGGTGCTGTTGATAAATGGTATTGTGCATAGTTTGGATGGCTGTGCTCTCTTAAAGAAAGTAGTGTTCATAAAGCATTTAATATATCATGTAGATCCAGCCTTCAAGTACTACGGACTTTGTATTGTGAAGTGAATAATAGCTACAGCTTGCTAGGGCAGCAGTTCAATGCAGGTCATGTATTTAGAGCACATTGCACTTGAGAGCTGAACTCAAAAGCTTAGCAGCAGACTTCCTGAAATCTGCTTGAGTGGCCTTGAACAATATTGAATCAAAACTCAGAGTTCTTCGTTTCAAAAAACTTTTTTACCCTGGAAGATCTCAATGATTTCAAAAATAGAGTGCAGCCAAAATCATCGTGCTATTTATTGAATTGCCAGATATCCCAAATTATTCCATCCCTACAAGTTACCGCTCCTGGGAGCATCATTGGAAGGATAGGCAACATTCCAACATCTAAGGTATTGTACCTGGGAAAGTCATTCAAAACATATAACTACAGAGGAATAATTACTTCTATAGGTAAATTATTACCATTTCTACTGTGGAACAGTAGAGGTTTTAGGTAGTACTTGGTGCAGTTTTATTTTTGAAGTATTACTTTATGGCCGTGTCCCAGCCATTCTAGCTTTGCTTTGGTTAATATAACTTGAATTGCTTCTACAGAGTTAATTTGACAGGAAATGTCTAGTCTTGTATTTTTTATTAGCGTTTCAAGATTGAAATGAGTGTCTACATGCTTATCATTTCCCTTGTCTAATCACATAATTACCTTGGTCTAATTTTGAAGGTGGCCAAATGTAGTGGGAGAAAAGAAAATTTCAGAGTGCGTATTATTAGTTCCGAGGACAGGGCTACTATTTTAACTAAAATACATAGTCTTTGCTCATGGATTTTTATGTGGGTACAGTGGTATATGACGGGTTAGATGGAATTTTTTCTGGCTTGTTAAAAAGCCTTTGTTTACATATCTGTAGTCCTTTCATCCAAGGAATACAGTATGACCCAATTTCAGGTGAAGATCTTAAAAAAACATATTGATTAGCTATGCCTTGCAATATCTTTTTAAGCTCATTTGTATACATTAGAGAAATACATAGAGAAATACACAGCACAGTGCTATGTAGCATTTGCCTGTATGCGTTTGGACTTTTCAGACAGACTATTCCTGTTTTAATAAATATTTTTTGTTTCAGTTTAAAGCATGCTATGAGCACTGCTGATCTGAATGCATTCTTTCCAAACCTGCATGTTCCTGGAGGGGGTCTGCATAACTCATCTTTGAAATAATTAAATAGCAGCAATGCCACTGGGGATGCTTTGCTTGAATAATCCAGGCAGTAATAACTGGGCTTGAGTGGAAGAAAGATTATGCATGAAGCTTGTATAGTAGATAATTTCTTCATGTTCATATGGTGCAATGAATTGAACAGCCCAAAAGCAAAGAAATGTTACAGAAACTTCTTATAATTTTTGTGTTTTCACCAACAGTTGATTATAATTGTTAGTGAGTCACCTGCTGTGAATCAAACCAAGTAAGAGTTTGCTACTATTGTCACTTTTAGAGCAAAGTTCTTATCCTGCATTTGGTTGTGTCTACACAAATTGCCAAAATCCTTCCCAGCCCCAGAGTCTGAGATAAACTGCAGTGTGTAGTCTTGGTGCTTTTAAAACATGCTATTCCAAAAGGCTGAATTTTATTAAATAATAATAAAATGTGGCCCACTTAAATTTAAGGCATATCTCCTTTTTTCTTTAAGCAAACACCTTCTTTCAGGATGATGTGTGATGAATATAAAATTGTTACAAAGCTCAAATACAACTTTAGCCTTTCTTTTATTTTTGTCATCTTACCAGCTACGGCTGAGGGAATACTGCCTGTTGTACTGGTTGACCCAATAGTCAGCAGGGTTAATATAGTTGCAGATCATAAGTTTGTCATATGGATAGTAACAAGTACAAGTATCTATCTTAAAATTAGCTGATTTTGTTAAACAGAAGCTTTGTAGACCATCGATAGAGAACATTGAATACTATTCATTAAGTAAAATTTAACTTGGTAGGGTTACTTCATTTGGAAAATTAGTCACAGCAGCACATGCAGCATACTGTTACACTGTTTGGCTCCTGAGGATGACAATGTAAAGTAGATGCCAAAGGACATCTCATTATTGTGAAGCAGTGGGCTGCTGATTCTGGGCTGCCTGGCTTTTTCACTGCAAGCAATAAGGAGATGAGCCATCAGAAGTCTTACTCAGTTGTAATATGAAGTGATTAAATATTCCCTGCTGGTTGTTAGTTTCCTGGCTAAATAAGTATGCTGGGCTCATTTCGTATTTCTTCTCAACTAGCCCTACATCTATTTCCACCTTCCTGAAACCTTTTTACAAGTCCAGGGACAAATAAATCACTTTTAGTCTATTCCCAGGACAGTCTCAACTAAAAAAAGGATATCAACATGAAGGACAATTGCAGTGTTGAGCTGTCATCCAGTCCCCACAGGTACCATGAAAAATTACAGCCAATAAAATAACATTTTTCAAAATGTGACACTACCCTTAAATTTATCTTCTGCGATAAATGGGTTCTAGAGAGAATTTCTGTCCACTTGAGTACAAACTATTCTTCAAGCACTCAAGAATAGATTATAGATGAATTGTATTATTAATTTGTAATAGAGTAAATGTTTTGCTTCAACAGTCACTTTCAGGAGCTCAGACAGTAATTTTCTCTGCTTTGTTATCATCCTTAAGATATTTTTCATAATAAAAGAAAAATAAGAAGAAAGTTCAGGATTGAGCTAAAGCTGTCCAAAGCCAGAAAATCTGGTGTTAAAAAAGAAATAGGCATCTTAATTCAGCCTCTTATTTTTTTGGTGAATGGTTAGCGTATGCAAATCTCCCATTGTCTTAAATGTTCCTTAGAGAGGACAATAGCACATAGAAAACTTACTGTGATCATGATGTGATTATGATGAAGAGATCAGTTCTTTATTCAAAGTTTTAGAACTTGAGCATCATATTAAGGTAGATTTAGTATGAATTTTTGGTGATGTTGCTTAAAACTGGTTCAAAACAAATGCAAGCAAAGTGTGTACCTACAGAATTTGAACACGATTGGTTTTTATACATTATGTATGTGTATCCCCTGAGAAGGCAAACAAAGAGCATCTTGAAATTAAAGGATTTTCTATTCCCATATGGAGAGGTGAAAACACTGTTCTATAAAGATGTAGTATATAAATAAGTTGATGGCAATAAGGGAGAGTTTGTCCTACTATACATTTTAGTTAATGGTTTTAAATGAACAGACTGTCAATCGTTTATATCTTTGTATTTTAGACATAGGAGTGAGATTTTCCGGAAGAGGTTTTTGGAAAGAAACTGACAGTAGCACAACCCTTCTTGTCAAGGATATTCCACTGTTGTTTACTGTGGCTCTTATTAACAGAGTTGGTCACTGTACCTCTAAATATGTTACTTTGCCAGTTTTACAGCTACACAAATGCCCAATTCTTAATACCAGAAATGGACAGAAATCAGCTGAAAGAAAATTCTGGATTCTTACTGTGCAGCTTAAGGTCTTCATGTAAAGGAATAGCTTGCTCTGTATCCCATACAATATGTCTGAGTTAAGAGGAAATGCATTGATGCCACTGGTGTTCTACAGAGTTCTTAACTAAGCTGCTGTGTTTTAGATATGTCAGTCGTGACTACTAAATACATGCTGATAGTAGTAACCTCTTATAACTAAACTCTCCTTCATTGATGAGAGGCTCTTTGAATTTCTCACTTACTAGTTTGTGTGGAGCATTATTTCTTCACACAATGTAACTTACATAGGCAAACACAGGAGTTCGCATTTTTACAAATCTCGGGGGATTTTGAAGGCAGACTAATAGCACTGAAGCAAGTCATCACAATGTGGTGAAATATAGAACTGTAAGAAGTGCAAAAAAAAAAATGAAGCTATTGTTCATTTTGCTTGATAGAAAGACATGAAAAAGATATCCCAATGGTTAGTCTCTGTCAGGACCTTATTGTATGTTACAGTATATCGTTTCAAACCTGCCCTCACAAGTATGAGAATGATTCCTTTGAAATTACTTTACTTATCAGCTTATTTTTAAGTCCTAGTTTGGCTTTTAAGTGCAAGTTTGTTTTACTAGAAATGTCATCACAGTTCAGCCTATTGTACTGCATAAAATTGTTAGTTGGACTGGGTCACTTGTTTTCTGTTTCCCAAGCTCTATTCACAGGGACTCGTCTGTTTTCTATTTGGCTGAGCTGCTGTGTATTTTTATGCTGAAGTGATGCCGCTGTTTCTAGTAGAAATGAATAGTGACAGTACAAAGCAAGTACAATGCAACATGTCAATACCAAGACCTGGTAAAGTGCTTGTCAGAATTGATAGTCATGCTTATTTCCTTGTCTTTGAAAATATAGTAGAATGTTGATCAAGATGTGTTACAGATGCAAGATGAGATTGGAACACAATTCTAGTAAAGGTCCAAGGTTTTACCCTGGCACCCAGTTTGCTGAGTAGAGATGATTTCAGTTTAACATGAAGTTACCATGTGTGCAGGATTTAGAAGGAATGCTAGTCTTCTGTTCACACCTGTGGTGGATTAAAGTTGCAGTATGAGCAAAGTATCCTCTCAGCATTTTTAGTGGAGAAACTAGTAACAGACATAAACTGATTGGAAGTCATGTGGCCTTCAGCATATGCTTTATAGGTATATACCTATAAGCTGGAAGAAAAATCAGATTCGCTTTAGTTTATTGCATTAAAAATCTCTTAAACACATTTGTAAGAGGTTATGAGTGTGCTCAGGGACATTAACTACAGGTAAGCTGATGTGTTTGGATACATTTGTGTGCCAGAACCCTCAGTTCCCAGTCAAAGTGCAACCTAATTAAAACCAAAAGCAAGTGTATTGGTGTAGAGTTCATCCATTCCCTTCAGTAGGTGAAAAACGGGACAGAAATGAATGCTCGTTGAGGATTCTGCAGTTAAATGTATCTGGATGAAAACCAAATCATGCTGTGCATTTCTTGTAATGCCATAAACAATCTGAATATAATGTTATCACCACTTGTTTCAGGCAGTGTTATTTTGCATGTGATTAAAATGTTCTGGAGGACTCTCATTAGGGAATAAGAGGCACGTTGAGCTTACAAGGCAAGTGTACTAAGTGGATAAACTGTGAGGGAACCCAGGTTATCGTTAAGTAGAATACATAGCTTAGAAGCTTTGGAAATTCTTTCATGAAAATTGCTTCTGTTGAATGGCTGAGTGCAAGTATGTTGGGACATGTGGCTGAAGGCTCTTTGAAAGGGCTTCAAGGTATGCTACAGCCGGGCTTCACAGGAGAAGAGCATGCCAGCAGAACTGTAGTACTTAATTTCAATTGTTGCGCTTTTTTTTCTTTTCTTCTTTCCCTCCCCATGAAAAACCTCGTCACCCTTTTAACAAAGGACCTTCTAAATAATGGGTTTGGTTGTTACTGCATTGGAAATACACAGCAAGGGAAAGCAAAAGGAATACCACCAAGGAATAATAGTGACTGTCCTTGTACCTGTACCCTGAGTACAAATCATTCAACTCCAGTAAGAAGTGCTATTAATTTCTGCAAGCTGGGAAACAAGACAACCTGACTTATAGTGTATTAGTTCAAGTAGGCTGCTGTGGCAAGCTCAAATACAGTTCAGTCACTGCAAGATTTGAGGAACCACAGTGACTGGTGATTTATTTTTTCTTCTCTCTGCTTCTGTTTACAAAATTAAACAAAATGGTTAAATAATTAGATAAATAAGGGACATACTTGTCCCTTTATTAAATCATAAATATCATAGTAAATTTCATTACAGAAGTAGATACTGCCTCTGAATATAATGCATTTAGTAACCTGTTACTCTTTCCCAATACAGTGAGTGTCATAGAAAAACTCACTAAAATAGTGCTGAGTGATCTTTGAGAACTAACACATTCTATTTTATATGTTTATCTTGGTAAGATCTTCATCCATAGCACAGATTTATCTAAAATTTATAGCCATGTAGCCATGTACAGCATATATTGCAGTGATGAGATTATTGGAATTGAGTATTTTGAGTAACTGAAAAATTTTGTAAAAACCCAGGTTTTTAGTTCCCATTTTCTATTGGGGGGAAATGTGGAATAAAAAAAAAAAATTGGGTTTGTTTTCCTGTGGCTTTTTGATACAGATATATATGCATGTGTTAAACACAGTTTCTGTGCCTGTGCAATAACCACTGGCTCTGGGGAGCTGCTCTTTATCTACTCAGACAACATGAAAGGAGAAAGAGGAGTTCATAAAGCACTGTTATTTTCCTTTGATACAACTTGCTCCAGGGAGCAGAGAGGAATGTGAAAAACAGGTGTCTCACAGATTTCACCAGGCATTCTCATTATATTCTTTTGGCTCAACAGATGAATTCCAGATATCTGTAAAGCTGAACACTGTTCGGCTGTGATCTGGCTCAAAAAGACCATTGCGCTGAATATGACAATATTTTGTGCAGAGTGAGTCTGAGTGTAAATTATGTGAAAACATTTAGAAATACTGGTTATCTTCTTGCTTTGGAAGGGTTAAATATCCCACACTTGATTAACATTTTATTTGTTTGTTATATGTGTAACATACTCTTAATGAGGGAAGAAAAATAGCTGTAGTATATAGAGGGAACTATTTTGACAGTAGTTTGATTTTTAGGTTTGCATTTTGTAGAAGTAATCTGCAGGTTTTTCATGCATGATATTGAGGGGGTGGGGGTAGTGGAGAAGTTGGGCTCCTTTTTAGAAAATTTGAGGCTTTCTCTAAAAAACTAAATTTAGTTTAATATGGATCTTAGAGTTCCTTAAATGGAGTTCCTTCAATCTTTTTATTATACCATCAAGTAAACTGAATCTATATAAAGGATACAATCCACATACAGCATAGAGAGAAAGAGGTGGCAGGAAACATATCAGTAGTGTGATTTCCTGAAATATCAGTTTATTGTCAGGCCATCAGTAAAATGGGTGTTTTCAGTTCTGGTTTGGATTGAAAGTACCTGTTTTGTTCCTTGGGTAGGAGACCAAAATTTGCATCCCCAGTCCAAACTGAGAAATATATAGTACAATCATTCTTCTCTTTGTTGTGCTTTTGGTACAGTATGGAATGCATAAGGGTCTTGCAAGCATCTTGTTTCAGCACAGGTAGAGTTGCTATTTTGGCCAACCAGTATGTAAAAATTAATCACGTACACAACCCCTGTGAATATCATAAGTCACAGAGCATGGAGTCTGCTTTGAGCAGTTCTCTTCCAATAAAATAGTGGGGTCCTGCTTTGAGCAGTTCTCTTCCAATAAAATAGTGGGGTCCCTTGAGGGCTGCAGTTTGGAGCACGCTTGTTCTCAGCGTACTGCTGAGGAGGGGGAATCTGGTTTACACTTCCAGTCAGACCTGATGCAACAATTGTTCCCCATTTCCTTATGCATGCCCTTTCCTGAAGGGGATATATGCACACACTGAAGATCTGTAAGGAACAGCTGCACTTAACAAAAATTACTATGTGAAACACCAGCGTCCAGCAGCATGCTACTGAATAACATGTTACCGCATGCAATGGAAAAAACAGCAAATCAGTGCTGTCAGAACCCCGTATATCCGCCTTCAGTATTTGATTTTGTCCACCTTTGTCACAATAATATATTTTTTATTTTACTGTTCAAAAGAATTTGTCAGATTGTACTTCCAGTTAGTCTGATGTTTCATGTCAAAAGTTACCCCTCCCCACATCACTAATTTTATGTTACTAATTTAATGATTAAACATCTATTTAATTATACTGTTATATGTTCCATGAATTACTTTTGGGAGAAAGTGTTTGTGGGTGTGAGAAGTATGTGGGTGCTTCCATGTGTGAGGTCAAGATTGCTACTGAGATTACTTACATCTATTGCATATGGATGTCATGCATGCAAAGTTGAAATGTGGGGGTGTGTGACAGTTAAAAATCTGTCTGCTTTCGGAGGCTGATAGCTGCACTCAGCAAAACTCGCTGGTTTCTAGTTCTCTAGGCAGTTTGAAAATTGCATCTGTGCTTAGTTTTCCATGGGTTTATTTCTCTATTTGGGACTCAGATTAACTTCAAAATTCTGATGTACCTTGACAGCCATAGTTTTGTTCATGTAATACTCAAAGCTTTGCATGATTTCTGTAAATCAGCTCAAAGTCATTAAAAGCTCTACTCGAGTTCATTCAAATTGGTGAATATCTGCGACTTCAGCTTTGTGATGATGCGTACAAGCAAGAAAAGTAGTATAGTTACAGATGCCATAAAATATCACTCAATTCCACTTTTGAGTTAATTTAATTTAATTGCCATTCTACACTTGTGACACAACGTTATCCTATACATAGTGTGCTTGATTCTCATCAGGACTTCATAGAAGGGGAGCTTTGAAGCTTACCATTAAAGAACCAGAGTCCAACAGATTGATTCACATTGAAAACACACATTCATCTCCTGAAACTGAAATACTGCAGAGGCAACTGCAGATCATAGCACACTGCCACCAAGACACCAGTGCAACACTAACAGTGAAGGAAATGAATGGTTAGTGGCCTCAAATGTCTTACCAGAATCCCTTTTCTTCTGCTAGTTACTTCAAACATGATTAGAATTTTATTTTTAGGCTTTATTACTGAGCACCTGGTATAAGTTTTACAGGGAAGTTATTGCAGCTGGTTGTAACGCAGTCAGTTAGACTTTTAGTCTTGTATAGAGTGTGGAAGAGTCTCATTTTATGTTGTGTGACTTTGCTTTATGGAAACCAAAGAAACTTAAGTGAAAAGGTTGGAGTTGTGCCATATTTTAAGATTACTGATAGATTGAAATTGCCTTGACAACTTTAGGTGTCAGACCTGTAGTAAGTTCTGAGTGTGGCTGAAAGCACCTGACCTTTAGAGCTGAAGCTAATGGCCAAGGTTGTGGTACAGTGACCTTTTGGTGTAAAATGGGTCACAGTTCATTCTGGATGATACAATTTAGGTTTTTTCTTCGTTGTCATGTTTGTTGTTTTGGGTTTGAGGGGGGTTTCAAGTGGCACGAGTATATTCTGGGAACTGCTTTTGCTCCGAATTTCAGTTACTGTGCTATTAATGTGAAAAGGTCTGAAAGCATTCATGTTCTAAATGAGCTTGCTGCCAAGATGGTTGGAGACCTTTGTATCTGCCCTCATTGCAGATATATGGAAATAAATACTTGGCTTAATCATCAGCAGTTATTGTAACAAATGAGCCCCAGTTGTTGTCTGATTCTTACACTTTTTCTCACATGTAAGCTGAAATGAAGGGCAGGTTGATTTTATCATCGGATATGTCATCTATTCAGATTATCGTTCGCTTTTGCGGTTTTGAGGTTTTAGCCTTCTCTACTGTTTTCTGGATTTTGTTGTACTTTGGATTTTAAACCCACAGATTATTCAGTACTCATCAACCCTTATTACTGTGTCACAACACCCTGCTCCACCTTCCTCTCTGATCCAAGGAAAATACATTTTATTTTTTTGTGTGCTGGTGGTTAGTATCAGGCTTATAGCTAAACAAATGTACTAAGAAAAATAACAAGTAGGAGGTAACCAATTTTTTGAAAATGCTTTATGGAATAAATAATGACCAGATCTATAAGAAAGCCAGAGTTGATACGAAACAGAGTTGCAAACCTGACTGTGTGTAGTATAGCTGGGGGAAGAGAGTTTGTTTTCCTCTGGGACATTTGACAGAAAGCTCTGCTACACATGACACCAGACTTAGGTTATTCTATAATTTTACAGTAGAATAGATAACCACATATTTTCAAATTGAGTCTGGGGGGGTTTGCAAGTTGCTCCTAGAAACATAGGTATACAAACAAGGCAGTATCTCTCTGCCTTTCTGCTGAAAGAAAGGTAAAATCCTATTTCATGCAATAGGAGCTGTGCTTGCGCTCCTAAGACATCACATTGTGTCCTGTATCCCTGCTTTTCTTTTACCTTCCTAACTAATAATTTTTAATGACTGCTTGTTCACAGATGTTCATAGCAGTTTATTGTAACACAGGAGAATCTGAAAACTTTCCTAAAAATGAGAACTTTTGAAATTCGAGTAAACACCCACAGCATTTTTTTCTCCAGTTTTCTGTTTCTTTCAACTTATCAATTTCTTCAGTCAAGTAGCAAAATGATCCAAGTAGCTGGTTCTAGTGTGCATGTAGCAGATTGTGATTCTGAAACTGGCTTTTTCACGGCTTGTGGCACTTGAGGAGGAGTAAGAGAAATACCTCTTATAATGCATGCTTATTGTATCCTGAGAATCTCCATCATGACAGAAACGAGGCTAATGTGAGAGCTGTAACGGTATGGAGCAGGCAGTGGCAGAGATTTATCTCATGGATCTTTAGGTACCAGCATTGAAAACATTTACTTACATAGATTTATTTTTTTTTAATTTTATTTTTTAGTCTAGCAGAAACAGGTAGGTGTTTACAGACCATAATTCTTTTCATCCACTGGCAGACATACCAAATAAGTCAGTATATCATATTCTAGAAGCCCTCTTGTAAATGCAGCTAGATCAGATTAAGCCTTGAAGACTGGTAAATGAAAGCATTGTAAATTTCCAAGTTTTGTTTGTCTGTGTTTACTTCGGCAAAACAGTTTTGCAAAATGTTAGAACTCTGTTCTGTGGCAAAACTGGAAGCTCCCTTACAGTTTTGGTACCGGCACACTATACATTCCTATGGCAAAGAGAGATTACTGATGTGTGTTATGGATTGTTTGCTGGTATAGTTTTACCACCAAACCCCTCTGGGATAAACCCCATTTACACAACAAAAAAGTGCTTTTGATGATGCAGCTTCTGTCAGTTTCCCTGAGTAGCATAAGCTACAGAAGTGAAAACACAGTGTTATAACTGCCTCTGTGCTACAGTTTTTGCTGGTATAGTACCGTTGCAAAATGAAAAGGGGAAAAAAAAATCACACCTCTAACCAGCAGTGCTATATGGGCAAAAGTTTCTCAAGTAGGCATGGACTCATTCGGGAATAAGTGTAATAGAAATCTCACAGTATTAGTCATTCTTCAGCTCTTTCAACCTAAATTGAATAACATGAAGGTAACAATGTATTTCCACTACTCATAGTCTAAATCTGGCTGGAACACGCAGTGAGCTTTGGTCAAATCAAAACATAAATCTTTTTCCTTGTTTCCAAACTACTCTACACCACAGCTAGTTATGATTTCTCCAGTCCTCTTGCAAGTCTCTCTCAGTTTAAATGTGTGTCTTCCTGCTATCCTTAAAAGGAAATCAGAGGGTTGCACATGCACTGTGTAACCCCTGAACATTTGCTTGTTATGTACATGCATTTATGCCACACAGAGCACTAATGACCCTTTCAATATTGCTTTGGTACTGCACAGTTCAGGTTACTTGTGAGTGGCAGTTTTTTATGATAGAGCCCTATAACAATTATATCTGTGGGAGTTTTGTGGTTGTGGGAAGAGAAGTATTGGAAGGGATGAATGTTCTAAAGCCGTTATAATCGATCAATATGTTTTTCTTCCTTTATCTGTTCTGTGATCATTGCAAACTGATTCACAGAGGAGCCCAACTCAGACAGAAAAAATCACCCATCTAGATTTTCTGAAGGGCTTAGGATAGCTGAGGTGGCACAGACACCATTTTGGTTGTTTCCAACAGTACATGAGTAGATCGTGTTAAAGGGCTTCCTTCCAAAAATGCGGCCTTTTACTTGAAGCTGAGAATTATGGCATTTAAAGCCATTCCAGTCGGAAAGCAAATACTGATGTAAAAGATACTTCTGATGTTGACAAAATGTAGCTTTTGACCAAAAATTTCTACTGGTTTGTTTTAGCTGAGTTCTTGCTGCCCACACATGAGTACACAGTATAAATAGTGTTCTGCTGTTTTCTGAGCCTGCCTGGTTCCTGCAGTTGCACTCAGATGCTGTCTGGTCAGCTTTAAACCACAAACAGTTCAGTACAATATTAACTTTGCGGTGTGTACAGTATACTACTGTATACTTCATGAGAGACAATCATGCTCTCTAATAGTTGTCAGTCATAGCTATGTGGGAATTTCTAATGCAGCAGAAACAAGATTTAAATAAACCTGTTTTAACATGTGAAATTAATAGCATATAAGCACAGCTAAGTTTAAAATGAGTTTTTGAGGGTTCTTGCTTTTACATATTATGACATGATGCAGATGCAGCTCCTTTATTTTAGCAGCATTACAGAGTTCTGCAATCAGTTGAACAGTCCTGCAGAACAACATTAAACTCTTAAGATTTGTTTTATTTGTGTAGCATGACACTCTTGGGGTTCAGGGCAAGGAACCCTTCTTTTTTTCCCCCACTACTTTTCAGCTATCTGATGCCAATAGCATTGTGCTAGAAATCTGGTAGAAATAGTTAAACTTTCACAAAGACGTTTCTCAAAAAAATGTTTATCTGACCTTATAGTTAGCAGTTTCATTATGACATTTGGTCTGTGGTTTTAGGGTCTCATACCAAAAAACAAGTGAAGGAGCTTTGCATTCTTTTCCTGTATTTAAATTGAGTTGCTGCAATATCTGTTATCACATGTAAAAATTCCCTCATGGGCCAAAAAAAGCAAAAGGAAAAAAAACCCAAAACAGCAGTAGATAAACTATAAATTAATATTCCTTGCAATTAACTTACACAATAAACATTTCAACTCAGTTTTAAGTATTCCTTTGGTCTTACCAAATGGTTACTAAACCAAAAGATAGGCATTCCTTTCATGTTACTAAAGGAATGCCTATCTTTTGGTTTAGTAACCTGACTAGAGTTGGAAGTACCTTTGTGCTCATGCCTGTTTATGTGTATTTTGGCTTTTCAGTGGAAGTGTTGCAGAGTGTAAACCCTAAACCTCTCACTTCATCTTCAGTGCAGTTTACATAAAGGAGGTGATGCTGATATTCTAATCACCAGTTGCTTAGGATATAATGAAGATTAAATGGTGACAACATGCAGAAGTTCAGAAAATTTGGAAGGCTTGTGTAGGAATTAGGAATGCTACTGTTTTTTCTGGATCCAGTTATGTGTAAATGTTATGCTAACAGTTTGAAGGTGCATTCTGATATTCCCATCAGACTAGTTCTGCCTAAAATACTTTGAAGCTGTGTTACTGAGGGTAAGCACAAAGTCAGTTTGTTCCGTTTCAGAAGACTCTTAGGGCTCATGTTAATCCTTACAATACCAGGAGGTTTTGTGAAGTAATGATTTAACATTAGAAGAAAACAATAGTATCAATTAACAATTTACTTCTTTCCACTCATAAAGTCAGTAGAAAAGCAAGATTTAAGCCCTCCAGCCTTCCAAAACATAATCCACCTTTGGCTTCCCTCTCCCCAACTATTCAATCTAACAGAAATAAATTCACCTGCATTCTCCCTCAAGCAGCAACAAATTCAGCAATAGTTGGATTGTTTACTGTGCCTTAAAATTTTCCTAATAATTTAGAAAAAGGGTTTTGCTTCTCAGTTTTAATTTTGCTCCCATTTAATGTATTCTGGGTTTATTATTTATATATCAAGACCAAGCCTGTAGTGCAGCAAGTGTTGCCGGCATACAGAAAAGGGAGCTTCTGTTTTATAGAAATCATTATTAAATATGCTAGGCAGCTTGGAAGAGACAATAACTTTGTCCCAATCTGAGGAAAGTATCAGGAAAAAGGCCTTGTATTTATATGCTGATGAGTACATGCTGAATGATGATACCTCTGTGATGGTTGTATTGATGTTCATGTATTACCCATTGAATCATACATGCAAAAATACCTATCCTCTCCATAATCCCTAAATTATAGCCTGTTTTAAAGTTTGTTACTGTGTATTGAATGACATCTGAATCATGCACGTACAGGAAAAAACGATCTTCTGGTTGGTGGGTTTGGGTTTTTGGTTAGGTGTTGGTTTAGGTTTGTTGGGTTTTTCTGTTTGGGGATTTTTTTATTTTGGTTTGAACTAATATCAGTTGACCCTAGGTTTCTTGTAATAATGGTAATTCTCATGTTAGTGAAAGTTTCCCATCCTTTTTGAGACATATGTGGTGTTTTTGTTTTCTTTATGAAGATAAAAGTGTGGAAGACATGATGCTTACCCTGTTTCTTGAACAGATGTGTATCCTAGCAAATGACAGTAAGCTCACAACAGAGAAAAAATGTTAATGAGCTGAAATTTTAGTGCCATTAGTGCTATTTAATTCCAATTTTAGAGCCAAATTGGGGGTAACTGAATTTTGTCAGCTTGGTAGTAGTTGTCAGTTTCAGTTAAAAACAATTACAAGGAGTTCAGTTGTATGTTCTGTTTTTATTTCAACTGCTGTGTAAAAACCAAAAAATGCAATTTTTCTCAAATATTCTGATCAGTAAATAAGCACACAATTACACTGGAAGTAATTTATCTTATGATTTTTCTAGTATTTCTTGATGGTAGCAAACAAATCAGGAAGCAGAGAGGTATCTGAAAATGAATGAGTGAGCCATCCTATTTTAATTTTGAAAGTCCTAATTTTTTTTAAATTTCTTTTTAGAGCTGAATGAAGTCTTTTTGTCAATTCTTCTCTTACCAATACGTTTCTCAATCTGTTTGTCACAGAGAAAAATGATAGCTGATGTTTCTTTTCAAAGAAAGCCTTATTACAACAGCCGTGAGTAGGACCTGTTGACTAAGGATGAACTAAATGATCTAGACCATAAGTTCAGGGCTCACTCCAGTCTGGCTAGAAATACTTTTTTTAATTGTGGGGATGACAATCAAAGAATCTGATTTAAGGTAGAACTCAAATGCTCAGAGGTCACATTGTTTAGAGACCAGTCTCAAGTATCAGTTTCTATTAGGCTTTGGTCCCATGGAAAGTTTTTGGTGATCCTTGTATAATTCTGCAACACAAGAGCAACTTCAACACCCATGACTGTAAAAAAACCTAGGATTCTTAAGGCATTTTGGGTTTTGAAGCTTCATATTTACTTTTTCAGATTTTTTCTTGTAACAGGGTAAGAATATAGTAGGTACTCAGTATATGCTAAGGCTGCATAAAAATTCCCATAGTGTACCTGTTTTTTGCAACTGAAACTAGCAATGCCAACCTTCTCTCTCATATAATAGTAGCCAATATCTAAAGGTAGTATGGGAATTGATGAGTTTTTCCTCTGCCAGAGAGGAAACATAAATGCTTTTCACCTGTCTTATATTCTTTAAACTGCCAGCAGCTCTTAAAGTCTATTCTGCATTTAAGGCAGAAGCAAAGCTATAAATAAACTGCTGGCTATTTTTCATTATGCATATCACATATATGTGAGGGGATGCATTTTGTTTCTCTGTCTCTCTGCATAGTTTTGCCTTGTGATCCTAAATTGCTTTTCAAACACAAACACACCAGCAGTAGGTTGTTAGGTTTCTTTTAGTACTATAATACAGCACTAGGAAGCAAACTTAAATACCTGTGTGAAGTGGAGAAATGAGTAAACTCCGTTAAAGCTTGAAAAGAGGCTTCAGAGTGCCATAGGCACAAATTGGCAATATTTCCTTTCACGATCTGCAAAGATTAAGATCAGTAATGAATCACTTCACATTTGGTAAGCTTCTTTCTGACTCTTATTTTTGGGTACTAATACTTTTTTTGCAAATGTTGGTTGGGTGGGTTCAGGGGTTTGGGAAGGAGGAGTTTGTTTTCGAAGATATCATAAAGCTATTTCTCTTTGGACTCAGGAAATGAACAAGATAGATGTAAACTTAAAAACAACACCTCTCCCTCCCTCTTTTAAGAATTTTAAAATATTATAATTACTAAACAGACTGGATAGCTTTCTGAAGTAGGCCATCTTGCATACTACAGTTTCTTCTTAGATGATGGATTGCATGTTTTCTTTTATGGTTTTTCACTGCCTGGCACTATGGAAACAAATACTAATAAGTTGAAAACAATTTATAAATGGAGCAGTGTCACACATTTAAGAAAGTGTCTGAAAGGGAGGAAAGACAACCTGCTTTTAATTCAGTACACTAAAGTACCTTCTAAAATGTCTGTCTTGGTGCTGTACAGTAGCCCACTCTGAAGAGGGAGTCTATCATGGTTAACCCTGCCAGAACTGTGGGCTGCTGACAAGGAGAACATGTTGCAGTGGCAACTCTGCCATCTAGCAAGAATAAAATATGCTCACTTTCTGTCCTCATGGTTGGCTTTATGCCTGTGTCTTGGACAGCTTTTCTAAATCTGTGGAGAAGTCTTGTTGCTTACTCAGAATTTCTGATGAAAATCTGTGACTGGTTCCAGTGGAGTAAGTAGATTGTGGAAGCGAACAAGGGTTTTTTTGAGTTGTTCATTAAGCTATCAAGAAGTCCCTAAAATTCTGAAGCTATCTAGTGTTAGATCGACTATGAGATCCAGCCGTAGGCAATATGCTTCCAACCATACTCTTTCTGTACTCTATCCAGGGCACACTGAGAACGAGGGAAGCTACTTCCATCCCACTTGTTCTTAAGGGTTTTGGCTCTAGAACTACCTATTAACTTATTAGTTAAAATGTAACTGCAGGATTCAGCACTGTGTGTGTGTGTGTGTGTGAAAGCCTGGGTTTCGTTCTTGAGGTTTTAATATAAATTGAAAGCTCTTCCATAAATCCAAAGATACATTCCAGACTTTTCAGACTGAAAGATTCTTGGATTTGACCTATATGGGGTTTTTTAGTAACTTTTTTTTAACTAGGTTTCATAGAAATATTTTGTAATCTTACACCTAGAAAAATTAATCTTCTAGTGGGATAATTGATCCAACTTGATTTGTTATCACAACTGAAAATCCTAATTCAATATATTCAGGATCAAATATGCTTTACTTTTGTGCTCTTTACTTTGACTTGCTGAGATTAGTTAGCCAGCGTGTGGGGATGTAGTAAGGCCATTGCAGTTGTAGCCTCTGCACAGCTTTGTTGTTGTGGGGTAGGTTTTTTTAGCTCATTTGTATTTATATCTTATAAATTGAAGATTTTGAGATGGCTTTTAAGGTCAGTTAAGCAATAAGTGCCCTTCCACCTTCAGCTTTTAAAACTGAGTGTATGACTACTTCCTCGAATTCGGGCGGTTCAGTGAAACTGTTCGTAACCGTTTTGCATAAATGGTTGAGGCCAGGTAGCCCTGATCTTGTAGTGATGAACCCATAGGCTTTGGTTTTCTAGCCTGATTTTGGTTCTGTTTACATTCCCATGAGCATGACTCCGGTGAAAAAAGCAGAACTGTATGGGAATCAAACCAACCTCTCCTCTCCCCCCTAGTTTTCATCTCAACTACCTCTGATCTATATTATTAATAGAAGTCAGTATTATTGTTTTTATAATGGATGAATGACTTGGTTGTACTAAAGCACTGTGGGCTGAAAAAAAACCACGTCCAAAATCTAATTAAATATTTTGTGTCTGATTCTGATTGTAGCTACATGATGTGAATCTGACTCCATGGAGATGTGTTAACTTATTCTGGTTTTATGAGGACAGAGACTGGGGACCATTGTTTGAGAGAGTGGAAGGATGGTTATAGAGAGCCTGTACTGCCAGGTTCGTGGGTGCCAGTACTTGCTAAGCCACAGGCATGTTGTCATGTATTGAGGAGTCTCTATAATTGCTTTTCCATTATAAGGCACAAATGATGTAACAGTAAAATCTGAGAGAACTGTGGGTTATAATGAAATAATCTGTCATGAATGCTGTTTGATCTATGGATCAAAAGCATTGTAAGGGTTAAGTGACATGTTCAAATGAAGAGTAATGCCTATGCTTGCAGTCTGATGTGAGGAAAAGATGATAGTGGGGTGTTTTAAAAGTTACCAGCTCCAAGCTGGGAAAGTATCAACCAGTTTTCAATAAATTACACCCTTCTCAGTGGGGAGTAGGAGTAGGAGTAAGGGTGGGAGGAAAAATCCTACTCCATGTTAACTTTCCCTTTGGTGTTGATGTCAAATGAGATTTAGTATCAAGAATTGTTAAAGACAGAAGCCAGGGGCTTTTTTGGTTTGTTTTTTTTTACTTCAATATAATACAACAAAAAAGCCTGAATTAGAATGTGTAGCTGGTTCATGGCTTAGAAAACCTTCATGCTCATTGTGACCAGGTCAGAACTGTTAAGAGCTAAGGAACCAGAGCACTCAGTCACCTGGGTTGTAACTTGCACCACTCTAGCTGGAATTTTGCACAATTTACCCTCCTAATACAAATCTAGAGAGAATTCCTTCCATAATTTTCCTCTTGAGTGCTTGGGGGGTGTGGGAAACTAAACACGTCTCCAAGTAGTCCTGATGTCACGATCAGTATTCTGCTGTTATTTCTGTTGGTAAGGCACTACTTGAGTTGCACAATTTGATCTTATTTACTGAGATATTTTTTTTTTACAGGTGTGATTTTGAGAGTTTGTTGTGGTTTGGTTTTTTTAAAATTGTAGCGATAGGTGTAAGTTTCAAGTTTAATGTTTCCTGCTTATTATTATGGGAATAGAGTAACCAGTAACTATTATGTACAGTTAGATGGGCTTTGTTTTGATCTTGCTTTCGTTTATGTGGAAGACATAGCCTAGTTACTTTTTGACATTCTAGTGTGGTGTGCACAGGTATGTGTAAAGAAATAGGGACTGAAGTTTGCAGGAAAAGCCTTCTTTTTGTTGATATTTGGACAGTGTCTTGTAATGTGACAGTCAAGTATTTAAACGCAGCAAAAGTGTGGGTCTGTCTCTCTCTGAAGGTCTCCAGCTCTAGCAATGTAAATGGATAGTTCTGACCATAATCTGCAATTAATGAACAAAATTCTGCATATCATCTGGACACAGAATGGATTTTTTTTTATGAGTTCATTATCTAGGTGCCAAAGCCATTCAAGTTCAAGGCCCAGCCCTGCTTCAATGAGATCAGGGATTAGAACTGTGTGTTTTAGCAGCTGGGGGAACCCTGGGCCAGAAGGCAACTGGCTGTTCTGCATTAGAGCCTCTCTCAGGCTGCCTCAGTGCAGCCCTTCCACTTTCTGTAAATAATTAATCACTGGACCAGGGCCTTTTAGACACCAGTCTTGAACCTTATGCCTTGAGCATTCAGTTTCTTTTCCTAAAGGCGTATTTCAATTTGTGTGTTTAATCAGTCACCATTTCATTGAAGTCGCAGTACTTATTTTATATGCCTTTCTGAAAATCTTAGCTCCTGTACATTAGTAGGCTGGGGTAATATTGTTGTTCTGCTTATGCTGGAGTCCCTTTAGTGCTTTTCTTAATCAGAGTCCAAGCTCTGTGGTACTGTTAAGTGCGGTATGGGCTATTTGTAGCGAGATGCTTATGTTTGCTTTTTACAAATTGCTGGGTGCCAGAGTTTCTCATTGCAATTTCAGTAGAGAGATGATAAGCAGGAAGCTGTATATAAGAAAATTAGAAGTTCATCAGATAGTTTACCAGAAATGCAAGCTCCAAGAAGACTGTAATATGTTAATGCATTTTGTCAAATGGTGGGAAACCAAATATGGTGATTTGATAATACACACAAACTTGCTTTTCTCTGTGTGTTCTTTTACAGTGCTGAAGAGAACCTGACATATTTTTCATTGTCTGTGTTAATGTATCACTGGTATAAACTATTGCAAAGGCAGGATGCTGGTGGTTGTTACTTGTTTTAACAGAACCCTCTCCTTTGGTTGGTAGGCAAGCGGGGTTTCCCGAACACTTGTTCAAATTCTCAACCAAATTAATCGGGCTTCTGTAAAAATGGCTTGACACTCATTGCACACACTTGGATCTTAACAGCTTCTTCAGCTCATCAGTCTCTCCCCAAATGCTATGGAAAGGCATGATACAGACAGCTAAGAGAAGGAATAGAATCAAGAAAACAAGATGTTATTTTGTACTTATCTCAGTCTGCATGCAAAGTCATACGGGAACTGCAGTAAAGAGTGTAACGAGCAATGGAATAAAACAGTTGCTTTCACTGTAGCTTTAAGTATGACTTTAAAGTCAAGTCACTTACGTTTTAGTGCTAAATAAATTATTATTTATCAGATTATTATTACTTTGGAAAGCTAAATGTCAGACACTCTAATTCCATTGCTTCCTGAAGCTCGCCATCCTTTGAGGTGTTCAGAATTAAATTAAAAATGAAGTGTCTCCTCAGCTGGGGCATCTGTACCCAGCAGAGAGTACAAGCTGACAAGGAGACCTTATAGAATGGTATAGAAGCACAGAAGACGAAATCAGTGATTTAAGAAAATACCTCTGTGCCAGGACATTCTGTAAATTTCTCTGGAGAAATCCTACAACCCTTTAAGAAAGTTGACCTCATTTGCATGTTTTGATTAGATTGCTGTCAGGCTTCTGACTTCCTATAAAGAAGAGAAAAAGAGTTTTGTGAATAAGTCTCAGGAACTTCATGTCGGAATACAATCCTTATAAATAATTTTAAAACTGAAGTGTAAGATTTTTTGTACTGTGTCTAGGCCTTTATGGGAAACATGTCCAGAATATGTTGTATCATAAGGAGAGATGTTTTCCACCTATATTTTATACTCCAGTTTAACTGAAGGATCATTGATATCCAAAGTAAATTCTTTAGGTATTTATTAGTTAACTAAGTCACTGATACTATACCAGCTGGAAAAGTATTTCTTTAAAGGACTCTGAAAACATAACATGGACATGTTTCATAGAGATACAAAACTGTATGACAGCTGCACAATTATGTAACATACACCCATATGCTGGAGAATCTTTAAAAGTGGGAGCAAAGAAAGAAAAAGATCTTATGCCTCCAAGCAAGGGAAAGTCTACAGGTAAAAAACAAACTGTGAAACTGCTAATATATTTAGGTACAACATAATGGTCTACACATCAGAATTTAGCCATTGTGAAGACTGCAGTGTTCACTGCCTTTTAATAGGTGGTGTGATTTTCTTTAATCAGTACTAATTCTCTTGAATTAGTACTCAAACTCAAAACTAGTACTCAAAACTATACTGTCTCAACTGCAGCAGCCTTTCTTCTGGGTGTTTTTATTCGTAATGTTAGTGTTGCCATCACCACACTGACAATAAATAATGATCTTAAGAGACACGTAAGCGATTGTAGCAATGGAAGTCAGATCAGTGCCCTAACCACACTCGAGTGTCTAGGAAGAAATGGGAAGTTAAACAGCTCTCACCGTGCTTGCATTTGTGCATGCTAACTAGAAATATGTAACAGTCAACATCATCTCTCCAGATAAAACCATGGAACCGTAAGTAGAATGCAGGAGGAGTGGATGTAAAGAGAGAAGACTGTATGACTATTATGTCTAATATCTAATTCATTTTCTTGCCTTCAGACTGTTCGCATGTTGGGTTTAACACAGGCATGCAGCTGGTACTCCTACTAGCTACTGCTACATACTGCTTAAGTAATCCAATTGATGTTTCATACAGCTATTAAAATGGGCATACTATCAAATAATTTTTCAAATGCTATATCTGCTTTCAAAAATAGTATTGAAATGTGGCCTTTATAGTAGCAGCAAATTAGGTTGAGTCAATATTGACTTAGGTACGTTTTTTGTCTTTACTGGATTTTATTTGCTACATTTGCATTTTCTAAAATGCAGCACTGAGACACTATGATAAATACAAACTCTCAGGGTGTTAGTTAAATGTAATAGCAGGAAAGGGAATATTAACTAGGAGAGAGGAAATTAGCCGGATTCATGTTTCCTGCTTTATATTGAAAGATAACCAAGATTCTTGGTCACTAGTTGTACTATGTTGAGCCTTTTAGACAAAAATACAGAGAAAAAAATATGTGATATGTCTCTCTTAAACCTTAAACTGTATGTATTTACTCATTGGTTAGTCAAGAAAGAGGGCTACGTAGAACAATAGGTCATGTTCTAATATTCTTACTTGCCGTGGTACTAAAACTCATCTGAAGCTACTGGGCAATGAGAACAGCGCTTGGTTTGTAGCTGAGGTTGATGTATTGCAGGTAAAGCTTTATCACTCATTAGTCAGTTGGCATCTTCCATCCGAGAAGGGATGGCTACATCTGGCTTTACTGAAATCGGTACAAACAGGGAGGGATTTTTTTCAATTTTTTCCTTGCTTTAATTTTAAAAATTCCATTCATATGTCTTCAGCTCTTCATTAAGGTGTAACTTCAGAGCTAAGCTTAAAAGAGTGATTTTTCTCTATTCAGTCGTACCAAGATCTAACAAATTGATACAGTAATTGACTTCTTGCCATTTCTTTAAAAATGATGCTAAATTGTTTGTAAAACTGTGTGAGGTTTTGACGAATCATTTTTCACATTACTTAATTTTTCATTACTTGCAAATGCCACTTGAAGGTATCCTATTAACATGGACAGTCTTGTGTATTCGCCTCTGGTCACTTGCATTATTTTGGTTAGGGAAGATGAATATATAAAAACATGATGGGTTACGGATGGCAATTTCCATAAGTGCCTTAAAAACAGAAAGAAAGAGCAGAAAATTTAGATTTCTGACAGCTTTGGCTTTTCTAAGAAAAAGGGAAGTATTCCAAGCAGTATTTCACCAACCCAAATGCACATTAAAGTTGCATTGGCTGTACATGAGGCTCTTTACAGATGAGTCACAAAGCTCATAGTTGAAATAGTTGTGTAAGTGAAGGTAAATGAATTATGCTCCTTTCTACTCTCAGTTTTAGAAGGTGCTATGGTTTATTTTGGCCTTCTACCATAAAAAGGTAGATATCATATGGAATCATTATATCTTCTACTTCATAAGTATGTAGAAAGATAACCAGAAAGAGTATTACACAGGGTTTTAGCTTTGTTGTGGGTGGGTTTTTGCGGGGTGGGGTGGGTGGATTTGTATTTGGTTTTGGTTGGTTGGTTCTTTTTTCAGTGGTATGGTTTGCATTTACTTACAAGCTGTAATACTGGATGTTGGATTGTGCTAACAAATAGCTGGTTATTTACAACTGAAGATCCCATTGTTTACTTTCTGAATGAGGTATCTGAGTTGTCATCAATGTAACACTGAGAAATTAAGTAATTCATGTGATGGCAGGTGTTCTCTTTTCTGCTGGAGGTAGCATTTAACTATATTAGGATAAATCAGGACATCTGAATCTCATGAGCTGGACAGTCTCACTTGCATGTTAGGCTGTATATTATGTTGAAGTAAGAAGCTGGATGAAATCAAAATTCAAGCCGTGTCTTGGTTTTGATAGCCAGGCAAAAAATATTTTCTCCCAAAGCCATTGGGAGACCTCAAGTGGTATCCTCCTGCTCCTACTTGTCCACAAAATACAGACACAGACAAAAGCTCACAGAGAAGCACAAATGTCAGTGGGATAAGGGAGTTGCTGATCAGTTTTGCAACTTTTTGTAATTAGAGCTTGCTCTAAACCTCACATTTTCCTAAAAAGTTGGAAGATTTGACTACTTTAATCTCATCTCAGTTTTACCACTGTGAAAGCAGTGATGAGGGAAGTGCAATGCATCCTGTGTCTTGTCTGTACTAAGAACAAATGGTGCTAAGGGTGTTCCAGAGCTGCAGAACACATTCCTAATGACTCAGACCAGCTTTTAAGAGAGTTATATCCTATGTTGGCCTTTTCCAGTTTGAGATAGAACTGTCTAGGCCATGCATTCAGTCATGCATGCTGTACGTTCAGAGCTGCAGTCTCAGTTCACTGTCAGTTAGAAAGAAGTATCAAATCACCAAAGAAAGTCTTACTACAGTGAGTCAGGCTATAGTTGTATATAGCTTCCTTTTCACTCCGGAAGATTCAGGGGGCAGAGGTTGAATCTCTGCCCTGGCATGGTTTTGATGGCATGCAGAAAGGTGTTTTGAAGCATCAGGTCAGGGATACTTTTAAAGCATTACCTACTGGTTGGAGCAAAGAAGTGGTAAATTTCCAGCAGTGCACATCACTGCGTTCAGAAGTAAATTACATTGGTCTGCTCTGCAATGGACAAAGAGGGAATCATTAAATGATATAATGATAAAGGCAGTTATTTTTTTATTATTTATTTTGCTGCCATTAAAACAATGGCAACCTGTTGCCTTGTTTTTCTACTAAACTCAGAGATAATGCTTCCATTAAGCCAAATAAACCAAATGTTGTGCAGGGCAAGAGGAAATGGAATACCAGGAATTTTATAAAGGTAGCACACAATGGCTCCAACAGCTACGGGCTGTTCTGTTCTTTTGTAACTTTAAAGCTGAATTGCACCACTGGAAGTCTTTATCTGTCTTCACTCCTTATGCCCTCTCATATAGCAAGTGTCTGCTGTAGTAAACAAGGAAGGACATCCTGAAAGATTTTCTGTCTCTTTCTTTTTTTATCAACAGAAGTGTTTGTTGTAGTAGAGTGGGTTTTTTGGTTTCTTTTTTTCTATCAGCTGCCAGTGAATGGTTCTTGAAATGTTAATGGCTGGGAGAAGATGCTGAAATGTTGCAACAAGCGCTCATATTCTGCTGGGGGTATTGACTTGTGTGCATCTATTGGTCACCTGTTCCTCTCAAACCTTGTAGAGAAACGTTGGGTAGGGATTTTAGAAATCTCACCTATTTGTAGTGCATGCAGTGAGCCCAGTTGCATGAAGGAGCCATTCTAGATTCTTTTTGTAAGATTTCTACGGGCAGTTATTGTCATTTCCAGTCAGCCAAGTATAAAAGTAAACTATAAGAAACAAACACAAGACTTTTAAACAGGTTGAGAATAAGGACATTTAAGGTCAGTCTGTTTCACATCTTTATGCCATTAGTCTTTAGAGACATCTGTAATTCAGACAGTCCTAATATCCTTTGTGTTTTTCAGTTTTACATTTTGGCATCATACTCAGAGCAATTTTCCAGAACATTTAAAGAGAGGAAAATAAGACGTTTGGAAACAGTACTACTTGCTGAAATCCAAGCTCCCATTTTCTTTGAGAAATGTTTAAGCAGCTAAAATTGTTTCCACTTTTAATGGCCTAAATTAGTTTTAGAACAAGCCAGTGAGACTTTCTTCTTCTTGCAATTTATTCAGTATTCAGAGCTTCAACACCCATCAGTTTAGCGTAAGTCTCTAACTTCTGTTGTTCATTATGTATGTTGCAGAGTATGTCAACAGATGATTGTTAGAAATTTTAAAAAAAACCACCAACCTTCTGGTTTTCTTTCATTCACTTCACATGGCCTTAAATGAGAGCACTTCTCAGAACTTGAGAAATTTCAGAAATTGAGATGTATGTAACATGGAAGGTTTTTGTAGGTTGCTTTTTGGGTTTTTTTCCCCAAAAGCAGGGATCTCCTTCTGCTATATAATGAAAGTTTATTTCGTCTATTTATCTAAGTTATTGGTTCTGTTATGTTTTGTTTGAGGGGGAGTGTCATTTATGCCACTGTGTTGTTAATCAAAAAAATTTAATGGTTGGACTTGATGATCTTAAAGGTCTTTTCCAACCTTGTGATTCTGTGATTAATTTGAATTTCTCCTTAAAATGCAGAAAGTAAAAGCAGCTGCATTTCTACAGAACTATCCTGTTCTCCAGCAACTCTCTGAAGGCTGTTCATTCATTAGATTGCATTCCTAAAGGCCTATCAAGTAGTGAGATTTTCACACAAATTCTTTACAATGTAAATTTAACAAATTAAAGCTTTCACTGAAAGGTTAATGTGATGATTTTTTCTGTAGACTAAGCAATTATGAGTGTGCCTGCAATTCAAGAAGGCTGAGTGTGCAAGATGTAGCTTTATACAGGCTCTATCGTGTCCTGTCCATCTCATGAATTCTTCCCTCTGTCTCTTTGAACACAGTGTGTGTTGTGGGCAGGCATGTCAGTTTAGTCAGCAATGGGCTGCAGCCTCACTGTGATAGGAGAATGACAAAAGATCTCATCCTAAATGTACCTTGAGCTGCAGGTCTGTCCTGATCCCATTCATAGCTCTCAAAGCTGAATAAAAGTTTTAGCTTAGTTTCCTGACCCTCTCTGCTACTTGCAGAAGAGCACAAGAAATCTCTTCCAAGCTCCAGGTGTGCGTTTGTTGAGCTCTACCATTAACCTCATTATCATTTTACCTCTCTAGGCTGAGCAGTACAATGGAAGCATTCCAGCTTTAAAAGCCTTCAATTCACTAACACTAGAGTCTATGAAAAAGCCTGTGTGCTAATATTCAAAGGCTAATATTCTTCCTAGAGAGGCTAAAAGCTCACTGATAGTTACGGTGGCTACAGTCTTTGGAAAGACTTGCAATCCTGCTGGAGAGTCCAAGGTATTCAGGCTAGAGAGTCCAAACCATCAGGCAGACCGTTGCACTGATCTTCTTTTCTGACAGCTGCATTCTTATATAACTTCACATATATAGTGAATAGATCTGACGCAGTTTGAAAAATTTTCAGTATACCACACAGAAGGGTCAATTTACCTGTTAGCACAGGCAGCTCCATCTCAACTAAGTTATAGATACTGTAAACTTCTTTAATTGATAACATTCATATTTCATGGTAACTATCAAAGCATCAAAAGAAACACTGGAGAAAGCAGGTTTCTTTGCCAAACATAAATACAGAGATGGTGTATACACAGTATGTCAGAGAGAGAAGAGAAAGTCACAATTCCTTTATATAGTACATGAATATTTCTTCATCTAAAAAGGCTGACTTCTAGCCGTGAAGAGTTAACATTCATGAGGAATGTGTGGAAACCTTACATAACTCGTTCAGTCTCATCTCATGGGTGTTTCTCTGTACACTCTGCCAGAACTAATTTCACGGTTTTAAAACAACTCGTGGTACAAAAAGAATACGTAATGAGTTGCCGTGAGATATGATTGTTTCCCATTTGAGAGATAGAGAGACCTGTAGCTTTCCAGGACTTATTAAGAATCATTTCTCAATTAAGCATGGAATGTATAGCTTAACAAAGGCTGTGTGGTTCCTCTTGAATACATCAAGGTTTGGCTGTGGAAAGCATACCTATTGCAAGAATTTGAGATACCCCCTTTTCTTCCCCAGCATCTCTTCCTCTGCTAGTTTATAAATTCAAAGAGACCGTAAGCTTGTGTAGACAAAAACACTGACCTGGCATGGTCTGTCTTATCCTGCATTCTGAGTCCCTGTCATATCTTAGAGTTTGAGAGCAGACAAAGCTTTCTGGTGCTGTCAAAAAAGTCATCTTTGAGAAAGGAAGCAGCATCCAAACTGTCAAGGCCAATAGTTGCTCCCTCTCAGCCAGGGACGTTTCACTCCTAAAGCCTGCATAACAATAAACTACTTATTTGACTTATAAAAAGCCATAGTCTACATGAAATACTGGCAAAAGCAGAATCCCAGGAATGAAAGTTGGTTGCAATGGGGTGGTGAAAAGGAATCTGTTCCTTTTAAGATGAAATAGATGAAATAACTATGGATATGTAAGTTAAATTCCCTCATTCTGGGATAGGCAGAAAATAGTGTTATACACCGAAAATGTTACATGAAATGGGCAATGTTTTAGAAAACCTGCCTAGCGTGCAAGCCAACAGTTCGTGGCACATTTCATCTTAGTTGGAAAAACAGCTTTTTGGCCAATGCAGAGAGGTTGCATTTGTTTGCTGTTGCAGAGACAGTGCAGCGCGGGCCATAACACAACTCTTCCCATCTCTGCATTTGAAGCTGATTTGCAGCGGAGATAAAGTTTGGTGTGATAGCCCTAGCAAGGCCTTATATCACTTTGAGGCAGGAAGTCAAAGGGGAAGTAACTGTCCAATATTTGCCCAGATCTTTCCAAGCCATAGAGTGAGATTTATTTTGAGTATCAGAGCCACTTCAACTCACATGAGTTAGTGCAAGCTTAGATGCTAAGAGAAATTTATGAGAATCTTTGGACATCCAAAATACTTCAGTAAAGCAGCTGGGATTACTAGTAAAATTTCACTGCCACAAAAACGTGATTTACAACAGAAACATGAATGGATTGAGAGGGATCTCCTCGAACACAGTACGTGATGTTACTGTGCAGCTGGTAGACTATTGTTTCAGTCAGTAGTCTTGAATCAAAAATTCAGTGCAATGACTCACTCTCTTCCACGTCTTCATGTGCTATAAAGAGGGAGGCAAGGCAAAGATTTCTTGGTCTATCCTCTTACTTACCCTGCTGCTGTTGTCTAGCTGCAGTCATTATGGATATCTTTCTTGTGGCCTGGCCAGAGAGGAGGGGTCGGTGGGATGGTACACAAATGCAGTGATCCTGTACTGCCAGGTACCTATTTTAGGCACAAGGTGAGGATTAAGTTGCGAGGTTTATACTGGTTTGTCTGCTAGGCAGAACTGGTGACATGGCATGGTTAATTCAGGTTAACCTCTAAGGTTCTCAGAACTCCAAGAACAAATGTCTCTGCTTCTTATCCCAAACGCACTAGTGATGAAGGAAATTTTACTTCAGTAAAAATCACTTGTGTCCCAATAGGAAATTATACTTTTATAAGAAAATTGTTCTTTCATTTGCAAAACTGTCATTTTTCATGTGGGGAAGAACCAGATGATGTGAGGCACAAACACACGTTGATTCTCTTTTTAGAAAACCAGTGAGAATAGGGATGCAAATTAGTTCACTGTACAGATCTAATTAATCAGTCTCTCTTCTCTCTTCTTTATTCCAGTTACCTTGAATTAGAAGTCATGTTATCCTTTGGGCTCCGACTGACTTAATGTTTTAGAAAACTGCCTGCTACTAATCTGACAAGGAAGTCAGAAAGGGTCAATACTCTTTGTATTGTAGTTACTCCGAAACAATGACTGATTTTAGTTAGAATGGTATTCTGGGGCTATTTTTCTTCTCATATTTCAAAGCACAGCTGAAAATAAAGTGAGTGTGCCCTGAGACACTAACTGTAACACATGTTGAAGGAATGTTCTATAAAGATAAACCAAACAGTTCCCCAGCATTATCTGTAGATAGAATGAAGATTTGATTATGATTTTTGACCTATCCAAGATGCAGAGATGTCTGATCCTAAGGATTTTTTTTTGACGGTCTATTTTGCAGGGAAGGGACAAAAAGGACTGTGGTAGAGTAAGCAGAAAATTATTCAGTAGTTCCTTGTTATGTTGATTAAGAAAGCAGACTTAGGCTCTGAACTGTTATTTCAGTCAGATCTTCGTTTCATTTATGTCATTATTTTGTAAATAATTAGCATGACATTTTAAGTTGACTCGTTTCCCAAAATAGCTGGAATACAGTAATAAACTGCACTATGGTCAAGAGAAATAGCTATAATACCATGTCCTGTTTTGAAATGATTTTTCACTTACCAGTCGGGCTGAATATTAGTGCTTCTAGGTAGGTGGTTATTAACTGTATTTGCTCTTTGAAGAGAAAAGAGCTTCTCATAAAGGTGACTTCGACAGCAAAGAAAGAATTCACAGCGGTAGCCAATTTCCTCGGGGAACAATTCCATGATTGCCCAGTCCAGTGTACATTTACTCTTCTACCCACTCAGAGTCAGGGGCAGAGAAGCGCAGGAGGCCATTGAGATGGGAATAGGGGGAAATTTCAAATTATATAGAGACTTTTAACTGCATTGATGCCAACAGCAGCTTTTCAGGACCGATCTGCTAGAAAACCATGCAGCTGAACAGGGCCTAACTCCTAGCTCTTCTGCAAATCACTCAAGAAAGCTCTTCAAGTTCTACAAAATCTTTTTCAGGATTTTTCCTTCAGGAAGAGAATACTGAATGTTAGCTACTCACTCCTCCTCTAGGACCGACACATTTTCTCCCATGCCTGCTTATATGGGAGCTAATTGTGCTGATGACCTCATGCACATCTCTGAGTGGAAACCTTCTTAGTACAGCAGGGCCATTGCTTAATGTTTGGAATGGCTGAGGCACTGGGGAAAAAGCATTAAAAGATCACTCTACACTGAATGGTGTGGCTCTAAGATTTAAAAGATTGCAGTAACCTACAGGCAGAAGTGGAAAAACACTCGTTTATTAATTTTGCTCATTTGCTAAACTTCTGAGAGACTTAAGCAATGCAGCCGAGTTGACCTTGCCTAATTTTTTGTTTTATCGTCAAACTGATAAAGCCCAAAGAAGGATGTATACTGTAGCACTTAACTGGTGTGCAATTCATGCTTAGCTGTAGTGACGATTTGAGCATAAGGCGAGATATTTTTATTTTTGGAGCTAAGGTCTTTGCTTGATTACTGTGGTGCAACATTCTGGAAAAGCTGGGGATGATTGATCTACATGGCCAGCTTTTATGTGTTCAGATTAACTGAGAGGAACAGTTATTATTCTGGGTACTGTAGGGTCGCAGATGCTTTTAAGTGGCACCAAAGGGTCACCACTAGACTTTGAATAAAATCCCAGGCTCCCAGAATTTTTCTTCTGCATTTTGATTCATATACTAGAATTCCTAGCTTCAAATGTGACTTACGGCTGCGGTCCACAAAAAGAGGACTGCTCAGCTAAATTTAGCCCAGTGAAGAGAACAGGAAAATCTTTTAAGATGTCGTTGTGTCCTTCCCCCCATTGCTCCCTTTTTCCTTTTCTAAGTTGTGAGAAACATTACCATCGCCTCTAACTTTTCTTGACCAATTAAAGAATAGGTTTTAATGTTAATAGCCCTCTCAAGCTTTAACATTTAAGGAAATACTAGTCACAAAATGTGTATTATTTTCTAATGCTGACAGGGAAAAGTAATTTCTCATTCTCTTTTTCTTCTCCTCTTTTTCACTTTGGGATGCCAGTCTTGCAAATCAATATTTCATTTTGAAGGAGCCATGTTTGATGCCAGTTCTACTTATTTGCTTTGCAGTCACTGCAGTAATGCTTTGTAGCTCTGTCAGTATGTAAATTAAACCAAGCATAGATAGCTTTGTGTTGCTTAATGTTCAGCTGATAAAAATTAATGTGGTGTGAAATGAGCATTTTATCTGACTGCAGATACAGTGCCGGAGTTAATTAGACTGGCAGAGCAAAATGTTATTAAACATACAGGCCCCTGATCATCAAGAGCTGGGTGAACCTCAAAAATGTGGGTTTGGGTGGGCAGTGTAATGTAAATTGACTGAGGCAAGCTCAAAGCAAACATACTGAGAATGGTGCACGGCTTCGGCAATAAGACATGACAGACTGAGCCAGTAGTGCTGATGAATGCATGCCTTGGGTGCACAGTGTAAGGTACAAGGCAAGCCAAATGCTTCCAGCACACTTGGGAAGTGCATTAATCAGCATTAACACATGATCTACAGTGTCTTATTGTCATTAAACATCGCAGCTTCTTAAGTTCAGAATTTGGTGACAGTTAAATGATCAGTAAGCCAAATCAAATAAAGCGGCAAAACATTTAATTCAGCATAAGTTATTTCAGTAAAAGTATTTTTATACAGTCAGTTCTCTTGGCAGATTGCCTTGCAGCACTGGTGTAGTACATTGCTATTTTCTGTAATTAAAAGGAAAAAGCACTAGCAATGATACCTTTTATTCTATAAACTAAATATATCCTATAAATATTTACTTACTACTCTGTCTGAATGTGGACCCTACTTTCATATTCCCTATTCTTTGTTTATGCAGCTGGATAAATTTATTAAGAGAATCAGATACGTTACAGTGTTGACATGAGAAGCTATATTGGACACAACCAAATATGCCTCTTTACATTGATGCTGTGGATAGGTGAGCTTGAGACTAGCATCCGACATCCTCGGTATGACTGCCTAGGCAAGGTGCAGTGAGTCTAATGGTGCTAGCCAGCAAAACGCACAGCAATCTACATGTTTTGGACCACAACATTTGTTAACATAGAATTGAAGACTTTAGGCTGTGTTGCTTATATTCAGAAATGGGAATTTCATATGTCTCTGTGGATGCTTAGGCAGTCAGGTTTAAAGGACTCTGTAGAGGCAGAACAGAAGATCACCTGAGAGAAGCTCTTGTTGAAGAGTTTTCCAAAAGGGCCAGCTGGCACTGGGAGCTCATGTGCAGAGGCCGTTGCTGGGCAGCGAGAGCTCAGACCATGTTTTTCTGGCTCCTTGCGAACTGTAGAATACTGCTGAACAACCTCTGTTTTACTTCCTAGCAACCTTGGTCTTAAATAACCTCTCTTAGTAAGTCTAGGAGTCTAACATATTTTTACCTAGGACTTTGTCCTCAGAGTACTCTGATAAATAGTATTTCTGTAGACCTAATATTTGTCTGTAGTCCAGGTGATCCATTTTGTGTACTTTACCTGTTTATCTGGTACTTTGCTTTTGACAGTGCTGCCTAAGTTTATGCTCCAGAACTCAGCTTTAAAAGAAGGGTCTCCTTTTGTTTTCCAGTTATTACTTCATTTGTCTTATGCTGCTCTGATATCCAAATAGTCCTCCAAGTTGGTGGTTCTGTTTACTTCTCAGCCCAGTCAGGTTGCAAATTGCCTTCCTGGGGCTTGCAAATTTACGACAGTATAGTGTAATGCCACATCATTGTTGTGGTTGTCTGCAGCAGGTAAGATGGGTGAACTCTGCTTATGAGTGTTTTTGGAAGAGCCCCTTACGCTTTTGCATTACCTAATGCATTGAGTGTCTGTTCACAAAACTATTTAAAAGGTGTGGAGAGCGGCCAGTACTTGAATGCATGCACAAAATGATATCCCTATTAACGGCATAATTTGCTTGATACTAACTGGAACTTCCAGACAAAATTGAATAGTCTAAGTTTTTGGCTGAAAGGGTCTGTGAAGGTGACCAAGGAATCCTCTGAATGTTACTACAGACACCTCCCAATAGAAAAACTCAGGGTGCTTCTTTTACTACACACGCCTGTTTACATGTAGGTGTGTTTGTGAGAGAGAGAGTATGATACAAGGCAGTCTCAGTATTTGTGTGCATTGCTTTGGCTTCTTTATGCCTTGGTGTTTTTCAGATAAAATCCAAATCTCCGCTCTTTTTACTAGCTAGTTATTTAAAGTATTTGAAGAAGCATTGTAAATTCCCTTCCTGTTTTCCAGAGTTGAAATACTGAGGAAGCTGAAAGTTTGTCTTGGTGTCAAAACCCATACCATTGCCCTCTGCCCTTCAAATGTCGTAATTAAGTGATGCACATCTATTAGGTCCTTAAGAGAGATGCACATTGCTGCTAGCTTCTTACATGCCTACAATTGAAGACAAGCAGTTTACAGCTGGTTCAGAATTTCAGGTATGCTCTCTAAAGATCTTCCAAGCACCCCAATAGAGAGAAAAAATAACAAGAACAGTATTAATTACTGTCCTAACCCTGAATTAAGTAACTTGCAGAACTAGAAACATCTGCATGCTAATCTGGAATGATCTGTTTGATGGATCTTATCAAGTTGCTCCATTCCACTTCACCCCGCATTAAGAAGTTCTCAGTTTTTTGTGGAGTTACATTTTACTTAGTACTGCTTCTGCTGTGATTCAGTCTGCCCTTTACAGGGTCTGCAGTGCATCCAGGAAGACATCCCGTTATTCAGAATTTTTGTCGTCTAACCTATATCCTTAAGGCTACTATATGATTTCTTTTTTTTGTTAATGTTTCCTTGCAGGGAGATAAAAATTAGCCCACTTTCTCTATAGCAGTTTGTATTCGCTGCCTTTTACTACTGTAATGTCCCAGGCCTAGTTTTCAGGGACACTGTTTTTTTGCGTATTTATTCTTTTTCATACAGGTGTCCAAACTCTTAACGGGCACAAATTATGAGTTACTAGGGCTTCAGTTTGGAATTTTGAGAAGATATCCAAAAGTACAGAAGCTCATCTTTTTAGGAGTAGAATTCTCTACTGGGAAGAGTCTTTCAGAGATTTTTCCAGACTTTTCCTAGAATTAGATAAAAGAAGCATGTTATGTGTTGCTATCTTTCTTGAAGTCACTGGTGTGCTGTAGCAAAAAAAAACTACCATCATGATGGAATATAAAGCTATCACTGCATTTCATGTGTTCAGTCATGTTAGAGACTAGGTGAGAGCCTTTTCTTTTACCATTTGAGGCTTCCATCAGGGATACAGATGTCAGTGACTTGGTCTTGCACCAGTCCTGTAATTCACACGTCTGCCCATACAATTTAGTTGAGGAATACACAGAACAGTGTTCAGTATCATTTGTCTTCAGACTACAGCTTAAAGTGTATATGCAAAAGGCTGAGATAAATTCACTTCACTGCTTTTTCTAATTGTTTAGATTGAAACAGTGTGAACCCAGGGGGAAAAAAAGGCAGCAAACTTCCGCAAAATCTACAGTCCACTAGAAGGCTAGAAAGTCTGTTTTTTAATATTTGGAACCATCACGCCTTTGAAACGTGGGTTCCTTCTTTTTGCCTCTGTGCACTCGCCTCCCAGCTCTGGGGAGGCGTTCAACTCAGCAGGTTATATAACTGTGACTTGACACCGCAGCCAAGTTACCAGTAGCTCTGGAGTTCAGTTTACTGAACTGTAGCAAAGTGTGAATTCTTCTTAGTACGCTTGGCAGTGGTGCTGACTGCATGAAGGAGCACACTTAGAGGATAAATGGTTGACTTGGCGTTACAGAGCAGCTGTATTTAACGCACTAAGCTGCCGGTTACTGACTTCATGCTGTTTTGAGTATTGGTAAACGTGCTGAGCAGACCACAGAACCTGATCAGTGAAATTAATAGCTCTGTTTTGCCAATCTGCATTTAGGCCTTGCCACATTAACTTGGTGTTACTGTGCTCAGTATTCACCTCATGGAAGCAGCAGTCTCTTCCAACAGTGAAGTAGTCAGCAGCATGTGGCCGCATAACGACTGGATTGCAGGCTGAGGTTTTGGGTTTTTTTACTTGCTCTTCCAAGCCTTAAAGCCAAAGTTGTTTAGTTCAACCTCATTCAACTCAATTGCTCTGAATGGAAGCGACTTGTACAGGCAAGATTGTGGCGCGTGTGTGTGTGAATGGGTAAATCTGAAGTAAATATTAATAGTGGTTTATTTTAATAGATATTTGGTGGGTACTTAGTATTTGCTAATATTTGAAAAGCTTGTTTTGAAAATAAAGGCTGTGGCTGGTGTCAGAAAGGATTATGCCAATTTTCATAGATATCCCTAGAAAAGGCCCTTAATTTTATAGTACCTTGCCTTTCTAGAACATTGGCGTATTTTTCTGCACAATGCATATGTGAAAACGGCATTTTTAGAAATCTATTCCACCTAAATATTAGGCCCCATTAACTTTATCAATAGAAAACATTGCAGTTTACAAGAAAAATCTCTTAGAAGAAAAAATCATCAGATAATGGGAAAGGCAGGTAGATCTGTGTTTGAATACCTCAGTGTTTCTTTAACTGTCAGTCCTAACCCTGAGGGTCATGGGAGGTTCAGAAAAGACCATGAAGTTTCTGCTAGCCAGGGTTCAGCTACCTCCATTTCCTTTCCAGCAGTGGCTTGTCTCCTGATAACCTGATAAACATAGCCTGCATAGCTTGCTCTTGCTCCTTGCTTCTGCAGTGTCAGTGACCACAAGCAACCAATGAGGAAGTTGCTCTCTGGTCCATGTGGAGATGTGCACAGCAAGTCGTTTCAGGTGGGCACAGACCGAGGGGCCCAAAAAGCGATGTGTTTACAAAAGACATAAGTCTGTGTCTGAAAACTCTCCAACCCGTTGCCAGCAAGAGGACACTCCCTGCATTCTCTATGGATTGTAGTATCTCCAGAAGCAAAATACAATAAGTGGGAAGAGATCAAGTGAAAGGCTTTTCTCCTTTCAATCCAGCTCCTCCCTGCCCCATCATATATGCATTGGATTTAGAGATGGGGTAGGCAACAGTACTTCACAGCAGTGCAAAACCAAGTATGTATGTGAATTTACATCTCAGTAATAGTGTGAGTGATCATTTGTGTATCTAACAATTGCACGTGAAAAATTTGGTGAATTCTGTAAAAATAGAGTGTATGACATCCAGAAAGTCAGACCAGGTCAGAGCAGGTTTCTAGTGAAAGATGGCTTAGGAAATTTGTGTGACAGCTCTAACTTGAGCCAGTTACTAACTCTTCCCGCTATTTGAGCCAAAAAGCTTGGATTGTTCAATTTTGCCTGGAATTTCCAGTTCGTGTCAAGCTATTTTCCAATAGTTATTTCCTATTGGGAATATCCCAATTTGCTAAAGCATTTTGTGTAATCAGAGGTACCACTTTGTGCAGAGAGGCAGTTTCCAGTTGAGACTTTACAGCCAGATCCTGACTCAGTAGCTACTGCTGTTAAGCAAGATTTAGAACAGAACTGGAACTTTCCTATTCCCAGTCAGTAGATATGGGCTCGGTATGTCTTGTGTATCTTTAATTGGAGCTGGTTTACTTAGAAGAAACAATTAATGATTCAAAACATTGGGAAACATATGCTCTAATTCTGCCTTAACAAGGAGTGATCTGATGGGGCCCTAATGTTGCAAGCTGCAAAATAAACTTCTCATTTCACCTGGGGATAAGGCTGCTTAGAACACCAAGGAAACACCAGAAGTTGCGGGATAAGGTACAGATTCTGAAAAAATTGGTTCAATGAAGATAAGCCCCTGAGTATTAGGGTGCTGATCTGAGCCTGCATGTGCAAGCCAAAACTATAAAACCTAAAAGCATGAGCTTTATGATCGGATTTCCAGTACCACCTTTGTTGATTCACACTCGGATATTATAAATGAGCTTTAGTAGGACCTTCTTTTGTGCTCCGGCCTGAAGCCTGGTCAGACTCCAGAAATGCAAGTACTGGCAGCATGAGGGGTCCAGTTTCAGTAAAATGGCTGTGGTGGTTTTTTGGCTAGTTGTCACGTCACCCTCAGTTGAAGATACAGCTTAGAGTTTGCATGGAAAGAATCCAAATTATTTTTCATTAAGGCAGACTTGTAGTCATTTCTCTATGTTCCAGAGGATTGCTAGCTGTGAGAATGGGTGGCTTTTAGCAGTCCCAAACCCATGATGTATATGTCTGTAACTGTACTGGATCTGTACATATCTCAAAACCTTGGTAGTCTGAAATGCTCTCTTAGGAGTGAGGTGATTTCTTGAAAGATGACAGCAAACAGGAGAAACCTCCCTTGCTCGGTTTGCTCCAGTGAAATACAGGATTTACCTGAGGCTTGGAATGTTTAAACTGCAGCAGTTTGGTGCAGAGATCCATCAGCTACTCCTGACTGATCTAACCAGAAGCTGTGTTTTCATCAGCATGACCCTACAAACCAGCTAACTGGATGACCCCAGAAACAGATTATCAGTCTGACTGCAGCTATTTCTTTTATAACTGAGCTTGCATTTCTGTAGGCTTCTGCGCTATCAAAGTGTTCAGGCAAGAGGGTGCTGTGAAGGGGTTTTTTTTCTGTGCCATGCTCCAATTGAGTCCATTTTGTATCTCTTATCAAAGTAATAGAGAGGGTCATCTCAGATGGTATTGAGGATTTAATGACTTTAATAGGTAGAATAAGCTTGTTCGCAAGTTGATGATGTACTTTGAGAGGCTTCTTTAGGAAATGTCTGCCATCATTTCAAGGGTAACTGAGGTTCTGTTTCGTCCATTTTGGAAAAAATTGTTTCCTCACTCATCCCCATATGAATTGCCCGCTTCAGTCTGCTCAACAGTCTGTAGATTAATTGTGTCCATCAGTAAGTTTAAAAATTTGCAGCCTGGCTTGGAGTTTTGTTGAGATTTTGTGGTTGTTGTTGAGGGGGTTTGTTTGTTTAAATGTCCATTCTGTTAGCCTTTTTATTTTCACCGTTTGTGATAGCAGCTAAATTTACTATTTGTTTCTCACAATGGCTGAAGACAATCATGACGCTGTGCCTTGTGGACTGTTTTCTAGGCAAGAAATGTGTCTTGACATTTTTTAAGCTTATATACCCCATCAAGTGAGCTTTTGTGATCCCCTTTTCTCACTTTGAAGTGAGACATTTATAATAAATTTAGCTAAAATATACTGTGCTACTGGATGACATGACTGATGTGGTTGGCATGACAGGTAATCGCTCCATTGAGATCTTGAAGATGGCTTTTAAATTAATGAAACTGCCACGGTATGAAGGTTGTAGCCTGAGAATTCCGTGGAACTACCTGGTATACCCTACATCGTCCCAGCTTCTTTCACCTGTCAGTTGGGTAGCAAGACTTGGAAATTGTGTACACTGTACATGTCTTAGGAATTCTGTAGGGTGGAGTTCCATGTCAGAAGCATTGGAGTACAGTTTCCATCTCTGATAGCTAATTCCAGTATCAGTTCTAGAAAACAGCAAGATGTGTAATGCTTGCCCGTAGCTACTAGTAGTACCGTGCGTACTACCAGCTTTGCTTAGTTGTTTGAATGAAGTTTGTTATAGCCAGTTATATCCTTTGCAGGTAATAAAAGACAAAGAGATGGAGCAACTTTTGTTTGTGTTGGGAAAGTACCTTTTCTGGTTGCATTTTGAAAAGGCTTTCCAGAAGAAAAATACAAACAAGCCAACCCTCCCCACAACAAAAACATGGAGCATAACCCTGTCCCTTATAGAAACTTTGAGGCATACCTAAGTTAACAAGCTGGTATTAGCTAAGCTGTAAAATAGATTTTTTTAAATATCTGTGAGAAATCTGAATTGATCTGTGGATTACGTGTGTTCCCACAAAATGCATGGCTTGATCATTGTTTTGTACTGAAGGAACAAACTCCTGTGATATCCATCAATATAGCTTTGCAGTGCAGTATGCATGTTTGTGTTACGTACCCCTTGCTGGAGGCTATACTTGAGCTCTGTGTCAATAGAGTCTCCACAGCAGAAGCTTGTATTGACTCTTGGATTAAATTTAAGTCACTTTCTATTTCTAAGCTCAAATTCGAGGATGTGTAAGAGTGATGTGACACTCCAGGTGTCCTTTTGGTAGATTGTGTTAAACTGTTCCTGTTCTAATACTTTCAAAGCCATTTTAATAGAATGTAAGTATTGCAAGATAGAGATTTGTGGTGTATTTGTGTATTTTATGCATGTGAGACCGCAGTTGGCGTTCTGCTCCTCCAAACTATTTTGAGAGAATACCCAGAGAGATGAACCTCCAGACTTTGCACCCTGCTTGTTTTCTCTTTAATTCTAGGGAAGTGTCTGTCTGCCCAGCAAAGGAAAGTTGTGTTTGCAAAAGCATTTTTAACCCTTGCCAGCTTGAATAGCAATGGGCAGTTTCCATTTTACACAGATTTTACTGGACATTGGGTTTGAATTTTGCTGATTACTACTTGTTTTCTAGAGTGGTTTAAAGCCACTGCTTTATGTGATGTTCATTGTGGATTCCAAGTTTTAGCCTCTAGCTAAAATGAGGAGCATTTATTAAATAAATATGTTCGAACTTGCAATAAGCTTTATTTGGGGACTGAAGCTTATTGACATTAGTGGACTCAGAAAAAGAATGAGGTCAGATGAGCTACAACTATAATTTATTGGAGGTTTATTATATTAAAACTCTGTTCAAGCTAAGCTTTTTTTAATTATTTATTGAAACTGAGCCAATTTATCATTAATTCAGGTAAATCAGGATGTCATTTTTAAAATCCACATTCCAATGCGAAAGAATCGAATTCAGCAAAGGCACAAGAATTAGTTATAAAATTAAATTTCATTTTTCATGTCTGTGTTGCCACAGTGAATGAGGTTTGAAAGGGTAGGGAGTAGCGCTCAATTCACTGAAGTGTGACAATTCTTCCGTGTCAGTGATTTCAAGCCTAAAGGGGATGACATCCCGTAAGCACATTCATCCATTTGTGTTTATTAAATTAAAGCCTACGTGAATTTGCAACAACAGACTGTTCATTAACAGGAAAAGAGACTATTGCTTTCCTCTTGGGACTGTTTTGGCTTTGATCCATTGATCTATTCTTGCATTGACATAAATATTAGGGGGTTGTTTGTTTTCTTTTCTTCCTGTGAAAGATGCAACAATAAACAGCAGAAAATGATTTTGTGCTGGTCACATTCATATCTTCCATATAATGTAACTAGCAAAATTAGTTAGAAAGCATAATAAAATAAATAGCACACAGTGCACTACCCCGAGGGGAGAAAAGATTCCCCTATAATTTTGCAATAGCTTGCTTTACATACAGGTGTTGGGGGGAGGGAAAAAGAATAAATCCTAACAAGGCAATGTTATGTGACATACTGTTTAACACGCATGTTTCAATAGCACTCAAGGATTTCTAGGCAAAAGCAGTATCTTTACTGTGCAGTGCACTGAACAGAGACATGAAAATAACTGCTGTACCTCCAAGGGTTGAAGCTTAATGTCAGACAAATGGAGGGAATTAATCCAAATTGCAGTGTTTTCAAGTTCCCTCCTCCCTCTTTTAACATGTTTCAAATAATCGGGAAATAGCAAGTCATTAACTGTCTCTGTACTGTGGGGCAGAGGATTACAGGAAATGGGTTACAGTCTTTCTGACCTGTTGATGAGGTTCCTGAGAAAGGATAGAAACGAGAAGGCATTCAGATGTTCCTGTAAGAAACTACAAACAGTTATGGAGAACAGGATAATAGGTATAGGGCCCCCAAAGACTGGGTACTTGAGTTCAGCAGAGAATGTGATATAGGTGAAAGATGATGGTACAACTTGAGGGATACAGAAATGATGGCTCTCATTCCTCAGGGTGAAAGCAAAGTCTGACTGTAGAAGAGGGAAGACAGAAAGCAAAGCATATAAATTTGACGATATAAAATTTGTAGTAAGAATAAAACACTGAATCCAAAAGAGAAGGATGAAGTGATGGAGCAATCATGCATATTGGGCGGGGGGGTAGTTTAGGGTATTGGAAGTATTACCTGGAACTGGCTTATGCTGAAGAGCAGGTGTGGTATTCTGCATGGGAGGGTCAGATAGAAATCAGTCTTTTGCTAAGTTGTAGAATGGATACAGCATGGAAATGGACTGATTATTGAAGCTGAAGCAGCAGAAAATGAGTATGTGGGATTATATGGCAGTATAGCCAGCAATGAGTCAGAGAAGGTGGCAAAGCTAACAGAAAACACATGAAAAAGAGGGGGTAGGAGGGTGCATCAAGTTATAGAAAACATAGTTTGGTCAAGTTAATGGGGCTTCCTGGCTGTGGTTAATATTAGAGGGACCTTCGGGGTAGTTCAATGTAAATTGGAAAAAAATCCCAAAAACCACCATAAGCCAATCAAATGAAACTATCATATCTAAAATGGGTCATTAAAAAAATTTAAAGATCAGGGTAATTAGGTATAACTTCGAGAATTCAGTCTGGGTGAACTGAATATTCCCAAACTAAGTATTAACCTGTCTTTTTCTAGCTTCTTTTTTCATAAGTACGAGTATGTTTCAATTTTAAATCTCAGGTTATGTACCTTCTAGTTAAAACCCCAAATTAGCTAAGAAACGTCCTGGAGAAGGGTCTGAAGTACAGTTGGGTTTGTGAGATTATGCCTACCCATCCTTTCTTGGGTTTGGCAGTTAAGTATTGAAGCAGTTTGAAAAACATCACATTGCTATTAAAAAAAAAAAAAAAGAAGGAAAAAAAAAGAGAAGAAAATAATCTCAGAAAACTGCATTGGTCCAGAATGCTTCTTAATTATAACTGTTATTTATGCTGCTCAAACATAGCCGTTCCCAAATGTGAACTTGGGAGCCCAAAATCTGTAACAACTGCAGTTTTATGTCTTTCATACTATTTTTGTTAAGTTTCCTGGACTACTTTCTTTCTCCTTTTTATGTAAGAAGGGCATCACAGACAGTGCTCACTGTATGCCAGGATTCAACCTCAGATGGACACAAGCTCTGGACGACTCTGTGGAGGTCACTGTGTCTGTTCGTTGGTTGGAGAGGCAACTACAGTTGACTGATGCAGGCTTGAGATGGCTGACAGGGCCTGTAGAGTGGGGTCCCTGTGCCACCCCTGAGCTATGCAGGGAGTGAAAGAAATGTTTTGATCTGAGTATCTGCGTTAGGTGTCTGTGTGTGGAGGGGGACTGCATGTATAAATCTGGGCAATGTCTCTTCTATTGTGTGAGTGAAAGCCATTTTATTCTGGCAGTACTGTGTTTGTGCAGCCTTCTTTGCTACTGACTGCTAGAGCCCAGTTAGGTCAGCAGACTCTGCAGTGAGCAAGAGGACAGCACAGAGCCTCCATCCAGAGTTGTGTAAGCTGTTGATTGAGAGGGAAGTTCATATACTGACACCTAGGACTTCTCAAGGGAGGAAATGATTTGTCGCAAGTTTTTCAACCTAAACAGGAGAAAAAAAAATAGCAAAAGCCTTGCTCATGGCTCTCAAGGATGAGAGCCATGATATAGCCTCCTAAGGAAATTGTATCACTTAGCCTATTACAAAGAAATTCTGGGAGGTAATAAAAGGGAGACCTTCAATGTACCGAGGCTGTGCCCAAAACAGGAAGGTAATGGCAGTCACAAGAACCAGTGGCTGGTCTCAGATTTGAAATTCTGAAGCCTTGACCTTCACCTGCCACCCATTTCCCGAACCAGGCTTGCCGAGTTACTTGTCCTGAGTTTTGTAACATGTTTGCACTGGGTATGGAACAGCTGAATCACCTGCACTGGGCATCGGCTATAATGCTGGGTGTTAAACCCTATAGTTATTGAGGTTTCGGGTTCCTCCGTAATTGTGTTTCTTTTTTCTTAATTATAAAGGTTAATGCTGCTTTATGTCATGCTTATTTACAAACTATAGTTAAGAATACCTTTCTTTATGGATATTTTTCTAACTCATTGAATTTGCATGATTGGCAATGACTTTATTTTTGCAACCTATACATCAAATAAAATAAGCGTGATGATTTTGCAATAGAGTTTATTACTTACTCACAAAGCAGTGTCCTAAGTATTTTAATTGTAAAGATTAGGCTTTTTTTTATAGCTTCCTTAGACTTGGGTATATATATGGAGAGTTTAGGTTCTCAGAGGTAAGGAAGCTATCATGTCACTGTCCTTACTGGCTTTCTTCAAAGTGTTGAAGAGGTTGGTTCAGCTGTTAAAGGGCCTTTTTGTAAAATGGGCTTGTGCTTCACATTCCAGACCTCCCCTAAAGGTTCAGAAAGACTTGGATATGGCATTTTTATTTTCCATGTATTTATATGGCAGTTTCATGTGAAAAGAGGAGAACTGTGTGGGTTAAAGACAGAAAAGTGGATTCCTCAGGTATTTAAGGACACACAACAAGGAACTTGGGTACAACCGAGTCTTAGGAGTTGTGATCTCTGAGAAAAGGATAAAGAGAAAAGGAAAAGCAGATATGTTTTTAGAGGTCAGAAAAACTTTTTGGGGACCCTTTGAACCTGGTGCCCTACTGTAGCTTTTGATGTGGGCCAGGTGTGAATGTTTATTCTCTGGGAACGAACCGACACACTAACATGGGGGAAAGAGGAAGAAGAATGTGCCAGGAAAATACTATTTTGTTTTATCATCTTCTTTCCTTTCTTTCCAAGATGGGCTGAGGCTTTGCAGTTACCACTTAGAAACAATAACATGCAACCTGGAAAAAATAAGGTTCATTCTAAATGTGTTTGTGTTGGTGTTAGATAGCTGACTGTTCTTATCCTGGTGCCTGTAGTAAGGCACACTTCTAGCCAGTCAAACCATGAAAACAAAATTGATGCTGTGTCAGCATCTTGGCTGCAAATAACACTCAAAACAGATTATAGGACATGCTAGGAATACAAAATAAGGTTAGAAATAATGCTTCAGCTGTGAGTTCTTCAGGCTATGGAAATAATAGAGCATAATTTAGTAGAAGAGGAACTAGGGAGTCAGCACACACAGGAAAAAAATGAAAGTAGCAAGAAAAATGAAGGGAAATGGAAATAGATGTAGGGGAAGTTTGGCAAGTCTGTCACTGGTAAATTATTGCGCTGACTGTATAGAAGGACCAGAAGGGATTTAAAGAAGAGCTAGAAGCTGTTCTCAAATAAAGAGGGCAGTGACTGATGTCTCTGAGAGCTGCACTCAGAAGTCCTGAAGATACAAAAATATAGGTAGAAAGTGGGTATTTTTGTTAGCAACTTACAAATGTGCCCAGAACAGTGTAAGTGCAACAAAGTATTTACAAGCTGTCCCTCCCTTTTGTGGGTGCTTGGGGAGAGGCCCGCAGTCACTCATGAAATCGTATATTCTTTTTCAGTAAAGGTCTCTTATCAGTCTTTGGCTATCGTTACACATAAAAATACTTAGTATTGCTAAAAATTAGCTTTGAATGCTTATTTAATTAATCTGTGCTTCTTTTTTAATTTATTTGATACATTAAAAGTACTGTCTTCAATGTGACCTTCTCAGTACTGTGGGAGGCTCTGTAGTAAACTTGAAGAGCACTGAATATGCTGTAGAAGTGCTGGCTTCCCAGCTGTCGTGGATCTCATTTCTACACATTAGGTGAGATTTGAACCCATTGATTCAGACAACCTTTTGTTTCAGGAAGGTGCTGTGAAAGTATGCAGCACAGCATGGGGACTGGGGGCGACTCACCATTCCCAGTTGTGGTTTTCTGTGTCTATTCTTTCTGCACTCCGTTGTGCAGTGTGCAAATATCTTCTTGTGAACTGAAAGCAGAAAGTTCAGTGAGGTGGATAAACACATATTTGACTTTTTGCCACTTGTTGAAATGCCATAATGAAGAATGAAGCTGAAAATATGGAGTGGAACAGAATAATGGAAACTAACCACTGCTTTGAAAAACTCTTACTGGAAATCTGGGTGCTTAGTGTCTTTCTTCACCATCATATCACTTCTACTATGTATTTCAGCCCAACCAAAACAACTATCCTAGCATCTTTCTTCTATTTAGAGCAGTGTGTGGGCATGAATTTTTAACAACATGGTATCGCTTCTTATTAGTGCAAACATAAGTTGAACTGCTTTCTTAAGAAGCTTTAAAGGAGACGCACTGTATCCAAAGCCCCACCCTTTCATCATTACAGGTTTCCTCCCTGAGGAGCGCTTAGCACCTTAGTTCTACTCCTACCACTAGGGAAATGGAGAAGACAACAAATTGAGAGATGTAAACTTAGCATTCAAACAATGCGACCTTTCGGCAGCCATCCTGTTAAATTTAGCATACCTAAAAGCAGTAAGGAACGTGGTGAGAACACTGACATTTCTGAATAGGGTTCAGTCTGAGAGGAGCAGAGTCTTGCAGTCTATTAAACAATGTGTCACAATACTTGAGCCTAGATATCACAAAGGGAGGGTTTAATGTACACACATCCACACAGGAACCTTTGATGCTTTCAAATGGCCCTCGTCATCTGAAAACCAGTCAGCAGGCATCGCCTACATATTTCACAGCAGTCTACCTATCTGGGCATTTCAGTACGACAGTAGGGAAGCTTTTTGAAATGATAGTGAGACTTCTTAGTGTAGCTTGCATTCACATCTATGGTTGGGGGTTTGTTTATGTGGGTATATATGTATACATGTACATATGCCTACAGATACTGAGCTAATCAAGCCAAAGCTAGCTAATTTAGAATCTAATTTTGAACTTTACGTCACAATAATGTGGTGGAAATCTCTGTAGTAGTTTGTATTATAATAATAATACTCCCTAGCTATAACTGCACAATAGAAAGAGGAACTGATACATTCCTAGGTAGTAAGAATGACAAATCTACAACAATGTTTATAAAATACAAAAAAATCCGATTGTCTAACTGCTCCCCCCCTTTTTTTTTCTTTTGAAAGAAGATTGATTAATTTTTTGATGCAAATAATTTTTGGAGTAGAAAAAAAATTTAAAACTTGGAGTGTCTACTCAGTATCTGTCACTAACATGAGGAAGAGTGATGTAATTCTGTTTGATTTTTACCTTTATGGTTTCGTAGAGAGTAAGAACTAGAGAATGCATGAGCCTAAGGTAAACACTAACCAAAATATCATTGAAAAATAGTTGGACTTTCAAACTTAGTCTTGCAGTCATTAAAACTAGGGGTAAAATGAAAAATTGAGGTACATCTAATGTCATCCTTGTTCTTGCCCATTAAGAAATGTTCACCCCTCTTGCTGCAGCAAAAAGAAAGCTTAAAGTATGCCTGCCCAAATTAAGTTCCTTATTATTCTTTTGTACTCTTCCCTGAGCATTAAATTAATTCAAATATGAAGGAATAGGACAACATCCATTGAAATCAGTAAGGTTGTGCTCACATGCAAGGCAAACATGCATTGGTCCTTCAATGAGGTTTGACATTGATCCAAATCCATCTATGTAATGATTAAATGACAATTTCACTAGACTGTTTAATTGGCATGTAGCTGGGCAAATTTTAAATGCACACAGCAAGAGAAATTTTTCTTGATCCCCTTTCCTGACGGCTTTGATCCCACAGTAATGGAAACCCTGTTGGGGTCTTTGCATGTAACCTATCATGAATACAACACAAGCTGTCATCTCATGGTTCTGGTAGGGTACTGTATCACCACTACTACATTAGCAAAATACAAAGTTTTTAGCATAAAATGTGTAAGTCATTAAAGTGAAGTATATGGATACAATTGTAAAATATCTCGGTTTATAGAGCATCAAATAGAAAAATAGGAGATAGAATAGAAATAAGAAAAGGAACAAGTGTAACAAACAGTGATGTGGACAAATGCAATGTGATTGGAAGTCAAGAGGGGGTTCATTTCAGAGACTGAGCGACAGCAGAGCCATGTTGAGTGAATGACTCTCCCTGTATGCAGTATAAGTAAATGAATTAATAATCAAGGGAAAGTCTTTTAAAAATATGTTTCAGGTGATAGCTTTAAGTGAGTTTGATCTCTTTTAGCCAGTGAAGTCTGGTCCCTAATTAGGTTTCTATTCTTACAGTGATGGATATGAAGTACTTTCTGAATCTATTTGACCTTCTCAGCCTGGGGAGCAAAATTATTTCCATACTGCTTAATTTCACAGGAGTTTTGCGTTTGTTGCCAAAGAGAACTCTCACAAACAGGGAAGAAAGCTTAAATGGTTGAGAGACCTGCTTAACTGTGCACTAGGAGCGGGTTTTATTACCACTTGTTTGCCTGTGGAGTTCTTCTCCACCCTTGTACATCTGTTTCGGTATGCATGTTATCTCTTTGAATTGGGCTTGGTGGTTACTCACAGGGAGCCTCTGCACTTGCATCTATCTTCAGCATTTCTTAATTTCTTTTGGAAATACTCTATTCTCTCACCTTATTAATGTTAAAACAAAAAAAAAAAAAGAACGAACAAATGATTTTATTGCTAAAGGCAGCAGAATAGTGAACTTCTTGGTGGAGTACTGTGTCTTCCCCTGCGAGTGAAAGCTAAATTAGTTCTGAGGTGCTTTCACTCAGTGGAAGCGCAATGAGAGACACCAGCCACCTCTTCATTAATAACGTGCCAGTCACACTGGGAGCAGCATACAAAGCCTGCTGGGAGAGCAGTACCACCATCAGAAGCAGGTAGGAATTAAAAAAATAGGCTTAAGAGAAAGGAAATGCAGGTGGGGATCAGGGCTCTAATGTTACAGGGTGTAAAGTTATTTCTGTCTGATGAGCAAGAGTGACTCAGCCTGGCTGGAAGGGCGAGGTCTGTGCTAATTTACAAATTGCCACTGTCATAATATAACAACACGAGTACTTCTACTGCTCAGGAAGAGTTGGCAACAGTGTAGGGGACAAAGTCGTTTTTTCTGAAGGCCTGTTTACTTTTATTACCTGTTCATGGCTTATTATCTTATTTCCTTAACAAAACTGGGATGGTTCTGAGTTAGCAGCCCAGTTCCAGAAGTATACGTGTGACACTGTTCTGTTTGTCAAACATGGGGTGCTGAGCGTGATCTCTGTTTTTATGAGATTCCCATAGTATTTTTCCTACCTTACTGTCCTGTCTTCATTCTTACATTGGACTCTTCTAAAGGGTTAAGTTTTGCATAGCAGCCAGGTGTAATAACACAGATGGCAGGTTCCTGCACTTTCTTCTTTCCACCAGTGGAAACCAGACAGGCAGCAGAGCTATAATCTCATAGCCACCACTGTTAATATCAGTATATAGGCTTGTATGTTAATCTCCGAGGAACTGTGGGCATGGCTAAGGTAACCATGATGTTCTGCTGAACTACAGCAAAAAAACTAGAAGAGGACAACGTGCTCCTGCTGGTACAGGAGCAAGGATAGGCTTCATGTTCTGTTGGTCTCAAAGCACCTGTTGGCACCAGCTGGCAGGAACTTTCTTGGCTATTTAACAAGAGCTCACGCTCCTTTGCATGGGGAGCTAGCTCTAGTTTTCTATTTGATTACTCTAGTTTCTGGGTTTATTTGTTTCCATAGAAAATTGTCTGCATTAGATCTTTGAGTAAGCTGGACCAGTTTTTACAGATACAGACTGTGCCACAGACGATTACCTTTCACTTTGGTTTGCCCACGCCTTTCCACTGATATTTCTGAATCTGTGTCATCAGTTTTCAAACTCTCTGATTGGTCCTAAAATTTTTGTATTTCTAGGTTAGTCGTCCAGTGTTACATATGTAGGTAGAAAAAAATGGGTAAATTCAGGAGACAAATGTTTTTCACATTCTGTGGTCCAGAAGCTCAGCTAAAACTGTTTTTGTGCAAAATGGGGCACATCAAAATGGCCGCTGTCGCCTTGGTAGATGTGGACTGTTTGTTACAGAAGGTATTTTTCTAAACCATTATTTGAGTCTCTGAAGCTTTAAATACTTAAAAGACAAAAAGCTGAAACCACAACTTAACAAAATGTCTGCACATTTGGTTAGGCATGGCTGTGTCCTTCAAGAGCCAGGTAGTGACAATTTTAATCAGCAAAACAGCATCTTGAATGTAATTCTCTGAAGTCATTAGACCATGTCTAGCAGAGAGAGAAGAAATAGCCCTGGTTTAAAACACTTCAGTGTTTTCTTTTTTGGAGACTTAATCTTGGGTCAGCTCCTACAGAAATTGCAGAGACTAAGGAATGTAGTAGGTTTATAATTATAAACAGCAGAAGCATCAGATAAAATGACATTCATTAGATTCATTTGGCTCCTGCTGTCTGAGGAAATAAAAGCATGGTTCCTTGCGCTGGCAAGTACATGTACGCATTAAAGGATCTGTGTTGCCTGTCTGCTCAGGCAACCTCTGATGTAAGTCAGTAGGGATTTGTCTGGGGTGTCTTTAGTGTATGGGAGCAAGTCCCATGAATGGGCAAGTAGCTGATATAATTCTGCATTATTTCTGTTTTTAAAAAATCTTCATAAAATCATAAGCCTAATAAAATAGTGCCCTCTTTTTAGGTGGGGTTTTTTTGTGCACATTCCTTAGCCCTACTGTAGTCAAAAGAAGTTTGAGTACGAAGATACAGGAATGTAAATAGATGCCTTATTAAAGCTCTGCCTCTTTCAGTCAGGTCTCCAAATGATGCCAATCTCACGTTACTTTTGGTGCTGTCTTCAATACTTGATAAAATGCTTCCAAATGCTGGAAGTACTGGTGTATATTTTATGACTTTTGCATTAGCTTCTAATGACTTAAGAACACATTAGAGACATAAATTGCATATTACAGCACAGTGCCCTCAGCTGTCACCTCAACGTACTATCATCCATCTTAAATACGTAAGAGTCTGAGGCTGGAGTTTCTCCTGTGCAGAAATTCAAAACGAGTAAAACTAGAATTCATCATTGCCTTTGGCTTATAAATCAGGAACAGTAAACATACAGTATTGCAGTGGCTACTACTAAGAAATTGATCACTAAATGCAGGCTGGAGAGTCTGTAAAGAGTTAAAAGTCTTGAATGGAAGCCTTATGAAAATATTGCTCAAAGTACCTTGTTGAAATCTCTGGCCTTTTAATTTAAGATCAACCATCCACATGACCTTACAGATTATTTTTTTTTCAATAGAATCTATTCCTCCCTGCTCCCTCCATTCCTCTACCCCCCCTCGCCACTACATCTCCCCCCAAAAAAAAAGTTACGAAAGGTTCTTATGACTTGATAGCATCTATATCAGCCAGCTGTAGCCACTACTGTGACCATCAATTTTTTAAAATTATGAATATTTGGCCAAAGAAAGGGTTTTTTTTGATTGAGAGCTCTGGCAGATGAACTGCAGCAGTTTCACCAGAATGGTTCAAGATATTACCACCTCCCGCTATTCAGTCTCCACGCCAAAGACACAGACCAGAATTGATGGTAGTTGATTTTCAGCCCAACCTACCTAAGCAGATAGAGACTAGTTTTCAGGTTATAGTATAGTTGTAGTTTACAGTATATATAATATATATACTTTTATATATATATAGTTATAGTATAGTTATAATTTAAATTTACCCCAGAGTCTGTCAGAGCCCTAAAAAACCCATGGTTTTCCTTTAGGATTTCAAGGTCAATTATTAGGTTTAGTCTGAGAACTTAAATGATAATTTATGCTGCTGAGGGTGTTCACAATGTATCTGTGAGTAGCAACTGCTGCAGATGGGGGGGGTGGGTGGTGGAGGGCTGAGCAGGGGTGCTCTCGTAGATGGGGGGTTGGGAGGTGGAGGGCTGAGCAGGGGTGCTCCCATTTGTAGTATTGTGTTACTTGCTAGAGAAGCATCAGGCTTGACATTAGACTTGGGGCAAGGGCTCTTTCTAGTAGCAGTGATAGAAGTAGTGTCAGATTCGAAAGACTTCTTGGTGTTGAAAGAGTAGAAGTGTTTCATTGGTTTATGGGAAGATGCAGTGTGCTGTTGCAGTTGGAGGAATTCATAAGTTCTGCAAACAAAATTGTTCTGTATCAAGAAACTTAATTTTGGCTTGGATTCTTCAGTCTGACTAGGAGGTTTTGTTACTCTGATTCTAGGGTGTCCAAGCAGGGGCAGAGAGTAAAATTTATAGGATTTGAAGTGTGTGTATTTCTGAATTATGAATCATTTGGCACTGGTTAGATATCCAACATTACAAGCATGAAAAAATAACCTCTTTAAGAAAACATTGGTGACAGATCAGTCTAGGTATCTAGATTTTGTCTGTGTTTCAGATGTGAATAGTTCATTAACAGCATTGAGAACTTCATTGGCTTAGACAGTTTATGAATACTACGATCCCTCCTCCACAGTCCGTCCTGTGTCGTCCCCCCCCCCAAAAGTCCATTTCATTTTATATAGAGAAATTATACAAGAGGAGTGTCTTTAGGGCAATGCTAAAGATAGAAAAATACCAAGCAATCAAATTGAAGGAAACCTAACATACATCTGGTTTTGTTTTTCTTTTCTACAGTACACTTTGTGCCTTTTGTTATTTTTTTGTGTATCTTGCATATAGAGAGCAGCATCGTATGGTGTGTGCCATGCTGAGGGAGGCAACATTAGGATAGCATAATTAATGGTGGTTCCTACCATTTAATGTTTTCTCTGTAGCATATGCAACATAAGTATCTGTGAGCAGATTGAACACCTAATAAAGGTGACCACAGGTTAGTCTTCTGTAATCCAGTAACACGATGAGCAAGTTTCATGATTATATGGTTAAAGGAACAAAGTAATGTGTTGTTTATTATGTGTAAATCAGATTAATGGTAACAAGTTGTCTTAGTTATGTAGAAATTACAGGCATGGGGAAAGGAAAAGCACAACAAATTACAGTATGTCTTTGCATTCATACTTGCATTTCATCAAAGCATTGTAGTGTTGATAGAGAAGAAAAACAAACAGGAAGGATCAGGAAAAGTAGGTTTAGGTTATACTTCCAGCATGACTACTTTATATTGTGTTTATGACACTTCAGGAAAGAGCTTGTCTTTGTGTGATCTTCATCATTTTTCACCATGAATACTGATGAAATTTCTATACAGAGAGTTTCTATCATTTCATATGCTCTAGAGATAAGAAAAAGCCTGTCTTTACCTTGGTGAAGAAAGAAGCTGAACGCATCAACGTATGGTGACGCTGCAGACTTGATCAAACATAAGGAGTAGGTGCCGTGCCAGACAACTTCCAGGCAGGCAGAATGGTTTTGAGAGCTGAACATATACATGACTGTACCTGTACTGGAGGAGGATGCATTGATTGACACTGGAAATCTACATGTTTTAACACTGTAAATATAATAGAAAGTGTAAATACACTACAGAGTATTTAAGAGCACAAGGAGGAAATTGACTAACTAATGGTGTTAGGCCTGGTAGATTTACTTGTCATGGGAAGACTTGAGCATCCAAGAGTTCAGATACCTTACTGAAATATTGCCTTGTTCAGAGTGCAGAAAGTGTCGTTGTCTCAGTACAGCCTGCAACGGTGGCATGCAAATTCACACCCCTCCCAGTTACTGTGCTTACCTCAGCTTCTAAAGCTGGCAAAGCACAAAGGATGCTGTTACGGTGTGTCAAGGTGTAAAACTAAAGCTGTTGTTAAACCAGAAGAAGTTATGTTAATTTAACTTCACTAAAATATATGTAATGGCAAGTAGGGGACTGCATTGGATGGATGAAAAGATAAACAGATAGCAAAAGGACGGATTCAGATATTCCTGAAAAGTTGGACCCAGGCCCAAATTTTAGTTATCTAGACAGCTTTACGGAGCAGCTATTGAGGAAGCAACTGTTTTTCCAAAGGAAAGGTAAATATTTTGTGTGTGCCTTGTACATAAAGGGTTAGCAGTGATCGCAAACCAGCTGTGCCAGCTGCACAGCAGGGTAAACCTAGTTAATGATTGCTTTCCTGTGCCAAGACAACTATCAACAATCAATATAAATCTGCTAGTTACAGACATGGTCTTTTTACACTTATCAGAAGCCTGTCTTGAATGCTAAAATATTATGTGAATATAACCCTATAACATGATCCCTATCTCATCATCCCGGCAGGAGGAAATTGATTGTACAGGAAGAAAGGGAGGGACTATTCAGAGTTACTGAATGCCAGAGAAGTGAGATGTATGATGTCAGGCTTCTTGGACTTTATATAGGTGGGTTTGCTCAATGACTCCACCTTGATTTAAAGCAGCAGGAACTTGCTACATTTATTACCATTGGCAATAAAACATTCTCTAACAGAAAGCAAAACTCCAAGTTCACCTGTGCTCCATGTTTGTGGAAAAGTGTTTCCAATTTGCCTGTTTCTGCTGAAAGGCTGTGTGCAATGTGGTTTTACCTGCCATCCTATGTCAGCTTTCAGATGGTGATAGGCAGTTAGGAAGCTGATTCACTTCGATGGCTCTTTTTACAGAGTGTGCTCTAACAGCTTGCTTTGTTTGCAGTCCTCACTACTCTCGTTTACAAGGTCAGGACTGATGTTTTGGTTGTTTTCCCAGAAGTGTTCTACTGACCCATTTTGCCTTAATCCCCTGATGTCACTGAAATAAACTGGGGAGGGGGAGATTTCAGAACTAGAAACAATTTCCTCTGCTGTTGTGCTCTGCTGCAAATTAATTTGATACTATTATGTAAGCGTAATCATCTACTCTAATCACATCACAAGATTGGGAACAGACAGAAATAACAGAAGGGAACATTCTGGATAGCAAAAGGGAGTCAGTGGAATAGGCTGTTGGTCAGGACCTGAGCTAGAACGCTTCTGAGATTCAGTGTTACCATTACTCATTCGTGCCAGGGGTCTCTTCTCACACTGTGGCAGACATTGCAGCTGCCTGCAAGTCGGAGCCTTGTGCTCGCTACACTCTACTAATAGTACTAATGAGTTTTATGTTTCTGTTTTGGGTGGAAAGCTGCAAAGTGCTGAGCTTTCTAGTGGAAGATGGTAGAAAAGAGACCAGCCTTGTTTGATCTTGTGTTTTGCGTATTTATCTGCATTTGTAAGAATTGAAAATGAGATCTCATGCTACACTCTGTATCCCAGTGGCTGTCCTTCTCAGAGAGTAAACAAATTTATAAATGTGAGTCAATAGGCATATGGGCCTGTACTCTCTCTAAGAAGCCTCTGATTAATGTCACTGTCGGGAGCTTACTGGCAGATGTTTCATTAAATCTTTTCTGAGTGCAGTTAGCGCCTTCGTCTGAAATGTAACCTCCACATCTTTCATTCAAGCGGAGATCAGAGCAAATACAGCTTTTTTCCTTGCTGTTGAGTTTGACATGTATAAGTTTTTCTTGTGCCAGGGATACTCAGCTGTGTGTAATGTTTCCCTTTTGCTGCCTATAGCAGAACCATCCAGCATGAATTTGGCGAACTTTTAGAGGGAGCTTTGTTTGTATAAAGTGCGCAGACTTGGAACACCACTTTGGTTGTTTCTTTTTGGTTTAGATGTAACAAAAGTTCATGTTGTGTAAACACGATGCAATCTGTATTCCAGCTTGGCCTCAAAATGAGTGAACACAGATGTTCTCTGCAGTGCTTTGACCTCCTTAGCATAATTTCCTCTGGAAAAGTAAATGAAAAGGGGAGGGGGTTACAAAACACGACAACACATTTGAAGGCCTGATGGAACCTAGTCTGAGCTGTGAGGTCTTTGCTTTCATTCCTGGTATTAGTACTGTAACATCACATCAACTACCCCACTGGGTTATTTAGTTTTTTTACCCTCATGTGCTATTCCCATCACACAGCCCCCACAGCCACTGAAAATGCATGGAGTTTCTCAGATGTTTAAGAGCATAAGCTGGCTCTGGGACTGGATTCCAAACCTTTCTACGCCTGACCTCTTTGTTAGAGTTGAGTGAACACAAGTTACTTTGCCAAGTCATTGTGGCAGAGTTAAAACATTCTGGAGTCACTTGACCTTATATTCTACTTTTTTGCTTCATTTGATTTTTTTTTTTAAACTTTTAATTTAATTTTACTTTTTTAGGATTTGGAATATGGCAGATAGTGCACAGTAAAAGAAAGCACAGGTGCTTCGAGTTACATGAGATTTTATAGGTATTTTTGAGAGCCAGAGCTGTGTATTAGAGTAGAAAGATTGTCTGTTGCATTAAGCAGTGTAACATGTCGTGGGGTGTGTAGGTAAAGAGTCATAAATGTAACTGCTGCCCAATTTAATGCCCAAAAAATCATTACTGCCTAATGGTGGCCTAATTTCTTTCAGAGAGGAATTGGTGATGGAAAAGCAATATCATTTGGGAGATTTAACCATGAACTGACATTGCAAACACCTGCTATTAAATCTATAAGAAAAGAGCTTTGTGGAAGAGGCAGAGCATGGCAAGGAGAAGACTCCAGATGACCATACTGCCATAGGTACTCAAATGATGCAGGCTTTCCTTGCGTGTGCAAGAAGGTGATATTTGAGTGAGATGTTGAAAACAGATGTGCTTGATCAACAAAGGAAAGGAATCCTTGTGAATTGGTAGCTTGTCAAGTCCAAATAGCATTAACAAATGTCAGCTACTTTGTGGGTAGCCTTCCAAATAGGAGCAGGGAAGGCTGAAGGGACATAGTGGAGCTAACTTGAAAATACAGCTGTTGGAGAAAATAGATATATCTTTTCAAAGAATATCAATTGCTGTGCAACAAGATTCTTTATTTACTAGATTTCCGCTTTACAGTGAAGGACATTACCATTTCAAAGGCCCGAGTAAGCTTCTGGCTAGTGGAACCACCAGCATTATTTCATTACAGTCTGTTTGCTGAAATTGAGTCTTCCTGCCATGGTTTTGACTTTTACTCTGCATAAGTATAAAAGGCTTTATTTCTGGCATGCAGTCTAACAAAGCAATTACTGCTATTTACCTCTGTTCACTCAAAGGGAATCATTTCACAGAGACTGTGCTGCATTTGACAAAGCCTAACAGTATTGTTACTGCAGCTTTTAATCATTTCTCAGGTTCCGGTTCACATCCAGGAACAGGAATGGCTTTCCCAGAACAAACCGTATGCCTTGTCAAAGTGAGAGCTTTGCATTTGAAATGGACAGTCAGACTTCTTGCACAAGATCAGTTTTTATTATACATACCTGTGAAGCTATTTTTTTCCATCTTAACCTTTCTTCTCAGACAGTTTCACTTTCAGATCTGTGTTTTGACTGGATGATCAGTGAATACTCTGGAATAAATTACACCTACCTGCAGAAAAACATATCTAATGTCAATGCAGTGTAACTGAGGGCAAAACCACTGAAAGAAGGCAGTCACGTGGGGGTCCTGGGCTTGAAAATAACTGTTTCTCTTTACCCAAATGTGAAAATCTCATACACTGAAGAACAGAACATGCTATACAGCTTATACCTATACCAGTTGTGGAAATTTATTTTTAAATGAGTGCTTTAAAGCGGCATGGGGAAATACTCTTGCAGATTATGGTCATTGCAGATACAGTCTCGTGGCTAACTTAAAAAAATACATGATGAGCAAAGGATGACTTGAGATGAGGCAACCAAAGAGACAACACAGAGTATGCAAGCCAAGAATTACATCACCGCAGGATTTCTCTTGAATATCTAAGCACATACAATGCCAAGTAGATTAGTACAAGTCCTGCAGGATGATTCGGTAGGCAGTCTGTCTGTCAAATCAAGCTTGTGTGGGAGAAATGGGCCAAACCTTGACTTCCTGTGTTTGTACTGAGGTGTTTAATTTCTTCTCTCATTCTGCCTCTTGGGGGGGCACTGTTCCTGGTAGCTAGTGTTAGTTAACCTTTCAGTCATTGTAAAGGCTTTGAGAAACAGGGAATAACCAGACTTCTCCCAGAACCATTACATAGTGCAAGAGAACAGTGAAATAGATTATTGAAATGAAGTGACTGCTTGTGTTATTTGGAAATGCACAGAGCTTTAAAATTATTTTGGACAGGAAGCAGGTTTGGGTTTTTGTTTGGGTTCTTTAGGGTCAATTCTTTTCCCAGCAAATCCCTGAAATGCTTTCACACTTCATATTCTCATCCATGTTAGATAAGTGAATGAGAAGTTGGTGAAGAGGAAGTTACAAGACACAATTAACAAGCCATGGTCCCAGACTTAGCTCTAGTGGGTTTCCTGTTTGTTATGAACATGAAGGGTGAGAGGATATGGAGTGTGTTTTATAAGCAGGCTAAGCCTGCTTGAGCCTCACTCCCAAACTGTTAAAGAATCTCCAGGTGAGACAAGTAGCACACCACCCAAAGCCAGAATTTGCCTATGTAAATGATTACACTTGAGGAGATTGGCTGTCCTCTGAATATAGGAGATGATGCACCCTCTACATTCCCTTTACAACTGGCTCTGGTGTGTCTTAAAATGGGCCCTGTCTTGTCCAGCAGTTAAATTTCAGTTGTGAAAGTCTCCAATCCAAAACTCAATACGATATTTCTTCCTAAAAGAACCAAAGATCTGCAGGGATCAGCTATAACCCCCAGTGTTCCTTTTTAACTGCAAATGTACCACATAACCACTCAGGGATTAAGTAACCAAGTACGTGGCTGTGCTCTGCGAGTCTGGATCCTGAGTGTGTAATGGCAATGGTTCACTAATTTACTTTTTCTCCTGCAAAGGTCAAGTTGTTTTAAATCACAAGTGAATTAGTGAAAGTCAAAGCCAATCCTAACTAGGAAAAAGGGGGGATTTGCTGCTAAGATGATTCTGTAGGAATAGTTCACTTAGGTCTACTTTGTATGTTACAGAGGCTGGGGATAAAATTCTTTTTGTCCTGTCCGGAGAAATTTTGATGAGTCTTGATTGTTTATAGCTCACATTGATTTGCTTCTGCAAACTGCGGGGCTGAAAACCTGATGACATTAAGCAGCTCTCTTCTTTAATTCTAGCAATGCTACTTAGAAGTCACTGAAGCTGAAGTCAAGTCTGAAAGCATCTCCAAAAGCAAATGAGCCAATTATAGCAGGATCCAAAGAAAATCACCTGAAATTGGAAATGCACAAGAAGGGTTTAGTTGTCTGCAGGTAGCATGCTGGGCAATAAAAGGCATATATGGGCGGTCAGTTGTTCTCAAGGCAGCTGCACCATGGGCTTTGGCTGCCTGTAGCTTGCCTGTCTGTGGCCCTTGGAGATCCAGCATGTGTGAGTATTTTTAATAGTTATGCAATTGCCCTTATCTGCCGTGAGTATCTTTTAGACAGAGAAACCTAGTTAGAAAGCACAGTGTCAATTACTTATTGCTAATCTCATTTAACTTTCTCTGGAATATTCACCAATTAGTATTGTTCTGCCTTTCTGCATGTCTTTCTCCCTTGCCAATTTTCGAGTAGTTATGTCACAAGATTGCCCATGAAATGTAAATCTGCATAGGCTGCTCTGTCTTGCAATGTCATTTGTATGAGTTCAGAACTCTTTTTCCAAACAGGGAGAAATGTTTCAGCTACAGTAACCAAGCCTGCCTTTGCACAGGCCCACGTTTTGAGCCTGCGCTGCCCAAGACAGTGTGAGGCAGTATTTACGAGTTCATGCATAGGAGTGGGGTCTTCAGAGGGAAGTTTTCTGTGTGGACTCTTGTCTGTCTTGCACTGAGCACATCAGTGTGCTTGGAAAAGAGAGATGCAGAGCAGTCTCAAGAAAATACATAAATCCTCTGAGCTTTGATAGCCTTGCACTGAGCTGGAAAGAGCACCTTATGCGGTTTCTTTGGTTTTATGTCCCCTGAACAACTTCAGGACAAATTCAGTAAACTGCAATTCTGAGAAACGTAAGACTGTTTGTTGGGCAAAAAGTATGTGAAGTGTAGTTCAGTTGTTAAAAAGCCCCACAAACTTTACAAGTTAAATATGATTACAAAGCAGCTTTATACAAGGGGTAATCCCATCAGTCTATCAGTAATCCAGGTAACAAGCTTCCTCCGTTTTGGATAACAAATAAAGCAGAGGGAGCTGTGGTTGGCCTATGCTTAGGTTGCCTAACATTTTAAATTAGATTTTTTAGGCTGGTTTGTGATTTTTGTTTTTCTCCTCTTTAGACTAATACCTCCATTGTTTGGAGAATGCCTTTGAAAGTAAGCAGGGCAAAAACTCATGTAAAGAAATATTTCATCTATATTCTGTTCAGCTTTATTTGAGTTAAAATGTTAAGATCACTGTCTCACGTTTTTATTTTGTGCTGTGCAGGAAAGAAGTTGGGAGCCTGGTTATTTAGCAAATAAGTGAAAAAAGAATCGGGTTCTAGCTGCCATCAGCATTTAGGATGTGCTGAAGGTTGTGGAAAAAATGCCAGGGAGCTGCCATACTATCTGGAAAGTTCCAGATATGTGGTTCTTAGGAAAGAAACAGAAATGCAGTTCTCTCTGCGCTCTGAAACAGGAAGAGAAAAAAGGTTAACATACCTATAAATTTCCCACCTCTGATTTCTAGGCTTACATTTTTTATTCTTGAGGTTCCTTCATACCCTTAGCATAAACTTAGCCTATATTTACCTGACTATTGCTTTAGTATTATTTATCAGACAATTCCCAATTCTGTGAGCCACATCATAAACATTTCTTTTACCTTGAATCAGAAGGTAAATATGGACACCTTTGGAAGCTGAGAAAGGATTAGATTTGGAAATGAATGGTCCCTGGTCTCCCTGCTGGAGATAGCAGCATCCTACAAGAGGCTTCTTGTTGGGCTCTTGTAATGTCACAAGGCAGTTCAGCAGCTGTAGCCTCAAAAGGCATGAACTGCTTGGGGTACATGTGGTACCCCAACATGCACCCCAAAATGTTCTTAAGTGTTTAAGAGTGTTTCCACCAAAGAATAATTTTTGCACATCAGCTGACCCATCTCATATGGTGGAATCAGCAGAGTCAGTGTCATTCTATTATTAAAGGCTAGCCGATTAATTGAGGAAGAAATTATTTATATATGTATATATATACACACACCAAATGATCTGATAACTCTTTTTTTTCTTATGCAGATGGTGACTTTTGTTGGGTTTTGGCTATTGCCAAATGTTATATTTTCAAATATTTTTCAAATTCTTAAACCAGGATTATTACTAATCTCATTTAACATTGTCTGGTATATTCACCAATTAGTATTGTTCTGTCTTCCTGCATGTCTTGCTCCTTTGCCAATTTTAGAGTAGTTGTATCACAAGATTGCCAATTACATATAATAATATATATTCCATATTTTTCAAATTGTCCAACTGGAATTTATACCTGTGCATTATGATGGAGGTAGTTTTTGGTAGCTGTGGTTAACATAAATAGGAAACGTCAATAGCAGGTGGTCTCTATTGGTGGCTATGGCTGCTTCAGGTACTCTTGTTACTTTCATAAATGCAGTAGCTGAAAGCAGGCAAAATATTCTTTATTTGGCTTCATCAGTCACAGCAAAATCTTTCAGTGTCAGGCCTCTAGCCATGTAAGAAGGCTCTGTTTAGCCACAGAGACAGAAAATTCCTCAATACTTAGTCTGACTGTAGAGTACACAGCTGCTTAAGCAGGCACTGCATTGAGTTATCCAGGGCAGAAGTGTGCTGCAAAATGGTAATGTAACTGCTCAACTTTTAATAAAGAAAACTTTCAGTATCATTAGTTGCACGCTGTGAATGCACAGCTTGGGTAGGCATAACAGGGTGTGCTTGCTCAACATTCAAAGCTGACCTAAAGTTCATTTACAAGACAGCAATTTTTGCCATTTTCCAATGTTTCCAAGTGTTAGCTGTTTACTATGTTTGCTCTTAATTATTTGCTCAATTATAAAAAGAGGAAGGCATTAGGAATGACAGGTCATTAATGAGATGATTCTGTGCTTCATTTCACTGCTGTCTGTGTTACTTCCTTGTAAGATAAACCAGCAAAAGGAAAAAAACACTGACAAGCGTGGCAATTCCCTATGACAAAATCACTACAGCTGCAGTCAGTATTTTTGAAGAAGATAGAGGAGGTGATACTTCAAAGAATAATTACTCTCTAATTTTATACCTCCATCTTCAGCTGCCTGATGGTGCAGGCTGCAATAGAAGCTTAAACTGCCTTCAAGTTTAGTTTTTAGTATTATCTGAGGAGTGCAGCCATCAATTCAAATGATTCAGTGGCTATATTAAATATTATCACATTGAAAATAATAGGAATAGGAGAATATTGAATGCCTCAGGGTGATGCGGCTTTTGTGTTATTAAATATTGATTGAGAATGTCCGTTTAGTTTAAGATAGGGTTTCAAAAGGAACAAAAAAGGATCGAGATTTTCATGCAGGCCTACCCACATTTCAGCATGTTCCATGTTCACTTATTTTCCAGGGAGGTATCATTCCTCTTTCCCAAGTTCTTATCCAGATGTCTTAATTGATATGGGAAGAAATCTGGGCATTCTTTGCTCTCTGCAAACTGTAACCATGCCTAGATAAAATGTCCTGATACGGGACTGAAGTGTGTGACGTAAAGTTCAGGGTTTGCCTTTCAATAAGGGTTATATTCTTGCTTTGAAAATAATGCTTTCTTGGTTAATCAGAAGGAAATTAGTGATAATCGCATAGATTGCCTTTTGGGTTTTCCTCTGCCCTTCTGTTTTCTACAGAGGAGTAATGTGTTTGTCCAGACAGCACATGCTGCTGACCACACAGTATAGTCGCCAGCTTTCTGTGAAGCTGATGTGTCCAATACAGTGTAAACCAACACCTTCAGGCCCTATCTTTCTGAAATAAAGCAATTGTTCAAATATTAAAAACCATGTTTCCTCCCACAGAACGTTCTAGGGAGGAAGCCTTCGTGATTGCCGTCCTTAGATTGGCCCTTATTTGGGAATAATGCCCTCCAAACGTTAATTATCTGAGAGTCTAGTGACCATTAAGAACTAATTAGCAAGGTACCTTGCAGATACCTAAAGGATGTATAGAAAATGAGAGGGTAACTTCATGCCATGCTACAAAAATTCAGTCAAAAGTGATTTGCACTGTTATGTATGTTTATCCATACACCTGCATCTAAGAGGGGAGCATCTCTGCTTTTATATCTGCAAGCACTGTGTATGGCTAGAACGAATCCGAAAGATGGAGGAGAAAAGATAAGATGTCTGCAGATGCCTGTCTTTGAGGGCAGACTTCAGACAGGCTTATTTCTGGATATTTTTATTCCTTCAGGTTAGTTGTAGAGTCCACTTTTTATACATTCTCACTGCCAGATTTTCTTGTGAAATCGTTGCCTGCATCAACATCTCAGCTTAGTAGAAATGGGTTTTGCCTCTGTAGAGAAACGACTAGCCTTCATCCAAGGGGAAACGCTGACTTTTGGGGCTTGCTTGTATTCTGCAGCTAGGCAAAAACTCAGGCTTGTTTGTAAGTCATTAGAAATATCACAGCAATGTGTGCCCAGTTGCCCAAGAATGTAGGTGAGCCCCAAGCAGGGGTCTGCTACGGAATGAAGGTATGTTGAGAATTTAATTTGTTGGCTACAATAATATCCCACATTTATTAAATGAAATATGAAATACAGATGGAAATCATCACAAAGATGTATGGCCAAGTTTGACTGCTAAAGTGGGTGCAGCACACTGATTTATATCAGAGATTAATTTCACTCCTAAAAGGTAGAGACTTGGGGAAAGAAAAAGAGTGTATCACACAGCACTGTTGGAATAAAAGAAAACCAATGTGCCATTCAGGGTGACTGATGACAAAATAATTCAAATATCTAAATATTTTGTCTGATTTCTTTCTAAGACAGAGTTAAACTGCTATGTAAAAAGTAGCTACCAAAACTAAAATAGCAGCTCAAGAAAGACTGGCAAGAATTAGCAATCAAATCATTGTACATGTGAAAGTTATTACAGCTAAAATAAAAAAAAAATTTAGATCAGGGTTAATTATAAGATGATGCAGTAGTATAATTAGTATTCTTCCTATGGAGGATTATGGGTCCTTCTAAATGCCCTTTTTGATTGCCTTCTTCCCTTTTTTAATTTCCTCCTTGTCCTTTTTGATTATCTACCCCATGACCCTCAGGGCTCCTAAATGTAATACAATTGAAATAACATTTTTGTTAGAGGTGTTTTTTATATAGGCTATTAACCTCTTGCGTACCGAGCGCTCCAAAATTCTTTTCTGTGGGAGCTCCACTGAACACAGAGGGACTCTAGTATCCCCGGAGTCTTTATATAGTGCAGCGTTTTGCCTGTCCTGAAGCAGTCTCTAAGGATCTGTCAGGAGCCGATCTGCATGAGAATGAGCGGAGAGAGTAAAGAGAACTTCATTGCCCAGTATTTTTCAACTCGGCAAGATAAAATCTAGTGGATCTTTGATATTTCCAAGGCTGCTTCAGTAGTCTAACTGTGATCATTAGAGTTTAATATTAAAGACTGTAGTCAATTATTATTTAATAAGATTTCATTATTATTATTATTATTATTACCACCACCTTTAAGAGCAGTATGCTGAGGTTTTTTACAGAGTAATCCTTAAGAGGACAGCAGACTTTAGACTGGTTTGGATCCCATGAGAAACAAAGATTATTTCCTTTTCATTCATTCTCCAAGTGGACTAATAAATTGTATTTCACAGCACAACAGACATGCCTATTTTGTATGTCTCTTTTAGGGCTAAAATTTTTTTGTATGTTTGCTCTTGGGAAGGAGCATTGTTTGCACCTGGGCAATCAGAACTTGTTAACTTCCTGAGATGCCTTTCAATTAATATTATAATCTTCAGTGTACAGTGTAAAAGCAACATGTAAGGGCACCTCGAACTCCAGAGTGATAGCTGTTAATTAAACTAAGTACATCTTCTTGCTTGTTTTCACTTACTGTCCTTTACGAAAGTCTAGCAAAGCGACCTCCATCTCCAGTTTATAAATTCATGTCCATTTCAGGAGATAGTGTTTAAGATGCTACCCATTGTCTATTTTTCTTAGCTCGAATAAACTCATGTTACATTTCAGGCATGCAGGGGAATGAGATCTTGTTTTCACTTGGCCAATAACTGATCGTAATGTTTCTGTGCAAACCTGAATGCACAAACAGGGAAGAACAATGTGCTCTGTGTTCTCCTCTTTGTAACAAATTCCCGTTTTTAACAAATAGTCTCCAATATTCATATTTGCTTGTCTGCATTTGGGGTTTACATGAGACCTGCTGAATTGAGCAAATCAAGGTTCCAATCTTGTCAGCCAACATCCCTTCCTCTATGTAGCCTATCGAACAAAAGCATCATGTGCGTATCTTTGGTTTCAGTCTCTTTGAATGGCTAAAAAGATTGCACTTAATGATATTCAGTTTTCTCTTTAGGGTGATTAGTGTTTTAATTCTTAATGGAAGGGTCCTTGTTTTTCACAGAATCACAGAATTGTAGGGGTTGGAAGGGACCTTGAGAGATCATGGGGTCCAACCCCCCTGCACAAACCAGCTCCCCAGCTCATACTGCACAGGTCGGCGTCCAGATGAGTCTTGAATCACTCCAGAGAAGGAGACTCCACCACCTTCCTGGGCAGCCTGTCCCAGGGCTCCCTCACTCTCACTAGGAAAAAGTTCCTCCGCATGTTGGTGTGGAACTTCCTGTGCTCCAATTTGCAGCCATTGGCCCTTGTCCTGTCTCCACAGACTACTGAAAAGGGGCTGGCCAATTCCCCCTGCACCCCATCCTTAAGATACTTATAAATGTTGATTAGGTCCCTCTTCAGTCTTCTTTTCTCCAGGCTGAACAGCCCCAGCTCTCTCAGCCTTTCCTCGTAGGGTAGATGTTCCCGGCCCTTAATCATCTTCGTAGCCCTGCCAGTTATACAAGTGAACTGAACTGTGCTAGGTCTCACTGCATGCCAAAAAGGGTATTGCAGCAGATTAAATGTTTAGACTCTTTATAATAAAGACTATGTTAAAACTTCAACCAGAACATTTTGATGCAGTCATTGCATAAAGGCAGATTCTGTTGTGTTTCTATGCAGATGTTTTGCCAGATTAACCTAAGTGGTCACACAGGTGGCGTTTCAGAGCAGTGGTGCTGATAGGGTGGCATTAAAGCAGATTCATTAGCATTGGTAGAAAATATAGTGCATCAGGTAGAACCTTTAAGATGAGAGAGCTTTCTACTCTGTGTTAGCATGCGTCAAATATCGGTCCCAATTTTCCCTATCTATTGTCATTTTAGAAAGTGAGACTAAAAAGGAATTAGAAGTGAAATCACAGTCCAGTAACGATAAATCAAGTCTGATTACTTTATCGTATTGTGCAGTGCTTTCACTGAGCAAGTATGAATGCTAACATGGATAGGGGTACACAGCAGGACACGGGTACCAGGAGCTGAGCTAGATGATCAAAGTGCCAACTGATTCTTTGAATCCTGAAGTAGGGCTGCTGTTCTGCTGCTTGTGTTTCAGTGATGCTGAGGTCTGTATGCTTTTCATACAGAGCAGATACTAGGAAAGCCCTATGTTATTCGATGTAAGGGTGGGGCCAAGAGAGGACAAATTAAAATCCTGTTGAAAAGCACCAATTGTTTATGTGTTCAGAGAGCTGCATGCAAGAATACGTTGTCACTCCCTACTTAATTCCAGTTTGAAGGAGTTCATATCAGCTCATTTGAAAAAGAAAAGCTAGCAACAAACAGCTCTTTAAAATTTTCTGTACAAAAGTAGTATTAGGTGAATTCTTGTGTTGAATGGTTTGAAAAAAGCAATCCTAGGCAAAGATAGAGAAAGACCCACTCAGTTATTTTTCTGCAAGGAGAAAACTACTGATGGTATTTTAGAAAAAGTGTCGGAAGTTAAAATTAATACTTTTTTGAATGCAAGTATTAGTGTTCCTTTTGATATTTGATATTTTTTTGGAGAAAGAGATTGCTTGCATTTGCTTTTTTTTTTTTTTTTTTATAAGCCTGGACCTGTGTGCTCTCATTGCTCTGAGAATGACACACACGTTTGGTACAAGTTATTGGATACCACACTTAAATCTTTCTTGGGTGTCTATACTCATTTGGAAGAGTTTTAAAATGAAAAGACATGCTTTTCAGGCTGTCAAACCTGGAAGCCTAGGTAGGAAGCCTGCTGGGAAGTTTTCCAGTGCTACATCTCAGCAGAGAGCTGGGGAGGACTGAAAATTAGTAGCTTGGCAATGGCAGTGGTAGACTATAAAACCTCTCTTGGCACTTCTCGGTTAGAGATAGTTGGACTGTAAAGTTCTGGATTGGTGTTTACCTACAGTCTCGGTTTAGTTCCATCACTCATCCTATCCTTTTCCTAGTTAAGTCTCAGAATGCCATGGTATGTTTGGTCAGTTTGCATTATGGTTTTGAAACCAAAATAAGGAAAATTATCAAACTGCGTGTTCCAGGAATACACTGGCAACTTGCTTTTGAGATGAAACAGCTGTGCATACAGAGCTTGCAACTTGTCTTTCTTGGGACCAGGACACCCTTGCCTTGCCTTACTGAATTCTCTTCTTGATCCCCAAATGATTCCATTTCTCTTTTGCCTATTTATGAAAAACACCTATAGTAAAAGAGCAAGAAAAGGGAAATATGGAAACAAAAGCATTTGAATTATGCATTTTTATTAGCACAAATAGAGAAATCATGGGTATTCCCATCATTTTAAGACTTTCTTCTTATTATTGTCTGTTAACCAGAACTCAAGGTTTTATTTTCTCATAGGACTGTGAATAGATAGAGGCTCTCTTGGTCTCAAATACAGCTACATGTTATCGTGTAAATCTAACAGAATTAAAGGTTAGGTCTGGACTATGCATACGCTGCTCTTGCTAGCTAAGGCTGACTGTGGAAAGGGAGGAAGAGTGGGAGGCTGCACTCCAGCCAGTCATCTTCTGTGGCTGAATTTTTTGGATTGGCAAGTGAGATAACTAATTCAAGACTTGACGGGACCGTTGGGTGGTGTGGGTGAGTGGGGAGATAATTTGAAAATATAGGTGTAAGACACCCACCTGAACTGTCTGTGAGGCCATTCCACAAGCTGGTTCTGCCTTTCTGCACAGTGTGCTAAGGCACGACACCCCATGTGTCAGTTGATGTCTGGCCAGCCTCTGGTTCAGTAAGAAATTGGCCTTTGGCAATTCTTTGAGAAGGTGCTTACAGAGAAAAATAATAAAACTTTTTTTTTCTTTTTTTTTTTTTTTTAAGTTTGGGAGTTTCTTTATTGTTCTGATTTTGGTTTTTGCTTGGTTTGTGGGGGTTTCTGTGCTTGTTAAGGGTTTTTTTACTAAAACACTTTTAAACCCCCATGTGCTGGACTTTAAAGAGTTGTGAAAAAACTATATTGGCCTATATTCAGTAAAATCTGTACTTTTAATTTATTTCCCAATATGCTTGTATAACTCTTTTTTTTTTTCTTCCTAGTTTGTTGTTAGATTAGAAACATGTAGTGGAGCTTTATGAGGCTTGAGGACTATTAGGAGGGAACACATTACATGGTCGTTTGTCTTCTAAGATCAGCATTTTACAAGAAAACAAGCCCTTCCCTGTGGCTTATCAGTAATCTGTGCAGAGGGTGGCATGAATTTAGGGCGAGGTAGGCCCAGGGTTCTATGTGACCAGTACTGCCTGTTTCCCAGGGGGTATGCAGGAGAGGAGCAGAGTTACAGCTTGGGAGGGAGATGAGGATTGAGGCCTTCAAAGGTCTAAATCAGCTGCTCATTGTGCATCTAAAAGGAAGGATTTAATGTATGCCAGGATTGAAAATGAATACCAAGAGTTCCTTCTGGCAGGGACACTGCAGAATGTGTGTTTTTGAAAAGACAAGCTGGGGGGGAAGTGGGGTTTCCTGTTGTTGGTAACTTTCTTCATGGTTCACTCTCAGAATTTGAGAGGCAGTTCGATTCCAGCGTGCTTCGTTTGACCAACACAGGCAGATAAGGTTACTGATACCTGAGCTGTTTGCTGCCTTGTCAAAGCAAAAAGTCTCAATCACTGTGTTTGTCAGTGTACTTGTCACCTACACTATGGTTAGGACACAGAAAGTGTTAACTTGAGATGAAATGGGGAAAAAATATTTTATGAAAGACAGTTTTCCCCAAATTGAAACTCACAAAAGATAAGGAACACTGCTTAAAACAGAAACCACAAAAGCTGGGAAATTACAAATTACAGATATTAGTCATTCTTTACTGGCAAGAGAGAGCCATAAAAAACCCCACATGTTCAAATATGGTGTGGCAAATACGGTGACTTTTCTTAATAGAGGATGCAGTAGTGCTAGGGTCTGTTCATCTCAAAAATGTATACAGTGAGCAGGCAGCAGGGGACTGCCAGTTTGGGAAGGTGTTGGCATACTCAAAGTTCTTTGATTGCTTTGATAATCACAGAATCACAAGGTTGGAAAAGACCTTGAAGATCATTGAGTCCAACCGTTCCCATCCTATGCTACAAACCATATCCCTAAGTACCTCATCTACCCTTTTTTAAAACACCTTCTAGGATGGTGACTCAACCCCCTCCCTGGGCAGCCTGTTCCAGGCCCCAACAACTCTTTCAGTGAAAAATTTTTTCCTAACATCTAGTCTGAACCTGCCCTGGCCCAGCTTAGTGCCGTTTCCCCTTGTCTTGTCTTCTGTCACCCTGCTGAAGAGACTGTCGCCCACCCCTCTACAACCGCCCTTCAGGTAATTGCAGGCAGTGATAAGGTCAACTTGCTTGAGTTGCTGTCCTACTTTCAATTTGCACTGGCTACACTCAGGGTATGAGAAGTGGTCTGTCTTTGTGACATTCAAATATTCCGGACCATAATTGGCAACATAGTTACCTGTAAGAAAATCTTGGGCAAACCCCAAAAATCTATCCAGTTTAACAGAAGAAGATTGACTTACACTCTGGATATAAGGAGGGAACCAGCCCTCTGAATGAGGTTAAGTTCCTGAATGGTTTAAACAATTTTTTTTAAAAATCATTAAAAACTTTGATAAGCAGAGTGATCTCTGCTCAGTCTACGGAAGCATTCCAGACAGAAAGAAAGGTAGGAGGCTGCTAGATGAATCTCTTAGCAAGCTGATTTTTCAGAGATTTTTTTTGTGCACCAGAGAACATGAAAGCCATGTTTAAAAATTTAAAGCCTTGATATGTTCCGGTTCTGTGGAGCAGCAGAAGGAAGAAGCTTTTTACAGTGCTGTAATTCCCTATCCAGCAGCTCTTTAAATTAAGATGTTTATGACAGCTGTTTGTACTTAATGGAATGTGCATAGACTTGGTCATTAATTATTGCTTTTTCTCCCTGGTTATTATTTGTATTCAGTGGGTCAGGTGGTTAAGATCCTGCTGTTTTCAGTGCCGTAAATGCACTTTAACTTCCAAAAAAAGTAGTAACCTTTCCCCCTCCCTATTTGTCTTTCCAGTGGCTGAGAATTTTGTAGGAAAAATATTCAATAACAGTGAGTTATGGAGGGTTTTTTGTAATGCAGTCATTTAACAGCTTCGAGTTGGCAGTGATCCCATCCACCTTAATCCTCTTCACAGTTTGCAAGCAGTCAGCTGAGAGCAAGAGTGCATTAGGACTTAAATAGACTCTAGTGTTTGAACTATGGCATCTGCATTTGGCTTCCAGAACTGGTCTTAAGTGCCTAGTAAAACCCTACAGCTTTGGTTTCACTAATTGGAGACTCCCTTCCACTGATTTGTGGAAAACATTGGCCAACATGTTCTTTCAGCTCAGTAAATATTTGTACAATTCATGTAGGATTTTTAGTAATAAATACTGCTCATTTTCAGTGCCTCCAAAAGTGGCTCTTTCCACATATTAACAGATTCCTTGTCTGACCCCTGCTGAGCATGACAGGTTAGGAAAAGGTAAATTTAAATCTTGTTGGGTATTGAAGGTTATTTTCCGAACTCTACTTTTGCTATATCATCAGTTGTCATCATATTTACCAGGAGTTAGAGTGGAAATGGAAAAAAAAAAGATCCAAAGCTAACAAAAAAAAAAAAACCCCAAACAAACAACAAACGAACAGACAAAAGCAAAAAAAAACCCAAGTGAATAGCACTTGCTGATTTAAACCAACTGGCTGATACTGTCACCGAGAATCTCTCATATAACTGACTGTTGTGCTGTGATGGTATTAGTTAGGAACCTATCAGGATAGATTTTTATGTATTTTTGGGGATGTGTTAACACCTTTCAAATGTAATCCTATTTATCCTTACCCATAGAGTCCCTGTGAGGCAATATTACCCCTGTAACACAGCCGTGGAACAGAGATTGAATGCGTGGCTCAGAGACACATTTAAACCCCTTGTCTTAGAGGTACTGACAGAATTGCCCACTGTATGGGAAAATATATACCCAGCTATTCACACATAGACATTTAGCTGTACATGCAAATACCTATTTTCTGTGTGCACAAATGCAAGTGGGCACGTAAATATTGAATTAATTTATAGAAACATCACAGGAGCCATTTGGAGAATTTTTCTGGGGTTTTTAATTAGCTGTTACTGGATTCTTACTTTCAAAATTCCCCAAAGTTAATTTTTTTCATCCTTCTGTTCTCTCCTGTATCCTTTCCTTATGTTTTGATTCACATGCTACTTTGGTTGCGTTTATGCCATGCTACTGATGTTACAGAGTGATGTATTATTTTTATGTGAAGTGTCTTAGGCAGCAGGTTTCTCATTCGTTAATGTACGTGGTTTGGAGAAATAAGAAACCAAGATTGTGTTAGCTGTTTCAGGATTGATGGGACACAGGGTGCACATCTTCCTGGGGATACATGGGTTAACATAAATATTTGGATTACAAGAGAATGCTAAATTAAACCCGTCCTGTTTTCTGTGTTGTGAGATAGAGCCACAGTAATGTCTCTAAAAAAGTAATTTCTAAGGTGTCAGACTCTCACAATTAAGACCATAGAACACAAGAGCTGCTTGCAGATGTCCCGTCATTTTTAATGCTTACAGTAACTTTGCTGTAGACCTAATGAACATGAGTAACTCATTTCTTAGTGGAGCTCATCCTACAGTGTTTTGTTCAGTTCATTAACTGTATTAACTAGTTGAGACTCTTGCCCAGAACTGTTTGTTGCAGGCAGGCTCTATTATCTCGAAAGTGAGCATGATAAACCATGCTGTGTGGCTTAAGACACATGCCAGATTACATAGTTCTTGCCCAGCAGGTCAAGGGATGGTATTCCATCCCATACTGGTCATGTTAAAGTTAATGGGAGCTTTGTTTGTGTGTGGAGTGTGTGGCCCCACAGAACGTTGGAATGCCTCAACTATAAAGTCCTCTTTGAAAGCAGTTTAGAAATAAACCCCACCTATTTGATTAGTTGGCGCCAAATCTGATAGCAGGCAAGTTAAAAAGAGGGAGGAATGTTAGATTGGTTGTAGTAAGTATGCATAGTAGTAGTAGCTTAAGTCTTTTCAGAAACAAGTATAGAATGGACTGTCAGTCATCACCTTTTATCAATTAGATGGTGTACAGAGGGAGCATTCACACATCCTACCTTCATGGAATAGTATGCCCCACATGCAAGGTTGTAGGAACTCTAGGCACCTCAATTAGATGCCTGAAGTTAAAGTAAATTGCAATTCCTTTCTTTATGTGCCAAGGAGGTGGCTGTAGCACCTCTTGGTTAGGTGATGTGGATGAGTATGGCTGATCTCCATGCTGCTGAGTTCCGATCCAGTCTGGGAGTTGGCAGTGCTCAGCTATCCCAGCTGATGACCCAACTGAGAGCTGCTAGAGCATCCTCATGTTGTGAGGGTCTGGCTGTAAGTTGGCAATTCTGGCCTTGATCCACCAGCAAAGGATCACATCTTGGCCAGTCTGACTTCTGTGGCTTAGTTGCTAAATTTGGGGTCTTCTGCAAAGGATCATAAGTCTACCTGCACAGATGATCATCTGTTATTTCAGATTTTTTTGAAGTGTAAGCTTTTTTTCTTTAAATGACATTCTTTCTGTCTTTTATCCTTTTAGAAATAGCTCTGTGGGTATCACTGCTGTCTAGGGATGAATATATAGTTGTGTAGTGTGCAAATACAGTAATAAATGCAATGCAAAAAGTATAATCTTACCCATAAAGAATAATACAAATGTTATTCTGTATCATTTTCAAGAGGAACAGCTTTGTTGAAATTGACTAGTGAGGCAAAACCTGAGATAAACTCAAGGGTTTAGTGCAAGGAATCCAAGAAACCTTCTGAAGCAAATGTCATTTTCTTTCAGGCCTTTCACCTGTGTACCAAAGAGCACTGTTCAGAGCTTTTGTTGACTATAGCTGGCAGTTGTCTTAGCCCCTTCAGCAGAGACCGATACCTCATTCACTGCTTCAAATGCAGGGAGTCATTTAAGCACTTCAAATATTTGGATGAGAGTTTTCTTTAAAGCAGTACAACAGCTTGTGAGTTAAAAGGAAGTTTTCTTGCTGAATGAGCCTAAAGAGCTAAGTCCCCTCTCATACCCCCTTTAGGTGTAGCTCGTCCTGCTGTGAGATAGAGAGCAGTGGCAGGAGAGACATTTGCCCTGCTGCAGCTTGTTGGATTAAAGAGAACTCTTTGCTATATCAAGTGTTGTCAATGCAGCAACTTTTGCAAGCACTAAATTTACTTATAAAAATGTCTTTTTTAATTGCCCCAGGACAAACCCTTGCATGTCATGCTTTGCCTGGAGAAAGTTTTTATATGGAAATACTTTTTTTTTTTTTTTTTTTTATATGATGGTACAGAGGATGTCTAGTTTGTCAAGCCAATTGATCCTCCAGGGAATGTGCTGACTCTCAGTATGTATGGAGGATTTTTAAAGCAGCTGAGCGAAATCCCTTCTCAGATAAGATGCTTTCTATTTTGTCAGTTAAGTGCATCCTCAAATCGAAATAGCTGAAACATAATCAAATCTCCCTCCCTCAATCCCTGCCTTCTCCTCCCAACGCTATACACAAGCCATCCCCAAAAGGATAATCCTGAAAGTGATGTCATTAGAATGAATTTACAGACCACTGCGCAATTTTCTTGTCTTGAGCTTCAGTTGCTAATGCTGTAAATTTGAGCTGTGTATGTAAAGGAGTCAGGTTATGCCTTTTCCCCCACCCTTATTTAATTTCCCTAGAGCCCTGAGAATAACTAATGTGGGATTATTTGGATATATCATAGCTTTTTCTTTTTTTTCTTTTCTGCGACACAGCTTCATATTGCTTTCAGGAATTCATAAAAGCTCTTGCTGTATTCCTGAGGGAACCATTGTCTTCAGGGAGCAGAAAGTTTAAGGGAAGAATTTCATTGGCTAAATGTGGTTAGAGTTAGTTACAGTTTCTGCTAGGTATTGTGAGATGGTAATATAAAGTACATAATAGACTGAAAAGTCATTTGTTTTAACCAAATTTCTCTATTTCCCAAAAAGAAAATCTTTTCATTATGTTGATCTTCTAGAGAACACTTAGTTAAGGAGCACCAATGAGTAAATCGATCCAAACTTATATCAAGCATCAAGACTCATCTTAAAAATATTATCATATCAACTGACCAAGCAAAGAGAGGAAGAAATAAGATAAATTAACCTATTTTGTTGGTAGGAGATTGTAATACCTAGAAAGTACGTGAATTTTTCATGGTCCTTGGGGGAATTGATGGCACAGCCAGAACGCGAGTGCAGGTCCCTCCAGCCTTAGTGCATACTGGTGAAATCTTCGCCACATAACTTCAACCTGGCAGGTTCAACCATGCTGTGTCAATCATACAAAGTCCCTGAAGTCACAGAAACAGGTCTCTTCCCACAGGCTTGTGTATAAGAAGAGACATACAAGACACTAATAGTTTCCATGAGTTCAGTGCACAGAGGGGGAAAAGTCATAGAATCATAGAATGGCATGGATTGGAAGGGACCCGAAGGATCATAAAGCTCCAACCCCCCTGCCACAGGCAGGGCCACCAACCTCAGGCCTGGATCTACACAAGGTTGCCCAGGGCCCCATCCAACCTGGCCTTGAACACTTCCAGGGATGGGGCATCCACCACCTCTCTGGGCAGCCTATTCCAGGACCTCACCACTCTTTCCGTAAAAAACTTCCCCCTACTATTCAATCTAAACCTTCCCTCCTTTAGCTTTAACCTTCCCTCCTTCACCTTTAGCTCATCAGGCTGATGCTCTTCAGGCTGAAACGTGCATTGGAAGCAGGATTTTTGCTTGCAGATAATATCTGAAATTAACTTTCTTTTTTCTGTCCTAAGTTGCTGTATGTATTGAATATGGTAAACACTTATTTGAAGTCCTGTGCTGCATTTCAAGTTTAATATATAATAAAAAAGAAACCTTCAAGATCTGAGAGCACAAACAGACAAGAATAACCCATCCAGGATGACTGGAGAGCTGGCAGGCATTAGGCAGCTTTGCAGATGACATTCCACTAAAATATGGGTGAAGCCCATGTGCACTGCTGTAGGAGGGTTTGGAATGGTGGGTGCAACACACAGATTTACTGTCGTGCTGTCAACAGGAACACATCTGCCTATTGACAGAACAGACAGAAAACTGGAGTGACAAGTGCAGAGTCCTTTTCAGGTGATTATAGCTGTGTACAGTGACCGTTGTTTTTGTGTATAGGAAGGGGGTGTGTGTGTATGTACATATATGTACACATATATATATTTGAGGACACTTCTCAACTAACATGAGCTTTCCTCCCTTTCTTTACAGCAGGTGTTTTCCTACTTTTGAGTAGAGTTTTTAATGGAAACTCTTGATCTAATGGAAGATCTTTCCTACTTAATGGAAAGGTGCCCCTATGGCCAGGATCACGGGAAATGTATTGACCTTGTCATGCAATTACAGGCATGTCAGAGCCCTAATGTAAGTGGCACATACATTGGGGTGGTATCTGTGCCCTATAATTTAGTAGTTAAAACAAAGAAATGCTTTTCTTACATTAACAATAAAAAGGTCCTTTGTGCTGCATAGCAGCTATGTCACTTTTGGGACATTGATTCAGCATGTCCTTTTTGACTTATCTGATGGTAAATGCCACCTTTTAGTCTACATTATAGAAAGCACATAGACTCCATTCTAATTTGGTTTCTGGTAATTCAGATATCTCATGCATTGTTATTATAGAAATTCTAATGCATACTTCTTTTCAAGGGGATATTAAAATCCTATTCTATTTCTTTAAACATATAAACATATTATGAGCTGTATTTGAATTCTGGAACATAGTTAACTCCCTAAAGGAATTAACCTTTTCCACTAGTCTCTGAGTACAGGGAACTGGTGAGATTTTGACTGTACCATGTCTCACCAATCATCAGAGCAGTGCAGGGAGTACTCCAAAACAACTGCCATCTTAAACACATAGAAGCAAAACTAACAATGGCCTTTAATAAAAAGGAGAAAAGCAAGACTATGAAAAGTGAGTTTCCAACTAAATTTGGGGTGTAGTTGTACTAGACGAATACAGTTAGATGAAAAACAAAGTTCTGTTGTTTTGTGTAGGAGACAAGATAACCAGCTTCTGTCATTAGTACAAAGTGCATAGTGCAATGGACTTTTTATTTGAGATCTGTTTCGATTTATTAATTCTAAGTTCTTTAAAAATGTTATCTAGTGGGGATTGACCTTTTTTTTCTGAACATGAACGTTTTAAATGAGGAAAGAGTAGGCTGCCCTTTTGGATAGACGTTGAGGAAGGTCACAGTTTTCCTTTATTGCTTATAACTGGCACTGAAAGTGCAAGGTGAGTGAAACTTAGTAATTTTTATAACTTCTATTGTGCTGCAGTATTAAATAACTTTTAAAAAGGAGCAACAAGTGCAGTATTCATAAGTTAGCTAAGAGGGAATTAGAAATTTGTCAAACTCCTGTCAAAAATGTAGTTCACATCAGGAGCAACCAGTTTATTAATTTTGCTGGAGTCGACAGACTTTTCTCCAGGGTGTTCTCCCCTTTCCTGAAATAAGTTTAGTGATTTAAACTCAACTCTCCAGGGGTCTCAGCGCTGAAGGAGTCAGAAGTGTTGAAGTGCTACTTGTGCTATATTCAAGTCTCAAATTTTGTATGAACTTGTAGCACAAATCCTTCCCTCTCCCTATTTTCCCCTCATTCATCGCAGCTGATGAAGACGACATAATAGAATCTTATTTCTTTTCCTCGGGGGAACACAGCAATGAAAAGTTGAGATTCAACCTCAGTATATTTTGAAATAAAGAAGAAATTACCATGTTAGGAGACTGGTTGAAAAAAAATGTACTTTTTGTGACAATCAGTCTCAAAAGAACACTGAAAGGCAAATGTATGAGCACATCGCAGCTACAGGGTTCAGTTGGGATAGATGAAGTAATGTGTAAGGAAGCCATTATTCCAGTTCAAAAAGATGACCTTATAAATACTTTGTAGAACTAAGTAAAGCAAATATGGTCCTTATTAAAAATATTGATGACTTCTCAATAAAATGTAAAATAATCCTCCAATTATAGCAAGAATCTGTTTCCCAACTTTGGCTGCATTTGATGCACAATAGGTCAAACTCATCCAAGGTGTTAAGATGAAAGTTTGTTGGGGTGAACCAAGGAGTTCAGTCAGCCTAAGAAACTTCCTTCATGATTTTGAAAGGGCTTGCATGGCAGAGAAGTAACTATTTTGATACAGCTGTCGTTTAAAATCCTGTAGAAACCTATGAAACAACACGGAATCCTGTAGCCAGTGTGGGACTACCTAGTCAATACTCCAGAATCGTTTGTAAAACCTTTAGGAAACATTTCTTTTTGGTGTATTCATGATGAGATCTTAGCATATATACATATAATACTGTAACCAAAGCATATTATTACATGAACTACTTCTAGAACAGAGGCCCAAATTTCATTTCTAAATTATTCATGGGTTACAGTGTGAGATGCAGCATTAAAATTCTGGTCCTCAGACATGTTATACTGCTTATCTTGTGATATCTCAGTCATCTTGATGAAGTCATGAGCTGATGTGAAAGATGCAGTGAGAAAATCCTTGCTTGGAGAGTTTTTGATTTAAGATTGGAGCTCTGAGCCAGGCAACCCAGTTTATAAATACATGAGTTGTAGTTACATAACTACTTAGTTTCTGTTTCTTTGCCTGTAAGCTGTAGATAGCGTTTGCTTGGTCATCTGACTTGATGTGAAGTACTGCAAAAAACTAACTCAGTCACACCAAGAAAAATCCAAGAAGGACCCCTGGTAGTGTTGCCTGCCTTTGTGGGATGCATCTTAGCATCTTGGGGTTTGCCTGAATCTAATTGGGTTTGGGTTTTGGTTTGTTGGGATTTTTTTTACTGGATTCCTCACATCTCCACAAATATTGCAAGTCTCCCTATAGTCAGTCACAGAAGTTACTCGGCAAAGTGCAATCACACAGCTTGAGTGTGAGTTGGAGAAGGAATTGACCAACAAAAGGGCTTGTAGCTTGCAGGCAAATCACCTTGTGTGATATTCCTGTTTGTTCTCAGAAGTTAACCTGGACTTTACTGTGGCTATATTTGGATCAGAGATCTCCCAGAGCGACTTGTATGTCAGAGCAAATAGGGTTGATAAATCACTTGATAGTGTCCTTCCCCCATGCCATTTCTTCCAGCTCAGCAGAGGAGCTGTATCTGTGTTGTATCGGGGGGGATTGTGCTAGTCAAAATGCCATCTTTCAGCTAAAATATATAGCAAGTTCCAATTACTTCATAACTTTCCTATATCCTTTTTCATTCCAATTGTACCACCTGACCAGCTCCTTTCCACTGCCATCAGAGTTGTACATTTCAATAGATCATAGATACATCTGTTCTTATTAGAAGTGGCCATCTTCCCAGGGTTGACCAAGCAGTATTTGTAGTAGGACAGCAGGAACTGCTTAAGAGCATTGGAATGGCAAAACTTAGTAGCAAGGTGCCCTTCTCATTGACCTTGGCATTTTTGTGATACTACTAGTAATCTTTGTCCATTGTCCTCCCTTCATCCAGGAGTTAAAACTCTGTGAAGCTGGAATTTAGTTTTCACATGGATTAAGAGCATGTGTAATGCTCTCACACTGGGTGTCCATGAAGACTTCCATTTGCCAGCAGTTGCCTGCCATATGCAGTCGTCACTGGCTTCAGAGGGCAAGCGCAAGTAGAATTCTAATTTGACCATACGGAGAAATTACTGTGCTTTGGATGCATGAATAAATTGTAGGTGGTTCTCTCTTTTACTGATGAGTGTACAAATCTAACTTTTCATAGAGAGGTGCTCAGAGAATTGCTATATATACTTCTTAGTTAGGTACATTTTGTTTATTTGAAAGAACTCATATATGAGCACTCTATTCATGGTTATTCCTGACAACCAGACAGTTAAGACTGACATTTGAAACAGTCAAGAGGGTTTTTTTAATTTTTGAAATGATGGCAGACTTGATGATCTCTTTATTCTAGAGCAGTGAACATATTTGTCTCAGACCAAAAGGAGGGAGAATACCTGGATATAACTAGCCAACATGGCATGTCACAGCTTACCTACTAACCAAGCATTCGGATGCCTGCTTTGATTTAAGCTCTTGGGGGGCCAAGGATTGGAGATGAATAGATGTAGATGTCCAATACAATTTTGTACTTTTCATTTATTTTTAGACTTTGTTTTAATTCTAAAGGAAGAGTTGCATGCATGCAATCACTTAACACTGCTTATTCTGCTTATTCCTGTGAAAGTATCTTTCTGAACATGACACTGTATCGCAATAGTGATACAGACAGACCTGGGCAAAGATACATCCAAGGTGCATACAGACATCTGCGAGTGATTAATAGTTTTAATTAGAATAGAACGTAAACTACAGAAAGGGCAGCTGGGTTAGAAGTGTGTATCTAATGGAGGAGACTGTTTAACAGAATGTATTTGCATTCTGGAAAATTTGGAGTGTTTTAAGTATTAGCAAGTTAATGCTATTAATGCTGTTTCAAATAGATTTGCCACATAAAACAGTGTACGGTGCACGATGCTCTGAATGGCTTAATGCTCAACAAGACTGGGCTCTGCGATCGGTAAATATTTATTACTCATATTGCTGAATGCTGGAGCCTTAAATCTTAAATGATTCATTTTGCAGGCACAAACACTAAAAAGCAGCATTCCCTGGTTTCACAAAACTGGGTGGGTCAGTACTGAGGAATTAAGGAAATGTATTTCTTTTTGGGGGGGTATTGTTTTGTTGTGTTTTATGAAGGCATACAGCTTCCAGAGTTCTGATTTTATTCTGCTTGTGGACTACACATGCACAGGTTTTCTTCTGGACATAGAAATGCTGAATTCCATTGGTTGTCTCCTGCGGTGTCAGTGAGAGCACAGAAGATAAACAGATGTATTCTAAAATACAGCAGATTTTACTGAAAAATATTATTGGGTAGAATAAGGAGAAAAATAATCTACAGTTACATCTGAAAATGTGTTCTAAGTAGAAACCCGTTATTTTCTCTGTCCTGACATAAGAATACACATCAGACCATTTTAAATCAAAACCCAATGCATTTAACTTTGCAGTATTCTTAAATGAAATGTAAGCAACAAGGGCTGCAGCTACACATTTGATAGGTTTTTAGGTGTGATTTACATATGTGAAAGAGCTTTGGCAGCCGGTGTGAAAACGTTCACATCTTTGTCCTAGCTACCTGAAGGCACAGAATAGGGGCACTGAGGCTTCTTTTATCTCCCAGCTTGAAGGACTGCCTCTGGGTGAGACTTGGTGTAATGAGGACCGCTGCAGCCCCGTGGTTGCTATCTCGGCTAATATCTCAGCTCCCGGGCCTCTCTCTGAGGATTTCAGGTTTGCTGAGGACAGCTATGTTTCCATGCCCCTGGAGAAATGACTGAAAATGGTTAGCCTCTGTTAACATACAGGAAGATTGCTCCAACCCTCAGTTTTTGTTTGTAGTTTGATAACTTTCTTGATTTTATGGAAGTGCCATGAGCTTTTAGAAGCCTGGCTCATGCTTCTGAATGTTGTCAGCAGTCTTGAACAGGGCAGTCCGAAAGGGTTGTGTAAGAATGGAGAGTGCCATGTTTAAGTAAAATTTTGCTTTGAAATTACTTCAAAAGTATTCTTGGGATGAGGTACCTGATACGGTAGTTATGGGAGGGCAGCCAAGAAAATGCAATTTTATGCTTCAAAATGGAGAACAAAAGCTGTGCTACTACCAGTACAATAGTGTGGGCTGTGGGGTGTCCAACACACACACCTGTGTGCACATGCCAAACTTGCTGCTTTTACTAATGGTGCATTTGACTCTTTCTGATACCAGCGAGCAGGGACTTGGCAGAAATGGTGCTGCTCGTTTAATGGTTCCAATCTGCGGGGATATTTTCTTTGTCCAGGAACACACTAAGTAGAAAGAAGGTAGAACTGTAGTCAATGAATCAAATAGTGAGGGCCAGCTGTGAGGATTGATTCCCCTCAGGAAACTGCACACATTACAGAGCTTGTTGCCTGTAGATCTACTGCAAGTTAAACGAATTGGTCCCATTAGTGTGCGGACAGGACGGAGCCTTTAGCTGAAGGAGACTTTGTTCTGTGAATGTCACAGGGAGGAAAAAGCATCGTGCTTACAGTGGTCATGTCTGCCATACTCGTGGCAATGTTCTTCTGTCACTGATAGAATGGTGACTTGCAGTGAGGCTTGCAGTTTAAGTAAATAAATATACAGTACTAACAAAGTCTGTGGCAGCTTTTAAGAAACATTGGCTTTCCCTACACCCAGTAGTTTATTTCAAGAACTGTAGGAGCTTGCTTGGGTTTATGCAATCTTACCTTTGGCTGGATTCTGTCAATGTAACTGTTGCTCTGCTTGGTCAGTTGTTAGCTAATAGACATTAAAACATTTCTCTATGAAAGATTCTGCTGTAAATATACTCTCACATACAGTTCTGAACTGTCTGTTTCTTTTAATTTGTGAAATATCCATCCCACATTTGTATGGTATTCAGCCTTTCTCTGGCCATGTGTTCTGTGGCAACATTTGTCACATAAGAATGTAATAGCTATTTAATGAAGATTCTTCTTTGTGAGGACAATAGAAATGTTAAAGCTTGGAGGGTCAGTGTTTGGGTACAAGACTGAGGAGTGGTTAAAGGCTTCATCTTTACAAGTAGGAACTTTTTGTGATTTTCCCAGATTAATCTCATATTACAGCAAAAAGTGTCAGCACCTTGTGCCAGCAGCCACATATGATACCAGAACTTGGTAACCATTTGTGTACGAGAGATCCTCACATTAAAAGATTTCTCTTCATTCTAGCATCAAATTAATATTAATGTAAGGTTTCCATACAGCTAGGAAGAGATCGTTCATAGGAAGAGTTGAAACAGAGAGTTGCCTGTGGTCATGTCCAGAATTATGTTAGGGGGAAATGGTTTGTTCAATATTAATCACAAGTGAGAAGTTATTATTTTGATTTTGGGCTAACAGTAAGTGCATCTGTAAAAAACAACAGTATCATTATCTCAGCCTTGAACTCAGACACTTGGATCTTAAATTTATTTCTGAAATTCTTGCTTTTTTGGGAGCAATTTTGGTATCAGAGGTTTGAAATCAGTCTGGGGTCTGCTAAGAATTTTTGATTTGAGAAAAATCTAGAAAGAACAGGGAATTCTTTTAACTAAATTGTACAGACTACATAGTTCATGAGAGTGGTGCTTTCTCACTTACAAACACTGTTACTTTGAAAGAATTACAGTCATTTGTATGCACGTTTTCACAGGTGCTACTATCATCTTAAGGGGTATTGTGCAGTGAAGCTGGTCAACTACTGAAAAGGGAATTAACATAATGCCTAGATGATGCAGCAAGTAACTCTAGGCATCAGGAAGCCAGTCTGAATTGCAAGGGCTAAAAAGGTCACCTGTCTCAGAAAATAGGGACAGAACTTTTTTTTTTTTAATTCTTTGTGGGTTTAATCTGTTTGTCTCAAATATTTTGCACCTATATTTGACTAGAAAGTAAAATAATTGTGTTGTGGAATTATTTTGTATAATTAATTCTGATATAACCATATAATTGTAGGAGTAAGACTGAAGCAACACCTCAAAAATAAAACTCTTAGTAATTCCTTGGTAGGATTTAGGTGTAAGAAAGAGCTGTGAATCTTATGACAGAAAGGTGAGGTTTTTAAGTACTGAAGCATGTAGGTCCATCTTGATTCCTGAAACTTTGGAATATGCCTGTGGACTTGAGAACAAAAGAATGAAACCCCTTGTTTTGCGTGGTAAGCTCTTTCCTTTTCAGTAACAGCTATGAAAAACTCTGGGAGAATCTGGAATATCATATTAACATATTATGGTTATCATATTTGAAGTTATTTGGGTTGTTTGTTTCTTTTTTAAAGCTGGTTTTCCTTTTTTATTTTTTCTCTTTTTTTCATAATCATGGGAAGTTTCCTTATTCTTAAATGCCTAGTGAACGTTGTCCTTGATCCTTGCCACCCTAGCACATTATTAATTTCTCTTTTGAATGTCCATTAACAGTTTTTGCAACTTGGAGTGCTTTTTTCCTTGGAGCACTTTCAGTAATGTGTGCAGATCATCATTAGCAGCTCTTCTGAGAACACTGGTTTTGCAACATCGTTTTATTTGGTTACATTCACTGCAGCTGTATTTACACTACTTGTACGTACGTTATTTTTTCTTTGGTCACCACAAGCAGTGGCCTACAAAGATCACAAAACTCCTTCAAGCCAAAGATCTTTATAGACTTTAATATAATCCATTATTAAAGTTTCTGAAAGAATGAACTGCTTTCTGAATACGCTGAAATCTATTATTCTGCTTTGGTAGGTTCTCTGCGAGTGCCCGAGTGTTACATATAATCTTCTACCTTAATAGCTAGCTTTGTGCAGTGACAGAGTGAAAAAGAAATGGAGTGACAGGATGAAACACTGTGGGATCCAAGCTTGTAATACATTTTCTTTCTGATTTTACACAATACGTCAGGCAGGAGGCTTAGAGTTTAAAATTTTAACTTGGGTTTGTTTTTTTTCCCAAGACTCCCAATACATCATAAAATGACAAAGTTCCAAAACACACTAGAGCCATAATGCTGGGCTGAGGGGAGGGTAGAAGAAAATAGACAAATACGTATTGATACGCACACCCACTTGAGCAAAGCATTATATAGCTATACCATCTACATAGACAGACTGTCATTTTAGACTGACCAACATTAATCACCTGATTTTGGCACAAAAAGCAAAGGAAACACAATGGTGCTTAACAGAAGTCCTAGAGATTAGTTAGGAGCCTTGCCAGCGATGCATGTGTTGATCCACACAAACTCCCGAGGAAGAGTTTTCTTGGAGGTTTAAGGAAATTGCTCTCAAGAATAACGTCCTTTGATATTTTGCAAAATAATGTATTCTGCCAGACAGGGGACTTTACTTATCTTTCTGTACATCAAAGTATGTTTTCCCCTTGAAATATGGGAAGTTGACAACTGTACAACAGCAGCAGGGATCTGGGTTCACAAAGTAAGCAGCATTTCATTATGCTTCTTTATTTGGATGGGCAACTGTGAGAAATAGCTTATGATGTATAAAATATCTGAGTCTCTTTTTGTACTTGAAGACATTGTTATCTCTATTTGAAGTTGGCTAGTGAAGGTCAGCCAGGCTAACTGCTTGCAAAAGAATATCCTGTCTCTGTTGGTAGATACTCTTTTCAAAGTTCATTGCATCCAGAAAGCTATTTTTGCAAATACCACCCATCATGGCAAATTACATATTGTTAGTGGGAGGGGGAAAGGAAATGGTGTATGAATTCTTTTCATTTAAAAAAATCGATTGTTGTTGCAAAGAGCATTGCATAGCAACAATGAAAAGTCTAAGAAGTTAATTTGTTTAAGATTTGGTGTTGATCAGGAATGTCAAATTGCACTGCTGAAATGATAAATTCTGTGATAACTGTAATACTGAAACTTTCACTCAGTGATAACCATGGCAGTGATATATTGTGGTATTTTCATGACATTTCCTTTGCTTTACTTTGAAGTCTGGCTGGTTAAGCCAGGAAGTCTTTCTCTTTTAGCAACACTTAAGTTAGTGTTGTTTCTGCCTCTTTTTTTTTTTTTTTTTTTTTTCCCTCTTGTTAAGTGCAAGTGGAAAACTGGCTCTTCAGGATAGTGCTACTAATGGCAAGTAGTCACATATTACCCTAGTCCTCTCATTTTGAAATTAATACCATTTACATGGGATTCAACATTAAGTAACATTTTGAAAGGAACCAGTAGATTCTTTGTGCTCCACGCATTAAAAAAAAAAAAACTTTCTCTTGGTGGTGTATTAGTTTTAGGCTTCATTTTATGATGTCTACTCAAATTTACACAAACTGATAGTCCAATCCCAGAAATATTGATAAAAGAGAGGACAGTTGACATTGCCTAATTTGAACAAGAAAATCACTGATGTATGTCAGAATCGCAGAATTAGTTTCTCGAGAGATGCTGTTGATTTCAGAAGATCAACTGATGAGTTGTCTGCGTCAGACATCAAGGATAGAGCTGATATGAAAGGCATTCAAACATATATGCAAGTGGGAGTTAGCATGGAGCCAAAGAAAGCCAAAGATCTTGTAACTCCCCTTTTTACCTTAAGTTCTTTTCAGACTGATTTATTTTCATAATGCGCTCATTTCTAGGAGATTATTGTACTACTTGAATATTCTGGGTAGCAGTCATCAGCTTCCTGCATTAAAACTAAAACTGATCTCAGTGATGTAGGAATGTGTCACATACTCAATATTTATATTTAAAGCATTAATTATAATGTATATAACCTAAGTAACTGCTTGGATATGCTGGTACATTTTTTGCTTGGTTTTTCTAGTCACTTAGAGTTACCGGTGTGAAAGGGGAGGTTTCTTAAAAATTTATAACTCATTTTAATATAAGCAAAGATTCCCGATTAATTCATATCTAATCCTGCTGAACTCACTGGCATCACTTATCCTTGTTCTACCAGTTTGCAGTTAGTCACTGTAAAACCACAGTTCAAAGCAAAATACTTTGGCTTCACTGCAACTACCAGGGTAATTATGAAGAAGATGCAGAAAACCTACCTCGGAGCTGCTTTTTTAAAAGGTTATCTAAAAATACCTGCATAAAACAGCTGAAAGGCCTTACCAGATGGTAATAGGTAATTATTATGGAAACGTCTGATTGGAAAAACCCACCACTCATCTCATGTTAAACAAAAAATAGGTAGAAAAATATAAGCACTAATATTTCCATTCGTGTTTTATGTATCAGGGGAAAGTAGGCCCTCAGTCAGCGAATACAGCTAAGTCTGTTTTGTGCTGTGGCAAATCCCATTGTGAAGAGGCTGTGAGTAATCAGAAGTGACAGAATAAGCACTTTCTGTTCAAAGTGATTTTACAGAAAGCATTATTTTCTGAGAGAAGGACACATATGGCTCCCATAATGCTAAAAGAGCACTGATGTATCCACTTATTAGCACTAGTGTTGGGGAGGAGGTTTTGCAAATGGTGTTCAGATTTAAGATCTTTTTCCCTGCATTTCCCATTCCCTAAAACATCCTTAAAATTGTAGGAGCTGGACGGATAGGCAAGGGCAGAGTAAGTACTACTGCCAAGGGAGTGTTAGGACAGTTTGTGATGATGGAAGACCGTCAGGAGCTGTACAAGCTGTTCAGTGTTCAATCAAGAACTCAAAGAGCAGCAGAAATGCTCTTCCCTGATGGAAGAACAAACGTTCTAACAACAGCTGTAATTTCAGATTCAAAGAGTAAGGCAGACCTTTAGAAAAACCTGGAGAAAAGGGTTTGTTGCACTAATACCAAAGAGTGCACAAGGTATTGTTCTTGCATTTTGACATTGATGCTTCAGATCTCCAAGCTGCTTCTCACTCTGCCCCTTCTCTTCCCCTAAGATATCATTCCTACAGTAATGCTCACCACCTTCTTGACATGCAGCTGTCCTGCCCTATCCACTCACTCTGAGTCAGCTGCTAATGCCTGGACTGGAATGAAAATCCAAAGAAGCTGGCTCTTAAAAAATGAATTTAAAGGATTAATTTGCCCCCTGTAGTAGCAACTTAGGTAACGTAATGGTTTTACCTTTGTTGTGCTTGTTTTCAGTTTGGTTTTATTGCTTACCCTAGCTTTATGGTTTGTGGCTGTAACCCTAATTCCAAGCATAAGGAACATGCAGGGTTGGCCAGGACCTTTCCATTTAAGTCCGTTAACATACCTAATCAAGTTCTAGTATTCTGATTTTTGTAAATTACTCACTAGTGCCTCACATTTACAAAATTACTCAAATGAACTGGCCACAACATCTCTTCCCAAAACCTGAAGCCTTTCTCTCAGCTCTTTGGGGAAATGAAAGGTTCCAGTGATCACACATGCAGGACTCAGGGGTACAAAACCAAAAGGCCAATAGCAACAAAATTGCAATTAACAAAAAATCCTCATAGCATTTGTGTCCAACGATAGCTACATGTTTGGGGTGGCACTGTGGATTTATGCATCTACCAAAAACATGAATAGTTTGAAAACCGTTGGCTTTGGGAGCTAGCTCAAAATTTGCAAATATGGTATTTAAGTTTTTCCAAATCACCATAACTTACTGTCTTCCTGAGATGTTCCAGAACAAGGAAGCCTGAAAGAAAAACATCTTTTTTCCTTAGTAATTTGGTTTTGGAAGAGGTGGATAAAGGAATAGGTGGGTAGCTAAGGAGATTCAAGTCTGTTTGTCTTTCCTGAATAGTAAGCCAAACAATTCCAATCCCAAAATTTCATTACAGGCCTTAATCACAATTGAAATGCTTCAAATGCTTGTGCTGCTTCCAGTAACCTCTTTCTCTTCTCATAAAATTTCCCTCAAGGAGAGTGAAGCTTAAATACTGAGGGGTCTGAGTACAGCGCCAGTTATCTACTAAAGTGGAGACAATATTGGTTGTATTCAAGCATGAATTCCAATGACATTTAAGAGAGTTAATTTTATCTTCAGTGGTATTATGAATTTTCCCTCATTCTGTTCACTCTGTTGCTTTCTTTAAAATGCCTCTCAAATTTCACTGGCACTTGACCATCGTTGGTGATTGCCACCACATGCCTGTCTAGCATAAAAACATCTTTATTATTTCAGAAAGTGTGTATTTAACAGCTTGGAGATATTTGCATCTGGCTTGGAATTATGGCAAGTAATACTCATATTGAGAGAGCTGTTCATTTGGTTTTAATGAGCATAAGCTACAGCTTGCAGTCAAGGAACTACTTGAACTTAGTGATACAGCACATGAATTATTGTACTCCTCAAATCTGTTCTGTCTGAGCAGTTTGATGTTCGCTAGTTAATGTGAGTGTGGAAAAATTTTTAACTATGGAAAATCAGAGGAGGCTTTGATAGCATTGCTGATGCCTTCTGTTTGTACCAGCTTCAGTTTTAAAACAGCAGCATGTAGATACGCATTCCAACAACAAAGATCGAGCAGCAGTACGTGTTGAAACATTTATTGATGAGGTGTAAGGAGAGAATATATCATCGCACTCTGCATGCAAAGAAGGGACATCCTCTCACCTCCAAAATCACTGCAATTTTTGTTCTTCCTTTATAATGTCCCCTGTGTGTCTGAAATAAAACAGTGTAATGATGAAATCTATGTCGAAAGAATTTACTCAGTGATCGCTTTGCTAACATTAGTATCATTTCTCCCCTACAGGTATTTCTGTAACGAAGAAGACTCATACATGTAAGTAGTATCTTTTGATTGAGCCTTCTCTTACAAATTGAATTCATGTTAGGTGGTGCTGTACTGCTCAGTCTATTAGGTGTTGGTCTGGTCTGAGAAGGCTTTGTTTTAAAACTTGTGGTGGATTTTCCACTTTAGAGCGGCTTTAGTCCTTGCCTGAAATGTCTTCTAAACAAATATACAGTGCATGCATGTGTGTGGGTGTGTGCATGTGCATTCGCATATGTGTTGTCAGAGGACAGAAAAAATAAGTTGTGAAGAAAGGCAGAATTCCTGGTTTTAGTATCTGTACCTTACAGTACCTGACAAGTAACATCTCCAGGAAATGCAGGTGAGGAGAACCATTGTATTTTTATGTCTTTGTTATATATGCAGTACTAATTTAAGAAAAAGAAACTATTTAGAAAGTCTTTTGACCTTTTCTATGCATTAATCTATAAGGTGAATTATTCTGCACTTATGCTTAAGGAGACCTTGATGAAAATGAAGAGGTCGTTGTTTTGCTCTCAACCATATAAGCAAGCAGTCCTCATAAACGGCAGCCTTGGAAATGGACATGGATGCGTGCGTTTGCTTATGCATACAATTATCCTGAATCTTCTTCTACTCTGCAGTGATTTAGAAGTGCAATTCCAAATTCATGTTATGATTTGTAGCGGCAGGAGATATGTTGAGATTCTTCAGATACTGTGGAGGTCCAGAAATCTAGTAATGCAGGAATTGTACTTGCCCAGGATCGGAAGGAGGAGTAAGCTAAAGCTGAGGCTATCAGTGTCGTGTAAGCCTGGCAAAAAAGCAGGTGTTATTTATAGAGATATATGCATCTAACAGGGTCATGCATTTGAAGTATGTTCACCGCAGCTTCTAGGGTTAAAGTGGTGTCACGCAGTGTCTTAGGTTGATTTCATTCTTATTTCATTTCTGGTTTTAAAATATTCATGTAATAAAATATCTGACTTGAGAATATGAATTCTCACCACCAAAATACAGTTGCTTGATTTAAGAATTTCAACTGAGAAGCTGATTTGTGTGAGCTTTGAAGAAAACGTAAAATGCCACAGACTTTTAGAGCATGATGGTCCTCCTCTGCTTAGGTGGGCTTGCTGCCTAATACATTCTTAGGGTCAGTTCCACTTTGGCTGAATGCGTATGTGGTTTTCATTGGACCTAATGGGAGCTACAGACAGGCATCTGAGGGCAGAATTTGACCCTTAGATTTTTGGTGAATATTTGAGCTCATGCTGACTAAGATTGATAGTACAGGACACTGAAGTCCTCTGTATATCCGCAGGCCAGGCATTGTACAGACAACTTCCTTGCACAGCCTTGCCCATGAGCTCAACCCTGGCCTGGAGCGACCACCCTCTCTAGAGGTGGTAAGTAATTCAGTATTTATGCTAGCTCAGTCTTGGGCCTCTCTTGTATAGAGGCTAATGACTGTACATGGTGGTGTGTAACGCTCCACCTGGAATTCAGCTGAAGTCACCCCATATATTTTGTATATAGCAGTGCTGTGTACAGACCTGCTGGAAGAACCACATCTCCAGTTCCAGTACTTGATACTTTTTGTAGGGAAGATTGGATAGTAACCACAGACCCGAAGAGTGTAGGAAATAGGTTCTTAAGCCATGCCAAACTGATAAAATGTTCTCAGCACACACATCTCGGTGGATGCTATGTTTGAGGTCTGTGATGAACAAAAAATGTATTCATCAGCTGTTTTAGATGATTAACTACTATTCACCGTGTATGGCCTTTCATGTAGTTAAGACAGAAATTAGGGTCCCAGCATCTTCTGTGTTGAGGACTCTGTGCTAGTCTGAGAGAACCGTCAAAGAGTAGTTCCCTGATTTGTTAATCAGTTGTCACGCAATTGCTGAAGCATGAACACGAAAGTCTCTGAATAATGGGAAGATAAGCTTGCCCATTAAGAAAGGATTAAAATAGAAGGAGCAATATGCTGTAATTGGCATGATGAAAATGCAGGCTAAGTTTGCGAACAAATATGTATGAGGCTTCATTCAGTTTTGGTTGGAGTTATTTTAGAATACATTCCTGTTATGACGAATTCTCACACAGCAGGCATGAATATAAAATGCATCTTTAGCATTTCAGCATCATGCACAATAAGGATTTTTCCCCCTACTGCCTAGAGTAATAGTAGTAATAATAATAATGAATAGAAGCGGGCATCAAAATTCAAAGTTTTGGAATGATTTGTGAGAAGATAAATTTATATAAACACCTAAATGCAAAAATTACAACTCAGATAATCTGAGTTGTTCACAACTACAAATGGCAAGGAAGAGAGTTCTTGTGTATCAAGTGAGTCTAGAGCTTGCCTATCACTCTATATCAGTATATATAACATATCCAAAGCAAGTTACATAGAGTAGGATTTCTGTAGAGACATTTCAAAAGCAGTCTCAAAACCACTCTGTGAAGAGTATATATGTCATCTCCACTACTGTTTAGAAATATGAAGTTTAGAAATCTTCTTATTCCAAGTTGACAATGTGTGGCATGTGAGGGCATTGACTGTAAACTAGCACTCATTTCTAATGACCTTTTGACTTTTTTAGTAGAATATAATGCCAGAAAGTTTGACACGTTATGCGTTTGAAGCACCAGATTAATCCTTACACAGATTCCATCTTAATGCCCGTTTTAATGGTGCAGGTTCTGAAATTGATGGTGGTCTATCTACACTACTTAGTTCTTCTTGGTTTTATTGTTTGAGATTTTGGGTATGTTTTACCCCCTTTTTGGCATTAGTCAATGCCAAAAGTGTTCTGTCAGCTGAAATTGAACTACTGTGCTGATGACAGGTGCTTAGGTCATTTCTGAATCAAATGGTAGTTCAGTATTTGTACACGTGCAATGCAGTGCTGAAGAAATACAGGTCTTTCCTAATGTAACCAGCTAAATAAAGCCTGAGAGATTTTCACTTTTCTTGGTACAACTTATTTTATCCAAGTATTCTGTTTCATTATCTGCTTCCCCACATACTCTTTATCAGAGTTTGAGCACCACGAAACCTGCCCTTTTTAAACAGGGATTGTGGTACTCTTCCAAGCAGCACTGAAAGAATAAGTTTTCTTAACCCCAGTAGATTAAAGAGGCTTTTGAAGCGAAAATTCATGTCTTCTCACTATCTGTAGAACTATTCTCTCTTGGTTTTACATGGTGACTTGTTAGGTTAACCATTACCTTACGTAACCTTTAGTCTGAGTCAGATGGCAGAGGCCAATTTCCATCCTATCTCATCTTCCATGCAAAGTGAGACGTCTGGTGTTTCTGTACCTTTTTTGCCTCAAGAAAGGTAGGACTGACCCCTAGATTCTTTTCTGATCATTTAGTTTGCACTAGTATTTGTAATGCAGCCCTTTTCCTTTCAGGTTTCTTATTCTGAATAGAAATGTACACAAGGTGCATGGTAACTTTGATGCACAGCTTCAACCTTTTTGCAAATGCAGACAGGTGCTATTGTATCAGCGATAACTAAGGTCAGTAATTCTGAGGAATGGAAGGCTGCAAAGGACCTGGCTTTTTGTGCCTACTGATTTGGGTTCATACTCAGTCCTGAAGTGTGTAGTATTTAATTTCTGGCATCTTAAATCTAAATCTTGCCATACCTTGTGCAATGAATTTGATGGCCTCTAACAGACCACTTGTGACCCAGAACCATCACACAAATAGTCACCTTATTTTTCTCCAGATCATTTCTATATCCTGGGCACTGACTTTTTAATATTCATTTACCTACCTTGACTGGTTATCAAAGTAAGAGGTGGATTCCTGCAGATGCACCTGGAAGGCTAATATTGTAATGAATTCACAATGCAATGGTACCTTCTTCTCTCGCTATTTGAATTGCAATGAACCACAGTCAGAGGCTTCAAAGGAGATTGATTACATAGCTGGAGATTTTATCTGCATAGAGGTCCACAGACATTCAGTTATTTGCTTACCTGACATTTTTAAGATAGAAAAAACCATATAGCTTTGGCGTAGATTTTTTTTTTTTCCTTTCACACAATTTTCTGTTCTTGTCTGAGGAAAGCCATGCAAGGGCTTCTTCTGTCCTCTGATAAGTTGTGCAGCAGCAGAACAGACTGAGCAGAACAGACTGAGCAGCCCCAGCTCCTTGTGACGCATGTTTGTCAGTGCAGAGGTAGGGGACCTTGTGGAGGGGTGCTCTCACCTGGACTAGTTTAACCTGGGGGCCACTTCAAACTAGGGACCTACTCATTGGGTTTAACTTTCCAGTGACAATGAACCTACAGATCACTGTCAGTGCACAGTGTAGGTGATGACCCTTTGTGATTTGAGTCCAGTGGTGTTTGTCAACTGCCTACTTCATGCAGTTTAAATTATCACAATTTGGAGATGAGAGCCCTTTTCTTTGGGCAGTCATAGTGATGGATAGTCAAGTACCTCAGTTCCTATGCGTGGCCCAGATCACTTTTCAGGGAAATTGAAGTTTAAGACCTACCAGACACATCTGGTCTCTCATGCCCTTATGATAAGGATTTTCCTTATTTGTAATGGAATGTCTTAGTTGTGCTGTTTTGCCACTATTCTTTCCTAGATCTCTGACTCAAGACAGCCAGACACAAAAGGCTGATGCACGGTGGTGTTCAGCTTCATTCTTCATTCACAGCAATCTGATCAGTTAAGCTGTTGGGAAGTTCAGCTTCATCTCAAGCTTATCTGTGTAGAATGCTTTGCATTGATTCCTGAGGTAGATTTTACACCAGGGCAGATATACCTCCTTAGTGTCTGGACAGGCTTGGTGTGGACTGTCACAGTTCAATGTATTACCACTTGTTGCCTACTCCCTGAATTACTGTATGTTTTGACACTTGCTGCTTTATTCTGTGTCACTGCCCGGTAATGTGTGACACTGGCAGAAATAGTGTCTGGCAGTTGTGTTCCCTGGCTGTGTTGATTGCATCCTGGTTGGTAACAGCAGCAAGAAAGCCCCTATTAGTGATCTGTGGACTAATTTGGCTCATCCTTCATTATCTGTGTTTTCTTGTAGTGCAAATAGATGTACTTGGGTATCACAATCAGCACTGTGTATATTTTCATAACCCAAGATATATTGAAATTTAACAGAAAATACGCTACCAAAGCTCTCTGTAGATTAAGACTCCATTTATGTCTGAGATATTTATTTCAGACTTGGCATTTCTCTTCTTTCATGATTTAGTGAAATAGATATTCTAGAGTAATTTTTCTTAAACAGTTATGTCAGTAGGCATCTCTGTATGAATTCCTTAATTTTGGATTAAATATTCCTGAGTTACACTGAAATTATCCTTTCAGTTAATTTCTGGCAGAGAAGAAACATTTCCAAAGCTAGGTGCTGATTTTAATGACATGAGCTCCTGCTGGAAAACTAAGTGGGGACTATGTGCTTTTAATTTTGATCACTAAATAAAGCATTTGCATGAAGAACTGGCAGCATTGTTAACAAAAGATGGAAGTAAACCAGTAAACCCATCTCTTCTGCTGTCTGAGGTCCTGCACAGATCACCTCTCCCAAACTCTCCCCTTACTTCCACATCCCACTCTGTGACTATTCCTATGTTCCCCTCATGCTTGGTGTTGGTCTAGAGAACTATCTTGACTGTGCACTTCAGTGAGACTCACCTTCAGGCTAAGTGGCCAATTCACATTTCAAGTCTATGCTGCAGTTGGAAAGTCTGGTTATATCATAGGGAGATCAATTTGACTATGTACTGCCTGCTATACGTAACAAGACTCCAGAAGCTGGAGTGTAAAGTTCAGATGTTGCAATAGATACCCACTATCCTGGCAAGCCTGAAGCAGATGACTGACGTGCTGTGTCTCCACTGCTGCAGCAGCATGACTTGCCAAAACAGAGTGGTGTTGTCTTTAGGCATAGGCACACTCTTACTACTATCCTGAGCAGAGATCCATTCCTAAGCCATGTCCTTCTTATCTTATCTAAGCAGCGGCTAAAGAAAGGACATCATTTATTAGAAACTAAGAGGCTGATTTGGGGCAAGGGGGCAGCTCTTCAGCTTCTCACATGTCCAAATATCCTAGAACAGAGGCTCACCAAAGTTCTACAAGTATATTAAGGCTTGCAGCGTAATTGAACCCAAAGCCTGGATTTCTCTTTTTCTCCAATCTTTCTTTCCACATTATATTTATAGCCAGTGCTGAAGATTTCTTCAGTTTTGTAAGTTGTTTTGCTTAATTGCATTAAAGGGAAAATAGCTCTTTTTTTTCTTCTGATCTGCTTTATAATTACTTGGTACATCTGCTGTGCATTGTACTGTTTACTTCCCCTCGTGTATTTCCTGTGCCAGCGACAGGCAGTGAAGGATAGTTTTCCACACAAAGCAGGAGCCTGCAGAAAACCGATGGTTAACAGGATCTGCTGTTAGCACCAAGGCCTAAAGAGAACAGGTGAAAACTAAACCCTGTCCCCTGAGGCCAATAAAATAGCTGTTTGGTCCCCTGTGTGTAACCTCCTAATAACTTTACTGGGCAGCCTTAAGATCCCTTGGGGGCTTCTCTGCAAGAGCACTCCCTCTCTTTGTTCAGATTGCTTATTAAAAATGATTTTATAATGAAGTTGCCTCAAATAGCAGCTACTTTCCTGCTTGTCCTTGAAGCACTGTTTGCCCTGCTGAAGAATCTGAAGACAACTATCTAGGGCTTTTCTCTTGTTCCAAACTTTTACAGAACTACTGCTACACTTGTTGGTAGTGGGTTTTTTTTCTTTTTTTCCTGTGAGCCAAAGAAAACCTCTTCATCGGCAGCTAGATAGTGTGTACTGTTACATCCACTTTGAAGCCATCCCTGTAAAAAGTCACACTATGTCAGTGATTTGTTTGTTGCCTGTGAGAGAATCAATGTTGCTATCTTATTGTGGTGGCCAAGTTATTGAGTGCCAGAGTAAAGACAAAGGCATTGTCAAATAATGAAGAGGGGGGAATATTTCTAAAATCAAAATGTTTCTGGCTGGCTTGGGAGAAGGAGTACTCAGAATAACAGTGCTGCATGGGAATGTGTGACTTTTGTGACATGGATACGTGTGAAAATCTAGATGCTCTGTTTCTTCATGGTGGGTCTATAGCAGTGAAACACTTTGGCTATGAGAGTTCAGATATGTGTGGGAGAGATGCCCCTTTGCCCATGTGGAAGCAGCTGTGGGTAAAGTATCGGCAGAACTTTTTATTAATGCATGTTTTATGCCCTCACAGAACAACTGGTCAGAAGTGAGACAAATCTGGTGGCTCTAATCTTCCATTAGCTACCCAAAAGTTTGGCTTCTTCCTGGGACCCCAGCGCTTTGGCATGATTGGAAGGAACATTTCACTTGTGCTAAGACTGATAGAGCAGGCAATTAATTGCACTGCCCTGGAAGTCCCTTGGGGAACTCTGTCTATTAGCTGTACTTGAAGTTTATCTCAGGTCTTTTCTTTGGATCTCTTCTGAGTATATGGAGCAGCTTCTGTCTGCGTGGGATTTTTGGCTGTAACCAGTAATTATGGACTTATTTTAGTCAGAGTTTTCTGACAAATACCTTAAGATAGGTTTTTCTGTGCCTTTATAACTAAGTAGCATGGAACCATGGCAAGGTAAAAAACTGCACAGATGAAAATTTAATTTTGGCAAATAAAGACTGATAAGTGTTTGCAAACCCTTAATCATCCAGTATTAGAATCTCTCTGTGTGTTGGATTATACTTCAGATGCTTCTAAATTATCATTACCTAGCAAATTCAATTAGACAAGGCAGAAGAAAGGACGCTGTCTTAAATTTTGCAGGTCCTTATCCAGGGGTAACTCCTGATCCTTTCCATGCCTCTAATATATATTAGTAGAGGTTACAAATTAACCCAGCAGGTTGACCCTCTGCTGGGTTAAAAACTGGCTGGATGGCTGGGCCCAAAGGGTGGTGGTAAATGGAACAAAATCCAGCTGGAGGCCGGTCACAAGTGGTGTCCCGCAGGGCTCAGGCTTGGGTCCAGATTTCCAATATCTTTATCAATGACCTCGATGAATGGATTGAATGCTCTCACAGTAAGTTTGCAGATGACACTAAACTAGGAGGAAGTGTTGATCTGCCTGAGGGTAGGGAGGCTTTTCAGAGGGATCTGAACAGACTGCACTGATGGGCTGAGACCAGTGGGAGGAGGTTTAACAAGACCAAGTGCAGAGTGCTGCACATGGGACATAACAACCCCATGCAGAGCTACAGGCTTGGGGGAGACTTGGGGCAGTGAAGGACCTGGGGGAGTTGGGTGACTCCAGGCTGAATATGAGTCAGCAGTGTGCCCAGGCCAAGAAGGCCAATGGCATCCTGGCTTGTATCAAAAATATTGTGGCCAGTAGGTCTGGGGAAGTGATTGTGCCCCTGTACTCGGCCTTGGTGAGGCCTCACTTCGAGTGCTGGGTCCAGTTCTGGGCTTCTCACCATCAGAAGGACATTGAGGTCCTCAAGTGAGTCCATAGAAGGGCAACCAGGCTGGGGAAGGGGCTGGAGGGCAAATCCTCTGAGGAGCGGCTGGGGGAGCTGGGGGTGTTTAGCTTGGAGAAGAGGAGGCTGAGGGGAGACCTCCCCACCTACAACTACCTGAAGGGAGGTTGTGGAGAGGTGGGTGATGTCTCTTCAGCCAGGTGACAGGAGACGGGACAAGGGGAAATGGCAAGAAGCTGGGCCAGGGCAGGTTTAGAATAGACATTAGAAAAAAAATTTTTACCGAAAGAGTAGTTAGGGCTGGAACAGGCTGCCCGGGGGGGGCTGAGTCACCTTCTCTTGATGTGTTTTAAAAAGGGTAGATGAGGTAATTAGGGATATGTTTTAGCTTAGGATGGGATTGGTTAGAATTGATGATCTTCAAAGGTCTTTTCCAACCTTGTGATTCTGTGAATAAATTCCAATTCTGCTCAAACTTCATTTCTTTTTCTGGTCTGTCCTGTGGAAGCATTACAAATGGGCATTCTCTTTCATGTTTAAAAATTATTTGGAGGCCCATGTTTTAAGGCGTGATGTAGCACTGGGAGAGCATTAGGAGGTTTCTGACATTAGACCAGACCAACCTACATTCTGCCAGTGTGGTTGATGGATATTAAGAGATTGTGAATGTGACTTAAATTTAAACAGTTTGTGGATGTAGGCAGTAAATACATTGGGAATGTCTGAAGTATTCCCTTTTACCTATCTTGGCTTACAACTCCCCAGCAAGTTTGTTCTTACACCTTTTGTACCCTTCTGTTTCTGTCTATTAATTCCTAAGGACATTTGTCTGTTGTTAGAAATATTGAATTAAGCCATGAACATCCCTTGTACAAAGTATTCAACAGAGAAAGTGTAGGACTGATCCTATTGCAGCTGCTTTAAGGATTCCTACTGGCTGAAACATGCTTCAATCAGCCCTTAAAACACATTCTCTTCTTTTGTTTTTTGTAAAGTCTCCTGCCTTAAGCACTCTCACAGCTGTTACATGAAATTAATGTTTCCAGCTTGATAAGAACAGCCATCGACAGTTTTGGTACTGGTAGCACTTACAGAAAGAACTGTGTTATAGGCCTGTTACATGTTATTCTCTACACTCTAAGGTTGGACTTTAATCCAACATTGAGGGCAGTAGTAGTTACTCTTGGCAAAGTCATGAAGTTACAGATTTTTTGCAGCTTTGAGTGGCATGGGCACCAGAAAACTGACAGATGAGACTTCTCCAAGTCTGTTTTTGCATCCTGGATATTTTTCAGTGCGAACAATGTGAAAACAAATAGGAAGTGTGTTACTGCTCATGACTTTATTCTTTAATATGTGAATTACGAGTTTTGACTTAGAATAGTCTGAGTCTAGGCAACTCTAACTACACGTGCAGAGAAATAGCAATATGCTAGAAGCCTTTCAGCTACATCATTTACGATAGTTTCCTAAGAGCTAATTGTACTTAGTAAACAAGACTTGTGCAAGACTGTCAGTTGAAGTCACCTCAGTCTTTATAGGAAGGTAAGTCTTTGTCCCTATGAATGGAATGCTACCAAGTACAGCAAAGCTTTGGGTTTGAGTTAGGATTAAAATATGATCTTTTGGCCTGGTGGCCTATTTGTACAAAGACCAAAAGTCAAATTATTTTCCCAAAGTAGATGGTTTATTCCCACGGAATACTGCTGCTACCTCTTTTTTCCACATATCGAGAAGAATCTGTCCATAGAGCTTTCTGCTCACATTCATTTCATTTCATGACGTTGTTTCTTAGAACACAACATTGCATTTTTGTTGTAGTAAGGCTGAATTCTAACGATTCTAAAGCAAGCTCAGTCAGATGGACTTCTCCAAGGTTGGTATCTGAACCAAAAAAAGCACATTTTATTATCTGAATTTTGAAACCAGGGACTGATTCCATCATTCCCAATAGACTCATTTATTTGACAGTGCATTGCTAGGCTTGCGCAGTCGCCATTCTGAAACAACTATTGAACCTGAAAAGGGCGTTTTAATGTATTTTGAAGGCTAACCTTATTAGGACTGTAAAAATACTGGCAGCTTTTGCAGCCTTTCTCGGAGAACATCAACCTGGAGTTATTTAAATGTTCAGCCCAGTCAGGAACACAGCTTCACACAGACAACATATAAAGCAGCTCCTTATGGCAGATCAGGTAGTCACTCTAACTCATACTGAACAGCTTGTTCTTAATCGTATGACCAAATGGTAATGACATTAGTAAAGTTCTTGTTTTGTTGTTTAGATTTTTTTTTTCTCTCTAAGTCTCTCAGCATGGTGAAGTATAGTAATTAATGCTCACCTGAAAAGGACAAAAAGTCTGGAAGGGCAGTGTGAGTCAAATTGAAGAACTGAAATTTGGGGTTGAAAAGTTGGAACAGAAACAGATTCACCCAAAATTCAATATAATCATGACAGATTTTGGGATACAAACTTTTTAAAATCCAATTTTATTTTTATTTTGTCATAACAATTGAAGAATTGCGAGTTTTGAGGTGTGATGGGGTAAGCAGGCAGGGAGAACAGTACAGACAGCCTTTCAGAAATCTTGCTAGATAGGACTTATATTTAAGTCGGAGTACAGGTAATTCTTGGGGTTCATATGGATCAAAAGGTGGTGACAGATACTTTGGTTCAAGTTACTGATTACATAAATGCCATTGGCATTTGTAATTTGCATGAAGAATCTGCTTACCTGAACTATGTTCACATACAAATTGTTTATAGAAAATTCTTCATTAAACAAAAAGACTCAGACAACATGGTGTCTGCTGTTATTATAATATAGGGGAGTAGTTGGATTTCCTGCTGTATTTTAATAGCTGTGTTTCAATTTAAAACAGAAGAAATATAGTGATTTCATATGACAAAGCAACACAATTTTTCTGTAATGCCGTAGTGATTTCCTTGCAATCAACTGTGCACTATAAAACCATAGTTAAAATGTGTGTGATTTGGCATAAGCAGATGTGCTTGTTAGCATGCATTGAAATAAGTATCACAACATTGAAATAGCTTTTTTCTAATCATTTTTGACAGAGAGAGAGAAAAAGGGAAAGTATTAATAAGTACCAAAATTGCATCCTCCTGTCTGAATACTTTTGGATTCCAGGGTGAATATTCTTTGCTGCTATCTCTCTTGCTATTGTAAGACACTGTCATCGTAGAACCTAATTTTGGTCTTTAAGCCCAATGTAGTCACCTTGTCTTAAATTACTGTGCTGTCTGGTTTTGGATTCACTGTTCAATTTATCAAAGGAATAGATCTCACCTAAACAGAAATTACAGCTTCAAGGGATTACAGGTGGGACTTCAGGAAGCTTCCTGTCTTAACCTTACTGCCATTAAAAGTAAAATCCTTGACTTGAATGGGAATAGGATTGATCCTTCAATGAGCATCGTAAAAAATACAAGCAGTAAATTAAGCAGGAAGCCTTGACAAAGAGGATGATGGCTTGGCTGCAAAAGCTAAGGCTGCTGTGAGACCTTTTTGCTCTCTGTGATAGCTTCCCCTCTATGTATGATTGGGTCTTGTTCAGTGTAAACAGACTATCAGTTGCCAGTTGCAGCAGTGTGACTTGCTGAACAACAGAGTCGACACACCCTCAAAGCAATTTCCTCTCTTTTTTTCTTTTTTCTTTTCTCTTTTTTCTTTTTTTTTTTTTTCTTTTGAGGTGTTTACCACCAACTTCAAAAGCCAGTTCACAACAGCGGTGGTATTGCAGTTTTCTGGAAATTCAAATTAGGGTTTATTTAATCTCTGTGCAACAGGGGTAGGGAAACCTCTGGTTTCAGAAAGCCGGTATATGACCAAAGCCATTTAGTGATTTCCTTTTAGATATAGCCATCAGTTGATAACCATCCTCCCACCAATGTTTGTCTGAAGAGCTGTTTCCTTATCTTTGTTACTGTTACCTAACTGATAGGCAGGTATGATACTTGCTGGCTGTGAAGACAACTTCAACAGATAAGGCGGGTTTCCTGTTTAAACTCAACATTTCTTTCACTCTGACCTGTTTTTCCTTTTCTGTCCCTGTATTGTCAGCTTACTCCAGAGTTATTGGCCTTGAAGTAAAAGTGGAAGCAAAGGGGTCATCCAAAAAGATGATTTTACATGCTCTTTGAGCACATAAGAGTACTAAAGGCTGGCTGAAAATAAATGTCCTGTTAAACACAGCTCTTGATATTTCACATAATATTTTGCTGAAATACTCTCAGGTTTTTTTCTGCAGTTTTTGGGAGGAAGGTAAGAAAACCCCTTGTTAACCCAGAACAGGGTGAGTAGCGTGTCCTTAACATGGCATGGTGGTGACGTGACTTTACGCACTGGCCTAGAAACAAGGCGGTTCAGGTATTTCAACCTTAAATTCCCACATCCTGTTAGCATGAATTTACCACCTCACTGTCAGCTGTTTTAAGAGTAAATTTTAGTATGAAGTCCCATCCTTGATGAAGTGGTAATATGTATTTCTCTAGAATAGTTATCTTTGACAAGCAAACAAAGTTGTTCCAAAAAATCCCCAGCCGTTTCTAACAGGGAACCTTAGAAAAGAGACACAGAGAACCTGGACTTAGAAACAATAGGTTTGCAAATCTATTAATATTCTTTCTGAAACTAATACCTGGCAACCCCACTTTGCCAAGAAAATTCCCCTTATGGCATGTTAATTTGCTCAGTTTCACTTACATTGAGTGAGAGGTTGCATGATGGTTGCCCTAGGTAGGAATCTATCTTAGCCTGCAAATAGACCGTTTTCCTCACTCTGGGGTTAAATCTGAAGTTAGACTATGGGTCCAGCATAGCAACAGGTGGTATATTCTGGCAAGTGCAAAAGTGAGGAGGCTTATGTGTAGTTAATTTTCTTGGCTCAAGGTCTTGAGTTCACAGCCTTTGAAATCACAAAGCTGTGCATATGAATGTGGTTGGCATTTTACTGTATGTTTTGGATAAGCAACAAAAAAACTACCTACCTATTTGTTTGTACTGTATTGTGGGTGGGTATAGGCTGGCCAGTAAATCTTAGGTGTTTTGTTGTGTCAGATTTGGCTTGCATATCCAAAATGACTTAACGGCACTTGCATAGTCAACCTCCATGATGCTGTTCTTCAAATCAAATTCAATAGGGATCTTATTGACAACTACAAGTTCTTTTCAGCAGTTATAATTGAATGATTAAGTTTGTTTGACATGGAGACCCCTCCGGCTGGTGGGATTGTGGCAATTGCTGAGAGACTTTAACATCCACTACAAAAGTTTGTAGTACCTGTATTATTCCATTCTCCCTCTTCCCTCCGTTGCTAATCTCTGCACAAAATCTTTCTCTTAAGCACTTGTGATTAAAGAATGGTTCCATTTCTTGATAAATTACAGAAGTGCAAATATAATTTGCCCAAATTAAAAAAAAAATCAATTACAAAACCATAAAAATCGGTAAGCTAGTTCTGAGTGACATGCCCAAAAATAATCATTCCCTTTATTAGGTTAGTTCCTTGCTGGATAATAAATTCATAAAAAGTTTGTAATAGACTATTTAAGTAGTTTTAGCTCAAGTTAGTATTTTCTGCATTTACCTTCTATTGTTTTCCTGTTTGCAGTCACTGAACTTAGTTAAATGGACAGCCCCTTTGATGGGCTTTGTGTACTTGCTACACATTTGCTTCCAAATAGTTTTGAGGTTACATTTCTATTATGATTGTTGTTATTCTTAGAGCATTAAAGGGACAGAAGAAAAAAGAAAGGAGAAGCAAAAAGAAACATGAAAAGATGTAGCTACTATTTATCTAAAAGCTGTGTGCCAATTCAGTATATTTGTACCTGTTAGGTAAGAAGAAAAAAGAAGTTTCAGCTGAAGCAGGTGGTCAAATTGTGTATAACAGAATGGCAGCAGGAACTAAGTGATCCATTAAAGCTCTTAAGCTTCTCTTTCCTTCCAGTGAGATCATAACTACCTACATGCGCCAAGCAAAGTATGCCCAGATTACAAGATAAGAGCAAAAGTGCTTAGCCTCTTCCAAAATAACACTTCTAGGATGCTTGCTGGAATCTATATGTAACAGCAACCACTAATTTAAATCTGATGCTGTCCCTACTCTGAACATATCGTATTTATAAAACCACCCTTTTTCTTTAACAGCTTCACTTTCTATGTGAAGCCTTTGCTTCTTTAATTGTTGCATTCTTGGTTTTCCTTGTGAGATGTTTTCCCATCAGAGAAAAGAGATGATCAAAGCCAGATGCAGTGACATAAGGAAAGAGAACTAAGTTGTGTAACTCCAGGAATCAGTAGGAAAACTTCCCTTGGTCTTACAGCCAGAATATCCTATTCATTGCAAAATTGTATGGCTTTTCCTGTATGCCCACTGTGTACAGCATGCTGTGTTTACTTGGTCTTTATTATGCAGGTATTAACCTAAACAAGGAAAGAAACTGAGATCTTGGCAGACTAATTGCCAAATGGGTAATACAGTTCTCCCAAATCACCCCATCAAAGTAGTTCTCTTTACTTTGTGTTATTAAATGCAGCACTCATGTCCTCCTGTGCTTTTACATTAATTTCCAAAACCATCTTCACTCCACATTTTTAAAGAGGTACAAATAATTCTATTAGCTCTTCTATCTGCCCCTTCATTTGTGTATGTGTGTACTTAGTGTTGAGAAAAGTATTTCCATTTCATTTCTAACCATGTGTTTTCATGGAAACAAACCATCTATAACACATTGTATTGCTATGAAAACACAAGCTTATTAAATGTCAAGCAGTTTATGTTTTCCTTGCAGTCATGTTGAAATTGGCACATTCACTGTGTCAGTGTTTTATAGTGTAAGCTTAAAACTGTCAGATTGTCAATGTTCAGTCATGAAAAGGTCTGAAGTCTCGCACATGGAGGAGGAGAAATTAGGCTCTTGTCAATTAGCAGGTGGTGGTAATTTAGGCATGTTTGTTTGAGGCTTGTATTAAGATAATAGGAACTCCTTAGTCTGAGTATCCTCAAATATTTAAGCTGATAAAGAGGTGGCGTCAGTGTTGAAGTCAGAGTCATTTGTGCTTAGTAAGGGCTGACTATAAATATGGCTTGCTGGTGGAGCTTGAAGTGTCTTTGCACATTTAACTTTATCACTCAGCTCTTACATTGCAGAAATTGGTTCAGAAAGCAAGGGAGCTGGGAGAGAGCTCCACACGACTGTACACACCCTGTGCTACTGGAGCGATCACCGCAAGGGTTTTGGCATTGCCAAACCCTTTGGGAATGGTATCTGCAGGTTCACAGAACCCATCCTAACAGGCTGAAGAATTACTTTCAAAGCAGACCGGCTCCCGCAAGAGAGAGCAGGCACTCCTGCGTACGCTTACGGCAAAAAAGTCCTGTGTCAGTAAGGCAGGGCATGGTGAATGAGCTGCAGTTTTAGCAGTACGTGATCCTTGTTATAGGGAAGCTACACTCACACTGAAGTCTGTTATTGCTCTGCTGATAGGTGTGATGGGCATCAGGCTGTTAAAAGAAAGGATTAAAAAAGCATGCGCTGCATATGGACAAAGACAATGCAAAGGTCATAGTAAAGAGAATTTTATCTTCACTGTCTAAGGTAGGAAATACCTGTAGAAGAAAAGCCCTTTTAGCCCTCGCTTCCTCATCATTTTTACACTTTAAAAAAGCCACAACGCTATCATCCTGCTGATCTTGACATTTCCAGTATATATGGGTTAGAAGGCTGTAAAATCAATTTTGCTTATTTCAAGTTGTGCTATATAACATAAACTGATGTTGATCATGTGGTTTAATTGAATACGACTCTACTTAGAAATGGCTTGTTCTTCACGTACCAAAATTCGCAGGAGTAATTTGTAGGTTTGCATGCAGTTGCATTTATTACCTTGTGACAGTACACAAGTAATTAGGGGAAAAAATAACTATTTATTATCTCTATAGGGAAAATATACACATATTTTATATGCAAACCGCAACTGTGTTTCCTCTTCTTGTGATTGTAGAAGACAACCTCTCATTGTTGGAAGAAGTTGTAGCACTTGACTCTAGTAGAACAGATGCTCTGAGTTCCTTATGCCAAGATTGCCTATCACTTGCTCATCTGTCAAACTCTCTGAGGGTAATTTGGCCACCCTTGTGCCTATATGCAGTAGACTGCCCTAGTCAAGCCTCCATGCCATCTATGTAACACCATGGTTCTTCCCTTCACAGATAGATTGCAAACTTGATTCTTCCGTGAGCATGACTTACAGATACCTTTCTCAGTTCTGTCCTTATGCGTACCTCCTCGCAGCTCGCACTGTAGCTAATGACAGCCATCCACCTGGTGACAAATTCAATGATTCATGAAATCCTCGGCCTCGGGGCGGGCGTTCGCTGAGTATTTATTGTTACACACAAACACAAAGCAGAGAGTAAATTTATCACTTTCAGGTTTAGGTTAATGAAATGGGTGTTTGATTATCTGAAGGAGATAGGGAATGTTTATAGACATTTGCATAACAGCCTTTTCTCATTTCATCTTACTGCTAGGCACAGTGACTATGCGAGACTGGCTATAATTCTGCTGCAAGTGCCAATATTTTCTTTGAGTGTTGACCCGTGTGTATAACCACCGTAGGTATCGTACCACATACCAATACAAGTGTGTGGGTATGAAGCTGTCAATTTTTAAGAAAGGATGAAAACTACATAAATGGTGTTGAGCCATAGTGTCATAAACTTTGTGCTGCTTGTACTCTGTATTTGTACTGTGGTTTTTCGGGGGGTTTGCCACATAGCAGAATAATTTTCAGATTTTTCCCCAGAATATGTTTTCTCTCTGTGTTTTATCTTACACTAACAGTATAACAGAAGGAAATTACAAATTCTTAGCCTCCCCTACAAACCAGAGGAAGGTTTATTGGACATGATAAGTACCTCTTTTTATTAATGCTGATACATTCTATGCAAACTTCTCAGTACGTGTTCATAATTTATTCATAGCTGAACTTGGGATAGGCCAAGTATAAAGACTCTGGTCTGGACCACTAAGGGCATGTCTACTTTACCAAGTCATGCAGATGAAAGGGAGCAGATCTGTGTGGCAAAGCACTTGACACAGAGGATCTGACATCCATGCTATGTTTCAGGGTTGGGCTGTTTGTTGACTTCAGAGTAGGCCTAGTCCAGTCTCATGAAGCCTGTTGCAGCTGGAGTGAATTATATATTGTATTATATAATTCACTCCAGCTGCAATTATATATTGTCTGGGAGTGCATCCTTCAGTTTCATTTCATCGGAAAGGAATCCTGTTCGTGCACTCTGAGGCCACTCTATGATGCAAACCAAAACATCCTGAAGCCATGGGGATTGCTGCTACAAAAGCACACTTGTGATGTGAACTAAAACACTGTTGGAGGCACACACTAAAAAGCTCCCAATGCAATTTCTGAATGGGACTAGAAACTTTGTAGCAAAGTAGTGTTTGCAGTGCCAGTCTGCCAAAAAGACTGTGGAGTGTCTCCTTGCTTTCTTCCAGCCTTTATGTTCTCTCTGAAGTGGTCCCCATGCTGCTGCCCCTTTCAGTCACATCTGGGGGAACAGCTTCTCCGGAAGCTGTCCGTATGCACACATGCTCTGTAAAGCAAATAGGTTTGTGAAAGGACATAGTTTTCATGAATATGAAATGTTCCTTCATTCCACTGTATAACTGCTGAAGGATCATTCTATCAATCTTTTAGCATTGCCCCAATCAGGAGGTAATGACTGGAAGACGCTCCCCATGCTGTTCTTCAGTTAGCAAGGGAACATCAGATTGATATTCTGTTTTTTCCTTCTCTTTATGTTGTATAGCATGTCCAATACAAGAACCTGGAATTTGCTCCAGCATGTGAGGAGGTGCTGGAATTCTGTGTTGGTAATATTGCCACAATTAGAACACATTTATTAGGGTAGAAGGGAGAGGGGATGTTGTGTCCCCTACACATCTTGAAAACGGTCACTGAAATGCAGCTTTTCATAATTCTCCATATTATTTTTCTGTGGGTTTCAGGCCCAAAAGCTACATCACTCGGTACAGTGTATGTTGCTTTCCTTGCTCACAGCAGTGGAGATCCATGAAGAGGAAAACAATGAGGTGCTCTATAAAGAGATGTTTCTGTAGCAGGTGTGCAGGTGGGGCCTTTTCCTTGCCATTGCCTATGTACGTGCCGTCTCTGATTCCGATTGGTTTTGGCAGATTAATCTTCTTGCAGTAAAGCTTTCAGGGCCTTCGCTTACCCAGAATTAGCCCTAGTAAATGTAAGTTGGTGTGATTTGTTACTGTGCTGACAATGTGTGCTTGGCTAAATAATTTGCAAAAAGACTGTGATAATTAACTCCTACAAGATAACATTTTCTTTCGTGTTTGGATGTATGGATTGTCATTTGCTGCCCAGCGCTGCATAAGTGTATCAAGTGGTTCCTCGCAGTTGTCTCTTTGGTACTTTGAACAGCTTAGCAATCTCTAGTGCCTCCCCCGCCATGTGCAGGTTCATGGTGAGCTATAAAAGCATGTTTCTACCCTCTCTTTTTGTAGTATTACATAGAAATGGTGCTGCAGAAGCTCCTCAGATTCTAGGAGGACACATTTTCTTCTGATTCACTGGTTTTTATTCTGTGTCAGTGCCAGTTCATTCTCTGCAGTCAGTCAACTTTGTTTCTACACCACAAAAGTATCTAAATAGTATTAGACATTAGTTATTTATGTTTAAGTTGTCCTAACTATGGTGTTTCTTTTGAATGTTGAAGCTAAACATTGCTGTCCTTTTCTGTCATTACTTTAATAGTTCTCTTTGTTGGCACTGGTAAGTGTTTTCCTCCAAGTCTTCATTCTCGATGGAAAGGGGAAGCCCAAGCAGAGAATGCATCTGTTTTTTTCCCTCAGAATTTCAATATATTATATTTATCTAGTGTTCATCTTGGTTTGCCACGCTCTTTCGCAGACATGTTGTTATTAATGTGAATGAGAGGGAGTCACAGACAGTGACCCCGTTGTGGCTATGTGTAAATGTGGTAGTCTGTGTTTTTGTTTCATTTGCATTTTTAATGTTGTTCTTTTTTTCTTTTAATTTTCTTTTAAAGGGTTTCAAAATTTAAACCCCCCTCACACTGGAAATGTAATCATTTGGCTGCGGAGGCCCTAACAATGATGGTTGGTGCAACCAAGAAATTTGTTTTTCAGCCCTTCGCTTACACAAGCCAGTACAGACAGACCTTTAATTTACGTTGCTAGCATAGAGATCTAGCCACAATAACTGCCCTGCCATGCAGTACTTTTTGTCCACCTGTAATGAAAGGTGTCTGTTTTATATTGCTGCCCATTCATCATTCCTTGGACACCTGCTGCCTCAGTCAGTTACTTCTTAAATCTGAGTTAACCTGCTAATGTGATCCTGCTCTCCTTTCTTCCTTGCTCAAACCTATTATTCCAGAAGCCAAGCTGTCCAACACAAGTGCAGGCACCTGTGAGCACACGGTGTTGGATTTTAACATCTATCGCTTCTGCCTGCTGTTCCTTGGAGCTGTGGATTTTCACCACATCTTTATGAACAGAAGAGCAAAGTACCAAAGTTACCTGAACTATTATTCATTACGTGCTCATGGGTTTGCTTTATGTTTTCTGTTCCTGGCTTAGGACTGCACATTGTTCTCTAATTCATTCTGCAGTCAAGAATGGAACAATTAGGCACAAACTCTCAAGCTCTGGCAGATGATTAATCAAAAAAAAATTAACTTTGGCTGATAATGCTACTCTATGAATTATGAGCTGGCTGTAACCCAGGGAATACTCCTATTGTCCCTTGCACAGACGGCCCATCCTTTCTTGACTCAAGTGCACCAGAAATAGTAAGATTTTTTCATCTAATAGAATTTTAACCATTATTATTAAGGTTTTTAACTCCTTTAGTGCAGCGTTTCTGAATCTCTTTCAGCCAACTACCATGTAATCCTCAAGAAAAAAAAAATCAGAATTCCTTTGTGTTTCAGCATAATTTGGCAGTTGAAGGGGAAGGTGGTAAATAAAATTTAAAGCATTTAGGTAAACAGATGCATTGCAAAATCTCGTGGTTATAATTACAAAGATTTTAATTAAAAGTGCTGGCAACAAAAAATTCCTTTGTAGGCTGCTGCCAGCGACTGTGAATCAGTTCCCAACTGCGCTTTGGTATTGACATGTACCCAAGTTTCTCTGAAGTGTATATTTAGGTTACTTTCACTATGAGTACTCTTTTTTTGTTCTGTTGTCATAGGCCGCTGACCTACGCGGTAGGATGGTCCCTAGCCAGCCAGCCGAGTAACCTGTGCGATGGGGTGGTTTTGGTCAGAGAGTATTAGCAATTCCATAAGAACTTGAATGACACTAACAACTGTCTGCCACAAATGTATTTATTTCCGGGGGAAAGAATCCCGGCTTTGCTTACTAAACACAGCCTTGTTTGCATACCAATAAGCATTTTAAACCACTACTCTGAACTTGGATCTGTCAGCTCAGATCTTTAAAAGGCTTTCTGAATGACAACTCAAATCTGTAGTTCTGCTAGCTGGAAAGAAGTATGATTTCCATGATGAGCCTAGACAGATTTTTTCTTTTCCCTGAAAAACACTGTAATGGAACCCATGCTACATAAAACCTGTTTCTCTGCTGAGGAGGATCATTACCATGTCTGCTTCTAATAATTACTTAGTTGTACTGGCACACACATGTGATTTTTCTTCATCCATCAGCAAAGGATTGCTAGAAAAGTGCTCTACCCCCAGTAGAAGGGTGAAAAAGTCGAGGCGTTACACAGGAGCAAGATGTGTGTGCTTCTCAGCTCTCCGCTGAATGATTGCCGATTCCAAGACTGTCATTTCCAAAATAAATCTTTAAAAAAATAAAAATTGCCAATACAGTCAAATGGAAAAATAATCAAGACATGCATTGAATATCTGGGGCAATAATAATTAAAGTTGTTGCCACGACTCTCACAGTGTTCTGAAATTTTCATTAACATTTTATTTTGTTCCTGATCAACATGTGGTGTTTAGCCCATTTCAGGAACAATTTGGTGGTCTTCCAGTACAGGGCCATAGCTTAGATAAATAGTTACCATGAACAGGTTCATGTAGGTCCCTCAGTGTTTAAATTGACTTTCCAACTCAAACTTCACATTAACAATTCAGAGGATTAATTTAAAGGACTCAATACTGACTCTCAAAAAAAAATGTAGTCAAATTAAGTACAAATATAAAGCTATTTTGTACTAACTTGATCAGTCTTGGCATCAGCTTAGCTGTTGTTATCTGTAGCTAAGCTAGGGTAAGTGATGATGGGGTTTTCCAAACCTGACCTTTCATGCACATTTCTCAGCACACAGACACAAATCCCATAAAAAAAACCCCCAAAAACTAGTCCGTAAACCACAATGTCTCAAAGGGGACATACCTGCCAGTAAAGGATCAGTCTGTCCTTTGGGTGCACGTTGGTTGCACAAGTTCATCTGTAAAATTACAGATGCCAAATTCTGAGCAGAATCTGCCCGCCTGTGTAATCACACCGAGGCTTGTCCTCTTTACCATCAGAGCCGAGTGCTTTGCAGGTTTTAATATCTCACAGTCTGAACAAGGCAAAGCAGCACTCTCACCTATAGCAGGAGGACCAGGGCATACAGTAAATTAAGTGATACAAATCCTCTTCCAGCTCCCAGCTGTGGCATTGTGTGAACGTGCCCTAGCCCCCTTTCAGCAAAATCAGTCCAGTCAGCAATACTGACTCTGTTGTGTTGGGGTTTTTTCCATTGTAGGTTAGGGAGTGGTTACTTAAACTGCCTCAGAAGCTGTCCTACAAACAGAAATGGAGGGTTGTGTTACTGCTGTGGGCCGCTGATCTGGGGGTAAACATTGATCCATGGCCTCAGAGCTAATCTGCATCCACTGCTTACTGCTTGCTGTCCCACCATCCAAGTAGCATGTGAACTTTTCCTCCTACGTGGTTAAGCTGACAAGGCCAAGCGAGCTCTGTCGGCTGCCATTGGAAGCAGTTTTCCTTTTTCTTGCAACTTTCTGGTCTAGTGCTGTTTAGTGGTCCAACTCATAGCCAGTGTCAAGCAGCAGTGGATGTTCAGAACAGAACTTGCCCTATCTCCCAGCTATGTGACAGTCCCTGTGCTGTGTAGCTCTCCTCTGTGATGACTTTCCAAGGGTTACATAGACCAGCTGGGTACCGCTTGTTACCTGAGCTTGCTCCTTAGTTTTCAATTCTGCTGCTGGCAGCATCTGTAAATAGGGAAGCTGTGGCACTGTCGGCTAATTGAAGTTTCTGTGGGACAAAGTAGCCCCTGCTGACACTTCAATGTAACTGCTTTGCTTTCTATTAGCAAGTTTTAATTGTGTAGATATCCACGCTCTAACAAATGTACTCCTTTTAGACAGAGCTTTAGTTCAGACTGCTTTAAGGGGGAATGAGTGCAGTGGATTGATGCTGCTGCTTAACACTTTCTTGTGTTACTGCTAATAATTTTCAGTCAGAAAGTTTTTCTAATGCACTGCTCAAGCTTTACAAGTTGATTTCTTCCTCCCTTGATACAGAACTTAATCAAACACTTACTAAATGTGGTCCCTTCCCCTCTCTTTGTCCTCCTGTGACATCGAGGCTTGTCCTTAGCAATAGCTGCTTCATGAGATGTTAAAATTAGTTTGGAAAGCCTCTTTTGTGTTTCTTCCTTATTTGAAAGCCTTTTACATTATTCTTTATATAGAAGAACATAGGAAAAATTATTATTAAGAAAAATACTTTCCATGCAGATGGTCAGGCCCTGACAGTGCCCAAAAAAGTGCGCTCTCATATTTTGGGGGCATCTTGAGGGGAAAAGTAAGACCATCCTTTGTAACAAAGAAAAAAAATTTATTATCTGAAACACTCCCTGCTGCAAAGGAGACCTTCATCAAGTTGTTGACAACTTTCTGAATTGGAATGCTTACCACTTCATGAAAGTTGGCACCCAAAACTTTTATCTACTAGGGACACATGCTTCTTTTTCTTAGACTGCTCCACCTTTGCTTGCCCTTGTCCCACCACTTTCCTTGGTGGTAGGCTACGGTGGGCCATTGTGACTAACCACTGCAAGTAGTGGCATTCTGTAATTACTAATTACAGAAACCACTCAAGGAATAGTAAAATAAAGGATAGCAGTTGTGGTATTCTTGGCCAAGGTTGTATCACTGGCTTAGAAAGCTTGTATTGTAATAAAACCCAACTAGTACAGGTAGCAACAGCAGCAGCCTCACCACAGCACAAGTTTAGTATGTTCCAGCAACCAGATTAATAACCCTCCAGTGGCCTTGCCTCTGCACTTTGCTGGTAAATACTCTGCTGCTGTATCTTTACTGCCACTTCCAACCATGTTACCTGAACATGTGACAATATGCACTAAAGGTTTAGTGAAACAGATCTGAAGACTGTGATTCACCACTGATAAGCAAATTGACCTTCTGGCTGAAGAACACACAGAAAAAGTTCATACTGTATTTGTCCATCCAGAAGGGAGAGCTGACAGCAGTATAGAGCCTCTGAAATCTGAGAGTGCCCCATCAATATCTGCTTGGGCAATGCAAAATATGTAGAGGGTAAAGTAATTCTCTTTCTTTAAATCCAGGCTTTCTTTATGCCACACCAGGCGCCAAAATAGGCCTGATTGTTTTTACAATATTTTTTTAAATTATTTTTTTTTAAACCTCCATCAGTCACCTTTAAGAATCTGACCCTTATTCTTTCTGCTAGGGAGATAATTACTCACTCTCAATTGCTATCCCTAGAACCAGTTAATGAATGCTACATAATAAACAGAAGTAGGGCAGCTGGATGAGAACAATGCACAGGTGGGTAAGAAGACTTCATTTGGTGAGGAGATAATGAGCATGAGAACTTGTGGTTTGTCTAAATACCACCCTTGCCTCCTCTTCAGATAGCTCCCGCACTGTTACAGTTCTTCCTCAATCAGTTTTTCTACTTGTTAAGTGGCAAGAGGAACATGGTTACCAAGCAAGAGAGGTTTCCTCAGCAAAGAGAGGTTCAAGCTGCAGAGGATCCTCCTTCTCTCCCAGACCCATCCTAAACATGGTTACTTTCTTATGTGTTCACCTTCCCAGGTGAGGCTGATTCTGCAGGCAGAATAATCACTGCTTTGCTGTACCCGCTTATCTCTCTGCAAGAATTATCCCCTTCTTCTTAACAAAACTGTACCAAATCTAATCTTTGGAGGAGAAGACAGGATTGATTCATCAATTTATACAATGTTAGTGCTGAGAGAGAAAGCAACTGTCCAGCCCTACCACTGCTGGTCTTGCCACCTGTATTGAAAAGCTGCATTTTCTAGCCAGGTTGTACTGTGTGCCTTGGAAATATGAGTCGGTCACAAGGAAGCTCAGTGGCCAGTAAGTACATGCACAAAAAAGGTAAGTTACACTGCTATCCAGTTGATGAATAGTGATGTATAATACAAATAAATATTTCCTTTGCCTGACAGCCTCTCCATAACTGCAGTTTCAGAGATGTGGTGCATCTGTAATTTTTAAGCCAGCACTATGTCATTATGAAATTGGTCTTGTGTAAAGTCATGGAGGCAAATGACTCAGTGACAGGAACTATTGATGATGAACGGAGAGCCAGGCAATACGTCCTTTCTATTCTGTGCTTTGTTAACCTGTCTGACACACAGAAAGGAAATGGGGTCTGAAAGTTTCTGGCTTGTCAACTGAAGTATTAATCACATAGAAATTACAAAATTTAAGTTAGTAATGTGGTTTCTGATACGCAAATTGACTTGTTACAGCGACCAGTTTGAGCTGGAACCAAACTCAATTAAGATAAAACTGCAGAAGCTAAACTTCACTAACTTCATTATGATCTGACCACCTGTCTTCCATAGACTCCTTGTAAAATTTCCACCTTAATCTTTGAAAGGCATGTTTAATACTCAAAATGGCAGGAGTCATAGCCAGAACAGCTTCCAGCTAGAGATGCGGTAGGAACATTATGCGCACCGTTTGCTAATGCAGGCACGTACAGGCCAGCAATAGTTCCAGTACCTCTGCCAGAAAGCTAATGAGAACATATTTGGCCATAAACTTTCCTCTGACTTGGGCAAGGGCATATCTAAATTCCAGTTGTCTCATGTCCACTCGCTGTAAAATGGAGGTATCAAAGCAACAGTGCCAGAATGGAGTGTGATTTCTTAAGGGTTTGCAGGCAGAGACTGAGCCATGATAATTGGAGAAGCCTGCCATGGGCTGTATTTGCATAGGTGGGTGTTTATTTTTTTTAAGGAAATGGGCTGGTTGTGTGTGCCAAGAGCTCACCATGTCTGTGATAGGCCAGTGAGGATACACAGCTCTGTATTTCTATGCACAGTGCCTTGGAAGGGAAAAACTTTACGCAAATTGCTACCTTTTCTATAATAGTCTGGGGAAACCTATCGCACCCAAGCGCTTGAAACACAGTGAACCTGTCAAAGGGTGCACCTCCACCATGCTCGTGGCTCTTGTTCATCCAAAAGCAGAAGCCTTTTTTTCTTGCATAGCATCCTTTTGCCATAGGCAAGTGATGGAATTAGAATGGGAGTTGCTTTTATTGCGCTAAGGATCTTGGAAAAGCATGACTCTTCCCTGATGCTTTCCTGGCTTGTGAGCTATCAGGCCTTGACCTGTGAAGATAGCAAGCCAACATGAGAAATGCTGGTCACAAACTCCCTGAATGGAAAAACTTGCTCTCCTGCTTTTGGGCTCTAACCCCTTTCTTCCCAGGCCTTCTGTCAACTTATTTCAGGATGACCTTTAGAACCTGAATTTCAACTTTAGTGAATCTCCACCAGGAGTCAGCATTGCCAGATTCAGTGTCGCAGGACACATAAGTGCTCTGTAAAAAGCAGAATGTAGTATGCAGTGGCAATCTGCTATTAAAGGCCTTCTCACAGTATGCCTGGTCTTCTGCAGAGTGTGTTATCCAGGCCTGTGCTACCTGGGAGACAGGAGCCGCTTGGAAATTAACAGGTTCCCAGAGTTCTTTCCCAGCTGAAATGTAGGTCTGGACTGGTCAGAGCTTCTCCACCTTGCCTGAGCACGCTCCCAAGCCTGTTGCTAGAGCGAAGAGAAGAGAATGGCTGTTGTCCTTCTGCTTGGAAGAAACCATCATCTCCTGCAGTGTAACAAATGCACAAGAAGCAATATAGAAGGTTTGGGGACGCACCTTTACAAAGCCAGTGTTCCCAGAAAGCTGACAGGCAACCTAAATAATACTGGCCATTAGACCAACTACAGCAATACTGTAGCAGCTAGAAGGGTTTGCTTTCAGTCTTGATACAGTCTGCCCAAAAGATGCTTTTTGCCAGCTTGACTGCCATATGTCCTGTGGCTGACAGGAGAGATAAGAAAGGAGACTTCTTCATAAAACCTTCAGATCACAATGATAGGCTTTTTAGGAGAATTACATTTAGAAAGAAGTAAAGATTGTAAAGATGAAAATGAGGAACTACCCGACTTCATGCAGAACCAACCATGTCATCCTCTTATTCTCCCTACCATGTTACTCGTTTGTTTTCTTGCTGAATGACTAAGTCACTAACAGCCTAAAGGGGAAACTCTTCAGGTCAGGGATGTTTTTTCAATTGCAGCATATTTAGTTCTCTGGAAAGACTATGTTGTTCCATAAAGCTGAGTAAGGTTTTGATAAGTGGAATGTAGAACTGAAGATATACCAGAGCAAAATACACTCTCTGATGTGCTAGTCTCCCAGTCAGCTGCAACTACACAGGAGATTTCAATTATCTGTTTTTTTGATTAAAACTACAGGTATATCTCAAGGCACCATCCAGTGTATTGCAAAAGCAGCTGTAAGGCTACTTTTGGGTGGCAGAACTAGTATAATTGTATTGTGATATAATCCTCTGTGCTTTGGGGCAGTCAAAGGGTTTGAAACAAAACCATTTTCACCTACTGTTCAGCTGGATGCGCTTACTGGTGTTCAAGTACACCTGTACGTTCCTGACCTGTTTTGTCTGTCATTGAAATGGACAAGTCACCTTCCAAAATGCAGCACTGGCAGGCTTCTCAAATCCAGTGTGTCACAGCATCTTGTGATTTCCATGGTGTTCCAGCTGAACCCTTGCTAAGTGGGCTAGAGGTGCTATTTGTATCGTACGTATAAGAGTGTTATATGCTTGCCTGAATATTCATACATCATACTGGCTCTTAAGGTCTGTGTGGACTTAATTGGTTGGAGGTGTTTGAAGAATTATAAACCTTGGGTTTATAGGAATTGTTATTATGTTCTTCCCCTCCGTCGGTGTCTGATTTATATTTGCAAGAGGCATTCCCAGAGGAATTCAACTAGATTTCTCTTCCAGATTTTTTAATTTAATTGATGATTGTTTACACGAGTGTCCTTGCCAAAGAGAGGTGATTTGGCAGTCCTCTGGAATGTAAAGGTTAAGTATATTGATTTCATCTTTTCCCAAAGGAGCTGTTCTTTCTGTGGCAAAGCATCATCATTTTTGCTCTTGTGTCTACAACTTTGTTTACATGGATTTAATTGAATTTTATCTATACTGTGGTGTAAGTGGAAGATGGCAATTTCATATAGTTCTTCCTTCCTGGAGTCAGATTTTCAGACTCTGAGTTTGTTAATGCATCCTGAATTCCCTGAGCAGTATTTCTTCAGATCTTTTGATGTGGTGAGTACTGAAAGTGGGGAGAATATTTTCTGCCATTGCATGCACAGTTCGTAGGGGCTATTCATAGCAATGGTAGGATCTTATACCCTTGATATGATGTGATTAGTATTATTTTTAGATTAAAAGTAAGCATATCTGAATTATTAGCTTACAAGAAATGTGTATTTAAACCATGCTTTTTTAATGTAATGCACAAGCTTGTAACACTCTTAGCTTTAAAAGTATATATTCCTGGAGTAATGTGAATATAAAACCAGAATTGGTAACTTTGTTTTCAGAAATCATATAAACCATCCAATTAATTTTTTTTCCACTTATGCAAGAAGTTTGTTGGGTTTTGGACCTGTAATTTTTGAATGAGCTGTTTGTTGCTACTTGGGAATTACACAGCAATTGGAACACCATGGCTGAAGCATTTGATCATGTGTTATAGTGTGAATGGACCTTGACCAGAGCAGCAGGTCTGGAGGGATTGCCGAGCTGTTAGGTAGCTTGCTGACATCTAAACTTCACAGCTCCTTCTGAACTGTACGCTGGCCCTGCCAATAGGCTGGAGCCAAGTACACCCCAAAGACATGATGTTTTAATTACTAATGAAGCTGGTGATGTGAATCTATCCCTTTCTCCTTCTGGTCACATCTTTTAATGGTTCTTATTTTTCCACTTTCTTTAAATTCATCAATGATTTTTTTTCTCAGTGATTCTTTTTGTGGTCTAGACAAAGTGATCCATTTTGTAGAGCAGAAGAATGACAGCTGTATCCCAGTTCTGCATATCCATTTATCTCCCTTGTATGGAGGTATGTTGGTCTTAGTACGAAACAAGATGATAAAAAAGCTGGTGCCCAATCCTGGACTTCTAATCTTATGCCTGCAGAATATAGTTCCAATCTGATAGTTCAGAGGCAAAGTGACTCCTACTGTAAAGTGTAATTACAATGGAGATAAATCAGGAGTGAATGTGATCCTCATAAATGTAAATTTTAAAGACCTTCTGCTAATTCTTCTCCTAGCAAAATGCTGGTTCCTGATATCCCTACCCCAACACACGGACTCAGTGTTAACAAATAAGGCTTCTTTTTTGATATTCCACATGCTGCCTTATCATGTCAAAGTAAGAAATAGATTTCCTGTTATTTTGTTTTCCTTTTCCCTCATTCCTGCTGGACTCTGTTTCTAAGTCAATGATTTCTTTTGATCCATATAGGAAATTAATTTCAAATATTTGATGTTCCAAATACTCTGTGACTCCTAAGAGTATATTGTTGGACATACAGTTGATAGTTAAAAAAGCTAAGACCCAGCAGCCACAGGAATTTATGCCCGTTATGGAAAATACAGCATGATTTCTTTGGTATGGCAATACCAAAACGTCTGCTGGCATACCCAACTAAACACTTATAACCATATAAAGGGAATGCCTTTTAGGAATTGGATTAAAACACAGACATAATATTTTCCATCAATTAGACGTTGAGAAACCCCAGACATACAGTGCTGCAAGTGAAATTAGATACCTTGGGAAACCTATTCCAAATGGAAATCTAGTTTGTGGGATCCTGATTCAGTCACCACTCCCTCAGTTTTTTACCCTCCCAAAAATATATTTGGATACACTAGTAATGTAAATATAGTAACGTTATACCCAGTAAATATGCACAGATCGAATCATGCCAGCTCTACTAAATGTAGCCATAGACAACCTACAAAGTTGCCTATATGTATTTTAAAAACCTGTCGATAATGCAGATTTACCTATTTTCCTATACTACTGCAGATGAGCAGTACTACTATTTGGAATTATATCAGCAACCTGTGTATTATTTATAAATGGGAAATGACAGAGTGTAGGGTGAGCTTTCTATCACAGTTGTTGGGCATACGGGACATATAAATAGACTGGGTCATCACTGATGTGCTATGCTTTTGGCACTCGGGTCATTTCTGGCCCAAAGAGAAGCCACAAGAAATAAATATATCAATGTCCCTACTAGTTTTTTTGTGTGTGGAAATATTTTGTGTTTTGGTTCACTCCCTGCTTAAGCTGCAAGCTAAATGGAGTATTTTTAACATAATCCTTTACATGCTCCCACAGCTCAGCTCTTTTCAAAGCAGTTTGCCCCTGAGTGTTTTGGGCAGTTTTTTGTTAGGGTAGAAAAACTAGTACAGAATTATCAGTACTGCATGCCAAAGGCATTTGAGAGCCCTCCTCCAGACTATCCAGGTGAAGAACTGACAACCCAAATTTTCAGGCCTGTGGTGCAGGTTGTTTCAGATGTAACCTGAAACAAGTGCAAGATGAAGTTGTCTGCACATCATACGCAAGAGGAAGTAGTTTCTGAACTACATGGACAGCTTGCAGGCTTGGTTTGCAGTATTACTGAGTACAAAACAGCAGTCCAGGAGGCACCATTTACTTTCTCCTGGCTCAGTGAAGGTGGGAAACAGTTACTAACATTAACATCATTGTCTTCGGCAACTCCAAGTGCAACATTTTGTTTTCCCAATTTCCACATTTAATTGATTCAATTAGAAAGTAATTCTGATTCTTTTTTTAAGTTTTTAAGCATGATCTGTGATCTAGTTACATCCAATTCTGCCTTGCCTTTGACTTCTCTGTTTGCAACAACAGCTGATTTCTTCATTAGAATTTAGTTGGTAGCTCTATTGATTGATGTTCTTGGTAGAACAGAATCCAGCTGTCTTCACTAAATGGTATTATAATGCAAGACAAAGACTTTAGCCTTTGTCATCCCTGCAGACAGTCTGCGGTTCTAAAGCTGTGCAAATTCGTGAAGAAAATGTCAGTCCATGCTGCTTTCTTGCTAAGCTTATAGCATGAACAAATGATGGCCCTGGGTTTTGGTAGGGTTTTTCACCCTCAATCGTTGCAATAAGCCAGTAGGATGATATGCCAGTTATTACTTTAATGAGGTATACGTCGAGGTTGCCAAATAAACAGCTTTCGAGGTGTATGCATGTTATTATTGTGGGAAATGTTTCTACTGGTATATTAGATAATAGGTGCAATTTGAAGAAGGAACATGTAGTGCCTTCAGCTCCACTCCCTGTGCATCCTCTGGGTGTGGGCATATAATATTGAAATGTGTATCTCAGCACATGTTCAGTTCACCTGGTTGACAAGAAGTTGCAAAGCAGCACAGATTTCCTTTGGCTTTCTGTTTAGTTCTGGTGTACAAACCCAATAGATTGTTTTTCTTAAGTGGGCTTACACACACACACACACACACACCCTGCCTCCTCCTTCATGCAAGGCTCATTTTAACACTGTATTTATGGGTAGTGCACTTTTGAATCCTTGTAACTATTGAACCTTTTGCATGAAGCTGTTTTTGCAGATGTAGAGAGTAAAGGAAATGGACACCTTCCGGGTGCACGTGTGGAAACACCTTTCAGCTATATAAACAGTGGTTCTAGCCAAGGAGTGGAGTGCTTAGTTGATATATCCATACACTGAAGCACCAGGATTTGAAAGATTGAGTATAACATTGGAGTTTAATCTGTAAGTTTTGGGTTCTCAGAGGTGAAAGGCTTCTTGCTTTGTGGTCATTTTCTGAGCTTGCGCCAGTTTTGTACCACTTCACAGCTGAGTTTCTACTTTCTGTGTCCAGTGGCTGATCCAGAAATTCCTAGGTGGACCTGATTTAATTTAGTCTCTACAATGTAGTTTCCAGCTCTTTTGTGTAGTGAGGTCAGCAAGGCAAAGGATCAGTAGAGTTTACAATTGCTTATAACGAGTGAAAACCCACTCTAAATGGGTAAGTATTTTTAAAAATCTGTTTAATGAAATGTTCTCAAGCCAGGGAAATGCACATAGAGGAGGAGTGTAACAGCTTGCTCTGTATCACTAAAACCTGCAGTCTTCAAGATAGGATACCAGATACTGCTTTTGTTGAACAGGGATTTTTATCTTCCTATCCAATCACCCCCTATGACCAGGCTTTAAAGTTCTTGTTCCCCTGGTCAGAAAGCTGTTTCAGACACCATACCTGTGGTTTCCCTTGTATTCTGGATCTTTTCACAGAACTTGGTTTCCATAGTAAATGCTTTTCAAAAAAGCTGTGGCTCAATAAAAGCACTCTGTAGTCCTTCATTCTATAAAGGAGTGCTCTCATTAACTCACTGTTGAATACCTCTTACAACCTCGGGTCTATTTGAATTCCACTCCAAATGTTCCATTACAGGCCATCTGACACCTCATGAAACACATTATAAGCTCCATTGCTGAGTTTCTGATCTCAAGTCTTAGTCTTCCAACTTTTTTATCAACCTTGTGTTTGAACAAAATATGCTAACTGAGACAGCAAACGAGGGTCTATATTTAGCCATGCAGTCTAGAAACCAGGAAAAAGGATCAGGAAATATTTACCGTCCAAAAATCCCAGATTTTCCCAAACTTTCTGGAATAATGTGATATGAAGCTTTTGTTTTCTCTGTGCTGCCTCTTTCAATTTTGAAAAGCTTCCTGGTTTGTCAAAACACCACCACACTTGTTATCAGAACTGGAGAGGGGAAGATGCACATACCACACATTCGGGGACACCTTCATTCCTGTCTAACCTAAATGTGAACCATTAGACAGACAACATGGGATTCGTTTCACAGATATGGAGGAAAATCCCCATAACCAGTAATCCAAGTTTAGAAATGTGAACTCAGTTAGTGGGAGACCTGAAGAAATTCAGCATTGTCAGTGACAAGCCTGTCCCTCACTTGTGCACGTGCCTTTTGAGTAGCAGTCTTGAACTTCACTTCCCTGCAAACCCCATGTCTACAAATACAGCTCTCAAGGAAGGTAGCTGACATGCACAAGTAGGATATGGCATCCCATCCTGTAGCACATAGGCACAACACTGCCTACAACATACCACTCCCACTAGTCCCCTTCAGCAAACCTCAGGATCGCCATAAAGGAATAACAATATCCATGCTAGCATCCATCGCTCTTAGTGATAAGGGAAAAAATAATAACTTGGAAGTAAACTAACAGTATCCTTTAGAGAGGCAAGACAATGCTTTCAAATGTCACCTAGTTATTTGGCTTGATTTTTCATAATAGTAGTGGAAACACCAAGATACTGCAGTGATGCTGTACCCCTGGCCCTAACTCTCGTAAACCCTCTGCACCCCGTCAGTAGTATCACATTGCCTTAGCCAATCCTTTCCGATTTATTTCATTATCTTCATTCATTTGGAAAAGAATTAGGCCTATCTCTAGTGAGATTTTCACCTTATGTAGCAGAGTGAGAAGAGTACAGGCATCCAGCTGCTCATGCTACCAGTATCTTTTAAGTGTGTTTTTATGTCTTTCCTGGATTTTGGATCACATCAATCATATGTCACATCTCCAGCAACAAGCACATGAAATGTGGCAGAACATGATCTCACAATTTTGGATGACTCTATCCTACTCAGTATCATGCTACGCGAAATAGCTACAAACTAATGCCAAGCTGGTGCTTTCTTAGGTTGCCCTTGTATTTTCATGAGAAAAATCAAGTGAAAAGGACCTAGATGGCTGGGTGTATGAAATAACTTGGATCAGCACTGCAGGTAGTGAGAACGAGTATTTGAGCCTTTAAAGGAGGAGAAATATCGGTACAAATGCCTGAAAGTTTTCCCTCTAAGTCCTTTACAAACAGTGATTTTTGCCCTTGCTGTACAGCCATAATGCTCACAAAGTATTTGTGATACACCTCTAAAGCTGAGGATTTGGTGTAGCAGTACAAAATGTGTTCTGAAGTTTCCTCCTGACAAAGACAGCATCTCTTTCACCTGGGGAAGTGGTAGACCTGCCTACTGTTACCATGCCAACTGAAACCCTAGTGTGAACCCTAGCTGCTGTCTCTCATACAGGTAGACCACTGACCTTGCATGGGTTTGGGGGCCAGATTTGAAATTTAGTTCTGGTGTCAGGGAATCTGGCTCTTTTTTATATAGGCTGTAGAAATTTTTCCTTTTGATTTCATCATACAAAAATGTACTGTATTTCTTCCTCCTTAATACTCCTAAATGTTTTGCAGGCTTAATTTGAACATAATGATTGCTGGAAAACATTTGTTTTCTTACTTGGTTGACAAAACCAATTAAGCATTTATATTGCAATGTCTTGGCATGTTTTCAGTTTGGGATCACTAGACAGCTAAAGAGGAAGGGCTAGAGTTTGTGAAGGCAAAATTAATGCACTCGATTACCTTTATGAAACTATGCATACTGCTCTTTGCAGAATACCAGCCTTAAATAAAGTCTGACAAAGAATAAATGCTGTTCTGTAGCTTTGATTGCTGTATGTCAAGGTTAACATCTATTTAGATAAAGCAAAAGACAAAACATGATTAGGTAGAAAGAAGCGAAACAGCTAAGGCTTTGGACTGGTGTGTCTTTCATAGAATCATTGAATGGTTTGGGTTTGAAGGAACCTCAAAGCCCATCTAATTCCCACCCCCTGTCATGGGTAGGGACACCGTCCACTAGCCCAGGTTGCCCAAAGCCCCATCCAACCTGGCCTCAAACCCTGCTAGGGATCCAGGGGCAGCCACAGCTTCTCCGGGCAGCCTGTACCAGGGCCTCACCACCCTCACAGGGAAGAATTTCTTCCTTATTTCTCATCCAAATCTCCCCTCCTTCAGCTTAAAGCCACTCCCCCTTGTCCTATCACTACATTCCTTTTCTACCAGTCCCGGCAACAAGTAAACTGGGAATAGTTTCCTCTAACAGGTCAATGCACATCTGAAAGCTTTGTGTGTGTTGGGAGGGTCCATGGGACTCCCCTCAGAGGTTGTTTCAAGGAGATCATGCCTTCTGAACAAAGTGGCTTGCAGCCCCGAGGAACACGAGGCACTCAGTCCCCAGGAGGGGTTACTCCTCCCTTCTCTTAACCATTCTCCTCACAGATCTTTAGAAGTTTCTAGAGGCTAGTTCATATGTGTAATTTCTCTCCTTTTCCCAGGAGACTTCAAGACCTGACTCTGTAAGCATGCTAAGGTACTGAGGACACAGAATTACCTCAGTTTTTCCCTCCTTGTGTTGCAGAAAGGAGCCCAGTTCCAAAATCAAATTGTTCCAGCCACTTAGTAGGCTGGCCCTAACAGTAAGGTTTGGGGACCCTTGCTGTTGGATTCAGAGCATACTACACAAAATTACTGCCTGTCTTTACCACAGGCACAGATACATTCCTGAAAAGCAACTGCATGCACTTGCTAGTTTTTGGAAATGTCTCTTCTGTCCCGTGCACTGGTGAGCACTCCTGTAGTATGCTTGACTTGGAGTTAAGAGTTTTCAAGGTTCTGTTAGCACCAGCTTCTGTTTGCTACTTGTCTTTTCACTTCAATACTGGATGGAAATACAGCAGATGTATCATAGATACGAGGAAGAGTCAAGAAACTGTCACAGAGAATGCTTATTCTCTCAGAACTGAGGCTCAGAAGGAGTTGTCTAGTGTTTTATGTTGTTTGGAAACATGCTACAGGAAAACATAATCTTTAACTAATCGCTTCTTTCAGAATACCCTTTGATTTTTACCATACATCTCTTCTCTATGATTTTTCAAAATTATTGAGCAGAAAGTTGTGAAGAAAAAATGATGATGATTTTCTGGGTAAAAATAGCATGAGTCCTCTCCTTTTTTTTCACATCGAGGTAGGTTGCCCTACCTTAGCAATTTCACATTGGTAGCTCTCCTATTTTATAGCAATTTCTATTCATTTTGTATTGTGTTCACTATCCTTAGCGGTGCTTCAGAAGCTTCTTCCCTCAGCATTTTGGTACAAATCTCATCAATATCTCTGAACTTCAGTTATTCTTCACCTCCTTTTGAAGCTTTCATTTCTTCCATTAGACATGATCCAGCTTCCATTCACCTCAGATTTGTTAGAAAATTCTGTCATCTGTTCGTTCAGCACATTGCAGCCATTTAGTCATCTGCACAAGAGCTCATTTCCATCTGGCTTTACCCCAGCAGTGAGCAGCGTGTCACTTTGAGCAGTGAATTACAGAGGTTCTTCTCGCTGCTATAATTCTGGTGATGCCATAGAGAAGTTTAACAGATCTCAATCTTGTACAGCCTTTTTGTCCTTCACTGTTTATTGATGCACCTCCTATTTCTTCTAGTCATTATTTTCTTCAGTTGTTCATTCTTTAGCGTGTATCTCATTTTTCACACCCCAGCTCATGCACCTCTCAGTTTCACTTGACCATTGCCCCCCTGTCCCAGGTATTGCAGAACACCAGGCTCTTTCATAGGCAGTCCCCAGGAGAGCAGTGAATCCCACATGCTGAATCAGTGCAACCCCATTGACATGGGAGCCAACCCCATCAGCTTCTGCAGGACCACTGTGACGTGTACAGGAGGTGAGGTTTGGCCCACTCTACATACGGTGTACCTTCCTACCGTGCAACTTCTTGTGGGTTGTGTAGTTGTAATAGGCTTGTTGGACAAATATGTAACAGCTCTAACTGAAAAGACAACTCTATTTCAGTTGTTCATGCTAGTGAGCATATAAATTACTCTCTTAAACTAGGAAAAATATTATTTTGGAGAAGCCATTTCCATTTGGTAAAAAAATGCTCTTTGTCCCTCAGCTAAAAATGAATAGCAAAAATAAAAAATTTAAAAATTAAAAGCAGCAGATAACTTTTGACATTATTGGACACTTAGAACCTGTATTGAAATCTAAGCACCTCAGCTCCTTGCAGCTTGTAAAGTATGTACTTGCAATACATTTGCTTTAGAGTCAAGAAGCTGCATTTTAATAACTGGGGGTTTTGTTAAAACCTGACTGCGGATGTGCGCTGAAGAACAGCTGCCATGTGCTAGAGGTAACCTCCCCAGCTATAGCAGCCTTAAAGTAAAGATTAGCAGTGTCTTAAATTAGCCTTGATTCTATTAGAAATGTCCCTCATATTTCATGCTCTGGAAAGGGATATGGGGAAAGAATGTCATAATGTTTCCCTGTTCTTTGACAAGCCTTTCAGTAGCCCTGTCAAAGATCCTTTAAAATTGAATTGAAATAATCAGAAATGATGTGCCTATGTGAAAAATGCTTGGCTGATTCTCTTCTGTAAGATGAGTGTATGCTAATGAGTTTTAAATTATGAGTTTAAAATTATTCTTATCAAGCAAGTGGTATGTAGTAGCTCAGATTAAATTACTAAGATAGAAAATGAGGAGGTTTCTAAATCCTTTACCTGTTTTGCTTTCCAAATAGGATAAAAAAAATGCTGTCTCAAGCTAGATTAATACAAATGCACATTATAAAACCAGGTTTTATATGAAGCAATAGATCATTCCCTATAGGTGGTCTGCCCTATATGCTCTGCTTTGTAATCAAATTCATCAGTTTAGAATACTGCTCTTTTCCGCTTTTAAAGTGGAAGGTGATGCAGAAGTTCTCCTCTGAACTTGGTGATTATTAGCAAAACAATGCTCTAAAATAATTATCTTCATTTGTGAGAATCATCCTCTTATTTTGCTTCTACTAACACTGAATATCCTTCAACAGTGTCACTTTATCATGTCTGATAATCAGAATTATGCAAAGGGAGAATCCATATGGATCATACTCAGGAACTGTATCACTCTGTCCCTCTAAGTAGGTATGCAGTGTTTTGTTTGTTTGAGACACAATAGTTGAGGCTGCATTGACTTTTGAAAACAGATTGTTAAAGTTTAAGTTAGCCTTAAAGTTGAAGCCTTAAAAGCCATAATAAGCAGCCTTTTGTTTTTTCTTTTCTCCACTAACATCATAAGTAGTGAGTTTTCTTCGATAATTTTAAGAATGTAATGGCGCCGTGGGGGAGGACATCTGGAGTGAAGGCTGCTAAGAGTGACTCTTAAATTTCATTAGAACAATAGCATTTGATCTGTAAAAATCAACATGCCAGCTACCATCAGTCTACTGAGGTGTGAGAAATGGGAAAAATAATAGTGATCTACTAGTATGCCATCAGAGGATGTGCTAGACTTGCCAGTATTTCTGTTCTGGAGCTCGGTATTCATCTGAAAGGAAACCGGGGAAAATGTGATGTGTGTGGTATTTAGACCTGTCGGTTAAGTATTACACTGGAAAGGAGGGAGGTGAGACAGGCTTAGAAGCCCAGGGCTTGAAGATTAATTCTGAAGAGAGGCCCAAAGCAGAAATTTGATTGTTTAGAAAGCATGTGTGGTTCTAAGCTTGTGTTTTGCATTGAGACATAGAAAACGTGCCAGATCCTAATTTTTTTTCTCCTAATCGCACAAATAGTCTCCAGTGCAAAGCTGTATAAATAATGTATATGCTCACAGGAGCAGGAAATATGCTGCTGATCAGACAATGTCAACTTAGATGAATCCTGTCCTGAAAGCTGTACTATAAATGTGAGCAATAAAAGCTCTATTGACATGTGGCACTACTGACTGAAATGTCAATAGTTATAAAAAGAGTATTTCATAACGCAGAATCATTGCTTGGTCTGCTTCACTGGACAGATGCTTTTATTTTCCATGAAAGAAAAATAATTTCCATATTGGTTCTCTGAATGCCAGCACGGCTTATTTGTCCCACTAAGGCTCACATTCCTAATCGTAATCACATTCTTGAAAATAGAGAAAGTTTGCTTGTGGGCCTTGTATAGCGTAAGAAGGAGTTCTGACGCTGACCGTGACCTGAAACGCTTTAGATGGTTCCATACTTAACAGTTTGGCTCAGGTTCATTTTGTTCAATCTGGAAGTGGGTGCAGGGCAAATTCAATACATGAAGCATCCTCATCCTTAGCTTTGCTTGTTCTCTGGCAATGATGCCTTAGCCGCAGGTTCCAGAGTTTATAGGCAGAAGGGACAATGTGTGTGGCTGGCTGTAGACTGCAGACTCTTACATTGCTCCGGTTATTCTTACCAGTTACCCGGTTGTTCGTCAACAGATTAGAGCATGTGCCATGAGCAGGGAGGAAATAAAAGAGGCTAGAGTGCCACCAATGTCTGAGGCACATGGAGTGGCAGAGGATCCACTGGGGATTATATAATCTTGACTGTTGAACCATTCCTCGGGAGAAGGACAGAAAACCAGTTTCTCCTGCAGCTCCACCTGACCAGACACATTTGTAAGGTAGACTGAGAGAGGTTTCTGTCTCACTTCTCATCTCAAGCCCTGCTCACTGCTGCATTTTCTCCTGCCTTGGTCATCCCTGATCATTCAAAAAAGGACAGAAGAGAAACCCGAGGGTTAAAGGAACAGAACACCACCATTTGATCAATATGGTTCAAGAAAAAAACAACTGTTGCTTACCCCATGCACATAACTGGCTGAAGAAGGCAGTGGTCAGGTCAATCATAAATTTGCTGGGGAAGCAAGGGAGCTTGGAGTATTCTTACTAGCTCTCATTTTTCTTTCCTGTGGGAATGCATGAAACAGGGCAACCCTGTGAGCATTGCCATTCTTCTGCCTATAACTGCATGCGCTAAATTTTGGAAACCGGACCTAATACTTTCTGGAACTCAGTTGTTGCCCATAAAACTGACCAAAAAAATGTCGAGGCCAAAGGGTTTTAGACAAGAATTTTTTCAATACTACTAAGCTATTTTCCAAAAGGGACCTAAGCGTTTACACTGTTCTGTCTACTCTCCAAAAGGCACCTGTACAGCTGGCAGTCAGTATCTCTGCATCCAGGCATTTGTGTTCATTTGTCACCAGCAGGATGTTCGGTTGTTATCTGAGCAACTTCGCACGGACTGTTTCTATGCTACTGAAGCTTGAACATCAAGCTGATAAGGACTTTTGAAGATTCCAAAATACATTGAAGACGTTTCACCACAACCAGCATGATTCTCATTGAGTAGGTTTACAGGCAAAGGTGGCTCTTTGGAGAACCTGCTTATGCCAAAAAAATCATTAGATGGTGGTGATGATGATCCTTAAGCAAGGGTGCAAGAATTGCTTCTTTGAGGATAACCAGTATCTTACTGTTCTCTGTATTACTGACAGTCATCTCAGCAGTAGGTTTTACTCCATCCATTAACTTTTCCCTGCCAAATAGGATATACTGAACCATAAACACCTGCAGTTTTTGGCAAGCAACACTGGCCAAAAACAGCCAGGTAAGATTATGCATGAAAAAGAGAGCTCTAACAGCTTTCAAACAGTTCCTGCTTTTAGGCACCATTCATCTTGGGACATTGTAGAAAGACCTAATGATGTGATCTAAGACAAATTCAAAACCATATAGATGAGAATCTCCAAGATCAAAGGGACTCAGGAGCAGCAGCATGATCAGTAACCCAATACCAGTCACTTCATAACCTCATTTTAGGTGTAGAGAAAAGAAGGATGCTACTAAGTCCAGTTTGATCTATTTCTTGTAACCTTTTCATGGACCCATTTGCAGTTGGTGGCAGATGATTAATTGGCCATAATCTCAACTTTCTAATCCTTTTAGTTCCAAAGTGTACTGCTGTTACCTTACATTTTGAAAAGAACCAAATATAATATCCTTTCAGGGGATTTCAAGGACAGAGGAAATTGGATGACAGTCCAGTTGACTAGATCTTTAAAATCTTTTACTGCCAACAGCATACCTAGCTGATAATAATGACTTTGGACTTACCTTTCATCCAGATGATCCCCAAAACATCTTGTCAACTCGTACTTCGTTTTACCAGGTGCAGAGCTGTAGCAGCTGTTTGGCAATGCACAGCAACTCCTTCAACAGTTGTGGATAGCGGTGTACTTAATTGGAAGTTGTGGGGTAGTTTATAAAATGCCTTGATTAAGACATATAGCTGCAGGCCCACGCTGCACAAAAGCACACCTCCTCAGCAAGAATTTAAGAAGGCATTTTGTCTGAAGCAAAATGGTATGATTGCAGGGTCAGCATAGTAGCAGTTTTAAATAGATGAAAAAGAGGCAACTTAATGAGGACAACCTCAGTTAGATTCATCTTTTGACAGTGTGCTACTTGGAGGGCTAGAAATAAATGAAGATTAAAATACCACTAAATGGGGGGGGTGGGAGGGGGAGGCTATGTGCGAATGTGTTTTTTCTTTTGCGGGTGTCATGTGGGCCAATTAGAAACCCCTTAAAAGTGTCTGTCAACTGAGTGGACAGAATTATGATTCCTGTTTTAAATACTATGAAGAGCTGCGGTTTTCCTATGCTTTGTTTTGGACATATTTGATAAACAAGACTGTTGTGAATGCTGCACCTGTGTGGTTTCACCTATGATTGCTGTGTAAGAAGCCAAAAAGGCAGCAGCGCAGCTTTCCAGTGCTTGGGACTTGTGTGTTTTAAAATATTGTTATGTCTGTAGCTGCATCCCTAATATGAGCTGGGAGCTGAACACTCCACCAGACATTAGGATCTGTGGTTGGGCAGCAGCCAGAGCGGCTTTGCTTTCAGCATCACCTGCGTTTTCCCATTTACCAGGTAGATGCCGTCACCTTCCCTGGGCAGGGCTTAAATAGCTTCTCTGAGGAGTTAAATGTTGTTAAGAACTTAATTTTCTATAGATGTTTGAAGAACTGACAAATACTTGAACCTCTCCAAACATTACTGCTGTCTGACTCAATACAAGACATTTTAAAGAACTAATTTCATTAAAAGCATATGAAAACTTCAGGGGGAAAAAAACAATTAAAAATATGCATGATCATATAAATTTATACTGACAGTCTAAGGCCTTTTTTTAAGGAAAAACATATGTGGGAAATGTAGCTCTAGGTCGTTTTGACAAAGTAAAGAAGCTGTCTGTGCTAAAATTGAAACTATGGAAGCCCTGGATGATTTATTGAAATGTTTTTATATGGCATTTCTTTTCCAGTAAGTGAAGTTTTCATGTCCATGGGAGAATGTAGCATGCAGGCATTTCCCTGCAAGAGGATTTGCATGTGCTTGTGTACGTGAGTGGCAGTGAGAGGGCAGGGATAAAATGCTGTACCCCATAGTGGTTTGACAGCTTCAGCTGTGTAACAACCTCCTGTGGTTATAGCTCCTTCCGACAGAGGTTGTTACATGGCATACTTTCTTCTTTTAAGAGTATTTTTTCCTCTATGCTATATAGGGAAGGAAGGTGGTGGTTACATCCTATATTTATTATTAAAATCTTAAATTTTAGTAATGAGGAGGTCTCAAAGTTCTTCCTGAATTAAGCCTAGCCTTGCAGCTTCACTACTTGGCGACAAGGCACAGCACGACCCCGCAGCCTGCAGAAATGCTTTCCACTCCAGTTCCAAGTACAGACAACATAAACATACTTCTTTTATTAATTGCATTTAAACTACTTCTGTTTGGGGGTGGTTTTGAACAAGTACTTAGGCATAGTTACCTGTTCATCTTGGAAACCGAATTTATTACTTTGCTTGGTAGGTTTAAGAAGAGGCGGAGGAGGAGGAGAGCTTTTCAGTATTCTCTGTCCTGTGCTTAGAATACACAATTAAGTAACAGTTCCCTGATTACTAGTGCTAACAGCCCGCATAGGTGTTTTCCCTTTCTCTGCTCGCAATGTAACACCTTTTTCTGCCTAGCAGAGGTTGAAAGGTTGCTAGAAACAGTTGTTTCCCTCCAGTTGTTGTGGAGGCTTGTGGTTAGGGTAACAAATGGAACACCTTTTCTATCGATACAACTCAGAACAATACCTGATACGGTTACACGAGCTGTTAACGCCTTTAAACCAGCACTCTAACATTAATAGTTCCTGGGTGTTTGACGGTGGTTAGAATTTAAGCTCACACCATGGCAGACCCTTAGTGCTGGTGGCTTACCTCAGTTGTGGTGGACCTCAGGAAGGGCGCAACAAAGGAAGGCGAGAGTGCAACTGCCTCAACTCTTCTTTATCAGTCCTGATAGGGCAGGAGTGAGTCTTTTCTGAAGAAAAGGTGACGCAGAAAATGAACACGGGCTGTGGTCAGGGGCTGCTTTGCAGGCCACTAATTGGACTGGACCTTTACATAGTTTTGACACCTACAGGAGGTATTTGAATGCAGAAATCGAGGAATGAATTCTAAGTCATCTGAGGTATAGCTTCTCACTCCTACAAAGAACGTGCTGTCTTGTGGTGGTTTACAGGTATTTTTCAAACACTTACATAATAAGTGCAACAGAGGACAAGCTGCTGGAGAATGGGGAGTGGTCAAATAGGTCTCATGAAGCCCTGCTGTACAAACCAACGTGAGCAATTGTAATACTTTCAGTATTGCAATAGTTTGGTAAACTGGAAGGAAATGGATTTTTGAATTGAATTTTCATAGTGAGGTCAAACCAAGACAGAAAACTGAAGTGCAAATGGATGCGCTTATACCGCCAGAAGTCAGGCAGCGGGTGCCTTTAGATGGATATTGATAACAAGTAAGAGACAATTTTAAGGGTGCTCTTCTCACTTAAACTGTCTGATGACCAATCTCCTATGATTTTATGAAGCAACTGTTGTAAGGCGTTTGTATGAATGCAAAATCTGTGTCGCCTCCTTATTATTGTGGCTGTTTAGCACATTGGATGTCATTCCAGATTACCAGTTGCATTTCAGTTGGGCTGGAAACAAATGCAGATCGGTAATACTATAATGCTATGTACCTTAAGGTTAAATGTCTGACAAGACAACTAGGGCTAATGGACTGTGACGTTTTTCAGGCCATAGGTCTGACAGTACTTGCTGTGTCAGGGGGAGATGTTTTCAATGATCTAACTCCATATTACAATATTTTTAAGACATTCTTTTCTCATGTGTGTGCTACAAGTTTTCTGCCTGCATCTGAATTCCGCAGCAGCAGCTGGCTGTAAAAGCATTTTCCAGGTTCTGAAGAGCTCTGAAACAGCACTGTTAGTGGTATTTGATTCAGTCCAGGATGTCCTGTTAGGTTTCTGTTTGGCATGTCACATCTTTAAAACAAGTCCTGTGGATAAAATGCCATGAACACAAACCCAGCTGGGACCAGATCTGCCCCTCTAACTTTCCTGAGCCATATCTCACTATACAGGTAGTGCTATTGGTAGGACTGGCTTAATGTAAGGATGACAAACCCAGACCAAGACTAAATTTACACTGCTGCACCAGATTAATTCTTGGATTTTTTTTTTAAAGTAAGGCACAGTTAAAACAGTATTTTGTATTAATAAGACTTGAACGACTAGACTGATAAATGGTAGTAACACCTGGATAGTTTCTAATCATGTTTAAATAATATCATACTGTGTTAAGAACTCATTAAAGAAATAGGTAAGAATTAGCCATTAGGGGCTGTTTAATAACAGATTGTTTCAACGTCCTCATCTTGGGCTTTTTCTAAATGTAGGACTTTAAGTGCTTAAAATGCTTCCTTTGGCTTCCCTTTATCTATTTTCCCTTGTCTTGTTTTCATTAATGCTTATACTTCTGATTATTATGAAATGTTTTCTTCTGTCCCCCACTAAATCGCTTGTAACGCATTAGTTACAAGCATTCTCTGCAGGTTTGTATTTTGTGACAGCCATCAAATAGTGTAAGACAGGAACTGGAAAAAAATACTGGGTTTGTTACTGCAATTTTCACCAAAGGGTTGGGTTTTTTATAGGTTGGATTATATTCTGTGTTCAGTCTCGTGCTACCCCTCTTGCAGCATAGATGTGTGTGTATCAGTGATGCAAAACTTCACCTCGCAAACTGACAGTGCGGTGACAGCTGAGGCTATCGACTCTGTGAAATGAACTCCAGCAGCGCTACAATGCTTCATGCGTTCCAAGTAAATCCTGAGAGAATATGAGCCCCTCACCAGCCAGATTTAACATGTAAATGCTGTTCTGCTTGATCATCAACGACCATGAAGTGTATAGTCGTGTTATGCCAAGATCCAGCGTTGCTACCGCTTTTTTTAACCTAAAACAACACTTATAAATCCTTCAGGGCGGGAAAGGGGGAAAAAATGTACATAGCCGAGGCTCAGGACAAGGAGGGACGCAAGCTGAGGGCGCTTAGGCTCGGCGTGTCGGCTATTTCAGAAGCGATGATCCTTATCACCCGCTCAGTTACGCGTGTGGCTACCGGGACACACACCGCAGCCCGGCCCCTCTGTTCCGCTCGCCTCTAACTCAGCCAACCCCGCGTAGCTGCGTGCTCGCTTTCCCGAGCGGGCAGGAACAGCCGCCCCGGGGCGGGGTACGGGGCCGTTCGCCCGCGAACGGCTTTGTCGAGCCCCGCGGACCGCAGCCGGGACCGCGCGGTGCCTCCCGTGCCCGCCGCCTCCCCGGGGCCGCGGCGGGCCCCCCCGCTGACAGCCGGCTGCTGCGGGCGCGGCGCTCCCGCAGAGCGAAAGGCCCCGGGGCGGGGGCAGGAGGGCGGCGGGCGGCGGCGAAGCGCGCGGCGGAGGCGGCGCCGCCGGGCCGGGCTCGCCCCGTGACTGGCCGCCCGTGCCGCCCCTCGACGCCGGCAGGGGAGGGCACGGAGCGAGCGGTGTAAACAAGGCGGGGGGCCGGGGCTGGCTTGATGTCAGCGGGTCACATGGAGCCTCATATGGGCCGAGGGATGGCGGCGCGGCGCGGCTCTCCGCTGGCAGGCGGCGGCGGCGGCTGCTGCTGAGGCGGCGGCGGTGGTGGTGGTGGTGGTGGTTCACGCCGAGGGCCCGGCCCATTCCGCCTCCCCTCCCCGCCTCCCTGCCCGCCGCGCTCCGCTCCCCGCCGCTTCGCCCCTGACAAATGATGTGTTTTGTGCTCGCCGCGATGAAAGGTAGGCGCAGCCCGCGGGAGCCGCCGCGCCGTGGGGAAGGGGGGAAGCCCGGGCCGGCTGGAGTCCCGGCGCTCCGCCGTCTCCCCTCTCCGTGCGCCGGTGCCACCGCTCGGCCCCGGGCGGCCTGCGGGAGTCCCAGCGACAGGGGCCGGCGCCGCCCGTGCTTGCTCCGCGAGCTGCCGCCCGTGCGGGTACCCGGCCGGGCGGCCCCTGCCGTAGGGGGAGGTTTCCAGGAGCTCTCGGAGGGACGGGGCTGCTCGGTCATTCCCGTGAGCGCCGGGCAGTGCCCGCGACCGCCGCCGCTACGCTGCCGCGGTGTTTCGGGGCAGGCAGCCGCGCCGGGCAGGGAGAGGAGCGGAGCGGTGACCCCGCGGAGCCGCTGCACTTCACGCTCTCCTATACAAGTTAGAGGGTAAGAGGGAACTTATCTGTCAACTCGGCTTTTCGGAGGGAGCGGTTGTGATTAACGTCGTTGGAGCCGCGTAAAGCGGAGACGAGCTGTCTCATCTCCCTGCAAACGCTCGTAGGAAATCCGTAGTGCAGAATCTGGCTCCGGTGAAGTGGAAAAGAACGTGCAGCTTCCTGTAGGTAACTGGCGGGGCTAAAATGCCGTTTTCAGAGAGACCTGATCGTTTTTAAAGGCTTTGGAATAGAATAAGAGTCAGAGCTCCTTAGTGCTTTTTCTTTTTTTTTTAAAAAAAAAGCTGAAGTTTTCTTTGCTTGTCGTCTGAGCCCTTAATGAGGAGCAATGTCAGACTGACGGCAGTCAAACGAAGTTTTTGATGAGAAATCAAAAGTTCAGAGGTATGTTTTCAGTCTGCCGTGTTTCCTAATAAACAGTCTTCCTAATAATACAGTCTTCCATGGTAGAAGTTTGTGTTGCAACATTTCTAAAGTCATGGTTGTGGGTTGTTTGGGTTTTCTTTTAATCTAAACCCAGTAACCGTCTTATTTGAATATAATATTTTTCATTATAATCTAAAGAGTATCACTGCTGATTTTGACTTTAATGCTCCGATGAAATACTGGATCTGCTCCCTTTGCCTACAAATCTATTAAAATGTTTTAAAGTTTTTCTTTTTTTTTTTTTGTTAATAAATAGTTACTTGGGAAGAGAAGGTTGAATCCTACATCAGCTAGAGACTTTCCTTTTTTTCAACTTAGCAAGAGCAGTAGCAATACACACCAAAAGCAGCGTAGTGTTTGAGGCATGGTAGTTTTTGATTACTAGGCTTTCTTTCTTTCTTGGAGAGAAGCCTATGTGAATAAAAAGAGAAGCACTATATTCATTAATCATTAGCCACGCTGAATGTATTTGGCAAGAAAATGTAGCTGGGTTGATTCAAATGCTTGCATCGGTAACAAAAGGAAATCCATTTTTTTAAGAGCAAACTACATGGATGTTTTAGCAGTCCCTTAGAATTGCACGGGTTTTCATGAGACAGTTTTTCAGCATATCCCTCACAACAAGCCTGTTAGAACCATGAAATCAAAGAAACATTTGTTTTTAAAAAGAAAAGAAGGAAAGTACACAAATTAAAAAAACCTCAGAGAATGTAATTGCCTTGCATGCTTCTGGACAGAGACTTGGGGTTGTGTCGTACAGAGCAGGCAGATGACTTTCAGCACGTTGGAAATATTTCTTTTTACTCTCTCGGGAGTTTCATTTAAGCCAATTTCCACACTGATGTAACATCTTGGCAGAGCCCAGCTCTTGGGTTTTAAAGTGTAATTCTTAATGGCTTTATTACAAAAATATTTAGGTCTTTGTACCTCTTACAGAATGCTTCTGTGGTACATTTCATTCATGTTTCATACAGTGTAGTTTTCTAGTGCGCTGCAAAACTTGGTCAGTTTCTTATAATTTCTCTAATTTGTTGGAGAGGGTTTAACTGGAGGAAATGTGTTGTCATTTGTCTGACCTCTGACTGCTGTGAAATAATAGATCCACAAGCCAATATTGTGATTTGAGAGAAGTAGACCAGTAGCATAGGGAATGTGATTTTATATAAGCTCCAAGGCACAAGGGAAAAATAGAAAACATGCAGATGAACTGAATATTGTGTTTATTCGTGGTGCTGTATTGGCAGCTTTTGGGGCTTTTGATCTTTTGCAGTTCTGACATTAAAGTGCAGAAAGTTATGATCTGCAGGAGAATGTGGGATGTTACAGATTTATGTATTAGATTTTTCTTTTTTAAGTGAAAAAGAGCAGCATTAATTTTTCTTCCCTTGCTGGTCAGGTAGTCCAAAGTGATACCACGTGAAATTAATTTGCAACTTGTTTCTCATGCAATGTAATGTTCTGGCAAATACGCTTTCTTTCGTTTTGGAAAGTCCTCAGACTTCCAGATTATATACAGGTTTGAATGACTGAGGATTCTGGTCAGCTGTTAGTACATCAGTAGCTGCACTAGTACAGCTAAAGCCCTGGAAAACAAACTAGTCCAGGGTGGTGGCTGAATGTGTCCTTAAGACAGGCAGTGTAGTAAGAAATGTACCTTTCTGGTTTTGATCTGAGCGTAAAGAGGGGCGTTTTCTACCTGTTTCTGTGAAAATAGGCAGTGGTTAAAATATCTTAGTTCCTCAGTAAGTATTTTGTAGATTGATGGGCTTTTAAGAATTATTTATCAACCATTGCGAGTCTGCGTAGAGCGTTCGGGAAGCCTTGCGTTCTCAGTTTATAACATATGCAGGCAAGTTAACCTGTCAGAGTGCCACTTGATGTGCTTCCCAGTAAAAGCGCTCAAAGAAAGCGGGTAATTTTGCCACTGTGTTTATTGGTACAGGTCTTATTCCTCTGCCTTCGCTGTCAGAAGCTTCAAGGTTAGCTTGAAGGAGAATAGTACGAAGAGCTATAAATTGGTGAGCATATTCTTTGCACTGGAGTAGAAACACAGATTCAGTTGCAGTATGCAACTGGAGGTGAAGCCCGGCACGGAGCGAGCTAGGTTCAGAAGTGTGGTGTTGTACCATCTTTTGGTACCTGCTGGGTAGTGAGACAGGGGTGAATCAGGCCGGGTGTTGGTGAGAGCTGAAGTACTTATCTTTTGTTATCAGAACCAGACAGAAGAGTTTGGTCTACTGATGAGTTTATAAAGTATGAAAATGAACATAGCAATTGATTTACTATTCTTCCTATTGACACTTCTAAACAGAAATTGGAGGGAAGGCAGGTGTAAGCGTTCTAGACTTTTTCTACCATGTGTATTTACTGTTAAGGTAGAATTCAAGCTACTAATCCTCACTTTTGCTGTGTGGACATCAAAGTTGAATTGGTTGCTGTTTTGTGGAGGATAGGGCAGAGCATAGAATTGGTTGTAACTTGATTGTGAGGGTAATTGTTTCACTTGGGTAGTCGATCATTGGAAGTGTAACTAGTTTTCCAACTGACGCTGTCTCCGAATGAAAAGTCAGTAATTTAAAATACCTTTTTAAGGAAATAGACCCTGTTAATTTCCTTATTGGTGCACATGATTTTTGGATCTTACTGTATTTCTTCTGCCTACCCAAGCTGCAGGTAAGCAGGATTTCTCTTGCTGCCTGGCTACAGCGCTGAAGGGAGCGTGCTTTACTTGCAGCGACCTCCACGCTCCGGACTTGGCAGAGCCAGGCTGCTCAGGGGCTGGCTGGCCAGGGATTTATGCAGTACTGCTTACTGCGGGTGAGCTTTGCTGAGGCTGTCAAGCCTGACCTTTTGACGTGTTTTTTGTCATGTGTCTTGGCACCAACCTGCCCACATGCTGGTAATTACTCTGTGTTTTTCACCAGTAAATAACTGCCTATGGAGAGATACCTTCCTATAGGTTTAAAAAACCCAGTCACTTCACAAATTGAAGTGTGTTTAAATTTGCCTTCACTGTGGTACATTGAAAGTTAAATCCAATTTAGCAAATACTTTAGTACAGAACTTCTGTTGACTGAATATGAACAGAATCTGGCCTCTGGAATTGCCAGCTGAGAGGCAGTTTTCTTGCTGCTTTCATTTTGTACAACTGATCTGAATGACTTACTTGTACCTAAGACATTTGTTGCATCACATTCACAGGATGAGATTGGTTTGAGGTTTATTGCTGAAATGTACTTTTCAGACCCTTTGAAAGACTCTGAAGATTTGCAAGTAAAAAAGGAGGAAATCTGTCTCTGTCTCACTCTGTGATAATCAAAAGCAGTTGCATGCTCCATACACCAGTTGGGGACACTCCTTTCAAGTCTGGAGAATCTGTATGTCCTGTTTAAGTCAGTGAAATATGTGGGTGCTGAACATTTCACTAGATCAAACTCTGAACTTAGGTTTCAGCTCTTGCCTAACTGAAATGGTGAGCCTGTTCCAACTGACTGGCAACACAACCTTAAAAATAATTCTTCTAGGATAATTCTGAATAATTGGGGCAAAACTGAAGTGGTCTGTGGACACCATGCAGGGACCTGTCTTTTTTTTTTTTTTTTAAAACCCCTGAAGGGATGAGGCTGGGTAGTTAGGCATTGCTGGTGTTTGGGGTGTGAGCTCTGTGCAAATATGAGGTGTTGTCATGTTTTATCCAGTGAGCTGGTGTGGGGGTTGAAGGGGAGGTGGCGGCCGGTTTAGCGTATGATGCAGGTTGATGGCCTGCAGCTTTGCAGTTTGGGTCTGCACTGGGGAGGTGAATGTTTGTATTGGCATTTATTGGGTTGGGGAGCAGTGTCTAGAGACATCCGTCAAGAACTGAGTCCTCTTTGTGTTGAGTACTTCCTCAACATGTATGAAAAAGTGATTTCTTTATTCATTCCCCATTAGAGAGAGCCTTGCGCGTTTGGTTTTGGGGTTTTTAAGGATGATATAGCATCATTTTTAACATTAAGAGGTTTTAAATCTTTCTTCCCTCTCAGTATGCTATAGAAACGATTGCTATCGTGTACTAATTACTGTCAGGGTTGTTAGTATTTCATCTTCACTACATAGCAGAATTCTCAATCAGTATATTTGTTTCTAAACTACACGTACTAAATCAAAACTGTCAAATCTTTATGTCTCTCCTGAGTAGATATATGCAACTTTGTCTGACTTTGCAGTATCTAGTATTAGAGGAAGTTGAGATGTAGCACATTGGGCTTTTTTCTTTGCATTCTCATGAGATAAGTTTTAGTAGCGTGCAAATAAACTGCATATGACAAGAATTAGTTATTACAGACTGTAATAACTAATGTTTCTCTTGAATCATTTGAGAGTTATTTTTTCTCATTTGCAATGAGAGATAAAACATTCACCTTTTTTGTGTGAGCTGTGATAGCTCTGGCGATAAAGCAAGCAGTTCTGTCGTTTTGCGATTTGCCTTTTCCTTGAGGACTGGTATCTAAGAGGTATGCTCGTAACTAATGGCACAGAAACTGTCTTCTAAACCTCCTGTTCCTTTCAGAAAATAGTTTTTCTGTTTCTTTCTTTGTTGTTTTTTGATTTGTGTTGGGGTTTTTTTTGCAATAAACATTAACAGAGGAGGGGAGGCTTCTGCCCTCGAAGTATAGCTATATTGTGAGAAAAGGGTGATTGATGCTCGGCAGTGCAGACCTCTCTGCTTGTTGAATGAAAAAGCACGCAGACTGAAAAGTTGAAGCAAAAAGCCTTTTTAGGGGATCTGGTGATGGACTTTCTTCTTCTGCTTCATAGTGTTTTAAAGGGAACCTTGCCTGAGGTTAACAAAGTCTTGAGTTTGCCCAGGTTTTTTTTTCACTTTTCTCACTAGAGGCATTTAGGCGAAGAAGTTCTGCAAAATATAGTTTGGCAAGCTTGATGCAGTCTCAAGCTGCTTCCCAGTTGCCTGCACCTTATGTTGAGAACACCAGGGAGTGACTCAGGGTGGCAGTGAGTCACGGGGTGTCGCGCTGTTCCCCTCTTCAGAGCGGGGGTTAGCTGCAACAGGGAGCTTGCTGACAGACTTGGAAAAGTCAATGTACTGGGGAGAGTCCCTTGCACTCCACACTGAGATTGTCTGCCTGCACAAGTTCCCACATACATTCCTGTTTTCATGGAAAAATATAACTAAATAAAAGTTGCATCCCTTTTCCTTTTCGGTGTCAGGAAAAGGTGAAGCCTTCATGCTGACAGGAGCAGATGGATATCAAGGAAAATCTGAGTCCATTAGAGCATCTCTCTTCCATCCTGCCGCCATTTGCTTTCTGCGAGTGCGCTGTCTGCCCAGATGCACAGAGCTGATGCCGCTGTTAGCCATGGAGCTTCAGCCTCTGAGATGGCTAGTGCTCCTTGGGCTCTTTCGCTGCAGCCCACTATGAATCTCTGACATTTAAAGCTGTCGTAAGTGCCAGAGGTCCATTCCAATCCCCCCCTCCCCGCTCCCCAAGAAGCCTGGAGGTTCCACAGCACTGTTGAAGGAGGGTAGCCTGCGCCCCTTGCAGTCACACATAGCCTGTTAATTCACTACTGTTTGTGAATGCAGCTGGGTGCAGTTCATGGCCAGCAGCACCCTTCAGCATCCAGCCTGGCTCCACTACACTTAAGCAGGGTCACGATTTCACTGCATTTTTTGTTTTCCTTCGGATGTGGTAGAGAGTGATGCAGGGCCCATAGCTTGTGGCTCTTCTGTTTGTGCCATTCATTCCAGCCTTTAGGCCTTTTGTCATGCTACATATGTAGCCATCTAGGCTAAAATCAATGTTGAGAGAGGTATAATCATCCCAGCTTTCATTTTAAGAGCATTTATCTCAAAGCTTAATTAAAGCTACTTGGATGTAAATAAGTCTAACCTCTTCACTTGTGAACAATGCAAATAGAATAGTCAGCATACTTATAGGGTATCAGCCATGTAATTATTGTGTAATGCTTGTGTTCTTTGAAATACTGTGCCATTTATTGCCATTGAATCCTGGGACAAGGTGCTTCATAAAACCAACTGCATGACTCTTTATTTATGCACTTTAGAAAAAGTTGATCGTTCTCAAGCGAGGGGATGGAAAAATGACACTAAATCTTTATGTAGATAGATGGGCTGGGGCAAAAGGGTCGTCAGTGTGTTCTTTCAAACTGAAGTGACCACAAACTGGAGTTTTGTCTGGCTGACAGAGTACCATGTGTCGTGTTCCTGCATGGCAGGATTGCTTTTCTCTGTCTCTGGGTGGTGCTTGTCAGAGGGCCTGTGGCCAGGCACAGTGTGGTTGGGCCTCCTGCTCCCACCTAGTTTGTAAAGAAGGCTTTCTGTGCTGTTGACTAATAATAAGGAAAAGGTCCTGTCACCATTTGCACACCCTGTCTTCTGCCATGTGCTGGTTGTGTAGTATTCTTGAGGTCGTAAAGACTGTTACTCTTGCTTGCAAATATTGAGACCTGATGTATTTGGTTCTGCTGGTACATCAACCTCTCTGCCCTGAGGCAAAGGGGGAGGCATCTGGGGCATTGAGGTCTTCTATATACCAAGTTATATAAGTGAGGTGAAGTGGTATTCTGAACTGCTTTAGTTAAATTATCTTAAAAAGCTGGGTGGTGTACGTGTGAAATGCAGTTGAAAGCCTCGTTTGTCTCAGCTGACTTTTATTTTGGACAGAGTTGTCTTAGTGTTAAATAGTAATTTCAGAATCAGAACAGTGAGAACAGGACTGTATGTAGGGCCTCAGGTTTTCAGTCTCCACTGCAGTTTGAAACGGCATACCGCTGTGATCAGGCATGTGTTTGTGGTACTGGATCTTTACCTCTTTCTCCAAAACACCAGGAGAGTTGGGATTGGCGTAGCACTTTTCTCCCTTCATCCAAGAGTCGCGTGCGGCTTAAGACCTAGTACGATTTGCATGATCCAATTAGAAATCAGGTTCTCGTTGCGTATGGTGCTTCAGTTCACACCTCTTGTGAGACTGACAGGGGTCTTTGGCATCGATACTGTGCCATGGGTTAAGCTTGCCTAAAATTTACATATGCAGGTATTTACCTGGCTCTTAATTGTGAGTAGAGAAGCACACTCTCATCCAGCATCCTCTACTTGGACCTGTGCCTAATGGGACATGATTGGAAGGGTTGTTTATCATCTCAAAAAGAGGTTCAGGTCTCTCTGAGCCCCAGGTCCTCTTTGCCTGCAGCCCTTAGTCAGGTAGAATGTAGAAAGCCAGTAAACAGTGATCCCCGGTCATCAGGAAGTTTGGAGCTTCTTTTCTGTACATAGACATTTGCATGCTTTACTTCTAGCTTATATTTGAATGGTATAAATTGCTCTGCTCGTTGACAGGAGCAGCAGTAGCTCCTGTCTTCTTGTATCAAGTATAATGTTACTCGTAATGGATGCATTTTTCCATTCAGCTAAATTAATTAGCTCATCTTTGTGTTTGATTTGGCAGAGTAGTTATTGTGGGAAAATACACATTTTTCTAGTAAATGTATAGTGATTGCTTGAAGCTCAATTTGGGAATTAATAAACTCATCTTTTGCAGAGCAGAAAACTGCTTCTTGTAGATTGCCACTGTTTTTCCCCCTCCTTGGACTAGTTCTTTCTAGTTTCTGTAGAAATGTTTGCATGCTGGGCGTGATATTACTAATCAGTTTGGGAGAATATAAATGCAAGTGAAGGTACCATTTGGTACGAGTCCTCATACATCAGCTGGAGCACTCTAGGGTTTGGGAGGTGCCTTCGCAGCTATTGCTGCAGGGTCATGCTCCACCACGCACAGAGGGGCAGATTGTTAGCGATCGTCTGGAGTACCTGAGCTTGTGCTCAGCGTTGTTTTCCTTCAAAAGGATGCTCCCTCCAATTGTTAGCTTGATAGAGATGTATTGTGTTAAGCTTTGGGTAGTTTTTCTTGTACTGTGGGTGCGTTATTGAATTAAAAGAAGTATTTGCTTAAAATATGAGTGCATAAAGATGTTTATAACTGCTGGATAAGTTCTTGTATCAACAGATAATAAAAAAAACCAGACAGGATAATTAAAGAGCCAGTGATGTTTCATTTTAGAAACCTCATATACATAGGCGCCTCTTAAATGGCTGAGGAAAACAGGCGCAGAGAGTTCCTCCCGCCTCAGATGCTCCCCAGTGATAGCAGAAAGAGCAGCAGTGGTTGGCAGCACCTCTGGCAGCCAGCAGCTTGGAAAGGCATGGGGCTGGAGCAGGGCCCGGGGAAGCAGCTAAATAAAGCACTTGATTTTCCTATTGTTCTCTCCAAGGAGGATCCAAGTCCTCTGTCCTGCCTCCTGCAAGGGATGCTTGGTTGGAAACTCTGTGTGAAATCTCTCAGTTACACGAGCAATATTTCAGCCTTGTGTTTTTCTGGTGGATTATTTTACTGCACATCACAGAGTCTGGGTTGAGCGCTGAGAACAAATTTTGCCTGCACCTGAAAAGGCCCTGGAAATGTGATGTTTCCAGCATTGCTGTGGCTGGCTCTGGTTAATCAGATTTCTTCAAAATCCACTGGTACGTCTGGGAATAACTCGGCAGTTCCCAGCCAGAAAGGTGGAGTGCAGCACCTGGCTGCCTGGCCTGGCTGGCGCTGGAGTGCTCCCTGCTTTGCACGCACCTACCTCTTCACATGCACTCTTCATTACTGAGCTGCTAGATGTTTTTGGAAAAGAGGAATCCATGCCTGTGACAAATTTGTTTCATTTTAGATTCTCTTTTCTATATTTCTAAAAAGGACTAAGCTATGATATGGTTTCCTTGCTTGAAAATGTTCAGAGTCTAGCATTTCTCCAGCCACTACACTGACAATGAAGCTTTAAACTATCTGGGTTGGAGAGCGGCATCAATAGCAGTACTGATTTTGTTGTGGAAACCTAGAGCTCAGTGTGGGGAAACGCTCCCTCCTTGTTTCCACGTTTCGAAAATATTCCAATTTTCTTCTGACGTTTTCCCTCTCAACCACAGTGTTTATGCTTAAAGGAGGGGAAAACAGCCAAACATAAAGGTCACTCTTAAAGCAGAGACCTTTTGAATGGCAAAATCTCACTCCAAAGAACTTCTGCTCTTTGGATTGATTTAAAAGCCCTCACGAAAGTGCTTTAGAATGGAAACCCTTTTGTATCTCGCACTGGCACCTCTAGCTTGTACTGGTGGTAAATTTGCACTTTATGTTACTCCTGCCAGTATTGATTAGTGTTTTGTCACAGAAGTAACTAACTTTGTAATTTAATTTGTTGCCTGAGTATTGTCGGTCTAAAATTTTATGTATACCCTCTGCAATATAAAAAAAAAGTACTGCAGTGACTACCTCTGGCTCTGGAAGCCCCTGACCTGAGAAGTGCAGGAGACTGGCTGAGGAGCCGGAGAGGTACCACTATGGGCTTGCCTTGGCTTCACATCATTCCCTGTGCAACTGCATCTCATCACTGCTAGAGTCCAGGCACTGGCCTGAATTATCTAACAGAAACTGAGGAAGTGCATAGTTGACTAGGTAATGATCCTTTATGTTAAATATGTTCAGCTATATTAGCTAATGCTTCTATTAATTTGTAATACTTGAAAAACCTGATCAGATCTTGTTTTTTCACCAAGCTATCATTCCAGATGAGTAGCACAGTTCTTGTGGAAATTCTGAAAACAAGTTATGAAGAAAACTGACTCATAAAGCAACTGCCTCTTGGAATTTGCATGTTTAGAAGGGAAAATGACTGGCAGTTCCTCTTGTAAGCACGCTAGTTGCAATAAAGTATAAAAGTTCAACATCAAAGAGATCACTGCTAAGTCTGTGGCATATTTGTACATCAAAGAACAAATACAGGACAAAAGGAAATGTATAGAGATACAGTTCAGCCTTGCAGACAGGTCCCGGTGGAATGCTAGAGAGCACCGCTTTCATAATGCAGAAATTATCTCTGGCACATCTTCATTTCTGATTTGGGGAATAGGTGGGATTACAAATTAAAAGCAGTGTCTATGAATCGAAGTCAGCCTTGTCGATACACTAGGTAAGAGCGTCTGAGCTTATGTGATGTCAACAGTGCTGTTTCTGTGTAGTGTGACTCAAGTGTATAAACATGGGTGAAGTGTATAAACAGGGGTGACAGATAGGAAGTACGTGTGTAATGCTGCCGTTTCACTGGGCGGGGGAGGATGGGCAAAAGGTACATAAAAGGCGTAAATGAAAACTGAATGTCTACTCTTACATTGTTTTTGTTGGGTTTTTTTTAATATTTTTTTTCTTTTATCCCTTCTTATGCCTGTGGTTAAATAGTGTGTCATGTAGCCCAGCGAGCTTGTGGAGTCTCCATTCTTAGAGAGATTCGAGCCTCGACTGGAGGCACACTTTGACTGGACACAACCCTGCGCTGTAGTTGACCCTGCTTTGAGCAGAGAGGGCACCAAGCAAATCTCCAGGGGTGCTTTCTAACATCAGCTCTTCCATGATGCTGTGAGAAGAACACTTATAGTAGCTGTCTGGTGTTAGTTATGACCCTTGCAAAGACAAGACACAAGCTTGCCAAAAACGTGGCCACCTCCAACACAACAAAAGCCCAACAAGCCAATTTATTTATTTATTTATTTGGCCTTTTCTGTAGCTTGTTGTCATTTTGGTGGTGGCTTTTTGGTTTGGGTTTTTTTTAAATCCTTAATTTATCCTTAGATTAATGATAAAGTTTGTGGATTTCTGCCTTAACTAAAGAAAAGTAGTCTTTGGTATCTAGAGTACATATCTGCTGTCAGAACAGGCAGGGCATGAGAAATTGATCACAGAAAACTGTTGGACTTCATGTTGAAGGAAGTGAAGACTTTGCTATTCATTTGAATGTATCTGTTTTAATACTAAAATGTAAAGTAGGTCACATAAATTCTTCAGTTCCAGTCTTCTTCATTTGTATTTCTTTTCTATAAGTGCTGGCAGTTTATGTGGTGTATAAAAAATGTTAATCATGCAATCCAGACTGAATCCGAATTCTCCAAAGTTCAAGTGTGCTTGGATCAATGGTTTTAATACCATTTTCACCTTTTATGAAGACAGTATTGTCAGCAGACTCTTATTTCTTTTATTTCAGAACTAAAAATAGTTACCATCTCATGGAATCATTAAGAAAGACAAAGGGTTTCTGTTAAAACCCCTAGGGAAACCTGATTAGCCATACTACTGTATAATTAATTGATGTGCTACTACACTTAGAGTAGTGCATCACTAAACAGAAGTCAGAATGTAAGAAGCTAAGAACTTCTGGGAATTGTGTAAAGACATCAAGACCTCAAAATAACCATTGGGTGCCTGAGGTGTGGTGGAAGGATAGCAAGCTCTCAGCACAGGGGTTACTGGGAAGGCTCAGGCTTGTGCTTGGCACTTTCTTTTGCTCATGGAACAGCTGAAAACACCTTTGGTATCAACTGTTTGAAATATTCCCTACTATCTTCAAGTTGATGTTCTGGTAGTTCCCTGGGCTATATTCTTGTGTTTTTAGAACAGTGTCAGGACAAGTGTTGTTAAAGTGTTCCTGTCGTTAATGCTTTGCTTTAAGTATAGCTTGTTCTAATAATTAAGTTGTTTCTTGAGATATAAAATGGATCGCTGATATGTGCCATTGTTTGCCTTGTTTGCTTTGAGGCTGAGAAATAATTGTCAGTGAGTAGTCTGTAATTATCTCTTTGGACAAGTCAGAGTTGTCTTTAACATTACTGTAAAGAGCTGCAGTAGTTGTGTGTGTAGAGGTCTGGGGGAAGTGATGAATTGCAAATTAACTGTTGTGCTAGAGTTGTGTTTAAAACTTGTATCAAATCCTCTGCTGCTACCCCATTGCAGCAGCATTACCTGGAGAAAGAACTGCATCCTAGGACAGCACCTGTACCATGATGAGTCCCTGTGGCCAAGGAGGAGCTACAGGCATGAGCTGCTGGCATTTCAGAAACATTAGTTCTTGGTGATTTGAGGTTACAAGGAAAATAGGTTCATATTTTTCTGTTTAGAGAAAAATAGAACATAGCTGTTTTTAAGGAGGTGTATTTCTGTATGTTACCTCGCCCTGGTGATGGGGAGAAATGAGCTGTACTTGAGCTTTACTGGCTAAGGGGCTTTACTTGGATCTTGCAACATGCCTGAGTCTTCCTATTAGCATGGCTCCCTTGTGCACACAGGCACTGGAGAGTCGAGGATGCTCAGCACACTGAAATCAAGCCTTTGCTCAGGAAATTGTTATTATGGGTTGTAAATAGTGGCCTTTGCTCTCAAGTAAATGTGACTGCTGTGTGTGTGCCTTGCTATGAGGAATCAACAGCAGACATGTTTGTACTATGCTGTTAAAGGAAGGCGGAGGTTTCGTCACTCAAGTATGTCAAGTCCCAGCCTGCTAGCTGGCACAGAGTGTATTTGGGAGAGACAAGAGCTTTACATTTTAGAAAGACCAATCAAATGAATTCAATTTGTATGCCAAATTGAAGGAAGTTTTGAAACAAGAGTTTGTTTTTGAATAATAATTTTTTTAAAAATTGCTAACTCTTCAGAGACTGTTTTTTTCCCCTTTAAAATACCTGAACTGTCAAGTTACTAGCTCAGTATTTTCAGAGTGGGTGTATGTGCGTGCTGGGAGAGAGTTGCCAGCAACTTGTAAAAATCAAAATCCCCAAATGAAATCCTTCAATACCTTTATTTTTTTCTGTTCCTCCCTCCCCTCTCCCATGGAATTGAAGTGAAAAAAATCCTTAGGGAGGTGACAACAGAAAATAATCTGGGGTTGTGTAATTTAACTTCTTTTCTTGGACTGTTGCTGCATTATTAGAGATTTAGTAACTGTGCTAAGTGCAAATTTGGTATTAGCAGTGGGTGGGATCCCTTTACATGTGAACGAATATTCTGCATGTGCGACATCCACAGATGTCTGGCTTGTCTCCATAGGGCCTAAAGATCAAATCCGAGGAGCCTGTCCGACGCTGGCGTAAGGCACAGCAGGAGCACTGTGCTTTCCAAAGTATTTCTCAATTTGAATAAGGTTTCGTTAGCCGAGCGTATTTTCATTGGTGGAAGTTTTACAGTTTTTGAGGACTCTTATCTACTTCTAGTGTAAAAGCACCTTAATAATTGAAATTACATAGCATGACTTCAAATGTAATCACCAAATAGAATGTAGGAGAAGAATTACATTTAATTATAATTAATTCCAGTTTTCAGAAAATGCCTTCAAAGTTGTATTAAGCTGGATACCAAAATTGTTATCACTTTGGAAAATGTTCCAAGTCTCCAAACATCTCAGCAGTGTCTGTTTCACAAAGGACTACTTTGATCCAGCTATCTAAGAGATTTATCCAAGGAGACAAAACCCAGATTGCTTTCTGCTAATCTGGTGCTTTACAAACAAGATTTTAATTTTTATTCCCTTTACTTGTTTTTCCAAAATTCAGGCATATATACAATGGAATGGTTTCTTCCCGTAAATAATTAAGCCCATTGTAAACAATGTCAGTAGAAAGTAGTCTTGAGATGCATTTAGTTTTAAGTACCTACTCATTTTTTCCTTTTGAAAACAATGTCATGTCCCAAGCAGTTTGAGTGCTCATAAATCATCTTAGTAGAATGGGAGAAATTATTCCAAAACTGTTCTCTCTTAGGCTTTTACTTTTCTTCTCAAACGTAGTTTGTTGTCCCAAAGACAATCTCAAGGAACAAGTTGTCCTTTAGCTTGATTCATAGGGAGCAGCTGTAAAGTTAGTGTAGCAGGTCCTGTTTGTCTTCCTCTTCCCCTTAATGGAGCTGCTTGTGCCCGTCAAATATGCAAGTGATTCCTGTCACTGAATGCAGGCAGGTTGAGCTGCCCCTGTGTGATACCTTTCCAATAATGTTGTGGAAGAACTCTTCCCGCCTTTAATGTGGACCAGTAAGGAAATTAAATCACTCGGTGAAGCTGTGCTTATTACTGCTGCTCAAAATTATATCTATCCTTTTCATGATGAGATCAGGTATTTGAACAACCTAATCAAAGAGGATTTAGCATGGCCTGGAAGAATAAAAGGTATTCCATCCCCAAAAAAGTTGAGTGCAAATACTGCTGTGTTTTCAGGGAAAATAGCATATAGTAATACAGCACAAGACGAAACCAGACTGTATTCTTAAAGAGAAAGTACCTGTAGCACCTAAGGAATGAAGAGAAGCGTGTACTTGTTTACGTGTCCGCTAATGTCATCTCAGTAGTTCCAAGTACATTGACCACCTGAATTAAAGAAGCCATCTAAATATTTTAAAGCATTCTTTAAAACTGGTTTTAGTGTCAGAGAGGGTAAATTAATTTGTTTATACAATTTATCAGACGTTGCTAAATGTGTTCTGGATGTTGTTAGTTATTGAGTAGCCAACAGTTAGTCTGGCAATTTATTAAATCTCAGGACATGTCATAAATAGGTCTAGATGAGAAAAATAGTCTCCAGTTTAGATGGGGGGAATCCAGTCTGATGCCCTGGACCTGATGTCCTGCCACCATCAAAGTGGGGCTGTGCCAGACAGTCGTGTGCTGTGAGTGTGTTGGTGAAGCTTCACCCTGCCTTCTACAAAAGCCAGGAGAAGAGTGAGCACTATGGCAGGGGTTGAAAGGATCAGAGTGGGCTGGAATCCACCCAAAGCAGTGGGTGCCGGACACATCACTGACTGCTCCTTAGACTCCTGAGCAGCCTGTAACTGCCAGAGTTACGCCTTTCATGTCCCTTCCAAACAATCTGACGTTAAGCTGGTACAGGGCTTAAACCTGTCAAAAGTTAGACCCGTAATAGCTGCCTGCTCACACCTGGTCACCTGAGCTGGGGCTCTCTCTGCTGCTGTGCAGACATTACCTCGACCCCTGTGTTCCCTGTGCAAGGCCCAGCTAGTGCACCTCCTTCCCATAGACACTGCCAGGGAAGAGCAGCTCCTGACCACTGTCTTGGCTGCAGAGCTCTCCTTTCCTCTGCCAGGAAAAGGGAACTTTGCACTTTGGTGTTTAGATGAAGGTAATGTTCTGATTACTGGATTCAGGAAGCTATCCATGGTTTCCTCACGACACAGAAGAGCATCTCAGAATAACATTAGCAAGAGGTAAATCTGTTTAAATTCTCACGTCTCTCTATCTTCATTTCTTTCTTCCTGAGTGCATTAAACAAATCTTCATCTAGGTTTTTTTAATGAAAACATTTTTTTTCTGTAGTGAATCTGTCAGACAAAGTAAATTGACGCGTCATGTAATGGCTTTGTGGTTCGCAGGTTGTTTTCCTTGTTATAAGTTGATGCAGAAAGTGTATTTTGATGCTGTTACACCATGATGGATGAAACAACTGCACTGACTTTTATCCAGGAGAGGGAAACGAGTTGTTTTCTTTCAAGGGCTGTAGATCAATTGGTGTCTTACAGAAGTAATACCATGAAAGTGGGGGAGAACTCTTCTTTGATACTCCAGTCTTTCTCTTGCGATTGGTACAATAATGGGCTTTTGAATTAAAGGTTTGTTAAAGCTTGTATCTATTTCAGGGTATTGACAGCTGAAGCAGACTCGCTGAGCCAACACTTATATGTTTATCCAAGCCTGTTAAAATCGGAATTTATGTTGACTGTACTAATGTCTAAGCTTTAATACCACTTTTATATAGAAGGCTGCTATTTGAATTTTCTTTACAATATGCCTTTGAGTTATGATTTGTAACTGGATTCATATAAATAAATGCTTTCAGCCAAATGCTGTTGAACTAATTCCATTTTCAAGTCATTAATTATATTTAGCTCATTGAAAAAAGGAGAGGGGAAGGCATGTACTAACCCTATATAAAAGTGACAGCAGAATTGTTCTGTGAAAAGGCTTTTGGGCCTCTTAAGCTAGGAGGAGTGAGTAGTTTGCTGGGTTGCTGGTTATGTTTGCAATGAAAGAAGTGTTAACAGAAGCTAGATAATGCATTGCTATGCTGCAAAGACAACTCATTTGGAACAGGCATTAATACACTTAGCGCTTTTTGCTTTTATCACGTTAAGGTCTTTGGCTTGGAAGTGAGATCTGGCTATGCAGTGAGCCTACTCGTGCAGGAAAAAAACACCCTTTTTTTTGATAGTAAATCCATTAACTCTTGTCAGATTGGTAAAATTTCAAGGTAAATTTCTTCAGATGTATGTTCAAATGAATAATCGGTTTGCTACATTCAGACAACTTAATGTAAGAGGAAGAAGTTACAGCTTTCATGTCTTGTAATACACATATTGTGTGAAGCTTACGATAAAGTGCTAACCTATCAGCAAAATTAAAATCTAGATGCAACCAAAACACAGCGGATTTTGCTGCAGTCTTTGTGAGCCTTCTCCTTACACTTTATTAATAGGATTCCTTTTTGTCTTTTCAGGAGTTTTAGAGAGAGAATAACGAACCTAAGCATTGCCGATTGCAGTTTCCCAAAGACAGATTGGGAAAGAAGTAGTGTATATATTTTTAGACTAAAGTGTGGTACTTCTGCCATTTCCATCTTTATCTTTCCATTTTGCCTGTTCCTTTTGGGTGGATGTAGGAACATTCCTGCTTGGAATTCACATTGCCCTGGGATTGCACAGGCTGCACACAGTACTGTCATCTTGCTGAAGTGCTGTGTAATTGCCTGATCCTCTTTCCTTTGCTGTCTAGTTTCGCGTTCCTTTCATTTCGTTACTTTCATTTCTTCTCCTTCATGTTAACGTTCTTCATCTCTAATTCACTTTCTTGTGTTCTTTCACCCTCTTTTGAAAGCAAACTGCCAGTGCCTTATTTAATCTCTTTATCAGTGTAGCGAGGAGTAACAACACAACTATACGTTTTAGGCCCTTTATAGCCAGCTGTTTCAGATCATCATGAGAGAATGAAAGACAGAGCCCTCTAGGACACCCCTGTGCTTTACCTTTCTAACGCTGCATGCTCAATTCTTCAAGAGATCTTTGTTCCTTCAGTAGCCTTCTGGAATAGTTCCAAGCACACCAGAGGGTCCTGTCAGCTGGAAGAAACCATCTCTCCAGATGGGCTTTAATTGTCTTTCCATCTCCCCAAATTAACATCTGGTCTCTAAAGCCATGCTCCTTGCTCCCAACCCCCAAACCATTTCTCCTTTATAACCACCTTTAGGCCACCTGTGTCAGGGGCACCAGCAGGCACTCATTGGCACACTCAGGAAATTTAATTTGCTCCTGCTTGTTGTTTTACTTGGAGACAAACTCCGGCTCTCAGATCCCCAGTGTTTGAGGAGAGAGCTGTGGAATTACCATGCCAAGCTGCTGCAGCATCTGAAACTTCTCATTTTGTGTCATGAGCTCCCTAAACACCTACAACTGTTCTGGTTATCAGCGTGATTTATAATGAATCAACCACAGGCTAGATTTTTAGGAAAAGGTGTCAGTGAAACCTCTGCCTTGCTTGTAGATTGCCTAGTAAATGAGTTTATTAAAATGACCTACTATGGAGCAAGAAAGCTTTATGGAATTTCTCCTAACAAGTTGTTTTACTAAACACAGCAGTTGTGTATATGAGGTATACAAAACCAGAATTGCAGTAAAGTGAGAAACAGATGGATAGAGCTGGTTCTTAGATATGATTTCAAAGTATTCCTGGCGGTTTTACTTATGGGTATGGCTTGGCAAGACATTGTGATCCCATGCATCTAACCCATGGCTGATCTAGCTTTTGAAACAAAGGAATGCCCACACTCAGGTATTGCCTGGGGGTAATACCAGGGAAGGTGTATCCTGCAAACTATGCCATTCCTTTGTGCTTTCTTGCCCTTCGAACAGCTCCATCCTTTCTCTCCATTGCGGAACTGCCCTGTGAAATGCATACACCACCAGGCAGTTCTTATTTAGCTGTCGTGTCTCTCATGATTCAAAGCTATATCAGAAGTCAAAGTGTGAATATAGCTTCTCTTTCAATGCTAATTAAAGCTAAGAGGAGCATCTGCTTGTACAGTGATTGCACTATATGGAAATATGTTTCTTTGTCACTAGCTGGTATGTGAAACCCAAGCGAGCGGCTTACAGAAACCTGTCACTGGTTTTTTGTGTGCTTGATCACTGCTTCCTCAGAGCTTCACTGCTAATCAGGCAAATGTTTCAGTTCAAACAGTTCTTTGGCCTCTCTTTCCTTCCTTCCCTTTCTCTGTTTCCAAAAGACCTTGGACAAGAGCTTTGCTGTGAACTCTTGAAGCATTTTGCTACCTGAGAGAGTGAGTTAACTAGTTTTGTATTGGCATCTTGCTTTAGAGCAGTGTGGTGATTATGGAGTGCTTCTGTCTGTTGTCTTTCACCCACTGAAATGACCAAAGATAAACTAGAGACAGAACAGCTCAAATGTACTGGTTAAAAATGTTATGACTTTATGTCCGTATGCATGCTTGCTCCTTTCTTGTTTTGTACTTTTTTTTTATTAAATACCTGAGGGTTGGCAATGCTGTGAAGTAGAAGGATGAAACATAAATTTTAATTGTGGTAGGAATATTGTCTAGAATCTCATCCTTGTTTTACTTGAAAATAATACTCGATTGTCTTGGCCATGCTGGAACAAAGACAAGACCTAAGGGATGTGTATTTGTTTGACTGCAACTTTATTAACACGTTTGGGATCAGCGCCAAGCAATAAATCATATAGTGTGAGTCACGGCTTCTTCCTTGATCATTCCTACCCTTCTGGGAGAGCTGCAGTCTGCCTTGCCCCTCCCAGCCTGGCACCCTCCTATGGCAGGGCCACCATGGCGTTTGTGTGTATTAGGGCTAGGTGGAGGTTGGGGAAAGGGGAGGGTCATCTCCCCACTGCACCAGATGGCAGGAGCCCCCACTGCTGTCATAGCTTTCTCAGATAACTGCTGCTGGCCTCATGCAGTTCACTTTTCCTCACTGGCCATGTGAAAAACCGTGGGAATGTATTTAAGACAGTACAGCCTAGGAGTGGCAAGCCCTGTACCTTCCCACTGCTCTTCCTGGGCAACACCTAATTTCAGAGGATTGCTGGTATCAGATAAGGGGCTAGTAATCCTTTGTTTGCATACGCTCCATTAAACTGCTCTCCTCAGTTTTGGGAAGACTTTTTAAATTTTAAGGGCAACGATGAAAATTACAGCCCAATGTGGTAATGCTTGTTTTTCAACTCTCGCTCGGGCAGGCACACGGGTAAGAGATCTGTCTGCCCTGTTATTCTGGATGATGACTGTAGCTTCTGTCTGGAATAGCTGTTAGGCTCTTTTCTGCCACCTCCACTTGCAATGTGAAGGTGTATTGGTCCAAAACTCCCCATCGTTAAGCTCTCCAAGACAAGTGCAAAATAGCTGCGTGGTGCCACCAGGTTAGTATCGTCGCCTTACTGGGAGGATTCAGAGCTGCACTGGCACTAGCAAAATGCTACTTTAGTGTCTATTCCAAAATTGGATAGCCTAATGTATCAATGGGGTGTCTAGGTTGTTACAGCAAGGAGTGCTCCTTCCCACCCTGACATTGTAACAGAGTAACTTCCCTTCTTTTTGTGTGGAGGTGCTAAACTAGGCTTGATGGCACTAAGATGTAGGCGGGCTGCAACTCCACTGAAGCATAGTGACGGCCAAATCCCAGCTGTAGGACTGTGAAGGAATGAGGAAGCGCTGGGCATGTCTTCGCTCTGTATTGTCTAGTCTGGGAGGGAGGAGGCAAGGAGCAGACAGGCCCTCCTCCCTCACTTGGCACTCTGCACACCGTGGATTCAACAAATGATTTAGAACAGTACTGGTGTTGATTAGCTGGTCATTAAATGATAGGCTCTGTATTTAAAGCAAACTTTAAAATTTTTGTGCATGCTGATTTGGAATGTCATTAATGTTGCAACAGAGCTTTTGATGGATTAATTACATCACTTAAGCAAATAAAAGACCAAGAAAGGTGAAATTCACCTGAGCTTCCATTGGGAAACTCAAGAATGATAGTTTGTACCTGTTTTCTAAGGATTGTTGTCAGCTGCATCTACTACCCAGATATTTGCCTTACAGTGAGACAGTAACATCATTACATTTTGAATGAAGCAAGTGAATTCACTGGTGCGCAGCAGCGGTGACAAATCCATTTTCTAGTATGGGATTATGGTCTTAAAATCAAAGGCAGAAATTATTATTTAGTTCCTGTAATCAGTAAGCTGCTGTGTTTCAAAGAAAACTGGAAATATTTGCTATGTGGGCTAGGCAGTGACTTAGGACTGAAGTTCAGATGTTGTTTCAGCTCCCACTTGTACAGTCGCTTCTCAGTGGCTCCTGGAAACCACAGTTGCAGAATTAGTAAAAAACTTTATCTTGTTTCTGTCTTTCAGCATTGAATGTTTGAATTGGAGATGAGCTTAAAAGGTTTGATGCTTTTAGGCAAAGTGAATCGTGATAGTAAGGACTATAGATCAGTCAAGTCATACCCCATACCATTTAAAGAAAAGGTCGGGGGGAGAGCTAAGATTTGTGGTTTAGTGGCTGCTCTCTTTAGTGTTTTGTCACTGCGGGCAGAACAAGGATTAGTAATGTTCTGTCCTCTGCCTAGTTTCTGGCCATCCTGCTCTGAAAGCTGTGTTCTGCTTATTTCCTACTTGAATTTTGTCCTTAGATATTGTGTATGAAAGCTAGAAAATGAAGTTGTTTGTGGTCTAAGTACAAGCTAGGTACTAGGCACTGTATGAACACAGGAAGAATGTATTGTCAACCCCGTGGAACTTACACTTGAAAATATATGTTCATCAACATGGCTTTTGTAGCACTGTCTGCATTCTCCAGCAACTTGTAAACTAAGGTTTGTGGAAAACAGGGTGTCAAATGGCAGACTCTTTGTTCCAAAATTACCAACTGTTTCAGAATTCCTCTGGTAAAATTTTGTCAAGATAACACTTATAAATTGTGCTGAAAACTGGTGGTGGCATTTCATTCCAAATGAAACTAAATGTAGGAGATGCCCCACGTTGTATGAGATCCTTACAAGACATTACTAAGTAGTACACATTCTTAAAAAATAACTTTATGGAATTTGGTAAACTTGGTTTTCTGGAATTCTATGCAGATGCTATCTTCACTTCTGGAACGCACTCTTTGCCTGGGCCAGGGCTGCCAGACAGAGCCCTCTGACAATCTCTTTATCTATAGGGTTGTCTATAGTGTTAATTAGTGAACTCTTTGAAAACCGGCTTCCACAAGTTAATTTATACATAAAACATCACTGAGGGATTTGTTTTACCTGTTTCACAAGTAGGGGACTGAAGTATAGCTTCAGAGAGTTGGCTTGGGCCACACAAGAAGCCTGTGTCATAGCCAGGAATCAACAGATTCACATTTCATTGCCTAACCGCAAGACTTCAGAAAATAAAAAGTTGAACAAAAGCAGATGCAACACTGAGAGTTTGAGTCTTGGGTACAATTTACAGGGTACTTAACTCGCTGCCCATAAAGCTGGAAGGATCTGCTTTGGAAGGCCAGTAATGCTTATGCATTCCTAGCAATTTAATTGCAAGCTCTCAGACTGGCTGCGGAGATCTCAGCCTGCCGTGAATTTCACTGGCCATAGTGCAGATCCAGAGCACAGGATGTTTGCTTCCTACTGGCACTCTTTTTTTCTTTTTTTTTTTCTGTTTTTAACACACTGACAAACCTTCATAATAATGGTTATCAAGGGCCAAAGACCTATTCCCAGAGGACTGAGGAAAGGGAAATACAGTTTTACCCCTTTCCAGGGACTCTTAGGGTGGTCAGCCTGATGTTTCAAAAATCATGAGTTAAAATCTTGAGTTGGTATTTGAACTTGAAAGCTTTCCTTGGTGGATTCTTGTTTTCCTTATGTGATTGTGTTTGCTTTTTGAATATGTGCTCTCTCACCTCGCAAGGATGTAATAAGCTCTTGAGACATACTAAGTTTAGCAAGACCTGAAACACTATTCACCTGTTTACGTGACTTCTGTTCTTGTTGATGTGTCCAAGCACAATACGGTATTTAATGGATCCTCACACACAGGAACAGTTTTACCACGTTTTACAGGTATAAACTGAATTACAAGGGGGATGTGTTCACCTCCATGAAGCTATTTAATCATTTAACTCCTGGCGCATTCATTGAGACCTACACATCTTACAGTATTTAGATGTGCACATAACCATGATGGTTACGTGACCTGCCCTGGCTCACACACACAATCCTTGTGACAGTACAGGGACTTCAAGTCAGATCTTCTCAGTCTCATAGTAGCCTGAGAGGAAGAAATGTTTCTTGTATTCCTCTGAAGGAGGCAGGAAAAATCAGGCTAGGAGGTAAGGATGGGTTTTAACTGTGGGTCAAACAAGGTGTTAGAACAACTTGTTTTTAGAATCGGGGTGTGTTTTCTGTCGCTTGGTGGCTCTATGCGCATAATAATGGCATTTTAAAAAGAAATGCCTTTGAGTATCACTGGTGTGTGTGGTTATACACAACCTCTGGGTGATGCTCCATCCTTTGTCATGTAGAAGGTGAGATTTGATTGTGATGTTACCTGCCACCCATATGGTTCTGTAAACTCCTCCTTCACCTGACCCCATTATTCTGATGCTGGAAGTAGTGTCATCTTTCAGTCATCATCCTATGATATATTATCATGCACTGTATCTCTTACTGTCAGAAATTTTGGGATTTGGGAATATGAGGAAGGAGAATGGGATACAGTCTACCCCTAAATGCTGTACAGCTAAATTAACACATTGGTTGACTATCCGTCTGCACTGCAATTATTTTTGCGTATACAGAGGACACCTCCCTGTAAAGTCCTTGTGACATAAGGTTTCTCACTTAAAAATAGGTCATAGCTTTTTAATTGTTCAGGTGTCCACCCATGAGGGAGCTACCAAGAGCTCTTTCAATTCCTTGCAATCGTAAGTAGCAGTTACTCTCATTTATCCTCTAAGGAAATAGTCCACCAAAAATAATACGTTGATTCCTTAGCCCCTCCCTGTCAGTAATCACTCCACTCCAGTAGCTGTGCACTGACTAGGCCCCAGCACCAGAGTGTCCAAGTACCTCAGTCGTTAATTTTCAGCTTACAACACTTTGGTGATGTAAGAAAGCATTGTCCTCATTTCACAGCTGAGGAATTGACACATCAAATTAGTGACTTGCTTAAAGTTTCGTGGCAATACTGGACATAGAAACCAATGACTTATTCATAGACTATTCTGTTTCTTGGAAAACCAACCCCGTGTTCCTTGTCCTTCTGCCTGCTACCCTCGATCTCTGGGTACCGATTTCACAGAGTAACAGTTTAGTACTGTGGGTATTTTAACCTCCTATAAGCTGGCATTGCCAAATAAATGCACCCCTCCCTCGTGCAAGCACAAGCAGCATCTCTGCAGTCACATGGGGAATTAAGTCAGGAAACTGATTCAGGTTAAAGTTAATCCCCCAAAGAACAGTTTCAACCTGAGTTGTTCCCTCATTTGGCTCTCGCGGTGGAGCTGTACAGGTGCCAGGAGAAGGGGGGAAGAGGGAGGGGAGGCCAGCTCCATTCAACGACTGGAGATTTCTGCTGGCTAAAATGCTTGTGGATTTGGGGGGGGAGGGGAGGGGTCGAGGCCTGTACTCTGCTTTCCCTGCTGGGCATGTAAACAAAATCAAAAGCCTAGCCGAAATCAGTTCTGGTTTCTTCCTTCTTTCGAGGGCAGATTGCAAGCTTTGAATGGTCCCCAGGTCTGTCAAGCCTGCCCAAAGCACGGTATCAGAGCAGCTGAGAAGTCTGGAGTACAAGGGAAGCTTTGGATACAGTGACATTTTAAACCTTCTCTGTGTGGCAAGTTTTTCTTGGGTGGCTGCTAGCATAAAAAAAATGCTTGACTCTGTATAAGCTTCTTCTCTTGGAACTGAAACTATTTCTGAGGAGTTGCAAACACAAGCAGAGTAGAGCACTATTACCAGGATAAGTACATTTATAAAGGGAATCACATAATTTAAGGGTTGCAGCTTCATGCCCCATCTCAACCTTATACCACTTTGGCCTACACGGAGCCTTTGCCTTTCTTGCCCTGAGTGGTTCTGTAAAAAACAAAATAAATTGGAATTGCAAGCATGTTATTTAGTCTTTAGATGGAGTATTATCCCCAGGAGCTTTCTGCTATGACTTCCACGTGAGAGCCATAAAAATGGGAAGAAGCCCCTGTTTTGCTAATGCCTCTCTCAGAAGTGATATTCGGCTACTTTCCAAATTGCTGTGCTGAGGTGTGCTTTCAGCTTTCAAAATGGAGTATGCCTTGACTCCTGCTGCGTCGTTTGAAGGACTGCATCATAGGAGAACCTCTACGTGTGGAAGGATGCTCTCATCCTGACTGCATCAGAAGTCCAGAAAACTTTAAGTGGAGAAATTGGCATGCTAATAACTTGGCTGTAGATGCCGAAGGCAGGAAGAAGGGTGCCGGTGCCATTTAAAAGGTGACTGAAAAGAGTTCTTGTACATAAAAATTGTTACAGAAAAGTTCTTTTCACCTGAACTGCCCCGTGACCCAGTGAAAATCTTTTTTTGCTGTCTTTGTGGCTGAACCCTGTCTGCCTACTTTTCTGCTTTTTCTTCTTCCGGCTGGAGCTTGAGGCCTCACTGGGAGCGTGCAAGGGTGTTGCAGGTGGTCCTCAGGGCCGTGAACTTCAGTTGCCACGGTCCCTGTTCCAACCTGACCATCTCAGAAGCTGCACAAGAAATGTGTGTGGGTTTGTTGTTGTCCGTTTCTTGTTTGGGTCTTGCTCAAAGGCTCAAGGTTGGGACATAAATCACTTTGGTTTTCCTCCTCCACTGAATACAGATCGTAACATTACAGCACAGGCACTTTGTGTAGTAGGAACCTAACGAAACCCAGATTTTAACATAGTCACTGGTTCCTTTGAAGGAGGCAGTGTTAGCAATTATGATCTAGACTAGACGTTGGTAAGAACTTACCAAATAATTACAGGCTTCCTAAAGTAGTATAGTATGAGTAATTGTAGGTTTAAAAATGTTATTATGAAGAGTAGTTTATACCGAAACTTCATCCTGCTCTTTGAAACCAGAATCTGTAACTCTCATCACGCCACAGCAAACGCTTGTCCTTCTCCACAGAAGAATGTAGACTTGCTTTATTGTACAGCAAATGTTCTGTGGTACATTATTTAAATTAGCATATAATAGAAACCTAATTGCCCACTAGGGCCCAAAGCTTTAGCTGGTGGAGATCAATGTGCTTCCACTGAAGTCAGTGTAGCAATGTTGATTTTCACCCCTTGAGGATCTGGCTCAGCAGCTTGTTTCTATTCCAGGCATTGTTAGAGGAGATAGTGTGTTTAGAATATTAAACCATGGCATTGTCAGAGATAGTCAACTCAATTTCTTTGCAAGTGAAGAGAAATAAAGCAGTGAAACCATTATTTTTATCTGAGGATTTCAATTTACATCGTCGATTATTCATATTGACTGATCTGGTACAACAGGGAAATCATGAGCGTGGGGTCATCTTGTTGTGGTTTTAATTTCCTACGTCTGTAGTTATCTAATCCTCTCAGTGTGAGCAAGCATGATTAGTATTTATTTCTATTCTGTGTGCCAGTGCCCTGGGCCAGGTTCTGTGCTAAATCCAAAGTGACTCTCCTACTTAATTGGCATTAACTTGTGCTGCAGTAATATAAATAAAAACTTCTATTTTCTATGTAAAGCACCTGCAACTCCCTAAACAGATGACTTCTACATGGATGTTCTGCCCTGATGTTAAGGCTTGTGATATATCTGTTTGTGTTTTTTATTCAGTTTGGAACTTTTTCTAGCGATGTTTTCCAAACAGCACTTGGGAAAGCACAGATTTGGAAAGAGTCTGGCTGCTTATTAACCACTGAGGCACTACCAGGAGCGTCGTTACCACTGGTTAATAAATTGCTACAGTAAGAACAGCTGGTTCGCTCTCTGGAGAGTCAGGTAGCAAAGCGAACAATAATTCTTCACTCTGTCAAATAGTTTTTACAATCATTTGGAATGCTTGCATCGAGGAGCTTATTTTACTTACGAATGCTCCATTCAGGAATAGGGAAATTTTAGGGTTGAGCTGAACCACCAGGTTGTCTTTGTAGAGTTTGTTTCCTCTGAAATTTCATTTTTCTCAGAAGACCTCTGGCTGCTCCCCTGCTTATCTCTGCTTCCATTTAGGTAGTCAAAGTTAGCCTGTTTCTGTTATTTCTTCCTAGCTTTTTTCAAACCTGCTTTACTGAGGAAGCACAAATCCAATATATTAATGAGTTGCCAGTGTCTACCTTTTGGGGTGATTTGGCCTTTAGAACCTAGCATTAACCATGGGAAGCAAGTTGGGTTTTTTCTTTTAATCTGTCCAATGCATTTAGCAAGAGTCAGCTCAATCATTTCACTCTGTAACCTCATATTCCTCCTCCTGTTCTACCCAGTGCATGTGTCCTGCCCAGCTCTGTGGGACGTAGGACTGTCTGCACAATGTTGTACTTCCATACTTGTTTGAAAGAGATGTTGGTGTCTTTCTTTGAAATTTTTGGTGGCCATTTTGCAATTTTTATAAACAAATGTACTAAAGCATTAATGTAAATGTTGTTGGTAAGTCAGCACATCAAGTTCAGGACTGGGTTTTTCAGCTTCAGTGGGGGAGTTTTTTCACTTAAAAACATGGGGACACATTGAATGCATGTTGCCAGAGACTTACGTAATGCGAGTCATCCCATGTTGAGGTAAGGAAGCCATCTTAGAGCCAAGCATGTAAAACCTCCATTGCAACGATCACGGGCATTAAAATTTTAGAGTCTTGATGGCCAAATGGCAAAACACCAACTACGACAGCTTTTCTTTTCCCCGAGTGGTAAATCATGTTAGATAATTCATGATGCAAACTGCTGTTATTTCTAGAGCGTGTGAGCCTCTGATGGCATAGCAGATTTTCTTACCTCTGTAGGTTAGATGAAAAGCTGAACGACTTTGAGAGCGGCAAAATACGCCGGTAGCTACGTTGCGGTAGATCAGCTGATAGTTCTTCGCTTGTATCATTTTACTCCCCAGTGTGGTCAGAGTGGTACAGCTCTTGTGAGTTGTACTTTCTGCCTTTCTGTTAGGAAGAAGCGGGATGGCAAAGATAATGGGTGAAGGCACTGGAGCATTCATGGCAGTAATTTCTAAGAGTTGGAGATAAATAAGCAGGCAAAGTTGAAGACTTATCTGGGTGGGGATATTAGCATTTTGAATACTCTCTGCACAGATGCAGTTATCACTTAATTGACTTTACCTTAGGGAATGCTAGAAAATCACTTTGCAGCTGTAAAGGAAAAACTTCTGCACCTAGTCCTTAATGGCTCCGTTCTGCTGTACAAGAAACCAGGGCTGTTTTACTGCCAGTGCCACAACTGGGAAAGCGAAAGCCTGCCTCAGGCACACCGCTACACAAGCCCAGTTGTGACAGTCAGCATTTTGCCCTTCCTTTACACGTATTCTCGTGATTACCTTCATTAGCTTGAATCACAGCTGTCACCTCGCCTCTGTCTTGACACAGGGAGAGAAAGTCACTGCCAGGCTGAGGGAGAGGGACCTGTGGTTCCCAGAAGGGCAGTGGCTGCTGTAGCTGGTATTGCAGCACAAGGCTCAGCACGTCACTCACAAGATGGAGTTGTGTGGGTCAGTCTGCGGGTCTGCCCCTTCCGTCACAGAGCTGGGGCCTGCTCAGCCTCCTCTTCTGAGAATTTGAGCCACCACTGGGACTGTAATTGACAGCTCCTCTGAGAGGCAAGTGCAATGCGCCAGGTTACTCCCTGCACGTGGGGCTGCTGACAAAGGTCCCGGCTGCCAGGCTGTCCTGCTTGTGCAGTCGGCCCAGCACCGGGGTGGCACAGCTCACTGATCGATGGAGGGGGCAGGGACAGAGCTGCCACCTTGGTTTTTTCCCCTGTCCCATTCTCCATGTCATCTGCAAAGGACCAGTGTAGTAACCAGAAGACCAATTTGTTCATTTTGTTTCTAAACTTGCTTTTTGGTCTTTTGTGAGAAATCAAGAGAGTTGTTTCAAATAGTAAAGGATTTTCATGGAAGAAGACTTGATTGTTTAATATTTAGAGAGGCAACAGTCAGAGCTGACATTTGCCACCTTTTGCAAAGAGCGATCTGGTCTCCTGCCAGCAATATTGTGGTGCTGTGCATCTGCAGAGAGTTCTCACTGAGTCCGTTGCTAGTCCGAGATGGGGGTTTGGTGCCTGTGCACCTTGGGTTCTCACCCTGCTGATTTGCTGAAGACGGGCGCTGTTGCAATAGTTGTGCAGATGACATTACTGATGCCCTTAACTTAATGGGGTCTTTTCCTGTAGAACAGCTACTTGGTTTGCTTGTAGTCATTATTTTAAAATTAGCTATCTAAGCGTGTTAGGGGTTTATTGGTATTATTACTTCAACAGCAATATTGGTTACTCCAGGCATTGTTTAAAAGCTGCTTTTTTGTATTTCTTAAAGAGAGATTTGGCTTAGAGCAAAATCAGTAAGGGGAAAAGAATTAGGAAATCAGACCCTTCCTTTCCCTTTTCCAACCTCTGGGTTTTCCAACCTCAAATAAGTACGTGAAAGGGGTTTAACAACTTTAAATTGGATTTTGGAATGTCAGTGACTCTAATAGCCTTTGTACACAAATAACAACAGCAGAGCTGATTATTGTTTCTGGGCTCCGTGATGCACTTATGTAATCATTAATCTTGGCACTTCTTTATCTCCAGAAGATTAGGAGGCCACTGTCATTTTGAAGACTGCCATTAAGTAGACTTTGTTAGTGTTTAAATACGTGAAGCTTAACTTTAAGCTTCCTTGATGTATGCAGTGGAGGTATCCTGTGCACAGACCATTGCAGTGGAGCTGTTTTACTAAGTTTCAGTCACGTATCTGCTGCCATGGTCTGACCTGAGACATGGTTTTATGAACAGTGTTTGTTCATCAGAGTCTGAAGACACTTTAAAAGCTTTTTATGTGTAAAGCATTAATATATCTGAAACAGCAAGCAAACTTGCTTTATCTACTACCTTTCGGTTGGTTCAATCGCTGAGAGGCAGGAAATTAAATGTTATGAAATGACTAGGCGAAAGAAAGGGGTTAATGAAGGTTGTAGCGCCTAATCTAATTGTGGCAAAGGAAGAGCTTTGCTAGACCTTTCCTTTTCACAAGCTTGTAATTTTCTAAAACATTTTTGCAGACAGCTACTTTTTTCTTTCATCGTCCTTGTCATGAAATGAAAATGGTTTCAGATGCTGAGGACAGTGTATGCAGACATCATGACATCATGAGGGTATCAAGAAGCACAGAAACAAAACTAAGTCTGCGGAGATGTCATGAGCATGGTTGGTGGGGGGACAACACTAACTATGCTGTTTGAAGAACTAGTTGGGGAAAAAAACATTTTGTTCTGGCAGGAGTGTTTCTGAGGCTGTTTGATAGACTGATGATGGCTTTATTTTGTTGTAAGCCGGAGCCTGTAAAACTTCCTTCTCCTCTGGTGTCATCCTGCATGTTCTCCCTCCTGGTGCAGCTGCTGGGGACAGGTCAGAGCATTTTCCTTTTGCACCCTTCTAGAAAAGAACTTCTGAGAGGGGAGAAAAGTGCGTGCTGAACTGCAGATGGGCAGAGCTGGCTGCCCTCCCGCGGCCTGCTGGGCAGCCCCAGCCTGCTTCATAGAAGTGAAGGACCAGTGTGTACTAGAAATGGTGGCAATAGAAAGAAACTTTATGTTTAAGAAGTAACACTGTGTCTGCTAGAAAGATGCTGGATACAGGCTTTGGAAGAACATCTTTTGTGAGGTTTGAAGGAATCTGGTTGTGGCTTGCTTCTAACAGCCATAAATCACAAAAGGACCTGCTGGATTCGTGCTCGGTATTGATGGTCATGTGAATCCAGAAAGGAGGTGTTGGAGGGAGTTAATAAATGAGTGAGTGCAGCTAAATAAATTCGCTTTTTACTATGTGGAGTTCTGAAGTTGGTTGTGGTTGTTATTGTTCATCTCTTGTATGAATCATCTGAAAATGAGAATTTAAACTAGACATTTAGAGCACACCTTTGTGAGAAACTAATGATTCTGCTTGGCATACAGCATCAAAGGCAGCCTTGTTAATGACATCAAATTCGCATGCAGCCAAAAAGAAAAATAAAGTATCTTTAAAAATGCAGATCTAGTCACTTCAGAATGATGGAGTTTCTACTCTGGGTGAAATAATTTTGTTTCCTGCAACTTTTTCTTGTAGAACTAAATTCAGATCTTGAGTGGTTTGTCATCAGAGGGCAGCTCTCTTGTAGGGAAGGGGCTTCTGCACCAGCCCTGTTTGTCTCACTCAGGGGAATGAGCTATTAGAGTGGAACCTGACTTGGCTGAAGAGTAACTTTAAAGGAAAGGGTGTGCAGTGTGATGGAGAACATGTGGCGGTGATGGGTTGCTAATCAGAGACAACCTTCAAAGTAGCAGTACATATCAGGAATTATTAATGCTTGATGGGAACGCTACATGCACGAGAGTGGAAGGGATGGAATTGCAGCCCTATCCACAGTTAGCTGGTGCTGCAGTTTCATTGACCTAATGTCCCTGTAACGGTTCGGGAGCCTGTCACATTATTAATGAATTTAGTTGAAATTGCTAATAATTTTGACACTATGTGGCAAGTGATTAGCGTTCCCAGGTGTTTGGCTTTTTTAATCTAGTAACTGTAGGTGTCATTTGATTTGTGCTAGCAGATCGCCTAATGAGACCATCAAACTGAAATGTAATTTTGCAAATGGATAGTACAAATGTACGTAGCTTCTTAACAAAATCAAATGGCTAAGGTTTCATGTTGTATAAAAGGAAGTCTAAGACTCTCTAAGTACCCTTTTACAGCTGTTCTAAAAAGCTAGTAAAAGATCCTTCCTTAATGAACACTAGTGTAATTTAGCTAAGAGGTAATTTAGATTTTCACTCTGAAACGCTGCATTATTAAAAGGCTTTCTTTATTAAAATCAAGTCTTTATTAGTTTCTTCCAGAGAATTGGGAACTTAGACAGAAGTACAAATATATTTAAGCTTTTTGGTACGTGTTTCTTTCTGGTGGGAGGGGGGGATAATGCAATTAGTGTTGTCAAGCTAGCTCCAGCAAATAACCACACTTCTCCAGAATACGTTTCTCCTGCACACTCCTCTTTCTCTTTTCCCCTCCATTAGTACTACAGAACGAAAGGCCAACATACAGTCACCAGGAAGGTGAATTCCATGTAGGTTTGCTTTTCCCAGTATCAAAGAAAAGTGAGTTCCAAAGTCAACATCTGGAGCACAGGAAGTTCCGCACCAACATGCGGAAGAACTTTTTCACAGTGAGGGTGACGGAGCAGTGGAATAGGCTGCCCAGGGAGGTGGTGGAGTCTCCTTCTCTGGAGATATTCAAGTCTCGTCTGGACGCCTATCTATGTAATATGAGATAGGGAGCTGCTTTGGCAGGGGGGTTGGACCCGAAGATCTCTTGAGGTCCCTTCCAACCCCTAAGATTCTGTGATTCTGTGATTCTGTGATTGAGTGTGTAGGACACTTTCCCTACCCCAAACTGCACAGACATCTTGACCTAACAGCTCACTTCTTTTTGTTCCTTTTTTTTCCCCTCCATTTGACAGAGGACAGCATTGGCTGCTTCTAGCCCACAGCAGCGTGTGGTACACATTGTATCACTACAGAGCTGTGTCTGTGCCCCTGCTGTTGGTGCTCATGTTCACAGGCACCCAGGGTTGGTGGCTTTCTGTAGGAAGAAACTGGGCATGTCAAAACCCAAGTGGTCTCTCAAATGCTGTAGGAGCATACTGTGTGAATTGAAATAAGCACAAACTTGCTGCTTACTGAATAAATGCATCAGCAAATCAGAACAGAAAGTCAGTGTTGACAGTTCCTGTGGTAATAGCTCACACCTATGTTGCTTCTAAAACTTGTATTTTGAGTAATTTTGTCAAGAGCAATATTTTGTAGCTGTGTAATTAAATCTGCAAACTTGCGTTTTAGAAGTTAAAAAATGAAACTAAGGTAACTCAGGCAACTAGGAGTCTGTTACATAGTTCTGTTGCAACTTTGATCTAAGCAAAGCAACAAAGATGTGTTCTTCTGGAAGTCTGCTCTCGTTTTGTGGGTCATAGAACCATGAACCAAGATTTTGCAGTAAGTACCAGTCACCTAAGATAGCTGTAGATAAAGAACGATTATCCTGATTATGTAGATAGAGACAATGAGACACCAACTGGCATCCCCACTCACACAGTAAATCAGCACTGTTTTCCTGAATTGCTTTATTTAACAAGAATTCCATTTAGCCTAGTATTCAAATTAATTACATATTCCAAACTCTCTTCATCATAGCCAGGAGAACTACTGCTAATTTTCAGCCAGAGAAGAGATGAATAAAGTGTTTAAAAGTTTATCTATAATAATCAGGGGTTTAGCTTGTTTGTGGCTCCAAAATATTGCAGAAGTGTCCTAAGTTGTTTGTGCTGGGTCTTTTAATTATTCCCCCTTAAGAATTAAGAATATTACAATGGTCTGTTAAGAGTTTTCAGCAGTTTTCTATTTGAATATAACATGAAAAATATACAGAGGCCTCACCACAGCAACTTCACAGAAATAGTTTTGTCTGTTTGAAAATCCAAACCATTTTCCATGTAGCCTTCTTTCATCAGGTGTGCAAGTGTCTTCGTTGCAGCCAGTGCTTCATGTAACAGCAAAGCTTTGGTTCTTTAAATTAAAATTTGTGTAAGTGCAATGTCTTGGCTTCATGTCAAACACTAAACATCAGCGTCAGTGATCCTGGCATGAGAATGTGAGCTCTTGCTGCATTGTTCCCTTTGACGCATCCAAATCGGTAGCAGAGGTAGGAAGAACATAGATTTATTCCTAAAAGTCAGTCTTGGAAGCCCCAAAAATGCTTTGGTTGTTCCATAGTATCTATGATGCAACTCCTTTAATACTCTTTGAAGCCAAGTGTTTTTGGCGTTATGGAGTGCTGCACAGACCAAGTGACCTATTAAGAAGGATCCATCTGTGTTCAGGCCCAAAGATTTAGTCTTGGCATTGCAGCATTTCTGCCTTGTGTTTGAGGTGTTGCTCATACTTTGCTTTTAATTAATACTTTGGTGGCCATGTTCATTTCTACTCCACCCATCACACCCACAGACTTCAAAGGATTCGTACCAGCATAACAGCATAACCTCAATATTTATTTTATTTTATTACAAGTGTGATTTCCTAAGGAAACAAGGATTGGAGAGGTTGTTTGTGTTTGTCTGGTTTTCTGCCTATCACCCTAGCCCTCCTCATTTCCAAAACCATTTCATCCAAGCTCAAGAGCATCAGCTGTCCCAAAATGTGTTCCTACATGTTTCATGAAGATTGAAAAACATACCCAGAAAGATACCACAGTAATACTCCACAGAAGGGGACGGCTCCAGTAGGAGAATCTGTAAAGGAGAGGAAGACACAAAGTATGTCCCACATGCTGGGAAGGCTTTGGCTGGAATTTCTACCTTCCTGGCCCCCAGAAAACCTAACCATGAGAGAAACATCTCTGGGTACCAGGCTGTATTGGTTCTTCTCTGGAGCTTCTTGCTACCAGCTGTATCGCTGTATCCTTGGGCGAGCCTGCTCATGGCCAGAACGCTGTTGCGGTGGGGACTGTGTATAGAATAAGTAAACCTTTCACTCAAGGAGTGGGCAGGTAAATTCCATCAGATCTTGATCAAAACACTCACTGCATGTTCTAAAAGTGCTTCAGGTGTCTACCAACCAGTCGTCAACCTTAGGAGCACATAGGGTTTAAGTATTTTAACATCTCTGAGTGGACAGATGGTCACTTAGCATAGGATATTAATGGCATGGGCAGAGCTGTGCTGCCACTAGCTTTCAGTTTAGTAGAATTGCAGCATTTATAAGCTGCAGGTGTTCAGCAGAAAGTAATTTGCAGCCAGCTCAAATTACTTGGGGTACATGACAGAGCAAATTATTTAGGTAATGAAGCTGAAAATGCAGGAAGATTAGAATATTATATAGTAAAATCATTCCTTGTTAATTCAGTTTGTGATCAGATATTATGTTGCTTTAAATACCACATTACATGCAGTACCCTTGTTTGAGTCAATGAATATGTATGAATATGTCAGTGAATATGTATGCCACCTAATTTAATCAATATACTTACAAACAGCACTACCAGTGATGTCTGGCACACACTGCATCCCTTTAGAAGCAGGTTAGCCCAATTTGTTTAGGTATCATATTTATTTCAAAGCCCTTCTGAATTAGCTGCAAAATTGCACATACCCTGTGAAGCGGGGGACAGGGCAGGCGAGCCACGTTCAGGGGAAAGACTTTAACCCTTTCTTGCAGTCAGAGATGGGATAGCTTCTTAAGCAGTGCTCCGAGACCCAGGAGATCCCAGCTGCAGTCCGCGCTCCACATCCAGCCTCAAGGAACATCCTCAGTTGAGCTAGCAATTTTGGTTAGGGTGCTTTCCCCAGAAAGCCGGATGCGCAGTGCTGGTAGAGGCTCTAGGAAATAGAGACCAGTCTGGCAGACTAACCAAGTGTGTGCTTCAGTCCATCTTGACTGAGTAAAAAAGGAATGTGTATACCTGGAATTTGGGCTGCCTTGAGGGCTGAAGAGCAGGATCTGTGGGCAATTCCACAGAAATGCTCTTATCTCAGTGGTCCCAGTGTACTCAGGTGACTGGGACCCTGTGAACCACGGGAGGGGAAGGGAGCACTCCTTCCACAGGTTTTCCTTTCCAGAAAATGCTAGCCTCTAAAAGAATCAGAAATAGCAAGTAGGTTCACTCTAACTTTCACCTTCTAAAAGTTAGGCTTGTGATTAAGGTATCATTAAATTCCTTCTCTGGTGAGTGAAGAGGAGGCATCTTCATCTCGCTTGTCTTGAGTGAGATGAATCATGCCCCTTCTCCTTCTTGCTTTCTCTGTCTCCCTCCCTTTCTTTTTTGTTCTCCTTCTTCCTCCCTTTCTCATCGCTCTAGAAACAGACAAGACAATTAGCTTCAGGTAGTTACCCAGCCTTCAAGATTACTCCGCTCAGCAAGGTGAATCTCACCTAAAAGGCAGGAAGGGGGACCAATTTTTGCTTCCACTGAAGAGCCCTTCCCAGAATACCAAATCAGAGATTTCAGCCCTGTTAAGAACTGGAAAAGATAGTCATGATCTCTGTGTGAAAGCAAGAGGAAGAATCGGAAGACACTTTTTCTACCCCAAACAGTTCACTAGAAATAAACACTTTAGTCAGACACACAAAGGGGGAGGGAAGCTTTCTGTCTTTGGAAAACTCTGTTCTTTTGAAATATGTTTTCTTGCACTTTGCTGTGCTGAGGCTCAATGTGTTCTACTTCAGTGGCAGAACTGCTAAGAAAGATGCTACGTGGACTTTTGTCCTGACTGGTGTCTGCCAGAGGAGCTAGAAAGCAAGAAACTAAAGGTTGTGATGAGCTTGTACAGAGCATTTCCTTACAAATACAGAATTAGATGTCTTTCCTCCTGTACTGCTCAAATGAGATAAAGCATAAAGCAGCATTTCATGGTGCAGGAATTAACAAAGAGGGAGAAGCTGTCTAGAGGAGTGGGTTGGGGGAGGGAGCTTTAAAAAGGCATCTAAGCTGAGTGAAACTGCTCCAGGTCTGGGGAAAGGAGTGGAGCATGGAGTGGGAGGGGATAAGGCATATTCTGCTGTTCCAGGTGCCAATAAAAGATGTTGTTCAGCATGCTCTCTGGTTATCTGGTAGACACATTCACTAGGAATTAGGTGGAGGCAATCCTGTAGTTGAAGCATACCAGAGCTACTCCAGCTGCCAAGTGAAGACACAGCGGATGGAGGAAGAAAGGTTTAGGGGAAAACCACAGGGCTTTTTTCTCTGCAATACTTGGGCTAAAGTTCCTGTTCTGTCTGCTTTTGAGCAAATCAAAGAGTCTGCACTCAGTTTCCCTGCTGTAAAATGAAGATCTTATGACGTTAGAGCAGAAGGAAGATTACCAGACATTCCAGTGATAGGAATAGCTACACACTAAAGTCGTGTAGCTTAGTGGGTGCTCTAGCTTGAGAGCTTAGTGGATGCCAAATGCCCTTTCCTATGGAGATGTTTGCCTCATGTTTGACATCAGTTGGTAGTGATCGCTACCTCTGGCCCTTACTGGTCATCTGTCTCTCTCTGTGTCTGTCTCTCCCTCTCTCTCTGTTTCTGTAGCATCTTGTTCAATGCTTGTGGTGGGTCTCTGTGCTTGAGCTTGCATTCGTTGCTCTTGGGGGTTGGTTTGGGCTGTTACTCCTATTCATTGCTGCCTTTGGCACAGGGCACCCTCGGTAGTGTTCTGGAGCGCTGTTATTTCAGGGTGCGAAAGATTCTTAGGCCTTTAATCTGGGAATACAAACTACATCTGTCACCTGGGTATCTGTAGCGGTTCCTAAGCAACCACAAGAGTTTATTTTTTTTTCTGCAATTCATATTTAAGAAATAATTTGCTCATGCATGAACCAGAATCAGCCTGAGCACCACCCCAGGAGACAGAAATTGTAAACTGTAATTTAGGCTAATTCTAGTCTAAAGCATGAATTAGAGTATTTTATATAATCTTGGAAAATATACCATACAAATACATGTAAGCACAGAACAGGTACAATTAATGTGAGCACAGTAGGAAGCTGTAAGTAACTGGGAATGTGAGAAACCAAGTCGGAACATATTCTTGACATGTAAAAATATTTCCCACCTGCCTTGTTTGCATAAGAACAAGGTTTTAGCAAGTACATATTTGCATGTCAAAGTTAAAAGTGGGGAAAATATTTTCACCCTAGTAAGAAAATGCATAATCTTGGCGCAGGCAATTTGCATTTAGTAAGTTTAAAGTATCTAAGTCCTTTCATGCTACATGGAAAGTGTATGAACTTGTGACAGGGATTCCATTTCAATGAGTTGATTTGCAAAGGCAACCACGTGGAGCAGTAATTGATCTGATGTCTTTCCGTGCATTAATTTGTAAGACAATTGGTTGTGGCAGTCTCAAGTGGTTTATGCTTCGGAGTTTCATCCCAGTGTCCTGTGTCTCAGAGTGAAACGTTAAGGTGAAGTTTTAAATGCTGCCTGCTTAATTGAAAGCAGGTACCTCGAAGATGTCATCAGTTTGAAGAAGTCTGGAATTCTAAAGATATGCCTACCTCCTGCACTCATACACACGAGGGTCAGCAAGTGCTTCACAGTGGGAGCCTGTGAACCTGGGGAGACTCTTCTAACAGTAAAGCACCCTGGAAAATGCGTTTGGGACTAATCATGGCACCTTTTGGACTATTAGTTACCTGTCTTTAGGCCGTCACTTTGAAGGCATGTTACGTTCCTTCAGAAGTACTGCAGTGTCCTGTTGCTTAAGAAAGAGGGATTGCGTAGATGGGCTTCATGGGTGATTTACCTAATGTGCTGGAGTTTGGAGATAAACACGGTCTGATTATACCATACCTATTCAAAATAAGGCAGTACTCACGTTTGAAAAAGTGAAATGTAAAAACTACCTTGCCGTGTAGCTCTCGAGGTGAGCCTTGTCATTGCCCCCTCAAAGGGGCTGGAGATGGCTGCTCATTCACTGTATCAGAGTAGAAAAGTAATCCTGTACTGAGAAAGGCATAGCCCGGAACATGAAGATCTTGCCAAGGGGATTGCTCCCTGACTGGGAACTGCCCGTTACACAGACTTTGAGTTTCTGTGGATTTCAGTCTGTTGTTCAGGGTGTTGACGTAAAGCTGCTCCAAGCTTTGTTCTTAAGCATCTGATGCGCTAGTAATAATTAATCTAATGCATTAATAAAATAGCATATGCTTTATTTTTCCCTCTTACTAGTTCCCTTCCTACTCCATTGTGTTTAATGCACTAGCTGAGAACTAGCAAAATGAAAGCGGTTTTTGTAGGACTGCAGGGAAGTATTTCTGTTCTTATGTGTCCTAAACAGACCTTTCAATTCCAGCCTGTCGTTATATTGCTGCGGGGAAGGTCGAAACCACAGAGATCCTTGTGAGGGAAGGAGATGCAAGTGATGTCCTGCTGTATGAAAGTGTTTTGGAAGCTGCTGACACGGAACCGTCAGGAGAGCAGCAATGTAGTCCCGTAGCTGCTGGGCAGCGCTTTCCTTGGCAGAGCGTTGTTGCTGCTGTTAGGTTCCTGGGAGCAAATGGGTACTACTCGGATACTACCCGGCTGCTCCAGTCATTGCATTCAGTGTCATCTGGGGATGATTTTGCAGGACTATTTTAGCACAGTCAGGGCCATGTTAAAAGTCTTCTGGTCTTCTAGTTTATAGTCGTCCTATAGTTTTGTCCTGATCCTGAGCTGTGCTGTTGGGCTGCAGTGAAGCAGAGCACACGGTAGCATTGGAAGATGATTCTTGTTTAATAACAACCAGTTGGTTAGGGGTTTAATTCATGCAATATGCAGTGTTTGTACGAGTGGACTTGTCTTCTTGAAAGCAGTGTGAAGAGCACAGACCATGTCCAGCTAATGCTTTATAAGACAGTATTAGATGCGATTTTATGTGTTGTCGCAGTTTGCATATCCATAAACTGGATGAAATAAAAGCTGTCTGAAAGAGTTGAGCATCTCCTGAATGGATTTCAGTTCCTCACAGGGGGTTAACAGCACTTCTGATTGTTGACGTGTGACAGTTAGAGGCAAAGCAAGAGTTGCATTTGTACTCCTGTTCGGACCTAGCCAGTTCAGGGAAGCTAATGTAGCTTGATCCTACCACCCCTGCAGAAGAGCAAGTGCTTTTTTGGGGATGTTTTGGTTATCTACCTAACCTGTCCAGTCTGAGTGTGAGTGAGCACATGCAAGCATGTATAAAATGTGGAACACTGGTCTGTGGTACTGTAAAGCAGTGCCTCAGCACAACCCTATCCAAAAAGACTCGCTAGCAGAATGGCTGCAGCTGTTCACCCCAGATGGAGTGAAGGTATTTCTGAGTGTGCAGAAGTCCCTTCTTACACCCCAATGTTGAGCTGGGAAGGTGCTGTGATTTACAGCCATGTAACATGCAGGGAGTTTTGTCACACACTAAACTGAACTCAGTACATCTGTTTCATATGTACAAAGTTCTAAATAAAAAAAATCAGGGCTTTCATGTCACAGGTGTCTCTGGCATGTTCCTGTCTCTGCTGGCTCCTTCGGTTTTTGTAAGTTGACTAGGCTGCTGCTGTGTCTTCCTCATTTGTTCCGTGGTAGCTAACACACAAATACATACTGATAACTCACTATCAGTTCAGTTATGTGAGGTTTGGATTTCATGTATAAAATGCAGTTGCTCCTTCCTCTGTTACTTCTCATTCAGATTGACTGGACGGCATGATGGTCATCCCTCTGGTAAAGGTGTTGTGCTCGCTTTCAGGCAGGGCAAACTTCAAAATTACCTTGTACAGTCTCACAGGAGTAAGACCGGGAGAAACCTTTCTAGTGTCCTCCTAGCTCTTTGGCCAAAATGTGAACTCTCCCATTCTTTTTGGCTTTGAAATGCTGATTCTAGCCTTCTTGTGGGTCCTTAAATACCTTCTCAAATGACCCATTTTAATAACCCAAAAGCTATTATATAACGAGCAGCCATAATTTAGTCCAAAGCTCTAGGGGACCCTTGCAGTTCAGCAATGAATAGTTAATGCAGTATAATGTTTAGCAGGTTATTAGTTTTCACTGTACAAATGCTGATCAGGGAATGCTTTTATAAGGTGTTTAAAGGAAAATGTAATTAACTGGTTGCGTGCTTCTGTTGCAGCTCAAATTGAAATTATTCCATGCAAGATCTGTGGAGACAAATCATCAGGAATCCATTATGGTGTCATTACATGTGAAGGCTGCAAGGTAAGCTTCTAAAATACAAAGTCTTAAAACAGCATTTAGCCTTTTGATAGTGATTATTTTCCTTCCTTTTTTAAAGAGCAAGCATTGTGCCAAAGATTGATGGATTCCATTTCAAAGAATACATACGCGATTGGGGATTCTCAAGTACTGGTTTTATTTGGGGTTTAAATAGGGCATTTTTGTCACACACACACACACACACACACACACACACACACGTATTTCTGAACAAGCTTCCAAAAAAAATGGTGCAGTTGTGCTGTGTGTGCGGCAAACTGTCTCTCTGTGAATAAGCAGAAGCAGTACAGAGAGATGTGCTTCTCACACACCTCAAAGAACCTGCTCTGTCAATTCACTTGAGGGGAGTTTGTGGCTTTCGTGAATCTCCCTCTCCGTTTTTGCTTTGTAAACTGCTGAGAAGCTGTGTTGAGATAGGCACAGGGAGCTCTCTGACTTCTCAGTTCTCTTTTGTGATCTGGTGTTCTGTTTGCTGTGGAAGATGATGTTGCACAAATAACACACGCTGCCGGAGTGAAGCGTACTCAGGTCTTCCTGGAAGAACTGCCTGTGCCTTGCAACGCAGCCATTGCTGTGTAAGGTTTCAGCTTTGGATTTTTTCCTGGATTTGTACCTTTGGTAACTCCAATGAACAAGGCTTCCACTACATGTATCGATATTTTGTTTAGCTTCCCTCTCACAACTGAGAATGAAACCGGACAGCTCTAACACTAGGCTAGAGTGCTGTGAAGCTCCTCCCTCTCTTTCACCGCTAGCACAGGACTACAGCGCTAGCATGGGAGTGACACAGTGTGTGCCGCTGTGCTCCAGCTTGTTGCTTTCTTCACACACGTGCATGTTGCAGTCCCATGCTGGTAGGTTTTCTGCTGATAACCTACGCTTCAGGCGCAGAGAATTTATGACAGTTTTTAGTCTGCTCTCCCGACATGCTTGGTACTACCACCCGCCTTCAAAAAGTAACCTCCTCACTTTTACATCATAGAGATTCCTTTTGTGTTCTCATTAACATGTTCGCTCAATCTGATGGACATAGTGGTAAGAAGGGAGGGAAAATACCCCCCCAGAATATGAAGAATGTTAGAATGATATGGACAGCACCTTCTACTCTTTGTAACTGCTGTTGCTAAGTGAAACACGCTGAAAAAGCAATGGTAATAAAAAGTTTGCTTTTTTCAGCTTTGTGTGGTTGAGCAGCATTTATCAAATTTCAGCTGTGGGAAGTGGCAGACACGTGCAGGGAGAAATCTGCTGCATGACTATCACATCAGAGAGTATCGAGTTGTGTTCGAGGTTTGAGGCCTCTTTAATCCTTAAACAGTTTGGGACCAGCATACCTGAGAGACTGTCTCAAGATCCATGAGGAACATCACTGTCAGCAGACTGAGGCTGGCGTAACACAAGTGCACGTCTGTGCGGAAAGCAGGCCTTTCTCAACATGGCTTGTTGCAGAACAGACACCGGCTGCCTAAGGAAAGTTGCCAGCCGTATTTGCTTTGTCTCCACATACGCCTATAGCCTTGTCTTCTCCTAAGTTCTGTATGTGAGGGAAACCCCCACCAAAAGCAGTAGGATGCCTGCACGCAGAAGGAAGCAGCAGAACTTAGCGTACTCATGGTCACCTTAGTAGTATGTACCTGGCCGGCACTTGGCGCTGCAGCGGTGAAGAGACACACATCCCCTACGAGTGGTTCTCCACCAGCGGCCACTTTCCTGGGAATAAACACAACCGAGTGTGATTAGGGCAGGAGTCCTTCGTGCGCCTCCAGCAGTCAGAACAGCAGGTGCTCCTGGCTGGATGTGAGAAATGTGTGTGCAGTTCCTTATGTTTTAGAACAAATAGTTTTCCTTCGAGTGTGTAGGAATTGAGTTTTCTGGGAGCTCTGTGCAGTTCTCCATCTGCTTCTGAGTATCCACCACAATGGTCAGCTGGTGGGAGAGGGCAGAAGGGAAGAGAAGCAGGCAGGTCATGCATGGCATGCTGAAACCTATTTGAACCTTGAGAGCAGAGTGTGTGTGTGAGACAGACAGTGGCATGTTAGGCATGTTCTCCTTCTCTTGGAGTAGCAGAATAAAGTTTTCCAGACAGACAGTTTCAGGCAGGATTTTAAAGCCAGTGAATATCGGCTCAGTTACCTAAGTTACTTCCCTTTCAGGAGGGAAATGTCTCCAAAGCTCAGTCCTCTGTAATGCCAGAGCCCAGATGACTTGCAAGTAGTGACAGATAGGGGAGTGCCAGTGGGCACAAGTCAAAGAAGAGTTTAAATGATCATGGCCCTGATGTAGCAGATGGATTTTGTTTGTGCTACACTCTTCCACAGTAATGTCAACAAAGTCTCACCCAACAGAACTATTTTGGCTGGTGAAAAAGTTGGCATAGCTTGGCTTCTGCCAAATGAGCCAGGTGTGTATCGGTATGGGTTTTTTCCCAGCTTTTCTGTGGCTGTGATCTCTGCAGGTTTGAGCATGCTTACATTGCTCTTCGTGTTGTGCTAAACCTTCCTTTATACAAGGTACTTTGCTCTGAAGACCTAGCTCCTAGTCCTGTGCTGTGATTCTTGGAGCCGACATCCTGCCCCAACAGACATTCCCAGAGACGTCAGGGAGGTTTGGCACAGTGCTACAAACCCATCAGTGTGCATCGGATTGCAGGATCAGGGCCTTAGTCATCGGAAGTGAACAGATATGCTGCTGCCCTCTCAAGCCAGGCCTGTCAAGAATGATCTACAGGCAGCAATACCAGCAGCAGGGGCTGTTTTCAGCTCTTACTGTTTTTCACTCCAGTTTGTTGTGAACTTTAGTGAGAGTAATGTCAAGTGCTACTGTGTAAATACTAATAACCATCAGAAAAACCATTTCTTTAAAACCTACTTTGCAATCTTAATCTTATGGTGTATGAAATCACAGAGGAGCTCTTGTCAAGTTGGCTTTTGCTGATCCTGTTGCTCTTCTACAGGTTTGTGACCCTGGCATTTCACATAACTTAAAGTTTCTGACTGGTGTTTGTTGTTATATTGCATTTCACATAACTAGAATTGAAGATTTGTAATGAACCCCACTACTGTTTCTTGATAAATTTCCATTCCTTACCTTGCTGTGATGTCATGTGCTGGTTTTATGAGTTAGTGGTTGTGTTCTGCACAAACATCACTAAGTATTCCCAACCCATCAACGTATGTAGCTGGATTTGAATCTGCTTTTAAAAAATATAAATGAACGTCCCTTTCTCCTCACCTCTACCCTGGCTCAGCTCCTGAAAAAGACCCCAAATTTTCAGCCAGGCTGTTCTATACTTGATCTAGAGGAGCTCCTGTGGCTTATTATAAACAGATTTTAAGACAAGATTTTTTTTCCTACCAGACCATTGCTGATATCCACTGTACAACCTCCAGTGGGGGAACAGGAAAGATCAGATTAATTATATAAGACTTTTACTCAGAAGCGTGGATGAAGAATGACACAGACTGTACCATGACTCAGAAATAAAAGCTTAATCTCTTGTGTAAGAGCAAAAATACTACTGCTGTAGTAGCACTACTGAAAAGACTAGTATCTATATGGAGCAGTGCCTCAACCGTTAGTTGTGGGAACCCTTTACAACCTTTTGCTGTGTATTAGGACCCTGCTGAGAAAGGAGATGGGTTTGTACACACCTGTGTTCTCACAGCAAATCCACTTCAGCACCAAAAACACCTGAATGCTTCTGAAAGGACGTAGCAAAGCATTTAGGTTGAAATGGGGTTTCATTGAACATGGAGAACTACGTCTGCAGATGCAGTTACTTGCCTTTGCTGACAGTGGCCTCAGCATCAGCCTGCAAGTGCACTAGTGTGATCTCTCGGAGTGCAGTGGGTCTCACAGCACTGTCAGGGAATTTCTGGGCATCGCTGCCCCTGGCAGAGGTTGACAGGTAGGGCCTTTTGTCTCTCGTGCTTGTTAAGGCCTACAATGGTCTTGTTCACGGTAACTACAAGGCACATCTGTGTTTGTTACTTCAGAAAACAACAGCTGGTGTAGTGTCACTTCCCATCTTGAGTTACTTTTGTTCATTCACTCCGGGGCCTCGCTGAGCAGTTTTTCATTACTCTGTTGAAGGTGGAGTGTGATACTGACGTTGCAAGCAAACCTCAAAGTTATGCTTTTGAAGTTTTCCTTTCTGTTTTTGCCTGGCCAATTTCAAGCAAAACATGTTAGAAAAGAGATGAGCCATGTTGCCGAGGGGGCCACTCAGAACACTTGTTATAACCTCATAAACACAATCTCACTCTGGTCTTCATTACCCATGCAAAGCTGAACATCTTTTCTCTGTCTTCAGTGGCACTGTAACATTGATAATAAAGCGTTTGATAACAAAGTTTATTAAACAGTTTTGTCACCGCACTCTCCTCCAATTACAGCTAAAATACGGGCCCAGTGACATAAAAGGGTTAAAAATCCAGTCTGAACATTCAGCTGTCATTCATCTGACAGTCTGTTTTCCTGATGTTTCTTTGAAGAAAATCTGTAATAGTTTGCCTTGGAAAATAGAAACAGAATGACCCCCCCCAACTAATTGTTAATTGCTCAGAATATTGCAAAACTTAATGATACGTGGAAGTCTTTAAGTATTAGCCATAAATCATGGGATTATGAATAAGCTTTTGTTGTCACAGGCTCGCATCCAGTCATTCCAAAACGTCTGCCATTAGGATGCAGCAAGGCAGCTGTCAGCTGTTTTCTTGTAATTAAACAGCCAATGAGCAGCTAATTAAGACATATGTGTATACAGAAGTGGAAGTGGGTATGTTAATGAACTGTAGGAATCAATTCATTAAATGAAAATTTGTCAAAAGACCAAACATGAGATCAGCGTTTCAGCCTGTGCTGCAGCAGAGAGGAGCCTGTGCTGTGCCGAGTGGGACGTCGGGGAGCACAGGCTTAGACACAAGCGTCTGGAGTCCCGAGCCGCCGAGCGGGGAAGTGACTGCAACTATTAATAGACTTTGTGAAAATGGCTATTTACATTTCAAAGTGCTTTCTTAACAACTTGTTATTCAAACTGACTTGCAGATGAAAAGTTCTTGCACCCTTTTCTCCCAAACTTGATTTCTTGGCAGCGTATGAAAACCTCTATATTGTGTTGTATACAAATAGGAGTCTGAAATGCAGAGATGAAGCTATGGCTTGTAATCTGCTCTGCTCTTCTTCTGGCACTGCGTGAATGCATCTACATAAAAAGGGAGACATGCAAAGCTCAGTGACGCCTCAGCAGAATCAGCTGGGTCTTTATGCCCAGGCAGAGTGGCAGGGCTCTGCCGCTCACACCGGTGCTCTCCATCAGGTACCTTGGGTCCGACCCTTGGAGGGAGTGGTGCAGCAAGGTGATGGTTTTTTAGTGCAGGGGTAGTTTCCTTTGTGTGTTTGATCATGAGGGGCCTGCTCTGCCTGTGGCCCATTAGGCAATCGTCTGGATGTGAAGTAATGGTTGTCAACATGCATGCCATTAAGAGATGTGGCCTGGGCTGGTTTGCATAATGCCTGAATGTGTATGTACACGTGCACCATCCATGCATCCACCTTCTCCTTCCTGGTGCAGAATTACAGCCAGCTCTGTGCCTCTGGCAAAAGCGAGGAAACAGAACAACAGAATATAGCATCTCGTCTTCCCTTCTGCTCATAAAGGAGGGGAAAAACAACCTATGAGAAATGGTATTTACTTACTGCAGGGTCCTGTAATAGGGGCTTCCCCAGAGGTGGTCTGATAGATGAGCCCAAGGACCACAAAAAGGCTGGAAATCTCAGAAATAAATGGCAACAATAGAGCAGAACTTTGAGAGTGAAAAACCCTCAGTTTAACTTCACTGTCAGTTTAGTCCAACATCTGAGATATGTGTATTTCTGAGCACTGGACAAGTTTAGACTCATTTCTGAAGTCTGAGGCAAGGTTGTTTTAGAGTTACATTGTTTGTGTTATTTTCCTGCTTTAGCTAACTGCTGATGTTTTCAACATGCCCACATAACATTGCAGCGTTTGTTTTTAAAAGCACTCTACTATATCTCTGGGTTGCGAAGTGGGAGTGCTTTTAAAGGCCCCAGGTTCAGGCAGTTCTGCTCTATTGACAATTTAGCTTCAAGCTGTAACTTAGCTGATACATTGTATGCTAAAGTGTATTGAGCAGCTGTCTCTCTAGGGAAAATCTAGAAAAGCAAAAAGCCCAGTATTTTCTCCATTATAACACTAAAAATAATCCCCAGCTTGACAAGACTGTTCTTAAGAAAGAGAAATATGCCAAGCTGGGCATACAGGCTGTATACGTCTCAGCCTAAGGAAAATGTAGAGATCTTTGAGGTTATCGGGCCAGGTTCATTTTACTACTGATTCAGCTGACTTTCAGGATCACAGCGGTGGCAGAAGATTTCATACAGTTCCTCCATGAGTTTGTCATTCAGTGCAACTGAATGAGTGTTTTGGAACTGGATTTTAAGGGACTGATAATGTCATCATGATCATCTTGTTCAGTAAGTGGCTGGTCGATAATTAATCCTGTTTTTCTAGTGAATCGCTCTGCACTTGGTGTGTACTGGCACTGGCGTGAGAGGCTCCATGAACTGGAATTAAGCTCTCTCCTTACCTACATGTTGGTTCCTCCAGAGGGATCAGTCCTGATGTGGAATGATGGAAATTTCTATGGTATTTCAGGTTTTCCTCAGGGTGTAAAGCACTCAATCAGAGCTCAGTATGTGCAATACTTTCAGTCTCCATGATCATCATCTCAATATTGACAAACATTTAAAACCAGCTGAAAGTTTACTCATGTAGGAACAAAACCCAGAATAAATAGGTGAGCAACAATGCGCAGGAAAACAGGATTAAAGACAGGTGTCTTCAGTTTCCTCATTTTATTTATACTGCATGCTTCCCCATTAAAGCTTTAATAAAAGGGGCATAATGACAGAGACTGTTTGGTCGTGTTTCTGTCTGCATGAAGAACTCTTACTTGCCAGGCAGAAGTCCTTCCTGTTTATTTCACCGAGTGTCTGTCCGGAGCGGGCACATGCCGAGGACTCCAGAACCCGGCCTTCAAATACACACAAAAACTGGTAAAAATCCAGCTTTAATTAAAAGGCACCTAGCCTTTCTGAGGAAGTATTTTCTTTGCAGGCTGTTAATTAATCCATTATGTGGCAACATAAAACTAAAATACTGGGCTCACTGATTTCAAATACCTCTGGAGAATGACTACATCCTCACCAAGGCCTTGTGAAGTAGGTATTACACACACCACACACACACACGCTGGCTTACGTTTGGATGGTCTGTGGCAAAAAGATGAACTTCAAACAGCTGCCCTAGTGATTAGTGACATGCACCAGTCTGATAGGGAGAACCAAGCTGCAGCTAATGCGTAACCTTCCAGTGCTGACTTTTGGAGATGGGTCTTCCGCTTGCCGCTGACTCAGAAAACAGATTAATACATGAAATCTCTTTAAAAATCTGAATCCTGTTCAGAGTTGAACAAAACCACAGCTGCCAGCATCAGGCTAACTAAGAAAAAACATTTTGAAAAGTTGTGTGTGTAGAAGGAACTGCTCAGCATCATGTTCTGTATTTCCAAACGCTCCAAGTACATCGGTGAGGCTGAGCATCAGAGTCATCTCCAAAGAGCGGAATGGGGTAGCAGCTGGTCAATCTTCCCCTACTTTGGAGATATCTGCTGATACAGGAAAGATAGGAAATCAAGGCCTGTAACTAGGTTTATCTCATTTGGAAAGAATTGGTGTACCACATGTAAAATCAATGAAAAAGGTGTCATTTCTTTGTCCCATAAGATTTTTCTTACAAACTGTTTCCTACTAGTTATTGGGTTTTGTTTGTTTCTAGGAGATAAAAAACCCAAAACCCTCTTAACTTTCTTTAGTTAACTATATTGCACTTGGATTTCCTTTTCTGTTAGGTAAGCTGCCTTTCGGAGTCCTTATTTGCTCCATCAGCTAACAGCTTCCTGACTTGTGCTTGGCAATTCAATTGCAGGGCTTTTTCAGAAGGAGTCAGCAGAGCAATGCTACGTACTCCTGTCCTCGTCAGAAGAACTGTTTGATTGACCGAACTAGTAGAAACCGCTGCCAACACTGTCGATTACAGAAATGCCTTGCTGTGGGGATGTCTCGAGATGGTAAGCTCTGCTAACGCACAGCTCAATTGCAAAAAGGAAAATAATCTTTAGTATTCTGTTTCTTCAGTGGAAACAGCGTGCGACTTACAAGTTAATTCTGCATCAAGCTGATAGTTGAGATTGCTGAGCGGTTTTTATACGTTGCTCTGTATTCACATGTGTGTAAGTGAGAGCATGTACAAAGTTCTTAGATTTTTATTTTTTTTTCCTACTCATATATTATAGCTCCTAGTTAAGAGTTCTGCCTCTGGTCACTTCTTGAAGAGGCAGTTTCTAGTCTATTGTAAATGCTCTACATGTTCATTGCAATTAAAGTGATATGCTAGAATTGCAAGTAACACCCTGATTGCCGTATTGGTCTGGATGGGAACGTGTCTGGTGAAAAATGGGAGAAATGTGGGGAGAAAAAACCGTGAGGTTTGTTCAGAGATGGAATTCTGAAGAAAACGTGTTCCGGTGCTGCTAATATTAAGCTCCACCTTACTTCTAGTGCAGTGACAAAACCCGTCTCTCGAAAACTCATGTAACTCAGCTGGAACTAGATTGGCAGCTGATACTTGCACACCTCCTCCACGGATGTGACAAAGCTGCCACTGCTTCCCTAACCAGAAGATCTGACTTTTCCATTGCCCTAGTGACATCAACACTCCGTGTGCAACAAATACATACGCATTACTCTGTGTACGAGGCCCACTGAAGGAGATTGTTTTCACGTTGCACTTATTGTTGAATTATGTTGTCTTAATTTTTTTTATTTGGCACGAAACTGAAAACCAAAAATGGAGATCATGTAATGACTAGTCCCTCCAACCTGTTTGCTTTCCTCTAGAGAAGTGACAGATGGCAGTCACCTTCCTCGGCAGTGAGGCTTTCACAGCTGATACAGGTCCCAGAAATCCCATATGATGTTCTTAAGAACTCCCTGGATGCTGCAAACCAGTTGCTTCTGGCTTATGTTTCATGTTAATATTTCTGAGAGTAGTAATCATTTTGTGGAGAGATATATGCACAAGTACACACACACACATCTATATAGCTTTAAGGATAATTCACTAGCTGAACGTTTTTGCTTGTCACAGTAAGCCACACTGAAAGCAAGTTCTGTGGTTCTTCCCAATGAGCGATGGTCCCGGCACCGATGAAGCTTACCTTTGATGCTCTGAGACAGGCCCCGCATGTTCATGCCCACATCCAGGTTCTTTCGCTCTCTGGTATGAGTGCCGCAGCCAGTAGGACCGGGACAGGTCACCTCAAGCCGGGGTATTCTAGTTTAGCTTCTGCTTTTCTAGGTACGATTTGAATGCTGGAGAGAGACATCTGTCAACTTTGGTGGATGTATAAGAGAAACATTCTTCAGAATAGAAACGGGAAGTGAATACATTGAGCCAAGACAGTGACTTCTAGTGGTCCACTTCAGTAGCACGCTAAAACGGGCTTTAGAAGAGTAGCTGCTGCAGCTGTTCTTTGCGACTGATGGCTGTGATTCCTAGGTCTGCCTGTCCTGATTTGCCTTGTGTACTGTGTCCTTCCAGGCAGTAGTTAAAGACCCCAGGCAGTTAAAATGCAGCAGTGGCTTTGTAGTAACATAACATATTGTGTCTCTTTTTCAGCTGTAAAGTTTGGTCGAATGTCAAAAAAGCAGAGGGACAGCCTGTATGCGGAGGTACAGAAGCATCGAATGCAGCAGCAGCAGCGAGATCATCAGCAGCAGCCAGGAGAGGCAGAACCACTAACACCAACATACAATATCACCACCAATGGGTTAACAGAGCTACATGATGACCTCAGTAATTACATTGATGGGCATACCCCTGAAGGTAGCAAAGCAGACTCTGCAGTTAGCAGCTTCTACTTAGACATACAGCCTTCTCCAGATCAGTCGGGTCTTGATATTAATGGAATCAAACCAGAACCAATATGTGACTACACACCAGCATCGGGCTTCTTCCCTTATTGTTCTTTTACAAATGGGGAGACCTCTCCAACTGTGTCCATGGCAGAATTAGGTAATGAGAGAGAAAAGCTTCCATTGTAATTGTCTTAATAGTATCCTTTGGATTAAAGTGACACGTTTAGCCAGGCGATAGCAAGAATGCTGCTGCAGTACAGCTGTGAGCATGGGTGGGCATTCTTCTGTGACGCGCACAATATCCTGAGCGGTACATGGGGAACACCTCACGGAACGGGACTAAAGACCCCAGGAGCTTGCAGTTGATCACCTCTAGTAGTGTTGCTTTTGTTTCAGTCCATGCAATAGAACCCTCTGCATACTGATTAACAACCTAATCTTCCTAGCTGAGCAAGCAGGCAGAGTGTTACTGTATTTGTGGATGGTTTGTGAACTATTTTTTTTTCATTACCTCAATACTATTTATTTTCTAACGAAAAGTGACACGGCTGATTTTCTTGTGCTCTCTACCTGTACCTGGGAAACATGAACCCAAAGCACCAGTCGGTAATCTGAAGGCAGTTTGCCACTGGTTCAAGAGAATCTGGCCCCAGATACTTCAGAAAATTTTTGAATGCAGCAAGGTTTGATCATTTCCATAAGAACCTTCTAACCACCACATTAATTAGCATGTTTTGTTTTGAACTCTTCTCTGAACAATTACAGCAGGGCTGAGTTCCACAACCATGACTTGTCAACATCTGAGACTCGAGTTAGAGCGTGCCGGGTGAACTGGTTATAAGCAAACTGGAACAGGACATTGGAGAAGAGGCTCTAAGATTCTATTACTTACATAAGCAGTCAGGCAGTTTAACAGTGATTCTGCTTGCTTAAGCAACATTTTTGCCAATTATTCCATTATGAAAACCTAAAAATAGTTTGAAAAATCAAGTATTCCAATGTAAATTTTTCCTCTTTCTCTAACTTTTTTTAATTAGTGGCAAGTATATGATACATAATTTTGCTGGGTTTATCTTAGTTTATGTTCTTTTGAGAAATTCTGCAGAGAGGAAGGGACAAGAAGGCTCACTTGTTGTCCTTATGTTGCAGAATGCAGTTGACCACCATGTAATTTCTTGTGATAGCTGAAATATTGTGTCTGGCTTGAGTTCAAATAACTTCAGTTACAGATAAGTAAAAAAGAGAAGGAAATATTAGGATAAAGTCTGTGCTACTGGCTCTGTCTCAATCAAATGGCTGTTAATATTCACGTAGGAGTTACTAAAGATCTACATTAAACTGCCAGACAAAACAAAAGGGCTTTTCCTTCCTAGGCCAGGTGTTGATTTTAGAACACTGGCCTAAAAACACCTTTAACGTTGCCTACTTATAGAGTGCTTGCATTGACACCCTACAGAGCATGATTTGGGGCCCCAGCACTGATGTTACCAAACAATGTTTGAAGACTGTTTGTCTTCCAGACTAAGGTTTCAATTTAGAAAGGTGTGGCTGTTCAATGAAAGTATTTAGGTGTGTGCTGAAACCCAGCCCAGACGTGAGGCTGAGGTTCATGAATAACACGGTACAATTCCACCTCCTGCCTCCAGAAGGGCATGGGAATAACACTGCCAGCTGCTGCTAGTGGGAGCAAATGCTCAAAGTACACACTTGTAAAGGAAAAAAATGTTTGCTCTGGAACATGTGAAAGCTCCATGGCAACCAAAGTATAAACTACCTTGTGGTGTTCTACAGCATCGATTGCTCAGGTGGCACATACAATCAGATTTCACCTCACCTGTACACTAAAGACTTTTCAGGTAGTATCTGACATCAAATTATTGATGCAGCAAGTATGATACTAAACAGACTAGTCCAGCAGTTCACTTCATAAAGAGTCATGTTTGGCCACTATCAAGCAAACCAAGTTCCACAGAAGGCCCTCGGAAGACCCCCATGTTGACAAGAACTGTTCTTGTTCATTTCAAGCCTTTTCAGTGGCCTAACCTGCAGAAGTGCCAACTGCAGAACTGTGAGACAAGGCACCAGGCCTCTACTTGTCACGTGCTAAAATAAGAGAATTCATGTGTCTAAATGACATTCATGCTTTTGAAAGTGTTCCTAAAGGTTATGGAATCAAATGTTAGTAACAGCTATAAATCTGCCTTACAGATCTTTTAGCCAAGTATAGATAGCAGCAGAAAATAATTTCTTTGGAATTAAAATGTTGCATGGAAATTTTAAATTGTGTTTAGTTATCTAAATGACTACTTTAAGCTGAGGAGAAAAAGCCTTTAGTGTATTCTATTAATTATCTGTATTATATAAGAACAGTATTTTCCTAATACTTTTTTAATGATAGGGCAGTAGAAAAGAGCCCCCTCCCTCTTAGGCAGCCTCAAATGATAGTGTCCTGCTGACAGAACACTAGACCAGGTAACTATCCCCATTTCTTTATTAGAAAGCTTCTGTTGTATAAACACAAATGGATTTAGCTTTTGAAGATAACTGCCCCTCTGGCAGTGCTGTTACATTCCCTGTGAACGTAACATAGTGTCTTGCATGGGGCAGAGCTGTACCCGTGGACATTCCTGTACCCTGACTCGAGGGGTCCATCACCTTGCACACTCCCATTGTTTTCTGTGGCTCTACTTAACAGTGTAAACTCTCAGCCCAGGTTTCAAAGCAGACTTTACCTTACTAAAGGCAGCAACGTTGCCTACTGAATTTGCAGTGGTTTGAATGCTCCAAGATTTCACCAAGTTTGCCTTTATTTTGCAAGCTTCTCACTCTTGTATGCCTGTTCTCATAGCTGCTGCTGTGTGAGAAAGCAGTTTGTCCACAGCAGAGGATTGTTTGCTCCAAATGAGCTCACTGAAACATCTTAGGACATTTAGGAAGGGCTGTGCTTGGTGTTCCTGCATGAAGGTCTTTGATGGGTTCTAGGAGTGGGCAAGCAGGTGTGTGCAAGCAGGTGTGTGCACACTGAATGCCTTAATTGGTGCGCAGGGCCCAGAGGAGCCCAGCCAGCTGTGGCCAGAACCAGGTTCCTGCTGGGTTCCTCCCATCCGAGAGCAGTTTGCATTAAATGTGCTTTGCATGAAGCAAACTCCAAGAGATCTGAAATAAAAGCACTTTTTCCTAACAGCTAACCCTCTCCTGCCTCCACCCCCCACCCGCACTATATGTCAGCTTTCTTATGTCAGAAGGTATAGCTTTGCATTTTTAACGTGTGTCACTTTCTGGTCTTTCTTTTAGAACATCTTGCGCAGAATATTTCCAAGTCGCACATGGAAACTTGCCAGTACTTGAGAGAGGAGTTACAGCAGATAACATGGCAGACTTTTCTGCAGGAAGAAATCGAGAACTATCAGAACAAGGTATGAAACCATGAACCCATGCCAAACTGTAGCATGGTCTTCCTTTAATTTTTTTTTTTTAAACCTTGGTACTTCCATAACACACCACATAATTCACTTTTTTGCTGCTTTCCATTTAATAATGAAATGTATGTTTTTGTGTATTTTCAGTAATACACTAGAATCTAAAGCAACAAGATTAGGTGAGGATATCCTCTGTTTTAGTGATTTTTACAGGTACAGGAAAAGCCATACTCCTAAAAATCCATCTGTCAGGGATTGAGAAACAGGGATAAGAAACCAGGGAAATACTTTCAGTCCTTAATGGCATGTTGCTTTCATTCCTTAATTAGTAATCTTCTGGATCAGCAACAACAACAGAAGTTGTGTCATTTTACCGGTTTCATTTTGAGCTTGCAAACACAGAACTCACAGATTTCTGTTGTAATCCTGGTTAGCTCGAGTTTTCACTCCATGTTCCAGTTTTACCTAGAGAATAGCTGCCATACCGCCAGTGAGTACTGTAAGATTGAACCGACATTTCTATTTCCAACCTGTCTTCCACCCACAAACTACTACCAAATGGCTACTTTTGGCAAACTGTCTTGGGAAGCACTATTACAGCACACTGTTCTTTGAACATACTTTTCATTGCCACAAAAAATACTTAACCTCTAAGAATATCTTTTTTTCTGCTCATTGGGTAAATTCTTTCTCAATTATTATCAACATATGAAAAAGTCACTACTTGCATTCCACTGCTGCGTTGCTAACAAAAGCATCTTCATGTATGTTTCTATGTCTCTTTACAAAGACCAGCGAGTTAGATAATTTACATTCAGTACAAAATACAGAAGTTGCTTGAAAAAAAAAAAGTGATCATGTACTGCTAGTGTAAATTGGCATTTTCTTTTGATGCAGTGAATGAAAGTCCCACTGAAACAACCAGAATCATTATACTTTGATATTCTTGGTTTTTGAAGTAAAACCACGCCAACCTGGATCTCTTCTGACATCACTGCAGAAGTCACTTTGCATTGTCACTTACCCACGTGAGGCTTTGGCTTTAATTCCCCTTGTCTTAGAAGCAGACTACAGCCAGGAGTGCTGGAGAGAATTCACTCTGCTTGTTTGGGTTTTTTCCCCAGTTCAGTAATGTGCTTTCCAAACCTTGGTTACTAATTTCCAATTTCTCTTCTCTCTCCAACAGCAAAGGGAGGTAATGTGGCAGTTATGTGCAGTCAAAATAACAGAAGCTATACAGTACGTAGTGGAATTTGCCAAACGCATTGATGGCTTTATGGAACTGTGTCAAAACGATCAAATTGTGCTTTTAAAAGCAGGTAGGTGGGTCAATTTTAAGGTCTACTTCTACTAGTTGTGACTGAGGAAGGGTACCTGTATACAGCCATTTTACTCGCATATATACACATGTCATACAGTGATCATTTGAAGTAATGCCAGGGAGAAGCCGTACAAGTTGTCTGTGACTGGCTGAAGTACTGTGCCGCCTTAGTTCCTCTGGGTAGAACGAGTTTGAATCTATGTATGTGGAATGTTTATTATGGACAGAGGGAGCAGTGATTGTGTAAAGATGGAAGAGCTGGATTCAGATCTTTTTACTTCAGCTTACTAGTAGTGATTAACAAATTTCAAGGTAAGAGTCCAGACTGATCTATGCGAGATGTTGTAGAAGTAATGTAGTTTACAAATACCTGACAAAGCTATAAAAGCTTCATGAACATAAATCTAAATGAGCTGCTTTGACTTCAGAGACTTTATTACTCTAATAAAAAAACAAAGCTTATTAACATTAACTAAGTTGCTGTAACAAACACTTCTGAAGGGGTTTATGGGAATTTTTTTAATTCTACTAGCAAATCTAACTACGCTCTGCTGCACCACAGAAACCTACTACCCTGATAACTGGTACTGAATGCAGAGCATAGGAAACTTTCAAATTCTCACTTTGCAACTCAAGTCTCTACTGAAGTAGTCAAATATACGTTGTTTCTGTTTTAGGGTCTTTAGAGGTTGTGTTCATCAGAATGTGCCGTGCCTTTGACTCCCAGAACAACACAGTCTACTTTGATGGCAAGTATGCTAGCCCAGAGGTCTTCAAGTCCTTAGGTAAGGAATTGTCAAGTGTTGTATCTTATAAGAAAATACCCCCCGAAATCCCCAAACAGAAAAAAATAATAAAGTAGAAAAGCAACACAGGGCAGGGGGTGATGACAGCTGCTTCCAAAAAATCAGGCTGTAGTATTCAAATACAAGAGTTCCAGTGCTCAAACCACTTACTTTGTAAGCCGTCATGCTCACTCTGAGGCCAAGCTGATCTCAGGTTAAAACACTTTAACTCCATGGAGTAAAGGACTGATGCTGTTGAAATTCAACTCTTAGATCAGGGTAGAGCAGTTTGAACACACTTGTTAAGAACAGAAGCTGAGATTTCATATCTAGTGTAATATCTTAAGCATCCTGTTGGAAAAGACAGCAGTTTTTAAGCTGATGCTGGATATGCTGACATTACCACTTTGAAGATATTAGCAGTGTTTTGTAAAATGCAAAGTTCAGTTATTTGCAGGTAAAACACTTTTTAAACCACAGTTTATCATTTAGTTTTTTTCTCTCTCATTTTTGCTGTTTTAAAATGATGTGTTTCACTGGGTATGTATTTGGGATATAAGCCATTATTGAGGGTAGTGAAAATACAGCAGCAGAGAATGCTGTGCAATTACTGAAGTATCCTTTGCCTTTCTGAAACACCTCAAGGTTCAAGGTCTGAGTGCAAACAATTCAGAGTATGCAGTATCAGATGTGGGTTCCAATGACACGTAACCTTCATCTGTTACCAACCACATCCAGGGGTTTAGGCAGGGTTGGGGCTGAGATCTGCAGAGAGCCCTCTTCCATCAGGTTGCAATCCTCTTCAAAGGAGGGCTCCACTTTTGCGAACTGGGTAACAGCATGTGTAACAGCAGCAGTAACCTGACTTGCACCTGTGTGAGCAAGAGAACAGATGAAAGGAGACAGGGTTCCTTTTCTGCTTGAAAAGCTTTCAGACCTTGGCTTCTTCTTTTCCTCCTGCATGTACCTTGTATGCCTTTCTCCCCTCCCTCTTCTGTGTGCTCAGCAGCCTTGAAATCAGCACTTTTCAAGTACATATTTCAAACCTCCAGCCCACACTGACGTGAGAAAGTTCCATTCAGAACAGAAACAAAGCTAAACCAATTTTGAGATTGAAAATAGCTGGGGTTTTATCCTTATTTATCCCAAAAGAACCAAATGTGGAAAAGATAACAGAGCACAAAAACTCCTAACATACTGGCTGCCAGGGTGTGGGAGCTGAGAACTCCTGGGAATGGGGTAATAAGCTCAAGCAGGAGTGAGGTCCCACTACTGTCACTCCAGAGTCCTTGAGGAGACCATCCACCTGTGAAGTATTTTACATCCATTTTTCACCTCCATCACAATAAATCAATAACTCTGTTGCTCTGAAGTAGTTTTAAACAATGTGGCATGAGCTGTACCTTCTTTTTGGCAGGTTGTGAAGACTTCATTAGTTTTGTGTTTGAATTTGGAAAAAGTTTATGTTCTATGCACCTGACAGAAGATGAGATAGCTTTGTTTTCTGCGTTTGTTTTGATGTCGGCAGGTAAGAGATAAAGGTTTTCTCTAGGTTTATTTGGTAGAGGTTGTTTATATTTTTAAGTCTTTTTAATGATAATGTTAAGATTTTGGGACAGTGTGAAATGTCATCATCTTTTTCACTGTCTCCTTGACCAAAATTTTAATAAAACAGATTAAAGCTGTGAATTTAGGAATAAATTTGCGCAGCTGGAAATTCTAATCTAAGACATTGTTTTCCAAATTTTCACCTCATTGAGAACTCCACTTCTTTGTGACAACTTAAACGCATGTGGGTAGACTGCTGGGTCAGCCTACGCGAGACGGGCAGAACGTAGTCACTGAGTTTCTTTAGTCAGCCCTCAGCGTGTGTGAGCTTGCAGCTCTAAAGAATTATCTCAAGTGCATGACGGAATCCTTTCGATGGAACCTCGGGACTGTGAAGCGGGGCTGCTTGCTGTCATGTGACCCAAAGGTGCCAAGGTAGCTCAGGCATCTGTCTCCATCATAAAACTGGGTACACTGAGAATAATGGCGCAGACATACAAGTCACCCCAGGAGTCAGCCTGGGTCTCCATACCCATGACTAAAATAACTTCATAATCTCAAGTAGATACACAGAGTACTCCAGGTTCTGGGAAAGCTTATTAGGTCAGGTGAAACAAGATGCCAGTGCGTGTGTGGCGTAACGCCCAAGGAAATCAATGCTCTGCTTTTAGACTGAAGCACGGGGGACTCAGGAGTAGTGGTAGAAGAGTCTGTTACCAACAGACTCTCCAAAATACATCCTCATGCCATTTGCCAGATCGGAAATATGTTAGGCCAGTGTCTTAGTACACAAGCCACAGACTCCCACAGTTCTGTCACACAGAGGATGTAGCAGATAATGCTACTTTGCTGCTAGGATGTTTAGGAGCTTTTTTTAAAAAATAGCTGAGTATTTGCTTCTGGTTTTTCTGTATGTCACTGCAGATCATAGCAAGAAGATGCACTCCAAATACTTGTTCATTATGTGATCTACTCATTTCCCACTAAAAAGTAGCTTCATTTTGTAAATGCCCTGCATTATACAGACCTTGTTAGCAGATGATTAATGAATTTTACTCAGGGCTTTATAAAATTAGTTTTAATTGCATGTAATAAATGTACTCCAAAACCTATTACTTTAGAGAATGCATTTCTATGAAGAGTATGTAAGAAGTGGAAGGAAGGAAGGAAAGAAGGTTGCAAATAAGAAAGATGGATATATAATAGACTTAGTACTTCCCAGTGCACTGCAATTGATATGTGCAATACTAGAGGTGTTAACTCCATTTATATTTAGATCGCTCATGGCTTCAGGAGAAAGTGAAAATCGAAAAGCTCCAACAGAAGATCCAGCTAGCACTTCAGCATGTCCTACAGAAGAACCACCGAGAAGATGGAATTCTAACAAAGGTAAGACTCGCATTGTGCCGTGTCACTGTGAAAGTTCTTATCAACTGTATCCTAATTATGGTGCAGAGCTTTTATGCAGTTACTTTGTTATTTATAAACCCGTAATTCTTTGTTCAAAATCAAGGCACCTAGCTGAAACTATTTACTAAAAACTAGAAGGGGTGAAGTGATGATGTGCTAGGGAACAAGGTTGAGAATGGTCTGAAAATAAGTATTTAATGTTGAGCTTCATGAAAAGCATTGAAGGTGTTTATCCCATTTCTCCTGTGCAACATTTCTGCCACACAGAATACTACTGCAGTTCTACATGTATGCCTCAATACTCCCGAAATCTCTTGCTAGCATGACAATTAAATTGTTAGAACATGCAATTCCCAAACTAACCTTGGTTTTGAGTCTTCCATGAGAAGTTTCCCACACAGCCTCTTTCTCAGCAAAACATGCTTCCAAATATTGATGCCTAGGGAAGAGAAAAGGGATAGTGCATACTATTATGCTGAGCTCAAGAATCTTCACTTAATTTTTTAAAAATGGAAAAGTGGTGTGATGTAAAAAAAAATAAACCTGAAGAACTAGGGAAGGGTAGGCACTTCCTTACAGAGCTAGTTCCTTTAGAACTCTACCCAGCCAGAAAGCTTATGCGTACTTTCATACCATAGAATTAATTACAACACAAAAGCAGGATGGTCCAGCCCAGGCTTTACACATTGGTCTCATTTAAAATCCTAGCTCGCCTAACTCTTTTTCCCAGCATGTATTTTGGATACCTTTGTTGGAAGAAAGGTTCTTCCAGGAACTTTGATAAAAATAATTTACACGGTAAGTTTAGGGAGTCCCCTAGTGATATTTTTGAAGTACAGATTTTTTGGGTCTGTTCCTTTTCCCCTTGTTTGCCATAAATTATAAAAGCCTGACCTACTGCATTGCCAGTTTCCTCCATAATATTTCCTCCATAATATTCACAGTAGGTTTGAAAGTAGTCAAGACTGCCTTCTTTCAAGAGAATGACTAAACTGCACGAATGAAGATCCAATCACAAAATACTTCTCTATCAATCCAGTGCTTAGCAGGCAACTGAGGAAACCTAATGATACATTTTCCTAAGAACTTAAAAGATTGTTTCACAAATAGCATTAATCCATTACTTGAGTAGCTTTCTAGTGGATTCCTCATTTATTTATTTTTTAGTCTAACATAACAAGCATCCAAAACTATGCACCTCTGAAATGACATTGTTAAGATAAACTATTGAAGTAATCTCAAACTGCTTGGGAGAGCTTTGATCCTAAGAGCAAGATTGGGAGGCCTGGTTCCGTATATGACCGTGTGACTTCTGTTCATTTTTTTACAGTTAATATGCAAAGTGTCTACTTTAAGAGCACTGTGTGGACGACATACAGAAAAGCTTATGGCATTTAAAGCAATATACCCAGACATTGTACGACTTCATTTTCCTCCACTTTACAAGGAGTTGTTCACTTCAGAATTTGAGCCAGCGATGCAAATCGATGGGTAAACGTATCACCTAAGCACTTCTAGAATGTCTGAAGTACAAACATTAAAACAAAAGAGGAGAAAAAAAAAGAAAAAAAAAAAAGAAAGAAAACCAAGACACTTTATATGGCCCTGCACAGACCTAGGGAGCCAACACACTGCACATCTCTTGGCGGTCGGGGTCAGGCGAAGGATGGGAAACAATGAAACAAAGTTGAACTTGTTTTTCTCATGCATATGATTTCCATTATGCCTACAAATATGGACCCTTTTTCTGTCTCAACTTCTCAATCCTTGACCTCTGTTTACACAGACTGAGGGTACTAATGTCAGAAGGTTGTATTCTCTTGTAGTTCACTGCCCAGACTTTTGACAGAACAATCAATTTGTTGATCAGAACAGAGAGTCCACCTAGTAATCAGCGACTGGTGTGCATTGCAGAGATTTCAGCATCAGTTTGCACAACTTGCTCATTGTTTCATGAAGGACAATTTTTTTCAGCTACCACTGTTTGCCAGTAGACAGAACGGCATGAAAAGGGTCCATAGCAATAGCAACAATAGCATTATAATATATTACAGGGTAAATGGGCATGAAGACTATATATAGCAAAAGAGATATTGTTTATATATTGTTTTAATTAATATAAAATGTAGTTACTGGTATAGCTTTTCTTGTTGAATTGATAAGGCACTTTCATTTTGCACCTTTTTCTTTAAATTAAATGCTAGCGTGTTCATTGTTGTGTTGCATGTGCACCAGAAATTCAAGTTTAACTGAAAAAGGTTTGGCAGGTACTGGTACATTGGGAGGTATTTATGCTGCTGTTTTCTGTGTTACTTTTAAAGAGAGGCTGGTCATATCCTGAAATGGTTAGACTTTTTTTTTTTTTAAGGTGTTGAAAATAATCACAGTTTTCTAAATTTAAATCAGCTTTTCAGCCATTAAATTCAAAGGTACTTTCATTTTCAAGTGTTTCAAACCTGGATATTAAAAATTACATACCTAAATTCAGGTTTGGTGCTTAAGTCAAAAGCCTCGTTTTCCAAGGTGCTGAGTTTCCATGGTCAAAGTTAAACTAAGTGATTGTAGATCATTCACAAACAAGTAACAGCATCCTTGAAAATCCAGCTGTTGAAGAAAGCACTATCTGCCCACCATAAATCCAGGTTTGAAGGTATTTACTCAAGTCTGTATCTACAGAAAAGTATGTGTGTATGACATGTCTGTGGAAAAGTAATTTTTAAACGTAATACTACATACTTTTGTACTCCATATTGTAAACAATGCTTCAAACTTCAAACTCTAGGCTATCAAAATCTATAGGTTTGTCTTTGACTTCAGTGAGATGAGACACTGACCCATATTGTTCCAGCATCCAGCAGTTCAGTTTCACGTAGCTGAGCAGAGTTAAGATGCACTTTAAAGTTTATCAGATGAGGACAGACTAAGGAAATCACACTGTTGCTAGCAAGCATTGTTTTGTACACTGTATAATGCCTAGAAATCACTAATATCATAGACCTGCATTCTGTAATTCCCCGATTTGCCTAGCCAACCAATTAGCCCAACCTCGTAGTCTTTATTGCTACTCATTACCATTCCTGTCAGGAAGAGTACTGTCTCTGAGCAGTAAACCTAGTTCTGAAGGAAGCTGATTAACAACATCACAAAATCTACTGTGGCTGTTTGAGACAGAGGTGTGTAACTGGTTTGAATGAGATGAGGACGTACAACTGTGGGCCTACACAAACAAGTTTCTGAAGAAGTATCTAAGAAAAATCCAGGAACTTTAAAATAAAGGAACGAGACAGAATGTGCTCCACTGCTCTATGTTCTCAGGATAAAGCGTCTCATACCTATATTACAGTTATTGAAATGAAACTTTTACAAGTTAGTAAAAGCACAATGAAGCCTATTTTAAAAAGGAGATTTAGGTCAGTGGGTTATTACAAGCAAAATAGAGGCTTATTCTAGGATTTAAACGTTTCCTTTAGGATCAAATTGAGAGAATTAGCTATGCCATGCATTCAAAATTTTGTAGTCTGCCACATCAGGGAAGCTTACAGCCATCACTTACCTCTGTCGTTGGAAAGGAGGGGGAGATGAGCATCACGTTTCCCCTTCAAAGCAGTATGTCCCGGTGTATGGGAGGAGAACAGCTGCACCTTCATGAGCACTGGGATGGAGACACGAGAGGGCTTTTGGAAAAGGTCCACAGAGCATCCCTTTACTGCTCCACCCTGCCTGCTCCCATAGAGGCATCTCTCAGCCCAGCACATGCTCTCTCCAGTCCCACTGAAAGATTTTTCATAGAATCATTGTTTACTTTATTGGAGTAACTGGCATGATATGGTACTTTTATTCTAATGTGTTTCTATTTTTAAAGCAACCCTTTTAACTAACAAATGTTTTCTGAATGTGACCAGCCTTAGGTGCTAGTCCTGTAAAGATCAACTAAACTTAATTTCAGTGTCAACTAATGAATAATGGAATATGATCGGCATTTTTAGAGCGAGATACAACTCCTACGTCTGACAGTAAGTAGACTACCAGGCAAAATATTTGGGGATTTTCAGTCACATCCTTTTCCAACCTTTTCCTGATGTATATTAGTACTTTACCAGGGTCCAGCCTCGGGTCCAATGGTTTTGTTTGGTACCTAGTTCAGCATATTTACAGTCATAAGTCATTGACAACACAGAGTTTTAGAGCATTTACTAATAAAATACATAACCATAGAAAGGTGCCAGATAGGGTCTTTAGCTGAAAGCCCTCTGCATCTGAAAACAGCTTGCGATGTGATTTTTCCAGGCCAGAAAGTGCCGGAATTTTTGTCTGTGGGAACTCCTGTGTACTGGCACCTTGTTGAATCAGGCTGTGCATACACACCCCAAGTAATTCTGCTTTCCTGATTACAGTTAACAGCCACTTGGCAACAGAGCATCATTTTTGTTTTGCTCTTCCTAGATTGGAAAAAGGGAACCAGCATGGCAGGCATACTGCTGACACTTCTGTTGCCAAGGAGGCTTTTATGAAAGGGGACACAGGATAAGCTCAGAGCAATGGCCGTGTAAGACCTTAATGTAGTAGAGGAAACGCACTATGCGGGACCTCTGGGACTATGGCCTGGTATCCAATGATTGACCAAATATTCAATTAAAAAACATATTTGGGGTCAATGGATAATCACGTGAGTTTTTTCATAATGTGCCCAGTTCACTACTGACAAAAACACGAGGATAGCCGAAGATAAAGGAATACTACACTGGGTTTGAATGGTCTGTTCCTTAAAGTCTGCAGAGAGGTTTATTTCTGTTGGGTGTTATGTCTATCCACAGAGATGTCTTCTGGCTTTTCAGGATAAAGATAACCATACTGTCATTTGAACTACCCTAATATACTTCAACATCTCCAGCATTGTTTGATATTTTAAAAACTACGGGATTAGGTGAAAAGGGAGGCTGTTTTTAAGTTTGGTTGTTCTTTATTAAAGCTTATCTATCTTAGTATGGATACCAAGATCTGTGTGTGTATGTGCACCTGTGTGTGTGAGAGAGTACATTTGTGTGCACACATGAATATATGTGTGGGTACGTGTGAGTGGCTGCTTCTAGGCTGTTAAATGTCAATGGAATAAAGAAAATGTATTCAAAATACTTAAAGTCAAAAATAGAAGGTGGAAAAAAGATTTATTCTATACAAAGCCTTGTCTGGACCACTTTAGAGAGACTTCTATTTTTTTAACCCTTCTATAAATGTTTGATGGCACTTGAAATATTCCTGCAATAAAATGTGATTTGTGTAAACATTAAAAAAAAAGATTTTGTAATGTGAAACAATGAAAGAAAGTAATGTAATTTTTCTAAAAAACAAAAAAAAAACAAACGAACGAACTTTGTATTATTTTCTTGATGGAATTTGTCTATTTGTCTTTGGAAAACTTTTTATTTCATTGAATGTGCCATAGTAGACGTGTGTTTTTCTTTTTCTTTTTTTGTTGTTTTTTACATTTTAGATTAAAGGAATAGCTGTGTTCCGACATTCCAAAATGCAAGATGACATAGCAGTCATTATTAAAAGGTTTGATTAGTAAGCTTCAATCATTGTTGCTTTTTTTGCACATGTTCTTCATTCCTCTACAGTGCAATATGTACATAGAGCACTTGCGGGTGTAACCTTGATCCCTCAGGGAAAAATACATATTTGTACAGGATTCTTCTTTTTTCTTTTTCTTTTTTTTTGCCTTTTTTATTCTTTTCTCTCTTTTTTTTTTTTTTTTGCTACGGAATGTCGATTGAATCACTTGTCTGTTGTTGAGGGGCAGCCAGATAATAATCCTAAACCACTGTCACAAAACATTGTTTAAATTTTGTGCCCTTTTATTATTTAAAAAAGTAAAATAAAAGTTATTTTCTGACAGTTCTTTGTGCTGATTGGTGAAAAAAAGGGTAAATAGACAAGCACCTTATGATTGACTTAACTGTGAATGACAATCCATCTCGTTATCAACAACAGAGCCCTAACATTTGGGGCTGGGGTTAAGAGTCAGAAACTAATGTGCTCAGGGATCTTCTAAAACTCTTCAACAGGGTGGCCAGTACTACTGGTGGAACAAATTACTTTTTAAAAAATATGCTAGTATTTCTTCCCTTCCCCCTCCCCTCCAGGCACAAGAGAACTGGATTTTTTAATTATTTTTTTTAACTAAATGCTCTATGCGTGCCTCATTCTCTTGTTCAGTTTCTCAGTACAGTGGCACTTTGGTCTTTATTTTGTTCAAAACAAAAGTATACCAAACAGTGCAAAGGTTTTGCAATTCTACTTTAGAAATTAATGCTGACCTATTAAATAAATGACTGAAACTAATTTCAGTACCCTCTGGACTTTTTTATAATGATAGTACTATTTTCCCAGATGAATTTCAGTGTTTTGCAGTAAAAATTGGGTTTTCAGTACTTAAGTTATTGTCAAAAGAAAACAAATCAGTTTATCATAGTACAGTAAGAATGAAAAAGCAATGATTAGGTTTTGGCAATGAAGTCACATAAAAAGGACCACAGATCTGCAGGAATACAAGCACAACATTTCAGATGTTGTCTGTCATGATTGCATATGCTACACGGTAAAGCAAAAAACTTGACTGAAAAGAAACACTGAGGCTGAAGACATTTTTCTATCTAGTCCATCAAATACAGACATTCCAAGTGATTACAATGGCACCAAACGCAGCAATGTCTAAGCAGTCTCCAAGTGTCAAGCTGTAGGATTTTGGAAGCCTGTCCCAATTAGCCTTGTTTCATGGCTTCACATTCTTTTGAAAATGCCAGCAGAAAGGTAAATAAGCAAGTACAAAGGAAATAAATAGGATTTTCAAGGCTTTGGTTAAACTGGGGAGATTTCTCCATCAAACATGTCTGTCTCCTCATAAAAAAACATCAGTTCCCCAGTATGTTAGGTTACTGAGGGCTTTTTCACTGGGTATGTGGCTACCAGTTGTTAGCTTTAGGTTGCTTAATAAATACGGAAACCGTCCCATTTTAAAAGCCAATGGTCAAGTCTAGCTTAGAATGGCCTTCCAACGCAGACAACAGCTCACCAACTATGGCCCCTTGATCAGTTTGTGTTCTGGCACATCTTCAGTAAAGAAATCCTATTTCTGATTCACAATAAAACCTATGCTTTACATACATGTGTATCAATTAAATGTACTCTTAATTTGTACAATCTATAAAATCTTTTAACTGTGTGATGGAGTGGTCCAAACCTTAAAGTATTTCTTTTGGATTGGCATAGACACTTCCCAGTCTGTACTTTATGAACAAAACGGGTTGCACGGTATAAGCTGTGCATATGAACAATGTATTTTTCTCTCTACACATTCCTAAATTCCCCAATGTAGATTAACTTATTAATATGTCAGAAACAGCATTTACTATCCAATAGCCAAAAATACTTTCTCTTGAGTATTCTGTATATGAAATTCTACCTTTGCGAGCTGATTCAGATTGCACAGAAGAAACATCTTTATTTTCCTTATCTGGAGAAATATAACTATTAGAATTATTTTTTTGTTTTTAATACTATATTTATTACTTTTAAAGTTTCGTCCATAAATATATTTTAATATTAGCCTCCTATTTTCTTTATGCTTAAACATTCCTGTCAGTAAATCATTTGGTGGAAATGAGGGCAAATGCATATGGAAACCAAATAGAACAACAAAAAGGAAAGTTTTTAAATTTAAATGAGTATTTATTTAAAAATCATTGCAGTATGTGCTTTAATCCTAGTACTGTGATAATAGCTTGCTAAATAATGCTAAGTCACTGGACTTGAGAGGAAAAATACATCACATTTAGGATAATATACCGTCTATCTTTGGAAAATTATTCAGGTACCAAGAGGAATTTTAACATCAAAACAAAAGCTGTATTCTACCTTTTTTCCTATGTAATGTTGCTGTTTATCCTTTTATATTTTTTTGCCTTTATCATTGGTAGAATATAGCAATAACTTTATAGCAATAAGTAGGCTATCCAAATAAGAAACAAAACGTGATAAAGGCTTCAGATCAATACTCATAGATTCATTTCTTCTGCCACAATATTCACTCGTATGTCTTCCCTCATAATCTCATTATTTCTTCGAGCTGAACTTCACAATCACCTTGTTCAACCTGATGTGTGACATCACACCTTTTTGTTAACACCTGCATGTTTTCAGTGTTACTATGTCCTTTGTATACTTGTTTTCCTATAAGTCAGTGTTTCTCAAGCTTTCTGAAAGCACAATCCCTCTGGACTGTGTTTCTTCACAGGGCGCTATGTGTTGGAATTAACTCACTTTTTGGGGGGAGGCAGAGTGAACCAGCTCTAATTACTGGCAGCGTTTCCTAGCTAAAGGAACTGAGCTGCTGCTAGCACTTAGTAACTCCATGGCCACTGCACATGCCTGCAGCCAACAGCCTGCTCTTCCAGCCCCTCCATGCTGGAAGGAGTGAGTTGCATCCAGTAAGTGGGACCAGCTCCCTTCCCAGCGCCCTCACCTGCAGCCAGCACAACCACAAGCTTTGCGCTGGAGAACCGAGCTACCTGTGCCTGATGTAGCGTTTTGATAATAATCTGAGCACTTTGGCAACTTTCAAACGGTTGTGACTTTCAGTTTGAGAAACACTACCCTAAATTACCCACAGTCTTAATGTAGATGCACAGACTTTACAGGAACTTGCAATCTGTAATGCTATCTATACCTAATGCAGAGAATTCATAAGCAATACAGTGAATTTTATTTCACAAAAAGGCAAACGTACTGTACACCTTTCTAAATCCAAAATGTTCCTCATTTCTACATTGATTTAGAAACAAGATAGAGAACAGTGGTAAATATTTGAACTATTAGGACATTAACTGGCTGCTTCTTTATATGTAACTGTATTGTCTGCCTGCTCCTTTTCTGGAGATGTGTTTTTGTATTGGATGTTTGGGCCAATGGGAGGCTTCAAGCTACAGTGTATTTTCCCAGATTAAATATATTTAACATATGACAAACCCCAGACAAGGCTTTTTAAAATGTATAAAGAACTGCAGTGTTAGGTGGTTTATTTGCAAACTGTTTTCAATGTTGTCCATTTTTATGGCACCTTTAACAATATTCTTGTTTCCAAAGTACAAAAAAAAAGGTTAAAAATACTCTAGCCATAACTGAATGTCAAGCAATAAAAACAAATGACTTTTTGTGCATAGATTTAAAAGAAATACAAGTTTTAGACATCTGCATGTAAATGCAATCTCTTGTTTACTGCTTTCTTAAACTTGAGCAACTGATTCCTTATTTTACTACTAATTTAAGGACTTGTAATGGCCTGTAAACATTTTATCTTGCTCTATTCTTTCAACTCTAACTTTGTCTCTGCTTTGGAGTCATAATATTTAATGTTGTTCTGCTCACCTCTATACAGTTAACTTTTTGCTTTCATTCTGTATAGATAAAAGTTATACTATAAACAAGCCTACACAGTGCAAATATTTATCTGTTTATCAAATACCACATTATGCTGTATAATATCTGTTTTACTATATAATCTATTTTAGACATAGCTGTTTAGAACTAGAGTGTGCTATTTTTGTGTTTTTCTGATGTGTGGTGCTAGATAAGTTACTTTTGTGAACAAAAGCAAACAAACCCCTTTTATTCCTAGACAATACCACCTTTGGGTCTTGTTAATTTCACCGAGTATAACTATATATAAATATATATATATTTGTGTATATATATATATACACCGACATATGCCCAACAAGTACCTGTATCAGAGTACAAGATTTGGGACATGGTTTTCTCTTTAAATGCATAGTGTCATTATATAAATTATTCTATAGTATATTTAATAAGGAGAAAATTACTTCACCGGTACAGATACTTGATATCAAATGTAGAATTTTTTTCTACGTTCTTAACATTATTAATTATTAACATTATTAAAAATGTTCTGTCCAGCTTGTTATCCTTTTGGCTACTAAAACAGTCTGCCTGTATTATATCAGAAAAAAGAAAACCATCTGATCTGCCAGTTTAAAGTAATTATAATATGCTGTCTGTCTGAAAGGGAGGTAGTTATTTGGCTTGTTGGGAGTGTTCTATCCTGTCGTTGCATCTGATATTTATAGATGTTATTCTGCTGGGTGCCTTCCTCCCTCTTCACTTTAAATAGGATCTGTACACACTCAAACTGCGGATGTTACTAGGCCATGCCTACACACTTAACTCCAGTTACTGTAAATAGGAATTTTCTGTAAATCTTCCATGATGGATTGATAGCTAAATTCAGTCCTTGGATATGCTTTATAAACCATGCATACCTATCTAAGGACAGCCATTAGCAACTAAAGTTACTTAAGAAGTGGAATTTGCAATGTTTTGTCAGGTCTGGGGGTTTTGTTTTTATTTTTCATGTATACCTTAATTTACGTAGTCATGTGCCCTTAAAAGAATTCCTGTCCCCTGTTCCTTTCACTCTAGATATTGTTTTCATGTTAATTCTTAAAAACTGATGGATATCAAATATCTAACTAAGGAGGTAATTAACCTTTTAAATATTTATTAGAATTTTTCTGTAATATTACTGAATTTATAAGATCTTTAGCAAAGATTTTTGAGCAATTTATTAAATACAATGTTTCTGTTTACTGCACTTTTTGATAATAGAAGGTAGTGAATTTTAAAGCCATGATTCTTGGCTTCCATGCACTGCTTTTATACCCTCAATCCAAGGAATATATATATATAAATAATTTTTTTTAAACAGCAAACATACTGTTGTCCTAAAAATAAATACAAACTTTACTGCACCATGGGTATATTTTCGTAAGTGGAATGTTTAATTGCAAACACTATCAGGACAATTATAAAAACCTCTTGAAGCTACAATCTTATTTAAATATAAGCCATGACCAATTTTATTTTCCCTTGTTGATTTAAGTCACCTTTTGATATTTTCAAAGAGAAAAGGACTCGCTCTTCAATTTGTTTGTACTAACCTACACACAATGCTAGGAATACGTTCTCCCTATTGTTTTAATAGTTTGATATATTTATGCAAAACCATTTGGTTAACATATATGCTCCCTGTTTACTCAATGTCCAACATAACAAGACCAGAATAAATACTGATTACAACTATAGATCAGTTTGAAGATTAAGCACATAAGACTTCAAAAACCTCGTTGAGTGATACGCTCAAATTCCTGTAAATACACACAAGTTTAAATGCAATTATACTGTACATGTAAATATATGCTGTCTGTTATGTGTACAGTATGTATAAATTCCTTTTCTAGCCACAATAAAATGTAAGCCATCAAGAGGAATAGTAAAGTGGTATTGTACTAAACCTTTGCTAATGATCTTTACCCAATCACCTTTCACTTTCATGGACCTTTCCAACTCACTCTTACAATAGCCTGCTTATATTCAAGTTTGTTATTTTACTCAGTCCCGAAAAAAAGTATTTTGATTCATTTTGTAAATATGACTGTAAAAATAAGAGATTTAATGTTGTCTTTTAAATACTCCAATTTTCATTCTAATATGAATGTTGTTATATTGTACTTAGAAACTGTACCTTTAATATTACATTACCTTTATTAAGTGCATTGAACACATCGATTTTAGATGTGCTTTATGTACTGTTATCCTGTAATAAAACTTCAGCTTCTAATGGAAAAATCTGTCTTCATTATTGTCAGCAGCATGGTGTTTGTTTTCTGAATCATGGATTATTAGGTTTATTCCTGAAGGAGTACACTGTTATAAGATTACGCTGTGCTTCCAAGCACATGTATCAGAGCTGTTTAGTACATCCATCAAGTAGTATTTGGAAGTGGGGAAACAGGACTCCTGAGCAACTTTCAGGCTCCTCTTTTGGCCAACAAGAGCTTTAAACCTCCTCAGAATGAATGTGGATTAATCTAGCTTCCCTCTCCTTTAAGGTGTCTTCCTTGAAATGAGAGTTCACTGCATCAAGTGCAAGAGACATGAAATCTGGTTTAAGGCCTTCCCAGTGACTTCAGAAATGCCACTTCAGGATAGATCTACACAAGGATTTGGGCATCAAAACCGAGGTTTTAATACAATTTAGGCATGACAGGACGTGCAACTTTAAACTATCTGCTGTGCTAACTTTGGGAGCACAAGAATGTCAGCAGCACACTTGGCCTTAAGACTTCAGGCATGTACAGTTCTACTTCTGCACGTATCCCGAAATGCCACAGTCTTGATAGGCCTTTAATGGCTCAGTATTTATATGCCTGACCATGATCCAGAAATAGGTAATAGCATTGATCTTTGGTTGTGTGTATCTGGAAATAGCCCCTACCTTCAGATCATGTCTACAAAAAAATTAGTGGAAGCACTCACTTTCTTAGAACTGTAGCACTCAGTAATGCCATTTGTTCTACAGCAGTTCCATGAGTAGAACAGTCTTTGAGACTGATCTGAAAAATCCAGATTTAATTTTCTCACCTTCAGGACATGAGTCTTGCCCAATCTTTCCACTCAGAGGAGTGTTCCTAACCATCAAGATATAGGTTAGGCAACAAGCATTTTGAACAACTGTATATATTCAATATAAAACACAGTAATTTTTCTGAAGTGAGAGACAAACCAAGGGCTCCCATGCCCACCTATAAGGAAAACTGTAGGTTTGGTGGCGGTAGCTTTTGGCCCCCAATTATTTCACAGTATCACCTAATGGCTGAGATTGGCAGGGACCTACAGAGGTCAGAAGCAAGGCCACTTAGAGTGAGCTGCCCAGAACCGTATCCAGGCAGCTTCCAAGTATCTTCAAGGATGGTAACTCCACAACTTCCTTGGGCAACCAGTGGCAGCTCTCAGACCCCCTCACAGTGAAATGGTGTTGCCTGACATTCACACTTATATCATAGAAATAAAAAGATGACAGGTAGGAAGTAGCACCGTTAAAATAAAACGAGCCTGAAGGTTTGAAAGCCACGCAGACTGAAGCAGGGCTTAACCTGCCACATTCACAACGTAAAACAAGTCTTCTAACCATTCAGCTATGTAACTGTTACCATACCTGGGTTTTGAAGGTTACTCCTTACAAAGCTATCTCCAGAACTGTGCTCTGGGTGGATCTGCTAGGGAGATGAAACCCTTCTGCTTCTCTGAGATGCACAAGCCAAACAAAGGCCAACATTAAAATCAAATTATGTTCTTAAAACTGATGTGCAAGCAAGCTAAGGAGACTCCTTTGTTGGTGGGTTTGGACATTATTCTAAATCATCTCAGTGTTTGTATGTATTTACATTTAGTGTCAGGAGTTTTAGTTACCCTTTTAAGCGCTCTAAACTGATTGCCTCACGCCACGAGTCCTCGTTTCCTTCATTTCTCTACCTGTAAGGCTGTAAGGGGGATCACCTTTTCTTTGAACACCACAAGCAAATGAGTTTCCATTACCTACACCAACAGCTACTTAGAATAATTCCCCGGTTTAAGACATCAGGAATGCTGATAATAAAACAGTGGCTCTGCCCACTTGTGGGACGGGAGCCTGGGGAACTGGACGTCCCGGAGTAGAGGGAAGCTGATAAATGCATCAGCTCAGCCCCCTCACACGCGGCCCCAACCCCCTCAGGAAGGAGCCGCGCGGCAGAGCCCCGCCGAGCCACCTCCGCACGCCCAGGGCGGGAGCTGCCGCTCGAGGCACCCAGCATCTGGGCAGGGCCACACCTTAGTGAAGAACGTGGAGCCGGAGTGGAGCCCGCAGCGCTGAGAACTCTTAGACACGTTTCATCTCCAGGCGAGGCGTGACGTGGCCGGTAGTCACTCGGGCCTCGACACACCACCGGCACCCGCACCGCCACTCGCTGCGGTGCGGCCCGCCACAAGATGGCCGCCGCAACCCCTCTGGGAGCTGCTCGGGCCCATGTTTCCATTGGCTGACTCAGAGCACCTGATCCCGCGCGCCAGGCTACGCTGATTGGCCAATGACGTGAGGCAGGCTCACGCGGCAGAGAGGCGATGAACTAGCAAACGCGCTCTTCTGAGGGGTTCTACGAGATGGCGGCCCAGGGGCCGTTGCTGACCTGGTGAGTACGCTTCCCTCTCTCCCCCTACTCTAGCGGGGCGCGGTCGAAGAGCGGGAGCGAGTACGAGCCTCTTCGCTCCGCGCTGCGGCGCTGAGAGGACACTGCGCCGCCCAGCCCGCTGTGTGCCCGGGGCCCGCATGCGCCCGGAGGGAGCGGGGCGGGCCTGGGTTCCCGCCCCGACCTGGCTCCGCTCAGTCGCTGAGGGAGGGCGGGACGGCGCCATCTCTCGAGTTGCTCTGCGGGAGAAGGGAGGATTGGCGCTGTAGAAACCCTGCACAGGGGAAGTGCGATATTAAAGGGAAAAAAAGTATAGGAGGCAAGATCTGTGTAGAAAACAAAATATCTCTTTTTCCAAAAAATGAAGAACAAGGTTGTTGTATTAGAGTTTCAGCGAGTTCAAACGTTTGGTTGCGATTAATGAACATTCCTAAGTGTGTAACTCCATCAGAATTTTGTCATTTGTGGAATTTATACCCTGTATTAATTAGTTCTTACACTGTGAAGAACACGTGCACTTTAGTATTGAAAACAGGCAGGGAATTAGTGTGTATGTAACTTCTGTAAGGAGAGAAGGTGGAAAGGCTGTATAAATAGCCTTTTTTTTTTTTTAAAAAAGGCACTTTTTTTCCTTGAAGGTTTAATTTTTTTACATAATGTAATGTTCTTGGGTTTTTTTGTTTTTATTATCAGGGATATTGCACCAAAAAATGGCAGCACAGTATTCTTCTCACATGAAATTTATGAAAAATATTCATTGGCTCCGAGCATCTCTGAACTGTGGCAATTATCAAACAGGTATATTTTGTTATGTTAGAGTTTTCTGCTATTTGTCATCCTCATATGTAGCCTTACTGATCTGAGGAAAAGCTGCATGTTATCTGGATTATGTTACCAACTCCTTGTTCTAGCAGTTGGGCTGCACTTTGCCTTTTGTAAAACCTCTGAAACCAGGAAGGGTAAATTGGGACCTCTGTGCTTTTGTATCTTATGGAGGGTGGGTGGTATTTTGGGGCATTTTGTGAGGGAGTTTGACTTATTTTGGGGGAGGTGGTGCTTGTTGATTTTTCACTTTCTCTTATTTATCAAAGCGGGATGAAGCTTGACACACGCTTTTAACTGGTCACAGTAAGGATCCCATGAACCACACCTAATTAGTTTTAGAAATTAATGTCCTGCCATCTGACCATGCCTTCATGCTTTGTAGAAAGGTAATGATAGTGTACTTTGAAATTCTTTTTACTTCTGTCTTTCACAGGCAGCCAACACTGTTTACATTAGAGCCAGTGGAGACGCAATTAATTCCTTGCATAATGAGTAAACTGTATAGAGTGTTAGCTGAAGAACAGGAAGGGAAATTACGTGAACACAGGTGGTACACGTAATATTGGCTGTGCAGTTTTGATGTCTTTGTTTTCTTAAGATGCAGAAGTAGAATCAACACTTGTTTTGCATAGGGAAAAACTTAACTTGTGCTACTAAGTTTCAGATGTTGGAGGATTGTATTCATGCTATTGAGGTGCTTGGTTTTTTTTTTTAAAAAGTCTTTAAGCTGCTAAGGAGTTACAAGTGTTAAGTGTCTCATGGAGGATGAGTGTTCACACACATAGACTGTTGATGGGACGCTGAGGCATAGCTACTGTGCTTTAAGTGGGAAGTTCAGCATGTGGAGAAATAATTAGTTGTAAAGGGGAATTACTGTATTTTTATTAACAGACACTGAGAACATGCATTTGAGGGGAATACTGGCCTATGTAACATGACTCTGTATGCCCTATCTTCAGCTAGAGAAGGTTTTTCTGGTTCATCTTTCTTGGAGTAGCATTCCGTAACTGGCAGAGAAGACCAAAGCCCTCTCAGCTTGCTGCTGGGTATACTGGATATTGCTGTAGAATTCTTCCTTGACATGAGGTAGAGGAAGGGCTTCTGGAGTAGACATGACGGCATGCAAGAGTGGGATTGTGTTCAGCTGTGTATGGTAGAAGTGGGTTGGTTCATAACCAGAAGAGAGGTTACAACCAGAAAAAAATTCTGGGACTCACACAACCGGGGTTGTGTGGCCATAGTCAAAAGGAACAGAAATGAACCGTGTGGGGACAAATGTGAAAGTAAAACCTGGAGGAAATTTGTCAGTTGTTATACTGGGGCTGAGAGGAAGAAAAATGGAACCTGTTGAGGCAAGTGTGAAAGTAAAAGCTGCAGGAAAATTGTCAATTTTTATATTAGGTTCTCTGATAGATATTTACTAAAATGTATGTTTTCTCACCATAGAAGCAATGAAGACAGGTTGCTGATAAAACGAAGGCAAAAAATTTAAGCCGTCGGCTCAAATAAAGTATGATGCTGTAAATACAGACAGAAAAGCTCTGTCAGATTATTTTGGTTTGCACCCTGATGAAGACTGTGACAGCACTGCATTCTGAAATGATCTTGATGTGCTGCCATTTCATTCAGTGCTGAATATAGCCAATTTAAGCAGCTTGAATTTCTTGATATTCCTACACTGGCATATCTGAGTCAGCATCTTGTCGCTGCTGCAGCTTAATTAAATTTGCCAGTTTGTGCCACCAGGATGGACACATTCTCTCATTCAGAGAGACAGCTGTGAAGTATTATTAAGAACTGTGGACGTGATACTGCTGGGTTTGAATAACACTTGAAATGTTTTCTGCTGCTGAAATTGTATCTTAAAAATTGATAGAAAAACTGCTTTTTCCAAGATCAGCAGTTAATGTTCATTTTATTAACCTTAAATATATTCTCTCTTAAGAGCAGTTATTTTAAGTAGGGCAGGAGGGCTAAGATGGCCTTCAAATACTGGAGTTGTTTAAAGAACCAGCTTTATAATCATACTCCTTTGTTGTTGTTCTTAGGGCAGCTACACCTCTTGCCTCTGCCCAGTCTTATTTTTGGCAGCTGATTTCATCATTGTTCAGAAAATTAATTTCTTGAATTCTGTACTGGGTTTAGAAATGTCTTAATTTACAATTAAATAGTTTTAATTTGCCTGTTTTACAATGAAAGACTTTTTCTAGTTACCTTTCTCCTTTACTATCATGACTTTGACTCCGAAGTTAGACCTTTCTGAGTGTAAACTGTTCCTGAACGCGAGTCATAAGTGAATGATGAAATGTTGAATGTGTTTCATTAAAAATGGGTATTTCTAGAACAAAGAAGCAGAGTTTCGAATTTAGCTTGTCACATCCATATTGAGTATACAGACCAATGTAGACACTACTTTGTTTGATTCTTTTTAAAAAATCATCTTTAAACCAGTAGCAAACCTGGTGTTGGTAGTAAGGGTTAGTTTGACTTGTCTAGGTAAGGTTTCAAAATAAGAAAATTCCTAGGACAAAGACTAGGAAGTGGAATAGTACTCTATCTCACATGCATTTTGCTGGATTTGGAGTTTAGGCTTGCATTGCTGCCTTTATTAATTCTGGAAAATATTAATATTTATATAAAAAGTGTATGTTCTGTCATTTATTACTTTTCTTTCAGAGAAGCAAAAAAACATGTGGAGGCGTGGGCAAGCTCTTCAGAAGTCAGACAGACTTGTGGCATTCAGGCTGCAGATCCAGTTGAGATGGAGGCTAAAAGCACAGCTGACGATCGTCCTTTTCCAGAACCTAGTGTCCCCTATCCATTCACCTCATGTTTGACTGCGAAGGAGCAGAAAACATACTTATATCTTATGACTAAGTACTCAAAAAAAATAAACCATTTTCAAGTTAGTGGAGCAGGTCAAAGAGAATTAGGTACATATCTGGTAAGTGTACATATATATGACTATGAACATCACGGAGGGAGTCATAGGTGGTTTTTTTTACAAAGAGTTAAAAACATAGCAGAAATCTTTTTAAATTCCATTTGTCATAATTCCCTCTTAACATAGTATTATGAATGGTAATACAGGTTTAAAGTATTCAGAATAGCATTTTTTAATATAAATTGAAAGTATATTTGGTTATTTCATTGAAAACGGGTGGGGGCTTAATGGATTTTTTTTGTAGTTTTTTGGTTTTTTGTAGTAGTCTACACAACTGATCGTAAGTGTAGATCTGTGATAGCTGATCAAATACTCACCCATCCCTCAAAACCCACAGTTTTTAATGAGGTGGAAGTTAAGATTGGACCTTACTGGGGTTGGGGTTTTTTTTGTTTCATGTTGTGCTTTTTTTAAATTTCATAATGGCATGTAGCAGTCTTGTATAATGTTAGGAAATGGATATGTTGTGTTATCATCTTTGACAGCACTCTTTTGATAGGAACTTTTATTCACATGAGGGGACCTGTGCCTTGACCCTCTGTGCTTGTGGTATCACTGGTTATGGGAGTAAAGGCACAAGTTCACACTTGCTGTTCAGTCTCTGCAATGTTGTTTAAATAGTGAAAAGCTATGTCTCATGTTGGTTGGAAATGTAATTTTAGTTGAATCCTATGTAATAAATGAGCAAATGCATTTGAGCCATTGCCTTTGGTTTCCCATATTTCCTTGTTAATACTGATTCCTTTATTTGATCCTGTAACCATGTCATTCCCAGGCAAATCAGTACCTACTGCAGTATGGTTACTATAATGTAATTACTTACAAAGTCAGAGCTCAGATTATCTTTGTCACTCTGTCATGTAAGTTTGATCCAGCAATGTGTTTTAACGTTAATTTTTATAAACTGCCAGCATACAATCAAAAGAAGTTTGCTGTTTCTTGGGGGTGTTGTTTATTGGTTTTGAATTTTGTTTAAGGAAAATGAACCTTGGAGAGTTGGGTTTTTTTTTTACTTAAGTGAAACTCTGAACATATGCAAAAACTTGCCAGATTGAGCAGCGTGTGGAACTTCTGCCTGCCCTCATACTGTCACCTGTATTACCTCTGAAAATTTTGGTGGTTACGTACCCAGCCTAGAGGATTCTATTCTGTCTTAAAAAATAGTACTTTACTTTTTTTCCTCCCCAGCAAATGAAAGAAGTAGTAAACAATGAAATTGCAGAATTTATGAAGTTTGCCCAAAATGCCGCAAAAAGCTGCTCCCAAGATTATGATACAATCTCTGAAGGTGCATTGCGTTATACTGAGGTAATTCACTGTATTGTGTTTTATTCTGTTCTTAAATAATATTTAAATTTTGATTAAGATATGTAGGCACTGCTCATGGGATGTGATGTTCCCTGGACTTTGTGGATTCCGTGTTGGGATGAGATACAAATCACCATTTCCATTACGCTGTTCAGCATGGCTTGGCCCACAGTTTACTGTAGCCATGACGATACGGTGGAAGCGAGGTCATTGAATACAATACCATACAAAGATTTAGTCATCAATTAAGTAAATTACATCTTTATATTTGGGAAGGTGGAAATTACATTTTAAGTGTGCATTTGCATTAACAGCCTCTGCTAAACATACACTATATAGGTAGAATGCTAAGGTCGTAAATATACACTGCATACACAGAATGTCAAGGTTTTCCTCCACACTAGCATGTTACAAAGTCACTTTAATGAGAGGTTACTGAGGCTTCAATCATAATCATCTGCAAGTGCATGCTGTGTTAAATATGCACTTTGATTCTAAAATCAAACACGAATGCAACTTCGAACACCATTCTTGGTTTAAGAGCACATTTCAGGAAAAGAATGACAGAATACAGGTTCATTAAGCTTTCTTATCAGTTAACTAGTTCGGTACTTCATAGTGTCTTGCCTTAATTGAAATGGCCTACTTAGTATACTTTTGTTAAAATTTTCAGTCTTTTCTCATAAGTGCAATATAACTTTCCTTTAGAGAATAAAGTAGAAAAATGTGTGTGTTTACTAAGGAGTAGTGTTTAGCTAAATCCAGGAGGATTGCTTGTATTTCACCATAACACCCTCTTATGTGCTTTTCTGTGTACAAAATAAATTTGTTCTCCTGTTAACATGTGATTTGGTAACACATGAGGACAAAAGGCTTGGGGTTTTTTTGTAAAAATTGGCTTTATACCTTACACTTGATATAAATTCTTAAGTTATGCTTGTGTCCTTTCTTCTAAATGATCTTGTTTGGTCACAAAATGTGTCTCCAACTTGAAGTCAAGTTGGTATCCTGAGCTAAAATTGGAGTCACATTCTATTTTAAATGAAACTCGCAGAAACAACTTATTCTACTTACTAAATAAAACCTGAATTACTTTTTTCTGATGCCTGAATTAGGTTTTTATTTGAGGGTACAGAATTGACATGAAAGAAAATTTCAACACATGCAGAATCTTCCTGTGTCTTCACCTTGGTGACTTCTACCTAAGTCTAGTGCAAATTAGGTAGTTAGAGAAAAAAATACTGGTCCCAGTAAAAGCCAAGGTAAATTAACTGAAAAGAAAGTAATTTTGTGGTTTAGCACTGTTCAAACTATACTAATTATAATTTTTTTATGATTGGTGTGAGCCTTTATCCATATACTGTTAGCCTTGAATATGAGGAAGGTTTGAGGAGAATTTGGGATACATTCCAGTTCTGATACCGGTAATTACAAGATTATGAAGGAGTTGTACTAGTTTAAGTTTTTAAAATACTATCTGAAACTGAAAAAGTTGACAAGTCTGTTGGCAGTAATCTGCTAAATATATCTCCATACACTGCAGAAGGTATACGCAAATTAATCTTGGAATGTCAGGAATTTTATCAGTTAAATTCTTATGAAAGATACAAATGCGTAAACTATTTTTTCTCTTTATATGTTAGGAATTATTACGTGCTTGTATTGGACATGTGCAAAAGTATCCTGAGTTTTACATGCTCCAGGAAATTACGAGTATCATGGGAGGAAAGTTTCAAACACAGTTGACCTTTAGGCTGGAGAAAAGTCTTCTTGTAATGGTAATATCTTACATATAAGGATTGTTTTGGTAATGTTTTCAAATAAGTAGAGTTATATCGGGATTGTGTTATGTGAGGATTTGCCTTTTTAACAAGTATTAATCAGTGCTTGGGTTATAATTTATAATTAGAATTGTTAATGAAAATTTTAATGAAATTATTTTGGTAGTAAGGCTGTTAACACCCTTCACTGTAAGGCTGCAATGAAAAGATTACATTAATAGTATATTTTTAAATTTAATGTTAACTTTGGAATGCACCTGCATAAATTCTTAATATTTTTTGTTATAAGAAGCGCAGTGTTGAGTCCGCATGATTTCAGATACAGCTGTTTGCTGATGCTGCTTGATTTCTTCAAGGGTACGGCAAGACATGGTAAAACATATTTCCCTGCCATGAGTGTTCAGCTACCCACAGATTATAAAACTGTTACATCTATTATAACTCCAGAGAAAAAGGCTTCTGTTATGCACGATGTAAGTAACCTTTGTATTGTCATTTTTAAGGTATGCTTTGTAGAGAAGCATGTAGGTCCTTTTTGTATAGTAGCTTCTTTATTTTCCCTTGCTAATCTTACACATCCTGTAGCATAGAAATACGTATTATACCTTTATTTGTTTATCATTTTCTATAGAGCAATCCCACTGCCCTCTTCAGAGGTTGTGTTATTACCTTTTGAACCTAGCGCATCTTGAAGGCGAGAGGTCCTTATATTGGAACACAATTTATGTGAAATCTAGATAGAAATGTTTGTTACAGGATTATTCCTTTTAAACTTTGTTTTGTCATTTCCAAGCTTGCCTTTCAGTGTGTAAGTGAGTATACGCACATAGGAATGCATGTAGGTGTGAAGGCTTCTGATTTACAAAAGAAATCATGAGGGTAAGAAGAAATACTTTAGACTGTCTAGTTTTCAATTAGGCTAGCTTACCCTGGGAATTTCTTTTGAAAGCAACATAAACTCCAATGCTGAGATAAATAATTTTTAGATTCCATTCCCTCTTACTGTTAAATATCAGATGTTTCTGTTTGTGTAATTTCACAGAGGAAATCTGAGTTTTTCATTCTGTTGAATTTGATTTTTGGTGGCTGCTTACTGCAGATAATTTGTTACACGCTAATTTAAGGAGTTCACCCAAACTTTTGGAAGAGGAACTGTATTTGCAAAGACACTTTTTCCTAAGAAAGCAGTAGAGGTGATACATGAGAATTATATAAAACTCAAGAGAATGTTTCTGGTTGTATCTCAGATGGCATAAAGAAGAATGTACCTAGATTTTTCTTACCTCTCTCTCTTGGTCTTTACTGCTCCTGGGCTTCTGTTACTGTATTAATCCTTGGTGCTTTCCCACCTCATAAGCATTCCCAGCCTCTTTCTTCATGGAGACCTGTACTTAAAATGTTAAATAATTTTATTATTTCAGTTCTGAATTTGTATACTTTATGTTTTGGTGTTTGTTTTAAGATTCTTTGCATGTAATCTGTACTCAAACACCTGTGTTTAGGTGTCTCTGTTGTGCTATCGCTTGACTCATGAGAAATTCTGTAATACATGTGCTCAGGGAATGTTTGATTGGGGGTTTTCTTCTTCAACAATGCACTCCTGTGTTTCACAGTCATCCACGTTCCTATTCAGCCTAGGTCAAAATAATAGGAGTGACCTGAAAGATGCAAGTTAAGAAGATATCTTTTCTCATGCTGCAAGGTGGATGCATAAGATTCAGCCAGAAGCCTTCAGGGGGATTTTTTTGCTTTTTCATTTGATTCTGATGCCTAGCACTGTCATGGTATTTGGGCTTTTGATGTTATTTGGGCTTGGGGGAGGGGAGAGATAATCTGTATTTGTTTGGGTTAGGGGGGTTTCTTTGAATTTAAATATGTCTCTCTTTTTTTAAAACCTTTCACAATGTTACTTTTTTCTGTCTAGGATGTTAGTTCAGATTCGAATGCAGAAAAACTTGCTTTGAAATACTGTCCTCAAGTTGTTTTAAGTAATCAATCATTATTTACTTTACTGAATAATCATGGACAAAACTACAAGGAACAGTGGGAAATTCCAGTTTGTATTAAAATGATCCCTGTTGCAGGTATAGTATGTTTTTGATATAAAAATTACATTTTTATCTGTGAAGACTTCTATATATTCTCATCCTTTTCAGGCTTACTGAAGAGCAGGAAATTGGAAAATCCAATAAAACCAATTGCAGGAAGGTAGAAGGTACTCTGGTTTAGTTCACATAATAATAGAATAGTTTAGTTTTATTTTAAAAGCTGAGGTTAAGGAAAATCATAGGTAAAAATCTGAGGTTACAATTAAAACATTTTTGAAGAAGCAGGAGTCTAGAATGGAGCAGTAAGAAAATAGTTACTCTTAAATACTTCTATGTTTTTAATTTAAGGAATCAAAGTAATAAAACTTGACTTACTTAGTTGACACAAAGGGTGAAAATCTGAAATCACTAGCTTTCAGCTGTTGCCTTATAAGAAGTTGGTGGCCTTTGTGTCGTAAAGAAAAATGCTTGCTTTAATCAAAGTTATCATAAAAAAGCAACTTTAAAACTTCATTGCTATAGTTTGTCCTCTTTTCAAGGAGGAAGGCTTATAGCAAGGTCATTTTATTGTTTTCTATGCTGTGTTGCACCTTGTTGCTTAGAATAGTAACAACCTCTAGAGGTATCACTATTAAAGTGGATTTTGGACATATAACTGTTTTCCACTTGGGGGAAAAAAACCCAGTCTGGTGAATGTCCTTTTGCTTTTCAAAACTAAGCTGTGTTTCTTGGAAATAAAAGAGCTGCATGAAGCTGTTAAAATTTTCAGGTAAACTAATTTCCATAAATTAAAATATAAATTTTGAAGTTTTATGAAAAACAGAAAGCACATATTTTCTGGAATTAAAAGGACCTGTTTAGTTCATAGAATAGTGAATAAATAATTAATGTCTATGGAGATCACTTTTCCCATTTGCAACGAAAATGTTTTGAATAAACTGATTAACTGATGAGGGCTATACTTCAGTTGTGAAGCACTCCTCCAGTGGTGGGTATAGATTTTTTTTGATTTTTTTTTTTTTTCTCTCTTGTTACCCTTTTGGATTTGGGGCCGTGTTACTTGGTTGTTATTGCACTAGTGGTTTTGCACAGTTTTTATAATGGTTGTTGTCTCGGAATGTCTCTGCGTTTCGCACGGATTTGTATAGCAAAATTCTGGATAGTAGTAAATAAGCCATCGAATATCTGCAAATCATACAAATTTTGCACTTGCCTATACAAAATTCGATTACTTGATCTGTAAATATATGCCTGACTCCTTTTATATCAGCTTTATAGTTTTTAAATCTAAGGTCTAAATCACAAGTTAACACCTGAAGGGCATTCAGAATATGTCAGCAATATATGCCAGGTTTTGAAGGGTTTCTCCTCTCATTCCTTTTCTACCTTCCCTGTAACCCCCTGCTTGCATTAATGATTTTTTAATCCATAGATTATTTTTTTTTTTTACTTTTTTTTTTCCTTCCCCTACAACACTGGTATGTTCACTGTGTGCCTTTGCTTTTGTGTATAATATAGGGTAGAGTACTGGCTCTTATTTTTGGATGGATCTATGAGTTATTCATATGTAAGTGTGTTAAGGTGTTAAAAAAAACCCCAAAAGAAAGGAGAGTGGCAGAGCCCAGACATAGCTAGTGATTAAAAGAAATGTAAACTGCAGCCATCGTTTTTGGCACCGAGAGTTTGGGGGGGCGGGGGGCAGGGCAGGGATATTCATCAAATGAAGAAAAAATTCTCTTTGGAAAACAATATATTTGATGATAGAACGCTGTATTAGGAAGGATGAATCCTAAATTCGTATTACAACAGCATTTAAAATATTTTTGACTGTTAATGTGTGCGTTGTTGTGGAATCCTAATATTTCACACTGTATCTGGATATAATTTTGTTTTCTGTCATTTCCTCTAGTGTGAATGTAGATGGAATTGACAATTGGAAGTTGAAAGATTTGTGATCTACATCATACAGCCATCTTTTTCCTTTCCATTTAATATGTACTCAATCCCTTTCCATTCTTTAAAAGGCAGCAAACCAGCTAAAGTGGTTTATGTTGATTCACCCCTGCTGAAAAAGGAAATGACTATAAGAGAGAGGAACCAAATCTTCCATGAAATTCCAATGGACTTCCTAGCAACTAAACCATCTTCTGTTTCCATTTCTGATGTATCAATGGACAAACCAGCTGAGGACAATTTGTTTCAGTGGGATGTATGTAACTTCTTACAAACCCAAAAGCCTAAGCTATAATTTCTAAGTTACTTGTTTGTGGTAAAGAAGGAAAATGTAGGTTTCCAGCTAGTAGTTTTTTCTACTGCTCAGTTACAAGCCCTATTTTAAAATATCTGTCTAGATCCCTTAAATGCTTGTGTCACATCGGCTTCTTAGTTTTTATATTCACTTCATTAAAATGTATTTTGAACATTTTATTTAAGAGGGAAAGTTTTATGTACTTTCTTTTTTAAAGGCCTTTTCATCTTCTAAGACTTAAGATACTCCTTGTTAAACACACAAAATACTTTTTCTATTACTGCCCCTGTCTCCCAACAGCCAAAATGTGGCTAGTTGAACGTTTTTCATGTTTTCAATTTGACAGTGATTAATACATTCTGTTTCTTGGTGTGTTTGACTTAATACTTTTTTTCCTTCTGTGCTAAGATGACTTCTGATACATACCAGCACAGGAAGATTCCTCTTCCAGATGACACAGGAATGGACTTTGACGATGATGTTACAGAACTGGAAACTTTTGGAGCAAGTGTTAAGCTCTCAAGAACTTCTAAAATGGGAAGTACTTTTCCTACACTTAGTAATCCTGCTAAAGTTTTATCACATGGTCTACAAACAGGGAAAAATACATCCACCATAAACAGCGGAGGTGAAGAAGGGAAAGACACCATTTCTGAGCAAGGAATGCAGCTTTCATCAGATGGTAGTCTGTGCTTGAGCCCTGAAGAAAATTCATCTCATAAAAGCTTTAATTCAGAGGATGTAGGGCTGGGCAAAGCACAGCATGTCTCGACCAGAGAAGTATTGGACAGTGAAAAAAAAATTATTAGTCTACCCAGTGCAGTTAGTTACAAGAAAGTGTCTGATGTTGCACAAAAAACTGAGCCTTGTACTTGGTTATGCAGTAGTGACACAGACGAAGAGCATTTGATAATTGATGCAGAATGTAAAAACGCTGATTGTTGCAAAACACCTGTACCAAACACTGTTTCTAGTACCTCAGCAGAGACTTTCAAATCACCTTCCCCCAGCCAGATTTCATTAACAAGCATGACTACTCACTCAGGTATCATGAAACAGGAAAAAAATACCTCCAGAAAGCCTACAAGAAAGTTGTCCAAAGAATTTGATCCTGTTGGACAGATTTTGAAAATGCAAACTGAACTTCTCAAGTCACCTCCCCAAAAAGCTCACGAGCAGCCAGTGGTGAGCTGTGATGCCCCCATGCCTCAGTCTCCAAAACCGTTAGTGACCTCAGGCACAGAAACGGTAGCAGCTCCTGGACTAAATCCCAACAGCTCATCTAGAAATACCTGGACTTGGCTTTTTCAGGGAGTGCCAGAGAGTAAGTAATTGTGTTCATTGTGTAAAGAGTAAAATTACAGATTTTCATTAAAATTTAACAGGAAACATTTTAAGTCCTTTATCTGAAGAACATGCTAATAGTACATCTGTTACGTTTATTTAGAGATGTGACTTCTGGTTTGTTTTCATTTTTAACAGTACCTACTCTGTGAGAATTACTAGTTTGCACCCATAAGGGAGCTTTTTGGGAGCTGTTTGTACACAGAAGTGAATGTGAAATATTTTGCCTTAGGGAAACAAAAAAGTTGCTGTATACTAGGGTTTTACAGAAGGAAAAGGAAATTGTATGGTCGTGAAATGCACTTTCTTTTTCTCAGAAAGTAAAATATTTGAGTATGCTGGTCTACAAAAATAGTTTGTCAATCAAAATGGAATATTTTACATTTTTGATAGAAGAAAAATCTAATCAAATTTGTTGTGGTTTTCTGCTTAGATAGAGTTAATTCTCCCAAGGAGCTGGAGGGGCACAGCCAGGGCAGCTGACTCAAACTAGCCAAAGGGTTATTGCATACCATATGACATTTATGCTCAGTATATGAGGGAGGAGCTGGCCAGGGAGAAGAGATTGCTGCTCAGAGATGGGCTGTGCATCAGGTTCCAAGCGGTGAGCAAATTGAATTGTGCATCTCCCACTTGGTATTGTTGTGGTTAATTTACTCTCCCTCTGCTGACCTATTAAACTGCCCTTATCCCAACCCACAGGTTTTACCTTTTTCTTCCAGTTCTGGCAAGTAGCCACCTTGTGCTTAGCTGTTGGCTGGGGCTAAACCATGGCAAAATTACGCAATTGCAACTGGAAAGAAAAGCTTAAATTTGGGTGTCTTAAGTTTTAAGACTTCCATTTCATTTGCTGTTTCTTAGCTCCTAGCAATCTGTTCCAGAAGACTAATGAGTGTCTCACTACAGGTCACCTCCAAGTTTTCAGGCATTTAGCTGGTAATTTAACCTATTCTATACCTGGGCTTCAACCAACAGGGAGAGTCTTGAAGGTGCTAGGGTCCATGAATTTGAGAGTTTTTTCATGTGCATGTACAACTGAAGGTAGAAGCACTTTATTGTCTTTGGTGAATTGATGGGAATGCAGGCTGGTTCCATCAGGACAGATACTATTTTTCTGAAATACTCAATTCCAATGAATCAGTGCTTTTTGGTGGGAAAATGTTTCACTGGTATTCTCTGACTAGCTGTGCATTTCATTGCATAAGAATTAATTACTTAATCTGTAATGGAAACATTTAACACAACTAATTCTGTTTTAGTTAAAATTGTGCTATCAGTTCTACATTTTTTGATTTAACTGAATTTTAGTAGTCACTGCAAGACCATCTGGCCTCCCTGAGTTTGAAGGGTTGAGCAGCATGGTACTCATGCTGTTGTTCCCCTTAGAAAGGCAGGATGTGGAATCCAGGAATGTGGGGGGTTTTAACATCATTTTTAGTAGAGGTAGTAAAACCAATATTGCTAAGATGCTGAAGTGTGACTGTGGAGGAATAGAAAGCATAGTTCTACAGAGTGAAAGTTCTATAGTGAGCTGATAAACCTCTTTGCATGTCTTTCTTTTACAGGAATCCAGAGCTGAGTTAAATATTTACTAACAGAAAAATATTTCTGCTCGCTTGGATGATAATAGCTCACACAGCATATATTTATTCAAAGATACTGATAAACTCTGAGTTCAGTATATTTATTCATAGTGCTGTAGCAATCCCTCTTTATAGTTGTGGTTTTGACACGTAGTTCCACATATCTGCAAGACATGGCACAGGATAAATTTTCAATAAATTAACTTAAACAAGTTGTAGTTTGTTTAAAATTTCTCTGTGGAATGCGGGGATGTTTGTCAAGCTACCTCAAAGCTGCACTTAGAGACCTAATAAGTGTTTCTTTTCAATATGCTAATACTGAAATTGAAGTAAACTTGATTTGCTTGCTATGGTACCCTCAAAACCAGAGTTTTGAGATATTTCAGAAACTGATGGGTGATGGTTCTCAGGGTTGTTAATTACAAACAATTTTTTTGTCTTATGCTGACTGTGGCGTAGAAACTAGCTGTTGGCCACCCTGAACAAGAATGGAGCCTCATGGCTCTGCTTGTATAAGAAATTCGATTATTAGGATAAAATGTGGGAATACTTTAAAGCATACTCTTTAAAAAAACTTACAGTGAACATTTCCCAATTATGCATTAAAAAAATGAGTGACTTCCTGCGCCTAATATGACTTTTCACCCCCAAATCAGAAAACAAACCAAATCCTATTTAAAAAAAAAAATCTTTTGCAAGAGAAAAAAAACAGAATTAGCTTCATGGTAAAAAATGTGCACAGTTGTCAATTTCTGTTTTATTTATATTCTATAGGAAAGCTGCCAAACGAACTTCAGGTGGTGGAGGAAGACCCTTCAGAGTATAAAGCACCTGAGGATGGCAACCTTGTGTATAAGCTGTTCAGTTTGAACGATCTGTTGTTACTTGTGCGTTGCAGCGTGCAAAAAGTGAAGTCGTTGCCACGATGCCATAAAAAGAAAAAGGCCCAGAAGGTACAGATCTTGTTAGCTTTTTCATGTTTTTCATGTTGGTTTTGCTTTTTTAAACAGCTGTGCTCAATTGGCATCTCTGTAAATTGATACCACATTGAGGTATTCTCAATAGTTAATACAGTACTTAAGGTTTTGGCCCAAGGATTTGGGATGTTCATAATCATAAATACTTTTTAGCAGGATTCATCATGCCTCCACCCCCCGTTTACTATTTTGCATAGTTAAGCAGAGAAGTAGGAGATAGACTAAACAACAGATACAGTTAAAGATAAAAAGAGACCCTGTTAGTTCTACTTGAAGTATGCTGGTATGTATCTTAGCAAATCATTTGTCAAAAGGAATAAAATGTTTTAAATGCAAGTGTAATCCAAATACTTTTCGTGACATCAGGAGAAGGAAAGTTAATTCTGGAATCCTCAGTGGTTTATTTTGTCAAAAGTCTTCTGAATCATTCAACTGAGTTGATGTGGTCTCTCCCTCCCCAGACTACCAGAAGGCAGACATTTTCTGAGGTGTTCATGCTTTGTTGAAATGGAAATACATCCTTGTAACTGATGACTTGCTACGGGTCCATGCTCACAATCTCACTGAAGAAATACCATCTTTTTGACACGCAATAGCAATGTCCAGGAATAGCTGCTTAGCTTAGTTTGCTCATCAGAAACTGAGCTCTGTTGTTTTGTATTTCAATTCCTTCTGAAATTTAAGCCGTGATTTAAACCATATATTTCTCTCTTAGTGTTAACATGTGAAGGTTATCCTCTGGTTTCAAACGAGAGTCCAAGCATTAGCCTCTGATTTCAAGCGAGACTCTGATCGGGGCTGGGGGGGGCGGGACGGACACAAGGGCGGGACCCCGCCGGTGAGAAGCGATCAGAATAACGTCTTTCCTGCTAAACGCCTGCAGGGGGCATTAGAGCACAGGAGTGTGCCCACCCAAACCAGTCCTGGGCGGCAGTATGTTGGGACCGAGGTTCGTTATCCCTTGTAAAACCTTGCCTAAGGTTTTGCCCTTTTTTTTCGTTTGTGAGCCATCACGCAAATTCTGTGAGATGTCTTCCTTGCTTCAGCAGTAGTGGAAGGCTATGACGACTATCAGCTACAAAACATAGTTTAACAGGGGTCAGTTTTTTGGACAACAAACGCTAATTTTTCTTGTATCTTCAACTTCCATAGGTTACTCCAATATTCCTGTTGCCAAAACTAGAATACCAAGCTTATTATGGTGTTGAAGCTCTTACAGAAAGTGAAGTATGTCAGTTGTGGACAGAGAGTATGTTGCATTCTGAATGCTTATTTTATATTGGTAAGTTCATGCGTTGATTTTTGCTAAAAAAGGGTGTATGAATGTTTGTAGAATAACAAAAAAGAAAAATATTTATTAAAAGTATGTTCCTTATGTCCTGATTTATTTTAACTTTATAATTTTGGGATTCATTTTTACCTTAAATAAGAGCTTTGTCTGAAAATTCTCTTGGATGGTTAAGAAGTGTGTTTAAACTTTGTTTTTAGATTAATAGCATGTGGTAATCTTGTTTTCCAACAGCTGCATTTATTTGCCATTCAAAGACATGTATCTGTAATGTGAGTTTAGTTCCCTGAAGCTGGTAATCTTTATGATATAAATTTTTGGGGGGGTTTTGGGGTTTTTGGGGACGGGACTTGTATTTTTCTTAGTCATATACAACATGAATTATTTTACTGCAAGAGTAGTAAAATACTTATTGATTAAATGTGAGCTATGCATATATCTTGTGTACAATTTGTGAAGTAATTTCAAATACATTCATTATTACATAGCAAAAATAGAAGACAAATGGGATCAGGTATGCAGCCTGTTGGATACTGATTCCTTGGCCTTTGAGCTTGCAACGTGGGGGAAAAATGTAACATTTGACCTTTCTTTGAAAACAGGCAGCAGTGTTCATATTTCTACACTGATAACATCTGGATAGTAAGATACAAGAGAATGAGGGAAAACAAGCAAGATAGGGCTGAGGCAAGTTCTGTCCTTCAGAAGTAAGAGAAATTGAATACTTTGAAAACAGTGTATGCATGGTTCACGTCTAAGGTACCAGAAGCAATTTTCTGGCTTTGCAGAAATGAAATTCCTAACAGGAAGAAGAGAGATACATAGCATAAGTTTATTGAAAACTTCTCAGGAGTTCTGAACACAGGATGATCTTTCTTAAACACATTTTCTGTTTTCTATTGCCCATATCTAACTGATACATGAAATTTAATTTCCTAATATGGGATATGACTTGAAGCATCCTTGTCAAAGGGGTGGTCTTGATACTCCTGTGCTGTATCACACAGTAGACGGAAACTAGCAATAATGTAGTAGGATCTATGAATGAAAGTCACAAATACTCAGTGAGAATGAAGCAGATAACTACAGATCTCATGTAGAAGAGGTGACAGTTGCAGATCACAGAAAAGAAAAATACAATACAGCGGGAATAAAAAAATACGGAAGCATTAGCAGAAAGATATCTTGCTTATAAAGACCACTTATCCAAAATCACATAATCCAAGTGCCCTAGGAGTGCAGCGTTAAAAGGCAAGTTTCACTAGCAAGTGTCCTGTAGAAAATGCTGTATTCATGTTTGTAGCATGACATTTTAAATATCAGGAAAGTCTATATAATTTTAACAACCCTTTCTAATAAATGTAGAGCTCTCTGATACCAGTTACCTTGTAATTAATAAGGTTTAAAAGGGAAAATCTCCAGCAAAGTGATTAGTCAAAACGTGTTTTAGAATATCTTTGGCACTTGCTGTAGAGTGAGGATGCTCCCATTGTACAGAAAGTGAATGTTCTGCACTGAGGACTGCCTTGCTGTCCTAGTATAGAAAAAATTACATGTTTATGGTTGTTACGGCAGCAGTTGCTTAACCTGTCCACTTGTTTGCTGAATTACACTTTTTCCTGGTGGTGGCTCACATGGGAATACTACTTTAGAAATGCTGTTTTCTCTTTCATAATTTTTTACATAAAATTTTTTACCCTATCTTAGAAATATTTGGTGTTGTTTTTCCCTTCTCTGTCTCTTTGTGAAGTTTTTTCTAATCACACAATTTTCCATTTCAAATCCTATCTTAACACAGCAAAGCATTTATTCTCCTTTTTTTTTTTTTTTTTTTAACAAGCAGAACAGTACATGAATTGCACTGAAATTTAGCTTCCTGTAGGAAATTTTATCAACATCTTTATTAGCATTACCAGAGTCACAAACAGCATGAGGGAACCGTGAAACTGTAGAGAGGGCTAATCGGGGCCCAACATACACAAACTTAATGAAAGAATGTATGTCTACATAATCTCCCAGCAGTTACATGATACTTAACATACGGCTTGCGCACAGAAATTTGCAGGCAGCTGATCCAGACAACACCCCTTTTTATAGAGGTGCTCAGGAGCGTAAGAGAAAGCAGGCTTTCTGCTGCCGGAGTTTTTCTGCCATAAACAGCCATCCAGCTCTGACACAGAGGTTCCTTGGTGTTGCCCTTCATAGATACCTTCTAGCTGCAAAAAGTGTGCAGAGTGCTGCTGGTGCAACTGTTCAGTGACCTCTGACATGCTATCTCTGTTTGTGTGCTTGGGAGAAAAAATTGTTGGGGTTGAGAAACGCTGGTTATTCCAGTGACTTGTTTGTCAGCTCTTAGATGTGCTTTCTCCAAATGCAAACCATGGTGTTCACCATGGGGTTCATGAGTTCTGAGGAAGCACAGGATTACTGTGGGTTGTTGCTGTCTTGCACAGTAAATTAGTCATCCTATCATGTGGGGCAGGCCCCTTCCTACCAGTGTTTAAAAAAAAAAAGTGTGCTACAAAGACAGAGCATGTCACCAATTTTTGATACTGACAGAATATGTTATATTCTATAGGGATTCTTTTGGTTCTCATTGAGAAACAGTGCAAGCAAGCTATGAAATTCTGCCTTTCACTTTGTATTTTGAGAAGCAATGAAAATGACAATGTTGCAAGTGTCCTGATTTTTACTTAGCTCTTTGCAACCAAAAGCTTTGTCCTGAAACTAAAGCGATAATTCTCTACGGGTGATTTCTTAGTACATGTTAAAATCTGAATTATTTCAAGTGAGGTGTTGTGTCCTCTAATAAAGGGATTTTTTTAAATCAAAGATGGTATTGCTCTTTTTTAATTTACTCCACAGTATGGGTGTGGAAGTATGGAACAACTGAAAACTGGTTTTACCAGTATTAACACGGTGTCTGCAACTGGCATTCTTGTTCAGACAGTTCTGAGACTTTGTAGATGTCTTTGTGAAGCCTCTAAATTTGAAGTTTTCAGTATGTAGCAGATCTTGGTGTTAAAGATTAGGAGTTCTTGGATGTTTGGAAAAAAAAACCCTTAATTCACTGTTTCAACAGTCTTTTGTATTGCCAATTAAGTATGAATGGAAGGTTCTTCGGACTTTGGTCTGTGCCCCATAACTGCCTGGCATTGTTCTTCAGTATTGTGTTGCACTGTGTGGCTGAGGGAGGGATCATAAAGCTCAGTGCAATGCTGGCAGTGCAGGATATGAGAAAGAAAAGAGAATCACAGAACTGTAGGGGTTGGAAGGGGCCCTGAGAGATCATGGGGTCCAACCCCCCTGCCAAAGCAGCTCCCCAGCTCATACTGCACAGGTCGGCGTCCAGACGAGTCTTGAATCTCTCCAGAGAAGGAGACTCCACCACCTCCCTGGGCAGCCTGTCCCAGGGCTCCCTCACTCTGAAGAAGTTCCTCTGCGTGTTGGTGTGGAACTTCCTGTGCTCCAATTTGCAGCCATTGCCCCTTGTCCTGTCCCCACTGACCAAAGAAAAGGGGCTGGCCAATTCCCCCTGCACCCCATACTTAAGATAATTATAAACTTTGATTAGGTTGCCCCCTCGGTCTTCTTTTCTCCAGGCTGAACAGCCCCAGCTCTCTCAGCCTTTCCTCATAGGATAGATGTTCCAGGCCCTTCATCATCTCCGTAGCCCTTCTCTGGATTCTCTCCAGGAGATCCCTGTCCTTTTTATACCAGGGAGCCCAGAACTGGACACAATACTCCAGGTGGGGCCTGACCAGGGCAGAGTAGAGGGGGAGGATCGCCTCCTTAGACCTGCTGGCCACACTCCTCCTGATGCATCCCAGAATCCCATTGGCTCTCTCAGCCATCAGGGCACACTGTCATCATCCAGGACCCCCAAGTCCTTCTCCACAGAGCTCTTGCAGAAATTGCAAGGTGTGATGTCAAGTTGGTGGGGTTTTTTTAATGTTCTCAAAGAAGATAGTGATTGTTTGCATGAAACCAGATATATTTTTTTCTAAGCAGTAAATAATGTTGTGATAAGCTGTGTGGGAGCATTTCACCCCAGCCATTATTCTCTTATTTGCATTAAGTGCCTGAGCAAAACTTACTGCAAAAAGAATAGTTTACATTTACTTGAGCAGGATAATATTGGCCTTTAAATAAAGATTACTTGAAAAATGGGTTGGAAAGAAGTACTTTCTGTATAGATAACTTACTGAATGTCAAGTGTTTTCAAATACAAGGTGTGGTTATATAAATTAGGTATAAGTAGTTAATGTTTTTTTTCCAGGCTGTGCTGTCAGTGAGTTTAGAAATGGAGAAGTTTCTGAAATGAGAAAATCAGAAGGAATGAAGAACACAGATTTTGTTGTTATAATGACTTTGGGTGTCTCTCCCTCTAGTCAGCAATGCAGAATGTTAAACATAGCTGCTTAGTCTTGCACAAAATACTGATATCAAGAAAAGTAACAGTGTACAGTGTTTAAAAGAAATCAGTTGTCCTGGTGCATTTAAAAAAAAGATAAAATGAAACTTCGGACTTGGTCTTCTTACACAACACGTTACAAATGGGTAGTCATGTTTAGCTTGGAATGTGAAATGCTTTGGTTTAGTAATTTTAACTGTGCCATTGAAGCATTTACACTTCCTGTAGTAAGGCAGTAAATTCTATTGAGTAGGTCATATTTTATTATACTGCTTTCTCCTCGGCCTTCTTACGGGAAACCTCAGCATGGGAGAGAGAACCTGGAGGTAAGGCGCAGTCACTGCATTAGTGCGCAAGCTGTGCTAATGATCGCTGTTGCTTATCCAGTGAAAACGTGAACTAAACTGTTTATTTTACAAATGCGATTGGAACCGTAGTGATTTGCCATGAACAAGGCTTAAATTGTAACTTTTGAAGTGAGGGGGAAAAAAGAAATTGGGCAATATGGTACAGAATACCCAGTAAAATGAAATTACACTATTGGTCATATAACATATCAGAAGGAAATTGTAAAAGATAAAATTGAATCATCTGCTTTGGCATTCCCTGATTTAGAAAGACAGCCCACATACTGCTGTCTGTACTTAAAGCAGCTATTTGTTTTTCATGCTGATATTGTGGAAAATTGTAAATACTTGCACTGTTTTATCCTGTAGGAGAGCAAATTTTTTTATTGCTTTTAAAATGATTAGGTATGCAAATTACGCTTTTACATTTTTTTTGTTTATTTTTAGTGTATTAATTGAATTAATATTTTTTAGGACATATTGATGCTTTTACATCAAAGCTTCTTATGCTAGAAAAGATTTCTGCAGACATGTTAAGAGAAAAACTTGGACTGATAAAGTGAGTATTTTTCGTAGCTTTTTGGTGATGAATTTGAACCCTAACAAGCCTTGCAAGTTATTACTCTTGTAACTCTTTTCTTTTTTGCAGGCCAGCAAATTCATTAAACATTCTTCACCACATTTTGAAGAAAGTGTCTGAGTAAGTTCTCTGTTCTTGTCCATTGTGCTTATTTGCAACATTTCTCAGGTCATCCTTTTTCTTCTGTAGAATGCTTGTCTGATCTTTAACTTCTGTTTTTTCCGACACCTGAAGTATTTTACAGATTCTTTTAGGTCTAGCATAGCATAATGCAGTCCTGTGTAAAAACGTGCTTATGGTTACAGGTTTTGTATAAATGATGCAAAGGAATAAAAACTTGATTTTAATGAACCACTTGAGAGGACACTGGACACCTCTGAGCTGATTACAGCTCTTTCCTGTGAAATGTTCATATTCTTTATATAGGATTAAATTTGGATTTCTGGTTTTGCTAGTCTTTTTGCTTAGTCTATAGAATTAATACTCTTTCTGTTTCCCTTCTGCTTAGCTTGACTTTTAACAGCATGTGTCTTTTTCTCTACAAAGTTGCACTCTTTTTCTTGCTCCTTTCTTTGTTTATTTAGATTCTGCAAGCCTTTCAGTCTGCAAGTGTTGTCTTTTTGTGAGAAGCAGGTTTCTTGCACTGTGCATGAAGCCACTTAATTTAAATTACAGAGTTTTCCTACATTTCATAATTTCTGCAGCGTTGTGATTTGAGGCTAATTTTTTTTTTATATAGGCAGTTGGTTGACATTTATCTGCCTGAAAACCTGCTTAATCCTACATGTATTTAAAGCATGTCTGTTCTTTGTGTCTCTATGTGCATCACGCTTTGTAAGGTGCTGGTTAAAGAATTACAGTTTGCCAAATATAGATGGTTTTCTGTATATGCTTATATGTTTTATTGTATATGACAGTACTTTGATGATAAAATAGTACATTATGAATGTTATATAAACACGTGAAATATTATGTATTTATCAAAACAGTTTAATTGGTCCTTTTTTGTTCATAGTCTTCTTATAAAACTGCAGTTGGTAATTAAATATCTAAAGATGTCTTGCTTTTTCATTAAGAACTTATTAGTTATTCTGATCACTTGAAACAAAAAAAATTCAAATAATATTTTTCATTTACAACTTTATCATTTTAGTTTACAGGAGGGCTCTTATTTACTGACTCATGCAGCAGGAGATTCATCGGTTGCAATCTACAAGAGTTCTCTTGACAAGACAAAAAGAGCATCATATAACTTACATAAAGCTCATTGTGACCTGCCTACTGTACCTGCCACTCTTTCAGTCCCATGGGTGCCACTAGATCCCAGCATCCCTTTGCCCTATCACATGAATCATGGAAGAGTTCCATGCACCTTTCCACCTGCACCCCAGGAAGCCATGTGGAAACAGAAGGTCAGTGTCACATTTGATGGCAAAGCAGATTAGCAGTTTTGAAATACTCTATTTCAGTCCCATGGATATGTAGCTTATATATTTCTCTGTTATCTTTGAAGATCAGAGAGACCCTTTAGGGTTCTGGATCCGCTACCAAGAGTAGTAGTGCTTTTTTCCTGAAAAATATTTCAGGTGAGAGTTATCTCACTTCACTTTAAAGTTTGCAGTATGGAAAAACATTTTAACTCCTTGTGCTGTTAACAGAGAGACATGGCATATTTGGTAGGATGCCTTCCCTCACCATGATGGGTCTTTTACATAGATTGTAGGATTCCTGCTGTAGAGGTGTCAGCAGAAGTCTTTACTCCTGTACTGTGGGAGTAAAGATGAAAACCACAACTGTACACAGGTAAAATCAGGTGAAGTGAATTCTACTGTCAGGGTCTATTCCATTAAGCCATTATTGCAGTTCTGTGATACACCTGTCTCTGGTTGCTCTGAACTCCTTTGCTTTTCAGGAAACTTTCATTGCCATTCATTCAAGTGACTCCCCTGACATAGAGAAACTTAAATTCTTATTGATATGCTGTTTCCTGGACAGCTAGGCATTAGTAATAGCTTATATGCAATACTGTTTTGAAAATGAGAGTAGTATGTTATTTTGTCTAGGGGCCTGGGGGAGTACCTTAATTTAGGAAAACACAATTTTGGTATTACAGCCATAAGTAGAAATTTGTGTGTGGGATGCTTGCTCCTTTTTACTGAAAATTAACAACTTTACACAGCATTTATATTCTGCATTTCTTCAGAGTGCACTTAAATCAAAATAAATAAAATGGTTTAGATGCTTGACTGTGATCTTTCCAGATATCATTAGGGTGAGTAAAAATTAATATAGCCAAAAAGTCAGTAATACCTGGCTTTTGTTGTTGCTGACTTTAAAACAATAGAATTTAGTATGAGAAGAAAAATTACTTGTCTGCATCTAAAGAAACTTGTGATAGAAATTTTGTGGCATTGCTACAGAAATACAACCTGCTGCAATTTATGCTGATGAATAAGTGATGCATGTCATGCTTTGGAAATGTCCCAAAGATCTCATTCTCAGCTGTAATATTTTGAACAGGTAGTATGACACTAAGAAAACTTCTAAGCATTATTTTTTACAGCATAGACTTCCTCATTTGTGTAAAAGCCACATGCTAACACTATGCCTAGCTTAGTGGACCATGGGAAGCTTTTTAGGCCCAGTTATATGTGTCAGTCACATTCTGACTTAATATGAGGGCAAAATAGAGTTGTGCATCAGTTCCTAGTTACCTCATGCACTTAGGTTTCTGCCAGAAGGCAATCCAGGCACATAGGCAAGAAAGAGACAGGTTTGGTCAGATCCCACTGATGGCAGGAAGACTAGCTGTGCCTGTTTCCCAGTCCAGTTGAGGCCTCTAAGTCTCCTCTGGAATGACAAGAAGAAGGCAGTTCTCTGAAGGTAGTTGTATGTGGTTTTCCTTAATACAGATTAAAAGTTATTCATTCTGGTTGGGTTGTTTGGGGGTTTCTAATTCTCTCCCCATATGTTTCTAGGTGGCTGTGGCAAAAGTCCAATCAGACACACCCTGTGAGGGAAAGCCAGTAGCTACAGAAACAAAAGGCAGTGCAGGGAAGCCTGTAAGAAAACAAGGTGTGGCTACAAAGAAGCTGAAGAAGAACTACTGCAAACAGAAAATCAGGAAGTGGAAAATGAAGTACAACAAAATGCAACTGAAGTAGGAATAGAGCTGAACCAAGCCGTGATAAGTATGGCCTGGGGAAGGACAAGATGAAGCAAAAAATCTGAGGCTTTCTGGCAGCTTCAAAGGAACCAGAACAAGCTGGCAGGGGAAATGGTTCCACAGCTGAAACATCCTATGAACCTTTAATCCTTTCTTACTGCAGTGGACATATTTCATGTGAAAATCTCAAATTCAGTCAGAACAAAATGAGCAACTGTCTGCAGCTGAGTTTAGAGGACAAAAATGTCTTCTGTTGGTCTCATGATTTTTGTAGAAAAACTACAGCTTGAAGAATGAAGCAGTCAACAGCAATATCTGATACCACATAGCTGAAAAGTTATTTTTCTTGTTGTTACCTTAATTCTTCCAGAATCACTACAGATTTTTATTCTGACAAGTTTTTAAATTATGGTGGTATAATGTGCATAAGGGGAACAATTTGGATTTAGTTATTTAATTCTTTTAATAAACAGTGTTTACCAGTTTTTTAATTATTTATACGTTTTCTTTTTAGGATGGTGTAAAAAATGAGATTTGGGGAAGAAAAGCTGTGTTTATTTGGCTAGTATGTGCCATAAATTTGCAGTAGAGAACTTGAAGAGTATAGCTAAGCAGCTAAAAGATGTAGTTTTATGCTTCCCCAAAAAATATCAGAAAATGGTTTGGATTCTTGCGTGTCTTCAAAAATGAATATTGCAGTGATGTACTGTATTGCTGAATGGCTGCAGCCTAAATCTTGCACACTGATATGCCATAGAGCTTACCTGAGGTATTAAGGTTTGCCTGGAGAAAACAAGTGATAAGGCCATGGCCTTTGTCATGTTTCAGAAATCCAGCCAGACTATGCTGTACATCATCAGTTTGAAATTTCAAGCCAAACTATCAGAGTAAAGGTAGGAGAAGAGAGGACTTACCGTCTGTAAAAGCAGTGTGGTGACATGTGGTTTCCTAGTGAGCACCATTTTCCTTTATCGAGAGGAGTGGGGTATTTTTGAATTCTTAAAAACTACAAGACAAGTCAAATTCCCACTTTTGCCTTTTAAACACCAAAACCAACTACATATTTGATCTGATTTTTGTTGAACATCTGATTTGATGTTCTGGAGAGCTGTGTTTATGCATGCTTAAACTAACAAAAAAACAAAGGCCTTCAAAGATTTTCTTCCAAGTATCTTGTTTGGACTAAGGAAGTTACCAAGTACACCCATCTCATAAAGCATTCTGCTCACTGGGGCTTGACATGACACATTTTAATGTCATGAAAGTAAAAATCTTTGTTTGCTGGGGCATACCTGTTAGAAAATCCTAAGGACGATTTTTTTCCTGTTTAAAAACAGGTTTAAACAATGTATATTAAAAATCCTTTTTTTTGGTGAAATATAAAGCATTTTCTGATACTCCCCCACCACCATGGATACAGCATTATGCAGTTTTTGTTTGTTTGTTTTGACCACTGCTGCTTTTAGTGGTATGCTAATAACAAGCTGAAGTGGTGTAGAGCTGTTTGCATATTAGAAGTAGTTCTGATTTGAAATCCTTAATGCACTTAGTGACCCCTCATAATAGGAATATTTTAGCAGTGAGTCATTTTTGCCAGATAACTGTGTGGGGATTCAAAGCAGTTCTCAGCTTGTTTATTTAAAAGCTTTTGCCAGACTTGTGGGGGATTTAGCCTCTCAGTGTTGTTTCATGTGTTAGAAAGGTACGGTCTGTTCATCCATTGATATGCTTTAAACTCTTCTGTCTCTCTTAGAAGTATACTGTTACACTTCGCTAGTATATATTCCTAATGATAGTATAGCAATTATGGTTTCTTCTCTGGTTAGAATAGAGAATCTGGAGTTTGTATACAACACTGAGATGGCTTTTTCATTCACTACTGTTTATTTGATTATTTTGTTTGGATTAAGTAGGACTGAAGCAATCAGCTCTAAGATGTGTGAGTTGTTTGAAAGACACTGGTTTTGTTCACATATCACAGGCAGGAATACCAAAGTATAATTCTTTTATATTTGCTCTTAAACTAAAGTTCTATTTGAATAAGTTCAATAAGAGGAGAATTGGGAAGGGATAACTGCCTTATTTCAGGCAGTAACATCTGAAATTAGAAGCAAAGAAAATGTCTCAGCAAAATAATTAGAAAATACAGTATTGGTAAAGCCAGAAAATGTGCTGGGTCTCTGGTTCTAGATACAGACTGCTCCTGAAGTGACAGTTACCTGCGGAGGAGAAAGAAGGAATACAGGGGAGTCAGACTGCTGTGATGCCACCATGTAAATTCCTAAATGTAATGCAGATTTCAAAGTTGTGGGAAGCAGAAAACTACAGCTGAAGGAGGGTGATGGGGCCTGGATCTTGCTCTACAGGTAACTGTTGCTCTATAGCTAGCTAATGCTGATCTTTTACAACCTCAACCTACTGACTTCAGAAAAAAAATCCACAGGTCTGTAATTTCTGTTTTCAGCTGTATGTTTGGAATGGAGAGTGTGTGTGTTTATATATATATGGCTTGTTTTTAAATTTAATTACTACTTTTTGCCACTCTATATTGTAAGACTTACCTCTTAGCTAAGCATTTGGGGGGTGTGGTTAGATGTAATTTACCCAGTCTGAAAATACTCCAGTTCTATTTTTTCCCTCATTAGTTTTTTTCTTCTTTATGTAGAATTACCTGGTTTTAACGGGGGAAGTATGTGCTGTCCTGGCTTTCTAGACAGAAGGCTCTGATCCTGCTGGAGAACTGGTCAAACTGATTTCACAGGGATCCCGGTATTCGGTTTTCTCTTAGCTTTTCGGTGCAGATGTTTGTAGTCCAGTGCTAATGGAGCAGCCTGTGCTGCTGCTTGGGATTATTTTATTCTGGGTGCAGGACTTTCTTTGGTAAGTCTTATGCAATTTTGGTTGGCCTAGTCATTTAGTGTATCCAGGTCTCTCTGAATAGTGGCTTATATGTTCACTCTTGACACCAAATGGGGAGAAGGTGCAGTTATTTTCAATCTTGGTGAAAATTGATGTCATAGTGTTACGCAGATGAATGAATACAAAGCAGTACTGGGCCAGTATCAGTCACTGAGAAGCTTTCTTCATGGTCAACTCAGCTGCCAGTTCAGCTTTGAGCCACTAGCCACAGTACTAAAAAGAGAAGAAAGACCATACATAAGGATTTCAGTGATGTGTAAGATCACTGATGCTGAATCTGGTTCTCTCCACTCACTGGTGTTTGTTATGAGATTAAATTGATACATTCGTATTCTCTTCAGGCAGTTTGAAGCTGCTTTTTGGAGCACCAGAGGGGGAATTCTTGCCTGGCATTTGAGATTCCTGGTTGACATACATGCAAAACCATGGAACTTTATCAGTTCTTTATATTACTGTAAATAACTATAATTGGGTTTTGGTTGTGAAATCCAATTCTCCTCTATTTCTGCAGTAATAAGTGTTTTGAAACTTTATTTGCACTGTGCACTGATAAGTCACTTATTAACTGATTTCATTCCTGTATATGACTGGCCAAACCTCTTCACCTTCTCCGACTGCAAAGCCTTTTAGAGATGCAGTAGGCACCATCTAGGTAAAATAGGAGTAGATTTACTATGGCTTTTTCTCTGTCTTCCAATGTAATATAGCAGCGGAAGGCACAGAGAAATGGGACCAAGTGACTAGACAACCATTCCTATGCTGGCAGGTGCAAGCTGCCAGGAGCAGGGGACTCTAACCCCACACAGTGAAGTTCAGTACCAGACACTGAACCATTTGAAGAGGTACTTGTTTTGCTTCTGATTTGCTTGCCAAGTATTTTATGTAGCAGCTTGTCTCCAAAAGAATATAAAAATCAGTTATCGTTGAATGGTTTGGATTGGAAGGGTCCTTAAAATGCACTTAGCCCAGGTTGTCCAAAGTCCCATCCAGTCTGCCAGGGAGGGGGCAACCACAGCTTTCCTGGGCACCTTATGTCAGGGCCTCACCACCCTTACAGGGAAGAATTTTTTTTCCTTGGATCTAATCTAAATCTCCCCACCTTCAGTTTAAGGCCAATCCCCCTCGTCCCATCCTTACAATCCCTTGTAAACAGCCCCTCTCAGGCTTTCCTGTTGCCCCTTTAGGTACTGGAAGGCTGCAATAAGGTCTCCTCAGAGCCTTCTCTTTTCCAGGCTCAACAAGCCCAACTCTCAGCCTGCCTTCAAAGAAGAGGTGCTGCAGCCCTCTGATCAATTTTTGTGGCCTCCTCTGGACTCACTCAGGCTCAAGTTTGTTTTATGCTGGCAACCCCAGTTCCGATGCAATCTTTCAGAATGTTTAGTGCTGACCTCTATTTTAGCTGCTTTTAATTCTACTTGGAGCATTTTCAACCTCTTGCTCTGAGTGACTAGATGTTTAACTTTCTCAGATGCTCTTCTGAGAAGTTGCCTAACTAAGCTGCTCCTTTCTTAACAAAAATACATCTTTTTATATAAGTGCAGATAAAGTCCTTCCCAGAAGCACTGTCATTGCTTGAGATATTTATTTGTGTTAAAGTCTGTGTGCTTTTTTCAGTTGCTGCTAAAATGTATCTCTGTGCAGATTCTTCAGTTTTGTTTGTGACTTCAAATTCCCTTACTCTATGACAAAATTATATTTAAATGTTTTCTAAGATCCTTTGCTGGCTTATATATTAAAAAAAATTTCTTTCTCAATGCCAGAAAGCAACTTTGATGGCCAGGTGACAGTATTTATGCAGAGAGCATTTGAATTGTGCCCTATCTGGCTTGTAGGTGGAAGATTGTCATTGACAGAAGGCTGATCTCAGCCATTCTGAGCCTTATGAAGGTCCTCTGTAGACAATCTCTGGGCTGTTTTTACTGTGGTGGTATCTTGAAGGCAAGTGGTCCCCATCTATCTGTAAGACTGAGAAAACACCATTGTATTCTACCTTGCAAAGGGATTTTTTTTGGGGGGTGGGGGGGTGGGTAATTGGGGTTGGGTTTTTTTTTTAATGGAACTGCAACAATACACTTCCAATTTCTGAACTGTTTGTAGAATCATGTATTATAATGATTATTAAACAGTATCAGTCCTAGTGCAGACTTCAGGGCATTCCTCAGTATTAATACTTATCTCTTGCATGGGGTAGGATGCTTACCCACTTAGCAGGGGAAAAAAGGGAAATAAAACCCCAAACAAACAAAATAAAACCAGAACAAAACAACCAACCAAACAAAATAAACCCCACCAAAAACCACCACCACCAAAAAAAATCCCAAAACAATGCAAGAAAGCCCTATTCTTCCACAAGGCATTGTGGTAGTTTTATATGAAGTATAACAGTAGAGGCAATATGGAGGAGACCAGCTTTCTTGTTACTTTTTGGGATTTTAGACTTCAGTAATTATTAAAAGAACATTGTCACTTAAAGTGAAAAATAGCAACTATGGGATTGGAAGGAGGAGCTATTACAGAAGCCAGCAACATATTCCCTCATTGTTTAAATGGAGTATAGTAGCCATATACTTCTGTTTACTCACAGCATGTTTTTAAAAGTGCATGTTTCCTATTTTTGATTGCCCTAATAGAGGAAAACCATTTGTTTCCTGTTTCCAATGGGCAGTGTCTTTGTTCAGAAGAGCCAAAAAGAAAAAGTACACCAATACAGTTCACCAACACTATGTAATCCTTCAGGGGAGCTGAAGGAAGCTGTTCGTATGGCCCTACATAGATCTGTATAACTGCAGACTTTTCCAAAGGATGCATGAATGCATCTCAATTTCACTAAAATGTACTCAGAGGTACTTGCCTAAACAGTTTTCCACAGGTGCATGAGATCTCCTCTGTTGTAAGGCAGCATGAATGGCTGGGAATGTGCTGTTACCCACCCATGCCTTGAGAATAAACACATACTTCATTAGTGTCTCTCATTTCTTATTTGCTGCCAAATGAGTATCATTTGAAAGGAAAGAAAAAGCTCTACCATGTCAGGCATTGTCAGAATTCTTTGTACAGTGGTAATGATCCTGACTCTTCAAAATCTAGTTTTTCAATAATTGTGAGTTTTAATGAACCTTTTCATACTTTTGAGTACCTTTTGAGTGTTTCAAGGGTGTTTCAAACCTTTTGATGCTCAAGGAGGATGTGTGGCTCAGATTATATTTTTTAAATCTTGCGTTGAAGTGAGAGCTTTAGATCCCTGTTCCCCCTCACTGCCTTTTTCAGGGAATTGTGAATTCTCACAGAATCACAGAATTGTAGGGGTTGGAAGGGACTTCGAGAGCTCATGGGGTCCAACCCCCCTGCCAAAGCAGCTCCCCAGCTCATACTGCACAGATAGGCGTGCAGACAATGATTCTCACCACATTGCAGGCTCTTAGGGTCTAATGCCTTCAAAAACAGTAAAGTTGAGACTCTCCGAGCTAAGGATGCTTGATAATGTTGTGTAAATGCAGTCAGTTGTTTGCTAGCAATGACATGTGTAACTTTTTTCTAACTTTTGTGGCCCCAGCTTTTCAGCTGAGGTTTAAACCACAACAGCATGTGAGAATAGTTATATTTGTATCTTTAGGCAGAAAAGGAGCTAATAAATTCCTCAACCAAACAGCATCAAAGTTGATAATAAAGTGATGGCATATGAAGACTGATTGTTCCCCATCTACACAGCATGTGCTAAAGGTGCTCCTAGGGACATCTTGGTATAACTACTCATTCACTGCACAAATCTAGTCAGAGAGTTCAGACATTTCCTTCTAAAGATTTATTTTTTTGTGATCTCATGGTTAGCTTCCAGAGTGTATACACAAGTTCATACACAGGTATCGCTAGATAATCAACTGTGGGAAAATAAAACTAGACAAAATTTTGACCAGTCTAGTTCTTTTTCAGACCTGATTCTGAAGTAAAAAGTGGCAGACTCTGTAGATGAGGGCAGAGAATGAGTTGTTTGGAACAGTTATTCATAACTAGATTCTACCTCTCTGTTTTTAGGTTAATTGTCTGACCTGAGGATGTGTCTGTATACCTGAGAAGTTGACTGTCTTACCAAATAGATTGAACGAAGTCTTGCCCATGACTCCTAACCTTGCTTCCTCTAAGGTTTGCTGCTACAGTGCATTGCTGCTGTGGTTTTAAAGGAATGACACAGCATAGCTGGTGTCAGATTACCTAGCTCTTCTCATGTCAGCCCTCCCTTCTGGCATATACTTTTAGCATAGGAAGAACAACATAAGGCTTTCTGTAAGTATCCATACTAATAATCAGGGTAGCCAAATTCGCTCTGAGATCAATGCTTCTACTGTATTTTTCAGAAAAAATTTTAAGTATAAAGAATTTAAGAATAAAATCGGAATATTTGCTTAGAATTCAATTTCATCACTGAAAATAAAATTTGGAGTAATGATGCAACATTGAAAATAATTCAGGCCCTTACCTTAATGCAGACTTCATAGAATCATAGAATGGCATGGGTTGGAAGGGACCCCAAGGATCATAGAGCTCCAACCCCCCTGCCACAGGCAGGGCCACCAACCTCAGGCCTGGAGCTACACAAGGTTGCCCAGGGCCCCATCCAACCTGGCCTTGGACATTTCCAGGGACGGGACATCCACTACTTCTCTGGGCAGCCTGTTCCAGCCCCTCACCACTCTCTCTGTAAAAAATTCCCCCCTAATATCCAATCTAAACCTTCCCTCCTTCAGCTTTAATCCATTCCCCTTCTCCTGCCATTATCTGCCCTTTTAAAAAGTTGATTCCCTTCCTGTTTATAATCTCCCTTCAAAATTTGTTTATCCCATAGTTGAGTGAACAGCATGAGTGCCATCCTGTGCTAGGCTTGCTACAGTTGCTGTTCCACTACATTCAAAAGCTCTACTTACCAGATCTTCATGCAAGCAATTGGAGATGAAAAAAATGGTAGGAATGCAAAAAAAAATTCCTACTGAAACAAGTAACTTGGTAGTTTGTCTAGTGTGCACTGTGCTGCCTGGCAGACAGAGCACTTGAATAAATATTTTAATGGCCTGGATAAATTCGAGCTTAAAAAAAAGAGGGTGGGACGTAGCTGTCAGAGCCCCATTGCCACTTATCCCCTTTGCTGAGCAGGTCATGCAGCATGCTAAAAGCTGCCTTCCCAGTCAAACCCCTTTTATTTCAGAACTCTAGTTAACACATTCAGTGCTGCAGTGGTGCAGTTCTGTGTTGTTGATAAACAGGAGGACAGTAGTCTCGTACAAATCTCTGGGCATTCTTTGGTAATAGCAAGAGTAATGAAACGGAGGTATAATTACTGCATAGCTGCACGTGCTACAGACTTTCTGTTCATTTCCAAACTAACAAGTGCTCCTATCAGTTGAAATTCTTTGGCCTCTTTGTGGATAACCTAAGCAGACAGGAAAGATTGATTAGACTGACTTGTTTAATCCAAAATCAGCACGTTTAGGTTAAGAAACCTAGAGAGAATATTGTACTGACACTGTTATCTCTAGAGAAAAATTCGTGGGTCAATACAGACCTGTTGCTACATGTTTGGGGGTTTTTTTGTTTTGTTTTTCTTTATAAGAAGCATTAAATTTGTATGCAGGTGTATGAATAAATAAGTTTGTTTCCTGCCTTCTCCAGGGAAGATACTTCACACAATACTGTATTTATCAAAAGAATGCATTATCTTCTATTTACAGGTTATCTATCAGCCCAAATAGGCAAACTTAGTAGATAAAATAACTGCACACATTTCTTTGGCTTTTAAGTATCTGTAGCTTCATGCTACCATTTTTGTCTGTATGTGCCAGGCTGTGACTTAAATTTTGTGTTCTAGCCTTACTTACCAGTAGAACCCTCCTGAAGGTTTTCTTTGGTACAGTCTCTTATCTTCACGGCAGGATGACAACCATCTGTCTCTCCATGTGTGCTCTTGTTGATCAGTAAGCTAGGCTTCCACTCCTTTCCTCTGCAGTTTGGAATTCAGTTATTCTATGCACTGCAGTGGTGGCTCGTTACTGTTCTAATGGCTTCCTGGATGATAGATAGTAGCATTAGGGAAATAAACAGTACTGTTGAGGACCTGTTTGAAAATTATTTGTATTTGTCCTTTTGCTAAAATCTTTTCTTTCATCTCCTTAAAGGTTAAAGATCTGTTCCCACTGTGAGCACTAGCTACTGGCACGCAGGACGAAGCAGGGAAGTTATCCAGCTCTAGCTTGCTGAAGGCTTGTTTGAGAGCAAACTTCAAGTATTTGAAAACTTTAAATATTATGTATAGTTGTTCATGCTAAAACAATAGGCTTTCAATATATTTTTCTGATTCGTTAAAGGAGGAGATCTCTGATTTTAGAATTCAAACCTGTGCTTCTGACCTGGAAAAGCAAGTCTTAGCCTGTCTGGCAGAAGGAATCTCTTTTTAACAGCCATTCGTTTTCACTCAGCAGCTTTTTTTTTTGGAAGTGAAGTTATTTTACCTTAAATTTTGTCTATAAACAAACTATTAAGATGCCAGTTAAAAGAGAAAGAAAAGACATCAGTTTAGACAGTCACATTTAATCAAGAATTTGTGGCATTCCTTTGTGTTGCAAGGCATTATTTCTTCCCCAGCTAGTACCTCAGCTGGGCCTAATTAGGTAACTTGCTCAGTGTTTTTTATTATTTTATACTAAATCAGACTTGATCTGTTTTAAAACAATCCACAAGAAAACTTTTCTGCTGTTTCACAGAATCAATGATTTTAATCAAAATTTTACAGCTGTGTTCCAGATTGCTGCCATCATAGTGTGCTGATTTTTGTCAGTGAAGTTTTATCTGTAAGTGATTTTTTTTAAAATCCATTTTCATGGGCCATTTCAGGGATGGCATGATGTTAGATAAAAAGGCAGTGTGCAGTTCCCAGCCTGCAGGTTTGCCATAGGAACCTGCTGTTTAAGAATTTTTAGAGTAAGTTTAGATGCTGCTTAATTAGATTCCTGGAAACTTTCAGAATTATTCCCCAGGGTTCTCAGGGACATATTTAAGGTATGACAGCCTCCCCTGTATTTTGGCAAAGGCCAGGCGATTAATCCAAACCATGGGGACTGTTTGTGTTCTGAGTCACTAAAGTGGAAAAAGCATATAATGATGGGAGACAATAAGGCCGAACAGACTTGGTTTTACACAAAACCTTTTAACACTATTACTAGGAAAAATTCCCTGAGGACTTTTGGCTGCTTCCATCTTTTATAGCTGTTTCTGTCCTTTGGCAAGAGAGACCAAACTCTGTAGTGGTTACTCATTTCTGGATGATGTCAGGGGCTCCTATGTGCTCCTGCAGTGTTTTCCAGTGTGGCAGCAGGCTGGGGAACAGCATTGTAGAGCTGGCAGCTGTGATCATTTTAAGCCCTGTGTCATCTGAATGGGTTCAGAATTTCTCTTAATGTTGTAATATACTCTGGTAGTCTGTTTATGCTAGCAGTGTTGTGCCGATACTGCTGGGAAAGCTAAACTCACTGGAGTGGTTTTGAGATGTGTCATCTTAGCCTGTTAGTGTACATAGGACCAGAGACAGCACGGTACCGGATTCAGATGGAACTGCAACTCTCCAACCCTATGTAGATTAAACCATGCTGGAAGATATGAATGATAACCTGAGAACAGAAAGTTACCTTCTTTAATGTCTGGCTGTGCTTTACAGCCCTTTTTTGTCCCATATTGCATGATCTTAGGGAAGAAAGGACAGCTGGCTAGCAAGCGGGGCATTAGGAGGTCCCACAGAGACTGAGGGAATGCCCTGAAACAGTTACACACATAGTGACTGTTTGTTTGTATATCCTGTGTCTGTTTCATTCAACCTAAAGATGCTGAGTTTGTTCATACCACCAATACCAGTACAAGGGATTTGGCAAGTGTGTTTCATTTCTGTTTATGTATCTAGGCAACATCTCCTAGGCACACACTAGATGATTACTTCTGATTTATGCTTTAGTTTAGAAATCAAATTGAACTCCAGCCACTCTTAATACTCATGGTGAACGTATACCAGAGGAGTTACTTTTCAGTTCTTTGGTACATGTATATCTGAAATTACTCTAGTCAGCATGCAAAACAGAAGGAAAGAAGATGCAGTTGTCTTGACTCATGGGGGAACCAAGCCTACCAGTCCTTTGGAGTTACTGGCCCATGTTACTTGTGTCAACTAGATAAGAGTAACAAAGGATCTTGCTTCCTTCTGAGCATATTGACAGAGCACAGGAGATTCTATGTTGTCTTCTGTCAGTAGTGGACAACCAGCACGATGTGGTTGCATCACGGTGACTCAAACTTTATGGATTTTGGTAGTTGGTAGTGACTTCAATTAAGCTGTATGTGCGTCCCAAGACAGCTCAATTTATTATTAGCTTCTGTGAGTAAAGGGGCTACTTTGTGACTGAGTCTTGTAACTATAGTCTTAGCTAATATTTTGTGTTCGTTACTCCCTTGTCTTGGTTTGGATCCCAAAGCACCCTAGGCATCTGGCATACAAGCTCCTTGTGCCCTGAGGGTGAGCATGATGGTATTATTTACACCAGTGGTGAGGAAGATCAGAAAAAAAAAATACAGAGTTCAAACGAAGGCTATGGTCAGACAGAAACTAAGTTGCAATTATAGACTTGAGAAGTAGCTGAAGACAAATACAGTGATAGAACAGTATCAGAATATAAGAGGAGATGTTTGGAAGTTACATGCAAGGTGCAGCCAGCTAGTGTGAGAGAGAGGTAGATGTCTTACCAGCTGTGAAAGGTATTTGCTGTCAGGTTATAATGTAATGTGTGAAGCACTTCAAGATTCTGCATGGGAAGTAACTGTAGAACAGCCATGTCTTTGTCAGTTAAAATGATTGCTAAAATATTGATTTTAAACAGGGCTACGTCAGCTTTCATGTAATACAGACTCCGTGTGAGATGAAGATAAATCAGAAACAGTTTGATTAATGTAATTTATTCCTGTATACTGATGAAGTAATCTGTGTTGTTCAGCATTTTCTTTAGCAGATGCAATACTTACTCTTTACTCTGAAAAATTAACAGTGGAAAGTCAGGACCTTAACAGTGAGAAGGCAACAATCTAGGATCACACAGCAAACCGTGGCACTGCAAGGCATGACGTCCAGGTGTCTGATTTCTAACCTGTATGTGCTGTTCACAAGGATACCTACTTCTCAACCCAGACTGAACTACCAAATGCCACCTGCATTACCTATTACAGTGCTTCATTTGTAAAATACATGTATAACAAAACATTAGAGATCTAGCTAACACGTGATCATTCCAGAGATAAGTCTGGCTCTTTTAAAAGGGATTATTTCAAGTAAATGAAATTCTGAGTGGAGAATAACATTTGTGCAGGAATGTGCATCTTTTATAGGAATGAGATCACTCAGAATAGAATTGATTTGAGGGCTTAGGTTGTTAGGTGGAGGACCTAAGATGTCTGGCTCACTGGTATTATGTTAGATAAAAGGCAGCATTGGTATTCAATCTGTTTTTCAAAAAAAAAAACAACCCCAAACATTGGAATTACAGCTCTGTAGGAATCATTATGGATATTAACAAAAAAATTGCATTCTCCACCCCCCCCCAAAAAAAAAAAAACAAACCCACCCCAAACCAACAGAAACAAAACAAAAAACACAACCCCAAAAAACCAAGTGAAACAGTTCAGTGTTTAGAGCTTTACATGTGCTTTCAGGAGTCTTCCCTCTTCTATAGCTGTAGACAAACTAACTTGCCAGGTTGTTGTCCTGGGAACCTAGCTACCATAACTTTTAAATTATACTTTACTTTCTCTATAACCTGTGATTACTCTGAAGTGCTAATAATATGTCTACGTGTATTTGTATCGTAGCAGTTCCCAAATTAGACCAAATAATCAAGGTGCAAAAAGAACACCCAGAGGTCTGCTTGATCCATATGCTAATCTGAATGGAATTTATATTATCCTCTTGCAACATAACATACTCAGGGAAGCAACGCTATGCTGAGATTCAGCCACACCTAAACCAGAAAGTCCCTTGTCCTGCTATATATATATATGCTATTTTTTTTAAAACTGAAGGAAGAAGTTTAAGTAGGCAGTACATATTAACAGAATTGTGGCCTTCATAGCTCCAGCGTTGATGTATCTTTGATTCTCTGTAAACAGCATCCTGAAAGAGTATGAACAAGATCTGTGTAGGTGAAGGAGCCAAACATTCAGAGGCAAAAGTGAGAGAAAGAGCTGGAGCAACCCCATGTGCAGCAATGTTTTTATAAAGACAAAGGTTTGGGTTGGAGGGGAACTTTAATTGAATATTCAAGTGAAGCACTTCAAGCCTCCAGCAGCATAACCTAAGAAGATAATGACAAGGAAAATCAAAGGTGTTACTGAGGTGGAAGACAATTATATATTGAATTGAAAGAAAGATGGGGTGGGAAGATGAAATTACTATGGAACAATATTAAGTGGTGAAATGAGTTAGCAATGGCGATGCCACTGACTCTGAGAGAACGGAATAGATGGGCCTGCAGCATGTCCGTGGAGCCTAGGATGAACCACAGTCACAGTGAGTTCTCAGAAGGGAAGAATGAGAACTTAGCACTATTATATTTGTTTTTCCATCCACAGGACTGTGCTCTGGGATTTCTGTGGTCAGCATGTAAGAAGCCAGAGATCACAAATGGGTAATTGTAGCTGAAGTAGCTGCCAGTTATTCAGAATACAACCTTCTGTGCAGATACTTGAAGAGGGTGTGGGGACTAAGCAATGTGAAGATAAATTGACAACCTTTCTTGACACTGCCATATTTGCAGCATGTTTCTTCTGGTACATCATCTGTGATGCAGGAACAGAGAGACACTGGCTTGTGGTAAGTGCATTCCTTGTCCCAGCCTTTTATCCAGCCTAACACTGACAGTAGTTCCTTCAGTGTAGTGCTCGGGAGCAGTGGTCATGGACGAGAACCCCTTGTGATAGGTGCTGTTACAGACCCTCCAGCCAAGCTTTGGGTAAATCTTCAGAAATAACCCATGTGACTTACAGGCTTACGTCTCATTTTAAAATAAGTGATTCAGGCACTTGGCTGCTGTTCTTCATTGAATTAATTTCTCTGTTGGGCAGATAACAGAAGTCTTTCCTACTTGCAGAATCTGACTTCCTCAACTCTATGGTTTTGCAGAGTATTTTCTTAAAGGTATGAAGAGTATATCCTTAGGCCTTAGTATTAGGGGATGGTTGGTTGTTCTGCCAAAAGTGTTAATGTATTTTCTGCTGTTCGTGCCACTGAGATTCCCCAGCTGGTACAAGTGCCTTTGATGTCAGTTGACCTACATAAGCGGAGAGCAATTGAGGGAATGTTTGAATATAATGTTCATATCTTCATGACTCTGAATATGCTCCTTTTTTTTCCTACTGTCAGTCTTTTTTCTTTTGAAATCACTTCAGCAGTCCCTGAAGCTTGTGTGAGTTCAGCGAGGCTGCTGTCTATTTTAAACTGAGGTGAACGTGTGATTCTGAGATTGAATAATTGATGATTAAGTTGGATGTTAGAGACAACATCTCTGTTCTCTTTCTGAGGCTGTTGGAATTGCTGGAAAGTCTTTTTTGTGCTGCAGTTGATGTGGCTATAATGGTAATAGCTAACCTGATACCAAAGCTTTTGTAAACTGTTCATGTGACCTAGTTACCCAAAATTAATTGTGGTGTATGAGCTACTTGTAACCTTAAGAACTACTGAGTGAGTAAAAAGAGAACAATTTCGTAAGGAAATCAGAGTAGTAGTAGGCTGCAGTAGAGGACTGAAAGGTAAATGGGCCTTCCCCTCTGAGAATAAATGTGTTCATAGCTGAATTCATGCATTCATATGTGACTCAGCAGACTTTATACACAAATGCAACATATATGTTGCATGTTGGCAATACATTACATGTGTGAAAACACTTTTTTCAGCTGAGAGTGTAGTGGGTATGCTTCTCTGCTTTTGCTTTAAAAATGTTGGACAAGAGATGGGGGTAAAAAAAACTTTTCCCTGAGGGATTGTGCATCCTTTAGTACGTAAATTGGCTGTCTGGCTTCTGCTCAGCTGCTTATTCATATTTAAAGGCCCTAATGAATACTGCAGTACAGAATGGCTGTTCCTTCTAGGACTATTAAGTATTTTTGATCTGTGAATCACCTTTCCAAGTCACCAGTGTTTGGGTTTTTTCCTAAGAAACCTGAAAAGCAGGGGGAAATTATCTCTCTAACTGGTAGAAGTGAGATACCTGGGCAAGAATTTTTAACGACGGGTTTGTTAATGCACAGACAAGTAATCCCAGTGACCTTGCCAAAGAAAAAGAAAGCTAATGTGTAACACTAATGCCATACTGGCACGGATGTTCTCTGACAAATTCTGATCCATGATAATGCCCTTTCTTCTGTCTGTCCCATTCATAACACTTTTGCATATTCAGAAAAAGGACTAATAACATTATTTTCATGTTCTGCAGTGGCTTATTCACCCATCCACTCTGTGACCTCCATGTTCACAGTCTAGTGTAGTATTTCTTAGTATTTTTCCCTTTTTGTGTCTCTGCACTTGGTTTCATCCCAGCAGATGCTTTGTCTCTCAGCCCACGTTCTTGTCTCTGTCAACCTTGCCTGCCTTTGTCACCACTAGTTTTGTGCACCTTGCCAAGCCTAAAACTCTTTTACCCTCTTTGTCTGCTAGGACATCTCTGCTTATGCCTACGAAGAACACTTATAGCAGGGGCAAATGTCTTTTTGCAGAATCAAAACAACTCTGTGAGAACATTCTTGAAGGGACTACCTAAAGGTATTTACCTGCAGAGGATTTAAAGAAACACACCTAAATTACAGGAATAACTGCATGTATTGGGAATGGGGAATGCTGGGTTTTTTCTGAAGTATTGGAGATTGATCACCAGTAAATTGGCCACACTGCTGTGGGGAAACAGCAATCCAAAGGGATACAGCTGAAGGTCTTTTACAAATACTTTTTAACTTTACCTTGCTGTTGGTACCAGTGTAACATCTGGGCTTCAGTAACTTATTTTGCACTAGTCAGAGGGGCAGAAGCTTTGATTCCTGCCCCCAACCCCACCCCCCTGCTCCTGGGTGTGGTATGTCTGTTCAGGTTATCTGAGCATGATTCAGTGAGCCTCAGAGCAGACCTTGTGCCTTGGTCTTCTGGCGTTTATGGCTTGTGGAAATGCCATTTAGACTTCTCACCAGAGAGATGCGGGATTTACACACGGAACTCTGAGCACTATTACCACCGTTGGTGTGAAGCAGGCTTGGCTATTACTTGCAAGCTGCAGGGATGTCACTTTGCAGTGTGTGAGCCCAGAGCAGGAGTGTGTAGTTTCTGAGCCGGTGGCAGTGAGTGCCCAGTCTGGGGACACGGGGTTGGGGGCTGCAGCGCAGGCTGTGCCCCGTGAGCCTGGGACTGAGGCGCTCTGCTTTGCTCTGCCCAGGAGCCTGAGCACCGTCACGACATCGTGCAGTTGCAGCAGGACAGGGGAAAGGGGTATGGGTGTCGCGTTCCTCGGAGCCCTGCTTTCCTCGCATCTGGACAGCGGGCAGCCATAAAGCCCCTTCTGCTGCGCTCTGTGGAGAGTGGGGCTGGGAGCCAGGGCTCAGGCCCGACCCCTTCGCCCCAGGGCGCTGCTCCGGGCGCCTCCTCCGCAACCTCAGGAGCCCCCTGGGCGGCCCCCCCAGGCCCGGGGACACGGCTCTACGGAACATGGCCTTACGGGACATGGATGCGGAGGGAAAGACAGCTTTTGCCCTACCCTTGCCCACCCCGTTCCTCTCCCCTTCCTGCCGCCGGAGGCGGGAGCGGCTGGGTGAGTCAGCGAGGGGGGGGGGGGGGATGGGGTGGGAGGGTGGGGTGTGCCAGGGCAGGGAGGGCCCGTCCAACCCTACAAAACCCCGCCCGGGCCACAGTCGGCCCTAGCCGCCGCCAGAGCCGTCGCCCGAGTTGCGTTCCCTGTCCCGGCCAGGTGAGCCCTCACCGGACGTCCCGGCCCCGCCAGCGCGACACGGAGCGGCGGGAGGCGGCCGTCCTGCGGGGGTGGGCTGGGGTTGCGGGGGGGTGTGCGGCCGCTGTAGCCTCTTCTCCGACGGGAGCGGAGCGGGCGCTGTGCGGCCGCGGGGCGGTGGCAGGGTGCGGCCGCCGCCCGCCTACACCGGAGCTTTTCTCCGCTTCCTTTGGCATTCCGCGCCCGTTACTTTTTGGTGCTCGGCTTCCCGTTGGAACGGCGGCCTCCACGGGTGAGGCGGCCTCCACGGGCGAGGCTGCCCCCGCAGAACTTCGTGTGCCCCGCACTGGCACTGGGCGTGGCGGCTGCGCTAGCAAAAAAGGAACCGGTCCCAAACTTAGACTTCCCCCGATACTCTGCTTCTCCTCCATAAGGTACACAAGGGCGCGGCTAGAGAAGCGGTGGTGCTGTGAACTCACTTTTCAGCCCGGAGCCTCGCCGGGACGCGGGCTGACCGGGCAGCCTCCCGCCCGTTGAAGGCGGTGCTCGGTGAACTGTAGCGAGGCCGGAGCTGCTCTGGCAGGAGCGGCGGAGCCCTGACCCCGCCCGAGCACCGCGCCGGGCTCGGCCCGAGGCAGCGGCCCCGTCCCCTCCCCGCCAGGGTGTGGCTGCGGCTGCCGGTGCGGATGCAGCTGCTGGCACGGGCAGCAGAGAAGGCCTTTGTACAGGGAGTGTTCCGGGTACCGCGGGCAGCCGGTGCTCATCCGCGGTCTGCCGTCGCTCTGACTCACCCTTGGCGGCCCGAGCACCCGCTGTGGTTTCCTGGGCACGGCTCTCCCACCCTGCCTCGGCCAGGAGGAGGATTGCTGAGACCTTGCTGCTGCCTTTAGGGCTGTGAGTCAGCAGCTGGGACACCACTTCTTCCCTGAGTGAGGAAGGGAGGCAGGGCAAAGGAACGTTACTCTGTATTTTAACTGGAAGAAAAGTGAAATGATTTCAACGCAAGTTATGCAGAAGTGACCGTGCTCTTACACACGGCAGTTTTAACTGTGCAGTCCCTGATCTATAGATCAAGAGTGAAAGAATTCCTTTGGAACCTCTGTGCCCTTGAGCCCGCTATCCCTACCCCCGCCTTCAGCTGGAGCTGGTTGTGATAAGCAGTCCTAGAGTGGGTAGTTTCCTTTAGCTTGTGTATAGAATAGTTTGCCTTGAATTTTTTTAAATACTTTTCTTATAAAGTCTCTGAAGTTAGAGGAATGAATTCAAAGTCCTTAACTTTGTATGTGCACAGTATTTTCTTGGAATGGACAGTCTCCTGCATTGAGCACATCTGTGGTAAAGAATGGTTGAAGCTTTTTTGTGGTAACATGATATAATGAGTTTTGATATCCTTTTCTCTAAAGCACCTTTTTTCTTTTCTCTCTCTCTGTGGTGTCTTTAAATGATCTGCTAAACCTTACCAGGTTATTTGGGTGGCTGCTGCTTGGCACATGCCTAATTGCAGTTGGCACCGTATATAAATTAAAGATTTTGAGTCCTTGTTGCATTTACACCAGATATTGTGTATTATCCTTGCCCTCTGTTGCCAGGCCTTGCCCAAGTTTTTGCAGACCTGACAGAAATGTGTTCTGAGTGAAGAGTTTCCATTCTCTCATTCTGGGGATGCCACTTCCTTGGCTCAGAATGTCTGGGAACACCCATTGCTCAGTCTCTGTGTACAGGAGTTGTAAGTGCTTCTTAATATGCTAGCTTTGCTTATTGAGCAATGTAGTTGTTTGTGCATACCTGACACATTTTTCCATGAATCATATGGGTTTCCTCTGCTGTAATGTATGTGAGCTGCCCCTGGGAACTGAGATATGGGGCTGCTTTTACCACATAGTCTTCTGTCACCAGTTATGGGGATAACATACTGAATGTAGACTAGGCCCAGTGTAATAACAGATTTGCAGTAACAGTGATTACTATGGAGGTCGAGGTCAAAACAGATCCTATCTCTTTTAGTAGAACAACATCATGATTCATGATTGTGTAATGTGGATTTGGGAGGAAAACCAGTTGTAGAAACTTGCCTTAAGATATCAAAGTATTAGTTTACAGCTGGAAGGCAAAAGTTGGTTATTCCCAGAGTAAGGAAGAACAAGTTAGTGCAAGTCTTCTCTATTTGCATGTTCTAACACACTCAGAGCTTGTCAAAACTGCATCAGATAAAATCAGAGAACAGTGAGAGTCTGTTCTCAGATTTGAGTGCCTTACAAAGCAGGGTGTGACAAGAGATGCATTTGTTCTCCAGTAAAGATCTTTCTCTACAAAAATTCTTGCAAAAACTCCTTTTTTTTTTTAATTGTTTTGCCAGCTTGCTGCTGATGGGCGGTTAGTTGCTATAGCATTGTTGTGTGCTGATGATATGAACCTCCCAGTTCCAGCTCTGCATGAGGGTGTGTTAGTTCTATTCCTGGACTCTGTTCAAGTTTTTGTTCCAACAAGTCTGATTCAATGTGGTTTTAAATTCATTTAGAATTGAGTCTCACAAAAAGCTGTTCAGTGATTGTTGTGTGAAAGATTATACTGCAGATGCTTTGCTTCAGTTTTCATTAGGGATTTTTAGTTCTTTGTGACTAGCAGAACTAAAGTTGCTCATCTTTGGCATTGGCTGTAGTGCTGTCAGAGTACAAAGGTTTCGCTGTGTAGGTACTTTATTAAGAACAAACATTAAGAATTTCATAACTCAGTAATATATCAGCCCTCTAACAAGCTTGGTTAATGGTGCCAATAGCAGGTAGCAGCTTATTGCAACTTCTGCAGCCTATCTTTAAAGGGCTGGTTGAGTTTTTGCTCTGAAAAAGATTTATTCACAAATAAATTGATACATGACTGTGATTTCAATTTTCTGTCTTACATTTCCTCCTCTGGGATCTTAATTTTTCCTTGAAGTAAGGTTGCTTTTGTTACTTATACCTGGGTTGCTTCAGAAGACGAAAGGTTTTATTTACTGTGTTCTAAGTGAGGAAAGGGGTGATTACAGCAGGTTCTCTCAAAAGCCAAGTATTTGTGTTTCTGCGTTTTAGTCTCATAATACTTCCTATATCTGCTGAAAGTAAGGATGTCTTAGCTTTTCTCTTGAGGTATGGGAGGTTTGCAGGAATTCATACAAGAAATAAGCACATCTTCTAGAGTTTTAGCCAGATCTCTCATATTAAGAAACACTTTCAAACTTATTGCTGGCTCCCTCAGCTCTTGGTTTCAGGTTGATCATTGAGTGGAGTTTGGTTTGTCTGGGAAATTTGCTTGGGGGGCTAGTACAGCTTGCCTGAGCCCCAGTACCAGGAGCAGAGAAACTGATGGATGATGGAAAAATCTTAAAACCAGTAGAAAGGACCTAGACAGGGCTGTATGCACAATTGTTGGGAGGTGGCTTGGAGGACACTGTGTGAGCTGAACTGGGTGGGGGAGAGTGATGGGGGATGACAGTGTGGAAATGAAGGGAGTGGCAGCCTGTGGGACTGAAGATAGCACCATTTTGGTTCCAGGCTCCATTATTGGTTAGTGGAATGTTAGTGGTCTTGAGGTGCTGCTGTAGTTTGTCTCCCATTCTGATCAAGCCAACTCTTCCCTGTTTGATAATGCTCTCTACAGCTTGATTGTAGGGTTCCTGAGAAACAAGCTTTAGTTTCAAAGGACAAACTAATGCTTGCTGGTGCCAGCAGACCTGGATGACTAGAGGGTAACGAGATCAGCAGAATTTGTCCTTTTAGGATTTTCAGGAATTTGAGAATAGCTTTGGGAATACATCAAGCCTCTTAAATATTGGCTCTGTCTTACCACCTCTGGGAAATATTTCCACTTTAGTTGAGAGACCCTTCCAGTAAAACAATAATACAGCTCTGGCAAACTTCCCTGACCAGAAACATGAGCTGAAAAAAGGAAGGGCATTGTAACATAAGCATTATCACATCAGTGTTCATTTCTGCAATGTGTATAACCTATCTCAGGGTTGGTTTTCCCCATTTTTCTTTATATATGTTAGCAAGCTGTTTGGCAGGTTCTGGCAATGGAGCGATGCTACTCGTTATCTTGCCTCAGTTGCTCTTACTTTTGGAGCTGTCATAATTTTAAAAGGTCCTTATTATCTAGTATCTGACAGGCATGTTACTAACCAGCATTTGCAGCTTGTATAGTGATTACTTGTTCCAGGGAGTCACTACAAAACCATATGATATTATAGAGGTGTTTGTGGCCTGTGGCCAGGATTAAAGATTGAACAGCATTGGGGGTTTATAAAATGTCTGCATGAATAGAAATAGTTTCAACCTGTTCCATGAGTACTTGAGAAATTGGGCGTCTGATTTAAATGCTGCTGCTAATTCATGCTTTTGGTTTTGTGCTGGACCAGGCTACAATGTTTACACAATTTTCTTGGTACTGAGTTGTAAGTTTAGTTGATTCTGTTTCTAAGGTAGAGATTCTCCAGTTCCTACACAGAAGTATTAAAATGCAGAATAATTTTATTTTTTTTTAAGGAGCGAAGATAAACTTTTATTGTCCATCAGAACGAAGACCTCTCACTGCTGCATTATTAATGGCAGCTTGGAAACTCTGAAATCTGCTTTCTTGCTCGGGATCATGAGGTTGATTGGTCTGTCACTTTCAGTGCTGTGGTCTTTCAGGACTATACACTGATGTAATTCTAAACATATTTAAGTCTACTTGTTGGGTTTTTTCTCTTCCTGCAGCGTTCTCTCTTGAGGCCATTCCAGCCCCTACGATTCTGTGATTCTTTCAAGATGTCTACTGTCCATGAAATTTTAAGCAAGCTCAGCCTTGAAGGAGATGTGAGTATTATCTAAACAAGAAAAGTTTGTTTTATTTAAATTTCACACCTGCTTTCATTTCCAGAAATCTCTACCAATAATGATACTGAGCTCTACAGGTTAAAAGATTCCCAGCATCTATTCTACCTGAAATCACATTGACCAAAACCCTAATCAGCACTGATCGGTTTTAAACCGCAGCACAATTATATGAGGTGATTAGATTTAATGACAGTTCTTCTAACTGACCAGCAGCATGAGTAGTATTCATGTGCTGGTTTGTATGAAAGAGATCACAAGACAAACTGAATGTCTCTGTCTTCCAAAGGAACAAGTGAGTTAAGGTTGATAGGAGAAGATGGAAATGCATTTGGTTTTGCTGATACCTTCCAAGCTGTCATATTTTTCTTCAACTAAAAGTCGAGCACATTACTTAATGGGAATTAAAATATTTGGGATCTTATTCTTGTAATGGTTGTCACCAAAACCAAACTACCTCTTGAAAAAACCTTTTCTCAAACTTATTTCCTCAGTTTCTGTTCTGAAAAGCATAAAGAATCTTGGTTTTGATTGTGTATTTTCCACCACATCTGCCCTGTCTTGATAGTCTTATTGAAATACCATTAAAGCATCAAATCTTTGTTTGATTTCTTATGTTGCAGTATTAGACGTTAGGGTTGCCACTGTTGGGTCAGAGTGTTTTGCCATGAAATTACAGTTCTGTGGTTGTCATTGGAGAGGAAGTAAATCCTATCCATGCATTATAAACTTGCTTGATTTTTAAATTTCACAGTCAGTAGCACCAGATCCGTGCTCTGTACAAGCAAACTTTTTGCCTATTTTTGTTACTTGTTGCAAAATAAATGATACCAAATGATCTTTGTGAAAGAACTGTTGCAAAGAACTGGCTAGCACACTGTAAGTAAGTAGTAAAGCTGATTTTGTACTGCGAAAGCAGTCAGTTCTTTGGATTTCTGGGTCACATTTGTTTCAACAGAGACTTACTTTGGGTACATTTGAGCAATCTATTCTCAAGGGCAGAAGTGTTTCCTCCACAATGCTTGTGAGTGGCTGCAAAAGTCAAATTTGAATACTGTTCCATGCCAGCATTTTCATCAGAAATCCTGCCACAGAATGTAAGAAATACCAGGCAGCTGGTTTGCTCTGTAGATTGATGCTAAATTGGAAGCCAGGATTATTGAGTAGCTAGTTTGCAGAAAGGATTCACCCAGATGCCGTAAGCAGTGATTCAGCAAGTTAACTGCTGTTAAACACAGCAATTCAACCACACATTTTTCCCAAAAAGAAAAAAGTTTTTAGCCTTGAGAGTATAGAATGGTTGCAGGTGAACCCAAGTCTTGTGCAGCAAGGAATCTGTGCATTCTGCATCAGTGGTGCAGCAATTGATTTGTTTCAAGATGAAGAAACTGTCCTGCTTGCTTCAGCCTGATATTATCTTTTCTTTCTTTTGAGGAAAGGAGGGAGTTGGGTGAAGTCAATTTCTGCTTGTAGTTTCTGCATCTATCCACAGGAGAGCATAGAAAAAAATCTGTAAGAAAGATCGAGCTGTTACGCTTCATGATGTCTTCCATCTTTGCACTGAGAATTGGAAACCTATAATTTAGTCAAGATTTTTTAGGTTACTTGTTGGGTGATGTCACGTTGCTCAGTTTTCACTTGTGACTGCTGACTTTTTTTGAGGATAAGCAGTACTGCAGTGTAGATATCTTGAAAGGGTCTGGGATTTTTAGAAGAAATTAAGTGTCGTGAGCTTTCCTGTCGGTGAAATTTGCTTCTCCCTCATGTTGTTGCCTTCCCAGTAGGACTCAATTCATCAGGGCCAGAGGATGCAAACCAGGTGGAAGACCTCTGAAACATGCTAGATGTGTGCAGAGATGTCAAAAAAATTGATTTATGCTTTGGTCTGGCTGAGACTGCTTGCATAGTTACACAGTAGCATGACTTTTACTCCTATATCCTTGAAAGTTTTGTAGTGAACTGAATGGAAAGCCAGCTGGAAGAACTCTCTTGTCTGAAAACGTACACTCCCAGTACTGTGATACAATAGTGTACCAGAGTGATTTGAGACCATTTAGTCTGGAATTTACATGGCTGCTTTTCATGGGTAGAACAATCACACTAAGATCTTTGTCTACTCCATTGAAGTACTGAAGATGGTGACTCAAGAGGGTGAAGCCTAATCTTTGTGGATTTTAACTTTAAGATGGTCTATTTACTGACAGAGTAGCCAGCAGAAGGTTTCTTTTTTTCCTGGGTATACATTTGTTCGTGGCACCTCCTGGATCCTCTGACCAGCGTCAGGGGATCTGAATCCAGTTTGCATACCTCAGGTGGAAGGACAGAGGGAAAGATGGCTTCCAAATGGCAGATACACTGTGTATTTTCTCAGTGTATGATATCATCCTGCAGTAAAATACTCAGTCCAAAAGATTTGGAAAATACTTAGAGCTGTGTGAAAGGAGCAGTACCCGACTGCGAAGCTTACCAGCTGACTTGCTCCAGGTTACCCAGCAGTGCTGGTTAATTAGAAGCACCACGTGATTGTGTATACTAATGGCCTTTGGTTTAGGAACCTTTCAGGCAGACAGATTTCTCTGAGGCAGCATTGCATATCTCCATTTACTGTTTCTGTTAGCAATTTGATCTGCTAACAGGGGAAGGCTGTGTTTTGTGGTGTGGCTGTGGGCCAAACCAGGGCCACTTTGCTGGGTTGAGCTGATGGTAAGAGACAAAAGAAAGAATGGTTCAGATTCTTTGACTTCCCATCTCCACAACATAACACAGACTGTCTCAAGAAGATGTGGCAGTTGCTGCCAGAAGAATCTGATCAAAATGGTGTGTCCTCTACAGGATAGAGTCAAATGTAGTCAAAAGAACATGGAGCTTTTTAGTTAACTTTTTTTTGTCCTTTTAACAGTTTGCAGGTAAAAAGATCCTCCAGGGATATGAAGATAGCTTAGTCTTGTTTATGAACTTGTCTTTTTGTTGGAGTTAGGGGCTGAAAGAAAAATTTCCTAGGATCTTTACCAAGAAAGCTTAATCGTTCACTTAGGAAATGCCTACGGCAGTTTCAGGTGTTAGTGACTACACCTTTCTGCCAGGTCTCTAAACGGAACTCAGCAGACAGGGATTTGTGAATGTTTCTCAGCTATTTATACAAAAGCCTGTGGTTTAGTTTAACCTGCCCATGGGAGGTGATACAAGCTAAGCTGCTAGCTTATGCTGAAGCAGCTAAGAGCTGAATCTCTCTTCTGGTGACCTCCTGATTGAAGCTGTAATCCTCAGGAGAGGACGGTAATACATCTAATAAAATCTGGTAACTTTTAGAACGTTGCAACTGTTTACTAACTGAACTCAACTGCAAATCCTCTTATACTTAGCAGAGGTAATTGAAATTTCATTCGATTTTGTTAGCCTCGTGCTGCTTAAACCCAGTATCTGCAGGCATAGTTTCAAAAGGAGATTGGGAGTAACTTTTGCTTTCTAAAACTGTAGGGTTAAAAAGACTTTTTTTTGGTGTAACCTTTAGAAGTCCATGGGATAGGGCACAAAACTTGTTCTGATGTACTCGTCACTAATCTTCCATCTCCACATTTATTTTTTTTTTAATTGTAGCCTGTAATCCAAAGTAAAGTATCAGCTTCAAACCTAAAGTACTTTAGGCTTTCATGGCAGATACTTAGACTTTCTGTGAATTCGCTTACTATAGGCAATTTCCTTCAGATCTAGCCAGAAAACTCTGGACTTTAGAAGACTGGGGTTTAGTGAGTAAACTTGGAACATGTTAGTTTTTCGCTGCAGTAATATTTAATATCTAATTGTATATGTTCTTTGCTATAATGACTGGGAGGGAGTGGCTTTCTGGACAGAGTTTGATGGATCCTAGCAGAATTCCGTTTTCTCAGGTTATCCAATGCTAGTTCTCATATATAAAAATGTGGCTAAATACCAGTAACCCAGGAGGCACATGTTCTATTAACTGCATCACAGACAGGATTACATGGCTTAACTTTGAGGTTGTTTTTCTTTTTCTTTTAGCATTCTCTCCCACCAAGTGCATATGCCACAGTTAAAGCCTACTCAAATTTCGATGCTGAACGGGATGCTGCAGCCCTGGAAACAGCCATCAAGACCAAAGGTGAGGAATGTGGGCTGTAGCTTTAATTCTATTTGTAAGATAGAATTTTAAAAATACTCTGTCTCAAGACCAGCATTTTAATACCTTTACTCTAGGATACCTGTTGGGTTTCTCAGACCTCGCTGATGAAGTCTTGACGAAGATATTTAACTTTGTAAACACATACTTTGAACATGCTTTTGAAGTTTGTAGTCAAGAGTTGTTGAGGATATCACTGAAAATGTCCACTTTTTTCTCTTGATTCATCAGTACTTCAAATTCTACTTTTCTGCCACAGAGAATGAAGTGCCAACTTCTGTGGCAGTGATTTGGGACCAAGCTCTGAATCATGGATTTCTACTGGATTATGGGATTGGACGTTTCTTCTTCTTTTCAGCTCTCCAGACAGCTGAATAGGGATGGTTTGAACATTTTTCTCCAGAGTTTTTAACTAAATGCTCATGTATCTATTAATTTGGGGTCAGAGAAAGTCTTGCAAGGAACACAATCTAGTTTATAAAATGATGTTGCCGTATCTAGGCAGCAGGGCAGTGTGAAAGTTGTTTGCTTCTCTGAACCGGGCTCTCGGGTGAGCTTCCATCTCCTTATATCAGTGCCAGGATCCACTAGGTCCAGTGACTGGTAGGAGACTGTCCGACCAGGAGCAGGGGAGGCATGCAGTTGCATGGAAAAGCCCTGGTATAAGCAGTCAAGACTCTACAGGGAGTATGATCTGCAACTCTGGTCTAATACCTTGGTGGTATTCCCAGGATAGTGATCCTCTGTCCCTGTCCTGCTCTGTAACAAGGAAAGGGTGTGCCATGCTTCCTCCAGGCCAAAGAAGCAACAGCTGGGCTTAGCTGGAACTGAAAAGTTTTGCCTACATGTCAGAGAGGGAGAAATCTGAAAGCCAAGGAGTTTCTCATCAGAAAGAAATGCAGTCTTCCCTCAGTGCCAACAAAACACATGTTTGACTTGCTATAAAATGTAAAATATTGCCCCTCTCTGCTTATTGCAGTGGGTTCAGTTCTGATTTTGAATTCTTTTATGTTTTATTTTTGTTTTTAAAAAAGTCCTTGCAAGAGAGGAGCGAGTGCCATGTCTGGCAGAAGATGGCTTTGTGTGTATGTGGATTTTTGTCTGGAATTGATAATTTTTTACAGCTGCGGTTGTAGGAAAGATCTAAACATGTCAAAGACTATCAGACTTCTCAGGGGAAGTACAAATTTGCACGTTTGAACACTCAAGCTTTTAATTAATACAAAATGAAATTGGGACATCCTAGGCAGCACAAAAGCTTTTCCAGGCAGGAAAGCCAGGCTCCTGTGTTTGTGCTTTCTTCCAGCACAGATAAGTATAGTTTGCTGGGTTTAGTTTTAAGATACATGGAAGCATTTTGTTAGAGAGAGGATTTCAAACTCTGAACAAATAATAGGGAAACTTATTCATGGATCTGAATGTTTGTAGGATTCAGCTTATCTCTGCTTATTAGCTTATTGTCCAGGAGCTTTTTTTGGAAAGTGGCTTTAAAGGGGAGAATCTCTTTATGGTTTAGTACTGAATTTTCTACTGTAAAGATTCTCTCAAAGGAAACATTCCTGGGGGAAACAAAGAACAAGAGTGTTAGGACCCTTCTTTCAGGTGCAAGGAAATAGTACTTGCTTGGTTAAAGGATATTTTCATCTTCTAGTTCAGAAAACTTGCTGAAATGTGAACTCTAAAATATATGTGGGGTTTCTTTTTCCATACAAAAGTTCTGAGTCATCGAGGCAATAATTGGTTTTCTACAAACAGTGATAGAAACAGCTTCAAAAAACCACAGACATAAGAAAGCATTTTCAGAGCTTTATACAGGGTGAATGACTCCTGGTTTCTTAAACCCATGTGTTGTGGTTTAACCCCTGCTGGCAAGCAAGCGCCATGCAGCTTCTATTATTGTTATTACTACTACTATTATTCTTCTTTACCTTTGTTGTCCTATTAAACTGTCTTTATCTCAAACCACGAGGGTTTGGTGGGGGATTTTTCCATTCTCTTCCCCATCCCCTTGGGGCGGGGAGGTGTGAGTAAGCAGCTGTTTGGTACTTGTTGGCCAGCTGAGTTTAAACCACAACACCATCATCCGTTTTGTTCAGTACAATACTGATACTGTTGTTTTGGCCCATGAAAAGTCAAATACAGTGCTGTTTAAGCCAAAGAATTAAAAAATCAAAACTGATTCTTTTGGTTATATGTCCCTCTTTTGCTGATTCAACCATAACACTGTGATCTTACTAGCACAGAAGGGTGGCTCTTTTAGAAGAGAAGTTGTTATTAAACACAGTGGTTTTTAAGACATACTTCCTCCCACCCCCATCAAATACATTTCCACCTGCAAGGACTTTTAATGTTTAAAAAAAATGGCGAGTCATCATGCCTAATTTTGAGTCGCCCATTGATAAGAAATGCGCTGGTGAAGTCTGCCCAGCCAGAATAAATTTGGAAATGAACTTCTGTTTCATTAGCCTGAAACTTCCATAGTGTTTTAGTGAACAGCAGAGAAAAATGTTTGAGCTGCTCTGTTTCACTCCACCTCAGGAGATGTGAGTCAGCATCCTGTCCGTGCAGCATGATTCCCAAGTGTGAAGTACAAGCACGTATTTTCCGTTAAATGCCAGAGCAATGCGTTAACTTCATATTTCCATCCACAAAGTACATGAATAAGAAACGTGGAAGCAGTCATTTGTGGGCTTCTAATCCATCACAATTGTGAATAAAAACTTGAAAATGTCATTTGCCAGTTTTGAATGCCAAGAATGGTTTAAATTTAAAATTTATTAAAAAGCTTAAGACATTGGCTTACGCTGTGGCCCTGCAGCAGCTGAAAGGCCCAACGCCTGCGTGTCTGTGTGTGGTTGTTCCTGGACTGGGAGAATTTGTTTTCTTTCATAAGATGGGAACACTTGAAATTGTGCAGGACTAGATTATGACTGAAGTGCGCAGTCAGCATGTTTTCAAACCAAGGTTTGTAGCTAAGATGCATGATACTTTCCTGGGCCTTTTGGCTTTTGCAGGCCAAGCATGTGTGAATAAGAGCACAGATCTAGGTCTGCCTCAGCATGAACTAAGGATATGAGGCTATCAAGTGCAGTGAGCATAATGACAAAATGTATTAAAGAGGGAGAAAGGGGTTTTGCATTTGTCTTATTATTTTAAGTTCTGTACCTAGGGGCTAAGAGTTCTTTTGCAACATTCAAACTATATGATTAACTTTACAGTGTATGTTGTGGTCCTTTGTTTCAAGTTGCTGTGAGGTTGCTCTGGAAAAGGGAAAATAAATATAGATGGGTTCTGGCAGGGATCTGAGTCCTGCTAGTAGCTGCTGTTCCTGTCCCGACTTTCTGGTTTTTAACAAAAAGTCCTCATTTACACTGGTATGTGCATAGGAATGAAAGAAGCTATTCATAATCCTTGTAGTAAACGGAGAGGCTGAGGTGAAAATCTGGGCTTGTTCTGACCTCTAGATTAGAGCCGCCTGCTGGGTTCAAAACCTGAAATGCAACTCACCAGAAAAAACACCTAGGTATCCATCATCTTTCTGTTGGAGAAATGTATGTGCTGTATTAAGCATGCAATGGTTAGAAATAGTTTTGACTCTCCTAAGTTTCATCTACTCAGTCTGGCAATAGTCCAAAACAAATGGTTGCACAAGGGAGCTGTAGGTTAACTGGTAGATGAGCATGACAATGACAGCTGTTCTAGCTGTCTCCTCTGTCCATCCATGTATAAGCTATGCTAACTCGTTTGGGTGACTTTGTTATCTGGATGTCACTTCTGTCTGTGCCGTTCATCTCCACCTGTGTTTGCATGGCATGTTGAGGCAGCTTTGGTTAACCAATCATGTGCATGAAGTACAAATGGACATTTCACCTAGGAGCTGAATTCAGTGATGTAGACACAAATGTGCACTGGAGAACTGGGGAAGGGAGTCTTAGATTCTTTAATTTGCATCCTTGTACAAAGCATTCTAAGAGAAAGATTGTAGTTGTGCTACAGAAACATAGTTGTGTTTGCGATCTTAAACGGAGTAAGAAGATTACATTTGAAATGAGATTTTACTTGAGCAAGTACTGTGTCCTCACCCGGGCCTTAGGAAATTTCAGCTACTGTCCATTTGATTATGTATACCTGCCCTACCTGTTCAGTATCTGTTGCTGACAATCATTTTGTTTTGTGGCAATGGAGCTTGCATCTCTAAACATTTTCCTTTTCTCCAGTAATGGAGACTGGCTTCTTGAAAGGGCAGTTTCTGTAAGTTCTCATAGTAACAAATAAAAGGTATGTGGTGTAACTTTAGTGCTTAGCAAAGGGAATATAAATACAGCTTGTTTGGTTTTTTTCTGTTGACATGAATAAACTATGGGTAACTGTCCTTGCAGAGAGAGCACTGAGAGACTTGGAGATTTGCAGGGCAAGGTAATTGTATGTCATTTGGGTTAGAGCCCCGTCACAGGATACAGAGATGTCAGATGCTCCAGGTTCATCTCAGGAGCCTCCAGTTCAGCCAGGCTCTGGGATGTCTTTTGAGTTGCCTAGGACCAAGCCGTAGATGAGAACTGTGATCAGAGGAAGAACTGTGCTTCTCTGCTAGTCCAAAGAATGCAAGTTCAGGAGAATCCAGTTTGAAAGCAGTAAATGAAATGAGGAAAGAATGAGAGGGGATCTGAAGTGTGAGTTAGTTGCAGTGGGCAGGAACAAGGGGAAAAGTCAGATGATGTTGCCTGCATTGGAAAGAGTAGCAAGTTGCTGTATCTAGGAAATAACATCTGGAAATCCTGCTTCCTGTACAGCATAAAAGTTTTATTTCTATAAGCATTGATGACCCCTACGTTCTCTAAAGCTGTCATGTGCATTGGGTTCTGTTGACAGCCAGAGTATCTAGATGAATGGCTTAACTTTTAACTTAAATAAACCTTATTCACCTCCTTGCATTCAGCCTGCAGTTGCATTTAAGTGCATGGATTTGGAAAACTTCACTTAAAACTAAACCTTGACTAGTATGTCATCTCCTTAGTCAAAAAATAGCTTAGGAATTTGAGTATCCAAGTCCTCTGCGCATGCTCATTAAAACTGTGTGGATCTGTGATTGATCTTTGCTGAATGGTTTCAAAAGTGTAGCACTTGTATAGATCTGCCAGTGTCAAAAAACCTTGCTGGCTTCTGAGCTGCTGAGAGAATAACTGTTTTATTTTCCTGATTTTATGTTTGGAGTGATAGTTAAGTGACTGTGGGTTAAATAGAAAATACAACTGCTTTATTAAGACACCTTAATAAAGGTGTGGAGAAGGACCTGAGGGTCCTGGTTGATGAGAGGTTGGCTATGAGTCAGCAGTGTGCTCTGGTGGCTAAGAGGGCCAATGGGATCCTGGGGTGCATCAGGAAGAGTGTGGCCAGCAGGTCTAAGGAGGTGATCCTCCCCCTCTACTCTGCCCTGGTCAGGCCCCACCTGGAGTACTGTGTCCAGTTCTGGGCTCCCTGGGATAAAAAAGACAGGGATCTCCTGGAGAGAGTCCAGAGGAGGCTACGAAGATGATTAAGGGCCTGGAACATCTATCCTGTGAAAACACTGTACCAAAATGACAGGGCAGTCTTTAGTCCAAGTTTGTGTCAGTATTAAACCCTGTGTTCTTGATGACGTTTTTGCAGAATACTGAGTAAGCAAACACAAGTACCCAAATACACAAGCAAGGCAGAAAATGAAGTAGCAAAGCTGGCCACAAAGTAGACTTCGTTGAGTTGTACACATGCCTGTGTATATAAAGATCTACATCACATCAAAAATTGTGTCCTTAACTGGTTGCCCTAGCTCCAAGGCATACACTTGACATACACTAGCTGAAGAGAGCTGTTGAACTCAGTCCCAGGAAGCACATATGCTATGTTTTGAGTAGCAGAGAATGTATTAATACAAAGAGAACAGTATTAAGAAAGCTTCTTTAACTCTTTGTTTTATGTCTCTGTAGGTGTGGATGAGGTCACCATTATCAATATCTTGACAAACCGCAGCAACGAACAGAGGCAGGATATTGCTTTTGCCTATCAGAGAAGAACCAAAAAGGTAGCAACATATGAAGGAATACCAAGTATTGAAGGGTTTGGTTATTTTTTTTTTGTGGGCAGTTAGACTTTCCAGGACTTGCATGTTTCACAGCTAACTGGGTGTAACCTGGAGTTAAGGGTTACTTGGTTTATCTTTTCACTGAAATTAAAGTTATGTCTACTTTAGCTGTGTAGTCACAGTTTAGGACTGGTGGCACTTGAGTATGCAGAACTGGGACTGAAATCTGATGGGAGATGGTTGTTTCCTAGCACCTCCAGAAATCACAATGGGTGATGTATCAATCAGTCACGGGAATCCCTGGAAAAACCATTGACACAAAATGTTTCAATTTGAAGGATAAGATGAAAGGGAGATGCTTTAGGGGATATTTTTTTTTAACTTTTTTTTTTTCAACTCTGCATAAGGAAAGCATTCTGTTTCTGTTCACAGACCTAGCGTAAATGAGAAAAGACTGCAGTCAGTTACTCTACGAGCACTGCAGATGTGAACACAGTGATAGGAGTTGTCCTATCACTAGGTATCCTGTCAGAATTACCTTAGGTACTGATCTGGTCATGGAGAGGAATCTGTATAATGTCTGCAGAATTCTGCAGAATGAGTCTTACTATCCTGAAGGCAAGAGCTGCTCTCGTGACTTCTGAAGTTTTGAGAATCTTACTGTAACTTAAATTTTATGCCCACAAAGAAGAAACTTGTATGGAGTTAGGATTATGATGAATGTATCTCTTTCAGGTTTGCCAGACCCCAAATGGTAGTCCTTCAATAGCTGCCCAGAATCCTCATCTGAAAGCAAATGTAAATCTAGAGTTAAATTTTGGAACTTCATCAGCTTTCATGCATGGCTGATACAGGCACATGCTGAAGCACACAGAAGTTGGATGCATGCATGCCTGCACATGTCTCCACCCTAGCAGTCACAACCTGAGGGCATTGAGATAATCATGCATATAAGTAAAGCCTTATACTGAAATGTGTCACTTAAAGCTTTGTTAGATGTTGTGTGTGACCACAAAAATGCATAGACAAGAAATCTGCAACTTTTTTCATCTAAATATTTTTCTCACACTTTTCTCCTTTCTGCAACCCAAGAGCAAACTGAATTTATCAAGTTTAACAAATGCCAAAGAATAAGAGTCTATAGAAACAAAGGAAAATTGCAGTAGAAACGACTCAGTGAAGTAATCAAGTGAATGGCAAGAGAGAAGGAAGTGGGATATGAAAAGATATGTAGGTATGTCTTCTAGGGACAGTATCTCATTATTTTCTTTGGCAACAGGTTGTGTAGATTTCTTTGACAATGTCTCATGTTGTACTAGGCTGCTCATTTTGTGGGTTGCAGGATTTCTGAGTAGATCATCGTAATTTTAAAAAGTCACAGATCTACCTCTATTTTCACTCCTTTGAGTTGAGCTGCATCTAATGGCAACTACTGCTAACCCTGAGGGTCTGTGCAGTCTTTCCCCATCACCAGCATAAATGGAGCTACCAGTGAACACTGGGGGTTATGTATGGGTCTGGTCAGTCCTAATAGCCACCAATCATCTCTAACTTTGAAAAGAACCAATGCTTACCTGGAACAGTTAGTAAAACCTTTTCTCTTCACTATTTATAGATTACTATCTGTCAGTTACCTGCTTCCCACTTCTCACTGAGTACTCCTAGCCATGGCAGAGAATAGCTGAGTGGAGACCGTGCTTTCCTGGCAGGGCAGGGGAAGATGACCTTATTTGTTCAGAAGCCTGTTAATATGAGGGCAGGCCCTTGGTTCAGTCTGAGGTGTTTTTTTTCAGTTACATTGGTAAATCGTACTGTAGTGATTTTTATTTCCTTCAGCCTTCACACCAAAGCACAAAGATTGCAAAAACTTCACTCAGCTAATTAAAATTCCTGGCATTGTCCTAAAATTTGTTACGAAGACATGCAGTATCTTTATTGTTTCAGTCGATGACTGAAGAACCTGTTTTCACAAAAATAAATGATGGAAAATTGTAGCCAAAACTCTGGTGTTGTACTGAAATGTTTCTTAGAGTAAAGCAGCTAGATGCCCAAACACCCATTCGCTCTCTTGGCCCGCCCATGCAGTCAGTGCTTACAGAGTTAGCATATACAAGTGCCCTGGATTCAGTGGGTGACTCTAGAAATGAACTAAGTGCTTTGGCTCTTTATCTGTCTGGCAAGAAACTTCTCTGTGATTTTGCTGAGGTGGATTTTTCTTCCCCTTTTTCCACCCACCCCTCAAACTCCCAAATTATGTAGAAACCTGCAATCGAAAGGCAGCAATGCTCTTCTCAATGCCACAGACTTAACTTGAGCTTAGGGAATGCACTGATCTGTGTGAGGCTAAGACTTCATCCCAGGGATTTTAACTTTGTAACTACACTACAATGAATCTGATTTTGGGATTATTCAAGTTGCATTTTAAACCTATAAAAGAGGACATGCCTCTGACTTTATTTGCTACAGGTTTGCATGCATCTGGTGAAGTGAACACACTAGTTTCTTTCTCCAGGAGTGACTGAGCAGTAATAACAGACTTTGGCTACACACTTCTGATAGTTTCCTTGAAAAGAAAGATAATTTTTCTGTGCTCAGGGATGATTTTTTTCTCTTCAGCTAGGTGTTTGGTAACTGGGCTTGTACAGTGGAATAACTGTGCAGTCAATTTCCCGATCTCTCAGCTAGTAAAGGGCTGGATAATAGGAAAAACACAAATAACACGGTGCCACTGGGAAAACTGTGGGAGTATGATGGAGAAGCACTGACTGCAGGGAGTCACACTCAGATCCATCTGTGCTTATTAGCTCCAACAAAGCGTCAGTGCTTCAAGACGGGAGTAGAGCTGTTCAGATGTGTCTGCACCATGCTTCCCAGCACTTTGTCAGCCACTAGTGGATTTCTTATTTTCAAAGGATGAGAAAAAATTCCTTTGCCCTAATTTCTTTCTTAGGCTTTCACAAAAGAAAAGCTCTTTATGTTCTGTTTCCTTGTCAATTGTGTAAGAAACACTGTTGCAGGCTTGGAGACTTTAAGCACTACAGGCTAAATTCTCTGGAGATCAGAAGTGAGCTTTAATTTTTTTTCTTCCATCATTCCTCCTTTTTTACAGGAACTTTCTGCAGCGCTCAAGTCTGCTCTGTCGGGTCATTTGGAGGCAGTGATCTTGGGCTTGCTGAAGACACCAGCACAGTATGATGCCTCTGAACTGAAAGCCGCCATGAAGGTAAATGAGCTTTGAAATTCAAGTATGTTAGTCTGATATCACTGTCTCAGGAATGAGTATGGACCTCATATCCAAGACCACTGTTTCCAAACATGTCCACTAATTATTAAATATGTATTTTTTAGTACTACAATTTAAGAATCCAGCTACAAAGCATCCAAATTGAGATAAATTCTGGAACTAAGTGATTTTAAACTGTTAATAAAATCCTCTCTTTAAGAAAAAAAAAACTTCATCAGGTCAGGAATAACTGGTAGGCTGCCCTGGCTGGTTGCTTCTTTGCTGACTGCTCTTAAGAACAATATACAGGTTCATAGTACAAAGAATATTGAGAGCAGCTGTTAGCTGGAGCCATTAAATTATAGCCTTAAACAGTAGTTTCTAGTTACTGGGTCAAATCACTGATCTCGAAAGAACATCCTGTACCAAACCTGCCTTCATGTAGAACACGAGGAGGAGGAGGATGGAGGGAGCATCAAAAGCAGCCTCCAGAGGAACAGCACAGCAGTGAGTCACTGTATTCAGTCCCCTGCAATCACAGGCAAGTCTGGAACAGATTGCTAGTTTGAAATATCTGCTCTGCTAGCCCCTGAAACCAGACTTTGAGAGGTGCTCATGCCACTGCATTCACCTTTCTAAGCAAACTAAAGTTTGGGAGTTGCATTTATAATCATCACTACATTTGGAATATTCTTAGTCAGATTTAGGGGGAATTTTTTATATAATAAAAAAACCCAAGTATTAAAATATGTCTGTTGAAATTCAGAGAAAGACAAAAAAACAATTAATTAATATTTCCACACTATAAAAAGGAGTTAAAACCCTTGGGTTAAAACCCAAGCAAACAAAAACACCTTCCAAAAAAAAAAGCCCAAACCCAACACAGTACCGAGATGGTAACTCTTTAATGATGGGCCAAATACCTTCTTTGTGTAATCAGATGCTGCCCTCTTCTGGTTTAAGTAGAGTCTAACCATAATTAGTTTGATTTTGGTTTATTTTTTGTTTATTTTTTGGCTTTTTAATGTCTTACATCTGATAGACTATATTTAGTATGACCATATACTTACATAGTATTTATGCTGTATTTACAGCCCAGAGACCAAGCATTAACTCAGAGTAGCTACAAATGTAGAATATTTTATTGTCTCTGTAGGTCAGCTATTCCCAAATCCCAAGCACCTTGTCTAATGCTCAGAATTTGCCTGAGCTTAAGTTTGACTTCATACATAGAGTAAGCTATGACATGGGAGTCAAAGTTCGGTAAAGTTATCATTGAGGAGTTAATAGTTTTTCTGGTATGCATTCTTATGAAATACTTTAAAAATATTTAGAGAATCTTAAATTTTCTCAGCTTTCATTTTCCCCCCAGATATCTATGAGAACCACTCTCTAGAAAGCTTTCCTAATTCTCTTAGCTGTGAGCCATTTTTAGAAAATTGCTTGGGTTTAGTCCTCACTTTCCTTTTTTTTCCTTCAATAGAGACAGTTTTTCCAAGAAGGTCGTTTTCCACAAATTCAGAACATGTTTAAATCTTTGCTGTCCTGGAGACAAGGCCAAGGCTAATGATGGTGTCATCCTTGGCTTTGCATTTGTAGTGGAGGAGGGAGGAGGTGGGAAGAAAAGCAGGGAAGCAAAAGTTGATTGCTGCCCATTTCCATGCTAAGAATCAGAATTTCTTCCTGGGCCTGCAATGGGCAGAAAATAATCACACATGAACTGTGATAAGCTGACCTGGCAGGGAGGCCAGTGAGTGTTACGGACACTCACAGCACATGCACGTTGCCCAGAGATAGATAGTACTGCAGGATCTCAAAGATATCGGACTAGTATTTGGCAACTAAAAATGTTCCACTTGGGGTTTCTCAGACACAGTTAACAAAAGATTCCTCTGAGTGGTTGTGAAACTTAGAGTGAAAGGAAGGAGATATCTATACAATATTTAAACCATTCAAGTGTGCACTTTCATTTCTAGCACCTAACAGTCATGTATGTGTGCAGGGTCTGGGAACTGATGAAGATACACTCATTGAAATCATCTGCTCACGGACAAATCAGGAGCTTTGTGAAATTAACAGAGTCTACAGAGAAAGTAAGTTTACTTTCAAAGTTTCAGCGTGCTCTGTTTTTATACTAGGTTATTTGGAGAAGTTCCCCTCAGTGAGAATTTGATTAGAACTACTTACACAACATGTGCTTTGACTCTCTGGCAGTTGGACATAAGACGCTATTTCATACTGGTGTCCTGGATATTTGTATGTGTTTATGTAGTTTCATCTTGTTGCTTGGTAGCAAACATTTCCTACTCTCAGGTTGTGTCTAAATGGGCTTTTTTGGTAAGCTACACAAATTCTGTGCATAGAGATAGAATAATGATGTGCGATTTATGGATTCTAGGATCAAATATGTAATAAGTAGGTGAATCTGAAATCTACTGAAGCATGCTTGTAAGTTTATTTGGTAGATCTGTCAGAAAATACACCAAATAAAACTCTATTCTGTTTTTCAGAGCTTCTGATGAAGCTATAATTCTTAGCTGATTATAGGTAGATATAAGAATGATCTAAAATCCATCCTCAAAAAACATTACTTTTCCTTTCATATTCCTTGTGGTTTTGTATTGGCAATTCTGGTTAGGTTTTTAGCATTCAGTAGTGTAGCTGTCTAGTACCTGGTGGTTTCCCCGAGCTTCAGAGTTGAGCTTCACCACAATTAGACTGCAATGTAGAAAACTGGTGCGTGCTCATGCATTACAGTTGTCAAGCAATTCTGGTAAGGTGTTGGCTAAGTCAAAAAGCACAAGTAAAACCAGTGTAGTTTGGCTTAATTAATACTCATGACCAAAGAGAATGGTTTAGATTCTGTAGACTAGACTGCTCGTGAAAAGAGAAACAGATTTTGCAGCATTATAGAGTATTACCACTTGGAAAGCAAATAAAATGTTTAGACACCAGACCAGAATCACACAGTGTTCCTTTGATTTATCATGACCACTTTTGTCTTTTGTAATAAACTCGTAATTTTGGTTTTCCAGTCCTAAATCCACAAGTGGAGAAGGCTATGCTGTGTTTATCAAACAAGCAAGTTTTTATTGGTAGATAAGAACAATCTACCAGGATATTGAGTTTGATACAATACTCCTTGCCTTTTAACAGGCCCAGGCTTTCCTGTTATCTTTCCATGGAAGAGTTTGTTTGCATGGGAACACTCATGCGATGTTGGTTGTGTTGTATGCAAGCATGCGTTTGCTTTCATGGTCTTCCATGTATGACTTAGGTTGTAGCTGTTTGCTAGTGTGAATAAAACACAGTATTTAGCAGCTGTTCTTCTCATAAAGGAGTATTTGTAGGACACCATTTACTTGAAAATATTTTTTTGTTTAATAGTGTACAAGACAGAACTGGAAAAGGACATTGTGTCAGACACATCTGGTGACTTCCGCAAACTAATGGTTGCCCTGGCCAAGGTAGTTCTCTTTGTATTTTTCCACTTTTCCTAATGTGTCTGCCCTTTGGTAAATGACTGATGGCTGTCAGTAAAACAAATCGTTTTCTGACTCACTTTTAAATTTCCTTGCATTTTCACTGTCTTTTGGTGAGGAAAAAGAAAATATTCAAATGTGTTTTGACAGAAGTGAAGCATTCATAGCAATAGCTTTGGAAGGGACAAGGAGCATGCTGTTATTTATTATAGCAAATTCAGATTACAAAAATCAAAAAGAGTATGTATACAGCAAACTGCTTACTGTCTATTAAACCTTTTCTAAATCTGCTGTCCTTCTTTTAAGGGCAAAAGGTGTGAAGATTCCTCTGTGATTGATTATGAGCTGATTGACCAAGATGCTAGGGTAAGTGCTGGTAATGACCGCTAAAAGGCCTTTGGGGATATTGGAAGTACAAATGCTGTGAGTGCAAGAAGTATTTATGAAGTAGGTGTGTATATCCCAGATTGTCTTGCATAGTACTGTTTGTATGCTACCAAGGTACGCCCTTGCAATTTTGGTACCTTCAGTTACCAGTTTTCACGGACTACTTACTTGCTGGTACCTGTACAGAAGCTCTCTGGTATTTCATTTGGACATATTGAGAAAGAGAGCCTTTAATAAAAGGGAATACATTGTGAAGACAGGTTGCAGCCAAGTAATTGTGTAAGATGGAGAGAAGTATCATTGAACTTAGAAGCTGGTAATGCTTGTTATGTCTCTATCTGTCTTATTGCACCTGTATCTGTCAAGAGCAGTTCTGCTTAGATAAACAGCTAATACAGAGTAAAACATGTGGTTAGAAGTACACACAAAGTAATTAGGCTTAGTTTCAGATTAGATCAGTAGGTCTGGAGAAGACAAGACCAAGAAGCATCTTACCAATGCTTCCAGATATCTAGAGGGTGGGGCCAGACTCTTTTCAGTGGTGCTCAGCACCATGGCAAGGAGCAGAGGGCACAGACTGGAACACAGGAAGGTAAACCTGAATATGGGGGAAAAAATTCTTCACTTTGAGCATTGGCATAGGTTCACGGAGAGGTTGTAGAGTCTCCTTCTCCAGAGATACTCAAAACCCGCGTGGACACAATCTTGTGCAACATGCCCTAGGTGATCCTCCTTTGGCAGGGACGTTGGACTAGATGATCTCTAGAGGTCCCTTCAAACCCCTACTGTTCTGTGATTTTTGTGACCTTGTCCCTGACAGTCTGCCCAACCATATGTCTTTTTTCTATTTCTCCCACTGACACAGTTCTAATAGTGCTTGTTTTCCAGTAAGGAAATTGTATACATTTGCAATGGCTTCCTGTGTAACTCCTGATTTTGCTTTTCATTCTAACCCCAGGAGCTCTATGATGCTGGTGTGAAGAGAAAGGGAACTGATGTCCCCAAGTGGATCAACATTATGACCGAAAGAAGTGTCCCCCACCTGCAGAAAGGTACTATTCAGGAGACAGGGTTTCTTGGTGTTTCTTTTTTTACTGTAAGAGAGAATTATACCAATATGGTAATTATTTTGTCCCAGGTATTATTGAAATGAGTGTGAAAAGCACTCATAAAACATAGCAGATATCATAAATCTTAATTCGTGTCCAAACTGTTATGTTTTTTTCCAAAAAACCAGTTATTTCTGTGGATGTGTTAATCTCACAGTTCAAATGTGTGTAGAGCATTTTTTTATGCAAGTGCAACAACCATCAATTATATGTCACACACCGAGAACAGAAATGTTACAAATCTAGAAAACATGGCTGCAGGAGACCTTGGCAAGTCCAGTAGCTTTTCCCTCTGTCCTAAGGTAGCTTAGCTGACAGTAGAGAATTTCAAAAGCAGCTCTGCTATTGCTGTAAGAGGCATTTGGGAAAGCCATTCAAAGACTTTTATTTTCAGTAGAATCACTGTTGTTTCAAAAATTACTAGTACAGGATTAAGGTGGTACTTTAACAGGTTATGGAGGTGTTCAAGGAAAAGAAAAAGCCCATAGCATGGGAGTGTTACCATCAGCTGACAAACTTATGCTACAGTTCTCACAAGGAATGGGGCAGATATTTTTAAATCATATGTCTTTGCCTTGTACTCTCTATGGTTTTGATTTTGGTGGTTACTTTTACCAGTTTTTCATCTGGTTTTGATTTTACCTGTTTTCTTTCTTATGATAGTGTTTGACAGGTACAAGAGCTACAGCCCATATGATATGTTGGAGAGCATCAAGAAGGAAGTTAAGGGAGATTTGGAGAATGCCTTCTTAAATCTTGGTGAGTAACCCTGAAGTAAAGAGTATCTTTAGATAGAATCTTTTCAGTGCTCTTGCAGTGTACTGTGATAAGGATGGGCCCCAACATCCTCTGTGTTGCTGGACAGAATGAAAAATGGAAGTGCTGGCATTTTTTGATTGACTAATGTGTATTAGGATGTTCCAGGTATTGAGAAGTAGCATATTTTTCCCTTTGCAAAATATAATCCTTGCCTTGTAGATGAAGATAAAATTGCCTGTGTTTTGTGATCTGTTGTTAGCTCCACTTTTGTTTGATACAGTGGCTTAATTTTTTTTCTCCCCCAAATAAAAAAGGTTGGAACTATAGCTGAAAACATAAGTATTCAATATAGACACAGGCTGGAGAGTGAGCAGTGTGTAAGAGAGGAGAGGACGGGCAGTGGAAGATGCTAGAGGCGAATAATTCAGTGCCAAATCAGCTCTTTTCTCAGAAAAGGGGAGGCAGGGGGTAAGGCTGCTACTGTGGCATGAGATGAGGATGACAAGGATATCACCAGGTTTAAGTGGAAATTCTTTAAGAGGAAAATCCATTTCAGACTAAGGGTGAACTGAGAGCTCTGTAATGCAAATGAAGAATAAACAGAGCTCAGCTTTGAAAGGAAGACTTCTCATGGATTAGCATAGAATGAGTGTTTTCAGAAAAGAAGTTGCTTTGTAGAAGTGGAAGAAATTCATTCTGTGGTGTGTGTGTGTGGAGGAGCACTGGCATTCTGAAATTATACTAGTGATGGAGGGAAATATTTTCTGGGATTGTATTTGTGGTTCAATCACAAGCTTAGCCAACCAAATTCTAAGTAAAAAGACAGGTAAAATTTATTTTTCTCTGTCCCCTTCTGGAGAAACTTTTGCTAAAAACCGTATTTGGACTACTTATTGTGTCTTTAAAAATGGCTCCAAGATTCTGTGTTCTGGTATTCCATGTATGGAAAGGATATTTAACTAGTCTTATTTCTCTCTTCAGTCCAGTGCATCCAGAACAAGCAGCTGTATTTTGCAGACAGACTGTATGATTCCATGAAGGTAGGGAAGATGCTTCCTTCTTCTTTTTTTTTTTTTTCTTGCAACTGTTTCATCAAATCTTGATTCCTTAGGCATTTTTATTCATATGATGTGTGACTGGCGTGTGAATGAATTATCAATGACTTAGCATTGTTCAACAGCATTCTTTAATGGTTACAAGTCTAGACCATCTATTCAGATGCATCTGGTACAAGAAAATACAAAGAAGGGTCTCATGGTACTGATCTGTATTGGATCTATTTATTATAATTAGCAAAGTTGGACACATCTTCTCCAAGACCTGATAGTGGAAAAAGCCGTTTATTGAAACGCCAAAATAAGGCACTAAATCTGCCTCAAAAAAAAAGGATGAAAGAGAAATGCTAAGTGACAGGCACTAGGCAATACCAGGAAGACCTCCTGGTGAATCAGAACTGCCACTTACAGTCTAAGTAGCTAGCTTTGTGACTGGAAGTTGGTCAGATACAGATGATGAGAAAAGTATGTTCATGCTCAAATTCCTGGATTGAAATTATGAACTTACTTAGAAGGCTTAATTCTCTGTATCTTTTATTGCTACATCCCAGTTGACTTAGTTTGCTGTCTTACCACTAAGTACTGTGGCCTTTACACATTTCAGCTATCATAAATATCTGTCTGTTTGTAGGGCAAGGGAACCCGGGACAAGATTCTGATCAGGATTATGGTCTCCCGCTGTGAGGTTGACATGCTGAAAATTAAGAGTGAATTCAAGAGGAAATACGGAAAATCTCTCTATTATTTCATCCAGGTAAGTTTTTTGGCTTTCTTTTTGTGTCAGTTGCATGGACCTTTGCAGCAGCCTTCATTGAATTACTTGTACCATTAGAACTCATGGGAGGTGTTTTAGAGGTTGTAGTGAGTTATATGTTATTATCCATGCACTATTGAAAAACCCACCTTTAACTTTACAGCCTACAGCTGGCACAACTCTGGGCAGCCACTTGACAGTGCATGTAGGCTTTGTGGAATTGGCTGATGTGTTATGAAGGAAAATTCTGTTCACCTGTCCCTGTCCTCAGACCAAAAGAAAAGAAAACCAGAATTGTTCTGTGATTGCTGAATAAATAAGGCATCTAAATCACTACTGCCTTTCATTTCCGTGCCCAAGGAGCAGACTTTTTAGCTAAAGTGATTTTTGTCCATTTCTTTGATTAGGCAGGAGCTATAGGTGCTGAGTTTTATTTAACTTGGGTCCTAGGTGAAGAGCTTGTACATATGTTTAAAAACTAACGTTCTGCTTAGCCTCACAACAGCATATAATATATTCTTCCTTGCGTAGATGTTGTATCAAATCTTTTCCTGAAGATGTCAATTTTAGATTATAAGCAAATTTTCAAAATAGTGAAATTGATGTGTGATTTTATTTTTTTTTTAGTGATTGGTGAGAGGGGACAGAATCAAGTCCTTCAGCTTTCCTTTGTTGTGCTACCCTTGCTTGGCCTTGCATTTTGTATTGCAAGAATGATAAATAATTAAAATTCACACTTAAGTAAAATTCAGTCAAGATAGCATCCTCCAGGCTGACAAGGCTTCGACAGTGAAACACTGTCTATCCCAGAGGTTTAGAATATAGTGAATATGCTTTCATATTTTGTGACTGTTTCCTCACGTGTTTGTTATTTTTCTTCCCTTGCTTTACAGCAAGACACAAAGGGGGATTACCAGAGGGCACTGCTGAACCTGTGTGGTGGAGAGGACTGAAAACTGTGATGGAAGAAACACAAATCCAGACACGTGCCTTTATTGCTCTTCGTTTTACTGTAATTCTAGACAGAATTGACTTGCCTAGCTAGCCTTGGCTTGTCTTTGTATCTGCAAGCCCGCTGACGTAGTACGCGCTCGGTGCTGTGTGCACTTCCTTCAGTAGCAGTGCTCTGCTTGGCTCTGCCAGGGGCCTAACAGCATATAGCCAGAGAAATTAACCTGCCAAAGATGAATGAGGTTACAAGTGCTTGTGAAAGCCTCTGCCTCTCCTGTGCGATATTTCTAATAAAACATAAATAAAACCCATGTTTTACTTTCAGACAACGGGTCTCTTTCAGACCTCTAATTTTAAAATTGTGTGAACAATTGATAAGCCTTTGGTGTCCATTTCTTGATGGTTTTTCCTCCCAGGGTTCACTACCTGTGGCTGAAACCTTATCTGAAACCTTATCTTCCTCCCGACGCCCGGCCCGTTTAACGTTTGTTTCTCAGCAGAAACCATTTTCCCCACAGAGACGTGCCACGCGCAGGCCCGCCGCTCGTGCCCACCGCTCGTGCCCGCCGCGCGGGTGTTGGGCCCGGCCGGGAAGCCCGGAGGCGCGCGGGCGGCGCTGCTGGCTTCAGTGAGGGGGTTTCCCGCCTTTCTGCTTCCCGCTCTGCCGAGAGCAGCTTTCGGTGCGGCGCCCGGGGCAGCCTCTGCCCTGTGTGGCCAGTGGGGGCCAGTAGCGAGGCGGCCCTCACCGCCTGCCTGAGGAGCTGCGGTGCGCCCAAGACTGCGTTGGCCGACTGCTGCGCCGCCTCAGTCAGCCTCTGCGCGTTGGGACGGTGCGGGCTCTCCTGCTGAAAGGAATTCAGGCCGTCCACCGCACAGCGAGGACGGGGGTTGCAGGCGTTCGTCTTCCCCGCCCCCACCCCGCATTTGTGCTTCTGTTGTCCCCGTGTGGTGACAGGAATTTCAGGCTAGTTGGAGCCACGGTGAAGTAAGCATGCCCAGTAGAATGCACTTTTCTTGTCTTACTGTAACATTATTTCCTACTACTGTGTGAGAGTCATACAAAATGTTAGGAAAAAACAGCAGAGAGCAAGTTTTTATCTCCAGCTGTGAGCGTTCCATTCATGGGTGAAGGCTGAGGGGAGCAGCCATCTTGTTACAAGGGCCAAACCCAGCTGCTCTTTGGGTGTTTGTGTATCCACGGATTGCCTAGTAGGGAGGCATTGAGTACAGCTGTGGAAAATATTGCCTAATTGCCATAAGAGAAAATAACGTCCAGCTCAAGCTGTTCTTACTCTGGAAATACAAAAGTGCCTGCAAGTATCAGCAGTTCTCTCTGGCATTGCCTGGTTTGTAGCCCTGTTTCAAAGGCTGATGCACCCTTCAGAATTTTCAAACTTTGAATCAACCTTTCAGAAAAGACACAAGAAGCACACAGTAGCCTGCTTGATGCTGATATTAAAAAGGTGGGAGATCGTGCTGAAATATCATTGGCTGTACACCACAAGGAATATTTGGTACAAAAACACTGCAGTTGATAAAATATTGGTAACTTAAATGTGTAAATGATAATATTTTTCAGGAGCAGCTCCAATTTAATGCCTGATGGAGCAGTGTCATTCACACCTGTTTACAAAATGCCTCTCTGTCTAGATTTGTACATTTAAGAACTATTGCTGAGATAGCAAATCACTCTTTGAATCTAATTAGGTAAGTCATCTCTATAAACTTTGCTTGCTCAAATGTGGCCCTATAAAAGAAATCAAATGGCAGGCATTTTTCCAGTCAGTGGAATGAACAACTAGAATTTGATGGCTAGCAAGCTCTGCCTCACTGCTGCAGGATGTATAAAATTGCAGGCAGTGTTTCTTTGGGAGTAAGGCAATGTTAAATAAACCAGCGTGATTTCAAAGGCCAGGACTATTTTTGCTGATTGTGTACTAGAAAGCAAATTAATCTGTGAGATCTAGAAGCTTTCTAGAATGTAGAGTTGGTTGTTGGTGGTGTTGATTTCTTTTTCTTTCTATTTTTTTATTATTGGCTTACTGATGTTCCACATAGGAACAAATTTGCAAGCTCTGGTGTTGATCCTGGTTTGCCTTTGATTGCATGCTCACTAATATGCAAGGTAGGTCCCTGTGAATGGAGATGTATTGCAAAAAACAAGTCTCTAGGCCTTGGGAAGTCAGGAATACTTGAAGAATTGTGCTTGGCAGTGTTGCAACATTTTACTAATAATTACCCAGCTGGAAAATAGAACACATAATTTTTTAAAAAATCAGAACTTTAATTTGCTGATGATACGATCATGACTGTTACTATATCTAAGATTTATTTCTCATCAGAGGAAAGAAAAAAGTATTTAAATTTTGCTTCTCTGCTCCTTTACTGTCCCAATAATGTGTGAAGAAAGGGTTCGATTTCAGGTTTTTTCAGGTCAGATATTGTTTTAGTTTATTATGTTGGCTCTTTGCAGTTCCCATTCCAGTAACATGCGCAACCACAAAAAGTTTTCCTTTGATGTTTTGCACTTCATTGGCACTGCTCCTTTGACTATTTCAAATTACACAACAAACAACAGTCATAGGATTCAACTGGCTTTGTACTGGTCTCTTATCAGACCTGCTGTTTAACACAGACATTGGAATCTAGGACTAAAGAAATGTACTAAAACACCTACCAAGAAAGTAGTGCTGTTTCTAGCATGGCTATAGGTGCTTTCATTGGCATAAGGAAATTCCAGTCATACGCATAAGGGTTACTTTTACTGTTCCATACACAGAAACAGACTAATTCAGGGTAGGATAAAGTCACTAAATGCTTGCAAATGTAGAATAGCTGTCAGATCTTGTACTAGGCTGTGCTAGTTCCTTGGTGCAATAATCCCTATTTCTGCAGGTTGTAACTCCATTTGCACAGCATTTAAACATCTTACAAAAGCAAGCAGGTTTTTATTGCAGTGCATGGACACAGAGTGATGCAAAATGTTTTACAAGTGAGAAACAGGTTTAGAATGTATTAATTAAAAGTAATTCTAGTTCTGCTAAAACTTAAACCAACATTTACATCCCGGTAAAAGAAAAACTCCTGTGCAAGGTAGAAACCTTCTTTAAGTGCTGGCTTTCAAAGTAACCTTTTTCATTGGTATTAGAAAGGTATGTATCATTTTACTTGTAAAATGTGTAGTGCTTGTTCTCTGAACACTGTGTTTATACTAGTGCATTTATAAAGATTGCTCCTTCGCTGTATTCTTTTTCTCACTGCAGTGAGGGATGGTGAGCTCTTCAGAAGCACCAGAGAACCAGATTTTTAATTTTTTTTTTTTTTTTTGGGGGGGGGGAGGGGAGGCATACAGTGTCTTTATAGCCTGGTCCTTCTAGGGGAAGATAAAAGTATATGGCTAATATCTTTGGAACCAGACGTTTCTATATGCAAGGCTCTTTGGGGCATGATGCAAGAAGAAACAAGTGACTTAATATGGAACTGCAACTTGTACGTTACTCGAGCCCGGCTCTTAGTGCACTGTCAGCAACTGCTCACGAGAGGGAGCTCGGAGAAAGCATCAAGTATTCCTGCAATCAAAACAAAAAAATCCTACTATATCTCCCTATGTATTATGAACTCTGGTCTCTCCAAACATTTACATTCCATGACTCTAAGCCTTCTTGTCAAAAATTCAGTTTCATCTTCTAGTATTTTTTCTGTATCAAGAAATCGGCTATGTTCTTTGCAATACTTAACCAAATTTTGTAATTGCTCTCTTTTAGGTGTAGACAACACAAATGATTTCATATATTCTAATCATATTAAGAATTTTCAAAACTGAAAGGTTTCTGTAAACACTTTAAGTGGATTAATAATGACAATAACTGTAAAGGAATTTTCTCCCCTTTCTTTAACAGGAAGTGTGTTTGATCTTGAAATTATCAGCTGCTTCCTGATTTGAAACAGGTACTCGTTCTTATTTTCTCTGTAGAAAATAAAATATGTCACTGTCTCTTTTGCTATGTTTATATTAGAAGTTTAGAATTTAATTGCTAGCAACTGCACACTCTTTGCATTTTCACTATCTTTTCTTATAATAAAATATATGTGCCATTAAAGTATCTTTTCTAAAGGAGATCTTTCTCTTTATTCATGTGTATTAATCTTCCTTTCCTTCTCACTCTGACTGATGTGTTCACACCAGGGAATGTTTTTAAAATCTTAATACAGAAAGAATTTATTCAATTATGTGAGGTGACTTTGTTTATGTTCAGCTTAAGTATCTTTAGTGTGTTGAAAAAGAAGCTATTCAATTAACTTCTTTTTTAGTATGGTTTATTTAAGGTCCTATTTAATGCTTAATAGAAAAAAATCGTATCTTGCTATTGGAACGTATATGTGCAGGTATATTAATTGTGGAACAGACTATATTGCTTGTGAATTCCTGATTGAATAGCTGTTAAGTAATTTGGCCAATATTCTTCTCTCCTCTGCTAAGTGTTCTTATCTGGCTGGTTTATACCTGCTTATTTTCAAATAATGGTTTACTCTTAAGGTGAAAACAAGCTTTATGATTTGTGGAGGCTATTTCTAAGCATATACAGACTTTATCTGAAAATCTGCTTTTATCACTATTATTGAAAGAATGCTCATTAAATCTATTTTATCACTTCTGTGTAGAAATCAGGGTGAATTATCTTGTCCAAAATTGTAATCTTATGGAATGTTGAATGTATAAAATATTTTGCAATTATATTCCACAAAAGAGAGAGGTTTATTTAAAGTCGTTTTAGTGCTATTGAATTTTAAAATAAATGCAACAAACAAAAAAATCTTTCTAAAATCTTTTAGATTTACATAGCACTAAAGATGGGTAAATATTTTGGAAAAAAATTTTAAAGATTTTTTAATAAAAACATTAAATTAGTATTTTATAGGCTTTAATTTTAATTTTTTTTTCTCAGCAGTACTGTGATTAACTTATTACAAATATATTAACAATGCTGTACTTAAATACATTAGTAAAGCAACAGTTGGCATTGTATAATAAATATACTAATAATCTGAGATCTAAATTCTTTCCCACTTCTATTTTTATCTCCCTATTAAAACAAAAATGGTGTTAGGACCACTTCAGGTGTGGTACAAAGTGCACTATATTGTGGTTCTGGATTGTGAGTACCTCATGATGCTGTTATTGCAAATGATGGATTACAGGAGGATTTTTTTTCTAGTCTCTTGCCAATATGCGTATTGCAAATGCACTCTAGAATTGCAAGGTTTTAATAAGGGTTTTATTAAAACCCTTTGTATTAGGGACTTTATTCGGTAAATCTTTGGGGTAAATCAGGGTGAGGAAAGGCTGATGCAAGTAACAATTGTATCTAGGACAGTGACAGACTGGGGGTTTTTTGACTATTGAAGAAAGTCTTACTAAAGCAATGGTGCCTCTTTTTTTGTGTGTGTGTGTGTTCTGGTCACAGATGGTTACATGGGACTGTTCCTGTTCCTCTTCTATCTTGGGCTAATGAGTTCTACTGTGAGAGAACAGGGTTGGATTGTCAGTTCAAAAACTGCCTGGATAGGACCTGTATCATGTAGAAGAAAATAAAAACTAGTCCAGTGGGATTTGACTTCCCTCCACCATTTGTTGCCATACACTGGGAGAAATGAGAAATGCAGTTCTTTCAGAAAGAAGCTGTTGTATCTCTAATCACTCATGATGTTAATACAGTGTTTTTAAACAAGTAATTGGAACTGGGTAGGAGCCAAAAGACTTAAAATAATGAACTTCAGTAAGGTAACTGATGTACTGACAAAATATTCAGAGGCTGACCATGTGTGCATGAGTTGAGCAGCACAAAACCTAGGAAAAGAAGCTGCAGTCTAATTTTCTGTCTCTTGTTTTAGTGAATTGTGTTGCACATATTTTAGGTTAGCGTAGGTCATACCTCACAATTCTAATGTTAAGTGAACAAGCTGCTGAGATGCTTCTTGTTTCTGTGTGTAAGAAATGTATTTTTAAAGTGCACGATGTAGAGTAATCAGCACATAATTCGTATGTACAGATTTCCTCTGATTAAATATTAGAAAGAGAAGAAGGGAACGATGTGTGTAATTCATCAAATGAAACATGTGAGTTGGGAAGGTAATACTGCGATCCCTGATGTGATGTGTCTGTTAAGCTGTAAGAGCTTGCCTGCACTGTCCAAGTAAGTGAAATACTTGGCTTGAATAATCTATAAATTCAGCTCTGCATCTTCAGTCTTTAATGCAGAATATTAGGCACTCTTGTGTCTTTCAAGATCTAGTAGACCTGTCATTTTTAGTAATGGGAATTAGGTGTCCACATACCTTTCAGTGTCTTGAGCTTCACATTGTATGACTGCTCCTTAATACCAGCTATTTACCAGGTTTTGAAGTGTTGCAGGCCCTTCAACCAAGGCCTAATTCAGAGATTCTCTTAAATGAAAATGATACCGGCCTTACAGATGTCCTGGCTGTTCAATCAGAGATTTTCTCTGTCACTTGGATTAATCTTCATCATCACATATTCTCCTGCCACAAGAAAATCTCATTTTTAAAAAAAAAATCATAACTGAAAGGATTATATGAGTTGTCACCTATTATATATAGATGGTAATTAGTTTGTGAAAATGCTCTTGATTCAGGATTAATGCAGTAGTTAATGTGTTTTATAAGTACAGCTGTCCTCCCCTCAAACAAGATGCTAGCTAACATTTTCTGTATTTTCCCAGTGTAGTGATGAGTGCATGTTTTAAAAAATCTATACCTTATTAAGGTACAGATTGTCTGTTGAATTAGTCTGGCAGCAGTTTGACTCTGATTCGAAGAAGAAAATAAACATTCACTGTATAGGGCAAAATGATCTGATTACAATTCCCCTGTGGTTCTTCACCTGTTGTATGACATCATCCAAGTAATTTAGCTTTTCCGTGCCTCAGTTTCCCTTTAAAATCAGAGATTAATTCTTTTTGAATTTAAAAAATAGATTATTAAGTAATTCCTGCTATAGCAAAGGTAATTGCTCTAACAGCTGATGAGCTGTTTCATTAACATTTTCGGTTCCCAAGTTCAGTTCTTCAGGACTGCTGAACATTAACAATTGTGTTTCAATTCAAATGCTGACTGGGAAATGTGTTCCGAAGCTTTGATCCAATTTTCATTGCCTTTGTATCTGAGTTTATTGTCTCACCTGGGCAATACCTTATCAGTTGTCTGAGCTGCAGATCTTGGTCTAAACACTACACTAGAACAATAGTGAATCTCTGAAAACTTGAGACCAGGCATCTGAGATGAGAATGCACAGTTCATTATTCGTGGAACAAACAGAACAATTGGTGACTGAGTGAACCCCGTAGACTGAAATATTTGGGCAAAATTTGTGCTGAGATAGGAGAATTGTTCTGTCTGTCCTGCAACGTCTGTCCTGCCAGTGCTCTTTGTCCTATCTTCAGCCTTTTGGGATTCTGCTGGTCAGTAATCAATGGAACATAAAATGTGCATAGTTTTTCAAACATTTTCCATTCTGCTTGTCTTTTGTATGCATACAGTCTGGGTAACTGGAATTAATGTAGGTTTGCAGAGCATTAAAGTTTTACTCTCTTCCATTCTCCCTGCTCTTTCTGAAGTCCTTCCTTCTCTCTCTCTCTCTTTTTTCTTTTTTTTTTCCTTTTTTTTTTTTCCTCCTCTCCCTTCTCTACAATTCTTTTGATTTTCCCCTCTTAACAAATGAGCAAATAAACCCAGGAAAAGTCTAGAGCCTTGATCTAAAGCTCTGGGAGATTACCTAAGAATCAGCATGTCCACTTCAGGACATGGTTTAGTAGACATGGTGGTACAGCACTGATGGTTGCACTTGATGATCTTAGAGGTTTTTTCCAGCTTCAAAGATTCTATGATTCCATAAGAAGACTGATACTGATTTTGCTATTTGGGGATCTTAAAAAAAGACAGGGTGAGGGAAGGAATTTTATTTTCCACGATAAAGACTATGCCAGATCATTGGAAAACTGCTCAGCTTTATATTAGTGTATAGATTTGCCATTACATCGTTAACAGGATCATTAGACTGATTCAAATTCAGCGTCAGATTTTCCAGATGGGCCTTCTTGATATTACTGGTGCTAGTGTATTCACAGTGAATTGCAGGAAGTGTCAAACAACTGTCAAGATAGCTCCTGCTGAAACCTCTGCTTGACTCAACTTGGAATTTATTGTCATTTAGTGAAAATATTGGTGAGAACATAACCTTTTGTAATGTTTAATGCTTTATTGGCTATAAAAGATAAAATATAGAGTAAAGGGAAGTAAAATAGTATTTTGTTAGGCCAGCAGCTAGATTTATGCTTCTACTTACTGATAGAATAATCAGTGGGTCGTAAAGATCAGACCGCCTGCCTCCTATCTCTTCCTTTTTTTTTTTATGTGTGTATTCAACAATCCCTTCTTTGTGATAGTTAGGCCCATGGGAGCTTACCAAAACACCAGGCTGCTTTTGTCCAAGGGTATTAAATTAGCTGTTTAGATCAAGAAGAATGTAGTGGATGCTTCTGTTCCAGACATTAAGCAGTTGGGATCGGACTAAATAAACTAGGATGCTTGACGTGCAAATGGAGCACTTGCTCACGAGGGACACTCAGCTGCATTGTGAGCTAATTCAGCACACAAAAACTAGGCATTAAATAAATTGTGCATTAACATTTGGTGGGGAGTATTAAGCAAAGAGATCTCAACTCTTCCATGTAATAGGAGTGATAGTTCATGTTTCACACTGTTTCATGATCTGTCTGGTGTGCTCTTATTCAAATAGATTAATGGTGTAAATAGCATTTGAAGACTTCTGTGAAAAATGGCAACCCATTGACGTTTTTCATTAGATTGATAATCCCTGTGCTGTGATGAAATTGATAAGATCTCAGTCAGTCTTAGAAGAAGCAAGGACTGAGCGACACTGTGAGGGAATTCTCTTTGGTAGAGAGGAGTTGGTGCTGTGGCAGCATCGTTGCCACAGTGTAGTTGTCCAGTAGAGGTACAGAGAATTCCATACTCTGTGAAAATGACAGAAGGGTAATGATTATGAAAGACTGATAAAGATCTATTCCAGATAACTTTATTTGGTGCAGCCCCTAAGAAAATGGAATCAGTAATGCCTAGTGTAGATAGTGCTTGGTAGCAGTGCTATGTTTTTGTTAATTTTATGAAGTTTGCAAGAACCAGGAACCTACTTTTCATCTTGAAACAAGGGATTTTGTTTTGCTTCTCATAACTTTTCCCCTCTTCTTTTTTTCTACTTAGTCCCTTTTTTCTACCACTTAGTGGAAAATAAACCCAACAAAACAGAAAACAAACCAATCCCTTTCTTTTTCTCCAAACAAAATGCCCAGTGTTGTGCAAAGCAAAAAGCATAGTGAGAAAACCTGGAATATGTTTGTCATTCTTTCCAGGTACTTACATTTCTCGGAATGCAGAAAGAATTTTTTTTAATTCAAGTTTTATACTCCTGCTTACCTGCACTGAAATAATCCCTTTGAGAAACAACAGCTGAAATCCTTGCTGTTGGATGATACTGGTTATGCACCCTTCACTAAATCCTTCATGCTCCAAAGGAAAATCTAGCTGAGCTCTTGGCCACTAGTGTGATCGGTGACACAGATTTGGGATCACACTTGATGTGGGCTGTGAAATGTGACTGTTCTTCATGTGCGTAGTTCACAAGACTGGCAGATAAATAGATGAAGAACAATGCACAGTTCTATACTGGCTTTTACCCCAAGAGATCTCAGAGAGCTTCAGTAACTACCACGGAACCTTCCTTTAATGAAGAGGAGTGACAGGTCTCAATTGTTTCAGCAGTTTCCATGAGGATTATTTTTTCCATCATACTCTGATTCATTTTTCTGTCTCTCATTGCAAGGTGGGGGGAAGATAGCTGTGTTTGGGGAGCCTTATATCTTTGCAAATCTGCTGGTATCCCCAGGAGACAGAAGTAAAGGATCTTTTCCTCTGTAGCTTCAGGATAACACACAAGAAGCATGCTCACTGTGGCTGTGCTGTTCTGAAAGGACTTAATCTCTGCAAAACTTCCTTACTTCTGCAGGGGTGATGTGACCTGCTACTGCTCTTAGAGTGAAGTTCATTTGCTCCTGGTGTAGTGAATTGTCTTTGATAGTTCATGCAGACGTACACTCTGCTGAAATTCAGTTGTCAGCATGATGGATCAAAGCACCCTATGCATCATAGTGGAAGGGGGGAAACAGAGGTTCTTGTTATACACGTAGTTTGATGGGACAGGTGACCTAAATGTCCATCTATCCCTGTTCCTAACTGCCACCTGTCTGCTTCTAAATAAAATATAAAACGATTTCTCTCTAATAGTGTTCCTAGGCCAGGTCAATTATGGGTTTGCCTGCAACATTAACTCCTTGACTTGTGAAGCATATTGACTCTAATCTACTTAAAAACTGAACTGTTTAAATGAGAACTTTGGTCACTGGAAAGAAAAAGAGATCTTAGAACTGAACCAGCCAAGTGCTGTTCTGTTTGGCTTTCCGCACCTCCAGTTGCTGCTTAAGGAGCACAAGATCCTTTATAAAGCCCAGTTCTACTAATTAGATATGACACTTTTATTAAATATGTAAAACCATCCAATTGTCAAGTACATACAATGTACAGCAAGGACAGCTGAGCAGTACTGCTTGGCTGCAGGCAGGGATTTGCAAAGTCTGCAAAAAAAAAAATCCCTCAAGGAATGGTGACAGTCTGCATTGCAATACACCCACTCCTGCAGAAGCATACTGTACTTTTCATCTTCCTTTATTGTACCTTCATAAAAGGATCATCTGGAGGGGCAGATGTTGGCCTCACACCAATTCTAAATAATGGATGGTACCAGCATTTGTATTCTTCTTTTGTGGAGCCAGTTTACGTGTTGTTTTACTGCTCCTAGAGCCCAAGGAAATATGATTTGGCGCCAACTCTGGTTCCATGGCTCTGGTTTGCCTAGCTAAGGAAAAAGCCAGGGCTGTTTCAGATAGGCCATCTGGCTCTCTTGAATGGGCTTATTAGTAATAGTGAAGGTGGGTCTATTAGCTTGGGACAGGAACTCAGAAACAGATGCTTTGTTTATGTGTAAAATATGGCTTCAAGCCAAAGCACTAATCATGATTGCCTCTGAAGTGGTTCTAATCATCTGTATGAGACTGCATCGGCTCTCGTGTTGTTTGTACAAGCTGGTAGTTTAGAGGTGTTGTGTACAAGATATTTGTAGTCATAATTTCTCCAAACAGGTTAAGGCAAACATTATGAGAATCAGCATATTAATGTGCTGTATTTCAAATTAGAATTATAAACACACTTTCCTCATTGGAGGCCTAATCTGCTAGGAAGAAGCCAGATGTTTACTGATGACACCATTATTTAGAAGGACCTATCAAACTAAAACAAATTGTTGTTGTTTAACTGGAGGAAAGCCTAGTTTTATGTATCAACCTAGTAAAACAACTCTGTGCTGAGACTTACTGCAGTAGTTTTTGTTCTTCAGGCAGCAAGCCAAACATGAATCTCAGCAGATTTGCAAGTTCCCCTTCTGGCCTTAGGAAAGCAAAACAAGGTGTGCCTATGTTTCAGTAGCCTATGTGAGATAAGTGAAAGAAGGAAATGAATGGTCCTGTTTTGTTGGGGGTTTTTTTAACCAGATAATTATTTTAAGGCTGAGAAACAGACTAAGTTATGTTTTAAGATTTCAGTTAGCATTACAAAGGGTGAAATAAAGGCAGAAACATTTTGGAAAAATTGAAAGTTTAAAGACATTCTGTTTGTAATTTTTTTTTCCTGATTCTAATCTGGATGGATTTCTGAGAAGGGGGAATTGTAAATGGCTGATGCACATGAATGGTTAAAATCAAGGTTTTATTCATAAACTCTTTCGTGTGTTTTGAAATGGTATTTTGTGTTCCAGACAGGACAGCTTTATCCATTCCTCCCCGCCACTCCCCTTTCAGACCTCTGATTCCATATCTGCTTTCTTTACAAAAATTTGGCATAAAGGCAACTATCTGAATCTGTATCTTGCTCTTAAGTATATTTCTGCTATTAGTTTCCTAATAGAATACAGTCTCATCTTGTATAGCTTTGCATCAAAGCAGCTTTGCTTTTCTTCTTTCATTAGTCTTTTCCAGATAAGCTGTCCATCTTGCCTTTAATACCAGATTCTAAAATCATGAAAGTGTATGCTTATAATAATGGTTTTTATATTATCATGAAGTTTTTTTGCTAAAGGATCTGAGCTTCAGAATATGCTTAAAACTTAAGCCAAAATGTTGCTATGCCAAATACAGGTTCTTCAATGCATAGATTATCTCATCATCATCGCCCCCTACAGATGAACTAGAATGTTCAAGATAGGTGCCACACTTGTATAATTTACGTCATACTGTCTGTAGATACATGAACTGATACCTTTGGTTTGGTCTGGTGGACTTGCAGAACTATCAAATGAAAACTACCTTTGTTGAATGCTGTTTGCATGTGTGTGGCTTTGAATTGTCAATCTACAAAGTGGTTTATTCGTCATGCTGTCAAATACAGACTTAAATTTAGTCTACACCATCATTTCCTGAATTGATGTTTCCTGAAGCAACTGTACGATAGAGGTTGCCAAGATACTACAGTTATTTGCATGTAGAACAGATATAAACATTGCCTTTGTTTAAAACAAAAAAAAAAGTGACAATCTGAAAACTCTGTTTTAGCTTTAGATATTAACAGACTGAGCTATAGCATCGCGGGATGCTAGGAGGCACATAGGAGAAAATAGTTACATATGCAGTGGAACAAAATGTGGCATAATCTGGCTGTAACTGTTGTTAATTAAACCTTGTAATATTTTTTTTCCTCCTTGATTGTGAAAATGTAAAGGTTGGGTAGGTGAAAGCACTCCTATCATCCTTTTGATAGTATTATAGAACTGAGCATTCTCAGTTCTCTCACTGAGGTTTGGACTTGCAGGAAGGCATGATAGCTCTGAGCAAAGCCTGTATCATTGCTCTTAATGTAGCCCTTTTGTGGCTAGGCACTGCAGCCCTGGATATGTGCAAAAATAACTCATGGTTCAAAAAAATACCTCTTTCCCCCCCCAGAGTGTAGAAGCTTAATTGGTAGAAATCCCTGCTGGACCTATCACTCTCCTATCTGTAATCTTACTGGGCATGGTTCTTAAAGCATAGAGACAAAGTTAAAAGTTATTTAATTTCTCTTCTGTATGTCAGAACATCCTGAGTGCACGTAACACCATAAACAGTCATTCCTTTTTTAATTAGCCACCTCCTCATTTTTGCAGCTACTTTCATTGACAAGTGCATCATCAGTGTCCCTTGATTTTCAGACTGAGGACAATGATACAAGGGTATCAAAGTGAGGATTTTTTGCATGCATCAAGAGGCAGCTTTCGTGTGCCTGGCATTGTCTAGACTGAGTGCTGTGGTTTGTACAAGGAGTTTTATTAATAGCTATGTGGAGTTCTCTATGTATTAGGTGTATTAATGGCTGCAGTGAGTTCTCTGTGTGTTCGGTTCATAAAGAGTTCAATGACATTTATGGCTCCATAATGAAATGAGGATGTAAACTATTCCTTTGCTTAGCAATAGTATCCAACAGAAGATACTTTAAAAATTTAAAAAATAATCAAGGCCTTTATTCAGACTGTTTCAAAACTATGCATTCTTAAATAGCGTGTGCTCTTTAGTTAGATAGTTGGTTAGGTGGTGTATCTTTTGTTCAGGAGTGAAGAGAATATCAGGAAGTAACTGTGAGGCCAGATTCAATGGCCCTTCCCAGAAAAAAACTCCCACTGACTCATGTTCAATAGAGACCACAGAATTTGTCCGAGAAGGAAGGAATTTTACCTTCGTAAGCTGAAAGTGTCTAATTAAGGGTGCAGGTGGGTTTTCTTTGAAGTCAGCTGGGGCTACACATGGAGGGAGCAGTTGATCAGTGTAAGTAAAGGTGTCTGGCCGAAAAAACTTTTAACAAATGTTATACTGTGTTATAATAATCTAAGAATCAAACACAGAACAAATGTAGCATTTCAGTTAATGAGTCTATTATGCCATGTTTCCCTAGGAAACTTGTAATTATAATTAATTACCTCAAATCTGCTGCTAATCCATTTGAGCTTAGAAAAGACATGAATTTTAAAAGTTAATTTTCTGCTGCTATGTTACTGTCTTTGAACATTTGAATATTTGAAGTAACGTTGCAACTGAATGACTTTGATTTTTACATATGTCTTCAAATTTTCTAGTTCTCCCAATTGTACATTCATCTGCAGTTGAGCAAATGCTTGTAAAAAGTACTGAGGGAGGAAGAAATAGGAAAACTATTTGCATTGGCTCAAAAATAATACTTTTGATTATATTTTCAAACTCTATTAAACAGTAATGAAGTTCCTGCTTTTTTTTTTTTAATATACTAAAGGTGCATATGGAAGTGAAAATGGAACCACTTCACCAATTCTTGTACAAGATATTTTTTAAATTGAATTTTAGAACCTCCAGCTGTTTTCTATCCAACATCTTGCTTACAGGTCTAGATGAGATAATGGTGTTATGTACGAGCTCTTGACAAGAAAAGGAATATTATAACAAGCAAATTATGTTACCAAATCCAGGATAGGTGTAAATCTGTGTGATTACAGAGCATATTGCTTTACATTAGCTTAAAAAATGTCCATTATGGTGTAACAGTATGACTAATTACTTGACTTGCTTTCATTGAGTAGGGTGGTATTTAGTTTAAGAACTTGGTAGTATTTCAAAGGTATCAGACAATTGACCAATCCTAGCAATTACAACCTGTGCTGGAAGAAATCTATTCAGCATAAGGGAAAGAAATGACTGAGCTCAGCCTTAACAGAGAGTTATCCTTGTCTATTGTGTTATGCTCTGTTGTAGCAAACGTAGTTAGTGTAGCTTTCCAACAACTTTTTCAAAAGAATCTTTAATGATTAAGAAGCCATCGTTCCATTTTCATAAAGGATCTGAAAAAAATAATTACTGTTTCTGAAGGTATTCCCTGTGACTTACACTGACTTCAGTGCTACTCAGCAGCTGCATTTTCAAAGAAGAGTCACATTTTATAGTTGATTTTGTTTTGCGTTGTTTCCTGTAGCTGCTAAACTACTGATTGCCTGAATCACTGCAGGTTGCTCCTGGCCCAAAAGAGTGAAAGAATTGTCCTCTTCCTTGAAAGTCTCTATGGAAGAGTCACAGCAGTGACACCCATAGCGGATACCCATAGTAAAACAAGGCAGGTATTGCCTATGCAGAGTCAGGACCTACATCCTCCTGCAGTTTCTTCTCTAGCTTAGATCTTCTGCAGAGGCAGTAGTCCACTGATAAGGGTCTGAGTTATAGAATCAGCATTAAGTTAATTGTGATAAATGGAAACAAACTAGTGAAATCTCATTACACCTATAAACTCTCGTTTGTTTCAATTTATAGCAAGAACTGGGTTACTTGCAACTGAGCCTCTAAATATTGCCAGGTTTGTGATAGTGAGCTCCAAGGGTATGACTTGTGGCACTTGGGAAATTTTACCATCTGGCACTACCATTCCAAAACAAATGCCAAGTATTTGTGGAGCAAGTGTTACATATATGTGTTCTCTGCTTATCTTTGTCCTGCAGAACAGCCTGGAGTGAAACTTGTGTGTTTTTGTGAAGGAAACACTGCTGAGGATTTTTTTTTTTTGGTCTGCCATTTAAAATGAGTATTTTAGTACCTAGAAGGTGATAATGCTTATGAAATGAATGGAGTAAGAATAGAGCGTAGACCTTTCCCAGATGACCTAGAAAATATTTTGACATAATTTGTTTAAAAATCACTTATGATAACTATATGAATTTTAGTTTTGCTGCTCTTGAAGGCATTGTAGGATTGCAAAATAGTGCCCTTGTTAGAATTTAATTTCTGCCTTGCCCTCCCACAACTTATAGGAGCCACAGACCATGTACTGCACTTCTAGCAACTGCTATCCTGAAGAAAGGAAATAGATGAGGGAAATCTAGTTTGGCTACCCAGGGGGGAATCTCACTTCAGTCACACCAATTCTGTGGAGCTTCTTAGAGAGAACAGGTTAATTTTAGTACTGTATTAATAGTTTATGTGCCGTGTGAGAAATGCCATTCTGAGAAGAAATGCAGTGTTGTATAAATAGATGAGGAAAAGCTTGTGCTGGTCAAAGTTTCTTTGCTGTTCTACTGTGGTTTCTCATCGTCTTGCATGCATGCATCTGCCAGCCTTATCTCTTGATGGCAACAAGCAATGGAAAGGTCAAAGAAGAAGCAGTTGTTCTGCTGCTTTGCTTGCTACCTGCCAATATATCAAGCAGCAAAATTCTTATCTTATGTTGATCCTAATATTTGTGGCAATATGCACATGGGAAATCATAGAAATTTTGTGTCAGGCTGTGAATACCTGTGACACTTGTTTTGATGGATCTTTGAGTATTTGGTGGTAGTTTTGTTTCTTTTATTCAACTTCTGTTCCATGAGGATCAGTGATTTTTGAGACCAAAAAAACCCCAAACCTGATTTGGGGATTGGCTTGCATGACTCTCTGGCTCTAGCTTTTGAATTGTAGTGTGTGGCTTGTTCTTCAACAGATCCTGTTCTTAACCACAGTAACCTCTGTTTTCATATTTGAAAATGTAATCCAAGTTTTCGGCAGTTATATTGTGTCCTTTGATTTTAATCTTTATTTTGTTACTGCTAAGGGTAACACCTAGCTCTGAAAATTTGGGATTGCCATATATGTGTAAATTTTATACATTAAAATAAAGCTTGTGTTCTGTTAGTGTGTTGTAGAGAGATAGTAAGTGACATACTGAAGTAAAATATAGTATATCAAATCCCAAGACTGTTTACTGTGATACTTTTAATTTGGGGGAGTTCCTGAAGGGGGAGAGAGCTGGGCATAATTGCTTCAGATTCTCTGTGTGAATTATTTACATCTATTTACGTCTGAAAAATAATCATGTGCAGAGAAAGCACAAGGAAAATGGCTTGCATACCCTCTAGAACTGAAAAAAAATCAGGGCAAGCTGACTCATTGGGTTGAAGAGGACCAAGGAAAAGGCTAGGACTAAAAACATAACTGTGGTTATTATCTTGATATTAGCACATTCTTGATACTTAAAGGCCTTGGGTGTATTAGGAAACAAAGTGTATTTGGCCTCTAGAAGCTGATATTTTTCAACTTTCTGTTAAGTATTTGCAATATCCTCCATCAGAGGTAGCAACAGGTATTAACAACTCACTTGAAACAGTTTTTTGACATGGGTTTTCTACCTATCTAGTACCATTTAGCTCAAACACAAAAGCTATTGCCCGTGTGACCTAGCACTGTGATAACATGATGCATGCAGTGTTTACAACTGAGCACACCAATATGGTGCAATTGGTGATGTGTTCTAGGTATCAGGAAGTGGTCAACACTCATGAAACCAGTACTTGAACTGCTGAATTTCTAAATCCATGAGAAATGCTGACAGTGTGGGATTTGAAAATCAGATTCCTCTTTACCAAATTCCTTTGGATAGTATGTATAAATAAATTCATAAAGAAATTGCTGGAATATGGATTTTGTAGTGTACTGTATGGATATGACTACATCTAATCTTTTCTGTGAAGTGTTTCTGTGAAGTTCTGATGCTACGGATAAATGTTCAGGAAAATCAGTTACATCCATGACCACACTTTTTAAACCAGGCAAATCACAGGTTAAAAGCTTTACCCTCAGGACTTTGATTTTTAATTGCCAAAACAAATTTTGTCTTTGTCTATTAGCCTTTGCTAAGTACTGATCTGTAGCATGCTGTCTCGTGGTACATGATGAGGGGGTTTTTTGTTTGTCTTTGGGTGGTTGAGTAGTGTGTCAGATCTAGCTGAGGTAGTTGTTGATAATATTCTGTAGATCAAGAACCAATTATGGCACCCGTTATCTTCTGCTGAAGTCAAGAAGATTTTTTTTAAGAGCTATTCAGTGTGGGTAGTGGCTGAGAATGAGGACCTTAGGGTCTTTGGGCTGTGTGTTGTGGAATGAAATTCTGCTTTTTTTATTCAGGTTTAATAACACCTTGTTTTGCCAGAGTACTCCTGTGCTGTTATAGGTGACAGCTTTTTGCATTAAAAATTGCTTTTGTGATGAAATATAGCAAAGTCAAGTGGAAAATTCACTGTTATTAGATTAAAAGAAGTGTGCCCGTGAAAATGGGTTGTATGGCAGGAGAAGAGATTAGCAACTAATTAGCTAGTAATTCTTGTTAGTCAAAAAAGGTGCAGAATGTATACATTATCTCCATAGCATCGTGTATATCATACACATTTTCTCAATGAGAGGTTAAATAAAATATATTTGTATTAATTGTGATTTTCCTGAGAGCATTTCTGAAAGTAATTTCTCTAATGACTACGTTGACATTGTGATCTGTTAATTCCAGTATTATATTTGTAGGAAGACAGGCATTGTGATTAGGGATTGGCTGTACCAGAGTCTTACCCCTACCAGTGATGTTTCTTCAGTATTTCTACATAGTAAGTACTACTGGTAAAGTCAGGGCATAACGTGCTTACCAGGATGGCTTATTAGGAGGTATGGATTTATTTTTTTTATTATTTCCAAACTGTAATTTAGGTACAAGACTGCTGGGAAAGTAACCCACCCTGTTTTGCAGACTGGCTACTCTATCATCCTTCATTCTTGTGTGCAGAAAAGTAGTGTTGTATTAAGATATAGACAGAAACAGCATGAATGCCAATGTGAAGTTCTTGTGCCAAGTTGCTGTCCGTGGAGTGTCTTTAATGAGGATATTTAGAAATTCCATTATGTATAAAATGCTGCTTTTTTTTCCCCAAGAAATAATTTCTTGATTGTGAGTTTTTTTTCCCCTGCACAAAGTTTTGTGATTTTTTTTTTGTGATTTTTTTTTTTTAGTAGTTGAATCTTTTTCGGCGTTTCCTTATTTTGCTTCACTCCCTGATGTGTTCTTGTGGAAAAAAATCGACTCCAAATGCCTTCTCTGCCTCGGGTGGCCTTGGATATGCAAATCTGTCTTGAATAGCAGAGGAGTTGATAACTCTGGCCTACAGCTCTCACACAAAGGAGACAGATTTGTCTTCTTTACCCCCTGTTTGTCTCCTCAGGAACTCTGTTCTTGGTTGACAATATAAAGCAAAATGAAGAAAAAAATGAAAAGCCTGCTCTAAGCAAAGTAAGAGAAAGGGGAGCAGGGAAAGAAAAAGCACTGCTTGTGTTTCAACCAAATAAATTGCTTACTGCAATTTTTGATAGGTGTCTCTCTTACTGTTTTACTCTCATTAGTGGAAATGAGGAGTAAAGTATTTCTGTCAGATTTCCCACATTTCCCCATTATCATTGGATTTGTCACAATATGTCACTTTGCTGAACAAATGCTTCAGAGGGGCCCTGAACCACTGTTACTGGAAAAGGGTATGGATTGTGTTGCCTACAATAAAGTCGATATGTTAAAGGGAAACACTTCTGTAGATGACTTGGAAGGAAGTGTGTCTATTGTAAGCATATAAGAAGAAAAACACATCTGTCTTGTTTATCAGAGGCGCCTTGTATTAGTCATTCAGAGTTAGCTTTCTATTTAAAGCTTTAATGTTCAATTAGTGGGTTAATCCTTGTAGGTTTTTACCCTTCATTTGTTGGTAATGGAGGTGTTTGTTTATCTTCATTTTCTTAAAGTATGTTTGTTAAAAGAAATTAGTATTAACGCTTTGAGTAGCAATTGAAGATCAAAGCTTTTACACGGTGGTTTGTCACAGAAAGTGCTATAATACACATTTCACAGCAATATAGCTAGAAACAATTTGCTAAGCTGGTTACTGACCACTGTTGCACACCTTTTAGGTATCACTGGGTAAGTGCAATAGCTAGTAAAAACAGTACTACCAGCAGCTGTAAATTACTTTTTTTTCTTCTTTTTTTTTTTAAATCTGATCAGGTTTACAGTACCAATGAGAACTGTGATACCATAATTAGGAAACTGTGAAATTGGAAAGGACTAGTGCTTGTCTAACACAAAAACCTCTACAAAAGTTCAGCAGAGGGAATTTTTGATGTAGCAGGAGTGTTAACAGCTGCACTAAATTAGAAGCTGCCTATGGAATCCATAATAAAACAGACAGTGAAGCTTCAAACAGAATTTCCATGACTGAGTATGCCTATGTTCCAGACCCATCTGTTTTTTTGCTTTATAACCTTCACTCTTTCTAATTTCTTTTTTCTGAGTTTGTGATTTAATAAACAATAATGCAGTAAAAGAGTTCTCTGGTGTTAATGATGTATATGTATTGCTGAACAACAAGGGCTTTTTAAAATTAATTAATAGCTTAGTAGGAAAAGTGAATTAATTGCTGCAGCAGGAGGCCAGTGAGTCTGTAGGAGTTTTGGACTTACCCAGAAAATTGATGAATTGCAAGCAGCAGAAATAAAGTTTCATTATGCTGCCCTACATAGGTGCTTCAGATGTGATTCCTGGGAGTGCCCACTGGACAGAATGTATCTCATTTCATTCCAGTAGCTCTTTTGTATCTGAAAAGCAATTCTCTGGGCTTCAAGAAAATGTTCAGAGTGAAGTTTCCATTTTGTTATGTGTATTATTTCAGTGTTTCTGATTTGTGGTGAGACCTTGTCACCAGGGTCCGTCTACTCCATTTTCAAGCACCTTTTGGTGCTTGTTTTGGTGTCTCACCAAACTCCTGGCAACTCTTTGTCAGAAGTCTTTTGTCTTCAATCCAGGATGGATGTGGCTGGAGTGAAATTTTTATTTCTGTGAAATTTATCCTTAGGGACTGCGATTTTTTTTCTCTCCTTTTCTGCATATCTCATTGGTGTGGATTTGTTCAGCAGAGCCACGTCCATTCCTTATTGATGCATAAACAGTTACTGCTGTTTAACAGCTTTGTAATAGATATGTGAGTATCTAACAGAAATGTGTCACATAGCTGTTATTTCTTAATAAATATTTTTTAGGTAATCAGTAAGTACTTAATGTGCAATTACTGTCTTATTAAATCTAAATTGGATATACGGTTTAGGAAATTGAGAGCTAGCTCCTCCGATCACATATGTCTGCATGTTTTGCTACAGATGCTATAAAGCTAAGTTTATCAACAGTGACTTGGCAGGAAATTAATGATTGTAAAAAAACTACTTCATTTCCCTACTGCCATGAGTTTCTTGCTCTGTCCTGAGCAACTTGTGCAAATTTGATTAAATGTTTTATGTAGTTCAGAAGCAAAATAGTGTTACTCTCTTGGTAGAATGGGAAATTCCAGTGTGATGATTAATGTGCACTCTTGAAAAAATGTCAGCACTTTGCTGGAGTGTTGAAGTCAGGTAATAACTCCTGACAGCTGAGGAGAAAAGTTTGGGGTTGTTATCTGGTGGTTGAAAGTTTTCTTACATGATTCTTCACACATACCCATCCCCTCACCCCTCCCCCATTTATTTAAGGCATAGTGTTTTAATGGGGAAGGCTGTGTACCAAGGAGAGAGATTGAGCAAGATTTGTTTATAGAAATATTTCAGCACAAGGTGATATTCATAGTGTTACTTTAAATTTGTTGTTCTACTGGATGTGTTGTTGAATACAGTGATTAAAGTCATGAAAATAAAGCTGCAGGTGAGCTTGGTTCACAAACTCTAGAACTTCCCTGAAAAGATCGACTTAAGATCCCATGCATGAGCTTTCTGTGAGCTGCAGACACTTTTTAAGCCCGTAGATAATAGCTTTTCCATCTTCAAGCTTTAGATAGAGTGGAGACCAAGCACCTGGGATGAGTTTGTATCTAACACTGAAAAAAATGGTTGAATAGAAATGGCTGTTTACTCAAATTCCAACCACCTAGAAAAGCAGCTGACTCCTATTCCACAAAGGTGGTTCCTGTTTTCACTTGATACTGACTTAGTAAGGACCCATCTGAGAGGTTCAGACTGGATGTTAGGAAAAAAGTTTATACTGGAAGAGTTGCCAGGGCCTGGAACAGGCTGCCCAGGGAGGTAGTTATTTTTTATATTTAAAAACTTGGAGAAGGATGAGTCTACCCCGAGTCTCCTAAGAATCCCATTTGTAAACCTGACTGAGATTTTGTGAAGGACTGTTCTGGGCTACAGAGGGAGCTTAAAGGCTCAAGTCAGGAGAGCTGCACTGGCAGTTCATGGTGTACTGTAGTAGGGTGCCTCAGAAGTTGAGAAGATGGAGTTTTTTAGTGTTCTTATTTTTATCGGGGATGTAAGGACTTAAAATAGTGAATAGATTTGTGGTGAATGGCTAGTGGATTAGTGAAAGTACGCTATAAAATATATGTTCAGTGTGCAACAATGACTAGAAAGGTAAGGCTGACTTGTTCCAAAATGTATGACTGTTTTGGTTAATTACTTGTCTTTAACTATTGTGCTTATCTTCTTGTTTTGTACCATCTCCCTATTAATTCTGCTTTCATAATTAGGTTGCTGCCTATTCTTATATGTTCAGATTAAAGCTCTTCTATACTGTAGTATCATTCTTGACCTTTTAAATGACCTCTTTTAACAATTTGGCAGTGAATGAGTAAACAGTAATGAGTTTACTATGCTGCTATCCTTGTGCTCAACTTCATCTGATACAGTGTGGCATAGTCAAGAAGACCAATTATTTTTGAAATCATACTAATTAGTAAAAAGGCCATGCCCTTGTGGCTAGTGAGCTGAGTCAGGTATTGTTCCTTATCTCTCTCATCACTTCATGCACTGCCCTCTTGCTAGAGATGTGAGATATGTATCATGAATACTGGGCTAAACATGGTTCTGGTAGAATTACACTGAGGTCATCGGGGTGGCAGCCAAGATGAATGTGTCCTGTTATATTTCCAAATGACAAAGATATTTTGAGTAAAATTGAGCAGAGGTAACTCTCTTCTGGAGGACAGTGAAAGTGTAAATACATGACCATCACTGGGTAATGACACAGCTATTTAGCTAGCTAGACGAGGTCCACAACTCCTGCAGGAACTAGGTATGTCAGATCCTTGGAATTCAAGAAAAACTCTTGAAAAAGGTAAAACTGGAAATTTTGAAATGGGTGGTGAACAGAAGTGTTTTCATTTGGATGATGTATAGTTGAGATGCTTCATCAGTGTCTAAGCTCTATGGACTTCTTACTGCTTAAGTTATTCCTGCAGGCATCTCTTGTTTAGACCAGGTTAGCATGGTTGTGATAGAAAAAGCGTCCCCTTGAAAATTAATTGCTAGTTTTTGTCTTCCAATACTTGTAGGGGAGTCAACAAGGAGAATTTGAATGGCTGAAATTAGGTAACTGTAACATTTGAAAGGCACAGTCTTTCAAATATATTAGAGAGAACCCCACTTAGTTTCTGATACATTTGCAAGCAATGAATTAGGTGAATCAAATTTCAAAGGAAGGTTCTGCTTGACCTTTCTGCAGTGCTGACTTACATATCCAGCTCATGGTCCTGTTGTAAGCCCAGTTTCCTGAGTTTTTTTGAAGGCATTTCCCACACATTTCTGTGTCTTTTACATACAAGTAGAGGCCCGAAAGTGAAGCAGTGAGCCAGAATTATTTTTGCTGGATCAGTCTTATCCATTGTTCTAGATTCCTCCTGAGTCGAAGTTCAGTGACCTAGAAGTTATATTGCTCACAACCTCTCATCCTTTCAGCTCCAAAAAGTGATTTAAGTTTTGTGATGTATATTATACCTTGATGCAGCAGTCAGGAGATAAAACAGACGCGTCGTAGGACATGCTGAAATGTAAATGAACAGGAGTGGTGGGGGGGGATCTAAGTTCCTGCCTCTTTAAATTTTTATTATTTCCCATCCAAGCTTACTGTTTTTGTTTAATCTTGCCATTCCTTTTCTTCTTCATTGTGTGCTCTTGTTCTTAGGGATATGCAAACTTTATTAGTCAGCTCAGCTTTCAAGCTCTGTGCGCTTTTGTGTTTGAGAATTGGGAATCAGGTACTTTTACAGTTAGCCTAAGGGGAGAGTTGGGCAGGAGGAGCCTTTATGAATAATCAGGGTTGACATCTCCAACGTTGTTCCTTCATTATAAATATTGTTAAAGGAGCTGTGACCACCATGGGCTCAAACAGAACAGAGCATGGAGGGGAAGAAAAAGACAGCCTTTGATATCCGCTCTTTACTAGTTATCACTCCACTGATGACACTGGCATTGACAGGTCTCTGAGATTTGGCTGCCTTTTTGGGGGAAAGTTTTTCTTCTATTAGCATAATTATTCTGTCTGTTGAAGGCTGAGTTCATTGTACAAATTATAAAGGCTGGGAACACTAGTTAATCTTAGTGCTTGTAAATTTTCTTAAGTGTTGTTTACCTAGTAGATGGGTAGAGCTTTCTGATTGCATCAACAGTTTTTGGCAGCCTTTCTCAACTGTATTTACCAAATACCCCTACCATTAAGAATCGCGTGGCCTCCATGAGATATATACTCTAAATTGTTTTGCTCCCTCTTGCAAGTATACATTTTTTTCGCTAATACAGAAGCATTCAACAGTATTTAAGTAGAACCTCACTTTAAACTTTACTCTCCACTTAATTTGTGTAGGAAAACAGTTGCTCGAGCTTGGACTTTTTCAGCAGTTTTCCACTTTTGGGAAACTAAAATGGTTTTTTTGCTATTACAATCAAGCTTAGTACTGTATCACATATTCTGAGAGAGAAAATTCTGTTTATTGGGATGAATAGTTGTCCAAAGAGTTAGCACAGCTTCATGGGATGTGTAGCAAAAGTTTTCTGTTCATAAGATACTTTGAAGTTTTAATGGGTATAAAAGTTAAAAATACAATCAGAGTAGATATAGAAGTTAAAAATACAACTCAGAATGATCTTGCTTTTGGAATACAATACAAAATGTTTGCCAGTATGAGCACTGCAGTTGCTTTATCAGATTCCTTCATTCTGGAACATGTGTTTTCCTTCTTTAAATAATGACCAGATGGAATGCTTGCTGTAGTACTTGAAGTGCCCTGGGAACTTGAGCAGAAGAGTTTTCCTGCTCTACTCACAGACCCTCATCTGGCCTGGATATCTTCCTGGAAAAAGGTCTGGAAAATTACTTCAGTAGAGGAACTGAGCATTTTTCTCCATGCTCAGCTTTGCTGCCAGAGCCCAAGTAGAGGAGACAGTGCTGAGAAGGGGCCGTGTTTTTCAGCTGAGCTGGGGAGAAGGTGAGAGGATATACAAATGAGATGGCCTTGAGCATTTTTTAAAATCAGAGTACCCTTCTGGGTAACAATATGTATATCTTTTGGGGGAGGAGAGAATGGGAAGGAAGTATACCACCTCCCAGCCAAATACATCATCAGTCAGTCAATATGACAATTACAGAGTAAATGATGATGAAATAACCTGTTTTGTGGCACATGGTTTATAGGCTTGTTGGAATCTATGGATTTACCTCTAAACAGACCCAAAAGGTAACCAAGAGAATCAAGGCTATCATGAGAAAAATTAAATCCTCTTTACAAGGATCTGTTCTTACTCCAAAAAATGTTTTAGCATCTGTTTGGAAAAGAATGTGTGTGCCCTTCCTTTACTTGTACACAAGAGACTTTGCTTTGCATCCTGATTTGGTGCTTTCTACGTATGGGGAAAATCAATAGGCCTGGTCACAGGAATGTTATGTTGGGGTGTTATGCACTGCCTGCTTAGGATAAAGTTTGATGGCAAATTTCAGCAGAATTTTTTTCTTCCTTCAACATGTTTATAGCCATTTTTACAATTTGCAGCTAAAACTGAACAAAGAATACTGAGTTTAAACTAAATTACAGAAAATCTAGGTTATATATTACAGCAAAAGCATGTGTAACTGTGACAACATGTGGGAAGAGAATGGGGTATCTAAGTAGGATGGAAAAGAAGAAATGCTGAAAAATGCTTTGAGTAGCCTGCATAGCAATCTGTTTTCACTTACTGTAACAGATAATTACCTCTTTCTGTGAGATGGGGAACAGATAAGGCATCTCTGCAAATCTTTCTTATCTGAAAGTAATATCAAATGGCATAGAACCTGCCCTGCAAATCAGCAACAGTTCAGTTTCTTCAGTTTTTAACTCTGCTCTTGGAAAGATGGAAGATAGCTTGCTACTTACTCATAGGCGCACATACATGTTGTGGGGTAAATGGGTACAGCTTCGTTCACGTATTGCACCCCATACCTTCGTGTCAGTTGAGGGTTTGGACCCTAAGCAGTAACTAGCACTAATTAGTGTAGCATACAATGATGTGTCATTCAGTGAGTCTGACCATGGAAAGTGCAAAATTAATTATATTTTCTTTCATAAGACTCTTGGCACTTACTGAAAGTATTTTCCCATAAAGGAAAATGGAATGTCAGTTTGAGCTTTTGTTTTGCATGTAATTGAGATGATGCTACGAGCGATGAGATCCCATGCACTCTAGTCATAAACTGCGTGTGCTAAGACTTTGTACAAGCTAGACTGGATGAATTTTTTCTCTTATTCTTGTCTTGCAATGTGTTATATAGCCAAACTCACATGACATATTTCTATACTGGTTTTCTGTTGATGAGATTGTAAAATCAAGAGACAGTACAATAGGGAACAAACTAAAAGTCAAGAAAATTTGCTCAATAAGTCTGGAGAATCTGAATGGCTGTGTGAACCACTTAAATACATATATATGTACAAACAGATTTCTCCCAGAATCCAGTGCATGCAATTTCAACACTATTACTGACCTTAATAATTTCTGAAATACTGCCCAAAATCCATGTCACACTTGGAAGTGTTCATTTCCATTTTTCTCCAGCCATTGCCCTGCCAAAAGCAATCTGAAGTTCAGTAGCTCTCTTATTTATTTTTAGTCATGTTGGATTCTCTCCTGAAGATTCATGCAAAAAAGCACTTTATTTTACTCATTTGAAGGCATCAAATACAATCTTAATGCACAATATGCTGAAGAAAGTTTTATGCACGTTTTCATTCTTTTTTTTTGACTTTTTATGTAAACGTGCTTTTGAATTGAAGAGTAGCTCCACTTTTGTGATAGTCTGTTGGGCAGCAGAACCTAGTTTAGATGTGTTTAAAGCTTGTAGAATTTCTATAGTTCCTGAACTTTTGCTTGAAAAAGAATATAAGCTTGGATAAGAAGCTGGAAGTGGAATTTTATTTGGTTTGGGCTTTTTTTAATCTTTATCAAGCTGTTTGTTTATCTGTTTCATGATTCCAAATGTAGCTATTGTACATTTTTCTTTTGGTGGGGTTGGAGGAGAGATGACCTAGCAATTCTTTTTGTATTGGAGAACAATTATAGGGAAAGGATCTTAAAGAGACTTTAATAGCTCTTACACATTTATTTATGTCTTCTATATTCTCAGTTTTGAAGTTACAGAAAACCTCCCTGCTGAACTTCACAATTCTTTTCTCTGTACAGTTCTTGACAAGTATTTTTTATTTATGAGACCAAGTATTTGAATATGTTCATGATCTCTTATTGTCTGAAGAATAATGGATAGAAGCTTGGATTTGCTAAAACATAGGTTATTTGGAATTTTTGGTTTTGTTTAGAGCTATTTGGAGCAAGAGTACATGCAAGGAAATGTTCCTTAAAATTTAGGTTTTTAAGTGCTAGGTTGTCTTGTGCTCTTTACCGGGAAAGCCTCTGGTATGATTTACGAGGGGCTTGTGGGTTGGATTTTCACCTATGTTTGCCTGTTCCTTCATTAGTATACTTAAACCCATGAATCTTAGGAGACTATTATCCTGCTAAATAGTTAAAGGAGAAATTCTTTCCCATTGTCCAGAATTCTAAAAATACCACTGTTGCTTTATGAACATGGATTTCTAGCTTGCATTTTCTAATGTCAGTATATTATTTGCTGTGCTAAGGGTCTGTAAAAACAGTGCCAAATGTAGGCACTTTGCCTTACTGTCTCGTTGCCTTCCCTGCCTTGAAAAGTTCGCCTTATCCTCATTTGTAAAACAGGGAACTGTGACTAAGGGACTACTTATATCGTAGCTTGATAAACCTTTGTAAAGCAACGTGCTGTTGCGAGTAATGGCCTCCATTCATTATTAGGCCAGTTGATTTTCATTTACACTTGGCTCTAACAATTAGCTTGAGCAGGTGTGAAGGTGATGGAAGGCCAGGGACGCACAGAGGTCAGCCACTGCTCTGTGTGATAAATTAACCATTATTATCTGCAGTGAAAGTGGCTCTTTACGCTTGTCAGCAGCAAACAAAGGGACAACATATCTCACATAAAGTAGAATCAGGGCCTCTGCTGCAAATGTGATGTGTCTGTAATTTTGTCTGGTAAATAAAGGCAAATCCTTTTGAGGTGTCACACCTGTGTGTTTCACTTTGAGGAAGTAAATCTATCCTATTTTAGAGATGGATATATATAAATGTATGGATATGGAGTTTCAAAGCTATAGTAAGTGGCCTTTTATGTTAATATATTCTATTCTACAATAGAAACTAATCAGAAAACTTCTTTAAGTATTTGAAATATGGAGATTTTCAGCAGGCTGTAATAAGGAAATGTTTTGAGACTACTGACTTTTAAATTAATGTGTTACTACTTTAGGAACACTCTTGATTATGTTGCATCGGCTTTTCTCTAGCATTTACCTCTGTTTATCCTTCAAATGAACTGTAACCTTCCCAAAATCTAAAAACTGACCTCTTCGAAATTGTGTGGAATTTCAGAGGGGGTCATGTATAGTACCTCTCCTGACCCTGCTCTTGGATACTGATGGGCTGCAACTTCTGCAAGTCTAGTACTGCTGCTCTACTATTATGAACTATTTATTCAACAGAACTGCCAATATTTCACTAGTCATGATTAAGTTATAAAGGTTCTGCAGGCCTTGGCCTTACGTGGAACTGAGCAAAAGTACAAAAATGAGAATGTGGACTCTTCTTCCCAATAAAAGTAGGGAGGACAATGGACTTGAATGCTTAAATTGTCTGTTCCACACAGTTTCCCCACCTCCTCAATTGCTCTGTGCTTGGAAGGAAAGGTCTTAACCAGATAAACGTCCAAATCTGGTTTTGTTCTTTTGACTACCAAAATAGTCCACCAATTTACAATGTTTAAAGTGTGTGAGCTTCCACCACAGAGTGTGTTTTACAAATCAATAGGAAAAATATACAGATTTTTTTGTTATTTCAAGTTGCAACCACTATAGTCTTTATAAAGAATTTTCAAAGGATCTCGAGGCTTTGTTTCAGTGTTAGCTTTGATTTTCTGTGATGGGAGCAAACATTTTCTGTGCAGTTTGGTGGACAAAAGAGTTGTAGCATACCACTCATCCTAGCATATGTTTTTGTTTCTCACAGTGTCTGCTGCTGTTAGCTCAAGCGTCAGCCCATAACCTTGATACCAGTGGGCCATATTATTTTAGTTTGAAGTAGCATTTAATTTGCTATTGAGACTCTTGCTTATGTGTAGAGTGATAGCGGGTTTTCTTGAAAAGCCTTTGTTTCCAAACATGGAATTCTTGCACTACTTGTTTGCAGAATATTTTTTTAAAATGTCTTAATAGGAGCACTGGTGACTTGGAATCCAAGAATTCTACTGACCTAGCAGTCAAATGGCTGCTTGAGATAATAGTTGTCTTTGTCAGAAAGTTAAAAGCACTAGTAACAAATCTTACAGAAACTTGAACTGAAATCAATTAAAACATACTGGGACATGAGCAGGAAGTTGTCTCATTAACCTTCCAATGTACTTGTTTGGCAGGAACTTTCGAGGCTGCATGTACTGCCTGCTGTTTGTGGTGTGGAATCTGCAGATGCCTTCCCTAAGAAGGTAAGGCCTTTCCAATGGCAATGGTTTCTTTAGTGCTGTGGTTTTACCACATGTGAGGTAATTGCTTCTCAGTCTTCCCTGGGTGTAGTTATGGATACCTGTATAGTCCTCAAAATGCTGGTGTAACTTCCTCAGAAGCAGTCTGTTGTCCATCTGCCCCCTCGTAAAGTTACATTGCTGAATTAAGGGTAGTGCTCTCTCTGTAGCAAGCAGAATGCTGTCTATTTAGAGCTTCTGCTTATCAGAGCATGAAGGGGGGGGTAGAAGTGATGGACATTTGATTGTTTTTAAGAAAACGGTGTGTTTATAATATAAAAACAAAGCTCTTGCAACTAACTGGCAGCAGTTTAGCATTGCATAGAGTCTTGTTAGAAGTATATGTTTAATCATTTGATTTGTCAAAAGGAGGGGTTGAAACTCATGGGAATAAATATAATACACATGGGCTTAATTACGATGAATGGGTAGGCAAAAACAAAGTATGCAAAGTAGTGCATTTACTCTTCACATATGTGTGTATATAGATATATAAACAGAGTTGGGCAGAAAATGCATTTTTCCTGCCACCCACACTTTCCTTGGGTTTTTATCAAAATATTTATTTTGATAGAAAAGCATGCACCAACTTTACCATATACAGAAATTTCTTGTCATAGACAAAAATAATTTTTTTAAATCTTTGAAGTTAAACTCAAAGCAAAGAAAGCTAGTTTTACTCATTAGAAATACATAATACCCTAATTGGGAAGCACATAGAAAGGAATGCAAACATTTGCTGTATCTGTATGGTAGAGAAATAAACATACTCTAGACAAACATATCACTTGGTGGCTTATTGCAGCACACCTTGAACACACAGGGATCGGTGCAATAAAAAAGATGCTTTTCAGTAATTCATCCAAGACTGTGTTGTAAATCACTGTTAGGATGGAAAAATGCTTCTGGACTTCTACTCTTACTGAAGGTAGAAAACCTTTGTCCCATTTGTTATGTATCCAATAAAAGGTGGTGTTTGGGTTTTTGTTTGGTTTTTTTTCAACTTGAGTAACTCATGAAGATGAAATAAAACCATAATTTTTTTGGTCAGATTTGAATGAACAGCAATGGTGCTTACACAAATTAGGGAAGTTCACAAATAACACTTTCCAGTTGCCTTGGAAATGGGAACAAAAAATGTGATCCGGTAGGAAGTTAGATGTGTTTGCTGCCTTTGGAGGATGTTCAGATAGTGAAAGGTCAATAAAGAACTTGTTAAAATGTACTTCTCTCTCTGATCTGTATTTATAAGGACCATTTTTTTTGGTTAACACACCAGGTTCAATGATTTAAAACAGCCTGCGAAGGCTGAAGATTTATCCTCTTCCCAATATCTTTGCACAGGGAAGCATTAGTTTAGGAAGTTTATGATTTAGAGAAGATATATATGTTGGAATGGGCATGATGCCAAATATAATCTGCTGCAGATTCATCACAAGCTGAGAATGTAAAGAGGGTACAGATTGCTAATGCTCAGTGATGTGCAAACAAATTTCAGCTCAGGTACTGTTCCTGTAGCTTGATGCCATTTTTAAAGCTCTGTAGGCCAGTGCCCAGTCAGAAGACCTGTGGTGTAGTTCGTTGGTTTGGGTCTGGGTTTTTTTCCCTCCTGATGAAGAAAAATGGGAAGTACAAAACCAATTAGGGAGAAAAAAGTTTGGGTCCAGTGGGTTCATTTGTTTGCTTTTTTGCTTTTTTTTCTTTTCCTAACTTGTCATGCTGAAGTTAATTTTACTAAGTAGGTTTTATTCAATACAAAATTTGGTAGTAACTTAGTCCAGTTAATGTCACAGGCCAAATGTTTCCTTCTAAAACAGTTCCTGACATGATCTGCAATACATTTGCATGGGAAGAATCTTATCTGCACTTAAAGCTGTATGTGTGAAGCAGGCAACAGTACATGGAAACACCGTATACTTTCCTGGAGGAGGCAGACATTGATGATGTCATTCATCTCAATATTCAGAATCTGTCTTCAAACCTGGGAGCTTCTAGCATGTTCTCTCTAACCAATCAAAATAACAAATTTTGTGTCACCAAAACCTTTACATACATGCTTGGAGTCAGTAAGTGTAAACTTTGCATGTGTTCAAGTCTTATGTTGAATCCCTGCACATATACAATGGCAATCAGTAAAATATCCCCAAATTTTGCCAGAGGCCTCCCGGAGTTGACCAATAGTGTGTGTTTTGTGGTTTAATGGGTATTGTTTAAGATGACAAAAATTTGAATTATTATCTATGAACTTTATGTAGTCATTAATATGTTGAAAGCTATATATACTGTGTACTGTTGAGAAGCAAGGTCTGTGTGTTCAATGTTAAAAAAAAAGCTTCCCTCTCAAACCTTGAATGAGCTAATTATGTAAAGCTCATGAGTAGTAATATTGGTGACTGTTGGCATTTTTAATACTGGGACAAAAAGGTGTTGTGAGTTCTTTTCACAGCACTAGAGAATGAATGTGCAAAAGTAATAATGCTATAGGTGAAAGCTATAGCCTCCTCTGAAGCTGGTGCAAGTTCTGTCCTTGTAACTTGTTTTCAAACTTAAACAAACAAAGGAAATGCTAAAGACACTGAGAGTTTTAGCTATTCTGAAACTGTTAAAGAAATGATGTAGCATTTAAGGTGCTCTGAGGAGAGCGAATTTAAACTTTTCTGAAATTATCAGATTTGGCAATCATCATATGTGCTGAATTAATAGTTAGGTTTTTTTAATATGGTTTGGGGATTTTCCCCTTCTTTTTTCCCCCTTTATATAAGTTTTGAGGTAGTTAATCATGTCTCCCTTTCAGGAATATATGAAGGCAAATGTGTATCTTTAAGTACATGAACAGCATCAGCTGGTGATCACCTTCCTCTTTCAGGTCAGCTGCATGCTGGAAGTCCATAGTGGATTGCACCATTGCAGTGAGATAGAGGAAACCCTTTCTTTCCTTTTCTTTGGGTTTCTAAATATTCTAGTACAAGGCCTGGTGCTTTGAAGTTTTTAGCAATTGTTCTTAAAGATGTTCTTTTAAATTGCTTCAATGGTTTTGATTATATATAGCCATTATACATTTATATTTATACACTGAAAATTGTTATATATGCTCTGTGTATGAACTAAGTATAGTTTTACTGATGCTTTTAGGCCAAATTGAGGTTGCAAAGCTGCATCTCTGAAAGCTTATTTTTAAAGTGAGATTTTTTCATTTTTCTCACTTAAGCAAAATTCTATTGCTGCAAAGTAAAAATCCTATTGCTGTAAAGTAATTGTATGAGTGAGTGCCCCTGTTTAAGTGAACAGTTTATGGTTACTATATTAAAGCGAACGTTTCAACTTGGCTAACACAACCACTGAATAAACACATATTGATATTATAGAACAAAATAATATATTAGTGCATTGCTCATTTGTGCTCTGATAGTCACCCTGATACTATTAGTCATGCGGGGAGTGACAAACACAATTACACTCGAGTGCTAATAGAGTGGAAGGGCAAAACTGCCTGACCTCGGCATCCTGGGTCGATTTAAATGTTTGATGTCTCATTGAATTAGTATCACAGTGTGAAAGACAAAGCTCAAACTAATGGAAATGAGCCTGGACATGCAATACTGCTGATTGGGCTGACATAATTAGAATAATATTCTTCACACAGCTAATAACAAGCAGAAGAAATAAATAACCAAGAGATAACTTAATGACTGCATGCTAAAATGCTCCTTTGAATATGCTAAGGTTAGCATTTTCTATTTACTTACAGAGCACTGGGGGATTTTTTTTCCTGTGTGTAATCATTAGCTGTGGTGATCAGCTCCATGTTGGTCACTAAGGCCATATGAAACTATGCAGGTTGACCTAACTTTTTCCCCCTTCAACATCATTATTTAACCCCTAGGGCATTGTTACAAATATCTGCCTCTCTAGAATATCTGACCAATCCCCCACAAAAAGAGAGAAAGAAAAAAAAGCTGACACATTATGGATTCATAAATACATAGCCTTGTATCTTTTTATACTCTTGCCTTTGAACTCTGAGGCACGGGGTCATGAAGTAGAAGTTAGTGTACAGGCCATTTGAGGAATGTTCATTTCTGTGGCATGAAATGGGATTCTGATATGTTTGATACAAAGTACAGGATAATTTTTAGAAAGCTTTCTGCAGTAACTTATCTTAAACTTTAACTTTGGCAATCTCTTAGGTACTTCCTCAGATTGAAGTGAGGTGGTATAGACACAAACTTAGGAAAGATGTAGATGAGTCAAGAACATACCAGAAAAACACTTGACATTACTCATAAGTTTCATCTAGACCTCTTTTTTCACCATTTATTCCTGATACGTGAACCAGAAATCAAATCTAATGATAGCATGTTTGCTTAACTTTAGGTGGAAGAGTTTCTGACATCAGAGGAACAAGTCATGTGTTTAACCATAGGCATTTACCTTCAGGGTTTTGTGGGCAGGGACTATCATTTCTTAACCAGGACCTACTGAAATCAAAGCCAGAGGAATTTGCTGTCTATGTATCAAGGAGTGTGAATCTGAGACCCAGATAAAAATGTCAATGGATTGAGTTGATAAATTTTTTTTTTCCTTCTCTTTCCTTCTTACAAAAGTTCACAACTTCAATTTCCAGATTTTTCTTATGTGAATAATTCCTTGGACTAAAACATCACAAAGTGACAGCTTCCTGGAGAGGCTGAGGATTATTTCCAACTAAAATTAGTGATGTGTCTTTGGAAGGTATCACGAAACAAAATACTTTTACCACATTAAGCTTAACGTTAACTTTGCCTTAGAATTTGCTAAGAGATGTCTTTTGAGCCAACTGTTCAAGAGAGCAGATCCTCATGAGGTTTCAGTCAAGTCAGGAAGTTTTGTAGTGTCTTTGAAAGCTGGTGCAGGAGAGTTCCATTTCTTCATGCGGGATCTAGCAGTGAAATTCACTGTACTTCTATGGCCTCATTCACAAGAGAGTATCACTGTAGAAAGAAATTCCTAATGAGATCTGATTAATTTATATTGTGCTTGTTATCACTAACTAAAACTTCCAGTTTTAAAACTCCTAAGACAATGTACATGGGGTTTTTTTATGCCCCATTGGCCCATAAATTTATATAATGACAAGCCTTCTACCATGAATGCACCGAAGTGGAAACCATAGACCTAAATAAGTACAATGTTGCATGTTGCAAACTTGCAGGTGGAAGAGTCCCAGCAGAGCATTTTAGCTATGACCAGTGTGAAGCACTGAAATGCTGTTCATCTGTTATGTTCATAAGCTGACCTACATCTGTTACTTCTTTTCAAATAATAATAATAAAAAGAAGGCCCAGCATTTTCAGCAAATCACATTATTTCACTTCATTAAGGGTTAAGGGTTTTATATCAGTCTATTACCAATTCAGACTGAGGTAGCTCTGCTGAGCCAGCATATGCCGCAGTGTCAAGGGCTGGTACAGAGGTGGATCTCTCCTCTGCTCTCAGCACAATGGCCCTCAGTACTGTGAGATTCTATTAAAATGAGGGCTTAGGAACAGGTTTGGTGTTTCTGTTGCAAACCAGCACCATTGCTAAGCGCAGTTGGCATGGAGGTTGTAAGAAAGGCATAGCTGAGTGTGTGCCCCAAATTTATGATTCTCAGAGTAAGGTACCCAAAATAGTGCCCTCATCCAAAACCCACTGACATCTAAATGCTGTTGGATCATTTACCTTTGTCAGCTCTTCAGGCTCTGTGGAACTGCCCATGTTGATTTTGTGCTTGCCTGCTCTAGTTTGTTTCTGCATCCTTACAGAAGAAGTCCTGGCTCCCCTTAGTAACAAATTCAGCATCATGTAAAAGGAGCAGGAATAACTCTTTTCCTCCATAATGTGGAGAAGACATAAGCAATAAATATAATGAACTAATTCCTATTCCATCTCATTATGCAGAGGCATTACATGCGGGTAGCTCCTAGTTTTCCTCAGTCCTCCTCGTTTACAAAGGATCCTAAACCAGTGAGATTGACAATGGGATGACAGGTTGACTCTTGAGGTTGTTTGAATTTAAAGGTGGGGGATTATTTTCTCTCTGTTAAGCTTCTCTGAATTTATGCCACTACAAACCCTCTACTTGATCATTTGAGATAAGTTTCTAGAGCTGCTGTGCAAAATGATTGCTTTCAAACAGGAAACAGAGATAGCAGTGGCCACTAAAATACAAGGTGTATATATACAACAGACAGAAGATGCTTTTGTTTTTGCAGGGAGCTTTCTTTAAGCTTTGGGTTTCACTCAGTCTGGATACATATTTTTGGTAATTTAACTGGACGTCTGAGATGGGAGCCTGAGGCCTGCAGGTACTTACTGCAATATCACTGTTGTTAACAGTAGCTTAAGTGATTCAGGTGGCTGAGCCTAACTCATCCCTGAGTGGTTTGAAAGCTGAACATATTGAATAACTCCCAGCAGTTTCTTAATGTTAAGCAGTGGTAGGAATGTCTTCTGTCATTCCCGTGGTTTTCTGCTTTTTCAGTGTTCATCATGTTGACGGCATGAATTTTTTGGTGGCAGTACATCTGTAGTATGCCTATGTTCTCAGCTAGTAACAAGAAAAAGTGCCAGCTTGGAAAATACTGTCCAGTTTTATGCCATGTAAGAATTTTTAATGTAAAGAATAACTGTGGAGTTAGCTAAACCTTTCTTTAGAAGGACTCTTCTAAAAAGTTAGGCTTAATTAGTTGATAAAACTGCTCTTTGGCACCCACTAGTGTGTCATCCAATGCCTTGTATGCTACAGGGTCATTTTTCTATGGAAGAAAAAGGATAGAAGATGTTACTATGCATATTTCTATTTTCATGCACAATTAGTCAGCTTTTTCTGTGCTCTAATTTCCTACAACATTCTTCTCCTGTGATCTTAAAAGACCTGAATCAAGACTATTGAGGTAAACAGGAATCTTTTCATTGAAGTCTTTTGGACTTCAGTCAGAATGTTGCTAGTAAGCAAATGTGTGTATCAATTGGTCCATTTTAAAGAAGCAACAAAAAAAGGGTGTTTTCCAGAAAATCTTGGTGCTCACAGACTAGTTAATGCCATGAACTAGGAGGTCTGTTTCCTTCTGAAATTTGTTAGTTGGATATTGTTATATTCTATTCTCTTTTTCTTCTTTTTACCCCTCCAGTAGCCATAGTCTTAGTGGTGTCTTCTGACAGTCAGTTCCACAGACTAGGGCTACATATTTTCAAAGCCATAGTTCTCAAATGAAAGAAGCTTATTTCACTCAATACTATGCATCCATTTTGAACAGCAAACCCAAACATTGTTCGGGACTGGTATCACTGGTGTTATTTACTAATAACATTCAAGCAGGCATTTGAGGTAGCTCACTTGGGGTGTTCTTATGCAAAACACTTACAACCTTTCTGGACCACGGAACCATAGCCTTTGCATTTCATTCAGAAAAGACAGAAACTTGAATAATAATTTGAAATATAGTCCTTTGTGTTCAACTCTCCTGGTACAAACCCTTCACTAGTAAGGAATGTACTGAAAGTGGTGGTATTCTAGTACTAGTTGAACAAAAACAGCCTCCAGCAATCTGTGCTAATAAGAATGAAGACTACTTCCAAACAAAAAAAAAGCCTCAAGATTTTTTTTATTATTTTATTTTGTTTTGAGCAAATGTAGAAATATCACATGTAGCTGTAGATTTGATTTGCTTTCATGCCATTTGAAAAGCTGATAATTTTTACAAAGATATACTTCAAATGCTGTTTCATGCAAAGTTCACTTTTTTCCTTGTTTAAAAAACACTACCTCTTTAATTTGCAAGGCTGTGTATTAATTTTGCTGAGAGCACCGTTTATTTCCTTTTCCTGCTACTTTAAATAAAGTCAGTTGTTGACAACTCTCAGGCGTGTCAAACTCTCACCACTAATAATTGCTTAAGGATCCCTAACTTCTATAAATGTTGGTTCCAGCTAAAAACCCTGTGTGATAGCCCTGTTTGAGGGAAAGGGGGGGAGGAAGGAAAAAAGGGGTGGGGAAAAAAAGGAAAAAAACCTGAGAACTACTTCTGATGAATTTTTGATTTTCCTTCTTAACAAAGAAATGTCTGTGATTCAAAGAAATAGCTTAAAGTGATATTATAAAATAGAATATGGAGTGCACTGTTCTGAATGACTCTTTGCTTTTAATGTGAGGCTGAAAAATTGTCAGTGCCTTTTTTGATTAGATGAGATTTTTTTTTTTTTGTTCTTGATCTAAGAATTGAGGAGAAAAACATGCTACTTGCATTTGAATATGGTATGAGCTAGATGTAATGTGTTGAAGATAAAGCAATACCAGTACTGCCTCAAGGCGGCACCTGTATCTGTGGGTCAATGCCATTTCTCTTTAGATCGCTGCTGAGCCCCTCTCTTGGCTGCTGCTTTATTAGGCCTAATTAGGCAGGCTGTCACTTTTATTGGTGATGGAAAAGGAAGATAAGTAGATTACTTGTGTCATCTGTCTCTATCCGGACGTGTCTAAAAAGTCTAAAGTGATTGCTGTGGGCCACAAAAATATTTCACAAGAGGGAGAAAAAGAAAAAAAACTCAGAAACGTATTAAACCTCTAGAAATGACTTACCTTTGGCACTACTGTGTGTAATTTCAAACCCACAGAGAAAAGAGTTACAGTACATACATAAAGTCCTTTTGTTCAGATGGGGAAGGTTGTCTGTAATGGTTTTTGAGATATCAAAATAAAAACCCCCAAAACTGTTTACTACTAAAAATTCCAGTAGTGGTTATATATATATATAAATTTTTTTTTTTTTTTAATTTTTTTTTTAAGTTAATCCAAGTTATAATAAGAATGCAGCATCTGTGGCTGGTGGAGTGGGCTATTTTGATGACAGACATGTTGACATGTTCCTCTGATAGGCTCACTGGTTAGATCATTGCTCAGGGCATCTCCACTTAATGCAGCATGTGTATATGTTTAATGATTGTTTATAGGAATAATTAATTATTTTCTAAATAAAGTATCAGTTACCTTCCTAGATAATTATTGACAACTAATATTATCAATAGCCAGTCAGCACTCACTGCTCTTTAATTTTTGAGACAGCCTGTGCTTTGGAAGATGATATCCCCCAGAACCTTTCTCAACAGAAAGAGCTTATCAGCTGTAGCATTGTGATAGGAAAATGAAGCTAGGTCTGTATGGACTCATATGGAAATGAAATACTATTTTCACTTAAGGGTGTTGGCAGGGTCAGATACCAATCCTCACAAAACTTTAGACTCAAGGATAAAATAAGAAAGGTTTTATATTTTTTAAAAAATTTTAAAGCTACCAAATCTCAACCAGGCATGTGATAAAATGCTTTGAGAAATTTAAATCTTTCCTTTTAGATCTCTGACTTCAATTCCCGGTGCATGCAGTCATGTAGGATACCATACCTCACCCTTCCAAATGTGGCTGATGGGGCATTTTCATCTAGTGGTTGCTAGAAGGTTACAGGTGGGGAAAACTGAGGCCTGAACTTTCCAAGTGTGAGAGTTATTTGCTAATACTGTGTTTCCTAGCAGGAAAGGGCAAGGTCTGGTTGACTTTGTTTGATTCTAAAAGCTTCCCTTGATACATTAAGCCAGTCTCTATAGAGACATTTTTACCATCACATTGTTTTCTGGGTGTATCCATGTTTTCTAGTCTCTTGCTGACAGTCAAGGCCTTGGTGCCACAGCAGACATAGTAAATCTGAGAGAAGAAAATTGAGTTCCCAAAATGGTGGTTCATCTTTTTAATGGTTTTGAAATATTTAGGAAAAAAATTTTTTAAATGCCAGCTACAATGCAATTTTTTTGCTTTCAATATTAACATACCTGATTTCTTCACAGCATCTGAAATACACTGGCTTTTGGGTCATCCAACTCCTAGATTCCTCATTTGAAAGGTACAGAACAACTGTCTTTGCTTATGGGAAGGGAAGAAAAGCCCTTTGCTTTTTCCTCCTTGCCCAGAAACATGCAAACTCTCTTCATGCCTGTTCTTTTGCGATGTAATACCTATCAACAACTCAGATTGTTATACACACTTGATCAGAAGAGGACCAGGAGCAAAGATGGCATCCTGATTTCAATATTGCATTGCTGAGAATACCATAAGAAAGATACTGCTCTGCACCTTTAAGTTTAAAGGCTTTGCAGGTTGAATAAAGCTCATTAGGAGTGTATTCAGAATATAGTTGTGGTTAGGTTTTTGGTTATACAAACAGCTGTCTCAAAACCTTAATGAGAAATAAGGGATAGTGGTACTTTGATAAATACAAAATACCAACTTTTATTATTACTTTTCTTTTTTTACAAGTGATCTTTCTTTGCACTGGGTGATGCTTGCTTGTTTCATGGATATGTCGAAGTCTTTTAGAAAATTTTTGTTTCCAATTTGCTTCCTAGTCAGTAAAGGCTTGCATGCTAATATGACCCCCAGTTCACATGATCACATGCTGCTGCAAAAAGTGATCAGTATATATTGATCAGTGGAAGACTAAATGGGTAATGTATGCACAAACTTCTGCCCTTTTATGTTTGCATTCTTGCAGGGAACATGTGAGTGTTTTGGTTAGTTAGTCTGGGTTTTTTGTATTTCATGTCCATTTATCTAGGCAAGATTGAGCCTATAATTATTGCAGTATTTAAGATAATACAAGTAGCCTTGTTAGGCTTCTGTAACTCAAAAGCAGTGGACTAGCTAGATGGATCAAGTTCACCTTTAAAAGATATTCAAAATTCAAGAAATTCTTGGTTTCAAAAGACAGCTTGCTTTTCTCTAATCATGTTTATCCCTTCTTTTCAGTCATCAACCAATTAGACACCAAGAAGTACAGCCTAAAAGCCATAGTTCAGTCCAGCAAATTCTTACAGAGTTAGCTGAGATCCGTTTTAAAGACTTTCTAAATTTTTCAAATGAAATCACCATGTTTATCCTTTTTGTGTTGCTGTGTTTTCTATGAAGCCAGAGCCCAACTCTCTGCTGGCCACACTGGACTTTAGTGGAATAGTTATTGTCTATTTACTTCTGACTACTCCATTTTTGTCCTTTGATGATAATAATAACTGATGACAGTTGTGTTGCCAATGTAAGGATATTTGTCAGCCAAATGACAGATGATTTTGCTGAATAAGTGCAGATACATAACAGCTTTACTAATGTGGCCTTTGCACTCCTATGTTGATCAGCCAGGTCTAGTTAGGAATTTCTTGCAGTTTCTTACACAGCACTTTGACATATCTTCCACTTTGCAAAACCATCTGGCAAAGCCTGGTATGGAATCCGGTGCGTAGGTGGAGCCCCATTGTAGCAACACCATGAAGGGCAACATTTAGTCTTAGTTGTATCAATATTTTTTATTGGTTCTATCAAATCTCATTAGCATTAGTTTTTGTTTTTAGAACATAAAAAGTGGCTACTAAAGTGCACAAATATTATTGTTCTATATCAATGCCTTCTATATCAAATTAGTGAAGATCATTATTGCAGCAGGTTATGACTTGCTCTGCACTCAAGAGACAGTACTCAAGATGCCTTGGAAGCAGCTTTATAAATAGCTTTTCTGTAGCACTCTTTGGCTATATCAAGTCCTTTGGTCTGTCATCTTGCCGTGCTGCAGACTGTGTTGAATGGCATGAGTGACAAGTGTTTGTCAGAGGGTGAAGATTTTATCTGAGTCAGAATAGTCCCAGCTTCCCCTGCTAACTCTCTAGGTTTCTCGTGGGGTGAGAGTATTTCGGTTTTGTGGCTGAAACCATTCACATTTCATTGGAGGTGCTATAAGCTGTTAGTTAAGCACCTTTTAAGGAGAGTTGCTGTATTTTAATGGACATTTAGTAGCTGGCTATCAACAGTCTATGTTCCCTGCCTGGGGACAGCATGCAAGGTTTATTAAATATTAAGTAGCTGTTCATTACTTTATGGAACTGTGACAACAGAACATCTGCATATTTAGAAAACAGTAAGTTAATGTTCTTTAGAATAGCTGCTTCAGTTAGGGAAAAGGACTAATGTTTGTCTGGCTAAAGATGCGTAAAAATGTGGTGTCGTCTTTGAAGTTTGCTCTTTGCTCCTGCTACTTGTGAATGTTGAGATTATCTTACGTTGCTTAATTTAGAACACAAATGGAAGCACTATCTCTTAGCGAATGCAGAAAATCAGGCATCTTGGATAAATGCTGGTTTTAAAATGTCGTATGTTCTTTACAGGTTTGTCTGTCAACAGTAATTTCAGTGACATTTATCCCTGTATGCAGCATGCAGAGGCTATTCAATTTCCATTGCAAACATCAAGGAAAAGATGAGGTCTTTGCAAAGAGACTGTACCTTGCTGACAAAAAGTCCACAGACTTTTCAGAACGTCCTTCACTTCAACCAGAGTTTGGGGCGAGGTGAAATCTCTTGGTATATGGGCTGTTCAACACTGATGAAGCCAATTACATGTTGTCAGTATTACGTATTGTGTTTGTACCCACTTTTGCTTATATGGGGCAAATCAGAAAAGAAGAAAAGAACAAACTCAGAGCTCTCTCTGGTACTGATCCTGCCAGTCATGCTGAATGAGCAGTCTTGTTTCCATGTGGAGTAGTGTGCAGCAAAATTCCCTCAGTGGTTACCATGGGACGCAAGATCTTTTTAAGTGGATCCCTTGTGAAGTATAGCAGGACAGGCAGCAGAATTATTTAGCATTAGACATGATTTTATCTTAAATGTCTAGAGTTCCCAGGGTCCCAAATGTATTACCACTCAGTGATGTTGCAGCTAGTGTTTTAAAAGGATCCAGGAGGGTGGAACCACAACAACTTTGTCTCCTATGGGCTGTAAAAGTGTTTTTCCAGGCTTTAGAGTATGGAACTAAGGGACCTATTCATATGTGTTTCTAGTTCAGCACTGAAAATACTGACAAAGAGAAGCAACATTAGCTGGCAGTAAACTTCCAAACCCAGTATGTCTGAAGATTATTATACATTGGTCCCAAGACATATACTTGGCCAGGTACTGAGCTGAGTGCAAGAATAGAAGGTAAGGTTGGACTGAGGCCACCTTGAGTCATCTTTCTGTCTGGCACACCAAGCCAGATCCTGAATCTGACTTGTTTGTGCTGTTGTGGCAACCTATAGAGACTGGAACAGGATATATAATGTAGCTTGCTGATTAAATTGGTAGAATAGACCAGAATACTTACATGGAGGCTGAAGAGGTTTTAGGAAGCTGTAGGATTATTTTGTCACAGAAGACACTACCAACTCAAGAATGGCTTGCAAAACAGTGAAGAACACTTAAACAGCGATAAGGAATGGGTACTAAAGCCAATAAAATTACTGTAACGTAAAATTTGGTCAGCAGCACTGTATGTACTATTGACAGCAGGTGAGACTGAACAGAAACTGGCCTTTAAATCCAAAGGTTAGCCATGTTAGAGGAAATTTATTTTGTTTTGGTTTATTTTACTTTTAAGATGGTCCTGCTGTCCTGGCTTCAGTATGCACTCCCTATAGCTGTTTAAGCATTCTTTTCATTTGTATTGTGTTCTTTACGTGTTTCAAAACTCATCTCCTTTTTCTTGCCTAAACCCAGTATTCCTCCCTTATGAGCATCTCTTCTCTGTTCCTTTTCAGATCTCTTTGGCCTTAACGTTCTTTGACTTTACCTCTTGTCCTCCTTGGTTTTATTACTAGGCATCCCTTCTCTCTCTTTTTCTTCTGTATCTTTTCTTCTCTTTCTTCTGTCTGTCTTTCTCAAATAATAATTTTGCCTATTCCACACTTTGCCAATGTGTTTATAGTTCAGTGTTGAGTCTAGGAGGAATACCACCAGACTGCCATCACTACTAAAGTATCACTACTACATTACCTGTTCTTCTACCACTGCCGGGGTTTGACCCAGTTTATGCCAACACATATAAGAAAGTTGGAGCTGTAGTATGTAAGTTGGGGGTCGAGTTTTTTTAATCCTAAACACACAGGTAGAAAGGAAGATGTGAATCTTCCCTTTTTAAATGTAACTGAACATTCTAATGAATAATTGCGAAAGGTAGGGAATCCTACAGATTTTAATAGTGCTTAGTAGCTTCTTGTCCCTTTTTGAGTTGTTCAGTGTCTTTTTTTTCTTTTGTTCCTTTCCTCTTCCCCATAAGCCCTTCCCTTTGGTATTTAGGGAAAAGAATTTGACACTTGTAAGTCTTACCATTTAAATTTAAAAACCATTCTGACTTACACTTGAATGAACTTGCTTGGGAGGAAAAGTCCTGTAGAAGTCTCATTCTATAAATGTGTTCGTTAAGTTCCTGATGGAAAAGGAGGAACAGGGAAGAGGAACTTTCTGCAGGTGCTGAAAACTCCTGATTTTAAACTGAAATGAAATCTTTCCAAGAGATTACAGCCCATTTTATTAATGATGTTCCACTATGACCGCACACTTGCTATTATTTGTATTGTGGCATAGCCTAGTCAACTCGAGCTGACTGACTGAAGAGTAACAGAGCTAGGCACTTGACAGGTACTGTATGAGAGTCTCGCTTTGAGTAAACGGCACCAACAGCGGTGGCTGTTCTTACCGATTTAGGTGCAGCTTCTCATTCTGTTTAATGAGAAGCTGTATCTCCCTGACTCCAAACTAGTACTATCAAAGCACAGGTCAGGTTTAGGTGGGACTTTTAGAAAGCAGTTTGGATGTTCTACCTATTGTTATACTGGCAAAGTCACAAGCTGAATTTTAACTCATTTTATGGCACTGTAACTCAAGCACAGTTCATTTCTACACTTCCCTCTGGATGATTTTTCTGCTCTATTGTTAGTATTTCTGTTCTCTTGGTTCACCTGAACTGGGAAGGTGTGCTCATGTGTCCTGTATGGGTAAAAGGGCATCTGCTTCTACTGGATTTGCACCTGTGTTTTCTTTGTCGTCTTTCTGTTCTCTGTTTCTCAGACCTGTCTGCTTGCTTCGCCCATAGACACTTCACTCTCTCTGCCAGCAGCTTGAATTGTTCTTGACCTATACATCTCCCTTAAAAGGTTTTGCAGCCTTACACATTCACTGTCCTCTGCATTCAGCTTCATCTGCCTTCCAGACCTTCGGTATTTCTGGTTCCCTGGCTCCTCATGACTGTTTCTCTTCTGGCCATATATCTTTGTATCCCTGGCTCTCTGAAGGATTAAGGCTCTGGGGTGCCTTGCCTTGAATAAAGGAAGTGTGAGGACCAAGTCCAGGGCACAAAATAACCTGACAGCAAGAAAAGTGGGACTGCATGTGTACCTCTTACTAACTTACCACTTCACAGCCTGCGTATGAAGATTGAGCACACATTAATTTGAGTGAGTACTGGATGTGCTAGCAGATTTCTATGGTTTGATAATAGGAAATTTTTTGTTAGAGATTCTCTACTGGGGAGGTTCAGGTTAGAAATTAGGAGACATTTCATCTCAGAAAGACTGGTTAGGCATTGGAATGGGTTGCCCAGGGAGGTGGTGGAATCACCATCCCTCAGGGTGTTCAAGGAAAGGTTGGACGAAGTACTGAGGGACATGATTTAGTCCATAATATAGATGGTAGGGGGACGGTTGGACTCAATGATCTTGGAGGTCTTTCCCAACCTTTATGATTCTATGATTTATTTTTTTTTTGCAACTGTGGCTTTTTTTAATTTAACACTTCCCTGACAAGCTTTGCAACCTGTTGATAGAAAAGAAGTAAGTCTACCCAACTGGCTAGAAAAAAACAAGGGAAGGCTATTTAATTTCTTTCATTTGCTCCATTTAATGAAGAAACTAGTATATGAGTGTGGTAGGAGAACAGAATAGAGAAGAGGAAGAAAAACCTCTGTGGGGAGCCAGATTTTTCACAAAATGTTTGAAAATTAACTGAGAGGGGGAAAGTACCCTAGAAACTTGTCAAAAAGGAAGACCTATGATGGTGCAAACTGAGGCAAATTTCAAGTCTCCTTGAACTCAGATTTTTCTCAGCTCTGTGTGAAGTAAGGTTTAGAGCATTTTCTGTTTTTCTGATCCTGCTTTCTACTAAGTTTTCAAGTCTCCAACTTCTCTCTGAGTCTTTACAGTGTTCTTCTCTGGTGGGAACCATCCCTTGGGTTCTTCCCCCACAAACAGCTCTTTGGTTTATAAAGGAAGCATTTTTATTTTGTTTTTGTTGCTGCCGTCCAAGACTGACAAATGGGTTTAGTCCCAGGCTCTTCCTTCAATTATTAATGAAAAATAGTGTATTACCTGAGGCTAACCCAACATTGCATTCCGTTTCCAAGCCTTTGGCAACCAGCAATCTCCTTGTTGTCTAAAATGCAGAGAAGAAAATCTTTTGCCTGTTCCTTTTTCCTCCTCTGTTTCTGCTTCCCCTCCCTCCCTCTCTCCCTTCAGAAATACATTACTGTGTGAATTGCAGGGTGACTCCAATGAGATTGCTCAGAAAGCACTGTGATAAATAAAAGTGAACATCGTGCAGTCTGATTGTCACTTGTTTAGGATTTAAAGTATAGGTTTCTGAACATTACAGAGATTTAGACATGGGTTAATTAAACATTTACATACATGTGTAGGACAATATATTGTATGGTGCAATAATATGCACTTTAATCAGAATCTGTGGGTGTTGTGTGTTTGCTTGTTCCATGTTAATTGGTATCGTGCTGGCTCCTAGCTTAGGTCTTTGGCTAGATGGAACAGAATAGACATGGTGTTTTAAATATTTTAATTAGGACCAGCAGTTCCCGGCTCGCTCATTTCTCATTGGATTGTTTTTCATGCATGAATAAATTAGCTAGCATGGAAGTACTTTGCAGAAAGTAGTTGCCCTCTAGCCATAAAATGAGTCCTGTTCATTAATACTTTAATGAAATTAGCTGTGAGCAAAATATCATTCCTTTTAACTGTGTTCTAATTTCTTAATTTTAATTAGGCACATAATTGTAGTATACTGAAATTATCTTAATGTACAGCAAGAAAAGTTCTATCACCATGGGCCTGTGGCTGAAACTTGAGCATACTTGCAGCATATTTCAGCTTGCAATTTTTCTCTTCAACTTTTCCTTGCTAATCAAAATCATTTCCTCACTTCGTGTTATTGCAACATGATGTCAGGATCTGACTACTAATGCTTTGGAATACTTGGAAAATTAAAAGAACCTCTGATGCTGTGTTTTGTTGTTGGCAACATTCAGCTGACAATGCCAAATTTTGTGGTCCAACATAACCCAGGAGAATTTCTAGGAAGCACAGAATGTAGTTATTTTGACTTTTCCCCCTGAGATGTTCCAAATTTTGCTAACCTCCAGTTGCTATGTTTACTTTGTAATTTTACAAACTGAGATGTGAAGCAGTAAGGGTTCATGAAAGCAAAGAAATTTCGGTTTTGGCAGCTCTAGCATAAGTCATCTTTAGTATAACATTTAACCAGTATAAATTAGTCTAGGCTACTTTATAGATGCAGCTTGTTTGTACCTTTGGCAGATACTGCTCTGCTGGATGCATTCTCTACTGGAAAGACTTTTGTACTGGGTGAAAACATTGGTTAGTGTATCTGACAGTAAGTTTGATATCATTATTTTGTGTGAGTGTTCTTATACTGATAGAGAGCTGTGGGTATAAATACTACACCAGATAATTTTTCTTAGGAGAGGTAAACATTTTAATTTATGTAAGTGGGGATTTCAGCCCGTACTACTTTGCTCAGAACTGCAGAGAACTGGGATAAGAAGCCAGAAATTAATCTCATGAGTTTTAAAATACTGAGCAAGGGGCACATAAGTATTTAGGCTTGGAGTTTTTGCATCTAAATCCATTGAAAACTATGGTTTGTATCTGTCATATTCTTAATCAAAGAGGAGTTCAGTCAGTAGTAACTATACAGATAGGAAATCTAGATTTTTGGCTCCGGTAATTTTAAGATCAAGTAGTTGTATGTTAGCATCTTAAACCTAGTGGGTTTACATAGTGATCTCCTCCTCCTCTACAGTGCTGTGTTAACCTGTCCTGCAGGAGCCTGCAGTTGTGTCTGTAGCACACTTTCCCAGAACACCATAGTGCAGGTGAGCTCCAAGCTAGCCTCCCTTCCCCCACGGCGGGGCCGTGCAGTAGCGCTGCTAGCCATTTTACCAGAGTGACGGGGACCTTTGTCCTTGCTGAAATTGAATCTCTAATTGAAAGCCTTTTTGGTGGCATATTTCACTGCCTGCTGTAATTGGCACCTGCTCTAAATAATATTGATATTTCTTATTTAAATAATATATTATGGCTAATTGTAATACTTCATTATGCCCACAATTAAGTGAACTGAGGTTAGTTTACAATTAATACTAATACTAGTTGATGTGCAATTTGAATGTAATTTGCTGCTGTTAGCAGATTGCCAGTGGAAAGAAGAAAGCTAAGGGATTTCTTGTTTCCAGTGGCAATCTTGTTTTTCTAGACAAACAGTTTTAAATAAAATGTGAGTTATATTCAGATAACCAACAAAGTAATTAAACTAAACATTCTGGTTATATTTCTGATCAATCACTATCATTCTTCTGTTGGTAAACACACACTCAAACCCTCCCTTTGGAGACCTAATTCCAATTATCATCTATTAAAGATTAGTAAAAGTAATGCAGCACATCTTTAATTGTTTCATGTTATGGGAGACACAAGATAAGTCCAGAAAACTCAGGCTTCACATGCAGCAATTTTCAGTATGAGGCATTTGTTTGAGAATGCCTATAGACGATTACAGATTGCTCTGGTAGTGATAACAGAGGCTCTAGAAAGAAAAAAGGGTGTGAGCTGGAGTTTCAGATACTGTGGAGCTTCAGCTACCCATAACAAATGCTATAGACTGATTATTCTGAAGAAAGGAATTCCTAAGGTATTCCTTACAATAAAATCTGTTTGGGTATTAAGTATTCAGTGGCTTACAAGTTATCTGTATCTCAAAATTCATTTGCTGTAGAGGCAAATGACTTAGGCAGATGGACAATGATTGGTTTGGTCTGCTTCACCAGTCAAAATTCTTCAGGTCCTTCCAGCATCTTTAAAATGTGCGTGAGCAGCAAATTCAAAATGCATCATCACTGTGCTCAGTTTGCTGACATGAAACAATCCTATTAGAAAAATGACCTATTTGTACTTCTTATAGACTCCCCTGTTAAAAGACTTAGAGAAGTTAAATTTAAAATTGCTCCAGTGTTTCATTTATATGATCGGATTGACACCTTTGAAGCAGAGCTAATGTTAACTTCTGAATCTAAAACCAAAGCAATGAAAGGGGTAATCCCTAAGGGAATTTGAGTCATGAGAAGCATAAAAGGGTGGAGCAAAAGCCTGTAATAACATCCAAGGGGTCATACAATTGTAATCGGGGTTCTTACTTCTGTGACAATACAGTTACTTACTCTGTGTTTTGGACTAAGGTAGGAGACACTATCATGGTGCTCAGCTACCAAAATGGGAATTTAGACAGTGGTACTTAGATTACTTACACTGGAATTGATTGAAGAGAGAAATACATAAATGAGGCAGGGAGTTCACTCTCTGAATTTCTGATACACTACCTGCATTACAAATGCTTTTCTGGTACAATTCAAATGTGTGTATCTGAACAAACATAGAGTGAGGTGCATTTCCCGTGCCCATGGCCCGAACCAAACATCATAGGACATGAGGAAGGAAGAATGATGTGTTGAGTGTCACTTGAAAGTAGGACATAGGGTGGAACTGCCCCAACAGCACATGCCCATGTCTCAGTGCTTTGTGACCTTAGGCTTTTCTTTCATAGCTGTGGTGTTCAGTCCCCTGTTTTCAAAATAGCAACTTGATGGATAATTGTGTTTTGGTTTTGTCTGTTAGTTTACAGAGGATCTATGTTTGGTTTACACATAGTCTCTTAAAACTTTTAGTTACATTTGTTTTAAATTTTACTTGCTGATATCTCTTAAAACTTGGAATCCGGACCTACAACAGGGCAGAAATACAAACTCTTGCTTTCTTTGAAAGTTTACACTGTAGTGTTGCTGGTACTAGTGGTCTTAGTGGTCTTGCCACATCATTCTAGTCTAGTGTTTTGCTTGATTTACGTTTTTGTTTGTTGGTATGGGCTTTTTTTAAAGAATGCTGTGACTACTGAAATTGCCACTACTCATTTAATATTTATTTTTAGAAAAATGTCATTAGATACCTGGAATGAGGAGAAATGCAGGGAACTGTGAAAGCCCAGCTTAAAACAGGACCAATTTAAAAACAAAAACAAAAACAAAAAAAACCCAGCCTTCCCCACCATTTTAAACTTAGTCCTAATTTCTGGATCAGTCAGAAGCTACCTGAGATCTATGGGTTTCTTTTTCAAGAGGATCAAAATCTAATTTGGGAGAAACTAGATTTCTTTTAACAGGTCAGAAAACAAACCAGAAAATTCAAGACATCTTGGTAGAAGACATGGTTGGAGTGATTTGGAAAGAGGGGTAGACAAAACATTTTAATAATAAAAAATTCCAACTGAAATAGTTTTCCTTTTCTAATGAGACTTCTTAGACAAAGAATTAAGATATTCTGTGCCAAAAAAACTCCATCCTGTTCTTGTTTCTGTGTATATTTCTAAATAGCTGTGTTTTACAGGATTTAATTATCAACTATATCATTAGCATTAAAAATCCTTTATGTTCCCCATTGTTATTCCAAGAATGCCATTTTTAAGGTACCAATCGCTCTCTTCAGATTGCATCTGCCTTCAATCAGTGGTGCATCTGATTTCATTATAATTATGTTATCATTTAGATGAATCAGTATTTTTCAGTTTCAGTTGATTAGAAAATTACAAGTTGAACACAGTATTCATAATAAAAGTACAAACTAGACAGTTAGTAAAAGGATTCTGAAGAACAGTGGGTGTTTAACAGCCTGTCTCTAATTTTAAAGTCTCAAAATCGCTGCTTACTGTTGCCACAACTTAGAAAAATCCTTGATAATAATACAGCATCAATGTGACAGGAACTTACAGCAGCCTTTTGGAGGGTGGATGCTGTTCATTGAGACAGCTAATGGAAAATTTCCTTTTACAGTCGATTTTCCAGTGTGCAGAAGTACTACATCCACCAGTGATCCAGCTGCTTTGAAATTCTCTATCTCTTCTCACCAAAAAACATTAAGCTTTCTCTAATGATTTATGGTGTGGCTAGCAGTTTTGAATGATTGCTTTTTGCCATCAGCTTTGTACACTCTGAGGTGATGTCTTCTTCAGAAAACACTGAAATGGAATTGTTTAATAGTTACTGAAAAGTGTGTTATGGAGTATAGGCATGGTGGAGCATGGGGTAGAGGATCAAAGGCTTTAGTTTTACCTCCTACTTGCCATTCCTTCTTTAATATTGGCATTTGTCCTTCCTCTAGAAAAGGAAATAGCAAATTAATGTTTATCATAATGTATTGGATGAACTTGTTGGAATGTCTCTGCTGTAAGGACTTTCTATAAATATGGGGGCAAGGTGTCTGTGCTGCAGATCAGAAGTATTTAATGTATACAATGAGAATCCAAAATGGATCAAACTGCTGACTGTGCTACTCCATTTGCTTCTTTATCTTCTGTGGTCTCAGTTGCCTCCAGTTCCAGGAAAGCTCATGTGAAATTTCTTTTTCTCCCTGTTTGTGCATCCTCTTTTAAAATGCTTTCTGCAGTAAGAGCTGCTGTGTTTTCTGAAAGAAGAGAGCATCTCCTGCAAGCTCTGAGTTCTTTACAGCATTCTCCCTTATTTCCATCCAAGCTTATAAACAACCCTGTGCTATTATGTATCTGTTATGGAATCTATTTCTATTGCCAAAGGGCTGACAATGACACTTTACATCAAATGCTTGGAAAACTAGCCTAGCTCATAGGTAACTTTCTAGTAACTTAACTCAGTTGAAGCAGATAATGCAAGGATCCAGTGCTGAGAAATTAAACAAAACCAAGGAGAATATTTTTCCATTTCCTATTTTTGCCAAAATGCAAAAGACGTCACTGGACATCAGGGAGAGATATTTGACAACTTTGCATCCTGGTATCTAGTCTTCCTTTTAAATACATTGAATTTAAGGAGGTGTCGCTTTTTTAAACAAAAAGCATTTGCTCCTTTAGTAGCTTTTCTACAGGTTAAAATTCTATTGCAGAGTATGAGTTTAAAAAAATAATCCAGACAATTCAGGGTTGTGGAAACAAAATTGATGGAGCTTCCATTGGCCTTGAATGTCCAGCCTTAGAAAATGTAATATAGCAATGTCTGTGTTACCACACTCTGAAGCTTACGTATGTTTCTCCTGGAGTCACGAACATACATAGCTGTTCTGTGGAGCCCGTAAAGATAATTTAAGAAATGAAAATCACTTCAGCATTTTCCTAGTAAATATTGTCAGGCTTCAGAAGAGAGATAGTGGCATGAGTGTGCTACCACAATGCCACTGTATTAAAGTACTCATTAAATTTATGCAGATGGTAGTTTCTTCCTGAGGAAGATGTATTGATGTTTACCATTATGAATATGAAATTGTTAATTGTGGATTTTGAAACTTCAGGAGGCATTTTGAGCATGTAATTTATCTTATGACAAAATTTATCCTAATAGAGTTGTGTTGAGCTCTCAGAATGACAAAATCAGCAGGGCAGTCAGGCAGACTGTCCCTGGGGAAAAAGAACTGTTTTGACATCTGTCTGAATAGAGTACTTGTGATGGGTTTTTTTCTGGGCTGATACTAAAGATGCTTTGTTTGGGGGTGTTCAGGGCATGATGCTGCACGCTGGTGGCTGTAAGGGGGTCTTGATTTGTGAAGAACATAAGCTTTATGTTTCTTTCTGTTGTTCTTCTTGTTATTTAGAAGTGTAGAGATTCCTGATGCCTGAAATACGCCCTCAAATTAGGCTGCTTCAGGTTTCTATCCTGCAGCTCAGCTTTCCTGGGTAAAGTGAGTATATGCTGCGATGCGAGTGCTGTGCTCCTGTCCTCCCATCCCCGTCAGCAGAAGGAATGGCAGGCTGAGCCTCCTGAGGAAGCACGACCAGCCACCTCTCCTGTAGGGAGGCTGCCTGTTGTGTGTCTGCTATGAAAGGGTGTTTGTGTGGCTAGTGAAAAACTGGTCTCTCGGTGGTGTTTGATTTCAGTTTTGTTTGATCAGTCTCTTGCTGAGGTCAGACTCCTGTCATCCTGATGTACTTCCCCCGAGTGACTGTTCTTGCCATGATACAATTGCGAGGTGCATACAGCAAGACTTGCTTGCTCGTGACATAGCATGAATAAAAATGGGCATGAGGTTATGTAGAAGGGAAGACTAGGCTGATGGGAGAAAAAGTGGAAGGTTGTATTTTGACAGAGGAAGAGGTGTAGTTAGGGAGAGACCTTGTCTGGAGAAAGACAAATTTTTTTAAGGGGGAAGAATCAGAGGTGAGAGTTGAGATGCAGAGCTTCACAAAGGGATGGATGCCCTGCTTTTCCAGCCTCCTATGGATGTTCAGAAGGGGACATAAATGAACAGTTTTGAACACTTGAATGGAATTGAGTGTCTCGTATAAAATCAGTGGATGGCTAACTTCATTGCTTCTAAACTTCAACCGAAGAGAAAAGCAAAAATTAAAAACTTAAAGCCGTATTGACTCAGTTGTTAGCAGATTTTAATCTACTTTTCCACTTCTACTTTAATGGTTACTTCTCTAAGATTGTGTGCAAAAGTGTGAGATCATGAGATTTAGATTGTTAACTTTAAAAATTTTATATACATTTTAAAATTTCAGAAGCAACTTTTAAGAATCGGAGGTGTTTTCTACTTTTTTTTTAATCTTATCTTACAATATTGGAAGAGAAAAATGTAGCTTCTTGAGCACCCATTGAAAGACCTAACTGTCATTATGACGAAAAACACCAGGTGGTGCTGTTTCACACAGACTTCTGAATTGGTTTTCTGCCGTGCGAGCTGATGTTCAGTTATGGGAAGATAGACTTCAGTAGTCATTTTGGCTATGAAGGCTCTGAAACTGAGCTTCAAAGGTTTGCATGCAGCCTTATTCTTTGACTTGACCAAATGTTTGAAGCAAGGCTGCTCTGTGTGAACAGGCACTGATAATGAACAAGTTCACAGAAACAATGCTGCCTGTATAACCACCAGGATTGTCTGGATAAAACTATAAAGAAAAGGTGAAGTTGAAACACCTGTACTAGCAAGTCAAAATGCTATCCCACACCCAAATAGACATCTTGAAATGTTCCTCTATTTTAATCCAGAGCTGGGTGACTTACTAAGTGAAGCATTTTTTTTGGACTGAATTGGTTGAGTGTTTCAATCTTTAGTATTTTTTTTAAAGTCCCTAAGAGATCCCTGTATTTCTTATACTCAATGAAGTAAGACCAGACATTTACTGAGGGCTTTTTTGCTTTATGAGACTCCTTTTTTACATTATTAATCTGTTCGTTGAAAGAGGAATTTAAGCCAGAATAAATAACACACGTGTTTAATAGTGTAGATGACTATTGGAATAAATTCTATAACTCAGTCTTTTCCAAAGGGTGTATAAAAATACAGCATTTGGTACAGTATATAGCTTATGAAGTTTAATAATATCCATGACCATTGAGCTGTCCTAGCTTCTTCACACAATTGACTGAGAAGAATATGCAGTGCATGCTTATTTCTCCACCTTTCTCATTAAAATTGCTGACAAAAGCCTAGAGATTTGCTACTTCACTGTCAAATCCTGTTCCCTTTTTCAGATGCTGGTTGTTAGCACATGAAGACCCATGTTGTGCTCAGCTGTTCTGAGTAGGTGCAAAAGAGAAGGGTGACAGCGAGGTTCATAGGCTCTCTGCCTTAGAAAGCTAGTCAGAGACCAGATTCACGCTGGCTCTGAGAGCACTTTAAAGTTAACATCTCTTTCACAGGGATAGCGTTTTGTGGCAGATCATTCTCTTAATAAGAATCAATTACCTGTTTTTTTTTTTTCTTTGAGAATCCAGTTGCATGGAACAAGTCTCAGGGGAAGTGTAAGATTATGTTTTTAAACCATTAATTTCTTCTGATTATCATACTGCTTTCCTCATGCTAATTGCTAAACCCTGTGGGATCTCACTAACATGAGATACAGCCAGGAACAGACAACAAAATCAGAAGACAGCAGAGGTGGTGATTTTAAACCCCACTCCTAGGCTCGTGGTATAGCACTTAGAAATGGAATGGACCAGTCCATCTCTCTTCCAGCTCAGTATTGTCCCCACAGCACATTGTGAATGTTATTTGTCTCCCATGTTTTATGTCTTTCAGATGATGTAGGGAGTTTCCACATGCTTCCCTAAAGAGATTGTTCCAAAGACTTGTGCAATTTATTGTGAGAGGCTTTGCTGGTGTTCTACTCTAATTTCCTCATTACTGAGATATAATTATCAGTAATAAAATTATACATACCAGAAGGGATTTCTATTCTCTCTGTGGTATTTCCACCTTCTTTTAGAATCACAACCATGTTTCTTTGCAACTCTTTTAGCTAATACATGCATTTGTAGTGTTTTCTCTAAATGGCTCAGTATTCTTTAATCAGCCTTTCTTTCCTTTTATGAAAAGAATTAACCATGGTAACATGTGCCTTGTTTTGAATGAAAAACTTGCAGCTGGCCAAAACCTTGCCATGGAAAAGGTTTTTTAAAGGTAGGGGGGGAAAATGTTTTCTGAAAATGCTTGCATCCCTCTAAATCATCAAATTTTGATCATTGTTAGGAATGGGAAATCCCCTAATTACTGAAAGGTCAATAGTAAGAATATGTACATACTGCTTCCTTGGAAACATTTACATCTAAGTTCTCACTGTTAGTTGTTATAGATACTTTATTATGCAAGTAAAAATACATAATCAGAGATTATAATTTACTTGCTGCTTTTAGGCTAGTCATGGTTTGCTATTCCACTTGGTGCTCTGAATCTTTGAGGGTATGGATAGCTTTAGGTCCCTAACTTGGATGCTGCAAATCTCTCTTTTGGTCCCCACTCTCCTGCCCCTTCCACAATAGTGTATGTGCTTGTTTTTATTACAAGCTTTTACAGCTCTTTTTACTTTACTAATGAGAAACTTGCTCCTTTCTTTTGTGGAGGTCATCATGTGATTATCCACCAAAAAGCAATTGACAAAACAAAAGTTTCCCTGTGACTTAGAGTGCTCTGAGTGGAGGATATTAGTGTAAAGAACTGCAGGCTTGATGTAATGAAAGGGAGAGTATTCCTGCAGGATTTGTTTGTCAGGGAACGAAACTCTCTGTCTGTTGCCAAGAAACTGTCACACTTGCCTTAATTATGATTAACAACATACACGTGTACCTGAGGTTTTTTTCCTCATTGACTTTTGTAGAATGTCCATGTCATTGCTAAATATTATTTCACTGACACCTGCTATTGTAGCTTTTATTGTAAGGGCCGGTCTCTGGTGCATCATCCATCTATGCAGAAAGATCCTTTGCAGTGCCTGCATCTATCGCCAGTTTCAAGTGTCTTCCTCAGCAGATTTCTGTGTTAGGTAGCACCAAACTGTGTTTATGGATATAGCTCTGGGCAATTGTGTAGTCTAATGCTCCTCTAGAAGTGAAATTGCTTTGAACAGTGAAGAACAATGCTGTTCATGTTCGAGATATTTACCAGTGTATTTAGCTACTCGATCTAACGCTGACCTGAGTAGTTCATAGTCTGCATTGATGCAGTGTTCTGACTTGCACTTAATCCACTAAGTTTGCATTGTAGAGTTTGTTATTCTTTTCTCTGTCTCATTTGTTGTGAGAAGAATATCAATTATATATAACAATTATTTTTAAAGGAAAAATATAGTCTGGTTATTTGCTTACAAGGATGCTTCCAAATGCTTATGTACCAGGACTGTGAACGTGTAGATTATTATAGTAGCAAAAATGACTGTTGATAGAAGTGTTATAGGTTCTTATTTTAAAATTGTTTTATATTTAAACGTTACTGTACTGTTTAAGAGAAGCCAATAGGAATCATAGAGAAATCAATAGAAACCAGTGACAGTATATTCTAGGAAAAACGGTGTATTGAGAAATAAGCCAGGATAACTTAAACCCATACTCTATATATATACACACACACACGTGTACATATATATACACATAAGTGTATATATAAATTAATGCTGTCCATACATTTCTAAACTTGTCTCATTTCCACCTTCTCCTTCTGCTCATGTCATTGTGTTGCACAGGTAGAGTTACTGGTCATAGTCCTCCAAAGTTAACATTGGAGAACCCTGTCTTTTTCTTGTTAATTAGATATTTAAGTTCTAATTGGCAATAACTAAGACAATCAGTTAGTGAATGAATACAGCATTCATTCACCATGAATTGGAAAGTCAGTCGATCTAATCAACAACTTGTATACCAGAAGCATTCATGTATTCACATCTGAGTGGCTCTGATACCAAAAGACAACTCTCTTAGGTATTCAAAGATACTCTGAAGATGCAGAAAATAGCATGGCTACCATTTGGGCATCTTGCTGGTTTACAGTGAGAAATATGTATATGGGCACACTTTGATTTATAGTGTATATCAAACATTCTCTATGGAAATGAATCTCAGTGCATGAGGAAAATTAGAAATGTTTCACTGAGAGTGTAGAGCCAGGTTCTGGGAAACCTGTTAGCTAATACCTCTGTTGGCAGAGGAGTGAATGGGGATGGGGATTTTCGTTTAGACTTAGGAAGATACTACATAACCAAATGCCAGGTATTTGGGGAAAAGGGAGAAATTGCAAATAACTTTGGAAGTACTGGTAATCTGTTCTTTCTTCAGTAGTCTTTACTGCATTTCTGTGTTTTACTCTAAGCTATTTGGAAGCTGATGTTGCACACTGTTTATCTGTTGCTTGAATTACCTGGGAGCTAGGAGGGCCTCTATATAGAATATTCTGCAGTGTTACAGACCACTGCATATACATTCCAGATCGATAGCGAAGTCAAACACAATGCCATGGCATCTTGGCTGTGAGGTACAACTGTAGAAAGACGTGTTGCATGTGTTCCTGCTACTTGGTGCTTGTATTGCTGAACAGCTGAGATGATTTGACCTGGTCATCACTGTCTCTGTTGGTGTGCTGTAGGCTTTTCACAGCTGAGTATTTATTCAAAGGTATTTTGCCCACTGAAGATATAATCTAACTTGTAGTTGCAAGTGGTAGGAACCAGTGTTGGGTACGCATCCATAAAAATGCCGAGTCTGCTCAGTGCACCTGAAGCTGTGATTGCAGCAAGGCAGGCACAGCTAATTGAGCTTCACTACACAAGCTACAGGTAAGCCCTGACCTGCAGCCACAGTAAGGACCCCAGGCCTCTTGGGGCTGATACCGGCTGCACCAGAATGTGGACCAGCTCAACTCAGCGTCTCTTTCCTGAGTCACTGACCCACCCTCCTCCTCATTAGCACCTGAGAAGGAAAGGAAATCGGTATCTGCTGGGCTTAAAGTTTAGCAAGCACACTTGTCAAGTGTATTTGGATTCCTTTATTGTAATCAGGAACATATGCTATTTCCATATACAAAACAGGATCCTTGGCACTGAGGTAAATGTTAATTTCTTTCTGCAGCATTGCTGTTAAATGAAGGCTTTGCCACAGGTTCCGGGTGAAAAATAACTTCCCAAGTCACAAATTCCTGACATGGTTGATCATGAAAAACAATTTGGTTTTGTGGTTCCTCCTGAGCCTCATAGAAGTTTTCTAGATACTCTGAAGAGCTGGGTTTGAGGTGAATTAGTAGGCTAGAGAGAAGCTGCTTGCAGAGTTATCGCCCTGCCTGAGAGCAGGTGATAACTGTAACTCAACTTAGAGAGCTGAGAATTGGTGGCAGTGAACTAAAGCAAGCTCTGCTTTGTGGGAGTGGGCTCATACAGAGTTGTATCTTGCCTTTGCCAATGGGTTATATCTGCACCTTTTAGCACTGAGGCTTCCTCAAAAAGCTGTGGGTGAGTAGCTGAACAGATCCTAACCTCCCCAGACAGATTTGTAGAAAACTGAAAGCCCTCTGAACACTTCTGTTGGCAGGCTTTGCAAGCTGAATGAAAATGATGAGCAATGGCTAGAACTTTGGAATATAGTAATGTCCTTTTTTTTAAAGTAAGTTCACATGAGTTCAGTGTCAAAAGCAGCCCTGTGGAGCAAGATTATGTTAATTTAAAAGGTACCTATACAGTTTGTCAAGTAATGCTAGTTTGGATAGTATCTGTAGAAACCATACTAGATTGTATATAAGCACGTAAGGGGAAAGAAAAGTGACTGCATATTGCTGCTGAGATTTGCTGCAGCCCGAAACAGCTGTATTGACATGCTCAGAAGGCAGGGAGGCAATCTTAGTATACTTAAGATGCTTTTTTTTTCAATTGAAGATTATCAATATAAATCTAACACTGAAAATATGTTATCAAAACCTTTACTTCTCAATAGAAAGCACAGGTTTTTAGGAAGGAGCAAAGACTGAATTTTATTATTTAAATAAAAAAAAAGCAGTGACACTTCTGTTTAGCTAGCAATGTAATTCCATAGCCTACCTGCTGTTGGGTTAGGGATGTGAAAATTGGAGATACCGTCATGACTGTAGTGTGATTGAAACATGTATGTTGTTCTACTTTGCTGCCTGAGTGCTACAAGTGAGTTTTTCTTCAACCCTACTGGATTTGTGCTAAGAACAAACTAGAAAAAAACCTCATCAGTTCCAAGGGGAACAAAACTCCGTCAACTTTAGCTAAACTTACATAGTACCTATGGCTTTTGTGTAGCATGTTTTCCTACAGGCTTCTATCTGCTCATTTAACTGTGTCATTCAAAGCTTTTTTTCTTCATTGCTGTGATTACAGTGTTGTTACTTATTTCTACTGGAACACCCCCAAAGTGCTAAAAGCTACCTATGGAGGTACAGCTACACCTCTCAAAGAATCTGCAGTCAGCTAGCAAAAACTTAAAAGAAAGCAAAATAATACTGGAGATAAAAGAATGCAGCTGTTAGAGAACTATTTGCTCTAAGTAACAATTTATTTGGTGAGCCCCTTTCCCCTCTGAGGGTTCACCTCATTAGCCTAAGATTTCTTTTTTGAGATGTATTTTTCAACTCTGAATTATTAACAATTGGTTGTTCAAGTTGGGACAAATTCTGAGTAACTGACAGTCCTTTACTCCATGTAGTAAGTGTGATTTGCACCCATTTAACATATATCCTTGGAAGTATTAAATTTCATGTAATAATCACTGAAGTAGATGACTAAGCTCCAAGCCATTCAATTGCAAATAATTTCAGCCATGCTTCTGAAATAGTGCCTTGAGTAACCTTAGGTGGTTTTTCAGTAAGAAAGTAACTAGCAGCTACCATTTTTATTCAAGTTAGCTTTCTTGAATGAACGCTGTTTGTGGCCATATCATTGGCATTAGTCCCCATGTCCCTGACCCAAAGCCTTTTCTAAAGCTAATCTTCAGAGAAACCCATGCTACATTTAACTTTGGTATCTCTCCTGTGGGTCTCAAATCTAACCAGACACGGCCGATCTGAATATTTCCTGCATGTTAAACAGACCATTGTAAGCCTTTTCCTCCAGGCTAGATTGTTATAAATGCTGTTTATGATCCTGCTATGACAACTGTGAAGGACATGGCAAAGAATTTATCACAGGATTATTCATCCGCCATCAGAATACCTAATAAGATTCTAAATGACCCAAGATGATAATAAGATCTAGCTTGTAGCAATAAGGTATTAATAAACTGCTTTTTTCAATAAGGAATTGTCCTGGCATCATTACCCTGACATATTTGTTTTCCTTATATTTTGCTGGCAACGTAGCTCTGATGCTTTATACAGCAAATTTATAAAAACCCATGATGTATGAAAAATACACCACATGTGAAGTGGAACCCATAGGTTAAAGTCAAGAGCATTCTGTTTGCCTATGCCGTAAGATGACTAGACTTTTAAGTCATAGATTCTAATTTTGCCATGCTTTTTGTATTTTAAAATTATATATAGAATAATATATACCCTAGTGTTGAAAACAAGGCCATAATTCAAATGAAGGGATTTTGTCAAAATCATAAGTACAGAAAGTGCAGCTCAAGTGATTCATGACTGGCACTGGAATCCTGAAGTCATCTTGTGCTGGAATCACACCTGCAGTCCTTATTTGTAATGTCTCAAAGTTTAAAATCAGTAACTTCTCAGGAAAAAAAACCCTTACATAATAGCATAAAAAGCTGCTCATCTCTGTTGCTGTGAAAATTGCGGATTAAAAAAATACAGAAGTGTGCAACTGGTCAGATTAGACAAATAGCCCAGGATCATCCTGAAAATCTGATGTCAGCTCAACCTGTTGCTGTGCACAGCTGCCCCTGGAAGAGCTATGCTCGGGAGCTTGCAGCTTTGGTAGGCCCCACTAGCCCCACAGGAAAGGCTCTTAATGAGAAGAAAGACCATCTCAGCATGGAGTTTCTGAGGAGCTGAGAGATTGCAGATATAGGAAAGAACAGACATGCAAAGCTACTATTTATCCATTAAATCTATGGATCTGATGATAAATAGCTAAATTACCCCTTGAAAATACAGAGCTGTTACAGCTTGTTTAAATATAAGTTTACATTGGATGATCTCTGACAAGCTGAGGTGTCATATTTGTCCTCCCCCATTCATAGTAAGGAAAAGTGTGAAAGGTGAATTGGCTTACTCAGAGCTATGACCTGAGATGGTGACACAAATTCTAATCCCAGGTTTCAATTGGTAGTTCTGACCATCCAGCTACACTGTGACCAAGGTAGTTTTCTTTGAAAAGCTGAAGATGGGTGTATATGTCCTTATCATTTAAACTTTAGATGCAGGTTTATTCAAGCTGGAGAGAAATGCAAAGCGTGAATTTGAAGGCATAAGAGAGATTTGGATTATTTCAGCTCTTTGCTTTTACTTCTGTTCCTAGTTGGAGACTCAGCTGGTTGCGTTTACATTCAAATGACTTGATCACTTTGAAAGGGTGGCTCATGATAAAGTGCACAGGCATGATACACAAAAGACTCAGGTCCTCTTTTCCTTTACAAACTTCCTTTGCAAACATGGGAAGATTGCTCTGCCTTGCTTCTTTGTCTGCAAGAAAGAAAATACTTCTACTACTACTTCATGGAAGGGTTCCGGACACAACTACTAAATGCTGTGGTAGAGAAAGTGTGTTACTAGAACGGAAGCTGCGTGAAAGCCTAACACTGACAAGGTCTAATCTCTGACCCAGTAGCTGATGCTGCATGTTTGACTTTTCTTTCTGGTACAGGAAAAATAATCGCTCACACACCTATTTCCCATATGGAAAATTCAGATGAGAGGTGTTCCTGAAAGTGCTGCAGGTACAAAGTGAATGTGTGCTGAAGTGTGCAAGTATGAAATGAAAGGACAGATCTGAACAGATAATTCTGAATGAAAAAGGATTGGGAACACATATTTGATCATGTTTCTTTGTCTTTTTCTCACCTCTGGCCTCTAATATTTCTTTAAGCAGTTACTGACTGAAAATTTCTGCTTTTTAACAACCCTCTTCATAGAGAATAAGCAGGTCAGTAAAACAGCTTGGGAAATAAGGAAAAAAGTGTCATGGGTTGATAGAGCTCATCTTCATCCTGTCTGATGGAATAGAATTTGGGTCAATCTGGAATATTGTTGATAAAATAAATGCACTAGGAAGATTAGTCACATCCATTTCTGGTGTTACTTTGCTGCCATCATTCCTCAACCGACTTTCTAGTAGGTTTAAACCCACACATCTTTAGAATTTTTCCATGATACATATAAACTTTGTTAACATTGTAATATGCAAAGATTGGCAAAATTCTAAGGAGAGGGACTTGTGGGAGTTCTGTCAAGCCCTGGAAACAGGAAATGCAAAATTCCCTTTACTCTGACATCTCTTGTACGTACCACAACACAACCTCCGCCTCCTGCCAGCCTGTTCAGACCTTTTGCAGCCATCACTGTATTTGTATAAAATGTAAGGAACACAATGGGAGAGAGACAATTGCTTGAAGAACAGGAGCATCTGTATTAAGGATGGATGAGGGGGAGGGGGTTAAAACCAAATATTGTTGCCTGTCAAGCTGAGAAGAGTGCTGCTTGTCCTGGGGACTGGCTACAGGAAATTCCTCGAGAAGGTAATACCTTTTCATTTTTCCTGGTATGGATGGCTTCCTGCAAAAACTGAGTTCTTAACAATAGTACAGTCTGGTCAAAATACCTTCCTGGGCTTGGTGCCTGCTAATTGGATTGCGCTTAAGATGCGTTTGGAAAGGGGTATTTTGTGAAATCAGATTATGGGAGTGTGGGGTGATCTTCAGTTTGCTTGGAAGTAGAAGTAGTTTCCCCTTCTATCTAAAAAATAGTATGAAAGGTCCAGAGAGAGAGAGAAAAGCAAACACTGCTTAAGAAAGTGACTAGCTGTGAAGGGCTGGCTGAGACCAGCACCTCACAATGGGCCCATTGTAAGAAACAGCATCCTATAAAGCTGCACAAGGAAATAAGAATCACAGCTTCACTTAACTCCTTTCGGGAGATGTGAATATATGTGGAAGAAGGCCATTCATATCTCACAGCACAGATGAGCACTGCTGTTCCGCAGTGTGTTGTAGAGGGAGCTAAAGCATCTTTCCCAGTGCTTCCTTGGAGCTTAGGGGTTCCTTTGCCCAGACCAGCTCAGAGCCGTTCTCTTCAGGCAGATCCAGGAGCCAGTAGGCTGTGGAGGTGATGAGTTGAGAGGGAACAAACCAGTTAGAAATATTTGACATGGAGAGAGAGATCTGTAAATGTGAGAGAGGCAGGTGTTAAGCTTTAACCCCAATCAGTAACAAAGCACCCTACAGCTGATTGCTCACTTGCCCTTGGTGGGGTGAGGGAGAGAATTGGAAGGGTAAAAGTGAGAAAAGTCACAGGTTGAGATTAAGACAGTTTAAGAGGTAAAGCAAAAGCTGGGCATGCAAGCAGAGCAAACCACTCACATCTTTCCTCCACAGGGAGGTGTTCAGCCATTTCCAGGAAAGCACAGCTTCATCATGTATAATGGTTACTTGGAAAGACAAATGCCATTAACTCCAAATGTCCCATCCTTCCTCCTTCTTCCCTCAGCGTTATATGCTGTACATGATGATGTACGGTATGGGATATCCCTTTGGTCAACCCCAGCCTACTTGCCGGTAGGGTGAGAAGCAGCAAAGCCCTTGACTCATACAGAGTGATGCTCAGCAGTAATGAAAAGACACCTGTGTTGCCAACACTGTTTCCAGCACAGATCCAAAGCACAGCCCCATACAAGCTATTTTGAAAAAAACCCCACTCTCCATCCCAGGCAAAAGCAGCACAGCAGGTCAAAAAGTAGATTCACCTGCACTGCCTTGTGTATTTATCTGTCATTGATACTCTGAAGATACAGTGGGATATGAGGTAAACCACAGTATTTTAAACTGGAATACAAATGTGCCTTGTATTACAGACTGCTGAGACTAGTTCTCTGCAACTGTAAGGGGTCTTCAAATGTCATTCTTAATCTTCTCTAATAGCATGTGTCTTGCTGTCAGCAATGACATCACAATAGAGGAGGAAGGTTAAGAAAGGACAGAAGTCATGTTGATTTATTTTTTCCCATTTGAGGTCTAAAAATAAATTAAGGAGTAATATTTATCTCTCTAGTATTTCAAATCCACTGTATTGCCTCATTCTGAGTATGACTGCTTTCGCTGTAGTGTCATATTTAGCTCTAGTAAGTCACAAGCTTACTGAGGGCAGATAGTGGGTACAAATCTGACAGAACGCTAATGAGCTCTCCTGTGATTATCAGTAAGGACTATGACTCATTAAATCTCATTTCCTGAGAAAGTCCACATAGGGAGAAGAAATTATCTGGAATAAAGGCCTGAAAAACTAATTTGATCAGATTTATAGGTGTTCTTGTAGTTGCTACATAATAATCAGTGGAAACAGAGAAACCTTTTAATGAGATCTTTTGAAATAGTTAATGTTTCAGGGAGGGGGTCTGCTTGACTTCCATTTAAGATACAGACAAAATAGCTGCCCTTCTTCCAAGCTAAACAGTCTGATGCAGGTTGTGGGGTTTTTCACTTTCCATTTTAGAGGTGTGATTATGGCTGATACAATCAATAAATGCTTCTGTGCAATATGACTTTCCGCACTAACAAATAAGTGGATGGTGACAAAGAGTTAACATGATCTCCCAGTGCAATAAATGGAGACCCATCACTGCCTGACAGATACCTGAGGACAGTTGTTCACATTTGTAACTCATAGAGTGTCATCTGAAGACTTGAACAACTGAACTGTCTTGCCTCCGTAACTAGGCTCTTCTTGCTGTTAGGGAGGACTTCACACTGGCTGCTACAAGCTCCAGTTTTGAACTGTTTAAATTAGGGATTTAATTGGATTGGGCCAAGCTGGCCACTTAGAAACTGAGAGTTTTTTCTGTTATGTTTTATAATTCCAGCTTTTTCCAGCACCTTCTTTGACTCAATTTGTGAGGAGTTTTCTCTTTTTTTCCTTCATAAAAAGGCAGTAATATTGCCAGTGAAGGTAATAAGGACATATGTTGGCACTGCAGGATGATATGAGTAATGTATTGATTTTTTAATTATTTTTCCCTGGTCTCACTGCACACAAACTGTGTGGGTCATGTGGAACTGTTTGCATGCAGCTTGACCGTTGTTCTTGGTTCTTTGCTAGCAACTGAGGGTTTGTTTGGGTTGGGCTTTTTTCCTTTTTTTTTTTTCCCCCTTTTTTTGTGGGCTTTGTGCAGATATCTGGGGGGATGTGGGGTGGGGGTTTTGGGTCAGCTGGGGGGGTTGATTCTTTGTTGGTGGTTTTTTGGGTTTTTTTTAATTAAGAATCCCTAAATCTGCTAGAGCAGTAAGAAAGCATTAATTTGGAGAAAACTTTTGTGGGATGGGATCTTTGAAAGATGTGGAACTTCATTAAACATAAAAGCATATTAAATACTTATGTATTCACCAAGACCCTCCAGATACGCTTTCAGTCAGGATAGGAATATTTCAAAGGATCAGCTTTTGAATGAAGATTACGTGGCATCAAGGAAAGGAAGGACTGCAAAGCTGAACAGCACTCAGACTCAAGATAATTTGGGAAAGCAGCTCGCTAGAAATATAAACTGTGCTAGGCCACATTGTGTGCTCCACATGAAGAGGACTAAATTCTAAAAATTGCAATAGCATATATTAGCTTTCTGATGTGTGCGATGGTATGCTTGATCCTCTTGGCATTAAACTATCTGGGAACAGGGAGATGAAAGTCATGTGATTATTAAAATCGCAAACAGAACTGTGTAGTTGAGTTTGATCTCACAAGCTGGGATCAGAAATGAGCCCAAGTTCAACATCTAGGGAATGAGAACACAGGTCCCAAACTCCTCAGAGTTTCTTTCAGTGTTTTTATCTGAGTCTTTAGGTATATAAAAATGTTATTTTCTCAACTGAAATACTAATCTCCTGGTACAAGAATGAGGAATATTGATTGCTTCATCCAGTTACAGTCTGAAGTACATGGAATAAAAATAAGTATAGGACATGCTCATCATGCTGACGCATTAGCAACTGTGTGTTTGGACCTGTGTGTTTTGGGCATCAAGGCAAATAAACTTTGCAGCAACAGTTGTTACTTCCCTTTGATCCTACAAGCTAGTCCAGGCTCATCAGCCATAGCAGACCTGACCTGTCCAGGTGCATCCTATCTGTTCTGGCAGAGCTGCAAGTCCATCTCAGAGCCTGCAGTGGCTTCCACTGGGGAGTACAAGTGGGCTACTGAGCACTGAGGAAAGGATCTTCTGTTTGAGCATAGTGGAGTGCCTGAATTGGCTGTACCTTACCTCCTTTGAAAACAAGACAATAAGGTTTGCTGGTGACTTGGATCAGGCCCTTTCACCTCTTGATAATTTTTTTTCATTCTAAAATCCTTTGGAAAAAATTCCAGAGGTTTAGGTTTTGTTGAACAGGTATTTATCTCCACCATAGTTGTTGCTTGATTCCAACTAGCATATTACATGTAATCTGTGGCATGTGTTAGGAATTAAATAAAAACCTTAAATGTGTTGCAGTTGATAACTTGAAAAAAAGTACTTATTAAAGTGAATATACAAGATAGAAGTGAAGGAAGAGCAGTTGTTTATGTGCTATGAATTGCACTTTTCTGTTTGGGAAATGAAAGTTATTTAGATGTTCTGTGTGCTTGTCAATGGAATTTGCTCCAGGAGTGCTTTATAATGGCAAAGGAAAATCTGGGCTATGTATAATACAAAGATGAGAAGAATGATGAATTCTTACTCTACTGGGTAGCACAGCCAAAGAAACAAAGGAACTGGAGAAGTGTAAATATTCCTCTGGTAATATAACCTGAAAGGGTGCTTCTCTGTATTAGTTGAAGAGAACTGTTTTCTCCCCTGTGAAATACTTAGGAACACCACCACCAAGTTTCTTTATCTAGCACATGTGGAAAACCTGCAGCTTTATGTGACATTTTCAGTTGAAATGAGTGAAGGATGGAAAAGTTAGAAGAATATCTTGGGGTTTTTTCTGTTTTGGTGGTGGTGTTGCTTTTTATGTTGGAAAATGAAGCTTAATATCCAAAAGACTAAAATTGTAAAGCAATACAAAGAAATAATGGTGGGTTGTTCAGGAAGGCCTTCAGTGTTAGGCTGCAGCCTGAGTGAGGCTCTCTAAAACCTCTGGTGTCATCTTAGCTGTTCTGCCTATGCCATGATGCCTCTTCCTTAAACTGACCTTCAGTCTACTTTAGTAAACGAATGTGTCAGTGTTCAGGCCATTGTATTAAATTGTCCCATTGCCCCAGACTTTGTGGCAGTAGGTAAAATGAAAATGAGATGATAGTTACTCTGGTACTGCCTTCCCTGGCTGAAATGAGTTACAAAGCCATTATAATATCAATGCACTGTTTTCTGTGAAGAGGAAGCTGTGATCATGCCATTGATTTCACATACGCAGGGTACAAACTGAGTGATCTTTATATTAAAAGTGCAATCTGCAACTAAACTAGTATCAGGGGTGGGCAGCAGAGTTTTGAATGAAGTGTGTTACCAGCTGTATTTCAGCTGTGCTGCTGGTGAGGAGCAGGTGCTGCTGAGCTGAAGGAGGCCACTGGTAGGATTCCACCCAGCTGTTCTCACTCTGTTAGGTAAATTCTTCTTAAGATGATTTGTGTCAAACAGGTAGAAGTTCCTCATGTGTAGAGCCTCAATGTAACTGTTGAAAGAGAAGTGATGGAATTAATGTTGAGCAATGAACTGGCTTTTCAGGGCAGTTAGAGGAAAAAATTAATCTCTCCAGGTTCATCTAAGCTGTCTGGTATCTGCAGAGGGCAAGAGATGCTCTGACTTGTCAGGGTGGGGAAGATAGTGGGAGCAGTTAGAGCAAGCAGAAGAGAAGGTATCAAGAAGGGGTTAGCTAGGGAAGGCAGTGGAGGTGTGGAGAAGAGCATATGGATTAAATATCTGAGGTCTGAATTTTGAGACTCCATGTAAGTGGAGTTCAGAGGAGAATTGGGAGATTCTTTTTTTTCTTCTGTGAGTGTATCTTTGGATAGGTATGGAACATTTTGTATAGATCACCCTGGGATTGTGGCAAGGAGTGCTAGAAGAGGTAAACGGAAATTCCATGTTTGTTCTTAAAATCTGTCTATGTTATAGGCTCATCTCTTTTGGGCTGTGTAGTGTATCTTGATTTTTCTATCTTACTGATACTGGGCAACAATATCCAGGAGCCTTAAAGATGTTGCTGGTACTTGGAGGGTAAGAGGAGGAAATGTGTAATATCATATTAGTGAGCAAAAGGTTTTCTGTGATGATCCTCTGAAGGCCTCTGTGGGCTTGTTTTGAAGTGTTTGGAAACCACAGTGAAGTGATGAGAGCTCTATTAATGCCTAGATAAATTGATTAGTTATGTGACGTGCATAACTCCATTTAATGCACGCATCAAATTGAAACTAGACCCCTTAAGGCTAATTCACTGCCTCATTAGAAGCCAGTGAAATTCCTTCAGCATCAAGTAATGTGTTTAGATGTGCTGGCTTTGGTAGGCACTCTTATTTCTGTATAAAACATAGTGTTTTAAGGACTGTCTGGAAAAAAGGTGGCCTACAAGAGAACAATCCAAAGTGACAGAAGTATGGACCAATGTCAGCCATGTGGAAGCTTGATATTAGTCAAAGACTGAAGAACATGTGATGAAGGGGAAGGGGACTTGATATATTAATAATATTGAATCATAATCAATTTATGCACTATCTACAATTTCCATAGAGTTAGATAAGCCTGAAATCCATCAGATTAACATGTCAAAAGCACATACTGTGTATTTGTTCCACCTAATCCTCACTGGTAGTTTAGGTTCTTCAGATGGGATAAATCAGGAGCAATCTAACCACATGAGGTTACGCAATTGCTATCTCAAAACTATTCTGAAGCTAAAAATGGGACATCTTGCACATCAGTCAATCTTTATCCCACTCTGTCATTGTGCAAGAGGTCTGGCTTTTTGGAAAAGTGGTGATAAGATTAGCAAGGTCTCATTTTTCAGATCAAAAGCTAGAAATCTGCTTTAGGGCTCTGTTTTCTTTCTAGTAGTCTAATGAGGAGGGACAGGCAATTATTATTATTTATTTCACTAATTAGCTGGATAATCATTCATTGTAAAACTCTTCTGTGTTAGAAATATGTTCCTTGTACACTTTGTTTAACACAGTTTCCTTTTTATCAGGCTGAACTGTTGTGCGACACCTTTTATTAGTGGGACAATGAGGGGTACTTGGGGGGAAAAAAAAGGGATAATTTTTGATCTGTGAAGATAATACAACAAGAAGCAAGTCCATAAAAACATCACCTTTCAGTCTCTGAAGACATAATGCTTTATGATAACCATAAAACATTTTAGTGCAAAATAAATTGCTGTCCTATTCAAATCCTTAAATGTACTACAGTGGATGTCACTGAAGACATACAGCTATTTTTTCCAATACTGAGATATATTTTATCATAATTTGTAGTGTAGGTGACAACCTTGCACACATGATTGCCTTTTCTTGCTTAGTTAGCTTGCCAAGGTCAGAGTCCTTTGGCCTTTTATGAATGTAGGACTATTAGGAAATAAACAGGATAACCAAGTAGCGTAAAAAGAAAACTTGCTTTAAGGATTTCATACTGTTCTGAGTTTGTACTTACCAAAAATCACTTCTTTATAAATGCTTTAACAAATTTTTCTCACTTGTTAAACATAAAGGTGATTTTTCTCATGTTCCTTCCTTTCTCTCTCTTTCTTTAAAATTCATTTTAGCTTAGCTTAGTTTTATTTTTTCTTTTGTAGCTAACTACTGGCATGTTTGTTTTGGAGCTGCTGCGAGGAGAGCAATGACTGGCAATTAATGGGAAATACTGCAGCTACAGTCAGTCTAGAAGCCTCCAGCCGGGTAAGCACCTCTATTTCCCCACAGTTGAACTCTTCAGATGTCATTTCATATCATGCTGCTGGTGAGGTCCTTGGAATAGGCATTCTCAAGGAGTTTCTGGAACTTCATATTCACTTCTTACATCAAAGCAGTGGAGGAGGGGTTTTATTTTGAAGTATTTTTGTGGGGTGTGTGCTGCTGGTAATGTCAGAGTAGGACAGCATGGAAAGGGTAGAGGAAAATGCTAATAATGGTGACTTACGTGGCAACATCATTTAGGAGATACACGCCCACCCCATAAAAGTATTTGCCTCAACTGATTTGTTTAAGTTTTATATAAAATACAATAGTTTATTGAATGGAGTGAAAAAACAAAGTTGATGAAAGTCTACATGGAGCCATAGAAATGTGGTAAGAATTGGTGACATTTATATAAATTCTGTACAAATGAGGAGAAGTGAAGAGAAATAAATTTAAAATGCATTTTTAATGTTTGCCTTTAAAATGAAGGCTTTGAAATGGAAAATTTGTCACAATAAAACCTTACCATCTGCCTTGAGTTTGTTGAGGTGAAACTGTGCCTGAAAGGAAAACAGTGATGTTTTTAATGTAATTAAAAATTCAGCTATAATTGTTCACTTGTATGTTTATTGGTGGTGGTACTGCATTTAAAAATGAAGATAGGATTTTTCTGCTTTGGTTTGGAAGACCCTTTGTTCTACAGCTGGTGAAAAAAGGTTGTTAGGATGGTTGTAACATTGCCTGGTAGTTTCCATGAGATAAACTTCCCCAGATAAAGGGTCCAGTTTGAAATAACCAGCTCATGTGTAACTCTTGGCAGGACAAGAATTTCCATTCTTTCTCTAGTTGTAACTTCCAATCAGTCATGTTTGCTTAAAGATAGCTCATAAAGGTTTTTAATTATTTATTATGCTACTGATATGGTAAATGTGGTGCATTTGAAGTAAGGGGTGTTAGCCTCTAATGGATGGGTAAGAGAAGGTTATGAGCAACCTTTTAGCCTTTTGGACTCTCAACCATATATTACAGCATCTATAATCTATAGGTCCCTTATTAAACTATTTAGAAACATTCAATTAATATAACATGATTTTCTTGATGTGTGCATCATATGATTGGCAACCCATACCATGTAAAAAAATAGTTTCCCAGGAAGGTGTGGATTTAGGGGCTTTTATTCTCTCTTTTCTAAATGTTTTCCTGGTTGTTGCTCATTGCTTGTTGGCAGTTTAAGTTTTATAAATAATAAAACCAGCAGCAATAGTAGTATTTGGCTTTTAGATCAACAGACACATACATTTTAATCTAAATGACAATATTTAGCAACAAAATTGCTTCATTTTAACTTCACTGCATTTCTTAATCTGTGGGAACTATAATTTAAAAATAATGAATGCAACAGGGTGAATATATGGCTTCCATTAATTCCAAATAGTGCTTATTTCCTGCACTTTTTAATTATTTGAATATACTTCTCCATATATTTAACTGGAGTGGAAAAATCATTCAAACCTCAGACCATTTGCGATTACCAGAGTATCTGTAACTTTCCATCCAAGTTACTGAACTTGAGAGTAACAACATTTCATTTGGAGCACCTATTTTTCCTGCATATTAGAAAACACTGCAGTAGGAGAGAAAAATGTTTGGAAAGGTGCAGGTTTCATAAACAACAGACGTCACAGAACACCACTTAATAAATTGCAAGTTCTGCTTGGAGATATGTCACATGACAGGGCTGACTTAAACCCAAGGACGTTAAGTGTGCTAACTGAGGATCTGTGCAGCATCTTGCATCCTTCTGTTGCCTTAAAATGGATTTTTCTCAGGGAAGCAGGGATCCACAGGCTGTGAGGATTTCTTGATCACCCAGAACCATTAGCTTTACTGTCATCATTGCACATCATAGATGCAGGCACAGTAAGAGCTGTAAGGCCAGGTCCTCCCATTCTTCAGATTTTTGTTACCTGCTTTGTGGGTCTGGCATGAAATCTCATCTTCTCACAGAATTTTACTTTCTTTTGATTGTTGAGACTGAACCTAAGTTCCTTCCTTGTTAACATTATCATTTACAAAATTGCATGCTGCCATGGACTGGTGAAATCATGTGTCAGTTTATAATGAGGCTTACCGATGTTGGAGACAGAAAAAGCACTTAGCAGAGAACATGTAATCTTTCCCAACCTTTCCTGACTCTACTCAAACCCTATTAATAAGTAGCTGCAGGTGACTCAAAGCTACATTTTGTTTGGGTGATAGGACTCCGTGATGTGATGTGCATTTTAGAGTAAACACTCTGCACATGTCTGCACTTTCCTTGCCTTACAGTGGCTTGAATCTGAGCATGAATACTGGCAGCTAGAAAAATAGATGAGTATATTAATGTTTCCCTTGGGTTTTGGCATTCTTGTGCACTTGTTTAAGTTCAGATAGACCTGAGTCATCATGAAGAATTGGTTGAGGCATTACAATGTGTTGGATGAAAAGCATTTGTGCAAAGAAAACTTACTGCCTTTGCTGCTTAAAAAGAGAAAGAAAACCAGTGTAGTTGATTCCTATTGATTCTGGTCAGCAGCATTTACTGTATGAACACAGGCTATCCTTAAACTATGAACCTTCAGAAGAAATCAAAATACCAATTAAAGAACTGTTATGGCATCTGTTGCTTTTTCATGAGACCAAAATTAGTGACTTTGAGGGCAACCTGATACTGTCTGTGGTAGGGTAGTATGTATCTCTACTGTATGATCAGTCTAGTTAGCTTGCTTACGCTTTGCCTGCCACTGTTGCAGGCGGTGTAGAAAGCAAGCCTGGGGCAAAAGCCTTTGTGCTTACACCTTAGGAAGATAGGTGGCATTTTCTTGCTGCTGTGCCATCTGAGCAAATTTTGTCAGCATGAGAAGGGTAATGAGAGCTGGGAAAAGAGGAATTACCTTACACTTACAGGGTATGAGTCTTGAAACAAACTCACTACTTCACTGTTGAATTCCTTCATTCACTCCAAAGTTAGGTTCCATAATTTCCACCAAGGTGCTGTGCACTCTGCTGCCTTGTGCATTTGCACATAAACTCCGACTTTTCTCTCTTCGTCTTAAGCTTGCCACACCAGGTCTTATCTTCATGCTGACTTCTTTATACCTATGTTAGTTTTTTGTTCTTGTTGCTCTTTTCCTTTTTTGTGCCAGATCACTGGTTTCCATTCATTGAAGTCCCTATGATACAGAATCCCTGTTTTGCCAGGGCACATACAGGTAATTTCTGAGGAACTTCCCTCCAAGAGAAGTGTGTGTTTGTGATTGAGCTTTCTAATTCCTTGTTAGTTGGTATTTTATTCCAGAACTATGTCTTACTGTCTTACTGTGGTTACAAGTCCATGATTCATCTCTAAGCGTGTGCCAGCTTTTTGTTCCTGACAGTTGTCAGTAAGAGGCTGTGATGATAGTGGATCAAGTACTAAACTCTTTGCTTAGTTTCTATTTCAGGTACTATGAAGAATTCCCAATTCAGAGTTTAAATAGGCAAATAACCTAAAAAGAAACTGCCACACATAAAGAAACACTTCACAGTGGGGCTGGCTCACCTAGAGGATGTCTAACCAAAATGACCTCCCAGAGAGAGAAAATAAACAGTAATCATGTTTTATCTCTAGGCCACAGGTTTTTGTTTTGTGGTCCCCATGCTCCACAATGGGTACTGCAGGATATATGGTGTGTGTCTCCTTCTGAGAACCATCAAGCCTTCTAAGGTGATAAGAAGTATGCAGTAGTTCAAATCAATGTGTAGCCATGCTTGAAAAATTCAGCCTGTGTTCAGTTGAAACAGCCAGGAGCCCAAATGATTTACCCAGATTGTCTTAATTAAATACCTAGCAGACACTCCAGCTGAAGATGTTATACATAAAATTAGAAGCACTGGGATGGTCAGAAGCTTGTTTAGGTATAAGAACAGTTCATCTGTATGAATACTCCTTATTTGCTTAGGTTGATTTGGACTGCTGAAAATTGTAGGCCAGGTACTGAGATTTTTGCCTTCTATATCTTCAAAACATTCTAGCCAATTTACAGGCAACTATGCAGTTATTTGCAGGCTCGGTGCCTCAAAGCTGAGGAACTTAATAAATAAGAAATCTATATAACTGTAAATATAGCACCTCTACTTAATCATTTCATTCCCTTCCACCTGCTTCCAAAGAACAAAGTTTCAGGCAAAAATCCCACATGTCAAGTTTCATCTCTGTTCACATATTTCTGAGTGAATTGCTACTCCCCACTGCCCCTCCCAACAGGAGTTCATAGAAGTGCAGCAAGACCTTATTATTCTGTTTATGATAGAATGGTCTATTCTCATACAATGCAGTCCACAGTAAATCCATCCACAGAATTAATTCTGGGGCTGTGAGAAAGAGATGCAAGTAAAAGCTGTAATGATTTACAGTTTGAAGACACAGCTGATATGAAAATAAACATTGAATCAGTTTCTTCTATATGTCTTAGTTCCATTAGAGTAATGACAGTAGGTGACATTTTTCACATTTTAATTGGTGTTTTGCTGATTTTATCAGAATTTCTGCTGATCAAAGCAAATTGGCTATTTATTTATTTTGTGGTGATGCTAACTAATCAGTGGAAGTTTAATGTACTGTAATGAATTTTAAATATCCTCCTAGTCATTACAAGTGTGTGAATCTAGACTCTTTCTCGTAACAGCTTAAATAATTAATTACTTGAGTAGCAGGAAAAGGTAACATTTAATAGAATAACATTTTCTTTGAAATATTTCAGTGCGTGTTTTATAGTACTGTCTCAAATTAGTAAAGGATAATTCTGACCGATGTATCCCCCCACATGCACACAGCTCACTTAACCCGATCCTGACTGCAGTGTTTTAGACTGATGGTAAATACCTTAATTATTAGTTTATTTCAGTAGCTGGCTGAATGATAATTTTTTATATTATTTATACTTCAGTGACTTTGTTTTAATTGGCTTCTTTTATGTTATTCATACAGATAAATCATACCAGTTTTTAAAATGTTAATGATTTAATTTTACATCATAGTATTGTTTCCTACCAATTGTAGTATGCCATGTATTGACCTCAGGGGTATATAAGAACAAAGAAAGTTTAAAAATAAAAAAAATGTAATGGACTAACTGAACTGACTGTTGGTTAACTCCATGACACAATTCTTCACATGTCCTCTTGTTCAGAACAGAACTCTAGCATTCATTTAAATTTTTAGGAATAGAGCATGTGCTCTGAGTTGGACTTTTAGCCTTTGAGGACATAATGCCAACAAGAATTTGGTATCATTTTACTTTTAATGTACATCTGTAATCAATCCCTGATATGTTTTTAGAAACTTCACTGTATGCTTGCATGTTTTGCCCTGAAATAGCAGTGGTTCAAATATATTGGTGACCACGTGTGAAATGTAAGATTAATGCCTGGAATTTAACATGTTTGCATTTCTGGATGTTAGTTCAGGCAAAACAAACAAGAAAAAACCCTCTTTCTTCGTATTGTGCTGATAGTCCAGCTCTGGACTCGGAATAGGCATCTTTGGGTCCCAGAAGGCTGGTGTTCCTGAAGGGATTTGATGTCATTTAGGTTTAGTATGTGTATAAGTTGTTCTCATATGGTAGTTGTTTTCATGCACTTCTTTAGTGTAGTATATAAAATGGCATGATGATGCAGTTTTCATTCTTCACGCTTTAGGAGAGACTGTGTGTTGTGCATGTACAAGGACAGCAACTTGCAAGCAGTCAATAGAAAAAAAGCTACTTTATACTGTAATTCTAAGAGGGAAGCACTGTGAGGTGTCTTTGAGAGAACTCAATTTGAGTTGTAACATGGGGGAATTGATAGATTTGTGCTGTTCAGAAAAGTATTTTACGTACATTATTCAATGCTCTTCAAAGCTATGTAAATCTTCTAAATCACTAGATCAGATCAGGTATAGATCCTGTACATAGGATGTCCATTTGTCCATTTTAATGTCCATTTGTATAAATTTTATTGCACAAAGAGATTTTCACCTTCCTTTTCAGTATCTAAATGTGACATTGTAGACTAACTTCAAAGTGCAAAGTGTGAATACTTAAATTTGAGCATCCTTTTAAGGTATTTTATATCTTCTTTTTAAATTTTGGCCTCTTAAAAATATGCAGCAGCTGCTTTTTATTTCTGAGGGGATTTTTTTTGCAATGATGTTTTAATTTACAGTAGCGTTTTAATAAAAAAGTAATAGCCAAGCCATTAGTTTATACTATGTCAGTGATTAGATTCTGAACTATGCTTGCTAATTCATCTACTACTGTATATAACAGGAAAAAAAGATTCTTAAAATGAAGAGAAAAATGGTTAGTGTTAGAGTAACTGAAAGCATCCAAACTCGTGCAAATTCATACCTTTTGTTGAGACATTGTTTTGAGTCAATCTTATTGCAGTGTGGTTTAGGTCTAGTTTGAGAAATAAATTTAGTTAGCCTGTAACTAGTCTGGATTTGAATGAAACAGCACAATTAGGAATTACAACATAAATAGCAAATTTAGCTGGATGGTTGCTCTGATTCTGGTGACTGGTTGATTCTCTGTGTCTGTCTTAAATGTTTGACAAGCTTTTACGTGTTACTTGTAAAATAACTACCAGAGCTTGAGTTGGGCAGCTGTTTGGAAATGCCCTGAAATGGCTTTGTTTTCAGAAATTGCCACGTATCCAGTTGCTGAAAAACGGTGCATGTATGCTGTGCCTGCATGCTGTGCCTGCACTTGGATATTCCAAAAGTCATGAATCCCCAGACCATTCATCACTGAAAGGTTTTGGTCTTAATTTAACAAATAAAGCATGGAATCTGTATGGGTTTCTTGTCTTCAAGCTAAACAGTCATCCTGATATGCTGCTGAGAAATATGTGATGGTAATGTGCCAGTTTGTATCTGATGGACAAGTGTCTGTCCTGCAGTTGCAAAGATGATGATAGGGAGCCAGTAGAGCTTTTTCCATTATTAAAAACCCCCAAACCAACAGGTGAATAAGCAGAAGGTTTTTTGATTGTTTTTTATGTCCACAATATATTTAGTTTTACCATTGCTACCACAGCAAAATGGAGATAATATTCCCAAAATAATACTAATAAAAAGCTTTCTCAAGGGCGTTACACAAAAAACCACTTATAAAGTAAAATAAAAAACAGTGATGTATTCTGGGTGTATTTGTTGTTCTGTTGCTCCTTGTAATGCATTTAACATGTGAAAAAGATAGAGCTGTGACTTGTGGCATGAGCCTGGTTTTGTACCAAACGTTTTCCGTACTTAGTAACTATGCTGGAATCTATCTGGTCTGTTGGGGTTTGGTAGCTTGAGGAATTAATGAATATTCATTCCTTTTCCCTGGGTACAAAGTAAAATAACTAGTAATTAGTATAATATTTAATACTCCAATTCAAAATAAATAAATCTTTTGTGAAAAAAAATCTAATTATTATAATGTAGCAACTTCTGCGTGTGTAACTGAAATTGGATGTGCTGTTTTGAAAATGCTTTTAAGCCCTCATTTACATGTTTCCAGATCAGTTAATTATTCTCCTTGTATGCATAAAACAGAACTCTGGATTGTACTTGCATATATTATTCATTTTGCTATCTATCTTCCAAGTTTAGCTGATTCTAATATTTTAATTTTACATTATTATTATACCAGTGATATTTGTCTTCTAATACAAAAGTTATTCTTGTCTGCACTTAGTTTTATGATCATTTTTAAAGGAAATGGCTTCATGGTCGTAAATGTGACTATTATAACTTGAGACTTATATTTCACCTATCATACTAAATTGGTCACGTCTTATGTTTCTGTGAACACAGTGTCTCAGATTGGGGACCTTGGCTTTTGCTGGTGAGGTCATGAGCCAGAGGAAAATGCAACTATTAAAATTAAAGGCAGGAGCCTTGAAACTGGTCACCAGCATCAGAGCTCGGGTGTTGTTATAATAGGGGCTGATCCAAAGCTTGCTGAAATCTGCAGGAGGATTGGTGGTCACTTTCAATGAGACCTTTCAAGTTTATCTCAGCTTTAGTTGCTGAATTTAGTATTTCCCCGATATCCATGAGGTCATCTTTGCCAAAGTCATGAGGTCCAGTTCATTCTTCCTGGCTACAAAAGTATAAATAGGGAGATGTTTGATGCCAATGGGCTCTACTGCAGTTGTACTGTTCCCTTTGAGGCTAACTGTGTGAGGTTCAACAAGGCTCAGTGCCAGGTCCTGCATCTGGGTCACAACCACCCCTGCTCTTTGATCTGTCATACCAACAGGCAACCAGAACAGCAGCAGCAGTCAGAGCATGCAGGGTGGGAACATAGGTTATATTCCATCTCTAACTGTTCCCTCTAAACAACCAGCTTTCTTCCCAAGAACGTGAGCTTTCTCCATTATTGTCTGGCAGGCTGAACTTCTGATATCATCATAGAACCATTTTAGTTGGAAAAGACCTTTCAGATCATTAAGTCCAACCATAAAATTAAGTCTTCCAAGTCTCTAAGCCTTCTTCAACCACACTGCTGGCTCATATTCAGCCAGCTGCCATCCAACACAGCCAGGACCTCCTCCACCAGGCAGCTTTCCAGCCACCATTCTGTACCAACAGCCATGGAGTATGAGGAAGGGTGAGGGAGGTAGTGCTCCTGTTAAATTGAAGTTCAAGTTTGAGATTAAGGTTGCCATTAAATATAGGTGGGGATTCAGGATGACCTGTGTGTAATAGCACAGCCCAGACATTTTTAAGAAAGAGAAATATATATAGTTGAAAAAAGAAATCAAATGTATGTGCATAGGAGGAGTTAAATATGTTCTGTGCTGGCAGGCTTTATCCCAGTGCTAAACAATCTCTGAAGGTTTGGTTTTATAAGCTTGAAAGATTTCAACAGCACCATTTTTTGCTATGTCATGTCTTTCTGATATGTTATCTCCCCGCTCCCCCCCTGCCCCCACTTCAGTTGTTAACTGAGATAACAGAAATACTTTAAACCTGCTTCACCCATGGTCTATCTGTAGTCTGCTTGCCATGTTTATATCCACCACACGGGACTCTAACCATGTTAATACTCTATCTAATGGCAGTAGTAAATTGTCTCTCTCTGCAGCAGGTGAGTGAGAAGCACTGTTGCGAAAGCAGTGTAAAGCTGGGAAGTGATCATGTTGGAGGACTCTTTGATTCCTTGCAAGGGCTGTGAAATGGTGGTACTCCAGTAGTTTCTTTTGCCCACCTCCTGTGAATTGGAGACTCCTTTCTGATGTCTCCAGGCAGTTCCTGTCCCATCTCATCACCTCCTCAGCTCCATTTACCCATTTCATTCTCTATCCTATCCCAAGACTTCCTCATCATCTTTCTCCCACAAGATGAACTCCAGGTATATCCTGATCAAGTGGATTAACTGCACATTCGCAGCATGATTGTGTTTGCTCTAGCTCTCCTGTGGAATGCACTCTGATGTGGATCTTCCTTTTTGTCTGACATTTTTTCATTGTCAAAAAAATATTTAACAGAGTTGGCATTGATAGATAGCACCCTTAGAAAACAGTCTGTACAGGCCACTCCTCTTCAGAGACATGTTAGGCTTTGCCAGATGCTGGCAGATCTTACTGTCTTTTGCTCTTGGCTCACGTTTTAAAGGCTGTCACATCAACTGTCATGACTTTGTTTTTAAATGAAATAGTAAACTGAAAAGAACAAGGAGCTAGCATGAAGGATGTGCCAGCCTGCTGTTTTTCATGTGCTGGCCTGGAGTCCTGCCTGCATGCAAGGAGCTGAAGAACTGTGAGAGGGAAAGAGGGGCTTATTCATAACCATAAATTTGAGAAAACCTTTCTCTTTTCAGTGCTGAGATGACAGAATTCCAGTTCTCCTGTGGATGGTTTGAAACTCTTTGGTTTTGTTGTATTACCCTGTACATTTTGCTTCAGGTGCTCTGAACTTTACTATCAGTAGATTTTAACCAAACTAAAGGTAATAATGCTTTAGGTAGTCCTTGAAACTAAGGAATAGTTTGGACACTATTGTCAGAACAAACTGGTCTTTTGTTCTCATTTTGGATCTGTAGGCATTTCCTGATGATTTGTTTCTCTGTTTCACTTTGATCATTCTTAATTTTTTTACATCTGCCTTAAAGTATATTCATGTGTAAAGATTTTTAAAACTCCCAGAGGCCCTTGAGGCAGGAAGTTGCCTTATCAGTTTTATAAACCTTTGTGCATATTTACAGTGGTACTGAAAGAATTATTGATGGTAATACTATAAATTGTCTCCTAATAAATTTATACAGAAAGGTTGTGCTAGAGAGGCTGAAGAGAGAGGACCAACAAAGACGAACAGGCTTAGAAGGTGATGTTATAAAACCTTTCTACAAAGCACTTTATTGAGTGGAAAGTAAGAGAATTTACTGTGCTGCTTCCAGACACGATAGAACTATAGTTAGTGACAAATAAACTGTGACTTTTTACATTTATGTTCATCCTGTTGTCCTTCAACTCAACTCTGTCCCTGCCTGTGCTGTTTCAGAGGTATAGTGGTAATTAAAAAGGAGTCATTCAGCTGAGCTTGAGTTCATTATCCCAAGGAAGTGAATAAATACTGTATTGCTGAAGTCAGAAGTAGGTAGACTCTTTCTATTCCTCATTCCTGGTGCCTTGACTGTGGCACCAGGTAATTGTGCTTTTCATGACTTAGCCAGTTGTTTGCTAGCAATTCCCAGAAAATGGAAGTCCTATTCAAAGCTTCTTCACCAGCGGACCAGGTCCATGTTTTGTTCTTCCCCACCGCCTCGGTTTCCCCTTTTCCCCCCTCTTAAAGTAAATTACAGTCAAGGATTAAGTCAAAAAGAAAGCTCTCATTCTGCTGAGATATTTGGAGAGATACAGGCTTTCTCTCTCTGGTGACTCTCATGGGTTAACCCTGCAAGCAGCTAAAACAACCACAAAGCCATTTGCTCGCATCCCCCCTACCCCTGTGGGATGGGGAAGAGAATTGGAAAAGGAAAGGAACAAACAAACAAAATCCCCAAAAATGAAACTTATGGGTTGAGATAAAGACCATTTAATAGAACAGAAAATGAAGATGATAATAATATGCAAAAAAAGGTGATAAACAGCACAGTTTCTCACCACCTGAAGTTGATGTTCTACAAGACCCCAAGATGCCTCCTGGCCTACCCCACAGTTCTATACAGAATATGACATCATATGGTATGGATTATTCTTTTGGCTGGCTGAGTTAGCTGTCCTGGCTGTGTCCCCTACCAGCTTCTTGGGTGCTCTCCACATTCTCCTTTGCAGACCAGTAAGAGAAACTGATAAGTCCTTGACTGCTTGGCAACAGCTGAAAACATCAGTGTGTTATCAACATTATTCTCATTCTAAATCCAAGTAGCAGCGCTGTACCCACTACTAGGAAGAAAATTAATTCTTTATCCCAGTCAAAACCAGGACAGTAACGTATTCATGATTTGGTATCACAAGATGTGTTGTTGAGATGAACATATTATTTCAAAATGCTTCCATTTTTATTAAATTTATTATTTGATAGGAAATGCTTCTGTGAAAAACCATCAGATTCGATTTGGTCTTACTTTACCACTGTTTTGCATTGGTCATTTGTATGTCTGCTTTTCACAGACAGCTTTATCAGTAAATTTCTGTGTTTCAAAAATGTTACCAGGGAAAACTGCATAGCATTTAACATATGAAACCCATTGCAATCTCTGTAGATTATCCCCTTCTCTTTATAGGGGGAGGGTGGGGGGTGTAGGAGGGGTGAGGAAGATGATTTGGGATGCAAAATTTTTTAAAACTTTTTACATTCTCTCTGGACTTTCAGGAAAGATACCCAAAGTAGAAACTCTGCAGTGCAAAGTATCAAGCATTCTTTGGACTTCCAAGATCTCAGAAGGCATTTCTAGAAATAGGAGCTATTTGCCATTTGTACTACATGTCAAAAGACTGGTGTATCTTACTCCTTTTGCTCCTGGCATATTTCTTTAGCACTTTTTTTCCTAATAAGTCCAAGGGGGCTTGAAGTATCTATTCCTTTGTTTTGAAGTAGCCGGTTCTTTGAGAAGTCAGTTTGAGGTGGGTGCCTTTACATCTCCAGAGGATTTTGGTAGAACTAAAGCCACTTTCCTGATATACTTAGGACTGCATATTAAATTAAATTGAAATTTGTGTCCCATTAGAATATGGAAACTCTTGGGTCATCTGTGAATATTTTAAAATCAGTGAAGCCCTATATTTCTGACTTCTGCTTTTATGCACCCAAACCTTTCGCGCCAGGGAATTGCCAATACTACCTGAGTTTGTTCCATAAAAACAGTTCAAGTGCTCGATAATGTAGAGAGCAAGGTCCTCTGGGAATAATTTTGCTGTTGGGTATGATTGCAAACCTTTTCCTTCTCCTTCCAAACACCCACTAGTCGGTTAACTGAGATGTACTATTATTGATCTGCAGATGTACCACTGGGCTAGTCACTTGTCATACAAAATGTGTCAAAATTTGCACATCAATTGCAGCAGTTACTTCAAAAGTCATCCTTCTCTATAAAAATAAAACGAAGATCACATGCCACTTACACACCTCAGCAATAATTCTGTTGCTTTAGGCACCTGAGCTGTAATAACTGTTGGCATTTTCATTCCAAACCTATTTTTTTGAGAAATTTAAAAGAGCGCTGTCAATTCACACCATTTTGAAACAACTGTAGCATGCATGAATGGGACAGAAACCTGGCAATTAGGCCAGGCAGCTGACCATTGTGCTTTCTGCTTGCACTTGTCATCCTTCTCCTTTTTTCTGCTCTGTTAATGTGATTTTGCAAGGTACAGTGGTGTGGCTTTTTTCTCAGCTGCATACATAAAATTGTTCCAGAAATCTGCTTTGGCATAAATGTATTATAGCACACTGCCTTCCCCATTCCAAATCATGATTTTATTTCTTGTGGTCTGGAAATACATTAGTGATTTATTGAATTAGTGGTATTGGAATTAACTCCTCAGCAATGTGATTCCCAGGATGAGCTCACCCCGCTTTGCTGTCTGAAAATTTCTAATTGCGACATCATCTTGCTCCTATGTAAAAATGCCTCTTCTTTTCTTTTCTCCACCCTCTAAAATTTCTTTGGTGTGGCATGTGCAATTTCACTTAGAAGAGAACTTAGTTTAAGTTCTCAGATAAAGCAAGTTGTTATTTCTTGTTCTAAGATACCAAGCGACCTAAAAATCTTCAAATGCTTCCTATTTATTTTAGATCAATGTTTTATCAGTGGCATAAAAATGCTTTTTTCTGTTGTCATTACAAGGTTTTGCAAGATTTCAGATGTTTTTCAGAAGAATCTATGTTGGCTACTAGGTAGCTGGAATACTAGATAAAGCACAAAAGAAAAGTGAAATACTTTCACAGAAAAATACTGTTGATGTGTGCCTTACAAATCAAAAGGAAGGGCCTGGAGTCTAACTGTAATTAGAGTTCACGTTTCCTGAAATGAATGCAGTGGTGCTTTTATTAGCAATACAGATTCTATTGGAGTAGCTAATTTACTTCTACAGATGTTAAACCTAAATCCAATGAAAATCAGGTGAAAAATCTTTTGAATACAGTGGTGGGCCGATCTATCACCTGATAGAAAAGCTTCATTGATAGTAATGATTGGGTTATTGCATTTGTGACAACTGAGAGATTTACACTGAGATACTAATATTGAGTTATACCAACAATAACAGCTGCAGAATGTGGACAGAGGGTGCATGCTGAGGGGAGAAGAGAGCTCTTTCAACATAACCTCTGATTTGCTATCCTTCCTTCTTTTAGTCTGGTTTCCTAAGGAAATAAGGAATTTTTTCATCTGCATATATGTCATTCTCTCCTGTTCTGTCAGCATATTAATCTTCTCTTGTAAATTTTGAATCTGTGAGTCAGTGACCATCAACTCTGAAGTGCTCAAAATGCAACAAACGTTAGACAGCAGAGAATCCAGAGAGATGCTCAAATCCTGAGAGATTCGTTTTGACTGAGCTTTGTCAGCAGAGTTGCACATCGTATAGCTGGCTCTGAGAACTGGCTGTGTATTGAGAGAGAATTCAGATATCCAGATCCCACGCTGGTGAAGGATGAGTTTGTTATGAAAACGATGCCATTACAGTATTTACTGGGGAGGGAGATGATTGCAACTTTGTTCGTAGTGTGCCCCACGCTGGCTGATTAAGCCACAAATGAAATGCCGCATTGACAGGCCCGTAGTGCGTGACACATTGCAGGAATCGCTGAATGAATAACTCTGGGCTCTTTTTCTTCTGTTGCTGACTTTATTAGGAGAATAAGTTCCAGTTGTGAACCAGGTTCTGGGTTTTGACATTGTCTGTGCTCTGAATTATCAGACCCTGGTGTGTTTGTAAGAATTTGATCTTCTCAACATCTTTCGTAAGTCTTTTGGTTGCTTGGCTGACCTTGTTTTTATGTTAGTGGGGTTATTGATGGGAGTAGCCAATGAAATGGGTAGTGAACATGGGAAGTGTTTTCGGAATGAGTTATTAAACTCCTGCCAGAGCTTGCATTTATTATAATTATCACAAAACTGTTTTGTGGCCCCATAAACTTGCATGGTGATTTATAAACTTAGGCTTAAATTTTGCTAATGCACATTTTTTAACTCATCTGAAGGAAGATTATACCAATGCATGCAATGCTTAGGGTGGATTCCCGATGCCAAGCTATTCAGAAGGTGTTTACCTGTACTGGAGTAGTGGCACTGGGCATAAAACCCAACCTAGCTTCCATTTCTAAAGTCACAGTGATGCTTCCTTGCAGAGATGGTTATGATCTAATCCTCCTGCAGGGTTCCAAATCCTTTTCATGCTTTTTCATACCAGTGGGAAAACAAGGTATTTGTTGTCTTGCACAGTGGTTTCTAAAGCATGAAATAAAAAACTGGGCCTACAGAAAGTTTCTCTCCTGTTTTCTTAGCATGTTAGCTGGGGGCAATAGCAACAGAATGTCTTTACCTTGTAGTGGTAGATGCTTTGTGTTTCTGTATTATTTAAAATTCTTCCAGTTTTTCCAGCTTCCGGAGTTCATCTAGAACAGCTCTTGGTAGCCTAATTTGATTAGATTAGATTTTTATTACATTTGACTTATAGTCTGATTATTATTTTTTTTCCCCATTAAATTAGATTTTCTGTTCTTAACTTAAATCCTTAAGTTTCCAGATCTGTTTGCTCAAGGCCCTGACCTGTGCTGGAGGTGAAGGAGGCCGAGTGACTGTGCTTATCAGGTGTGCAAGCCACCTGTGCCTAGCCCAGAGTCTAATTGTAGTGGGGAAGTTGGGTTAAAAGGGAGTGCGTGGCTCATTAGTGGCTTTCCTCCCTCCTCAACACGCAAGCAGTCCTAGCTTTGGCAAATGTAGTCATCCCAGTTGCTAACTGTGTTACTTGGCACTGCCTGTCAGCACATTAACCTGTCAACAGACTTAAGTGAAAAATAGTATTCTAAGAACCAGTTTAGAGCCTGTGTCCTGTCTATGCTCAGCAACAAGTGTCTGACGTCAGGTGGAGTTTTAAATATGCTTCAATCATTCCCAGAGCTGGGTTAAACACTGTATATTCAGACATAAAAATGAGAATAATATACTGTATTCAGATATAAATAGGTAAGGTACTTTCCAATAGAGTAAAAGCAGAGCAGTATAAAAGGAGACCATTTTAGATCATGACTTTGAATAGACTGTTCATAACCAATTTTCCTTTTCTCACAACCTCAGGGGTAGGTATGAGCAGATGTCTCTTTTTTGGATAAGAACAAATGTGAATTCATTATTTATACACTTGGTTTTGCAGATTATTACAGCTTTATGAGTACGGTACGTTGGCTAGATCAGTTTTGACTACGCCATGCCAAAATAATTTGTACCTTCTTAAAAGGATGTGGCTTTATTCACTTTTCAAACTCTACTTGGAAAGATTGTATATATTTATGAGAGGCTCTGCTTAAATCATACAAAGGGAATTTTCAGGAAAATAGCTCCATAAATCTTAGGAAATGCAAAACTAACAGACATATGAAGGATTTGTATTTAGAAAAGAATCTCCCAGTGGGTTGCTCTCAGCAGAAAATGAAAAGGTCTTCTTTGCATTCAATTGAACTATTAGTGCATTTTTTGCTGATATAAGCAGTTGTACAGGTACGGCCACTGTCACAGTCCCAGATCGCAGTGCTGCAAATTAGCAAGGTTTTAACTTTGCTCCAAATATCATGCTAGCTCATTTTCATTATGAAAAGGTGGGGGGATGAGAATGGGACAAAGCACCTATTGGCAAAGCACATTATAATTGTTTAAGTAGGCCCCACAAGTCATGCATTTCAATTATTTGTTCAAAGCTGCCTGCAATTAAGAGTTGCAAGCAAGGTTTTTGAATGCAAAGTCAGACAATTAAAATGTTTCATGAGTTCCTTAGAGAGAGGAGTTCTGAATTAGCACTTTGAATACACAAGACCTCTTGTTTTCTAATCTCCTTTCCCTTTTAATCTGTGAAAGAGAGACTAGATGTATATTTTTCTCGATTTTTTTTCTTTTCTTTAAGCTGGGCTGATCCTAGGGAAGGTTGGATCATCCTGGTCTTTGACTTGTACATTTGAATGTCGTCTTCTCCTTGAGAGATCATCCTTGTTGCCTCATAATGGTCCAGGTGCAAAAAACTTTGCTTATGTCTGGTTTGTTCTTGAAGGGGGGTTGTAAATCACTTTAAGCATCTCTCCTCCCTCCTGTGCACTGACACACCACCCCCCCCCCAACCTTCTTCCCCTTTGAAGAGGCAGAACTATTTTAGCTAGTGATTTGTGGCACTCAGACACTTAGAGTGCAACCCCTGTGCTCAGTAAGCTAACAGACAAGATGTGGGAAGCAGTGATGCATTGGCTTGTTAATGGGAGCTCTGTGGATGTTGGTATTATATCTGTTGGTGGTGATCAGATCACAGCTACTCCCAGGGGAAGGCCTAACTTCTTTCTCTTTAACCATGAAAAACAGACTTGATTTCCCTTCTCCTTTCAGGAGAACAGTGCTGCTCAGGGTTGTTTTTTTCCTTGCAAATGCCATTTCATTTAGAGCTTCAAAACTTGCAATCTGGGAGTCTGTAAGGCTTCCTCCCTCCCCACCCCCTTTATACGCTTGGAAGTTGACCACTTGAAAGTGTTTGACAGGCTTTCCCCCTCCACCTCTCTGGTTAGTGTATGTCATGGCTTCATCTTTAGTAGTAATCTTTTTTGATGCAAAGCAGTGCCAACTGCTGCATAGTCTTAGATAGGTTTTGGTTTGTGTATGTAAAGGTGTGAACCTGTATCCAATTTAAACCAGCCAGCTGTATACTGAACAGCAAAAGAAAATGACAGGTTAACTAATGACTCTAAGAAAAGCAGGCTACACAGCTTGTGATGTGACACACAAATTCAATTGACATTGAAATTTCTTGGGATTTGCTGGCTTGTTTAAAGTTTTAATCTCTTAGAAAAGAATCATTCCAGATTGGAGTGAATTTCGGAGATTTATGGTTATGAGGGGAAGTATTAGCTGGTATGAAACATCTGTAGTTTACTTGCATAAATAAAAAATTCTCATATCTTTGAAATAGAACCTATATACAAATCCAAGATATTATGGTAGAGCACATCAGAAATGAAAAGGGACTCCCTCTCCCCCTATATGGAGAGACTTGACATGCAAGAAGTGTGTGTATGTGTAAAACCTGCTAGAAAACACTTGATGGTATTAAGCTGGGAACAAGCTGTCTTTCATCTGTCTGCGTATGAGAGTTCCCACCCTCCTTTCCTCAGCAGCACTGCTGACAATGGATACCCTGCACCAAGTGTTTCGTTTTGAAGCCTAGTACAAATAGTTATATTTACATCATAAGTGTGGACCACTGGTAAATGACAATAAATTGACACACAACATATGATTTCTATGTCACTTAGCAATTTTCAGGGCTCATTCATTTTATTGGTGTTAACACTGCTGCTTTTCCCCAGAGATGTCAGATGGAGAGGACAGGATGCAGGTCTCCATATCGTTCTCTTTTACCTGTGGAGTGAAGAAGTGGTGTTGCATGGAAAAATTCAGCATGAGTGGTAGCTTTAGAAAAGGCACAATACCATCACAGTCTGAGATGATGAGTAAGATGGATGGATATTCATTGGCTGGAGATAGAGACTCAGTTGTGCTGAAATCTTTGCTAATGAAAGGATGATAGGTGGGCGCTCTTATGGCGGGAGGGTGCGCTTTGTTATGCAGGAAACTAGGCAGGAGCTTGGCAGAAGTTCCTCCTAGCTTCAGCGTTTACAAATCTGTGAATACACCTGCTATTCCAAAGAAACTTGGGCAGAAATATTACTAAATTAGTACAGCACCCATTTCTTCAGTAGGTTGTTTCAAGAGGTAAGACAGGACATGTGGTCCAGTGGCTTGTGCAGAACTACAGTTGATGCCCTCTGAGCTGATAGGAGGTTTGACTGATCTCTGTTAAGTGTCTGTAAACATAATGGTTTGATTCAGAGCATTTAATGAAAAACTTTGTGGGCTGTTGTTTATTTTTTCATTTTCATGGTTATGTTGCTTTTAATATTTTTAATCAATACTTTTATCCTTGTTTCAGGAAACAATTTCTAGACCTTTCTGTGAGAAGGCTATAGACACAGTGACTCTGACCTAAGTTTATATATGAAAGTCCAGGCCAGATTCGTATAAAAGGAAGAAAAAGTCTTGAAAATATATTTGAAAAGTAATGTAATAGAATGTGGGGAACAGGGATGGAACCTGTGGAGCAAGTCTTGTAGTTTACAAGTTATGTGGGGAGTGAGATGAGCAGGGAAGAGGGGACCACGGAAAGTGTTTGGAACACCGTACTCATAAAAACTCAGCTTTTCAGCTACAAAATGTGGCAATCTGGGACAAGGGATGGTAGCAGGCTGGGGTGGACAGGAAACTTGTAGTAAAAGATGTTGCTTCAATTTTCCTTGTGAGATTGGTGGGACTTCTTATTGTTAGAACAATAAAAGTATTGGGTTTAGCATCTGATGGCTGATAATGAAAGCTTCTGTCCTCTTCTGAAGTAGACATACTGTTTGTAAATGAGCTGATAGGGTAAGACACAGAAATATCTGTTCTGTGGCTTAGGATTAAAGTGAGACAAATTATTTACTAAAATAGGTTTTAAAGTTGGCCAAGCTGCAGTACCAGGTGGGGAAAAAAATCATTCTCTAATTTAAAAAAATAAGAGATGAATAATAAAGCTTTGAGATTTGGGAGCAGGGGAGATTTTTTTTTTTCTTCAAAATCAAATAGCAAGATATGATCTTCTGCTTGAGAAGCCATCTGTTTGGAAGTGTGAACTGTATATTGCAGGCTTTTGAGGAAATTAAGGAAAATTTATAAATGTTAATGATCATTTAAAATTACATTTTCTTTCTTCTTTTTGTCAACCCACTACTTGATGTCTGAATTTTAAAATTTTGGGAAAAAATGCTGCTACGCTATTTTGATCAGCTTTAATATTGAGTATTCATATCAATACTAAAACCAAATGCAAATACCAAGAAGTATTTTCAGACTTGGAGGATGTAAAATGTAAAGCTGACAAGGATAGAACCGATGTAAGGGCATTCACCTAAACCCACACAAGCGTGTATATGTGTGTGCATATATATATATATGCATGCTTGTATGTATTCATATATGTATGTATTATCATGGGATTAATCTGTGGGTGCTAGAAATAGTTACCTGATGGGCTGTAGTGTCACAACCATTAGGTTGTGTTTTGCATTGCAGGAGTAAGAACTGTGAGTACATCACTCGGTAATTTATAACTCAGCCTGAGGAACTGCAAAGATTGTTCTGCTGCTTAGGGCTCTGGGGCAGTGAAAGAGGACAAGAAGGAAGAGCAGGATTCCAGCGGGGTTGCCAAAGGAGGGTGATGGCTGCTGTCACAGTTACCTATGAGAGTTCCTTTCTTTCAAGTATTGGCTTGTCCTACTGCATCAGTGTTGGCCCTCATGTGGAGCTAGCCTTTCCAGAGAGAACATACAGTGAGAGAGGACAGGGAGTGTTCCTTATCCTGAGGATGTGGCTGTGTTCCTTGTCTAGGTTTGGTTTTGTTGGAGTTTTCTTTCTTTCTTTCTTTTTCTCCACTGCAGTTAGATGACAATCAGCTCCTAGACCAGTGAATGAGGGATTCTTGCTATTATTTGAAGATTAAGGGGCCGAGTCACTATGTCTTGATTAGACCAACTATCAAGCAAGCATTAAAACTTATATACTGCCATGAACAGCACAAATTTCCTCCTGAAAGGTGTGTATTTTAATTACAGGTAGAAGTCATGGAGGGAAACCGAAGTTGACTGTTACTTGTGGTGGAGAGAATTAGTAATTATTACTGGAATACTTGACTCGCTGTCATTTGCAGCTGCCCACCACTTAGTGTTTACTGTAATGCCAGAGATTTTTTTGGCTCACTTAAAGTACACTTCTTAATAAACTATGACATAGGAAATTTGTGGCTGAGTTCTGAGGGGGAATACTTGCAAACACAGCTGGCTGCTGAGGAGCTGTGACTAAAAGACCAGGCCCTGCCGACTTGCAGCATGTGCACATTTTTCACATGCTCTCTTTGTTCAACAGCAATATCAAACCCTAGACCAGCAAGCTTTGACTCCTTAAATACAGCATCTCCTCTTGGGCAGCAATGTCACTGTGGCAAGCAGGAGCTCTTCAGGAGCTGGCAAGGTGCCTTTCCCTGAATCTAGCATCATTTCTGGTAGGGGAGGGTAGTATCAGTGAAACACAGGCAACCCTTACTAGAGTTTCAAGCAAAACTGATAGTACTTTTTCTTCAGCATGTCAGAAGCAGCTGCAAACATTAAAAGAATCAGCAAAGGATTTGAATCTGCATATCAAGTTCCTAGGAAAACTTTCATTGGCCTCAAAGTTACTTGGACATTATCTCTACTGTGCATCTTGTGCCAGGAAGGAAGTTTGTCCATGAAAGAAGACAGTGCTAGCTCCTTCAACTACCCAGTCCAAAGAAATGTCTAAAGGACACCAGCTGATTTTGCAACTGATGTCTTAATAACTTCAACTGAAAAAAGCTAAGTTATAGCATGGACAATAATCTGATTAAGGGCTGGTTTCCAGAACATGGGTGGATCTTAGCAAATGCTGCTTGTATTGTTTTTAAGCCCTGATCCATCAATAAGCTTACCACAGATATTACTTTTGCTGGACATTTTTGTCTGCCAGAGTTGCAAATCTCATGGCCTAAATTTATCTCAGTACAGAGAACTTGGGCAAGCACAGCTCCTCCAGCCTTATCCCAGTGAGGAATGAATTTCAATCAGAAGACAGTTCTGCATGGATATGGAATGAAAAACTTGATTAGTAGATTAACGGCCACCCTCAGGAGAGTATCTGCAGTTCTCTGCCTGGGTTACAGCAATTTATATTCTGTGGGTTGGCTTACTAAGTTGAATCCCTCCCTTTACGCTGTGCTTCATCTCCTCTGCAGCTTGCACTGCCCAACTTCTGTGCTGAGTCACTGGTCCTCTACTAGAGAGTATTACTGCTTCTAGATAGTAGGGCCATAAAAGAAGTAATTGGATCTGTACCCTCGCACCTTTCCAGAGCAATGCAATCTTCACTTCCAATACAGCAATTAGAAGTCATTCTGGTCAGCACCCATAATCACACTTGATTCTTTAGATCTTCGTAACACTGTGCAAACATTAACTAATTAATCTCTCCACAAGAGATGGAAGAGTAGGTGGGAGTTTTAACTGTCAGCAAGGGAGTGCTTCTAAGGCACTGCTCTCTGTCAACAGCTTCTGACCTAGCTGGTGCTGTCTGGGTGGCTAATCAGGCAGATTGGTGGTATCCAGAACAGTTAATCACCTGGGACAGCTGCCTGCTTTCCTTACCACCCTTTTGTTGCTCCAGTAAAATGGGATTATTTGAGTATTGTTTGCAAATGTATGGGGCTGTGAATTTCCAGTGTGACAAGAATGACTGTCTCAAAATTCGGAGGCTTTTGTTTGAAAGGCAGTGGGTATAAATCTGGCTTGTTTTCTGCATGCAGCACTCCCTCCCCAGAGGCATCTGATCTCTCACCTTCAGAGAAGGGGTTCTGCTGAATTTAGAAGCACCAATGCAAACACAGGTACTGCTTATCCAGTGCTACAGAGGGAGCAGCACTGCAAGAGCCCCAAGTTTTCCAGTTGTGGACACAGGCATCAGTTAATGCTGGCTGTTTTGCAGGGCTTTCATGTTCTTTCAGGATGCAGAACTCGGACTCTGTGGGGCTTTTGTTCTTTCTTCTTGGGTTTTGCTTTACATGTCATTGCATTCTTAGGAAAGCATCGGCTCCTAGGTAAGCACTGATAGGCTATTGAGAGCTTTCAAAGCTCTGCGAGTGCTGTGAGTTTTTGCACTCGAGTGAGCACAGCTTTCCTCACCTTGTAAAAGGGAAGTAGCACATTCAGTGGTGAACTTTGCAAATAACAGGGCCAAATGCTGAGGAGCAGCTGCACCTTGAGCTACCTTTGTCCTGTTAGCAGACCTAGAGGAGAAAACCATGAAAGTCTCACTTATCTGTTTATCTAGCTTGCAGCAGTCTGATGCCTTCTGCCACCTTTCCTGATAATGGTCCCTTTGAAGTTGAGTACAAGTGTGAATTTATGGTTTTGTAAAGACTGGATTCCAGAACAGGTCATAAATTACCTTGTTAGACAAAGGCTTCTGGGGAAACAATATTGCCTTACAATCCCTCACTGTGTCATTATCCTGATGCATTTCTATCATGGCAAATAATTGACCGGAATGATATGCTGGCCAGTTCTCCAGTCAAGCTTTGAAACTGTCTGTGTAAACTCTTTTAGCAAGAAGAGCAAGTTATGGAGCTATAGTAAACTCTCATCATCACTCTTAAAATTCATTTTGAGTTCAGGTGGTTGTTAATATTCTGAAGCCAAAGAAAATGAGGATCTTTATTTGCCTGGACTAGCACTTGTTTAATTTGCTGCTGTTTCTTCTTGAAAAGAAGAACATTTTGAAATGTCAAATGCATCTTTCGGGCCTTTCCAGGATGTGAGAGTAAAGAACAAAATTATGCAGGAGAATGAGTGAATATCTGTCTTAGCCATGCATGAATGAGCCAGGTTCTGAAGGTTAGATGCTTTAGGGAGAGAAGAGGCCTGATCTGCTCCTCAGTAAAGCTTTAAGCCAGGTAGCAAAGCATTACACAGCTAAGAGCTCTGTATTCAAAACTAATGGCTATCCTTGATGGTCCTTTGATTTACTGGACTTCAGAAAGGGTGCTTGCATTTAGAATGGAAAGCAGATGGGGGTTTTTTTGTAACAAGGAGGGATTCTTGAAGTAGTTTATAGTGTGTATTTGGATGTCATTCTGAAGTTTCTCTGGCAAAAAGAGGTTATTGCTTTCCTTGGGAAATATTGGTCTTATGGAGGAGGGACACAGGAGACCAGAAGCAGTATCATGATGCCCCTGGGATTTGTAGCTTATCTGCCTCATGCCTCTCTCTGGTCTGTTAGCCAACCTCCTCAGGAAGACCCGGAGCTCTGTGATTTATCGCAGGGGGGACTACTGAGCAGCCTTGGGGAGGGCAGGCACTATGTAGTCTAATTACCCCATACAATAAGGAAAGTGCTGTCTTGATTTTAAGTTTCAAGGTATACAGTTGGTTTTGAAAGTCCCGTTTAGATGTGTAATTATGATTTTACCTCCTGGCTTTTCACTGCAGAATTGCAGAGTTCCAAACCAGACAGCCACCCCTGCCCTTTCAAGCATCTGAATTGCATACTTGCTATACAGATGTTCCTCATGGTCTAAGCTTCCCAGGGCAGTTGTGATTCTACAACAAGTAGTTTGTTAAATATATTTAGATGCACTTGTTTGTACTATAAAGCAAAGAGATTCCTTCCAAAGAATATTAAACATAACCATTTCTTAATCACCGTATTTTTATTTTAGGTTATATTTTTAGCTTATACTTATCTATAATTATTTGTAAATATTTCCAGTTATATGTCTAAAGAAATTGATTGTGTTCCCATCTCAGGCCAAAACAGCATTTAGGACCATCTTCCAATTCAGGTGGGGTTTGGAGCTTGCTTTTTTTTTTCTGAAGTGCATGTTGCTCTCGCACTGTCAGAGCTGAAGAGCAGGCACACTGGAATCCTTTGTTTAGAAAGTGATAAAGATTTTTGTATGAGGATTTTTCAACTGCCTTGTAATGCAGGTTTGTTCTGTTCTCTGTTGAGTCCACAGTGCTGGCAGGAATCTCTTGTCATCTGTTACTAAAAAAAAAAGAGGGGGGGGGAGGCCGAGGGGAAAGGTTGGAAATTCCATTTAGTTCATCCATGATAAAATACCTGCTTAATTTTACTATTCCATTTTTCTTCCCCAATTCTGTTGGCTTATTTTGTAGACTGTAAGTTGACTGGAAATGGTGACTGCGGTAGACTGAAAGCTGCTAGACTCCACTTCTGACTGTCATCTCTATGAGCTGTTACTAAGTAGAAGTGTCTGAGCCTATTCTGGCCCTTCTTACTGAGGGTTGAAAAGGCACTGCAGTGTGAAAGTGAAAGCATATAGACAAGTAACAGAATAATCACTGATACAGACATACTGGGACATCTGCGGAAACACTGTCTATTTGAACCAGTAAATGCCTATTGAGTTATTCCTCCTCACTGGGTAATAGGTGCCTGTCCACCCTAAAAAGCTTTCAAAGTCGTTCTGAGGCGATTTGGATTGCTCCTGTGTGCCAAGATTTTGCAGAATGAGATATGTCTCGATGTATGACACACAGAAAGAAATTTGAAAATAAGAGATTAGATCAGTTCTACTTTGACAGTTTGCTTTCTGTCCAATCCATGTGTCTTTTGAGGATAATTAGAGGGGCAGATACAGTACAGGTGAGGAGCAAAGGCAATTATAACCTGCGGATGGTTATTTACAATAAAAGGCAGAATGTGCTATTAAAAGAAACAACAGAAAGTTAGATTGCTAGAACTTCAACACATCTGAAAGGAGCTGATAGAAAAAGCTTGAACTGATGTTGAGGTGGGACCTAACATGGTTCTGCAGTTGTACAGTAAGTATGTGGGATGAAGTGGTAACCTTGTTACTTCATCTAAGGCATACTATTCAGAAAGAGGTTAGGAGACTTGTCATTAGAACAATTAGAGCAGAGTGACACAATTGAAATGGAAAGCTACTAGTAAACTTACATTGAAACATTTGCTTCGGTCAGGGAAGGCTCAAAAGATCCTGAAATGCTGGCCCTGTGGAATCCCTTGCTGTTAGTAGACCTTGAATGCATTTTTAAAATTGTATTTCCTTTTTTATGTGACACTGGTGTTGTAATTCATGGGGCACAAAATGCGGATCACAAGTAAAGTATTTGATGCCTGTGTGAGGGTCAGTTCTGAGTCAAAAGGACTCTTCTATGTAGAGGCTCTTCAGTGAGAGACAAGGGTGGAAGCCATTCCTGAGGAACAGGTAACTGAAAAGCGACTGGTCAGCAAGAGGAGTGTGCAGTCACTGCTCAGCTCTGCATGGCTTTCAACAGGTTGTCATCTTCTAGTATGAGAGCAAGTGGTGTGGCTGTAAATGAGTTTATTTTTCTTAATGTTCCTCCTGTTATCAAAAGAAAGCCTGCATTTGCAAAGCAGACTGTCCTGTTAGTGTCATTAGCCACACATAAGTAGGAAGTCTTGATGTGTACTATGTTGGGGGGAAAATGAGGACATACTTCAGTGAAAGACTCTGGGAAATATCTTAAGTTCACCTTAAAAATAAAATGCAGTTGTGCCAAATTGAGTCTCAAGCTTTGCAAAGTATTGTGATAGCAAATTGTGATTTATTTTTTAAATATTTTTTATTTTGGTGGCTTATTTCCTAACTACCTTTAAATGGACAGTCTTGTTTACAGTAGATAAACATGGCTTCTATTAATCATTCATTTGCATAAGATTTGGGGGGGGAGGGGAGTCTGATCTGTTGCAGCCATTATTTAAAAGTTACACAAAATTAGTCACTGGGGCTTCTACTCTGTGTGCCACAAGTCCATGGTGCTCTTGCACAAGCACCGACACAGCAATTACAAGAAGGAAAGGAACTAATAAAAATATCGAGTCTGTATATGCCAGACAGTGCAAGAGTTCAAGCTCCTTGGAGTGGGATGTGGCATTGTTGATTAGTTAGAGCAGAAGGAGAATCAGATCTCTGAGAAATATTCTGCTTAGTTAAGGTCAAGCCCTAGACAGGCCTGTCTAGAAAGTGGCCCCAGTAACTGTGACGTACCTCAAGGGGAGGGAGGCAGGCTTAATTGATTTTCAGAAGTCCTTTTAAAGGGTTCATCCAGGGAACTGTATAGCCCTTCTATGTTGTGCTAGTGTAGACAATCAAAGTTTTACCCTGAAATTATTGTTCTTCAAATTTACTACGTGCTAATGACAGGCTTAATTTTTTCCTAAGTGCTTGTGCGCTGTTTGAGCTTGCAGAACACTGCAGGTACTAAGAAGGTAAAACTGAGGTCAAGTCAAGCATTATTAGTGTTTGACAGTATTTTTGCTAGAAAGTTAGGGAAGTTCTAGTATGCCATCCAGATTTTTGTATGATAAATGTTAGTAATAATGAAACTGAACAGTCGAAGCCTTGTTGCCTTGTCAATACATGCCAGACATATATCGTTTGGTTTATTACAGATACAGTCTTTGATCTTCCTTATGTTTGAAGACTTGATTAGGCCTATCTTGTTAAAGACATAGCACATGAAAGCTGGGAATTGGTTCCTTTAATAGCAAAGCTCTTGAGAAAGAGCTCCTCAAATTAGAGAGTAGAAATCACTTCCTAAGGGCTGTGCAAACCTTCCCACACTTGCTGTGAAATGTGTTTGCAGACATTTCTGTGCCAAAATGGTCTGTCTTCACTGGTCTTTCAGTGGTGCTCAGAATTCTGCATTTGACTTTTGAAGAGTCGCTTTCTGAGCCAACCTAAACAAACTGCTCTGAGTAACTAGGGATGAGGTGACTCTATGTGCTGAATACTTACCTGGGGGAAGGACGCATGCAGGCTCTATAGGTGAGACCATGAGCCTCAATAGGTACATTGGAAAATATTGTTGTACATACATGTCCCTTAAGTCTTTATTAGTGTGTATTATTTGAATTCAAAACTTGTCAGCATTTGGTCATGGTTATCTGGATTGGAGAAGGACTGTTGCAGCTCCAAGCATTTCTCTTCTTTAAGCATAAGCTGCTGCTGGAAAAATACGGCAGCAGGAACAGTGATCTTCCTGCCTGCATCTGGTGCACATGCAAGATGCTGTGGGTGAATAGTGAGCAGCAGGCCACATTAAGATAAGTAGTTATGCTGTTCCAAACTACTCCATTGATTTAACATTAACTGCATTTCCTTCTTTGGTCCAGGATTTTCAGTGTTAGACAGAAATAGCTTTATGTATAGAATAAGAAATAATTATTAGCCTGAAAATATCATTTATATATCAAAAAAAGAAGAGCTTGATATTCACGCTTTTGCTTTGTTACTCTTCCTGTTGCTTGGTTACCAGATCATACAAGAACTACATTCCAAAGAGAATGCAAGTTAATTACCAATTATTCCTTAATCAGCAATTAAAACCTCATCTCCAGATTTCCCATGTTTCACATTCCATCAGTAGCAGGAGAAAGAAAAAAATAGTTTGTGCTCTCCACCCTGCAAAGAAAGCGGGCTCAAGGTAATGGTCAGCCTTGCCCAGAGCAGTTTTTACAGCACTCTTGGATAAACACTTTCTGACCAGCTGCTTTAGAAGGGCTTGCTTTGGAACTAGCTGAGAGCTTTCCTGCCTCATTTGTCCTCAAAGTCACGTTTCATGTCAGTGTGTGCTGTGGTGGTGGCAATCCTTGTAGAACTAGATGAAATCCTTATTTCAGTCATGATAACTAATAACCTATTTTTTTCCTCAGCAGTAGTATTTTGTGATACTTTTGAATCCATCATTACTTGCTTCTAACAAGTGACCTGCAACTTAACTGAAACATTCAGGTCAGCCCTTCCTTTATTAAAGCAATATAGCTATGTTGAGCCAAGTTCTGTGCGTGTAGTCTGGCGCGTGGTCCCAGCAATCCTGCACGTCGGTCAGCTCTTTCGGCAGATGTCCATCTCCCGCCCACGGCGGCTGCGCTCTGCTCTCTGAGGGAGGGAGGGTTCACACTCACCCCTTTTCATGTGGTAGCCTAGGCATTGTTCTGCAGTCGCAAAGTTGGTTTGACACTGTTGCAGCTTTGATCACTGATAGGTTTATTGGGAATAATATTAACATGTAGTTAGTATTATGCTGTATATTTTGCAGCACATAAATATATGACACTATGTAGGCTTATTTGGTGTAATAACCCAATATGTTCTGCCCACTAGCTAAGGCAAATGTTTTAATTATAAGGAAGCCTTCAAATTTGATCACTGAGATTCGGGTTACACTCTCAATCCTGCTTCTGTTAATCCTGCTTCTTGATTTGTTGGTTTCTCACAACCACAATTCCTGTGAAAGTTCTAAATTCTAAGTTCTTAATGTTTGCTGAATCCATTGTTGTCATTATAGATAAGTATTTATTATAGATAAGTATCCACAGATAATCTACATTATGCAACAAAGGGCTAAAGGCCCGCATGCATATTCTGGTAGGAGTATGAGATGGCATCTATTTCCTGCACATCACAGTTGTCTTTCCCTTGTAATGTATACAGAGGTTGCAAAACCTGTGAGGAAAAAAAGAACCGTGGAGAATAAATATATAAAGAATATTAAAATAGTCTTCTAATCTATTTCTTATTATAGTGCTCCTTATGTATTCTTAGATATGGACAACATATGGCTTCCCAATAAAACCCTTTTAAGCATCCCCTGCAAAAGCCTAAAGGGTTTCTTGAAAATAAAGGAAATCCTGTTCAAAGTTTTGTGATTTGAAAATTTAGTTTAGACAGAGCGGTTTGTCCTTCACTAAAATTTTAGAGCATATTTAGCTTACACCCATGTGTCAGTTCAGTTAGTCTGCAGCTTTGGATCTTTTGGGATTTCATTGCAACGCGTGTTCCTTAATTTATGTGATGCCATTTGGAATGTCCAGTTGCTTGTAGGATTCGTGACTGATCATGTGAACTCTTCACGAAGGCCTCTCTGATGCTGTAGTTTTAAGGTTCTTAAGGTACTGTTTTTCTCTGGCCTTGAGAACAGGAGGATTGGTTTTCAGAGTACTTTCAGGATGGGTATTTACAGCATTGGAACCCTTATGTTAGACAAGGACTGATTTGTTGTGGGCTTTTATTTGTAGCTTTTCATTGAAGGTAATTTGTTTGCCAAGGATAATATGATGGAAAATAACTCTGTATTCTGCCAAGTGGCATTTTGCTATGGTAACTCTGTGACTTGTGGGGAATTTCTCTTTTGTTTTTAGTATCAGCAGTCAGAGATGTAGTAACATGGAAAGGGAAAGTAACAAGTTTAATGTGAACTGGGTGTTGGGATAGATGTTTGCCCACAAGAGCACAACTATTTCTTTTTTTTCTAGCCTCTTTTCTGTTTAAAATATGGGGTCTTTTTGGATCATTAGTTTTACATCTATTTACAAATAACAAAATATTAGTTTTTTAAAAGTTTGTGACAGTGGAATTTGCATACTGCATTATTCTCTGTAATAAACAGAAATATGAAAGCTTTTGAAGCAAGGCACTGCAATAACTGCCTAATTACAATGGAGGGGTGGCCCTCCTAAGCACCCTCCAGCCTAGGTAGGACCCAGATTCCAGAATTTGGCTGACTATTCCTGTGGTAAAGGCATGCAAAGTATTAGGTATGTCATTTCATCAGTTTGGATTGCTAGCCTAGGGTTGTTTAAAAGCAGGTGCTGAGAATAGGTGCATTAGTTAAATGCTCTGTGATGAGGGTGATTTATGATAGGAGGTTTAAGCAAAAAGGAAAATTATTGCAAGTCAGATGAACAAAGGGTGGCTGTAATTAAGAGTGTATTAAACACCAGCATTATAGGCTCTCCAGCCACTGACTTTTTGTTTGCTGTCTTCTCCTGATACTGTTCTGTGCTGGCTAGTGGTATTAAATCCTCACAAAGGGGCATATACTGTGTTCCTAGCTAGCTTTTTATAATGATCAAGCTGGAATGACCTTTAAAAAGCCAGATAATATTTTATTTACCTTTTTTCTCCCATTTACTGCTAAATGTTAATGAAGGTAAGAGATTCAAATTCTTGCAAATAAAACATTTTAATTGACTTAAGTGTAACCATAACAATAAATTGGCTACTTTACATGGAAAAGCTTTTCAGTATTGTTGAAACACACTTGTACCATCTTTTCATCTGTCTGTAGATTCAGAAATTAATAGCAAACATTTCTTTGTTTCCGATGACAGGGGACTTAAGAATACATTGAGGAGAGATTTTCTCAAGACTGGTGGCTGGTCAAGTGTTCCTGAGAAACCTCTACTTAAGCCCTTAGTGTGTAGGTTGCAATATTAACCAGCTGCAGGCAGTCATAACAACAAGTACACTAGCCAAGATTTCTGCTCCCATCTTTTCCAGCTACCTGTTAATATGTGTCAAGCTTAAGCTTCATCTATTGTCTAGGAATGTCACTGATTTTGGCCTGGTATTCCAGCTACTCTGAACTTAATTGCATCAGTGCTTTAAGGTAAAATGGGTGTTTTATTGATTATGCAATTACCTATGCTAGGTGTTCAAAGTAGCAGCATACTGACTCCAGAAATAAGACCAAATAAATTTGTAACTTTGGACCCATTTTAGTTTTGTTTTAAACAAAAGCAAAATATCTGCTGATAAGAGCAGAATTAAGTCCATAACATAAAATAAAACACACTTTTGGGAGCTCACTTTTCAGCTAAGGAAAGACCAATTAAACTGATGCCTCACGTGCATTAGGGTTGATGTTAGGGTCATTTGCTTCTTTTCAAACTTAGAAAATGTTCAGCTGTTATATATTTTTTAGGAGCCAGGTGAGCGTACTTTAGCATTGAACACATTAGCTCATGTACTGCTAGAAGGAACCAAGTTGGCTTTTGTGAAAGTTGAAAGCAGATATGGCAGTTGGACAGTGATTAAAACTGATGGGAAACTAAGAAGTAATTTTAGTGAATTAAATTACCCTGGTGTCCATTTCTTCCAAAAGTCTTTAAAATTTAAAAATGTCCATTCCAGTTTCTTTCCTGTTCTTTCTCTTTGTTTTATCTTCCCTTACAGTAACAAAAAAAGAAAAATACAGCAGAGGTAAATAATGGTTGAGCATGTTCTCATGTGGTTTTAAAAAAAGAATTATTTTGCTTAGAAAAAAATATTTTTAACTGGATAATCATAGAATGATAGAATCATGGAATTGTAGGGGTTGGAAGGGACCTTGAGAGCTCATGGGGTCCAACCCCTCTGCCAAAGCAGCTCCCCAGGACATATCACTCAGATAGGCGTCCAGACGGGTCTTGAATCTCTCCAGAGAAGGAGACTCCACACCCCCTGGGCAGCCTGTCCCAGGGCTCTGGCACCCTCACTGGGAAAAAGTTCTTCCACATGTTGGTGCGGAACTTCCTATGCTCCAACTTGCAGCCATTGCCCCTTGTCCTGTCCCCACAGACACTGAAAAGGGGCTGGCTAGATAATGTTTTAAAAATAATGTTTATTCCATGTTGGGAACCCTAATTCAAAATACCACTGCTTCACTTGGCATCTTCCTGGTATAAGGTTCTCTTCTTACTGATGACAGGTAAACTGCCCTGTCCTTGGAGTTGAGAGAACATGTAACAAGAGTCCTATCCTGCTATGCCTTCCTCTGAGAGTAACCTGCCTTCCCCACACTGTGTTTCAGAGCTCAGTGCAGAATAAGTCCTTTCCTCCTGGGGACTGAGTTGTTCTCTAATGGCGTCTAGAAAGATAGAAATGTGTGAACTAGAATAAGCAGAATGTCAAAATTTGTGGGCTTTCAAGAATGAAACTGGAATGTGGCCTGCAAGTCCATGCATTATCATAGAATCATAGAATGGCATGGGTTGGAAGGGACCCCAAGGATCATAAAGCTCCAAACCCCCTGCCACAGGCAGGGACACCAACCTCAGGCCTGGAGCTACATAAGGTTGCCCAGGGCCCCATCCAACCTGGCCTTGAACACTTCCAGGGTCGGGGCATCCACTACATCTTGAGTAGATTTTGTGTGTGTGTGTGTGTGTGTGTGTGTGTTTTTAAATATTGAGGTCCAAGATTTAAGAGTTTCCAGCGAAGCAACTGGTAGACACAGACTTCTCAAGCAAGGCTTGAAACATGTCATGTGGCAGTGATGAGGGGCAGGTTTTTTATAATGTTGTAAAGAGGACTGTTGTTAACCATTTTATCCCAACATTGTCTGAGCTAAGGATAGAACTAGTTTGTTCGCTGATTATTCTGACCCTGATAAAACCCAGAGCCACCTCTCCCAGCAGCTCTAATTTATGACTTGCCATAGAAGAATTGGCATATAGAGCTAGGATCCTATTTTGCTTCCATGTCAGACAGCCCAAGGTACCTGGAACCAGCAAAATTCGGACTGGTGTTTTAGATGGCTCCAGGTAGTACAAGAATTTGCAGTTCCTTAAACAATTTACTTTGCAGCCAGCCTGAGAGGTGTTTCCACAGGCTGTGTGCAGCTTATCAGCAGAATCTGTGCACAGTCCCGTTTACTTCACTCATCTGGAGCAGAGCACTGTTTGTTATGCTGAGGTGACCCCTGTCAATGATACCAAAGCTGTGCTGCACTTGTGGGTCGTGCCTTTTACTCTTTTCCCTTCTTGATTCCTCAGAATTACTGTTACCAGAGAGTAGCACAGCATATGGGAGGAGAGGAGGGAGAGATTGGTTGAGGATTTTTTTTTTCTAAGTATAAAAGGTGGATATTCTAACTTCAGCTTTTGTAAAGAGCTTTTCTGACCAGAATGGGAGTTAACCAATGTGCAAGACAAATCTTTTTATACTTACTTACTAGGCAATCTGATAATTCTACAGGAATGAAAGTAAAACTCAGTTCCTGACTCAGGAGTTGAGGTTGATTAGTGGTGATAATTTTTTTGATTGTTTTGAGGTTAATAATTGCATGTTAGTATTAAAAGAAATAATGTTCTCTGAGTTACTTTTATTACGAGTCAGATCCAACATATTAATTCAAATTCAGCTACTGTTCTCCAATCTGTCGTGTATGTTTCCACAGCCAGAGTTCCAGACTTCTCTTTACTGACTTGTTACATTTTCAGTTTGGAAATCCAGCAACCTGACTCACACGATCCCAAACCTAATTATCATTCTTTTCTTGAACAGGTTGATTCCTTATTTGTCAGTACTTTTCTGCCTTGCAGTGGAATTTCTTCTCTGTGTTACCTTTAAACAATGCTGAGTCAGGTCCTGATCCTCCTGGCTACCTCCTTTTTTCACTTGGCTAACCTAAGTATTTTACAAACTCTTCTGGGAAGAGACCATCTCCAATTTCTGTCATTTCATAAAATAAATATGCTGTGTGCTTTCTTGATATTACCTAAATAGGAGCCATATAATTATTAGCAATAGCACATCAAGTGTTTCTGTGTGAACTCAACTTACCCCATTGCGTTGGGGGAACTTTATGCATATTTAAAGTTGGTATTGCTTTGTGTGTCCTGGGCTGAAGTCTACAAATGCATTTGGGAAGTTGAGTCTCCTGAATAGGTCACCATCTGGTTCCTGGTAGCTCAGAAACTCTGGTAGCAATCTTCATCAACCTGAACCTTGGCAGCATCTCATTAGAAGGTCCTCTCAATAAAATGTTTTCATGTTCATGTAAAATTTTCCCAAAATATGTTAACTACAAATGACTTTGAGGGAAAAAAAAAGCCAACAACAAAAAATCTATAAATTAATTAAAATTAGCTTTTTTAAAAATTCAGGGATTTACAAGCTTAGCTAGACCTGTCTGATACATAGGACTGAGCTATGGTTAACGCAGTGAAAATTACTTTTCTCACCACAGAGCCTCATGTGGCCTATGTAACGTCAGGACCAGCCTGGGGAACACAGAGCTCACTAACATTTGTAAGAAAAACATTTTGCAAGTTTGGGAAATGTATTCTGTAGAAAACAGCATTAGTGATCCAGTGAGCAAATGTATTTGGTCAAAGCATTGAGGCCTCTCAGGAACATTTGAACATGACAGTAAGCTGGACTATCCTTGTGACTGCTTTAGTAAGCTCGGAGGGTTGGAAGTTTCTGTGTGCAGAGTGCAGCGATTAGAAAATAAAATCTGGCAAAAGATTGGATTTCTCAGGATTCGTTCTGTAAATCAAAGCAAAATCAGATTGAATCCTTAGAACAAAGGCAGATATATTTTGCATTTGAATATAAAACCTATCAAGTGGGTGGTGGGGAGAGAATGGGTAAATAAATACAAAACCTCTTAAGGGTTTCTTTCTGGGTTGGTTTCAAGAATGTCCCACAAAACAGGTTTTCATGGTTGTATGGGGCAATGTGATGCCATTCAACTTTCTTTCCTTTCTTTAGAAATTCTGAAGAAACTGTTGAAAACAGCTTCTGGGCTTTTACTAAAATAGTTTCCAGAGATGAGGAAAATGAGAGAATGCATATACAATCTTAGACAAACGATCTGCTCATATATTGAAGCCTGGATTGTAAAATGACTGCTGTGCCTTCCAGTGAATGAATATTCAGTGCTTCCCTGCTGGGTTGGCTTTTCCTATTTGAACCAGCTACTGTTATGCACTGTGATTCACTTGTTACCAAATTAAACTCTTTACACACATGGGAGATCCAACTTTATAAAGTCAAAGTTTTGAAGTGCTTTCTGGTCAGCCACTGTGCCTGTCACAATCTTCATAACGCACTGAATTAAGTTTAAAATATCATCCATGTGTGGTGTTTTCTCTTGGCTGTTGAGCAGCCCTTCTGTACATCACACATTTTTCTGTTGACACTACGTATCACTTAGCAACACAGTGAAAGGCCCTATATGCATTGATTGCACACAATTGTCTTTATGGGGTGGAAGTGTTAAGTGAATAAACCCCCACGGGTGACCAGACGGTCATTCCTCTCATGTTGATAATCTGTTTACATCAAAATATTGTTTACTCAGCGCTCTGATCTTCAGGAATTTACATGAAGCTGAAAGAATACAGTTAACTCCCCACACTCTGACACACAAGTATGAGCTGTATTTACGTTCTCAAAGATGGATAGATTAAGAAGAGGAGGATTGTTTTGTCTTTAACTTAGCTCTCCCAAATAAAGCATTAAAATGCATTTGACAGTTAACCACAGATGATAATGCAATCTTTATGCTGGGGTTCCCATCATAATGGAGAAGTTACAAGGCTGTCACTACACCATAAAGAAAGAATCTTTCCTGCAGTCTTAGTGCTGTCTTTTCTGCTTTCCTCTTTGTAAGCACAGTTACCAAATTACCTTTGGAGAAGTTTGATGGTTTACACTTATTTTTCTATATCGCGTGAATAGCTGAGCTTTTAAAACGGGCTACAGTGTTCTCCCCAGATGTTTTCCCTCTCTACAGAGCAGTGCAAAGAGGCAAAATTATTTTAAATTCCCCAGGTGGTTGGCTTTTTTGGTGATGGTGTGATTATTATATCCTTAATTACTTGGGGGGGTGGGGTGTAGAGGAGGGGCGGTGTGCTAAACTGAAGACAGACGTTTCCATTGTTTTGTTTGTTGACAGAGATGTAACTTTTAATGCAAACAGATTTATTTTTTTTTCCTAGAAACCCAATAGAATAGTTTAATAGTTTGTAGCACAGATAAACAGACTAAGCAATTTTGAACCTTTTTTGGCAATGTGGACAATTCTGGAAGATTTTGATGAAAAATTCTCTCCTTTTAAAAGTCTCCAAAAACACATACCCTGAAGTAGCTGAAGTGGCAGGAAAATTGAAGTCTGCTACTGCAATGTTTTTCTATTCTTCGTTATTATTTGTAAAGGTCACACTGTAATATCTGTTGCAATAAGTAAAATAAGCTTAATCACATTAAGGGAGCTTAAAGCTGGTTTATATCTGCTTTTTCTGTCTGTTTTTCCCAAGTAGCAAAATATTCTGAATCTTTATAGTCCCTTCATGTAAACATCTTTATAAAAGACTGTTTATTGCAGGTACATGGTAAGAACTTTAACTGGGCTTTGGAAATCCCCAGTGTAACTCATAGTAGCTGCAGTGGCAACAGAGTTTAAGAATTTTGAGCCTGTGAAATGAGATCTGGGCCACACACATGTACATGTCTTACCACAATGTGTGTTTTCTGAAGTCAATTTAAATCAATCTTTGCAAAGTCTGAAGAATAAATGATCTCGATTTCTCATTATGTTCCCCATCTTGCTCCCATTGAAGTCCGTGCATCCAGTCCTAGTCTACTGAAGAGAATAGTCCTATTGAATCAAACAGATCCTTGGTGAAGTCAATGGAGTTATGCCAGTGATTAATTTGGGCCATTAACTTCAATGAAATTTCTCAAGTGAGGAAGGCAGGGAGAGTTTGACCCAGTGATGAAATTCTCATTGCCTTCAGCGAGAGCAACACTGAACCCGGTGAGGTTCAGCCTGTCAGACTGGGATGTAGGCGCAGGTCCATGACCACTCTGGAGTACATAGTGTTGGGTGATGGGCAGAGGAGGTGGTTACAAGCCATTTCCCTCTTAATGGCTTTCAGATAAAGCTAGTTTTTATATGCTGGAAGATAAAGTTGATTAATTAAGTTTGGGCAAAATGACCTAAAAACTCTGTCTTTCTGATCAGTAACTAGGAAGCTGATAGCAGCTGCCTAGTTCTACAACTAAATGAATGGCCACTTATATAAACATTTCACTGTTACAAGTTGGATTTCTCAGAGCATTAACTTTAACAACATGGGTGTTTACTATGGAATAAAACTTTAAATTGATGCTTTGCCATTTTGCTAGCTAAAACAAGTGAGTGAATAAAGTGGAACTAGAATTATGATGGATTTTATAGTAAAATTGTGCTCTGGTAACTAAGGGCTTATTGAGAATTGAGAAAGCAAGAAGAAAATAACCATTAGTCTTTCTTAGGACATCTTTTCCAACTTTACAATATGATGAGTTCTGTGTATTTCTTTATTAATTCTGTAATAGGATCAATTACTCATAAGTATCTTGTATTGTTTTCAAATATGTTTTTTCCTTGTTTGGTTTTTTCTTTCTTTTAAATCTCATTTACTACAAAATATTGACTTCATATCTCAAAAACCATTGATCTCATGGGAATGCACTTGAAAATGCTAGGAGCAATTTAGAAAAACTTGTTTTCTTTCAGTCTTCTGAAAAAAACTAATTTGTATTTCATTTTAATTGAAAAGAAGCCAGATTTAGGTCCTTATTTTCATGTCTTTAAAAGTTTGATAGCTCAAGCCAAACACTTCCAAGGCTGTCTTTATAAAAAATTAATTAGTAAATGGCACTTCCCCAAAGAGGCAGTTTTTAACACGGTGTAGGTGATGCTGTTCATCACTTACATTCCTCCATGTTCAGTCACTGTTTTTTAAAATCATTAAGGGGGGGAGGGTGTGTGACAAAATTTAAGGACTCTGAAATGTGTGGAGTGAAGGTATGCAGTCAGGAGCAGTAATGAAATTGCTGAACCCTTATTCGGATTATGCTGCCTTGTGCTTTATTGTGAACCCTCTTTCAACCTATAATATCTTTGTTTGCCACCGTATTTTTTTCCATTCTGACAAAATTCCAGGCCTTCTGAGTCTAATGATGTTGACATATTAAAATGGTAGAGAGAGGAATGTGAACTGAGCCCCTCCTTTTAGCTAAATGTTATCTGCTTAGACTAATATTGCAATTGCCACCCACTGACATAATTTGTTTCACAGTCACAGCCTGGCAGCATGAATCAAATGTTGACATTCTAATTTCATGCACACATGGGTGTTTGGCTGAGTAGGCCTCAGCCTCTGAGCCATTCACGCCATACCTGTGTAAATCAGGGAGACAAGGCCTTTTCACAGCCACCCAAAGGGAAGTTGCTACCTTCTTGGAAGGACTGGGGCTAGTTAAAGCTGTACAGCCCTTTATTCTCCCACAGGAGCTGAGAGCTTCTGTGACTGTGTAGTAGGCTGGACAGGGATATTTGGAGGAAGGGTTGAACTTTAAAAAGAGTGGGGGTTTTGTGGGGTTTGTTTTGGCTGGGTTTTTTTATTCTGTGTGTCCAACAGATTTTATTTTTTTTCCTCCTAATTCCTTGTATGGAATAGATGGTTTCATTCTCAAAACTGTTAAAATGTTTCTATTCTAACGGTTTCTGTCTCAGTGGCTTAAATGCAAAACTGTTATGGCTTTGCTCCTGGAGACTGAAGATATTTCACCCAGGTACCTCAGTTCTGACTCCAAGCAGCCACCACCTGGGATAAAGTGAAATTCAGCTTGGGTATGCACCTCTGAGCCCTCTGACCTGAGAGGAAACTACAGCCAGCTTCTGAGACCCACCTGCTGGAACCTGGTTGGAGGCTTTAAGGCTTAAATAGTATTTTCCTTTGTTCCTTTAGTTTTGTAACCTCTGTCCCTGGGAATAGTGCAAGGCTGTCATCCTGAAGAGGAAGAGAGGATGGGGTGCAGCTGGGTTAGGTTGCCTTTGCTACAGGGAAGGAGAAAGATGTGTGCTGGCACAGAGCACTTGAGATGAGCTGTGGAGATGGCTGAAGAAGCTGCTGTCTCTGGCAGGGACTGCTGCCTCCTGTCACGTCTTTCCTCTGGCACAGCAGAAACCCTGGCTTTTCATGGCCTTTGCATGGCCAGACTGGGCTGCCTTATGGACAGCTCTGGCTGTCTGCAGTGCCAAGGAATGGCCACCTTTGCCTGCAGCTTGCTCTGAAGAGACCTGCTTTCCCCTTCAGTGAGTGTCATGTACATTCCTGAGCCTTTCTTGGGATAATTGTGCCAAAGTGAGCCTTACAAACCTAGCTTTTCCTTGCAAATATAGTTAAAATCTTGTGTCAAAACCATGGATTTTTCTATCTCTGTTTTATAGTTTTGTTCCACCTCCAGGCAAAGTGCAGTTACTTTTAATGAAAGAGCACATTTATTTTGCTTTGGAGAAAGTCTTTTGTTTTTCTTGAATGGCACCAAAAAGTCACGGTAAAGCCAGAAGAATGGGTTTGAATAGTAATTCACAGATCTAGAGGCACTCCTCAGTGGCACATCTCAGAAATGTTCCCAGAACTTCATGGTGGAATTGCTGAGAAGGGTGTTGAAGAAATCCTTGGTGGCACCTGATTATGGAACAGAGCAAACTGCCAAACATAAAAATACCTGCTTGCTGCTTTCCCAGTGTTGTGTGTGTTTGGAAGCTCTGAAAGATCTGGATTGTTACTGAGTCCTGATGAGAATAATGGGTAGTCATGAGCCATGTGACACTCCTGTGCTTCAATTCATTGTGGTCCAGAACAGACTGTGGCTGGAGTCCAGTGCTTCAGCTTTGGCATCCCTGGATCAGAGGAGAGTGTTTAGCCCTGGATTTGATGGGAGTGCCATGAAGTGAACTGCATATGGATAGTAACATATACAGTTCTCATGTCCTTTGGAAGGATTCCAGACTTTTTTTCAGACTGTGTATGTACTGCCCACTTGATAGGCTGCCTGCACTGAACTGGAAGGCTGGATCTAGCTGGCATGTGCAGTACTGCAGGATTGGAAAGGGAAGAGATTTTAGCCAAGACACTTGGATAAGTCCTTGTGTTTGAGATGTGCCAGATCTTTAAAGTTCACTCAGAGTGAAAAGGAACTGGGTTTTTTTTTTAGTCCAAAAGAATGACACTCAGCAACTTGCACACAAGTGGATTTATCTCGCTCGGGATGGAGAGCTGAGTAAACCCTGCGGGTGTCAGACGTGCGGCCTCAGGGACACGCAGAGGTGCCGAAACGGAACCTCAGTGTGCAGAGCCGCTCTTAGCACAGCTCCTGCCCAGCCAGTGCCCCTGCCAGAAGCCCAAGCTTTTCTCCCACTGTTTTTGTAGCAGTTCACAGGAGTGTTTTCCTTAGTTTTGATGAAAGTTGTTGGTGTGCCCAGAGCGGTTTAGTCCAGCCTAGGCTGGAAATTCTGTCCAGGGCACCAAATGCAGGCTTTTATAGGGAGCCACTTCCCCAAGTCAAATTCGTATGGATCATATGTGTCAACCTGAGATTTTTTGATAGTTGCCTGATTTTAGTCATGCTTATTGGTGAAAAGGCCTTTGTATAAAAATTACCCAAGAGAATTTTTTTTTTCTTTTTTAATATATGCGCTAGCTTATCTCCCCTTAAACAACATACTTAGTATGCAGGACATCTGAGAGCTTGTGTTTACGTTGTCAGTGTGTTAGTGATGACATTTCTGCAAGAGTTGAAGTTACTTGAACTGGGCTCAATTCCATGTTTTACATCATCAGGGATATAAGAAGTCAGCAAGTAATATGGGGTACTATCCAGCTCTTTTAGCACTGAAATCGTTGAGCAGAGCCCACTCTGAATGGGTTTTAAGAATCTGGCAAGATTTACTATCAGCAGTAAGACAAAAATAATCTTTTGGTAGGAAAAGGAAACAAACTGAGTTTGATGGTGCAATGGCTCTGGCTGATAAATCGTGACATTTTTTGAATGTCAACTCCCTGACATTGTATTTCATACTCTGGACATGCTGAATGTTTTTATGGCAAGCTACAACTTCCCAACCTCCCTGTGCTTATATGAATTTAATGGAAGAAAAAAACCCCAACAGGCTAATATTGTTGATACCCTACAAGGCAATGTGTCAGCATTTCTATTTCTCCCAAGAGGAATTAATGGGTGTTTTTTGGACACTGCTAGTGGCCTGAAACAGACCTCTGTCTTGCCTTGAGACATCCTTTTCCCAAATAAACAAAATATTGAAGGGACCCCACTCATCTTCCCCACATCTTCATCAGGCAGGAGTCCCAGAGTTAAGGTTCCTTACTGACGAGCTGCCCTGTTCCTGCCCTTTCAAGTCTGGCAGGTGTCAAACATTGTCTATGCCTGGACTTGCAGGAAATTTTATCAACAATTTACTAAGCAAAAAATAATCAGGATTTACTTTTGTTTGGTTTTATTTTTCTTTCTCACTGTTTTATATATTTGTTTGTTTATTTTTGGACATCTGGTTAGGCCAGAAGGAGAGGGCTGGGAGGGAGAATTTTTTGGTGTGGATAATTTTGAATAAGAAGAACCTGGCAGTAGAGCTGTGTGAGCATCTCAGAGAAGAAACCCTATCAGCTGGCAGTCTGCTGTATAGTTCCCATTGCTGGCTGGCATCTTACCAAACTGCAACCAAAAGAACGAGAAGTGAGTTTTGGATTTAACTTTAAAATTCTTTGAGAAAAGCAAGTTGTAACTTGCAGCAATTCTGCCTGCTTAGGCAAGGCAAAGAGAGAAAAAGAAGGGTTAAAATAACGTGCTGCTAAGTAGGTGCAATCAGACAGCTAACCAGGAAGACCTGCTGTATAGATGCCTGCAGTGGTCCATGGACTGCTCTGCATTCTGGGTGCCATTGTGTTCCTCTGTGCAAAAAAGCACAACAGAGATGCAGACACATACACCAAGAATAGAATTAGACCAAAGGAAATGTCAGAGTTTATTAAAGTATTTCAAATCTCTTCAAAGATTTTTTTTTTCTTTTTTAAACTCCATCAGGTCAAACATACAGTGTTTGGATTATCAGATGGTACAACCCCCTAAATGAATTAGGGCTTGAAGGGCTTAGTAGCACATTTAGAGCAACTTAGTGGTAAATTCTGTCTCATTATTTCCACTGATGTGGCAGTAGCTAGTGTGAGAGAGGAAAAGATGGTGTCTATGAAATGGAGGAGGAAAAGGCAGCAGAAAGCAATAAAAAAGTAGCTAGAGAAAATAGCCAAAATACATGCCCAAGAATAAAAAGACACGGTGGTGCTATTTGCCTAGCTCATTCATGAAAGCTTCTATCACTGAGGCAATTTAAATGGTATCTCTTTGCCTCAATTTCTTTCAAAGTTGGGTGAGAATATAATGCAATGCTGGATATGACTTTTATTGTCTGAGAAGGTTTGTGCCATGAGTGAAATGAAAAGTCATTGCTATTGCTACAGAAAATACGGTGTAATTGTGTGCTTCTCCAGAAGCCAAAGTGGGTTTGCAGGACTATTGTGTATGTTTACTAAGTGGTAAGCTGCCAAGGGCAGGTTTACAGTGATGGGAAGTGGTAAACGTACTTGACAGGCTTGTTGGCTTGGCCAGCTTCAACACTGCTGCACTGTTTCTGGGCTTGAGCGGAGTCGTGAACAATCAGAGTGCATCTGCACTGATCCCCCAAAACTGCTGCTGCCAGGGTAGCACTGGCAGAATCATATCCAGGGTCTATAGCCCAAGTCCAGCAAGCTGGTCATTTTCTAATGCTGATACGTCTCTCTTACAAACAGAGACACTCCCAGCCTGGCAAAGATGCACAAAGACAGAGATGTTATGAGAATGAAAATGTCCCAAGGCTTAAAAGAGTAACATCTGGATCTCGGGATGGTTGTGTCAGTTTTAGTGGGGAAGAAGAGAGTATATGACAGGGCTGTGTTTGGCACTGACCTTTAGGCTAGCAGGGCTGCGTATCTTACCAAGTATGCCCACCTTGAGCATGCTAGTGGCTTATGCAAGGAGTTGTGTTCTTGGATACCTGGAGTGAACTTATTATGTACTTTCTAACCCTTTATTTTAAGATTTAAGGGCTCTTCAAGACCTAAATGTGCATTAAAGTGGGCTAAGTTGTTGGTTCCTTTCCAAGTAGCATTGAACAAAACCAAAACCCAGCCATATATTGAGACAGAAACATGACACTGGTGTGGTTACAGTGCCAATATTTCTGGTGTGGTTAGAGTGCAGGTATTTGTGAAAGAGGTTACTGAGATTTGAGCACGTTTACATGCTTATGATAGTGGCAAAGTATGTCCTCAGAGAGCCAGGTTACTGTGACCTTCTGACCTTGTCTGTCTTAACTTGAACTTTAGTCTTCTTATATGGATAACTTGTAGCAATTTTAAAAGCTCTTTGTAACTTGTGAATCATGGCAGTCTCCCCTCCTCTCAGCTCTAGCTGAATAAATCTCTCTGTCAAGATGAAGAATCTCGAGGTAAAAATAACTCCACCCCTCCTTTTATGTCATTTTCTGCCCAGAGAATATATTTAATTTTTATGTGTGCTTTGAGTGTAGTACTTAAATTTAAGACAGTAAACAAAAATTTCAAGCGATGGATTAAAAAGAAACCCTAGTTCTGTATTCTGTGCATTTGTCTTCCCTTTGTCCTTAATCTTGATTTGCCCTGTAGGTTAGTCTTATCATAAAGACAGTATGAATGACTGTCTCAGCGCCTTTCCTCATTAGTGCTGCAGGAAATTGATGAGTAGATCTCTGGAACTGTGGATTTTTTTGGCAAGAATTATAGCCCTTATTTATTTTGGAGGGACCCATGTGGCTTTCTAAGTAAATATATGTTAAAATTTTTCCTAAAAATAAACAGTACAAGTAATTGCTTGATATATGAAGTTGACATTTTGGCTTTGTGATTTGCTATGATATGTAAAAATCTAATTTCCTCTTTGGAAAGATGCTACTGCAAAACTGTAGGTAAATTAAAATCAGTGGTTTATTCAGAAGGTGAGTAATAGACTCTGTTTTAATATATCAATATTTATTCTGCAGCTTCTCAGGTCTGCCTGCATATGTGCTATCTGGTGCTAAATGTATGCTTGACTCTGATATTACCTTTGTTTGTAATTGGAATGGATAAAGATTGATATAAGTGTCTTGCACGCTCACCCTAAACAGGGTTTGTAAATAGCACTGCTTCAGACACTAAAAGAACATGCAGGAGTTTCACTCTGAGCGTTATACTCACTCGATCCATTTACTTGCTTGATCTTAGGCACTCAAATAAGTGTACTTGAACTCTAAAAACCAGAGGAAGAAGTGTAATTTTGTGAGTTTAATGAAGCTGTGTCTGCAGTTGCATCTCTGCCTTGAAGGAACCTGCTGGACAAGTACTACACTCATTGTTGCTTTTATTTGTGCTTCTTTTTTTTTCTTTTTTTTTCTTTTTTCTTTTTTTTTTTGTGTAATTACATTTAAAAACAGAGTCAAAGAAAGAGAAGTATATAGCTTAATGCATTGAGCACCCTTTGACACACTGAGGTGCCCAGTGAATTGACACTGATAAAGCTTTGGACACGTGCCACGTTATTAAAAGTAATGGGAGTGAACTAGATGGCAGTGCTGTGGTGAGGAGGAGGGGGGTGACAGGTTCTGAAGGGAAGCCTTGTGCTCTTTTTAAGGGCATAAGCACCGCAGGAAAAACAGTCTAACAAAAGATAGCTTAAAAAACAGGAAAACAGCTACATTCATGGAATTATTCTATTTTTTCCATAACACATCTGGCTGCAAAGCTAGAAACAATTAAAAAAAAAAAAAAAGAAAGAAAAACCACTTAGGAATAAAATTAATAAAAATCTGCCATGGTTTTTGTGTCTGACAGTTTATAGAAGGGTTCAGTACTATACTTACAACATCCGTGCTGATTAATTACAACCGATTGCTTTCCTTTTGTTCTCCCGTTGGATGATTTTGTCGACTGAATCAATTTAGTTGCTTCCCCAAAATCTGACTACCTAAACAGTTGGCTTTGGATCATACTTTGAATTTGGGTACCGCTGAGTAATATATGATTCAAGTATTTTTCTATTATTGTAGAGAAATAAGAGAAAATGTATTTAAATTTGCCATTAGTTTTAATAGTGTTTTATTTATTTCTGTGCTTTGAGCCTTAGCTGTAGCAACATGAATTTCTCTCTAATGCAGTGATCTCTCTGTATATTTTGATGTACTGAGCAGGACTTCAGTTTAACAGCAGCAAACTAGATTCTTGTTTATGAAATTTACTGGCCCACTGATCGTTTTTTGTCAAAAATTTTCACAAATATGTCTCTTCAAACTCACTTGAGAATTTTTTTTTTTATTTGGGAAAAACCAGATGTAGTGGAGTTATTCTAAGAAACCATTGCTTTATCCATTGCTCACTGCTTAGTAGTCAAAATGTGAGTTTCATTAGGTGATTGTGATTGGTCTTAGAAGCTGGCAGCTTCTGGCATTTCTTTCTTGTGCACACAGGTGAATTTCTGGAAGCATGTGCACATGCAACTGAAAATTATTTTCCTCCCCTGCTTTGACTTCATTAAAATGTAGTGAATCCAAGTTAGCTGACTGTTTACAGAAAAGAGAATAAAAGGTCAGGAACATGTAGCACAAATAATACATTTATTTTCAAGTCTGCTGTACTTTTTTGGCTGGCATTTCTGTATTACCATATATTCCAGAAGGCTTGACTTTCAATCTTTATATCCATAGATTTCTGCAGCCTTTAGTGTTTAGTGGACCCAGCCTTAGTGGAGTGATACTGGCAGAAGCTCCCATGTGAACGGAGTATTCTGTTCCAAAGGAAAGCAGACTTTTGTTGGCTCTAGTGAGTTCATTTCAATCAACATAGATTCAATTTCCTTAACAGCAAAATATTGCCTATCCTTTGCCAGCACTTTCAGTAAGATTGAGTCCTGGCCTTCCATACGACATCAATTAGTTCTACAGGACGACTCTTATTAATTCATCTTCTCCCTACAGTGAGCGCAGTAGTAGGAGATGTTTAAGCCAGGGCTTGGATTGTCATTTAATGCCATGGAGTAGGTTCCCTAAATAACAGTTAACCCTCTAGAGGATGTTTGCTTATTGGCTGTTACTATTTGCTTTTTTATACTATATATAAATAAATACAAGAGGCAAGAGAAAGCAAACAAGGATTCTTTTGTGATACAGACCCCAAACCAAGCATTTGATTTAGTATCATGCATGCATTTTGGAGGAAAAAATCCTGCTGCAGATAATACTTCAGAATGACTTATTTCTGCAGTTTAAGGAAAAAAATTGAGGTGATTACATGATCTTTTCTATTTGAGAGATGCAAAGTCTCATGGGAAAGAACTTGGAATGTGGGTAGGACAGTGCGCAGAGACCTGGATTAATTTCAGGTTTGCTGACTTCCCATGTTACCTCAGAAGAATGCTTTTAGTTTTTGTGCTGTTGTTGGCATATGAAGATAATAACAGGCAGCAAAAGTCAAATATAAGTTTAAAGAGAAGATAACACCTATTCTGCATTTGGACCCCATCTACTTCAGGGAGTTTTCCCACTCAGGCAATTATAGAAATGACCCAATAAACCACAGATTTTTTTCAAAGGCTGGAAATATGAAGAACCTCTTAGCGTGGGTAGAGACTAGGGAGAAATGTGAGAGTGAACAAGGCACATATGTTGACAAGACAAAGACAGTTGGTGGAAATTACCTTCTTGTGTAGCAGCTGGTGAGTTATTGTGTAGATGAACTCTCTCCTATCAAAGTAAAATTTGTGTTTTAGGGACATTGGTTCAGCTGGGCCTTGACAAAAATGAACTTTTCTGATGCTCCTCAGTGATGAATAGGCCACAGCCAGCCCATCTGCCCTGCTGTTAGAAGACAATGTTCAGGGAAGAAAAAGTAGTGCATAGAACTTTCTCTTCAGAGCTTCAAATCTTGTGGAGTCCTACAGAGTTACTTCTGCCTCCTGTCACTCCATGAGATCTTCCGGCTCACACCAACACACTTGGCCTCACCCCTGTGCCTTAAAGCCAAATTTGTGCTGCAAGGCAATGTAGATGTGAGCATGGCTCCTGTGAAGGAGCTGTCTCACCTTACTCCATGTATTGGTAACTACCTGTCAGTGTTGTACAGCTTTTCCTAAGTATGCTTAGCTGGCTGCTGCCTGAAAAAGGGTCTGGAGCTAAAAGGATCTTTGGTCAAACCTGTCATCTTTCTCTTACTAGAAGACTTTGGGACCTTCTCTTCCAGCATGAAACTTTAAAGCTCACCTGCCAGAGTGACAAATCCTTTCTAAGACTTCCAGCTGTCTTGCCTGTCTTGTATCTCTGTCCCCAAACATTGAGATCCTGTTACACACATCTGCCTGACATGCCTGTGTCTTTTGACAGGATCCACAAGCCACAGACAGGGCTTTGACATATGTGTATGAGAGCAAAACTCTGCATCACAAGGACACTGTACTGTTGTTCAGCACTTGACTTGCAGGTCCCTGGGGCTTAGCAGGGGTGTCACTCATGAAGGAGCATAGTAGTATAGCTCCAATTTAACAATTTGTATATTAAAGAGCTGATGCACTTTGCTCTGTGGAACAGATGCTTACAGATGCTTAATGCTCAATGGATTGTAACAAGGTTAGCAAACTCTTTGGTAGTAATAGCAGCTCAAGGTACTATTGGTCCTTCTGTGGACACCCTCAGGAATGCTGGCACAATGGCATGGGTAGGCATAGTGTGAACTGAACGCAACTGAAAGCAGTGCTGGTAAAATACAGTGTGTTGGGGTGTTTGCACTGATGTCATGCAGCTGAAGAGATACCAGTCCAAAGACAGAGGCAGGAATTGGAAGAAGTAGATGGTGGAAAGGTCAGGATGCCAAAGCCTCTGACTTCGGGTTCTGAAGCTGTGTCTTTGAGGGTTGTTTTTAAAGCCATTTGCTACTTGGTGGAAATTTTCAGGGGAACTTTCCTTCTAGTAAGCTCCTTGCTGCAAACTGCATATACATCATCAGAATTGTTGTTCTTGTAACTGATGAGGACAAGAGACATTTACTTTGTATCCTTCATTATAGAAAAAAACCCCACAACTACTTCCATCCTACTGGGTAGGCAGCATTTGGTGAAGAAAATTTAAGAAATTAATTAGCTATAACAGAATTTCACCTCTTTAACCTTAGCTCTTGAGCAAACCTGAGCTAAATAAACATCTGACCATTCAATCTCTTCCACTTAAGGTTAACTTGAGTTTATTATTCAGGCTACTGCCCTTGTGTATTAGGCAAAGCATAAATTATGCATACTAATTACCTTGGATGGGGCACGACTTTAATGAATTCTTTTAATTAAACTGCAACACAGTGGTTTTGTAGAGGATGGTCTATATTTCATCCTTAAACTATGTAACCTTCATCTTTGTCTGGAGAGATCACACATTTGAGTTGGTTTAATTCATTTAAGTAGTATATACAAAGAGCAAGCTACCCTCACTATTACTGGGAAATTGGAAAAACGTTTGTGTTCAGTTGCACTGCTAAGGGATGAGATTCTTCAATGAAAAGTTAGGGTTCTGGTGGGAAGGCAAGGGCCAACATGCAGGAAAAAGAAATGCAGTCTTTAAGGAATGAAGGTAAAGAATAGTGTAATACTGGTAATTTCAAAAGTACACACAAGTGTATCGTGTCCCAGGACATCTCACATGGCATTCTATGTCCATGATAAACCAGCAGAAATGTCTGAGTCCCTAGCATGGTCTTTTGAAGTGATTTTCGGCTCTTAAAAATGAGGTCATAGCAACTCAGTGTAACAGTTACACTGTTACCTGCAGAGCACCCATAGCTTACTAGCACGAATAGCAGCAGAGGCTAAATGATTCATTTCATTCTGATTCTTAAAAACCAAGCATGGTAATTGCTCTCTCTCAATTACTTTGTCCTTGGCCCCACATAAGAAATCCAGAAATGTGTGTGCCCTTTCTTGCTCTTTGCTGGAGTTCAGTGTTTTGTTCTTGTTATTTATCTGTTCTTAGCAGTTCTGAGGATTCTGTGGCTTCCCAGGGTTCAAGGAATAAAATGGTCGTTGGATGTGCATCAGCTGACAGATTAGCTAACTGCTTGGTTAAAAGGTAGTATGGTGGCTGTTTTGATAGTTTTTGTGATAGCAAATACCAAAGATTCTCTGTCTTGACATCTAGTCTCTTCTGCCTATCCAGGTCACCTTCCTCCAGGATCCGTATAAAACATAACTGCGAGACGTGTTCCCGTCAGCCACGCTGGCACATCTGTCTTTCTCCTTCCGCATGGATCTGATACAGTCTTGTGTCCTGTTCTTTACAGCTCCCTGTTCGCTTCTCTGCTGCTTGCGCACCAGCAAAGGTGTCCGGCCCCAGAAGGAAAGGGGGAATTGCTGTTTTAAATGCACTGTTTGCAAATAGATTCATCCATCTCGTGCTTGTCCTTTGGTCCAACTATCATTGTTCCTTTGGTGGTGTTGGACCTGATGATCTCTTGAGGTCCCTTCCAACCCCTACAATTCTGTGATTCTATGATTCTGTTTCTTCATATCTGCCCTATACAGTTATTTGTGTAGTTAACATCTTACACGGAAACTACTTCTACCAGTATGTATGGAAAGCAGCTTGGTGAAAAGGCCTTCCAAGCCAAACCACTCTGTGACTATAGGGAGATAGGAATGATCACTCCTCAGTGCATTCGGTGCTTCCAAACTTTTCATATTTACACAGTATGTAATCTGAGGTATGCTATGAACAGAAATGGCCCATATACTGTATATGTGACCTCAACCTAATCTGTAAGATTTTTTTTAAAAACGTTTAGTGCTGGAATCTGTTCCTAGTTTTCTCTGAAGTCTTCTGTGGCAACAGCTGAGTTTAACATATAGTAACAGAATACAAAGTCTGGTCTTCGGTCACTATGAAAATGAGTTAAAACGAGTTAAAATGCTGGTGCTCATAATATGAGACCAGCCTTATTCTGTGTAGACAGAGACAGATTTTAGAAAGCTGGAAAATATTAATTTGCTGGCATTCAAGTGTCGCACACCTCTCTCTCCTGTTTAGGGAATGAATTTTAATATGCACTTTGAAACAGATTTAATCTCATCTGCACTTCCTTGGGTGAATCTGCAGTTTGGGCTTTACTATTCGCTGCAGTGATTCCTGTGTGATTTCTGCCATTCCTTGATGCCGTTATTTGCCATAGGCTTGTCTTCCTTGTGGTGCCTGCAGGCTGTGCTCTTATATAGCATATGTTTTGACAAGCCATCTGGTTTCAATAGGTTTCCCAAGAGCCTGCCTTCTTGCAACCTGTCTTTTTGGCAGCCACCAGTGCCTACAAACACTCGGGCTTTCTCCGTGGGTCAGAGATTCTTATTTTAGCATGGAGGTGTTAACACGTGATGAAGAATGAAGCAGCTTATGGAACCAGTGGGACGCTACTGGTATAGGGAGAGGGACTGAAAGCAAAGAACTCATCACAGTTCCCATGAGTGCCCCTGTCTGACATGCACAGGTGAATGAAATGGGTTTAGCGTGCCTTCTGTCTGGGCACAGTGCCACTCTAACATAAGGTTCTCAGCACTGGCAACCAAGAACCCATGTACAGCATGTATATCAAAGGTATTTGAAGACCGCGTTGCTCCAAGGGGCTAATTCAGTAGCTTTGTATCTTACATTTGCACATCTAATCATCAGAGAAGTTGGTCATGACTCCTGCAGCTTTAACTGCCACAAAAGAATAAAGTTAGCAGAATGAAGAAAATTGCAACCAAAATGCTTCCCTTTCCTCAAACTGTCATGGAGAATCACCTAAAAATGCTGGGTGACAAAATGGGTACTAAGCCAATCCAGAGATCAGAATCTATAAGCAGAAATTAAAAAAGCATGGATATGCACCAAGTTTTGTGGAGTTAACAAAAAATTCATTTCAGTGGCTATTGCATTATCTTCAGCAGTTTGGATGGGAGGAATTTTCCTCTCTACTTTCTCTATTACAACGTAGTGCAATTACACTATCCCTAGTACTTGTGAGCTTGTTGAAAGCTAGAATAGAAATACTACTCTCACCTCCCTGTCGTAACATATTCTAAAATGGTGGTGTAGTTTGGCTCATCCGATGTACTGAATATGCACTTCAGCATATCAGGAGGACATGCATGTGCATTCTTCTTTAAACTTAAGGCTTCATCAGTTTCTGCTGACCAGAAATTAGTTGGTCTATTCTTTGACTTTCAGTGATATAGAAAGAAGACACATGTAAAAATTAGATCAATTTTTATATCAAATTATTTCGTCTTTGCCAGTTCCATGGCAGCTGGTATCTATTCTAGGCTGAGTACTTATTTCAGCTTCACTCAGGAAAGACAGAGAATAGCTTAGCCAAACCTGACACTTTGGCTTCTAGACTGCCTATCTTGTGGTTCCAAGAGCAGCCCTTCACAGTTTCTTGATGGGCTTTCCAGCTCTGGAAAACAGTCAGTAATTCTAAAATTGGCCTCAAAATTTGATTGGGGATCAAAGAAGCTGTCTATCCATTTGGTTATAAACCTCAGCCATAACATTGTACTCTATTTACAGCAGTAAGTGGGAGGGAGGTAGACAAAGCCTGTAACAGGATACATTTTGGAGAGAACCTGAGAACTAGAAGTAAGAGTTGCCTTCCTAGGAACTGAAATCTAAGACTAAAGTTTTAGAATTGTCTTTGAAATTATGGCTCAAGCCTTATTTTTATACAATTTGGCTTCTGTATAAAAACAGTTGATTGAATTTTTTCAATTAATATACAGCTTTTATTCACCAGCATTTGTTGGTGACAGCTTCATACCTCTTGTTTCAGTGGGCTCTGTTTAAAAATTGGCACATCAGAAGCTTCAGAATATAGCTTCTCCAGGTGTCAGAGTCCTGAGGTGAAGCATTATCTGCTGTGAAGAGTTCATTCTCACATTTCTGTAGAAAAGGTTAATGTCTTGGTTGCTTTTTCAACAGTAATTCAGCCATCAGTGGTGAAATTCGAGTTCACTTTGGCTACCATCACTTTGAACTATGGAATTTGCTATGTTCTTTCCACTTTGGATTCAGATTGTAAATCAGAGTTCCTCTTTTGGTATCCTTAGTCTCAAAGAATAAAAGAGCTATTTTAAGAATTATCTAGAAATGACCTTGTATATATGAAAGTAAAGAGACTATAAATTCTATGTGTTTGTAAACTGCTTCTCTCTTCCATGCCATGAGTACCAAACAAACAGAAGTAGATAGACTGTCTTCTGTCAAGTCTGGAATATCAAAAATAGTTGCTCAAGCTTTCTGTGATCAGCAGAAGTACCTAAACACTGAAAGGCATCTGCAGTCCCCCAGAAAACTGCAGTTTTCCTTTTGTGTCTCGTATTGATGCTGAAAATAACGTGTGGCAGTGATGTGGTGGGTTGGTCCTGGCTGGATACCAGGTGCCCACCAAGCCACTCTATCTCTCCCCTCTCAGCTGGGCAGGGGACAGATATATGATGAAGGGTTGTGGGTTGAGGACGGGGGGATCACTCACCAGATACCATCACGGGGGAAAAAACAGACTTGACTTAGGAAAATTAAGTCAAGTTATCAGAAATAAACCCAAATCTTAAAACACCTTCCCCCACCCCTCCTATTTTGCTGGGCTTAACATCACTCCCAATTTCTCTACTTCTTCCCTTCCAGCAGTGCCCAGGCATGAGGAATAGGAGTTGTAGTCAATTCACCATGTTGTCTCCGCTGCTCCTTCCTCCTGTGGAGGAGGACGCCTCACACTCTTTCCCTGCTCCACTGCGGGGCCCCTCCCACAGGAGACCATCCTCCATGAACTGCTCAAACATGGGTCCTTCTCATGAGCTGCACTTTCAGAAACACACTGCCCTAGTGTGGGATGCCACAGGGCCACAAGTATTGCCTGCAAGCCTGTTTCCACCACAGGCTTCCCACAGAGTCACAGCCTCCTTTGTGAGGTCCTCCACAGGCTGCAGGTGGATATCTGCTCCATGGTGAACCTCTGTGGACTGCAGGGGTGGGAACAGCCTACCTCACCATGGTCTGCTGCAGGGAAATCTCTGCTCTGGTGCCTGGAGCACCTCCTCTCCCTCCTTCTTCACTGACCTTGGTGTCTTCAGAGTTGTTTCTCTCATGCATTTTTTCATTCCTGTCTCCCAGCTTCTGTTCCACAGTAGTTTTTCCCCCTTCTTAACTATTTTATCCCAGCATCACTGATGGGTTCAGCCTTGGCCAGCAGTGGGTCTGTCTTGGAGCTGAGTGACATTGCCTGTTGGACACAGGTGAAGCTTCTGGCATCTTCTCATGGAAGCCACCCCTGTAGAGCCCCCTGCTATCAAAGCCTTGCAACACAAACCCAAGGCAAGTGCTTTCCTAATTGCAAGGTTGACTTAACAGAACACATACGTGCTTGTTGAATGGGGTCTAAATAGTTATCAAATTCATCTTTATTGCAAGGTCAAGAATTGCTCTTGAAAGGCATCACAAGTGAGTTAATATAATACTTTTGAATAGACTGCACCTCTTCTTTCAGGTAATACAGGATAGGCTAAATTTTCTTATTCAGGTATGATGTGCTGAGCAGAAATTAGTAACTTACTACCAGGACAGTCAGTTTTCCTATTTGGAGCTAGCTTTCTTACTTGGAGATCTGCTTATTCTCATCCTCAGATAAGTCTGTAGAGACAAAGGGTGTTGAATATCAACAGCTAAATAATTTACAAGTAACTCCTCTTGCTATTAGTTTGGGGTAAACAAAAGCAGTGGATGATAATAACCCCATCAATCACTGCGTGTTTCATGGCCAGTTTCAAGCAATCCCATTAGATTCTTTTTAAAGACATACAACAAGTTTTCCAGAGCCCTCCACTGCCAAGCCAAGTAAGCCCCCAAGGCAAGTGGATCCTTTCTTGACTGATCACATCTGTTGAAGCGCATCAAAAACAAATAAAGAAGGTAGCTCTGAATTATCTTGGAAGGCCTGACTTTCCTTTGTGTTTCGGTGGTCGTTTTCTCACTCCAACCAAAAATATTCATGGAAATGAAAAATCCTTTGGTATTTTATTGAAAATCTACAAAAAATTAAGATTAATTTTTCCTTTTTTTATAATGCAGTGCTTGGCAGCCAGAAGTCTGTGTGCAGTTCCTGATGTTAACAGAGACTAATAGGCTGTGATGTTGTATGCTTTGTTTAGATTGTACCAGTGTAACAAATCTGTTAGCATACCTCACTTTAAAAAGTATAGATAGAAACCTCTAAATTCTGCAATGTGTTCCAACAGCCACAGCAACAAGGAGTTGCATTTCAGTGGGGTTCGACAGAGGGGTCACTTTGTAGGATTTGAAGGTGCAGAGACTAAGTACTTGATGTTCACTATGATTTTACTCAGGCTTTAAATTCTACAGAAATTATTTCACAGAATGAACTAAGTAGAAACTAAATTTTCTCCTGTTCCATATATGCAAACAGGAAAAATCGGAATTAACATTGGGCTAGGTTAGTATTAACACAGATTCATTTCTTAAAGCCCTCCCATGCCTCTTCCTAGAGTTTCCATTCTTCTGTAGGTATATGGCCATTCCCAGTCAGCTATCGTGATAAAGCCTGATTTGTGGATGTGAAATTCCAATCACCTTCACCATATGCGTGTAGCTAGGGGAATTACTTCCCAAGCTTTATTGTTTTCACTCAGGTTTATCCTACTGCAGGTGGAGGAGGCTCTTTGTAGCAAGATAGCTAAAAAGTGATGCGTGTGTCAGCAGCTTTCCATCTATCTTTGTATCTGGCTGTTCTTCCTGAGTTGTATATTTCTTGTATGAACTTTTCTCTGAGTTTTTTATCAAGACTTTTTTTTTATAATCAAATTATAATTCATATGATGAAAACCTGAACCAAAATATGAAGAGTATAAGCATATGCCAAACAAGAGGGACTTTCTCCTGTTTTGTAAAAAATATGGCTCAGTATGAATTCTTGTCAATCTTTAACAACTATTCCATCAGTGTGACTGGGATATTGAAAGCTGATGCATTTCCCAGAAGTAGCCTTTTGTGAAGAAAAATGTGTGTATAATTCGATAAATATGCATCCCAGTTTAGTTGACCTGCTGCCCAAGGGAGCAAACCAGAGGCATTTGCCAGAGCTGAGTGCATGGATGGATGTTGGCATCCAGATCTTGGTGGTCTGGAACCAGGTAAGAACCACCACCTCTGCAGTCCAAGAGGCAAATGGGGTCTGTGCAGGACAGGCTTGTCTCCTCATGATGATGGCAAAGTGGCTGAGGGCAGGAACCACAGATAGCTGTGGGAAACTGGTTTTTCTCCAAGCATGCTGGCTGTTGTATGGTTTGATGTTTGGTTTGTGTGGTTTGTTTTCAGTAAAATCTGTCTTAGAAATTGCTCCAAGTGCATGGAAGTCCTGCTGGAATCGGTTCAAGTGGGATGAGGGATTCAGTCCCTACAGAGCTGAGTGCAGCACTGAGGCACTATGCTCGGCAAGGCAGGATGCAGTTAAGGAACATATGCAACAGCACAAGAAAAAAAGGTGGAGGGAGTCGATGTATTTAGAAGATGTTTTGAGAAAAAACTTGGAGCTTCTGAGTTCCACTGTGTACTTTGAAATGCCTGAGTTGCTATAGCAACAAATGAATATTGTGATAGAAGACCACAGAAGAGAGTTTAGACGTGGCAGAATTTAAGTACATATGGCTAGAGAAAGGCCTCATGTACCCTTAAAATCAAGCTCTATTAATTTTCAGAAGATAGAATTCTCTCCTGATATTATTAGTATGGTATGTGAAGTTGTAGTAGCATGATGGCCATTAAAATGCTTTCAGAAGCTTGGTCTACAAAAGCCACTTTCTTATTACTGTAATTGCAGATGCTGAATTTGGTGACGAGACCGAAAACTGTGTAGATGTTTTGTATTCTTGTGTATCAGGTTCTTTCCTCTTGGGCTGGGACATTTTAAAGATGCAAGGTGTAAGCTCTGCTGGCGACTTCGAGAGAGCCAGTCCGGTGCCTGACGGGAGCTGTGTACTTCAGTTTCACCACACAAAGGAGCGTAATCTCTGGGTACTGTTGTTGTAGCTGTGATGTAACCCACACATGCAGAGGTGTGAGCCTGTTGGTGTGTTTCAGTAGGCCCACTGAGTGTTAATGTTATTAAGGTTGAGTTTTATGTTATTTAGATTGAGAGTTTCAATAATTAGTCTTGTAGCTGCATGATGACTACTTTATTTTTTTACTTTTTATTTTTCACTTTTTTATTGTGTGTCAAGGTTTTTTTCCACTTTGGAACATGAAAATTTAGATCACTGTGGACTTTGTTACTGTATTCTCTTTAAATCTTTATTCTTAGTTGAAGTAAATAAACCAACACGGTAAAGAGAGCTGATAGCTACTCCATCTGTATTATGGCACACAATGATGACTGGAAGTTAAAGGTTTGATATATAGATCTATTTTTTTATTACCAGCCGCTGCCCCTGAAGAAAGTATTAAAATTTCCAGATGAGTAACCAAACAATAAATAGATGAGACAGTTGCTGTGAATATCTGATTTTTTTGCATAATAATGAGATATTGCTGGATAATACACTTTGCAGTCCACAGTTTGTCTACATTATCATTTTTATTGGACGAATGCATAAGGAAGATATACAAGTAAAGCCATACCAAGTCTTTTATTTTAAATTGACTCCACGTAAGAGTTCTGTTAAATTTCCAGGACATTTTAAAAACAAAACAAAATCTAGGGATATCCCTGCACACACGCATACACACAGAGGCATTCACAAAGTATACAGGCAGTACCTGGGCTCACAGTTGCTTAACATACACTGTGTGTGACCTGCAAGCTCGTTTTTGTGCCAGTTAGTGTAGAATTAGGGTCATTCTTTCTTGCCTTGCAGAAGGATCACAGAAAAACATGCAAAGGAGATTTTCACTTGTTCTGTTCTGTGCCAGAGCAGGCCAAAGCAGAAAGGAGGCTTTGGGGTCGGTCCTGAATTGTGGGGTGGGTAGGTGAATTCCTCACCGTGTTCATGGTGGAAGGAAACCTAAAGTCCCTGCTGATCTTCATGGAAAAAATGTGAGTCTGCACATCTGAAAACAATCTGAAATGCAGTACCATTTTAGTGTAGTTTTGAAGGGGGGGGAATACCCTGTCTGTTTAAGTCACTGACCACTTTCTGATAGTTGCATATAAGAGTGCTGCTGACAGCACCGAAGCATGATCTGTTACTGCTATCACTGCTAAGAGATGACTGGCAATATTGTTGATATTGATGTGCAGGTCAAAGCTTGTGCTCAGAGAGCTAGTTGTCACAGTTAAACTAATCCCTTTTTAAAATTCGTTCCAGACCTTTTTGGTTTAGAGTTCTATTGATAAAGATTAGATCACAGTTTTGTTTGCTTTCTGGAAAAAAAGAAAAGCTGTATTTTATTTTACTTAGGTTTGTTTTATTTACACATAGTTAACTGTGTTCTGCATTTGACCATGTCATCTGGACAGAAAGGCTTGTAAGCCCAAGCTTCAAGATCAGTTTCCTCTGCCATGCAGGTCTCCAACTCCTCACGGTCCGGTTTCATTCTGAGCCTTCTATGTGCTGGAGTAAATGGCATCTGATTCTTGCTTTTTGCTGTACTCTGTCCTATCCAAGTCTTTCCACAGATATTTGCTTCCCCCATGTTTGCAGAGTTCCTGTGTTCCTTGTATCTCAGGCTCCTGGTGACACAGTGGGAGTTCTTGCTGTGTGAACAGCTGACAAAGCTTACCTGCACAGGGCCCGGGTTCAGACCTTAGGAGCACTAGCAACTCAACTGCAAGCATCAAAGCAACATTTGCTGGTTAAACTGAGTGGTGGCTTTTCTCCACCTTTCTTTTTTCTGTCTGTGTCTCCTCCCCAGATAAACCCACATGCTTTAAAAAAAAAAGAAAAACTAAAGAAATAAGCAAGCCAGAAAATATGATTTAGATGTGGCCTAAAACCATTTACAGCCATTAGCTAACCTCAGCAATAGACATGAAAATTGTTCCTAGATTAAAAGAAATTTACAGACCTACTGTATTGCAGCTCTGCTAATACATATATGATTTGATTTAAAGAAGGAATTATATTTCCTAATGGTTTCTCCACACCAGGTTCACAGAGTGGTAGATTTCTGATCCCATCATACTCATGGTATTGAGAAATAATTCGGGATTTTCCATTAATTTCAAGTATTTATCAGCATTTCTGTCATGACAGATAGCATAAGAGGAGCTTTCATTGGTGTTGTACTGAAAAACCATTTAACCACATGGGACCAGATTTTGGCCTAGTTCTGTGGGTTTTTTTCCCTTAGTCATGCAGGTCCAGCTCATATTTACAATACTTAGAGTCAAATTCAAGCCTTAAAGCACAGGCTGTTTTCATCTGGCAACATGACTTTGCCTGCCCTGGGAAAATTCCAGCTTACAGCATTTGACCTCAGAAACAAGATGCATTTTGCTCCTGCCATGCTGCTGGAATTATGTTACTGACCAGTTAATTATATTTTAAAGATTATAATATGGATAATGGGTAGCACACTTGGTGAAGCCATCAGGCTAAATGTACTGCAGGTGCAACATCTTTCTGGAATTCAATTCATTCACAGAATTATTTTTCTCTTTGAAATAACTGTCATGCTTCCTCTGTCCATGGATAATTAAATAAGCTTTCCAATTTATTCATGTATTCTAATTTATACAGGGTACCAACCCAAAAAAACCCTCTGGTCACCCAGACAACATATGTAAAATACATAGATAAATCTGAACGTCGGCCACGGGACAGTAAGAGCAGTTCTGGCTGGTGAGGGCACTGTTGCTGTAGCTTGGAGTCTGGCCCTGGGTGGTCCCTGATAAGCAAGCAGTGGTAGGCAGGGCTGAACCAAACTGAGTACTGCCAGGGAATTTTCTTGTCGTCTTCTCTGAGCCATGTTAAGAAAGAATGGGTCTGAGGTACTGAAACTGTCCTGTGCAGCGTTTTTATACTCTCTTTACTCCCGGTTCTTTAGCTCAGCTTTTAGCATACAGTCAGGTACTGAGCAAGACTCTCCCCTTTTATTGCACTTCTTCCAGGCACTGGTCCTTGTACAGGCCCTCTGCTGTAAGAGAATTCCATCCATAGCTCATCAGCTCTGTGCTGCTGTTTGGAGCCTGCGGGCTCCCTACAGCTGAGGTTCATGTTTCCCAGCAGTTAGTTACTTTCCTTTGATTCCTCCTACCACAGGGTTCGAATTCTTCAGGAGCATTCCTGCTCTGCATGCAGTTGCACAGTGTCCCTGCGAGTCTGGCAAAGGGCGTTGGTCTCTGTGCAGGGAGCAGGCGCGAAGGGGCCCAACGGGACATTTGCACCAAATACAGAGGTTGGGTCTCAGAAGTGCTCACTATAGAGATACCTGGGTGCAGGAGCAAGTAACAGAGGCGGTTGTGAAACTCTGCAAGTTTAGAGGACAGGGCAAGTAAAGCACTTTCATGGCATTCTAGGCCTGTTTGGTATCTTCTGGGTGTGGGAAGATGATTGTGTCATCTCCTGAGATCCCATCTGCTGCTTGCTTTCTTTCCGCAAGACCTTAAGGGCGCTTTAGGAGTCTCTGAATGAGTTGGAATACTAGCCTAGGTTCCAAAGTTGTAGGCAAGCACACTAATGTTTGGACTGTCCTGTCTTCTAACCACAAAAGACAGAGATATGGTAGCTGAGGGCAGACTTCAGTTCTGGCCAGCACAGCTAGGCCTCGGGCTCCCCAGCAGCCGGTCCTGTTCAGGCTCTGTGATCACACGTGGTGCAATATGCAGGACTTTGTCCACAGCTGGGGCAGTGCTCCAGTTGGTATCTTAGGGGATTGTGTGTGTGGACTGATTTATGGTTCTCAAGCGTGCTATGTAGTGGCTCTTTTTTTTTTTCTCAGACAAGGCAATTCAGCTTCAAACACATCTGTCTTGTTTATAAGCAGTTTAAACTTTACACTCAAGTTATTTTCTTCTCTTTCCCCAAGCTCGTAATTTAAGGGGAAAACCATCAAAAATAAGTACATAACATAGCAGAATACAAACCCTTAAAAACTAGCAGAACCTTCAGTCTCTGCTTGTTTTCCTTTATGGTATTTTTGTTTTATTAATAAGGCTGCCTCTATATTCATAACAAAATAAGGAAGCTATTTCCAATGGAACAGACAAGGCTTTGTTAGACATCAAATATAAATAATATTTGATGTCATAAATATTAATGAATTTCATGTCTTTAGATACTTTAGAATCAATTCCAAACATTTTTTGTTTAGATTCACTCTTATTTATTTTTTCACATTGAACTAACTGGTAGAAGGAATTCTCCTCTATTTTTCTATGAAATATCTATCAAGTTCTGCAAGGTCTTTTGAAGACTCTTTTCAAACTATTTGATTTAAGATGTTGTTCAGTGTATTTTACATGGTTAAATCCGTACACCCAGACAAAATTAGCAGCTCCTGTCATGTGGCAGAAACACATATATGAAGGCTATCGGTTTGGCTGTCACTTAGGACTGATTCCATGTAAACCAGAAGGGATGGAAAAAGGCCCTGAACTCTAAACATTAAACAGACCAGACTTTCTGTGGGCACGACACACAGCATAACCTGTCATTTGACATCTGATTTCTTGGCCAGTTCTCCACAGGTACTGAACACGAATTGGTATTGCCTGATGTGCGTGGCCTCAGTAACTGTAAATTAATGTTTGTTATTCCTTGAAAGCAGGAAATTCCTCTTTCTGAGCAGAAGTGTCCTGTGTCTTCTCACAAATGTATAAACTCAAATTTTAGTGTCCTATAAATAAATAATGAATAACATTATCAATTGATAATCGGTTGGACCCGATGATCTCTCGAGGTCCCTTCCAACCCCTACAATTCTATGATTTTCAGATATTAGATATCCAAACCTGATATGTTTAGAATAATTGGGAGGCAAAATAAAATAACTATTTAATTGTGGAGCAGAGAGGATTATTTGCCTATGGAGGGTTAAATATAGGATAGGGATGTGCCAACACGAGACAGACAGAATTAGTCCTCCAAGAGTTACAAGTTATTCTGTGTATTTGTGCATGTTTGTTTCTAGGGGATTTATTTCTTTCATGTATTTTTTATATACTAAGATTATAGAAAAAATTTCTACAAACCCAACATTGCACTCTGCTTTTGACTTCAGAATCTTTGTTCTTAAGTAATCTTAGCAATGACCAATAACTTGCTGACTATTGCAGCAATAAAATATAGTGACCATATTGCAGTGTCCTCTCATGATCTATTCAAGTCCTTTTTTAAGGCACACTAAGAAGTGATTGAGAACACTGTGTGATACTGCTACAGTTGTTATAACTCAGTCCCACCTCTTGCTGCTGTAACAGACTGCTGTACTGTCTCTGGAGTAGTCAGACTTTTGATGACTAGGTGTAATTATCCTGCCTTCCCTCCTCTCTATCTTCAGGTTCTCTTTGTCATCTCCCCAAAAAGCCTGCTTCCTTTGCAGCTCTACTCCTGCATACCATTTGCCATTCATGTCATTGAGGGAAACAGCAGATCAGTAAATAAAAATAACCACAAAGTCCAGATCCCCCAGTCTGGCGTTTTCTTTGGACACCAGCCCTGGGAGTCCTGATTTCTAGACATTTTTTGGTACTCAGAATTAGGTAGGATGAAGGCAGCTCTGGGGCCAAGAGACTCTGTCCAGTGGTATTTTGCCTTTGAGAGAGCTGTAGCCAAAGAACAGGACAAGGCTGGACTCTGCATTTGTCAAGCCACTGAGTTTACAGAACTTGCACTAAAAGTGAATGTGCAGAGAAAATAGGAGGGCAGAGGAAAGATAGAAACTTTATATCCAGAAGGTTAGCTTAGTATTAACTGAGTTGCCACCAATGCAAGAAAAGCAATTCTTATAGAAGCTGTTCTTCTGTCACCAGATAAATCTTGAAAGGCTTGGTCTGTACTCAGATCAAAGGAAAAAAAATAGATGCAAGCTTCTGATGGGAAATGTAGGAAAACAGTAAGTAAAAAAAAAAAATTTAAAAAAATCATACCTTTAAAGAAAATAAATCTCTGAATGCTCTCAGAGCATGAAGGAAAGAAATCCCCTATACTTTCCAAGCCTGTGGAACATCATAGCCGTTGTAAATAGGGCAGTCCCAAAGAGAGCACCCGTGTTCCAGATGGGAGGAGATTATTTGCTGCATCATTCTGGCATCTTTGATTTATCAGTAACTAATGGAAAGTTGACAGGGACTTTGAGCAAAATAATTCAGTGTGTCATAAGGCCAAGATCTGGCATAAAAATTTTTTTACTTATGGTATATTCATATGGTGAGAACATAGCCAAGTTGTTAGCATTAATGAAATCCATCCTAATTCCTCTTTGTAAGATGCATTATTAATTTGCTGTTATTAAACAAGGAGTTCAAAGCAGTTAAGACAAATAGTGAGACAAGGAGACAAAATGCATTTGAAAGTTGCACCATTCAGAGCAAGAGCTTAGAGGGTGAACAGAATTGCTTCTTGTTTAGTGACGAGACTGATGTACCCACATGGGTTTTTAAATAATTTTGGGAATAAGGACCACTGTCTAGGCAGGCCTAGTGACTGACCAGGTGTTGGTGGTATTAACTAAATTTGTGATCCTGGTTTGCTGAGGAAGTGAGGCTTATGAGACCATGTTTTGTTGTGTTTTCTTCTCTCAATCAACCCAAGTAATGTCTAATGTTTTGGCCAGCTTGAGTCTAACTTGAGAAGAGTAGAAGTTCTCTTTCTACTAGCTGAGTTCCTTACTTTTTGGATTAATTATTTTCTTAAAATGTTGGCTAATAGAAAATAGTCTCAAAAAAGAACCTTCTTGAGAGAAAGGTAACCTGAACTCAAGCACTGTTCACTTTGTGTGGCAGCAGCAAGCCAGTCAGTCAGTGGGTACATCCTCTCACACGTCAGCAGGCAGCTCGCGTTTTGTCTGCTCTTGTGAGGTAGGCTATCGTGCAGGAAATAGGAAGGGAGGGCTGTTCAGGCAGGTAGAGCTCAGGGAACAAAGGACATTATCTGTGGGGAATCAGGTAAATTTATTCTAGTGCTTACACTACAATATGATTTTCAATACTGTTCTGTGTTAGCCATCCCCACTGAGATAATGGGAGCTGTATTGTGGACTGAAAGGATAACAGCATAAAGAACGATGATGTACAATCTTGAAAAGCCTCTGTGTCGAGAGAGAGCTCCCCGAGTGCTAGCACTAATAGCTCCTTACAGAACTTACAGAACAAAATCCTGGTACTGCTCCCACCAGGATCATGGAGAGGGTTTATAAGAACAGATTAAAATTGTCATTGTGTCGGGGTCTGGATGCTGCCCTGCTTGAGAAAACACTCGCTAGCAGTATTTTGGCAGGTCTTTCTCTGGCTGTTGATTTTCCAGTGATTGTGTTTAATTACACACTTTCAGCAAGTAAAAGTTGAAATGGAACCATTCAGTAATACTTGGAATGATTTGTTCTGCACAATCATATATGCTGCTTTGCATTTCTTCGTGGCTTCCAAGGAACGGATAATATATGGCACCCTGTTGCCTACAGTTTTGAGTAGTCCACAGAGACTGAGAAATGTGATTTTATTTTTGAAAGAAAACAAAATTGATCACATTTTCATGCCCATTCGCTTGAGCCTAATGTGCATGATGCTCTCTGTGCACGTGGTAGATACTTGCATACATAATTTAGCAGTGTAGGAACTGTGTAGATGAGCTTCTGTTTGACAGTCTTGCTCTGCGTGACTAAAATGAGACCAATTCTGATGGGTTGAAATAGGGATTGCAAAAAGGAGTTTTCAGTAGGTTGCTAAAGAGATTAGTTTTGTTCACTTAATTTATTATAGTTAATGTAATAATTGCAGGGGGCTCGCTCTGTACAGATGATATGAGTTCAATCAGAATTTCTTCAGAGTCAAGAGAGAATGTATAAATATTTGTAAGTTTTAAGTTTTTTCTTTTCAAATTTACAATTACCATTTACTGTTGCAAACAGAGAAAGGGCACAGTGCATGGTGTAGCATGCTTGGAAATGTGGAACATTTTCTAAGGCCCAGGGGGAGGCCAGAGTCTGGAGCTTCTGTGAGAGAAGTTAGCCTCTCTGGAGTCTTGTGCTGCTACAGCACGGGCTTTTCTGGTGCAGGTATTGCCTGAGCTAACACAAAACAAAGGACCAAAACACTGCTCCAAGGTCTCAGCATAAGGGGCAGCTCAGGCTCTCCTCTCAGCTGACACTGAAGAAGTGGACAGGCATGTTTTACATTCCCCACTCCAGGTGGAAAGGCTTTTTAGCACTGCTGTTCTGAGCGATACAAGGAATTCTACCTCATGTCAGGATACTCTGAGGATCCAGGCTTATATGAGGATGCTTGCTGGTTTTCCCTGAGATCAGTTCCCAGCCTTCCTATTAGGTATTTCCAGAGCTAAAGTGGATGAATACTGACAGCTTCTGCTTTGTATCCTCAAAAGCTGAAGGAGAAGACAATGCTGAAAATAGTACTTAACTCTGTGCTGTTGACCTCCTACCCAACTGTGCCACATACACATTCACAGAACCATAACCTCCCTGACTTGCATTGAGAACTAAGGAACGCATTGTTACTGACCCAAATTCATCCCATTGAGTTTCTTTGCAGCGGCATTTGACCCCAAAACTGTCCTTTTAATCAGTATCTCTTTACTTCCAAAGAAATAAAAAAATCACCCGGAGCTTGATCATGGAGAAACGGTTTGGGGTTGCTTTATTGAGTTGTAGGAACTGACAAAGAATGCGTAGGGAAATAGAAAAATATTGAGGGACTGTCAGTATTCTGAACAAAAGAAAAAGCAGCACTTAGATATATACAGCCCTTACTACAAAGGGAGGGCTACTGAGTGATCGAGAGTGCTAGATGTCTCATGTTTTCTTAATTTGTAATGTTCTGGCTGGCTACATGATCTGATGTCTCAGAGACTCTGTGTCCTGACAAGGCTTTGCTTCACTTTAGATATGTATTTTGGTTTATAATATATGCGCATGGCCAGTTAGGAGAAAACATTGTTCTCCCATAAACAACTCCAACAAGTCAATTGCAGACTGAGAAAGCAGACCAGCTTGAGAAAATACAAGCACTCCAGGCAGGACCAGGTTTGTTTTCCAGTGGAGAGCCTTCATCTATATCTGTATCTTCTCTATGGCAGCTGGGCCAGCAAACCTCTTCCTACTGGAACAGATTATACTAGCAAAACAGGATATGACCTGTGGTGTAAGTTCCCTGTGAAGGTGCCAACAGCTTTAATACCAGTGTAACTATGCGTTCTTGGGGATTTACCAGTATAGAAATGCTACAGAAAACTAACAAATCCTTCACCTTGTTACATCAAATGTAACAAACGTTGCTACAATGCAGAAAAGACCTAATGCTGTCAGGTTTGACATCATTGGTGGAGTTCCATCACGGGTATTTTAGTTCTGCTTTCAGAAGAAAATCCAGTATTAGTAATTCTGGTTATACCAAAAGTCTCACAGCAACTGGCACTTTACTCCAATCCTGGAGAGCTGAATACTAAAGATTCTCCAGTGTTTGGTTTGTTGTTTGAAAAGAGGGGAGTGTGTTTGAGGTGAAATGAAAACTAGATAATGTGGGTTTGATGCAAAAGGAATTTAAAAATTCTTCACCATTGATAAAGTGGAGTCAAAGCACAGAAAAGAAGGAATTTCTCAGAACTTTGTAGTTTTATCTCAAAAGCATTTAGGACAGGGATTTTGTTAATGTTCAGACAGATTAATCCATGGCTTGAGAAGAAGTACCTAAGCAGTCCTAAAAATGAATTCTGAGCTGTCCTCTCTTCTTCCAAGCACTCCTAAAAAGAAAGCTGCATTGAAAGCAGAGAGGAACACAGGACCCAATATTCTGGGCTTGGTCCTTCCTTGGCTGATTCTTTCATGGCTGAGGAAAAAAAACCCCACACTTCTGGCTTGTGGTCTCAAAACACAAGGCGTTAGTTTCAGTTGATGAAAAAATGAAAAAGAATGTAGACATTTTGCAAAGTTTTCAGAGTTGCCCATGGCTATTAAGATACCTGTGAATGACCTGCTATCTCCACTGACTGGGACTCCAAAGGTAAATTAATTAACCATCTGAATGTTCTTAATCACCTTGCTCTATTTAACTCACTAGGAAGTTTCTACGGATTTTAACGCTAATAAATGTTGCCCTCAGGCTCACGCACTACTCTGAGAGGCATTTGCAAGCATGATTCAGGTGAGCCATGCTGTAACTAGAGAGAAGGCTGTACTACTGAGAGATGAGAACTCAGCAGTGACAAGACAAGCTTTTCCCTCCCTGTAACATTGTCTGTTACAGGAGTTGCCTGTCTTTCTCTGACATACATTGTACCTGCCATTTTCCAGGAGAAAATACTAATGCCAGTCTTGCAAGCCATGGATGGTTCAAAGTGAGTTGTTTAGCGAATACATCCTGTGGCTGGTAAGGGAAACATCTTCATATGGCCCAGCTTGTCCCTGAGTACACTCAGGAGTATGCCTGCTTCTCGGAACCTCTGGGCATATCTGGCCCTTCTAGGTTGTCATGGTCCAGCCTGGAACCTAGACATAGATCTAGCAAAGATAAGGATGCCATAGCTTTATAGACAAATGAACATGACTGTTAACAACTTTCTGCAGGTGCCGAAATCATAAATGTCTGCTTTCATGTGTCAGAATTGCACTGTAACTCTGTTAGAGTTCTTGTAGCCACCAACGAAACAATTCAGAGCACATAACAGGGATCAAACCTCTCTTCATCCTCTTCCCTGTCTTCCAGAGAACTTCCTTAACCTGGAAATTATGAGGATAATTATTAAATAAATCAGCAAAGGCTGGGGTACATCAAGCACAAATTGAGAGGAAACACTATTTGTGTGTTTGTGGTCTGCTTCAGCAGGTCCATGCAGCCTAATCCCAACCTTCTACTCTGTGTGTGAGCAGTTTTATCACTCATCTAAATAACCCGATCATGGGAAAAACTAAGGAGAGGTGAAAGCCAGGGACAGATGACACAAGCCCTGTTTCTATGGGTCCAGCACTCCAGTGTGAAAGGCCCAGGGAACTATCCATCCTCCATGAGCCCAGGTGAGCAGTCAGTGCTGTTCTTTAAAGGCCCTGGGATGCTGACTGCACCTTTTAGCTGCCAGGAACCTGCAGCATTAAGCAGAGGATTTACAAGGGAAATTTGCCAGCCAGAGCCATGTAGACTACACAGGAGAGAAATACAGGAAGAGGTGGGAGAGAATTGGGTGGGGATACTGCTCTAGTTGGTAGAAAAATGCACATCTGTGGCGTGGAAGAGGTGGGCTTGCAACTGTTTGAAGAGATGTTTGCCATCTACATCTGGCCATGGAGCATTGTCTTCCTTGCTCTGAAATGGGTGCTATGTGCACCTTGAAACCCTGCAGCAGAGTTTTGTGTCTGGCCTAATGCTGGCCTGACCTTAAGGCAACTGTTTCTGGCCAGAGCTGGATGATGTGGTATGCTTTCATGTTCAGGCATTCCAAAACAGAAGCTTTGATGTCTTCTTGGTTTTTTTTTCATTTGAGCTTTTATTTACTTCATGTTTAATTGGTATTGCAGCAGCACTGCAGATAGTAAGAATAAAAGTGTGCCCCGTAATTAGTAGCTTAGATTGTTAAAACATGGAACTAATGTGTGGGCCTGCTCAGGGGAGCAGCCTCAGGAGCAAGAGTTCCTGAATCCTCCCATGGGCACTAATTTGACTAGCTAGTGATTTTTGAAGGCTGAGAAGGCAACTGGGCACACCTAGGAGTAGAACCAGGTCCAGGCTTTGGGCTTAGTCCCTCCTTGCTTATTTATTGTCTATCCAGTAGCTATTAAGCAAGCAAAGAGGATGGAAGCTGCAGCCCCTGCAAGGTGCCTTGATTTTGTCATTGAGAAAAATGCCTACAGGTGCAAGGAAGCCAGGTAGGAGCAGTTGGTGTGGGCTGGCTGAGGCTGTGGTAGCTGGGGAGTGGAAATGCAGCGTTTTCCTGTGGTGTAAGATTAGTCGTGGCTGTAATGTCTCTCCGAGGAGCTGCTCTAATTAATGCAAAATACTCTAGTTATTACTTAATAAATACCAAGGCCCTTCTAAATAGTGCAAAATTAAGAGCCTTTAGTTAGTAGTACCTGCAGTTGAGATGTGAGTTAACTGTTCAGACACCGTGGTGCTTCCAGGCAGTGGCCATGTTGGGGACACGGGGAGCAGAAGGACAAGGCCCTCCCTGGGTGTCCTAGTGCTCTGCCCTGCTCCACCTGCCTCGGTGCCAGGGCCCACAGCAGAGGAGGGGGAGCAGAAAAGGTGCCTTTACATAAAGGTGCTGCCGGAGGAAGGGCAGGGTCACCATTCGCGTACTGCAGTCAGCGCTGGGCTGCCCTCTAAGCCAGCAGCCCTTTCTCTTCTGTCTCCCGTGCTCGCTCCCTGGCTAGGCGCGGCACGGATGCACTGGAGGGAGACGCTGCCTGTCCCCGGCCCTCGCTGGCTCTGAGCGCCCCGGGACTGAGCTCTGTTTCGGGGTCTCCCCTAAGAGCCCGCAGGAGCCCCGGGACCAGCGCGGGGCTGCGGGGCCCGGCCTCGCCTGCCGCCGTCGGCAGGGCGAGGGACGTGGGGTAAAGCGGGTGCAGCCCCGGCCCCGCGCAGCCCAGCAGCTCCGCATGTGCGCAGCGCCTTAGCGCGGCAGGGTGGCGGGCTGCGGAGTGCGGCAGAGCTCTGCCCAGGAGTCCCGCGAAAGGGCTGCGATTCTCCGGGCAGCCTGGGCAAAGGGCGGATGATTCCTCATTTCCTCATTGTGTATAAAAACATTACCTTCCAAACTGTGGGGTGGCTCAGCTTGATAAATCCGGAGAGCTTTTTTATTATTATTATTTTGGTGTTTTGTGGTACTGTATTTTTTTCCAAGCAAGGGTACCAGTGCAACTCGTCCTGTAGCACAAACGGACCCAGAAAGGGAGAGGAAGATAAAATGAATTTAAATTCCAAAGGGGTTTCAGTGCTGGTTTCCTAGTCCCCGAGTCAGCAATGTGTTTGTGAAAATTCAGCCTTTTTGTCTCTTAGAAAAAAAGGGCTAAATCTACATCGGTGGCCCAGTCTAGGTTTGCTATTCTTTGCATTTTCTATTCAAGTGAATGAGAGTGAATGAAGTGGCCTGGGACCCTTTATTTGATCTACTCAATTGCATAAAGTGACAGAATTCTAATATATTTGTTTAATGCTCTTCAATGGGGCTTTCACTTTCTAGTTTGCAAATGAAGCCTCGATCTGCAAAGTTTTGTCCTTTTTTTCTTTCCACCTTTTTTTTTTCCCTGGCAGAGAGACCATATTTCATAACTTGGGCCACGGTTTGAAGTGATTTCGAGAGGAGTTTTAGACTCGAAAAGTGGGAAATAAAGAAACAGATGTGAAGTTATTGTAAATTCTTATAGTGGGCTCTGGGGCTATTGTAAACCCACTGCAGGCGGTCCAAAGCCTCTCTTTTTCATGCTGTAATTGAAACATATTAATTAGATAATTTGTTGTTAGTTTAAAAGAAACAAATACAGCCCCTCCAAGGCTTCACAGACTCGGTTTCTTTTTGTTAATAAAAACAAAACAAACAAACAAACAAAAAACCCAAGCCACAAAGTGACATTTATATTAAGAATCCGAGATAATTCGGTCCTGAAGTTGATGAAGCTGCTAGGTTTTTTCTCCCTTTCCCAAGGACCACTTTTGAAGAAAGGCTGGCTCATAAAACTCCCTCTCAGGGGTCGCCGGGGAGTTCTTTTCTCCCTACCTGGCACAGACTGCCCTTCCCCGCAAGGCGCGGTCCGAGAGAAAATAAATATTCAGGGTGAGAAAGAGCTGCCTTGCTTCAATAGATGATTCAGACTTGTGGGGTAGTGTCTTGTCACACGTCGAGGGGAAAGAAAAAGAAAGGGGGGGGACGGGAGGGGGGGGGGAAGAAAAGAGAGAGAAAAGGAAAAAGAAATATCCCGACGAGAAAGGACTCGCATACCGTGCACTGACACGGAGAGAAACCCGAGTCGCCAAGCACGACTGGGTTCGCGGGCTTACCTTGCACAGCCGGGCTCATCCTCCCGCAGGAAAGAGCCTTTGCCTGGAATGAACGATCTCTTTGAATCAAGGACGCTTAACTTAATGTCTCGCTGGCAAATAAAATAAAAAATGAAGAAATCCCCCCCCGCCTCCCGACCCCCACGAAATGCCTAAACGTGACGGAGAGCTCGGCCGTGGCTGATTCACTCGCCCCCCTTCGCCCCTTCCCTCCGTGCTCTTGTCTCTCGCTGTTCCATTTCAGATCTGTGTTTATTGACATTGGACTTGAGCCATTAGGGAGATTTAACAAGTCAAAGCAGTAAATTCGAGCGACGCGCTGAGCTGCGTATTTGTTTGAAATAACCATCGCAACATTTACAGGAGCGGGGCGCGGGCAGAGATGCGCGTACGAGCGCGGTGCGGGCTGCGCGCTGGCGGCCCGACGCGCGCGGTGAGGGGGGTGCTTGGGCTTGCGCAGGACTTTAAAAGTTGGGGTGCGAGTCTTGCTGTTGGATTATGTAGCCAGTAAGCCGCTGCACCTTTAGAAAATATTTTGCTTTGGGGACTAATCTTTTCAGATCGGTATCTCCGCTGATTACTGTACCCTTAAAAAAATAATGCAGCTTCATCTTCTTAGCTGGGCTCGGATTTCATCTTTGAGGATTTGTTCTAACTGCTAGGTCTTAAAAGAAGAAAAGAAAGGAAGGAGAAAAAGAGTCCCCGTCGTCTAAAAATGTAGGTCATCGCTTGTTTAGGAAAAGTTTGTCGAGTTATGTGTCCATTGATCTGGTGATAAGTTTTGAATGCGTTCTTTAGCTGATCGTGTTGATATAATCGTGGGTTGGACTTGATGAATGAGTTCAGTTGTCCCCCATCTGACAAGCTTTAGCAGCTTCATGCATTTTAATCAGCCCATGATTCATGTATTTTCCACCTTTTTTCTGTGTGTGGGATCCGTTCTCTTACCAAAAAAAAAAAAAAAAAAGGTAGCAACTGGATTAATTACCATCTACATTCATCTTAAAACTTTTGCAAGGACCTTGCCGTGTGTACTAAGAAAATGGGGATGTCACTTGCGCTGTTTATGGTCCAGAAATTCAGAGAGGGATCAGGCAGAGACAAAACCTCCGCACCATCCTTGCGGTAGAGGCAGGAGGCAGTGAACCCGCCGGTCCGCTACCATACAGTGTTGCTTTGGTGCTAATACGCTTTTAAGTGTTCGGTTATCTCCGAACTGCGCTCTTGGCGCGGACAGCCTCATCTCTGAGACACGCATTGACTGATTTCACTAGGTTGCTTCTATCCAGTTCAACAGTTGCGTAATCCTTGCGAAATCCCTAAAAGAACTGGAGAACCCCGCGGGAAGTTGCCCGGAATCCACTTTTCATTGTAACTACTTTGCCCTTACTTTTTATGAGACCGTACATTGGCTTCCAGAGAAACGGGTCCAGTTTCACGTGTTACAGTTTGCAGCCTGCCGGTTTTTGATGGGTAGAGCTGGCGAGATTCTGGCACTGCTGGGAGTAACAGCAATGCTCCAGGAGGCTTACACGCCAGGTAAAAGCCTGCGGTAGCTCACGTACTCGGGAAAGATTTGGGGACACCACTTGTAAGAAAATGCCCGACTGACAAAAATTCCGTGTTCTCAGTCGTAAAAAGTAACTAGTTCCTTAACGATTTCCATGTTTGCTTGCTATTGTAGAAGCTCACTAATTTTGATACTTTGCAGACAAAATTTAACTAGGGGTAGGTGGTAGGTATACATACCCCCAGGACAGAAGTGTGTGTATCTATATTCCGTATGAGGGTGTAGGGGACAAATGCAGATACGTGTGTTATGTATATAGATATATTTTTTAAAATCTCAAACCAACCGAACAGGCTAATGTAGGTTGTCTCTTCAGTAAACTGACGATACTGACAATTTTCTCTATCATGTTATGGTATGTTAATAACTATAAATATAGGAACCTGCCTTGAAAAGGCTGCTTCGATTATCCAAATACTGTAATAACGTCATTCCTTTTTCATGAACTAATGCTTTTAGTTTTCTCATGTAAACTATTTAAAAAGACAAATAAGAAAGTAAAACTGCATTTACATATTTTAATGAGAAAATATTATTTAGACGACTAGATTCATAATTTAACGTAGACACTTTTTTTAACCTTAAAACACACATGCTGGGAACAAGAACATCAATATTTAAAATGCCATGCTTATTCTGTACAGGAAAAAAAAAATTAAAAAGAAATGCCTTTACAGTTTCAACAGACGCTAATGTTGCTGGGGGGAGGTTCTTTTTCTTTTTTTCCCTTTAACTTAAACAGTTCATAACAGAACAACAGTTCGGTTTCCAGCAAACTACCTAAAACTAGAAAGGAGTATATCAAACAAAAGTGCATTTTACACATTTTTATAATCATTCCTATGCACAAACATTTACAGTTTCCCTAGCCCCCTCTCTCTTGTCTGCAAGGCTCCAGCAGAAATCAGAGTGACATCCACGGTTTGTACCTGCCGGTGTACCGCTTCTCCACGTTTTATCAGTGACTTCAGCTTCAAGCTTTCTTAAGCTGTGCCGGGTTGTATGCTTGGTAACAGGGTTCTTTTTATTATCATCATTATTGTTATTGTTTGTTTATAAGCTGTGAAATAAATAGCTACAGAATTAAAAACCCCAAACATACAAACAAACAAAAACCAAACCCAGAAACGGTCAGCTCCCCCAGCCTCCGTGTTCATCAGAAGTTAACGGACAAATCAACTTCTCTGGCTCTGCCACCTGACAACTACAGCGAACATCCATGTTACAACAGGTACTGCAGAGCGGACCTCATCTGACTTACAGGGCAGAGGCGAGTTCAGTATTTACATGGAAACAGGCGCTTTGTAAACAGTGTAGGTACGGAGTGAGTGAACGGGTGCCTTGCCGCTGCCCGGCGTCCTGCTCCCGCCGTGCCCCCCGCGCTCGCCCCGGCAGTGCCGCCCGCCGCGCCCCCCCCCAGCCCTCCGCCGCCTCCCTTACCTGCGGGGCCCGGGCTGCCGGCGCACCGCTCCTTCTCAGGGGCGGCTGAGCCTGCGGGTCCCGCAGCCTTGCCCCGCGGGAGCACGCACAGGCGGACACACAAAGGACGCGAGCACTTTCCAGCGTTTCCATGATCCAAGTGTTTGCTGCTTGGAGGCTGGAAACGTCGCTGCTCTCACGCGGTGAGACTGCAGCCATTTCACACCGTTGTGGTCTTAAAGATCGGTCCGACACAAACCCCTGCTCTTCCCCAGACAAAGGGAGGGAAAGAGGCATCGCCGGGCCAGGCTTGCCAGGTCTCCGGCCAATCGAGGATGCCTGAAGTACTTTTGGAAAACTAATGATGCATATGGCAGTTCCTACCGGGCGGGGAGGGGGGCGGGCCGGGTCGGTTCGTTTTGCCTCAGAAGAGCGGAAAACTAAGTTCAGAACCAGGAAGGAAGCGGAGTCGTGAAGGGGCGAGGCAGGAGGGCAGCTCACGCGAACGGCAAACCTCAGTTTCCCGCGGGAGAGTTGTCTCTGCTTTCGAGGAAAGGAGAAGAGAAAGGAAAGAAATGGAAGGAGGGCGAGAAGGGGAGGGGGAGAGCTCCGAGGAAACTTTGGGAGAAAGGGGACGGCGGAGTCCGTGCGGGCGGCCCGGGTCAGTGCACGGCCACGGAGTGCAGGGCGGGCGCCGGGCTGGTGAGAGTCTCGCTGGGGGTGGCCGGGCTGCTTTGGCTGGTGGCCGTCTGCGAGGACGTGGGGCTGAGTGAGGGCGGCGAGTTCGAGAGGATGGTGGGGATGGGCGCGGGCAGGGCGGGCAGGGCCGGCACCGCCGCGGGAGTAGGCTTTATGGGGACAGGGATGGCCGGCAAAGTCTGCCCCCCATGGCAGAGCGGCTTAATGGGCACGCCGTAGGCGCCGTACTCGCTGCTGGCCATGGAGATGGGGGTGGCGGTGTCGATCATGCCGGAGCTGTACATGTGGGGCCAGCCCGTGCCAATGGAGCTGCCCACCGTAGTCAACTGGTTGGGGAGGGGGTAGGCGGCCGGCATGGGCTGCATCGTGGAAAAGGCGAGGCCCCCGGGCATCTTGTACTCTCTGGCGATGATGTTCTCGATGGCGAAGGGGTGCTTGAAGCTGGAGGGCTGGGACACGCCGAGGTTGTACGTGGACATCTGGGGCAGGTGGGTGCCGGTTGCTGCCAGGGCGCTGAGCCGCAGTTTCGCCTGCTGTTGCAAGTACTGCGCCGCGTCCGCCGGCTTGCTGGGGGCCAGGTGGTCCGACTTGACCACCTTGAAACGCTTGCGGCGGCGCAGGAAGCTGCCGTTCTCGAACATGTCCCCGCAGCTGGGGTGCAGCGCCCAGAAGCTGCCCTTGCCCGGCTGGTCGGGTCGACGCGGTATCTTGATGAAGCAGTCGTTGAAGGAGAGGTTGTGGCGGAGGGAGTTCTGCCAGCGCTGCGTGTTCTCCCGGTAGTAGGGGAAGCGGTCCATGATGAACTTGTAGATCTCGCTCAGGGGCAGCATCTTCTCCGGGGAGCTCTGGATCGCCATGGCGGTCAGCGAGATGTAAGAGTAGGGAGGCTTCTGATCACTGTAAGTGTTTCTGCCCGGGCGAGGCATCTTTGCTAGAGAACCCGCGGAGATCTGCAGAAGGGCAGCGACAAGGAGGGGGGTCGGGGGTGGGGGGAGAGAGGGGTGAGTCCGAATGGATTTGCACAGACACCCGGCCGGAGCAGTGGTGGGTGTGGGGCCGGGCTGGAGGAAGAAGGGCCCGAGGAAGGAGCACGACGGACCTCAGACCTCGGGGTGGGGGGGGGGCCGAGGCGGGGGGGGGGGACGACACACAGGGGAAACCAACCCCGAGCTCTGCGCTGCCGGCGGAGGAAAAGCGATGTGCCTTTCTCCCAGCTCTGGCCTCCCCGCAGCAGCCCGCGCCCGCAAAGTTACTCTAATGGTAGCTCTGCCGCGGTCTCGACGAGGAGGAGAAGGGGACCCCCTCCCTTCTCATCCCCTCCTCTCCCGCCCCACTCCATGCCAGCCCTGCATATGCCCACCTTAAAGTTGCTGGAAGTTGACAGTCCGCATCCGGGACGCAGCTGGGAGTCCGGGCGCTTTCCCACCCCGCTCCTCCGGCGTGTCTCTCGCTCCTTTCCCGGCCACTCTGCTCCGATTTAGTCCCGAGGAGGCAGCGAGCTGGCTTGGTTTTGGGAATCCTCTTGTACACCCCTCCCTTCTCCTGCGCGGGCTGAATCAGCTTCTTTTACACCACCGGCAGCTGGGTTGTAGCAGGGGCTTGTTTGCTTCTGTGCAGCCGCGATGAGCTAAGTAGTTGCCTCCATGTCCTTCCTCTAACCATCTGATAGTTTTATGTGGTGACATGAGCAGAAAAGACCCCTGTAGAGGCGCTTCATTAATGTGCCACTTCTTTGCTATCATATGACAATCGCCTTGGGAGCAGGGGGAGGGGAGCGGGGAGGAGGGGGCTGGAGAGAAAGGCATAATCTGGTTTCATTTACACCTATTTACATGGACACCTTGGGCCAATGGGAATCATTTCCATTTGAAGACAAGGCGAGGGGTGAAAAGGCTCCGCCAGCGGAATTGCAGTGCGATGGTACCCGGTGGCTGGGGGTGGGGGGGAAGGTATGCACTAACCTCTCTGTGGACTTTGCAGGAAGCTTTAGTCTGCAATTCACACTTACAAATGGAGGTACTGAGCAGTGGGATGTTTGACATGGAAATTGCTTGGCTGTGGTATTCTGTTTGTTCTGCATTGTTATCTGATTTGTATTGTTGGCTAACTTAAGGCGAGCCTTTTTCTCTGTAACGAGAGACTTTCTCTTTGCCCAATCCGCTCTCCCTCAGTGAAGGTTCTTTCGAGAGAAAAGATTGGGGATCATCCGTAGTCGTCCCGGGAAGTTTTCTTCCCTTCACCCCAGCCCAGGCAGGACTGTTGCTCTAGTCCGGCGGACCAGCTGGGGCAAAGCCGTGGGAGTCGCCCTAAAACACATCACAGCGCCCGGGCTCCTTGTCCGCCGCTGGGGCAGAGCAGCCCTCCACGCCGCTATCCTGCTGCTGGGGGCCGCCAGCCGGCCGGCCTCGGGGCAAGGCGGGGGGGGAGGTCCCGTAGAGCAGGTCTGGCTAACCCATCCGTGTCACCAGTTACCGTGCTAAAATATCGCCAGCCTGACGCCTTTCCGTGGGATTTCCGTGCTGCATCTCAGGCCGCTCGTGTGCCTGCGTGCTTCCCGGAGCGCACTTGTGTGTGGAGGAGCAGGCAGGATGTGCAACACCCCAGTTGCGGCTCTCCCTGCTCCACTCAGCTGTCTCCTCCTCGGCAACCAAGGCCCGATCCTGAAGCCGCAGCCCAGAGGAGCAGCCCCACTTCAGCCGTGTGTGCTGGGGGGAGGATCAGGCCCGGAAGGTCCCAGGCTTGCCCTGGCATGGGAGAGAAGTTTGTACGACGCATATTGCCGAGCCTGCGGCGCGTCCTGTCACCCTAGGGCCAGAGTAAAAGGTTGTCTCGGGAGTCGGGGAGTCCTGGGAGGAAGAGCCTTTGTGGTGAAAACACATCCACTCCATTAACAATATTTTCGTAGTCGGTCAATAACTCACCAAAACGTAACTTAAACACGATGAATTTAGGAGATTAAACAATTTCATTAATATTGAAATGGCTGCTGAGGCTGAGCGCGCCCGCTTGAAATGCAAGCGCACGTTTTTCAATATTAACAGAAGTACTTGAAGAAAAGAATAATGTCACCTTCTTAATTCAGCAAAAATAGCTGGGGTGGGGGAGGGAGTGCAGCGCGGGCTGCTGCAAGACGAGCTCTGCGGGCGCGTTGGAGTCTTTTCGGATGGACGGTCCCTATCACGCAGGGCTCCCTGAAACCTGACAGCAGCTTGAAACCGCGTTTCACACCGCAACTAGCTCCGACGTCGTGTGTGTTAAATTGCGTGTGTCCCCCCCCCGTTCCAGCCCAGTTGCCCTCGGTCCCATCTAATCCCTCTACTCTCGGGGCAGCATGTCGTTTAGAGAATAATGGGCAAATAATTGTGTTTCTAGGGATCCGAGAAACCGATCTCGGCCCTGCGTTGCCGAGCTAATGAGCCCTTTCAGGGGGAGACCTGCCTCATCTCACCCCCCACCCTCTCTTGCAGAGAAGGGCCCTGGCTGTGCGTGCGGTCCAGGGCCCAGGACCTCAGTTAACCGGCTCCGAGATGCTTCGTGCCAGCCGGGCGGGGCAGGAAGGCAGCTTCCAAACTTTTGGGGGGTGGTAAGAGGTGATGAACTGATGGACGTTTGTTATAGGGTAGGAAAGACAATACTTTGAAATGGGAACAGATTCCTCCCAGCATCCCGTAGGACACCGGGCAGAAGGCTTCTAATTCTGTATTGAGAGCTCCCAAATAAGGGACATCTCCGATTCTCCCCTCCCCCCTCTCCCAGCTTCTAACACCCCTCAGTTTGGGTTTTGTCCCTGAGCCCAAGTTCGCTCCTGGGATGCCTGTCAAAAAGAGAGCTCAGAAACAGCACGGGAGTAAATAAAAGTCAGGGGCTGACAATTTCTTTTCTTCCTCTCTTTGCTAGTACCTTTTCTTTCCGAATAAAGGAAAAAAGCAACCGCTGGCGCAAATGGGAACCCACAAGCTGTAAAGTTAAAGAAAAGTCGACTTCCGTTGTCATTTGCTCCTCGGAGTGCGAATGAGGTATGGCTGTAAGGCACCCGATTTCTTTTTTCTTTCCAGTGCAAAGGAATGTGTGAGCGGAGGGGTAGGGCAGGCAAAGCCATCCCGCTAATTGATTCCCAAAGTTTCACCTCGTATTAAGCATGCAACAGATGACAGACTTGGGCAATACAGGATTTAAATGTAACTTGTAGCATTCGCCTTTTACTTTGAAAGCCAACATTAGGGAGGAGGAGATGGGGCAAGTGAATCCAAATCCATTATGCAGAAAACCAAAACAAATAGACTTCTCTTTTTTTAAGCCTAATTCAAATAAGGAGCTATAGGGGAGTGTTGGGAAAACTGTATAAAATACGCATAAGTCAATTATATCAGTGTTCAAACCCAATGGAAATCTATTTCTTGCAATAGCCATTCAGCCCTTGCATGGAGCCCATCATGGACCACCTTTCTGCATGGAAGGTTTGCAATAGCCCCCTTTCCCACAAGCAAGACCACACACGTTTACAGATTTGGTAATAATTTATGCTAATTTTCCTCCATAAATCCACAATTCGCCTCAGTGGCAAGCAGGGTTGTTGAGAGAGGAAAGGAGACAGAAAAGTGACAAATACAATATTGATTTTTAATCCTTGTGGCTGCAAGCAGGTGTGTAGCTTTGCAGAGGGATGAGTAGGAGATGGGCTGTGGGGGGGAAGCCAAGTAGTTTTCCAAAGATACAAAAAAGGGGGTTGGGGGGGAGAAGGAAAAAAAATGCACTCTGTGTGAGAGAATAGCTCACAACCTTGTTAATATTTACAAACCAGTTGGGAGAAAAGAGAAGGGAGGGGGGGAAGTACCAGCTTCTTAGGGTTTCCTAGGCTGCAAAACACAATGCCAGGCTCTGAGCAAGCTTCCCCAGTTTTGGAAAGTCAACTCCAGGCTGCTGGTTGTGCCTGCATTTTGCCTAAGCCCCTCTCTCTCTTTTTTTTTTTTTTTTTTTTTTTTGCGATGGTTTTGCTTCTCTCTGCTTCTCGTGGGCAGGAAGGGAGAAGGAAGCGGTGAGATTTGGGCTCTCCCGCTATTCTGTATGCTTGAATTCCCGGTGCAGTTTCCCGAAGCGTTCCGGCTGCTCTGGGAACAGGGGGCTTTGTCCCACACCACATTCTTCACCAAATCTGCCACTTTGGCGTGAAACTACTTAGCGCCCTTTCAAAAGGATTTTGTTCCTTTCGCAGCGAGCACTAAACAAACTCCCCCTGCCTGTCAAGGCTCCCCAAACCTGTGTTCCTGATAGCAACAGAGCTGCTCGGGATTTGCAGTGCCCTTTGTGCTCGAGGGGCCGGGCTCGGGCACGGCTGCGCCCCGCGGAGCTCGGCGCTCCCGGCCTCGGGCACCGCGCCTCGCCTCGCCTCGCCGCCCCTTCCCTGCCGCCGCTGGCTCCTCGTCGCTGTCGGGCTACTTAATGCCGGCTCCCTTTATACGCTGCTCTCGCCCGCCCCGTCGGGGACTTCAAGCACCGTGTGGCCGTGCGCCTGGCCCCGCTGCGCCGCCGCCGGGGGTGGATCGGAGGACGGCCGGTCGCCAAGTCCCAAGACACCCTTCCTCATGGCCGGAGGGACGGTGGACCCTGATCCGCGTCGGATTCAGGGAGGTGGCGGCTCTGTCACTGCCCGTCCGCTCTCGTCCCGGGGGCCGCTGCGGCCCTGAGGTAGACGGGCTGGGGTGCCCGAGCTCCCCCGTGTCCGCCTTTCCCCGGCCCGGGTCTCGTCCGCATGCGAGGGCGCGAGTGGTTTCGTCGTGCGTGGCGCCGTGCCGTGGGCGGGCGGAGCCCAAGGGCACGTACGAGTCCGGCGCCGAAAGTCTGTCGAAACTCAAAGGCCTGCCGGGACGAACGGGTCCGAGCGCTCCGGGACCCAGGAGAGATGAGCCCTGACCTGGGCCCCGGCCCCCACGCTGCGAGTAGTCGTTTTGCCCGTGCCCAGCGCCCTCAGAGCCCGGCTTCCTTAATCCCGGGAGGAGGGGGCTGCTCTAGAACACCTGGTTCCTGTCTGGAGCCGGCTTCCCAGGAGAGCTGTTTTCCCTCTGCATGCCACCGGCGGTAGATCCACGCGCGGATGAGCACAGTGCCGCAGGCCACCCGCAAACCTGCCGGGACCTCCCTGTGACGGCTCCGAGGGATGCCAGAGTTACGGAGGTCTGGCATACCGAGCCCGGACTAGTCCTGCCCACCGCGATACCCGCTGTCCGCTCCCTTCTTCTCCCGCACCTGGGCCACCCTGCCTCGGCTGCGCCCGCCCCCCCCCGGCTCCCACCTCCGCGGGGGCGCGCAGGTGTGTGCCCGCTGAAGCGGGCTTAACCACCGCTTCAGCGCCTCTCCCCGAGCGTTTTGTTAAGTACCATGTTGTTAGTTGGGATTCCAGAGCTAGTGCCCTTCGTGGTAAACGTCCCTTCCTCCAGTATTTATCTATACATTTGGGGGTTGCTTATTTATTTATTTGGAGCAGTATCGGGAGGCCTGGCAAACTTTCTCTTTTTAATCTTCCCTTTTAAATAAATGTCGCATTTCAAGCTGCCCTCTCTTCTCTTTTTCGCATTGTAGGAAATATTGAAAATGCCACCTTAGTATTGAAGGGATTAACTTGCTTTTCTCCCAGCCCCTAACTCTGGTGTAAAGGGAGCAGTAGATCAACTGTATAATGTGTGCACTGTTTGGTCATTTGTACAAGCAGAACAAAGGTTGAGCTAAGCCAAATTGCATTGCACTTGTGAACCGAGTCCCAATTTGAAGTATCTTTTACAGCAGGGGGAATGAGAACAATTTCGTGTATGTCTAAAAGGGAATAACAAAGCCACTTTCTAGAGCATCTCAAAGTGAAGTAGTGAGGCGTGACATTCCCAGGGTGAGGAGGGACAAAGGCAGGGTCAGGGGGATGAAAAAGGGAATCAAACAGCCACTTTCACATGTCTGCCCTCAACTGCTGCACCTCTCCATAATAGGAAACAACTGTTGTAAAAAGGGGGATTGCTCCCATTCATTCAAAATAGCAAATGATAGCTAAACAACATTGTCAAAACTGAATCAACTTCTGTGCAGTACCACCCAGAAAAAGGTATTGTGTTTTGGTTAATAGCTGGGTGGAGCAAACTTGATTTTCCTTTCTTTCTTTTTCTTTCTTTCTTTACTTTTTTAAAAGGACTCTTCTGTCCAAATCAGCCCGTTTCATAAACTTTATTTTCATTCATCAGCTTTTTTTTTCCAAGCCATGCTCATCTCGTTTACGCTTTCTCCCACAGACTGTTATTGTCTTGGTGTTACGTAGAAATCCAGAAAGAAAAAACGAAGGCTGAGTCCCCCTCCCGCCGCGGCCGGAATTGCGGTGCAAAACCCATAAGCAGTGCAATTCTTCCCTGAACTGCATGGCTGGGACGCCGGGCAAAGCCACCTTTAAATGACTAAGTTATTACTTAGCCAAACATTGTGAAATGGTTTTTATGACAATTGACGATGATTTTCAGTTGCATATCCGCAAGAATAATGGCGCGCACGTTACGGTTATTTCCCCTCTTTAAAAGCAAAGGTAATAACCGCTTGCGGAATGCGGGCTCAGGCAAACTTTAAGAGAAACATTTTCCTCCATTGTGTGAAGTCTTTAACGAGCCGGGATTTAATTAGGGTCAGAACTTTGAATGCTTGTGTTTTTCTCCCTGTTGGCAGGGGGCATGTTTGCAAACAGATCCGTAAGTTACAGCCGTAAAGCCGCGGCGTGGTGGGGAGGGCGGGTCGGGGTGAGTGTGTGGGCGCCGGGGCTCTGCGCTTGCCCTTCCTGCCGCTGCGCCCCCTCCCCACGCCGCCCGCCCCCCGCCGGGCTGCCACCCACCGAGCTGCCCAGGGACGGCGAAGATAATTCCCGAGCGAAGGGCTCCCCGCCCCCGCGGCCCGGCCGGGCCCCGCTCCGCTGCGGGGCGGGACGGCACCGCCCGCCAGAGCCCCCCCGGCCCTTGTACACATGTGGAGCCCGGCCCGTCTCACTGGGAAGGCGGCCGGCGGGAGGGGGCAGTGCCTGCCTCGGCACGCAGTGTTTCTAGAAGAGCAACAGGGCTGCCCGCTGCTCTCTCCCCGTGCTGCCGGGCCCCCGGGCCGGTTCGGGGGTCTTGTGACCAGCTGGGCAGCGCTTTCTCCGGGGCAGGGCGCGGCGGAGCGCAGCGCCGCACGCGCATCGCCCGGGAAGGGGAGGGCAGGAGGGCGGCAGGACAGCCTGGCAGCTCCTGGAGAAACGCTGGCTGCGTCTCCCGAGGCGAGCGGCTCCCAGCGCATCCTTATATTTGTGGATGTCCTCCGCCTGCCTCAGCTCCCCGCCTGCTAGCCTCAGGACGAGAGCCAAGCTCCCGTCTTCCCATCAACCTCAGCTCTGCAGCAAAAAACATATTAACCTTCTTTAATATTTCATTTCTGGAAGAGGTTCTTTGGATCTAACTTTAGAAAAGATTTCCCCGCAGCGATTTCTTCCCTTATATTTTTTCTCTGTCTTTATTATCGAGCGATACTGTAGTCATACAGCATTTAATCAGCTAAAAAGGAAAGAATTTGATAGAGGGTGGGTTTTGGGTTGGTTGTTGTTTTTTTTTTTTTCAGGGCGAGGAAAGATTTTACAAGGGAATAAAAGGCATTGCGAATGAGAGGTTTTTGAGCTCTGGAAGCGAGATGTCTGCTTTGCCGTTCAAGGGAAAGCCCCCTCGTACTTAGAATGCTAAGAAGCATTGCCGCCTAAATTTGCTCTCTCTTGGGCCACGACCTGTAAAGCCCTCGCCCTGTATTTTGGGTGACGGCAGGTTCAGTAAGCACCACCGTTGTCGAGACCGAATGACACTTTCAAGAAGCCCCGCGGCAGCGGGAGGGAGCCGGGGCCAGCCCCGAGCTCGGCCCGCAGCCTCCCGGCCCCGTCGACCTGTGGGTAGCGCCGCGCGGAGCAGCGCGGAGCTGGGCGGAGCTGCCCGGGTAAACTGCTTGTGTATTTCACATTATCATCCCGCTATCTGCAGGCAATGTAGATTTTCTAAAGATCTAATGAATAAACAACCAGCAAGTGCTGGCGGTGTAATTTACATTGTTAATGCCTACATGTGTATAATAAATATGCATTTGTATGCCTTCAAATAAACTCTTTTTAGTTTCTAACCTGTGGTGATTTTTAAAAAAAGCTGTCTTTTCCAAGAAACCGATTTTCCTTTTCCTTTCCTGAGCTGGCAGAAAAGGAAGAGACTAGCAAAGCGCTCCACGCCTGTTTCGTGAGAGAGGAGAATGCGCGGGCCTGGGCGCAGCCTTCCCGCTGCAGCGAGCCCCGGGACCCGCTCCCCCGGCGCGGGAGGCGAAGGCCGCGGCCAGGCAGCGGCGGGCACTCGCTTCTCAGTGTAACTTGACGCGCTTTTAACGGCAGAACAATTTAAATGTACAATATTAGCTCACAGTATTAGTCTGGAGGTGCAAAGAACAATCCATTCAGAGCCCGAGCTTCAAAGGCACCGGATTCCCCTCCAGGAAAAGTTTACCAGTGTGGCTGCTCCCTCCCTCCTTCCCGGCCTCCCCCGCCTCCCCTCCCTCGTCGGAGACAAACGGTTTTCCCTGAACGCCTCTGTAGAGGGCATCCCTGACCAGATTTCCTCCGCCTCGCCGTGTAGAGCCCGCTCCCCGTGCTCCGGGCCGCGGAGCTCGGTCGCTCCGTGCACAGCACCGCCGCCTGCCCGCGGGCTCCCCGCGCCGACACCGGCGGCGGAAGGCGAAGCTCCCTCTCGCTTCCAGATCTGCGGATCAGCAGCCCCTGCTGACTTCACCTTGGGAGGGATAAAGATTTTCTTCTCATTTTTCGCTGCAAACCAGGTGCCACTTTCTTACACCGCTTGATGGCAAATGTCTCATCTTCAGCGAGCTGTATCTGGCATACATTATTTTAATTAAGTCTATGGCGATTTACTTTCCTCTGAGATCCATTCCACGGTGCAATTAGGAACGTATTGGTGCTAGCACATATGAATATTCAGGAGAGTGTCAATTAATTAGCAGACAGAGGAATCTCATTACGGTGCTCAAAACCCTTTTAGTGCTAAGCAGAATTAAGGGGGCATTTGCCAATGTGCTGGATTAGTGAATATTTTACTGCGCGCTCATTTAACTTCATTATCATAGCACTTACGCTACTCTCTGATTTTATTAATTAAATTGCTCATTAATTTATCCGGAAAGAAGGATAAAAGTTTTATGACGCCACAGCACTCGCGTAGACGTCTGAAAAAGCCCGCTCCCGCCCTGCCGCTCCGCGGGGAAGCGCTTCCCCGGGCGCGGCGGGATGCCGGGCACCGGGCGCGGCGCGCTGCGCCCCTCCTCCGCGCGCGGCCTTGTCTCCCCTCGCCCCAGAGACAGGTGTAGCGCGGCCCGGGAAAGGGATCGCTGGGAATTTGGGCCGTAGGGTGCGGGCTTCGGCTTTTTTCCCCGTTTTTTTCTTTTCTCAACACCTGGGGAAGTGGGAAAGCCCAGGGTGCGATTAACCCCGTAATCTTCGCGCCAGCTGCACTAAGGAGAGGAATACGCTCCCCTTCCCTGGCACCCCGGACAAACCCGGACGCGATCTCTTTCCGGAGAGCCGAGTGCTTCGCAGGGGAGGAGCGGTGAAGCGCGGGGCGCGCAGGCAGGAGGACTGCGAGCACTGGAAGGCAGCGAAGAGGATTACGCTCGATTTCTAATTAGGCGATACTTGAGTTCTCATAATTTTTCCGAGGAGCATTGTATTAAGAGCAGCTATTTAAAAAAAAATGTCCGTGGGATATTGTGCTTTGCAAAAAACAAACAAAAATTCCCTCAGAAATGTTTAATATTAAATATTAATCGGATTTAAATTCAATAGCCGTATCTTGCGACGGTTATAGATGCGCGGGAAGCTATAAATAATCAGCCCTTGTGCATCTTCACACAGGAGGGATCGACCCCGTGTCAGCAGAGGCTCCGCAGAGGAAAGGGAGACCGATGGAAATGTGTTTAAAAAGTCACCTCCGTTTCAACACCGAGCGTGGAATTTGCCCAAAAAGGTTAGAAAGACAAATATTAAATCTGTCTTCACAAAGGGAGCAGCTAAATAGATCCGAAATTAATATGCATGTAAAATTAATTAGCTGCATTTCACGACATCAAAATAAGTACCTGGGAAACAAGAACACCTTCTGGGCATTTGGCACCATATGCTAGAATTATACTTAATTGACTAATTACATAAATTAGGCATTAATCGTACAACACATCAAGTATAAAAGATATCTCAATTAATTGCGCGGTGAGACGAAGGTTAAAGGGGAGGCTGGCGCTCCGGCCAGGGCGGGTGCTGCGAGCTGCGGCCCGAGCCCGCCGCTGACTTCGGGCGGTCATTAGCGCGCGGAGACAGAAAGCCGAGTTCATTAGAATCAATTACCCCGCCGAAGATTGATTAGCGCGTGCCAGGGCGCGGCCTCCCGCCGCCCGCCTCTCCGCACGGGCGCGCGGAGCCGCCCCTCCCTCGGGCGGAGGCCGCTGCCGCCTCAGCCGCGCCGGGCGCCGCCGGAGCCCGCTGCCGCCCCGGACACGGAATGGCCCGCGTCAGGACGTGCTCTCTGCCGGACGCTGCTCTCTCTCTTTGGGGTTCCGTGGCGATCGAGGTCCCGGCCCTCCTCCTCTGTGCCCGTAGGGGTTTGATTCTGGGGAGAGCACTCCGCTCTGTGGAGAAGAGGTGCGGGCTTGGCTTGCCTTCCAGTGAAGTCAGGCAGGTATTCCCCGAGAGTAGGATTAAATTTGGGGTAACGCTAAAAACTTGAGGTAACCAGAGCTATGGCACGCTGTTTCTGTGCCTCTGAGGTGTGAGGAGATTGATGTCCTCTGTAGGCCCGGCAGCTGCCTGGAAGCTGAGGAGCCGCTTGACAGTGCTGCCCTCATCTCCTCAGAAGTAAAGGGGTGTCTGTTGTCACCTCGCAGGGACCCTGAAAGGTGCCAGGCTACCTGCGGTTTGCCTTGTGGGTAACAATTTCATCATGAGGGTGGTTGTGTTAAAGTGCAGGAAGGATTTTGAACTGATATTCCATCTTAAAAGCTTAAAATGGTGAAAATCAAACCGGGCAGGGAGCTGCAGGTACCAAAGAAAGCCCAGGCTGTGGGGCAAGCAACAGAACAGTACAAGTTTTTGGGGAGGGACCAGAAACTGGTTTGCGTTTACATTGGGATTTGCTGAACACCATAAAGTACAGAAACCAGCTTGTGCTGAGGTGGCTGGTGAAGCTGGGGCCAGGCGTGCAGGGCAGGCATCAGAGAGAGCTTGCGTCTGCCTTTGTGAGGAGGTATGGGGGCTCTTTGGGGGTTCTCTGCTAGTTTCTTTTGTGACTCTACCTTACTAATGTATATAAAAATTGGCTACCTCCCATTTGTAAATTAATACTTCTTCCCCTTTATTTATTTGTAAATAAACATTTCACAGGAAGTGGTCTGGTTGCATTAGTAGCAATACAGCCTGACTCCTGATGGGCTAGAAAACAGATGAAAACCTGCCACACGTCTATCTTTTTATTGAGACAAAATGTTCGTTTTGATGTAGCAGTTTTGTGCTCTTGCCAGATGCTGAAGGTACTTGAGGGAGATGTTGACAAGTGGATAATTGTCAGCAGAACTAAAACAGACACTTTGTTTACAGTTGAGCATGATTAATTGAGAGTAAATAAAACAGAAGCTCTGTTCATAAACTCTCTCAGCAGCTCAAGTTCAAAATCAGGCAGCGTACTCTAGAAAGGAAGGCGCTGAACCTGCTATGGTTTTCGATCAAGGGCTTGTTTGCAGGGGTCAGTAATGAGCTCGGTAATTAGAACACAGGGTGCAGCGTGGGGCACCAAGCCTCTAGGCTTCCAGCCACATGCTTTCCTGCTTGCTTTTTCTCTCTGCTGGTTTCTCCCCCGCTTCGTTTTGGTTAATATGGCTGGATCACAAAGGGTTCTGCATCAGATCTTAATGTAAAAGATATTGTGCATCTGAATGCTGGACACTGTTGGCATCTTCAGTTAAAATGAGGGTGCAAATGTGGTCTAGGATCTTGATCAACAGTAAAATACTAAGTGATGCAGCAACCTTTCTTCCTGTGTTGTAACTTAAGGTTGTTATTGAATACTTCATGCTTCGTAATGGTATTAAGATACACAGGTTAGTGTTGGTGGGCAGTAAGCCCCAGGTGTACTTTGCAACTATTTGTAAATCAAGATAGGTTTCTACTCGTGTCCCATGTAGCAGTGTATTGTAGAGTTGTACAGAAGGTGGCATAGTTAGTATCCAAGTGATACTTATGCCGCTCAGACTAGACAGATGCTGCAGCTCAACTGGAGGAGGGGGGAATAGCACTTAGCTCTTCAGAATTACCTGCATCTTTCTCAAAATTATAATTTCTCTTTTCTCCTTTGTGCTTTGATCTACTCTGAAGCCACTTCCTGTGTATTACTCTTCCTTTAATGGATGGAAGCTCTACTAAGAGACTGTTGTAGCAGCTAACTTAGCCTCCCCAGTGTGTAGCACACTTTTAAGTTACGAGTATGTTAATTTACATTCAAATTTCCTGCCTGGGTCGTGTCCTTAGGTGGCCAGTAGTTTAAGAATAGCATATCCATGTGTACACCTGTTGCCAGTGGCCACTGAGGTGCCTGTAAGTGGGTTGCAGCTGCTCACAGCCTGTAAACAAGGCACATGCTTGCTCTATCAGTACTGAAGGGAAGAGGTAAGCTTTCTTATCAACGGCTGTTGAATCAGTTTGCTGCAGCATGCAGCTTTCTTCTTTTTTTTTTTGTAGTAACTCTGTCCTGCAGTCATTGACTTTGACTGGAAAGGGTCTGGTGACTGGTCTCTGCCAGTTTCCAAGGAATGCCCATACTTGCCCCTATCTCAGGCCCATGGTTTAAAGATGTGGTTCCTGGTGACTGTGTTACAAAGGGTCCTTCAGGAGTGTATGGGAACTCCTCGTCTATTACATCTGTGTCTGCTTTGAGGGAGACTAAAACTGACAGGAATTTGTAAGAGGTGCATGGTGGTAAATGTTTATCTATCTCTGACTGGAGGCCTGTGACTAGTGGTGTTCCCCAGGGCTCAGTGTTGGGTCCAGTCCTGTTCAATATCTTCATTGATGACCTTGATGAGGGAACAGCATCTACCCTTAGCAAGTGCTGATGATATAAAGCTGGGAGGGGTGGCTGACAGGTAGGAACACTGCGCTGCCATCCAGAGATCTGGACAGGCTGGAGAGCTGGGCAGGGAGAAACCTGATGAAATTCAACAAAAGCAAGTGTAAAGTCTTGCACCTGGGAAGGAGCAACCGTTCATTTCAGTACAGGCTGGGGGATGTCCTGCTGGAGAAGAGCACTATGGAGAAGGACCTGGGGGTCCTAGTGGATGACAGGTTGGCTATGAGTCAGCAGTGTGCACTGGTGGCTAAGAGAGCCAATGGGATCCTGGGGTGCATCAGGAGGAGTGTGGCCAGCAGGTTGAAGGAGGTGATCCTCCCCCTCTACTCTGCCCTGGTCAGGCCCCACCTGGAGTATTGTGTCCAGTTCTGGGCTCCCTGGTGTAAAAAGGACAGGGATCTCCTGGAGAGAGTCCAGAGAAGGGCTACAAAGATGATTAAGGGCCTGGAGCATCTCCCCTATGAGGAGAGGCTGAATAAGCTGGGACTGTTCAGTCTAGAGAAAAGAAGATTAAGGGGAGACCTAATTGGTGTTTACAGTTATCTTAAGCATGGGATGCAGGGCAAGTTAGCCGGCCCCTTTTCAGTGGTCTGTGGAGACAGGACAAGGGGCAATGGCTGCAAATTGGAGCACAGGAAGTTCCGCACCAACATGCGGAAAAGCTTTTTCCCAGTGAGGGTGAGGGAGCCCTGGGACAGGCTGCCCAGGGAGGTGGTGGAGTCTCCTTCTCTGGAAATATTCAAGACCCATCTGGACGTCTATCTGTGCAATATGAGCTGGGGAGCTGCTTTGGCAGGGGGGTTGGACCCCATGATCTCTCGAGGTCCCTTCCAACCCATACAGTTCTGTGATTCATCAACATACCAGTAACCTTTAGTTATTTTGCACTCTGAAGACCAGTTGTGCCACCAGCCTCCTATCCAGGAGGAACAGCACTGAGGGTGCTGCTAGTGCAGTGCGTGGGTGTGATGGGGCTCCATCACTCATGCAAAATGGACCTCATGTGTCTAGCATTGCTCCTGCTGCTCATTGGCTGCTGGGCTCCTGTCCAAGTGGGGACCACTGGTCTTGGAGCCATGGTTAAGGATATTTATTCTAATTGGTCAATAGGGTTATTAATCAGATGGTTTGTGCTATCTCAGCCAATACAATTGCATTTCTTTGTTGTTTTTTGTTTTGAAGCCTTCTATTGCCTTACTATTTCTTCAATCCATTCAAAACCCTTTCCCTTCACTATATCTGTGATCATGGCTTGTTCATCTCTCATCTAGAATGTGTGTCTTCCTCCGGAGCATATGCTTGTCTAAGCTGCAGCAGTTGCTTGCCTGTGCAGCTCAGAAGTGCCCCAGGATGCTCCCCAAAGGCTGCAGCACTTCAAAGACATGCTGCAGGCTCATAGCAGCCAGAAAACAGGCGCTTGCAGTGCTCTAAGCCCCAAAGGTGGCTGCTGGCATAGATGTAAGAGGAAAAGCTCCTTTCAAGGAGCAGCTTTGGAGTTTCCTTCTGTAGGGGAGCACTGGGCACTTCAGGGACAAGGCAGCAAGCCAGGATCATCTGTGCAGGTTGTGAAGATCTTCCCAGAAGCTAGAGCAGCTGTGTGGGGAACTCCTGGGTGAGTTAAAGAACCAAGGGGAAGGCAGGAGAAGTTTCCCTTGCGGAGAGATGAGAGCATTGTCTGTTCTGCTGCTGGTAAGATTTACAGCCCCCAGGTTACTGCTATCTTATACTACCTTAAGTCTATTGTGTTACTTGTTTGGATGGTGGTAGGTGTCAGCTCTCCAAACAGCAGGCCCTACTTATTTGCAAGACAGAAGGGGAGTAAAAAAGAAGTGTTTTCCATATGTATGTCAACTTTGCACTTTCACTTAAATGTCTGGTCAAGGACTGTCAGATAGAAAAGACTTCTGAGATAAAATCCCTTTGGCCATACCGATGAGACTAACTTACCTAGCACCTTTAAAGGGTAAATTCTAATTCAGTCATAAAACAGGCCCAGAGGCAGGGGGTTCTGCTTCAGTTGACATCAATGGAATTGGTGTATTTTACAAATGGTAATCATCTACCTTATTCATGCATGATTTGTGTGTGACTTCTGAGCGAGGATATTTTCAGTTTGTCGACGACTCATAAACAAGAGCTATGCTGCTTGGACCTACAGGAATGTCTATTTAAAAATGCCATAAATCTTACTGACTCTGCAGTGTATAGCAAACCTAAGTCTAAATGACCACATGATATGCTGTAGTAGTGCCAAAAGGACTGAGCAAAAGTCCAGACCTCACTGGAGAAGGTGACATCCAATCTCATGCCCTTCTACTTTTCACACAGCTTTTCAGCTGCTGTGGCCTGACAGCTGTGTTAGACTGATAAGATGGTGTGAACTGGTTGTCTGACAGTCTAACTGGCTCAGAGAGATGTGCCTGGCTTCCTTGTATAACGCCCCAGGGCTTGAACGGCATAAGCAGCAGATGGATGTGTGGGGTATTCTTATGGTCAGAAGTTACTAGCGGATCCTGCAGGTAGTCTTTCTCTGGGCACAAACCTTGAGGCAACCAACCATTTGCTGCTTCATTATCTTGAGAGACCTTGAGTTGAAGTCAAAATTGAAAGAATGAGCCAGACTCATGAAGGTGAATGTGTCTGCAGCTGATGTGTGGACACATGCTGATAACCATCTGCTGGGATTCGTTGTAGGTAGCTGTGGAAGTACATTTTCATGTGTAGACTGTGGATGCTATGTGTGGGATGTGCTTTATAGACATATGCTTCCCAATTAAATAGGGGCACAGGTACTAAAGTCTGTTTAAGAGGTGCTTATCTTACTATGTACTCTTAGGAAAGACTGTCTTAGCCATTACGTGTTTTCTTTGCGAAACAGAATGCCTCTTTAAGAGGTGTTTGAACATGAAAATCTTGAGAGAGCGTGCACAGTTTTCCTTCTTCACTCTGGGTATGTAAAGTTTTTATGTATTTGCAAAGTAGAACTTTGTTGAACTTAGTTGTCATTAATGGTTAGAGATGCCATGGTACTAGTACTTTACAGGTCAATTATACATAAAGCATTGCAGCAGGATTATTAGAAGGTATTGTGCGATTGAAAATATATGCGATACAGGAAGGGGCACGAAATTGCTGTGTACTTAGCGTGTATAATGCAGCTTGCTCAATTTGTTCCCGGCTATTCATAGGAGAGTACATTTTCTCTTTTTAATTGCACAAGATGACAAGACCTTTTAATTAAGGTGGCATCTATAGTATTCATATACTGCAAAACCCACAAATGACTAAAACTTAATAGCGCCATAAAAACTATGGTTAAAGCTTTTACCAACACTGCCATCACAGCAAGAGGTTTTAAATCAACTACGTCAGAAGTGATCTTATGCCTACACAGAGGCTACTGACTCTGAGAGTAGAACTGGTTGCTTTTCCTACAGAAATATAGTCTTTGTGAATTTTTTTTTTAATGGTTGTAGCAGTGAAACTGGTGAACAGCCCAGCTGCCTCTTCAGGGGTACCTGCCCTCCCTTCTCACATTTCTGCAACTTCTGTTAAATCCTTCTTCAGTGAGATACTGTTGGGGAAAGAGGATAAAACTACTCTTCGTTGCTAAAGTTTCCTGCTGGCTTCAGTGGGAGAGAAGGGTAGAGAATGAGAGCTTTGCATATGGACAGATGTGTGAAAGCAGACAGAGCATCAGAGGCAATAGAAGCAGCATAAGGCAGGAAGCCTCAGTGCTGTTGAGCTTTGATGCTGACTTACTGTCTCGCTTGGGGTGAACCACACAACAGTTTAGGGATTGCATGATTGCAGTAGGGTCACTAATATAACATGTGATGTTAATAATTTACAAGTTCTTTAGCAAGTCGCTCATATTTTGGGCTGATCTTTGTGGTGGGGATACTCCTTCACCATCCCCATTTCAGAGCATGCTATGTTGTGGCATCCCAGCATCCTGCTACTGAGGTGGGATATGTGTCGGTGTCAGCTTGAACATTCCCTGGTATTGTCTTGGTAACCCTGGTAAAAATGAAAACAGTTCTCAGCTGTGTTTGTAAGGGCTTAGGGTTGGGTTTTTTTTGGTTGGTTGGGGTTTTTTGTGGGTTGTTTCTTCCCCTTTTAATAAAGGAATATTATGCAGATGCTTAACATATGGCCTTAGTTCTGACAAGAGCTTTTTGTGGTTTTACTTGTGTTTTGTCTATGGAAAAAGCACCTTTGTGTATATGTACCAGCTACTGCAGGGAATGTTTGCAGACATTTCTTTTTTCCACAGAATTAGATATTTAACAGTTTGGTTTTAATCATAATGTCATGATGTATGGAGTTCCTCAAACACACTTTGCTATCAATTAAGAAATAAACCCGTTTGTATAATTCAACATTTCCTTTGGGGTTAGTTCAGAAAGTGACAGGATTTTTACCTTATTGCTAAAAATACTGCGTTGTTTACCAGATGAGTATTTAAATAATTTAAAGATGTTATTCCAAAGAGAGACCTTGTTAGAGTGAAAAGTGCTTTACCATGAGAACCTCTAGCAAAAGAGAGGTGGAGAGAGTAAACAGGGAAAGAAGAAGGGACCTTGGGATGTATTAACACTTAGCAACACTAAAATGAATTGTGTTAATCATGTCTGGTTTGATGTTAGGGGATTAAGCTAAATGAGTGTGTTTCCTCCATTGTCAGGTTTTGAGTGCTGATTCTTCACCTGTGGGTGTGGAAGCAGGCATTTGGGGATTGTACTACACAGGGCTTTGTGACTACAGGGGTGGTTCAGCAGGCTTGAATCCTTGATTCTTCAGTCCCCTTTGTATCACTAGTGCAATCCCAAGGGCCCCAAGTGGTAGGAGTTGATTAGCTGAGTAGGCAATTTCCACACATGTTGCTTGGGTTTCATGGCACAGGGAAAGCTGTATATCCTCCTCTTCCAGCTCTTTACCTCAACCATTTACCTTTTGTTCTGCTTCCTGTTATCCAGAGAGCTGTGAGGCCTTAGTTCAGCACATGCCTGGTTCATCCAGCAAGGGGGCTGAAGTTGGGACCACCATTGTGTTCTGACAGAAGTTAATGTAGCCCTAAAAAGCCCTAAAATTGTAAGTAGAATAAAGCTATTTAAGCCTATCTTTAAACCCTCTGGTACTCAAAGGATCCTTTGTTGGATGGAGTATGGATGGAGCATGGATCCTATGCTAAAGCAGTACTTTTGAGCACACACATAACATCTAAGGTTATGATGGAGCCTGTGCATCAGTGCTTATCAGAAACTCCGCCCTAAGCTCTAACACAAGGTAGAGTCAGCCTGACATGTTCTAGGGAAGGTCCCCAGACCATTTTACTACTTAGATTAATTTATTTTACACGTGTCATGTGAATCGCCTTAATCTTGGCATATGTCAGGTTGCACATGCAGATTAGTACTCTTCACAAGTAAAATAATCCAAATTGGACATTGAAAGAGGAGGATGGAAATATGTAAACAGATTTTCAAAAAGTGTGATTGCTTATCTGAGCCCCAGGTCACGAAAAGAACTTGTCATGCTTCTCGTTTCATCTGTTAAATGACTTGCAAACACATGCTTAAATTTAATCCTAGAGATTAAAACATTTGGTAATTCTGTCCTAAATGTAGCTACTCTCACAAAGGGCCTTTGTGCTTTTTCACATTGTTTAGGAATTTCATTTTTCTGCAGTAAAGGAAAAATTAAGGGAAAGTAAGGGCAAAAGAAGCAGATGTTTGGCTGTAACTGCAGTGATCTGAGGACTGTGACAGGACAAGGTTTGTAGGTGGGGATTGTGGCTCGGACTATTTGGTATGAATGGAAAAATCGGAAGTTTTTAGACCCACAAGAATTCCTCTGTAAATGATGTGCTCTTTTTGTATTTCTGTATTCACTAGAAGAGTTTATTCTCACCCAAGCATCAACATTGTTGGAAGATAGTATTGCTCAGATTACAGTAACTTTGGAATGTCTTCATGTTGAGGAAGAGTCAGTTTCTCTAAAGCAGTCCAGTGTCAAATGGTCCAAAGAGTTTGAAAACAAGAGAAAAGCAGTATTATTTCCTAATGCAAGCTGGTTCCACGTGCTTTAAGCAAAGCAACTTTCAACCCTAGTAAAGGTTTTAAGTCACCAGTATTTGCTGTTGCAGTTGGACTTGGTGGATGTTCGGTACCCTGCAGGATTCAGTGACTCTCCCTGTGTAATTCATGACTGGATTTTATACCTAGGTTCTGTATTGGTAGGGAAATGAATTGGTTGTGCATGGTGCTTTCAAATGCTATGATAGCAAGCAGCGATGCTGACTATCACCACTTTTAATTGAAAGGAGGTTGGGGACAAGCAGTTGTGGTGAGGAATTGGATGCTTGGCTCTGGGATTAATTCCCTGTCTATTTGTCTCATGGAGCTTAGAGTTCAACTTCAGGGCATGTTTCAAGGCGACATTTATGCCCAGGGACAGGTCTGACAGCTGCACTACGTGCAGCACTCCTACTGACTTCAATGAGAGCTCCTCACAGAAAGCAAGGGTAGAGTGGCCCTTGAAGTTTGTGACACAGAGCGTGGCTTGAGGAAATGTGTGCATGTTTTGTGCTTTGGGTGTATTTTTCAATGAATATGCTGCCAATCTAGTAGTGTTTTGGGCCTTGATCCTGCTGTGCAGATTCAATAGGCATATGCATGCTGTTGAATACAGCACGTTGAACACTAATTTATGGGAATTTTGTAAGCAAACTTTGTATGTAGCAGCTATAATAAGCATGTTTTTACAAGCTGAAAACAAAATTTAGAAAAGCATATAATGCCTACGTAAAGGCTGGTGCTTTTATATTGTTACTACAGACGTCACTGTTGTGAGACATTTGCTTAATAAAAAGAAAGAAGAGAATGTTCAATAATATCAGCACCTGTCTGAAGCTGACACCTTTATCAGTAGACAAATCATTAAATGCCAATGGTTTTTTTTGTATTGGGGTGAATCTTTGATGATGAAAATTGAGTATATACCCTTCTCAAAGGCAGAGATGGGTCCAAATAGAAACATTATTTTTACATATTTCCTGTAGAGTTCTGATGAAGCAAAGAATGGGATCAGAGGAAAACTAGAAACGTAGGCTACTTCTGATGCTTGGGTCCTTCTCTAAAGTCAGATGATTGGAGAGAACCTGCCAAAGGTTGAACCTTAATTATCTGCTTCAGTTCATAGGTTATGGAAACAAGGAACTGAAAGTGAAGTCTGACCCTGTGTCTAGTGTTTATGTTATTAACCTTTGTGACTAAGGATGTATCTCTTTTCTGCCCTAATGTCTGCTATTTTGTCCCTCTGGCTACCTGTGCAAGGTACCATTGTAGTCACCTAAGCAGGAGCAGAGCAAGCAATCTACTTTGCACTGTCAATGGGAGTGAGCCAGCGTGTAGGAAAAATACCAAAATGAAAAGAATCTAAAGGCTGATCTCGAGGTGGAAAGTTGTCCTGTGATTTCTGAAAGCAAGTAAAGCTGTGGCATGCATGTTCAGCACTGGGGGGTAAAAGCCCAAATGCTCCAGCTGGGCTACTCTGCTGATCAAGTGCTGTGTTACATACAAACTTACTGGAACTGCTTTGCTGTGGGAAAACTCTTTGTGTTCCAGGAAGCATGATTGCCTCCCACTTGGGCCAGAATCCTGCCACTGCTGAAACTGCCGGCACTGAAAAAGGTTTCTCTTGTGTAACTCCTATGAAATGCTGCTGCAGAACTTTGTTCCAAAAATATATGTTCTTTTTTTATTTTGAAAATAGGGTCACCTTAAACTTCATGAGCTTCACAGTCTGAACAAGCAGGAGGACCATGTGGAGAAAATCGTCTCTGGGGATGTAGTTTTCAGTAAGCTCACTTAAGGCATGAGTCTTGGGTAGAGTGATTTGATTCCATTTAATAATGCCAAATTTGACAAGAGTAAAAACACCTTCACTGTTTAATCTTCCACTAGAGGGGGAAAAAAAAAAGAAAATACTTTCTTCTTTCCCAGAATAGCTAACTGGCAGAAAACTTAAAAAAACGCGAATCCCCTTCTTGATACCAAGTCACTTTGTTGATGAACAATGCTCCCAGCAAAAACTGGGAATGATACCAGATAAAGGATGCCTGGCATCATTAGCTGCATTATATATCAATAGTTGTGCTTCCTTGCTTACCAAGTGTATAACCTTGTGTGTCCTTAAAGTGTAAAAACAAAACACCCACCACCCTAAGGACACCTGGGACTGCACTTCTAAGAAGCCAAGAGAAATAAAAAGGTTTTATTAAAATATTATGAATTATTGTTAACATATATTTACATAATTTAATTCATCCCAGGAAACATCTTAGAGAATGAAATATTATATACCTATAGTCACGAAGCCACCCTCTTAATTTCATCCTTCGCTGCTGTGATCCATCAGTACAGTAGCTCTGCGTTTGTGGGGATTTGCTTACCTTATGTAATAACGCAACAACCTTTGTGTCCCAACGGAAGCACCATTAGGTGGGGTGCTTGGCTCCATTAGCCCAACCCTGAACTGGAAAGATCCTTTTCCTGACCCAACAGTTTTAAATGTTATGGGTAGTGGGCTAAGTAAACTGAGTCAGTGGTGTTACTGGAAAATGATTGCTGTGGTAGGAACTGACATTTAAGGCTTTGATATTTCTATTACAAGCTTTTTTTTTTTTAGGGGTGCTTAACTTGGAATTAATTTTGCTAGGCTGAATGACATTAAGATAAGAAAATTGAAATTCCTTTGTGCTCCTTGTAATCTCTGTTGAAAGTTTAGTCTCTGAAATTTGTTGGGTTTTTTAGTTCGAGCATGTTCTGTAGCATTTTTTGCAATTAACAGCTATTAATTCGGAAGGGACTTCTGCCATTCTTGGTCAGTTGTTTGCACAACTATTTTAGATAGAAGACTGCTAAGAGTCTGATTACACTAATGGAAATGAGGAGGAAAACAAGGCTGAAGAAAGCGATATGGTGTTAACTGTATCTTCTAGCAAAATTAATTTATTGCAGAGGCCATTACTAGAAGTAAAAGCTTAGAGAATCCTGAGATAAATTGGAAGGCAGAGAGAATTAGAGCCTTTTGTGTGTCCTATGTACAAGTGACAAGGCTCTTCATAAAGTGTCAGCATTCAATCACAGAATAGTCTTACTTGCAAAATCATATGCATTAACAGAATCTTCTGTTTCTGAACAAGAATAGGGCTAATTGTGTTGCTGCCAAACAAATCCATTTGACAGCATGTACATTAAAAGGGCATTATGCTAGTGAGGAAACACACAGAGGAATCCTGAAAATTGCTTGTCAGAAAGGATAGTGCTGTTGGGGTGACCAGATGCTTGTGAACCACAGGTGCATTGTTACGACTTCTCATGGTTTTAATCTTTCACTTTTGAAATTCAGGAACACCTGCATTTCCTGATCACATCTGTCTGCTTTGCCATCTCTATTTTCCTCTCTGTCAGCAGTTGGCTACCAGATGAGCTTTAGATGAATAGCATTCACCTTACTTCAGAGTTGGTTTATGATGCTGGTTAGATGAAATAGTTCCAGCAGATACTCTCAATAAGCAAAGGCCTGTACTCTCTGCAGTTCATTGAACCCATATGGATGAGAACAGCTGGAAAGATGGGTTTGCTACCTGAGGCCAATATTTGTGTTGCCAACCGCGACTCCAGCTTGCTGACCCTTGTATAATTCATTGCAGTTGAGGAAATGTTGCTCACACTATTCCATTTTGTGATGAATGGCATTACTTAAAACTGATAGTCTTGTAAAACAGTGGTGACTTCCCATGTCTGACAGATGTGAACAAAGAATACAGTCAATAAATATTGCCATGTTCTAAAGGAAGATTCACTGCTTGCAGTTGAGGGGGAGGAATTTCAGTGCAAACAGAAAACAGGTGGGGAAGAAGCTGGTCTAAAATTACCATTCAGAGGTTATGCTTAAGGATGGACCTTTGTGGGGGTTCATGCATTGCGGGTCTCTGAATCACCCAGCTATAGTCCTGCAGGCACATATTTCTATCTGGCATCATGGAACAGTTATTGCTTCACTGACCCCCTTACAGTAGCCAGGCAAATCATTTGAGTGACCTTGCTGAGCTTAGACTTCTGTGGAATTTGCCCGGAAAGGGAAGGATGCCTCAGGAAGACCTTTTCTGGGTAATATTTTCTATTTACTGCTCTTGCTTTTGGGATTGTTCTTCATCCAGACATTTCCTGGTGTGTTTTTATTAACAGCTTTTTCAAAACTAAGATTGAATGTTTACATGTTTGTGTGAGAGCATCTGACCTACTTACCAGTATCTCTGAACTCCATGAGATGTCCTTGGTAGACTTTGCTGTAGGCCTTTGCAGATGCCAGCCGAAAGTTCTACTGAGGGAGAGATTAGATGGTTATATCCATAAGAAGAGCAAAAAGGCAGATTCCTTGAAAGGTCAGGAATATCTACGAGAAGCTGTTAAGAAAAGGAAACAAGGAACTGAGAAGAGAAACAAAGTGTTTTAGCAGTTTTCTCTGAGAGACCATAGTAATGCGTGCAAAGTCTACAGTATGAAGATGGTTACTGGGTAGGTGGAGTTGAGAAGATTTCTGTATGGGTTGGAGGCAGGGCAAGGGAAGTAGATGATAGGCTTCGAAGGTAAAGTGAGTGGTGGAAACAGAGGATGAGAAAGGAGCCAGATTCCTTGGGAATATGAACGCTGCTTTCATGGAGCCAGTGCACCTATGATCTTTTAATTTATATAATGAAAACTTAATTGATAATATTTATATAAGAATATACAGGTCCTGCAATCACTTAATATTTATCCATATTTGTTCTGTAGTAGGTGTGCAACTGTTTCAGAGTCTCCTGCTTAACCTCTTTCTACTCTGTGGGGTTATAAATTAAGTAATATTTCTATGGAATGTTATGAATATTAGACTGATCCAAAGTCCTTTTGAGGTTGAGGTATGGATTGGTATTTATCTCCTGGTCTTTTGTGGTGTTACAGTGAACCACCTGTGGTAGGGTGGATATTCTCCCGGAAACATTTCATATCATTCAACTGTAGCTTTTGTTGAAGTTATTCTTCTCTATGGCCTCCATTCAAAAAACATATAAAATCTCTTTGCTAAATGGTCCTTAAAGGTGTCTGAGTTCAGTCCACAGAGTCTAATAACAAGAGAAATTTAAGAATTCCTATAGGTAGTGGCTGAAATGAGAGCTTTTATAAATTTTATTTTGGTGCCACAAGAACCAGTTACAGAATTAAGATACACTTTGTTTTTCATCCTCAGTAGCTGAAGCTTGCTATGCTGTAGAAATCAGTCCATAAAAGTATGTGCAGTAACCTTCTACTTGAGTGATATTCGTCTTGCTTGTGATAGAAGGAAAGAGGAAGATAAAGGCTTCTCACCTACGGGCTATGAATACTACAGCAGTCTGACCCTGTGTGCAAAGTTCTGAGGATGTGCTCTTCCTCACCCCTGATTTGGCCCCAGGTAGGCCAGCAGGGATGCTCCTGAACTTGCAGGTCTAATTTAAGCAGCCCTGACGAAGTAGATCAGACATTTGTGTGTGCAGACAGTATGTTTGGAGTTAGGTTGAGAAAAGGCATCTCATTTGATTTGTGCTTTGCTTTGTTGTCACTAACATTACATCTACTGAAATAAAAGTTTCAGAACTGAAATGCAGCTGCAGTGATTTCTGCAGTTCTCTTGTTTCTTTACGTTCTAGTGCATAGCCACAAGGGGCTGAATTAAGGTTGCCTAGGCAGCTTTTCTGTGCTTAACTTTGCAATTGCACGGCTTTAAAAGATTTCCCAATTAAAATGCAAATAAATAAGCCACAATAAAAAGTGAAATCATGTGAAATTAAATTGACACTCATTTTGGTGGAAACAGTTCTTTTAAGTTTATCATGTAGATCTGCACACCTTGAGTTTTCAGACTAGCAAAATGATGGTTGTTTTTATCTTGCGTATGAACCACTCAGGAGAATAGAAACATAAATATTATTACTGTCTCTGGATTTCATAATTGTTTGCAGCAAAGGAACATAGAAACTCCTGATGTTAATGGCAGAGGGTGTGCAGAGGTGTTCTCCAAAGACTACCAGGCCTTTTGCTAGTTCTGGTGAGCCTCTGGATTTTCTTGTCTGTACAATCATTCTGTTTGCAGACTTAACCAGGATGGCCTTTTCATTGATTTCTGTTTTCTGGAGCTGCCTGGCAGCCTAATTAGAATACCTGCACAATCAATCTGGAAACAATCTGGAAATCTTGGTAATCTTCCAGAGACTGTGCGATGAGTATGGGGCTGAACAGAACTTCAGCTGCCTAACAAACTGTAGCTGAGATGCAGCGAAATTCCTCCTATGGGCAGCAGAGCCCAGAGAAGAGAAGGGAGAAAAGATGAAGGGACAAAAGAGAGTGCAAAAATGGGAAGGAGTAGATGGCAGTAGGAATGATGGATACATGGGGAGGTGAGAAGTTGGAACCAGGTCTTTCTCTGCTTATTTTCTTCCCTCTTCACAAACAAGTTGAGGCTCCTCATGCTCTTGTGTGCTGCCTTGAGTAGGGGAGTGGTGGATGCTAGAAGTCAGTGCTGTGTTGGTGGTTGGTTTCTGCTTTGTGGCTCAGATGTATATTCAGTGCACCATCAACTGCTGCAGTTCCTTTGGTGCTGATAAGAAGCCTGCACTGGGTAGCTTCAGGACTTTGGGCAAGCTGCCAGACTCTTTGCAGCAGCAGTGAGAAAGGGGAAACTGTGATTCCACACTTTATATCTCTGCCAAAACCGAATGGAATTTCATGAGGCAAAGAAAAGGCACTTCACGACCTGGAGGGCTGCATATCAAAGGCCTCCTGCACACAATGGAGGTGTGAGAACTTTTAAATGTGAGATCACAGATTTGTCTAAAATTGAAAGTATTAAGCAACCCAGATAGAAAAGGTATTTAGCAGATCCTCTTGTAATGTCAATACATGCACTTCTGTGTGTGCATATATATGTGTGCGTACACGTGTCTATAGATTTGACTATAATATCGTATATGAAATAGAGATACAAAGATGTCCAGAGTGTGACTGATGTAATGTTAAAGGTCACAGTTCCACACCATGATTTGTTTAGACAGACAGACCAGCTGAAATGGATACGGAAACAAGACCAATATAACATCTTCAAGAGAATCAAAAATTCTTGTATTTATTTCTTGCATTTTGCACTTCAGTTCCTGGGTCTGTGTTGTTGGTCTTTCATTTTGTCATGTCTCTATTCAGATGCCATAGTCCTTAGGGGGAGCTGTGTTTTCCTGGCCGTGTGACACAGCGTGCTTTTGAAAGGTAATGACTGCTATGAGAAAGGAATATTCAGTGAAATGGCATTTTCATGATTGCAGCTTCTGTCACCAGTGAAACCCATCATCATATGGAAGTCTTAAGATTCTGGATGTGGTCTTGCAAGCCTTAGAAATGCACCCACAGAACTAATTCTGCAAAGTAATCAGTCCCTTATGAGCATTTAAAAAAAAAAAAAGGCATCTTCAGGGATGCACATCTGTCCTTGTTGGATTTTATATGGCCTTTGCACCTTGATAGGGTCTCAGCCCTCACCAGTATTTTACAAATCCCTCTGTATTTGACCTGTTTCATGTATTTAAGTGCAGCTAAAGTCTAGTATTAATAAATTTAGAAACTGTTGCATTTGGTAATTGGTTTCCAGCGCTTATTCCTGGCATCTAATATTAAAACATAGGAGCTCAAATATAGATACTGATTTTTATTGGACAGTAACAAATACAAATTTATTGGTTTATTTGTTGAAAAATGTATTCAGTCACACAGGCCTATGGACCAAAACATGACCTGGTACAGTCTATCTGGTAGTGCTGTATGCTACACTTGAATTAAAGGCAAAAATGTGTCAGTAGCCATAAGAAACAATTTGATTTTGGAAATTTAAGATTAAACTGGACACCTAGCAGAGGTCTGCTGGAGCTGTAACTGAGCAATGGAATACCCTCTGTTGTAAAGTAACATACCTTTAAAGTGCAATCTTTTTGAATAGACATATCAAATGATTTATCACCTTACTGCCAATACTGATAGAATATCTTTGTGTAAATGGTCATACACAATCAACTATAATTTATAATCATGCTTAGCTCACTGATACTGTGGGCTTTTAGAGTTTTTGGTGAATCTTCAAAACAGTAGGACAAGAAACAATTCCTACATTTCTAATCTTATGTTATTTGAGAGGAGAAACAACTTTCCGTGTCATGCGTTGATAGTTTCTGGACTTGTTGGTTATTTGTTGAAGTGGTTGAGAAGTTGCCATAGGCTGTCTAATGCTTTTAGACATCTTCCATGGACAGGAAAAAAGATCTCATTTTATCCAGAAGAGGGATTTCAGATATCATCTGTAAATTGGTAGGGTAGTATTGACTTGCTATGACAGTGGTGCTGTGACATGTGCAGTGCTTGCTTTGATGTGACTTTTGTCGGCACCATGTAACGGAGTCTCTCTTTTGTTTGGCTCATAACAGTGATTTGGGGGTGGGGGGGACCCCCAGTTAATGGTGGATGACTGACAGTAGACCAAATGTTCAGAACCTAGCCTGCTGTTGGACGTTGAGACGGCTGAACTGTAGCTCCAGTGTAATACGGAGATGCTGTTCAGTGTCAGATGGGAGAAAAGCTGAGGAAAGAACTGTCAAAGGGAATTCGAAATACAAACTGAACAAAGGAAAAAACCTTATTCCTGTGAGAAGCAAAGAAAGAACGTGGAAAAGAGATATTTTAATGTGAAGCATGAAAGAGTGGATACACAGTGTGTGTAAATTTCCAAAGAAGGATAATAAACATGACTGTGAAAAATAATAAGGAATAAATACAGTACCTACCGGTTAAAAAAAAAAATAAAGAAAATGAGGAGGGAGTGAATGGAAGGGCAAAAATGAGAAGTATGAAGGCACAATGAGTGGGAGGGTTATAGGCAAGAAATGATGCACATGGCTTGTGAATTAGAGGAATTGTTTGGGTTGTTTTTCCTGTTGAACATCCATGAAGAGGTTTTAATGAAAAATGGATGCTGTGCTAACAGTGATGGATTTTCATGGATTGGCATGGAAGTTGCTGTGGTATACACAGGTTCCTTAAGAGGCCTCAAGTATGCAGTCTGTTGGCAAGGCGAACTGTTACTGAGAAAACTGTCCTTAAACTTGTTTTCCTGAGTGTTGAAGCAATATCTTCAGCTCAAACATGGGGCACTGAATCTGACAGATACTCTAAAGCACAAGTTTATTAATTATCTTGATCCTCCCTCAAGTTCTAAGACAAGGCCTGTACTTTGAAATACGTTCATGTGTTTAATACCATCCCTCTTTGAGGTCTGTCTGCCCTGCACAGAGGAACGTCTATGAACAAAGGAGAATTGGCAATGACAATAGGAATCAGGATTAAAAGGATGATAAAATTTTGCTGGCATTCAGAGAAATCTTTCAATCATAACTTCTCAGGTGAGAAGTGGAACTGGTAATTAGGGCTTTACTGTATTTGAAAAATTATTGGAAATGCAGAGGTTTTCAACAGTCAGAAATGTGGGTATATCTCCCACACCCTGAATATTGTTTGGCTTGGGTTTGCCTTGACTTCTCATTCCTCTCTGCCCTGCCTTTACCAGGAGACCATGTGCCATTTTCCAAAAGCAGCTGGGTATGTATCTGAAAGTACGAATTCAGGCAATTCCGTTCACAGTTAGTTGCATGGGGAGCTTTTGATTTCATATGTTAATCTCCAGAGTGATGTACTGAGTCAAGGTAGCTTCAGTGCTAGTCTCAAAGTCTTCCTGATTTTGACATCAAGTCACCATTGTCAATTTTCTGTCTGATGGTTAGAAACTGAAGGGATTGGAGGAGTAAGTGTCATCAACTTATTTTTAAAATATCAGTAAACATCTTGAGTATTTAGAGACTCTGAAGATGTCAAAATGACAGATCTCAAGGAAAGTAGTTAATCCCATAAGAGCAGAACCAGATTTGAAATACTTTAGGTTTGGTTATCAGGCATTTAAATGTAGTAATCTGCTGAGCCTGTATTAAGCTTGCCCTCGTCCTTATACTTCCCAGGCCATTGGTTGGTCAGCAGTATTATGCTATAAACTAGTTAATAAAGCTAGCATCACCATTTCCCCCTGCCTTGTATCGCTTCTTGTGTTTATGTGACTGACAGTGGTTTGAGATGGACTGTTCTCCTCTGGTCTGCTTTTGAAGAGGAGAGTCATGCTCCTTGGTATTAAGCCTGGGTACCAGGAGTGTCTCATGGCATAAGCCTCAGCCTAGGGTTAGAATTCCAAGAAATAGAAGATGGAATGATGGTAGAAGTTGGAGTAGAGCTCAAGCTGGAGCTGCAGAAATGATGCAGTATAGCAGGAATGCTCCCTGAGCAGCTCTTAGACCAAGGATTCAGTATGTGTCCTGGCATAAATCTCAGCATTGGGTTGAGATTCGTATGTGCGAGATTTAAGATGTGTAGGGAGTGCAGTTCAGGTTGGGCAGCTGTTAGCTCACCTTCACCCTGAGATTTCTGCAGTCTGGGGCCTCTGTTTTCATTAGGAGTTAGGCAGGGGTGAATCTTAACGAGGGGACCCTGAGGTCCAGCCCAAACAGAACTCTCTAATCCTCGCTTCCCACCAGCTGTAAGCACAGACAGTGCACTTGTTAGGAGGTGTGCAAGGAGGTCCTCAGTGAGAGGCACCCGTAGCAGCTAAAAGGTTTTAGTTGCCTCTGCAAAACAGCCACCAAATAACCCCCCACCTTGTTCCTGCATGTCTCCTGTTTGATACATTAAGTAGGCTGAACCCCAGTGTAGGGAAGATGAGTTCCCTAACTCTGTCTTTATGTTATTAAAATGTATGAAGGAACACATACACATGTATGCAAATGTTTGAACTCGTGGTTTAAAAAGCAGCTAATAGTTGAGAATGATATAAGCAAAGGGGAAAGGTATTGATTTTATGTCACACAAATGTAGGTGGAATGTCTAAGCATTAAATAATGTTCCCAGGGCACTTTTCAGTGTGACCAGCTGAAACAGAAGAGCACAACATATTTAACGATCTGTAGAACACAGCTTCCTTGGGGTCAATAATGTGTACTTAACCTTTAGGCTTTCCATGTTGTCTGCTTGTCCAGTTGGTTTATGAAGTGTATGTTAACATGATTGGGGATTTAAGGCAGTGATAACTTGATCTCTCAAACATTCACTGCTGTTGCATGTAAATGTTGAACAAATCCATTGTGAATACTGTCTAGGTTTTCCCAGTACAGCCTGCAGCAGCTGCTGTTCCTCTTACACAGCCAGGCTGCTCTGACTGCAAGTCAGTAGCATTTATAATGTGAACAGTAGGATCTCTACTTTGGTTTTACCTTAACTCCATTAATGATATTAAAACCAAAATTACCTGTTCTGGCCTTCTGCTTTTGCCAGTGGACTCATGCTTATTTGGTGTCACAAGTAAGGATTAATTTGCTTTAAAGAACAAAATCAAATAAGAAATAAAGGCAGAACTTTAGTTGTCAGCAAGCATTCCTCAGTTAAGAGACTAAAGATTTTTACAAAGTGATCCATGTTAGGCACTAAAGTCTAAATGAAGTGTAATTGGCAATTGAAATTAGCCTTTCTCATACAAAAGCTAAAATCAGACCTTTATTCACCCTTAGTGTGCAAATGAGAACCTTGTGTCCCATTTCAAAGAATTACTGTCTCTCTGAAGCAGACTGAAAGAAATTGAGCCTGTCCCTGTGGAAGGATCACAAAATGAGGTGTCCCGGTGTAGCAGCAGTACTCATGCAAATCAATTTAGGATATACTCTGACTTTTCGTAGATTCCTGCAGTTCTAATGTGGGTGGTTCTTACCAGTCTTCAGAGGATAAATAGATGAAGTGCAACATCTAAACCAAATTTCTTCAAAGCTGAGTTCAGTTTAGATTTTGCTTCCAGAGAGGAGATCCATCACGTGCTTACTCTCACTATTGCCATCACTTGAAGTTACAGGAGGTGAAGGGTGGTGGTGTTGCTAACTTGCTGAGTTACTGTGGCTTCATAAGCAGCTTTTGAGCTGTTGAGCAAAGATAATTTTTTCCACTCTTTTTATCTGTTACCAATGCAAAGTAAAAACTTGTTTGCCTAAATATCACTCTATATTCCCATGACAAATCTTTCCCTGTCACCCCAAGCGAAGATTGCAAACATGTGCAATCACCTGTGGTCTTTAAGCAGTATTACCCTCATGTAGAACTGAAGCCATTACTGAAGAACTGTGACTCCTGAGGACTCATCTCAGTCCTTCAGGTTTCTCCAGAACTTCATAAGAACTTATTCCCAGCCTTTAACGGTCTCAGTCGTAAATGGCAGAGACAGAAGGAAGTGTGGCCAGTTAGCTACAGCAGATGTGCAAGATGAGTCTTCTGCTTCTCAGTAGCGACTTTATATGTATATGTGTGTATATCTATATATATAAAAATAAAGTTTGTGTGTAGCAAACATACCTTTTCTTTGAGTATATCATGCCCCTGCTTGGCCAGCATCCCATGTCTTGTAGAGCTCGCATGACCCAGGCTGACTTGTGTAACTTCTGCTGGGTGAGGTTTTTGAGCTGTTATAAGGCTGGTTTTGCTTGAGGTTTGTACAGCAGTATAAACAGTGAGAGCAAAGCTCAATAGTACATGCCACATGAATTCTGCTTCTAGGATATACTTTTGTAGATTAAAGTTAGTAAAATATGTAGGAGTTAGTAAAATATGAGATCCCAAGTGTTAAATGTGTCTTATTACTCCATTTTTTTCTTCTTATTGTGGAATACTGTCTTTGATATTCTTAATGTTTTTAGGGTTTTAAAAAGCAAATTAAAGAGGCTGAAAAATATTGCCATTGTTTTAGTAAATTAATTATCATCTCCTTCTCCTTCTTCCAGTATCTGTGTGTATCTGAATTGTGTATCATTGTGACAGTTTCTAGGCTGCTAGTTTTGAAGCTTTGGTACTTGATTGTCATCTGTCATCACTGATGCATCAGCCAGTCCTTTCACACTTTGGGACATTCACTAAAAAAACAGCCAATAAAAATTCAGTGTCTGCTACTTGCAGACACTTTGTAGACACGGTCTACAAAGCAGAGGCTTAGGTAGTGAAACAGGCAAACCTAGAGCCTGCTTCAGGCTGCCCTTTGTAGCTGGTGCCTAGGGCATGTTCTGCATATCTGTGCTTTGCCGCCTGATCAGCAAGCTGGGCAAACCCCGCAGGAACTGTAGTGCTGTGCTAGGTTCCAGCTGCTGTGGTGTGTGTTCTGTGGCAGTAACCAAATGTGCTGCTCACAGTGATGTGTAATGGTCATAATTCTGTAGGGATTCACGTCTCTGGGAAAGCTTTAGGTCTTTTAAAGGAGAGCTGTAGTTAAAGTATAGAGCTGGTAGTTTGCAGGCTTTGTTCCCAGCTCTGCAAGAAGGCTGCACGTGGCAAAAATGTGGTCTGTGATTCAGCAGAAAACTGAAGCATCTGCTTTGACTTAAGCAGCAAGTAGCCACCTCGATTTTCACAGAACTGCTGTCTTGTTTTGGAAGTGCTTGAGTCTTTTGCTGGATAAGGGCTCATCAGTGGCATGGAAGTACAAATACCACATGTGCATTTGCTTCCCAAGTAAACTGAAGAGGAAAATGTTGTATTTTCAGCAAAATGTTGTCTTTAGCAGAGAGGAACAAGAAGAGATGACATTTTAAAAAAATCTTTTAGGTATCAGAACAAATGTATAGAAGCAACGTAGCTTTTAATTTTTATTCATCCTTTCTAAGCCAGAGTATTGTCTGTCTGGCTTGCTTTCTTCTAAGGTCAGGATCCAAGTCAAATCTAAAATTTCAAGGGTATTTCAAAACACAGATTAAATTAGCATGCCTGCCAGTCTTCTTATTTAATTTCCTTTCCTTTTATTTTTCTTTCATTTCTTTATATTTTTAAGTAATCTATTACCTATATTTGTTAGGAACTATTAGGTTTCTTTCAAACAAAAATTGCTAACTTGTTAGACATGAGGGTGTAATCCGATAAATACTTTTCGCCCATAGAGATGACAGTAGCTGTATTGATTTATTCCTGTATACAAACATTTGAAGGACAGAGCCATAAAGTTATATTGTATATACATGATGCTGAGACTATCAGGGGAATTTCTCTCGCAAGAAGAGAATACTTTCCTTCAGTGCCCTTTCTCCCTGCAAGTAATCTGTCACTGTATAATTAAATGAGAAAGTAAATAATGTTATTATTTCTGGGCATGGACACAGTGAACACAGTAACAAATCAGATCCAAAAAATAGCTGATGAGAGGATTTGTAGAGATCCTTGACGCAAAGTTCTAAGTGCAGTACAACAGATACCTGCTCTAAATTGTCTGCTGCTGTAATTAAAAGTATAAATGTTTCAAGCTGAATACATCCTATTAGTAAGATTTTAGGAAACAAAAATTTAATTTATTCACATTCGATATGGTCTGTAAATGCCACCATTATATGCCTTCCTCTGGCCTTTGATTAGCTATGGATTAATAAAACTTTTATACCTTCTTTGTCAGCCTCATTTTGAACTCTGTTTTTGCATACTGTTACTATTAAATAAATGAATTAGTGTCCAGAAATGTGTCATGCATATTACCTAGCAGCAGGAAGCATAATACAGTGGTCAGCTCCCCAGGAGCATTATAAATCCTAACACGCTCGGTAACCTGCTCATATGGACCTATTAAAAGCTTGATGATTTAGTGAAGCAGTATTTGTGCTTAACAATGGAATTTTAGTTAATTCAAAACAAAGTAAATCATTTCCAATTACAGTATTTGAATATTCACAGTAGCTATGCAAGGATGTGTAATGTTGCCAAGTGAGGGGGGAAAAAAAAGGCTTTGTAAAGGTTGACTGGAGTTTAGCGTTTCGAGTGGTTGTGGGGGTGTCTCAGCATTAAATGAACACCAGTGTTTGTAAAACATGTTTATTTGACGTAGTTGCTTCAATAGAGAGATTAAGGAGCTAGAGCCTAGAATGGGGAACGCTGTTTCCAGAGACTCTGAAGACTTGTCTGGCCAGGAGGGCTCCTGGAGGTTAAGCAGCAGCAATGACAGGAGAGGCACCCAGCCAAGGGATGGAGAAGGATGTAATGCACTGGGTACAAACAGGACAGTGTGACCATCAGGGATCTGTGATCAGTTTAATGGCATTTTTCATACCTGGGCTGACCATACACTCTGCAGCAGCGCTTCGCAGGTGGTCTAAAGCTGCAGCTGGCAGAGGAAGTGAGTGAGCATCTGGCAAGTTATCCTGGAATACTGTTGCAGAAAGATGAGGGGTTGATGGGGTCAGCCAAGATCCATGAAAGGTCTTGCTGTGTCTTTCACGTGTAACCAACGTCCTGCAAATGTATACACACATATGCATACACATATGTATACACATGGCACCTGACGCTCAGGGTCCTGAAGGGATTGCCCATGCAGAGGGCTGCTGATTGCATTCCCAAGTAATTGTCAGCATACAGGAACGCTGCTGTGGAGGTGAGACATCAAGTGCATTCAGAAGAGTAAGGTGGTCTTAATTAGCAATCAGTCAAAAAACAGTTCAGGACACTAATTTAGAAGTCTCTCTTCACTATTCTTCTTTCCACACATTTTAAACTTTTTTTTTAATTATTCTCTCAACTCTGGAGCCATCCACTTAAGCGGTACAGTGATTTGGAGTGGCCTTAGGTTTAGTAATGGTGATAAAGGGAAAGGAAGGAGATTGCAGTAGTGTTTAATAACCTTTGTAGAACACAGCTGGTGGGAGACTACCTAGGTTTGTGTGGCAGGTGTGAGTCTGTGGGCACTCTGCGGCCAACATGCTGTGGTAACAAGAGTTTGTTAGTCTCCCTGGGGAAAGTGTCTCTGACATACAGAATGTGTGTGGCCTAGGAATAAAATGTACTCCATTTATGATGGAGGCAGCTAGTGTCTACAAGGGAATGTTTGTATTGATATAGTCTCAGAGAGATTTCTTTTGTGAGACCTTTACAGCCTTGATCAGAGGCAGAGGGTGAGTAACTTAATTTTGGAATTAAAGTAATGGAGCTTAAGGTATATATTTGAGAGGGGGCCTGTGCAATTGGTTTGTGACTGTATTGTGCTTGAAGTCGCTTAAATTCTCCTGGAGCTTCCACAAATCCTAAGAGCTGCCAGGCGTGTATGAAGTAACTGTCTTTAATTCCTTTATATGTGTGGCCTGTAGCACTGTGTATTTTCTGGAATTTGCTCTCATTTCCTCTGATCACAAACCACAGGCTCTATGGAAAGGGAGGAAAAGGGTAATTGGTATCTATGGGGAGGGGGGAATCTTTGCTGTGACTCTAACAATAGTGATTTACTAAGTTTAGCTCTGTTTTTCCTGTTTAAGTGTTTTATTTATGGGCCAATCTCAAGCAGTTCTCGGAGCATTCATGATTGGCGTTGTGTAATGTAAGCTAATATGATTGTTAAAAATCAAATAAGCTTTGAAGCTTCTGTTGAGACTTGTTTGCTCCTTCAGAACAGAAAATGTTCTGGTCAAAAGCTGCTGAGGAACAGCATGTAGTCTGCTTTGTAGGAATATGTACAGCCCTTCTCATTCTAATGAAACTTTGCTAATGTATGGTCAAAGAAAACAAACACAAGTAGGTTAACCCTAGACAAAGGCATTAAAGCAAATATAGCAAGTATGATCTTTAGCCATTCTTGTTTCAGAGTTACTCTTGATTTCCTAAGAAATCTTACAAAATAGAAAATGAATTATCCACCAGTTTCTTACAAAATACGATTTTGAATAATACATATAAATACGAATACAGAATGTATTTCAGTATCTTGATTTCTTGTTCCTGTGAGAGCAGAGCTAACAGGGCTTGATATAAAAATAGAATTAAAAAATAAAAATAATAATTGCAGGGTAGTTAAAATGTGTCCAGGGTATGTAGGATTTTGGAGCCACAGTTCAGTGATGAAGCGAATGCCCTCTTTGGGTTGCTAATCCAACAGAAGCTCATTCTGTGTTCTGTTTGTTAAGTGTTGATGATACAACTTTGGGCTTGCAATCTTTATTGTGGAACGAGTGTCATATATCCCTGTCACTCCAGGCTTATGCAGGATCTTCCCATAAATAGAATAAAACTAAGAGCATGAATGCAATCTAAATGTCTTCTCATCTGTTCTGCCCCCTCTGACAGAGAGGGGGTGATGGAGACCCTCACAAGATGGAAGTGATCACGGAACTGGGACTCTGAAATTAAATAGACATTTCCAGGCTCTAAAGTTTCAGAAGTATTTCCATTCTGTGTGTGTAAAAACTAAAACCCTTTTTTTAAGTCTTAAAGATCCTTGCTAATAAGCTGTCCTACCTGCCAGGGCTCTTTGATGTCAGGTCACCTATGCAATATGAAGTTCTTGTCCACCTCATTCATCAAACACATCTTTCCATATCTGAACAATGTGGGGACATCTTTCACCTCTCAGAAGAATGAAGCATGCTGTAGCTTCTGCATAAACTGGCTTCAGGAGCTCTGGCATTTTCCCCATGTTCATTGTTGTATGACAGGCGTGTTTCCAAGTAATGCAACACAAAAATACAAATTGCAGATTATTTGTAAAACTAGGGAATATGTTGCTTATATGTGTCAATGCAGTTAACAAGCTTCAGTCATGCTTTGCATTTGTTAAACTTCATGATCTGCATTTCTAAGCCCACCTCTGAAATGCAGCATGCTTTTTGTTAATCTCTGACTTGTGTTTACTGAAACAGAAGCTGTCTTTTGTGTGAAGATGCACACACTTGGTACTCTCTGAACCAAATTTGCTTAAGCTCTTTTTTTCCCTGGCTATGTATACATATTTTTTTTTCTTCATAGTACTGTCTGTGTGAGTCTGTGTGTGTACGATGAGATGTTTGTTCCCAACAGTATAAGAAACATCTGTAAAAAAGACATATTTCACTGACAGTGGCAGCCTGCCAGGAACATACTCCAACTATTACTCTCAAGCATACATGTTTGTGCCTCAGCTCAGACACAGCATGTAGTTGAGGAAAATCTAGCCCCAGTTTAATGCATATTTACAAGATATCCTATTCTCTCCAGTGTGGTGTAATGAGTACCCAATGTGCAGTTTGTATCATTGTTAAAAGAGCACTGATGGAAACACCAAACGAAACGAACATGCTAAAATATTATAATCTATTCTACAGGGTGCTGTTCTTCAAGGGCTTGGTGATTAGAGGTTTTATTTTCATCCAGGAAATGTTATTTATTCACACAAAAGTCCTGCAGAGAGACTGAGAGACTTAAGCAGACTGTGTTAGCTCAGGAGATGAGGCAAGGGTAGGGTTATGTCTTCTACGAGGAGACCTATCCCTGAAGTTACATGGAGCATTGGGGAACCTCTTCAGGCTTTGTACCGTAGCTGTGCTTTTCATCCTGTGCATAAATAGGTCTTCTGCAGAGTGGTTGACTTAATTCAGTCATTTCGATTGATAATTAGAACTGACAAAGAACAGATCAATGCAAATCACAAGGATAAAACCATCTGGGACTCAGTTTAATGTGAATCCCCCAAACCCTCCTTAGTGGTAACCACACCACATGTACAAAACCGAATTCACAGTTGTTTTTCCAAATGCACAAATTAATAGATCATAAGATATGAAAAATAAGGCTTTAAAATTATAGACTGGAACTGGTGCAGATGTTGCAGTTCCTTATTAGTTTAGATTCTGCAAGTTTTCACTGCCTATCTGTGATGGATTGTGGGCTTGAGCAGTGCTGAGATGGATGGGACAAAGACTGGTTGGGTGCAAGCTTCTGCCCTGCAGCTCTCTGGGCTGGTTCTGGTCTGTCCAGAGTTGTCTGAATGCTTTTTCTACCACTTGAAAGGCTTGGGTGAGTTGCTGTTGGCTTGGATCATTCCAGCCATCCCCAAATGGCTGATCAAAGAAACAAAAAACTTTCCCCGTGAAATACTTTAAACAACATATTTGATAGGGAGTTGGAAACATTTTGAGAAAAAGAAATTAAAAGCAGAATTAATAGAAACTTGATTTAACTTTTAATTCCCCCCCCCCCCCCCCCCCAAATATATCTTTTCTCAGATGGTTTCCACCTCTTAGAGTGAAGAGAATGGAAAAAATGGTAGTTGGATTTTTTGGGCTTTTTCCTTCTTCTTTCTTTCCTTTTTATTCTGTGAAGCTGTAATATATCTGCAGTTAAGAAAGTGTCCTGCTGTTGGGAAATAATGTTTCAGACAAGGAAATCTTGCAGTGTTTGAGTATAGTGGTTAAATTACTTCAATTTTAAATGATTTTGAAAGATTTAGCTGGAGAAAGACATTGGGTGGAAATGGGAGGAGAAGGAGTTGTATGTGTACTTCTATATTCAGGGACAAGATTGAGGTGGGAGACAGGGTAAAACATGGTACAAAAGAGAGGAAAGTCTTTAAAATAGTATTAAAATTTCATTTAAAACCATTTGAAATGCAAACTTCTTTTAGGGAGAAAAATAGTTGGAGAACTCTCTGTGCTTTGTTGACAATTTAATTTTTTAATAGAGGGGTGTGAGGGGTTCCCCCTTCTCTGTAATGGACTGATGCAACCTCTGTATGAGTTAGGAATAAACACTAACTACAGTCTCAAGAGAGACTGAGAAAAAGATCCTTTCTCTATATCCTAGATGTGTGATTTTACTAGCTTGCACTCCTTGGAAAGGAAACTTCCTACTAGTCCTGGCCGTTCCTTTAGTGTGGTGGGTTTTATTTCTTTTTCCCCCCTCTGCTGTGTTTCTCACTGATGCCGAGCCCCGGTCCCTCCGTTCCCTGACTGCCAGCCCGCGCAAGGCTGGCGTCTGCTTGCCAGTTCCCTTCGAAGATACTCATCGTGTTCTGAACACGTGCTCTATGCTGCCTGGGATAAGTGTTTAATGTGCATGTGGTGAATTTGGGTGTTTGTCATGAAATACATAGCATTTTTTCAGAGGATCAAATGTACTTTTATGCCAACTGGTGGAGGTGTGTAGAAGAGTAAATCTTTGATTCCAGTGGTGTATAAAATTTTGTTCAAATTGTAATTTCAGTTACATCAGTTTGGTTTGGACATTCCTTCTACCCTGTATGTCACTGCCCGGGTTTGTAGCTTGGCTTCTTTTATTCCTGTGTCTTGTAAAACAGTTTAAAATACTGTTTGTTTAGGAGTAATCAGAGTTCCCCTTATATATATTTTTTTTTCCTTTGGTCTAGCTCATTAATAAACATCTTTTAGCATCTTTTGAAACCAAATGCAAAACAAAAAAGGAAAAATTCTGCTCTTAATCTAGAGAAAGCAAAACCACTGTTCTAGTGTCAGTTGTCACTGTGTAAAAATCTTTACTCAAGAATAAAAGTTTTCTTGGTTTTGTCACTGATATAAAATAGCATTATCTATTAAAAGTATAAATTTGTGTCTTGCAGACTTAAGACTGCTGGATACTGCAACAAAATCATGTGTGTGTTGGTTTTTATTATTAACTCTAGCTTTGAATTAGAATTCCCTGTATTACAGCTTGGAGCTAAACTCTGTTTACAAAACAGTATTTACACTTGACTAATTTTGCAGATCAAACTAATTAAATCAATTAAACTGGTGATTAACCAAATGAAGGCTGATTGCAAAAATTAGTGGGTTTATTTTGGAGGACTGGAAGTAAGCTAATTACTGCAGTGATTACTTGAACCTGGAGTACTCTAAATGTGGTATAAATTGAAACCTCATAGTGAATTAGACTGGGAATTCATTACAGTTTAAAGCACTGTTAATACTATTCAGGCTGCTACTCCTGTGGGAAAATTTCAGTCAGTATTTTGTATACCGATAAACAATCATTTAGTCGCTGTCCTTTTAAATAACATCCTGCAATTTCACACAGTATTTTTTCTTGTAGCTGAGTCACAAGTCTGATGAAAATGTTGTTATTAAAGCTGTCAATCAGGCTCCTGCCCATTGCATCATGGGAAGTGTAGTCCAACTAAATTGTTCTCCATCATAATGAAACAAAGTGTCCTGGCTTCACGTTGTCACTACAGCATTTTCTGTCTTAATCTGCGTTGGGTTAGTTTAGTGCTCAGAAGAAATGGGGGGTTGGTTCATTTTCCTTGCGCATCCCTTCACTGTCGGCACAGTGCATCTCACTTTGTGCTAATTCTAATTTGGGGCACTTCACGCTCATGTTGGAAATGCAGTGCCGTAGAAGGGCTTTAGAAAAGGAAACCTCTTCTAGATTACTCGCTCACTTTGTTTGCCAATGCAAGCTATTCCCAGTAATATACTTCCTAGGCTCTTTCATTCCTCCTTGCATCACCAATTAACAACGGACTATAAATGTCTACTAAAAATGACCCACATTATAGAGTTTCTTCAAGCACATCTCCTTGCAAGGGGAATGAAACTGTGCAGAATTAAAATAGAAAAACCTCAAAGAGTTGGAATATTGCGTAGTTTGTGACTGTTTTATAATGTACTTATGAATATTGTAAACATGCTTTGTTCTAAGCTCGTCGTGTAATATCTCTATTGCACACATCATTCAGCAAGGGATTTACTTTCAGTCCTTGTTGGTCCAGTAAAGACAGCCACTTAAGATTGGCATGGCATGACAGACTTTTATTCTGCATGTTTTTGCTGGTTTGGGTTATTTTTTCACACACGAGTACAGCTCAAACCCAAATTTCTATAGACCTCAATGCTAAACTCATTGCTTCATTTTGCTACCAACAAAGAACATACACAGCTATAAGCTAAGGCACAATGTAGACTTCTTGCAGCATTCCCTTCTGAAACAGCTACATTTTGTTCGTTTAATTCAGAGTGTAATAATTTCCTTTGTAGTTACATGTTTCAGAGTTTTCCATTTTAATTTTATTATGTTGCTGTGTGCATTTTATCAAGAGAAACTTCAGACGTACAAGAAAAGAATCTAAGGGGATTAGCACAGGTAGAAAGTACCAAAGAATCCATTTTCCTGAGCAGAATGTCTGAACAAATCAGCTGGGAAAAATCTGAAATGAGATGTAGTTATGGGAACAACTGAGGAAAAGGTGGTGGATGATGGGACAGGAAACTTGGTAGGCCATTACAAAAGCTCAGCATGCACTATTGGATCGAAGTCAGCAGCAGGAAGGATTTCAGTTCCTGGCTGGCTAGGATCGGGTGTGTTAAAGTGTGCAGCTGTTGCCGTCTGTGTGCAAACTGGTTTCTCTGTAGGAAGGCAAGGTCTGGCTCTACATGGATTATAGTCCTCTGCTTCATTATCAAGGCACAAAACAAGAAAAGCAGTAAAGGGAGAAAAAGCTCAAAGATGGCTGCAGGTTGAGCACTATCTCCTACAGTGACAGGGATGAGGTATGTCAACTTTGACAAAAGGACTGTGTCCCCAAAAGGCTGAAGCTGAGATGTGCTCTCAAATGTTTAGAAGCTATTAGCACTGAGAAAGAAGAAAACTTACTCAGTCTTCTACTTCGGTAGAGTGAAATAGCAGAGCACATCAGACCAAAGAAAAGGGACTGTCCAGAGAGACTTTCTCAGCAAAGGGCCTCTTGGGCAGGATGGAACTCATGGGCAGGCAAAGGGACTCTGCTGGCTGCCACCAGCCCTTCTGGTGGGCAGCAGAGGGAAATCGGGGGCTCTGATGCTCCCCTGTTCTCTAGCCCAGCAATGGAAAACAAGGCTGGTAGCAAAAATACTGACAGGACATGGGAAAGTGGGGTTTTCTCTATAGCATATAATTTAAGTGGGTTTATTTGAGCTTGTCCAAGTATATTTTCTGAGAAAAAATGTGGGAATACCAAGATGCTTCATACCAGTATCTAGGTAATTTTTAACAAATACATTCTGTTGCAGAGTGCTCATGTCTTGAACAGGTTTCCACTTCCATAGAGATTAACTTCACAACAAAACAGAGGCAGTTACTCAAATTTGTATGCGAAAGTCACATGTAAAATACATGATTTCTGATTTATTTATTTAGCAAATCTCTTTCCTACCTGTCTTGGTAAGCCAGGAATTTTCCTTTTTGCAAAGAAGGGGTTTTGTTAGTTTGTTTTTAATGGAATAAAAAATAAGTTTCGAAATGCAAATTAGTAGCTGAGTGCATTAAGGGAGGAAACTATGTTTATGAAATACAAGAAGATGCCAGTTTTGACATCTTGACACAGTACAGAAGTAAAGTATTTTCTCATGCTCTAAGCTCGAGTAAAATTCCTTATAAAAGTGAATAAAGCAGAGCAAGCTATACGGTAGCTTGTGCTTGTTAAATAACAAGAAGTTGCATTGAGTTGTTTTATTCAATTCAAGTGACACTCAGTTTTTTTCTGATGTAGGTTTTTGGAAGTTAGATTCTGCATTACAAATTTGAAGGAAGCTTTCCAGACCAGAGTAGATTTGACTGTGGTAAGTTTGCTCCACAATGTCCATTTTCAACTATGCTCTGTTATTCAATGCTATAGCAGAAACAGAATATTATCCTGGCAGTTTCAAATGGTTATTATTCATTCATATTGTATTACCACCCTGAGTACTTACCTAGATTGTATATATGTGGGATTTCCACAAGAGCTTAGAAAAGAAGTATCTGAAAATACGGGAGGCTCAAGGAAAGCATTCATTAACTAACACGACAAAGGCCTATGAAGTAGTTCCAGTAACCCTGCCTAGAGTAAAATTGGTTAAGAAAGAGGTGTTCACTCTCTTAATAAATCCATCATAGAAAAAATGCATTATTTTTCTCAAGGAGATAGCAATATTATTCAAAACGTGCTAAAGTGGGCAGGATATCCCAGGAGTAATTGTGAATTATTAGGTCATAGGGACCTCATTGCAAACTATTTGCAAAACTTAATTGGTGTAATAAATAAAATATGCATGCAAATTAGACTACTTTCTGAATTAAAGGAATCTGTTACCCAGCATTGCAGAGATTCATCCTAATTTAATAGTGGGTTTATATACCATTTTGAGATAGCCATGTTTTATATTTGCCCTGAAAAAAACAGATGGTATTTAACTGAACCAGCCAACTAGTGGCATCTGACATATTTTAGTCTCCAGGGCAGGATGTCACAGACAGGGTGACACTGAATTTGGTACATAGAAGACACTGGTTAAGCAAGGTGACAAAATGAACAGTTCTATTTGCTTTATTCTGTCTAAAAAGGCTCCTCTGGTACTGAGGCTAAAAACGGTAGTAGCTTTGAAAGTTCTGTTGCTAAACCCTGTTATTTATTGATTTATTTGCTATTCATCTTAGAATTCTGGTAGTGGAAAGAGCAGCACTAATGAGCGTAGCTGATTTCATTGCCCTAGATATAAAACAGGGAGTATGTAGTCATGTAATGACTTTGTATCCTAAAGCAAAATCTGAAAGAATCAAAGTGAAGAATCTCTTAGAATAAATATAAATAGATTTGAAGAAATAGTTAATATTCTCTGTCTAATATCATTGCTAGACTCGATAACACTGCCTTGTCATCAACCCCAAATCAAGTATTACATCTGCTTTTTTAAAGCAGTTGATTGAATGAATACAAATGTCTTGCTGTTGTCACTTGGGATAGCACTTGATATATCCCATTTTCTAGACTCTAATTATTCCATTTGTAGACATGAATGCCATTTAGATGTAAGCTAATTCAGCATGGTAACTCAATTAGATTTGTACTGACTAGGATTTATGAAACATCAATGGATTCTTGGTGAGACCAATGGGACTACTGGTTATTTATCCCTAAGTCTTACTGATACTGCCTCTCAGGAGCTCAATTAAACATGCCAGTGATGAGAATGTTTTGTAACAGTAGTCTTTCACAATTAGACTAAGATTTTTGTAAAGCATATCACATGTAAAGCAGGGCATCATGTATTATGCAATATAAAGTTCTCATCTTACTAGCTCATGATGGTGAATGGTAAAAGAAAATCCCATTACTGCTTTGTTTGTGCAATTATAAAACAAAACTCAAGATTGAGTTACTATAAAATATGATCAAAATTCTGCTTTAGTGATGGAAAAGGTCAAAATCAAGCTATATGTATAAAATAACATATTTGTTATAATCTGCATCTTGCAGGCTACAGACAGGTTTCTGTACTAATGTAGATCCCCTTGGAAAACAGGAGTTCCTTGTGTGGATTTAGAAGTCTCATTGCACTTGACCCTGGGATCTTTTGTTTGTTCCTTTTTTTGGGAAAAAAATAGCCCGGAATGCTCACTGAAATCGCAAGTTTTAAATTACAGCAAAAGACTATGAGTAAATCTGCATTCATTGTCATTAGGTGCTTCATCTTAGCAGTTGATGAAGCCTTCATTGGATCAAAAAGAAAAAGATAAATTAAAATATCCCCAGATTTCCAATGTTGGATTATTGAATCCTGACAACAAAGTGCTATGTCATTACACAGCTAATCTGAAATAGAGCATGACGTTCATTTAACTTTTATTCTGTTACTGATTATATAGCCAACTTAGCCTTGATTCCTTCAGCATGACTTACCAGTATAGCAACACAGGGAGTCTATAATCAGTACAGCACCAGCACAGGAAATGGGTTACAAATGACCTCCACTTCTAGTTCACTCCAAGTAAACACCAGGGCTTGAAAACTTGGGTGGAGAAATGCAGAGACCTGAGTCATTAATTCCTGCTTTCATCACTGCAAACATAGGTACAGAGGTGGTGTTTCTCTTACGTTGTTTCTTTTCCACTTTAAAAAAGCTGCAAAGTTTTTGGTTGTTTTTTTAGGTTCGAAACTCAATGTTTAGTAAGATTTTAGTTAAAGATATTTTTTTTTTTAGCCAGAAGCTGGAAATTTTGTTATTCCTTTTCATAAAACCTTACTTTTCAGGGGAAAACACATGAAACTCAGCAAACAACAACCCAACCTCCCAAAACAACCCTTGTTTCGTCTGATGTTTACAATTTTTAAAAATGATCCTTACACATTGAACAGATTTCTGTCTAGTCTTTCCTTATCAGTAATGCTGCTCGTGATTGCTCATACAGAGTACGAGCTATGGTTAAAGCTGAAGTGAAAGCGGGGCAAATGCAATGCTTTGCTGACAACCCGGTTCCCCAGTACATTGGGGATTGCTCACCGGTACCATGCTGAACTTGAGCAGCTCCATAGTTTTCCAGAAGGCTCCTTTGAGCCTCTCCTCTCATGTGCAAAGCAGGGCAGTTGTAGTTTCAGAGCATGTAGGATAAGCTGACCATTGGGTCAGAGTTGTGGATTACTTTTGCCTTTGTGAGACTTCAGGTCAATAGGCAACAGATTCTCTACAGGGTTTGGTGTCTTGTCTCTCTCATAAGAGCAAATCTAATATGAAAAAGCAGGCATTTCCTGAGGCACTTTCCAGATGATACCTAGGCATTCAAGCTCCTTCTATAGCTTAGTTTTAGTCAGATTCATATTGCACTTAGTAATTTGCTGAATTAACTTTCTATGTGAATTTAAGCTTAAAGAGATTTAAAAATGACATTTTTAACCCTTTGTGACTCCACTGAGAATTCAGGATGACTTTATAGCAACTCTGACTTCCTGTTTTTCTTTCTAGTTCCTCTAAAGCATCCCTGATAACCTGCTTTTGATAGATTCCTTGTAGACGAAGCTGAGTATTAGATGTTGGTGCCCAAGCATTGGCGTTTGGGAAGATATTTCTTCATTTTTGTTTTGAGAAAGTAATGAAATTTCTGGGCTTAGCAGAAGCAGATGGCATTGGTTGTTGGCAAGAAGACAGATGCCATCACTCTGAAGGTCTCATCTGCTGCCTTGTTTCCCTCATCTTTTGTTGCTGAGCATGGTGTTACGTGCTAGGGAATAACCGTTAGGTGAGCTGGAGTCAAGCGGTCCTGGTTGTGCTGTCCTTTACCCCCCAGCCTCTTGCCTAACCCCAGCCTGCTCACTGGGTGGACAGAGTGAGAGAGAAAGCCTTGCTGCTGTGTAAGCACTAAAACGTTGGTGTATTATAAACACTATTCTGGTCACACATCCAAAGAGTCACCTTATGGGCTGCAATGAAGAAAATTATCTCAGCCAGGCCCAGTATGAGTGAGATTTAGGGATATGGGCAGTGCTGCTATGCACTGTTAGGATCCCATTGCTTTTGGCTATTGTTTTTGGGCCAAGAAACTGTTGCAGATAAAGTCCTTTTTGATAAGGCTCACTCAGTACTGCTAAATGAGGCACCAGCATAGCTTCAGAAATATTATCTCACTTGACTTTGCTTAAAAGCAGAATAGAGAGCTAATGTACCCGTACTGAATACACCTGGCTTTTTCTAAGCAGCAGAGGAAAACCAGCACAGGGCTATTTGCCTAACAACTTTCATTTTAGGAGGTGGCTTATAAAGGTAAGACACTGACTAATCAATGTGCATTGATAGAGTAGTCCAAACTCTCCAGAATTCCTCATGTGTATTAAAGAACTAAACAAACTGGGCAGTGTGTTCGGTCTGATGAACTCTGCAGTCTTTTGCAGGCGTGGTGTCCAGGATAATGAAGCAACATTTAGGCACTGGAGTATACGTGGAATTAGGAATTGATAGGCCATACTGACCTATTAGCTGTGAAATGATACTGAATTCTCTGTGCTAAAAAGCCATCTCACTTTTTCAGACTATTTTGTGCAAATGCTAAATTTGAGTCTGCATATCCCTAAAAAAGCTCTGCACAAATTACCAAGTATGGTTGTTTCCTTGCATCCTCTTATGCTGTTTATGGCACTGTTGAAATTGAGAAGCTTTAGCAGGGAAGCATTTTAGGGGTCCCTCAGATTAAAATTGATTTCACTCCTGGGCTCGTTGACTAGCTGCCCGTGCTTCAGCATTGGGCAGAATGCTGTAGCTGCTGATGGCAAAGTGTCCGATGCAGTTACTCTAGGAAACATTGACAGCCCCCAGGATTGAACACTAATACGATAGCTTAACTACCATGGCAGCTGCTGAAAAATGAACATATAAAAGAGTTTTTACATGGAATTATTTCATGGAAGGTCGTTGTTTGAAGGGGCTGATTGCTGAAGTGATTGTAGCTGACTGGCATTATTTGGAGGCTGCTTTTCTGTACCATGTGCCATTTCTTTCATCAGATTGACGGTAATGTGATCATCCTACTCTGTCACTCTGCAGTTCATGCTGTTAACACTCCAGTTGTGCACCTCAGTGCTAGTAGGTGTCGATTTGTGTGCTTTTTATGAAAGCTATGCAAATTTGTGCATAAAAATAGCTGGTTAGAGGCTATCTTCCAATTTAAAAAACGTCCTATTACTAAAATATTTTCAGCCTATCGTTCTTACTGAATTCCTGTTTAAAACAATTACAATAAAAGAATTGCTCACTTGCCAAAGAGTTTTTAGAGGATCATATCTGCTGTCTTGATTCTTGCTGCTGCATTCACATAGGATCATGCCAGTATCTTCTCACACTGGGAGATCTCATTGTGGCTCCACATCAAAGAATGAATTAATTGTGAAATTAAGAATAGATTTCAGTTACAGTATTCTTTTGTGCAATATAGTGTATTATTAATGTTAGTGCAAAAAACCTTCTGGTAAATGTTCAGTGTGTTGGAAAACATTTTTGTGGGATGTTCTCTGAAAGTGTGTTTCTTCTAGTGAAGGTATGCTTGGGAGAAAAGGGTTCTAATTAAAAACCAAAGAAAAACCCAGACTTTGACAAAACGAAATATAAGTTTTTTCTTATTTAAAAAAAAAATAAAAATCCTTTCATCTAAATAATGTGTAAGGTGGAGAATGAAGTGTCAGATGAAACACTTCTTAATTTAAATTAAGCAAAACACTTTGAGCCAAACCTGTTAAAACAACCAAACACAAGAGTATTTGAAAACAATGTATTTTGTTCCTGTTGGGAATGAGCATATACACTGAAATGTGCAATAGTCCCAAAGTAGAAATGGCGGTTTCCCCCCTTCCCCCATTTACTAAAGTTTGAGTAATTGCGATTCCAAATTCAAACTGTAGATTCAAAGCCTCAGCTGGACCCAGCTATATCTGGTGATGTACTTTACCCAGTGGTGCCAGGCAGTGGAGTTCAGTTTACCTCTCAGTGCTTTTACCACAGTAGACTACAGTAATAATGAAAATAAGCCCTGTCAGGAAATGTGGCTTAGATAAGTTGCCTCAGGGCTTTTCAGATATGGCTCAAATATTTTCCAGGTAAATGCTGCAGAAAGGTTGTTATCTTATGACCTGGGCTGGGGGGAGGTGCTGCTAAATCTTGACAATACCATCTCGGTCACTATTTCTATTGGTAAATTTAGCAAAGAGGCCAGACTCCAAGGTTTGGAAACCTAGGCTAGAGTGCATAGTTCAAGGCTGGATTTAAAGTTACTTGTTTCTGTTTCACTGATGAGAATGCAATGTGAGATGATATACCTTACCATAATCAAGTCATCTAATGCTTTTCCTCAACCCACAGAACTGATTATCCTGTTGCAGAAGGGTTGTTCAATTTGTGAAAAGCAAATCATGTCAAATTGGTATTATCATTACTAAGGTATCTTCTGATGTTTATCTATTGCTGTTATTTCTTAAGCAGTAAAGCAAGGAGCACTGGTCTGTAATTCTCAGGTCCCTTCTTCTTAATGCAACACCTGTATGTTCTTAGCCCTTCTCTTTTATAATAACTTTAGACTTTATGGGGTAGTTTCTGGTGTTCAATTAACTATTTTTTAATGTTTGCATTTGAAGACAAGTTAAATTCAGTAGTGATGTTAGCCATCATCAGTAACTCAGTGGAAAACTGACGATGGGAAACTATTCAATGGGTACAGCAATATAGCCAAAAGGTCTGTCAGAAAATTTTCCAAACTGAAAATAAACATTAGTGTTAGCTATAATAGGGAGGTGTAGGGAGTGGGGGGAGGCAGTGAGTGGGAACCAATGGTATGGTATGGCAGCCTAACTTGCAGAGCAAGGGAAGGGAACATACACGTAAAATGACAGCACATCTGAAAGAAAACAAGTTAACTTTTTGGTAACTTTGGGTTTAGTTTAATCTAGTGGGGATTCTGCAGTAGGGCTGGCTTTTGGCCAGGTTTTCCCAGACAAACCTGTGAAGTCTTATGCTGGTAGAATTTTAAGGATTTTGGCTGTTTTATTTTATTTTAGGATTTTTAAACGTCTTTCTATCCAGCTATGACAACAGTATAATTTAGCCTAGGTTCTGCAATGTCCTGGACTGGATAATCTGGTATAGCATATGGTCTTGTGTGTCCACTGCATCAGATCCACCATGCAAGCACTGCTTCATTCATGCCCTGCATTATACCTACTGTGTGGGGGGACACTAAACACCTTACTGCCTAGGTGCCAGTCATCTAAGTAGACGGGTAGGCCTGCTGCATCTTGTCAGTCAGGAGCATCCGACTTGACCGTGTGTGCACTTATGCACCTGCACGAAAAATTCCTGGGCAACACTCGCATGCCTTTGGTCATATGGTGCCTGGTGGCTCACTTCTGAGGGAAGAGTCCCACCTGTAGGCCCTGTAATAACATCCTGTATTTCCCATCTTGCCTCTCCTCCTCCTTTTTCACCCCTCTGCCCTGCTTTTTGAAATCCTGATCAGAACAAGCTCTGCAAAGCCTGTTGAAATGTGGTTAAGAATCAAAGTCTGTGTGCTGTTCCTACTGCTTCTGTGTGTGTAAAACTGCTGGTGATGTTCAGAGTAGCTCAGCTGGAGTTGTGCTTTTCTGACTGCTTGCATCAAGTCCTAGTTCAGCATCTGATGAACTTCATTGAGATGCTTCAGTATCAGCCCTATTTCTTTGGCCCTTAAACTGATACTGTGATCCTTAATCCAAGAACACTTCAGTGAGCTTCTGTCCCTGTGTATTGTAGGGAAGAGGGAAGAAAGGGGAGGGTGTCTCTTCACCTGCTGCATGCAGTGACACCAAGTTATCTGAAAAAGTTTCTCAGTTGCTGTTCCCCCTGCAAGCTGGGCCTGCCTTTGTATTGCAGCACTCTGTCGGTTTCAGGTGGTTGTTGCTCCAATGAGGTGTTTCATGCCTGGAATTATTTCTTTGATGGAAGAAATAGAGAGCAGGACCAGGAACAGATGGCTGATAACGACATCTTAATTCTAGAGAGAATGTAAGTGGTATTTCATTATGGAGTGGTATATTTAAATTGCCTTCAGGTGTTAGTTTAAGAGAGTAGAGAAAAAAGAAAAGTTAAAAAGATTTTTAAGATTTAGTAAAAGGGATAGAGTGGTACAAATCAGACCTAGTAATAATGCCCTACAAACCTGTCAGATTGTAGTAATGTGACAAGCACTAGCTAAAGGGAATCATTGCCCCACGTATGGTGATGGACTTGTTTCACTTTGATGAATCAACTGGTTTGAATTATTAGAAAAATGGAATGTTTGCCCTGGTTCAGAATTTCCAAATGCCCCTTCAGGATAAAAGGACATGCATTACGGCCTTCTAATAATTTGAGAATAAATTTGATGCTATGCAAAATGTTCTCTCTTTAAAGCGCTAACATAAATTTTAAAACAAATTAATAGTGGATTCATAGTCACTGAGTTTGTGACTAATAAATGCTTCATTTAAATAATTTCTTTCCTTTTCCTAAACTTTCCTATGAACTGGACTTCTGTTAATAACCATGTAATCCTAAAGGTTTATTATGACACTTTCAGTAGGCAGAATCCTGGCTGATATAAATGTTGACATAAATTCAGATTAATCAGGCAAATTTCTATGTGAATTGATGGTATTTATGTATAAGAGATTGGAAAAATATAATTACAAAGACCTGTGTCATATAGAAAGCCACATGCTGACATCTTTCTCTCTGTGAAAGATGTCACTACAGTGCTGTTATTTTTGGTATATATGTAATCTCAGTTGTATAAAAGATGAGTAGAGATCCATACACAAACACTTGCAATCTGTTTGTATGTGTGTGACGAAAAGCTCTCATAGATTTCTTAAAAACACACAAATTAATATTGCTTACTTTTCAGCAGGGGTAAATTAGGGTCTTGGAGACCTTCTTAGAATAGTCTGGAGTTAAATAATATTGCATGTTTTTCATTTTACTATGATGAATGCAAAGCTATTAAACAACCTTTTAAAGAGTTGGTGTAATTATCTGTAAACAGTAATGTTACAAAAAAAGGTCAAGTTGTCCTGCCATTAGAAGTTTATGGATATAAACTGGATTTATGTTCCCATAAAATGGGCACCGACTAACTAGATTAATTCTACACAACTAAACCAACTGTAGTAATATTTAGAAACAATAAAATGATACCAATTAAAGCAATTTTATTTTTTGTGTCATATTGATTAATGGTGCACTAAAATTAACCAAAGACCTTAAAATCAGAATGGTTGCAGGAAGGCATCCACATCTCAGCATTATTACCAACAAGAAGGAGCAGTTAAGGGAGATGGCCCTGCAGTAGTATGAATATTTAATTAATAATTAGTCATGTAATTTCTCCTCAGGAATTATTATCCCTCAAACTGGTTTGTGAATTTAATTATTAGCAGCCTTTTTGTTTCCATGTCCCCTCATTACTGTCAGGATTGATGTAACATAAACTTCATTAAAAATTAAAGCAAGAGTCTTAATTACAAGGCTACCCTGACTGAAGTCAGAATTAGCCAAGTCAGTGATGTGCAAATGAGTGCATTATTTAAGAAACATGCTGGAAGTAGTTATGCTAATGTGGAAGGTTCACAGTAGCAGACCTTTTCACTTGCAGTTGCATATTCATTAAATGCACTATGCAAATTTAATGTAGCAGCCTTAGTAATGCGTTGTTAATTTATTCAGATTTATTGAGTAGGACTTAAAAAAAAAAGTACAAATTTAATTACTCTATCTGCTAGAATGATATTAGGGGAGATAGTGGAGGTTTAAAATGTGTTGATCTGGATTACTGCAGTTTGATGGAGGGTGTACTATCAAAGGACACAATTTTGATAACTAGGCTTGAAAGAATATTTGATTTACTTACAGAATGATCTAAGAAATCACTAAAATTGCACATGCTACTTCCCAATAGGAAAGTGAAAAAAAAAGTCTCAGTTGTATTAACTTAAGAGCTAAAGCAGTGCTGAGTCCACAGTCTAATGGATGTAATGATCCTACTGAGACCAGTAAAGGTTATGTATGGAGATCTATGGGAAGCAAACTGTCTTTGTGGAAAGTTCACTGGTTGTTACGTGTTCCTTTGCGATGCTGCTGATCATCAAGTCTAACAACAGGAATCCTGTCACTGTGTAGCATTACTGGCAGCACAAGGTAATTTGTTAGCAGTGGCTGATGTGAAGTTCAAATTTCTGTTTTTACTTTATGGTTTGCCAAAAACCCAACAAAACCACTGTAAATTTACCATTGTGGAATAATTCTTAACTGGTGTACCTTTTTTTCCTTTCTTTCCCTTACAAAGGCTACGGATGTGAGGGAAAAAGGCTATGATTGCCTTGTGGTATTCACTTTGAAACCTCTTCAAAATAATCTGGACCACTGTGCAGAGACTTGGGCCAGCAAGAGTAATATTGCTGGCATGAGGAACAGAAAAGCTGAGCTGCAACAATTCATTTCAAAATGTTGTCTTTCCCTTGTAACAGCTTCCATATTTTTATTTCCCACTTGATGTGTGGTTTTAGAAATAGAGCTGCTGCAAGTGTGTCATAGCTGGGTGCCTGTAAAAGTTCAAACAATTTGTAGACGTTTGTAAGGCTTAAAGCCTGGGCTGCTTAGCTGGGCAATAAGAGCATAAGGGACCTATTCCTTCCTGATGTGATAAATCCTTGCATGTTCTCTTCTAGCTCAGACTGTGTGCTTTGCTCAGTACTGGATTGTCTTAGCACCACTGGGCTGTATGTTAGGTTGTGGCTTCTATTCCCTTGAAAATGTGTGATTGAGCCTCCCTTGAAAGAAAACAGGAGACATGCCACATTGTTGATCTCATTGTAAAAACTTAACAAAGTTTCTCTGATCTGAAGTAGCCGAGTCTTCAGGTCAAGGTGTTAGTTTGTGGTAGGCACAAGCACTTCTGCGTTATGAAGCTCTGGTAAAGCTAATTGAGAAGTTCTTTCTCTCCTCCTCTTGTCTCTTGTTTCTGCTGCTCTGTCCTCTGAAACACATTGCAGAAGTTAACTTGAATGGGGGTTTTAAAATTTTTCTTTTAAATAACTTAAAATTAACTGTTTAAATATTAATAGCTAAGATTTTTTATTCTGTAGCTGCAGCTTGCAAGCAGTGCAATGGACAAAACTGCATCCATAGTTTGCATGTTCTTAAGTCTGCATGGATGCATCTTATGAAAACATGAAACCAAACCAATACCCAACATGTTCCTCAGCTTCACACCTTCCCTGTTCTTTACTGGTATAGGTATTTCTGCAGATGAGTCCAGGAACCTTTATTTTTGGGTGAGGGTGCTCTTGTCTTGGGATACCAGCTGGCCATACAGGGTTAACATTGAAATAACTGGATGGGTGAGACAAGGGGTTACTCTTTGTCACACTGCCACCTTTGCTGTATGTTCTGAGACTAAGAGGACACTGGCCACTGGCACAAGGAATGGAAACAAGTGATTTGAGGCAGAAGGTCTGCAGTGTCCTTCTGTGGTGACTGTCTTGTCAAACATGGAAGTACACCTACAGCTTCTCTGCCCATGTCTTAAGCTCCTTTCTCTGGTTAAATATTGTAATTCAGACTCTTTGTCCACCTTTAGTCCATGCTGGGATCCTTCCTGGATTTTTGTTAGGTGGCTTGAGGAATCAGGAGAAATCTGTCAGTTTCTTTCCTCCTGCTCTACTTGTAAACAACTGGCCCTGTCACGTATAGGTTAAAAGCTGACTGCCCAGCCTCTCAGTCTTTATTTTTCCTTCATGCAGCAACATCCTTTCAAATAGCTGCTTTTGGAAGAAGTTCATCTTATGGCTGCCACACAAAAAGCATATATAGAAAAAAATATTTGCCACCTCTGATGTCAAACATCTCACTGTGAACATGTAAGGAGTCTGTCTAGCACTGCAGGTAGAGTCATCTCGTAAACCTTTAGGGTGTCGACTGTATGTATGGCCATACAGCTCAGGCCTCCTTAAAGTGTTCGAAGTAAAATTTACCCTCTTTGCCCAAAAAAGGATCAGTGTGGTATCCTTCACAACACAGGAATGTTGTTTGAATGGCATATGCAGTGTTTAAAAGCCTTTCATAGTGTGGCCTCTCTATGCCAGAAGCAGCAAGAGGTGTGGGGGATGCTGCAAGGCCATTTCCTGCTCCATATGAAGATTCTCGTTTCACACACACTTTACTGGAAAAGGCTCCTTTAAGTTCACATTCTCTCTTCTTTTCCTTGCTTATCCAGTCATTGGAAAAATTCTTCTGTTAAAAGCATGGGCTGGCTTATTTGAAATAGTTTGATTGCAGTTAAGTCTTAGAGCTGCGTCTTCATCGTGTGGGTGGTGAGATTAAATGATATGCAGTGTATGCTCAGAATAGTTGAGTGATTAGGCACTTTACATCTGTTTAATTAAACAATGAGCTTCAACCTCTGTTTAATTAAGGACTAGCTCATTTCATTTGTGGTCACATGCTGGGAGTTATAACACTTTTGTGATTCAAATCCAAGGATATCAGAGAAATAGGTTGGTCTCCTTTCAGTCCTTAATAGCCAGTGATGCACAGTACAAAGCAAACAAATGATTTGCAGGTGGGCAATGGAAGAATTTAGGCACTGCCAGGGAAAAGGTATGTTTAAGTTAAGAGTTGGATCACTTTGAAGAATGTGAAATTATATGTGATGTGGGAAGTGAAGGCTAACAAATAGCATTCATCAACTAGCTGTATATGTATATTCTGGCTTTACCTCCTGGAGGGACTTACTGCCTTAACTTTGTCTCTCAAGTACTTTGCCCGCATTGCTGAAGGCTGAGGACCTTGCACTCTTGAATGTAATCCTCAGAAAACCCTGCTACAGAAAATGGAAAATGCTGTGTTTTTGAAAAAGCAAAGGAGAAGCTGAGACACAGAGTATGGACCTCAGATTTTGAGAATCCTGCCATATCTGATTTGCCTGAAAGAATCTGAATCTGATCTGGCTTCCTATGCTCTTGATTTGCATGCCAGCCAGTGGACTGTCCTTTCTTTTTGTTAGGGACTTGAGGCATACAGACCTCGTCATGGAAGGAAACTCAAACCAGTACATTAACAAGGAAAGAAGCAGCAGATAAAGAGAGTGCTGTGTGTGATGCTCTTTCAGTCTTAAACTCTTAAAAGCAAATAAGAAATGAGTATGGAAATGTAAGAAGCACAGGAAGTTTTCTAAGAAGGGTATTCAGAAAAGGAGTTTTTGTGATCACACCAATACAAGTGTTCAGACTGGTTGGGAATTGCTGCTTCCTGGTGACTTGTTGCTTTGGCTTCACTAAGGAAAAGGTGTGTAACAACAAAAAGAGAGTAATCATGCCTACTTCCACTTTACTGGGCAGGAGCCCACACTGGAATATTTGAAGAAATTGGATTAACTTTGCAACAAACATGGAATGTGTTCATCTTGTATTTATTTTACTCATATCTGAAGTCTTGATGAACCGACAAATTGATCATCCTTCCCAGGGATCATGTCAATAACACCAGAAATTACACCACGCTTAAGATTTTTTTTTTATCTGAGGACTTGTTGGACTGGAGAAACCCCTGAACAGGTAGAGTAACAGGACACTCCAGGTTTCTAGGGGCTGTGGAGTTTCCAAGCTAAAGTAAAAGGTAGATCATTAAAAAGTAATAGATCATTAAAAGTCTGCATATGCCTGTCTCACAGCAGCTGTGAAACACCTTACACAAAGCCAGTCTGTTTCCGATGCTGTCAGGCTGAGTCTTGTGGCAGTACTTGGTACTTCTGCCCTGAAGAGAAGGCAGAAGTTTGATGGATGCTGGAGGGACATACAGCTTTGTCACAAATGTGACTTACTGTAGCAATGTTCCTAAGTTTAGATGAAACAATATTCCTGCTCCTCAGTTTTGACTTCATAGATGTCTGACATGTTTATTATCAACTCTCAAATTTAAGTAAAAGGAAGTGGGAATTTAGTTTACAAAAAAAAAATCTGATTATATATCATTTGATTTCCACAACCGTTTGCTAATAAAATGAACTCGAATGTTTAAATAAGCAGATAGTTTATAAGTAGCTAGTTTTTTACTAAGATGAAGTACTTTTAAAAAAATCAAAATAAGCAATTTAATGTGCATAGATTAAATTTTGGTAGATTGGCGTGGGCGTATGTATATATAATCAAACCAATACTTTCTGATGGGGAAAATGCCAATCAGATTAATCTCAAATGTGAGTTGTAGGGATTAAAGAAAATAAAACCCCAAAGAATTTTGGCAGAGAGTCAGTCTCATCCTTGAGTATGTATGACAACTGTAACTAATAAGGTAAGCAAAAGCATTGCTCCCTGAATGGGTTTCTTCCGTATTCACCGGCTGTTTCTTCAGTCTTCCTCTGTGTCTGTTGATGCATGGCATGTGCTAGTAGAGTCTAAGGTATGGATTCTGCTGCTTTAATGCAGTTCGATGCTTTCTGTGTTTTATACTTGCTCTACTCCTAGGAGTAGCAATTCAGGTGATGTATACATGTGTAACTTGTCAGGCTTCATGTAGCTACAGCTGTTACTAGACCACCTCTGTGGTTTTTTTAAAAGGTGCTATCTTGAGAAAATTGTAAATCTTGGGTTGTAACAAGAGCACTTTGTTCTAGTGAACCTTAATAAAAAAAATTGGAACCCCACGTGGCTTTCTTGTTAAACAACCTTGTGTGCTAGCAGCTTCCTGCACCTTGGGAAGGGCTAGTTTAGTCTTCATCCTGGGCAGGCGGAGCAGCTGAAGTCATCCTCTGAGTGAACATTCTGTCTCCGTGAATGATGTCTCTGCTTTTACGGGTCTTATTCTTTGTTACAGATTAAATTAGTTTAATCAAGTTCATGAGTTTGGCTAGCCTATCATCTTCTCGCCTCTCCCTGCTTTCCATCCTCCACCTAGCACATTAACTGGAGGAAAAATTTATGATCTCATTAGTTTTGCATATTGGTTCACTTAGGACAAATTGAAGCTTAAAAATGTCACTCAACTTTGACCTGTTATGAAAGCGTTTAACCCACTAAAGACTACTCAGGTGTTTCTTTGCCATTGGACAACTCTGCTGTTTGATATCCAGTAAAAGCTATGTGAACAGTGGACTCTGTACAGACACCTTTGATGAGCATCACCACAGATTCCAAACTGGGCTTCTGAAGGTATTGTCTTTGCTGTGCCAAGCCTTGCTCAGAACGTGCTCAGGTGTGCTTCCCTGCTGATGTAAAAAAATCTGTAATAGCAGGCTGGCTTTTGCCTGAAGTGGGGGAGCTTCTGCCTTCGTTGAAACATACACACTGTGAGCAACACCACCACACTTTGGTTATGTGAGTTTAACAGTCTTACTTAGGATGAGTTAAATAAAAGCTGCATGAATGGTTTGGTTTTGCCAATGCAATGAAGTTAACCACTTTTAGTCCAGCACTTGAGTGATTCATTCTCTGAACAAAAACCCCCCCGACCCCTAAACCACAGTAAAAGTAGCTTTGTATTTTTAAATGCAAAGTCTGCATCAGTCTGCACTTGAATCTTACCCAGGTCATCACCTGAATTTTTGCTGCAGGGAGTTCCAGAGCATGACTGTATCCTGTGTTACTCTTGAGGACATTTTCCTGTGGGCAGCTGGAAGTGCAGTTCATGAGCTGTCTTGTACTGAGGGAATGAAGGTCATAGGACTGTTTTCATTCTCGATGCTTCTGTTAGCAGTTTTCAGGGAATGGTAAGTATCTCACCTTCTCCCTGAAAATCTCTTCTGTGTTTAACTTCTATGAGGCCTCATTTGAAAAGTTGGGGTCACTCAGGGGACTCTGCAGGCAGGACTCCAGCAAGCAACTTGCTAACAAAGGAAAGGGATGGCTTCTTTAAGCCACCACATCCCATTTCTGCCTCAAAAAAAAAATTATTTGTTTGGAAAAATCTCTATTTCCAAGCAATTTCACGAGTTCAGTTCGATCTACCGAGTTCTTTTTTCTGCACCTTGTACCAAATAGATCCTGAAAGAGATTTATAAGAGTTTTGCTTCAGGGAATATTTCCCATTGCACTGTTAATCTTTTCCCCTCCACACTGACTTGGCATGTGAAAATTTCAACTCGAGAGAAAGCCTTGCATGGATGGAGATTAATCTTCTGATGCAGTTCTTGACAGCACTAACAGGCTGTGATGTTCCAGGATAATGCTGCTCCTCATACTTCCTGCTGCTTGAAGCAATTATTTTTCATGTAAGGTGTGTTGATCCTATGGAGGGATTTTTACAGGAGTTTTTGTATCCCATGGCAAAGATTTGAGGCCTGTGGCTACTTTTTCTATGTCATCGTCATCATAATTCCAAGATAGATAAGCTATTTTGGGGGCCCCTTCTCTGTCAGGCCTTTGGAATTTACAGTCTGTCTCCCTTGCCCTCTTTGTCAGACACTAAGGCTCTCTTGCCTTAACTGAAGATGATTTGCCATATGGTAAAGTGGGTTTGCTCTCTATTAAATGTTTTTAATTGAAGTGTGTTTACAAAGAGCTCTGTAAATACTTACATATCTGATGCTGCTAGAAATTAGTTTTATACTAGGTTTTCCTGGGCCTATTCCAAATGGCACTGTTCGGAGAAGTTAAATTACATTTGCTGCCATTCAGAGCTTAATGACGGCATGCCCAGCATGAGGCTGTATGGCATCGTGCTTCTCATGCGCCTATAAATAAGACTTCAAAAGGATTACTTCAAATGATATAGGTGAGTAAGCTCACAGTGAGGTCTGGCAGGAATGCCTACTCTAGTACCACTGCTGAAATTACTTGTATGATTTAAAACCAGAAACTCAGCAAATGTAATTAATTTTAAACTCTGCTGTTTGCACCAGGATTTTCCATTGACTTTTTTAGTTACCCCTGTATGACTTCTGCACGTAAACAGAGTCTGATTCTGTCTGAGCTTCTCTGAAAGGCTGCTTACTGCCCCTGTTTGGGAGGACAGAATGTTTTCTGCTCTTGGGATAGCCTGAAAGACAAGCATCAGACCTGCAGAAACAATGTTTCTTTAAAGTCCTCAGTCCCTGTAATACTGGATTTCATGTATAACTGGTGTGTAAAAGCCTACTAGATGTCTTCAGTATGTTAGGGGTGTGAATTAAGCTAATTCAGCACAAAGCATCCAAGACAGGAATTGTGACACAACACAGCCCCACCTGGGAAACTGTATTATGGTGAAGTTCCAAGAGTTCTCAGCTCAGTGAAGGGAGATGGGCTAAGCGTTTTGTTGGACTAGATATTGTGTAATTATACAGCTGTCAAAATACTTACTAATTGGCTATGAATTCTTTTGAGAACTTTCACTAAATGTTCTTGGAGAAAAACTGAAATACAGGGCAAGTAAATTTCTGTAACAAGCCAAGAATGTTCCAGTCACATTCCTGCTCAATAGGCTGAGGTCTATGTCAGCAGCCAGTTTGTGTTGGTGCTGTTAACCCAGGTGCAGGCACTGAGTAGCATCTCTTTTGCAAGTGTAATCATCTGTCCTCATCAAGTCATGGAAGGAAAACTTGTCCTCAGCCACATCTGAGAAACACACCTGCATCCTCACTTCATCTTCAGTGACCTGTTTTGAAATGCAAGGAAGACCAAAGACTCTGGTATGTGTTCAGCAGGTATGTTACCTTTCCCTGGAGCAGTCTGAACATTTGAGTCTGGAGGCTCTGCCTGTACTATTATCATGCATACCTGATTTCCTGAGCATGCTGGTTTAACCAAAGCCACAGAGCTCACTGGGCTGCGTGACTGACTTCACCCATGGTCTGACCCTTTCAGATAGTTCAGAGGGTTTTTTCTACTGTCTGAATTCAGGTGGCTTCCTACTTTGCCACCTACCCCATTACATTGGTCATAGTGTTGCTGTGCTTGTTTTGCTGTGCTCAGTGGAGTGCCAAAACCATCTGGCTGTGGTACACAGTGCAGGCAGCAGGTGCCCTTTGTTCTGGGCAGTCAGAATGGTGGGTGCACAGCACAGTGAAGGAATTGATTTTGATTTGATTTTCTATTTTGCTGGCTCCTCAAAATCAACTCTGCATTTTTTTTTCTTTTTGGACACTTGGTGCTTGATGACCCCTAGAATTCTGTGTTCCTGGAGGAGATAGAGGGAACTCTGTGCTGAGAAGTTGGACTGGTTTTAGCACTGCTTGTGATCAATAAAAGCCTGACTCTAGAGCAGGAAAATGAGGTGGATGCTAGATATATCCTTAGATAAATCGTTTTGGAAAGCGGTGAAAAGAGGGAAAGGCTTAATGTTCTCATTATTAGCATTCTACTTTACACCTACTGTCATAAAAACAATCCACCTGTAAAAAGGAAACTCTTGATGAGTCCTTTTGATATAGTTCATAAGCTTTGTGGAAAAATAAGTAGAAAAGATCCGCAGGCTCAGGAAGGGACATCTAACTGGGCTACTCAAGTCTTTGCTGAAATTCAGACTCTTGGGAAATGCTGTCCTTGGTTTCAACTAGCCAGTGCCAGCCTTCAAGCTGTCCTGAGCTTTTCCATGATTATTCTTTAGGCTCTGCAGACATGAAAAAATACTGTAGGCCTGTTTTGTGTTTCCTGAGGCTTTCTGGGTATCTTGATGGTCCTGCTCTGCTCTGCAGCACCAATGTGGGAAGTGCTATTTGTCATCAGGCGTATCAGAGCTCTGCTGGGAGGTTTCAGCTTGCTTTGTTACACAAATACAAGTGTTGGTAGTATGAAATGGAGAAGTGCATGAGGCACTTCCACTGTTGGTTTTTGGAACCATTTTGTGTTGCTGCTTTTACAGTAGTAGAACTGAAGGGCACTGGATCCTCTGCAGACTGATTACAACTATTTATTTGCAAATAGGATGTGCTTTCCCTGTCATCTTATTCTTGGACAGAAAATGTCTTTGGTTACTGTGTCTCTAGCTTGGAGAGGTCAGATCAGTGGTGAATGGTTTAATAAAGAAGTTTTTGGGTAGGATTTTGTAGTGGCCTGTGGGTATTGGTCATAAACAGCTCCGGTGAAGGAGCCATGGGGTGCAAGGGTACCCTGTGTGGGAGGACACTATGAACTGCAACACCACGGCAGCGTTTCATTGAGGAAATTCAGGAGGAGAAAGTTTGGAGGGAAGAATATTAGGAGCCAAATACTTTTCCAGTGTAAGTCACCTTAGCTGCAGTGGTTATGGAGAAGCTAGGAAGGCTTGTGCTTTTGAGGATGTGCAGTTGAATCACAAGAGAATTTCCTTCTCCTGAGCTTTCTGACTGAAACATTAGAGCTCTAATGCACCTTGATTCTCCAGCCTCCTTTCAGTTTTAAATGTCTGTCTTCTGGGTATGGTCTTAATAGACTAGGGCTTTAGGACCAGTTTCTCAGAGAAGCGGTACTGTTCAAGAAGGGCCCTTGACACCATTCTGACTTAATGCTAGACACATCTGCTGCTACTTGGACAAAATTGACATTGTCTAGAGAGCAAAGCAATCACCTAGTGTAGCATTACAGAGCATTTACACTTGAGCCATGTTACCAGGCAGTAAATCTTGACCTTTAGGAGTTCAGAGATTAGGTTTCTTTGCTACAAGCACTCAAGATATTGTTAGGCATTTGTTGCTATTCAAAGCAGCTTTCAGGGGTTACCTATGGGTTTAAATCATAGCTTCAATCATTTTTGGAAGCTTCTCTTAAAGCTGAGATACCTTCAAATAAAACCTAGGATTACTTTTACATTTATTGTTAGTAGTTGGCAGGAAGCAAAGCTGGTAGGGGGGGGAGGATGTTGTGGAGGCTTAAGACATTGCTGTAAGTTTCAGTGTTGGTTTCTATGCAAACAGGGTTTTTTTTACGGCATTTGGAGGCAAGTGGCTTTTCAGTGCTGGGAACTGATGGGCTTACCCCAATGGGATGAAAACCCCAAAGTTGAATTCCAAATAAGACTGAAGACAGAGTTTAAATGAAACACATTTTTTAAAAAAAAAGGATCCCTCAAATTATCACTGACTTAGACTGACACAGTGTTAGTCACTTGTTAATACTGACAGATGCTTAAAAGTGCATGCTTTGTATTTGTGTACAAACCAAGCGCTCCAGAAGGGGAGCTCAGGAAAAGGCCAAATCAGGCCAGTGAGCCCCCAGTACTGTCAGGAATCCTTTCCCGTTACAGAAAAGCACTGCTGATCAAATTTGGGTAGGTGCACATAGCATCTATCAGGGAATCTCATCTCCCCTTTCAGTGAGATAAAAGCATCGAAACTGATAAGACATTATCTCTTATCTCTTTCCTTTCTCCTCTTTCCCAAAGCCATTGGAGTGGGTCTCAAATCCATATATCTGTCCTTTTATCCCAAGCTCATTTTTCTGAAAGTTACAGCCATGAAAGAACACCAGAATTCCATCCGGAGTTTTTTAAGCAATACTACATTTGTGAAATTTAACTGAAAAACCCAAATACAAAATGGCAGGTTAATGACAGGAAAGTGATACAATAAGATCCTGTTGTAATTGTTAGCAAAAGCATGCTCTGCCTCATGCTGGGGTTTGAATGTGGTGGTAACCCTGGAATGCATCTGGAAGAAAATCAGCCAGAAGAGTAAGGGAATTTTGCCCTTTGCCTGGGCCAGTGTTCCAGTGTGGAACACATTCTGACCCTCTGGGCAGAAGGATTGGAGAGCACTTGGACAGCATGGCCTGGGAAACTTTTAGCGAGGAAAGGAAGGACAATTAAAGTGATTAACTGCCATGAAACACTTCATTAACAGAATCCTTTAAAGTCCAAGTCTCCTGGCTCCCAGGGTTTCACTTTCTTGCCTTTTTTTTTTTTTTTTTTTATCCTGTAAAGTAAAATAGTAATGATTTTTCTATGAAGAAAGGAAAGGAAAGCTTGGCAAATGGGAGGAGCTCACAAGGCCCCAGAACACTTTGCTTTATTGCTCTTTGAAATCTGTAATAGATATTATAAAACTTCCTGATGAAATACACTCTTCCAGGCCTGCAGAGGCCAGAACCTTCAGAGTTCTTTAACATTTCTTCTTAGGCAAGACTCATAACTGTCAAGTATGAGAATGTACAAGAAGTGGCTGGGCAGCCCTCAGTTGAGCAGTTCCACTCCTATTTGCAAGATGATATGCACCATCCTGGCAAGTCCTAGATCTTGTTACCAGTTCTGAAATAAGGAGGCATTGTAACCAGTGGAAGGAAGCTTAACTGGCTTTCTAGAATTGGCTAGGCTTCTTTGGATGCTTTATGTATCTCACAATGTATTAAAGTTTGGCCTTTCACAGTTGGTCCTGCAGCCTCTGAAAACCTGGTCAGAGGAAACAGGTTTGGGCCTTGGGAGGTAATAGAAAAAGCTCGTGGTGAGTTCCATAAAGGGATCTTTGGTGATGATGGCTAAAGTAGCTTAAGGAAACCAAGCTATTACAGGTTTCTCTTTAGTACTGTTTTTCATGCTGGTCCATATGTCTTGTCTAGATCTGAATGCCCACAGTCTGCCTCCTGTGCAACTCTTTTGTCCCTGCTTCTGTATCATTTTATCATGCTGTTGTGTGATTCCATGGTTCTGAGCACCCAGGCATGTCACAGTCGGTAGTGTGTTTGTGATAAAGCAGTTAGGGCAGTGCCATTTCCATTTTTATGGATGAGAAATTGTGCTTTGTTTTCTGTGGCTGGGTCCTCTAAGGTACTGGGACAAAACGCTTCTCTCTTTGGAACGTCTTGTTTAAAATGGGAGTTACACAGGAGTTCTGATAGAGGGGGGAAAATTCAAAACCCCAAAGCCAGGTTCCTCGGATCTTCAGCTAGCAGGCTAGCTTGCCTTTGCATTCCAAATGAAATCAGATAGGTTGGAGTATGTAAAGTGCTATTTTAAATAGAAGCACCAAAGGGCTATGGGACAAAGCCTTGTGAAATGCTGACAGGCTTTGTCATACTTGCACATTCAGAAATGTTTGCTGCTTGTTTGAAACAGTGTACTTAACACAGGAAATGTTCCTTTGATGAAAATACAAGAAAATACAGGAAAATGGAATCTAATTGTGACTGGCTATGCTAAACCTCTAGAAGTTTTTGTTTGGACTTGTTCTCCTCCCACTTCCTCCCCTAAGAAGGTACCCTGTTGTTCATGCTGGTAAGTGCATGGTGTGCAGTTGTTGCTATGGTAATTATTTCTTGTAATGAGTTAGTGTTATAAATGGCTAGGATTTAATGAAGAGTTCCCTCAGGAATATCTCGATCAATTCAGAGTGCCTTCTTTGGGCTATGCATCCCTGTGAGACACACCAGGGTGCCAGGCATTCGTACACTGCAGCAGAACCAGGATAGCGGTGGTGTTTCATCACTCCTGAAATCTCCCACGCTTTTTGCAAGCTAATTCTGTATAAAACCTAGGTAAATGATGCAGAACTTACTAATGAATCGGGCTGGGAATCTGCATGGTTTGGCTTCCCTGTACTGAGGGGCTACTTGGAGTGACTATGCAAAGCACAGTACACGTTTGGACTGGCAATAAGATTTTCAGGTTTATGAAAGCAGAAAGAATACTGGATTCTGTTGAAAACAGAATGATTCCCTTATGTTCATGAGTGCTTTGTACTGTGCTAATACACCATGCAGGAACGAGTGATGTCTTAACGCAGGCAGTTTGCAAATCTCAAATCAGATTTAAAATGTATGCTTTTATAAAAACTTTGTATTTTAGATATTTATAGAAACCCATTAGAAGGTGTTATGAAAGCAAGTGCCTGTCACAATCTGAATCTTTAAAAATGATTAATTTCATTTAAGAAAGTGAAGAAATGGTTACCTTGGTTCAGCAGTCAGTAATGCACTCCTTCCTGGAAGTCTGGAGACTCAAAGGCTGCCAAACAGTAAGAAGGCTGCTACCAGGTATGTTAGGAACAGGGAACAAGGGATTGTGATGGGTAGCTCCTGTCAAATGTATGAATGAAGGTTACAGGACTGGTCCTTTTGTGAGGCTGTGTGTGGGTACTTTATACTCCAGGGTCGGTCCACACCAAAACAGAAGTTGGAAACAGCTGCTCGTCTCTGAAGACAGGACCATTAATAGGAGTGTGACCTGGACTGAGTCAAAATCTCAGTAGGTGCTGATGTTTATGGTTGGGATTTTTTCCTGATCAGCAATTGAGACCAAACACACAAGTTGCAGGAGAAGTGTTGAGTTGTGAGGCAACAAATAATTTCAGCACAGTTTATGAAGCTGCACTCCACTTTCAGAGCAACCACCTTGTAGAGGGGGGAAAAAACAGTAGTGTGTGATAGTCAATGTGTTGGATGTTAATTTGTGTGCAATAAAAGTATCTGGGTCATACCTAATACATTTGTGGTTATTCCAGATACCAAATTTAATACTTGAGCTGGTTAATTAGGAAAAGGTTTTTTTCCCTAGACTTAACCTTTTTAGAAATTATTTTTTAAAGAGAAATTGCTTTACAATTTGCTTGGAACAGACACATTTACATCTCAAGTATTTCAAAGACACTCCATCAGAATTGCTCAAATGCTTTGTCTGTCTTTCACTCAGCTAATCTCCACGCTGCTCCCCTTTTGCCAGACGTACCAAGGGTTCTTTTGTGGAGAGCATTGTTTTTCAGACTGTGCTAATGCATCTTTAATCATTCTTCTTCCTCTTTCTTATGCATTTGCTATATAGTTCTAGGTGGAATTGCCTCTTCAGTTTTTTCTGCCTTGCAGTGGCACATTCAGACTGAAATTGTTGTGCTCAGTAGTGCCATTGTCACATTATAACAAGGAAGATGCTTCATCATGTGTCATAAAATGGGTTGAAATCTTCAGTAAGGAGCTGAGGGATCATGTTGGAGAAAAACATTAATTTTTATGCACCAAGCCATTACACTGGAAAAGGACACATTAAAGCTGTCAGAGTATTTTCAATCTATAATACCAGTGTATCATGTTAACAAGTTGTGGTGCATGAGGCTTTTGGTATTCTGGCTTACAAAGCTGTGAGACGTAGCTGCTTTTCAATAGGTAGTTTGCTTCTGGATTATGAGTTTGGCTAACAGCAAATGTTTGTTACAAAATATTAGTAAATTAGGTATTATTTCTCTAGTCTAATTAATATATTCAGGTCAGACACTGTTTCTCTTACTGTTGCTGCTATGTAATTATGATCTTAGATTTGTCTGCATGTTCAAGTAATTCCATAAAGGGTGGTAAAGTAATACAGATTGTCTCACTGTTAATCAGCAGCTGAATGTTTTTGTTTATGTGCTGGTCAGGAAAAGAAAAAGGGATTTAAGTGAATGATGGTGGGGGAAACAGTTATATCCAGGGACTGAAAGACTGTATTGATATGTGTAAAGGAAAAAGGTATCTGGGTTCAGCAAACTGAAAGTTGAATTAGTGAAGTGTGGCAGTTTGAATAAAGTAAAAAAAAAAACCCAACCCAAATCCCCATTAAATTAGTTAAATTTGTGAAAATATCTGCTTAAATGATCTTACTGTGCTTGTTAGTGTAAGCTGTTTTGAAGTATTAACACAATCATAATGTGTGTCTGTAAGAACTTGTGTAAGCAGGAAAGTAGGGTACCTGTTGTTTAAACTGTTTCTGTGGCATTATATGTGTATGGGTATGCCTTTGCTGTATGAGCAAACAGATTATGTTTACTCACTGTCCTCGTGTTCCAATACTCTGTGGCTGACGGTGGTTCACAGTTGCCTTTAACTGTGGGTTACTGGGATCAAATTCCAAAGTTAAAGGCCTGTTTGAGATGAGTGTCATTGTCTTTCTGGAGTTTTGTGCCTGCAAGACTTGAGAGCCTTTTATGAGCAAAAAAAAAAATAGGGTCAGACCTCTGACTTTTGCTCATTTGAAAATTCATCTAGTTCCAAGAATGACTTTTGCCATGGTATAAGAACAAGCCTGATTTAGAAGTGCATTTTAAAAGCATGCTGAAATCTGCTTTCACCTAATTTTGTACTCCTAGGTTCTTGGTTTGTGGGGAAAAAACTTTACTAGTTTCGTAGATCTCTTAAGGACTCCTTTAAAGTTTGAGGGATAAAAGCAACTGTTTAACTATGGAATAGTATGTAGCATAGTTCATGCCCTGCTGTACTACCTGCTGTTTCAGCCCTGCTTGGAGAGGCAGTATATTTTCACATGTTTCTTTTTTTTTTTCCCTAGGTTATTTTTCTTAAACTTTGTACAGCTGATGACTTTTGTCTTTCTTCATCCATCAGAATGGGGCCATTTGTATCGATCCTTCTGTGCCATGTTGGGGGTGTGTGTGTGTGTGTTTGGGCTGTAGGCTCAAGCCTATTGGACTGTAATCAACAATTTTAAGTCCTAAGTAGGAAGTTGAAAATTGTTCTGTATTTTAAAACCTGAAATGTTCTCATCTATTGACTTTGTAGAAATGCAGTTGAAATGGAGTAAGACTTTGCAGGGAAAAGCTGAGCCAAGAACAGAGTTCTGGAAAGAGAAAGTAAAATTTTACTTAAATGCTAAAGGTGATATCCTGAGGGGTGTAGCTGATTGATGCAGAATGCTTCTGAGGAGCAGCACTTTAGGTAGAAAAGGAACGTGTCACTAGGCTCAAGAAATGGAGAATATATGGGGTTTTTTAAGTTGTCTTTTGATATTTAGGCAAAACTGCTGCTGTATGTTCTGTGTATCTAAATCTGACTGCAGGTAACATCTGCTAAGAGTGCTCGAGACTGAGATTATGACTTTTATGTTGGGACTCTTATTTATGTCACATAATTACTTTGATGGTAAAAGTAAAGACCAGAAACTGCAAATATTTTTTCATGCATCAGCTTAATCTCATGTTCTTTTCTGCTACTGTAGTAATATAGAAGTCAGTAAAACAGTTCCATGAAATATAATTCTTAACCTGTGGCAGAAAGATTATTGTTTAGCAGCTCAAATATTTCAGTCTTCATTTGATACCTTGTGTGATAATCTAGAATGATTTTTTTATGTGTTTGTCTTATTTTAAAAAAAAACAAACCCTCAGCAGGATTTCCTATGTTAATTCAGCAAACAAAGGAAGATGTGCTTGTGTATACACACTTCCCAGATTTCAATACAGAGAGGAGTATCTTCTATCTTCAGTTGACCCATATGCATTTTCCACATCTGGATCATCCCCTGCTGACACTTTGCTTGACACCTTTCTGTGCGATGCGTGTGGAGCTGTGACCATGGAGTCACAGAACTGATGTAATAAGAACTCAGTCACTTGCTTCGCTCAGTGAAGAGCATTACTTTGAAAACTGAGGTATTTGCAGCTGAACTACAATGCTGGAGAACTTCAGCACAAAGCAGTTGGGACTGATTGTTGATAACACAGACCTGACTGTTTCTGTTTGAGATATCGTTCAGAGCAACATTATGCACTTGCTTCCGTGTTTCGAGTGACCCACAGGATTCACTTTAGCCTTAGTCTGTATTATGCAAGGAAGATGTTACCTTATCTTCCATAAACAGGTGCCCACTTTGGTTTACCCTGCCATTTGAGCTGTCCTCTGTGGTGAGGTACTGTTAAATGACGCTTTTTAAATGTGTGATCTCATTAATGCTCTGACCAAATAAAAGTCTGGTAACATAGAATCATAGAATGGCATGGGTTGGAAGGGACCCCAAGGATCACAGAGCTCCAACCCCCCTGCCACAGGCAGGGCCACCAGCCTCAGGCCTGGATCTACACAAGGTTGCCCAGGGCCCCATCCAACCTGGCCTTGAACACTTCCAGGGACGGGGCATCCACCACCTCCCTGGGCAGCCTGTTCCAGCCCCTCACCACTCTCTCTGTAAAAAACTTCCCCCTGATATCCAATCTAAACCTTCCCTCCTTCAGCTTTAATCCATTCCCCCTTGTCCTGCCATTATCTGCCCTTTTAAAAAGTTGATTCCCCTCTGAACATCTGAAGAAAAAACAGATTAAAGAATCCCAAAGATGCCAACCAAATCTTTGATAGCTGAGGAAGGCAAAAGACATGGTTTCTAAGGTGAGGTATAGAGAAAATGCAGGCTTTTACTGGGAGATTGGATTCCAAAAGATCTTCTCAGCTATTTAATAAAGATTGAAAACAAGGGACAGGGAGTAAAGCACTGGAACTGAAAGGCTGTGATGTCTGTAGTTATGAGATCAGAAAAGAAAAAGCAGGTTTCCTGGCAAGGAATAAATAGGCCTTCCCTTTGTATGTCTCAAGACAGGGTAGATGAGCAGAAAGTGGTCCAGAATAAGGGCAACAATTAAAGGAAGAGATTGAGGGTTCCTAGGAATATTCTAGGCCCTAGTAGGCTGGAGAGACCTTCCTGAGGAAAGGATTGGGTATTGATGGCAGTGGCCACAATTCACCCCAGATTGACCAGCGAACAGATGAAGATCATAGCCATTAGAAGCAATGAGATGAAGGTGTTCAGTGTTGTGGGAAGAACAGCCAGAGGATCAAATGGCAGCAAGCCTGTACTGTAGAGCACAAGCAGAGGAGAGGGAGGAATTCCTATGGTGGTGTCTGAATGTGAGCTGGAAGTACAGGGACAGCAGTGATCGTGTCCTAAAGACACATTTCTGGTGATATATTTAGGCAATTTAATATTATAGCATAAAGAATCCCACCTTTGTGCACTTACCTCCCAGGCAAATCTAGGTGCTGTAGAGAATGTAGTTCTGACGCTAATGACAGGGGAATATGCTACTGATTGGTGACTCTCAAAGGACTTCGATGGGGAGCAGAACTAGAGGCTACAGACTCTCTGCTACTTCTTCCCATATTGCATCCCTTCTGCATGAGACACATCAGAAGATACCAATCAGCCAGCAAAGAATCCTGCTTGATAGCATACTGGACCATAAATAATGCCCTCTGCCAAAACACAGACAGTTCCCAAACTGACAAGAAAAAAACAATATGGAAGTATTAATTGCCTCTTTAAGAGTATAAAACCACTCTGCTTAGAGCAGTGCAGCTCTTTAGGATCTTTAGCTGCTAATGACCACTGGATTCTGGGGCTACAGTTGTCTTCCCAATTATTTAAGAACCTGAAGCGGTCTCTGAGTGGTATTAAAAAGGAAAATCAAAGCAATGTGCTATATTTTGCATTAAAATGATTGGTTTATGGTACTGTGTTTTTATGTAATTTAACATTTAGAAAACTAAAGACAATTAATTAAATAAAAATGATCTGTTTTCTTCTATTTCCAAGTAAAAAATACTGTGGTTATTGTTTAGAATAAATCTTTAAGGAGGTTTCTCTCAGAAATGGGGATTATGCTGTTTCTGTATTTCTCTTTATGATATATACATTTTAACAAGCTTGGCTTTCTGTGGAGAAAAGCAGTACTGAAGGACCTGTGTGGCTGTGTTTACAGTCAGTTGAAGGGAAATTCAAGCTGAGCAGAGCCACTGTTGTTGCTGCCTTGCCTTTGTTGAATGTTAGCTGTGTGTTGATCGAGTAACATCTGGTTGTAGAGCAGTTTCCCTGCCTAGGTGCTGGGTGCTCACCCCATCCTACACCAGCAGTTACACTCTGGAAAAAGGCTCGTGGCCTTCAGCTGACTGGCATATTTGCACTCTTGCCTGAAAACAAGGTAGGTGCACCTCCAGTAACACCAATGCCTCTAATAAACACAGAAGAGCACAGAAAAATTTGAGAGGAACATCTGGGAATAGGATTAACTTCAGAGCTTGACAGGGCTGCTCGTGGCCTTGTCCAGTCAAGTTTTGACTAGCTGTGGGGTGTGAGACTCCACAGCCCTCCTCTGGCACAAGCAGGCGAGGGAGAGAGGATTCCCTGTTCCATGGCAATGAGGTGAGGGCTGTGGCTGCATTGGATGGATCTCTGGATTTTTCTACAGTATCAGAGAGTCTAGTAATTGGGAAAACTTTTGTGCTCTTCCTTTTACATGAGCACTCATTTTAGAGTCTGGATTCAATGTTGTGTCCACTAGAACTTGGAAAAAGAAAATCTTCCCTCAAGACCAGTACCAAACATCATCTTTCAGAAAGCCAGTAGTAGTCTTCATAAACACTTCTGTGGGTGGACTGAACTCTTATTTGGGTGTGAGTGTAACAACCACCAACTCTTCTGAACAGCTGCAAATTGCAAATTAGTAGCTGAGACAAATGAGCTGTCTCCATACCAAAATAGAACTATATACTTTCCTCCTTGCTGAAGGCTGAGAAATACTTGTTTGATATTTCCATGTGTGGAAAGAGGTAAACCATTTATTGAAGACTTCTTACGGTAGCATAGAACCAATCTGAGCTCTTCATCAGACCAAGAAAACAACTTGGGCTGGTTTTAGCATGTGGTCACAAGAAAGGCCTGGAAAGGAGGTTTTTGTCTGAAAGACTTCTGAAGTTAGTATGGAAAGGCACCGTCTGAACACCTTTGTGTTCACCTTGTGAACACCTTTGTGTTCATAAAACTGAATTTCCCACATTTTGTGTCTTAGCAGAGCTGCACCAAAATGCCTGATTCCAGCACACATTTGCTGTCTTCATCAGGATTATTTGTGATTTGCAACCACCATGATTTAGGAAAAAAAAGGCAAATTAAAGCATCCTAGACATCTGTTTCATACTTACAGAGATAGAAGTGATTCTGGCTTGAGAAAAGGGTGATTTGGGAATGGGTGCTATAAAAATCCTCATCCAGAAAGATACTGAACATATATTTTGCTGCATGTAATAAGGTTGAATGAAGTCAGTAATGTTTGACTGTCAAATGAATTGCTGAAGACTGGTTTTAACCACTTGGGCAGGCTGTTTGACTGCAATACAGACTTTAAATAACATGGGAGTTCATCTTGAGGTAAGAAAAGAGAAGGGGAGAACAGCAACTCTCCTGCTTTGTGAAATATCAGCTAGAATAAAAGTGGCCGCTGTTGCACCTGAAGGAGCATTGGTAATCACCCCACATCCAAATGAGTAATTAGCTGAAATAATTACCAGCCTTGAGATGAATTCACACACTTTTTTGCCTGTGACAGTATCAAGGATAACAGGTGTTGAGAGTGCCTTGAAGGGACAAAGATTAAAGATTATTTCATTATCTGGATTCCTTTAGGCAGAGAAGTCTTGCGTTTTATCCTGTCATGCATAGAAAGGTCTAAGCAGCACCTCATTCTCCTCATGCTTTGGCAGTTTTGAAGCTGAGCTTTTGACAGAGAGTGAATATTGTTTAATCTGGGAGAATGGTCTGTCCTTGAGAATTCAGTAAACTATCTTCCTGCTCAGAAGCCCAAGGAAAACTGCAAATAAGGACACCAAAGAGACATTGAGCAACAGTCTTCGTTTACTGAGGTTTAGATTACTTAGGAAGTAAAGTATTTAAACAGGTGCTTTACTTGGAGATTTGAGGATATATTGTGCATGTTTCAAACAGATTGATTTAATATTTGCAAAGCAGCGTGGAAAGGAGTGCTAATAGTGTTCTGCCATTTCTCATGCATGCTTTTGGTCTTGTTAGTTATACCTGGAGGCCAGATGGTGTCAGGGCAAATATCCATGTCCTGTGTGCCCTAGAAAACATCAGCTTTGTTACTGGAAGACTGTGTTGGAACCAGCAAACTTTCCAATGCAGAATAATCCTTTCTCAGCTAGACATTCTGCTGTTCCAAATATTCTGCAACTACTGTAACAATTCCCAAACTTTTTTCCCCATTTCTCAGCAGTGACCTGCAAGAACCTCTCTCAAAGCTGTCACTAGAATTTGAGATATTCTCCCAGTGTGCACCTGTGTTATATTTGTGACAGGTCTGTGTCAGCGTTTGAAACCTGAGATGATGTGATGGAACATGGGAGAAAGAGGATAGGTGGAACTGATGGGACCTGGCTGCTGCAGTTCTTCTGCATAAACACTTTTTCCATTTAAAGCTTTGCTTTGTCCCCTACCTATTTTCTCCTCTAACTCTGTGATAATTTGAAGGAGACTTTTTGCCCAGCTGGTACATGTTTGATTAATGATCTTTCTTTTATCTGTGCTCATCTTGTTCCTCACCAGGATGCCAGTATTTGCCCATTTAGTTATTAAGCATTTTTCTGATTTGTGATCCTTTACTTTTGTTTTCCACTAATCTCTTTGTTGCTGCTTTTTTCATTTTCTGTTCTATATTTCTCAGCTACAATTTATGATTCCCTGGAGTTGAAGCAAGTTAGAAATAAAGTATGTGTTTTCAACCCTAGCTGGCATCAAATTATTCTTAATGGCAGTCCCTAACATACTGTAGTTCAAAGGCACATAAGTAGTTTTAGGTGTGTTATGACTTTACTACTGTTTGAGGAGCAAGGTACATCATAGCATCATACAGCGTGTGTGTGCAACATACAGTGTGCTGCGCATAATGTATCAAGAGCACCTATGGCACTGATGATACATCTGGCTGTGCAGCACTAAAATATATGGATATTGTTAGTATGAACTGCTCTCTCTGAAGCTAATCAGTATTGCTTCAGGAAAGCAATAAAAAGTTCTTTTTTTGTTCTTGTTTTCTTTTTTCTTTTTTTTCTGGAAGAAGCTATAGAAGGAAGTGCTTTTCCACAGTGACCTTACCAATTCAGTGTGGCCACAACTAGGGATTTTTGCTTGCGTGCTGTACAAATGGGTGATGCACTTTGCTGTAGTACGTTAGTTCTGTAAATGGTGCCTCCTGCTGCCCACTGTACTGTGGACCAGCATTTCCACGTGAAGAGGGTACTCTCTTTCCTTTTGTTGGGTTTCAGTTGTCTCTGCTTATTCTTTGACAATTTATGCAAAACCCTTGCATGGTTGAGCACACTTCTTTGAGGCAGCAGCTAGCCCCTTTCCTCCACTGGCCATTCACCTGCAACTACCTTCATCTTCCAGAACAGTCGTGCATAAATGTCCAGAGACATAGACTAGCAACAAATAGACAAAGCTACGCAAGCCCAGTTACAGATGCAAAATTGGACAAAAGATTGCACTGAAATGTTTCTCAGTGAGATAAAGTATTTCTGTTTTCTGCCAAGGTAGAATCAGAAGCCAGTGAAGATCAGTCAGACACTTGTGAGCAGGTTATGTTAGAAGAAATTTAGGCTTTCTCCTCTTTTCCATTGAGAGCAGCTTCCTCAAGTCTAACCATGTGTCCCTCTGCATTTCATGCTGCCATGGTTTTGAAGATGCTTTTTTCTTTCTTTTTTTCCCCTCCCTATGGTTACTTAAGAAAGCCCCTAGCTAATTAATTCAGACCATAAGTATTCATCATTAATTTATATTTTCAGTATGGATATGTAGTACACTTGCTGAGAAAAGCTGCCTATAATAAATAAAGCTAAGGATTATTTGAGCACCCAGAGCTCCTAGATTTTTCCAAGGAGTGACTTAGGTAAAAACAGATGGTTTGGAATTCCAGTACCTACAGGTAAGCTGGAGTTCACTGTAGTATCCATGTTCAATGAACCAGGCTGTAATGAAAATATTTTGATATGCAGAAAAAAACCCCAGAAAATTTCACAACGCTTCAGCTGAAAAGATCAAAGTCTTGTTTGAATAAATGTTACTGCATTTTGCCTTTCAGGGCAAAATCTGTCTTCTCAGAGATGATTCCCACCCATTCCCACTCTCAGGGGACTCTCCCTTCGTGTTTGTGGGTTGTGCTTCTAGAACATGGTTTGACGTTTTGTGGTGTTGGCTTTTTTTTCTACTTAGATGAGTCTGATGGTGATTGAATGGTGTGCTAAAGAAAGGACAGATCGTGTTACTGGTTTTTGCAAATACTGTAAACAGCCCCAGTCTCTTCCACTGAGTTGCTTGTTCAAGACTGTGTAAGTTTTATCTTCCTTTTGCAGGCCTAGAATTATTCTGTCTTGAGCTAGGTCAGTGTGACAACAAGCCAACCAACCCAACCTTTATAGCATACCTTTCCTGAATAACTACTAAAGCATGGTAACCTGTGGAACTGTACCATTGGTTAAGGAAAACAGAGGGAAAGAAGCGATTTGAAATTAGTAAGCATGAGATCTTACCATAAGTTACAGAGGCTCCTATCAGAAAATGGATATACTAAACGCATAGGTGGGATGAACCTGGGTAATACTGAATGTCTTTGATGTAGTTTTTAAGTCAAAGAGTTTAATGCTGCTGGAGAAGTTAGAGATGCTTCCCAAAAAGTAGAGAAGACACCCACAGGCTTCCCATTAGAGCTGGGTATTTCAGAGTACTCAGCACAGTGCGGTTTTCATGCCTATATGCGCTGTGGGAAAGTGGAAATATTTTCCTACTCTATCCTATAGGAGATAGCTATGTCTAACTCAGTCCCAAATCCTGCTAGTGACCTCCCCAAATTCCTTTTCTGAAGGATTTTTGTACGTGTAAAACAGATAGGGGATACTGAGATCTAGAGGCAGATGGTCAGGGGGAAGCAGAATAATGGCAACTGTATTATCTAATAGTATATTAGAGCCTACTATTTGGAGGGCAAATAGCCCTTTGAAGAGCAACCTGAGACATCCTGGCAGGCTGCAGGATGGAACCCACTCCTCTGCCTGCCAAGGTGTTTCCAGCAGGCAGGATGTTGCCAGGGAGCTGCCTTCCTGGTCTCTGCTTTGTACTGCATTTTAAATCTAGCACCTGCTTGGTAACCCATTTCAAAAACACACAATGCAGATGTCTTTTAAGAAGGAAATTGAGCATGCGAAGAATGAAGGTAGCGCATTGATGAGACTGGAGCTATTTTGAATAAGAACAAACACCCTTAGGCTTTTGGGATTTTAGCACAGAATTTTGAAAAAACATCAAAGGGGGAAAAGTAAATACTGGTTTTGCAGCTATTGACACTTCAAATTCCGTTTAACAACAGCAATATCAATTGGATGTTTCACACTGTGGTTTTTCTTAGCAAGATAAGCATTTGCTCCTGAACACAGAATCAGACTTCTTGCATTGAGCTGTAGGAAGTGTAGAAAAGTTGGTCTCCTTTCAGTAGCACCCACTGTAGTTCCAGAAGTTTGCCTTTACCTGATCTTAAACCTTCAGTTATGCATGACCTGGGAACTCAGGATACTGCAAACGTTAAGCTGGCAAGTGGATTTGTCTTGGAGTGCCTTATAGTTTTTGTGAAGTTCTTGTATTTCTGTGTGTTTGTACAAGTGCAATGTAACAAACAAAACTTCAGCCACCTGTGGTTTATGTGTTTACCTTTTCAAACTATGCGAAGTTATGGTAAATATTATCAGCTAATTTTCATTCTGATCAGTAAGAAAAGATTTTTCTATATTCTGCAGTAGAATTTGACAAGGTTAACAATGTAGGGCTTTTTTACAGGCTCTTAATGCAGGAAGCATTTTTCTCCAGGTAAGTGCCTTTATTTGGGTCTTACTGGGTTTACCTAATGCCATTTTCCTTTGGCATACAAATGCTTCCACCTAAGGGCACAGGCAGATTTTTCCACACATTAGAAAATGTAGTTCAGTGACAGATGATATTCTGTCTAATGCTGTGTGTGAGCAGTCATATAATCAAACCACAGAGATGGGCTTTCATACCACTGTGGTACATCTAGAGAATTTCCCAGCTCAGTAAGGAATCCACATGAAGTTACCTTTTATGACTTGAATATGTTGATTTCATTTGATGTCTAGTAGGCATGGTGTCAGACAAAGCATAAAGATTTCTCTATAATATTTCAAAATATGTGATTAGTATTTTCTTTCTTAGGTTATTTAAGGTGCCTAGGAGTGCCTTTCAGCTTTAAGCTGGTCCAGTCCTAAGGGCTAGGGAATTGAAAGAAGGGAAGAAATGGTGGAACCCCTCGGGGTTGCCCTTTCTTCATGCCTCTGGGATAAGCATTTTTAGTCTGGGCTGGAGCACCGGGAAGAGAATGAAGAGGAAGAATTGCCCGCCCTGCTTAGCTGAGATGGTGTGGTGCCTGGGAGAGTGGGGCTCATTGGAGGGGAGCTTTGCAGGCACTTCAGGAAGCAACTGTGATTTGAACAGCTACTTTGACAAAAGTCTAAGACATCAAATGTCATAGAGCACAGTCATGACTGTGGTATTTGTGGCATGCTAAAACATATAAAAAATATAAAAAATGTCTAAGAGAAGTACGTACATACTTACTGTGTTACAGTACAGGAGTGTGTGATTATCTGATGTGAACACACAAAAACTCCAAAAGCACAGACACTTGAAAAGGGAGTGACCTTTATAAAACCATGAGTTTCTCCTCTGTCAGTGCTGGACATCTTGCTGTAAAAATAAGATTGTATCAAATGAATCAAAGCAGATTTCAGCAATGTCCTGAATTCCTGGGATGGTAATGGAACATCTGCCTGTTTGTAAAGGCTTCATTGACCTAGGACCAGTTATAAAAAAACATTCAACCTTGATAATGTTTTAGAAACCAGAACATGCTATAATTTTGTAGCTTTTGGGGTCAGGAGATAGACAAAAGTTGTGAACTACAGTGACTTATTTCAGTGTCTCCAATATGGCCCTAATAAAAGTAGTCTTCTAGTCATCCAAAAATTTTCTAAGCAAGCAGAGATTCTGTCTGCACATAATGTGATCTGTGAAATGTGTAAGTCAACTGTGTAAAGAGACTCCCTTCAGTGATCCTAGAGAAGAAACTCTGCAAAGCTGTTGGGATGGACATGTCCCTTTCTCTACTTTGTTAGGTGATCTAACAGTAGCAGCAGATTTCACTTCTAAACCCAACACAAAATAAAACTAAGCTGCTCAAATGTGAAAATTCCATCTCATAGGGAATTCTGCTTATTGTGCACCTGTCTCCTGAACAGAACAAAAGGACATTACCCAGTAACAATAAGTGGAATACTGACCAATGGCTAGAAATTGTCAGTTTTCAAAGCACTGTGGTTAGTCTGGGAAATACTTCAAGCAGTTGGTGCTACCGAAAGAAGTTCTGTGAACTTGCTGCTTCTGATTGGTTTTGTCCCTCATGCGTCTTTGTGCCATTGTGCAGTAAACCAGGTGCTTACTGCTCCTTAATTTCAGTTTGTAGATCTTTCTAAATGGTATGTAGTTCATTCTTGATTCCCACACCTCTCTGGATGCCAGTGCAAGCAGGTATCATCTGTGGAGCGGGGCTGTGAACCCTACCAAAGACCAGGGAGTGAGGCTTAGGTGTATGTGAGAAGATAACGGAGATTCTCCTGAACTTATATGATGGTTTTGTAGAAGGAATGAGTTGAAGGGAGCATGTACTGTGTACTGTAAGTCTTGACTCTCTCTTAAAGGATAACTGCTTTTTAGACTCAAGTGTAGCATCTTGGGAGGCCCACCACAGTAGTTATTCTGCATGACTACCCTGAGCTGGTCAGCATCCTTGTTTGGTCTGTCTTTTCTCATATGTTTTTTAATGCTATTATTAGTATTACAATAAGGTACTGTTATCTCATAATAAAGCACACCTTTTTATTACTGAAAGGGCCTATGGAAAAACTAATTGTAGTTGGTGTAAATACTTTTAAATAAAATCTAGGGAATAGGTAAAGCTATGCAAAGCTTGGACATTTTAAAGAGAGGTATGAGTCTTTGATGAATAGGAAATGGGTTAGGAAATTCTGATTAATTATTAATCTATTAGAAAAGGAGCTAGAAATATTAATATTTTATACCCCAGATATATTTATATAAAATAATTTTGTACTTGGTTAGTTAGCTGGTTAGACTACAGCTTCAAACAATCTACAGAAACAAGTGAATCCTCCTTTATCTCAAATATAATTAGCCATTTAAATGTCTTGGGTCAATTTATTAACACTTTATTCATCGGGGTGTAACTTTTATTAGGCTTTATTGCTATCAGAAATTATATCCTACACAAATACAATAGAGATTTAAATGTTCTGTAGAATGAGCCAATGCTTCCTGACTTTATTGCACAGTATTGTAATGAACCTTGACCAGCTGTAGATTTGATAAGTGTAAAATATTACTGCTTGCTGCTAATTTTGTTCCTTTTTAATGACTGATAATCCATGTCGATTTAGTGTGATAGTCACAATCCAATACTGTTTTCCTGCTATAAATGTGATTGTAACAGGAGCTATTAAGTGTGTCTGCATAATAAAATTAGTCAGGGAAGCTCTGTATATTGTTTCCAGGTCTTTGGATTTTCATTATAGTAGTGGAACTTGTTAGACTGTAAAGCTTGATGGTTGCCAGCTCAGACAAGCTCTTTTCTACTTCTCTGCCAAGCAAAGGGGTAATGATGCTGCACTAAGAAGTCTGTTCTCACTGTTCTGGAAAATTCATCATATATAAACATAGGGTATCTTTTTTGGGAGGGTGTGGAAAGTGTCACGGGGAAAGAGAGGAAATTTGTCTGGGCAGCAAAGTATTACAACTGCGTAAGAGTTGTTTAAAGAGGCAAACTTGGCAGCTGAATGTCTGTATTGGGAAAAGGTAGTCATGGCATCTCCTAGTAATTCTGCAGCACTGATAAATCAAATGTTCTTATTTGTCAGGTTGCCAAAGTGTATGAAAGGATCCTAGTGAGGAAACCTAGGCAGCAGTCTCTCTGCCATTTTTGCTCTGTCCAGCAGTGTACTCCACCTTTGGAGAACGGACTGGTGCATCAGAGTGATTCTGAAACACGCGCTTCCTCTTAGACTTGCTTTTGGGCTCGTTTGATCTTGCCTAACCTGAAGGCTTCTATTTCAGTTCTTGGGCCTCTGGGTTTGAAGTGGAGATTATTTTTTATATAAAATCCCAACTGTGAGAATAATCAAAAAGCAATTCCTGTAATTTAATATACTTTTCTAGAGGTGGGTATTTTTTTTACACAAATGCTTATGTGCTCTCTACTGATACCTTGGCAGAAAAGTAAATAAAACTGTACACGTATCTGGGTAGTTTGTCAAAGAAACCATCCTGCAAGACAGTAGATATTTAATGCCTGAGTTTCTCAAGCTTAATTCATTGAAAAGGTAATGGGGAATTCTGTCACTTGACATCAGTGGAGACAAGATTTTGCCCAGGGTAATTTAGGCTGGGAGAAGTCACTGCTCCGCTGGTGTGAGAGCTTTGCTGTGCTCTCTGTATCTAGCTGTCCTGGTAGTCTGAGCTGTGCTGACCATTAGGGAAGGGCAAGAACTTTTCACACCCACACCAATATTGTTGGCTGAACATAGGCTTCTACTTAATTAGCAGTTTATAGAAGACAGTTTATAACTTTTTGTGGACAAAATATCTAAGGATTTATAACCTTCTACGTTAGTTATTTCTAATATTTCCTCCAAAATTTGGAAAAGCTCCCCAAGAAAAAGAAATGGCAGAAAGGAGACAAGTATGTGCAGAGAGAACTATTTTAGCCTGAAGTTTACTGTAGATTATTTGCATTTTGGTGGCTGCATGGTAGAAGCTGTGAAGCCCTCCTGATTTGGATTTTATGCTAACAGGAATCTTTAAAAGTCATCATTCACTCTGCATTATTCAGTCCTGCTATTTTAGGGAACATGCAGATGGTCTTCCCATGTGCCTGGGGTTTCTCTGAAAGCTTTCAATGCATAGTGTAACAACAAAACAGTGGTTTAAAATAAATATAGTATCAGCCTTTCTGCAGAGATCTTCTGCAGAAGGTTGTCATTGCTGATATATCCCCCTTTGGGGAGGACAGCAAGTATTTCTAGCTTTCAAAGGGTTTTCTGCTCAATCTGATCCCCAGCACAACTTGAATCAGGCTCTGTGCAATAGTTTTCAGGGCTGCTGGTACAGGGCTGCTTCGTGCCAGGGGACAAAATACCAAGAAACTAGGTGACATGATGTGTCTGAAATCCAGCTAACATCAGCAGGAGGTTAAGAGGGTAGTCAGTGAGAGGGTAGTAACTATTCATAAATGGCACTATTTCATCAGTGTTCCTACAGGACTTTGTGGGAGAAGTCCAGTGACTGGCTCCTTTACACCGCTAGAGCAAAACATCTCTTGGGTGGGGAGAAGGCATTCCCTCTGCTTAAAGACCTAAAGAAAAGGGACCCATTCACCAATTTACAATTCAAGTTGTTAGAATAAGTTCCTAGTGAACACCATTGCCAGGTGAAGATGTCCCATATAGATTTAACTCTGGTCTTTTGCTCTAGCTTGGCAAGAGCACTAATACAAAAGCTATTCCTTGCAAATAAACACTGGCCAGATACAAAGAAACACTGCAAAACCTAAGCCACGCAATGAGCTTCAGAAAGATCAGATCCACAGATGTACTGACTGAAGTTTAAGAGGCACCTTAACAGATGTACAAAGCTGTAGATCAGAGAGGATATAAAACAGTTAAACTTGCTTAAAGGCACAATGTGTCACAATCTAACGATTACATGCATCCTAGGCCCGACAGAAGAGGGAACATACGCTCAGCTATGTGCTCTTGGCTGTAGGCATGCCAAGAAGATTATAAAAATGCCATGCTGTGATATGTTGCCCTCCTGCCTGAAAGGCTACCATTAAGCTGCTTATTTACTGCACCTATTCAGGCAGCAGTGCGGTTCAGAGTGCTACCTGTCTCCTTGTTGGATAAATTAGTTGTGGATATCACAGGATTATTGCTGTCTATTGTTCGGTCTGGTGAAGGTGGGAAGAGATGAAAGACACTGATCTGACCTTGTAATGTTTTGTGTAAAATAAGAGATGCTTTTTCTTCATAGTGAGTGTCGTAGCTGATCTTGGTAGGACTTGTGTTAGCAAGTTTAGCTAAATTAAAAATGCTAACATACTAACAAAGGCAAAAAACCCTACCTCATTTGTCTATATATAAATAAATACATGTGTCTGCGTGTGTATATGTAGAAAGGGAGAAAGGTGGAGGGGGAGAAAGATATGGAGGTGTGGAGGAAAGTGCATGTCACAAGAGCTTTGTACTTGCTTTCCAGCTTTGTAAATCAGCACTGTTTGAAATTAAATCTTCAAGAGAACACGCAGGAAAACTTAGTCACCCCTGCAACTCAGAATGGTTTTTAAAATATAAATTGTTTTGCCCCCGTATTTTTGATATATGGAGCCATGAACTGTAAATTAGTCATAACAGAAATTGACAAGTACAGCATTAAAAAATAAACCATGCAGCCCTACAGGCTTAATTATGAGGTGAGCAGGAAGATAGACACAGAAAAGCCTGTTTCAAAATTTTACCTCACATATAATATAAATAAAAGATTATGTCTTCCACTGGTAGCCTATAGATCAAAAGGATAATATAAAATTACTAGCCTGGTATTTATTTTGCCTTTATTATGTGTATAGATAAACTATACACTTCTCATTTTCTTATGTCTTTTAGCTATCCACAGAGACATGAAATTATATAGGTATAATGCATAGCTAGAAATGATATCTGAAATTTTTTTTACATTTTCATATACTCTTTAGAAAGACATGCTTTTTATTGTCAAAATGTGAAATTAGAAACAGTATTTAAAGGATTCTAACCAATAAGATGGCAAGTTGAATGTAAGTCAGGCAAATAAAAACCCCACTATCGATTGGAAATTATTTTAGAAATGGTGATTCTGAGGATAAGAATGTTTTAGATAAACACTAAATATCAGCCACTAGTTATGACAGTATTTACTGCATAGATGTAAACGTGTCATAACATCAACACATCTTTATCATTCAGGTCCTGTGTCTGCTAATGATTGAACTAATAATTTTCATAGCTGCTTTAAAAACTTTCTACTTCTGAGTTTGGATAAGGCAGTGGAGAGGTGTGGGTTTGGTTTTTTTTTTCCCCTGATGAACCTTTAGTAACTTGAATGATTTAAAATGGTTTTGATGTAGAAGATTAGTGGCCAAGAGTTGAATTTTAGTGGCAGCAATCAGTCATTACAATTTTGTTGGATGGTTACACCAAAGCATGCCTAAAGTCTGTGTCAGGATTTTGAAGTAAAGATCTGAAATGTTCTTGAATTCCCAGCTGTACATTTTTTTTTAATTGCTGGCAGAAAAATGAGGAGGAAAGAGTCTGAAAGAAACAGTTGCAACTTCTTTCTTCCTTCCTTCATTTTTTGAATTTTGGTATAAAAGCTGCCAGAATAACGACTGACTTTCAGCCAAGAATGTTTTGTCACATTAGAAGTGCCTGACCTGTGAGAGGAATTCAGGCTCATAGGAAGAGTCAGGAAACAGTAGCACATTTTAATAAGGGCTTACTAAAACTAAACCCTGGTGTTTTCCTTTATACATCTCAGATGGCATGGTGCCCTTGGTGATGAGGCTACCAGAAAAGTGTCAGGCTGTACTGTGCAGGATTGTTCTAATGAAGTAATTCTCCATTTCCATATTTGTGTGTTCATGATTTAGGGCTGTTTCTTGCAAAGCTGCTCTTCGTGAAAGTAAGCCTGTTACCCTCAGTCAAGATGATGGTTGAAGCTGAGCCTTCCTGCTGCTGCTTACAGCACTGAGCCCTCTTGGAGTGGTATTTTAACTGGCAATTATTGTATTTGGTTATGATCAATCAGGGTGAAAATTGACTTGACTCCTTAAAGTCCAGATCTCTTTATATCATTATTAGCCTTGCCTTTTCTTCTTGTCCCTCCCTCTCAGTCTGCCTCCACCACATGCATTAGCTGGATAATGATAGCCCTTTGCAGAAATTAAAGGAAAATGCCATATCACTTAACAGTCCTAAATTGCATTTAGTATAGAAGGGACATTATATAAATATAGGTTTAATTTGTAATTGTCCATTATGTTTGCAGATTATAATTTTTCCAAAACTTTTGTGAAATTAATATGGCATTGTCATGATAATGCATGAGAATCAGAAAAAGAAGTAGCAGCATAAGTCTGTCAACTGTAATAACAATTCTTCCTTAAGAAGAATGGAGCTAATACTAGTAATTTTTACATGCAAGCAGAATGAGACTTGTCACAGGTCTCCTCTCACTTTTGAAGTTTAATGGTATCTCCTCTCTGTTGTTATTTTCCTCTGTTTCCCACCCCACCCAGCCCCTCGTCTTTGGGGATGGTGATGTAGGAATACACACAGCGACATCACAGCAGATCTCTGATTTGAAGCTGATGACTGCATACCTAAGCTATTAATTCCCTGGAACAACTGCTGTACACCATACCTGCTTCATGTATACTGAGGACATGATGCACCTATAAAACCAGCTTGTAGCATATTTTTAGCTGTGCCAGGTAGAAGGCTTCGAAGGACTACTACATATTTCTAATGTAGTTCAGAAATTTACAAAAACCTGCTTATTTCAGGAGGAGATGATGGAGCCTGCAGAGCATCACCAGTATTGCTAGTCTGAACAGTGTGCAAATACATCTCTGGAATCAATGAGATTTGACTGCAGTAGCACAGCTGTGTTTTGAAACATTAGGGGTTTAGCTTTTGTTAGCTTTTTTGGAAACTATGAATTCTAGGAGGCTATTTGGCTTAAATAAAAAGGAAAATAGTAATGACTAACATGTATTACACTAAATCTCATAGAAGGCCCTAAATCACTGCAGGTGCAATTAATGGTAATCACTGGTAAATCTGCCTTAAATGTATAATTAATCCTCAGCATGTAAACAGTCTGAAACTGCTCAGACACTCATGTACTCACATGCACAAATTCAGTCAGGCACTTGGCTTCTTCAGTGGAACAGGATGGAAATGCAAAACTCTTCTGCTAAATTGCCATGGGCTCAAGAGAATCATGCAGTTTAATTATCTTCAACCAGGGTTAAAGAGGGATGGAAATATCCTTTTGTGCCAGAGAAATTCATCCAGATGTCATTTGTAATGGCAGGAACGACCACCTCAAGGGAGCAAGCATAGGTGAGCTTTCGTTGCGTGACAGTTACTTGTGAAGTCAACCTACTTCAGATATTAATGTAAGTCCAGGATAATCAACCTACAATGAGGTTGAGATTGTTCACTCAAATTACAGATGTCTTCCTGTTTGAAAGTGTTGAGGGGAAAATTAACTAGGTCATGTAAATGAGAGCAGGAATCATTTGGGGGGACTTCAAGTACTGCAGTACTAATAGTGAGGTTTAAACAGACTTCTCATTTTTCATATCAACTGGCTGCACTTCCTCAAAACAAATGGGTGATGGGAAGGTGGGAAAAATTCCAGAGCTATTTAGACTAGAACAAAGTTAGAACTGGATCTTGTGAAAGATCCAGGATAATGGGTGAGCAGAAGGATTAAAAAGTATGGCTAGAAGTTTCACAACCCTGAGTAACGGTTGCTTTATCCTGAACCTGTTAATAAAATGTAAGAACACAGACAGATGCCAACACTCTTCACCCACTGTAATGGAGAAAAAGGCTTTCAGGAAGAAAAATATGGATATTAGGAACTTGGAGGTGGTGGGACTAAGTGGGACTAGGTGGGACTGTTGGTCAGAAATTGAAACCTCATTAAAAAACCTGGAGCTTGGCATGGGTTTGGCATGTAATAATCCTACAAAACATTGTGCCCAATTCTACTAGCACTCATGTGGCTAATTCAAACATAAATGTATTGCTTTGTCACTGTATTGGACAGCTAAGCCTGGAGAATATTTTGGTCCTGATTATGTACTAGAATAGCCAGTATTCTCTATATAAGTCTGTTCCACATCTTTTATGATGTAAAAATGTAGGTGTATGCTGTTAAGTAGTAGCTACTGCTTCAAAATGTTATTCTGGTTGAACAGTCAGGAGTTCTGGTAAAGGGCTGAATTGCTGCAATGTAAGGTACACTAGAAAAACAAGCAAAAATTGCTGTGATACTGAGCTGAAGAATATTTACAGATTCAGCTTCCTTTGAAGAGAAGCTCTGTGAGGCTTTGCTGTAAAGAATACCTTTCTCCAAAGCATACCTTAATTGAATTAATGTATATATGGCATTCTTTACTAAATTTCTTTTATATGCATATTTTCAGAGGATGAATTCAACACCTCAATAAAAGACATTCAGGATATTTAGATTCCGTAGAAACCTGAGCTGAGGATATTGCAGTTGTTTAAGACAGTTTTATTTTATCCTACTTTGTGTTAAGCAGGATTTGGCATTCAGTCCTGGGCTGTAAAGATTTATGTATTTATTTTTTTAACTCTGAGAAAGCAAATACTTTTCCTCAGGAACTTTACAAAGTCATGCAAATTTTACAGCTCCTCCCACAATGCCCTCAGATGGCAAACGGTGCCTGGCAGTGCCTGGGTAACAAACATCTTGTGCAGCTCTAGACTGAATCCAGAAGAGTGAAATACGAGGAAAATACTTGGCTTTTACAGTCTTTCTGGTACCTAAACAGTGAGACCAAGGAGGCTCGTTTTTAAGTGACTTTTTCAATTATTTATCCAGTCAATGCAAGCCTGGTCTGTGAAGGTGCTCAGAGAGATTTGCCTTTCTGAAAACTGCAGATGAGCCATGCTGTTACTCAGAGCAGTGCAGACCAATGTTACAGAAAGAAAAATGGCGATGAGGTCAGCTTTGTTCCAGCCTAGTGATGCTTTGTCAATATTGTATTGGCAATCCAGTTACTATATGAAAAGAGGACATTATGTAGCTGTTAGGAGCTAGAAAATAGATTGTTTACTATGTTATGTGCCATCAATCAGCTCAGTGAGTTAAAGTGAGCTCTCACTGATGGCATCATTTCTCTCAAAAGCCCCAAGTGTCTCTGTTCTTTAATACTTATTTAGATTAAATTAGTGGCAAATTGAAACAATGAGATTTTTCTTTCGATGTGAAAATTTAGAACACCAAAGCAGTTTTAAAACTCACATTGTTTTAATTAAATTGACATGACTAAAAAAAGTTACTGAATTGAAAAGTCAGCACAGAAAGCCATGCCCAATGAATGTGTATAACATTCTGAATATGTATTAGCATTTTGAAAATTTAGACATTAATAATAATATAATTTTGACTTTTTTAGTGAGGTATTTGTCACTAATAATACAAAAAAATTAATGTAGAAATGAAATATAAATTTAATTTATAAAGTTTCTTGGAAATCTTCCTCTTTGTTTGCAGTCTGTCTGTAGACAAAATGTATTTTGTGTTTTATTGCGTTCAGCATTCTACAGTACTAAGCCAGGTCTCTTACATTCTCAATGTTTGCCTTGCTATGTAAATTCAAAGTTTGAAAAGCAGTTAAAGCTGTTGCCTTCCAAGTCTTCTGTATAACTAAAAGGATATAAGCAGTCTGACTCTCCAAAAAGACTACTTTCTGAACACAATGCTTGTGGAGCACAAGCACTGCTAAGTAAAAACAATGGTAGGAGATAAATATGCTTCCTTCAATTAAGCCAGGATATTTTATCCCTGAGTTGCCAGTTTTATATGTTTTCATGCTACTTTCAACTAGCTCTGAGAACTTTCAACTAGATCTGAGCTACCTGAGGTAGCCTTACAAATGTCTCCAAATATTAAGGGAGATGTTCTCTTGCACAAGGAAGTATATTGGGAAACTTTATGGAGCCTTTTGGTATCCTGCGTGTTGGACCACTGACTTTGCATACAGCTTTTTAGACATGTTAGCGTGTCAGAAGCAAGCAAACCTCCACAAATCAGAACTTAGAACTGGAGTTCGGTGCAAGCCCAGCATACTGGGTGGAAACTGGAGCCTTACATGTTTTTGTGCAATGTAGCTGTCTCCTGAACTAGGCAGCTTCAAGTTGTCCAGGTATGCTCAGATGAGATACAGTCATATTTCTGAACTAGAGTCAACATTCTTCTAAGAAGATGAAGGTCACAAAGAGAGTGATGACAGATCTTGTTAAGGAATCACATCTGCTGACTGTGTAAGAACATGGGAAAAGGAACTGCCCATGGAAGTTGTTAAATTCAAGATGTTTTCATCACTTCTACTCCACAAAAATACTTACTCAGCATGAATGAAAAATTCCTCTCAGACTGCAATTGCCACAAGCTCTGCTCTCCACCAGTCTATTCAGAATACTGAGGTGATTGGATTCTCTCACTAGTTTGACATGTTCCCTGGTGTTGGTTTGTATCCTCAGGGAAGTCTATTTACCTTTGCTCTTTCCAGTTCCTTAGTTACAAACTTGGTTATACACTGGTAAACATACCTTTGGCAGACTCTTTTGCAACTCTGAAGGAACTACATATATGCTAAGTGCAGTGCATTTCTTCCCTAGGGAAGAAATAGAGGTTACTTTATGCCAGATGTGCTTTTCATATAATTATCTAAAGAACATCGTCTTACCTGGTCTTTGTTTAATGAAACTCTGAATCTGTGATGTTAATAGCAATGTTCTTGCTAGCTACAGAGGTCGCTCTTCTGAGTTCCAGCTGCAGGGAAATAGAAGGGATAGAACATCTGCTGGTATGGACAGGGAAGCTTTCCTGAGCAGGGCTTTGTGTGTCAAGGATCTCAGTATCGAGGCGTCCTTGGGGCTGGTACATTTGATTGTCATATTCCCCTGTTCACAACCACTGGTCAGTGTAGCCTTCCTCTTCATTTCATTTCTCATGTGACAAGTCATGATCTGTCCTTTAAGGTCTACCTAGCCTAACCCTCTGTAATCAAACAGCAGGTCCTTTTTTAGGTGGGAGAGTGCCTGCGTGCATAGGTACCAACTGTCTGCTGTGAGCTCAGCGTCTGTGCAGAAGTGTTCTTCAGACTACTTGACCTGGAAGCAGATAGGAAAATTACGTTCTCTGTGGAGAGCCAAATGTTCCTGTGCTCTAAGGCAAGCCACACTTCCCTAAACATGTCCCTAATTGGTATTCAATCTTAAAAAATGTCTTTCATTAAAAATATAATTTGACGAAGTGGGTAATTGACTTGCATTTGATTAAGGCAGATTCTATTGGATTAACATGATTAATAGATAAAATTATAATCAAACATAAAGCAGTACAAAAGGTGACTTAAGTCATGGGTCATATTAAGATACTAAATTTAAAAAAGATTGATATGGTAGGAATATTCATTTCACAGTAGGTATCATGCTGTTTCCTTATAGGCAGTGATGTAATTAAAATGAATTTAGTAGTCAGAATGAGTGCTTTTTCCAAAGGCCTTTGAAGTTGATGAGAGTTGTTATGCCAGAGAAGTGTGTTTATTATAAAACAATGTAAATGCTCACTACTACCATATTGATAGCTGCAAAATGCTGTGTTACTATTAAAAGAACTAGTTCTGGACTCAGGGTGGGGGAACCTTAAAAACATATATCCAGAGAAGAACAGCTATCTTCTAAGACTTCCTGTCACGTAACACTGGAATGCAATGTAGCATTTCTCTGTACATATCTATTAGGAAGACACCTTAAAACTCACTATGAAGTTTGACCCACTGATACATAGAACAGAGCATTGACTCAGGCTTATTCAGAATAAAATCAAAACTCCAGTATTAAAACTGTTCATTTTAAGAGAATAACTAAAGATCATAGACAACAACCTCATCTCCAGATAACTAAAGATGGAGATAAACAATTAAAGCTGCGCTATCCCAAACTGGATGAATTGTCAGCATTAATATATGTATCTGACTTGTACTTTGAAACAGCAAGATTAATTAATTAATGTTTGTCTAGCAGCTAGAGTATGCCTTTGCTGAAGGTAAAAATTCTCCTTCCTTGCTAACCATGGCAAATGCATTTTATTGGCTCCTTTTTAGGCGTGACAGGCCAATAGAGTGGTCTATGTATGGAGGATAAAAGTAATCATGACTTCAAATGCATGAAGTGGGCCACTGGGTGGATTATATAGACAACTAGTACATTGTGATATTGGAATCTGATCTAACGATGTTTTCCAACAGCCTCTCTTGCATTTTAAAGGATAGAACTAGAGGAAATAACTAAGCCTACAGTTAACTAACCTTCCTAGATCAGCAGCTTGTCAGTAATTAATCATATTAGTAATTACATCAGCACTTTGTCTGCTAGTGAAGTTAGTGTGTGCATTGCATCCACTAAGTTATTTGCAACAAAAAATTGCCTACAGAATTTAAGATATTTGTAAAACATAAACTATGAATTCTCACCATGGGATGACAGACTATTGACTGTTTCAGATTTAATTTGCAGCAGACATGCTTTCATTGAAATATCTGTCAGGTAAGAAGAAATAGATGAATTAAACACTTTATTGTAAGCATTTCAGCATTATCCTGTGATTGACTAAAGCAGAATCTAAGTCTGGCAAAACATACTGAGCATCGCAAGTTTTCTGGGAGTTATGGGATCTAGTTGCCTGTGGAACCCACCCAGGGAGCCACTTAGTGTTTAAAAACATGATTATTTTAGACTAGTCAAGTGAGAGGTGATTTTTTTAATGTACAGGTTGAGAAGAAATGGGCTTGCTTATTTTTCTTAATTGAGACTAAAGTGACTCCTGCCATTTAGTGGCTTCTGCCTCTAATAGACTGGCTGTATAAATTTAGGGAAGTGGCATTACAGCAATGGCATGAACAGTTCCTTCAGAATGGTTTCTGCTGCAATAGCCTACTTTTCAGCATACTGAAATGTAGTGTTTAAAAGATCCACCAAAAGGAGAATAGTTGTTATTGTTTGGGTTGTTCTTGTTCACCTTTAGACAGTGCAGCTCAGTCATGTGCATATTTGCCTATTAGAAGGAAAAAAAAGTCATTTCTCTTCTAATCTTACTCGAAATCTCTTGAACTGCTGGCATATGTTAGTGGTATTTTACTGCCAAAGATAATAAATTCTGTGGTCATTATGACATGTTTGTGAGTAGCTTTAGCACTGGAGATGGAAGGGCTGAGCTGGACTCTTGTCACTGTACTAGGATGATCAGCTAGTAAAACTGAAGCCATTAATAAAATTCAGCAGATCTGTTTTTTAGTCCGTTCACTGTTGTTTTCTAGATACCCTGAATCTTAGTACGTTGCCTCTGTGAGCTGGTGTTCACTGATTAAGCTGAGTACTTGTCAAGGTAAACTTTAAATTAAAAGCTATGCACAAAGTCAGTTTGCTTAATGCAAGCTGGAAAAAAACCTAAGTAGTAAGGAGGAGTATGCTGTTTTCAATGTCATTTCACTTAGGCAGGATGCTTAAATTGTTGATTTGAAACCACCTGATCAGCTTATTGCAGAAACAGTATTCTGGTATCAGTGAACGTAGCAAGGACTGACTAGGGACACAGATAGAGATTTTTCTATTTAAGAATAAAGTCATATTTAGATGGCTGGATGAATTTGGAACACTGTTGCTTCATCTTTATCTCTAATTGAGATACTACCATGGATTGTAAGGCTCTGGAGTATAATGATTTGTCAGCACAGGACACAGAGTGGACCAATTTAATAGTTGCTGGAGGGGTTAGGATTCCAACAGCCTTTGATGAAATCTTTTTTAGGTCAGTAACATTTAGAGATGTAAAAAAAATAAAAAATCAAGTAATGAGAAACCAGATGGTTTGTGGCTAATTTGGAAAAGTACAGATTATATTGTTGTGCAGCATCTTATTCATTAAATGAAAAGGTCTTAAGATTTTATAAGGAATAGATTAATATTGATACCGTGTTACGATTCACACTGTTTAGTGTGCAAACATCAGCTATCCTTTTTTTCCCCTGCACATTCTCAGTGCCATTGCTGAAATCACTGTATCAGGAATTACCCTGGTGAGTCACTAGGTGACAGCCTTATGTACATTTCTTGTTTATGTTTTCCACTGTCAAGAAAACATTTGTGTGTCTGTAAAAGGTGAATTCAAATATTACTTAAGTGGCCAAATTTATGCATATCATAGAAATAACGTGGGTGGGTGGGTGAACTTTCATAAATAGAAGCTGATGTCTCTCTCCATTCCCTACCATTTTTCAGAACATCTTACTTTATTTGCACACGATCCTATTCATTTCAATTACATCTATTAAGTAGATGTTCAGTTTTAAGTTTCTGTAGTTACATTCTGAGTGAATATAGACATGATAGTTAAGAATTGAGCTGTGTGTTTAAGGTGATAAAGGTAAAATATGTACCCATATCTCACTGGGTAAATATTACTTTATTCATGTTTATTACAGTAGTGCCCAGGGGCTCTGAATTGAATTGCTGAACATTTCATAGGTACTGCAAGGGGCAACTTTTGCTTCACACAATTTGTAGCAGAACCAAGCGAGAGAGACAGAAAGTAAGAGTACACGCAGACTGGGAAGTGTCTGGCTTGGAGTGACTTTTTAAGGGGGAGCAGCACTGTGTCTGCTGTCTGAGCCATGGGACCGTGCTGTCTTACACAAGAAAGAGCTACGTGTCCCAACGACCTTATACAAGTGTCATAAAATAGATGTAATCCATTAGTGTATTTTATATTTCTACATGGATATATATCTGTGTGTAATTTGCAGCTATTTCAACGTGTTTCTACAAATTGTTACTAGTACGCTACAACTGCTATAGGGGATTTTTTGGCTCCCATTAGCTTGCTCAGTGTTCTTAAGGCCTTAACCTTCTGCTAGGGGATGAAGAGATTTTAACTTCCCAGCATCTTCCTGTCTCTTGCTGGCATGCTTGAGAATGCTGCCTGAGATTTTTGGAGAATCCTTTCCATTTGGCAGACATATTTGGATACGCTTGTTAGGAACTGAACACTACAAAATAGATGGTCAGCTCTGGAGGGGATCCTTCAACGAGGGAATAGCTGTAGGAAAACCCTGCCAAACAAGCAACATTTTGCTGAGAGGTTTTCAGAATAACGTTCTTGACTTGGAGCCCATTATCTAACAGATGTGTATTGATTTAATAAGCCTCCCTACTGTTTCACTGTAAGCACTTTGTTCTCTCATCTTCAGTGTAGTACGTGGAACAGGAATCTATTAATAAGAAGTCTCTCATTCCAGGACAACATGTTGGTGTCCATATTTGCCAAGGATGGTTAAGTATTTCAAAGTTAATTAAAGCTTCATTTTTTGACCAGGATGCTGCAGGCAAGTGCCTCAGTTGGATATAGTACCTGATATAGATATCCTTTTGGTTGATCAAAGAATAACATTAAATGTTTTGTAATCTACTCTATTTTTCCCTGGTGTACCCCAAAATAATCTTACAAAATAGTATGTCTTTCTGTGGCCACAGAAGTAAGGAGCTGCATCTTGCTACTGTCAGGCTGTTACTCATTCTCATCTCTCTAGTGATGCATTTATTAACTGTATTGGGCTCTGCCTATCCTTTACACTATTTTTAACATCACAAGCTTCATTTGCCATCTAACACTAATAACGGTAATGTTCTGGTGAAAACAAAAATACAAACTATTAAAGCAAATCCCTCTGCATTTGCATAGTGACAGGACAGAATTACATCAGGCGCATGAACAAAAAATCTCTTTCCTGGGCTTTAGTTGCACTTTCTCTAATGCTGAGGCTGGTTGTAGGCTCTGACTGGATTGACAGAAAAACTCATATAAAGCTGATAGCGAAGCTGAATATGGTCAGTCCCACAACACAAGGAATCCACTACTCCAGAACTGCAGCAGGTGTGACAACTGCTTCCTTCAGCTCTGTCTCTGAAGTCCTTCTGGAAGAAGGCAATAGCCCAGCCAGTTTCCCCACCTTTGTCCCTTTTAAACTTTTTACTAGGGCAAGAGACAATAAACATGAGAGATGAAAAAGCTGTGACTTGGCACAAAAGTCTGTTGTGGGAATGCCTACATGTGGGAAGGAACAGGGAGAGCCAGCTCTGCTGCAGCTGCAAAGTTCTATCAGATTCAGCAAATGCTGCTGTGCTGGAATGCAGCTTGTGAGGAATGTAGACGCTGCCACAAGGCTGGGGATGGGAAGTCATGCTCAGTACAGCTTTCTCACAGGTTCACAACCTCTGCTGTACACAGTCATCTGCCCTATGTGCCCACATATGCATGCTTAAAGTGAAGGTTGTTACAATAAGATGTGACCTTCTATACAAGGGGTATAGCCATTTATCTTGATACTTTGCATGTTTATTCATTGCTATAAAGAAGCTCAAATGACAAAACCAATCACTTGTATGTTAAAAAACAACTAACAATTTCCAGAGACATGGAAAAGTAAGTTACTTTTGGAAATATTAGCCTTCAAATCTTACATTCTTTCTTACAGCTGCTTCAGTTAAAACCACTTGATTGGCATCTCTTTATTCCATATTTCTGAGTGCACATGTTGTGAAGTTCCATAAGTTCATTACAGGAATCATCCTTCCTATGCAACACATCAATTTTCAGTCAAGAAAGGCTTGTGTGAGGAGCTCAGGAGGTGCTTTGATGCAGAATCTTCTTTCATAATCTGTTACTGTTTTCTGCCAGTTTTCAAGTAATTTTCTTTTCTAAATCAAGCTTATAATGCTTTTAACTGTAAAACTGGCCTCCTCATAAAGTACATGTGCTCTAATGCTGTAATTACCTGAGGCCTGATCTTCCAGCCACTCATCTGTCTAAACTTACTGATCCAATATAGGAGGAGTCAAGTGACTCCAGCTTATCTGCCAGGTCTCTACTCAACTTTCCTAAATCACAATTTCTTTTCTCGTGGATAAATGATTTAAATGAAGGGTTAACAGTATTCCGTCTCTCTTAATTTGAGATTTGGAAGACAATTATAATTCATAATGCTTCTTCTAGTTGAGACTCCTTAGGAAAAGACATATACGTAGCCTAGAGCCAGAAGTCCAACTTTGCTTTTAAATGCAAATATTTTAACAAGTATAACACACAGAAGCATGAACTATCAATTATTCCTACTAGGCATATGTAAAACATCTTGTTTATCACAAAGAGACCAAATTAGGCTAAAAAATGTAAAATAAAAATTTGTAATTGAAATGTTGCCTGTTCTCCTTTGAAACTGCCCATTGTTCTTATCAGAAGTAGCCTTCATGTTGTCTTGGTGCATCTGAATGGATCTTTCAATAAGAAAAGATGGGAACTACCAGTATTGGCAGTCAGTGGCATTTGTCATGCAATGGCATCCGTCATGCAATGTGACTTCTTGAGAATGGTGTTAGAACAGTGCATTATTTACAGCACTAGCCTGTCAGTTAAGAGTAAAGACTTTTTTTCTCCCCTTTTCATTCTCAAAAGGTCTTACTGGTACTTACAGAATGGCAGGAGGAAAAGTTTCATGTCGGGCAGAGTGGATTTCCCAGCTTACCTACAAAGGCAAGCATATAGCCAGAAGTCCATGGAAATTTTTAAAGTATTAACTTCAGTAGTTATTTTTTTTGAATCCTGCTTTAATTGCATTAGACTGAAGGCTACCAAGTTTCAACACATGTTGATTTTAATTTCCAGTGTAGTATTGTCTCTGCCTAAGTCAAATCAAATTCTACTGTTTATCTCCATTCCCCAGAAGACTTTGTTCTGAGATAGTAATACCTTGGGGGGTTGGTTCCTTTGTTTGTTTTTAGGTTATTGCTACCTATTTTTTAGAGCTACAGCTGGACTGAGTCCTCATGGTGATTTTGTTGCATCGTTTTGTAGGCATGAGAGCGGCTTTACCAAGATTTTCCCTTTCTCAAGGGTAGTTCAAAGGGGGGTTTTATGAGGGAGTTAACTGTCTTGTTCATCCTCAGCGTGTCTTCAGGTTTCACACATGCACATCCACAGTTGCAGGATTAAGAGGAATGTTAGTTATCACAGAATCACAGAATCACAGAGTTGTAGGGGTTGGAAGGGACCTCGAGAGCTCATCGGGTCCAACCCCCCTGCCAAAGCAGCTCCCCAGGACATATCACTCAGATAGGCGTCCAGACGGGTCTTGAATCTCTCCAGAGAAGGAGACTCCACCACCTCCCTGGGCAGCCTGTCCCAGGGCTCCCTCACCCTCACTGGGAAAAAGTTCCTCTGTATTGCACAGTCCTGTGACTCACATGCTCCAAAAACATGATGACAGTTATCCCTGGAAACTTTCAGTGAAGTTGGTGTTACATTGTAGCAGCCTATATGTTATTCCTACCCCTCATGTCCTCTAACCTTTTTCCCTGCATGCCTCCAATCACTGATGGTTAGCGAACTCTTCTGTGTTGTCCTCCTTTGGTTCCAGTACAAATTTTTGTACACTGGTTTTACAGGTTGGTGTGATTTTAGAAGCATTCTACAGTGTTTGTTTCTGACACCACTGAGGCTTTGTGTATCACCCCAGCCCCCTTGATTTGCTTGAGAAATTTAGAGATGTTATTTCTATTATATCAATTGCATTTTAGCCTTGCAGTTTATCGTGGATTGTGATTTAACCTATTTGATGTTGATAAGATTGCTATAAATTCTTGTTTAATACCTGTTTTACAAAAAAATAGGTCAAAGTCCTATTATTTAAACATCTGTTGTTTCACAGTTTCCTCTCTGTCCTCTTACCAATGGCTTCTATGCTCTTTAGAGTTCTGAGGTTTTAGGTGTCAACATACCTTTTTTTCCTCTCCAGAAGTGTTGGAATGAAAGGAAGCCTATGTCTACACAAGGTTGGTCTCAAAAAGTTAGAAAATCATATATTTTTAAACAGATGCTCCCCCTACCATCACCTAATTCTAGTTTCTCTAACAGCATACGATTAAGAGCACTTGACTTAGCTGAAGACACTGTCTCTCTTCAACTCTTTAAGTGCATGACTATTTACTTTTGCTTGAATAACAGGTCCTCTACAAAGTGGTGTTATATGTTTGTGGTGGCTTTACATTTAGATATTTATACACTTATCAGACACCATGTATATGGCAAAGTCCAACAGAGACAGTCAGACCATACCCTGTGTGTCACTCAGATTTCAAAAGCACATAAAATAGCATTCACATCTCTGTATCTCTGCCCAAAGTCTCTCCTTTCTGTTTTGGTTTCTTGTACCGGAAGCATTAGTTGTTTCCTGTCTTCATACTGGTTGTGTGATGAGATATCTGATCTCAGTGTGATACTACATTCACAGTGTATGTTCAGGCTTCACTTGGTAGAAAAAGTGCTATCTACAAGGAAGCAAATATGCCCTCTACTGACTCCATCTCCAGCTAGAGTTTAAAGGCTGCTGTCAGAGAGTATACAACGGAACTGTTGTTTGCAAATAAAGCAAATTAAAGTAAACATCTTTTATCATAAGAAAGCAATTAGTGTTGATTCGCAGCTTCATTTGGTTTTTCTTTCCTGACCTTGACTATATTGTGATGGTTTTGTGCTTCCTCGGACAGTTTCTACTTGCATCTGCATCGATTAAACCTTGATCTCATTTATTATCTCAGGAAATGGTCTCAAGGTCACAGGGCTGGAAATTTAATTATGGTGGCAGTATATTAAGTGGCACATTTAAAGATGCTGAATCGTAGTAATTAATTTTTTGGATGGTGGTCTCTAGGGAACAGGTTTTCTCTACACTGGGTGTTTAGGCATCCATCATGGCCATTCAGCTTGGCAGCTGTCTTTTAGCTTTAAACTGCATCATTATTCATCTTTTACGACTGACTTTAAAAACACTAGACAACTATATCCTTTTTTATTGTAATATATGTCAGATGCTTGTATTAAGCTATACTTCACCTTTGCTATAAAACATTAACAGAGGTTGCTAGTAGCTACCTGGGCTGGCCTCTAAATTGAGACAACAATTACCCTTCGCTGACATCTAGTGTCAAGACATGAGATATAGCTGCAGTGCTGAATCCATTGGCCTGGAAATCCTGCACTTCCCCAGTGATTCAGGCTCACCCAAGAAGCTGCAGCACTGGACATAATTAGCGGACACGAGGGATTAACTTGGCACTCAGTGTTGACTTTGTAGAAGCACTAGGTTATTGAATGAAATGCAGCACTGCCAAGGTCTTAAAAAGCTTGTAATGTTTAATGAAGGAATGGTCATTAAACTTGCTGGATCAAATATTAGGCAAGATGGAACTGGGAGGTATTTAATAAAGAGGCCTGGAAATATGAACTAAATCACATATACTCATTTAAACTGCTGGCGAAAGCCCAGCATATTTCAAAAGTGTTTGCTGCTGGTTTAAGGTAGATGGTATGAACAGCATGAGGTAAATCAAAGGTTGAATTTTAGCAGCACGCGATTGACCAATTTAAAGATGTACAAGTCATTCAATAGAATATGTTGTGACCAAAACAGCAACTCAACTACAGATTTGAAGATAAGATTCACACTAACCTATTGTAAGATACCTGAAATCAAAATGTACAGGTACATATGTATACAAACCCGCAAAACATGCAGGTACATGCAGACAGAAATATTTGGGCCCAGTGATACGACACCCACACTTGTGAAGGCAAGTGTGTGTATTTAAACACATAGATAGAGAGGTAGATGGAGGCAGCTAGCTCTTAGTTAAAATTTCCTCTCTGAGTTTAAATACTCACAATGAATGGGCATTCCTCACCAGCGATATCTGAGACTCGAGGAGGCTGACTTGCCCTGGCCTTCTATTGGCTTTGTCAGCCCAGATCTCAAGGAATTTGTGCCTGAAAGGTCTCCCAGCTCAGGGGAGCTGCTAGTCATAGCCTGCCATGACCCAGGAGAGCTGAAGAGGTCTCAGAATTGCTATTTATAGCATCTGAAAGAATTTACTTTTGTAAGATACTTTTTGACTTTGGCCCAGCTTGGATGATGAAATATTCTAGTACTTTCCACTGGTTTCACAGATGCTTCTGCAATCTAGATTTTGAAGTTCTGATATTACCCCTTTTTGGGCCATGACCAGGTACAGATGAACCAGGCTGTCAGGAGGCAATTGATTGTCATTACCCTTCAGAGCAAAAGGGGAAGCAAGAGTCAGGCTTGTTAAGGGGGTGCTTTAATGCTCTGGTCTGCTGCCTTTTGGCATGTGGCCCAGGAAAGGGGGGAAAACCATACCAAGTGTCTTGAGGGGGAAGGTGGTTTGCACCAGTACACACCTTTCATTGTTTGCCTGAGAGAATTTCCAATACCTACAAATAAAACATCTGAAATCTGAAAAAACTGAGCAATACTGCAACCATGTGACAGGTGAAGAAAGAAGATTGGGGAAATTCCTTAGAAGTTTTCAGGTTAAAGTTGGATAAAACCATGAGTAACCTGGTCTGATCTCACAGTTGACCCTACTGCAATTAAGAGACTGACAGAGAGTCATTCTGACCCAAGTTATCCTATGACAGTACGACTCCAAATCAAAATGTAACCCTGCTAAGACTCCATTCAAATTAATTACAGGGAGTTAGAATTATAGAATAGTTTGGGATGGAAGGAACCTTTAAAGATCATCTAGTCCACCCCCCCCCCTGCAGTGATCAGGGACATCTTCAACTAGATCAGGTTGCTCAGAGCCCCATCCAACCTGACTTTGAATGTTTCCAGAGATAGGGCATCTGCAAGCTTTCTGGGTGATTTGTTCCAGCATTTCACAACCCTCATTATTAAAAAAAAACCCAACAACTCATCTTTGTATTTACTCTGAACTAAGAAAGGGTAGATTTAAAGCCATTACTCCTTGTCCTGTGGCCTATTAAACTTTACTGTGGAAAAAAAAATTCCTCTTAAAAAAAAAGTTCTCAACTTTAGTCCAAAACTGCTCATTTATTCATCAGCCAGTGTCATTAATATATCTGTCAATAGCTGAGAAAATAGTGTCCTAATAAAAACAGTAGGCTGCAATCAGCTATTAATATATCTCAGTAACTTGGCAAAGGCCATGAAAGCTGCTCATCAGCTCACACAGTTTTACAAGTTACAGACCCATGGCAGCAACAAGAATATTAACTGGAATAAAGGGATCATTTTATGAAACATTTTATGGGTGCAAAAAGTACACACTATTACGTTTTATTAACAAACTCTTGACCTTACAAATTTCAGTGGCCGTATTCAAAATGCTTCTGTTCAGCTAACCCCAGAGCTGGTCTCATTCCTTCTCAAAGTCCAGTGGGGTTGTGCCAGGAAAGACTAAAGCTAAAGGATGCTCAAATGTGAAGTGGATGTATTATCGGTTGCCTCTGTTGATTGCCTTTGGGGGCAGGGGTGTGTTGTCAGAAAGTCCTGAAAGTTTCTTAAAAACACAGCTTTGAGTTCTCAGTCCTTTGAAGAATGTATTTGCTTCTGCAGAAGCATAGAGTATATTTTTAAAAAAGCTTTTAAAGAATTAAAAGCCAAACATCAGAGTATCATATGCCAGTTCCATACTGATTACGCATTAATTCATTGTCCATGTTGTAGGAATATTTGCATTCCTGCCAGTTCAGAACAGTGTTTGTGTGTAAATATTTATACATAGGATATGTATAAATTCACACAGACACAGAGATTGGCAATATTGGTGTTGTCACATGAAAGCTATGTAAATAGTGCATGAGTGGAAAAACTGCCACTTCTAAAAGAAATCAGTACTGAGCAATGGGACATGAAGGGTACCACCTCACCACAGCTGTGTGGCTTATTTGGGTTTGTTTCCAACTCATCCAACCTCTATCTTGAACTGTCTTACGTTGTATTACATTACTGAGTTATTGTCTTTAATGAAATCTTGTTGATGTTCTGAAGGCATTCAGAGTTTAGATTAAATTAGAAAAATATATTCCTCTAGTATGTTGCCCACTTGGAAATTGAATCCTGTAATGTGATAGTTTTCAAAATACTTGATTTATTGGAGGTTAGAGAGGCTCTGGGTGTTGACACCAGATGAAAAATTGTATAGGTTATTAGCTAGGAAAAAAAATAGTAGTAGTATAGGAAATACTTTTCTTTCTTTCCCTGCCTAGAGCTCCTTTCCCAGAGAAGATGCTGTAATTCTTGCATATATCAAAATTAGCAATGCAACCTGCAAAATCTGTTCATGGAAAGAAAACTGTTAACCCAGGAGGCATGTATCAGCTTTGCTCAGGACAGAAGAAATGCTGTTTCTTTGTCAAATTCCATTTTCCTTTAAGGGTTTCTCAGCTGTCGATTTGATAATGGGTGCTTGATTCTACACTTATGTAACTGGGGACAATGCTATTCCAATCTAAATTATATTCATCTGTTAATCTGATTACAGAATTTGTTTTCTTGGACAACAAATCTGGGGACTAGAATTTATCCACTAGTAGGTTTCATGCCACTGAAGGGTAAATTAAGGTGGATTTGTAATGTCTTTGTTTGTCTGAAAAATCTAAATATATTGAAAGAACTTGAAAGCTGATTTAATTTAAGAGAAAAGTAAGGGCATTATATAAACAGCAGCAGATCTCATCCAGAATATGTCACATAAATATCATACTATCAAAGAAGAAATGTAAATTATCATACGTACTCTATAATTGAAAAGTGTATTATACATTAGTGAAGTCACCCATTTATCTAATCATAATCAGTTCCAATAAAATCTCATTTAGGAAAGTTGAGTGTAGTTCAGGGTGGATGGTTATGAGGATATCAGTCATGTGAGTATGCACTGAAACAGTTTTGAAAGATAGTTCTTATATGTAGAAATCCAATTACTGCATACCTCATACGAAAGGAACGTAGACTGATATGGGCTAATGTGGCATTCAGAACTAGAAAAAAATAAGTAAGTATATTGTATATTATATATATAACTATTTTAAATAATTTTTTAAGGAAATAGTCACTCAAACAAGATGAGACTTCTTTGCAAGAAGTCATTACAAGAATAATATGGTGTTTAATGCTAATAAGAGGTAGTTCAAAAGGACAGGAAAAAATCCTGAAATCTCATTTGATGACATCTAGCTTGGGTTTATAAATCTAACCTTTCAGTACGAGAAATTCTGACTGACTAAACATATGCAAGTCTTTTACAAATGGAGGCAAAAGTGGAACAATCCTGTGTTGTTGCTGCCCTTCTACTGTAGTATTTTAGATAAAATAGCCTTCAGATATGATCAATAAGTGGTTTTGTTAAGTTGACATAAAAAGATAGGAAACAGACTGATTTTGCCATTCATACAGTACATAATTCCATATGAATTGTAGGAACATTTGCAGTCGGTTTCAACAAAAATGTCAGTGACTTAACCAACAGTGAAGTAATGTAAACAAAATGTGTATTGTAACTATAGCTGAAGAAGCAGTTCATGATAAATACTTAATTTGGTACTATCAGTGTCTTCTGAAATTATCATTCATCATTTTTTTCTTCTATTCCTCCATTATTGTGCACAGCTACATCAAAGCAGTTAATTTTTTTCCCTTGAGCTTCTGAAGAAGCCCCTTTGTTCAGAAACCATTGGATTTTCACAGAATCACAGAGTTGTATGGGTTGGAAGGGACCTCCAGAGCTCATGGGGTCCAACCCCCCTGCCAAAGCAGCTCCCCAGCTCATACTGCACAGGGCAGCATCCGGACGGGGCTGGAATCTCTCCAGAGAAGGAGACTCCACACCCCCTGGGCAGCCTGTCCCAGGGCTCCCTCACCCTCACTGGGGAAAAGTTCCTCCGCATGTTGGTGTGGAACTTCCTGTGCTCCAATTTGCAGCCATTGCCCCTTGTCCTGTCTCCACTGACCAAAGAAAAGGAGCAGGCCAATTCCCCCTGCACCCCATACTTAAGATATTTATAAACATTGATTAGGTCCCCCCTCAGTCTTCTTTTCTCCAGGCTGAACAGTCCCAGCTTATTAAGCCTTTCCTCACAGGATAGATGTTCCAGGCCCTTCATCATCTTCATAGCCCTTCTCTGGACTGTGTCCCAGCACTGGACACAATACTCCAGGTGGGGCCTGACCAGGGCAGAGTAGAGGGGGAGGATCATAAACTTTTCTTAACCTATAGAATAATATACATCCATCACTCTTCCAACAGTGGTAGCCTAAGCTGTACTCAATTTCTCTCTTCTACATGTTCCAAAAGCTAAACTGTCTGGCTAGTCCCTGTTTTATTGTGAATATTCCTGTACATATATACTGATGGCAGTATTTATATGCAGATAGACTCAAAAGTGATTTGACCATATCAGTAGCATGGAAAATAACTACTCAAATGTTTATGTTCTTCATTAAAATGGGGTACAACAAGTAAGAAAACATAAGCTTGATAAAAATAATAGCTATATGTCCTCTTTAATTTTTTTGTTAATCACTAAGCTCTAGGTATAACCATCCATCAAATACTGCAATTCCACCTTATTCCTTATATTGTTACATGTTTGTTTCTTCTTCGGCAGGGGGGTTGGACCCGATGATCTCTTGAGGTCCCTTCCAACCCCTACAACTCTGTGATTCTGTGAAAATCCAATGGTTTCTGAACAAAGGGGCTTCTTCAGAAGCTCAAGGGGAAAAAAATTAACTGTTTTGATCATCCTGTTCTTATGCACAACACATGTTGTTGTGCATGCTTTTGCACTCAAAATTTGATCTGAATCTGACTTCTCCTTCTAAACTAGTTTACTGCTTTTTAGTAACAAACTACTGAAAACACAGATAATATGATAATGAAAAATCAACTGCTGTGTAAAAGTAGACAATATACTTAAACTGTGTATGAGGCGAAGAAGCTGTATGAGTCTTCAAAACATAACCATAATTCTCCTGCTCATTTAACACAATACCACCTGCTATTTAAGTGACTAACTATTCTGATTATTTTAGACAAATTTCAGTATTCATTTTCCTTGTGTCTCAGTAACAAGGAGTGTGTTCCAAAATCAACCTACTACAGCTAAATGTGAAGGCATGTGTACTTGATTCATATTAAGCTTGGAGTTTTGTGTACTGAAATAAAATAGGCAGACTCCCAAGAAGTAAGTACTTAGGTAAACAATAAAGCTGATGCAAGTAAGAGGAGCGCTGAGTCCACAGAATGGCCTGTTAACAGCATATTAATACACATATTGGCTGAAGCACATAAGTAGTTGTGCATGCTGTAAATAATTCTCTGGATGTCAAAATAGTGGAGTGCAAGATAACTGAACACATTGCAGGCAGCAGGGCATGACCCATTTCATTTTCTTCTAAAATCATCATTTGTTCATGAATCAGTGGAGACCTGTTCTTAGATTTTAACAGTCTATTAAAGCAGTTGGACAAAGTCCTTCTGGAGGATTACTGGTGATCTCTGTTCCTGTTGTCCTTATTGAAATTATTGTATGCTTGTGTATATACATATTTGAAGCCTTTACTATCCTTTTAAGTTTCCTTTCAGAAATTTCAAGGTGTGGTTGCTTTCCCCCATCAAATTTAATTTTGTTTTTGTGCTTCTCCACAAAACCAACTTATTTTCTAGTCTATCTTCAGCTCCATAAGAACTGCACATGGAGTAGCCAAAAAGAAATCTGCTTCAAATTGAAAGTCTTGAATTCAGGCATGATCACGCAAACAACCAGGCAGAATTTATTTAACCTTCAGTCAGCTGCTTAACCAAGTTGAAATTATTGATAGCCCATCAGGAATGATCAAGGTGGAAAGACTAAATGAAGATGTGCCATTCCTTTTTCTTCTTTAGTGTGTTGTAATGTCATCCCCCCTCCCCTCCCTTTATTATTATTTTTTTAAAATAAGAGAACCATTGAGCTGGTAACAAGACTTGAAATGCCGTGTCAGCTCAGCTAGCATGGTCAAGGAGCTCAGCTGTAGGAGGGAAATAAAACTGTTAAGTTATGGTTGCCCTCCAATCAGTCACAGGGGTAATGATGTTTGGCTTTAGTCAGGTTATATGTCAGTAAATATACATCTCTCAGACAGCCTTTAAGACAGCCTTAAGCTCATGCTTATTGTTTTATATAGATAGGGGTCGTATGCTGATATATGGTGGTCATAGGCCACTGAAATAAATTTCACAACATTCAGCAGGTAAAGTTAATCTCAATAGAACAGAATGTGACTGCAGTTTTGATCGAATATTCATTCCATTGACAGTGATGGGACATTTTTTCTCTGTTAGGTTTTGTGCAAATCACTCAAATGCAGATGATTCCCCCCTGCCTTGTTTCTAAATTTATTACTACTTGAAGTGACCAATTACATTCACTGTAGAGCCTTGGCAAGTTCAAAATTCAAAATTCCATCTTATGAACACTGCCCTGCTCACAGGAACATATGAATCAAATCCAAAGGTAAGGAGAACTCAGAATTCCAAGTTCTGCCAAGGACTGGAAAATCTAAGCCTCATCGCTTTCATGTGTGAGCAATAGTGCATACTCTGTCTCAGGAACAGAAGACTGAGACAAGATCACACCAAAACAGACATTTTAGACTTAGAGCACTATGAATTAAAAATCTTACTTTAAAATCTTGCTGTAGACTTAGGCAAATTTTTAAAACATATATTTTTCTGATATTTAAATTTCCACTTAAGGTATTTGTATTTATTTGCAAATACTGAATTACACCTTCCATTACTGTAGATTGATGTTAGCCATTAAATTCTGCTAAGTCTCTTAAGAGCATTTGAGATGTAAGATGCACCACTCAACTTTTTTAATAAGATACATTACACAAAGCAAAGGTCCCTTTGCTCTTCCTAGTATCCAATATTACCATTCCATAGAATATGTAAAAACACAGCCCACTTGCATTTCCTGTAATACCAATACAATTACACTAGAATTTGATAAAGCCTTATGTGGTATTTATTCCATAAGTTAAACCTGCTTTGGGTCCTTGTGCATAATGTAGCATTCTATTTTAATTTAGCAAAAGTGTGGCTGTAAGTTAGTAAAGCATTAATCAGAACAATGGCTTAATCCTGAATTTTTACTCTGTTTTTGACTGTCAGATATCCTTTGAATTCAGTGAGAATTTGCCTGTATAAAGACCAAGAGTGGCAAAACAGCAGACAATGTCTAGGACTGCAGGCAAAAATTGTTTATAAGTTCATTGTATATGAGGTTTTCAGTGTTAAGCTGTGTTGATGCTTCTGGGTTTTTTTTTAATTTATTGTAATCTACAGTATAGTGGAATATAACTTTTTTCAAAGTCTTTAGTCTATGCTAATTTGAAAAAAATTAAGATTTCAGATTATTCCTAAGAGTGCTTATTTGATCAAAAAGAAAAAGTAACTCAGGAAGTAATTGCAGACTCCATCCTCAGCTGAACTCTTCTGAAAACAAATAGCTTAGCTTTCCTGGTGTCCTAGGATAGATTTGATTTTCACAAGGAGCCAACACAGGTAAGCTGAGTTGGCCATGGGTGTTTTCCATACCTTGTGACATCATGTTCCCCATAAAAGGGTGCCAGCCAGAGAGGGGTGGTACCATGTGGCTCTGTCATGGTATGAGTGCAGGCTGAGACATCTCTTCAGTTGTCAGGTTGGTGAAGTGCCCTGTGAATACACACCATTTGTGTATTCTGTCCTAAATCCTGTTGTTTGTTGTTTCCCTTTGTCTGCCTGTTTCTCCTTCCCCATCCTGCTAGGGGAGGATGAGCCAGTGGGAGGTGGTGCTCAGTTGGGGCTGGGGCTGACCCACAGCACCTGGTCAGTAGGTGGTACCTATACTGTGAACAACCCCAGAAGTGATACAGGAAGAGGAAGGAGACACCTACCTAGTTGTGAATTAATATGAGCTCCAAGGAAAAGAAACTGCAGCAGCAGCAAAGTACACAACTTGCTTGTATTTTAATAAAATGCCTCCAGTTGTAGACCCACTTAAACTTTCTTAGTCTACAGGTGTAGCCCTTGCTTTCACTGCTGAAAGCTGGTCTAATGTGAGGCATCACCTAACTCTTGCTCTTTAATTTTTTTTACTTTTAGTGTTAACAAAAGTTGGTTTGGAGAAGGGCTCTGGGTGGCTGAGCAGAGGTCCTGACAGCAGCTATTTCTATCATCTTGGCTGGCCGGAATCTGCATAGGTAGTGATTCTGCTGCACATCGGGTTGGATGAGTGTTCCCAAAGAGCAGTTCTTTCACAGTGGAAAAAGCTAAACCCCCACAGAGATCCAGGTAAGCCCAAGTTCATTACGACTGAGAGCATTGCATAGGCATTGTTTGTGTGCTTAAGACTGATGCAAATTTAGGAAGAGGGTGCGAATTGAATATATAAGTGATGCTGAATTTAGACTTCATAATGCATCTGGACATCTGATTATAAGCATACATATTCTGGTCACAGTGTTTAATTATTTGGTGCATTTGCAGCTCCTTAAATTGCTTCTTACTACCTTGTCATGTCTTTGAAAAGAACCACTAAAAAGTCACCACAACTATCCAGCTGTATTTAATGTGATCATTATGTTGGCTTCCTAAAGACAGGCTTCCCTGCTTGTGTAGTGATAGGTTTCAAATACCAAATAATATGAGTTATAAAAAAATTCTGGATTGTATTAAGAGTTTTAATCTTTAAGGGAAATACATCTACATCTTAGATAAAAATGCGCTAACAGTCCCTGAAACATACTATTGTATTTTATCACATGCAGCACTACTGAAAGGTGAAAAATGGTCGTCCATTGTCTGTATCTTTAAGAAACAAATTTCACATTTTGTTAAACATACTTGGAAGCTAATATGCTTTACTGGATGTACAAAGACAAATTTCTATCTGTAATTTATTTTTTAGGTACAGTAAATGGGCATTATGCTGTGATCCATTCTATGTCCTGAGTCTCAAGTGCTAATGGAGGAGATGCCTTTTGTCCCCAGAGCACTCGTATTAATACCAAGTAGCAGTTTTGCATTTTTTCCCCTTGGAAATCCTGACCTTTATGGGAGAGGAGCAAAAACTCATTCAGAGTAGTATGAAAAGACATATTGCTTCCCTAATGACTTTTTCAATTAAAAATGTATTTCAAGTTGGTGTATAATGTTTTACTATTATGTACTCAATTTTATTTACAAATTTGTTCTTTTGATAACTGGCAATATGGCTATGAAACAGGTATTCCTATTGGGTTGTATTTATATTAGCATACAAATTGAACAGATTAAGTAACAGTCTGACCCCAGCTGCTGCCTGAAACACATACTGTAGTTCCCGAATCTTGTATCATGGGTGTTTAAAGCCTGCCACACTAAAAGTGGTCTTGATGCCTGTATTTCTCCATTCATTCCTAATTTCATGTCTTACTAAGGACAAAATTTAGATGTTCCTACATCCACTGCTCAGTTTTATTTCTGCTCCCTCACTGCAGAATATGCAGAATTTATCACCCAATCTTGCTCTGGGGATGGAAGGGCAGTTATTATTGGATTCCAGGAATCATTGGTTCCTTGGCACCATGGTTGCCAGGACTGCCTTTTTCTCAGAGGGATTCCAGTAGGCTGAGCAACTAGAAAAGAAAATGTTTTTGTGATTTTTTTTTTTTTTTTCTTTCTTCTGTGATGCCTGGAACTGGATTTATTGCTCTTCATGTAACATGTTTCAAACACTTCATGGTTCTGTTATCTGACTAACTTCTGGTGGGACAAGGGAGGAGCAGCAGCGGCCTGTGTTGTTGCTGCTATGTTTCCATTCCTCGCAGCACCCTGGGATTGTGGGGTGGGTTTTCTGGATTTGTTTTAATCTGTTTTCCTCTGTTATCTTAACGAGATAATAGAGAGAGTAAAGGTGAAAGGGGTGGTCCTTACTCCCTGCTGCTTTCCACTTACAGATGGCTCTTTTCCAGTACAGTTCTTTGAAATAGCAAAGTTGTACCTTTGAATGTGAAGGACTTCAGTTCTTGAAGACATTTCTTCAAGAATCCTGAATTTCTTCAGGAACTGAATTCAAGTCATATTTTCATATTGGCTGAAAGGCACTCACCCAATAAATTCCTACAGGTGACTTACACAATACAACCAATGAATGCAGCTGTACCTATCTCACCAAAATGCCTTATGGAAGACAATCCTTGAGGACAGGAGGTTTACTCAGGTAGAGTTACCTGATAAACCTAATGATATCTACAGTACCTGATGAATCTTTGGGTCTATGCAAATAGTCTTACCCTAAACCATAATAAAAACATGCACTCCACCATCAGATCCAGAATATAAAACATTTACCTTCCTTAGTGTTGTGGTTTAACCTTTCAGGCAGCTAGAACAACCACACAGATATTAGTTTACCTTATTATCCCAGTCCCCTCCCCACTCCTCCCCCCACCCCCTCCCACAGTGGGACAGAGGAGAGAATTGTAAGAAAAAAGGTAAAACTCATGGGTTGAAATAAAGACAGTTTAATAGGACAGAAAAGGCAGATGATTACGATAAAAGAACAGCTTATGTGTATGATGCATGGCTCAACTGCTCACCACCTGTTAAACACCACCCAGTTAGTTCCTGAGCCACAGTCCCAGCCCCTAGCCAGCTTCCCCCAGTTATATACAGAGCATGATGTCACACAGCATGGAATATTCCTTTAGCCAGTTGAGGTAAGCTGTTCTGGCCCTGTCCACTTCTTGTGCACCCCCAGCCTTCTCACTGATGAGGCACTATGAGAAACTGAGGAGTCCTTGACTTTGGTGTAAGCATTGCCTAGCAGCAACGGAACTATCAGTGTGTTATCGCTATTATTCTCATCCTAAATCTAAAACACAGCACTGTACTAGCTGCTAGGAAGAAAATTAACTCTGTCTCAGCTAAAACCAGGACACTGAGTAGCCTGGATTCTTGTAAGCGTCCTGATCTGAATAGAAGCTTCATACCAGTCTTGACCCTGAAGGTCAGAAGAGACACTATTATGGGACTGCAGATAATGTTATGGATTTTATGGATCAACTACTCCTGGCTGGTGTCTTCCTTTTAAATCTCCATTGAGAATAGACTGAACTGTTGGAGAATATTTTTAAATGCACCTTGTTTAAAATTTTGTGTACTCACCCATCATGAACTTTATCCTTACTTCCTGGCTGCACCTCAGCATCTGTGTCTGAACCACTGCCACTTGAAAGCCTCTTGGAGGACTCGGGGTTTGTACCTGCGCTCTGAGAGCTTGAGTTGGCCTGCATGTAACACTTGCCATTTCCTAATGAAATAATTCCACTCCTAAAAACTTTTGACAGGCTGGCCCAAGTCTATTCTAGCACCTAACCAAGCACCTTTCTCTCTCTTGAGATGGTTATTGACTTCAGTAGGAGAGAAGTCAAGCTAACACTGAACGGTTTTGGAAACAAAAAACTACTTGTGCAATTATGGGTACTGATACTTTTATTAAAGGAAATTCCTTTGCTTGGGGGTTTATTTACTAGTTATTAAAATAATTTGTAAAACAGTGGTTTGATTCTATAAATGCATGGCCACCTTTTCTACCAGAAATTATTTAGGGTATTACTGTATTCTGTAGTGTTATCGGTTCAATATGGGGAAAAAATGTTTTCTAAGATATCAGGATATCAAAACAAAATTCTCAAAAGTCTGATAAATTTGCCTTTAGTTAGCATCTATATAAGTAGGCATTCAACAAGCAGGCCTTATTCACAAGATTATTAATGGGACAGTTTTAAAGAGGTTTTACAAGTGTTCTGTGCTCATCTGTCTGTCTGATATTTTTTCTCTCTCTGCCCCACAATGTTATGAAGAGGCTCTTCAAAGGTAGAAAACTAGAGTATATGGATGATACCAATTTGTAAAACTAAGACTGCTGGATTTGCTTCATATTTCAAGGCATTGGGAAACATGTAAACAAAAACAACTTACCTGGTCTACAGCCAATTTGTTTCTGACAAATATGCTACAGATTATTTAATCTATATTCTACAGAATTTTCATTTTAAAGATTTAGAGTAAAGCTCAGAGACTGTAATATTAATAGTACAGCTGTTATATTCTCTAAATGCTGATCCAGGTCCTAAGAGAAAATGATTGTCATCAATATAAACATAAATTTTACCTTTTAAATCTGCCATGAGAATTTTAATGAGACTGGGAAATGTTGAAGAAGTTGTTTGGGGTTTTTTTTTTAATCTTGTGTGGTAATAACTAGTCTATATTGACTACAAGAGGATTTTTCAGTTTTTCCAAATAGCTGGTTTTGATTCAGAGAACATGCTCTCATATTCTAGGCTTGCATAGCAATTTTAAAACAGTCTTTCTAAGATGTCACATGTAGTGAACAACATTTCATAAGCTTCTTGATACACATCATAGAATCATAGAATGGCAAGGATTGGAAGGGACCCCAAGGATCACAGAGCTCCAACCCCCCTGCCACAGGCAGGGCCACCAACCTCAGGCCTGGATCTACACAAGGTTGCCCAGGGCCCCATCCAACCTGGCCTTGAACACTTCCAGGGGTGGGGCACCCACTACTGCTCCGGGCAGCCTGTTCCATCCCCTCACCACTCTTCCTGTAAAAAACTTCCCCCTAATATCCAGTCTAAGCGTTCCTTCCTTTATCTTTAAACCATTCCCCCTTGTCCTGCCATTAATGGGAACTGGAATTTAAACCAGCCAAAACACTGATGAAAATCTGGGGCTTGTGTGTCTGTTAGTGTGGAGAAGAAAGTAACTATGCTGATTTTACAGGTTTTAATGCAACTCTTCTATGGCTACTGAGAGTTACTTCCTATTTATTTCCTCTGAGCATCCTTTTTGCATGTGAAATTTGACTATATTACCCCCGAGTGGTTTTACTACTTCTTGGTCTCTTCTTCAGGAATTGGAGAACTGAGCAAATCACTTGATTAAAGCTCATGTGCTCACAGAACTTGCTTAAACCAAGAGGTGCCGTGAAAGTTGTCTACAGATAGAACAACACAGAATTTGTTTCTTATTACTGTCATATTGTTAATATGTATTTGTACCTAAAAATGACAACTTCACCATCCTTGAGAGTTTTTCTAGCTTGCACAGTGGCCTATTGATTTCTGTGATCACTGATTTCTAGCATTCATTACAAAATAAATTACAAAATAATGAGAAAGTCTTAAAAAATGTTACCAGCTGAAAAATTCTGACTCTTAGCAGGGAGCCCACAGTTAAATGAAATCCTTTATATGTGAAAACTGAGTAAGAAATTGGAGTTCATGTTTGTCTGGACTATAGATAAGCATGAAATTATTCACAGTTTCCATGTGATTGTCATATGTTAACTTTCATCTAGTAAGGCCTGTTTCAGGAAAGTGCTTAAACAGGTATTTCATGCTATCGACTTCTGTGGGCATGTGATTAAGAGCTTTCCTGAAAAGCCACCCTAATTATCATTCTATCATGACTTAAATAAGGTTGGCTGTGTCTGCACACCTACTTAACTTAGAGAACAAAGATTCAGTTTTTCAAATCAACATATTAAAGCTTTGTATTTTCCTCATGTAATCTATTAAGTTTCTTCAGAGAAGGAAGAAACATTTTAAACTATTTTTGCACAGTTTCTTAAATACTGCTGGGTTTAAAGTCCTCTTTCCCTCCTAGTCAGTTTAAAAAGCACTAAATTACAGGTCTCTGAATTTCCTATTGCAGATTTTACTGTTGGCCAATTCTGACTGTTCTTCTGTTTAATATTTGATCAGTGTCTGGAAAGGCTTTAGTCTGAAGGGAATGTATGATCAGTAATGACTTTGATTTTTTTTTTGTCTTGCTGAAAGTTGGCTTTTAGCAATGCTTTTAAGGCTATGAAATTGTTCCTGTATTTTGCAATAGTGTATCTTGTCTTGAGTTTCAAAAGCTCTAAGTCCATCCGTGGCATCCCTAATGTCATTGTTTCCTTATCTTTTTTTTAACTTTTGCTAATTATAGGTTGGCCATTATGCAGTATTATAAGCAATTATCCCAAAAGCTCCCTTTTAAGGAAAAAAAAAAATCCCTATTTTTTTCTGCATATATAAAGGAAATGCATTGAAACAATTCTGATGTAAAAAGTGGGTACCACTTAGGGCATGTTTCTAGCTTTAAAAAAATATTTTCAAGCTTCTGCTGCTTTATAATGATTTAATCAAAAGTAAAAAAAGTTTCTATAATATGGATAAGGATCAGTATGATTTTTTTTTTTACACTGATACAGTTTATTCCGATGAAGGAAACAGAAGAACACAAGCCTTTTAAAATCTTTAAAAGAACCTTCTAAAGCACTGTATTTTCACATATCCCCAAATTTTTGCTGGCAAGGCAAGATCAGAAAAAAACAAGTCTCACCTTTTTCTCTATGTTGGTGTGACTGTTGATTATTACTTCTGTGCTGTTACAGATTCTTCATTGCAACATGATGATCTGTAGAAAACAATGGAAATAAATATTAGCTTTATTTCTTACAGATTATTTTTGAAGAAAACAAAAACTTTTCCCAGCTGGTTTTTCTTAAAGTATAATCTGTTCCAACAGAAACATGCCTTCAAGAACTGTTAATAGAGGTAGTTGTTTAACATTCCACAGTAGACAACCCAAGAACTACATCTAAGTTCAGAAAATGAAAGGCATATAGTCAAGTAGTAAATTTGGAAGTTTATATAAATAGTAGTATAGGTTGATAAATAGTGTCTTAGCAATATCTGTTTTTCGTATTACACATTTTCTACTTATATCTTCACTTAACAGATTGTTAACCCTTGTAAGTAAAGAATATTTTTCTTACCAGTGCTTAGTGCAACCTACATCTAATTCTCCTACCAGGAAAAAACATGAAAATGTCAGGGGGAAAAAAAAAAATCAGGAAAAGTACTTCATTAATGCATAGCCAAAATTCAGACACTATTTAAAACGCTGATATGGGGTTTTTTGTGTTGGTGCAAGAAAGACAAGCTTTGTATCACTTCGAAAGGTACTCTGGGAGGAATAGAACTTAGTAGCTTCATAGTATGTACTTCTAAATACTTAGCAGAAAGCAATGTATTAGCTATTTAACATACAAGTTAATCACATCACAGCTGGCTACAGCCAGGACAGATATGTCAAACAATCTCTTGTCAGCCTGTCCACTTCAAATGCAGTTGACTGATGTACAAAGTTATCTCATCACTATGAAAATGGTGTCAGCATTAAAAGGAGGTGTTTTCATGGGTTACTGTGCAAGTTTATCATAATAATATTCACTGCAAAGAATGCTTATGTTGTTACTGCTGCAGAATATACTGTGACGATTGGCTGATTATTCTCAGTAAGCATTTCCTAGCCTATCTGTGCAAGGCAAAAGACTAGAAGAGTCAAGTGTGTTACAAGCTGCAATTTCAGATTTGGCATTTAAAATCTGCTGGTCCTGTAGTGATTGGCACAGATTTGGCTTTGAAAAAACACCCTATTTAAAGATTTCAAATTAAAAAGATCTGATGGAGCATTGAAAAACACATCTAGAGATAAACTGCAGTCTTTAATCACATGGGCAGCTTTGTGCACACAAGCGATCTTTTGGAATTTAGTGGGAATACTCTCATGAATAAAGGTTCCTGGGACTGACCTCTATTTTTATTGTGTTTGGTTGCTGAAACATAGAAGTATTTTTGTTAATTAAGATGAAGTATTCTGATATTTTCCATAGGCAAAGTTTCTGAAGGCAACCATAACATTATTTTCTGAGATATTTGTCTTGCCTTACAGAAGGTGTTTCATCACTGTCAGAAAAGCTCCCTGTGTAGTTCCCAATGAAGCCTCTCAAATATTTAAATCCCTACTGGATGAGAGGTTGATTTAAATGGGAGTCAACATACTTTTTAAACCTCACTTGAAAAAAAAAAAAAGGAATAACTTTTTTTAAAAATCAACTCTGGACCTGAATGTGATTAAGAGGAAAATTTCTCTACAGCACTAAAAGGAATAATTAAGCTGTAAATTTAATCTGTGTTTGCCAAATGGTAAACAATAATTTTTACCACAGGCTCCCCCCCCCCGCAAATTTATCCATTTAGATAAACATAATTAAGTAATGGATGATAGTTTGTTAGCATTTTATTACATGTGTTTGCAAGGGCATTAAGAATAATCATAAAATGCACAACAAGTATTCTAGATATTGAGGTTTTTGGTGCTGGAAAACGTGACTTTTCCAAATCTGGGCTGGAAGCATGTTTTCCTAAAAATTAACTATTTCTCTATGCGTAACAGCGATCGAGATACTGCTGTCTTAGTTGATTTACATACACTAATTGCTAGTTCCTATTAAGCAGTGAATGGTCACCGGCTCAACAATATTAATAAATTAATATTTTCACAAATAGTATGAAGCACTAAATTAACTTTAGATTTTAGCAGTGAAATTGGATTATCCTGTTTGTTGCTTTGCTCTTGAAACAAAGTGATCAAGTGAAGCTGTCAAATTTTGCAATATTTTTAATGTGCATATTATGTAAATGTACATGTATGTATATATTTAATGGTAAAAGTTTGAAGCAGAAAGGGATGGAAATACTTAATTTTTTCTGCAATTTGACTAAGTAATATGATAAAAATGTCTCCACTGAAGTGACTCATTTATCTAGCTGGGAAATAATTATGTTCCTATTTTGCTGCTGAACCTTTAAAGCAGATCAAATTCTCCATATACAGGACCTACAGGAATAATCCATATTTATGGCTAATGCAGTTCAAAGGAAAATCTGAACTGGCACTTGTAAAATTCCTTGCAGCTGAACTTCCCCAAAAATCCATTTAACAGCTTAGTTCACGAGCATGTGGTTTGTTTCTACCTTAATCAATGCAGAGCTGACAAATCAGAAGACAGTATTATAGTCATGATGTGCCTTGCCAGCTTGTGGCAAAGGAAGCCATACTCTTTACAGAACACAAAGTCTGGAAGTGCTCAGCCATAGCACAGGTGGCATAACCTGTACAGGCTTCACACCACCGTCACATGTAAATTCAAGTCCCTGCGTTGACCTTGATTCAGCAAGGTACTCTCTGCCAGTGATACTAAAGCACAGCACAGCAATGGCCCTTCTGCTTCTGACTGGATTACTCAAATATTACCCTGAGTTGAGGCCTTTTGTTAAGGGACCATTTGGGCTCCTGTTTACCAAAAAGATGTCCCAAATAATAGTAGGCAACAGTGGTAAAACCTGCTCAGTTTTGCAACACAGAAACTGGCATACATTCTGACTCACTTGGCTCTTTTTGTTTTCTCCTAGGTTTGGTAAAAAAACTTCAAGTCCAGGACAGACCATCTTGATTATTCAAGTACAACTTTTGGTACATGCTGGAAAAATACATGACAATTCCATGTTCTGCTTCAATGATAGTGTGGAGGGATTGTTCCAGGAACAAGAAATTCCTCTGCTGTAAAAATTGCTGTATCTGACTTCTGAAGACGATACTTTTTTTGTTGTTACAGTGATACCTGTCACTTAGAATTTTCTGATTTTTCAAAGCAAACAAAAAACCCAACCCCTACAGTATCTTTCCCTTTTTGTGAAAGGTCTTGATTCTGTACATAATGCATTTTGATTTTCTAAAAATTGAAAGAAATAGCAAGAGAAATAAAATTTAATGTCTCTCTAGCTCTGTTTTGAGGAGTATGTTTAGAGATAAGAAGGTGTGTACATGTAAAATACGACAGGAAGAAGCATGAATACCTTGCTGTCCAAGGGTAATAAATGCAGCCCTTAGAAAAAGCTTTTAAAGAGAAGCATTTTTCTCATATGCCAAGACACTCGCTCAGTAGAATCGCAGAATCACAGAATGGTAGGAGTTGGAAGAAACGTTGAAAGATCATCTAGTCCAACCTCCCTGACAGAGCTAAACCTCACAGGAATGCATCCAGGTGGGTTTTTAATGTGTCCGGAGAAGGAGACTCCACAACCCTTCTAGGCAGCCTGTTGAGTGCTTCATCACCCTCACAGTGAAAAAGTTCATCCTTATATTCATATGGAACTTCCTATGCTCCAGCTTGCACCCCCTGCCCCTTGTCCTATCGCCGGCCATCACTGAGAAGAGCCTGGCTCCATCTTCCTGACTCTCGCCCTTTACGTATTTAAAAACTTCGGTAAGGTCACCCCTCCGTCTCCTCCAAGCTAAAGAGGCCCCGCTCCCTCAGCCTATCCTCATAAGGAAGATATTCCCCTCCCTTAACCATCTTGGTGGCCCTGCGCTGGACTCTTTTCAAGGAGGTCTATGTCCTTCTTGAACTGAGGGGCCATCACAAAACTGCTGCTACTGGAATTTCAAATGAAACCTCAATTTGCTCCCAGAAGTTGGTGATTTTCAGTCTCATCTACAGCCAAAAGGCCTGAATTGTGCTAATGTTGTGTTTCTGTTGATTCCACTGAGAAGACTGATGTTTAAGCAGCTGTGATCGAGGGGGAAGTGCAAATGACACCACAGGATGACTGAATTTAGGACATTATTAGGATGTTGCTAGGATGTCTGTTTTTCTGCACAGGTTTGCTGATAAACTATTGCAGTTTAACCTGATAGGCAGTTAAAGCAACCACACACCATTCATACCTCCCTACCAAATGGGATGGGGGAGAGAACTGAAAAAAAGTAAAACTCATGGGTTGAGAAAAACAGCAGTTTATAGTACAGAAAAGAAAAAGGATGGTGATTATTACAATAATGATAAACAAGAAGAAAAATTATGCACAACACAACTGCCCACCAACCACTCTCTGATGGCCTGCTAGTTCCCAAGCTGCAGCCCTCCCCAGCCAACTTCCCACAGCTTATCTACTAAGCATAACATCATACTGTATGGAATATCCCTTTGGCCAGTCTGGGGCACTGTCCTGACTAGGCACCCTCACGGCAACTTCTGCACCTCCTGCAAAAGGCTGGCAGAGCCTGGGAAGCTGAAAAGTCCTTAATTTGTAAACGCTGTTTAGCAAGATCTAAATATTAGTGTGCTACCAACTGTATTTTCATCCTAAATCCAGGACAGCACTATACCAGCTACTAAGAAGAAAATTAAGTCTATCCCAGCAAAAAAAGAGGACATAACATTGTCCTGCAAGAAGCAAATAACTCAATCTGATCGACGTAATTAGTTCTCTTTTTACCTCTGTGTGTGCGCGTACCATTACAAACACTGTTACTTGCTTATTACTGTGACACTTCTAATGTTAATTAGTATTATTAGCTTGAACAGTGCTCCATCTTGAAAAGGTGGGTGAAAGTATGCATCAGTCTTCAGCCTGAAAGCATTCCTTCAAAGATTTGGAATTTCCTCCTCCTTTCACATAAAGGATTTCAAAGATTTTTAAGTAACTTCAACTAACCGGATAAAGACAGCAATCCATGACCATTCAGTTCTGGGCTGTCCTTTCATAACTCAGTATCACATAGCCTTTTTTAAAAATCCCCTTAAATGGATATTACCTTTACTGCTGTGTTAAATGTTTACAACAATGTGAATCTCACAGAGAAACTCCAAAGTAAAGCCATCAAAGCCAAGTTCACGGCTCTTGCTGAAAACAGATTAGATTAGATTTGATTCTGGTAAAGTTCCGTTCTGAATTTGTTAAACCCAAGTCTGCAAGCAAAAATTATAGTAGCTAAAACCTAAAAGAAATGCTTGTTAGGAGTAGGTGGATTTATTTTACATATCTATCTATGTGTCTTCATAATGACAGTGTATAAACTCCCAAGAAGTATAGCAGTTGATACTGAAGATCTATAATGAGAATTATGGATGTCATGGTTTGTGTCTCCAGTTCTGAAAATACTTTAAGATGGATATATGAAGCTGCTGAAGGTAAGCCTGAGCTTGCAGTATAGTTTAGATACTATATGTTTTTATATATATATATATATAAAATTTAGCCTTTATTTAATTTTTGGACTGCTAAAATCAGAAGCATCTTTAAAAAAACCCAACAACTAAATAAAAAAGCACATAACTGTATGTGTGTCACAAAGATGCTATGGGTTAAGATCAGAAAATAAGGAGAAGAATGAAGGAAGGTGCTTGTTTGATTATCATAAACAGTCAGATGATGTTTTCAATTTCTATGCTTTTGAAATGCTCATGTGGTAGTATAAAGGCTATAAATCATTCTTGTGAGCCAAAATATCATTTGCTACTGTTAGAAGGCAAGTTAACAGAACTGCAACTTTGGTGAACTTCAAATGCATTCCACATTCAATTTTTTTAATAAGAACTGTAAATAACAGGCAATTTTGGAGTATAATAAATGATCCCTTCCAAAGTCTAATGATAGCTTACTTTAGTTATAGCTGTTCTTTTATAGCAATAGACAGCTTCAAAAAAAATCACTCTTACAGCATACACATAATTTTAAAGAGCTGGAATAAAGTTTTGGAGCAAATCCATTCATTTTATTCAAGTGTTGCAAGTACTAGGGATATCTTTGATGACCTAACTCTCATCTTACACAGGAAGCTGCCTTACCTTTTGGAATTTCAGTTTGCACATAGTGTTCTCTTCACAGGTATCTCATATTCTAGAGATTTCCTTTCTACTCAGACTATTGCTTATCCTAATTGATGAAATTTAATCAATCTAAATGCTAAAGATTTATAAAGTGGGTTTAAAAATTATAAGATTTTAAAAATTAATTATGTCTGTACTAAAATTTTTCCCCTGAATTTGAAGTCTCTGAAGAATAATATTTTCCAGATTTTGACTGGAAGCATAAAGAGTACTATTTAGTTTTTTTTAATTAAGTAAAACACCAACTCTTACCTAATCACACAGTTTTGGAAGTTGCAAATTTAAAAACAAAGCAAGGTTTATGATATAACTGTGAGGTCAGAATAACACAGCTATGTTATTACCACTAACTGCAGCATTAGTGTTCTTTACCTATATTTTAAGCAGATAACAAAACTGTTCTGAAAAAAATACAGAAGAAAAATCAAGTCCCCTTCAGAGGAATACATGCATCATTCTGCCTCTGGTGAGGCTGTCAGTTTGGGTTCAGCCCAAAACTGGTGGATAAAAAAATACTACACATGTTAATGCTGTTCATGAACAGAAATGACAGGGTGAACTTCAGTTTGAAACCACGAATTTCTGGCTTGGATGAAAAAAACAAATGCTCTTTTATGATAATGCCTGCTTGTTGGTCATGCTCTAGCTGTAGTTACAATAGTGTCCCATCACCACACTATGTGAGTGTGTTACATATACTACAGCCATGTAAGAACTCCAGTTAGGGCTGTGTCCAAGAAAAAGAGGAATCAAAATTACTTATTCTCAGTGGGCATTTTTTCCTTCAAATTTCACTACGTGGTTGGATTTATTTTTGGAGAGAAAGGTATGACATTCTCATTTCCTGGCTTTATGCTACAGGCTGTCAACTGGCACAACCTGTAATGTCATTTTTGCGCAAGTATATTTTTTTTAACAAAGTTTAACTTTTCATGATAGTTAAAAAGATGAAGAGCTATTTATGGAATAAACAGCAACAAAAGCTAGCTAACTCTGCACAGCATAATGGGATTTTAATGTATTCTTCTTGTCGGCATAGTGTATTTCTGTGATAATTTTATGTGACAGTGTAATTAAACTGGAAAACAATTCCCATTTCCTAAGTATTTTATCTATTTATCATCATTTATTTCTTTACTTTCTTGCTCTGCTATAAATATTATTGTAAGGAGAGTTAAATAAGTTAAACCAATGCAATTACTTTTACAGATTGAAATTAACTTCATATATCAATTTATACTGGTTTGTATACAGCACCTACTATTTGCCCTGTACAAATAAATGCGTTTGTTGCAGTATATTTATAGTGTCACTATGGTTTCCATGTTTGTACTCCTTTTGACTAATGTTCTATATGTTAAAACTTGACATTTTAACAGTATTTTCAAACAATTTCATTCATTATCAAATAACCATTTATTACACCATGGCAATTTGAAACCATTTACTGGACCCTCTAGACATTGCTAAACAATGATTTATCAAGGAGTGTGCAAATTTTAGTGCTTATCACAGCAAATACACAAAGTAACATTAAATAGTGACTTGACAACAGCTCTGACTAAATTGTTTTTCTTTTTGAATCGTGATGAGTCATATTTAGTAATAGCAGCTTGCAAATGCACTGGAAATTGAGGGCAATATTCTAGAATGCTCCATTACAGAAGGTTCTTTTCTGTTTCGCTCAATTCTTTTGCCTGCTTGGTGGATAAACTGGAAGACAGTGGGGCATGACAGATGCATGTCTTACTGCCTTTTAACTTTTTTTGTGATGCCTACAATGCCCCAGCATTGTTATGTGTGACAACACTTTTCACATTTTATTTGACCATGTATCTTATTTTCGGATACCTAGAGTCAACAGCAGTAATGCAAAGGATTTTCAGTTCTGCTTTCAGGATAAATCTCTTCCTTCCCAGTATTCTAGCCAAAAAATAGGACTGATTTAATTTCATATGTGACCGCTTGGCTGCAAGATGCTGTGCTTGTGTCTCTGTTCCTTACCTCCCCTATTCCCACTGAACTTAAGAACCACAGTATGTCTATGAGAACAGACTGATAACCCATAGATGATAATTAGGTCTCAGGAAGCATTTAGGGGCAAACTTTTTAAGGTATTTGAGGGAGACATCCCCATTACCACGGATCTCATTAATCGTTGCAGAACTCACACATTCAGCTCATCATTAAGTAAATTGAAATGTTTAAATATTACAGAGGATATTCACAGAAGGTGTATCAATGACTTGGGAGTATTCCTCATTTGTGAGGTTCTACATGGACTATAGCTGAACAAATAGCATTAACACTGAATTCAAATGATCCCTAAATCAATAGTTTGCTGTTGTTGATTTCTACTATAGTAACATTAAGTAGCACCAGGTAAAGCCAAGGTCTCACTAACAGCCTACCATCATCTCTGCTCAGAATTATTTAGTCTGCAGAGTTTGTTTATGAACTGGAGTAATAAGGAACACACCTTAGGTTGTGATCTTCCTTGGCCGAGGTTATGAAAAGAGCAGAACTAAAAATTACACACAGATTTTCTGTATGTCAGTCTTAATTTCAAAGGCACCCAAAAGGTTTTTGATTCACTATCTCCAATTCAGCAGACCACTTGTTCTGTTACTGTTTCTATGGTACAGCCAGCAAAGACAGCTTTTCCTCATTAACCTAATAATAATTTAGTATAAATTGCCACAGCTTTCAACCTCTGCTGATAAGATAGGCTGGAAACTGTGGTAGAAAAGAAGTCATTTTGTTCTGTAGCATGTTAGAACATGGCATCCTCTGCCAGAAGGGTGCTGCTAAGCTTTGCAACTTCAACAATCAGGGCAGCAACAGCCATGATGCATCACAATTTGGTGTCCTTACACAAGCAGAAAGGTAAAATCTTGTTTGCTTGCTGAAGGTCTCATTATCCTTAGTTTAAGGACTTCAGTTCTTTACTTCTACTTATGCATATCTTCTGTGTTTAATCTTAGCTAATCAGTAGCTAATGTTTGGAGTTTAAAGAGTTTTTTTGGTATTTGGTTTCATAGAGGTTTTATGTTTGCTTGTTCACTATCTCACCTAGTAATTGGTGAGAACTTTACTAGACTAGTAGGATACAACCAAGCTCTCAAAGTATGTTTGTGGAGTATACAAGGAAAGCTTCTCCAAAACCATCAAATAATAAATAATTCCTTTTACCCTAGCAGGTGGATTATTTCTCTAACTTGACACAATTTTGAGAAATTCTTCATCAGCTCCATAATGACAGTATTTCTTAACACACTACTTTGAACAAAACTGTCACTAAAGTCAGGTAGGCTAGATCAGGTACAAAAAGAAGTTTTGGCTTAAACCAATTGCTTATTTGCAGTGATGCTGTATGATGCCAAAATAAATGAACCATTACAACCATGTCCCTACTTTAAAAAAAAAAAGTCTTAGGAAATGAAAGTGTCTTGTAGACAAGAGTAAACATTTAATCATCAGAGAAAATCAAGCTTAGTTCAATCATAGGTCAGAACTGAAGGTCTTCTCAGAATCAGGTACCTCAAATTGAAGCCCTCTGGGTGCAGGTGTGTCTATAGCCAAAAACTCAAATGAGCCTAATATAAGTGCCAGTGTGTCTGTTGGGGTTTTTGTTTGTTTGTCTGGTTTTTTTAATCAATCTATATTACAAAGCTCTTAAGTTCCTGAGTACCTTTAGACCCAACTCTTGTTGATCTAGGAAGTAATTCTGAGCTGACTGGTCTTGTTATCCCTTAGTCTGCCTAGTGGAGATTTATTCTTTGATTTCCACGATGTAAGCGGATAGTTTGGCTTCTTTTTCACCAACAAAATCAAAGTTGAGTGGTTTTTTTGTGGTTGGTTTTTGTTGATTTTTTTTTTCTTTGTGGTAGACTTTGGTACACTCCCTAGATGTTTAGCAACCTTCATCTAAATGCCAAAAATAAGGTTTGAAAATCGAAAAAAAATAAGTGTTCTAATTAGAGTTAATGACACTCCCTCTCAGAATTCAGAAAGATATATATATATATATATATATATATAAAATTAGTCTTCCTCCTAATCAAAGAAACTATTTCTACATGGCCAGTGTGAGGGAAGGAAGTCACCAAGGGGAACTCTTTGCTCACTTAAGGAGATTATTTTACAAAACATTAAACCCAATGAGGGTATCTGTCAAAATGTAAGAGACTCCATCACTGCTGTTAACCTACCTTCCATTACGGATTAATATGACACTAATTGCAAAAATGGTGTAATTTAGCTAATCTTCAAAAAAATACTATTTGAAAATTAAAATTAATGGCTAGGGTAAAATCAAAGAATTAACTCAAGAAAATCTCAGAGATGAATGGTCAAAAAAAGCTTAGATGAGAATTACCTTTAAAAATTACATTTAATACATAAAGCAACAGAGAACAAAAGAAGCATTTAAAAAAGAATACGACAGGTACCAGTGGAAGAAACATCCAAGAAATTGTTTGCTGATGGAAAGGGATGGAAAAAACAAATATGAAGCATTTTAGCTCTAAAAAGGACTCTGGGACAGTATTTTGTTAGATCTGAAAACCCACAGGATATTCTCAACTCAAAACATAGAAAATTAAGTATTTATCAACTATGCAGTGGACTGACTGGAGAATGTGATCGTTCAAAGTGGTCAGCCTCTCCATGTGAGGTTTGCAGTTAAAAGGTAAATTTGCACGAGCAAACTAATCACAGCTTTGTGATGTTCTTCCAAGTCCCCATTTCTGATAAAGAAGCTGTGTAACATGCTAGACCGTCATCTGTACCAGATGGTACAAGTCCCTGATGAATCATGTGCCAGCTGTGCACAGCCAGAATACAACATGCTCCAAACACCCTTCTCATTCCTCTCAATAAGCACTCAGCACAGCAAGGCTATATTGATATTTGGGCTCATGAGCATTAGAAGCAGCAGAATGTGTGTCAGGAGCTCTCTGTACAGTAGGTCTATGATAGATGACAGCTTCCAGAGCTACACACTTCACCCTCTTACTACTAGTTTCTCCCTTTGCCAAACTTGACAGGGAAAAGAACGCAAAGGCAGCCTCCTTTGTCTGTTATGCCTATTTTCTCCAGGAGGTGGGAAGGATAATGTTTTCCAACATACAGAGTATGATTTCCCTTATCCTTGTTTGCATTAAAGAGTGCCATTTCAATAACATCACCTCAGTGTCACCAGACTTGCTTTGCTATAGAGTACAGTGGGAAACCTAACTGCCCCACCACAGTACTAATGCCTGCTTCCCTTGCGCTCTTGTGTGCTTACCTAATGTAATTAGCAATGTGTGCGGCTTGCAAAGGAGAGAAAGGTTGATTCTAACATGTGGCTAATTAAGGTATTACAGCTAGCTATTTGCTAGGCTGACTCAAGGGAGCAGTAATAGGATATGGAGTCTTTCACCTTAAGTTCAGCTGTTCTTACCCCCAAATTCCCAGGTAGCGATCAGTAATTTCTCATTAACCCTGGCACAAAATGAATCTGACTCCACTCAGGCATGTGGATGAGCTTTGAGCATGTGTCTGTCAACGAGAAGCATCAGTATTTCTGATAGTTAAATTTCAAATTGAAGAACCCCACTGCTCTGAGTGACTAACAGAAGTTGACACCTCCCTCTGGCATTTTAAACTTTTTTTCTTTCGTGGGATTTTTGTTTGGGGTTTTTTTTCTTTGCTCAACAAGATACCACAATATTAGCAGGCGTAGGTTTAGGTTTTTGAAAACTACAAATTGACTGTTGTCCTTAGGTTTCCCTGCAAAACAAACAACTAATTGTAGTACAACCATAGAAGCTGGAATAACAGTTTAAAAAATAGCCAACCCCACACCTAAATTATAATGAATCTGCACAAGGACTCTCTATTTCATGATCCTACTTGCACTGCCAAGAACATAAAGAATCATTGGTTCTTTACATCATTCTCCTGAAGAAGGGCAATTATCTTCTGTATGCATTGCCTTAATCATGTCAAGTTGTGTTCCATAAATTTGCATGTCTCCCAAGGAGCTACAGTGCATTGCCAGCAGCCTGAAAGGCCAGATCAAAACAATTTCCTAATGTATGTTTACATCAGCTTTGGCTCCTAAGCTGCTTTTGCTCTAGTTGTTCACCAGAGTAAATTCCCTCTCTCCAAACTATGTGTTGCATTTGGGACAGGAGGCAGAATATGGATGGATACACTGTCCTTACCAGAACCAGGCAGCGTTTTCTAGATTAATGAACTGCAAATCAGCTACACAAATGAAACCACATGCTCGATACAAACGTAGTCCTCCGAGATAGACATGTTGTCACAGTCAGAGAGGGAGGGAATGTGCACACTTATGTGTGATGGGAAGTGTAATGAAAGCCAACTACCCTCCCAACTCTCTGGGATACATGAGGATGACAAACTCTCTGAGGAACAATTCCTTTGACTGGCTTGTTGAGGAAAGGAAACTTGTCACGCTGCCAAGAATAAAACTGCTTCTGGGCTTAGTTTTGAATTTTATAAAGTGAATAAGTGAAAAACGTATACACATTCACTTCAGACCCAAGTCATGAATAATTAAAAGAATATATAATTGTACCCAGTTTTCCCCTCAAGCTCAACCAGCGAAGATATCTTCTGTCCATGTAACAGGGTACTTCATGTTTTTTTCAGAAACTGTAACAAGTGAGCTGAACCATGTACCACTGAATTCATACTGCATGCAAGTAGGAATAACAGCTGGACCAGCAGAACACACAGAAACTGAGAACTCAACAGTTTTATAGGAAGTTGTAGATATTTTGATTATGCATAAATATTTTCATAGTATGATTCGTCCAGGCTGGTATTGGATTCTGACCACAATAGGATAAAAATGATGTCAACAAGCATTAGGATAAATGTTAAGCTGATACTGCAAGTGGCAAAGATCAAACATTTTTTAAGAGGCACAGGAAGACAAAAGTACCTATGCACAAAATAACCTCAGAAAACAGCAGTTATCTGTATGCATGTGTAACTATCTCCTTTTTTCTGAGACATGCAGACTTCCTAGTACAAATTAAGAAGTGTGAGTTAACGGTATACAGCCACACATTTGTGTGCAGTTCTGCTGGTGCAATGGAATTGTCGAATGTTGTTCATCTCGAAAAGACAGGTGCAAGAGCTCTATTGCTTTTATTTTCCTAAATTATTCCCACCGTTAATGGGTCCCTCAGATTTCAAGTGAAAGTGAAATTTAGGATTAGTATCTCTTGAAGATATGTTAGTTAGCAAATAATAGCAATGTATTTAGTACCTTTTACTTGCAGATGGAGTAATCTTATCTAAATACTAATGAAGGACATCAGTGACTTCTATAAACTATACAAACACAAATGCAGACATGAAGACTCTGATAGCTAGAAAGTTGGCTCTTGCATCTTCTCATACCGGTATGGCTGATTGTACACAAAAAACTGTGATACTGATAGGAAAAAACTATTTAAAACCCTGAAAATCATACACACAGAGGATAAACCAATTCTCTTTCGTAAGTAGGTAGCAACTATGTCCTTGAAATAGCAAAGGTCTGGGGCTTCTTTTGGCTGTTACAAAGATGCGCATTCTTTGTATTTTTGCACTTCTTTAGCTGAGTTCCAAACACAAGATCTTCACTTAGACTTGATTTAGAACTTTACTTTTTGACAGAGAGGTATTTGTTCATAGAAAAAGGCATAATGTCAAGGAGGACTGCTAGGAGATGTGAAGTGCAAGTCTGCTTAAGAACTAGTCCACTACAGCAACATGGGGTGTATGTGAAGTAGCTCAGGGAGTTTTGGAGGAAAAGTACACAGGACTGTGGTGAGGGTTACTTTCTGCTCAGTAATTTTTCCCCCTCATGATATGCAGAGGATGCCACTAGGAAACTCAGGTAGATTCAGTAGTGTAACAACTCATTACAATTCAATGGCTTAAAGCAGTGATGACATACCTGACAGGAATATTAGAAGTAAAACAAAACATTTCACTCTACCCGCTTTGTGTCCAGGTCTGAAAGCTAACATTATAATGTGTTGCTCTTGTCACTTTGTATCACAGGAGTTTAAGGAGCCAGATTATGTGCATGGACTACAAAGGTAGAGGTCAAGTACAGCCCAAATCCATTATCATTAAAGATAGGCAAAATTAAGTTGGACACCCCACCCCTGCTGTAGCCATACTTCTGCATAGGAAAAACAGCAAGAAGGAATTCTATACAAATGCAGTCTCTATATACAACCCCACAGACTTTCAAATGAATGTTCCAACATATCTGAGTTCTTGCTTAAACCACTTGAAAGGGAGGCATCTTTAGGTCTGTGGGTTGTTTTTTGGGTTGTGGGGTTTTTTTAGATTACTAGAAGATATTTTTCTGATAAGTAAAATGTGAAAAGACCATCAAAAAGGTGAATGTTTTGGTATACTTTTGCTTTTGACAGGTATTTTTTATTTAAGGTTAATTGTGAATTGTTTCAGACCTGAAATTGTGGAAATTGATTTTGCCCATGTAAAGCATAAAATTCATGTGATGGGCCATAATTCCTTCAAGCCTGTTCTCTTTGGCAAAGCTTTCATGTGAGAATCTGCTTGTATTTGCAATTGTCTGATGTTTAAAAATAGAATTATTCAACACTCCCTCGTAGTTGACTCTGACCCCTTGTTTGCTTGTTTTCTAGGTTACACTGGAACACTTGATAATTTTCAGCTATATTGTGCCACCCCGTGTAAGAGACGTGAAACTTCACAACTTCACTGAACGCCATGAGACGAGCCTGGCATTTGTGTCCTGTAGATGAAATGTGCGCATTCTGAAGACAGATTAAAGTTTATTAAGATCTGAGCGTCACTTTGAAAAGCATTAGAAGTATTTGAGACTTATTTAAAAAAAAAACAAACCCTTTAATTTGCTGGAAAACTTTCAACCTTTTGACTTAATAAGTCAGTCATGGTGGCCCTTCATTTATGGCTGCTTTTTTGACACACAAGGAAATTATCTGTTGGGTAATAAAATGAGTCTCTACAGCATAATTTCATTTTCTACTTTATCTAAACCTGAATAGAGCTGTATTGATTTAAAACCCATACTCCAACACTTTGCAAACTTAAGTTTGCTAATAAATAAGTGGTGTTCAGGTGTCAGACTAATAAGTTTTGATCCATATTACAACTAAGCAGCCCGTAAAAGGGAACTCCTCTTTTCCCTACTGCAATGTGCCCCTCTAGGAAGCACAGGCACCTTTGATCTTTCCACTTCGGTCGGACCCAGCTCATTCTGGAACAATTTCAACTGTTCACAGATACTCCAGATGGGCAGGCTGAGGTATCTTACCATTCATTCTTCAATACTAGGCTAGTACCTCACATTAGATCTGTCCCTGCCCATGGCAGGGGGGGGCTGGAACTTTATGATGTTTAAGGTCCCTTCCAGCCCTAACCATTCTATGATTCACTATGAAAAGCTGGACTGCTATGTGCATAGGAAATTCCAAAGTGGGTATACTAGTAACAGTAACTTTGGCATGCAGCTGGGACTAATGAGCTCTTCTGTTAAATTCCTACTTTCACAAACAAAAACCAAAGATGATGGGACACGGTATTTTTTCCCTTCTGCTGTTTCTCTTTGCTGTTTTACTGTATTTCTCCTACCAGTAGTTACACACCCTTTCTTTATACTTAAGCTAGCTCTTGCTTTACATTTTTAATTATTATCTGATAAATTCAAGTTACAATAATGCCTACAGGCCTCAGACCATTCCCTGTGCATGGGACTAATTCTTGATATTTTTGATGCGCTCATTAATTTACCTTAATGATTGCACTTTTTGGATATTATTCATAGATTTTCTCTTCGCTGCTTCGGATGCCTGTGCTTTCTGTTCTTCTTTGGTGGAATTTTTCTTTCTCACATTTTCCTGCATTCATTTAGTGCCCCCTTGCATCACTTTTTAATTTGTTCCACACTCTTCCACATCTGTCACGTTTATTTCTTCAGTACTCTAAAACAAAACAAACTCTGTTGCATCATTTGCCTTCAGGCAATGGATTAGCTGTGACTAAGTAGCTGCCTGTATATTATGTGTTAATGGCTGGTTCTAAAGCCTTAACCAAACCCTTCCTTCTATCTTTATCTCCTCCTAGTAATGTCGGCTACCATTGCTGTTCTCAGGTACAAAAAGATGAAAATGAGATTTATCTAACTTTTCATGCGTCTGTGTTTCTGTGTGTGTATGTCCTGGTTTTCAGCTAGGGTAATTTTCTTTCTAGCAGTAGATGTAATGGTGTTTTTGAGTTAGGATGAGAGTAGTGCTGATAACACCCTGATGTTTTAAGTTGTTACTGAGCAGGCCTTTTCAGTTGTTCATATTGCCTCACTAATGAGGGAGGGGTTGGGGAGGGGAGGGTGGTGTCCAGGAGGCTGGGAGGGGACACAGCCAGGACTGGTGACCCAAACTGGCCAGAGGGTATTCTATACCTCATGCTCACCATAAAGGGGGGCTTGTGAGGGTAGGAGCACACGGCTGCATTTTTTGGGGGCAGTCCATCTTTTGGACAGCTCTGAGCTGGACAGCCCAAGTTGCACAGTTTGGTGAGAAACTTCACTATCACCAGCTTCATTTTTGCTAAAACAATCCTACTATTATTTCTGTCTCCTCTATGTTAGTAAACTACCCTTATCCCAACCCACAAGGTTTGCCTTTGGGTTTTTTTTTTTCCTTTCCCCTTCCCCTACATCCCCCTTCCCTGGGCGAATGGCTGCATGGTGCTCAGCTCCCAGCTGGGGGCAGATCCACAACAACATGTAATATCACCATACTATGCCATGGAAAACCGCATTTTGGATGCAGTGTTTATGCAGCTGAAGTTGTAATTTTAAATGCTATGGAGATCTGGGTGTTTTGCTCAGTAACTCTGCTACCGCTGGCTCGCCGGTAGGTAACATTCTCTGTTCTCTCTTCCTACATGGAGTAAGTTCCGCAAGCCCCTGGCCCCCCTCTCATACCTTCCCAAGCACCTGAGGCAGCAGCTGCAACACAGAGCTCAGGGATTTTGTAATCTGCAACTCTGTGTCACCTTCAGCGCAGCCCTGAGCTCGACCCGTCGGAACTCACCCTCCCTGCGCTGCCGGGAGGTGGGCAGCGGGCCTCGGCCTCGGGGAGGAGGCCTGACGCCACGGGCCGCCTCAGAGCGCCGCGAGCCGACTCCCGCCTAGCCCGCGCGCTCCCAGCGCCCGCCTGCCCCACGCGCGTGCGGAGGGAATGCGCGTGCGCTCACAGTGCAGGGGGCGGGGCTCAGCTGCGTTACTTTACGCATGTACGGAAGGGCGCCAACCCTCCCTAGAGAGCTGCCGTCACGTGAGTTCGATGGCGTATGCGCTTCCGGGTGAGCGGGCCCTTTCCGCGGCGGCGCGGGCGGGGCCGCCGTCCGTCTCGTTCTTCGTCCCTCTCCCCCTCCGGTTCCCGCCAGGTACGGCCGCGGAGGGGGTGATAACAGCCAGCCGGGCGGCTGGGCTCGGTCGGGCGCTTTCCGGTGCCGGAGGCCCCGCGGGGGCGGCGCTCGCTTGTGCTTCAGGCCTAAGAGCCGCCGCCAGGCCGCGCCGGTGACAGGCCCGGCGAGGGCGGCCGCCGCCCCAGCCGGCGCTGCCCGGGCGGGGATTCGGCGCTGTCGCCGGGCTGCCCCGCGGGGAGCGGAGCGGGCTCGTCCCGCTCCCTCCGCAGAGCGCGGCACTGGCGTCGCTGCGTGCAGCGGCCGGCGTGGCGAGGGCGGAGCTGCGGCACCTGCGTGTTGGAGCCGAAGTTGGCTTCCCCGCGCCGGGAGGGCAGTCGCACCACCGGGCCGGGGCTTCGGTCCCGGAGGGCTCCCCGCCCCGCTCTCCTGAACGGCCGAGCGGTGAGCGGCGGCGTGCGCGGAGTTACTTCCCGGGTCGGGCTAGCGATCGCTTGGCGTCCAGCTGGGTGGCGGCAGCTGGAGTTGCTTTCTAGTGCCCTTTATTACAGGTTCTCCTTTCCGGCTGCTGAAACAGTACGGAAAGCAGTAACCGAATCCTTCTGGTTAGCGTGTGTGCGTGTGTAAACCTCATGAAGGAATGCTAACCGCATCTAGGCGGGGTGTTTGTTATTTCTGACTGTAGTCTGTCAGGTCACTATTTACCTTTAGATCAGTGCAGGCTCTTCTCTTCCTCTGAGCGTGGAGTTGAAAGTAGTATCCTTGGAGATGAAAGGAAGAGTGTTTGTAAAAGCTCTCTCTCTTAGCTGACTGATTTCTCCGTGCCTTGATGCTGGAAAAAGGGAATAAAAGGGGGTGAAGAATTGAAACTCAAGTCTTTGCATCACCTTATGTAATTTTGCAAGTGATAGAAGTTCAGATGTCTATTTTCAGATCTGGGAAGTGTTTCCTGTGGTCACAGCTAGTGTGGCCACATTCTAGAGGCCAACAGGGTTATGGAAGTATTTAGGAATTATAGTGAGCTGGACCATGTGGATGTGTGTGCCAGGAAATACTTTTGGATAGCTAAAAATAGAGGCACCTCTTTCACACCTGGATCTTGGAATTCACTCAGCTAATAGTTGATGTTTCTTTTGAAATGCTGAAGGTGAGATGTAGAAATAAGCCTTTTTTTTTCCAAGATGACTTCCACTTTGAGACTGAAGCAGACTGACCAATCTGATGTGTAGTTCTATAGTATGCTCATCATCGCAGTTGTCCTGCAGAATTAACTTTATGCTATTTCAAATGCTGAGATGCTGGTCAAGGGCTGAATATAGGTCTTTGTGTTGGATAGGCAGGTAGGACCGTACAAAGAATAACTACTATTTATTTGTGTATTCTTCTGAGCACTCAAAGGTGAAAATCTAAAAAGTTCTTGCAAGTGATCTTTATGATTTCATGCATTCTAATATTCTGATATCCTCCCCCCCACCCCTTTTTAAGTGTCTGGGACAGATTGGAGTCTCTGTTTGCTGTAAATAAAACCCTTCTTTATTGTCTTTATAGCCCTTAAGAATGAAGTTATAATTTTAGATTTTCTTTTAGGCTTAGTGTCTGTTTACTGTGAGCTGCATATTTGCCTCAGGTGATCTGTTGCATACTGATTGTAACCACTGTATTCTATTACCTGCATAGAGTAACTTCCAAAACTTCTTGTGCTTCATCTCAGTGTCCTGAATCAAATGCATAAAAAACTAAGCAGGTATTCACTGTTACTACAAGTCAAAATATCTTTGAGTAAATGCTTAAAATTAATTGTTGCAACACTCAGCAGGTTAGTATGCAGGAGAAATTTTATGTTGAGAATACCAATGTCTTAAAGACAGGACATGTTTCACGAGGATAGTCATATGATTGAAGCAGCAAGAAAGTACTCCAAACTGCTTATTAGTCAAAAAAGACAAACAGGGAGAACTGGGAGGACAGTTGCTGTGGCAGCTTGTTGGCAATTGTGTGTACAGGTACATACTGCCAGCAGCTCTGCAGTACAGGGGCTGAACGATTGAATCGAGGGGAGTCTGACCCTTGCGAAGGACCAAGGTTCTACCTGCAGGAAATTTTATTTCAATTCACTGGGTGTAGGGAAGCAGGGAAACGTCAGTAAAATAAGCTTAAGTTTTGGTTGCTAGTGTTGAATTTGAACTGCAATTTTACAAATAAATCAGACTCTCTTTTTTAATGAATCAGCTTGTGTGGTGTAGCTTTAAGCGTTGTAAGACATTTTAAAACCAGTCTCTGGTTGTAATCTGGGCAGGAGAAGAGAAATTGAGATTTGTTATGAAAGGTGATCCTACAGACCAGTAACTTCTTTAATTGTATAAATCCTCTCTCTGGCTTGATTAAATGTATGACTGCATTCAGACTTTGTACTGGTGTTCTGTCTTGACTGCTTCTTTGTATTAGAAACCACCAGTATTTCTGTTTTGATTACTGTTGATTTTCTTAACGTCTTCATTGATAAGTTTACATGTTCCCTGTACTCTTTAGAGCACACACAGCTAAGAGCTTCAACTGGCTTGGATTTGTATGACAGCAGAATGGTTTATTATATTCCATTGTTGGGGATCCCTTGCTGCTGGTGATGGGTGAGCCTGAAAAAACGCAGCTTGATTTGCTTCTCACAGGGTGAGTTTTCTAAGAACATTTTCTGCAATAGTCATCATTAAATTGGAGTTTTTTTGAGTGGTTGGGAGGGAGTGCTGGTTGGTCTTGATTTTTTGGTTGGGTTTTTTTCATAGGAGCACAGTTGTATTTCAGATCTGATTTTCTGGGGTTATATCTCAAAATATGCACTTACTCAGTATCTTGTATAGAATCTAGAGAGCTGTCAGGTTTCTTACAGTTTGGAGTGAACTGGTGTAATCTGAATGATAGGTTGGTCAGGGCTTTGATTTTAACTGAGAGGTTGATCCTGCTTGAGCAGAACATTGGACTACATGAGATCACTTCCAGCCTAAATTACTGCATGATAAACCGTTCCACAAGCAGTTTTGTATGAGGGTGGAAGGAAAGGAACCACAAACTTCTTCCCTCTTTTGGAGTTGGGTTTTTTCTGTGTAATAACCTCAACTTAGTGACAAGGGATGTGTTGCAAGCATGGGCATTACAATAGTATTGAACTAGCATCTTCTGTTATGTTCCTGCAGCTCCTCTTTAGCCCACTGTCCTGAAGACAAGAGGTTCTGGTGGATCAGGAGTCTCCATTAGCAATTCAAGTTGGCAGGAGAATGGAAGGTGTTGAGTTTAAGGAAGAATGGCAAGATGAAGATTTTCCAAGGTTTGTAATTTTTAAAAAAGTATTTCAAATGCATAACATCTATCATAAGCTACATCTTTATCTTCTGGGTGAGCTAACACTCAGCAGTGATGGTGAAGTGATGTTCATTGATGCAGTACTCCTGAAAAGGCTTTGTGGCATGCTTATTTATGGTCTGGAAAGGGATAGCTTCATGTGAAGGTAGCTAATGTGGGAATGGTGCTGTTGAAGCTTGCAGTGTTACTAAAGGGAGAATGGGAATGTTTGGCTTTGTTTCCTGTGATAATCTTTTGCAACTACATTGTTTGCATATTACTCCAAGTGTCTGAGAACTCCAAATATTTCTCTAAGCAACATGTCTGAGCAAAATTTTTAATGGTTAAGAGTGGTAGTGCTGCTTGGGCCTACAAAGCAACCTACACAGCTGGCTTCAGAGGCATTCCATCATACCTAAACTGCTTCTGTAACGTGTTTCATGTCACACTTTCTCAAGCAAGAATACAACAAGAATCAATTAGTATTTTGGCACTTTTGCATCAGCAGATGGTCCCTTGAATGCTGCAAAGGGATGTTGTGCTACTTCAGTGCTTTGTTTGCTGAAAGCTTCAACTTGGGCTAGAAATTAGTTCCATACTGTTCTAACAGTGTGTAAGTCTGAATATTTGTATTTAGTTGGCTATTTAAAAATGGGGGGAAATGGTGTGAATGGTATGTAATAATAGCTTCTACTTTATGCACCAGGCCCCTGCCAGAGGATGATCCTGTTGAGTCAGATATATTGGCTGCAGCTGGAACAGAAAGTGAAGCTGGTAAGAACATTGCACTTCACTCAGACTGGTGGCTTCCTGCTTAGATGTCTGTTTCGAAGCTCTGGTTTGTTCTGGGGTGTTTTTTGCATCAGTCTTGAGGGAACCACATTCTAAATTACTGTTCTGTATGTGAAAGGTTAACCCCTTTCATAATCACCTTATGTAGGAAGAGATGGGTTTCGGAATAAAGTACAAGCCTCTCATCTTCCCTTTGAATAGAGCTGTTCAGGTGATGCTGGACAAAAATTGCATTTCCTTCCTCACCTGCCTTAAGTCTTGGTTCATTATTTGGCTTCTGTGCATCAGTTAGGACTTACCTTAGATTTACTTCACAATTCAGACCTCTGTGGCTTTTTTGTACTGTTGCCTTTCCAATTTTATGTTTTTATTGTCTGCTGCAGTTGTGGTGTTTCCAGTGCTGGATCAGCCATTTGATGTTATTCCCTGCCTTCAGCTGCTGTCTAAATAACACCAGTATTTGTTATGTGTCTCAAAGCATGCTGTGTATTCACCTAATAGCTGTTTAACTTTCTGTCCTCGCTGTTGTCTGTCGGCTTTTTATCCAGCCTGTATATTATTTTTTATTTCATCAAAGAAATATTTTTTATTACATCAAAGTACCTGGGAAAAACAAGGTCTAGGGACATGAATTTATTGCATTATTTGCAAGACTGTTTATTATTGGATCTAGACCAACTTGCAGTACAGTTTGATACAGCTAGTGTGGGTGATAGTTGCTTAGGTGGCAGCAACACTTTGGGTTTTTCTTCTGCAGGCAGTGTGGTGGTCTGTCACAGTGATCATTCTGTTGGGTAAGCTTGAGGGCTTGAGATGTTTGACCACAAAGAATTGTTCTTTTTGCCCTGTGTCTAATTCTTATTTCAAAGATACACCATTTAAGTTATGGGCACTAACTTACAGCAGTTTCTGAGAAAGCACTGTACTCTTCTGTCTTCTTAATTTACTGACCTAAGCTTGCTTTGGCTTTGGAAAGAAACAGCCTGCTTTTTTTTTTTTTAATTTTTTTAAATAGAGGTTAATGGAACCAAAGTGAGGAAGAAACTAATGGCTCCAGATATTAGCTTAAATTTGGATCACAGTGAGGAATCTGTTTTGTCTGATGACTTGGATGAGAGTGGAGAGATTGATCTGGATGATTTAGATACTCCTTCAGAAAACAGCAATGAGTTTGAATGGGAAGGTAAGTATGTTTTACTTTTGTTGAATGCCCCAAAGCATTTCTCTTTTCTGATGTTCAGGTCAACAGTTTTTCAGGTGGGAAATAACTGTGACTCAATATAACAGGAGGAAAAATACAAAGGGAGTGATTAGATTAGAAATTGGAAATAGGCACAGTGCATTTTTCAAGAACAAGTCAGATGACCTTGGCTAATTAGTAAACAGGCAATATAATAATAGCTGTAACTCCAGACAAACTCGGGTGAATAAACACCTGTAAATCTTGAAGTTATAGAAAATTCTCTCTGCAGTATGTGTTTAAGAACCAACTTGGAGGAAAAAAGCAACACACAAGCTCTTTTACATGGGTTGTACATCAGTGTTAAATGGAGGTGAACCAAAGGGGTATAGATTAGTCAGAAATTAATGAATCACAAGCCTTTCTATTTAAGGAAGCCTGGATGGTATTTTTCAAAAGGTAAGTCCTGGTCTCGTGTCTGACTGTGGTGAGACTAGGGTCAATAGTCTTAGAGTTTAGATGGTTTCTGGATTGACTGAGCCTCTATTTTGTGTGAAGGAATTCTGAAATTACTTCACAGGAAGCTATCATAGCTAATAATCTTAAAGGAATTAATAGATGCTTCATCTTATTCTTATAGGTAAAACCTGGAAATTCTTGGAAACTTTATTTGAAAGTTCTGTTAAGGAGTTAAAACACAAGCTTTAAACTTGCTGTTAAATTACATTTTAAGGCACTTCTATATAAGCCAAAAAACTGTTGTGTTGATTGAACAGTTGTTGGAGTCTTTAACTTGTGTAAACTTAATTACTTAAGAATGTCTTTAATGAATAAACATGTAGACTAATTTTTAAATTACTCTTTATTCTGGAAATAGGAAGGAAGCTCTCTTGTAACTGTAGGAAACACTACCTGTTCTTCATTCCAGAATAGCTTATAAATGAAGAATGAAAAAGTTTAGAATAATTTGGGATTTTTATAATAGGTAAAGACACATTGCAGGTGAAGTTTTCATAACAGAGACTGTGGGTTGACCTGGGTAAAAGGATTTTCATCACTTCAATGAAGAAGACTAGGTATTTAGGGCTAGTTTTGCAATGATGCGAAGGAAATGTTCCAGATATTTGTGCCTTGTTTTTAAAAGTGGCTGAAAAGGGTTTCTGTCTTTTCTTCCTTTAATGCTGCTGCCTTCATTTTCCTGGAAGGATAGTTTCAATTAACAGCTTTGTCTTGGGAACAGACAACTAACTTGCAGTAGGTTTTTTCTCGCTTTGGGTAAGGTCTATGCAACAAAGTCAAGAATCATAATTTAATTGGAGCAAATTGTTTTACAGATTGCTGTCAGCATAAATTTTGTATATATTGATTGTACACATGTAAATTAGACTTAATTTCTAATAGATTTGCCTGCATGTCTGCTTGCAAGGTACTGTCACTGCTTTAAATCATGCTTCTTTGTAAATCTGTGATCAAGACACCTGTGTAATTTTCATTGGAGGTAACCACTTTGTTTTGGTCTGTGTTCTGAATGCTTACTATTAAATAGGCTTCCTGCATGAATGGGAATTTGACATGTACTTTAACAGGAAAAAAATAATGGATAACTGCTAACATAAATTATTTTTATAAAGTCTGGATGACACCCATGAGATCCTGTTTTGCAATGACTGAAGAAACCAAGTCAGAAGTCTGATTGGCTAAAGAATATTAAAATAAATTAAACAGCAAAGTGGTTAACCTGTGTTGTAATCATTGTCCCTATACATAGTATTCCTAATGCATCTTGAACGTGTTTTAACTTTGGCAGATGATCTTCCAAAACCAAAAACTACTGATGTAATTAGAAAAGGATCACTTACTGAATACACAGAGGCAGAGGAGAAGGATGATGGTCGACGCTGGCGGATGTTCAGGATTGGAGAACAGGACCATAGGGTGGACATGAAGGCGATTGAACCATATAAAAAAGTTATCAGTCACGGTGGTAAGGATGAGTGATGTGCTGAGGGGAACTGTTGAGAAACCACTTTAAGCTGAGTTAAGGTGGCATAGAAAGGTCTTTGGGTGTGAAGACTCATGTGATAATTCATTTGTTGCAATATTAAGGCATGTGGTTGATCTAATGTTTTCCTATTAAACTAAGGTTCCAAAGTGTGCACATATGTAGTAAAATGTACTGACCTGTTCTATAGTGTCAGTGCTACCAGTAGAATTTTTTTTTTGTTTGCTTTAAGGGTGTTGACAGCATTAACTGTAGATTTACTAAGGCATAAATCAATATTGTGACCCTTCCCGCGAGTCTGTCTAGCTTAGGTTGGATAACACGAGGTTCTATACTGATATTGATTGTAGATATGGCATTTGATTTGCATCCACTTCAGCCATATCTTTAGACAAACTTGAAAAGGAAATGGAGCTTTTCTGTAGCTATTCTGTATGGACACAATCACAGATGTTTGTAATTCTCTAAGGTCAATAATGAGAAAGCTTACTGGCTGTGCTTGACTTTGTGTAAATGTTGTCAGTGTCACTACTGCTGCTTTTTTCTTTGGTTTTAGGTTATTATGGTGATGGATTAAATGCCATTGTTGTGTTTGCTGTTTGTTTTATGCCTGAGAGCAGCCAGCCTAACTACAGATACCTAATGGACAATCTATTTAAGTAAGTCATCATCTGCCTCTGAATACTGTCTGCATTTCACATTGTGAAATTAGCATTTTAATATAAGGGTAACTGCTTCTTTCTCTTTTTTGAATAAAACTCTAGATTTCACCTGAGAGAAAGGTAACAAATACAAAAGCATCTGCCTTCAGGAGAAGGAGAAAAGTTATTAGATGTTCCTCAATGCTTTTGTCAACTCTGTATTTTTTTAAATATTTGAGCACTTCTTTAATACCCACAAATCCTTGCTTGAAAGTGTTGGGTTTTTTCCTTTGCTTCTCTCTGCAGGTATGTAATTGGCACTTTAGAGCTGTTAGTAGCAGAGAACTATATGATAGTTTACCTGAATGGTGCAACAACGCGGAGAAAAATGCCAAGTTTAGGCTGGCTTAGGAAATGCTACCAGCAAATTGATAGAAGGTAAGAAGCTCTGCAGTGTTTCCTTAGAGTATTCACATGCTCAGTGATTGATGTATAGGAAAAAGTGCTGTTTAGTGTGGTGTGTGGTACCTACTGGTTAAGATTCAATTAAAGATAATTGCTTCATGTATTGAAAACCTCTTCCTTAGCTAGGTAATATGGAACATATTACCTATTTTTTTGTGAAAATAGTAACGTTAGAATAATGAATGCTGTTATCAAGTACAGTGGCATTAAAAATTAGTATGTTAATATAAGATAGTAATGGGGGTGCTTCATGAACCACTTCATCATTAGCTGTGTAAAAAGACTGAGAAACATCACTTTAGTACGTTTTATCTTTGTTGTCAAACTGATATAGTAAAAATTTAATATGCAGTATGACTGTGATGTTTTTTCTTCTGGGAAGTGGCAATATGTAAAAACGGAAAGTCAGAATACTGGGCATATGTGACAGCTGTGCTTGCAAAACCATACTTTTTCTATAGTAAAACCCCACTTATTATGCTGCCTTTTTCTTCAAGTAATTGTCTGCTGTTTGAATTCTTTAGGTTAAGGAAAAATCTGAAATCATTAATCATAGTTCATCCTTCTTGGTTCATCAGAACACTTCTGGCCATCACAAAACCCTTTATTAGGTAATACTTTGAAAGCTTTTTTAAAACATTTAAATACTGTCCTACTGAAAAATTTTAAAGTTGTAACTTTACCCTGCATTTGTTCTTCTACAGCTCAAAATTCAGCCAAAAAATTAGGTATGTCTTTACCCTGGCAGAACTAGCTGAACTCATCCCCATGGAATACGTTGGCATCCCTGAATGCATAAAACAGTACGTCTTATTACTCAAACATGTTCTACACTGATCATGTTTTAGAACTGGTATATATGGTATTCACTGATTGGTTTGAATGTAATAGTTTGCATTTAATAAAACTGTCTCTAGAAGGAGAATCCACGTTGTTAACTACAGTTTGGTATGCAGCAGCTTAGCCAAAATGTTAATGTCTAGGGGTTTTCACAGGTAGTGCCTTATGTAGCTACCAAGTTAGTGTGTGAACTGGTGTTCTAGAGACAAGGCCTCCTTGAAGCTGTTCTACCCTTTAGTATACTAAACTGGCTTGTGCATGAGAAATTCTGGGCACATTGATACTGAAGTTACAGTATCTTTGGTGTTCATACTAAAATGTGGAACATGTGATGTGATGAAATATCACTTGGGTTGAGATTCCATTTAAAAGAAGAGCTGTGCTGGGAAAATGTTAATTCCTGATCCATAACAGTTCTGAAACTACTTCAGTGAAAAAGTGGAGGTGGCATCAAAGTCCTTGGCTTTCTCATCATCCTTTCCTCCAGGTGTAAATGTCCATTTTAACATCAGCACAACTCTGCTCTCAAATTCTGAGATGACACTCTTGTTAATAGCATTCCTGGGTGCAGCAATAGGGTAAAACCCATAAACTTGGGTCCTGTAAAAGCCAGATGAAAATACTAAAAATTCTGGTGGTAAACTAATAGGCCCAATAGAGAGAGTTTAACATACAAAACCTATAGAGTATGCGTCACACTAAGTGGCAGCAAACTGGGAACTCCCTAAGGAAGGATGGTGTAGTCTTCCTGTGTGGACAAAAGGGTACATCCATGTTGGACAAATCCCTCCCTATCCCTGCAAATGGCTGGTTATTGCAGTAAACATCCATCTGGTATCACTTGTGCGATGCAACTTTTTATGTAAGAGTAAAGCAGTTTTGTTGGGGTAGTAAGGAAAAACAGGGCAAAGCACCAAAGCAGCCTTGTGCTGTCTTTAGAATGTTTTTCTCACTGGGGCTTTTGAAGGATGTATTGGGAGTATTCAGACTGTCATTCCAAGTCTTGGAAGACTCCTTTTGATACCGATGAACCTTTAACTGTTCTTCAGAGGTTGAACTTGGTTTGTTTATGAAGTCAATGGTCGGACTTCTGTGGAGAATGATACCTGGCTTCAAACTGTTAAATTTAATGCTAGGTGTTAATACTGTGCAAGAAGTTGTATTGAATTCACGTTATGTCATAGTAACTAAATCTTTGATTCTTGTTTTCTGCTTATCAGTGTTGGGGATACAGTATGTTTTTTCTTAATTATGTCACTTTCAAAATTTGGTATGCTTCTAAAAATTGCATTGACACTAATAGCAGTTTGCAGCTTCTGTTGAATTTGGCCTTCATATGTTGTATTTACTGAAATCAAACTTTTCCTCACCAAGGTATGAAGAAGAAAAGTTTAGAAAGAAACAGAAAAGGTATATTTGTATTTTGATTAGGGTTGCATCTAGATAAGACAATTTGCACTGCAACTAACTCACAGCTGATTGGCTTGCCTAAAGGAATAAGCATTTGTAAATATAAACATGCACTGGTGACTAAATTTTTATGTATTAAAGTAACAGTACTGCCTGCAAGTACAGTATATATCATCTAGAAGAACTCCGCCTGGCTGTTACCCAGGTATTCATGAACAGTCCCTTAGATGCGATGCTCGCTCTAAGGGGATACATGGATACTCACATCTTCAAAAGGCAGAAGTGGTGCTTCTCCCTGACTCGAGTCAGTCAAGTTTCACTGTTGCTAACGAGAAGTGATGCCTGAAGGAAGATTTTTAGTTGTGAAGCTGTAGCTATACAACTCTGGAATAATTTCTAGCATAGAATCTTGTATTTTTAATTTTAGGTATTCACTACACCTTTTTAGTTATTAACTTGCACAGATGCAATCTAAATCAGTGGGTTTAGTGCTGTTTGTATTTGCGGTGCCTATGTTCCTTGCTAATAAATGTTGGATATTCATTTTGTTGATTTTCATTTTCCTGCTAACTATCCAAGCTATTGCAGCAGCTGATGCAATTTTTTTGAATGGATTTGTTATTTTTTTCACTCTAACAAATGCACTGAAAGATTTTGCTACTAACTGTCCCTTTTTTAATTACTCTTCCTGTGCGTGCAGAACTGTTGAGGGAGGTTTGTGTGATTTTGGTAAGGGACATAGAGAGCAATGTTGAGAGATGAAAATAAAAGGAATTTAAATTCTTTCTGAAAGTTAGTGGGTAAAACTAGTGACAAGTGTTGAACATTCTCTAGGAATTATTCCAGTTAAGTCACAAATTTGCAGTGTGTAACCTGAAGCACTAAGCCTGTCAAATTTAACAAATGCTGAGCAACAGTTCTGCTTGATCCCCCGGCATGGGTAACTTGGCCCAATTCTGTTGCAAAGCCCATTGTATTCAGGGTGCAAGCCTGAGGCATTCAAACAGTAATGTGAAAACTCTAAAAATCTCCAGTCCAGCAAGTACTTTTTAATGTCCCCATCTGTCAGCATTTATAGTACCATGACTTGGCAAAAAGTATGTTCTGAAGTGAAACTGGTGTATAGAGGAGAGATCACTGGCACTGTTTGGTACTAAGAGTTTAATTGGGTTGGAAGCAGTTGTAGGCATTGCTTACTATAACAGGGCAAAAGATCTGTTGAAGTTTAGTTACTAAATTTGTTGAGGATAACAGTTCTTTGGGTATGGAGGCTAAAATATGATGCTTGTGTGGATTTGTGTAGTCAGGTGGATGTTTATGCATAGCTTGTTTGCATTAGCTTACCATATGTTCTTAGTCTTTCTGTGATTAGTCCTGTAAGTCACATCAAAACATGCAGGGAGGGCAGGGATGAGGTGCAGCTGTGTACTGTGCAGGTGAGCAGGTGTTCAGCCAGGACTGCTGCTTCTAGTAAGCACTGCTTCAAACCTATTGGGTCCCTATGTATGAGGTTCAGTTCTTACAGCTGAAAAAACCCCAGCCAAAATTGACTCCCCTTTGTCTAGGCTCACAGCCTAGAGGAGTTCTAATTTTTTGTATGATTTTGAAAAAATAGTTATAGTCTGAGACACTGGACTGGCAGACTAGACAATTAGGTTGTTAGACAAACTTAGCTATAGTGCCTTTCACTTTGGAACTGCTGAGGGTTTTAAAATTAGTTTACCTCCATACACAACTTCTGTTTTCCAGAAGATAGAGTTAAGACTGTAGCTTCTTACTCTAAAGAGGAAAAGTATATCTTGTGCAGGGCTATCAACCATCCCCTGGCATCTACAAAGCAACATTTTGTTTGCTGGTCCCAAAGCAGATATTTAAAAAAAACAACCAAAAAACTCCCCACAACCCCACAAACAAAAAACCCCCAAAATCAACCCACAAAACAGAAAAGCCCTCTACCAGAAACACAGGCAAAAACCACTTTTAACAGCAGAGTGGTGATTTTTTTTTTTTTCCTGGGTAATTACTTTTTCTATTAATTTAGAAGACTCTTGTATCACAGTTTAGGAGCCACTTTTGTTGATTCAGCTGGTGCTCTTACCTTCTTCACTTAATTAACATTAAAGGTAATTGTGCTTATTCTGCAGTGTATAAATCCATCATAGTGTTGCTTGATGGTTTTGTCATGTTACCTGTAAACTTACATTCCTGCTCACTTTTGTTAATAAAAGCACAGAACCTGCTTTTTCTCTTCTGTAGTCAAACTTCACTTACACATTTTAAAAGCTTCTTTGCAAATGCTGTAGTTACTGAAGTGGTTTCTTAACAATTTTAATTAATTGCTAGGGGGAGGTAGGAAATTAGATTTTTTTAAAATTGTTGTGACTGCATTCAATAAAAATCTTAATATTTATTTACTAAAACTTTTTCCTCTGTAGAAGCATTGTATTTCCCTGTTAAGATTAATACGTTTTGCTTAATAGATGAGCTATCAAACTAAATTTCTTTTAACATAGTTTTAATTATACTGCTTTCTTTGCTAAGCAGAGTTGACCAAGAACTGAATGGAAAACAAGATCAGAGAAGTGAACAGTAAGTTTGGAGTCCAAACAACACTGAAGAATATGCAGATGGAATGATGCTACTTTTTGCTCCATTTACAATGCATTCACTGTGTGTATAATATATTAAGTAAGCTGTTGCAAAAGGTGCTTAATTTCTTTGGACTAGCACACAATGGACTGCTTACGAGCTGTACTGGTTTATCCTGACTTTAATAGTTATGTAATCCTTTTATACTGCTACATGCTCAAGAACCCTGTGTTTTCAGAGAATGTTTTTGCAGTTGTTTATCTAAATGATGCATGTTCTTCAGTAAAATATTTATATACCTAAATGTTAAAGGAAAGAGATAATATATATATTTTTATGACTGAGCAATATATTGTGTGTACCTGCTGAAGGAATTCATTTGCAGGTAGACAGCGCCATAAGTTGTTTCTTGTTACTGTATAAATCTGGCTGTAAATGGTCAAGTGCATTTCTTTGTTGTCACAGAAACCTTCTTTTGTTTGGATATTAACAAGTAGTTTTTCACAAGTGTGGACATCTGTATTTTTAAGACCTAAATCAAGCAATATTTGTTTAACTCACTAGCAGGAGCTGGAGCTTTGGTATCTTCTAGTCCACTCTTCAAAATGCAGACTTCAGTCCTTTGGCCGAAGCGTTTAAGCCTGAGCCACAACGGAAGCTGAGTTGTTTGACTGACTAGTAAGCTATCACACCTTTCTCAATTGAAGTTAGGATTTTAGCCTTGGTTCACAGAAGCAGAATCTCTCTGCTCTCAGCAGGAAACGAGTTCATTGCAGTTCTTCCTGGATGAGAATCGGTTGTCGCCAGTAGGAACTACGGCCGTACTCAGTACAGCTTGGAAGTTACAGATACCCCAGCCATAATTGATTGCAGAGGTATGGGCAGCCTTAGGCTACCTCTGTCATTCTTGTAGATGAAACATCCATTTTTAAAGTTAGTTTGGCACATGATACCAGCACTAATTTCACTTTTGGGGGGGGTTTCTCCCCACAGTGTCAGTAAACGTGTGTCTGTATCAGGTGTTCTGGGACACAGCTAGTGTTTATAGGTTCATCAGAGCAAGAATAGTGCACCAGTTCATATTTTGTAGGTAGTTTTTGATCATCATTGCATACGTGTGTGTCTGCAGGAAGAAAGCACAGAAATCCATCCAGGAGTTGAGCAATACAATATTACAGCAAAAATATTTAGTTGTCACTTCTGTTTTTTACTGTCTTCACCATTTTGTCTGGATGCCAAAAATAAGTCCTCAATTACATTAAAAGTTCATGTTACACAGTTAGCTTAAAAAAGTGTAATTCAACCAGATTACTACCTGACACTGATAAATAGCAGTAGGGGCAAGTTCCATTGTCAAGATTTATTACTAATTAACAATTGAGCTACTGTCTCTTAATGATACATGTATAGACTCTGAGACCATATTCATGTCAGATGAGGACAAATTGCCCGTGTTTCTGGAGTTAAATTCTACAATTCAGGTGCTTTTATTATAGTAGCTTCTGTTTGAGATTAATGTGTGTGACGTTCTCTTTCAACAGGCAGTGCTAATTTCAAGTTGCCTTGCATCTGCTTCAACAGGTTAGGATCTTGCTCTGAAAGCAGGAGACAGATATAAACAGTTAAGGGGGCTGCCTCATCTTCTGCTTCAGTTTTGATAATGCCCCAGATGAATGTAATTCCAGTCAATAAATCAGATGCCTACAGCCTGTTTACTTTGGATGCTTTCCCAGTGCAGTGTGTAAGAACATGCAAACCTGTAAACCTTCCTGATTTTTTATTGAACCTGTGGGGGTCCTAAGCTACATGCTAAGCATACTGGTCATCTCATTTCACATTTTTCCTAATTAAAAAAAAGTCTTCTCAGCAAAATAATTTTTAGTGGAAGGGTTGTATTTGTATATGTCCTGTTGCTCCCAGTGTTTATAGTGCAGTATGGAGTAGCTGGTCCTCCTGTATAGACAACAGAATTAAATGATGGGATTGTGAGTGATTCTCCGATTCTGTACAGCAGTAGTACTTTACACATTTCCTTTGGAAATGTGTTGATGCTTTACCTAATGATTTATTTTGCTAGTATAAGTTTTTGTGAATTAATATACAGGACAATGGTTCTTCTGTCCCTAAAGATACACAGCTTGGGAAACAAGGTGTACTAAACGATTATTCCCCTCTGACCTTGTGCAGCTCAGTGTTTAATGGTGAGCTGGGTGTTTGTAAAAAGTGAAGAGGTCCCAAAGTTGTCTTGAACACAAATGGGAAATTCTTTGTCAAACTTATATTAAATTATCTTATAGATTTAAAAATATATTTTAATATTTAAAACCATGAAAAGCTGGAATGTCATCCTTCAGTAAGTTATTTCAAAACCTCTAACACTTTGTGATAAGAATGACGGTATTGTAGGGAATTCACCTTTCAATGGCACCTCCCTCTAAAAGTAAAACTCATGTTGCTAGAATACAGTTTGAGCCCTGTCAAGAAAAGATAACTTCATGAGTTGCTGATTTACCTTTGATTTGGAGGTCTCACTATTTTGCTTATGTATGTATGTGGTGATAAGTCGTTGGTTATCTTTGGTTATTACTGCATGCAACAGAAAGAGATGTTTGGGCCAGTGGTGCCTCTGTGTTGGACGTAACATTTTGTGAACTGATTTCTGCAACAGGGTAAGTGTTCAGAAGTGGCAAAGATTTTGGAGTAAGTGTCATTAAGAACTGATGTGAGTAGACTTTAGATTGCTTGAACGTTCTTGATGTTGCGTGCTATGTCTAAGCTGTGTTCTGTGGGAAGGTAGCGGAGAGGGTTGTATAAGGATTTAGTGCTGAAGCAGACTGAAGTCTTTGAGGTTCAGGGATGTTAAAATAGAGACGTTTTGGTTCCAAAAAAGCTTAAACCAGTTGGAATATGTACCATTCATAACAATGCAGCTTAGTATATTTTTTGCTTTATTTTCAGTGAACAAGTGAAGAATAGTACTTCTTTCTGTAAGGAACTTTGTACTCAGAAGCTGTAGTTACATTCTGAATTGCACACAATTCGTATATATATAGCCTGAATTAATTAGCGTGTTTCAGCAGGTTTGTTGTCTTAAGTGCTCTCATGACAGCTCAAAACTTTTCAACAGTTTATTTGTGTCAGAATTCAAGATTAGATTAAGTGATGGCAGTAATGGAATCTTACGAAACGACCTCAAAGTGTGTCATAGGGAGAAGAGAGTGGTGTTGGTGCCAAGTCATAGGTCAGCTTTGCTGATGACATTACTGAAATGTCTGTAGCTATCAGAAAATAATGGAACTGCGTTGTCAGTGGGCACTTTCTAAACTAAATCTGTCACAAATAAGGTCTTTTGTGGCAAGTGTATTTCGTCCAGTGTTGTTTGTGCATCGTATGGATTTATATGGTATTTATTATGTAGAAACATAGCTTAAGTGCATCTCTTATTAAAAGCTGTTGGTTTTGGAGATGACTTTAATTATCAAGTCATCGCACTCTCCCTCAGTAAAGTGTCGTACGAGGAACAGAGGGGAGAGGGATAATAGCTTGTATGCTTTTTGTAACCACCGAAGTCTTAAAAAGCTTTCACTGAAAATTCTTACTCAATCCTTGTGGATGCAGGTCATTCTCTAGAGGATTTGCTTTACTGACTGGTTGTCAGAGATGCTTGAAATAAGTGCTTTAACTATAATTTTTAAGGCTACCTGGATTTAGTCAGAGTAGCCCTCTGAAATACAAGAAATATTTAAGTACTCATATTCTGAAAGACAGATTTTGCAGCTTTCCTAGCTTCAGAATTGTCAGTTGAACTACATTTTCTTATCATATCTTGTTCCCTATGTTGAGCTAACAGGGAAAAGGGCATTTGTGAAGAGTGTGCAGTCGTGTTCCAGCTCTTTGTCATTCTTCTGAAGCATGACTGAGATCAGTGAAATCAAAGCCATTCTTTGCTCAACTGGATTTTTTTCAGTTGTGCAATCTGGACTGCCTGGGTTACTTTGATTTAAACCTACTGTATTGTTTGGGGTTTTTTTCATACTGAAAATAATCTGAGAAGAAGCTACTGGAGTGTTTTCAGGATGTCAAGTCCTTATCTCACAATGCCCCTTACTGTAATTTGCTCAGCTGCTAGCTAATAATTATGACATGGAATTCCAGGTTAGTAATTTCAAAAAATATTCTTGGCAGAAGTCAGATGCTTACTTTCCCCAGTGGCTCTGCAGTACTGCAGTGTTTCTTATTCAGTAATTTTTTTTAATTATTAAAAAGAAGTGCCCATGTAGTAGAAGGCTCTTACCAGAATAAGGCTTTAGCTGTCTGTTAGCATCAGTGAAGTTTAATATGTGATATGTGGGAAGTGGGCAGCGTTTAACAAAATGAAGCTCATGCGAAACCATAGGTTGTGAATCATAGGTGATGTAACTGGCTTGACTATTAATATTCTTCACTGATGTGACTGTTTTTCTTTGCCCCTTTAATACAAAACTATATAAGTACAAGACTCTAGCTACCTCTTAAGAATGTTAGGATCCTCTCTATTTACAGGAACTTCTGTTTTCTGTCTGTGGTCCAAGGTGTCATGGAGTAATGTGATAAACACATTTCTGAATGTGCTGGCTGTTACTACTTACGGGAAACTTTTTAATTAGGACAAAAAATAAATGCTATATGCAATCAATACCTTTGGAAAAGGTCTGAATGCTTTGTTTTACTTAGGAATATACTGATAACGTGGAAGCCGTCTGGGCTCGCGCGCACACTAGCTCTGGTTCCCAGAGCTCTGTAGGTGCCAGTCAGCCGCTGCAGTGACGTTCTGAGGACTTATATCGTTGTAGGGATTAACCCGAACCCCTTCCAGCGCTAATCCGCTGTTTGAGGGCTGGGGTGGGGCCAGGCCCGGCCCTGAGCCCCCCGCCCCTTTCCACTCAGCCGAGAGACCAGCGCTCCCTCCTCCGGGGGCGGGAAGAGGCGCGGCCTGCTCACCGCCCTCGCCTTTCCGCTTCCGGGCCACCGGGCGGCCGAGAAGGGGCTTCTACCTCTTCCGGCCGCTCTGACCGGGTGAGGTTGGGGCGGCGGGAGGGGGCTGCCGGCGCGGGGCCCGCGGAGCTCGGCCCGGCGGGTCGGCGCCGTATGTGCGGCTCCCTCTTCCTGCGGGCCTGGCCACCCGCGCCCCGCGCGCCGGGGCTGCGTGTAACGGCGCTGCGGCGACCGGTGCCTTCCTCCGAGCTCGCTGGGGCGGTGGGGGGGGACGGAGGGTCTCGGCCCCGGGCTTCCCTGCGTTCGCGCAGCGGCTCCTAAGCGCGCTCCGGGTGCTGTGAGGGGAGCGGGATCGGCTCGGAGGCCGAGCGCGGAGCGAACAGAGGCTACCCGGGCCCGGCAGTGAAGCGGCTCCCTCCCCGGCGGCCCCGTTCTCCCGCCGACCGCTCCTGATCGCTCGGGGGTCTTTGCGCTCTCAGTTGTCGCTCAGGGCTCGCAGAACGGCTTTCACGGTTCGGTTGGCTCCTGCTGTGCACTGAGGGCGCTGTGTGGGTTTTAGGTTGTGCTTTAAAGTCTTGTTTGCGTTTTGGTTTTGAAGTGAGAGCGAGGACACGTCTGGCGTCCGGAGCCGTGGATGATCAGGAAGGAGTCCGGCACGTCTGGGTAAATCATGGCTTATCAGCTGTACAGGAACACCACGCTGGGGAACAGCCTTCAGGAGAGTCTGGATGAGCTCATACAGGTGCGTCAGGGGTTCGGGGTCTGGCCAGTTTGTGTGAGGGACGTTAGTGATTGAAAGGGGTTTGTGGTAGCTATATAGGGGTACTCATGGCCAAGTCTGGAAAGCTTACTGACTGAAATCAAAAGCTACGGGTACTCCTTCACGTGGGACGTCTTTTTCTTAACCTTCCCGGTGAGGCAAAAGGCTTTCTGTAAGTGGCGTAATCCCCTGTTGCATGGTCCAGAAAGTGAACGGCCAGATTACTCTGGCACATTACTCGACTTTCCGCTCTTCTGGCTCTTCCCAGCGAGTATCAGGAGAAATATTTGCATAGCACAAAGCCCCTGCTGGCACACACGCCACTTCCTTCTCTTGGAGTGCAAATATGAAAAAGGAACTAAGCACAGGAACGTGATGCCACGAGAGCTGCTCTCTGGGAATTTTGAAGTTTACTTTGTACTGTATTTTGGAGTTTGCTTTGAAACACCTCAAAACCTTTTTTTTTTTTTTAACTACTTTAGTCGCAGCAAATCACACCTCAGCTGGCCCTTCAGGTGTTACTGCAGTTTGATAAAGCTATAAATTCGGCATTGGCACAGCGCGTCAGGAACAGAGTCAATTTCAGGGTAAGATAACAATATATACAAAAACCTTCCAGAGTTACAGTAAATAACTGTTGACACACAACAGTCTTAAAAGCTGCATGGTCTAAGGAAAAACTTATGAAGGTCCGTTTTGACTTAGGAATAGTGACTGTTAATGTATACTTTCTGTATGTGATTGTAAGGCCTGTTGTTTACTTATTTTGCCAGGGCTATTTTTTAAGGAATGCAGAAGTCAGAAATAGATTTGGTGGGTGGATGAAAACGAGGGAAGGGGAAGAGGGAAATGCTTTGATGGCTAATGCTTTGATGGCTCACATTGCCATCCTCAGTGTCGTGCCAGCCGGGAGGGAGACTTTTGCTTGTCTTGGTTGTACCTAGCAGAAATGAGATCAAGCCAGATTTTCAGCCATGTGTGTGATGTGGAGAGACTAGAGTGTTGTAGACTTACCCTTATGCAAGTCACTGGATCATTCTGTAGCTATTTTATAGGTACTGTAAGGAACAAAATTTGGGCCTTTTTTTCTAGCCAGACACTGCAATTAATATCAGATAGACAGCAAATTGTTAAATGTCAGCTTGATATTAATTTTGAGAGGAAAAAAACCCCAACCCAGACAAACAAGCAGTTGTCCTGTTAAATTATGTCCTAATACTTCTGTACAGTCTATGCAAAATGTTTTAATGAAGCGACCTCTTAAGACTTTAGATATTGAATCCATATCTATATGTTTAAAAGAGCGTAACCTCTCTAACATGCTTAACTCTTTGAATGTAGTGTAGTACAGAAAACTGCTCAGAATGTGGCTAGTCGATTAATTTAAACAATTTTACTTTGAGCTTAAGTTTGAGATTATGTAAAGAGGTTTACAGATCTGTGTCCTCAGTAATACGTCAAACCTGAGCTTTTGTGACTGGTCAGCTTTATAATTATTTATTAATTTAAATATTGCTTTGTTGAAATGATCACTGCTGTAACTGAATTTTCTTACGGCCCATGTTTTAAGAAATCTTTTCTGAAACTAGTTCCTTATGCACATTAGAAAAGTTATAAAACTTGTTAGAATGCCTGTGAAGCTTGTCCTTGGATAGACTTTAACATCTCCACATGAAAATGTCAGCCACTGGAGGGCATTTCAACTAGCTTTCCTCAGAATTGCTTGCTTTGCCAAGTTTGTCTGCATTCAGGTTCAGGGTTGGCTTTATGGCAAATCTAGTTCTAGAAGGTGTGTAGTTCAATACATGGAAAACATCATATTTTCTGTTACTTTTGGGATGCATCCTATAGAAAATGTCTCTTGTCTTTTTAAAGGGATCTCTGAATACATACAGGTTCTGTGACAACGTATGGACATTTGTACTGAATGATGTTGAATTTAGGGAGGTCACTGAACTTGTGAAAGTGGATAAAGTGAAAATTGTAGCATGTGATGGAAAAAGTAAGTATGGAATATGATATAAATAAGCTGAGACACAAGACTTGATCATTTATCAAAAGCTTTGACCAAATGTCTGATTAAAGCTAGATTGATTGTAATATTCAGACAAAAGTAGGGCTCTGCACTCCTGCCTGTGAAACGAGCAAGCTAGCTGCTTTCTGCACTGAAACAGGAACGTTAGAGACTGCTGTAAACCTGCTGAGAAGACACTTAGAGCGATTGGAAAGTTGAAAGTAATTGAATTGACCGTTTCTGTGCTGATTTTTCTAGTATCAATCTGTTCATTAGAACAGCACCGGATTCTCTTGAATTCAAGGAGTGCTTCTTCACTTTGAGCAAGTGATTGTCTGAGAAAAGGATTTAAGCAACTGCTTGCTGGATTTGACTGTAGGCGAGTGAAGCACATGAAACGCTTACGCTAGCATTTGCAAATCGTGAGGTTTATATATTGCTCGAGGGGCCCGCTGTCTGTACACTGCTTATGGCAGGTTATGTTCTGTATCTGCTTGACTGGATTTCTTTTGTCAGTGTTCCTTGAAATCCTTTACTGGAAAAAGTAATTTACTGACTTCTGTGGCCAGCTCCTTTAGAACTCTTAAAACCATCCTGTGGCAGAATATTGCTAGAGATGTGTGAAATGGTGCTAATTGTTTCATCCTGGGGGACAGACCCTAGAAGGAAGAACTGAGAATGGAAAGACTTTAAATACACCCTGCACCTCTGAAACAGGATCTTCCTGGTTTCCTGATCCTCCTGTGATTCAAGTGATGACTTTAAGTTACAGTTCTAAAGAGTTGACAGAATTTATTGTTTGTTCAACCTCTGGTGTTAGCCAAGCACATAATCTTACTCTTGTTTATTTTTTGTATGCTTATTAGATTTAGAAGAAGAAAGAAACCTTACTTTCTAAGTATTAATTGTTTTCACTCTTGATAAAGCATGCAGATAAGATTTGAAGAACTGGATGACTTAAAGTTACTAATAACATTACAGCCTTTTTTTTTTCCCCTCCACAAGAGGTTGTCTAAAGGAGCATAGGGAACACTGACTTTCTCTATATCCAAGTTACATTTTTTCCATAGTGCTCAGAACAGGAAAGTAGTAATGGTAGTAATACCAGAAACTGTACTGGTGTAAATTGGTGTTTCTGACAAAAGTTCAGAACAGAGAATTGTTCTCAGTTATTTCTTGAAGACCATGTTCATTCTTGGATCTGTTTCAAAATGAACTGTAGCCCACACTCCATAGGAGCTTATGCTACTGGTTATGAAAAATCCTTTCTGTTCAGTAGATCGTGCGATTCAGCCAGATGTGCTTGTGGCTGGCTGCAGTAAGGTGTTTGCTTATCACTACAAGTTAGAGCAAAGCTGCTTGTATTTTTAATGCCTTGATAGCAAATGACGGGTGTGCAGAACCTTCAGGTTTTGTGCGGGCTCTTTTCAGGGTCGCTAACTGAAATGAAACAGCACATGGGGTTCATGCATCATGTTGATAGTGGAGGGAATTGAAAATGTAGGTACAGAACATGTTCTAAAATGATTGGGGAAGGTATTAGAAAATGGTATTGGTTCTCTTTTAATTTATACTCAACTGTATTGGGGATATCTATTACTCATACTTTATTTTTTTTCTTTCCTAGACACTGGTTCCAACACTGCAGAATGAATAGAACTGTGGTTTGTCTGCAATATTTTCTGTTAATATGCAGCACTTTCTGTAGAGAAGCATGGAAAGGGACTGTGTTCATGCTTAGTTCTTGTCATGCGGACATGAGTTAAGCCCACTAGAAAGCCTCACAGAAACAACTGTAGCATTTCTTCAGTTCACCTTATAGGGCATGAATATAATGTTACCTTTTTTTTTATTATTATTTTAAATTACAACAGATACTGTTGCCTTTTTTGTTGAAAGTAATTTCTGTAATAAACTTCTATTTAAAAACTTGCACATGAGTGCCCATTGGAAATCTTTGTTTAAAAACAATCAGTGGCTTAGACAGTACTGGGGAAAAGTATTAAGTGTATTTAGAGTAGTGCTGCAGATGCAAAGGTCTGTCAGTTACAGGGTTGGGAGTGTGGGTGCACTGGTTACTACTGCAAGAAGTGGCTGTTTCAGAATGATGGAGGACAATGTCAACAAAATCTTAACAGCTCATGCTGGGGACTATAATCACCTGTTTATTACTGCAGCTTTCTGTCTATAAATGCAGCCATTTGGTACCCTCTGCTGACAATACAAGTAGCCCAAGTATTAACGTGGTTGCACAGCTAATTAAGTAGAAATAATGAAACTGAGTCTTGTCAGATTGCACTACATCCTCAACAAATGTTAGTGCTGCTTGTTTTAATGGTTTTTCTATTTTTTTTAATGTTGAATACATTTAATTGGACACTTGGGCAACAGGACTGCAGCAGTAAGAGGTTAAACCATTAATTTTGAAGTAATAAATGGATAACTTTGTTCATTTTGGACACACATATTCCACTAAATAATTCCAATCAAGAAACACTTAGTTTATTTGGTAGAAGTATGGATATAGTACGCTGACAGCTCATTTGTGACTGTTCCAGTGTGGTCATAGGAATGCTTGCTGCCTTAGCAGTGTCAAATCCCTTTTCCACAGCAGCCTACCTACAGACCACCAGGAACTGGAATTTGCACAGAAGTTTTGGGGTAAATGTTTTCAGATCAGTCTAAATCTTTAGTTTGTGGATTAAAGTAAAATCTTTAGTTTCCAGATTGAAGTAAAAAGGTGAAGTATCTCTTCTCATACCCTTCCAGACTGATACATTGCCATTCTCTAAATCCTACATCAGGCCATCAAAGGATATTTCTTGGGGTTTGGTTAACTTGGTGAGAAAAGATTCACAAACTAATTGCTACACTGTTCCAAGTATTATGTTTACCACCAATTTCTTTTTTTTTTTTGGGTCTTGCATAAATGTCAGATGTCCTTTGCTGCAAAGTGCAGGTTGTTCTGATTCAGAAACGGTTACTTACCAGACTACTGCTCTCACTTGAAGAGTACTGTAAGTATCTGTCAAGGTCATATCCTTGCTGTGCTTTTTTTTTTTTTCCCAGCAGACTCAATCTTACAGGCTTAAAGATTTTTTTTTTTAATTTTTTTTAAAATTTAAAGTCATGTGGTAAAGAATTTCAGACCTTATAAGCATAAAATTTTGCTGTTCCTACCTCCAACTCTTTGCGGTCTCCTCTGCTCTCTGGACAAGAACTTCTCAATCTCCATTTCTTGCTAGCCTTTGGAGTGTCTCCTAATACAAATAATCACAGATCTGATTTTGTTCCCATTAAGTGTGCGTTAGTATATTTATTAGAACATTTTCCCATTAAAAACATTTAATAAGCATAATTGTGCTGATGTGAGGTTCTTGTGTGGAATGGATTTATGTTTACATTGCTTTGATACTCCTCTATCACACTTCTCTCATGTTTCACCAGTTGTATGCTACTACTTTAGCTCTCCCAGGCTTTGGGCTACCTTAGCTGTTAAATGGGAGAGAAATAAATACTGCACTGAAAAAGAGAGTACTTTAATGAATATATACACTAAGAAAAATTACAAATGAAAGGAGAAATAAATCCGTTGACAAAGATGTCTGCTACTTACTTATCAGTGAAATTCAAGTCAATGTGAGCGGGAACCAGAAATTACTACGTGCGTAATTCAGGACAGCTTTACTGACTTGTTACAAAAAGAAGGAATAGTCCCATTGAAGCTCTAGACTTGGTCCTCTGGAAGGAGAAGGTGTTGGGATACTCCCTGTGCTGATGCCTAACAGTAATACTTTGAATTGTATATCCTGCTTGAATGTTGGTTCCTATCCAGTGTGAAAACTTGAATATTGCCTTACCTCCTAAGGAAGCATTTGGAGAGATGGGTGTTCTGGCCTTCTGAAACGAAGCTAAATGCATAAATGCTTAAGTGACGTTTCTGGGTTTGATTAGCTGCTTGTTGAGCCTGAGTTGAGTGGCAAAAAGTGACATACATGAAAGATGGACTACATGTTACAGATGCTTCTGAACTCAGATTTTTCCTGTTGCTGCTAATAATGTAGTTTTAAAAGAAATGCACAACTTTAAAGATTTTTGGAGGAACGACTGGTTTGGGACAGGAAGCAATCTTTTCCTGGGCATGGTGCTAATGAGGGGTCTGTGTGTGTGAAATGCTAGAAAGCATGCCCAAATGGGGAGTTAGGGGATGTTTTGAGTGAAACAGCAAACAAAGGAGTAGGAACAACTGGGCAGTCCTAGTATAGATTTCTGTAATCTAGACAGTCCTTTCCTCTATCAAGCTCAAAGTCTGGGAAAGCCTTTCATGCATAACAACAGAGAAAAGTTGCTAAACAAAAAGCAAAAACTGAAGGAAGGAAGGAAAGGCAACCACGTACCCTGAGCCTTTTGTATTGCTGCTGTCTGGCTAATTATTGGTGGTATTGGAAACTTTGTCCCATTCAGTTAACATTTTAATAGAATTGTTTAAAATATTCTGGTAACATAGGGTAACTAGCTATGGCAAAGGCATCAAGCTGTTCTGTAAAGCCCTTGTCCTCCATTTTTGTGGTGGAATCATTCTTTTCTGTGTACTCTGTATTTAATTTACAAAATAAGTATTTTGTTAGAAATCTGACTACTTCCTGTACCCAAAACTAGCTTATATATGCATCTCCTCTCCTCCATGGTGGTGCAGTGCTAGAAAATGTAGGTATCTGCTGGTTTTGTATCTCTGGGATGTTCCTAGGACATGGGTGGGATTCAAATCTGGATGCATGCAGACTACTGAGTTTATCTTGGTACAGAAAGAATACTTGAACTTTTGTGATCAGTGCTGTTCTTTGCTCTCATAGTCTGTTGTCCTTGAGAGGCAATCTGCATATAACACAGCTGCATTTGGCCGTGTTTCTTGCACAATTATGTTACGGTGCAGGAGCTCCAGGTGCTGGTTCTTTAGTGCTTATTTGTTCAGTGAATACACTGTTGAAAACTTCTTGTGGTAGTTTTCTGTATGTGAGGCAACAACTTAAATAAGGGCTGCTTTATGGTTTCTTGAACTTCTCAAGTAAACTTTGTACAGGGCTGGTGTTCCAACCCTATCTGGCTTTTCTCTGTATTTTGTTTGGAAATACCTGCTGTTCCTACATTACCTCTAGTTTCTTTTTTTGTTGTTGTTTCTAAACTATCCTTTTCTCTTAAACTCCCCATTCAGCACAAGGTACTTACCCTGTTAACTCTTCCATCTTTTCAGAAAACAGCTCATGAGGCATACTGAGGTGTCAATAATTCTTAGCAATAACCTTTTTGATGTCTAAAATTGCTCCAGTGATGTCTCAGAGAGTACCTGCCTGTGAGATAAAGGCTGCTGCCTGCTTGCTGCAGCAGAGCTGCTGGCTGAAGCTCCAGGTCAGTCCTGTAGATATCACAGCTGTCAACACATACTCTGATACTAGCTTGGCAGTGCACATTCCTCTTGTCTCTGTGTTTCTGGGAAGGTGTTTGACCAGATCCTGGATCTGTTACTTCTGTGGAAACTATTGCAGTTCACTGGAAGAGGGGATTAAAGAAAAGGTAAGATCCGGTGCCAATATTCTTCCTGCTTTCTATTGCTTTCTCTCCACAGCTTGCTTGCCACTTGCCAGTTCTTGTGTTTGAATTTCAGCTAATCCCTCATATTCACATGATTAATGTGCTTTGTTGAACTTTTACACCTAAAAAAAGCACTGATGGAATTCATATGGGGTTTAACGTGTTTCTTGGGGTGGACCTATATTCCTTTGCCACTCCTACTTTGGGCTAGAGATTATCCTACTCTATCTGAAGTTTACTCTTCAGTTTTTCAACTAACCTTGGCAAGTAACATCCTTTTTAGAGCCTTGTTGCCAGTTTTCTAAGATGCTGGTTGTCTTACTTCTGGGATACTTAGAGACCTATGGAACACAAAGTTCTATATTACAGTTGAGTGGTATTTTTTATTGTCATTTTGTAATGGTACAGAGACAAGTCTTTTTCTTTTCAGCGTCACTGCTTTGACATGTGACTGCACTCATCAACCTGACACTTCTAATGTCTCTAGAAGAGGAAATGCTGAGAACGTTCTTTTAAGAATCTTTTTGTCTTAGTTCACCTTATGAATTTGGGAGTAGCCTTGTTCTTTCGGAAGAAATTAAGTCACTACTCAAAGGAGGGAGTGAATTGAAAATAAATTTGTACAGGATACGCCTTTATTTTTGGAACCAAGTAATCTGAGATAGATTGTGAGTAATAACACCAACAGAAACATTTTTCTTTGAATCAGGAGAATTGGATGTGGAAGTTTACAAGTTGTTTACCTCTCCAGATAATAAAGCCAGAACATTAATTTTCATACAAAACAGTTCTGTCTTTGAATGGAGAAGCCTGTGTAGGCTATATTGTTGGGTAACTGCTGCCCCTCTTAGCGTGCTGCCAAGCTGGTTTTTTTGGTATGCTGGTTTCCCTTGGGCCTTCATTCTGTGGGCAGACTTTCAAATGCAGGCAAGTGCTTAGGTTCTGTGTCCAGGTTTAACCAGGAAGGGCACTAAAGTACATTAAGTAACCAGGAAGTAACATTAAAAGAAAAATTATTTTGATTTTGCAAAAAGACTTACCATGGAACATATCTGAAGTGGTGCTTCTTTTTACACTCCCCCCCAATCTAAATACTCCCCTCTGTCTCTCCATCTATAACATCAGGGCAGTGTCTGTCAATAACAGATGAAACACTGTTATTTAAATAGTGTGTACATGCAATACTTACTCTTTCTGAGGAAGTTAAACATATTTACAGAGTGAAGGGATAAACATTACTGCTAACAAATCTGTAAGTAATCTTTACAGGTTACATTTGCAAAATAATAGGTCCCTTTTTCAACAATCTCTATTTCAGGTTGAGGTCCTTCTACCCCCTGCCCTAAACACCTTTTTGGTTTTTGTAGGTGCTCAGAAGGTTCTTTGAGAAATAAATCATTTAGATGTTCTTACAGACATCCATTTCATGAATGAGTTTGGTTTTGATGAGATTCCTTAGGAGTATGGTGGGGTTTTTTTCCCTGCGTATAAATACCCCTTTTCTCCATTTTCCAAGGGAAAAAGACAACACTTCACCATAGGCAGAAGCATGCTGATGCTGCTCTGCCTGATTTAATCCAGAAACTTGAATATATCCCAGTCCCCTTATGAACCACTGGCTAACCATTTTGGGCTAATGTGCATGAATTTAAAGTAAATGAAAGAGCTCCTACAAACAAAATTAGATTAGGCATCAGTGGATAGATGCAGTCTTCTCTGTTGGGAGAGTTGAGTTCTTACCCTGAGTCAGCAAAGAAGTTTTGTTTGTTCTAAAAGAATGTACTAGACATGGAGATATTTGCTATTTAATGTTGAATTTTTACATTTTCTATGTTACTATCAGGTTAGCATAAAGATTTATTATTCGTTACAGCAAATCCTATTTATGTAAGTTGGGAGAAATTTTTCACTTGGACCAGCAATCCTATTGCTTTACTTAGTCTTTTTGAATAAACAAATGTCCCATGCTATGTTGGGTATTGCTGTTTGAGAGCTTTTCTTGCCAGTAGTTGGATGTTTTGCCTATAATGCTTGCTGTGAAATTACCACGGCATTTTATAAATCACCATTTTACAAACAAATTTATTTTAAAATATCTAACAAAAGTGCCTTTTCAAGTCGGTTATTTCATCTTCTCATCCTTTTAAAATGGACATTTTAAAGATCTGTGATTGCAGTCACTTCCATCTAAACACAGACTGGTGCTGTGGAATTGCTTCAGGTGTTCTTTGTATAGTAATTCTCTACTGGAGACCTCCAATTTCTAAAGGTGAGAGTAGCTACTGACAAAAAAAAAAGTACTTGAAGGCTTTTTTGGGTAGTACAATGACAAGTGAATCAATCCCTCAGCATTACAGGTAGTGAAAAGTTGTTGGATCCAGGCATAGTGGCTGGATTTCATGTGAGAAGTTGGGAAAATACAGAAGATCACAAGTCTTTCTTTCAGTTTCTAGAAACTTAAGGGCAGGTATGTTACTGGATATGACAGTCCTCACAAAAATCTCTTCATTGGTGGGAGGGAGAGGAAGGTGTTAGAAAAACGTAGGTTTGCACACCATTAACTACACAAGGATCCCTATCCCTGTGTTACAGGTGGAGTGAACTGGTTTAGTGGCTCTGCCCAGGAGCACAAATGGTGCTCCTTAGAGGACTACCGGTACAGAACACAAAATAGCCATCTCTTTTAGTGCATTTGACTTTATTGAGGAGTTCATTTTTAATGGCTATTGACAGAAATGAAACCCTGAAGTGATGCAAAAGCAGCAGCCTGATGTTAAGCTGAGCAGTGCAGCAGGTGCCAGGAACGGATGGCCTGCCAGGTGCTTTGTAGAAAAGCATACTACAGTTTCAGCTCTGCTTTTGTAACAGGACCGGGAGTCACCGCGGTCCGTGAGCTGGTTCTGCTTATGACAAAAGGCCCTCGCTTCTGCCAACAGGCTCTAGGAGAACGGAAAGCCCCGCTCCTCTAAGGCAGTCTGTCATGAATCTGCCTAGGGGGCTGGGCGGGAAACCTCATCCGCACGGTGACCCCGAAGAGAAGCCTGTGTGTCAGGGGCGGCGGAGCCCTCCGGCCCCTGAACCCGAGCGCTGCGGGAGGGGCCGTGCCCGCGCCCTCAGCCCTCCTCGGGGTGCCCGCTGCTCTGGCGGCCCGCGCAGCCGCTACGAACGTCAGTAACTTCGCTCACCCGCCGACCCTGCCGCACGCGCTCTCTCCTCACCTCAGGAGCCCGCCGAAGCCCTCGCGAGCCCGCCGAAGCCCTCGCGAGCCCGCCGAAGCCCTCGCGAGCCCGCCGAAGCCCTCGCACGCCCCCCTCGCCCACGAGCAGATCCCTCCGCCAGCGCGCGATCGCGCCGGCACTCGTGTCGCCTCACGACGCGGGTCCCCAGCCCTGCTGAAGCAGAGGCGCCGCCGGCTGGACTCGCCTGCGGGCGGAGGCAGGTGCAGGCGGGGGTCTCCGCGGGTTCCCCTCAGAGTCCCTGGCCGTAGAGGGCCCTGTGGCGCAGGTACTCCTCGAGACACAGGATGGCGGCATCGTCCACCAAGGGGTCGAACTTGTTGGCCAGGAGGTGGTGCTGCTGGAGCAGCCAGGGCACGTCTCCCGCCCCGTAGATGCAGACGGCGCGCTGGTGCTTGCCGGTGCAGGGCGGGTAGGGCGCGCCCTTGCTGGTGTCGCCCTCCAGGTACTGCCACTTGACCAGGCGGGGGAGGGCGTTCATGTCTGATAGCTGGTACTTGTCATTCTGGGGTATGGCGCCCGGCACGCCGGGCATGCGGTTGAGGGTGGCCCACACGTGCTCGTCAGGGCTGTAGGTGTCCTTGGCCCACTCAAGGAACCGCTGTGCTGTGGGGTCCTCGAAGATGTGCTGCACGAAGGCCCGTGTGACCACGATGTATGCGTTGCCCGTGAACATGGGAGAGTTGAGGGGTGGAGGCTGCTTCTGCGTGGCTGTCCGGAAGATGAACTCCCCCACTTTATGATGGTACTGCCAGCGCCCCTGCTTGTATGCCGAGGGCTTCTCTGATTCCATGCTATTCCGCCCCTGCAGCACCTTCAAGACACGGACGATCTCGGCATTGGTCTTGATGGGGAAATCAGTGCCGCAGGTGTTGAGAACATAGCGCCATGGTATGGGACTCTGCAACAGGTCCTGCATGCAGTTGAGGTCAGCCTGCAGCCGGGACCAGGAGGCATAGACCACCTTTTCCAGGCGGCTAGCCACAAAGACGTTAGGGAAGCAGGCTACGATGGCCCGCACGGCCTCCTGGAAGGCAGCTGAGGACTTGTTGTCGATGTGGATGCAGTAGACGTTCTGGGGGGCGTACAGGGACCGCAGGAGCCGCTCGAACATCTCAATTTTGTCGTGGATGACCATGGAGTAGGCGATGGGGAACTCTGCTTCCTCCTGGCTCAGCGGGAACGTGATGAACCGCCGGGTCTCCTTGAAATTACTGCAGTCCTTCGTCATGTTCAGGTACTCACCGGGTGTCACGGAACTCCTTTTGTTGGCGAGCTCCAAGTTGCTGAGCTGGGCCTCCTGGATGGCTTTCTCGTCCCCGCGGACCACCCCCGAGCAGTTGATCCTCCTGCTGGGGGAGAGCTCCAGCGCCCGGTAGAGGCGCTGGCGGCAGCCGGGGAGGGCGGCGGCAGCCGGGTGGGCGTCCGGGCAGGTCTGGATCGCGCGGCGTAGCGTCAGGCCGGCGGCCAGCAGCAGGGGGGCGAGCAGCGCCACGCAGCGCCGCCGCGCCTGCGCGGGGTTCCTGTCGCACAGCCGCATGCCCCCGCGCCGGGGGGCACCGCCGGGTCCGTCGCGCGCCGCTCCGCTCTGCCACGTGCGTCCCGCCCTCCCCGCGGCGCGGGGGCGAAGCGCTCCCCGATCCCCCTGCGCCGCGGCTGCCTCCCCTCGGCGGGTCTGGCCGCCCAGGTGGACTTGGAGGGCGCTGGAGCCGGTCCCGGACAAAGTAACCTGACAGCTGGGTGCCTGCTTCCTGGGTGGTGGTGGAATAGTGGCAGGGCGATCTTGTAACCGCAGGTGAGTAACAGGTGAATGAAAGGAAGGCTCCTCCCTCCCCGTGGCGTAACTGCGTTTGGTTTTGTGGGGTTTTGTCAACACTGGAAGTGGTTGTGTATCTTGTAGGTCTGTTTAAAAGAAGATACTTTGTTTTACTCCTGTCCAGTGTGTAGCAGAAGGAAAATTCCTCCCTTGTAACACTTGAAAAAAAAGACTTGACCAAAGTTAGATGGCTTTGGGATCCAACTCGCTTTTCTAGGGTTCAGATCATTCCAACTTACAGGTCAAGGGAGTGACAGCAATAGTGCTGTCAAGAAGCCCGACTGCAGCAAGCTTTCTGCTGGCCTGGAGCATTTTGAGCTTTGTTGAAGGGTTATTACAAAAGGTGAAGGATAACTGGGCAAAGTTGAATCTCTGCTTCTAAGGTGGAAGCAGAGGGTGATGACAGAGGCTGTAAATAATTTGCCAGTAAGTGTCCACTTTAATGAAGAAATGAGAGACTATTGGTGGAGATTATCAGGGTTTCCTGTGCACAGCCACATGCATGTCACAGAATCACAGAGTCACAGAGTTGCAGGGGTTGGAAGGGACCTCAAGAGATCATTGTCCAACCCCCCTGCCAAAGCAGCTCCCCAGCTCATACTGCACAGGGCGGCGTCCAGACGAGTCTTGAATCTCTCCAGAGAAGGAGACTCCACACCCCCTGGCCAGCCTGTCCCAGGGCTCCCTCACCCTCACTGGGAAAAAGTTCCTCCCCATGTTGGTGTGGAACTTCCTGTGCTCCAATTTGCAGCCATTGCCCCTTGTCCTGTCTCCACTGACCAAAGAAAAGGGGCTGGCCAATTCCCCCTGCACCCCATACTTAAGATATTTATAAACATTGATTAGGTCCCCCCTCAGTCTTCTTTTCTCCAGGCTGAACAGCCCCAGCTCTCTCAGCCTTTCCTCACAGGATAGATGTACCAGGCCCTTAATCATCTTAGTAGCCCTTCTCTGCACTCTCTCCAGGAGATCCCTGTCCTTTTTACACCAGGGAGCCCAGAACTGGACACAACACTCCAGGTGGGGCCTGACCAGGGCAGAGTAGAGGGGGAGGATCACCTCCTTAGACCTGCTGGCCACACTCCTCCTGATGCACCCCAGGATCCCATTGTCTCTGTCAGCCCCCCGGGCACACTGCTGGCTCATGGCCAACCTGTCATCTACCAGGACCCCCAGGTCCTTCTCCACTGAGACCTTCTCCAGCAGGACATCCCCCAGCCTGTACTGATACATGTGGTTGTTCCTCCCCAGGTGCAAGACTTTACACTTGCTTTTGTTGAACTTCATTAGGTTTCTCCCTACTCAGCTCTCCAGCCTGGCCAGGTCTCTGGATGGCAGCGCAGTGTTCCTGCGTGTCAGCCACTCCTCCCAGCTTTGTATCATCTGTGTACTTGCTGAGGGTGGATGCTATTCCCTCATCAAGGTCGTCAATGTCCTGGCTAAGTATCACTTCTTAGAGGCATAACTGCAAGCGACTAAAATATGCCTTGTGCTGTCCTGAATAAAATAGTGTCCTTAAGGTTTTGCAGTCATCTTGAATCACTCTTTGGTTTGAACCAAACCAAAGTCCGAGACTTGAAAAATGTATTTTCAGTGGTCTCGCTTATACTCCTTAATGCCAACAGTGTGTTTGATCTCTGAACAATGGCAAAGCTGCACCCACTGACACACACAGGCTATTCCATACAGTGCATGAACTGACAGCAAGCTGCTGTTCATTATTTCATTTTATGCTGGCCAACAGCTGAAGTCACATGCATGGACATAGTGTAGGTTGTAGGAATAATACGCTGCTTGAAAATTGTCATACACATTGATGAATATCAGTGACATGGAGAAGTATTTTTAGAAAAGTTATCTATTTTGATAGCTTTATCTGACTAATTTTTTTTTCAAGGAAAGCCCAATACTAAGTAAGGAAACTATTTTTGATTCATTTGTCAACATTATTTAAATTTAGTAAAAGGTTGATGAATATGAAGCTTCTTTGGAAGAAGTTTGTCACTTAGCATTAATATTTTGAACTTGTTCAATACAAGAATCTTGAACCTTCTGAAGATTTTTGTGGTTGGCCACAGCACCTCACATAATTTACTTGGTGGTAAATACATCTTGATATATAGGCTCTTGATCTCAAGTTAAAAAAACTGCAGCAAACCCAGGTAGTCTGAAGTACTTATACCTGTACTGACTAAAATATCTTCCTTGTACTTTCAGGGTGAATTTTTAAACCTTCATAATAGTTATCAATTGATCACTAAGTTAACCACACTGTATATACTAACCAATCTTTGAATGACTTTTTTGTTATTTGGCATACCAATTGTTCCTGTGCTTTGGTATTGTGATGTTTATCATCACAGCAGGTGAGCTGTGGTTATAATAGCAAACTTCACAATTTATGTGAAGCTTGGCATCTTAACTTGTTTGATACAAATAGCATTTACATTGTATAGACAAGATATAAAAAACTTAATTAAAATAAACTTGTGTCCTTAGTGACCATTTAGATAAATAGGTGGTATTTCAGTTATGTGACAGAATACAGATGCTAACATCTGACTAGGCAGAAAGTTGCTTTCCTGCTGTATATTCATGATGAAATAAATTAATTCTTAAAGGAATTTGAAAATGGGATTAAATAAAACTTGTTGTCATACTAATTGGGGATTAAATGCTGTTAATATTAATATTCTTATGTGTGACTATAACTTCCAAAATACTTCACTGTAAACTGTGGTCTTAAATCATTGACTTTGAATTTGCTTAATGATGATCCATGTCTCCATGAGTACAAAAGTGACTGAAAGAGTGTAAAACAACTGTGCTCTGGTAGGGACAGTACAGTACAAGCACTGTCTACAGGGTAACCAGCAGCCACTTGATTACTTACATAAAAAGATATGACAATAGATTACAATGTAAGAGGAGGATGATTTAATCATATTTAGATAATAAGCTTGCATAACACTATCTGTGAGAAGTTATGTAATTTCAGCATACTTCTGGTATACTTTTTGAGCTGCAACACTTTAACTTTGTTGAGTTAAAGGAGGGAGGAGTTTGAGTTTTTGGCAGTGGTGGCTATAGTTTAAAGATTACTGTGCTGTTACTGGCTGGTGTTATTCATATCTGGAATTCCTCTGTCAATATCAAAGAATGAAGAATTATTAATCAGTGTGAAGACTCAGTTAAAACAATTTTGATCAGTCTAGGTGCCATATCTCTAGTACCTTTATCTGCTTCCATTTTAATAAGCCATATCAAGTCAGCATGTTTTTAGCTTTCCTGTTAAGGGATTAAAAAAATGAAGTGTCACAAATTGGCCTGTTACCTTCTTGCCTAATTGCACATTTGTTAGGTTGTGGTTCAGATAAATGCATTGGAGAGTGAATAAGAAACAGGTATTCTGCTTGGTTCTCCAAGGGGAAAAATCCCCCAACTTTGCTTAGTGTTTGCTGATGATGGCACATCTGGTGAAGCACCTGGTAGAACCTTCGATTGTGATGGCAAGCTTCATAGTCTCAGTGGGTTCACCTGTACATAGTTAGCTCATAGAACAAATAAGCTTTTCCCTGGGAAAGCAACATTAATAAATAGGAACAGAGAAGGAATTAGAGGAATCAGCTTGCAGTGATGGTTGGTAGAATGTCTAAGAAGGATTCTTGTATATATACATATATTGTCAGCCTTTTTGGCATGGCTTGTTAACAAATACGAACTAGTAAGAACCTAATGAAATAGGTATCTGAGACCAGGCTTGTATATGCTACTGAAACCCCCATAATAATTCCTTTGTGTTATGCTCCATTGCTTGTGTGGGCTAAGAATTTTGTTTTGTCTTCTGATTCTTGGTTTGATACTGGGTTTTTTTTGGTTCTTGTTTTTGTTGGGGGTGTTTTGTTTGTTTGTTTGTAAGTTAGAATTAGTTCAGTCTGTTACTCATCTCCCTGTAGGGATTTTGAAGGACCACACTTCTAAGCTATCAGTGCACTGTTGTCTTTTATCACTCCACAGCTTTTGTGTTTTATATCCTCTTGAGTTTTCAGAAGAGAGCCCTATTTCCTGCTGAATTATTTGGAGTCATAGTGTGCTTTGTGATGTGGTTTCTCTTGTGTTAGCTAACTACTTTGTAGGCATTACTAGCTCATGGTTAACTTCGGTATTCTCCAGGATGTTTGTATCAACAGGAGGAATTTTATATTCACAGCACAATGACTCTAACTTAACCTTTGTGTCTAATAGTTGTTTGGTTTGTATGTGTCACCTAAATAGTGAGGAATTAAACAGAAGGAAGTACATGCATGAGACATAATCAGAAAGCAAAACACGTCATAAACTGTTCAGTGTAGTCCACAGACCTTCAGGATCAATTTGCTGCAGTGTGGGTCCTCCAGAGGCAGCGGTTACTGTCAGGAAACCTGCTCCTGTGTCCGGTTTTCCCCACTGGGTGCAGCTTCCTTCAGGGTGCCCCTTGCTCTCTTCACGCGTGTGTCTGTCTGCAAGACTGTTTCTTGCACTTTCTCCCTCTCACCAGCTGCTGAGCCGCTTTTATTTTTATCTGTTTTTTAGCAACCCTTCCTGAAACTCGTTCTTCGTAGGGGCGCTACCGGCTGCACTGAGCGACCCACCTTGTTCTGTCGGGCATGCGGCAGCTTCTGGCCTCTTACCACAGAGCCCCCCTCTGCCTCCGTACCAAATCAGTGCCATGCTAACCCAGTAGATTTGTAAATTGATTCTCTGATACTAACAGCAGGGAGGAAGGGCGCAGGGGTGAGTGATAAGGGTGTGCCTTAATAAGGAAAAGGTTGCATATGATTATTTTTTTTTTCATTTGTCTTTCCCTTATTCCCTCTCCCTCCCTCAGCTGGCTAAATATTTGCATACAGAGTCTGATGGCTCTCTTCTTGGTGTCCACTAGTATATTTTACTGTATATTTTGCTGTAATATATCACAGACATGCAGATGATTATCCGGGTTCACAGATACCAGGCGAGTCAGCTTACTGGTTCTCTCTGAAGTTATATAGATTAGCTATGTGAGAAATACCTGCCAGCTTGAAGCCAGTAAAATGATTTTGCAGGCCTGCATCTAAAAATCCTTAGGGCCCACTCTGGTTTTCCTGTCATTTTTGGTTATATTATATGGTATCATTAAACAAAACTAGTGATACTCTCACTGACTGATTCTTAAGTAAAACTGTTCCTAAATATACCTTATACATAATTTACTGTCAAGTACACACTGTATGTTAAAATACAGCATTTGTGAAGAGCTGAATTCCACTTATTTTACGTGTGCTAACATAGGGAATTCTGTCATAGGGAATTATTTGTGTCAAGTAGAAATGAGTATTTTCCCAAAGAACTGTTCTTTTTTTAATCAGTATTTCCTTTGAATTATGCTGACAAGGAATTAGATTTCTATCTTCTTGGCTGTTCAGGCTTTCTTGTTTTTTTACTGACTGTGCTGGTATTGTGAAACTTATCTACAAAATCATAGAATTGTATTAGGTTTATAATTTTAAGATTTATAATTTTAAAATCGCTGACAAATATTTGAAAACATTATGATAATCTTCTACTTATAAATCTTCAGAGACCAAAAGTTCAGTGTTCTTTTTGTATGGAGTCTTTGGCATATCTTGCTTTCTTGTGACTGGGAGGGAGAAGTGAACAAGGAAATCTTGGCATTTCAGAATAAATACTTTAGACCTTATGCAAATGTGTATGTATTATAGATGTAGAGTTTAACTGTAAAACTTTAAAATGATGATGATGGTCTTATGCAGGTGTTGGTTTTTGAAGCTGCAAACTCTAATTGCAGACTTGAGCTTCAGTTTTCTTTCCATTTAATGTCAACTGAATTACGTGTGGCCCAGGCCTGTACTTCACCCACACTGGCATTGTCTTTGGTTGTTTTGGTGACTAATTAGAAATTAAGTCAATCTTTGAGAAAACTGTTGGATGTCAATTTTATTTTTAGACTTCTACTTCAATGTCTGTTTCTGACAAATGGTTTGAAAGCCCTATGTGCAATACCTCTGGGTCTGCTACTACAGAAAGAACGTGAAAAGACAGCATACAGTAAATAAAAAATCAAAACACAAACATTTTTGTTGTATGCATATCAGCTCCTATTTTGTAACTGAGCACTGCTTGATGCGTATCACCTTACAGTTGCAGGCTCATCACTGCTGTTTCTGGACCTGTGTGGAAATCTTACTGGATGGGAGAAGGATTTCTACATTCATCCAAGGCAAAATAGCTGGATTGTATGGAGTGAGTATGACTTTGAAGAAAATTTAAACAGATAGTCATAATCAACATATAGTCAACAGGATGTTATTTATTACCTGATGTTTTATACAAAAGCTGAACTTTGCTTACAAGGTGTAATGAGTTTCCTAAATCACATTTTTTGTATATTACAGCAAAATAGGGGGATAAGGCATTACTCACCTTACTCAGGTTGCTGAAGAGACAGGCAAACAAGTGGGATGATGCTGGTAAGGGTGTTAAAACCAATTTTCCTTTAAATCACTCTGAAAACTGGCACTGTTTCTGACTGTGGTACCCAGTGCTGTAACAGGACTGTGTCCTGCGGGAAGAAGAAAACCTGATTTTTCTTGAAGGATGTAACACAAAGAAAACACAGTGATACTGGGGATTATAAACACATTAGCTCATGCCTCATTGTTTCTAGAAAAGGATTGCTTCATACAGCATGGGAAATATAAACAAAACAGCAAACAAAACTCTTTCAGATAGATGATAGAGGAGTTCAGGGCAATAGGAATAAAGAACCAAAAAGAATGAAATCAATTTTGTACATTTCTCACAATGGAGAGCCCCTGATAACCAATTCATTCTATTGAAGAGATTATTTCTTGACAGATAAAGGGCTCCCTTATCTGAAATAGAGAGAAGTGTGACTGAGAGAGTTTTTTATCAGAACAAAAAATTAACCTTAAAAGAATGTTAGCTTTGTTGCTTGCCTTGTAGGCAGCTATCTAAAAAATATTCTGAAGTTTAGGTGTTTCTTCTGTGATAGAACTGTGTTAGGTGATCAATGTTCTGTGCAGCTTGCTTTGGTCATAGAGAGTCTGTCATCATGGTATCTGTGCACAGAGTGAAGGCTAACAAATGTAGTGTCCAAAGCTGCTGTGTGATGTATACTTCTTTCATGTCTCCATGGCAGCCCAGAAATGTATCTGAGTATGTTTAGAGCTGTGGTTAGTCTGATTCTTTGAATGTCCCACAGATGGGTGAGGATACTTTGGGCATGGAGTCCAGTAAATGTTCCTGCAGTGCTTGCAGGATTCATGCAGAACATTCCCTCTTTCTCATGCATGAAATGCAATAGAAACAAAGCCCCAAGAGGAATCAGCAGGTGACAGGTGATTGTTGCTCTACAACTGTTGTTTTGGGCTGTTTAGCTCCATCTGAAGTTCCTGCAGTATGCTGTCCTTGCTTTGGCTGCTATTATGCAAAGAAACCCAAGTGTTTCATAGCAGTTTGAGTGCCCCTGCCTTTTCTTCCATACATACATACATACATTTTCAGTGCTAAACTTGAATGAAGGCTTTTTTTGTTGCAGCAATGGTGTCAAGAGTACAATATATAAAGTAGTGACAATAAATCTGAACAAAGTACACGACCCTAACAACTCTTTTTCATGGAAGACAGACACAGAGGGGAGGGAAAGAAGAGAGAAGTTGGTTTGTGTTTTACTTCAAACAGGGATAATTTCAGTAGTTTATAACTGAACCTCTCAGTTCTAGCTTCCTCAATCATTAGTTAGCTGCAAAAGTGCAGTGTCATACCTCCTCGTGTTGGAATAATCCATTTTTCTGAATGAGTGTTTCACTGATTAGCCATTTTGGCTGGTTTTAGATTGCTAATATTGTCCAATGCCAGCAATGAACAGTGTTTCCAGGTCATTTCACCCACTGCTTTAAAACAATTGTCCTTTTGTCACGAATAGCAATAAATCACTTTATCTCTGGGCTGTGTCATGGCGAATGAAAGTCATAGAGCCACAATTTTCAAGTTATGCAATAAAAATACATACTCCAATGGGTATTTCCATTTTTAGTTATTTTCCATTTTAGTTATTAGGCAGCTTGCAGAAGACTTAGATGGTACTATAAGATAGATTTTTCAGTTGACAATTGATTCACACAAGTTAGTTGAGCTCATTTATAAGGCCATTTTTAGTCACAACTGAGGTGAAAGTTTGTGGATTGTTTCAGAGAAATCCACACTAGAATCCTCACTAAAGCCATATGCTGGAATCCTCACTAAAACCATATCCCCCTTCCTCTGTCATGATTCTGGAGGTATATATGTAAAAAAATTTACTGTTGAAAGATTTTACTATATATAAACAGATGTGTGTTTGACTAACTGTAAAGCAATTGTTGGGCAATAAAGAGTGGGTTCAAACAAGGTGGTAATCATAGAATCATAGAATGGCAAGGGTTGGAAGGGACCCCAAGGATCATAAAGCTCCAACCCCCCTGCCACAGGCAGGGCCACCAACCTCAGGCCTGGAGCTACACAAGGTTGCCCAGGGCCCCATCCAACCTGGCCTTGAACACTTCCAGGGACAGGGCATCCACTACTTCTCTGGGCAGCCTGTTCCAGCCCCTCACCACTCTCTCTGTAAAAAACTTCCCTCTAATATCTAATCTAAACCTTCCTTTCTCTAGTTTTAATCCATCCCCTATTGTCCTGACATTGTCTATCCTTTTAAAAAGTTGATTCCCCTCCTGTTTCTCTGCTCCCTTCAGGGACTGGCAGGCTGCAATGAGGTCCCCCTGCATCCTTCTCTTCTCCAGGCTGAACAAGCCCAGCTCCCTCAGCCTCTCCTTGTAGGGCAGGTGCTCCAGCCTTCTAATCATCTTTGTGGCTCCTCTGAACCCTCTCCAACAATTCCACATCTTTCTTGTGTTGGGGGCCCCAGCTCTGGACACAGGACTCCAGATGGGGCCTCACGAGGGCAGAGTAGAGAGGGACAATCCCCTCCCTGTCCCTGCTGCCACCCCTCTGCTGATGGAGCCCAGGATCCCATTGGCCTTGCGAGCTGCAAGAGCCACTGCTGGCTCATGTGAAGTTTCTCATCCACCAGGATCCCCAAGTAAGTTTGGTGAGTTTGAACTGTTCCTCCCCCTGGCTTTCCCAGTTAGACTTATAAAAAAACCCACCACAGTTTGCAAGGGTATGTTTTAGCAAACAGTAGATTACAAACTGAAACAATGTGTTCCTTAAAAGTACTAATGCTCCTTTATTTCAGGAAGGTTATGGTTCATGATTTTCTTGAAACTACATGAAAATAATTCAGCAAAAAGGGCTACAGTGTTCTGCATTTAAAATTGTGAGGTCTTAGTGCTGATGAATAACTACTGACTGGTGCAATGGCATGATGCCTTCTGCCATTCCACTGCAGAACAGAATTGCTAAAACCCTGATAGCATTGTTCATCTGCTGCTGACACACAGTGTTAGCCATTATTGATGAAGATATTGGGCAAGAGGAAATGGAGAGTAGGCAGTAATTTGAGGATTTTTTGGGGGTTTGTTTGGGTTTTTTTACATACACCTATATATTGTTTCTTTTAATGGTGTTACTGTAATTGAAATCATAAGTCTGAGTAGTGATACTGTCCTGGTTTTACTGCTGAGACTGAGCAGGTATATTTGTACTTCCTAGCATGACTATTTAGCACATAGCAGAAAACTGGGTCACTAAATGTGGTGTTTGTAGTTGTGTTCATTTGAATAAAAAATACACAGACCAAGCTCTCTTCACCAAAAAAGAGGGAAAACTGTCTTCCACCCAGAAAGGTATGAACTGTCTGGGTAAAGGTCTGTGTGTCTGGGCATTTTTGCCATTATTTCATCATCTCCTGCCTGGAGCATGTTGAAAATATAGTTTAAAAGAACTAAAATGACACAGTTTTTTATCAATGAGCAAGAGCTGACTTTACTGTTTGTTGAAGTAGCAGAAGTGACCAAATACTTACCAGTGAGATAAAAATGCAGCAAAACCATCCAGAGGGTTTGGAAAAGTTTTTTTTTTTTAATATCTGAATGCAAAGGTTGTAGCTATAAAATGGCAGTGCATGCCTCTGGGCCATAAGCAGTTCACAAGGTTTTCATATGTGTGTTCCTCCCATCAGATTGGTAGAGATCATAAGGTGATGGGAATGCGCTTTCTCTGTGACTGCCGTATTTATACTGGTTTTAGAGTTGTGAGTAGTGGGCATGTGTGAGAGAATGGACTGTAGAAGGAGGCCAGGCTTGTGTACGAAGTTCCACAGCTGAATGTGTTATGGGATGTTGCATTTTTTTAGTCATGAGTCTGTTGCCTGCTAATGACACTTGAGAACCCTTTCACACGGGAGGCAATGCTCAATTTCTAGGCTAGCAGTAATCAGGAAAACTTGCATTAGTGAAGGCAGAAAAGACACCACGAGAATGCACGCTGTACAACAAATAATTGAGCTTTTGAGGAGGGATAAAGTGAGTTTGCCACACCCTTCCAGTTCTTTAGTCTTGTCCATCTTTCCCCTCACAAGGTTTCTGCAGGTAATACAGATTTCATCAGTGTTTGTCTGCAGTGTACAGCTACATGTACGTCAGAGAGAGGAAGCAAGTCCGGCTTTGTTTATTTATTTAAAATAACACATGCCCAGTCTTTTTGATTGCAGTGCAATCTGGTGGGGTAATGTCTCTGAAAGGAGTTTTAAGGGAATAAGGAACTCACTGTCAGACAGGTATTTTTTCTGACATGTATGTGTGCTCACCCCACCCCTCTTCTCACCTAAACTTCAGCACTAATATTTTACCACTGGACTTGATAACAGAGTTTTCATGTGCATGCTAAACTCCTCCATTTTCTATTTTTGATTTGCTTTAGGACCAGCACTAACTTCCTTAATCTAGAAAAGCCATTTTCCATTTCTGGAAAGTTTGTGACAAACATTTATTAATTGAAAAGGCTTCAGCCATGAATGAGGAAATGAATCACAGAAAAGTCTAGTTTGCATGTATCAGCCTCCGTGTGTGCTTCATGTACAGGAGGGATGCAGCTGAAAAAATGAAAGATAAAACCATTGTGACTATGTAAAGTAGTGGGAAAAAGTAGAGTTACTGGTTCTCTGATAGATAGTGTTTCTGTAAGTAATGCATTACATCAATTCAGTTTTTAATCAATGCAGGTACCAGAATATGTAATGTTCTTCATGTTTGTCACCTGTTGTGACTACTGATTTAAAAGGCAGGGTAAAAATAACGTTCAAAGTGCCTAAGAAAAATTGAATAGCTGATGGAGTGCAAGAAAAGAAGCAGAACTTTCAAGTCTGGATTGTGGCCAGTATCTTTGAATATTTGAGTTTCATCAGACTTTTTTACTAGCACAGGAATAGAAGATACCTTGTCAGAAATCAAATGGTAAAAATGTAGAAGTACAGCTTCCCCAGAATCTCTGCAATTTCAGTCAGGCTCGTGATTAATTTATGGAACATGATTTGGTGATTTTTTTTTTATTTTTTTTTAAAAAACAACTGAGCAGCTCTCACCTGCAAGTGAAAAGATCCATAGACCTGCATTCTTTAACTTCTAGTCTGTCAGTAACAGCCTCAAGCATGAGGCTTTAAAGTAAATATTAGCAGCTCTTGTCTTATGAAGGATCAGGTAGATCCTGACATATCAAGAATACAGCACTGGAATTCACAAACTACAGGATATTTTTCTACCTGATTTTTTTTCTTTTTTTTTTGGTTAGTTGTCTGCATTGGGGTTTTTTTCTGTGTGGTTTGGGTTTTGGTGGGGTTTTTTTCTGTTTGTTTATTTGTTTTTTGTTGTGTGTGGTTTGGTTTTTTTTGTTGCTGTTGTTTGGGTGTTTTTTGAGTGGGTGGAGGTGTCTTCATTGACCTAGAAGTGACAGAACCCCTTAGCTAATGAAAAAATATAATTGCAGAGATGCCCTGGACTTCCTACTGGGAAAAGAAATGTGGTTTTGACATCCACTGAAGCCTTTGTTTCGATGGGTATGTAGGTGAGGTAGAGTGGGGCTGTAGAGCCCACAGCTAGTCATGTTTTCTGTCAGTGAGAATATAAACGCTAGTTCTGGGTGGGTAATCTTGTTGGACTTAATGCCTAAATGCAGTAATTCTACTCAGACTCTCTGGGCCTGAGCATTATTTCTGATATAGTCAGAATGGGGAGCTTCAAAATTCTTGTTATGTACATTCAGAAATGAAGATACGGAGAGGCACAGAGAAGAGACATGAGAGGAAGGCAGCAGTGCTGCATGTTGAGAGATGAGTGGCTGTTAGTTGCCTACTACCTCCCTAGCAGGTGTGGTAAACTGCATGCTCACAGCAAATACTAAATACTCAGGAAACTAGAGGGTTTTTAGCAAGACTGAGCAAGAGATCTTCTTAAGGGGACTGAAGCAAATTGCTTGTCCAACTCTGGCTTCCAGTTGTGTTTTGAGCTTCCACTAGTGATTACTTTGGGATTATCTGTATGCCATCAGTTTTCTCTTCACTACTAATTTTTTGCCTGTATTTAAAACTGTAGATGTGGTCAAAACACTTTTAGATGGGGTGACAACTTACAAACCTAGCTACAAATAATACCTGCAGAGTGCATGTGTCCCACCTTGCAGCTGTTTCTGTAGCATTTTTAGTGCAAAGCTAATAAAGCTGAGAGAAGAATGTAAATCTTAAGGGAAAAAAAAATTTCAAATGCCCCAAGATAGCATGCTTGAAGCACATCATAATTGTTAACAAGCAACCTCTGTGTCTTCCTGAGTCATCTTAGCATCGCTTGCTCTTCCTGTCAACTTCAGGTTCCATGAAAAATTAGCAGAGTTCTCATGCTGGTGGATAACTCTGCAACTCTCAACACCAAGTGAATGGGCTATACAGTGGGACTAAATCAGACAAAGACCTGTTTGAAATGGATACACCACTTCCAGCATACTAGCTGTATCATCAAGAGCTTCTGTGTGTCAGCTGAGTTAGGGATCAGGAAAATCCAGTGTATATTGCAGGATCTCCCTTAAATGCTGTTGCACTCTCAAGTCATATTTGTAAGCAAACCTCAAGTTATTTTACAGCTCAGGGCACTGGCTACGTTCCCTCAACTAGCCTTGTTCTTCAATTGTAGGTGAAGAGTTCAACTGTAGTTGAAATTCTTCTATTGTTTCCAGCAGATGATTCAGGTAATGAGTGTGAGGTATTCTGCCAGTTGCTAATTCTGAACTTCAGTTAAATAATTTTTTACTGTGTACATATAAATATACTTAGCATAACGACAATATGCCTCTTCTGAGTAGTGTCAGATATGATAATTGATAGTGTTACACTCTTCTTATGGTGAAAAAGCTGTATGTGCCACATTAGTTAAGATAAATGTAACCTAGTTATTCCCTATGTTCCTTTGAAGCCTGTAAGGACTTTCCAATCTGCTGTTGAGCAGCATTAGTACAAAAGTGTTCTGAGAGAGGACTTTCATCCATAGTCACCAAATCCCGTTCTGTCTCCCAATATTTGAACTAGATGCTGCCTCTAACACTGAAGTTATGTATAGCACATTGCCTGATAACTTTGTCTTCTCACTCTATATCCTTGAATATTGTCCCTCAGCTAGGTATGACTTTGTTATCTGTCCAAATTTGTTATCTGTCTCTTATCTGTCCAAATCTGAGACACAGGATTCTAGCTTTCTTAAACCTTAGTATGGTGTAATTTCTGAGTTTGAGTTAGTTCTACTGAAAACAAGAAGAAAAGGAAGCTATTTTATTCAAGGGTAAAACATAATCCCTGACTGCTGGTTAGAAAGGAAGAACAGCCTTGTGTCAAAACTATTCTTGAACATTACAGTGGATTTGTGTTGTGCAGCACTGGTTCTGAATCAAATCACAAACTACCCTGTTTATCTTTGTATGTTAAAAACTATTGTTGGCTGTATATATGTGGTTCAAGCAAAACCAGGTGTATTTTCTCTTGCAGATTTCTAATTCATTCTATGAAACAACTATACAAATAGTAATGTCACCCTGTGGAATCATAAATTACTGCAGAACAAGTTCTGTGTTTTAAAAATATGTGAATACAATGTTCTTGGGCAAGTGCCTGCTTAGTAATGCAAGAATAACTTAACAGCTCTCTCTTTTTTTCTTTTCTTTTTTTCTTTCTTCCCTAAAGAATGCCATGGCTTTTAGTGTGCCACTTGCCTGGGTGAAATAACCCCACTCACCTGTTGCTTAAAGGAAAGATAGGTCTGCTTGTTCCATGTTCTCTTGTCAGTGCTAGCAGTGGAAAGGATGACTGTAACGATGGCAGTCATGCCAGAACAGGAGTCAAGATTTCAACTAGATGAAGATGCCAGTTAGCAGCTGCAGACTGTATTTTTTGCACATTCACTTTTCTATATCAGGTTATTTCCGTGACCTAGAAGTCAGAGTTATGTAAACCCTCTTTGAGTGGGGAGATGCAGACAGGGCTGACAGACTGGTTTTTCTCTGCATACCCCATGCTTTCTCTCCTAAGTCTTTGATCTCCAGGAAGGAGTATGCTAGAGATACTTTCTTTCATAAGATCTCATCAGTTCATGCCCATACATACTTTAAAAAAATCTCTCTTTTAAAGCTATTGGAATAACTAAAATGAAGTTATTTTTCAGAAAGATTACACTTTCTGGTTTTTGTTAGAAAATAGAAAACTTTTGGATCAAAAAGAAGAAAAGTGTGAGAGATAATGGAAACCTTTCACTTGCCTCTTCTGATGTCTGGATAGCAGTTACAAGTCTGCATTTCTAACGAGTACAACAAAAGTGTGCACGTATACAGGGCTAAAATCTGAACTCCTAACAGCTCTACATTTTTCACTTAATAAAGAAAATGGTTTTCAGATTGCTTTTTCTAGCTATGTTGTCTGACCTTGCTTTCCTAATTAATGACTGACATGAATTTTGATCATCCTGTACTTCAATTAGGTATCCTACAAATTTCACAGAACGCTAATGTGGAAGTTAGTATTTTGAGAAAAGGTACATCTTGGGTACAATCTGCACAGACATTTTTTGCATTTTTCAAGTGCTATTGCTCTCTCTAACAGTAAAGAGGAAGGTGAGCAAGAAGAAAAAAGACTATTTCTGCCTCAGAGAAGGCAAGGCTGTTCAGAATGCTACCCTAGGACTTTGGAGAGTAAGATTCAATTTCATGTTTAGGGACAGACTTTGAAAAGCAGTGTCATTTACTTTTTTGATATTTAACTTTTATATTCCTGTTGTGGAACTGATCTTCCATGTCTCATGGGGCTTTTCTGAAGTTAAGTATTTGTCCTGGTTCTGGCCAGGCCAGAGTTAACCTCCCCAGGCAGACAGCACAGGTGAGCTGAGTTAGCCCAGGCTGTTTCCACACCACCTGACATTACTTCCCCATAAAAGGGGCTGGTCGGGGAGGGGTGCTCCTGTGTGCCTCCGGGGCAGTCCAGCTGAGGCCAGGACATCGGGCAGGTCTGGTGTAGTGCTCTCATCGGTCGATAAGGTACTCAGTGTTATCACCGGGTGTGAAATTTGCAGTGAGCTGTTACCGTTCTTTCATGGTGATACTGTCAGTAACTGTCCTTAACCCAAGCCATGGAGGCTCTGCTTTTTCTCAGGGAGGGAGTGAGCGAGTGAGGTGTGGTGCTCAGCTACTGTTTGGTCCTGAACCACCATGCTATTTTCACTAGGTCATCTCTTGTACAGTAGGAGGTGTCATGTGAATCCTAAGACTTAATTGTAAAGATAATCTGCCTCATTTAGTTTAGCATTTTGGTTCGTGTATAGTCTTGGGTGCCCAAAGAGATTATGTCTGAAAATTTAAGAGATGTGTCTTCCCTGACAAGGGCCTATGAATTTAATCAGAACACTAGGTATACCATAGAGTCTTTCAAATTATTTGTCTCCTTCAAAATCTCTTGTAGTTGCTATTATGACCCCTCTTCATTCTTTTCAGCCTTATGCAAAGCACAGACTAATGAAAGTTGTATCTCTCATATAAAACTTCCTTGTTTGCTTTTGTGACAGCTGCTTATCAGCCAGCAGATTTCTCAGGAGTGGCTTATATGAAATGAGGCTGGCAACTATTTTTCATGCTATCCTGAGTATGTAAGTAAGGGGTGTGTGTGTGTGTATGTTTCTGATACAGCTTCTCTTAGGTTGCAAGTCACACCTGGATCCCTGCTGCTGTCCAGAATGGCAGGTGTCATCTTTGTGAGTCAGTTAAGCTAAAATTCTGTCAGCTGGCGGCTGATCTTAAAAACAAACAGCCTGGCCTCAAGAGAACTGCCAGCAGCCACGCTAATGGGGCAACAAAGATGACTTTCCCACAACAGATGTGTTAGCTGAAGCTGGGATTCAGTCATCTGAAGTCCACTGTTCCTTGTTTCACTTCAGCCGATCTCCTGCTCCGTGTAGTGGCCCTGTCTGCAGGAAGAACATATTGCCCTGTGTGCAGCAGTATCTTGCTGAAATGGCTTTGTCTTTCACCTCAGAAGTGAAGTGTACTGAGATATAGAGGTACCTAAGCAGTACTTTGGGATGGAAATACTGAAGATGGCACTTCATTAACTATAGTGAGTAGTTGCATTTGTGTGAACTTAAGTTTAGGCTTGACCTGGCAAAATCCCCATCTTAGCAAATCTTCAAGTGTAAACATACTTCTAGGCCAATAAAATGATGTGATTAGATCAGCTCTCCTTATGGTACTTAAGGAGGTGGCACAAGAGTTAATTTCTAGTCAGGTACCTCTCAGTACAAGAGTTGGCCAACAGCTGTTCTCATGTAGTGATATAGGCCACTCTATTATATAATAGTAGTGGCAGACATCACTTGCTCTGCTTGTAGAGGCCTTGTAGTGTAGTCATGCCCTCAATATTTGTATTGCTTTCTCGTGATCCTTAAATGAAAAGCATATTCTTATGGGAATAGTGCCAACTGAAAGTGGCTACGTTGCTGTTCCTGGACTTTATATGGTAAAGCTGTTTAGTGAGTATATAGCTGCAATACTCCATTTTATAAATGAGTGTGAAAAAGGAATTGGCAGCAATTGAGTATCTTCCCCCATGAATAATCGAGATACTGGGTTATTATTGGATTTTCATTCTGTCTCTTTGCAGCTGTACTCCTGTCTGTTGTTTATATTGTTTGACATACTAGTGCAGCACAAGGGGAAAAGGGCACACTTGCTACGCCTTTTGGGCAGTGATAAATCTTGTGCTACCTTTCTGAGGTTGCCAGTTCCATTTGCCTGTGACACTCTATCAAAGAGTTCGACTTGATTTGTTTTTCTTCCTTTTTTTCTTTTTTTCTTCAGCAGAGGAAGTGTGTTGGGAGATGTAAAAGACTTAACAGCTACATGTATTTTGTATATCCAAGAAATGTCTTTCCCTGTAGTCAAAGTCATAAGCTTGAATCTTTTTCATCCCTTGTGAGCACCCTGATGATACTTCCAGGAAAGATTTAGCTTAGCTTAGGGGAGGCCCTGTCATCTTCTGGGGGAGGTGGCGGGGATTTTATCCCATGATGTGCCTGGAGTGGGAAGAGTCTTCTTGGTTATTTTGGTTTTCAGGTCTTAGTTCTTAGTGTATTAGACACAGTCTCCTTTCTTTTTCAAACTGTTTTCTAACCCAGTGTTCTTCTTCCCAGTTGCATGTGCTGTAGGGGATTTCTTGCAGGTCCTGTAGAAGTTCCTGCTCTGTTTCCTCTATTTCACTCTTCGATGTGTTACTCAGCTTTTTTTTTTTTCTTTCTTCTCCCTAATGCTCATGTGGAGGGTAGCTATGGCTGGGTGGAGGTTTCTTCCCTGTGAAATTAAGGTGTGTGCTTTCTGTGTGCTATCTCACATACTTGATTAATTAAATAGTCTGTTTGACGTCTACTAGCTGATAGAAAATTTACCTTGTCTACATGAGTAACTTCTAATATTACCTACCCAATGTTTTCCTTTTTTCTTATAGGCTTAAATGCACATTACTCATAACTTTGGCTATAACCAATTTATTGATGATCATTAAAAAATGTGTTTTGGAATAACATACGTTTTAGGCTTCTAGTTATGCTGGTTGTGAACCAAGTAAGCTCGGAATTTCCTATGCTGTGCACCTAGAACTGGAGAAGAAATTTTATTTATCAGTATAGTTTAACTTGTAATAACTTATTCCTGGCTCCCTTTGACCCACACGGCTTTCTTCAAAATCCAGAGCTTTAGGGGATGAAATAGTAGGCACTAAAAGCAGAGGTAAGGGCACAGTAGCAGCATACCCTGGTAACTGGGACGGGTCCCCTGTGGTCGGAGGTAAGATAACTCTGAAAGTCATCATAGCTCATCTTAAAGCTAATCAAAATTCATCTTTTTAGAGTGTTGTAGGCCAAGAGAAAGTGAATGCCAAAGTTATGTGCCTCTCATACATACACTAAAATACTTCACAGTTCTGAAATATAGCATAATTTTTAAATGTATTTGTCCTTTCAACGTCTATCTGATGTTACAAGTAGTAACAAAATCAGGTTCTTAAATTTTACTTCCAGATGAGAACTGAGGTGCAGTGAGGTCTAGAGGTGGTTGTAGGTTTGCTGAGTTAAAGCAGAAGAAGGAGCTGAATTTGCATTTCTGAAGCCCAAGAACAGCGTTCTGGATACCCTGGTCTGCAATGGTCAGTCACTTCTCTCTTCCTGTGCCTCTGTCAGGGAGACATAAGGAGTCATAGCAATTTCATTACTGGTCAACTTTCCACCAGACGAGCAACTGTTGGTCCTTCCTGTTTAAAAGAAATACTAAAGAAGGGAATGATTTGTTATCCCTGGGTGAAAGCTAATTTTGACTACTATTTTGACAGAAGTTATAGAAGATAAGTTCCATTCCCAGTTGTGTGTTGTCTCCGGCTGTTGAAGAGTTACATTTTACTGGGGTGGGGGAAAGAAGCGGTATTGGGGAAGTGCTGTAGATTTATGAATTATTTAAGCTCTTGCACCACCTAGTGGCAGTCTTTTAAAAAAGCTGCTCCATCGTCTAATTTTCTCTCAAATTCCAACTGCATATATAATTAAAAGCGAGTAGCTATGTTAAAGCGAATGTAAAAGCAGCATCTTTCCACAGGAGGCTTGATGTTTTATTCCTTCTTAACATGCACCTACACCTTTCTTGCAGGCAACATAACTCTTAGTTTTATCTTGTCACACAGTGTGCTTCTAGTGGCAGAGCATTTAGCTTTTTCAGAGAAGAAAAATTATCTGTTGTAAACCAAAAATAGTTTGTGCACAAAACAATATTCATCTTCAGTTCAAAAGGTCAAGGGTTCTTTTTTAAAGGTATGACTCTTAAGAGAAGCTGGATGAGCATTCTGAAGAGTAAGAATATCCACTGCACAGAAAAAGCAGTCTAAGTGGCACTGGATGGTTTTTTTTTCTGTAACGCTGCTGATGTTCCTTACATCTGCTCTGTAGAGATTGTAGTAGACAGCCAACTGAGTCGTTGATGTATTATCTAGCTCCTGCCACTCAAGGCTTAGAAATCATGAGTTTCTTTAAAACAAAACCAAACTCACCCTGAATTTCTTGTATTCTTTCTAGGGTTTTTCTAGCCTGTAGGCTGCACTGGTTTCACACTTTCAAGCTTTTTGCAGGATGCACGGGAGTGGAAATCTTGTCTTTTAATGCTAAGACTCTCAGGCGTGATTCCAGCAGAGAGACTTGAAGAAAAGCACTAAAAATAGTGAGAGTCATGATAAAATTGTGAGAGCAGGAAGTGTTGCCTCTGAGAGGAGTGGGGAGGAATCTCAATTTGCATGCATTCATTAACTTGTCTTCTGAAGTTAGGCTTCTTTTTCTAGGGTGCTGCTTTTTTTGTTGTTGAAAAAATTATAAAAACTGTGCAGAAACCAACTCCTGGCTGAATTCTCTTAGGTGGTTTATGACAATTAAAAAAACTTGCTATTTATACTTTATTATGGCAGATCTAACATATAATGATTTAAATTTCTTGTATAGCTTTTTTTCAAGTAGACTGAAGATGTTTGCATGCTTAATATTTTTGGATAAAGAATCGTGGGTGCTAATCTCTGGTTAGCTGTAGTGATCTGAAACTTACTGGAAAGGTATCTCCATGCTAGACAGAATGATATCATTGAAATTAAGAACTGTGCTGCTTGGTCTCCACCGTATTACCTATGGCTTAAAAAGATGCCGTGTAGTACTTCTCTGTACAGAATACTGGCTTTGTACCTGGTGAGAAGGTTCCGCTTACGTGCGGAGGTCTATGCTTGTAATTTCATCATTGAGGTATAAAAGCTTTATGATCGCTGCTGGGTGTAATGCACATAAAGTGCTGTTACCTCTCACTTTGAAGGAAGGAGAGCATAGGGGTTCTCATAGTTCTACAGAACAGTGTGAAAGAGGACATGGAAACAAATTTGGCCAGCAACTTGATTTGGGGATTTGTTTCATCCAGGGACCTTAGATGTGTAAGGCTAAGGACTGAACCAAGTCCATTTTACTTGTGAATTGGAATGTTTTGTTATGATGTCTGCCTCAAGTTAACAGATACTGTATGTGAAACTAATAGTTGTACCTTATAAAGGAAAAACCCTTGAATGTGGAATTGGCTGTTCCAAAGGTTATGATACTGGCTACTGAAGCAGAACCATCTAATCTCTTGGCCATTAGCGCTAAGTGTTTAGTAACCACAGAGAGAAACAGTTGTGATGCGTAGAAGTTCGTTCTCCTAGGACCAGGCTTGTCCTAGTAGCAAAACAAAAAAATCTCAGAATTTAAGTTCTTGAAGCATGATTTGTGTGGTGTCTGTAGAAAGGTAGGTAAGTTTCCTTACTATATACATTTGATCTTAACAAAAAGCATATTTACCTCTGTGGGACACAACCTTCCACATTTTTATTTTACTATATGACACTTGGAAGATGGTTTTCATCAGTACTTTTATGGTCTGTTTCTTATTCAGTTTAATTTGTTGCAGTTTCTTTTGTGCCTTCATTTTGCGCAGTAGTTCCATACTCCCTTTGCCTTGGTGGTGGTTGTACATAAAATGCTATCAGTTGTGTTTAAAGTTGAGTAAGATTCTGACACTGAACTCTGAGGCCGTTATGTAAGTAACGGGCTTTTCCTGTTTGCCATGTTTTCATCTTTTCTAGCAACTGATCTGACTTTGCTAGACTTTGCAGTGCAGTGGCTTGTTAGTTATAAGGATTTTCAAGGGAGCTTAAGACTTGCTGGCAGGTCCATCCTTCGTTAGTAAGCCGAGCAATTCTGAAGTAATAATTAGTCCTTTCTGCATATCGGCATTAGCTTTGTGGAAATGCTCTTTTAAGTGTTGCTGAACTACTTGGTTATGGTTGTTATTTTCCTTTGAGCGTATGAATGAAATCTCAGCAAGGTTGAAATTGAATCTAAGCAATCACTTTTTAAATTTCAGTCAACCACAAGTATAGTGTCAAAATTATATCCAGAATTATTGGATTATGACTAATTTATATAACCAGCTGATGAAACATTGTCCATGATTACCTCTTCATTCCCTCTTGGAATGAATTTGGAATTCGGAATGCTATTGGTTTGAGTCCTTAAGCAGATGAAAATTCTGTTGTAACTTGTAAATTTCCTAGCTGTTGTAGTTCTTGGAAATAAGACAATGATTTTCTCCTTGTATGATATCCATTTTAAACAAAGTTCAACTCCTAATGCAGGTATTAACATGTATTGTAAACATCTTATAGTCCTTGTATTTACATTTCTTCAGATGAACTGGAATATTCTATTTATTTTCATTGGTTTTTTTGTTTTAGTTCCATACTAGCTATTTAAATAGCATTTAAATAACATTGACTGAACGTGTTAGCTGGCTAGTGGTGTTTGTGTTCCTGAAATAGCATGGCAATCTATATTCAATAGACTCCCAGCTACGTAAAGTATTTAATGAAGTAACCAAAATTGTACAGGAATGCAAATAGTCTTGAATTTGAGAATTGGTTACTGAGATTCAGTAGAGATTTTCCCTCACCTGAAATTGCTAGGAAAATGAAGGTAGTTCTCAGCAATTCAAGAAACCATGTCAGTAAAACTATGTTTGTTAAGTATAGGAACGATAAAACAAACTATAATTTAGTATAGCCATGTTTTTGCTTCCAGAGATGCCCAATATTATATACAGTTTTCTTGTCCTTTATATCTGCCATTTTCAAAGTCAGCTTCTACTAGTGATGGCAACCCCACAGCAACACCATCTGTTTATTCAAATTGTTTCCTTGTAAGTTAAATGTGGTAGTTAAATATAGCTTGACAGTTACCTGACATTTTCAGAATTTAAGTTGTTTTTCATTGCAACATAGTAAAAAAAAAAAAAAGTGGAAATAATTTTAGTGCCAGGAGCTAATTATATTGTAAATAATCTTTTTGCAAAACCAAAAATCCCAATTTTCTGTGAAGAAATGCTGCTCTTCTCTCTCAAACTCACTGGTTACCGTAGGTGGCTGTATGATGCAGATCACTGAGTTAAGGACTTTAGAGTAGGAAGTATACTATATTCATAAATGTCAGAGTGCCTACAGCAACTAGCTTTGGTGTGCTCTTGGAAAACACATACCATATGCTGGTATACCAGGTACTTGGCTTTCCCCTCATGTTTATTTGGATGAATGAGAACTGGGTTCATGTTACAACTATAGACTTGCACATTTGTAGGTGTTAATTCCAAAAATGTCAAAGAATATCAGCCAGCATGAGGGTAAATTTTTAGATCTCACCATCTTTTAAACTGTAACTATCCATAGTAGTTGATTTAGCACTGTTAGTCCTGAAAAGTTCCATAATTTCTAGGAAATTCCTCTTTAAAAAGAAAAAAAGAGAAAAGATGTTTAGGAGTTTGGGAGACCTGCCTGCATGCTGGAGTTCACGTGCTTGTATTTTAGTGCGTATATGTGTGCATGTCTGTGTACATATATTCTTCAGCCATTTCCTAAATACTCTTTTAATCATTGCAATCATTCTCTAGGAAGAGTAGGGAGCTATGCTATTGCTGATGAGGTAAATAGCAATAAAACATTTACTATCTGAAGATTTGCCATTTGTTTGTATTAATAACTTAATAAAGAGGTTGAGGAGACAATAAAGTGCTACTTGTCCAAAGTAGACCACCTAGCATGCATCTGAAGGCTATCTTTCTTAAAAAAAAATAAAAATTGCATTTACAAAATGAAAGGGGGATATGTAGAGGGAGGAAAAGTCTGATGCTTTTAAAATGAGCTTCATACAGTTAAATTCATTTGGCTTCACCTAAGCATATAGCTCCTCTAGAATGTTTACAAGGGTTTTCATGCTACTGTATATCTTTCCTCTTGGCAGTATTTATTAAGAAGATTTACACTGAAGCAGTTGCTTTGAAATGCGATCTCAGTTGTCTCCTATTGGCAGAATTCTGTCCTTCTAATAATCATTTATATATATATATGCATAATTATCTGCTTTAAAACTGCTGTTAGAAGGGCCAATGCTTATCTGAAGCTGTGGGCCACTTCTGGTGTGATAGGCCTCCTCTCCTTAAGGAAACTCAAAGCAAGAACTCATGTAAAAATATTGAAGGGAGATTTTTCTCTACCCCCAGTTTTTGCATTACTGAATGGCTATTACTCTACAGTGGAGGCCTGAGAGGTGCCTAGAAGCATCTTCCTTACCACAGGCTAAAAGCAGTATCAAATAAAGATGTTTTGACTATTGCTAGCATACAGTTTAAAACCCATTAAAAAACAAAGAGGAGGAAAGTGCATGTTCACCTTTGGTGCTACAACATTTATATGTTTAGAGGGTAATGAGTGATAATTTTTTAAATGATTTTTTTTTAAGAGGGTGGCAAATCAATACAAGTCAACTCTAAGGAATGTCTGAGTTGGAAGGTTTAATGCTATCATATTAACAAGGATGGTTCAGCCAAGCCAAATAGCTCTTATGTAGGGAAACAGCTATCCTAAACCTGTTAAATATACGTGAATGGTATTTTCATTGCTAGTGCTATAAACATCAAAATTGAGAATCACAGAATTGTAGGGGTTGGAAGGAACCTCAGGAGATCATCAAGTCCAACCCCCCAGGCAATATGGATCAAAAATGTTTTTTCTTTCTATTCTGTTGTTTTTAATCTTAATAGTTTGAGATTTCTGTTTCAGTGAGAAGCTATTTGCATTTAGTTGTCAGCACTGAAGCAATGAAATACAGATTGTTTCTGTCCAGTGCATCAGTTCTATGGAGCAGAGTGCTTGCATGCCTTCTGTAGGAATTTATGTTCGTACTATTTTTCCTTCTGAGGTGCGACAGTGAGAGAGACAGGCCTTGTGACACGTGCTGCCTATGTTTAATTAGGCCATTTCAAGCACTCTGGAAAAAAGTGAGAAAAGAGCCTGTTTTTGTGGGTCAAATTTCTCAGTCCCTAAGGCTTGTGGAACACTTCCTGTAGATTCCTGTGAGAATTAAGAGAACATTATCATTTTGTAGGTTATTTTTAGTTTCCTTACAAACAAGACATTAAGGCTTTCTTGTAAAAACAAAAAACCAAACAAACTTTTTGCTGGGTGGGGGGAGATACTGGTTCAGAAAGAAAACTCTTGTTGAAGGTAGCAGTGTGCAATGGGCTGGTGTCAGCCTTCCCACTTGATATGAAAGGTACGAGGTACATTGTGACTTTAAAACTAGTGGTAAGCCCCACTGTTTTATTTCCCCTTGTCTAAAAGCAAGGTGAGAGTGCCTCTGACCCTTGCACTGGAATGTGTAAAGTAGGTTTGGTTGTTTCTCCTCTGCCATGTGTTTACTGCTCTTCAGGCTATGAGCAATGTGCGGGTAGTTCTTGGAGGACTAATGACAGCAATTCTAGAACCAGAAAAGCCAATTTTAGCAAAGGCAAACTATACAGCAAGCTGATTTCATTTGTATGCTAACTGTAACAGAATGATGATCTTGGAAAATAATTGTGTCCCTGTGGACAAGTGTGACCCACGTCTCCAGGTCTGTGTACATGACAGGGATATGTTTGGAAGAGACATGTAGCATTGTGGCTAAATATTTGTTAGAGTGCTGTATGTGTTATGGGATTTCCATGATAGTATTTGTAAGACAGTAGGATGTTGGGGTCCAGGGTGAAGCCTCTTAAACACTTAATTTAAAAACTTGTCTTTCATGGAATCGCTCTAGAAACCTGGATGTGTTTATGTGGAAACTGAAGTCTTACTCTAATAAAAACTAAGAGGCATAACTTCAGTTCAACCATCCTGTGATGAGCTCAAAGCTGCAGCCAGCTCAGACAGCAAACATGAACTGAATGCCATTCCTGATGGTGGAACTCAGGTTTGGAATATGCCTTGATTGAGTAATCAGGATATTCAGCAGCCTTTAATGGTAGATTAAAATGTTGGCGTGTGTGACAACACAGGGGCAAAACAACATATTTGTAATGTGAAATGTTTAGTATTTGCTGATGGTATCTCCTTTCTATTCAAAATTGGTGAAAATAAGTCTCAGCTTCATATTTTATTGTGGACTAAAGAAAATAGTGGGGTGAGCAAAAAACCTAATTTTGGCTTACTTCCAGGGTGGTCTGGAGGTGATGCAAGTAATGACACTGCATGAAATAGATCACCAGGGAACTGTGTCCTCCATAGATGTTGACAGAGCAAGACAGCAAGTTGGAGTAGTCTTGTTTTAATTTGGGTTATAGAATTTAATATGGGGGAAAAAAAAGGACTAGTGCTACTCAAACTAATTTTGAGGATATTCAACTGCAGAACCTATAGAGAAACAATTTTCTAAGAAATCAGCCTAGAGCTCTGGTGTTCTCTCTTCCTTCTTGTCACTGGCAGCCTTTCATTTCTTGAACTGTTGTCCAGAATGCATGTCCAGGGCCAGCGCTGAGCTCAGCTGCGTGCTGCTGCATATGTACGTCAGAAAGCAATGTCCTTGCATGATAATGGAGGGGGTAAGAAACCCACCAACAAACACAAAGCAGGGGATGCTGTCACTATCTATTCTGCATGTATATGTGAGTATGCATATTTTAGTTTAATTGTAAAATTTTCTGGCTTACAAGTCCCAAGTTTTGGCTGCAATTGAAGAACTCTTGCTGATAGCAAAAATATATTTGACAAAGAAACATTTATTTTAAATGAAGTCAATCTAAGCAGATGTTGACACATTGAAAACAACAAAAAGGATGCATGTCCAATTATTTTTCATGGAAATACTATCTAGTTGAGCAAATAAGGCTGGAGATGTCTCATGCAAAAAAAGCCTCTTGAATGATGCTAGAAGCATGTTCACAAAAATCTGTAGAGAGACTAAGTGTGTTTATCTGTAATAAATAAAGGTGTCTAAACTTTTATGTAGAAGAAGCCCATTCACTTAAGACCTTAATCCTGTGTTGTAGGAGTCAAAGGAGGCCTTTCCAGTTGACTTCATCACAGTCAGGATCAGACCTGTCCATGTGCCACTGTCTCTGTACATAGTCACACATGTAATTGCCATTCATGTCTTGCATGCAGTGCCTAAGGGCACTCTATCTTGCACGCCAGTTTTTATGAAATTAGTTGTTCTTCTGTCTCTTTTATTTGCTTTCTCTCCATGGGTTATTTGCTTTTCTGTTCCACCATCAGCAGAGAGATCAATATTGATTATTTTTTTGGTTTTGTTTTAGTGTAGGGATATTTTTAGTAGCTGCTGTAGGAAACTCATGTGTAGCCTTTGAGTTTATGCTGAGCCTCTGTAGGAAAAGAGAAACTTTGATGTGTTGCTGTCCCTCTACCTTTCCCTTTGTCTCTTTGACTCTCAAACACCCTGAATACATCCCGTGTTTCTCACAGAAATTTTAGTAGTGTATTGGGAAGCCTTGGTATGTTTATCCAGATTTTCAGACTGCTGGAGCAGCAGGATTGGAGCTGGAGCTTGGGCATGCCACATCTAGGAGTTAGACACTTAACAAGTGTGCATGTGCAGATAAGGCCATGGCTTTGCCAAGCACAGACTCAGTAGGCTAGATGTACGGGACTGAGAGCAGTGACATCAAGAAATGTTGTAAACGCTTACTGATACATGTGAGCTTTTCCTCCTTTCCTTTAATCCTGCAGTGAGGTGTCATCTACCCATCTGCCTAGGTAGACCTTTTTTCCTCCAAAGTAACTGTGAATCCAGTTTACTCTGTGTTCCACTCAAATTTAAAAAAAAAATCCAGACACCCAAAATCAGCTGTATAAATGGCAGCTATTGAAAATTCCTTTCTTCAGAGACTTTAGAGGATAAAATCTTATCTTAGATTCACAGACCCTCTAGTGCTCTTGGTTAAAAATGCCTGTGTTAGGGATAAAAGCAAACTAGAGGAGCTCTGTGGTGTACTCATTAAACATTCCATCAGCAAACCTCTGATGGGACCTAACTCAGCTCTGCCTGGAGAGAAATAAAAAAAAAAAAATCAAAAAAATTAAACTATTTAATTAGGTCTTCTGTAATGTCAGCCAAAGCTGGAAATTTTTTCTGATATTTTGGTCTAGGTAACACTTCAGTACATTCTGTTGGCAACAGCTGTCCTCTTTTAATAGTCTATACATAAGGTCTGAATTCTGCTGGATTTTGTGGTATTGAATGGTGTTGGAAACCAGCCTGACATAGGGTTTAGCTCAAATGTACTCTGGGGTTGCTTTTAGTTAGCATATAGCCTGTTCCTGCTGGAGGAGAAGGGATTACGACCTGAAAAACTTGTTTAAAAAAAAAAAAGCAGCTATAAAGATGAAGGATTTTCCCACTTAGTGCCCAGTTTCTGAACTCAGGAATACAACTGGATAGATGAGTAGTTAATTTTTCAGCTTTGAGTAAAACCTTAACACTGGCATTGGAAAGCACCCTGTCATTGTGTTTTGATATGCACAACAGTGTTTTTTTTAAAACAAACCAAACAACTACAACAGTTGTGTCTCCTCCTGCCTTTTTTGATGTGAAGAACTTCCTACTTGCTGTTTCTGTCTTTAATTCTTCCTTTCTCCTCCAGGGACAAGTAATAGCCCTGTGCTGAGTTGAAGGGGCAGGAGTTTAGTAAAGCATAGATTTGTAATCCAGGAGCTGTCAGGAGCTAAATAGTGGATTAATTGCTTGTTAATACAGTCAGTTGTTTGTGATCTGTGGAGAGAATTGAGCAGGAATTGGGTTTGGGACAGTGACCCTTCCAATAGCCTGTTACTGGACAAAAAGTCCAGCTAAAGCACCCGAAACATCAGGTTGTGTATCGCCTCTCTTGGCAGCAGGGCTGTAATAAACTTCTCCTGGTTCTTAGGGATAACTTTCGATTCTCAGGGCATTTCAGCTCAATGGGATGATAAAAGGGAACAAAGAAGCAGAACAGGTGACCAGAGGCAGACTTTATTTCTAATTCAGGAAGTAAACTAAGATGATCCATTGTTTTCTGTCAAACTGTGAAGAGGAGAAAGATGGAGGGAACCAGAAAAAAAGAAGTCCTGTTGTTCTGTAGTTCCATATCGGCTCAAGGGTACAAGTGTTTCTGTTATAGCCAGCAGCTGGATGTGGCACCATACAGCAGGTTAGGTCAAGAACAGTTGCAGTGTCCTTGCTTTGAAAATATTTTCTCATTAGCTGTGCACAGTTTAACCAAATCCAGCTATATCCAAAGAATGCTAAACTTGAAAAGAAATATTCAACTGTCAATGAACTTAGAGCATTAATACTTGAATAAAAACAATAGTAGCAAATTGTTCCTTTTGGCTGCTTTGGCAATTTTGTTGTTGTTGATTACCAGCTTTGACATCAGTCATTTCTTGATCATAAATTAATGGATCCTTAATCAACCTACTGGACAAAATGCAACCTTCCAACCATGCTGTATGTTTTAGAACTAGATTTAAACCAATGAATTAATTTGTCAAAGCAAGATCAGATCATACTATGGTAACTACAGAAACTATAAAATAAAACAAATTTTCAGTATTAAGCTCCTTATTAGTGACTTACAACAGAGACTGTGCATTAAGTGATAAACAATTTGGCTATGTTGAACCAACAGAATGAGTAAAATATCTTTTATAGGATATAATATAAAATATAAAAAATATAATATAAAATATCTTTTATAATATAAAAATATTTTTTAAATTCAGGGCAAACTACAAATCCAAGAACCAGAGAAAGCTTTACCATTAAATCTAGTTATAAAATACAATGGTGGGTTTATTTCCTTTCTCTCTCTCCCTTATGACAAGATAAGCCAAAATAGTGGGGAAAATTGTATTTAAAATATGGTAATTTTTTCCTATCCTTTCAGTTTTTTAGTGACTGTTACTCTCTCATTTGTATAGTTTACTGTTCACATGACCTAGGACTGCCATATTTTATTGCTGTTGAACACACACAAGTTAGAAATTCTCAGTCACCTGCATGTGGCACGTGTTCTGTGCTGTTCCTCAGTTGGTCCTTAAAAGGCTCTTTCAGAAATGCCATTCTCTTCCATGGTCCAGTAGCTGCCCTGTATCATGCAGTGTACTCTATCTACTGCTGGGATGGTTCTGCCCCACCGTGCGAATGCAGTGCTTCTAAATGGTCACATTCTCACACTTAAATGTGCCCATGGATGTTCACAAGATGTATGGCAGATGCTTCAGAGAGGGAGAGTGCATATTTATATCTTCTGGCATTCAGTCCTTCAGGATTCTCAGTCTTAGGACCTTGCTTTCACTCTTTAGTATAAAATCTGCTGGTGAGAGATCCTGCAGGTCATAATTTCTCATTGAGCTGTTCTTTCATTTTCAGGTCTGTCAGGAAGGGTGACTCTGGGTAGCCTTGACATCTGTACTGTACTGTTATGCCATTACTCAAATGAGCAACATTCTAATTTTTTTGATACTTTCTTATTGCTTTTTCCTCTCATAGACTTGGGAAAAAAAAAGTCCATATTTTACCATGAGTGGAAATGTAGCTGTTTATATTTAAGCAACTGCAGCAGCAGCCTGGTAGAGCTAGGTTTGTGAGCCTCTGATGGTTCTGTTGGCTATATGATGAGTGCAGGCATCTAATTTAGACATGTTTATGAGGTGGCTCCTGTACTAAGTGGCACTAATGTTGCCTTAGGAGATTGAGTTGAGTGTGAGGTTAATCATGCATGGATCCATGGTGGAAACCTGGATGAAGTCCACAAAGCCTCATTCCCAGACCTGTAGTTTCCCCAGATTCTGAAGGAGAGGATTCCTAGGGTATGGTATTGATCTTTGTAGCCCCTTGTTTCCAAAGGCAGACTTTCAATCCTTTTCTGTGCCATGCATTCATTTAATAGCAGTGTGTGCTCTTGTATTCTTCAGTGAATCCGTGTTGAAACTTTCACTCCATCCATCTAGCATGAGAAATTGGTTAATCTTTTCCAACAATGTTCACATAATGCGGCCAGCTTTCTTCTCAATGTATTTGGTACCCCATTAATGTTAGTAGGAATTACATGTGCACACAGGGAATAATGGTTTCCAACGTCCCTATGACAACTGCTAATTCAGTGCGACCGATGTATAATTTCTGCTTCAAGCCTCAAGCAGTCTGTGGATCATTAAGTTAGTCTTACAGCCATACTCAGGAATTGCTTTGTTGCCAAATCAGATACCAATGTAGAAATTTTAGCAGGATTGCGTTTAGTTAATTAAGAATTTTAAAAAATTAAGATGGTAGTAATAAACTGTTCAGATTCATGTTCCATTTGTACAATTGAATATGCGAGCTGAGTATGGCCATCGGAACTAAACCAGCTAAACAGTCATAAAAGCTGGAAAATCTCATCAGTGAAGGCTGATGGAGATCTTTAAAGAATTCTTAGTGATGAAATCTTTGTTCAAAGTGTATCATAGAGAAGGCAGCACATTTTATTTGACACTTTGGTGTGGTGGTAAAATGGGAGTAGGAAACCTTTTCTTGACAGGGATAACCATAACTAGTCTTCTAACAGTTGATAGTGATTTTTCTTTCATAGGCAAGTAAAATTCTCTTAGGAGCCAATAGATGAAAATATTCCTTTATAATTTTCTATGTATTCTATGTGAGAATTGGGCAACTAATGTCATTAAGTGACTTTGAGAATTCCAGAACTGTCTTTCTGTCTGGTCTTTGTTTTAAACTCTTGGTCTCAGGTACATTGTGAATTTGACTTCTAGTGGCAGTTAATGCATTGAAAGGGAGGGGGAAGTATTGTAATTTCAATATCAGGGTTCATTTTGTGGCATGTTCTTTCAGAGTTCCACTGTGAGAACAATAACAACCCCCAACTTAGTTTGTGTAGTGTCTCCACATCTAAAAGTCTTTCCATGTCTTTATGTGTTTCTGAATCTCTTCAGCTTCAGCTCTCAGACAGCATTCTCAGGCTGAACACAATCATCCAAAAGGAAATTTACCTTTCAATAGTAAAATACTTGGCATCACCTCCACCTCTGAAAAAACAATGTGGTGTTTGCTTATGTAAAGGGCTCCTTTGTAATAATCTGTAATACTTAACCTTGTTGTTATTAGCATTTTGTTAGTGAAGTACAGCTCTAGGCGTACACTAGTGAAGTGTCTGATGTCAGTTATCTTGAGGGGTGTTTGAAGTGATCCTATTTCTCACCAGTAAGCAGCAAAGGCATCGCAGTTTGGCCCTAAGTTTCAGTACAGAAGTGTCATGCCTTAGTGCATTAGTGATTCTGTGCTGTGCCAGATTTTACTGCAAAATTAACTCCAGAACATCTGTAGAACAAATTCTCTTGCTTGCTGTGTAAAGAATGTGTGGCTAATTGTGTGGGTGGCATTTCTCAGTCTGCTTGGAAGTGCCAGAAACCATATTGTATTATTTTTAAAGCCTCTGAAGGCTGATAACAATCTGTCTGTAACTGTAAAATAATAATCTGATGTAATGACAGGAGAAATAAACTTCCTAGCTGACTTGATAGAAAAATGTATTCTTGTTGAGTAACTAATTCCAGAGTGAACATGTAATAGAAGCAATTGGCTAGCAAGAAATGCTCCTAATTCCTGTGACATACAATAATAAGAACAACTTTAAAAATCAAATTAATTAGGAAACAGCTAACCTCTTCTGGCTCCCAGTCTCACAGGTCAGGAGGAGGAGGTAGTAACCAGTCTCATTTCTTCACCTGCCCCTGTTCTGGCCTGGCTTGCACTCTATGTGCTTCAAACAGTGTAGGATCGAGCAGTAAAAATGATGATGATTTGATCTATATAAACATAAGGGAAGGAAGCAAGAACTCACAGGAACCTTGATTTTAAGAGCTACCTACAGTTACTCAAAAAGTTTAGAAAAAAATATATATAAATTTCTAGTTTAATTCAAATCTTCTGAGGTATTCATAACTCAAGTATATCCTTCTTGCCTTTTCACCTGGCCTCTTTGTGTGTTTTATTTATTTTAAGCTTTCATTTGCATCTAGAGTTAAAGAAGTTTTTCCTAGGTCTTTGAGGAAATATTTTTCTTTGGATGCTGTATGTAAAATTACTTTGTCCAGATAGAATAATAAAAAGATTTTTTTCTTGTTAGAAATTCTTCCAGGTGCTATAGACTATACTGTCAAATTATGATTATGAGCTATTGCTCATGTAAAAGATTAATAGAGGAGTTTTTTTGAGATAATTGTGTCTTCATTTATTAAGCAGAGTTCCTGATCCTAATCTTAAAGCAGGAATGTCCCATTTGTGTGCTAGGTGCAACTTGTTGCCTGTCCATTCATAACTAGTCTCTAATGATCTTACAGACTGATATGAGCAGTAATAAGAACACTGAAAGTTGTGCTTACCATTTATATTTAAGATCAGTCATAATTTAGTTTGTGTTGTGGGTTTTTTCCTTGTCTACAATGGCATTTATTAGGAGTCCAGTATACATTTCTGTTGTATATCATTTGAGTTGTGATAAATAACTTGTCCTTAACAGCTTTTCCCCAGTTTTCATGTTTTCTGAAGTGGAAGTTTAAAGTTGATTCCTTATTATATTAAAGACAAAAGACATGGAATAAAGTTATGGCTTTTTTTTAATAGAAGGCTATATATCTAACATAAACCAATGCAATCTGATTAGATACCTCATTCCACTGTGTATCCATCTACATATCTGTCTCTTTTTGTTAGCTTCAGGATGTCTGTCTAAGGAACCTCCTGACACCAGTGAGGTGTAGAAATGTGGATAGGCTGAAGGAAAAACCATGGTGGATGAAAAAAACCATAAAATTAATTCAAGGAGATGTAGATACAGCAAATGTTGCCCAGGGAACTATTCGTCCCCAAAGTTGAGGATTCAGCAGACTTTAAGATGAGTTTGTCTGCTAAATTCTATTCATGCTGCTTTGGTCATTCTCTAAAACATAGTGCTCTCCCATCAAAATGGAGGACAGTTTTGTCTGTCTTCCCTACATAGAACAGATAGGGGAAGGGAGGAGTCAGTCTTCCTTTTTGCTTTCCTCCTTTTATTTATTAACCACAGAAACTGCTTGTTGCCTCATCTCTGCCTCTTCAACCCAAGAGGGCTTTTATTAGAAGTTAAAAGCTACACTGAAAGCTCCTGCAGGTCAAGTATGTGCAAGGTAAGAGTGTGGAATCCATTTTCTGTAGGTTTACCTTAGATCCATGAGACTGCTTTGTACCTTTTAACCCTTTGTATGGGTGTCTCCACATAGAACGTGCCTAGAATGCTAACTGGGGTTATGATATTTCTAGTATGCATTTTTTCATTAGAGTTGTCAATTGCAACAAAAGCCTTCCCCATCTGCCTTCTGGTAACAACTAAACTCTTAAGGAATCAAGCTGATGCGACAGTAATTAAAGAAACACCTCTTTCATGTCATCCCCAAAGACATGGGGTTTTGGGAACATTTCTAAAGTGTACAAAACCTTCCTTGGTCCCATCCCACAAGACTGTGATAGCATTGCAAGTAATTGAAAGGCTGGGTAGATCAATACAGTACTTCCTTGTAGGCCTGGCTGGCAGCTGAAGGCTGAATCCATCTTTTTCCAAGCAAATACCTACAACTGTTCATAGTGGTGATGGTGGCCTGTGACATTTTGTCAGCATAAAGTGAGCAGAAAAAGAATCACCACCACACTTGCAGAGATTTTCTGCTTCGATCTTCACTTGCATATAGAGACAAAAGGATACCTGCCTCTGTTCTTTGAAGGTGAGAACACCTAAGGCTACATTTTGGTTTGGTTGAAGTCAAGAAAAGAGTTTGATCTTACCAGAGTAATTTTGAGCTCAGCAACTTGCTTAGTTTGTGATCAGTTCTGCCCCTGACCTAGAGCAATGGAAGATGGGTGATGAGAAAAAATACAGTGGCAATACTTTATGTGACTAGACAGGGAGAAACTGGATCACTTTCACCATGGCAGGAACTTGTCTACTCACTGAGTCAAGTTACGCTGACAGCCACTCAGCTGCCAGGATTAATGAACAGTAGTGTAGAACATCAGTTGTGAGGGTGGTACTTTTCTTTCTTTTCTTCCCCCTGTGTCCTTGGATGGTCACAGAAAAGATACAATAGATATTGCAGGGAATGTCAGTCATATAGATGCTTCTGTTCTCTAAAAGCCTGGAAGTTTAAGATCCCTGAATGAAGTTGTGAACTCTGGGCTCTTGATCCTTCTGAACCACTGCATACTTGCTTTCTAATTTAACAGATTGCAGTATTCACTGCATCTCTTCAGGCTAAAAAAAAATGGGTTTTGGATCTGTGAAGATTGTGACACGCATAGTTTACCCAAAGTATGTGAACATTTCACCTAGATATCTGCATTTTCACACTTCATCTGGACTTCAACTGTTAAAACATGGGAAGATGGGGTTAATTGTGCCATAAAATAGTTTTGCTAGTGGTGAGAAAAGATGAAGAATGAGGAAGCTTCAAGCCTCAATAGGGGAGAGTCTCTCTGCATGGGTCTAGGCACCCTTTCCTTTGCTATGCTCCTCAAACTTTTGCCAAGTTTGTATCATTCTTTACCTGGAAAAAAAAAAGGAACTAAGCACTTGTTTGGCTGCAGCCATCTAAATGAATCCCTGACTTTATCACCAGGGGGCCAACTTAGGGCCTTCTGATAAAACCATGATTTGATTTCTGGGCCTTTGTAGCATCTCTGACCACTTTTAGAGTTCCTTCAGTCCTGTGTGCTCTGGATTAGCCACCTGAGTGGCTCTTCACATGTTCACAAATGGATTTCCTTCATGAGGCAAATACCCTAGAGCTTTCCTGGCCAAACTTCTTTTGGGCAACTCTCGCTGTTGGGGAATCACCAGACATTGAAGAGGGGAAAAAAAAAAAGTACCTCTTCCTGTAGTTAGGGTTCTTGAGTGTTATATCTATACATTTCACAAGTTATTTTCTTTTCCACATTTAAAGAATGCTGGACTTTGCATTGGTGAACAAACTAAGAAACTGCTCTGCTCATGAGTCCTGCTTTTGGGAGGAGCTTAAGACTCCAGCAAAGAGCTGTGCTTGCCTACAAAATCTTCAGTCAGGAGTGTAAAGAATTTCTCTAAGGAGAATAGAGGATGGGAGGGGCAAAGAACGAGTTCATTTTTTGCAGGCCTAAAACAGCATTAGACAAAACTTGCGTTTTCTGCCTGTCATAGTTTGTATGCCAAAACCTAGTAGCTCATTGCACTTGCAGCAGAAGCTTACATATGGAACAGCTGGGAGCTTTCTGAAATGTTTTCATTTCTGACCTCCTCGTTAGCTGCCAAAGGGAAGGTGAGATTCTTTCAGGGTTTCGGCATTATTCTGAACTGATACTGAGGTTTTAGCAGAGAACTAGAATGGAAATAACTGATCTGTTTTTCTTCCCTAAGTATGAAACCTCACTTACTTATGATATACATTTTCATATCTGCAAAACTGTCTTCACACATCACCAGATGTAATTCCCCAGATGTGCTGTGTTAGTGCAAAGTGTGTTACAACATTTTGTTTACCTCTGTGTTCCCTAAAGACTTAGTGCTGCTCTCTCTGTCGCTGGTTGCATGTCCATCTGTAGCAGGCAATTTTTGAGGGAAAATTCTCAGTATTTCTAGATAAGAAGGCTTTTCTTGAATAGGTACTCCTGTACCTCTGACCTTTTCCTTCTATCCCACACACTTTTGCCTAGCTCTTGGTGTGGCATGTTTCTCTTTGTTGTTTGTTTGCTTGTTTTTTGGGTTGTTTTGTTGTTGTTGTGGTAAGTGGAGAAAAAGAAATGCTCAGTTCTAGTGCTGTATTCCTTAATCCCTTTCCTTTTTCAACTCTGCTCTCAGTGGAAGGGAAAGGCTGCTTTGGAGTGGGGGAGGTCGTTTTAACTAAGGAGGTCAGAAGATACCTGTGTGTGTCCTGAAGTAGCTGGAACCAGGTTATTTGAGAAGTTGCTGTCGGCTGAGGTTGCTGTCATCCCTTGAGTAAATAACATGCAGTATTGAAACAGAAGGCACTTGGAAAGCAGTAACGATTAGAATTACATATCCTCTTTGCAGAGGGCACAACTATGCCCGGTCGTTTCCAGAGCTGAGAGGAACACATAAAGTAAGCAACTCTTTGCATCTTCCTCTCCCGTGGGACCATCCCGGGGCAGAGGAGCCCTCGCGTTCCAGGGGCGGCCGCATCCCCTTTTCCCGGGCCGTCGCTTTCTCCGGCTGGGGCCATGGAGGCTGGGCTCGCAAGAAGGGCAGGCGAGGGAAGCAGAGAGGAAGGCACGGGCTGTGCGCGGCCGTTGCTGGCCGCGGCTCTGCCGGCGGGCTCAGCGCGGCCCAGCCCGCTGCCGTGGGGGCGGGCGCGGCGCGGGGCGGAGCGCTGTTCTCCAGGCCGATGCGGGCAGCCGATGGGAGGGCCCTGCGGCCGGTGACTTCATGGGAAGGAGGCGGCGGCGGGAGGTGGGTCTCGCTTTCCGTCTCCCGGTGCCGTCTGCAGGGCGGGCGAGAGGCGGCCGCTCCGCCGGGCAGCGCGGGTGGGGGGGCAGCGGTGACGGAAAGCGGCAGCTGGGGGGGACGGCAGCGGCTGGGTTGACTTCCCCCCTCCCCTTCCCCCCCCCCCCCCCCCCCTCCCCGGCCGGAGGAAGATGGAGCTCGGTTAGTAAGGGCTTGCGGGAGGAGCAGCGGGAGCAGGTAAGAGCTGCTTCTCCCTCCTCCTCTCCCCTGGCTGGGAGCATGGCAGGGGCAGGTCAGTGCGGCGGATGGGCCGGTGCCGTTCAGCGGCAGGTGGTACAGGTGGGCCCGGCCCGCAGCGGTGTCCTTGCCTGCGGGCTGCCCGCTCCGCCCCGGCTGCAGAAGTTCCCGCTGTGCGGAGCAAAGCCCTGGGCTGTAGCCGGTAAGGGCAAAGCTGGGCGCTCAGAAACACCCCCCGCCCCGTGCCTCGGGTTTTTGTCGTGGGGATGCGGGCAGGTCTGCCGGCTTTGCCCCCGCCCCGTCTCCCCTAGCTCATTGATGAGCTCCGGGAAGGGCTTCTGCATTGCAGACTCTCGCCCTAGCTTTCCCTCCTGCGTTCGCGGCTTTATCTGATAAAAGGAGCTGGCTTCCCTGGCCCTGTGGTCCGGTGGAGCTTGGGCAAGAGGCCGATTTGGGCAGGTGGTATGTCCTTCTGTGGTTCCTGGACCCTGTTAGGACATTTTGGGGATTGACCTCATTCCGATAAACATTCGAAGTACATATGATATTTGCTGTCTCCCTGAAGGAGCTACAAAAGGAGATCTGTCAGGAGCTGTGTTACTAACGATCATATGAAGTTCATGGGGTGCAGTGTAGTGCAGTGAGATATAATGTGTATATAAAACATAATGCAGTGAGGCACACCACCTTACATAATCTAAATTTAAAAAGCTCCCTACGCTTACTGAGGTTGTAGGAATGTGTCTGTTCTAAGCTCTTTCTCGGGGCTCAGTAAGTATCTATCTGACATAAAGAGGCAGAGACTCTTGTGAGCCAGTGCTGAAAATAAAAGAATAAATTGTTGACTACTTTTCTTGTAGTTCTGGCACAATAAGTTCCTGGTCAGTATCACACTCACACTGTGATACTCATGGCTACATGGGCATTCGTAGCTCCACGCTGGGAGAGGGAATGGTCTCTTCTGTTGTCCTTTAGATGTGCCTTTAAATTGACCCATTCTAATGCTATCGTATTTTAATTAATTCTTGAGGCTTTTATCCCTGAGCCTGAACAGAGCTACAATTTCTAGCATGCAGATATACAGAAACCTTTCACACTTTTCATTTGACCTTCAGCATCTGAGACATACTTAGGGCATGTGAGACATGATTAGGGCAAGTATTTTGCAATGGACTACTTTAAATTATATTACTGGATGCAACATACATATACAACTTAAATCCTGTGTAGGAGGACACAGGAAACCAACACCTGATAAATTTGGCCCATATTTTATTTTACCTCAGTCCTTACAGATGACATTGACTTTAAAAAAGGTTACTATGGCACAGATTTAAATCAAAGTGTATTAAGCTTCCAAAATGGAAAGTGCTGTTGGTAGGAAAAGTATTTTGTTATTTAAAATCTGTTAGTAAAGCATGAGTGTGATTGTTGTTGATCTGGTTTTGTGCTCGGCTCTTGGTGTGAATGGGCCAAATGGTCTCCCTTCTATGGATGAAGGCCAGATTTTGCCCAGACGTGTGTGTGCTGCTCACACCAGGGGCATGCTAGAGTTTCCCCACTGGAATCTGCAATATAGCTCCATATTGATGCCTACTTTCCCCTGGCATACATACTTTTTATTGGAAGCCTTTGTGATTTTGGTAAGGCTGTAAGATACATAGTATTGTGGAGTATAGAACCAATGTGGGCTACCTATGCCCACACAGCAGAAACGATGGTGTTACGTGGAGTAAAAATGAGTTTCTTGTTGTTTTGTGATACTATGTTTTCATGCTTGTGGTTTACAAGAAGCTCAGTGTTCCTCAGGACAACATAGTAACTGTTAAAAGCATGAGGCTGGGTCTTGAGGTCAGGTGTAACCGGCTAATTGCTGTATGTGTAGCACACAAATAACAGATCATTTGTTTAATCATAATGTGTCTTTTATAAAAAGTAGTTTTCTGCAAATGAGAACTAGAAGATTTTTGGTCTTAGTTTATCAATGCAAATTCAGATAGGGATGTTAATGGCTGGATGTTACGGACTCCAGGTAAGCTGGAATGAGCAGGTGGAAAGGTACTTAGTGCTTACATAGTAAACTTACCTCTCCATCTTTCATTGCTCCTGGCACATCTCCCTTATAATCATGTTGACAGATTCAGCAAAAAGGCCAGGGGCTCCAGAGGCTTTCAGTGACTGGAACTGCAGGCCAGGAATTTTGTAGAGTGGTGGAAATGCAGGGATATGAGCACTGACTGAGATCTTCCCAGTGCAACCATTGTGCTAATCATTGCAATTCATGTTACTTGTTAAAAAAATTAGGAAATCTGTTTTAATTAGCCAAAGCACTATATGTTGAACATTAGTTGTAATTAAAAAAAATGTTTTGAATCTGACCACTGTGATGTTTTCATGTCATGTAGAGTCTTGTATGATTTCATTGGTATTGGATCTTTATTATTTGGGGAAAAAATGGGATTTTATTAAATTTTTATTTCATGCATAGTTACATAAGGACTTTAAAATGTATATGTGATCTTGTCATATATTGTTACTTAGCTCATTATTGCCTTTAGATGCAGTAACTCCTATCCTCTCAACAGGAGGAGAGCAAGACTGGCAGTTATTTATTGCTGGGAAGTTGGAGTTGAAAGAGGGAAAGGGTGCTAGCAGAATATTTGTCACCAATAGTCTAGACCTCAGACCTTACAGTGCTTAATGAACTTTCCTTCTGTTAATATATTCCTCATTCCCAAAAACATCATGAAATCTGAATCCCCTCTTGACTTTGGTTTAATAATATATCTTGGGAATCATTTTAAGCAAAAATTAAACATAAACTTTTAATTAAGTAAATGTCAAGGCCTTAAAATATCAAGTGCAACTGTTATTAAATGGAGGACTGAAAGAAGTAGAAAAGGTTGGGGTTTTTTTAGTGGGAGTTGTTGAAGATTTTGTAGTCTGCTGGTTCAGTTGTAGTTGATATGCGCTGCACAGCCATGCAAATGCATTCATAGGCATTCAGACCAAAGCATAGAGCTAAGCTGTATGTGGACCTTCTGAACAAATTGATCAGGCCTGCCCTCCTGAGAGAAACTGGGGGATTAACCTGACTGCTTACATGGGCTGAAAATCTAGCATTATAGTCTTCTGCAAGAACAGAAGTTTACCTCTGCAAGTGTCATACATTGTGTAGATGCCACATGGCATCTTTCTGTATTTCTTTGTGGTTGGTTTTCTAAGACAAAGCATGACAGAAAACTGAGGAAAACAAGTGTCTTCAGATGAGATGACAGAACTGTCCTTGAATCCTTGATAGTAACTAGATGGTTTTATTTCAAAGGCAGATTAATTACTGTGAGTATGTATATGTAACTGTAACAGTAAAACTATTTCACCATCAAATATTTTCTAGTCTTTTTGTTTAGCTGTCCTTCCCCAACTACTGATCTAAGGGAGTAAAACTAAATCTAACATGCATGGATATATTAGAGATTTGAAAAACTTGACTTAAAGTTCCATTTTTTATTTTGTTCTCCTAGGATAACTGCTTCTGTGACGAGTATTTCTTGTTTTATGTAGTTTGAAGAGCCAAAGCTAATTGTTTCTTTTTTCTAGTGTTGTTCTCAGTTAACTTCAGACTTTTTTTTTTCCTGTTTGAGGTCAATGCTATCTATTTTTTGAGATATGATGACACCAATGATTTTTAACCATAGTTCTTTGCTGTAGTGTTTTATTGAAGAGTATTATTGCTGTTATGTGTACTTACTTAGTATCTCGTGGTAAATCATTAGGCCTGCAATAGATAAATTGTTGAACTTGCTTGTTAGCTTTTATTTTTAAAGGTTTATAAATTAATGTAATATTTTTGAGTCTCTCAGCATTTGAGGTACACTTTAATTTGAAAAAGGATAACCAGAAATCTCAGATCAAGATTATGAAATTTCTCCAAGATACTTTGAAAATGTAATTTCTAGAAGAAATAGAGGATTGGTATTGCTGAAAGTATTTTTGAATACTCCCTTATTTTTTCAGAATGAGCATATCTGGAGATAATTCATGAAACGTAGTAAAATGAGTATGTTTCACAATGTGTTCAAAATTTCATCAGAACACTGAATTATGCTCTCTAATCCTGATTTCAATCTTTGTATGTGATGCCTCAATACTATTTAAATTGTACAGAGAACAAAGTATGTTCTTGGTTGTTAGGGTTGTTTTTGATTTTTCTTAATGACAAGGGTAAAGTAGCCACATTTACCTGTCAGTTTTGCAGATACTTAGTGCTCTATAGTGAAGTATTTTTTTATGTGCACGTTCTCTTAGGATCTGCTGAGTAATCATATGCATTGACTAGTTAATCAAAGAAAGAGGTAAAACCCATGCAGAAATTCAGCTGTGAAAGAATTTTGGTTCTTATTTTTGACATAATATTTACACTCTAATATTTCAGAATTAGAGTGAGGAACAGTGAGAACTTGTTCTTTAATTAGATGCTTGGAATATCATGTTTCTAATCCTGATATCTGTGGATGCCATTGGTGACCTCTGTCATATGGAAATTTATGAAGTTGTTACTGCTGTGCATGTCCAGGCCATACATTATAGTTCTGAGCTCTTGCTATGATGTTATCAGAAATGTGTTCTAATGCCTGTGATTAAAATGTCTAGCTGCCATGGTGATAGTACCTTAGAAACTGGTAAAATAATCATTGCCTATTAGGGAATCTGAATGAAAAGAATTCTTTTCTGTTTTTCTACCTTTTATGTTTCAGCATCTTGGCAGGATTTGAACTCTGATGATGAAAAAATTACTGAACGAATTCAGATTCCTTTGCTCTGTGTTCCACAGACAACCAGGCTGAGGTTATTCTGTTAGTACTGTTGAAACATCAAATGAGTGAGTGAAAACTCTCTCATTCCATGGAGTACTTCTAGTCTCAAGAGCAAGGGCGTTGGAGTAGAGGCCTTTCTTACAGTGTTGATCTTTAAGTCACTGTACTCTTTTCCACTGTAATTACTTTCTAAATAGTGCAGTAAGTATAACTTTCTGCTAAAGCACTCTTCCAGCAAAGAAAGGTTATGACTGTGTCCCATAGGCACTGTCTATATAGACACTCAAAGCACAGTAATGACAATTTTAATTTGTGAGTCCCTCATGGTAATGTGTGTCTCATAGTACATAAATCAGGAATACAAGAATCACAAATAACATCATATAGCAGATAATATCTTTATTTGATTAGCTTTTTCTCCCTGTTTTGAGATCTACTGCAATAAGAAACAAAGTGTGAGAAACAGACCCTGACATAGATTGCTGCCTGAAATCACTGATTGCAATGAAATCACTTCTTATGTCTCTCTAAGTAACTCCTTCCATCTTTGTCTTGAGTACAGGTGAATTAAAGGAAGGGTAGAGTATGAAGGGAAGGAAAGCTTATGTAATTCCAGCAGAAGTAATCACAGAATATACAATCTGCAGATAAAGTTCCTATGTGGGAAAGATTCAGGGAGGATCATGTGTTCATCTGTTCTACAAGTGCAGCTGAGTAAGTGCTGGAGAGAAACTTCCCTACAGTACAGTGTAGGGAGCAACATCTAATGTAGTAGCCTCCTAGAGAAGGCCTTGAGAATTATATTAAGTGAAGTCAGGCTGATACAGTGGCTGGAGTTTGATAGTTGAGGCTGCTTGCTGTTAAGGTATTGCCATTGAAAAGTCATTAGCCATGAGTACTGGGATGCCAGAGCATTTACAAGCTGATGATTTAATTCAGCAATTGTGAAGTTAATGTGAAAATTTGGAATTTAAAATAAAACTTATAACAGCTGAGCTGCTTTATATCAATTTTTTTTCCTTGGAATTTGGATTTGAGGTCCTGTAAGTTACTTTCACAGGTTCTCATTGTGTATAGCTTTGGTATCTTGGGGGACAGGGGAGGAATCAGATATTCTACTATTGGGCTTCACACAGTATCTTTTCTGCACTGAAAAACCTGTGCGAAGGAATGAATTTTTGAGCCATGTATTTGGGGATGACTTTTAATGGATGAGGAATACTTGGAAGGAAAAGTCCTATAGGTGCTAGGTGTTTCTTAGCAATAGACAACTTGTTCCTTCAGGCTTCTTGTTATGAAAGCAGTATTTTAGGACCTCAGGTATACAGAGCTCACATCTCTCTGTTTATAATTGAGGTTTTCTTGCATGTTTTTCTAACAGTAGAGTTCTATTCATTGCTATGTACTCGGAGGCAGAGTTTCAAATGAGGCAGGTTTGCACTCCTCTTCTGGGAGGGACCCAGAAGTGCTGTACTCCTTTTTCTTTGTCTCTCATAGTCTTCTCTGCCTATAATCATACTTGTATCTTGCTGCTCAAACTGAGGATGCTTAATAGGTAAGGAGTGTGTAACAGTTTTAGGCAGGAAATATGAAACTAGATCTTCCTGGGTGTATAGGCAAACTGTAAATACTCAAAGCAGAGTTTAATGCCTATCCTTGCAAGAATAGGAGGAAACTAAAGGCTATGAAAAAACATGTTCTATGGAGGTTATACAGCTGGGTTTTTTCTTCCTCCAGCAATGAAGGTTCTCTTGAAGAAGCCCCATGTAGAGGTCAGTAATGTTTCCTGGGCAGCAGAGTTTACATTTTTTCATTCAGCATCATTCCAGATTTCTTCTGGCATGATAGCTAAAAGCACATGCAGAAAGAGAGCAGTACCATACAGTCTAGAGCTGTGTTGTCTGTAACAATATTCATTAAGTTGTCTTTCTCTGGGCTACATTATCTTTGTGAACAGGAGATACCCATTTTCTATCACTTAATCCATCCCAAATACTTTTCTCAGTTCCTTTACACTTTGAAGGTAGAGTCTGTGTAATTGGTGATGGAGTCAAAGGCTAGTAAGTTGGAAGTTCAATCTCAGGGCTGAGAGAATTAATAACCATTTTGCTGTGGGGTCCAAATCTATTTGAACTGGCTTTGCGTGTGATTATAAGCACATGCTACTAACTATTCATTACTTATTACACATGGGAGAATCTTCTTTTAAGCAAGCCTGAAGGCACTGATTTACTGCCATGTGCACCACACTGATAGGATGTATTGCTTATCTGCAAGCTTGGTAACCCTCTGACCCCAAAAAGGTGATATGCTCATTTAGGCAGGTCAGTTATATGTAGTAATACTGGAAAACCTGATGAATGTGCAGCCAGTTGAGGTATTGCTAGCTTGACTGCTCTCTCTCAGTGCTAATGCAGATCAGGTGCTTGAGATATGCTCTTATGAGCACTAAATGTTGCACTAGTGAAGTGCAGACCTCAATTAACATGGAAATACAGATCATTGCCTTTTGCTACTACAGGAGATGAATATTCATGCCTGAGCAGCTTAGTTGTAAGTATCTGGAGTTGATGAGATAGTTGCATCTAGCTGATAATCTCTTGACTTTTTATTTAATATAAAATTTAAGCAACAGAGCCATTGTTATTTTCCTGCCTCCAATATTGTGTCCTAGAATATTTTCCTATCCAGTATAAATAGAGGGCTATGTACTCAGAAAGCTACCTCTGAAACTGATTGGTTGGCATTAAATGTTTATTTACTGCTATCAAAGAAAAATATGAAATGACCTTTTTGGATTTCATAATAAAGTTTACCTCCATTAAAAGAAGCTTTGTTTTTTTGAAGAAAGTTGGGAAGAGCATATAATTTTACTCTGCATGTTCTATGTTACTGTGAGTAGAAGTAACCCTCTATATTGGTTTTACCCCAATTATTATCTTATAGAAGTTATATTAGTATGTGTAAATGTGTGTTTTCTCTTATTTTCTACAAATCTGAGACTTCTCAATGGTGGAGAAAACTATTCTGTCTGTGATAAATTCATCAAGAATCATGCTGCCCATGGTCCTTCTGAACTGGAGAAAAAGAGGCCTGGGGCTATAAAAATGCAAAACTGAACAACTGACCTCTCCCAAACCACTGAAATGCACCTTCTTTCCTGGTAAAATAATGCCAGAAGATAGCCTTAGAGTTGTGGGGTTCTGAATCTTTCTGGCAGAAGATGACCTCAGAGGGAATAGATCTGGCAGTAAAACACATTCTAAGCTGAAATGTTCAAACAGTGAACAGGCAACAGGTGGGTTGAGCTTGCTGCTAACACCCTTACTCTGTTCACACCTGCCTGGAAAACAGTATCTTTCCTGTCAGGGAGCTTCAGCTTAAGTTCCAGATGTTATAAAAAACTCCTCATGAGTGATATCTATGGAGAAAAAACCCAAAACTATTTTGTGCTGCTTGAAGTGATGCCATGTCAATATTTTCACTTCTAAAATGGAGCAAAATATAACTGTGGAAAATAGTTTGCCATATAGGTATGATTTCTTGGCAGTGTTTTATCCAAGAAGGACATGGCTGTGGAAAATACGTTATGTTTAGAGAGAGGAAGATAACTGAACAACTGATTTCCAGGATCCCTGTATGATCCCAGTATTGTACAGTATATTTCATGGTCTTGAGGAGGTAATTTTATAAATGCTTCAGTGCTGTATAGTAAAATTCTGAGTTCTAGATGAAAAAAACCTCTAGTAGTAGTAGCTTGTGGCTCTCTGATTTGGTTTTTATCACCATAGGATGAGAAATCTAATGCAGCATTAAATAAAATTATATAATTTAAGACAAGAGCACTACACACAATCAGCTTCTGGTTTTTTTTTCTTTGGTGTTACAGTAAGAATGTGGTTTGCTGTTGTTGTGAAGGTAAAATTGCCAAGGCAGAACTTCACTTTCTGTACAGATGTTTATACAAAATGTGACCTTTACTTGATCTTCCAGTTTCAGTTAAAAGCAAATGAAATGCAGTAGCTGTTTGAAAGAAATGGAAAGGTGGTTGAAAAGGTAGCTGAACATTTACAGGCACAAGTACTAACAATGAGTTATTGACAGATAGCAAAATTATTTATTACAAAACGTTGTACAGTTAATTTGAAGTGGGGAAGGAACTGATCATTCAGGAGTTTGCCAGAAGAGTTGTGTGCTTTTTTAAAACAAAAAAAAATAATTCCTGAGCAGCCAAGCGAGACAAAAGCTGCTCACCCGTTTCATAAAATACTGGATGGAGAGAACTGCCAGTAACAGGCAGTGTCCCCTCTACCTGTTCACACTGGTTTGGTTGGAATGTGATGATCTGATATGTTCATAGATCTAACAGCTCTTTTCAAGCCCTGCACTGTTAAATTGGGTCACTGCATACAATGTATGTTAAATAACACAAGAGGGTTTGTTGTATTCACAGAAAGCATTAATGGCAGGAATTAATATTATTACAGGAAGCATATATTACAGTTAAATACAAGCATGTTTCCTTTTAAATATGTTGCTAGTAGTTCACAAACAAACTGATGTGTTCTGGAATACATCTTCTGATCTAGATAAATGTCACAGAATCTTATGAAGTTGAGCAAATGTAACAGAAAGCAGTTTGTAGCTTGGTGGTTCAGTGGCTTGGTAGATCTTTGATTAGCGATTCGCAATGGAACATTCAAATTTTGTGTGTTAATGGCTGAGAGAATTCTATTTTTTGAGAGATGGACTAAAGTGAATTATTTTATATCAGTAGCCTATGCAGAGAGAATTTAAAGTTTCCAAAGCTCCTTCACTTGCTTGAGAAGACTGCAGATCCTGAAGAGAGAACATAATTCTTACAAGGTGATTTAGGCTTCTAGGTTGCATGAAGTACTTCTTAAAAAGTTTGTTCTTGTCCTGACGACTGAACTGCCAGATAAACTTGTAACTTATTAATAGTCAAGCTGTAAAATCCCAATTCAAAACACTGATCCTATACCTGGAGAAGTGGAGCTGCCTATCAGCCCCAAATCCTTGTGTTTTCTCTGTTCTTCCATAATTTGTCAAAGCAACGGTTTCCTGTCCCTTTGACATGTCTATTTAAAACTGAGCTGCAGTTGTATAGCCTTTGCTAAGCTATGGAAATGCATTTCTACTGTCATGTCTCTGCTGGGCATTGCTTCTACTGCTTTTTTGCTGAAACAATAGGAATGGAATATGTGAGAAAATACTTGTTGACTTTGGGCATTCAAGCAAACATTATTGTTCATAAATACAATACTTTTGGAGCAAATTCATAAATTTGAAGATAGTATTTGATGTCAGCTCAGATGGCAGCCTAAAAAGCAAGCTTGCTTTCTCTTTTATTTTTTTCTTTAAGGAGAGCACACATGCTCTTTGTGCTCTCCCCCTCCCCTCAGGCCTGGGTATGGTTATATATGTCTTTAACTAGCTTTGAAAGAACAATTAATTAAGGCTCTGCAGAAATCCAAAAATGTCCAGAATCTGGCATTAGTTTACATTTTCATTACTGAGTCTGGTGAGAATACCTGGATTATTTATCTGTGAAAAACAAGATCAGAGATATTGCAAGAACTTTGGAGGGTAGGAATAAAATGAAACATGGTCATGACCAACTGAATGTGTAGTTTAACATAAGCACTACATGTAATTCAATAATTAGTATATTTTAGTAAGAATAATCTAAGTTTGTGTTTACCAGTCAGTTGGACAGGTTCCTAGTCTGAGCAAGCTAATTGATCGTATGAGATGCTGTGGCATCTCTGCCCTTCACTCCATGCAGAAGGATATCTGTTGAAAGGAAACTACCATTAATGCCAGATTTCCATCCACACTTGTCTAAGAATCCAGTATACTGAGAAACAAAGAGTGCCATTCTCTCCTGTGTTCCCACCCTGTTGGGTTTAAAAGAGTTTCAGTGTAGTAACACCTTGCTTATGAAACTTGTTTCCATCTTTTATTCCTGATTAAGGTAATTAAATCTCAGATAACTTTCCTGAAAATAACAAAGGTACTTGATTGGCAATCTGTTACACTTCATTCTTACTGCTGTGGATCTAAACATATTGTAGAACTGTGCTAAACATATGTTGTCTTGTGAATCCCATGCTTGCCAGTCATGGGCTTTACACTGTTCTGTAAATAATGATCAATTGGTCAATAACCTTTCTAAAAAAATTATTTTCAGTACCTGTCAAGAAACGTCAAATTAAACTGCCCAAAGAATGGGCAAATGTACTGAGAATAAAAAAAATTTGGTTTAGTGTTCAGGAGTAGGGCTTGAAAGTTCTCTCTTTCTATTTCAGAATGCAGTTTCTACGTAGTACCAGGTGAAGTTCTTCAGAGACTTTGCATCTGTTGTTGACTGCAATGGGGATTTAGTAGTTTGATGAAGAGATGTTTAGGATGCGAGTCAGATTTCTGAGTCTAGTTGGACATTTATGGGGCTTTATGGTCTGATCTCTTGATATCACTCATGCTATAGAACTTGGACATAGATTTTATGCTTAAATATAGATCTAGTTGAACTGTAACGTCCACTTTCAGAAAGACTCTCACTCCTGATTTATAGACTCTTAATTAATTAGATGAATAGGAATGCATAAAAATGGCAGCTTTGGTCACATAGGTTGTACCTTTGTGGTTTAAAGAAGCTCTTTTGTGTTCCCTTGTTGAATGAACAGCCTGGGTTTAAAACATGACTGAGAGAAAAATATTGCTTTCATGTGATTGCTGAGCTCAGGATTTCTCAATTAACCAGTAAGTATATACAGGTTTCAGAATTATCATGACCTAAAACATACAAAATGAACATACTGTATTTGTAAAAGTAATCTGAGTTTTCCAGCACATTCTTATTTTGATAAAATTTGATTTCTATATGCTTGCATTTTATAAATGTATCTTATGATAACAAGTGCCTGTTCACTTCTACTAGCTAATGAACCATAGGCAGCTGTGGAGGCCTGCATGTGGAAGTGAGATTACAGTATCAAGACCAGGATGGAGAAGCTGCTAATGCTGATGTACACACTGGCACTTAAAGTGTTTTTAATATCCAGAATTACTGACAGTGTCCAAATTTGCAAGTGTTTGGGTGGAAGAAGTTGTCTTCCTTAGCATCATATGCTAAGACAGCTGTTAAATTTAATGCTAAGCTTCAGAGTTTATATGCAATCACTGAAGATGAGTATCTGCCTTACAGTAGGTCATTAATCTTTTGAGCTGCTCGCACAGTCTTTGCAAATACAAAGGCCTTGAGGATGTAACATAGCAGAGCCTGGTAGCTGTGTGGTGTTAATTGGAAGAGAATGATAGTAGAGTAATAAATGTTCATGTTGCCAAGCTGAATTGTCACCAATCTGTTTAAAATAGTTGCCTTTTCAGATCTTTACTGTTAATCAAATTGCTTTCAAAGATTTTGTGTATCTGAAAAGATGCAATAACTGCATCAGAAACTGAATTAATATGCCAAGGGAGCTTTCCTAACACAATTAATATGGCATTTATAACCTTTGTAGAGAGATTTTTCACCAATTACAGCATAAAATAAACTCCCAAGAGACTAAGATGCTCTTTTTTTTTCCCCCCAAGCTTTTATAGTTTTGCTTGCTTCCTTTCATACACATGAAATGGAAATTGTAATTCTTTGATACCATTGCATGGATTCATAACTTTTTAATTATTAAACGTATTTGAAACTTTTTTACTATTAATTATGGGCTTCAATTTTAGATTGGTATTTCTTTTTTTTTTTTTTATTCTGTAGGCTGCATTTTTCCATGAGAGTAGCAGCAACTAGCAGTATGAAATCAGTAGGAAATTAATTTTTCTTTGGAAGGAATGTGTTTTCCATTTTCTACCCAAATGCCTTTGTAATTGCAATGCAGAACTGCAGTTTGAGGCCTGCAGTTATAACTGTGAATTGTGTGAATGTTCTCTGGTTCTGTGGAGTTTGATTTCTCCTTTTCTTTTTATGTTTTTGTTTGGGTAAATGGTGAATAAAATGTGCTTAAACTTCTGTAAATAGGTAGTACTTGTCATAAGGTAGGCCACAGCTCACTGTGGAGAGGGAACTAATGGGAAACTGAGTATTATAGCTGTCAAAGGTGAGACAGAGCTAAGACCAGTGAGTGTGTAGTGAAGCTACATACTGGGGTTTATTTAAGAACCAACAAGACTTAAACTTTAATCGCACTTCATCCATTTTGTGTACTCACCTGCTCTATTGCTACTACTTCATTCACCAGGTCTTGACTTACCTTCTCAGTAGGGAGATCACTGCTAATTTGGGAAGGTTGAGTAGAAAGCTGTGTTTGTGCTGTGCAGCTCCTTGTAATTACTAGTCTTGGGCATCACTGGCCCTGGTCCCTGGGCATCACCTGGCATTCATCTCCATACTTCTCTGATCTCCATGACTTTTCCTTGCTTCCAGAGTTGTTTTTTCTCCAGTCACGATATTTGCTGTTGCCTTTGCTGGCCTCTTCTTTCTGACATTACTGCTTCTGGGAACCATTTTTGGCACCCAAGCTCCAGTTTTTCCCCAATCTAAATAGTCAATGTGCAGAAACACAATGTATAAGCAGCCTTTTTAATTGCATATTCTGCCTCTGTGTTAATTGGAGGATTCAGCGTGTGATCCTTCTGTTTAGCCCAGGTGTTATCGAAGTTTACAAGCAGCCTGTACATATTGCAGTGAACAAGTACCAGTTTTCTGCTTGAGAGTTCAAAATTCAGTTTCAGACATTCTCCCACAGATGCACACATATGCCTAATTATTTGCTGCCTGTTAGCATTTGCAATTGAAGCTTTTTTCTTCACTGTGACAGCAAGTAATGCGCTTATGCCAGAAGCTATGTTTGGTGCCATTAGGAAAACCTCCCTTCACCTTGTCATAGTGTCTGATCTTGACTTATATGACATCTAGTTTTTGCATCTTTCTTAAAGGAACTGAATTTCTAAGCTTATTTGGTAGTGAAGGAATCCAAACATGGATTGGTTCTGAAACAGGAGGAACAGCATATGACTCTCAGTTTACATCTTGACTGACAATTTCAGGATTTACTCTACTTGGAGGTCTTATATAATGTGAGAACTTTCATGTGCTGCAGTGCTTCACATGACAAACTTCAGGTAGCTTGACAGACCTTTAATCATGCAAAAGACTCCCCTACTGACTATGTAAATGGAAACACATAGGTAGAATTTTAAAAAAATGAAGGTAGTGGTGGCCTAATAGTAGTAAGAAAACATCTTAGTTCTTGTGAAATTCTGTTTAACGTTACATGTAACTTTTTGTTGATGGCCTTTTCTTCATGGTTAGTATGAATTCGAAGTGTTGCTTGTGCATCTCACTGTTAGCATTCTACAACTTCTTTCTGTAATAAAAATGTTTGTATTTTTGAAATATTAATGGACTTAGAATGCATTGTAGAAGCAACACAGTGTTTTCTCTGGTTAAGATTCCTGTTTTTCGGGATATGTGGAGGAGAAAGCCATGAGAATATGAAGAACAGCTTGAGAGATGAAGGAACATCTTCATTTTCTCATGCCATAGGCCCTTCAAGGAGAAAATAGGCATCTCCTGCTGTTTCTGGAGCTTTTGGTTCTGCTGATTTATTTAAATCAGTGGTTTATCTGCCCTTCTAGTATTCCAGGAGAAAACAATATGGAGCCTGATTGTTTCTTCTGTTGGTTTAGCATCTTTTCTGCTGTTCTCAGATTTTATTGAGAGTGTTGCAGCCAGCTCCAAGATCTGTGCTGCTGACTGCAACCGAAGTAAGTTACAAAATGTGTCCTTACTACAGTGCTGAGGAAAAGCACCTCTGCTGTTGGATTTGGAAGGAAATTCAGAAAGTACTTTCTGGGCAGTGTGCTTTACTTCTGTGGCACAGCCAGTCCTAACACTAGTTTTTTTAAAAATGTAATTGGTTAGAGAAAAGGGGTCATGAACCGTTGGAGGAGTAAAATATAACCCTTTCTGTAAAGGTAAAACACACATTCTAGACAGTCCTTCTGTGTGTTTGTGGTGGTGAGAGCTGTTTGCTTACTGTTAGGATAGAATAAATGCATATACATGGGTGTTTATGCACTTCTATGCATGTGCATGCATCTGTGTCTATGCAGGTACAGGATAGCTTGCCGTTCCTAGTGTGAGGAATAAGCTTCTGCCATAGCCCCAAGCAGCATATGGGCTATTTATTGTTTCAAATAAACAGTCTTAGTACTGTTAGCAAAATGGACTTCTAGTAGCTATTGTACACAGTTTCTCTTAGTTGTGGTAAAGCATCTAAATGCTAGGGGGTTTAAAATGTTTTATTGCCTGAATCCTAAGGAGGATTCAGGTACAACCTTAGAAATAAAGAAACAGCTAGCATCTGTTGAATGTTACAGCTTTACCAAAATGGTTTATTGATTTGCTGTTCAATCACAGGAAATCTGAAGTTTGTGGGATATAACAGACATTTGTCTATACTACTTCAGTTAAAATGTATTTATGATAGCTACTTCCTGATGGTGAGTTGAATGGTTTCTAGATGTTTTGCATAATTTGCTGCATTAAACAAAATGCTTGATGAAGTCAAGCCCTCCTGTAGTTTTACATTTTCAATAATAACTTCTTTCTGTCATCCTTAACTTCTAACTATACCCCTTGTAAAATTACTTGCTTTTTTTAAGGAGACAAGGAAAGGCCTTTGCATTATAGAAGCACAGTGAGCTCAGGTTATCTTCTTGTTTTGTCTTTTCCCCCTTGAGGTGGGTGTTTTGTTGTTTGGGGTTTTTTTTCCAGTGGGAGTAAGAAACTTTTTGAGAAGCAAGAATGCTTTTGAAGTTACAGAATCTGTATTCTTACAGTGGTGAATTTTGTATTCTTTTGAATAGGGAAATATGTTGCTTAATATAAAGACCATTAACAGCAAGGATTGGCAATTTAATTGACCAAATCCCCTACCTCACCATTTTGTTCATATATATGATCTGGGATAAAAATAACCTCATGGTTGCAAGATGTGATTGAACTATGTCAGATAATATCTCTTTCTACAAGGTAGTGAATGTCATATACAAACCCATGATGTTTCTTGTAGCTTTTTCTTTTTTTGGAAAGGTAATGAGGTTCCTTCTGAGTGGCTGTGTGGTTACTGGCTTATCTAAAACACATTACTATTAAAATCCTTCCTGCTTCATAAAGAATATTGGTAAAATAATATTATGATTATCATGATCTTGACTGAGCGCTGAACTGCACCCATGGAAAACTAAGAGCACATCTCAGCTGGACTCAGAGAGTCAGCTGCTACAGCCAGAATATGCAAGAGCTTCACATCTTCTAAAAGCAGGTAAAACACAGTGAGCCAGTGGATTGTATCTTGATGTGTGTAGCAGAAACAGGATAAAAATGAAGTCCCCAGTAGATTTGTCACCTAATAATAGATACCATCTTTCTAATCTGTCTCTGAGGCTGTTTCTTGCTGGGGAAAGGCATGAGAGTGCTTTTTATTTTGTGGTTCTATCAAAAATTTCTCAAAAGACTGAGAAGAATGGGGGGAAAAAAAGCTTCTTTAAAATGAAATGCTTTTCAGCCCTTTGGAATTGGATGTTTTGTAAATGTCTACATCATATTAACCCATCTGTGTATCTTCCAGCATCCCAATTCTGCAGAATCAATCATTGTCAACTGTAGTGTACTGAATATTTTGAAGATTAACATTCAGATTCTGAATTGTACCTTAATCTTCCCATGATAGATCACTTAGCTGGAGAGTAAGGGACTGTATGTGGGATAATTGCTGAACTTCAACTGGAGGGGTTCAGCTGCTTAATACATATTTATCAGCTGTACTACTGTCCATGGAAAATGGAGAATCTAACTTGATTAGCCTGATTAGGCATGCCCTGTTATTTCTGGAAGAAGGTATTCTGACATTGTGAATCCTATGAGCAGGCAGACCCTTGTGTCTGAGGCAGAATTTTTAACTTTGGGGAAAATTGATGCACGGAGTCCAGAAAATGATGAAGTGTTAAACCTGTGCCTTTAAGCTTAGGACACCAATTCTATGTGTAAACGCTTAGGGATTTGGTTTTTTCTACACAACTGAGTAACTATACTGTCTCTTAACTGGAAGATACGAATGGTTGGCCCCTTAGGTAGGCTATTTTAATTTTAGAAACCTAAGTTTAGACTTTGGACTCTGCTTTAGAGCACTGAGTTTGAAAGATTTGGAGTGGAACCCAAGGGCTTCACACTGTCCCTACTTACATTGCTGTCATCACCCTGAGCCTCTCCCACTGAAATTAATAGGACTTCTCTCTGTCTTGAAAAGTTCTCAAATTGCTCTATTGATTTTATTTTTGCACTCATTTTGCTTCAGAAAGTATGTAAGCTGCAGTTCCTGCTCCTTAGAAGTGAAATCTGAATGGGATATATGGAATGCAGAGAGTTTTCTTTCTTCTAGTCAGAAATTTCCACGTGGCTGATGTAGGTGAAACTTGCTATGGGTCTTTTTATATAGCTGTGCCAAAATTTTCTACAGTCTACCAGCCACTTTTGGATTGGGGTATACTGCAGCCACATACTGGAATTCCAAAACACAACATGGATGCTGATCTATGATACTGTGCAGAGTATACCATAAAAATAGTGTTTGAAGTAGCACTGTATTCCTTTAATCACTATCCTTTATTCTGAGCAGTTCAGTGGAACTAAGCTTTGGGTCAGACAGTGATGGCTAGAAGCAATTTATATGAGCTTTGTGGAAAACAGCAGTCTCTTGTTTTTGTGTGTAATTTGGGAGGAGCTGTTCTGTTCTCCAGTGCTCTGGAGAAAGCAATATATGTTTCACGAACTGTTTCTGTTGCATGTTTCAATGCTGTCGAAGAACAAATGTCAGCAAAATCTGTCCTCCCTCAAGTCCCCAAAGCCATCAACAAGCTCAGGAGTCCCAGTTCCCTCAGAAATTTCTGTTACTAATACAGTCTTTTTAAAATTGTACATATCAAAGGCTGTGCAACAACTCTGCATAGTCATTAAGGCTCAAAATAAGGAGATAAAAGTGTATGACGTTTCATGAGCCTTCTCTTGGGCAAGGCTCCCAAAATGATGCAGCAGTCCTGTATCAGAAAAATGGAAGCCTGTAGGCATATTCTGATGAATGTAGACACTATGCATTTCTCAAATTCTTAGAGAAGGAAGGCAGACAGTAAAAACGTGCTTACAGTTCATGAGGAATGAAAGTGTGTGGTTTGTGGGGGGGTTGTTTTTTTATTTTGGTGGGTGGTTGTGTTTTTGCTTCTTTTAAACTAACACTGGTATAATGCTAATTTCTTGCAGTGTACGAGATGCAGTAGAGTTGTTAAAAGTTCCAGCTTGCTGCCTCATGCCATTTTTGTTTGACCATAGTTCTGGTGGGTGTTTTCTTTCTGGCAAAAACATTTCACTTTTCTACCTTTTAGAAAATCCAAAGGAACTTGACTTATGTGATTGGATAGGACTGTTTATCTGAGGGACATACACTTCTGTCTGATCAGAAATACTATGGATGGCTACACCTATTACGTGGCAGCTATTAGGGTCCAGATAACAGAATAAGTAGATTATGTAGAATATTGTTTAGGACAAGCTAAACAGAAGTTTATGGTGTGCATTGTTTATATATTTCATGGTTTGGGCAGATTTGTTAAGACATTTGAATAGTTCATTCTGTATCTTTCTCAATGTGCCAGATTATGCCATCTGAATGAATTTCAGATACTGAGGACCTAAGTTTGGGGGTTTTAAATTAACTTTTAAATGAAAAATTAGTTTTAAATTTTAATTTAAGTAATTTTAATGTTTTTACTCTAGGAAGAGCTATTGAGTTTGGTCAGATGTCTTTCTGAAAAACAATCAGCTTGGATACAGGCAATCCTGTGCAATGGAGAATGAAACTTGATAGTCAAGGCTCTGTTTAAAATGCTGTGGGCTAAAGCAAGCGTTGAATTCAATAGACTCTACATGAAAAATCTCTAGATCAGAGTGAACCCAAAATGCAAACCCAACTATGATATTTTGAGCTCTAGCTTTCTGAAAGGAGTCCCCACAAAAATACTAGTTAAGTGCATTGGTTACAATGAGAAATGCATGTTGCATATCTAAAAGTGTAAATTTATCATTCACTACTACATCTTTTTCTATATGTTTCAAAACCTTTCATATGTTTTGAAAATAAGTTATTGCTTGGTATGTCATCCAGTTAATTTTAAAATCAATTTTATTATCCAAGCAAGAATGATATTGTGACGTGACAGTTTAGGCTGGGAATTTGAGGCTGAAAATCCAGTAAATTCTATTTGGAGTCTACACAGCAATCTATGCAACTCTTGAGTTAAAGATGGTTTGCAAATCTGATAGTGAAGTAACAGACTTTTTGATTGATGAGCTAAGCTGTTTTTTCATGTACTGAATCAAATAACTATGGCTGCAGTGCTGTAGAAATTGCTGCTCCTGAAGAGAGAGATGGAGAGAGATCCTGGTCCTCGAGAGTGCTCCTGCTTGGGCACTAGTGTATGCTTTTCCTCAAAGGCTGTTAAACAGAGACAGCCTTCCCCTGCTGGATCCACACTTTTGTCTCTTTCCAAAACCCAAGGTGCTGTAGTGGCCAGTGAGAGCTGTTCCTAACACCAAAGCAGAAGTACTGAGCTTGGGAGAGTTTAAAATGCGATCTTTTAGCAGGGAAAGGAATTAAACAACTTATTGCCTAATGAAATATCTACTGCAGTAGCTATGATTTTATGAAATTGATTTACTAACTGTGGTGTTTCGGGAAGTTTTTCTGTTTGTTTCTCTTTCAGGAACTGGATGGAGAATTTCCTATAATGTTATTTCTGATAACTCTCATGAATTTTGACATTTCCTTCTCCCCTTCCCTGCTTTCTGTTTTTTTGTATCTTAGAAGGATTATCTGTCTTATCAATAATTTGATTGATTCAGCAAAGTCCAAGAGGCTTTTGCAGCTGTATGCTGGTAACTTGGTTTGCTAGCTTTCAGTAGTATTTACATCTCTGGCAATGTAGTCTCTGACTGACTGAATTGCCGGTTCACCAAGCAGCAACTGTATTTACTTCTTTAGCTAGTTTAGTGTTAATTTTAGAAGGTGTTTTCTCATCTTAAGTGAAACATATGGTGGCAGTTAATATCACTCTAAATGAAAAAGCAGGAAAAAATGGAACGTGGTGAAGAATACTGCTCTAGGACAGTTATTTTGAGGAACATCTAAATCCAAACAGGGAAAAAAGGCTTCTGTTGAGGTGAAATAACTAATGCTATATAGTTTAATGAAGGATCAAGTTAGACATTTGACTAGCTGAAACACTATTTGCTAATTCCTTTTCCACCATCCTATGTGTACCTGGACATACTGGGGAGATGGGCCTTATTGTTTATGCAAGTTTTATCAGAGCTGGTTTTCTCTGCAATTATTAACATAATTTTTGAGGTATACTTATCACACAGTCCAGTTATGGTTTAAAGGAAAAGAATTTAAATACTCCCTTCTATAAGCTGTGATCGTTAAACTTACTTTGGAATGCTCAGACACGTTTCCCTCCAGGCTTAGTAACAGTTGACTTTGCAACGTTCCCCAACAGCCGTGTCCATTGTTAAAGAAACAACTGATCCTGTCAGATACAGTATGATACACTAAATATCTTGTTGTTCTTTAGACACTGGAAAAATCCTGTGGAATCCAAGTACTGAGTTTACTAAAAGCTTGCCTGTTTGCATAAAACCTCATTGCTTCTACGGCGTCTGTAGTATCTCTTAATGTAGCAGTTATCCCATCAAAATAAAGACCTCTGCAAAAGAGGCAGAATCTGCTGTGCCTTTCATTTTGCTGGTATCCAGAATGCTATGGTTTTCTTTCATCTGTTGCCTCTATCTCCGGGGGGGTTTTGTTTGCTAGCTGTCTTGATCTTCTCATTCTTTCAGCCAGATCTTGAAGACCAGTGGGATAGTTTTCTAGTGTTTCTAACTGAAGTTGAAATCATTGCATTCACTAGTTAGTTTTTTCTTTTTCCTTAGGAGGATGATGCTATAAAGCCAAGAATAGCTGATAGCTGCAGCCCAGTGCTTTGGAGTGAAGTCAGACTGGCTGTGATAGGGACTCGCTATTAGATATATATTTAATGTCTTCACTGATTGAAACTCTCCTTCTGTTCTCTTTTGTTAATATTTGAACACCAAGTAACTTGCAGAGCTGTGGTGTCTTACTTGGGCCTTCTGGGTGCCCAAGTCTTTGCAAGATCAGTATTACAGACAGCTGCTTCTGAGATTGAAGTATCTCTTTTAATGAGCTCTTAAGTTCTTCAGTTAAGTGGCCAAGGAGATGCTAGATTCTGTAGAGGGAATCAGCAGTTCTCTTCTTTGCAGAAAGTGGTGGACACAGTTTCTATGTTGATTTTGTGAAATTGGAGGATGTGCCTTGTAGGCTACAACTGTCACAACTAGAATGCATCAGGGTGTTGCCATTTTGACTTGGGAGACACAAACTGTTAAGATCTGTTTGCTTGTTTGTTGGATGGAATAGCAATTTTTAGATTTAAAACTTGTACCTCTCTATTACCTGCTATTATCAGCAGGGGTACCTGCTATTTTCAGTAGCTCCTTATAGACATCATCCTAAGAAAAAAAAAAATTCTACAGTTTGGTAGAACCCTTTTTGAGACCTAAATATTAAGCTATGCATTTTTTTATGCAGTTTTGTTGGGGTTTATTCCAGTAACACCATGAAAACTAGTTTATGTACTTTCAGAACATACTTTATTATAAAAAATAGTCTTGTGCTTCCAGGAGTTTGACTGAAAAAGGCATTCCCTGTTATCCATACAATGCAGAATGCAGTAAAGACGGTTCTGTAAAATAGATGAAAAGCTACAATTTATATATTTTTACCATAAGCAAACAGTAAAAAAAATCTATACTTGAAAAGCTATGCTAGGAGAAGAATATGGTTGGAAATCCAAGGACTGAAGTTATGAAGTGACAGAAGAAAATTCATCTGCAGTTTCACAGCTTAGTGCCCTGCCTGTACTTATTACAATGCAGCCTTCTCTAATAAAAGTCACTGATTAGGTCCCAATTTCATGGTCATAACTGTACATCTGACATCTCTGAAAAGAGTGTCCCCAGAAGATTTTTCTAATTGGTTTTGGAGATTGACTTTGGTTTTATCACTTCCTCTTTCACTTCACTGGATGTGTTTTGTTTCTGTCTTGCAGATACTATTTGAAAGTGTGACCTGTTGTATTGGCTTCAGCTGGAAGCCCATTCATAAAACTGTGATTTGTTTTGGAAAGGCACGTGTGAGGTGTGAAAGCTCACTCTAGGAGCTCTCACACTAAGAGCCATACAAGTGTGGGGGTCAATATTCTGCAGTTTGGACAAATTCCATATTTATAACTGAAATGGTTTTGCATGAGCCTCAGACTGCCCTTTATGAATGAAAAATAAGTTGTGCCTTCTTATAAGATGCACCAACTACTTCCCAACAAAGAACATGTCTTCAAATAAAAACCGATGGCTGTGCCTGACAGGCTGCAGATTAAAATACACAGGTGAACGTGTAACTCCATTCAGTGGTTTCCTGAGCTGTCAGTGTGCAAACTGCCATTGAACCCTACAGAAGGAAAAAGAAATGGCAGTGGCTGTCAGGTGTGACAAGCAGGGTCCTTGTTCTGAATGCTCAAATGTTCTCTACTGTCATGCATAATCCTGCTGGCTGCTTGCAGCACCAAGGTGTGAGTGTATCAGGCTGTAAAAGTGCATTTTTGAAACGTAAATGTAAATCCTCTATTATGTATTTTTGAGAGCAGGATTTCAGTGCTATAGGAACAGTGATCTGCATATATGTGAGATAAGAACTAAAACAATGAGGTTCTATAATCCACTCTTAGAAGACAAGCTTTCCAAAACTCAAAGTGAATTATTTACTTCATGCAAAGGAAGGATAAGAGGAGATTTAATTGCTGTGTAAAAGAAACACATCAGAGAAGAAAACTTCTGATGATAAGAATATACTTTTAAGTCTACCACAGGGATGGTATAATGTGATCCAAGACTTAGAAATTGGAGCTAGATAAAGCAGATTAGAAGCAAGTTCCCCACATTTTCAGTGGCAGAATCTTTCATGGATAATTTCTCTAAAATTTGGTATTTTCGGAAGGAATTTAAATGGAATGAAAAATTATATTTTTGTCCAAAGAAATGAGAACTCAGTTGTTAAGAGTGAAATGCAGCTAACACCCCCAGTAAACACCTTGCTGTTGCCTTTTTCTTTTTAACGTGCACGTAGGTGAAGAAAGTAAATATTTCAGTTTATTTTTGATCTGAGTTCAGCTGTAACTTTAATTGTTCCAGTTCATGTTCAGCAAAATTTCAAAATAATTCATTGTCAGTTCAGGTTAAAAAATCAATTATCTCAAGTCTTTGGTATGGTTTCGGTGCAGCTCCCTAGTCAGGATTTTTAGCTTTACAGAACTTGACAGCAGAAAAAACCAGTTTTGTTGCTTAATGGAATCTCAGTATTCCTGTGGCCATGGCATTTATTGAGGAAAAAATAGACTAATTACAAAAAAGCTTTCTCTGTGGTCACGTGGTTCAGGTAACTAATTAGATTAAATGTGTGGATGTTTTCTCAGAAGCCTTTTACAGTAGGAAGCAGTACATGTTGTAAATCATAAGGTGGTGTCATCCAAGTCAGTCTATATGAATAAAAACCTATGACCAGGACATATTACAGGCTTTATTGTGTGTACCTCTGGTAATTATTTACCCCCTTTCTTTTTAATTTGTCCCTGGGATGGTATAAACATGTTTGGCCATTTGCATGTTTTACTTTCTTTTTCCATGTGGCCGATTATGGCTGTAATTGAAGGCCAAAGGAAGAAGAAAACTCTGTTCCCTTTCCATATACTTAAAAGTAAGTTGTATTAGTATATTCCCATATACTTCTATATGCTCTCTATGTATACGTGTTTCTAAAGATACTCGTGGCTCTTCTGAAATTCATGATGTAAATCTGTATGCAGTGGAAATGTATCCAAGCTCCCTGTCATGCAGCCCATCTATGTCCCTTACAGATTTTGCACCTTGCTACCATCTGTCCACTGGCACGCTCCAGACATATAATAATAGGGGAAAATTCCAGTAAACTGCAAACAGCATACAATAGATGACAATGGTTTTCTGATCCACTGAACAGGACCAGGTGCTTCTAAACTTGCTAAAGATCTTTTGACCCATTTTTCATTTGATAATCTATTAGTTCTTTAAATCCGTTGCAATAACCAAACATTGGTTTAAACTGAATTTAAGAAATCTAGAGATGCTAGTGAATAAAACTGAGAAATTAATATAAAAATGTAGAGAATGCATTAGGTTGCATTTAGCCATATATAACTTATCTCTGTTACATTAATCTGGTTTTAAGATTCAATGGTTCAGCTGAGATTATTGCTGAAAACCTTACTCTAGCAGGACTCTTAATGTGCTTGCAAGCAGATAGCTCAACTTCGTATTTTCTCACTGAGGAACTTCACTGTCCATTTAGATAGTCTGTGCTTTTTTCTTACATTTTCATGTGGTGGGCTAAGCCAACAGAAGGAAGAAATGGAGAGCTGAGGATTGTGTTTCTGTTTCTTTCCACTTGTTCTGTTCAGGATGACTTTTCTCCTTGTTGGAGCATATAAATTTCTTCAATAGTGTTTTTAGCTTAATGATCTAGTGACCGATGAGCAATTTTCAGATACTTGCTCTAGCTGGTCTGTCTAGCTCAGGCACCACTGCAGTACTTCTGGATATGAGTGCTCACAGCCCTCAACTGGGTCTGATAAGCCATCTGCAAGGTCAAATGAAGCATTGCACAGGTAGATTCTGAGTCTGCAAGCTGTTCTATTTGGCTCCAATCCTGACCTTCTGAGTACAAATATCTGAGCATACAAACAGGAGGGGAATCAACTTTTTAAAAGGGCAGACAATGGCAGGACAAGGGGGAATGGTTTAAAGCTGAAGGAGGGAAGGTTTAGATTGGATATTAGGGGGAAGTTTTTTACGGAAAGAGTGGTGAGGTCCTGGAATAGGCTGCCCAGAGAGGTGGTGGATGCCCCATCCCTGGAAGTGTTCAAGGCCAGGTTGGATGGGGCCCTGGGCAACCTTGTGTAGCTCCAGGCCTGAGGCTGGTGGCCCTGCCTGTGGCAGGGGGGTTGGAGCTTTATGATCCTTGGGGTCCTTTCCAACCCTTGCCATTCTATGATCTGTTAGCAATGTTTGCCCCTCTACCTCCATTGAGGGGGTAATGTTTTTACTGAAATGCCAGACAGTTCTGTGCTGTTTCATGTTTGGAAATAATTTTAAGGTCTTGCCTTGTTAGGGAAGCAAGCTGAGCTGCTAAATGTGCATAAATTGATGAAGGTGATCTGTAGCAGACTGAAATGTGAAAAAGCTTCAGTACTTATTTTTAAAGTTAATACAGGCCATCTTAAATGGCTGCAAGTTGGAGCACAGGAAGTTCTGCACCAACATGGGGAGGAACTTTTTCCCAGTGAGGGTGAGGGAGCCCTGGGACAGGCTGCCCAGGGGGTGTGGAGTCTCCTTCTCTGGAGAGATTCCAGCCACGTCTGGACGCCGCCCTGTGCAGTATGAGCTGGGGAGCTGCTTTGGCAGGGGGGTTGGACCCCATGAGCTCTCGAGGTCCCTTCCAACCTATACAACTCTGTGATTCTGTGATCTTACTCAATTTCTGATAGATTTCTGCTGCTGGCCAAGTTTTATGTTGAAAAATTTAGTTTACTTAAGTTACATGTTAATCATGTCTTCTCAGTGTTTTTTGAATCACATGATCTGTATTTGCTTTCAGAAGTCTTGTCTTCTCTGACCTTTATACAGCAGTTGGTAGGTCTTTACTTTGCCTGTTGCTACAGCTGGTAACTGTATTTTGAAATGGTGTATTTGGTTATTTGACAGATATCGTTGGTACAGCCTCAGGCAGTTCCAAAGTGGTTCTGCAAATGATCAGTTCACCTGATGGCAGTTCCACACCTTCTGAGTGCAGCTGGCTAAGGAGCAATCCTGAGTGGGCTCAAGTTAAGGTACCTGGCAGAGGGGTGTCTTTCTCCTCACTGCCACTGGGACACGTGGTAGATTTATCTGAACCACTGTGAAGAGTTGGGGATGGTGTGACTTGATGTTAGAAATCACAGAATCATAGAATTGTAGGGGTTGGAAGGGACCTCGAGTGGTCATTGGGTCCAACCCCCCAAATTTTGTCACTTCACCTCAGTCACAGTGTGCTCTGTCTGTAACAAAAAAAAAGAAAGTTTCTCAAGATCTTGCAGGTTGTAGAAAGGCATGAAATCAGTGCTCAAAGGCTTCTGAATTGAACATAATGACCTTATTTTTATGTATTATGTTTTTTCTAGTTTTATTATATACTACTTAGTGCACCTGAGGTTAAACTAGGAAGAGATAGATATATGTCATCTATGGTAATTTGCCTTCTTTCTGCCAGAGAACAAAGAGAAGAAAAGTTGAGTTGATAATTTTATGGGGAAAAGGCTTGATGGATAATAATGAAGGTCCTCTAGAAAAATTTTTACTGTTTTTTGCTGCACATGGAACCTAAACACACACATCATTAAAAAAAAAAGCCAAGCAAGCTAATGAACCAAGAATATTTTACTAATAGAAGGTATTTCCCTTTAAAAAAAATAAATTCCTCTTCATTTTTGGTTGAAATTAAGAGTAAGAGCCATTTGTTGTAAGCAGGTTTCCCATCCTCCACCCAAAATTACGTAACTTTTCTTTCTTTTGTTAAAACATCTGTGGCTCTGTGAAATAAGGCTAAGTTAAAGGAAATGTTATGTTTCTGCATTGTCAGATTACTGTGAAGTGTTAGTGAAGAAGTATATTAAATAAATCCTTTAGACTCTAATTGCATGGCTTGTGGTGGGGTTCCTGACAGATGTATATCAAGTTCTGTATTTTGAATTGACAGCTTGTCCCAAATGAAAAAAAAAAGTGATGGTAGTGATGTTAGGTATCTATTCCATAAAAGTATATCTAGATAAATATATCAAAAATATACAGACACAGGGATTACAGATGCATTTTAGATATAATGTACTAATACATGACATATAGAGTATATTAATGTATAATAGTTGTAAATATTTCAACATGTAGGTAACTCTTTCTGTTTGTGAAAACACACACTTGTATTTTTTTGTATTTATAATACCTCTTTCCTAATGATTTGACTTCTAGCTATTAAAAAATGTTTGCTCATTTCTTTGCATGTAAGCTGCTCAAATAATAGCAGATGTGGGGGGGATTGTGCCCTTTTATTAGTGGGAAGAACAGCTGGCAAATAAAAATAATCAGGTTTAGGGATAGAAGTAGGCAATTCAGCTACAGAGAATCATACTTTTTGTATTGTCTGTGTTTTATAAAAAATAACCTCTATGGAAGATACTCATCTGACTTCAGCTGAAGAATATGAGACAAGTAACAAAATAATTGATAATGTTATGTACATAACTACCCAGCATGACATTTTTTTCTTTTCAGTCTATGGCAAAGTTACTTTTACTGTAGTTTAGGTGTTTCATAATGTTGCCTGCTGTAAACCTTACAAAAAGATCCAGTTCAGTGAAGATGACAAAAAAAGAAATTAGAGTATAATAAACTGCTATTTCGCTCCTTATTAATTTCTTTCAGTAGTTTAAGACATGGAGGAAGAGGTGTGAGGATGGGGTTGTTTGGTTGGTAGGTTGGTTGGTTTGATGGTGGATTTCAAATTTTTTTTTTTCCCCAATGAGATCTGACACCAGCTGCTGTGTAGATGTCTGTGTGCTGTACAGCAGGGCAGATTCAAGAAGTCTCTTAGTAGGAAAGCTTAGAAAATGTAGTGTGTGTATGCTGATAGGTTTCACTACCAGATTATGTTTGTCAGGAAGTTTACAGTATTTTCTATGTGTAAATATGTTTTCTTTAATATATTCTGTTGAAGCTTGTTTCATAGAATAGCTTGGATCGGAAGGGACCTTCAAAGGTCATGTAATCCAACTCCCCCTGCAATGAGTAGTTCCAAGGGTCCTTTCTACCCTTTTAAAAAACGTGTGCAACGTGCAATGTTTGCCTTTCTCCAGTCACCAGAGGTATTACAGGATGTTCCATTTGGATTCTAAGATAGCTATAGTTAATTCCAGAGCAGAGTGTAGATATATCTGGCCTAGGTGACGTGTCTCAGATGGAAGCATCAATTAGATGGGGAAGTCCAGCACTGAGTTACATGAACAGAGAGTGAATCGGCTTCTCTTCAGTTGATGTGCTAACTTGTGAAGTATAGGATCATTTTCCCCATTCTGTAGGTCTAGAAACTGATGCAGAAAAGGGAAGTTACGTAGTTTGTAGGAGCCTTTTGAAACATGTATGGATGCTTGCAAACCAGAAAGCTGAGTCTCAAGCCGATTAATTTAATTGCAGTGTGGGTGTCCATGGGGCTGGAGTACCAGTTAAGCTTCTCCCCTTGCCACCACGTCAGGCAAACAGCTTCATAGTCTTTCCAGGTCAGCTCTGTGTATGGATAAATAAATACCTGCTACACTTAAAATACAGAATCACAGAATCATAGGGGTTGGAAGGGACCTCAAGAGATCGGGTCCAACCCCCAGTACAGCTATTATTGGAACAGCGTGCGTTCCAGTCTGTAAATTCATGGCCTACTTAACAGTGCTTAGATGTGCTTTGTTCAATTCCTGATATTTCCCCTTCTCCTGCCCCACCCCTTTCCACTTCAGTAAAATTTGTACTTTGCCTGCGATACCTGGAAACATTGGAAGAAAGGGGAATGGATGGAGAGAGGGAGAGATTTGAGGCAAGTGTTATTTCATGTCCTGCTGAAATGCCAGCTGACTCCTAATGTGTCAGGATGTGCAAGCAGAAGAATAGAGAGGTGTGTGAAAAGAGGTGAAGAACTGGCATTGCCCTCCTCTGCTAAATAGGCAGAATAGTCTGATGTCATTGTGACCATAGGAACAAAAAAACTCCACAGAGATGCTAGGCTTGATTACGTCAGTTCATAAAATTGGCTTTGCTGTCCTCTTTGCTCTACCAGCTTTGATGCAAAAGCTGATGTAATACAAGCACACTTAGTGAAAGTGCAAAACAGCCATGATTGTGTGTTTGCTTTTTTTTTTAGCTTCACAGAGGAGTCTTTGTTACTGAAAGCAATGGTGATTTTGCCACTCATTTCAGTAAGTGCTTTTAATAAAAGTTGACTAGGTGACATTCAGCTGGACTGGCTGAGACACGTTTCCATCTTTTGATGCAGCTTCTACCACAATCTGTAGTGGTAATAGAAGTAAAAAATCTAACACTTTTTTCATCCTCTTTTACATCTGCACAGGAACTTGAATAAAGAAGAATGTAAGTTTGTATTGAAATGTGCAAATATATTTCCTTTTTGTTGCTGTTGAACTTCCTGCTTGTTCTGCCAGCGTTTATGAGAAATCGATTGGGTCCCATTAAGCATGCTTATTGAAGCAGGATTCCTAGCTTGCTTCAGTGAAGGGGTTTGGCTCAGGGTGCCTAGACTGGCCAACACAGAAGATAAAGGGGTGTTTCAGTAACTTGCTTCAGGAATGTGAGTTAAAAGTGGCATTCTTGCAGAGCTATTTACAAAATGAGAGCTTGACTCTCTTTTGATGTAGGTTAATGATAACTTAATTACATGTATTCATGTATCTTGGGATTTACTAAACAGTTATTTGTGTTGCAATATTTTCCAGACTGTTTCTGTTAACCAATATTGATAGCTATCACTTACCCTGTCTATTTAGTCTGAATTTCATACTTTACCAGCATAGGTTTGGAAATGTTTGAATGTGGTTTTGGTGATTACTGAGCAGGTGTATACTGAGTAAAGCTTGTAACAAGTGAACCATTAAGGATGTTGCGAAGAGAATATACATTTAGCACATGAGAAATGGCAATAAATCTTCTCCATTGCTGTAAGTTATTTTAGTTTAATGACAAACGTGGAGGAGGAGGGCCAGTCTTGAAGAGGAACTTAGCCTTGTGAAGAAGTGAGTGCATGCTGGGTCATTTTGCCACCAAAAGGCTATAACCATGTAAGCGTAAAGCATCAGTTTGTCATAGATATTGGAACTGTTGGGTATTGCTCTTTTGAAACTCTGTCTTGTCTGCCTTTGAGAAAGTGGTTTAAAATTTTGTATCTTCTGCTATGACACAGTTAAGAAGCTTCTGTAAGTATCATACTAAAATGATGACATATTTCTGTCATTTGCAGTAAAAAATAATTTTGTGATGTAGTTCATTCTCAAATTAAAGAGAGCCCAGATGCCCACAAAAGCCAGTGCTGGATAGAAATTTATAGTTTTTCAAAGTATATAGGGAAGTTACCTCTTAAAATAAAAAAAAAAAGGGGGGGGGGGGAGGGCAGGGGGAGGGGAAGAAGCAAGCATTCAAATTTCCATGGAAGCTCTGTGTTTATGTAAAGTACAGCAGCTGCACTGCAAACTCCCCTCTCTGATGACCTCAGTCCTGAACAAGACAGACTGTTCCGGGTGCAGGTGTGATTACTGAATTATTTGTTCTGTTATAGTGTCAGTCAGTTTCAGTGAGGTATTCTGGGTAAAATTTGTATCCACTGAATCAAGTGAATTGGTATATTTGGTATTCTGCAGTTCGCGATGTGCCTTCCTGCGATTGCAGAAATGGTTGATTTTATTCTGTTGAATTACATTAGTTAAATAGAACGGACAAGAGGAAGTGACTCCAGAAACAACCTCTGAATGCATCAGGCTGGCAGACAGCAAGGCAGGATTGGACTGAAGATGGTGCACAACATAAAAGATAGTTTTGACAGCTGATTTGTGATCATTCTGGAGAGGTTTGTATATGCTGTTTGAATTGGGAATGTTAAGTTGTTCTCTGTGCTTCATGAGAAATAGAGCTGTGAAGAATGCTTGCTTCTAACGCACGCGTAGCCAGTCAGCCTTGGTTTGAATTTGACTGTTCTTGTGAATCTGTCAGTGGTTAGCCAAGTTACCTTAGATCACATTGGTCTTTGCCAGGTGTCAATACGTGTTTATGTTGTGTGTGCCTTTTATAAGTGTATGCAATTTTGCAGAAAGATCCAGTTCCTTTGGGGCAAACTGCCAAAGGGTAGGACTACATGGACTGAAACACAGATACTTCTGTTACGCTTGTTTCTAACCAAACCCCTCAGGACAGGGGGAAGGCAGGTTCTCGAGCACCTGATTGATTGATTGATTGATTTTTCTTGTGTGCATATAATACTGTTTTTTCAGTGTATTGGAAGAATTAGCACAGATCTAGAACCAGGAAAGCAAGTCCATCTAGAAATATGGGTGTAGTTGTCTCAAATACTTAAGAAATTTGCTGTCTGTTTTGGTAACTGTTAGAGAACTATTTATTCACCATAAGAGGTATGACTTCAGCAGTTACGTCTGCTTAATGCTTCTAGGACATTCTCCCTTTTATCACCTGAAGTGCAATGAAGGAATTCGGTGCTCCAGATGAGTTGTAATCCTATAAAGGTTACAGAATTGTGGCAATAGTGCTACTCTGTATTTGAATACACTCTCCTGTTACTTCTCCCTAAAAACGTGGTGGTGGCTCACTGTTGGCTTCATGTGAGGCACAGAGCGTTAGTATAGAAATGTGTTTGAGAACTTGATAAACTTTATTTTTAAATGAAAATGGATTAAGATTCCTATACAAATAGCAATGTTATCAGAGTGCTTTATTAAGTAAGATATAGATTAAAAATAGAAGTTTGCTGAGACTGCATGTTTTTAAATACTGGTTCCTGTTTTGGATCCGGTGCCATTTCTTTAAATGATCTGACTCTAAGTGAAAACATATAGGGAAATAGATCAGATACCTCCAAGGATTCAAGAAGGGTTTTAGGTGACTCATGAATGATAAACTAGCTTGATGGCTGGTGCAAGTCAAATGAATGTGCAATCCAGGGTACTCATAGCAGGGTTCTCTTGAGCGCAAACATTGTCTGCTAGCTTTTTTTCTTTTAAAGCATCTGAAGCAGACTGATCTTCCTCATGGAACTGGTAAGACATTCATGGTAGGACGCATCAGCGTTTCTAATGGTGGGAAGTACTTGAAGAGTAATTTGGCAGGTCAAGGACAGCTCAAACACCACCTACTACTGTTGGTATTGGGACTAGAGAGATGCTGTGGTGAACAGCTGGTATTTCTCTTGAGTCATCCATTCTGCTGTTACCACCTCATTGCTCTGTCGAGGGTGTGTGGGTGGCTAGGTATGATTCTAGGCAGGGAAGTCATTAAAGTTGATGTTATAAATCAGTCATGGAGGAGAGGAGGCATGGTTGCATCCCTCTCTTGCCCCTTTTAATGCCTTTATGCTCTCATCTACATGATGTATGTGATCAACAGTAAAAAGGGTAGTGGAACAACAGCTGAGTGGCTAGGAATTGTGCCTCATAAAGATGCAATATCTTGTATCCTTAGTCTCACCTGTCTGTTGATGTGCCAAACAGTAGTGTACAGATCCATATTAAGGTGCAGAAAGGGTCTTTCCCAGAAGCAGAACTATGAATGTCTTTGGTTTTATGTATTTATTTGTCTGTCTGTCTGCTTTCCAGAAGGTAGATGCTTGTTTTAAGTTGATCTGATACATTGAGGGCATTAAGGTTAGGCCAGATACAGTTAGGGGCATGTTGAACTTTGGCAGATAATACAGCTTGTGTTTGAATCATTTCTGCCTCCTGTTGAGAAGAATGGGGTTCAGTAATACAGTATATGGGCTGTGTCTCTTGGAGCTTGATAAAGGTCACAAGTTAGCTTGGAGTTCATGACGTGCTAGCTATTCTGCACTAATAGCTTGTGTGTTCTTAACACCAGTGTTGGATATTTTCCTTCAGAAAAGGTACCTCTATGTAGAAATTTAGACTATATTTGATAGAGCAGAGAGTCATCCTGCTAATTTTAATTAAAAAATCTGACACATCTGAGGCCATGGTGGCCAGCTGAAAAAAGACTTTGAAATACCCCAGTTAAGTGGAGTCGTGTCATTCAGACAAATTGTCTATAACTCGAGATAAATAAGAATTGTTTCTTTATGACCTTTGGACTTGTTTGCACGCTTTTCTTAATTATGTTCTTTTAGCTAAGACAGTGAAATCTCAACTGCTCTGGGTGGAAAGAGTCTGGAAAGAAAACTAAGTCTTTCTTTGGCAAATAAGCATCAGGCAATAGTGGCAACAGTCTTCATTGTTAAGCTATTTATCTGAACCAGTAGTGTTGAACTGATTTACACCTGAATTTGGAGTTACAGATGCAGAGGAACAAGTCATAAGCTCTTAGTCACTGAGACCAGAGAAGTGTCAGCTTTTCATATTTGTGTCAAGGGCTGTTCCTTCTGATGTACCGTATAACCTCAGTCTTCTAGAGAGCAAAAGGAAGAGCAGAGAAAAACGTGTGGTGCAGGAATTCAAATGCTATGGAAACAGTGTTCCTGGTCTTTCACACTTCCAATAAAACAAAAAGAGATCAAATCAGTTTGGATTCTGTGGGCAAGGATTGCCCTGTATGATGAGGGACATTTGAGAATTTCTGCATGTAATGAATATAAAAGGTAACTGAGATGACTGAATGTTAAAGCAGCTGTAGTGAGCAGTAATAGAAATGAGTGGGTTGTAACTGAGCGACAGCTCATCATATAATCATCATGTTTTCTACTTGGAGCATCTCTGAAAAACAAGCAAGATGGTTTAATTCTTTTTTGTCTTCCTCTAACAAGAGGTTTTGAGTAATTATTTTTTTTAAAAAAAACCTTCATTGACATTTGAGTTACAGGTGTATATATTTTGAGTGATAGAAGTTATTGTATATGTTTCAAAATATATTCTCCCCCCCACCTCATTAAATCCTATGGAGAATTTCCCTTAGTCATTTTTCTTTTTCCTTAATTGTCTTCTCTTGTACAGAGGTCAGATGTGCTCTGCTGGCATTTCACGATGCTGAAGCAATCACTTAGCAGAGCACAGACTTTTTCATGTTTCAGTGTCTTTGACACTCTCCACCATTTTTTCCCCACCCACCCTTCACCCTTGAGAGGCTGCTGGTGAGAAGCACAGATGGGTGGGAAGCCAAGCAGCTCTCTGAATGCAGCCTGACGAAAGCACCATGGCTCAGCTGTACCGCGTTGATGAGGCAGGCCTTAGTGCGCCCTTCTTCTCTCAGTCCTAAGCAGCGGATTGAAGAGAAGCTATGCTTCCATCATCAAAGAAAACAGCAGTTTCTCATCTTTTACAGGAAGCTCTCACTAACTTCCAAGTCAATTAAGTAACTTCTTTATTTTTTGCGTTTTTGGGAGAGTGGCAGCTGAAAAATGGCTTTATTTGGTGAAGAAGGATTTAAAGGAAATATGTCTCATGAGATGAAGTTAAAATCAATAGGAGACTGTGCTTTATGCTGTGAGCATTTAGGCATCAGTATGTCCTCTGTGCTCTAGATCTGCATTAAGTTTCCTCATTCAATAGTGACCAGAAATGTCCTATCACATCAGGTACTTTTGGAATATGGTATACTACATCTTTTTGTTAGTAGGCTTTGGAACTTGTCAAGTTTTGTATCTAGAGTTATGTTTTATAGTTAATAAGGTATGATACCTTTAAAAGTGAAACTCTTATTTTTCAAGGTATTTCCCCAGTATTGGAGTTCCTCTGGTTCCTAGTTCTGAAGATGTTTTAATCCAAGTGTACAGAGAGTTATGTGGTCAGGGTATATTTCTGGAGCTCAATTTAGATCTATACCATTTTTAACTTGCAAAATAATCCTTAAAACCCATGTAATTGAGAATCTTGAGCTTTCACTGGCTAGGAACAAAGGAGCTACTTATTTGATAGTGTTTTAAAAATTGTGAACATGTATGATAAAGTGCAGGTGTTGACAGTATTGGGGAGATAAAGGCAAGTTTTACGATCGTGTAGTTCTTGGTCCTGTTTACAAAGACTACCAGAGTAACTAGTTGCATTTGTGATAGCACAGAAGAGTCATTAATTAAATGATGTCTAGCTAGACAAATGCATTAGTCTTTCATATTCTTGGTAAAATGTTCTTTGGCTATTGAAGAAAAGGAATACATTCCAATCCACTTTTGTTGCCCCAGTTTTCTAGAACAGGTAGAGTTGGTGCTATTTCCACAGATTTTATTTGTGTGATTGCTAAGAAATATGCAGATGTGTATTAGGAAATGTCTCTGAACTGCAAACTGTGTGCAACTTGCCCTCAGATCTAAGCTTCAACCAAGTTTACCTTTATACTGCTCTTGGAGGTGAAGACTGGGTTTTGGCTGTCCCCAAGTCCAAAGATACCTTTCTGCTCACTAAGTAGCATTCAGACCTCAGTTCTGGCCAAGTACAACCGCAGTGGGCTGACTGGTAACTAGTTCAATGGCACAACAGTGCAGCTGTGGGTCTGCAAAACAGGAGAGCTAATCTGACAGGTCTTTGGCACTGAAGAGATTCTTTAAACCGCTTGCTTCATGTTGCCTACTTTGTGCTGGCTATGGTGTTTTTGAGACCCTTCTGTGAGCCGATACAATCCATCACAAAATTCTTCTATGCTGGGAAGAAAAAGAAACAAAAAAAAAGAGTAGCAGCAGACCACTTGAACAAGTATTGGAGCAAATGGAACAAAGTGGCCCAAACCAGTGCCACAGAGAAGGAAGAATAATCTACCTTTTAAAACTACTGGGCTTCAGTGTCATCTTTGAGTCAGTACAAACTTGTTTTACTGAGCAAGTAGCATAAAGCAGCTATGTGGAGGCTGGGGATGACATTGATTGTTTGTTTAAATCGGATTTTAGCTATTTTATTTCAGAAGATGAATGTAAATAATCAAGGGAGCTGGGTCTGTTTATCTTGGAGAGGAGGAGACTGAGGGGTGGCCTTATTAGTGTTTATAAATATGTAAAGGGCGAGAGTCAGGAAGATGGAGCCAGGCTCTTCTCAGTGATGGCTGGCGGTAGGACAAGGGACAACAGGTGCAAGCTGGAGCATAGAACGTTCCATGTGAACATAAGGAGAAACCTTTTCACTGTGAGGGTGATGGAGCCCTGGAACACGCTACCCAGAGAGGTGGTGGAGTCTCCTTGTCAGGAGACATTCAAACCCCACCTGGATGCGTTCCTGTGTGATTTAGTCTAGGTGATCCTGTTCTGGCAGGGGCTTGGGCTAGATCATCTTTTAAGGTCCCTTGCAACTCCTAACATTCTGTGATTCTGTGGTAAACTTGAGAGTTTAGACTTGGCAGCTTTCTAGCATGGGCCTGGAAAATTGTCTCTGCTTTACGTGATAAAGTATCAGTTGTATATAATGTCTTTAATTAGAAAGAGAAATTTCCATTGTAGAGAGGTGTCTAGCTTTTGAGCACACAGTTACTGTGTTTTCTGTGACTTGGTGCTGTTACTCAGGTGCTAAGTGACTTGGAAGCATTTGTATTTAATTTTCAGAGATAGAATTATAAAACAGCTTAAGCAGTCATATGATAAATATATTGATAATATGTATCACATAAGCAAATGTGGGAACGTGGAGTACTTACAAGAGTGTAATCATGTCAAGGATATTAATACACCAAAACCTTAATGAAACATCATTGAGAAATTGCCACACTTCACTTAGGTCATAAACAAGACACAGGGTGAATTTTGAAAGCATTAGTTACCTTTATGGAAGCTTACTGGAAGTTGATGCTCTTTCCATAAAAACTTTCTTGTGATTGTTTCAGTTTGAATCCAGTGTAATTTGTGTTTCTTTGTGATGTGTGAACCATTTTGACAGACTCCTCAAATAACTGAATTTAGAACTGAATACTGAGGTCAAATTAATTGCTTGTATTGTCTATTAGCAATTATGATTTCATTGAAATCTTTAGTTCACAATTGTAGAATAACTATGGCGTTTGCTATGGCCTCTGCATTGAGAGTCAAGCTTTGTCTCCTTGTCCTCCACTTGTGCTGTTGCATGAATTTTACCCATTGAGTTAAGACCAATATATTTTCTCTCATTCTCCTTACCTCTGTCCAATGGATGCATGCAAGTATCCAGGGATGGTTTTAGCAGGAGGCAAAGTAACCAGGAGACACTTTTCTCCACAGTCACTTATGTATTCCATTTTTTACTTCACTCTTCTGCTATTTTTCTAGCTCTGCAATTAAAACAGCTGGTTACTGTGAGTAATTTTTCCATGTGTGCTGTTTCTAGAAGTGTTAATTGCAAGTGTCAAGCAGTTCAGCAGGATGTGAGGGCATCAGAGCAGCACAACAGGCTCGGGTTCTCTTTTTGTTTCCACCAACAGCATTACTGACGCACCACTTGTTCTCAATGATTTGTGTGTGTGACTGTAATGTGTGCTGTGAATGAAATGTTGCTGGTGGAAAGGAATCAGATGAACTCAAAGATCTTGAGCTATAAGAAATTTAGCATAATGAGGTGTATTTGTACAGTCTGCACAACAATATAAACATTACAGTGAAATTGAAGTTTGAGTCATGTCTTAATCTTGGAGTCTTAAATACCTGGGCAAGAGTGAAAGCAAATACCTGGACAATCTCCTAAAAACCTATCTTAATTTGGCATTTTTGGATTGTTTCTTATAGTGTTGGGAATCAAAGGTATGATGTCTTTAGTCAAAAGTGGACATTTGTAAAAATGCACATGTAAAATGCAGCCTGACTGTGTGGAGTTGTGTGTTCATTTTTCCACACCTTAAACATGTTACTGTTTCAACACCAGCAGTTCTAGATGCTCTGTGTGTGAAAATGGAGGGTATTTAATTCTTTCTGGTCATGTTACTGTAGCTGTTTTCCCATTTCCATGGAATTTCAGAGACAAGTGAACTTAGTGTTCTAGCTGGATGACATGACATAGGAAGCAAAACATTTTCATATAGCTCTTTAAACCATTCACATCTGTGTTTCATGGTATTAATTAAGGAATTTTTAGATTGATCTGTAATGTTTTCTTGGTGGTGATTTTGTTTGTTTTAAATCATATGACCTTCTGAAGAAAATCAGTAAATCTCAATCCACACATAAATATTTCATGAGTAGAAAGGGACTGAATATACTAGATCAGCTGGAATAATTTACTCACTTCTGTCATTGACATAAAATGCATAGACAAACTGGTGGAAATCCAGCCCTCTAAAGTGGATTTTGTAGTATATTGCCTTTGTTTCTCTGAACCAAACAGTAAGGGGGCTGCATTCCAAAGAAGAGGTTATCTGGTGTACGTACCCCTGCAATGGCAAAGCAATCTCAATCTTAAAACACACTGTTTGGTTTCATCAAGTTACCTTTTACAATCCTTGTGTCCTTATTATGGTGAATGTGTGCCAGTGGTCAGACAGTATTTCCCTCCAGAAAGATTCCATTCTGTTTCTTTTGTTTAATCTGAATTGGAGTAATTAATTAAATTAAATCTGACTCTGACTGAAGTTGTTGAGGGAGAGCTACTGTGATCACAACTGAAGTTCTTATAACAATACTGGGAATGGTCAAAACTGGAAGAAAGCAAATACTCTTTTTCCATAATACTGCTGCAGATTCCATGGTTAGGGTGTGTATTTGGAATGATAAATAGATGCAGACAGTACTTTACAGTGGCACTTTTGGAGTAAAACATGTTCTGGTCTTCTCTCTGTTCTCACAGGCACATGATAACTGCAGAGTTTCAAAATCAGAAGTAAAATCAGCTGCATAGTTGCCTCCTGCCTTCCTAAAGAGGTAAACACATTAGAAACAGAAACAGGGGCCTACCTAACTCATTCCTGTGAGTAGCTATAAACATCCCCTCCACCCCCAAAACTAGCATCTGTTATTTAGGTGTTTTGGAATGCTGAGCATAAAGGACTTGCAAAGAAAACAAGAATTTAATTTGTTTTGTGGTTGGCAACAATTCAGTGTAGCCAACCAAAGAAGCCAACTAAAATTACTAACAAGGTAACAGCATGCCTATGGCCTGTGGAACACAGAGCTGATGGATGGTGGAGTGTTACTCATTAAATGAATCTTTATCTGAGCTTCCTAAACCTTGAATGCTAACTACGTTCCTAAACCTATACATATCATTGCCATATTAAACTGCTGCAGCAGTTCATCTGTCCCTGCAGAAGCTCTGTTTTGGGCTTAGTTCTTTGCTTTTATATTTCTTAATAGTTTATTCTGTAATAAGATAGAATCACAGACTGGTCTGGGTTGGAAGGGGCCCCAAGGATCACAGAGCTCCAACCCCCCTGCCACAGGCAGGGCCACCAACCTCAGGCCTGGAGCTACACAAGGTTGCCCAGGGCCCCATCCAACCTGGCCTTGAACACTTTCAGGGATGGGGCATCTACCACCTCTCTGGGCAGCCTGTTCCAGCCCCTCACCACTCTTTCTGTAAAAACCTTCCCCCTAATATCCAATCTAAACCTTCCCTCCTTTAGCTTTAATCCATCCCCCCTGATGAAACCCATAGTGAGACTGAAATGGAAGATCCCCATAGCACTGACTGTGTGTTTGCTAAGTGGCAGTTAGCTCACTATAAGGTGCTGTAAACTGCTATTGACTTGCTGACTTCTCTGTCCTTTTTCTAGGGAGAAAGTGGGTTTACTGGTGTGGATGCTTGCATCATTTGCTTCACCAAAATGAGATAGGGCATGCAGGAGAGAAGGAAGATTTTTGCAAGTAGAACCTACCATGGTGAGTTGGAATTTGTCCCTGCTTCTGCTACAGAATTTCACAGTCATGTTAAATATGTTGCTTAAACCAAACGTTTCACACAGATGTTTTCCTTTGTCTGGACGTATGTTAACGCATAACACTTGGCAGCAGCACTGGATTGGGAAGTGCTTCTCTGCTACTTTTTCCTCCCCTTCCACGCTCCATCCATAGAACTGCTTGAAGAAGGGGATTTTCAATAAATTAATGCAGCTAAGTAAGTGGAGCTGAAAAGAATTACTTTTTAGCATGTACAAGAAAACTGTGAGAATTTGTGGTCTGTATTCTTGACTAAACACCACAGGGTCTGTCTTGAACATTATGCTGGAAATTATGTATTTGAGAACTAGATTTTTGATTTTGAGTTGTTAAATACCCTCTAAAGTTGTAATAAAGCACAGGGACTAAAAAATAATAATGCTTTAAAAACTGATTTGTCTTCCTTGGTTCCTGTTTTAAACTACTACAGTAATTGCACACATTACACTCACATTAACTAAGCTCACTGATCTTTTGAAGCATGTATGTACTGAACAGATGAGCATGGAAGGAGGTAAAAAAAAATCCTGAACCTCCCTTTAAGAGGTTCAGAAGGTTACAGTAAGTCAAATTCCTGGGCCCACACTTGCATGCTGTGTTCAGCGGAACATTTGAAAGAACTGCTGATTAAGTGAGCCCTGTCAATTCTGCAAAATGTTTAAAAGCAGGGATTTTGAATGAAAATACCAGACTGAGGGTATAATGAAAGACTGTATTATAATGCAAGAGAACTGAGTAAAACTTCTGCATTCACTAAATTTGACCTACAGGGATTTATGGCCAGAATGTTATTCTGGCACCTTTGGCTGTGCATACTGCTCGGGGCTGCGCAGGGTCAGAGTTTAAATCTGCTCATCCTAGCAAAAAAAGCAGACAATGTGCTATAATATCCTCACACTGATATAGAAGACTTCTATGCATATTTGTGACTTTGGATGCACTAACTTCTTTCTTTGTCTGCTGTTGTTTTATATGACATTGCATGAAGTGTCTCCCAAAGAGCAGCAGTAATGTTATCGTGAGATTCCTCCTCCCTCAGGTGTTGGAGGCTGGGTCTTGGCTTTTTCTCATTGCTATGAGTCCTGATAATTTTGTTGATAATAAAATGAAAGTTAAATGCTTAAGGATGTTAGGATAACAAAATACCTAGTAAAGATCAATTACTACCAATGTACATTTCCTGTCACTGCTCACTGTGATTGTGAAGGAGTCCAAACAGAATTTCTTACAGTCCATATCGCTGCAGCATGGAAAATTTATCTGACTTTGTATCTTCATTTAATGAATTTAATTTGTTTCTAATTCTGAAGCTTAAACTTGGCTTTGAAATTCACTGTAAGCAATTTTTGCAACAGAAATGGGGACTAAGCTTATAGTTTGCTGTGGTACATTGCCTTTGTCCCCGCTCCTCATGGCAGTAATCTTAGCGCTCTCATGACTTCCCTTCTTTGTTACCTTCATTTGTTCATGTTTTCCTAGACTCCCACTTGTAAGTTATCCCAGTTCTCACACATGTCCTCTCAGTGCCCTGTAAGGTTGCCCCATGTCAAGGCTCTGGGCAGAGGCTTCCTGCGTGTTGCATGCGGAGATGGGCCTGAGCAATTGTGTGTCTACAAATAGGAGTTTCGAGTTAATCCAGAATTAATTTATTCAAAACCAAATACAGTGTTGTCTTTTATTGCAAATTCTAGGAATGATTCCTGGTACTGTAAGGGGAGTTCTTCCTTTTTATCAGTGTGAAATTTGTTAACTATATTGTGACCAACTTCCATAAAACATAATATTTAATAATATGTGCTTCCTGCTCTAGTGTAAGCACTTAGACCAAAGCTAGGAAATACCTGAGGTGCTTTAGAACTGTTTAGAATTAGGCCTGGAGTATAAGAAGGTTTTAACTAACTGCAGAGTCAGCAGAAGGATTTGGAAGATTAGACTTCAGGGTCGTTCTCTCTTATTAGGATTCTGAACTTTAAAGTAGTTGTACCTAAATTTCTTTTGGGTGTCTTGATTCACACTATGCCTCGTTGAGAGTTTTTAATAATTGTTTCTTCTACATCAGTCAGTGTTGAAATTTCAGCCTTACAGGTGCTGGGGAATTGAGCAGTGTGTCTCATAGAATGGCAAGGGTTGGAAGGGACCCCAAGGATCATAGAGCTCCAACCCCCCTGCCACAGGCAGGGCCACCAACCTCAGGCCTGGATCTACACAAGGTTGCCCAGGGCCCCATCCAACCTGGCCTTGGACACTTCCAGGAACAGGGCATCCACTACTTCTCTGGGCAGCCTGTTCCAGCCCCTCACCACTCTCTCTGTAAAAAACTTCCCCCTAATATCCAATCTAAACCTTCCATCCTTTAGTTTTAATCCATCCCCCTTGTCCTTCCATTATCATGGATACATTCATAGTGTATGTTTTCCGGTTGGCTTTACAGAACTTTTTCATTATTGGATAACAGAAAGATACAAATCTAGCCACTTGCAGTGATACAAACAATTAAATAACTTGGATTATAAATTATTCAGGATTATATATGCATTTATCACGACATGACCATGAAGAACGGATGAATGGGGAAGGCAGAACTCAACAGTGCTTCTAGCAAAATTTAGGAAACATAATGGCAGAGTCAAGGCATTTTGATTAGAAAGTAGTTGGGGGAGGGGGAAATAAAGCTACATTCAAAGAGAAGAAACCTCTAAGCTAGCTAATCGTCTCTTGCTTCAAAAGAATTATTTTAAATTATTTTTGATATTTCCCAATCTGTTCTAAATATAAGAAATTTAAACTAAAATTAAATTTAATTAAAATTTAATTAAAAATAAGAATTACGGTGAATAGTTGTCATTGATCATAAGGTTTAAGGCAGACTTTTGGGTGGCAAATTGCAGTGCTGTCATTCAGGTGCCAGTTTTAGCTGCCTTTGCAAGGGTATGTTTTTCTACTTAACTTCTCTCCTTAAATTTGAGGTTGTGTTTTTAAAGCCTGAGGCCCACAACCTTGTTCTGCTACTGGTGGTACAGTCTTCAGTGGAGCAGTTGTCAGTAGCAGAGTTCTGACCTTTAATAAACATTGTACTGCCAAAACCTTAAAACAGATTTTGAAAATAATGTGATTAGAGGAATGACATTAACTTTCAGGTAGTGCAAAGCTTGGAAAAAATCAGGAGCTTAAAAAAAAAAAGAAGGGAAAACATGGAAACAAAATTGGTACCTCAGTTCCAGGCATGAAAAAATAAAATCTGCACAGCTCTTTTTAAATATATTTAGTAAGTTATGGAATTGCAATCTCAAGGGAAACTCTTGCAGAACTCGGGGGGTTCTGCTTGAATGGCATAAGGGCAGTGGCACATCACAACATTGTCTTACAGTATGGAGTTCTGAAGTGAGAGCAAGTTAGGTGACTGAAAATGTGCATATTACAGAAAAAGGAGTACTGTGAGCTAACTTCTTTATCCAAGAAAAACAGCCAATGCAAATGCTTGAAGTGATATCAACTGTGAAATGTCTCTCAGAGAGACTTAATGAATTGTAATTATCTGAATATTATCTGATATAGTTTTAAGAGAACTAATTTTCTTCATTACTTCAGGAGATGGAGTAAGACGAGATAGAGTTGGGTCTATCGAACACTGAAGAGTGTTCTTTCTGTCCGCCCAGACTCTAGGGAATAAGGTTATTATAGAGTCTAGAAAACAAGAGATGACAAAAATGTTTCTTTACAAGCAAACCATCATCCCAGATACATTTAAACAAACTGCATTCTGTGGGGATGAAGTCAAGCAAAGTTAGAATTCACAAATCTTTCTTTCCTACTTTAAAGCCTACATTGTGTCCAGATCCTGAGTTGGTTTTGTTGGGTTTGGGGGGATTTTTTTTGTCTCTGACTACCAAAGGTCTCTTCTTGAATATAGACTCTTTGTGTGTCTCTCCCTTTCAGAAGTGGGACTTGATGTACCAAACTTAAGGCTCCTGAGCTATTGCTGAGCTCATCAGTTCTCTCTCTATCTGATGCACAAACTCTGTTCTGAACTCTAGCGTCCTCTGTGGGAACTGGTTTGTTTGGGGTTTTTTGTATTTAATTCTTAACCCTCAACAGCTTATAATAATAAAACCTTTGGAATTCTTTCTGAGAATTTTCTAAGTATCCAGTTCAATCATGGAGAAAAAGCTGTATTGAAGTGCTGCATACAGAATGTTTCCTTTGGAGCTGCTGTCACTTCAGAAGTCCTTGGGAGTTTTGATGCTGCACTCAGCATCCGCAAGTCCCTGTCTTTCTACTCGGGTGTCAGACTAATTTTATTTGTCCTTGCTAGATCACCAGCACTGAACAGAGATTGCGTTGCTCTCTTCTGCTGGGGCAAAGTCAATCCACATTAATGGCTTCTTTAATCTTTTAAAAGTGATTATTTTATTTGGGGCAATGACTATAGCCACTTCCAGACTCTTGCTAGTGACAGTGGTCAAACAGAGATGAATAGGGCCTGCATAAGACAAGTTAGCCCCTAATCTTTACAAAACAGTGCTGAACTTGCTTCTCAAGCATCATAACATTGCAACACTGATGTGGTTTATCTTCTCCAACCTTGATTTAAGGTAATATTGGTTAGCACTCTATGCTATTAGCTGTTACGTGCCTAATCTAAACCAAATCTATCTGATATGCCTCATCTATTTATCTGAAGTATCTAAGTGTACAGTAGACTTTTGTTAGATTTTGCATTTGAAGGACTGGAAGAGTAGGAAATTAGACTTTACCACCTCTGAAGAAAAAGGAGGAAATGAAGTCCTATTTGTCCACCTTACATCGTCAATCTAAGAATCTTTTGATGACAAAATTAAATTGGAGGCATTTAGTTATTTGTTGCAAAAGTATATCCTTTTGGATATTTCTTTTACCAACTTTAGAGGACTTCTCTGTATGCTCCCTGATGGATGACTTGGGAAAGAAAACCCTGTTTTAGATCTCCAAAGCTTAAAGTCAGAGATGATGTTGTTGTCTTGAAGCTGTAGCCTGCACTACGTAAGCAATGTGCTGTTTCTACTAAGCTCCATGTCTACGCTGACATGGTGTCTCTTGTGTTCCCCCTCAATACCTGTTCTGGGCTCATCCTCTGCAAAGAATTTTGTGAAGCATCTAGCTTATTTTATAAACCTGCATCAAACTTCTGCTGTCTCCCACGGGACTGGTATCCAAAGCAGAACAAACTGCTGCTTGCAAGTTGTTAGAGAACCACTGCCTTGGGGATGTAAGCAGTGTTCCAGAACTTTCCAGTAATGAGGGGGTGGTTATCAAGAGAAAACAAATCTCATTTTTAATCTTCTGATGCAGTTAATATGCCTTCCTATCAGAGTGATAAGACAGAAACCTTGTTCCAATTTTCTATCATCGCTGACATTGCTGCGGTGGTATTTTTACAGGAGTGTGTTGGCTTCTTAGAGAACAGTGGCATTTGGTTTTCCACATAACTTGGACACATTACCTGTCACTACAGGCATCTTACTCTTGAATTCATCATTTGGCAGTTACTGTTAAGTTTAGGATAATTTAAGACTATGTACTATTTAATTGTAGTCTATTTGAATTTCAATATTGAATTTGTCTTGGAATCCTCATTAAGATACAATTAATAAAGACTAACTGCTCTATTAGGATACTGAGGCTGCTCTGTCTAATGTGGGTAGAAGTAGAAGTGTGTTTTAATTACAGGCAATGCTCCATCATGTTGAGATTTAATTGCTGGTTGGATTGGTTATTTTAATAACTCTTTATTATGAGACAATTTTGTTACATCATAACAACAATATTGTTATTGTGTGAGGTATGTTGTCGGTGGGTGCAAACATTTAGCTTTGCTTTTTCAAATACAGAAAATATAAACGTTCTAATTTGTTCTTTTTACCTCTGGTATATGCCTTTACAGGTTTTATTTCCTACTTTATTGGAGTGGACTAGACTAATATGCTTAGTTGTCATGAAATTAAAATACTTTTGCTAATTGCCAGAGGTGCAGAAAAATACTTCTAAGTCTTATTCTACAGAAAGAGGTGTGATTCATCCTCTTCTGTACAAACTCTATCCATCACGTTTTTCACCACTGAAAAGCCATGTCTGTGGGGCAATAACTGCAGACAGCTTTTCAGGCCCATGTATTAAGATAAAACATAAACGTCTTGGTTCTGTCCAAGGTAGGTTCTCATAGAATTCCAGGAAAATTTTGTTTGTCTTGAAGGTTGCTTTTCTGAAGGAAAGCTGTGTTTTTCTGAAGAAGGTAGTTCTAGACCTGGGAAAAGAAGGAAAAGTATGCTTTTAAAAAAATAGGATGTGTGCTCATTGGATGGTCTAAGCATCAGGATGTATTTTTAAGAAAAAAATACTGACTGGTTCAATTTAGAGCAGGAGTCTATCATTCTAAAGAAATCCACCTTAATCTAAAAAGGCCTTAATAGATTTTAATATGAAAATAATTGACATAGAGAAGTAGAAGGCTACAGTTTAAAGAGTTCATGTGTTTATAAAGGCTTTTACAGTGCTTAAGCGCTCCTTCTGTAGTTATTTAGTGTGAAGTCTATAAGAATTTCTATTCCATTGTTTTTACTGATAATAATACATACGTATTAGTGGTGTCTACAGACTAAGCTATGTGATGAAAACTTTGTGTCTCAGTATTAATATTTTAAATAAAGTTATTAGAAACTTCAGATTTCTAATGTATGAAGTCTTTAAGATCAGGACAGTTCAAAATAAATACGTCGTCTCTCTTAGATGCTGCATGGGCTCTGTAATAGATTTTTAGCAGTGCAGAACCAAACTATAGCCCAACATTAGTTTTTTTTCAGATTTATGTGCTTATAAGTAAATTAATATAGCTTTGAATTACCCCTCTCATTGAGAGCAAAGGAGTATTACTAAAATTAGATTAAAACTATCCATACCTATCTCTCAGAGGAATTCGTATGTGACTGAAAGGGATGGAATACATGCTGTGGTTAAGTTCCAGACACTTATTTCCTGGTCACGTTTTGCTAAATTTGGGACTGAGTCAACATCCTTTGCAAAATCAGCACTGCATGTAATTATGTTCCATGTATTGTTTCACTGGAGGATATATTTGTGTTCTTTTATATTGTTGCTGTATCTTGGAAATGAGTTGTGCACTGGTGGTGTAATAAACTAAGGCATGTCTTATGTGTCTTCTTAAACAGGCAGGGATTAAAAGGATGTGTTATGAAAAAGTTGGTTGAGAAGCTGTATAAGTAATTGGATAAATTTTTATGGTGAGGTATTTTATGAGGGAGAGTGATTTATTTAGACATTAAAGATTGGCACTTATTTCAGTGATTGCTAACAGATTTTAAAACATAGAAATAATTTCAGCAGTTACTTTTTTTTTTCTTTGATTCTGAAAGCATCTGCTGAGTGGTTTGATGCTATGATGGAATGATATGATTTGTTAAATACACTTCTGATTCTTCTGGCAGTTAAAGTATTGCCGAGGGGAGATAAAGCCAATTGTCTCTAACTCTTATTTGGTAAGTCATGCTAGTCACTACCCCTGGTTATCAAGAAGAGTTTTTGTTGTAGGAAATGACAGGACCTTAAAAATACGAAGGGATGCTTGTGTGTTTGTGAACGCCATCTGACTTACCTACAATACTTCTTGTGAAACAGGGATACTTTGTAAGTTGCTGAGGTTGGAACCACTAATGAGCAGTAAAAATAACAAAGTCAGTGACTGTGCAGTTACTTGATCTGTTGTATCAAATCTTTTGCACTATAAGAAGGACAAACACTTGGGGGGATTCCCAGTGTGTAGAAAAATACATCTTACTCATTAAAAAGAAAGAATAGAAAGTGTTTTCCCCTTATTTATGTAAGTGACTTTTATCTGAATGCTGGAGCTAAGCAGAACTGTATGTGAAATAGCTTTCTTCTTTCTAAAAGTTCAGCTTCTGAAAGCCCAGCAATTAAAAAAAGGGATTTTAAGTGATTGAATTGGTTTGGTAAAAAGTGTTATAGTGAAGGCTGAGGTGCACTGTGCCTGTTAATTTGCAGGCCATGTTTGTGGGCCACTGAAACATGTCCCAGTTTCTCTTGCAGTTACTGATAAATAGGTATAATATCTTCATCAAAGAAAGAAAAATGATAAAATCACTTACACTGCACAGGACAAAAAACCCAAAAGATACCTCCCTGTCCTGCAGTATAAGAAAGGACTGATATGTGCATATTTGGTATTTAATTCCCAGTCCAGATATTTAAATACTACCATTCCTTGTAATGTCTGAATTCATGCAACATGTTGAGAAATTGATTGCAATTTTTAAGCTATATATATAACAGAGTATTTATATGATGTGACTTTAACCGTCTTCCTGGAATTAAGAGCCTAGACTCCCAAAATAGTTCATAGAGACTCCAAAGTGCACATAGAATATCTTTGTAGACCCTGTCTACATCTGTTAAATGTCCAAGGAGAACTTCAGACCTTCCTTTTGCAGGTGGACTTGTTTGGCTACAGACTAGGGGTTCTGAAATTCTTCCACTGTTTTTTCCACTTCTTGGTAAGAAAAAAGGCTGATTAATTGTGTGAATCTTCCACTCTGTCATTAGGATCTACTTGTCAGGCTTATAGTGAGCAGGAAACAAAGTTTTGAAATCAGACATCACTGGGTAACGTCATGCTTCTGAGCTCATAGGCATTCAGTCTTGTACTGGTGTCAAGTGTCTTGAAAAGGAGAATACATTTTAGCCAACTTTTCTAACAGTGTCTCTAATGAGCCCATCCATCTGTGTATCATTCTTCCCAGTTAGCCTGAAACCTTGTACAATTTGAAAAATAGTTAGAATTGTCAAAGTTAACATTCTTACAAAATTTGTGAAAGTAAATCTATGGCTGAAGGAGAAGAAAGACAGAAACTAGAACTGTACTGTTTGCTATGTGGTTTGACAGCAGTTGTCTAGACAGTCTAGTTGCACATATGGTTCTGGACTGACTGGGACATGCTGGTGGCTGCAGAAGGTTAGGGAATTAAAGGAGAGAAATCTCAAGAAAGTGAGTCCTGCTGCTTTCTGCTGCTCACAGAACAGTCTCCTGCAAAGCTGAAAGGATTTTCCAAACGCATTGTCTACATGTGGAATTGATTTTAAAGCGTGCTGGCATTTGTTTGCTCTGACTTCCTAAAGGTAGATAAGGTAGATAGACGGGTCCAGACAAAACTGCACCTGCAGCATTGAGAGCTGACTCCCCTTCTGAAACACGTTGGAGGTATTTGTAAATCCAGAAGCCTGCAGGGCTGTATATTGTTGGTCATGCTTATGCTCGTTAGTGCAGCTTCTGGTGCACTCTCATGAACTTTATTCCTAGCTTTCACAATCAAAATGCTAGGTGTTTGGGTTTTTTTAAGGCCTAGTGTCCTCGTGCAAGAATACTGCAGTGTTCTTCACTAAAGTAGTGCAGCAAATTGCAAGTGATATATAAGCTAAGAATTTCTCTTTATTATTTCTTGCCAGAGTAAATGCTGTGTGGTGTACTTCTTGATATTATAGGAAGTTTAGTCATATCCAGGTGAAAGTTGTCAAGCCTACAAGTGAGAGCAAGTGTGTTAGAGAAAGACCGAAATTTCATCTTGACACCTCTACATACAGTAAGCAAGGTAACTGAAAAAGATTTTGGTAATTTTTTTCAGACTGTTTGAAATATAGATGCAGGAGAAGAAAACTGGCTCATGTTGCTCCCTGCTCTTTCTTACCTCATTAGCATTCTGCAGAGCAATACATACTCTGCATTTTTCCTGCCTTCAGCCAAGGCAAGGTGAGTCTGACCTAGTGGCAATCCTTTTATTGCACACATTACTTCATTGCTACTTTTTCATGTGAGGAAGGCAAAGCGATACAATTCTAGCATTTCAAAGACTTACCTCAGCCAGGTTTCTCAAGTAAGAAGCTTAATATACTTCAACTATGCAAGTCCTTAACTTTTTGTTTCAATATGGGAAGAAAGGACCTTGCTAAAGTCTTTCCTTCCACAGATGCATATTATCTTCATCTTGGTAGTATTTAATGGATAGTTCATTGAAAAAACAGAGAACAATGTGAGGCAGTCTGTCACTTAGTAGATTCGTGTAGTGGTTTGGAGCAGGACTTGAAAGGTCAGTTTTCAGAGGTGACACTATCTGAGATGACATTCTATAAAGTGTCTGACTTTCAAGAGGTAAAGTATTGTGGGAAGTTTACTCATCATCTGTAAGTGGCAATGGCAATTAAAGTACATGTTTTCTGAATGTCTTCTGGTTGAGGGCATGTTTCTCTGAGGTTTTAATTCTATTATTTGAGTTATAGATAATATAAAGCCAGATTTTCAACCTCCTGCAGGAGGTGGTTTACATAATTTTGTGCCTTTTAGCAGTGGCCTTACTTTAGGAGACTGACAGTCTAATTCAATCAAGCAGATGTGAATATGTGAATTAGGTATTGAATCATGTAAGCTGTGTAAAAAAAACCCCACAAACACCCCACAGGTCAGATTCAAGAAGTTTGAACTTACCTGTTGAAGTTCTTTACAGCTAAATCTTTTGGATGAAATCTGTTTCTGAAAGTGGTGGGTTTTCTTCCTTTTAGTTAAGATCTCTGCTCTTTAAAGGTCTTCATTATAGAAAGCGTTGATGTTTGTGCATGTGAGAAAGGTAGCTGCTGTGTAGTATCTGAGTTTGCATATATTATGTGGCACATAACCAGATCTGTTTCTGTATTAATTAAAACACAAATACTGGTGACACAAACTTAGTTCAGATCCAAGTTTAAATATTTGACTGGTTGATGGTAGTGACTTCCTTTTCCTGACTTCACCACTTCTATTTGGGTGCTAGTGCTTGAAAACGCAATTATCAACTAGATAAAGTTCAACATGTACCTTTTTACATTTTTATAGTCTTATGAACTCCCCATAGGTAGTTTGCTCTTCATAGAATCATAGAATGGCATGGATTGGAAGGGACCCCAAGGATCATAGAGCTCCAACCCCCCTGCCACAGGCAGGGACACCAACCTCAGACCTGGATCTACACAAGGTTGCCCAGGGCCCTATCCAACCTGGCCTTGGACACTTCCAGGGACAGGGCATCCACTACTTCTCTGGGCAGCCTGTTCCAGGACCTCACCACTCTTTCTGTAAAATAACTTCCCCCTAATATCCAATCTAAACCTTCCTTCCTTTAACTTTAAACCATTCCCCCTTGTCCTGCCATTATCTGCCCTTTTAAAAAGTTGATTCCCCTCCTGTTTATAATCTCCCTTCAGGTACTGGCAGGCTGCAGTGAGGTCCCCCCGCAGCCTTCTCTTCTCCAGGCTGAACCAGCCCAGCTCCCTCAGCCTCTCTTTGTAGGGCAGGTGCTCCAGCCCTCTCATCATCTCTGTGGCTCCTCTGACCCCTCTCCAACAGTTCTACATCTTTCTTGTATTTGGGGCCCCAGATCTGGACACAGGACTCCAGGTGGGGTCTCACAAGGGCAGAGTAGAGAGGGACAATCACCTCCCTGTTCAGTGTCAATTGAATACAGCTCCAAGAAACAAGCTCGTTCTGTCTGTCGTGAACTGGAGAATACTGCTGTTAACTGGCTGGTTCAGCAAACCGAGAAGTGAGTTTTCCCAAAACGTTTGTGCATAAGAGAAAAGCTGACTCAGATAAGTGAATATTGCATGTATTCACTGTCTGGCAAACTGAGTCATTTAGTTGAAAGTGACTGGCATAAACAATAAAAACATAATTTTTCAAATAGGTTTCTGTAAGACTAAACATGGAGTTGAGGGTAACTCCGTTTCTCTGCCGCTTGCGCTGCGGTGGTCACTCCTTAAGTGATCAGCTCGTTTAGTTGCTTTTTGCAGGTGACAGAAGAAAATGGTTTCGAACAAATTTCCCTTCCTCCACTTCCCTGCCTTTAATGTGGTCAATAGTCTTCTCTGTTTATTGAGCATCTGCCTTACAATCGCTACTAATCTGCTGTTGTGGGACCTACTTCCTGCATCAAGTAATAGATTTTTCTCTCTGCGCAGCCCTCCCCCCCAGCCGTTTGGTTTCAGTGTAATTGCAGATCATGGTGGAAATCATCCCCGTTCCCACCTCCACATCGATTTATTTTGAACAAACAGCAACAGGATTCCTTCTTTCTTCCTCTACTCTTCTGGCTAATAAGCAGATCTGCTAGTCAAGATGAGCAACTTTCTGCTGTGCTGCTTGGAAAAACTTTGAAGAAATTTGAGTGTGTATTCTCTGAAGTGATGGTACATTGTTGCTAAAAGTAATCAGCCATGGCTCTCAGACAGTTCTGCTATGTATTTAGCTTCAGATCTGCAGCAAAAGAGGAGTTTGATTAATGTGTCTTTAGAATAAAGACAAAAAGCACCAAAATATGTGAAAGAAAATGTCACTTTGGGTAGTTTCAAGGAATTTCATTTTATGAATCTGTCTACTTTCTAGAACTTTTTAATTACAAAAAGCAGTGAAAAATGCAGGTATTTATGAAATCCATGTATTTGACATATTTAAATATTTCATATATATATATAAATTCCCTTGGTAGATGGGACTGAAAGATACTTATGTGCTGAAGCTTCTAGTAAGCTCTACAAAACATGCTCTAATTCCTTAGACTGATGTCACCACATTGTCACCTAAGGTTCAAGTTAAATACAAATTCTTTTTGCATTTTACTGTCTTTTTCTTGTAGTGAGCCGTTTGTTTTTGAAGAGATTGTTCTGCATTTAGTTTACAGGTGCTGTTTTCATATGTGCATTTGGAAAATAAGTTTAAAAAAAACCAGGCACTGTTATTACTTTGTTTAGCTGTTGCCTGCAGACATTAATATTCAGTGTGGTGAAGGGTTTTATTTCCCTGCTCCCAGGCTTTGCAGTCAATAGCAATTTCCATTTTTTTTTTTCTTTTCTGGCTTTCTAAATTTCCTGTTTTGCACACTGATATTTAACTCCAACTGTGTCCTGCTTTTCATAGAACGTAATAATAGATGATGACGACAGTGGCAATTGGAACTAATAGTCTACTTCTTCGAGATGCTGAATATCCATTAATCCTGTTGAAGTTAGAACTGTTCAAAAGCTCTCAAAAATCAGGCTGCACTATTTTAACACCAAACTTTGAATATCTGTTAGTTGCTAATGCTTTTTTGTGAACAATTCTTCTGCATGTTTTCTTGTAACATTTTCCTCTATTCATCACCTTCCAGTTCTCATTGAGCCTGAGTAATTCCTGTTAGTTATTCATATTGTCTCATTTACGGAGGAAATTATAAATGCGAAGAGATTATAATTTTAGTAAGTCTGAAAAGGATTGCAGAACTAAAAAGAAGCAAATTCTAAAAAAACTTCAAAGGCTTGTAATAATATGGTACTACTTTTGCCTTTATTTTAAAAAAACCCTACCAAACAAACAGAAAAACCCTGCATATTTTGTGTTGTCATATGGCCAAAAAAAGATCTTTAATAGGTTAGGACAAAGGCACAAATCACCAAACTTGCTGTGTTGTTACTTCACTGAAGAAAATTGTTTCTATTTCTTCCTATTGTCCCCCCAGGATACCTCTAATTGGAGTGTGAGAGGTCTCTGGCAAGTTTTGAGAAATATATTTAGTATGTGTCTTGTCTTCTCTAATAATGTCTATACTGATATTTCACAGCAGCATATAAATTAATATATACCCCTCAAATGAACTAGACTAATACTTTTTAGCACTTGCAGGCTACCAAACTCTGCTCAGATAAATTTCAGACAGTTTTAGAATTGATCACATTCAAATGATGTGGAAGTAAGCCCAGATGTACTGTGTTACATGGCCTGGCAGTTGGGGACTACAGTTCCTCCCTCTGTCAAGGCTGGTTCCTCAACAGCACTTTTAACTAAAAGCAAAATGGCCAGAGTTAGACCATCTGAAGGCTTGCCTCTGCTAGAAGCTTGCTGTCAAAGATAGCATTGCAAATCCACTTTCTGTGGGTGCTGATTTGTAGGTCAACCCTGGTTTGGTTTTTGCCCATTGCAACAGTCCTTCAAGTGGGTAAATTTAGAGCATGAATCGCACTTGTTATTCAGCATGTGGCTCTTAGTCACAGAGGTGTTTAACCTATTGCCAGGTGTTCCTTTGACGTTGCTCTTCCATTCCCTAATAGTTACCTATTATTTCTTTCACAAGGACTCCAAGGAGAGACCTGGTCCAGCATGGTAGCATGTGTCCACAGTTTCTTCAGGACCTAATCCCAGCTTGGCTTAGACAGTTGAGCAAAACTTGCCGTGTGTTTTCCTTTCCACTGCGAAAAGTGATCTGTTGAGTTGGTGCTGAAAATAATGTGCTTATACCTTCCTGTCCTCCCCTACCCTGGCAGAAAGTTTTAGAAATAACAAACAGTGTTTTTCCCTAACCCTGATGTTAAGTTGCAGATTTTGAACAGAAGCAAAGATTCTGACAATTGAACATGATTCTTAAGAATTGTGCCTTTAATCCTATTGCAGTGATTGCAGGAATGAGTATCTTCAGAGTACTTAAGCCATGCTAGTGGCCATTATAACTGATTATAGTCATATTTAATTTTTCTCAGTATAAAATGTGATACATGATATTCACTGTATGACTTTCCTACAGCTTGATGCCCTAAGCTGAGAAAGAGTTTAAGATTTCAGGTTCTGATCAGCTACATGACAAGTCGTGGTTGTTCAGTCACCAGCATAGCTATTGAGTTGTTGGATGGCCATTAAACATACATCTGTGATACTTTGTTTCATGCTATTCAAATGGGAGGAGGAGCGCTTTCTCTCTAGGTTTGTCAGATGCATGGTTTTCAGGTTTCCTAATGGGTTCTTCACACTGTCAACTACTTTACCTAGTTTAAGTTCTTAAATTATGCATCTTAACAATGTTGTGAAATGAATCATTCCAGATTCCATGTGTCATATCTTTACTTTCCTCTTTGTATCTCTAGCTATTTTAAAAATCCTGGCGATCACATTAAAGCATAGGTTTTGGTAGGAAAAGGAATAAAGCCTTCTATTCTTAGTTTAGTTTTCCAAACTAAATGCAATGGCTGAGGAACTTCAGGTTTCACAGATGTGAGAATGGAAAGCCATGGGAAGTTCTGTTTTGCTGTATAGTGTGCCTGTGTGAGCTCTTTCCTGCTTTAGCAAGCTTATTTAGCTGCTGTATAAACTGAGCTGATGGGTTTGCTGTTGAATTCCAGCATATGAATGCCTGGCAAGCTAGTAGGTTGCTATTCTTTCTACATGGACTTGCTTTTTTGTACGTAATATGAATCTCAGAAGATCAATTCTGCTGTTATTTTTAGGGTACTTGTAAGAGAGGGAACTTTCCCATCAGTCTGCCACTGAAACTGTAGGAGCAGTTTTAAGAGGAATGTGGCATCATGATGTGTTTTTTCCTTGATGTGAGGAACAATGCAAAATGAAGAGTATCAGACAGTGAAGCTTCATGTTTAAAATAGCAGCTGAATTGTCTACTTCAAGGCATGAATATGCTGAAGACTCCATTTTAAATGATTATACTGAACTCTTAATGTGTTGACTCTGTGCTTGACATACAATTAAGCATTTGAGTCTTCCTCTAATCTCTGTGTACAAGAAGATAAAGGATGCTTGGAGAATTGTATCAGTAAGGCTGTTTACACAAAGCTCATAATGCCACCAGTTTTGATGTACTTGAAGCTTCTGCCTTCATATCCCTCTCAGCGCAATCCACTGAGCACGATTCCTGAGTCAGACTAGCGTAAGCCAAAGAGGAGAGAAATGTGTTCCTTTTCTCACATGGAAGAACCACTAGATAAAGTAAGAATTTGTGTAGCTAGAGGAGAAACCTTTTACTTCATCAGTAACTTGTGCCAGAGAGTTGAGACTTAGAAAATAAAGTGATGGATGTTTCTTGTGGCATCATTAAAAAGATTTCAAATGAGAAAGGCTGGAGGAAGTATTTCAGTCCTGTGTCAGAAGTAGAAGTGGAAAATAGGATCCCTTTTGAGTTTAGGACAAGGATTGCATGAGAGTCTGAGAAGAGAATTTTGGTACTTCTAAAAAGTGGAGGAAGCTTCTTAAGCCCATTGTCAATGATTACTTTGAAATGTCAGACAAATTAGGGAAAAACTTAGAAAGCTACACTGAATATTCATTGTTAATGAGGAACTTCTCTGTCATCTGAACAAACCCTTCTCTGCTCCTGGATTAAGTCAAACACAGAAAGGAAGCCTGCAGAAGGTGAAAGCAACATCTTAATCAGTGACATAAACAGAGGGATTGAGTGCCTCCTCAAGAAACTTGCTGACAAGACCAAGCTGAGTGGTGTAGGTGACACGTCTGCTGTCCAGGGGAACCTGGACAATCAAGCTTGAGATGTGGGCCCATGTCAACTTCATGAGGTTGAACAAGGCCAAGTGCAAATTCCTGCAGGTGAGTCAGGGGAGTACCAAACACAAATGAAGGCTGGGTGGAGAATGGATTCAAAGCAGCCCTGAGGAGGACTTGGGTTTTGGTGGATGAGAAGCTCAACGTGAAGCATCAATGTGCACTTGCAGCCAACCGCATCCTGAGCCACATCAAAAGAAGCATGACCAGCACGTCAAGGGAGGTGACTCTCCTCCTCTTCGCTTGTGAGACCCCACCTGCAGTACTGCTTCCAGCTCTGGGGTCCCCAGTAAAAGACAGATGTGGACATATGGGAGTGAGTCAGAGGAAGGCCATGATGGTGATCGGAGGGGATGGAATGCCTCTCCTGTGAGGACAGGCTGAGAGTGTTATGCCACTTGGAGAAGAGAGGGCTTCAGGGGAGCCTTATTGAAGGCTTCCAGTACCTAAAGGGGAAGCTGGAGGGTGACTGTTTACAAGGACAGGTAGTGAGAGGACAAGGAGGAATCATTTTAAGCGAAAAGAAGGTAGATTTAGGTTAGATATCAGGGAGAAATTCTTTACTGTGTTAATGAGGCCCTGGCACAGGCTGCCCAGAGAAGCTGTGGCTGCCCCCTCCCTGGCAGTGTTCAAGGCCAGGTTGGACGAGGCTTTAGGCAGCCTGGGCCTAGTGGAGGGTGTCCCTGCCTACAGCAGAGGGGTTGGAAATATATGATCTTTGAGTTCACTTCATCCCAAACCATTCTATGATCTGGCCTCAGTTGATTTTGCTAAGACCCTCAAAGATGGTGTTTGAGACAAAGCTCTTTGCTTTGAAATTTATATTTAGTATCTGTAATCTGCATTTCCTCGTTTTCTCTGCTAACTTCACAGAGAAGTTATTGCAGGGGCCATGCAAGTGTGTGTGAGAGAAATGCCAGAGGGCTGAGCTACATACGTTTCCTTGTGTCATGATAATCATAGTATCCATGGTAATCTTTTAGATCACTTATTTATGAAAACAAGCTAAATAACTTTTAGCATAGTTTAAATGGTACATTTGTGATTTGTTTTTAAAAAAGTATGCACTGCAAGCACATACATTAAGTTGTCTTTCAACTGAAGTAGGTCAAGTGTTGGATGGAATTTTATTTTTCTGTGCAGCTGATGCTTTGGACAAAAGTAAAATATGTTTTAATTGTCATTTTCTAGTGTGTAGCTGAAAAAGGAATATATGTTGACTGCTTGATTATTTCCAAGGCAGAGAGAGATGTCGTGTCTCCTTAGCAGAAACATTATCACTTGATTTCAAAATCAAGTGCTTAACAGAGTACTTACTTCCCTGTAGCTAATAGATGTATTATTTCAGCAGATACTTCACTTTGCTAACACAGTATATGTGGAAATACTGAAGGATATTCACACTTGCTAGTTATTTGTCACATTTCCAGTTGAAGTATCTTTGAAAGTGGTAGAGCTATTAAAAGTTACTTCTGTAAGCTGATGAGGGTTTTAGCAGTTGTTTTTCACATTCTGTGAGGATGGTAAAGATAAGGGTCATAGGCAAATGTGGTTTGCTGCTTGTATTTCCTTTGAAGTGTATGAAACTGTTGGTTTTTATGTTATTCTGAACTTTAAAATCATCTACTTCTGTGTGAGGATATCTGTGATGTGGTACATTCTTAAGTTCCAGCAAAGAATCAAAGATAATTTTTGGTCAGACGTATGATTCTTGCATGAAAATATGAAGGGGGAAAGGAAAAAAGCTAGGAATCTTATCAAGCAGCATGCATTAGCTCACCAACACTTTTTGAGTTGTTAGACAACTGAGATTTTTACTATCTACTGAAATATGGTTATTTCTGAATGTGTTGTAGGAATTAATGATAACAACCGTTTGTATCAGTACAGGCTGGGTGGTGTCCTGCTGGAGAAGGGCTCAGTGGAGAAGGACCTGGGGGTCCTGGTGGATGACAGGTTGGCCATGAGCCAGCAGTGTACCCTGGGGGCTGAGAGAGCCAATGGGATCCTGGGGGGCATCAGGAGGAGTGTAGCCAGTAGGTCACAGGAGGTGATCCTCCCCCTCTGCTCTGCCCTGGTCAGGCCCCACCTGGAGTATGGTGTCCAGTTCTGGGCTCCCTGGTATAAAAAGGACAGGGATCTCCTGGAGAGAGTCCAGAGAAGGGCTACGAAGATGATTAGGGGCCTGGAGCATCTCCTCTATGAGGAAAGGCTGAGTAAGTTGGGCCTCTTCAGCCTTGAGAAGAGAAGACTAAGGGGGGACCTAATTAAAGTCTATAATTATCTGAAGCAGGGGATGCAGCGGGAATCAGCCAGCCCCTTTTCTTTGGCCAGTGGAGACAGGACAAGGGGCAATGGCTGCAAGTTGGAGCACAGGAAGTTCCGCACCAACATGGGGAAGAACTTTTCCCCAGTGAGGGTGAGGGAGCCCTGGGACAGGCTGCCCAGGGGGTGTGGAGTCTCCTTCTCTGGAGATATTCAAGACTCGTCTGGACGCCTATCTGAGTGATATGTCCTAGGGAGCTGCTTTGGCAGGGGGGTTGGACCCCATGAGCTCTTGAGGTCCCTTCCAACCCCTACAATTCTATGATTCTATGATTCTGTAATTTATTATTCTGCTTTAATATCATAATCTTCACAAATTCACAAAAACTGTGGACCGGGTTAAATTTCTGCCTGTTTCCAAAGCATCATTGGAAGGTATATTTTCTATGAGGAAAGGGTTTGGGCAGACATCTGATAAATCCTGATTTTGATAAGGATGAGCTCAGTTACAAGTGTATGAGTGTTGTGTATGGATTAAGAAAACAGAACCAGTAAAACTGATATAGTGCCTTTTAAAATAATAAGGTGAATCTGATAGTAATTGGATTATCTATTTGTAAGCAGCAGGATTTATACTTAGGAGTAGACTATGAGAAGTGCTGTTTCATTTAAAAATAAATAAAGCTTATAATGTAGTGTTTATTCTTTCTTTCCTCATGAGCTTGTGTTTTTTTTTCCAAGAAAAAATAATTGAGTCTTGTCCTGGACAACTCTTCACTAGTCCATTGCCTTATATTTTGACAACATACAAGAAGAAAAACTTCCATTTTGAATGGTGAATTAGGATGGCCATAGGGACATGTTTGTGCACTTATATTTCTTGGGTTTTATTGTCTGGGTTGTGCTGAAGTAATCTTCTTGCTGCAAATTGTTGCATATAGTAAGTTACCTGCATTGAGAGTAGTATACATTAGGCTCGTAAGGTTAAAGTTACAGTTGATTTTTACCAGTTATTAAAATAGCATAGAGTAAGTAAAATGATTAATATAGTACTACTTTTTTTTTCCAGATTTCTCAGGGGACAAAATCTTGCTTATTCATACCTTCTACTGTGGCAAAAATGGATTCTTTTCCTCACCAAAAACCAGCAGCATAACACCCATCTGACACAAGCCTCAAGGAACTCTTGCTTTATAGTCTGTCGTAAGTAAGTAAAATTAAAAACTTGCTTAAAGGTAGCTTTAATCAGCTGTGTATCTATTTACAGCTCAAGAATACGCAGCCTTAACAGAGAACTAATCTTAGCAGTCTGGTTTCTCAGCAGCAGCTGTTCTTAAATGAAAATATAGGAGGAAGTGACTCTCTGTCAAGCCGAGGCTGAGCTGCTTCCTGACCCCTGCACACCAGTGTGTTGTACCTGTGTGTTCTGCTGCTCTCCCTCCCCAGCCCCCTAAACTGACTGTGCTACAGTGCAAATCAGAAGCTATGGGGTTGTGCATGAATAACATCATCATAAAGATTATCTGCATTGTAAATGAAGACTTAGGCTCCTGTTGCTATGACAGTTAATTTTAGAATTTGTGATGTAGAAATGGAGTGCTAAATAACTCAAATTGTAAGAAACAGCAAGTGGTTGAGCTGGTCTGCATTGTGCTGGTTGCTGAGCTGCATGCACTCTATGGTGCCTTTTGGCCTGTTTACTTTTTAATGTAAAGCAAACTTGGAAAAATTAATGAAACTTCCTGTTTTGCTTATCCAATAATGGTTATTCAGACATGTTTCTTATGTAATGAAGCAAATTTTATGCATACAGAGTAAATGATATATGTATTTGTGAGAGACAACTGTATTGAGGTTAGAGTTTTGAGCATCATGACTTCATTATTTGAAAGAAGGATGACATTTGGAGGAGCAAGTTAAATATTTGGAAACAAGATCTTGCAATGTCAGGAAAAAATTAGAAATGAGGAAAATGGTGGGAAGGAAGAAATTCTGAATGAGAAATGTAACTTGTTCATGTTGCATCTCTAGAGATATATTGTAGTGGAAGAGATGCATGTTGCTTAATTAAGCTGTGCATTTGGTAAGGGGCCTCAGACTAACTTTTGAAACTTTAATTATTATATTTCCAGTACAATCCAACATAACACTACCTATTTCTTTATCACTCTCACAGGTAGAAGTATAACTGATACTTGGTTTAAAATGGAGGCCTTCAGTCTAGGGAAATTACGTTTACCTCTTGCACTGCTGCTTTCTGCCAGAATACAATTAACATGCTCTGAGGAGGCCCCTTATGAATGAAATAAGGGAAACTGTAATTGCCATTTTATCTGTTGTCCTATGTGAAAGCAAAAACTTTAAAGCAATGGTGGTGTTTTATCCTCAAAAAGTACTTACGAAGGGGTGTTGAGGACCCTTACCTGGAAAGGCTGTGTCTCCACTTGGTTTATTTAGTTTCTGGACCCCTGTTTCTGTGAGCTGTTGTTTATCTATGATATTTTTTTCTATCTGATACTCTAATCATTCTTGAGTAAGAACAGTAGTGTTATGAAAATCTCTCTGAAGCTCTATGGAAATACTGTGGTTGTAATCAGTGCTGTCAGTGACTGACGTTTTATGGGCACTCAGGTATTTTTAAGGTACTGACTGTCTCTAGTTTGCTGTAATGTTTCTTCAGTGGGAGTGTGCCATAGCTCTTAAATGCAGTGTGATCATTTCTGTTTTGCTTTATTACTGTCATTTATCCTCCAATAACAGATTATAATCTCTAATTCTTAATCTTCTCAAAAGCTGATTTAGTGGAGTCCTTTGTTTATAGTTCTAGCTTCGAATCATTCAAATAAATAAACAAATAGTAGATGTTTTAGATAGCATTCCAGAAAACTGGAATGTAGGTGTGTTTTTAAAATACTTCCCAGTTGGTCTCTGAACTTTGGAAGTATTCTTCCTAGAACTGAACTTAAAATAGCTGAATGATTCTTTTCTCTTTGATAGTAGCTCTTCTTCAGTGGTCCCCACATTGGTTTAGTGTGTGTTGCATGAGGGTTCTTCAGCATAACTTCCCTCATTCACTATTTTTTCACCAGTTCAGGTCTTGCCTACACAAGATACTGAGGAAAATTGATGCAAGTCAACTAAATGTAGGAATTTAAACAGGGCAGCTTAAATCCCACCATGTCTCTGTGTGCACTCTCCCATTCATAATTAAAGTGGCCTCTGGTGAATGTAGCTTAGTTCAGTTTGAAGGCAAGATGAGCCAAACCAAATTAAGATCCCATTTTATTACTAGATGAAAGTACTTGCAAAGGAATTTAATGGATGTGGACAAATCCTTAAATTAATTTGGGTTAATTTTCCTGAGTTCCATTGTGTAGACAGAAACCTTAATAATAATGACTGGTTGGAACAGTTATTTTTAGTTTGTTCATGTTCTTCACCTTTTGCACTGTAACTGATACTTTATACTTGAGAAAGTAGATGGTCCACAATTTTATTAGTCTCTAAATGTTGTCTTGTAATCTCACAAATTTTGAGAGTCCGTGTTTAAGAATGAACATACAAGTACCTCACTTTGCCATCAGATGTAGTGCATGTTGCCTTTTGTTAGGTAGTGATTATCATTTGGGCTGCTTCAAGTAATGCCTTTTAACTCGTGGCTGGAACTTACCCAGTACTAGTTTTTACAGATTTTGCAGAACTGAGTGATTATTATTGAAAATAAGTTGTGGCCATACAATCCTTCTATAACGTGTTACAGGTAAGTGCTTCTTAGTGGAGTGATGTGCCATTTGATAGTAGAACTCAGTCAAGTACTGGTAATTTGAATGGAGTCATATTAAAGGTGCCCATGCGACATAGGAGCACATCTTCCTAGCTCAGTACTGAGGCTTCAAAAAGCATTTTGGGGAAGTGTACAATAGCTTAACAGGTAGAGTTTGTTCAGATTGTATTTCCTGAATAATGTGTTTCTTACATTGGAGTTCAGTGAGCAGCGCAGGCTTCGCCGTACAAAACAGGTTGCAAAATTTAGGCCCACTTCCTCTGGTACAAGTGTACAATGCACAGTTAATTCCATGGAAGATGTTGTTCTGACTGAGGTTAAAACTGGCTTTCATTGTTATATTCTTGGCAGACCAAACTGGAAGCTATTTGAAGATAAGTGTGAGACTGGCAAAGTTAGACTGAGGGGGGACCTAATCAACGTTTATAAATATCTTAAGTATGGGGTGCAGGGGGAATTGGCCTGACCCTTTTCTTTGGTCAGTGGAGACAGGACAAGGGGCAATGGCTGCAAGCTGGAGCACAGGAAGTTCCACACCAACATGCGGAAGAACTTTTCCCCAGTGAGGGTGAGGGAGCCCTGGGACAGGCTGCCCAGGGGGTGTGGAGTCTCCTTCTCTGGAGATATTCAAGACCTGTCTGGACGCCGCCCTGTGCAGTATGAGCTGGGGAGCTGCTTTGGCAGGGGGGTTGGACCCCATGAGCTCTGGAGGTCCGTTCCAACCCCTACGATTCTGTGTGATCTCTGATCAGATTTGAATGGGATAAAAACAAAGCTTAAAATACTTATAAGATACGCTCTCTTCTAATTGGCCTTCAAAATCCTGTGTTACAGGAGTTTGAGCATAAATATCTACTCTTCACTTTGATTATCAAGGCTACTATGATCTGTGTGATCTATTCTGAGTGTGTTTGGCTTAAGCAGCTTTATGCATTGCAGGAAAGAAACAGTCTTGTGTCCAGTGATTTACAGTCAGATTGGAATTTCTGGTGGGCTGGGGTATCCTGCCAGTAGGCAGCATTAGAGCTTTGCAAGCTAGGGCAATACCAGAGAGATTTCCTAGAAGTTGAATGCCTGGAATCAAGTACAGTAAAATGACTGCAGAGGGAAGCAAGGATGTCCTGAGTGAAGAAAGGGTGTGGAACTGTTCTTTGTAATTAGTTTTTTTTGTCTCTCAATCACCCAAGAGCTACTTTTATTAGGAAACAGAGCGAGCTTCTATTTGAGTGTTTATTGAGACACTGTGTGTTTTCAACTGAAGTCATGGTGTCTAGGAAAAAAACTATCTTGAGAACTTAGGATTTTTCTGGAAAAACATGATGTCAGAACTTCTGTGCAGTTGTTTGTTTATGAACTTATGCAGTCTTGAGAAATTAAAGTGAACTCTTAACTAATCCCCAAGTCCTTAACTTTCAGTAACTTTTCAGGCATCTAAAACCAGACCTGTTAAGTATTACAGGTAGAAATAGGTGATTTGGGCACCTTACTTACACATAGAGGTGTATTGCCATTTTGAAAGCTCTGTATCGTCTGGGTTAGGCACATGGGACTAGAAAATATGACACAGGCCTGTATACATCCAGAGCAGCAGCTGAAGCCCAGAAGTTACCTAGAACAGCGTTAGCTACATACCTGTATGTGCCTGAAATGATTTCTATGTGATTTATCAGAATGTGCAGTCATGTTTTACCTCTGCGTTCTCTTCTGTGACGTCATTTTTTGCTGAAACCCATGTCTGTATTATCCTGCTTCCAATTACTGGATCATGGTAAATAAATAAATCTGAGTTATTCACCTTTCTTTCTAGAGATCCTGTTGAGTAATTTGCCAGATAACTTTTTCTCTTAAATTTTGAGTGTTGCACATCATACACAGCAGTCATCAGTCAGACTGGAATTTTAAAAGATTTCACATTGTGTAGTTTCTGCTTCAGTATTTTGCTGAAATGGAGTTCTTCCTCCTGGTTATTTTTTTATTGATTTAAAAAATAAAATTATAGTTCAGTATGAAGTACTATAGTCATACTACAAGCAAAGAATAGTAAAACAATTGTCAAATTTGAGACTAATGCAAAATAATTAAAATTTTCTGAAGCATTTGGAGGTTTTTAAAATAGAGCATTTCAATAAAGAGATTATTCAGGTAGCTTCTGTTTAACTCATAATGGTGACTTGAATCAAATTTGCCTTTAGTGAATTTAATTTCCCTTTTCATTTGCTAAATGTTTGAAGTATACTTTAATAATTATTCTTTTATCAGTAATTATAATGTATGAGTAACTGTTTCTGGTTTTTCCAACTGTGTCTTGGATACAGACCTGACTGTATCTGTAGAGAAACAGAGTTTCATGTTGGGAAAAAGATAAACTTCCTGTAGACCAGCCACAATATTCACAAGATTGTATATTCATCGATGCAAAATCTATTATCAATTCAATGTAATTCCTTTCGGATCTTTCCTATATCTTAATATATAATCACCTTTTACTTGGGCACCCAAATGCTCTGAACAATTAACTACTCACACATACACAGTATTTCCTACCAACCAATCTGAAAAGCTGAGTGCTGACATTAACTCCCCATTTTCATAAAGCTAATGGTTGCCTCCTAAACAAGTCTACTCTAATTGATTTGATTGTTTAATTACAGTTTTTCCCTTAACAGTTTTTATCTTCTATATGAACACTTGGCAAGATGTTAACTAATGAAGAGTGGAGCAACTTCAGAAATGTAATAATCAGAACTCTGGCTTACTAAAAAAGCTTCTGTGAAACTATAAGTAAATACATTTTGCATGCAGGAAAGAATGAGAAATAGCACAGCCTGAGCATTTTAAGTGTTTCACTAAGAAGAAACAGCCTTATTTGGTGCATTGATTCAGTTTCCTGATATTGTCGGGGTTGTAGGACTGACAGTCTCCATCAAATACAGCATGTCAGAAAGAATTACTTTCAGAGTCTGGAGCTGAGTACGAACAGGATCTTTCTGCATTCAGAACCAAAAAAGCAAGCAACATGAACATTCAACACAAGAACAAACTGCACTTAGCTTGTATATTGCCAAACGGGCTGAGAGGAATCAGTAATGTTAATAGGCAGTTAGCCTTCTCACGCTGCAGGGAAATTAAAAAAGGTGTGTGGGGATCTGGTCTAATACTGTTGGTATCTTTCCACTGGCTTCCTTGAGCACTGAGACTGGGCATATTATAGATGCTGCTGATTTAATCTTTTCTTGCAGAATTATGTAAGATGTAAACTACAGTTCAATCATTATGTCTTCCTGAGGGTTTGTCCCTTGTGCACTGCTTGTGCACGGTTTTCTTTCTGCTCCTCGCTTCTGCTTTATCAGCTATTTGTATTGTGGAGGGGTGGGATTTGTTTTAACATACTTGTGCTTCCTTTGTTAGCCCTGTGTATCTCTTTCCACCTGTTTGGAAAGCAAAATCTTCATATTGTTTAACTGCAGTTATTTGATTTTAAACAAGTCAGATTTAGGTTCAGATGAAGAATGTGTACTACTTCTGCTCAATTTTGAGAGAGGTACTTAGTGGAGTAGAAAGATCAAATCTAACTGAGAATGTATTAATTTGATTTCAAGTCTTCTTAATCCATTTTTAACTTTTATATGCAATCAGTATCTCTCTTTTAAATAATGTAAAATGCTTTTTCTTGCAGTATACAAGAAATTACCCTCTCTTGCTGCCTCTTGTATTTGCATTATATAAATAAGTAGGTAATTAGGGAGAAAATTTGGTTAGCAAGTGAGTGAAATCCAAAAGGGTCAAGATGTTTGCATTTACATTCAGTTCCAAGTGTCGTTTGTGTATTGTGTGATACATCTGCAAGTATATATGTGTGTGTCTGCACTGTTAACTGCAAGAGGAGTGATGTTTACTGACTGTCGGCTTTGATAAGGATGTCTGTGATAGAACTCCTCCAAGCGTGTGTATGTAAAGTGCAAGTTGTGTAAATACTTTGAGTAGCCATCCGGAGCAAAGGTGGTGGTGGTGGTTTTGTAGGTGAGAAGAGGCTGTGTTCTGGTGAGAACAGTAAGTCTGGTAGCCATCTGGCTTCTGAGTCACTGCCGCCTCCTTTATAACTTATTCTTTTTTCTTGCTTAGTAGTTTTTACTATTCCATCTGGGTAGGTTTTCACAGCTAATAGTAGTTTTCTGGCAAAGATACTATTTCTGTAAAGACTTCTGGTTGGGTTTTGGTTTGTTGTGGTTTTTTTCCCCCCTTCTAAAGTCTGGAGAGCTGAGAAAACAACTCCCTTTGGGGATAAAAAAAGTGTTAGTTCAGATGTGTACAGGGAGGATCCTACCCACCCTTCTTGCATTCAGAGTTTCTAGCATGCATACTTCAGGTTTTTGTAAAGGTTTTTCTTCAGGGTGAGGCTGGACAAGTAACAGCAGCATGCTCCTCGGTGGCCTGTATAGCAGAGAGATTCATTGTCTCTTGTAGCATTTGAATGTGCTTAATTCAGCACTGATGAGACTGGGAGTTTGCATGGAAGCTGTGCAGCTCCAGTCAGCACTGCCCTGTAGATCTTATTTCATTTTTATGTCGTCCAGCCCAGTGAACCAATGTTACTTCAGGTAATCAGTGGTGGGTCTGTTCTGTTTCCTTCCCGGTTTAATGTTCATTAACATGTTCCAGCATTGAGTCTTCCATCTGTTCAGACACATCCGTCTGAATAAACACTGTTAATCTCTGTTGTGCTGTTAATTTAGGTCTGATGAGTAACAGGAAGAATTAAATAACGTGGATATTTTTGTGCAGGTGTTCAAAGCACAATTGTGGGGCCAGAGCCTAAAGGATTCTATAGCATAGTGGACACGTACAGAGGGAGCATTCAACTAGAAAAACTTTCTTCACGCTGTTATGGATTTGAAGGTCTGGTTTGGACAGGTGTTTTCTACCTGTACAGCTATTTATCCTTGTATAATGGAACCTCAGTAGTATTTAATTTTGAATTTCTGGTTTTTAGTAAAAGAAGAGCTAGCCTTATGTCTGTCTCTGTGGCACATGAGCTGTGTTTTCATCAGCTGTCAGTGCACAGATATTACAGTTTATATATATATAGACACAGAACTTTCTGCATTATCAGAAAGAATCTCTTCTGTAGCAAAGATCTTCATAGGCAGCTTACATAACCTTTGCTGGGATGAGCTACAAATGAATGCATCTGTTGGCGTGGTTACTGTTGGATTCTGGTTCTGGTGATCCCATGAAATCAGGAGGCAATTCTGAGGTGGTGGGTGATGTCCTAAATGCAGAAAAACATAGGTCTGTTCTGCTCTTGAAAGGTATCTTTTCAGTACTGTTTAGCAAATACTGGAATGGTGCTGATGCTGACACAACTCATGAGTTGACTTCTTCAGACTGATACCCACTTCACTCTTGCAAATTCATGAGCAGTGTAGCCCCCACATATAGTGGCTGTACTTAAGTGCCCAACTGATGCATTTGAAATTAGCAGTCATTATACTACTGAGTTGTGGCTGACATCTGAAATTCATTATGCTTTGTATCATTCTCCTGTGGCTGGTACTTTGACCTTGATATGTATGTTTCCATCGTGCTGGTTAAGATTTATTTCATTTTTTTCTCCTAATCACTAAAGAACTTAACTTTATTCAGTTTCTGGTGATCTTTTTTGTATGCATGTTTAGGAGGGTGGATCTTTGTGCAAGGGTTTTTTTTTTGTTGGTGTTTTGGGTTTTTTGCTTTTTTAAAGAACAAAGTACTGTTCTTGTTTTGCATTTGAATTGAAACAGATTCAGTTGCTAGAAAGCTTACAGGGCCAATTTTGCCATAATCCACGAAGGTACTTCTCTTTCCGGAATCATTTGCATTCCTTTTTAACCTGCATCCTTAATATTTCCAGCTTTCCTTCTGCTACTACATCTTAATTCAGCTACATTTTAGAAGCATTTGCTTTGTCCAGTGGTGAGCTAAATGTGTGGTTAGGGGTCTTGAAGTTGCTCCAGTATGTCCATGTCTGCCTTGTGTTGGGGAGCCAGGAAAAGATGTCTTATCAGGGCTGAATAGAGACATCACCTCCTCTGCTATGCAAACACAGGCTTAACATAATGGTACAGGTATATAAATAGTAAATAAGCCTAAATATAGAAGTGGTATAAAAGAGGCCCGAAGATTGAAGTGTGTAGGGTCAGTTTGTGTTCTACCTGGGATATGTACTAGCAGAAAGAGGCAATTCCTAAGAAAGCAAAGGAATTCTTTTTTTGAGGTTAAATATAACCAGGTAATTGTATATGGGGTAGGAAGAGACTGTGTTTCATTTGAGGAACAGTGAAATCAACTGGTTTCCAATTTCTTTCACAGTTTATTTCTCTGTAGCCGTGGTACAAGCAAGATCAAACCAGTATCATCTGCTACCAGTAGGAAATCTCTGTGCTAGTCCTTACCCTTGGCATATGGTAAAGTTCCAGCTGAGCCTGTGAGGAAGAATCAACAGGAAATATCTAATTCAAGTTGAAAGGTAAACTTGGACCAATGATAAATAACAAGCATGAAGGGAAAACATATGCTTGTTGTGTATGAAGATACTTTAAGCATAACTGTGTTTTGAGTGCCAGCTGTCTTAATAGGTTGTCTAGCACTTTTTGAAGTGCCTGCTTTCATTTTTATTTGATATTTGTTAGAGAACATTGTCTAGAAGGATGGGCTTCACTTTTTTTGGTATAAAATGCAGTAGGACTGATGTATTTTTCTTAGCCATGGATTAGGTGAGAGAACCTCCCGTGCCACACTGTTGCATTTCATTTGCAGCAAAACCTGATCTGCTTCCCTAACAGGTCCCTAGGCAATGGTACCCCCAGGAGTATACCCTGCTATGATTGCTCCCCACAGACTGCTAAAAAACACAGGAAAAGCTGCACAGGAGCTCATTATTAAAAGGCTACACAACAAAATAAAACAAGTAAAACAATATTATAAGATCAGCTGCTTCTTTCTCTTTTCCCTTTTAAAATCAGCCTGATTCCCCGTGAAAGAGGACTGGTTTTAGCAAGGTGCCACCAGCTGGGGGCTGGGCTGGGCTGCACTGTGCTGAACCCTGAGTCCAGGGTGAAGCAACCCCAGCTCTCCTCACAGAGGCTGCCTTTGCAGCCCCCTACCACGACCTGGCCATTGACTTCCCAGTAGGATGATGTATTGGTGGTTTTCTCACAGTAAGCTGCTGTCATTTTGCCTCCAGGCAGGAGAATCCTTCCTGGAAGGAAACCTGACATCCTCCATGTGCAAAAACACATTGGTGCTTTTCTTTAATGGTTAAGATGGTATTACATAATAACCCTGTGTAGATGGCTGGGTTTTTTTGAGGGTCATGGGGCAGTAGATACAAAAGCAGTGAAGCCTCTTGACTGTATTAAGTAGCACTCTGATTGCATCTCTCAGAAGTCCATGTTGAAATCCTGCCAGACCTTTCCTTTCTGCTTCAACCAGCTGGCCTTCAGTAGGTCCAAGTATTTATTTATGCTGTACATTTGTTTCAGGTGTTTTTGATATTTTCTGGTAATTTCTGACTAGGAGTAGTGGCAGAGCAACTGGGTGATCAGGTACTCTCTTGGATGATAGCTGTAACCTTTCCACATAACATGAGCGTTCTCCTTATGCAGGGGTGTTTGAGAAACTTAAGGGCCGTTGAAACAAAGCAGAAAATAACTACCCTGGAGGAGAAGGTGGAGGTGCCGTTCTTACTGTCCCTACAAAGTTGCTCCTGGAAGAGATGAGTTGTAATTGACACCTGAATTTGTGAGATGATTCCCAGAGTGTTAGGATGGCAGCAATACATTGCCAAACACCAGACTGGACTTAGGACTAGTTCTTACCTTTCCCAGGCAAAAAAAAAAAGAAATTATAAATGACACTCTGCCCTTGTGAGGCCCCGTCTGGGGTCCTGTGTCCAGAGCTGGAGCCTGCAATACAAGAAAGATGTAGAACTGTTGGAGAGAATTTAGAGGAGGGCCACAAAGATGATTAGAGGGCTGGAGCAGCTCCCCTAGAAAAAGAGGCTGAGGGAGCTGGGCTTGTTCAGCCTGGAGGGGGGACCTCATTGCAGCCTGCCAGTACCTGAAGGGAGATTACAAACAGGAGGGGAATCAACTTTTTAAAAGGGCAGATAATGGCAGGACAAGGGGGAATGGATTAAAGCGAAAGGAAGGAAGGTTTAGATTAGATATTAGGGGAAGCTTTTTACAGAAAGAGTGGTGAGGGGCTGGAACAGGCTGCCCAGAGAAGTAGTGGGTGCCTCATCCCTGGAAGTGTTCAAGGCCAGGTTGGATGGGGCCCTGAGCAACCTTGTGTAGATCCAGGCCTGAGGTTGGTGTCCCTGCCTGTGGCAGGGGGGTTGGAGCTCTGTGATCCTTGGGGTCCCTTCCAACATATGCCATTCTATGATTCTGTGACACAGCAAAGGCTGAAAGTGGCCTTTTAAGATGTCCAGTAGTTACATGTACAAAGCTTTGGAGTTTGCTGACCCCGGCCAACAGCTAAGCACCTACCAGCTTCTTCCTTACTCTCCTCATTCCCCGCAAAGGATGGAAGAGAGTTGGCACAGCAAAACCAAGAAAATACCTTGTGGATTAAGATAGAGGCAGTTTAATTAAAGTGAAGGAAACAGGAGGAAAAAAGCAAGTGACACAAAGACAAATCACTAACCACTTCTCACAAGCAGACTGATTCCCAGCCAGTCTCCAAGCAGTGGATAGTTTGGAAAGACTACCCCAGTTTTACCCATGAGTGTGATGTTATATGGTCTTGGAATATCCCTTCAGTTAGGTATCCTGGCTGTGCCCCCTCCCAGACCTTTGTACACCCTGAAGCCTGCTCACTGGTGGGGACAGAGTAGGAAACAGGCAGCCATGAGGCAGTGTAAGCACTGCTTAGCAGTGACTAAAGTATTGATGTTTTATCAGTGTTGGTCTAAACACTTTTCTAGAAATTAAATGAAGAAAAATAATTCTTATCCCAGCCAGACACAGTACTCAGAAGTGGTATTGAAAATTAATAACATATTACAGAAAATAATACATTTCAGAAGAGGCATTGAATAAGGCAAATAGGAGAATGAATGCTGAGCTCAGCCATGTATATGTTAGTAGTAGTAAGGTGAAAGAGCTCTAGGCTGGCCAAGCATTTAAATGCTTGCTAAACTTCTGTGTATGAACAGTGTCAATGATACAATGATTGTGCTTTGGAAGAGCAATTGCCTGTGTTTAGGTGGATTGGAGTCTTCATGTTGCAGAATTACTTACAAGGTGCACATAAGAAAAATGAATAAAAATGTGAAGTGGTAAGTAGATAAGACCTCCCTGTGCCAGTGATAAAAGCTTCTAGGCCAGGGCAGAGATGGATGACAAATGCTGTTTATTTTACTATGCTGTAACTTGAATGTTTTAGAATTTTTAACAGTCTTGTTTGGGGAGGAGAGGAGAAATGTGGCTTATATCACTTTGGAGTATATTCCAAAATCCTGTTTCTTTTTCTCCTTTGCAGATGGATGCCTTCTAGCCAATCAGCAAGTCCTGCTGCTGCTGCATATCTGGCAGCATTTCTGAATGATCACATGACTCTTGATATGGATGCAGTCTTGTCAGACTTTGTTCGGTCCACAGGGGCAGAACCAGGTCTGGCAAGAGACTTACTGGAAGGTAAGCTTTTGGGATCCAAGTATTTCCTATATTCACTGTTTGCTTTAAGCAAGAACCTGTCATTAAGAGAGCACTCTGGTCTATGGAAACAGATGTACTTTCTTAGTGTTTTGACTAGTACATCAACTCCTGTCATGACTGGACCATAGGTTGTGCAAGGTCTTTTCAGCAAATGCCTTCCTGGTGTTAGAACGCAGTATTTTAGTTTATCAACAGCCATGCCTTAAAAGTATATGTGCCAAGGAGAGAAGGGGAGGGGACCTTAGCTGACTGTTGTCATTTTCAGCTGCTTGAAAGTAGTTGTAAACATTTTGGCTCACTGTGCAAAGCATCTACATTTAGTCTGAAATGAACTTACTGTGAAGTGAGAGAAACCAGAGCTATTTTGGGGGCCCAGTGATTAATATCTATACCTGAACTTCACGGTGTGGGAGTCAAATGGATAGGATGAAAAACATCTAGAGAAGCAATCAGAAAAATAACTGGGTCTTTGTTACAGTTGTCTTAAGTTTATAAGCTTAAAAGTGGAAAGATGCCTTTGATATATTTGAAGGCATTTTGGCATAGTTGTTTTCATTTCTTTTGATGTGGCCTAACAAAGTTGTGTAGGTGGGAAGTTAGGAATTGAGTAGGTGATATCTATGTAAATTGCAAGGTGGTTCTGTGGGCTTGATATACACACACAGGTCTTTTCTGAAAGTTGATATTTTTTTAAAATCTTAACGTGCTTTAAGAAATGGTGTATTAAATCAAAGTAACTACTGAACAGCCACAGCAGACTTAAAAATATATGTCAGGGTATAATATATCTCCTTCTTGCAAGAGCAATTTCATTTTATCATATGTATTCTAAAAGTTTTAAATTTTGCTGTTATTTTTTTTACTCTGAGTTTTTCAGTAATGAGGAATGATACCTTATTATTAAGAGAGATGCACACAGTTTTTCAGCGTTTCCCAAGTCACCTGTGTTACATTTAATAAGACTTTAGAATATGTTTGTATCTTAGGCTGAGTTTGCTTGGGAGCTTGTGGCCAGGTTACCAGTTCTGGAATTCTGTGCAGTTCCTTTGCTGTGAAGGAGTTCAGATTTCACAGACTTCAAATCCTAAAGGCATTATTTCAGTGCTATGAGAACTTTTGTCGTGCACATCTGAAAATTGATGTGAATGCAGGCTTTTAGAGCTGTATCAAAATTAAAAATGGATTTGATTTTCATAGTTCTGCCTTAAAAATTAGTTTTATTTCACAGCATTGCTTTGTCTACATTTAGAAAAGCCTTATATATGTCTAATTAGACATTCACTGGTGGATAAAACCACATTAGAAATTGCTTAGTTTGTGTTTGTCCAATGCATAGTTTCATTCCTACTTTTCAGGTACTGATTCTCAGAGGCCAGTTTGTAGGTTTCTATTTATGTGACACAGCTGTGGGAACTTACATGTACAGACTTAGAGAAAGTATAAGAAAAGGTATATGGAGGCAGAAGGGGCTTAACACTTAACAGCACAGACATATGCTTTAGTAAGTTATTTGCCATACTGTTGGAGTTTCCTTGAGTTTTACTGAGTATTGTAAAGAACCTTCTTCCATTAGTTTATTCTGATAATTTGGTATTACATTATAAATAGCCCATTTCTGCTGTTCGAGAAAACTTGTGAAAGTTGTGGTTACAATCTGATATGTCATAGAGCTATAATGATTGATTCAGGGATTTTTAGGTTTTTTCTCAAAAAGATGGCCTTTTCTGACTGTTGGATGTAACAGTGCCAATGCTTAGGGCTGGGTGTGTTTTGTAAGTGCAAACCATTCGCCTTCACAGTTAAGCATAGCAAAGAATGTTACATTTCTAGTTGTGCAGAGCTCTGTAGCTGGCATGTTGCAATGGATAGATTATACATTATTTCCAAGCAAAGGTTTTAATACTACAAAGTCATTTACTTTGTTACTCATATGCATCTATTAAAGATACACAGCCATATGAGTAATCAGTTTATTCCATTCCCTGATAGATGCTTAGTAACTTTAATGAGAGTTTAGAATGACTACATGGCTTTAAAGTGTAAATACTGTTCTTTCCTTTTTCTGCCCCCAGCTTATTTTTCTTGCTGTTGAACATCCCAATAACTGCTTGCCCATTTCTAGGATGAGAACTGTAGGTAGCTAAAATCATGACAAAAATTCTTTGGGGTGGGGGGCGGGGGGTGGGTTACAGCTAACCCAAACAACATCTTATTTCTCTTAGTTTGGGAGGCTCTCATCTAACCTTCTCTGTACTAGTATAGGTTTTTCTCCTGTGCCCACAGTGTGCCCGCATGCCTGAGCAATAGCTGAGCGAGCTATTTCTGGGCTGAATTCTCTAGATGATCTATCTGTCTTCCATCAGAAGCTGCAGTACTTGTTCTCTGCTCTGTTAGCTACTGGCAGTGTCTTGTGTGTAGATTATTTCATCTTTTCCTGTGGAAGGGCTGCTTCTTCCAATGCTCAGCACTGCATGCTTTCTTTGAATGCTGTCCTGGACACTCAGCTGTTCCTTCCATGGAGACAAATGATGGAAGTAGTCTTTCTATGAGCCCTGCCAAAGTTAGTAGCTGCTATTACAACTGAATTATTAAAATGGGAAGCACAGTTCTTCCAGCTTGACTATTGTTACAAGACTTTGTAATGTTCATCCTTGTTGTTTAGGGTTCTAGGGAGGACACTTGATTGATAGATATTTACAGCTTCATCTTTCATCTTGCAGAGACTTAAAAAACCCAGCTGGAATTACCTTTTGAGAGCCTACAGATAGCTGTCCTCAAATATAAATAAGTACATCCCTATGTAATTAAAAGTACACCAAAAACTATTTGCTGACTGTACCAGATAATAAATAAAATCACAGGCTGGGAAGAATATGTGAGTACCACATATGTCAGCAAATTATAGCATGCAGAGAGTGACTGTAACAGTTGCTTGGCTCTCAGAGTAGTGGAAACCAGATCTGACATTGCACAGTATGATGGTTCAGGAGTGTTTAAAGCAGATCAATTTGTATCAAAGACATTTGCTACAGAACTGAAGACCTGAGGTCTTGTCCCTGTGCACTTTGATTCAGAAGGAAGGAAGGCTGAAGAAGTTTGTCTTCCAAAAAACCCCACAACAGATTTAATCAACCTGCCTGAAAACAAGAGCATTCCCATCACTGTAAATGTTACTCTAGCAACTTTACACGTGATTCCTTGAGACAAAGGCTTCACAAGAACACAGTGTGAACCTCTTTTCCTAAGCTTCAAAAACACTTTTTAAAATGACATTCAGATCTCACATTGAATCTTGTGCACCAGGACAAGATTATTACCAATTTGTTTCCCATGTATATTCTTCCAAACTATATTATCCACTGTTTTTAAACTTATGATTCTTGATATTATTATCCTGTCTCTCACAAAGAACTTGCTGCCTATAGAAAACTAGATGGTTGAAAGACAATCAGATACTTGAAAAACCCCCCACAAAAACCCAACCAAAAACCCCATAATTTGGGTCATAGAACACAGTTCATTCCATAGTATCATAACAGAGTTTTTCCATTACATGTAAATATTTTCTGTCTTTTCATTAGATGAGCTGAACTTTTTAAAATAGAAACTCCAGAAAAGGACAATATTCTATTAGAGTCCACTTGTATGTTACAGGCTGTAGCAAAATTCCACATTAGAATGAGTTCACCTGTTCTACTTAATCTTCACCACTGTGGAGATCTGCTTCTGATGCCGTTTGATTGTACAGGTCACCAATACCTCTTAGCTTTTGATACGCCTTTTCCATCCAGTTATTTTTCAGTGATTAATTTAGTGCCCGATCGCTAAAAATCCATACTCAGCCTTTAATCTCATTCATAGATATGTTCATCATACACTTCTATATATATATTAGTGAAAATACTCTGCTTAAGTAGGAGTTGCATCCTTGAAAATAATTGTATTCAGGATTGATTTGTATGATGCTTTCAGTTTTCTCCCTTAAAAAGAATAGAAATCAGTGATGTGAAACCTTTTTGCTTCAAATAAAGGCCAAGAGCATGCTCTTGCCTTGTGCTGTTATATTTATGAAAATAAAAGCACCTTAAAGCATTTTCATGGCTATCTGGTATAAAGCTGTAATGCTAGACTTCTATTCAGATGCTTACAACTATTTAAAATTAATTCTAAATTAATATTCATAAATTTCAACTATATATCATTAGCTTTGCCAATTAATGTTAGTAGATTGCATATATTTGCTAACCCATTTGTTTCTTAGAAATGTAATTTTCCTGCTTCACAATTTCTTGAATGATTACATCCCTAGTCTTTCATCTATTTCCTTTCGTATCTTTGATATTGTTCACCACTTTTTGAGGTTTTTAACTTGCTTTATGTGCTCTGAAGAACTGAAAGCATGCCTCTCTATGTAAGATTAAGTAGACTAGCTATTACATTTTGTCTAACTTCACTGTGTCTCCATTTTAAGATTATTTTTGTTTTGTGTGTTTGCTGAGCAACTTTTTGTGTTCCCTGTTGACCTCTTTCCCATTCACTAAGGTTTAGGATTGCTTATTGCCTTCCTTTTAGTTTGATGGAATAAAAATGTGCTTAGTTGGGGCTGCCTAGATAGTATAAGATTTCCATTAATTTTACCCAGAGATTGGGATTTCAGCCCTCACTTAATTTTGAGACTAGCAGGGGAAAAAAAAGCCAGCAAACACAAAAAATCCTAATTTTACTTAAAAACATGCTAAAAATAAAAGCCCATGCTCAAGTGGTTAATATTGGCAGATCAATTTGACAATAAATGCATCCAGCTGACAGGAACAACTATCATAGAATCATAGCATTTGTTAGGGTGGAAAGGTCCTTTGAAGGCCATCTAGTTCAACCCAGCAGTAAGCAGGGATGTCTCCACTTGATCAGGTCGCTCAAGAGCCCCATCAAGCCTGACCTTGAGTATCTCCAGGGATGGGGCCTCCACTGCCTCTCTGGGCAACCTGTTCCAGTGGTCTGCCACCTTCATATTGAAGAACTTTTTCCTAATACCCAACCTAAATTTCCCCTTTTCTAGGTTAAAACCATCACATCTCATCCTACTGCTTCACACCCTCAAGAACAGTTCTTCCCCGGCTTTCTTGTAGACCCTTTTCAGGTATTGGAAGGCTGCTCTAAGGTCCCCTCAAATCTTATTTGAAATTCCTGAATTGAAAGACCAAAGCAAACCAATAGAAAGGCAAGGAAAGAAAGCCAAGTTTTATGGATGGAAACAGTCAATGTGGTCATCTCTCCTCCCCCTCCTCTTTTGCTTCTCTCTGACTTTTCTTCTTGGTAGTATCAAGTGAAGCTCCTTACCATCAGCAGCTTCATGAAGCCCTCTAACTGAACCATAAGCTCCCTCTGGCTTTCCTGGAGAGCAGTTATCCTCTGTTCCAGCTCATCCTTCTGCTGTCTCAGGAGCTAGAGCTCTGCAATGTCAGCAAAATACTTTCAAAAGCAGCCCGTGCTGGTAGGCATGTGTATCGCTGCTTTGTGCAGGAACAGTCGTGCACAGTACCAGATTAGTGTCACTGGAAAACATGAAATCATCTGCAAGAGTCTCCAAGTTTCGTCTTTGTATCTGCATGCCTGTTAATGGCAGCCAGACCCAAAGGCACCTTGAAGTCAGAGAGACTTCTTTGCCTCACTAAGCTTTGGGAAAATTCTTAAGCATAAACAGAGAGTTCTGGATAGTTTAGGCTGGTACCTTGGATCTCACATGCGTAGCGCAGCAGTAGTGCTTGGCTTCTAAGTGTGACACTGGTGCTTGGCTTGTTAGGCCACCTCAAACGTGGCCTAAGGCAGAAAGAAAACCATTAAAGAAAACGTATTCATTTTTAAAACTGATTATGCTCTATTTTGTTTACAGTGCCAGGGCTATATGTGGATGAGCTTGGAGATTATAAATAAATCAGCTAGAAAACAGCTTAGTTTTCAGGAAGCAGCAGGTGTGCAGGCAATGGCCACTTGATATAGGGAGAAGGCATAGGATGAAATACTTTAAAATGCCTGAAGTATAGCCAGTCATCAGGAACTGGAGGATTTGGGACATTCACTGGCGATAACAATAAATTAATAAAACCAAAAATTACTCCAAACTGCATAATAATATATTTAAGTGAAAAAATGCCCTTTTACTTGTTTATTGGTTTCATTTATTGGTAAGTGCTGTAGTATTTCACTGTTACAGAAAGTAACTGCTATCTGCTTCCAGCTTTTATACCACTGAATCGAGGTATACATAGTTCACTGTTAATTCAGAAAGCAGGATTGGCTTTCCAGTCATGAAAGAAATGCGGTCAAGGAGACTGACCCTGTGGAACAGGACAGAGAGGCAGTAGACAGACATCTCCTCAAAGAACATTGTATATAAGTGGAATTCAAAAAAAAGCATGCAATTAATGGAGAGGGAAATGTACAGTACTGTCATGTGATTGAGTCTACAAAGCTAACTCCCCAAAAATAGTCTCTTATTCTCCTCTCCCTCAGACAGTTCCTTTTTTGGTTCCCTTGTGGAAGGCTTGGCAAAGGAAAGAGGAAGCTGAGCTGCTACCGATGGCTCGTTACACAGAGATCAAAATTGTCATTTCCAGCTGTCTGTTCAGCTTTGAGTGACTTTGCATTTTCACAGAAAATGAGGCAAATGTTATAAAAATTTCCTTGCTACATTATTTTCCTTTGAGAACATAGACCAAAATTAAATCTTATTTTAAAAGCTATGGTCTAATTTGATACTAGTTCTGTGTGTAAGTTTTTCAGAAGGAATAAAGCTTGTCTTGAGTTCTTATCTTATGCCTGTAAATATTTGTTAATCTACATCATGCCAAACAGGAAGATGTGACTGCATTTAAACAGCCTGTGGAGTGCTTTATTAGTGGTTGGTTTGTAAGAGCAGGCTTCTTGACATGGGAAAGAAGCTGATTGTAGACTGTGTCTCTTCCGAGATTATCAAGTTTGGAAGATTTAAATTTATTTATATTGATAGATAGATATGTGTGTGTGTGTGTGTCTGTGTGTGTATATATATATATTTAAAAAAAGTAATTATAGTGTGCTGGCCTAGTGGCACAAAATGAGAATCACTTTCTGTTGATGAAGACTGACAATCGGTAATCCTGAAAGACAGAAGCTGCTTGTCATTTCTCCAAATGCCTTTCTAGCATAGTCACCTAAAGCTCATAGATTTAATCAGTAGCTTGTATCCAGTAAAAGATCTCTTAGAATTACCAATGTTAGCAATAGCTGAAGAAGTAAAAGAGCTTTTGCAGTTGAAGCTGGAATTACTAGTTAGTTGATAATTCAGCCTTGTGCATGTAATCACAATTTTCCCCAGAGAGTCCTATGGGGAATTAGCTATTCAGACCAGTTATTTGTAACATCACCAGCACATAGAACTATAAACATGTGCTGTGTTAAAAAGAGAAAAGTATAGAAGTTAGGTTCAGCTGAGACATTTAAATAAGGACTCCTGTGAAGAGTTGGACAAGATATTAGTGAATGAAAAATGTCCCTACTTTGATAAAGGCAATGATAGTCCCTTCTAGTCCTAAATAAAATTCAAGATTTCATGTCATTTTTGGCAATTATGCATCGGGTCAACCAACAGCACCTCACAAAACATTATCCTCCAGGTACACAAATAGGCAGGAAGAATTCTGTCAATGACAAAGTACGTTAACCATGTTCAGGTTTTAATTTCTGCTGGGGCAAATGTGAACATTTTGATTGCTCATATTTATGGAGTAGTAGAAGCACAGAAAGTAACTCTAAACCTAAACAGGATGGAGTTGAAGTTGATAGGGAAAAGGGAGAATTTCAAAGGCTTTCCTCTGTTTTGGGAGAGCCAAATCAGTTTACAACCTTTAGGCATTTTTGAATTTTCTGGTACAACTGAATTACCAGGAATAAAAATTGTTCTTTTGCTGCAGTTTGTCCTAAGTTTGTCTATTTTAGACACACCCTTGTTCATGAGGAGTCCTTAGTGTAGAGTTCCTGAAGATCTGATTATTTCAAATTATTTCATATAAGTGTAAAACTACAGAGAAATGAGAATCCCAGTAGTTTAGCAAGAGATTAACATAAATGCATTAGCCTGGAGTGTTACTTTCTGTGTTGGCTTCAGACTGAACTTAGAGGTCTGTTTTATACACAGTATCTTGATATTCAATGCCTTCCTCAGGTTGTTTATTTTCTTCTATCCGAAATGTTAGCTTCTTGCCCTCTCTGCTTATGTTGTCCCATAATGACTGTATCCATCAAGTCAAACTGATGATTTGTGAGTCAAGACATAAAACTTGTACTGGATTTATGCTGTGAAACATTGTGAAGGTTTACCTTGTTCAGACTTAACTGTAAAACTGGGGGCTTCCTATTTCTCTCAGCCAGCTAACACTTTCAGCTAAGAAGCCTTTCCTTGTTTTTAGAAGGAAGACAGACATGAAGATGTAGAGCTTTATATCATTTTACTTCTTCATGTGCACGGCTGCTCAAAATCTAAGATGGCAAAGGTGGCATGGAGAAACGTAGATGGAATAAGAGCCCTGGGTTTTGTTTTAGAAGCTTCTTGTACAGCCTGCCAAATACTCCATTGGTCTGTGTCAGTTTTCACCCTCATAAGGGGAAGGATGAGATAATCAAGCATTCCTGCTTGAGGCTTCCTGTGCATGTTTAATTGATTTGTAACTGATCCATGGTATAATCTCATGGAAAATGCTGGTCCCATTAAATGGGCTGACGAGGGAGATAATGCGCCTAACAGCTGATGCTTTGTGTTCGTGGGACAACTGCCATGCCAAGAACACCTTGCTGTATGCTGGGATGGAGTGCTTGAGGCACAGGCATGTTCTCTGTGATGTTCTCACTCAAGTGTGAATTTTATGAACATCAAAACTGCCATTAAATATCAAGTAGATGGGCAGATACTGTGCTCGATTGGAACGGGGGAAAATTGCAAAAGGTGCATTTGTTTGAGTTTTCCTGCTGTGTCACTGAAATACCTCTTGTGCTCTCTTGTATTTGTTACGTTGAAAAATGGCATGGTCTCTTCCTTTCAGCTTAGGTTCTTGTTGGGTTTCATAATCTTTATGTGCTTCTAGAAACCTCACTTTTATTTTCTGAAATCTGTTCTGTGATCGTGTTCAAGTTGTTTTCTCTCTGAGCTCTGTAGCATTTTGGCTTTTTTATTGCTTTGTGGAAGTTCCACAGTAATTCTTACTGAATATTTGTATTGCTGCTGCTTTTTAGATACATGTACCAGCAGTGTATGCACTGCAAACACAGGCTGTATCATAATTTGCTGAATTTTGTCTAACCTTCCCCTTCTGCATCCTTTTCCTTATATGGTTTTGGTCCTGTTTAGCTTTAGGCAGCATTTCCTGCCCCTTTTAAAATTTCCTTTGCTGAAGTCCTGTGTATGTGTTTGTTGCCACAAGTTGCCCTTCACTGTGGTCCTTACTATTTGGATCTTTCCTAATTCCCCATCTCAAGTTACATGCTTTCTAGCATTTTGTTTATCATTAAATCAAGAATTGCTGGTGACCTTTCAAATGTTCTTTTTAACATATTGGAGTAGGTGGATATTTGAAAGCTTGGCAGGGGGGAGCACTTCATTGTTGCATGCTTGCTATTCCTGCTAATTAATGATGAGTGTCCTCTAGTTTTATTATCTCTTATAAGAAGAGAACAGTAATAGATTTGTTAACTGTTACAACCCCAAAACAATAACAAGCACAAACCCCAAAGACTAAATGATAGCATGTCACAAGTATTGTCTACCTGAAAAACATAAAATCTGTACACATTGGGACAACTAGTGTAGGTTGCTTAATGGGTGCCTGATTTTTGTTGTTAGCAAGTATGAGTTGTGATCTGACAAAGCATGTGCTTAACATTGAGCAAGCAAAGATTACTCATGTGCTGCAGAGCATCCAGGAGTCATTTTCTCCTCACAGCACAGCCAAGTCAAAGACTAGGTTAAAAAAAGAGTAACGATGGACCCTCATTCTCCAGAAGAACAAGGATGGATGCAGCTGTTTAAGCACTGTGAAAAGTATTGTAAAGTCTGCATGATGCTAACCATGCTACCTTTATGAAGGCAGAGTCAATTTCTCATCCAAAAAATTATGTGTGATAGTCTTGAAGCAAGTGGTTTAAAGCAGAAGTCCAAACTTGGACTCTTCAAGTTGTCTAAAGAGGGCAGCGGTGGGCATGGGGGGGAAGCTGGTCCTGTCTGATGATAAGGAAAAAATGAATCATTTGGAATGCCTTTGAGGTGAGTCCTGCCATTGTTGTTCTACAGCCTTTTTTTTTAATTATCCTTAACTAATACAGTTTGAGGTGGTGAGGCAAAAATGGATAAGTGGCTTTTTAAATTCTTTAAGTCTTTGGTTCTTTTCTTCAGACTGACAGTGCCTCTTGTCATTACTCAAGCATTAGTTATTTAGGACAGAAACTTCACAGTGTAACTGAGTTGATTTTTTTAAATTTCCCTTTCATGTAGATGCCTGCTGTCTTTGATGTTAAAACACCAGGAACAGCCCCCAGTCAGGGTGCATCTGCTGTTCCTCACTCAGCTGCACCTTTTTTTTCTTGTGTTGGTTTTTCTCCACACTAGAAACACTTGGGTTTGAGTCCTGTTAAATTTTACACCTGCTGACTCACGTGGCACATGCAGCTGTTCTGGAAACAATTGTTCAGGATGAGAATTCTTTCTGTTGAGTTAGTTGAATTAATTTGATTCCAGCATCCTGATCATGATTCATTACCTATGTTTTCTGACCAACTTTGTGCTGCTCTAGCTTTTTGCTGACTGATGTTCACTGACCGTTAGAAACTCAGCACCTTTCATGTGAACCCACTTTTGTTGGTGCTGTGTTGGAGCAATTCAGATGCTGCTAACTAAAAGAGTGCTGCCAGTGACTTATCTGATGGAATTGTGTGTACTGAAATAATGTTGTTATGCTTCTGAAATACCTTTTTAATACAATAATGTCATCTAAACAAAGAAGTTACCAGTCAGTGAACAGTAGGGTGCGACATTGTCTTTCAGATGGTAACAAAACGATCTTACTTGACTGCAGTTAGTTGATGAAACTATGCAAAGTAGATAAATTACCTGCTACTTCTCCTTGAGCTTGGTGATGGAGGGCTTGTCAGTGCCTTGGTCAGGTGTAACCTCTGTGGGATAGAAAAGATTGTGTCTTCTGTTGAGGGCCTGTGTGGGAGATGACAGTTAATGAAAATAAAAGATGTGGCGGAGCAGGGCCTAGGAGATTTCTGTGAAGACCACGGAGCAGACCTACAAAGAGAACTTGGGTAATAGAGACTGTTCCTGGGCACCCAGAGGGACTGTATACAATCTGCTCGTAACCCAAAGGCTGCTGAAACTTGTTGGATAAGTAGCAAGGCTGGAAGGAGGGACATGCCCTGCAAGGCACTGGAGAGATATGCTTGATTTCAATGTTATATTAATTTATTTTTGTCCTTTCTGACCCAGCAGATGTCAGGTGTTGGATTTTTTCATTTATTTCTTTCAATGTAGTTTGGAATGTAGTAAGACACAGCTTTAGAAATTCAAAAGATTTCAGTATGCACTTCACAGGAGGGGAGCTAAGTAGGGTTTGCACCTTTCATCTCCACAATCATAAACCACACTAGTTTCTTGAGTAACTTCCAGCTTGATCTTTCACACCTGCCATGTCTCAATGCTAGAAACCTGTGTTCAGATAGTCTATGCTGGACATCTCCGAATTTAATAACCTTTCAGATTTCTTCCCAGCTTGTGTGTTGCTTCTTCAGTCTGTTCCTGTGCTCCATATCACAAAACACTGGTTTTAGATCTGTTTACCACTTGTTTTATTTCACTTTTAATTACATTTTTGTACTTATTTATATTTCCTCACACAGTATCTTTTACAAATGCCTCTGTGCTTTTTTTGCCCCCCTTTCCCCTCATTCTCTTTCTTGCCTCCAGTTTCCTCTGCTTTGTTTGAAAACACTATTTCAGGGCGATGGAAAGCTTAATATCTTCTCTAATTTGGCTGAATTTTTTTCTTGCATTCTGATACTTGGAGGGTCCAACAAATTTGGGAAAAGTGGGAAGAGAGTCCAATGATCATTTCTTGTGTTGGGTGTCTGAAGTTTGAGGGTTTGGTTGCTGATGGGGGTGACATCAAGGAGATGAGCTTAGTTCCTGAAGGCTCGCTGTAATTTTTATTACAGAGCTTTTAATGTAAGATTATTGCCTTTGCCCTAAAACTAAGGGCAGTGGGGGTTCTGTTAATATACTACTTCTCTGCTTTCCTGTCACATACATCAAAGCCCCACCACACAACAGCTTCTGGTAGTCACGTATTACAGGACATGTAGCATTGCCAATACCTGGGTAACACTGTTTTGTTTAAACCTATGCTTCCTAGAACTGTATTTGTCACTCACACTTTAAAAAAAAAATTACTTTCTTGTCCTTATGGTTGAGAAGATTTGATAACCAGTGTAAGTGCTTCCCAAAAACAGGACCAAAGAGCAGTAATCCCTGCTCCAAAAATGTATATGTGAACACATCAAGCTTGGGAACACACGCATGATTCTTTGGTGTTTGGGTTAGGCAACTTGATTCAGGTGATGTATGTAGTTAGAGCAGAGCTTTGACTGGATCATAGCCATTGAAGTTTAAGATTTTCAGAAAAAAAAATAGTGGCAATAACTCAAGTGCTCGTTCTAAGATCTCTGACAGTTTTCACTGAACATACCTTTTGTTCTACAGGCTTTCTAATAGAAGATTACAGCATAACATACATAAAGGTTCCATATCACTGATGGAGTGGTTACATTATGGACTACTATATAACATTCTTGCTCAGTGCTATTAATTCTCCTTTCACAGTTTTGTTTAGTACTTCAAAACATGAGACAGTTTAGCTCATCCTCATAGGTAGCAGCTGTTTGTGTTGGCTTTTTCCTGCTTCAGTGAGGCTTTTGTTCTTCACAGAAATTACTGTAGCAGTAAAAGATTTTCTTTTATCTCTATAAGACTGCTTTGTACTATTTTTGGCCTATTCTCCTTTGTGTAAGCAAGTAAGTTATATTTAACTGCTACTCAGGTAATGTAGCTTCTCAAAGTACAGAAAGTGAGAACCATTTATGGTATAATAAATCCTTTATTAGTCAGAATCAGGTTACTTTTGAATTCCAAGAAAGAGTGCTCATGGGATGCTGTGTATTTCTTATAATTGGTGGGGCCTTTTTTCTTCCTATTAAGCATTTGCAATTTTCCAATTAAAAACATGTACATGGAGCATGCTAGGACAGCTGTGTATTTTTACTTAGCAGGGTACTTTTGAAAATAACATGGAAACACCTCTATTTTTCTTACCATTCTTTTTTGAGAGTGGCAAGTACCATTTCACCACCTGTACTAAACAGACTTCTTTATCTGTGGATTCCAGCCTGCGTTCTGTTCTCGCTGGTCATAGCGATATGTTGACGTGGGAACTTGGACGTGTACCTTTTAGAGGATTCTGTGTTGGCAGGTTTCATCATCCCACCACATGTTTTGTTACAAAACACTGTCCTATATTATCTGCTTTCTAAAAGACTTTCAAAATCTGAGAGAGCAGGTTCTTTCTGATGAATAAGGTAAGGTCATTTTGCATTTGTGTTCTAGCTACTCTGCGAATAGTAATACTCTCTAATACTGTGTCTAATTTTGCCCCTCCCCATCCCCAGTCCAAGACAGCTATAAATTGGATTGAATTCAGCAGAAGGCTACAAAGGTTGTTGGGGACTGGTGCACAAGTCCTGTGAAGAGAAGCTTGAGGGAGTGGGGCTTGTTCAGGCCGGAAGTGTGGAGGCAGATATGACAGCAGCCTTCCAGTGTCAGTAAGGAGGTTACTGAGGAGTTGGAGCAGAGCTTTTCACACTCATAGTGTTTTCCCAAGTCTGGGACTCTTCAGTTCTGTGTTCTGCCAGTGAGTGCAAGAGGACTATAAACCAGAAGATAAGGAGGCTCCAGCCTTCAGCTGAAACTGCAAAGTGTGGGTCCCATCAAGACAGTCACACGTGGGAACAGTTTTCCCAGAGAGATTGTGCAGTGTCCATCCTCATTGTTTAAAAGACCAAATTGAAATGCTGAGCAATCTAGTCTGATCTGACAGCAGACCCTGCTTTCAGCAGGAGGTTGGACAAGAGCTTTCCTGAGGTCTTCTCCAATTATGATATAAAGAAAACTAAAATATAATTAAAAATAATTGTCTATTTGCTGTGTACTTCCAGGAGTTTGTCATCTGTGCATTTTTGTTGTGGGAGGAGAATTTTAAAATGTTTTATCCAAAGAACCTCTGGTGCCTTGCTGATGCCTTAAGAGTGATTTCTTCATTTAAGTTTATATTTTAAGTGCATATGAAGATGTTTTCACGTTAGCAAACTGATCACACGCAGCTATGAGCTGAATGTCCTTTTGCTGTTTGGCAGGCAAAAATTGGGACTTGACAGCAGCTTTGAGTGACTATGAGCAGCTCCGGCAGGTACACACGGCCAACCTGCCACAGGTGTTCAATGAGGGCAAATACTGCAAGCAGCAGGAGCCAGAGCAGCCTCCCCAGGTGACGAAGGCTGAGCGGCCCTGCCTGCAAAGGCAGGATGACATTGCTCAAGGTAAGAGCTATTCAGCTTTGTGGGCAAGCGGCTTTCCAGCTCATCTGCTTGTGAGTTTTGCTTCTTTGCAAGGAGTTGGAGGTCATCTGCCATTAGCCTGTGAACTGCATTATTGTGATAGGATTCACAGAGCTGCTGGTGGACCCTACGTTTCACATTTCAGTTGGCAGGAGCTTTACCTTTCTGCAGGTTATTTTCTTGATGTGGGGTTAAAATACAAAAATACATTATCACCAAGTGGTCCCTTGGTGTATATAAAAAGAATTAATAGAGAACATTACAGATGACCATTTTACACCGTTTTCTATGCTTATTGAGACCAAAAAAGTTAAAAAAAAATAAATCTGTATTTTAATATGCATTCTTAATCACAGTATGTGATTGGGGATATGAAATCTATCATTAACTTTACGTTCTAAAATTTTGTTCTTTTATGAATCCACCAAAGGGATAACCTTCCAGGCTGTAATATCTCTTTGTTTTCTCTACAGAAAAGCGTCTTTCCAGAGGCATTTCTCATGCCAGCTCAGCCATAGTCTCCCTTGCTCGATCACATGTAGCAAACGAGTGCAGCAATGAACAGTTTCCTTTGGAGATGCCCATCTACACATTCCAACTACCAGACCTTAGTGTGTACAGTGAAGATTTCAGAAGCTTCATTGAACGAGACTTAATTGAGCAGGCAACAATGGTTGCTTTGGAGCAAGCAGGTGGGTAAATACTTCAGATGCCAGCAGCTGTGCAATCTGACATTTTGGTTGACATTTCTAATTAAGTTTCATTTCTGGAGCTTATGCATCCTGCATGGGAAATAATTACCAGAGAGTAAAAGCAAGTGGCTTTTTGTGCCTCTGCAAAAGGACACATACTCTGACTCTCAATTTCTTTTAAAACGGTATAGAAAAAGCTGTCAAGTTTACTAAATAGGACAAAGACATTGAGGGAGGAAGGAAAGGAGGACTGATGGAAAAGTCATGCAATAGAGAAGGATGTGAGTCTGGGTGGTTGGAGGAGGTTGGGACATCCAGTTCCTGTGAGAGAGTTATATTGCAATGACGAACAAAGGAAACATCTTGAAGTTCTGTTGGAGCTTGAGAAAATACTTTTTAAATATGTATGTTATGTTTTGATTATTATTCTTCTAATAAGAAACAAAATAAGGTTAATACTTCATTACTGCTATGGAGAAAAGCAAAGAAATTTTAAATTTGTTTTAATCCCGATTTACTAGTAGCTTAAAGTTTAAAGTCAGTTTTGAAAGATAATAGATAAATGTATTTAAAAGTAGTATTTGTGCCTTATGAGATAGCAAGTGTACTAATGAACCATGGACCGAATGCTTCTTTATAGTGAAATGCCCAACTCTGATACAGGGGAGTTGCAAAGTCACATTTCATGGCTGCCTATGGAAGGTTGAGTATCAGGTGCCTTTTTCTGTTGATTGTTGTACTGGCTTGTGTAATGCTGTGTAAGAGTTCATTCTCAAAACACAGTGCATAGTCACACTGTGTGTGTTGGAACTGATAAGCTGTTGCCTGTTTACTGATCAGGGCACTGCATTGTAGTATTTCAGCAAGACCTCTGCTAATTTGATGCCACACTGAGTACTTTGCATGTATTGTCCTATACTCTATTTTGGCTTTAATTTTTGAAATGCAAGACAGTTAATAGCATCAAACAGTAAATACTTAAGGGGAGGGAAAAAACTCCTAACACCTTCCCCCCCCGCCCCCCCCAAAAAAAGAAGCCCAAACACGGGGACAAACACATGCCCAAGGAGTATTCAGAAGACCTCTGGACAAAATAGCATGATAAAATAATGTTACCAGGGAGCCATGAAGTATAAAAACTGTCAGTCACCTATCAAGGAAATATACCTAGTTTTGCTAGAAACCAGGTTACACTGGGAAGGGCAGGGAAAAACCAGAATGTCTCTTCCTCTGGCAGCTCTGCCAAACACTCTAAATCCCATAGGGCTGTCAGAAACGCCTTGCTGCAGTATTGTAGCTGACCTGCCTGCTTCAGTGTCATTGCAGCCTTTAGAGTCAGTTAATGCAAGGGTAAGAACTAGAGAATGGCAGTGGTTTCCTGACCCTAAAATCGGGGAGTATGTGAATGCAGAGCTGACATCATCTAATTCGTACAGAGCTGCCTGGCTGTGAACATGAAATAGGGCTACAGAAACGACTGAATTTTCTGCCTGCTGGCATTCCTCTCTCAAATCCTTCTGAAAGTAGAACAAGGATTAGACATTTTTTTGCATCCTACCAACAGGCCCAGTTTGACTATGGTTTGGTCAATGGCATAAATTAAGAGATTAGGTGCATTCTCTGCAAATGGCATAAAATCTGCTTCAAAAGCAGACCCCCATGAAGGACAGCAGCTTCTGTACCTGAGATAGGGGATCTTGTTAAAGGAAGAGAGAAAGGTGTGTGTACCTGAGTTTAAAGGCATGAAAAGGAAAAAAAAAGAATCTGATTAGGCAAAAGGAGTAGGACCTTTATTAGGAACATAGAGCAGCTTGCTACTTACAAAACATGGATTGGGAGAACAAAATTACAATGAACAGACTGTCGTATGCGTTAGAAAAGACTGTATGAGAGAAGACTGGATGAGTCTATTAAAGCCTGTAAGGTTTTTATACTCTCTTTTTATATGCTTAGGCACTTGCTACCGTTGCATCTCTGTGAGAAAGGACGTTCAGGTTATGTCCTGCCTGCATAGAACCTCAGAGGAAAATTCCTGCTGTACTCAGAAATGCTGTGTGAGATTAGAAAGCAGAGGCCCAGATCAAGGCAGTTTGATTTACTCACTCTCCACTGCTGCAGTGTATCCTCTACCCTGTGACTGCTTTCTGAATTCACTGTGTTCCTAAAAGCATGTTGAGGTTTTGTGCATCTTACGAACTCTGCTGTTCACGATTGCCTGCCTTGGAACAAGGTTGGCTTGTGAGCTGTGCAGCATGATCTCTGAGTGCTCTTGCAGTTATCAGTGTGGTCCTTCAACGAACGATGGCTCAGGGAGTGGTAATATTAAAGGAAGTCTGTGTGAAAGGAATTTTATTCTAAATACTATTCTCAATATTTTGCTGCAACAAGATGACTTTATTATATATGTGCGTTCCCCTGAGTGATGTTAATTTGTAGCCTGACACAGAGAGTATGAGAATTTGTGCTGTACTGATGAGCTTAAAAACTCCCATAGTATAGGCAGAAGGTTGGCTGGTCTAATTAACAAAACAATGTGTTTTCTGTGTTTCTCAGGTGTTTTTGCACCTGAGAAGTGTTTTGTACAAGCAAAATAAACAGTAGTGCCTTGTTAAGCCTGGGTTTTTCACATCCCCAAAAGCCAATCCACCAAAGTTCTGGAAATGTTTGATTTCCAACTGTTGAAAATTGAGCTTTCTTAAAGAAAAATTAATGCCATTTCAGGTTGTAGAATTCTTATCCCAGAATTTTAAACAGATTTCACATGGTATATGCAGAGTTCCAGGACAGCAGCCATTATAGCTGCAAGATAACAGTATTGATTTCCTGATTCCCAGGCTTTGAAATGTGTGGTTGTGTAATCCAGTTCTAATGTGAATGTCAAATATTGTATCACAGACTAGGGTGAAATGCAGTGTCATAAAAACCCCATCTCTATCAGGTGATGAAAGAAACAAAGGAAGAAAACCAGTAACACTGGTCCTGCAGTGACCTGCAGGTGACTGAGCTCAGCATCCCTTCTCTGCAGCCAACCAGGCCTAGTCATATCTTGCTGTGCCATCTTGTTTTATGATCTTCTATTTGCATTTGGGTCAGTAGCTTCTGTGACAGTCTGTGTTGCTTATGCATCAGGCTAAAAGTGAAGCATTTAGCCTGCTTGCTAGAACCTTGATTGCTCAGTGTTGCTTACTTCTACATGCACAGCTCGTTGTTATGTTTCAAGGGCATCAGTACATATGAATGGCCTTGCAGATACTACTGTGAAGACAATTTCATCATCTAGACTAAAAGAGGCAGCTCCACAAAGAAGGTTTTCTTTGAAGTACAGAAAATGTATTGAATGTGTTGGTAAATGCTGGTATTTATTCACTTATTTTACATATTAAGCAGCAACTGGATGATTAGCCAAAGCCCATGTAGAAAAGCTGTTCCTGTAAATTTTTTTCACGTCAGTACTTGCAAGTACACATCTGTTGGATAAAAAGACTAAAAGTAAAAATAAAGAAATCCTCTCAGTCGTGTAAGAAACATGTAGAACATGGAAGTAGCTCTACTGAAATGTGGATTTCAGGCTCCTACACTCATTGCTAATTGCCTGAGATTCTGAGTGGGATGAGGAATCCACTGTTGACTTTGTCCTGTGCACACTCCAGAGCAGTTGCTGCTGCTGGATTCCAGAGGGGGAGTTGGTGTAAGATTGAACCATTGCTTTTGAGAATATATGTGGTGTCCAGAATTAGACTTGCTTTGGAAGTTGAAAATACTATTTGGTGACTTGCTCATCTTGGGGGATGGATGAGCGGTGGATTTCTGGAAATACGATGTGCTGGAGGGGAAAAAAATAGTCTGGTTTTAGCCTACTTTCTTAAGGAAACTGAGCTTGTGTCAGCAAGCTGTCTCTTCAGATTGTATTTTTTAAATTTAACTGTTCATTTCAAAGATATTTGTGAGTAAGCTTTTGCAAGTTTCATGAAAATAAAACTTTTTTTAGTATTTCCATAGAAGAAAAATCTGCAACGCGAATATTGTTTATTAAATGCCCCAGAATCCGTGTAGCAAAGACTTCCAGAATGCCCAGCCACAAATAAAAGCAAAGCCAGCAGAAGCCTCACCTTTAGCTACACATACAAGCAGTGCAGGAAGCCAGACATGAAGCCCCACTGTGCACAGATGGACTTGTTTTCCTCAGAGAGATGTCTGCTGTCAGTGTTTTGGAGGAGTTGGCCTCAGGCTGGTTTACTTAGCTGTAGGAAAGGATTCTGTTAAGAGCACAGTGAAGGGCGTCAGAAAACAATCACACTCAGCTTAAGGTGTAGAACTGTAAAGGCTGTGACATGACATTTCACACTTTTCCCCATCTAAAACCATCCTTCTTTTCTTAATGTGTATCCCCTTTTTTCTGTAAGAATTCTGACTTCTTTGTGATATGACAAATGCACAGTGGTGTTGCGGGCAAGAAACCAACTGCCTTGGAGGCAGTGATACACAATCCAGCTTTGCAGTGAAACTTCAACCACACTCAGTCATACAGTGCTCAGGAGGGGGCTCATCCTTTGTAGCATCTCCTTTCCTCTGTCAAGAAGAAGATATAGTAAGTTGCTGTTTACTAAGTCCTTGTAAATTTTGGTGGTTAGTTCTACCAGGAAAATCCCAATTCTGTAAAGTGATTTAATTAATTAGTAGCTTAAACCAAAAAAAAAAAAAAAAAAAGAAGACAGACTGGAGAAAATGAAGAGGAAGCAAAGAATATATGCCAAGTTTCTACAAAAGTTCTTTAGTATTGTGTAATCTCATGTTTGTTTTGAATTTGGCTGGCTGTATGTGTCCCCCAAAATTGTGCATGGTAGGGCAATGGATCTAGTTGGACTGGAAGGCAGCTCTGTATGAGCACTTTTACGGGATAGTCATGAACTACAATAATTTGTGTTGCATATTTTTATCCTCTTGTTTATACTCCTCATGGAATCTTGCATAGAGGACATCATGTTGAATGCTTTCTTATGTTCTATAGTACCAGTAAGGCATCAGGGGCTGATACCAAAAGCAAGCCTGGCCACTCTTAATACTTGAAATGCATTCTGTGGTCTCTGCTGCCTCCTCTTTTAGCCATTCCTGTTGTATAACCATCCAGAATGCACTTTGGCACTTTCTTCCCGTAGATCCTGTGGCAAGGAACACTTGTAATACCATATGGGTGCTTATGAAAATAACTCTTAAATCATTCTAGTGTCTATTAATAATACTACAGTATTAGGAATATTGTTGGGTAAAACTCACGTTTTAAAATATTTCTTACTTCCTTTTCCTCAGATGCCAACTCTTTCAATCTAACAGTTGCATAAGGCCAGCTTGTGTTCATGCCAACAGTTGTAGTGGGTGTGCAGTAGGGTAGCTTTTGACGTTTGCATCTTGTTCTGGGCCTCATCGGATACTAGATTTCATATAGTGATACTGTACATTTTGTGAAGTTTGCAGAGTGTTCTCTGAGATAGAGGTTGCCTTCTTTGGGGGGAATACAAGATAAATATCTGGTTCTGTATCAGAATAATTGATTCTCCTTGTACCCTGCAAAGAAGAGAGCAGGGGAACCAGTACAATACATGTCTGTGTTATGAGAAGTCAGACACACACTATGTGTAATGCAGGACTAGGATAATACCAGAATACAGAAATAGCTGGCAGTCTTCAGCCACAGAGGACACTAGAATCTGTTAACGTTTCTTTGAATTTGCACCTGAAATCTTAAGTGTTGTGCCAAGAAAAGGTAAAATTGTAAGCTTGTGGCTGCCTCTGATTGTGTGTTACTAGATCTTAGACCTGGCTGAGACTTTTAATCTGCATTAAAATTAAGATCAAATCTTTAAGTAGTGGAATATGGCTCTATTAATTCTCAGAGTATTTTTGATGTAAAAAAACAGATCAATTTCTTGAAATTGTGTTTTTTAAGCTTAAATGGATTTTGTAAGAAAGTAAGAAGAAAGATCAAGTAGGAGGCCTACAGACAGAGAGAGAGTAAGAAATGGGTCTAGTTTGTACATAAATACTGTCTTTATCAGACAGAAATAAGCCTGAGGCAGAACTATTTCCAGTTTTCATTTAAGCTCCACTTTCCTGTGGTTTCCCTCAAGGGATCCACTGTAACCACTAGATTTGAAAAATGAAAATGCACACGCCCTCCCCCTTTTTTTTTGTCATAATGCAATGCATTTCTGCTATTATTCTAGCCAACCATAAGCTTTATGAGGTTAACTAAGCCCACAGTTTTTTGCATGACCTACTTGAAACCAGATCACTTTTATAGAAACCTCTAGTACTTCAGAATATTCATAGACACCAGACTTTGGGTTTATAACCAGTAGCTGCCAGTTAATCTGCAAAACAATACCGCTTACTGTTTCCTTAAGTCCTAACGTCTGTCTGGTTTAGGTCTTGTAGCTGCTTTAAGCAGCACCTTGGTGTAACTTATTACTGAATAGGATGCTGCCAGAACATTCGGCAAAAACCAGGTGGCAAGTTGTTACTTTACAGCCCACAGACACAGGAGTTGCTAAAAATAACAACTTGTTATTGCAGATTTATCTTTCCCAAAGGCTGTCCAGTAGCATTTTAAATTAAGCTTCTTTAATGCATGTTTAATTTAAAACTCTATAAGCCTAGTCTGAGGAGTTGGGCATTTATGATCTAGTTGCTAAAATCATGTGAGGATTACCAGATGTGCTTAGTAATTGATCTGCTGTGCATCTTTACCCTTACAGTGTAGTGACTCTCAACCCAGACTGACTAGTTGAAATCTAATGTTGTTCTTAGTACCCAGGACAAGCAATTAGGGGCACGTGTTAAAATATCATCGTGCTGGGTTTTTGCACCATGTTTTGCCTGCCATTATAAATGAACTGCAGTATAATTTTGTAATGAAAACATATTAATGGAAAAGAGGTTTATTTCATTGCTTGAACGTATTTCTGTTTTGGGGATTTAACCTCACGTGCCAGACTGACTATACAAATACAGAGATTCTGTTTCCTCTCAGCTTGCAAGCAAAGGAATTGGATGAGAAAAAGTCTGTAGAAGAGGACCAAGAAATAGTCACCACAGGCTGCCTGTTGCATTATTCATTCAATTATTCAATTGTGCAATACCCATAGACTTTCCAAAAGTCTCAGGAAATATATCTGCTCTGCTATTGCTAATCATCAGCTCTCCCCTATCCTCAAAGATGTTGTTCAGTTGGTCACATTCCCTTCCTTTATATTCAAGATGTTCATGTTGCCTTTTAACCAAGACTTAAGACTGCAGTAAACTACCATTTGCACCCTGTGAGCCAGAAATTAGGGGCCTGTAGTGTTGGCTTTAGCACTGATACTCAATACTCCTCATGGCTTTATGTGCTTCGTCTAGATACAGCAAATATCTGTCCTCATTGGACTTCATAATCCATCTCTGTTTTATAGTCTGCAAAACATGCTGCATGTAGCAGTGGTGGATAAGTCATATGCTATCCTAGACTTTGGGCTATGAATTTAGTCTCATTTTAATTGTTTGGTAGTGCAGCCGTTGATTTTAGTAGGTCTAATCATGATTTACTGTGGTAAATGAGAGGAGAATCAGCTGTTGAAACAATCCATCTGATTGAAACAATAGTAGTTTATTTAATAAACAACTAACAATAATATATTTTGATGAACACATACATAATACTTTTGTCTTTGAGAATTTATTACTGTAAGGTAATCACTCATCTGTGTCTGGGGAGGCCAGTGTCAGTTTTGTTTGGGAGCTGATACTAAGACTCATAATGGTAATTAGGCAATGATTCTTTGAGAAGCCATCCCTGAATGCAGCATATGGAATGGAAGAGGCAAATTAATTACAGGTGCTTTCTTCTTATTCCAAATACATTTAGAGAATAGTCAAACTGCCTCTGATTTAAAATCTTTTCAGTTTTCACTTCTGACATTGCATTTAAGTTGGTTTAAGATGAAAAAGATGTTGATGATTAACCATCGGCACTGCACGGCATCGCTGCGTGCCTGTACACAATACCCATCCACCAGTTTAACAGGCTCTTTCTTTTCAGGACGACTGAATTGGTGGTCCACAGTGTGTACAAGCTGCAAACGTCTTCTTCCCTTGGCTACAACAGGTGATGGAAACTGCCTCTTGCATGCTGCATCTTTAGGTAAGGCAGAGTCTGTACCTGAAACCTTCTGCCAAAAATGTTTACCACTTTTCTCCATCCCTAGCAAAAGCTCAGAAAAACATGTGGCATGCAAAGACTTTCATTAAAAGTTTAGTTCTGGAACTAGATATTCATCTAATTTCACTTAAGCATTGTTTGCTTTAGGCATGCTTGAGGGATGAAGGTAGAAGTTTTATCAGGTTATGAAAGAAGTGCAGTTGGAACAATATCAAAACCCTTATATCATAAGCACCAGTGATTTGTGTCTTCCTTACAGAGTCCAACTTAAGAGCTCTGGAACAGGCAGTTGCAGATGCTTCTGCATTGCATTTGTTCCCTGGCTTTTGTTAAACAGTTCTCTTGCTGTCTTCAAGAATGTGATATCTAGCTGTTACCTCTTTTGGCTCGTTGTAGAGTTTAAGTCTATGGGAAAGAGTTTGGGGTGAATTAAAATAATTTCCAATTGATCAATAATCATTCATACAAGATTTCTGAAGCCTCTCTTCAAATAAAATGAATAGAAACCTGTGAGGCTCATAGCCTTCTGTACCCTAGCCTGTTATGAGGAAATGTACTTATTTGTTGCAGTTGCTAAAATCTGCAGCTGGCACTCCAAAGGGTGACTGTTTTACAAATGCTGGGATTTTGAATGTTTTGAAGAGACTCCTATTTTTGAAAGAATTAGTAAGAAAAGAGCTTTTGTTGTTTCCAAGGATCATTTTATCTTTGTCTACTTAATTTTTAATTAAGAGGAGTTGTGTATTATTTCCAGCAACTGTTTGGAGTATTTTGACCTGCAAAGCTTTAAACATACTTAATTCCAGCACCTGACAATACAGTAATTGAAATGTGGCTGTCTGTGGGCACGTGTCTTGGTGAGAGCTCTGCGCTCTCCTCATGTGGGTTACCATTTTCAACTACATGAAGACATTTTATTATCTGAAAATGAGCTTGAAAGCCTGTGGCTGGTTGTATTTTTAGCCTCCCAATCATCTTGAATGCTTGTCTCTTTGGACATTGAAGCCAAAGGAGATTTACCATCATGCTGTGTGAGTTGGAGGCCTTTGGGTGTCGGCATCATCTGTGATTCACAAAAGTGCCTGCAGTTGTCATTAGCATTCTTGTGTCTGCAGGCTCTTTTGGCATCTACAGCTAAACCCAACCTGTGCACTGAATATTCCATTGCTTGCGGCAAAGTTGAAGTTGCCTGCAAGCAAAGACTCAGACAATTTAGTCATTCCTTAATCAAAATTTAAACTCTGCTAGAATTCCCTCTTGTTGTTCATTAGCTTATCTATATTGACTATTTCTTCAGGAAACCTTAAAAATGAGTGATGTGTTTGCTAGGGAGCATCTTTAATAATGTATAAGCTATGCTGCTTTTGCTAATAGAGCAGCATTAATCGTCTCAGTACATACTATTTCTGTTTCATGGTAGCTGCTTTAAACCCAAATATATATCTTCTTGTGCTGCTTTAGGGATGTGGGGATTTCATGACCGGGACCTTGTTTTACGTAAAGCACTCTACACTATGATGAGAAGTGGAGCTGAAAGGGAAGCACTGAAAAGGAGATGGAGATGGCAACAGACCCAGCAGAATAAGGAGGTCTGTATGATGTAAAGACAGTCTTGTTAATATCACTTAGCATTCTTCTGAAGTTGGGTGTGAAAGGTTAAATTGTGATCAAATTTCTTGTGCTTCCATTTTGCATGGGGAAAGTGATGCTTATATTTAGAATTTCTGTATCAGAATGCAAACATGTTTGTAGTTTTGTGGGCATAAATACAGAGTTTTGTGCCCTCTGAGGCCCAAGTTTTGAAACTGTAGAAAATTTTGGACTGCAAAATTAAATGTATAATTTAGCTATCAGAAGCACTCTAAATGAGAAAGAAAACTTTATTTAGGAATGATTCCACAGAATGGTGAGCTAAAATTATTAGAGCTGTCCCCAAAAACTGAATGGATGTTTAGTTGGACTATTAACTAAAAGCTGTACTTCAACATGTAGCATCTTCTGAAGATGTGTGTGTCTAAACAGTGGTGAAAAAAGCCATTTTCAGGGGTAATCCTGAATTCAGTCAAGGGGATATGCTGAAGTGTTTGTGACTGACTCGTAATCTGCCTCTGCCTTTTGTTGGCAGCAGTCGGTGAGCATACATCTGAGCTGTGACTGACTCAGCCTCTTCAGGCCCTGAAAGCACAGGGGCACAGAAATGCATACTTACCCTTTCTACTCTTGAAGAGAAGGAGAGAGTGTCACCTGGCTGCCAAGGAGGGCATTCGTAGCAGTTCCATACACAGGGGTAGAAAGCAGACCTCCAGAAATGGGCACTAAAGCATGCTAGCTGTGGTTGCAAGGAATTCACATGGATATGAACAACTGGAACACTGTGTTAGCAGCAGTAACCCCACATCTAGGGTTGCAATCCAGTGTACAGTTAGTTTAGAGCTTTTTGAAGAAGGTGATATTCTCTCACCCAAATAGAAATGTTGTAACATTAATGGCCCAAGATATTTAACTATATCACATGTGAAGCTTAAAGTAAGCTAGTCATAAATACTACTACAGAACTCTGCTTACAATTTTTACCAGCATAATTGTAAATGTATTTCATTCTCTCCCACAGTCAGGGTTAGTGTATACAGAAGAAGAATGGGAGCGGGAGTGGAATGAACTGCTTAAACTGGCATCAAGTGAGCCTCGTACACATTTCAACAAAAATGGTGGCACTGGTGGTGGGTAAGTGTAGAGCATGACAAAACATTTTAGTGTTTGTTCTTAGGAGGAAAACAATACATTAAAGTTGTTTATAGGACCATCAAAGCTGCCTTTTCAACAGGTAGCCTTTTTTTTTTCTCCATGGTAGAATAGAATGGTCTAAACACCCTGTTACAATATTTAGCACTTTGATTAAGTCTCTTTGTACAGTTACAACAATAGCTGGGAGGTTATTTACTCCAAAAGAGTCTGTTTTTCCAAGATCCTAATTCCTTGGTTGTTTGGAACAAGCATGTTAGCTTCAAGAAGATGAAGTGTCCCATCTCACTGAAGGTATGAGGCTTTTCAACTGAGGAAGGCTTGGCAGAGAGATAGCCACTACTCAGATACTTTCACTAAAACATGGAATGACAAAATAATGTTGCACCTTCTAATAGCATTCTAGAAGAAATTAGTTTGTGGCCAGATACCACCTGCTCTGTGCTTTAACACAGCTTTGATACCATCTTCATATATTCCTACCTGTATTTCAGTCCTTTTTTGCTCTGTAGTTCAAACAGAAAATCTTTTTTGAGGACCAGTTACCAAGTAATGCTTCATTATTTCTACTTTTAAAATGCTGTTAACCCTGAACATACAAGGGAAAAATGCAGCCTAGTAAATATGTGATCCTTTTCACAGAATTCCAAAGACATTCCAAAGACAGGATGTGATAGAATGAATTATTTTCTCAGTTTAATGTACATGTGGTCAAAACAGATCCTTTGAGAAGGAAAATTAATATCAAAATACCATTTTTGAGATGGGTTACATTATATTCTGTAGTTAGCTACTGCCTTAAAGCTTGTAAATTGGTCTTTGGATTGTCAAGCTCAGATGTATCTACCTCAGAAGAATTCAGTGACAAGCCTAAGTATGGAATTACACTGCTTCATTCACCAGTGAGTTCCTTTTAGTTACTTTTCAGAGGGAACTACCTAGGAGATCAGCAATTGTTGTGAAACGTCCAATGATTTCCTCTGTTTTTATTAAGCACCTAACTACTGCAATCCTGCCAAAGAGAAAATTCTGACCTGTTCCTTCATTTAGCAGACTATGGTCAGTCAGAGATTTCAAAGCCTGGTCTAGTGTTAGATTGAATACCACTGTCGATACTCACTTTTTGAAAACCCAGCAGAGCTGAAAGCTAGTTGTTGTGGTGCCAGCCAACAGAGGTTTTGGCAGTGGATGGTATTCTTACATAGTCTTAACTGTCACCTTCTAGCTTGCTGTTTCATATGATGTAGTCAAGTGAATTTAAATGGGGAAGGAGGGAAGAAATATTGCTCTAATCTTCCTATGTGTCATAGAGTTTTATTTAAGGCAGAAATCAGAATGTTCAAGTGGGCAGTGCCTCTCAAATATATGTAATCTCTGAGGTTTCAGACTTGATTAGGTATTCAGCATAAATCAACATACAGTTCTTCATACAAACTTCTGCATCCATCAAAGACCCTCATCTTGTGGAGAATTTAGTTCAGCTCATTTAATGAAGACGTTGCCTTAAAACTATTTTATGTGATCTGGTTGTCTATTACAGGAGTGCTCTTTATTCTTAACTGTTCAGTACCTGCAGCAACTACAGGGTGCAGAGAGAAGAAGGTTCGTTGTAGCAGTGTGTCTTTCCCTTGTTAGCTGATGTTTCTGATGACAAATATATCTCTTCATCTGGCCTATTTTCAGTTGATGTAAGTCATACTTAAGCAAAAGGCAGTCTGGAAATACTCAGATTGCAGTGATGATTCAGATACACTGGATCAGACATCCCTTCAGATCTGAAAACCGGCACTAGAAAGAAAATTCAAGGCAAAGGAGGGATTGGAACTATTTCATGTTAAAGCAAAGTACTAGTAGCTACATAGTCATTAGGTTTTCCCTTGTTTAACAAGTTTTTGTTGAATTCAAGATATTTGCTGACTATTTTGGGTAACAGGAAGAGGGGTACAGGGAAGGAGAGGTGTCTGGCTGCTTGATCAGAGAAGTGGCATCCTACATCACAAACTGTTCATAATTTTCATCCTGCTGTGCTTCCAGGTTGTGGTGAAAGTTCTGGCAACGGGCTGGGTGCCATCAGAACTCAGAGAAGGTTACTGTATTTGTCCCATTTGTTTGTCAGCAGTGCCCATACAGTTATGTTACTATTTTTGATGTTTAATGAAAATTGACAGTTAATTATGGAAATTCTCTGCACACCTAACAATCAGAGAACAATTGTCTCGTCATTTTTCACAGCAGCTGTACTCTGTATTCTATTTTTAAGTGGCACTCAGCTGTGAATTAGCATCTTTACGTTGGTCTGCCTCCCACAGTCCTAACGTTTTTTCAGTCTTCTTCCATCTAGTGTGGTTGTTTCTGTCATTGGGCAGATGCAAAGCTTTAAAATATGATTACACTAATGACATTAAACTACAAAAATAGGGAAGCAGATAACTGAAACCAAAAATTCTGTGAAATGCTTATGGAGTCATAGAAGGGCTTGGAGTGTTCCGCTAGAAAAGTGGGGAATTCAGCTGAATTAGTAGTGATCAGTAGCCTGTCCCTAAAGATCAGTAGTCCATACTCTTTAACACAAAGTTGCTCTCTTCTTGCTGTCAAATTTTTGAGACATGAAATGTTTAACTCCACAGTTTTTAAGCTTTTCAGTAAGGAGATAATTTAAAGCAAATTTAGCCACTGTGTTTCCCCTTTCATATATGGAGGAAAAAGGGTTTTTTTAAAATTTGTATAGGTTGGGAAAACAAGTCTAATGTATTCAGATGCATAGGCTAGCACAGGTATATTTTAATGAATTTAAGGATTTTAGTCTACAAATTATACCCTATGGATCTGTCTGTATGTATGTGGGGATTTAATGCTGCTGATTTGTGGCTTTAAATGTGAATTTCTGTCACTTGATGCTGTGGAAAGCAGATGTCTAGGCTGTAGGTGAAGCTGGCTGGGGCTGGTTCCCTGTGTGCTTTATAAATTGTTAGTACCAACATGAAAAAATTACTAATCTCACTCCATGTGCTGTGCACGTTTTTGGCTTTCCTAAATGTCTTCTCTCCACATTCTCCTAGGCTGTAATAATTGCCTAATCTAACATGAATTTTCTCTGATATTCCTCAAGTAACCAGAGATCTTTTCTGATCAACATCCTGCTATTCAGTTTGTCTTTTGTCATTGCTTAGGCCTTTCGGGCAGATTCCAAACAGAAACCACCCAAACCATCCTAGCTAGGGCTGGGATAACTCATCTCTCTTTGTTTGTTTTTGTTTGGGGGTTTTGGGGGCTGGTTTTTGTTGTTGTTTAGGGGGTTTTGTTTGTTTTTTAACGTACTGCGTGTACTTGTCTTTGTCAAGTGATTTTGGTATGTAATTTCTTCATTTTGGCTACCCTTGAAATCTAGGACTAATCATCCCAGTTTTGACACAAAGCACCATACTGTCAGCCTATTCCCACTTAATACTTGTGTTTTGGAGAACTAGATGTTGAAAGACTTTTTCACCAAGTAAGGATAATGAGTTTAATATATTTTTTTTCACCAAGACGTATGTTTCATCATGATATCAACCTTTAGAAAGCAACCTTTAGAAACCTTTAGAGTGTAGATGGCTCATCAAGTACTCAGATTGTCTTCTGATTATATTTTATATCAATTTTCTTTTCAATTCCTTACAAGAAGGAATTTTTGTCTTAAATTACTTTCTCATTGTGAAGCTGGTGGAGGATTAACTCTGTTTAGACCTGTGGAATATTCCTCAGTAACACATGTGTTTTAATCTGAGAATGAAACACTACCTCTCCTCTTGAAGTGTTCTGTGTCAGCTAGATAAGGGGAATGGAACCATTTTCTTTAGTGCCTGTGCTATTTGGATCAGATTGGTGGAAGCCCAATGTAAGGAAAAGATCTGGGTTTCTTCATAGTGCTGTCATACTGTTTGAATCTTATGTTCTGGTCTCCTACTGTACAAGATACTTGTACACATTTTTCTACATGTTTTCTGAAACAAAGCTCCACTGGAAAAAGGGCCTGGTCTTGTCTCACCTAACTGTATTGTTGTCTAGATTCCTTCTGTATTTTGTAAAGAGAAAGGAGAATTTCCATCTCCTCTTTGGGCAAATGCTTAAGAAGATAGGGATGAGCCTACTGTCAGATGTGCCTATCTCTTTAGCTGTAGAGGCGTTCAAGGTGATATCCTCGGAGTTCAGATAGGCAAAATTCATCTCATTGGAAAATCTGTAGGCAAATTAATCTCCAGTTTCTTATACAGGGACCCCTGCCCATCTTTAAGGGAAAAAAGTTCACAACTTTGTAAGTTAAATTCCTCCTACTCCACCTGACATCAATGTTTCTTACACTGCCAGGTGAACTCATCTCTGTTTTGTTTAGAGGAACCAGCAAACCCCTTACCTTTCATTGCAGAGTCTGCATGCCAAGGATGTCACATGAAATTACTATTTTTGTGAAAAAAGCAATTTTACATCAGAATTATCCTGTTTTATTCCCATTAAGCTGCAACAATAGCAGAAAGTAATGAGCTTTGCTGACTACTAAACTAGTTTGGTGTCTGCAAGTGAAAAGATTTTCTCTGTTGCTGTTATTCCCTAAAATATATTTTCTTGTCCAGTGTCTTATATTTCCTACTGCAGTAATTGGAATATGTGGGACCAGGAGTGACAAGGGAGAGGAAACAGCCACTGTTGCTTTGCTCAACTTTCAGCAGCTGGTTCAAAAAGTTTCATTGCTGTATCTTCCAGAGTTGATAATTCAGAAGATCCAGTGTATGAGAGCTTAGAAGAGTTCCATGTTTTTGTCCTAGCCCATATTTTGAGAAGACCTATTGTTGTAGTAGCAGACACAATGTTACGAGACTCAGGGGGAGAAGGTAAGAGGTTTTCATTAGAAATGTATGCATCTATGTGAATTGAATTAATCTTAAATTTTATGAGTGTTTAGGGGGTAGCTGCTGCCTTTTTTTTTGGGGGGGTATGGTGGGGAGGGCAGGCAGCAGGGGAAACAGAATGGTACCAAATGCATTTCTATTAGATAAAATTTAAAAATGCTGGCTAATTATGTAAGTTTCACTGAAAATCTGTTTATCCTAGATATTTCATAGTAGCTTAATGACCAAATTACAGAACACAGTACATTTCTTTCTGGTTATGTTAACAAGGTTCTAATTTTGCTGTATTATTTTGGTTCCCCTTACAAGTTTGCATAAATAAGTCTAACCTGACTTTGAAAAATGACAAGTGTGTTTCTTGGGTTTGTTTTCACCATCTCTTTTGCAGCCTATCATTCTCAAGTTTCCAAAATGTTTTATTCAGTTTGCCCATGGGAGCATACAAATGTTAGATCTGCAGGTGGAGCCAGCTGGGCAGCTGTTGGAGTAGGGCTTGAATGATGAAATTAATCTCTCACTTTTTTTCCCCTGAACTAATAGAATTAATGACAGAATCTTGGTTAACTGAAGGGGGGAGTTTGCTGATTAAAGGGGGATGTTAAACACGTGATGGAGTTTACAGAAATTTAATTCTGCAGGAAAATGCTGGGTAATTTCTGATTCCATTTGAATTGGGAACTACAGGTAACAGTTGTATGATTGCTATCCCCTCTTGATTTTTATTACTTCATTTCCTCATCACTTTTCCTATCCCAAATTGCCTTCCCCCTGCATTTTCTTCTCCTTGACCCAGCCTGATTCTGTCACAATGATCCTGGTATTTTTCTTGCTGCTGGCCTCATGGACCAGCATGATCAGGTTTAATTGTTGTGTGTACAAAATACAGGTTTTCAAAAAGACTTGGTCATATTTGGGTGGACTCACCACAATGTAGATTTGTGCTGCAAAACCAGTACTGTTCTCCATCCCAAAGTATGGACATGGCAGACCTCTTGCCAAAAAAAGTCTCTAGATAAGTCTCTCAGTGCCTTATTTGGCTTTACGTTTTCCTTATGCTCATGTTGGAACTATTTCAGCAGTAAGGATTCATATTGTCACAGCAAAAAGAAACACAATTGGTCGTAAGCAAACCTGTGGAAAGAATTTTCTGCCCAAACTTCCTGTTTCCCATAATTATATATAAACAAGTGTAGAATCTTTCCAAGGAGAGTTTTGCTCTTAGAGGTGGCAGCATTCCATTTCAGTTCTACTAGCAGAATTTTAAAAAGAATTCCTTACTGTTGTTACATATGCATCCATATACGCACTCGTACATACATGGGAGTGTGTGTGTGACGTGTTTGAAGGGTTTCTTACAGGAATCTGGTCATGCAAGGCATGAGCAGAGTATGTTTCCAAGGGAACTGATTGTGTATTATTGTCATCACTGTTCCTAGTATATAAAGTTTTACTGTGAAAACTTTTCCTGTTGTATCTGTTGTCTGTATTGATTACTCCACTTCAGGCTGCTCTCCTGGAGCTCTGAAAATGTTGTAACACAATTGTTCCTTACAACAGAGCCAACGTTATTGTCTGTTCTTTGACATAGTTTAAAAAAAAACCCCTACTTTTCTTTGCAGCATTTGCACCTATACCCTTTGGAGGAATTTATTTGCCCCTGGAAGTTCTACCAAACAGATGCCATTGCTCCCCTCTCGTGCTGGCTTACGATCAGGCCCATTTCTCTGCTCTTGTTTCCATGGAACAGAAAGATCAACAGAGAGAACAAGGTATGCTCTAACCACAACAGCCAGGGCCTATGCATTGAGTACAGTGCACAGAGCGCTGTCTCCTACCTGTGGGGGTGTGTGTCTGTTGGACAGGAAGTGATATCCACTAACTGTTACTGTGCATTCTTAGGAGGCTGAGTGTTCTGACTGTGAGATTGGGAGCTAAGGACTTTCAGCCCTGATCCCTGGGCTGTCACTGCCTGTGCTTGGAATGGAAATCTTTTCTGTCAGTTCCATGTATGTAAATAGGTATATTCATAGTTACCTACTGTACTTGTGGGTTCTTGAAGGATTTTGTTAATTTGGGTTAGTAAAGTGTTTAGAAGATTAAGTGTGAGTCAGATTACTATTGAAAGCTCATGTAACAGAAAAAAATCTCTCTTCTAGTGTTCTAAATGCACTTCCCTCATTTAAAAACATCTTCGTTAAAATGTTTTTATCTTATCATCTTTCTGTCTTCTGTTATACTTTGGAAAGGTGACAGCGAAGTCTGACCAGGTATTTCTGTGTCAAGTTTAAGCTTCCTGGATATGGGATTGGGAGTGACAAGAGCTTCAGAATTGGATTTGTTCTTGCATCAGCTGCCTAGGAGCTAGCTATAACTGCATTTATTTCAGAGACTTGTTTGCTTAACAATAGAAAGCTGAGAGATTAACTCCTATCTGGTTTTGCTCCTTTTATGTGGAAAAGTGTTTTGCCAAAAACATAGTGAGGATCTAGAAAAACTCAGTGGAGTTGTGCTGTTAGGTACGAGTCATCTTTTTTTCTTTTTCCTGATGACACTGCAGAGGTGTTTTAAATCCTTTATGAATGGATATACCTCTAAAGTCAGCATGGAATGTGTGCTGGTCATCGAGATCTCCTGAGGGAATTTTGTCCTCTCTTCTAGCGAGTAGTTTAAAGGCAACTAAATATTCTTTATTGAATCCCCTAACCCTATGTGCTTATTATCTGGTTTGGGATGTATTAGGCATTCTTCATGCTTATGAGAATGCATACTGCAGCTATGCAAACTAGAATGACATTCATTTGAATGAAGAAGAGGACAAAAGAAACACTTGTGACCTGCAACAAATTTTGCTGTAGCCATCTTCATGCAAGAATTTCACATCCATCCTAGATGGAAGGAGGGGATGGTTTATATGAGGTTGTGTGAGATGGGAAACAATCTACAAAGGGTTGTGTTTGATATTGGCAAACCTTGTGTTGGTGAAGAAGACCCTGAATCCTAAGACAGCAAGGGAAAAAATGTTGGATCTAGATGTCAGATAGTCAAGAGGAGAAACCAATCCAGTCCAACTAACTATTCAACCTGCAGTGGCATGTAGCTATTTCAGGGATCTGTAGGTGGGTGCTTGGCAGTGAGTGTGGCCTTTGCATTATGCTGGGACTTTGCAGCTGCCTTCCAGCCCTCAGTCTGTAGAAGAGCAGCCCATAGAAAATGCTTTTCACCCAGGGCCCCGTTTCCAAAGCTGTACTCTGAGGTAAGATGTGAAACACCCTGTGAGAAATGAAAGCCAGCGAAGGAAATTCACACCATTTTAATGCAATAATGCGATAGGAGTGAGGAGTCTGGAAAGCGTTTTTAGGGATATGGGTTCAGTGTTGGTGGTTCTGATGATATGCTGCAGCCAGGACTGTAGTGTCAGCATGCCATTAAGTTAGAAGCTCCTGCATACATGGCTACGTTAAAAATTGTAGAGTTGTCTTGTTGTAGAACATGCCTCTCTGTCATTGGCATTGATCCTTTTAAAGTCTGAGTTCTGTTGGTGGTGAAACAGCACAATTTTTGGAGTAGGTGGAGTTCATTTCTTAGACTGGAATAATATTGACAGACTGACAGTAACCTCATTTATTTCAGGCATGTCTCTGCCTTCATACAATGCTTCATTATCACAGGCCTTACCAGAGCCTAAATAATTTGGTGGAATACACAGAATTTCAATCTCCAATAACTTTGCAGATAGAGTGACCACAGCCCACCAAATATTTTGCTATTGTGGCAGCCCCTGGGTGACAGGATTGACAAAAGGTTGTGAGGGAAACCACTCAGCTGCTCGGACCCTCCCTTCTCAGATGTCTTATTCAGTGGAACACCTTGGTGCCACCTACTGAAATATTCCTAGCATTACAAGCCATATATTCCCCTTAATTACACACTGCAAGATTTTGGATTTGATAACAAGGTCACATATTTGAGTTCTCCAACAATGTTAAATACACTTCTTGTGGTTAGAAACTGTAGGATTTCCTTGTACCTGTACTTGCATGGGACAGGTGCTGGGGGAGGAAAAACTGCCAAATATCCAGCGTGGCAACTGTGGATGTTGGCTTTGTTCATGTGTAAGTTCATCCAGGTTAATTACAAGGCTTTCAAATGAAAATTGTTTCGTAGGATCCGATTTTATCTGTTTACTGCAGGGACTTGAATACACAGGCTTCAATTCTGTGGAGCCACAGAGAGCACTTGGCACTAAGTCTGGGATGAAGGGAGTGCTTTGGCTTTCAGCTGCCAAGCTGGTTGCTGTTAGAGACTGCAGCAGTCGAACAGCGCACACAGCGTTGCTACTGTTCTTCAATTGCTGTGACAGGAAATAGGTTGGCACAAGGATGCTCTAATAATGCCTATTTTTTGTACCTTGTCAGCATAGAGATGTTGGCAGCTGTGGCACTGAGGAAGGGAGAGCCAGTTGTTAAGGGCCAAAAGACAATGGCACAGGTGCATGGCTAGGTTTGAACTAGCAGAATGCAGCTGACAGAGCCACCGTTTCTTAAAGAACATCTCTGATAGCCAGGCCATTTGTAGCTCGGAGTCACAGTGTTTATACCCTAGCCATGGAACTGGATGTCAGGAACAGCACCTGAAGCTCTCTGAACTGCTGCATGCACTTGTTTGAGCTGCTGAGAATTTGCTTTGCAGAGGAGAAAGTATGTCCTATATTTGTGAAATACGTGTGATCAAATAACTGCTGATGTGAATGCCTGAAGTTGGTGCACAGTTGTTTATAAGTATCTTCTGAGCACTGCTATAAATGCATTTGAAGGGAGAAAACATGCTAACATCCTTGAGATAAAACCGTGTTCTGATACGTCTCTTACCAGCACGTACCAGTGTTCTGACAGTCAGCAGAGGCCCTCCTGGCTTGGAATCCACAATGTCTCATTAAAAAAACCCTAAATCTATCAATACTTCTGTCATGCAGGCAGTGTTTATGCAGGTGTTTCATCTCTTTGTTTACAGAAAAATGAAGACCTGTTCTCAACTGCCCTAAAGACTGCTTCATTGACCCGAGAGCTTCCCACACCCCCTTGCTGGGCCAGCCAGCCTGCAGTGAAATGCCCCCAGTTGGTTTGCAGTCATGAGTCTGGCAGTGTTTTTTAACAGCACCATGCCAGTATCTGTGGCAGCATTTAGTTTTGCTAGAATTTTCGGAAATAACTCATTGAGCTTTCTTTTATACTTTTATATTGAGATTTTAATAAAACTGAGTATCAATAAGCATTTCAATAGGGGCTTTTTCAGTATCGATAGAAACAGCCAGCTTTAAAAAGGATTCCTTTAAAATTTGTTTATAAAAATGATTTTTTTATTGAACTGTGTGGAAACCAGTTAGTTTCCAGCTGTACATAGAAAAGAAACATAAATTTCCTCAATGAGTTTACGTTCCAGAGTTACAGTTCTTTGGTCCAGGCTTCCCACCATCACCTGCCTCAGGTCTCAGTTCTCTAACCAGCCTGTACCTGTAAGGTCAGGTGCTACTGCAGTGGAAGTGTGAATGTAAAATGCTGCTGTTCTCTAAGTTACCCTCTCCCTTTAAATGACTGATACATTGACAGGGCAGTTTGAACTCCCGTCAGCACCGCCTAGAAATTCAGTTGACTGGCAGTCTATGTGTTTTCCTTGAGAAACACGATCACTTAATTGTGTTCTTGGCTGTTCCAGCCTGGTTGTTGAAATAACTTCACTGAACACAGCAGGGTAAGCCCTCATATTACACCAATGAGTCTTAAAAAGTGCAGTTAGTTCTCACCTCTGCTCTTTCTTACGCTCTCCTGCTGCAGGAGCTCACTTTACAGGGTGAAGTGCAGTGAACTGCAGTGTTAGACTCTGCTACTTACTCACAGTGAGCTTCCCTAAGGAGCTAAATTCCCTCACAGTCTGATTCTCTGTGCTTGCCTCTTTGAGCAGCACCTTCAGTGAAAGTTGACAGATGTCCAGCCGTTCTCCTCCTGCGGTTAATATGGGAAAGGTACTTTAAGAATTACCGAGGATCAGCAGTAGGGGGCAACGTTTCCTTGGAATCTGTAGAGGTCTGACCTTTGGATTGCCACTCGGCAAGGGTGGAAAAATTTTTAAAAAAAAAAATAAATATATATCTCCACACACACACTTTCTGCAGCTGTAAACTGTCCGAGCTCTCTTAATTTAAAATGTAGTGTGTGAATTTCCTGCTCTCTGCTAGGTGAGGAACAACATTTAACACAAATTGCCATACCTTTGTTCGGACAGTGTATGCTTTCTGAACTGCAGAAAAGATTATAAACAGCAGATAACCAGTAAGTGTAATCAGTTTTCAGTAAATCAGTGCCATGATTGGTGATTTCTCCAGGTTTCTTTGCTCCTGGCTTTGCTGGCATGAATACCTAGGCAAAGTCTCTAATATAGACAATTCTATATATAGAATATATATTATATAGACTATGTATCTATATAGACAGTTCTAGTATAGACAGTTCTAGTATAGTATATGCCTAGTATAGGCATGACAATGATTGGGGTCCCCAAATCATGACACCACCACTTGGGCTCAACCCATCACCACCTTGATGGGTTTTCAGAGGAGAAGCAGTGGCCTGCACCATGCTGAGGATCCCACTCAAGCCCTCAACAGCTTTTATTTTTTGTCCTGATGAAATGGAAGCAAATTGCTGTCCTTAATTAAAAGCTGGCCATGTTTTTCCTCTTAGTTCCTTGCTGGTGATGAATGACATTAGAGCGCGGTCCCTGCATGCTGAGTATCAGGCAGAGTCATTAAGATTGGTGGCAGAAGGCAGAGGGCAAAGAACAGAAGAGCCAAACCAACTAGGGAGTAATATATATATATATATATATAGGGTATAACAGCAGTAACGGTCTTTTCACTGTGCTCAAGACAGGCCTCAGGCTGACCTCTTACCACTTATATATGTTGATCTATGCTGAGTTATGTTAATCCACAGCTTGAACCCAAAATCGATGTATGTGCAGTTTGCTTTGTTTCTGAAAGCTGTTATCAATGTATTTGTGTTTCTTTGACAGCAGAAAAAGGCACTAAACAGAAAAACAATTACCACGTATGTGCATCTGTGTGGGAGACAGGCAGGAGTATTTCAACTGTTTATTGCTTTCTGCTATTCTAATGGTTCTGTCCCCAGGAAATGTTTACTCTGCAGTAGGAGTGGCAGGGCTGCTTGCCCAGAGGTCTCCCCTCCTCCACAGGTGACTATCTTTCACTCCAGGAGCAATCACTCCAGAGCAATTATTAACCTCTCCCTGCCTTGTCTGTTGCTGAAATCGTTTGTGGTGTTGGGGATAAGACAGTGCTGCAGCACACTCAAATTCTGCTCCTTTTCCTCGACCAGTTATGCTGCTTTTCACAGCTAAATCTTTGTTGTTGTTGGTTTTGTTCCCCCCATCCAATCCTTATTTTCTCTCTACTTCAGCGGTGATCCCCCTGACTGACTCTGAACACAAGTTACTGCCTTTGCACTTTGCGGTTGATCCTGGGAAGGACTGGGAGTGGGGAAAAGATGACAATGATAACACCAGACTGGCCAAGTAAGACTTTTCTGTAACTTTGTGTTAAGCAGTAAAATGTCTTGAGCTATACCTGATGGAGGTATTGGGAGGTCTTCTAGCAGAGAGGGTTTGGTTCATGTTCACTGGTTACATGGCAGATGATGCGGTGGGTCTCCACCTGCCCACAACAATTCAGGCTGCTGTTACGTTTCTGCCCATTGAGACGTACTGCTTCTCCTTTCAGGCTGTTTTTGACTGTTTGTTCCCCTCTTTTTTCATCCTTAGTTTGATTCTGTCTCTTGAGGCAAAGCTTAATCTTCTACACAGCTATATGAATGTAACGTGGATACGCATACCGTCTGAGACACGGGTAAGGTACACTTCCCCCTTGGTCTAAGCAAGATGAGGTACAAAGCACACCAGGGTGTTGTGTAGGGTTGGTGCCTGGACTAGCCAGCTGCCTGCAAACATCTGCATGTCCTAGCCGCAGGAACAAGTCGCTTATGGCTCACTGTCAGTGTACTCAGGCTTATGGATTTTTTTCTAGTTATTTTATGAACATAGTTGCTTGTATATTTCTGCAACTCACTCTGTTCTGAAATGTATTTTCTGTTACTTATTTCAGTAGTCAGTGTAGTTCAGAAAAACCTTCAAACAGACCTTTTGTCACCATTATTTTCTCAGCACTTGCACTTACACTTGTAATGCCACTGTTAGGTCACCAATCCCATATCCCTTTCTGGGAGTACAGTTGCACCCCTGGACAGCTCCCACTTTAGAGTGGCTGACAGAAGGCCACAGCCTGTGCAGAACTGGAGCCTGGTTCTTTCAGAAAGCTCTTTTAGAACCATGCCCAGCTGGCACCTAGTCGGCTGCAGACCTCGCTGCAAATGACATTGAATAGATTGCAGGGTTAGTTTGGAGGTATGTTGCTAGGAGAGGAGGGAGGTGATTTAGGCAGCCTACGCAGACAGGATTTGAAAGGAGGAAGAGAATACAAAAGGAGAAAGCGTTTAACAAGCCGCAGGAGAGGAAAAATCCATTTTAAAACATTTTAAGCATTTAAAACATTTTAAGCATGGTCAGGTCCGCTTAGCACTCGTTTCCTCCTGGGCCAAGTGAGTCTAGTGGCTCTGCACTGCAGAGAGGTGGGGTGCACTGGGATTCCAGGGAGATAAGCAACAGTTACCTATCCAGGATCAGAAGGCAAGACGCAATTCTATACTGAACTATGTACATCTCCAGAGCTGCTTTTTGTTTGTTTGTTTCTCTGAAACTTTATGGTCAGTTAAGTGTTTCTTATTTATCTCTACAGCTTTCAGCTTTGTGCTGCCTGAAAGCAAGACAGGAGTAAATGAACAGAGACACATTTTAAAGTATCCTAGGATCCTCATTATTGCATTTTCAAGAAAGATGTTTTATCACCTTGCCTAGAATATCATGGGGGATTCAGACATCTGACACCAGTTTTATCTGCACTGTATTCCTAATCTTGTATTGCTCAGTCTGCTTGCTTGAGTTGAATGTTTCAGGCAAGATGTTTAGGTCTGGTGCATCAGACCTTTGATTTTCATGCACCAGAGACCTAACAGAGAAGAAGGTAAATCAATTTAAATAAGCTTGGGTTTCAACGTAATGGCTTTTTAAATCTTAGTGCAGAGATGTCTGTGCGCTGCATGCCCCTTACAACTTTCAGCAGAACTTTATTTCCCTTCCATCACAGTATTGCCAGTTCCTTCCCATGCTCTCAGTTCTGCTCCCCCCACCCTGCCCAGGCCTGAGAGGCAGCCTGTATTGTCGATGCTTCCTGCCGACTGGCCCACCCCTGTGTGCTGCAGCCACTCAGGCAGTGAGCGCAGGCAGGGAGGCTGTGCTGCAGCCGTCCCTCGGCAGGAGCTCCAGCTCGCATCGCCACTATCCAGTCACTGGTTTTCACAGAACCTTGGACCAGCTGGCCTCTGTTCTACAAATGCGCTTGAAATTAGCCAAAAGCTACTGTAGGGACAAGCAAGATATATAATCAGCACGGCCAAATAAGCTTTATTTGGTGTAGAAACCCATCCAAAATGTCAGTCCATAGGTTAAAATGTGCATTTTATGTTAGCGTCAACATATATAATTGGGCAAGTTTTGCACCATGCCCCTGCACGAAACTGATCTTTCTGTATCTAATTATAATTACTTTTCCATAGCAGGCCCCTTTGGCTCAACCAGAATCCCCTACAGCTTCAGCTGGGGAAGACGTTCAGTCTCTGGCTGACTCAATGGACTCGGACCGAGATTCCATCTGTAGTAATTCCAACGGCAATAATGGCAAAAACAGTAAAGAAAAAGAAAAGGACAAACAGAGAAAAGATAAAGACAAACCCAGGACGGATTCAGTTGCCAATAAAATAGGAAGCCTGAGTAAAACTCTGGGAATTAAACTGAAAAAGAATATGGGTGGTCTTGGAGGCCTGGTGCATGGCAAAATGAGCAGAGCCAATTCGGGGAATGGCAAAAATGGTGACACAGTAGAGAAGGTGAAAGAGAAAAAGTCTAAGTCTCGAAAAGGAAGCAAAGAAGAATCCGGACAGTCTGCGAGCACTTCTCCATCTGAAAAGACCACTCCATCTCCGACTGACAGAGCTAGCAGCTCACCCATTGAAAAGAACACTAAATCCTTCTCTGACAAGCAGTCTGACCCATGGAAGTACAGCACTGATGTGAAACTCAGCCTAAATATTTTGAGAGCTGCCATGCAAGGGGAACGAAAGTTTATTTTTGCTGGCCTCCTTTTGACCAGCCACAGGCATCAGTTCCATGAGGAGATGATTGGCTATTACCTGACCAGTGCGCAGGAGCGTTTCAATGCAGAGCAAGAACAGAAAAGGAAGGATGCTGAGAAAAAGGCTGCACTGAATGGGTCGTCTAGCAGGAAACTGGAGCCAGAAGCATATTCAAAAGAAAAACTGGAGACGTCTCCTCAGGATAGGGCATCACCCGTCTTGCCTCAAAGCCATACGACTCAACTGGTTTTAAAATTTAAAGATCGCACTAGTCCCACTCCTGGGTCATTTTCTTCACCTAGTAATGGTCCTAAGAAAAGCGGGCCCATTCCAGTATCTGCCCACTATAGCCATACACCACCAGTTCAAAGGCAAAGTGTCATCCACTTGCATGATGTCAACTCCAAGCCATTGAGCTTCCAAGATGATACCTACAAGCCAGTAGTTGGCACCTTGAAAACCTGTGCCACCTACCCCCAACAAAACAGATCACTGTCTTCTCAAAGCTACAGCCCAGCCCGGATATCTGGTATCCGTACCGTGAACACAGTGGAATCGCTGAGCTACGCCATGCCCACTGAACACAAGTCTCAGACATACACAAATGGATTCAATACTGGCGATATTAGAGACTGCTTAGAATATGCTGATGAGGATGCTCCTCAGACCTGGTTGAACAATGATAAAAATCAAGGCAGAAGCACAGTTTGCCCAATATATTCCATCCAGCAGAACCGCTGTAAGAAGGAGAACTGTTCCTTTTATGGTCGTCCTGAGACTGAAAATTACTGTTCATACTGCTACAAAGAAGAGTTAAAGCGCAGGGAGAGAGAAAGCAAGGGACACAGGCATTGAGGATTCTTCCGTGACTACTTAGTTTTACCATTTTCTTACTTACAAAGTAAACAGTGTTGAATTGCAGTAAAAGGAATCCTTAAAAAAGAGAATAAAGGATTGATGAGTGAATAGTGTCTAGCTTCTCGCTTTTCCGGGGCAAAGAGGGAATAATAGGATTAATTTATCATAAAAAATATTATTTTCCATTTTGTCAGTGTCTTTTTTACATATACTGGTAAGCTGAAGGGTTGTTTACTCCTTTGTCAGTGCTGTGTATATGTTTGGTCAAAAATTTACTAATGGTGCCTGAATTTACACTGACATCACTCAGGTAGTAGAATGATATGGGAAAGTCATAATACTGGCGATGTGGTGTTGTAGCAGGGTGGTATCTGCCTTGCAGACATTTGAAATTCTATAGCTATTATGAGAGTATTTTTTCCTCAGTAAAACCTAAAGTTTTCATAGCCTTTTTTTTCAGGAGGGTAGTGATTTTTGCATACTGTACATTTTTAACACAGCAGCGTATTACATTACTAATGTTTGTACTCACCTTAGTATGAAATTGAATGATTCTGGGGAAGTGGAAGTGAAAGGGCCGAATTCATGAGGGCTGTAGCTCTTCCTAATTTTAAGTTACTGGTTATTTCTACATCACCATAAAAAGCAGATTTGAGCCACTTCTATTTGTACTGAAATCTTAAAGCAGGTTTTATAAAAAATACATTGAGTTGTAAAAATTGGCTTCACAAAAACCCCCCTTGTGGTATATAGTTTTGGGCACCTGAATTTCTGTAGTATTTTCATTGCTATTAAAATTTAAAGAAATGTTAAAATAAAATGAAAAATAAAAGTTCTCCCACTTTTGGAAAATTTGATGACCAGCTAGAAAATTTAGGGTCATTTTAGAGCTGAATGAACTGCTTGTCAAACCAAATGTATTGCATCCATTGTTTCCCTTTGCCATTGCATGAATTCATTATTTATTTATTCCTTCCTTGTTCCTGGTTATTGTGAACATAAGTACTTCTCAGCCTTTCTGGAAGAATCTTTGTTCCACCTAGTTTTGAGTCTTCTCCTAGGGAGACTGACTTACCTGCCAGGAGCTTCCAAGCGTGAATGAATGGCAGCTCCTAGCACAGATCTGCACCAGTCTGATACCCAGATACTTACATCAGTGTTTGCAACACTGTTGAAAATAAGACTTTACGCCTGAGACATGGCTGGAAAGCAGACACTGCAAATATTGCTAAAATAGCTGTATGACATTAGGAAGCTTTTCTGAACTATAGTACTTTGCTGGTTTTGCACCCCTCCAGCACCAGCTGGCACAATGTAGTAAGAATAGATCTTTAGTGTTATTACACCTGTGAGCAAGTTTACTGTCTAACTACATATATTTTTAAAGAGGTTTTTTTCCACAAATAGTACTGCCTTCAAGACTGTTTGCCTTGCCACCTAAAGGTGCAGAACCTGAGTTCTGCCTTACTCATGGAATAGCACTTTTCTGGCACGTGCAGGAAAGATTCTTTGCCAAAGAGTCTTTGTTTCCAGTTCTTTTCTGCTGTACCCCAATTTTCACTCTTGACATGGGTGGCACCATTTCACCTGCAAACAGTTGATCCTAGTTTGCCTTGAAACCAAGTGTCAGGTAGTCTGTAAAACTTAAGCTGATGTGTACTGGCTTTCAGGAAAAGCACATAAGCTTTTGTTAATGTCCCATGGAAATTTGTGGCATCTAATAGGTAGTAAAATTGACTAGGTCTTTAGGCTGTCTGCTGGATGGGATGTTTACAGAATAGATTCAAGGCTGTAAGCCACTCCTAGTAAGTCATGGCCTTTGCCATGTTAGCTGTTCCATGGATCCAGACCTGTACTTCATAGTTCTTGCTGTATACCGAGCACACACTGAATGTTACTGAATTTGCATTCCTTTATAAAGGGAAATATCGGTGTGTGTAAGGAGAGGCTGAAACTCCAAGTGACTTCTGTCCTTAAGGTAAGCACATTCTAAAACTCGCATCTCCGGAGTGTACACTGGTAAGCAGTGTATTTTTATTTTTGGGGGGGTTTAACTCTTATAATTCCATTGAAGTTCACATTGCCAAAGAATTTAGTGATTGTAGATTATGCTAAAACAAGCCAGATCGTGTTAAAACAAATAAAAAACCATACGTGATTGGATTTATTGCTGAGACAAACTGACAGAGTAAAACTTCAGGGGAAAAAAAAGTCAGAATTCTTAGAACATTAGAGTAATATTAGCATTTGATTCTCTGAGAATTGCTTCTGTGTACAGTTGTGCTTAAGAAACGTTGCAGTAGCAGCAAACTACACCAGTCCTTGTATTTAAGTCAGTTGTATTGCTGAGCGAGGGAAAAAAAGTTAACAGCCCTTATGTAAAACAAAGTGATTACTGTGAGAATTTGCTGTTTCCCATTTTCTCAATGAGTTGTTTTTATAGTATATTTTTGAGATCATCTACTCAGAAAAGAAAGAGATCTACAGCTGGTCAATATTTAGATACATTATTCTAAAATATTGAATAGATTGTACCTAGATGTTAGACTATTTTGAAAAACTAATTGGTCTGCTGACTAATAATAGGCTTGTCTGTGTAGGATGCCAAACTTCAGTGTTCACTAACATCTTCAAGTCACTTGGGTGTTTCCATACATATTTACCACCGCTGGATTGCTCATTGTAAAATACCTGATAAATGAAATACTGACAGAACACTTTTTAGTTGTGCCTGTTACCTTGGAATCCTTTTCTTGGTAATTCCTTGAATCATTTGCTTGATATCGCTGGTTCTTTTTAGAACTCTTCTCAAATATCCGACTATTCTCTTGCCCCTTATCATTTAATACCAAAAAGAAGTTGCAGGCCTAGAAGGCAACTCGCCAGCTAAAATCTCTTAATCTCTTGCGAGTAGTTGTCCTTTTTTCTGGGTAAGTAATACTATGATTTCCCCCGCACCCCAGCACCCCAGCTTTTATTTCTGAGCTCTTTGTGGCTATTATCTAAAGGGGATACCATAGTTTGTATTAAACAGTCTGAACATGCAGAACCAGTGCCGCCTCCTGAAGAGGTGTCTGTCCCATTAACAGTCTAGCTATAGGCAGAAATTTTCTACCTGTTTTTGGTTTGTTTTTTTCCAGAGAGAATTCCCACCTGCTCACAAGTTGCACTCACCAGCACTGAAAGAAATCGTGTCATTTCTTAGCTAGGTGTGAGGAGGAATATTCTTCTGATGTACTTTCCTGTTGCACTAAAGGACTAACAGACATTTGACTGCTCTTCTAGCTTGTTTTCCCTTGCTTTACAAGTCTGTGGAGCCCGCAAGCCAGCAAGTCCTTTTGTGCCTGACCTGCGCTCTCTATACCTTCCAGAGCTTGTCAGAGTTACTGCTTAGTCCCAGCTGTACAGAAACAAGTTTGGGGTTGGAAAGACCCTATTCCTTTCTTCTGTTAGCACAAGTGGCAGCAGTATTTGTGTGTACTTTTGCATTTGCATGTGCTTCATCCCTTCTCCCCGCCCCTCGATAGTGATTCAACAATTAGCACTGTACGGGCTTAATCCTGGGTAGGGTGCACCTACCTGTAATTGGCCCACAGGTACTAAGAGAGATTTCAGTTGGAGGAGGCTGGGATTTGTCTACTGGGTGAATGTGCAATTTTTCTAGTTTAAAAAAGGCTTAAACCTATTATGCAATTTCTTGTTTTACTTTGTTCCTAAACTCTGATACAAATGTCTGTTTGTACCAGAGGAGGCCTGTAAGACATAATGGGTTTCAGTCACACTTTATATTAAAGTTCCATTTAGAATGCTTTATAAAGAGTTAATAAACAATTGCTAGACTTGCCAGACAAGTATGTTTTCAGACATGGGTATCAGTTGTAGCATATGGCTAACAAGCAGCTCATTCAGAAGGCAGTGCAGGTTATCAAAAGTAACCTCAGATATTTTGAATTTTAAAACAATTGATTAAACTTTGGTTGGTATGGTTCATTAAACTATAAATGCAATGGAAATATACAATGTGACCCAGCTTTCTTTAGCAATTAGTTCTTTCTTTCTAAGTCGAAGGTAATTTTAAAGGGATCAGTGAAAGAAAATCACTGTACTTGGGAAGTTTTGTGTTGCTTATTTACTAAGAAGTCTAAAGAGGTCAAGTGAAGTCTTCAGTTGTCTTTTCTGAGACTGCAAAACTCCTGAGCAGTATTAAAGCGTTCAGGAGAGATGCTTAATGTGGGTTTGCGCACCATCTGACCGCAGGACAAAGCGGTCAGCTGAGGCAATACCAGTCCTTGTACATATAGGTGTATTCAGGGTCATCTACTCGTGTGATGAATGTGTAGATATCAAAAGCTGCACAGCACAGATCTGACAAAATACTGCCCTCTCACTTTCTGACTCTGCAAACAGTTACACTGGTGCTCAACTTCACCACACGAACAGTCTCCCTGCCGCCGAGGAGACCGCTCCTTTTCAGAAGCTTCGCTCCGTGTTTGCGGGATCGGGGCGTGAGGCTTTAGCCAGTGTTTGTTCCCCTCAGGCTGCCTGACGATACCCTTCCCGTCGGAGGGTCAATGCGAATTTTACCTGAGTGGGGGGAGCCTTAGGCCTCTCTGGACAGCATCTGCTGTCCTCTGAAGCCTGTGGACAGAATCCTGTCAGTAGTGGGGGCCTTAAATCGGGTGCTTCATGGACACACAAATTACCTGCAAGCTGTGGAAGTGCAGTACGAGCTAGTAAAGGGAGTGGGGTCTTCATGGCACTGGGAAAGTTTTGCACAGGTGAAAACCCTTATGTTAGCAGAAACCCCAGTAATCTCAAATAAACTTAGGTCCAGAGAAGCATAATAACCGGTGCTGACTGTAGATGGCTCTTCAGCTTAGTGTATTGTAAGTGTCTGTCAGTGTTATTTGAAGAGTATTTGTTTTAGGGTGTGGCAGCTTACATAGAGGATCACCAACAGTATCTAGCATAGAATTTATGTTATTTCAGCAATGGACACTACCATCTATTTTAATTTGCACATTGATTTCCGGTGTATATGACAAATACTATATTGTTAAAAATGAGAGACAAACAACACAAAGGTGTTTGCAAGTATGTTCTGTTTGTAGACTTAAGGCTGTATTATGTTGGAATTTTACAAGCCAAGTTTAAATTGTAATATAGAAATTATTTTTATATTATTTTCGAAATATGCTACAGAGCAATATTTTGCGCCTTTATGATAAACAGGGTCATCATTTTAGTAGGCTACCTTCAGAAATGCTGGTAGAAATTAACCATGAAAAGAAAGCTTTGTAAATGTACTTGTTCTTTCTAAATGCTCTGTCTGTTGTGCACATCTATATCTAATGAGAGTTGAATATACAAATTTTTTTTAATTGAAAAGCTTTAAATTTTTCTTTATATATTTTGGTACAACACTGTCCCTCCCTATTTAATTCTACTCTTCCAATCCCTATCAATAGCCACTTTTATAAGCAGCTTCTGAACAAACATTCATCTGGAAAGTTTTCTTACCAAATGAAACATTTCTGCACAGATATTGATTGACTTGGGACATTGATAATGCACCCTGAATCCTTTGGAGTAAGATTACTTTGTCTTTTTTTTTTTAAATGAGAGAGATTATTATTTCTTCAAAACGAAAGTTAAGAATAGCTGGTGCAATCATTTAGCATCTGTGGGAAGAAAATCACTCTAGATTGTAGCAGTGTTATCCTCTAATTGCCAGAAACATTGTGTCTTAATGTATATCAGGTATACATTATTGACTTGCAGATTAAGGTATTCAGACTTCATTTCTTCATAGTTATTTGTACTGTACAGATAAATCACTGATGAACTGTGCAAAAAAGACTTCGCAGACTATGGCATATGTGAAGTTGGGAGTCAGCATAGGTGTTAAAATTCCATCTACTTCTGTGGTTTAGTTTGTTTGGGGTTGTTTAATTACTGTTAAGGTATGTACTGCAACCACAGTTTTCAAATCTGGATGCCTAGCATTAATATTGTGCATTTAGATTTCTCCTAATAAATAGACTGATTTAAAATGTGGGGAGCATCAAGGGAGCAAAAGCTCTTTCTTGGTTTCAGAAAATCAACTAAGCATCCTTCCAACACACATTCAGGGCTTTTCCTTATTAGTCACACTTCAGTCAGTGGGCTTTACTTTTTAGTGATTTTTCCATACGTGAACAAATAATTTGGCTTATTCATAAAGTGATTACTTGAATATGAAGAGATTTGCCTTGTACCAAAACACCATGTGATTGTCCGTTTAACTGTTGCATTTTTAATGGCGCTAGTGTATTCCGCTGTTTTGGGGGGGATATAAGGCCTTTTTTCCTTGGATATCATGATTACTGTGTTTGGTTGTTGGGGTTTTTCTTTCCTCTCAAGTGGATATGCTGTTCTGATTGCTGTTTTATCTCCCATTACCTGAATGCATGTACTGTACCAAGAGAATTGAAATGGCTGATGCACATTTGCACTGTGGAACACGCAATATGGGTAAAAGCCACCATGTTCCAAACAGCCTTAAAATTATGACTCTCTGGGGACTGAGAGTCACTTAACTGGATGCAGCTTCTGTCCCACCTCCTCATTGAACCGTGACTGTAAAACACTCTAGCCTGCTCTAGTCTACAGAACTGTATGCATATTCTTTTTAAAAATTGTAATTCCTCGTTAAGTGTCAGTGTCAGGAAAACCTCAGTCAAAAAGGAGAGAGGAGTAAAAATAGAGAGGCAATAGTAGCTAGGGGAGAAACCATGGCACTAAAATACTAAAAAAGAGAGGAAAATGGCTAAGATGTATCAAAATTTATATCCTATTAATACTGGAAGTTCTTAGGTGTACATTTGTTCTGGGAAAAGAGAGAAACGTTTTGTTGTTCATCTCTGCATCTAATGTAGTCTCTTTCTTTGTTGTAAGGGTTTGCTACTGGGGAAGAAGGGAGAGGAAAATGACAAGCTTTCTTCCCCTAAACAAAGCAGATTCTACTCTAGAGGCAGAATTATCTGAGATTGCAAAATTATGATCTAATGTTTGAGCTAAACTGTGCCTGACTCCTGGGTGTCAGTTGCATGTTTCACTTTCATTTTGCCCCTTTCAAATGCAGGTTTTTTGTTGGTTGGTTTTTTGTTGTGTTTTAACGCAGGGGGAGAGAAGTTAAAAGAATTAGCCTATGTGACAGTGACCCAGTTTTCTTTTGTTCACATGAAATCAATATAAACATGAAAATGGAGTTACACTGGAGCTGGTTTTTCCCCCTCAGGCAAGCTGAGAGGTAAAGTCCACCTTTTTTGGTAAACACCACGTACTGCTTTGCCATAGAATAAAATTGGAACCCTTTGGCACAGAAACCTTGCCTGGGTGAAGCCTGACAGCGCGTCAGGAGCCCGAGAGCCATGGCCAGCCTAACCTAATCACGGCAAGTCTGGTTATTCCTGCCTTTAAAACAGCTACAGTTCATCCCAGCCTGTGGTGTCTGAACTGTATCTTCACAGTAAAGATGGCGTGGAACGCTGCCTTGTTGTCATTTACCTCCAGGTTTAAGTAACGCAGAGCCTCATCCCCATGCTTTTGGTTAAAATCCTGAGGAGGGGTAGCAGCAAAGCGTGGCATCTCAGGCTCAGAGAATGCCCTACGTCTCCTTGTCATGGGCTTGCAGTCAGGTATGAGTTGAAACATAGCCATGTGGGCGTGATAGAAGCGCTCTTGTCTCTAAACTTTGCAAACTGTGTGCACTTATGTTTTAATACTAACAGAAATTAAACAATGGTTTTATTGTTTATTTGCTGGAGATGCAGTACTGTAAATAGGGTCTGTCTGTATCGCACGTAGCTCCTGTACAGTACAAACTGGCTTTCCCTCGGCGCCGCGCAGAGCTTTGCATGCACATACCAATCCCTGTTCACTCACCATAGGCCAAGGAGAACAAACAGGATTTAAGGCAAGATTAGATAATGAATGGAACTAGCCACGTAGACCTAAGCAGGTAGGAGCTCCCAACCATAGTATTGCATGCCAGCTTTGACAATTCTGTATCAAACTCTGTCCCAGTGATCTTGTTTACGTTTGCCCTCTTTTCTGGGGAGGAGCAGTTACTTCTGTGTCTTTTCCAAGCCTGGTGTTCTTACCCTGCTAACTCCTTGTATTTGTAATGTGCCCATCTCATGACTCAGCTGTGAAGCAGTTTTCCAAATCTGCATAGAGCTCTTGTTTTCTAATAGAAATCTGTCCAGAGCTTTATTTTGCATTCAATTTGAAGAAGTAAAATACTGTTACAAACCTTTTCATAATGCCTTGAAGTTGACTGTTTTGTGGCTGAAAGACTTTGTTCTCCTTGGAAGGCCTTGTTCTTCCTCATTGATTCTTGTGAGTAACGTTTTTGTATGGAAAAAGTTGAATGAAACACTGAAAATATCAATGCTGTTTACATGTATTTCTGCCATGTGGTATACTTCATCTTTTTTGTTATGAAGTTACATGTTACAACCCAATGCCTCTCAGATACAGGTAAATCTTGAAGGGCAGTTGGAGTTGTTGTACGCAAAAGGTATATGTAGCGAATTCATCAGAACTGGTACTGTGTATAATATGCCTCCCCAAATTGTTTGTATGCCCTTGTTTCATTTGTTCTTTTAATCTTCTGTTTCCTTAGACAAATTCTAGAGCTCTTTGTCCTTAAACCCTGTGGTAGATTTTGCAGTAAAGATCAGGCTTTCTCAAATCAGTTTGCATATAGAGTGGCTTGTTTGCCCAAACAAGAATTAAAATGACACAGATGTCTCACCCTCAGTTTATAGAAGATATTTTCTTCATTAACTGAGGGTCTCTGTTCAATTATAACCAAAGCAAATTATATAAAGCTTAAAAAAGCAGGACAGGTAATGTGACTAATAACCTAGCAAACTCAGCATTTTAAAAACCACAGAAACGTACAATAAATTTACTTGTACTTGAAGTTCGTGTTTCAAAGAAAGATAGTAGTTGACCCTCACCAGTGCTTAAGTAAATAAGGATTACAGCAAGTCTAGCTGATTTTCGTTGGCTAAAAATTCAACTTGGTAGTCATTCCATTCTTCTCATTTTTCAGAGTCTGAGTTTCTTGTTGTCTTCTATACATTTTCACTATTTTAGCAAAGATGGATTTAAGATTTCAATAAACAATATAAGAGACATATCTGAAATTTATTTAAAGCTGAAGTGACTTCAGGTTTCTCTGTTTGACCATTTTCAAGCCATAATTTTATCCCATTTGAAAGGAGCAAGTTTATCTTTTCGTGTTCCCTTCCCTATTATAATTTCAGGACACAGTTGGTTGCAGTTCCTTTCATCTGCAAACAAAACAGTTGATCATTTTAAAGCTGACTGCTGTATCATGTTTAAATCTGTTGTTCAAAAGAAACAGAAGCATTAATTAACATTAAAGGATGATGAATATTTTTGTTGTGGAAATTGTGAGTTCTTGAAAACCTTTTCTACATGCAGTTTTCATTCAAATTCAATTGAAATGTCATTTTTAACCTGATCCATACTTTGACAAAGATGATGTGTAAGAGCTGTTTTTAGCAGTTGGATTGTTACTTTGTAAAGTATTAAAGCACTAAACCAATTTTTGCAATAGGTAGTAAAACTTGCTTTTGTTTTGAAAAAACTTCCAGTAATAACTGTCGCACTTTTTATAGCAGAACTGTATTTAATTTCTTTCTTTTATGAAAGATTACTCAAAGTAACTGATAGCTCTGTAATCTGTGTGAATTGGCTTCTCCATTATTTGAAACTGAGAGAAGCTATAATGCCTACTCAATAAAATTAACTTATTTCTAAAGTACCCCTTTGCTTGACTTCTTGTTTGTGCTTTCTGCGTGCAGAGTTGGGGGGATTCCACTGGCTCACCACAAGCTTGCCTTCTCCTGCCATGACGCTCGCTCGGTTTGATTTCAAGATGAATTTGCAGAAATTGGGTAACCGATGGTCTGAGGCAAAAGCCAGAGATGGGGCCCTGCCAGGCCTGTCCAGCTCTTGCTTTCACAGAGCCTTGCTGGGCTGCGGAGGCAGGAGGCCCCTCCGTGCGGTCACACCGCTGTGCTGGGACTGCCCCTCTTGCTGTCCCCAGGAAACCGTGCCTGTGTAATCAGTGGCAGGCAGGATATTTGTCAAACAACTATTTCTGAACTACAGTGTTTCTCTAGAGAAACCCAAGTGCTGAAGGAGTCAAATTAGCATGTGGTAAGTTCTTCCAACAGTTAATTAGCAATTATTTAAAGACCCTTTGTTTCTAACCTGAATTCACTTAACTTCAGTTTCTGCCTTTGGGTCTGATCTCACTCCTGTCTGGCTGAGGAGCTGCCTCTTGCCCTTGAATTGCTTGTGCCCTCTGATGGGGCCATCTCTTAACCTTCTCTGTGTCAGGCTAAGACTGTGCTTTCCAAGGCTGCTGAAAAGGCGTATTTCCAGTTCCTGGAATGTAATCTTTCTCAGCCTGTGCTGCAAGTCTCCTCCAGCCTTGTGACATCTCCCTTGGTCTGTGGATACCTGAATCACATTGGAAGCTTTTTGTGAAAAACATGCCAGCTCCCACAAGAAACAATTCAAGCAGGCTCTGCTGCTCTCTTTCGAATTAGCCTCTGATCCTCTTTAAGAATTGATTGTGTCTACATTTCAGTACAACTTTATTTCCTAACTGAAATTATTGTATATTTATTCACAAAGATGTCTTTAGTCTGTCTGACAGTAAGAAGCACATGGAACACCCAGTCAGCTGCTCTTTGACCTAGTATTTTTCAGCATCCTTGCTTCCCCAGCAAGCATCCTCTATCTGGTGAGTATAGCTGAGTTGTTGGGTTTTTTCCTAAATGTTTGAGTTAATTTTGATTTCATCAAACATACTTGGTTGGTTCGTACCCAGTTTCCTGAGCAACCCAGATTACCCTGTATTAGCATCCAATTATTTAATCTCCTAATATTATGGATAATATTTTTGGCACTCCCCCTGGTGACTGACAACACTATTAGTTACTGTAGGCCTTGCCCCCTCTCTTGAGACCCTGGATTGGTGATCAATTATTTATCAGGTTTAGATTTCAAATAATCTTAACAGGTTTGAAAAAACCTAGTTTGTTTTTAAAATAATGCAATATTGGCTTCTTTTACACTTCTTTCATTCTTGATTCAAGTTCCATATTAACAATTTTATTATTGTGCCTGTGTTCAAAGCACACATTTACCTTCAATCATTGTGGTTTGACATCATCTTGAATTTGAATTGGGGATAAATCAGACTGTTAAATAGTTTGGGATGAGATGAAAAAACTCTTTGGATGTGTCTACCTGTTCTGCCAATCTCAGTGCCTGGATCGAACTAATATGCCAACCTGCTGCTAGGATTTCCATTCTTCATAGTGCACATCAAGACAGCAGAGAGGCTGGGGATTGGCATGCAGCTGTGCTTAGTGGAGGTTATGGTCTTGCTCAAATCTGTGCAGCTGCTGAACAGTTTTCTGAACTACCATGACTAGTTTCTAGGAATATGGTTCTTAGATACAGGGACATTGTAATACCTGCCTGGTTGATTGACACTGCAATTGCAGTGGTACCTGTAGTAATTCTTGTGTACCCTTTGATTTAAATGCCACAATCATGCAATCTGTTCGGTATGATCCCGCTCCTGAATCATCCTAGCGCTTTATTAACTCCAGGAGGGCCTCAGGAAAACAGGGTGGGCTTGGTTCCTGAATGGGAGTCTACACTCAAGAAGCACCTGGAGACCTCCCTGGGTGAAGGACATCAAAGTAACATAAGGCTTTACTTGTTGAAATCTAGCATTGGTTTGCCTCCTTGATGGGCATCCTGGCCAAAATCCAAACATTCCGTTTCTCTCTGCTTGTCTTGGAGATTTGTGTCATTTCCACTGTGTGTTGGGAACAGCCATGGACGAGTGTTCAGTCCACCCAGAAGTCTGGGAAACAGAATTTGAATTTGTGCTGCTTGACACTAGTTTCTCTTACAAGAAGCTTCAAAGAGGAAAGTCAGTGTTAGTAAATTATGACTTTGGGTCAACCCTGTCAAATGGCTCTGTTCAGGTGAACCTACTTCTCTGAGGGCTTCCTCACTACACTAACCTACACTGCCACTGCCCCAGACAACTGTTACCAGTTAGCTCTCTGCTGACCTCCAGCCATGGGGACACAGGCAGTGGTGTTTGGCTCACATAGCCCTGCACAGAACACTGGTGATACATCCTTGTTTGTAATGGCATATAGTGAAAATTTGATTTCTTAATGAAAAGAGAGGAAACGGCCTACATCTGGAGAGTGCTGATAAAAAGGAATTCTCCCTAGCCCATCAGGTTTGTTGTGATTCCAATTTTCTTCTGTGACTTTTTTTTTCCCCCCTACCAAACCTAGCATTCATGGTTGATTTCTGATAACTTCCAATCCTATCCAAAATGTCACATAATTGACTCCTCCTAAAGTTTTCATTTCTGCTACAAGAAACTTAAAAAAAAAATTTCATTTGTTTGATTTATGTGCAGAGGATTTAGAAAAACGCCACGTGTAACTGGAACATATCTCTAAAAAGCCACGTTTCTTGGAGCCCCTTGTGGGTCAGATTTCTAATCCTTGCCATTTATAAGATAATGTATCTCAAGAAAAATCACTGACGGTAAAATTTACCCCATGACCTACAGGGCACCTTGACCAGCCAGAGCTGTTAAAAAACATACACTATGTGAGGTATCTGACTGGATTTGAATATCTCAAATAATTCAGTATGTAACTAGCTTGAGAATTGGTTTTACAAAACTCACCATATATAAACACACGCTTAATTTTACTTTATAGAGTTGTGTTCTGCTTTCTGTGGTCTCCTTACAAATCTATGTACCACTCTGAGTTGTCACCACATTTGGAAGACTCTTTCTACTTGTCACACAATTGCTGTGGGGTTTTTTATTCATGTAACCACATTTGCAAGGAAAAAGTGTCTTTTAAAGAAGGGTTGCCTTTCCCCAAAACTCCACTCGGATACCTTGCTGAAATAAAGCTGGTACCAATATTCACTTGGAGGAAGCAAAGTTGAAAGTAGTTCAAGCTATCTAATGTAGCTCTGACACTCAGACTGAGAGCAAGTACCCCTCACGTGGGTAGCATTTCACTTCTCTGTGTTGTAGGGGCTGATTCTCCCTTGTCTAATTCCAGTGCATGTTGGTAACAATAGAATCACCACTGAAGAGCGTCAGTGTCACAGTCCCGGTGTGGGAGGAGTGAGTCACAGATCAGGGACAGGCTTCAATGGAAAGCGCGCTGCAGGTGTTGCCCCTCAGGGTCAATAAGCTGCAAACAAAAAAAGGGCAAGAGGTAGGTAGAATGGAGAACTCAGAGACACAGAAGGATCCTAGAAAAGGAGAAACTTGCTGCCATGCCAGCTGCATGTCCCTTAGGAATGATGGTAACTTTAAGGATAAATCATATTTACAGGGCTACACTGTGAGCTGAGAATAGCGGTTTGTAAGACTGCGAAGCAGCTAATCTGAACTCACAGTTCTAAGACAAAAAGTTATTGAGCAAGCTTCTAGGGCTGGGAAGATTCCTAAAAGATTCCTGGCCACCCTTTGTTGTGCCCCATTTTACACTTGCATGATGATAATACTGCCTTTCTGCATAGGAAAGCATTCTGTTCAGTCAATAAACATTTGAAGAGTAAAGCCATGCATCTTTGTGCTGTGCAGAATAAGACTAAATTTGCTTTCTTCATTCTACAGCACATCATCTTTGGGATGCCCACAAAGGTTGAAAACTGTTGGAGTGACTGGAATGAAAGCAAGGCAGACCCAAGCATCCATGCCTCTTATGCAAGAGTCACCAGCATGTAAGTTGTGGTATATTCAAGTTTCTTGACTTGTAACACACCACACATTACCCTTCATCTGCCAATTATACTAAAACCCCCTATTCACTGGAGTAGGAAGGAGGTGGAGCAAAGGCAGTGGTGTGTGTAGGACCCAGTTATTAGTAACTTTTCATTAGTATGTGAGTATCTTTACCATTGGTAGACCAGAGAAAGCTGCCTACTTAAAGGACCTGCCTATGTAAGATAGGGAGAAATATGAAGCAGCTCTTTGGCACCGTTACAGAGAGCAAGCATCTCTCTGATAGCATAAAATGTGCTATTAAACCTCCCAGAAGATCTTTACTTCCACCAGTCAGTGTCCATGCTGTTTGAGATTGCCTTAGAGCAACCCTCATTACTCTTGAGGCAGATGCTGCCATCACCTCAGTAACTGTCATCTGCCCAGTCCTGGCTAGTTCTTCAGTTGTGTAAGGTGCCCCAGAAAATCCCCAGGTGCTCCTGCCCCACAGCAAATGTGACAGCACAAGAAGATCAATCTTCACAACTGCCAGTTTTTATGTACTTTGTCGTGTGCCTGTGTCCCCAGAACAGTAGTTTTGGCATACTGATATAACACATAATACAAAGAGAGTCCCATTAGATTTGAAGTCCAATTTCCTGCCCAGACAATCAGAACTGAACATGTTTTGAAGGTAAGTACAAAACACTGGAATTAGTAAGTGATGGGAATGTAACTGCAGGGGAGAATTCCTCTGTCTCTGCGGTCCTTATTGGTAGCATTCTCTAAATAATAGAATTTATGTCAACATCAAATCATGAATATAATTTCATATCAGTCATTTGTAAAATCTGTTATTGACTTCTCTTCTGTAGAGTATTCCAGAAAAGCATAAAACTGGCATCTGCACCATCCAGGGGATTTTAAATGTTGGCAGAAGGTTCATGTAAAAAAAAAGTTGCTTTTCTTCTTTGAAGACAGCTTTATAACTAAAGAAATATAAATTTAAAAGAATTTGTTTCTGGACATGAACTTGAATTATGGTTATGTGACTACATAAAATAACCAGCTGCTCCCTCACTTTTTTAGCAGTTTAAACAGCTCCATAGCCCTTTCTTTTCAAAAAGCTGACACATCGTTTGTGTTGATAATTTTCCAGAATTTTTGGGTCCTAGCTGGGATTTAATATAGTAACCAACACTCTGCAGAAGGTTGCTTAATATGTTGCCAAACGTTATAAATTTGCTATCACCACTAAAGAATTTGTAGGGTTGAGAAAGTAGGACACATCCTTGAAGGCAAGCAGCTCGAAGGCTGTGCTTGAAGGCAGGCAGTGCTAATTCTGCTCCCAGTGTCCAGATCTTTTATCTGGAGTGGAATCTGGCTGAGGAGGAAAGCGCCCATCCTGTGTTCATCAGCCCTGTGCATTTGTCTCTGTGAGGTACCCACAGATGTCAGTGGCAGTGGCTATTGTTAGGTACTTGTCACTGGAGAGATGGATGAGCTCACTGAGCTCACTGCCCACATGACAATTAAATCTGTTGCTGTCTGATGGCTCCCGAGGCATTTGATGTGCCCCAGACTTAGATCTGGGCAGTCAAGAGGGGGCCTATGTGTCTGTGTAACTGATAAAGCCTGTACCACAGCCAGTCTGCCTTGTCTTCTGCTGGTCATATGCTGACTCTGGCTTTTGGAGGAAATTATCAGAGAAGCCAGGAGCCCTTTAGCGGTAACACAAATATCTCGTGAATCGGGACTTCTAGGATTTATGGACAATATTACTCTAATATAGTATCAAAAGTAATTGAAACCAAATGCTTCAGCATCACTTTTACTGTACAGTGCTTCATGACATTACAGTGTGGTTAGCACCAAGTAGTGCAAATGCTTCTTATCCTGCTGCATCTGCAAAGCTTTTTAAAATTAGAAATAATATTCATTAGGAAAGACACTCTGTAGCGCATCCTTTTCCTTCCAATTATTTTATCATTCATCAGAGATGTTATTTACCTCCCTGAGCTTAGAAATAAACAGAGCCTCGTCCAGCAGGATTGCAAGGAGGTTGTGGGGCAAGTGTTTATCAGGCAGGAAAGGTACGATAGGAAATCGTACTGAATAATTGCCAGGGATTTTTCCTAGCAGCAACAACTCTTCCCAGACAAGAATCATGCTTACAGGAAATGGTAGTTCTAAGTTAAAAAGGGGTGTTTGTGTGTGTGTGATACTCCCAAAAAAAGAGAGGATACTCTTTTTAGAGACACTGCTTTAGTGTAAAAATGTGTCTGTGTAATGGCAAATGTGGATCATGGTTGGACAGTAGGGAGGCAGAGTGGTTTTTCCCTTGGAGGATGGTGAAAGTGTCGTTCATGCCTGCGATGACTGTAAGGTGCTGAGCTGGCAAGCGGGGAGGCCATGCTCTGAAACAGTTGCTGTTTGGAGATGGGCTGGAAACACAGGAACAGAAGATGACTAAGGAAAGGCTTTTTCTTCTACAGGCAATGGCAATATTAACACTGATAGAAGACCTTGTTGTAAGGCTGAGAATCTAAACCATTGCTATCAGTAAGAAAACAGCTGGACTTTGAAAGTATTGCACACATTGTTCCATTGCATTTTGGCTCCTGTATCCAAGAGGGTGGGATTTTTTTAATGAGAATCTCCCATCTTAGTTTATGAAAAATGTTTTCTAACCTTCTAATGGCCCTGTCCTTCAGGCAGAGTATTTCAAGGACTGGGTGAGGGTGCTACATAATTGGCTGTGATTCTTCTCTTTCTGTGTAACTTCATGCACGGAACTGGGCAGAGTCTGTGCCAGTTGTTCTCCACGTCCCAGCCAGCCCCTCCCAAAGCCAGATCACAATACGCAGAGAAGCTGGCAGCCCTGGCACAGCTGAGAGCTATACAAAAACACAGCTAGAGTACAGCCGCATTGCAAAGCTGGGCATTCAGCTGTGCCTTCACTCCTATTTAAAAACAGCTAAGTGGTGAAGCGCTGCTGCCTTGAAATGCTTCCCCTCTCCCAGCAAACACCATCTAACATACAATTTTTACAGTGACTTCTAGCATATTTTTACTCCTGAAATAGAACCCTTCCTTTTCAGTCCTCCTTAATCATAGTAATTTTGTGGAGAATACCAAATTCTCCATTCTTTGACTTAAAGCTTGATTATTTTTTTTATCCTCTTATTTCCTTCAGCATTAATTATCCCTCCTAAAAATAGACAGGTGGAGTCCAAATATATCCAGTGGAGCCTTAATGGCAGGCTTCTTACAGGGAAGAAAACAGCCAGGCCTGATTTATTCTCCAGTCTTGTTGTTTGTACGGTCCCGCCCTCCAGAAGTTCTCTGGGCTTGCCTTTGTTCACTCACCCCAGTTACTCAGCAGAGCCGCTTGTGAGGGCACGTTAAGGGGAAACCATCCCTTACCCAGTCTTCAGGGAAAGTTGCAAAAGCTGGGGAGTGCTGCGGCTGCTTTCAAACCCTCAGCCCCTGAGAGTGACTCCTCTCCTGCAGGGAGGAAGGTGGATGTAGATGTAGGTCATTTCTTTTGAGAGATCTGCCAACTTGCCTTGCCTTCCACAGCCAGCCCACACCTGCTGCCTGCGAGCGTGGGTGTCTCCTTCAGCCCTGGCCCTGTGAGCAGGGGGTAGGGCTCACTGCAGCAGCAGAGGAGGGATTGGCAATCCTGAACAAAACTTTTCTTCTGCCTTCTTCCTCTCAAGTCATCCCATTCCTCCCAGCAGGCTACAAACAGCAGTTTGTACGGTAGCCCTGGAGCGGAAAAGCTTGGGGTTTGTTTTACAACTTCCAAAGTCAACAACAAGGTTGTGTGTCAAACCAGAGCTACAAGGCCTTGCAACTTTGTGGGACTTCACTGTCAGTAATACCAAAAGGTTGGAGCGGGTCCTCAGCACAGTAACAGAGGCGAAAGGAAGAAACAGAGAAAATGGACTCATCTTGTGTCTGATCAGAGTGATTCTCTGTTTTGATGTACAAAGTCTTGATAGAGCCTGGGTTCAGAGCAGCCACTTCTCAGGGTGTCCCTCTCATTACTCCCCTCCGGGAACATCATAGTTACGATGCTGATTTTTAGATGCATATGAACGTCCAAATGTGGTGTTTTCAGAGTCCCAAACTCTGATCTTTTTTGTTAGAGGGTGGGGCATGAAGCTTGAGGGAAAAACTGCAGGGTCTTTGAAGTGCAAAGCTTTGAAGTTTAACGAAGCTAGAAAATTCCTGTTGCAGTTCACTGTGGAAAATCTGGAAGGTAAGACTTAACCAAAGAGACTGGATAAATTATTAAAAAGTAACAAACTGAGGAACTGTGGCTTTCATGTTTTAACTGTTTACACAGTGGTCTTGAAGGTGGACTTGATTCAAAGTGTACCAAATGCCATTGGTCTGCACCTTGTTTCTCTTCGACTCAGTGGCTTCGAGTGTATTCAGATTGCTGACGTAAAATGCCTGTGTGGTGGAAGGGGGAGGGAGGAATTTCTCTCTTCCCGTTGCTATTGTTTTGTTATGTTGTGTGTCTGTTCAGTTTGTCTCCAGGATCAGAGAAGTGACTCAGAAAGTTATTTTCACAATAGGAGAGCATGGGAAAACACAAACATTGGTCTCTTAAAGATGCACAGTCCTGTTTATTACTGAAGACTGCCTGACATGACTTTAAGTCTGTTGGAAATGCTACTGCATGAGCTCTTACTCCCTTCTCTAAATACCCTTTAGCATATTGCAACTTAGGCCTGTCTTTTTCACTCTGAAAAATGACATTAAATTGCCCTATCCTACACTCCTTTCTCATTCTTCCATACTTACCTTCCTCTGCCTTTACTCTCCCCTCCCTGCTTATTGCATCTTTTATCTCTGTTTCCTATGGTCTTTCTCATCTCATACCCCTTACTGTGCTGCTATACACCTGAAACTCTCTAACCAGCACTGTCTCTTGTCCTTCATTCAACTTGGCCTTTTTTCTCAAAGGTGGTCTGCATCCACCCTCTTGGCATATTGCACCTTCCTTCTGGGAGGCCTCAGGCAGAACACTTGGGCTAGCTCTGAGCAAGCCAGCTGGATATTGTAAGCCTTTGCGACCCTTCAGAGTGTACCTCACAAGCACAGCAGGCTCAGACCTGCTGCGGTGTGCTCAGGCAGGCATGTTTATCCAGTGATGCAGAGAAGAAACATCAGCTTCCCAGAGACCTGCCAGCAACAGTGTCTCAGAGCCTCTTAGCCCAGCCCCTGATGCCAGCCCTTCTTTTCCTGTTGAATATTTGTTCCAGCCAGTGGGAGCCAAAGATTAAATCTAACTTCACCGGTGCCAACCGGGTAGGACAGGTAGGTCCTTTATTTACCATTATGATGAGGCAGCCATTATACTCTAAAGCTATTTTCTCATGGTGAGGTAGAGTTACTACTAAGCTCAGTGTTTAGGTTTTCGACCACTGGGGCCTGTTCTTGACTAAACCCCCCTCTCAGGTTTTCTTGTATCTTTTTCTCTTTTTCTCTTCACTCTTTTTTTTTTTTTTTTTTTTTTTTTCCCCCTCCATCTTATTCTCTGAGCTGTCCAAAGCACAAATCTGTCTTCCAATCCAGTGTTCATTCATGTTTCCCTTTTCCCCTCTTGTTGCTCACATGTCTGGGCATCCAGACTTCCCTCCCTTGTCTGGCACATGGATTGAGAAATCTATTAAAATAACCCCTTGCTCTTTCTCTCTCTCTCCTCTCAGCTGTGCCAGCATCACATTGCAGCTAGCTAGACATATGTGCTAGTCTGCTTGAATTACTGTTTCACTTTGCTTCCTCCTCTACTGTGGTCTCTGGTTTTGGAGATGCTGCCTAGCTTGCTCTGAAATTCTTTAGGAGCCCACATGTATTCTGCCACTGGTCAGCAGCTCAGAACACTTGGCTTGTCTCGTTATCCTCACCTCTTTCTTAATTTCAATCTCCATCTTCTCTTACTTTTCTCTCTTTTTCTATTGACTGTTTACATTTGTCACTTTGCTAGTTGACTGCAAGATTGAAGTATGCCATGGATGTGGTTCCTTGAAAAGATGGGGCAGTGGAATGGTGGGCGACTTTGAAGCCAGGAATGATACACAGGTAAACATAAATAGGAAAATCTCATCCTAATTCTAGCAGTGTTATCACTTCCAAACTGATGGACTGCTGCCAAGCTATGAGCATTTAATGGCAAATTGGTGAGTCGCAGGCAAGATGGAAAGCACATACATAGAGTATCCTGAGAGAAGTTTCTTTTGCAGATGAGAATCTGTTAACACACTTTTCAGACCGTGGGTGTCTGGGTGGGGAGGTATATCACATTGCAGTACTGAGGCTACAACTCAGTATTTAAACTGAAAAGACATCCCCTTTTAGAAGGGTTTTTTTCTCTTTTGGTTCTTATAAAAAAAAAGTTTAGAAAGCAATCTTTGACTGCTCTTCTGTTATCAAACATGAAGCAGATCCTTCATGTAGGAAGTCTTCACAAATGCTACTCAAGTTCAATACACACAGTCTGTACGGGAATTTCAACTCACCTGGGTATTAAATGGTTTAGCAGGATTTTTGCCTGAGGATTCTCACAACCTGAATGCCTCAGAGAGTCCTCTGCCTGGGGTTTCCCAGTTATAAAACAGACATTGAGGATTAGCAGTGAGAGGCCACATCATGCTGTTAGTAGAAGAAAATGAAACAAACCTGTGGTTTTCTGGTAGAAAGAAGCATTTTGTTTTCTGTTCCAGTGAGGATTTGCTAATAAAGAGTCAGGGCTATCTACTGCATGCCCCAAAAGTATGTGATTCTCAAATAACAAGCCCCTAAATACTGCATTAACATAGTTAACGATTGATGTGAGTTAGCTAGTTCTTCTGTGTAAGCTATAAAATAGCAGTTAATCACAGGCATGTACAGATGTGCAAGTTAACTGGCGCATGGTCAGAGATAATGAATAGCACTGACAGTTCAGCACTGTAATAGATACACGGGGAAACCTGCTATTAAAGATAATGACTCTCCAAGTTATTTGCTCTCAACAGCTTTTATGACCCCTGCACAAGGAAATGTGCTAATTTTCAAGTCATTTCCACAAATGCCACAGCTTAGTTGCAATACTTTAGCTTTCATCTTTCAACAACAGTCGACTGCTTACAATTATTTTTGCTATCAGTTACAATCTATAGATAGCTGTTCATTATAGGGCACAAAATTGTTTTTGTGGGGGTGTGGTGTTACTTTCAAAGGAGGATAAAGGCATAGGTCTGCCACTGCCTCATGTCTTTGAGAAAGTACCTCAAATCACATGTTTCAATTTTGTCATCTTTGAAATTAGGAAAGAACATTTCAGGGTGCTGTGAGATTAAGTTACTGCTGTTTTGGTAGAGCATTGTGACTTGTGGAAGTTGATGTCAGAAATTTTCAAAGAAGTGGGCTTTGAAAGAAAGGGTGGTTGACTCTCTGACCTTAAGTCACACGTATTAATTCCACAACCATCTTGCAAAAAAAAACACAGTATATACCAGCTTTGAGAAAGATATTTCATTATGCATATATAAAATATTGGTGAAAGCAGAGGAGAGTACAAAACAAACCTCACAGAAACTTTCTTTGATTTAAAAAAATCTCCATTTTTGGACAATCTCACTGAGTGAAACTTAGACACTAAACAATATCTCAGGTGTCAAATGAACAGCACAAATGTTAACAGCTGGTGTTTTGTGACTGATACATACAGAAGGAAATTAAGAGATAACTAGTATTTTATAGTTACAAGTTTTATTTTTCGAAAATGTAAACGTCACTAACCATGCATACAAGTTAAGACAATATTTTACAGTTGTTAATTTTCTTCCTTTTTTCTCCTTTTTAATTATTGTTGCACAGGACATTATCACAATATATAATCTATGCAGTACAAAATACATAAAAAGTTACAGCAGAGCAAGAATAGATGAACATATAACTGTACAACTGTAATACTTCAATGTAGTGATTTAGAGAGTTGAAAAGTGACCCACAGAAGCATTCGTGTGCTGCTGTTAAAACTGTACAAGTGATGATGACGCCAGTAACATTGTAGTTCACTGAAGCTGGAAGTATATATGTAAACACATGCGCACTTATTGGCACACACGTTCTCTGTCACCCACACAGACATGTGCTTGTAAAGAAGCACATGTGCACACACGCACACAGCCCCCCCAATGCATACACATACTAGTAACTGCAGCTGTAACCAGAGATGAAACTCAACCAGAAATCTCAAAAAAAAAGGTTCAAAGTGTCCAAATGCAATGGCATTTGGATGTAGGATTTTGGTTCAGACCCATCACTAGTTATAATGAAATGGATACCTATTGTTTTGCTCTGCAAACATCCCTTCATTATTTGGTGTGTAGCATATACACACTGCTGTGTATTTATGTATACACACAAGTACTATACAATATGCACATATATACATATTTTGTATACGTGCATATGCTTATATAAATCCATATATAAATATTTCTATATACATAAAAAACCTATACCAGTGGATGGGCTTTTGCATTCTATATTCTGGCTTATGGGGTTAACAAGTATAACTCAGTTATTTTCTCTTGCTTAAGGCTATAGCTTTGTCCCCAAAAGAGTTAAAAATACAGATGTTCATCATACCATTCACTGACAGAGACTGTATGTTAGCACCCAATGCATAAACAGATGGTGTGATGGAGTAAAAGAGCACCTGAATGTTGGCTTATAGGCATCACCTGATGAAATGAGTAAATCAAATAGCAATGAAAAGGCAACCTTTAAGCATGCAGCCCATTTTCCTTATTCTTTCTTCACAAACCATGTTCCCCAAAGCAACAATGCACACAGTAATAATTAATAGAACATGTGGCAAAGAACTGGAGAAAAATGGTTGTGAATGTGGATAGCTAGAAAATGGTAAGCTCCTCAAACAGCATTTTCCTGCCTGGCTGCATGAAACACGGAAAGCACGGTACATAGAAGGTAATGAGGTCTTAAAAGTATGCAGAGGCTCTCGTAGCTACAAGATATTGCAAAGTTTAATGCTGTAGAGGGTAGGATACATACAGGGATTAGGTGTTGACATCAGAGGCATCTGATGACTTGTTATAAATATATACCTTTGCAGTTATGTAATGTAAACAGATACTATGCATATATTCTATAAGCAAGGAACAGGTAATTTAGAGATATAAAGAATTCTCTCAGTAAAATCTAGCTGCCAAGTGTTTACCAGGACTGCTTTCTAAGAAGCAGGATGAAAACCGAATTCACATGGCCATTGATGCACTCCAGGCCTTCACACAGGATGAGGCTAATGAAAGGGGTGAATGAGTTTTTAAGAGCACCTTTAGCTTCAGTTGAGTGGTGATAGTGATGATTCCGACTTGCACCTGTTTTGGTTGTATAGCAGTTAAGCTCAACTTTTAGGGAGGAAGCTAGAATCATGGCTGGGGCAAAACAAACTTTCAGGGCTTTCTTAATAATACTAAACCCGTTCTTATAACTTTTCTGAAATTAAAACCAAAACCATTAGGGCAATTCTGTAGTTTGTGGGGATCTACCTCAAGTGATTGCGTGGGGAATGGAGGAGGCAGGCGAGATGCAGTCTCCTCCAAATAGAGGGCTGTGACGAAATCTGCACCTTGCCAGAGCAATGTTTCCTGTGTGCCAGGAGACTGTTTTGGGTTACACCGGTGGGTGAAACAACAGGGGAAAAAATCTGACGTTAGTTTGGGTAAGCACCCAGATTTCAAAACATAATTTGAAGTACTCATGCTTTTCATATCTGCAAAACTCAGGAAGAACATGATGAGAATGCAATCTTAAGACCTTGCTGGTGCTTCTGCTGCTTTTCTAGCATCAAGCTGATGATACAAACCCACGAATAGTCTTTTCCTATATGAAAATATTCAGAGAAGTTTTGTTTGTGTTCAGTTTTGGAAGCTACTAATGGTTTGGAAAACAATTTTATCCTAAAGCTTTCACAGATGTTAAACATTAATGAAATTAATTTAATTAATTGAAACTTTAGTTGGGATTTTAAAACATGGTAATTTGACCATTAGCCTAACACGCTCTGCAATACTTACAGCTAAGATGTAAAAAAATAGTTTTAAAGACAAATCTCAGAGAATTTCCTGAAAGTGTAGCTATGCTGGCCATATGGAGTCCCATAGCCTTTTCGGTGGATTAACTGCCTGAACTGGAAATTTTTGAACCTTTTTTTGTCTACTTAACCTTGGACAATTATTAGTAAGTGCTACGAGGAACATACATGAAGTGCTTAGTTTACTGCTTGAGTTAGACTACATAGTTCTTGTTGCACTCAGAACAGGCTGTCCCATAACCTTTATATCCCATAATCTCACTACTAATAAAAACCTAGTGAGAATATTCTTCTGCTGGCTATTAGAACAACTTGTCTGTAATGCACTTAGTGATTCATGCTGAATTATTATGCCCTAAATAGACTGAAGTGGTTCCTCCTTTGTTAGAGGTTTAATAATGTTCCCGTTGGAAAAGATGATTTTACAACAAACCGAACTTAGCACATGAAGTTTATGATTTTTGCTGATACTTAGTTCTCCTCTTGATTTCATGGTTTGTTGGGTTTTTTCCCCCCATATACCTCCGTATAATGATAATGAGAAATGTGTTTGTCTTGTTTTCAAGTATGTGCACAAGACACAGCTGACCTGTAGAATTCCTGTAGCTAGCTATCTTAAATGCCTCTCTACTAACTACAGCACAAGAGCACTTTTAGCAGTCGCAGAAATGACTGGAATGTGAATTCCTGTTACCTGAATTGTATCGAGTTGTTAAAAGTGTGTATCTCAGTAGATGAGATTAAAAGAAACAAACTAAAAGAGGAAATGCATGGAGGCAAATAGATCTGGCTTCCCCTAACTCACAGCGATGAGGCAACGCATCATACAAAGACTGAATTATTTGTCATCTTGCAAAAAAACTTTATGATGTTCTTGCCCTTCCTGTGAAATGAAGCAGTAGAATTGTGCCTCACATGACTTTCAGTTCAAAAGGGGAAAGCTGTGATTTTATACAGGTGCAGTCTGAAGCAAACGAACATGGAAAGAAATACCTAATACGTAGTATTAGGAATAACGTAAATATTATGGAAGTACCTAGGAAACTACTTGGAAATCTCTATTAGCCTCTCATAGTTCATACACAGTGCAAGAAAAACTTGCATGTAGGATCACTGCAAAGTAGCAACTAAGGTAGAGGTTCATTTGGAATGTGGAGGCATATGCTTGATACCGAACTGCAAGTTTAGTGTAGAGACTTCTTTTCACCATGCTACACTTAACTGCATTTACATCCTACAGTGAAAACAAGAAAAATCCCAAAACTCCAGCATCAATAATATCTACCATCAGACCCAGCCAAACCAAGGAAGCTGTATTTGCTGCCAGTGAGGTCTCCAGTACATCACAACGTTCCTGGTCTTTTGCTATATTTTCTATCATATAAAACATTAAAATCTAGTGTAAAATATTTAAAAGTTATTGAAAACTAGCCAAGATTCCCTTTTTGTTATTCATCAGTTATTCAGAAATGAAAGCACCTTACTTTATGCTGCTCTGTGTATTTTTGAGAAATTTGTTGTAGTGCTGAGCTTAAAAGCTCATTTTATTTCAAAACTTAAAAATGCATGGTTTATTTTTTCCAGTCAAAAGATATCTTATGATTTTTGCTTCCTTTTATCACTAACCACAATTGTGATGCAACAGGATACAGAAACTATGTCTTAGCCTATTTGTCTCGCTAAGATACAGCTACACAGTAGGCAAGTACCTCAATAAAAGTTTTGGTAGGCATTGGTTCAGCTATGCTATTTCCATAGTTCATTTTTAAAAAAAGGAAAGAAGAATAAAGAATATTGTTTGAGCCAGTGTGGCTTGATTGAAATATTCTGTTGGTCCCATACTGAACAGGCAGTGCAGAGAGCTTTACAACTTGGAGTGACGACAGAATGCGCTCAAGATTCTGTGCCAACTTGCAATAAAATGTTACCCAGTGTAAGTATGTTTCCTTGTGATTTCCATTATTTACTTAAGGCATCTTGCTTAGAATTTTTTCTCAGAACTTTATCTAGCATGAAACAAACGAGTTTATCAACCTCACAGAGATTTTTGCAATAGGAAGTTGGTTTTGGAGCATCTTCAGCATGAAGTGAAAAGACAGCTTGCTACCAAAGGTAGAGAGCAGCTTGAAGAAAGACAAGACTCCTGTTTGGACACTCCCCAATGTAGGTATATAATCAGGAAAACAAACAATGGAAGAGTCTGGTACTACATTCCAGTACTGGTTTGGGTTTTGTATTGTTTGTTATTTTTTCCCCAGTGTGTGAAAGAACCTAACAAAAAGCTTCTGAGTGCAAATATATTTACAGAGTAGTAAGGCTGCAGTTAGGGTGTGTCTTCATTGTAATTATTGTGTAACATAAATATCCATCCCTGAGAAAGGAGAAGGGGGACACAATCCAACACAGTTCATTTGTAAGTGTATGTATGCTCATGTTGTGCAATCTGGTCTTACAAAACTACTTTGACACCTGAGGTGAATTCAGAAACGTTTTTTTCTTCTTTTGTTTTTTAGATTTTCTCATTTTCTTATAAAGAATAATCAAGAGCATTTGTAAATGGTTGCAAAATGTATGAAATAGAGACAGCAGGAGTCACTAAGTGGAAGATGTAAATCCGTCCATGAGGTCAGAATAGCCACTAGTGTGGTTGGGTAAAGAAAATTTGACTGGAAATTGCAGTGGGAGGCAGCTATTTACCAATTAAAAAACCAACAAAATAGAACAAGGCGGATGTGGGGAACTGAGGAGGGGAAGCAACAGAGTTTTTTAATGTGTGCAACACAAAACTCCACGGTAAGTATTAGAGGCAAAGTGCTGACATCCAGTGCAGGTAGGTCTATGGGGAACTGGCAGGACTAATCGTTGGACTTGAGGCATCTGAGCGGCTGTAGTCACTGACAGATCCTGTTCTTGAGCTGCTTCCACTTCGCCTCTTGAGCATGCTCGGGTGGAAATTCGCATGGCGACGGGCATGCTTTGTCAGGTGGTCGCTGCGCATGAAGCGTTTCTCACAGAGAGGACAGCTGAACTTCTTTTCTCCAGTGTGAGTGCGGTAATGGCGGGCCAGCTCATCAGAGCGAGCAAACTTCTTGTTACATCCTTGCCAGCTGCATTCAAAAGGTCGTTCACCTGCAGGAAACACAGATGGCATGGTTAGAAGGTATAGCAATGTCTTCCGGGGGTTTATGGGGAGCAACATAGATGCCACTTGGTACTAACTAGATGGAGAAGGTGTTCCTTTCTGCCAGAGTCGATGGAGGTCAGCGTGGTACTCCAACCCACTTAAAAAGTACTGAAAATCAATCTAGTGATACCTTCTTGGATCTTCAGGGATGCTGGGCCCCTGATCACTTCATGTATGTCACATTTCATCTCTCTTCTAGTCCAGTGGACTTCACTTCTGGACTTTAACAATATCGGTAATTGAGCTCTACAGAATATTTGCTTATTCCTCCAAGTCCCTATGTCTGTCTGACTCAATGTTGAAGTTGAGGAGGTGTGATGAAATCTCTCTCTTTAGCTGTTAAAAACCAATTATGGTGAAAATGCAAAATGGCAATTTTTAAGGCACTGGACGTGAGGCTCTTGCCTCATGTTCTCCACAACCATGCCTGTGTTTTCTTCATTTGCTATGAGGTACTATTGTTTCTCTTGCTCACTGCCTTAGTGAGTCAGGGAGCACTTTATTTCAGCTAGGTGATGCTGAAGGTAGCAACCTTCTATCAATAGCTAAACTAAAACCCATGACCTGTTATACTTAACCTAGGACCAGTGACCTCAAAGAAATAGTGCTTTGGTGACCTGCTGCACTTCTCAATTTTGCATCTCAGCCATGGGAAGCATCTCTCACAGGGGTGATATCCATGCCACTGCACAGCTTGCACTGTGGTAGATGTGCAGTCTGAGAAGCTTGAGCACAGGTTACAGGCAGAAATAGCAATTCTGGGTTGATGGATATCTAGAATATATTCCCAGCTTCATCACTGATGTGCTGCACAGCCTTGGGCAGTTTGTACTGTATGTTTCCATCCTTAAATTCTCCATTTGTTAAAAATGAAAACATTGAATCATTAAATGAGCTGCTACTATTGGATGTTGATTTGGTTCTTACTGAGTCTAAACATCACACAATCTTTACTTGTTATTAATCTAGAATATCCCTGAAGTAAAGCCTAAAACTTTAAGCCCCACCACCCCCACCCTGGGCCCCATGAACTTAGTTAAGAGTAGAAATACCACCAACTGGTTTCATGATATAATTTTGTTGCTTTAAAACACTCCATTCAATTTCTTCCTCAGTGTTTTCCTGCAAACTCTAAAGGACTCCTCTCAGTCTGCTGATAAAAATGTGAAATGAATGGGAAACCAATATATTTTGACTGTTGGTCAATGTATCCAGTTGCATGTTCCTAGATATGCTCCTGACTGTAGTGGGACATGCCAGTCACTTCTGTGTCCAGATTCACTAGTTGCTGTATGTTTTGGTCATACAACAGATACACTTCTATGAGGACTTAGGGACCCTTGGGAAGAAGATCAATGAGATACAGTCAGACAGTAGGATGTGGCTTGCAGAATTAAAATTTCTCATCCCTGAGCTCTGACATCTTTTTTTCCAGTAAGGGAACAACCTTTGGATGTTTCTATTGCCCAAATAAATTTTCTCTGTGTTGGTTTTCATTACAAATGTTGTCAGCAAATGGTCTTCACTAGAAGGACCACTTTTAGACAAGGAAGGTATGAGTTAACATACAATGTTTTGCTTCTGCTGCTGTCAGGATCCTGAAGCACAAGAAAAGTATGGTACCTTTTCTGCTGATTAGTTAGCATGACATCAGTTGCTCTTTTCTATGTCTAGCATTTGGTAGCCAGCAGTAAGCAGGACAGTCCAGTTCCTGATGCAAGAAGAGCTTCTGGAGTGGGATTGTTTAAGATCTGTATCATCCAGCACTGAGTCAGGTGGTGAAGGAATTGCACAACTTGTCTAACCCTCTCCTAACTGCACATCAGATCTGAATAACATTGAGGTTCCTACTCGCCTGCCTGATATGATGATGTTGATGGTAGTTATGATTTGGGTGCTAAGCCAAAGCAGATATGGACTTTCTTCCACTATTTCTCTATTGTCCCCTATTTTCCTTCCTAGGAAATTTTCCTTCCGCTCAATCTTCTCTAGTCTTGATTTAATATCTTCTTGGTAGTTGCCTTTAAGTTTCTTGGCCATGCCCGCTCTGACAGCTGGCGTCACTCTCGTAATGGTAGTAACGTCTTTAGAGTGCTTTCCAGCTTTGAGGTTTAGCAATATCTCCTCAAAGAAAAGCTGTATTGTGAGGAAATGCAGGATGCCTTATGTAAAGATACAAGAGTCATTATTGTTCATTAAAAAAATAGTATGCTGTCTGGAACAAAGTTGCTGCAGGGTATTAATTAAGACAAGACCTAGCTGCTGCTCCAAAACCACATGTGGAGATTCACAGTCTGTTGTCAGTCTCATCTCTCAAATAGAAGAGATGTGGTTTTGTGTACAGGTAAGTTATATAAATGTCCTTATACCGGCACTAAAGCAATCAGAATGAGGCATTATATGAATTGATTGCCTAATCTCATTACGGAACACGAAGGCACAGTACAACTTTCTTGCATAAGCAGTAACCATGGACATATTGTGCTCAACAAAGAGCTTTCACCATTAAAGTGGCTGTATGCAACGCAATCAAAATTTTGAGCTCCATCTAAGCAATGTTGAAGTCAGAATCACTTATCTGGGATGTCATCTACCTCGACTTTAGCAAGGCTTTCGATACTGTCTCCCACAACATCCTGATAGAGAAGCTGAGGAAACAAGGGATAGACGAGTGGACAGTGAGGTGGGTTGAGAACTGGCTGTCAGACCGGGCTCAGAGGGTCGTGATCAGTGGAGTAGAATCTGAATGGAGGCCTGTGACTAGCGGTGTTCCCCAGGGCTCAGTGTTGGGTCCAGTCCTGTTTAATATCTTCATTGACGACCTTGATGAGGGAATAGCATCCACCCTCAGCAAGTATGCCGATGATACAAAACTGGGAGGAGTGGCTGACACGCAGGAACACTGCGCTGCCATCCAGCGAGACCTGGACAGACTGGAGAGCTGGGCAGGGAGAAATCTAATGAAATTCAACAAAAGCAAGTGTAAAGTCTTGCACCTGGGGAGGAATAACCGACTGTATCAGTACAGGCTGGGGGATGACCTGTTGGAGAAGAGCTCTATGGAGAAGGACCTAGGGGTCCTGGTTGATGACAGGTTGGCTATGAGCCAGCAGTGTGCCCTGGTGGCCAAGAGAGCCAATGGGATCCTGGGATGCATCAGGAAGAGTGTGTCCAGCAGGTCGAAGGAGGTGATCCTCCCCCTCTACTCTGCATTGGTCAGGCCCCACCTGGAATACTGTGTCCAGTTCTGGGCTCCCTGGTATAGAAAAGACAGGGACCTTCTGGAGAGAGTCCAGAGAAGGGCGACAAAGATGATTAGGGGTCTGGAACATCTCCCCTATGAGGAAAGGTTGAGTGAGCTGGGTCTGTTCAGCCTGGAAAAAAGAAGACTTAGGGGGGACCTAATTAGTGTTTACAAGTATCTTAGACATGGGTGGCAGGGGGAATTGGCCAGCCCCTTTTCAGTGGTCAGTGGGGACAGGACTAGGGGCAATGGCTGTAAGCTGGAGCACAGGAAGTTCCGCACCAACATGCAGAAGAACTTTTTCACAGTGAGGGTGACAGAGCAGTGGAATAGGCTGCCCAGGGAGGTGGTGGAGTCTCCTTCTCTGGAGATATTCAAGTCTCGTCTGGACGCCTATCTATGTAATATGAGATAGGGAGCCTGCTTTGGCAGGGGGGTTGGACCCGAAGATCTCTTGAGGTCCCTTCCAACCCCTAAGATTCTGTGATTCTGTGATTCTGTGATCTTAAATACAGCAGGTAGCATGTCAAGCATGAGAATATGTATACTGAGTCTTAACTCTATGCCTTGGCAGCAGCAGTATTTTTGTGCTTTATGAGCACCGCTAGCAGGTCTGAGAGGTAAGTCTCCAAAAGATAAAGATGCTTGAAAATAAAGGAATCAAAAAGCAGCTTGGGCTTCTTTACTCTTCAGAGGTGCAAGCAAGAGATGCCTTTAAAAGCTATGGAATAAATACCATCATTTAATTTTTTTTTTCAACTCTAAATAGGCTTGGGTTTCTGTGTTCCAAATCCTGCTAAATACTAACATCTAGTTCCCCTGCCAGAGCACATGACATCACATAACTTGTGTTTAAAGTTACACAAGCTGATGGAAAAACATCACATTTGAGAATTGAATTTGATCTTAACTGAAAGTTACACAAGTAAGAACATTTTTGTATTCTTCCTGAACTCCACCCATTCCAAAGAAAGAAGGAAAAAAAAAAAAAAGGCTTGTAAACCTGCACTAAGAAACTTGACTTGCTTGCTTGCAGAGTGTACCAAGGATTATGGGAAATAAAGGCTATAGAGAGAGTGGAACCAGATCTGATGTCTACTGAGCTTGATGCGTATCATGCTTTTGGTGCACTCTTGACTTTACCCTAACTCACATATAGTTGTAAGGAATCCTTTCCTATATAGCGACATTCCTGTACAGACCATGAAGTAATCTGCTTCCTGTTTCACCAGTTCATCTGTATGATATTCAGCATCTGAATAGCAACTAAAAATGATCCTAAGTACTATATAGGCCTGAGCATGCTTAAAAACCTACTAATGACTGAAATGCCAAAACAGGTTGACACACCTGTGATACCAAACCCTTTCAGAATTACAATGTGAAATTCAGGTAAAATTTGAAATTTGATAGACACTGTGCTAGAGATTATTTTTAAGTCAAACCATGTATTGGAGGCTATTTTTTTAAATTCAGCTCATGTAGTAGCTGTGTGCATTACATTAGTGTCTTCAAGCATATGCCAAAGCCATGCAGTAACAAAGAAATTTGTGTCCTGGGAATTTCATGAGTGCCTGCAAAACCAGAGACAGTAAGCCAGAAACAATTTCCTGTGATCTTTAATCTGTTCTGCTGCTTTGCAGAGCAGCACTGTATGTTGTTATGAAAATAGATTAGAAACCTGAACATGCTGCTGTGTGCTATTCTTATAGTTCTACATTTTCATATACATAATTAAGTGTATATTTGGAAACACGTATCCGTAGGCTGGGTGGGGTGAATGAGGAGCAGACAGTTAAATAGACACAGGACTGAAGCAGCCTTCCTCCAAAGGAGGAAATGCTATCCTTGGTAAAAAACATTCAGCCAAAAGGCTGTGTTTCTTGATACAAGCTGCTATTAAAAAAAAAAAAGTCACCCTTCAATAGCACTGATAAGTATTTATGAATATTTAATGTGTTTTTCTTGTTTATAAACAAGCCCTTTTTACATAGCCAAAGACCATGCCCTTCACTTTCTAAATGCAAGAGAGTATTGCATAGCTTTGATGTTAAGATGCATGGTGGTTTATCAAGTATTTAAAAAGGAAACAAAAATTCTAAAGCCTTGTATATCCAAATCCCTATGAATTGAAAACAGTTATTTTTAAATTAACGATTTTGGGGTGACATTTCTTAACCAAATAAGCTAAATACAGTCATGGTTTTTGCATCCACTTCTGTGTGTCTGTCCAATGGCTTTTGAAAACATCAGCTAGCTTCAACCATATCTAACAGAAGTAGTGATCTCAGCAATATTAAGCTTGCCCCATTCCAGGAAAATTAGGACATTTTAGTAATGCTCAGTGAAAGGAGAAGTTACAGGCTGCCACTAGACACCGGAAAACCAAGATGGGAGTGTGGTTCGAGTGCCCAAATCCAAGAAAAGCTTCAGTCAGAATTGATGCATTATTGGATGCGCCCCAAGAAGCAGCAAGGAGATAGGCTGCATTAGTACCTACTGACAGAAGCATGCAAATTCCTGCTATTTCCATTTTCTGTGATGTGACCTCCTTTTAGGAACTGGAGTTCTCAGATTTCCAGCAGGCATGCACCCAGGCAGTAAGTACAACCTCACTTTAAAGCATGGGCGTTTTTGTTTTAATCTTAAATCCAGTCATTACATTGATCTTATGTCTTCTGCATGCACAGGAAACTACAACTGTGCAGGAGCTGCAACAGCTACTATCAGATCCATTACTTAAATCCTTGGTTTATTTTCTGTACCTTAAAATTTTCCTTGAGTTATTTAGACACATTAATATTTCATGAAAGGGGAAATTCTAAGCAGCAGGTTTACCTTTTAAGTGAGTGAGTGTGCGTTAATGTTCTCTCTGGAAATGCCTGCATTGGAAATTCTCCATCTAAGAGTACAGATAACACCATGGTACTTGTTATAACCACAGCTAACTAGAATAACTTGAACAGCAAATTGCAAGCACACATTCAGATACGATAATGATAATGGCTGCAATACCAGAGAATTCTTAATGGTGAAAAATTCCACCCCTAGCCTTATCCACAGTTAGGTCTGCCCCAATTCCAGCATAACTGATTTGGCATGTTCGTGCAGCCATCTGCAGCTATTACCACTCACTTCCACAAGAATGGAAAGAATTTTTTTTTTTTTTAATGGATTGTGTTCAATCAGTTATGTTCTAGGTCTTTGTATCTTAAAAATAAAGTAGCCAAAATTATTAGAAACTGAGATTTAACAGCCACATTTGCTTCTCCTTTGTCAAGACAGAATCATTCTAGCATTTTTAGGTGCTTTTTTCCCCCGAAGACATTCCATCGCATAACCTTTCTATTGTCTAAAATACACATTCTGTGGCTTCACTAAATCCCTTTGCAAACTGGGATGCTCAAGCTGAAGTGCTCTGTGTGAATTACTATAGCTTAGTACTTAGCTTACCCATGGTTTTTAACCCTGTATTTTTACACGATGAATTAAGAATCTGAAATTTTAACCAATCTTTACCAAGCCATTTTCTGCTTACTGTGTTAACTCCTGTTTAGGTCTCACTTTATCTCTGCTGAACTGCATCACTGTGTGTTCAGTACAGTAAACACTGTGTTCCACTCCCAGCTAAAGCCTAGTTCCAGACCACTTCACACAAACAATCAGTAAGTAGCTGAAAGTTATGTTCCAGGATCTGGAAAATAAATCTTAAAGCAAGTTGGCTTTAAAATGAAATGGCCATAAATTTAATTAAAAGAAATATTGCTAAATCCTTTTTCTGAGGTTTTGAAGGAAGTAGTGAAACAAAGGCTGGAGCTTTAAGGATAACTTATTTTCTGCCCAACTGAAGAATGAAAAAAACCCAAACTTCTTTGAACTGCAGAAGAATTCAACAAAACCAAGAAATTCATAGTAATTTTATTTTTGGTTAACCAAAATGCTTTACTATTTTGGGATGTTGTTTTCTAACACTGTTTTAATTAACATGAAACACGATAACACTACTTTTCTGAAATAAAAAAAATAAATCAGAACTACTTGTTGAGTTTAACTGAGACATAGTTCTGTTCCTCTTAAAAGAGTACTTGTCAGCCATCACCTGTTCACCAAAAACACAGTTTCTATAGTTCTCGCTAATAAAGAAATGTGAACTTATTTATATTCTTCATTAACATTTCTTGGCAGCTTTCCCTCCATGAAGATTAAATGCCTGAAATTATTATTGACTAACTGGAAACCTCTGTTTTCAACTCCCGCTGGACAGCCTGTCTTGATAAGCACAAGGGATTTTCAAAGACAGTCAAGAAAGGTGGACTAGCCAGCCAAGTGTAAGTATGAAGAATAGGTTTAGATCTGTGCTGAGAATGTGACTGAGAATATGCCCTCTAGCACTGCAGTGTGGCTCAAGGAGTCTTAGATGATTCCCTACAGCATCTTAATTACAAAAAAGTTATTTTCCAGTGTTATGCTAAGCTCCTTTGGTTTTCTTGTACATTTGTCCTCATGGGTCATTTTGCACACTGTTAGTAAAGCAGGCCTCCGAAGCGCTGTGTCTGTTGTGAGTTCTCCTTTCAAAAAGTAGAAAGATACACTAGAAAGCAAAGCAGCAACTAACCCAAAGTCCGCTCCAGAAAGCAGAAAGACCAAGCAGAGTTTCCAAACACACACACATTTTAATGATCGTCCCTGGATTGATACAAGAACATTAGAGTATTTGGTTTTCTTCTCTCCAGCTATATTTATGTTGCAGGTTCTCTCTTTTTCTGCTAGAGAGCACTCAAAAAATTCGGTAATCCTGAGAAATTTAAATTATTTCCTCTTGATTGAAGACTATAAAAAAGTCATAAAAATTCTCCAGGCATCCCATAGTATGAAATTTATATCTGTATCTCCAGACCTGAGTACTGACGCTCTGATGCTACCCTTTTACTGTATTCTGGTACTAAGATAAATAACTCATGTTATCACTACTATCAGGCTTTCTCCTCTGCATTTTGTCTCTTCCTTGTTTCTGAAGTGGTCACACTTTATCTCTTCACCCTTCTTTACACAACCCCTCCCTTTTATCTTCCTTCCTCTTTTGAAATGACAAAAAATCAGTTGCATGAATCCAGGGGGTTGTAAAGCTCTGAAGTCAATTATGCAGACTACATCAAAACTGGGAGTGTAAACCTAGTTAGTTTTTTGTGTGTTAAACATGTTAAGAGTTTTTCCTCTTGAAACGCAATTATATACAAAATCACTGAGGTGAATTAAGCCTTCAAGGTTCTTCCTTTTATGATGGGGATAGATATATAGATGCAAATATTTGAAATACATCCTCTCTATTAGAATTAACAGAAGTATTTAAAGCTACTTTAGCAAAGAGACTGAATTAGCTAAAGCACTGAACCAAAGGTGCTTTTCTAACTTCCTGAATAATTAGTTACCCTAGTCATACACTCACCACTTGGGTAAGAATGTGTGCACCTGATGATTCAGTTTGATGCATTAGTAGAATCCAGTGGAATAGAAAAGCCAGCACAGAGACAACTCTGAAACTAAAGGTGGAGAAAGCCAAAGTGAGGGAACAGAGATGTGTAATTTGTAAAACACTCCTATGGCTTAGAGATGCCTCATTATTCTTCTAACCAGGGGTCATACGGTACCAGCAACTACTAGCAAAATGAAAGGAGTTCATCCAGTGAAGGAGATGGGGGCATCCTTGTCTTTGCTGTCCTGCTAGTAGCCATGACAAGAAGGTAAGGAAACCATATTGTTGGCATCTAAAGCACTGAAATTTAGCAGAACAGCTCTAAATATTATCTTTATACCTATATTGCTTAGGTTCTGTGAAAATACTAATACATCACACCTGATTCTCTCCTTTCTTGTCTTTCTAAGTTATTTCTAGCAACGAGACATGAGTGATGCCTTTGAACATGCTAATTGCCTGTCAAACAGCAAGGCTGTATGTCAGCATTGCTGGCCTATCTGAAAAATATGTATTATGGGAACTATTCAGCATATCCAACACAGCATATTAAGTAATAGGGTTTCACAGCAAGGAACTCTGCTCCATTCCAGTCATCTTTTTTTTCTCATTAGTCTGAAATGCGGCATAGTTAAAAGGAACAGGAAAGTAACAGAGAAGAGTGAGAGAGACAATGGGAAAGAGCTTATGGGTGAAATTCTGCGGCCTTACAGAAAAGTCTTCCCATGTCATTGCAAAGTGTGCCCCAGGTCACTTCTAGAACTATAAATAGTGGCAGTCTCAATAAAAACTCTCCCAGAGCAAATAATCAAAGTTTAAACTATATCACTTGTACCATTTATACCATGTGTTTAGTATGCATTGACTAGGTGTTGTAAATACCACTTGGCTCCACAGGTCTTACTGAAGCGATAAAAGGAAGGAGGAGACCTCTCTAGCCTAGGTCCGTGAACAGAACTGGATTTCATGTCTTCCATTCCCTGACCCTATGTAGCGCTGTGTGTCGTACACTTGAAGGCCGAGATGCCTCACTAAGCCTGGATGTTGGGTGTGGTAATTTCCTCTTCATTTTTTGTGATGTTCTTAGCAAAGTGTTTCTGTGGGAGTTACTGATCATACACAAATGCAGTAAGAACTATTACTTTTGGATGTAAATTTGCTCATTAATTCCTTGACTATTCAGGTTAGCCATATGAGGTAAGACAGAGATGCACGTGTATGTTTTCTCCTCACAGAAGTATAATGGGCATGAAGGATATTCCTTGTGTCTCGAAGGGCAGGTAAAGTTTTTGATGGCTAGAAAACCAACTTTGCACAACGTTGTGGTAGCCAACTGTGTAAATTCTCTGTCTTCTAAACGGCCTTGTCAAAATCTACATAGATTGTACTTCTCTTGATTCCTTTCTGTCGTATTTGCTGTAGTCTTGTGGCTACGCTGACAGCACGTACACATTAAATGTTATCAGTACAGCAGTACCCCTTAGTCTGTAAAATTCTGAGTAACCAAAACTTCAGCTAACTCTTACAAAGATAGGAAACCTTAAGCCAGTAAGATGGTAACATTACATAACTCCATGAGATAGCATTTACAAATGCCTGCAATTTAAAATATAAGGTATAAATCTCCCAACAAGTCTAAATGCTTTTAACGCCTGTTTCTGCTCTTTGGTTGATTCTGTCTTAACTCTAAAGCTTGATGTTTGCCATTTCATTCTCTTTCCCAAAAATTCTGATGCACAACCAAAGAAAAAAAGAGGAACATCTGAGCCGTTAAGATACCCATGAGGTCAGAAACTTATCATACATAGCAGGGACAACTTCAATGTCTAGGTGAGTGTGGAGCCTAGAATGCACCCTGTCTGCTCCATTTCTATTGACTGGGCTTCAATTAAGTGCAATGTCTTTGTTTACATGGACTTTTGCCACATCCTATTAGAACAGCAGCTTTTTTTTCACTTCTGCTGCTGGAATCTAGAAGCAAACAATGTTCTTCTACCGAATACCAATGACAGGCCTAACTCTTGAAAACAAAAGGCAACAGCCTTAATGTCAAAGTGCTTATGTTTAAAATAATGTAAGCTAAATGTTGAGTTTTCTGTCAAAGTTAAGCACCTGCAGTATCTGTATGTAATTTCTCTTCAGTAAGCCTAATACTCTTACTGGGTTTCTTTATCTCCAAGGCATTAAATCTGAGGCTAGCATTCAGTATAACAGCTGAAATGCCACTAACTTAAAAGAGCAGCAACTTCCACTTGATTTTGTCTCTCTTGTGGCTTGTTCCAAGAATGGAGATCAATAACTGACCCTTTGACTTTGCACTTAGATGCAAGATAATTAAATTGTGTGATGCTGAAATGATGAAGTGATGAATTCTGGGGAAAGGAAGATGTGTCTTAGTTATGTGTCATTCCCAAACCACACTGAAGTATCAGACTCTCTGCAAAGAGGGAGTTTCTAGGGATTAATACAGTAGCCCTTTAATTACTGTATTTCTCTACTTTGTACTACTCAGATGTATTAATGTAAGAAAGGAGGATGACTATTACAACCTCTATTGCAAATAGAAAATGGAAGAAGCACTATATAAAGAGAACCTCTACATGCATCTGGGTATCACAATGAGAAAACTAAAAGATGAGGGTTGGTTTTTTTCCTTTTTCCATTGGTCAATTATTTAATACACATGTGTCAAGAGAATACTAGGGTTGCAAAACCAAAAACTCTAAAATTCACAAATCTGACCTATTGCATCACTGCAGCAAGGAATTTCAACCTAGAATTCTTGCCTTGAGCTAGAAACTTCTTGTTTTAAGGGGCTTTCTTCATCCCTTACATGCAGAGCTTCTGTCTTCAGCATAGGTCAGAGATGTCTGGCCTCTCAAAACACAGAGACTGACATCAGTGGGATTTAGTTCTTTTTCTGACGTGTTGATGAGCCAATTCAAACCTTTTACAGTGATAAGAGACTAGAGGATGACTCTCCAAATGTATGTAATAATAAACACAGAGTGTTTTTAATCAAATGAGTTTAGTTAAAACTTGAAACAGAAAGTGATAGCATGGACCTTGATAGATATGTGCTAGACTGAGATCTTTAGTCACTTGCAGTCTCAAGTTATTTCTGTTCAAGCATACTGATTTGTTGTCTGCTACAAGTGATGGTTTCAGCTGCAGTACTCACCCTCTGTTAGAGCAAATATGGTGATTAATGAAAATGTTATGCAGACAGCAACTGAAGCCAAGAAAGGAAACTACTCAGTTTGATTCTCCCTTCTTCAGGAGGGAAAAAAAATATTACCCATAGCTGGCACAACTAAACCAAATGTGTCTACAGGGAATGCATAGTTAAGGTACCAACAGAAACACAAGGTTTCCATTAAAAACTGCTGTGTGGATCTTTCTTGTGCTACCTCAGAATTGCTCACTCTGTTATCCAGACCACTCTGCAAACTCCAGATCAGACATCTGACTGTTACCAGCTCCATGGGAGCTCTAAAGAGTATTACACTCCTTGGCATCCTGTCTCTGCCCAGCCCACTCTTACAGTGGAAAAAATAGCACATGCTTACTATAGGATACTTCCCCTCCTCTTCCAATCTGTGTTCTTGAAACCTGGGATTATGTTCTGACAGAGCTATAGGATCATCATCAAGCCATTCATTCTCAGCAGTGTGGTCTTAACAAAGAGAAGTTATATGCATAGCAGAATGAACCAGTGGGTAAAATAGCAGGAACCAAATATGCAGTGTAGTGTCCTGTAAGTGTTATAACTGCTTCTTTGAAGATTCTCTTGCAAACATATCTCCATGGATAATTGTGCTCCTTTTTTGATCAATGTGATGACCTATCTTTCCTCAGCTTTCAGTGTGGGATACAGATTGATTCTTGCTCTTCTAACAACAGTCTTCTCTCTCTACCTGAAAATGCTGTTATCTAGTCCTTATTGGAAAATTTTAGTTAGCTTAATTAGATGGTCTTAAGTTTTAATTTATCTGAGTTTGGATCAAACCTGAGAACTTGAATCTGAAGATGCCTGTATTGCAAGAATGTCTGAAATCAAGCTGAAACATCAAAAACCAGCCCTGTCTGTGCAATGAACATAGAAATGCCCTCTGTAGTGGTTTAGACTGCTTTCAGTGAAAGTCTACCTCACAAACAATTTTTGTGGTGGTTTACATAAAAAAAATGTACAATAATACTCCTGATCTCTGGTATGACAATTGAAATGTTGGAGAGTGGGAGAGTAATTAAATAGGTTATTACAGATTATATTAATCTGGTGTGAACTGTGATGAATTCATGCTGAAATTGTGAAACTGGGTCCATGAGCTTCACCCAGCACTCGTGTGAATAACTATGACCCTATGAATCAGTCTTTTCTCTATTGATATATCAATGATTTGTTATTATTCTCTTCTACTGAAAAAAGTGCCTGTAAAAGCAAAGCTTATCAAATTAATGAGAAGTTATCCTGGTATGCAAAATAACAGACTGAAGGATTATTCATCTAACCCGAAACCTGTAGTTTATTCATCTGGATTCTAGAAGATGTTAAATGTCATCTGCCCCCAACTGAAGTCCACATACATTGGCGGGAATAGATATCGTGGGTAAATTAGGACATTTATGTGCTCAGCATCTCCCTGGATCTGGGGACAGGATGAGATGTAATTTTGCTAGAAGCCAAGCAAACGGAAGTTTGTACAGTTGCCTTTGACTGTTACTGCGATATGTCCCTCTGAACTTTTCAGCTGTTTAATCAACAATCTCACAGTAACGTGAAACACGGAACTTCACCATTTTTAAGTACAGCTAAAGCTGTAAAGCTGAGTGTAAAATCTGATACTGAGAGTTTATTGCAAATGTATAGAGAGGGAACGGGAACTTCCTTTTATTTTTCTTCTCATTCTGCATGGATTGCTATGCCAGAAAGCAAGGTGGTGCTGAAGTAGCTTATGAGCAACATCAGCCAATGACCATACAGAGCACCCAGCTTCAGGGAACAAGCAGCTCTGGAAAGTAGTTTTATGGGCTGATACTCAAATAGTTAAGTCTGCTGCTTGACACCAGGCAGCTACCATTCAAGGCATGCATAAATCCCTTGCAAAAACTTCAGAAAATCTGCCCAGACTCTAAAGCCATATTCCATGTTTAAACCAGGATTGAGTTTTTTGTTTTTAAGAAAAGGATCAGATTCTATGAAAGCAGTTATATTCTAATGTACTGACTTTTAAAGCAAATCAACTTTTCTAGAAAAGACAGTATTAGTCATTCAATATTCAACTCCTGTAGCTCTCATTTGTATGTTCTATTCTGACAATACCTTCCCTGCTTATTCTGCATCCTCCCATTTACAGTATCCTTCACCCACAACTGTATGACAAGAGAAAGAGTAGCAGTTACTTGCTCCTTTCTAGTTTTGGCTTGTTTTTCAGTCTTTTCTATGAGTTAATTCTTGAAAACTACAAATGTGTTTAAGCACACACATATAAGCCTCATTATCAAATATAAGCAGATAATAAATAAGAGGTGTCTTTCAACAATTACTGCTGATTAGGTTTGGTGATGTTACTGTTTTAATCAATGGAGTCAACCCGTAGGGCTGTATACCCAGTTCTCAGAAAAAAAAGACTCCTGTCAGAAGTCTCAAGGTGTTTCTAAATACATGTGTTAACGCCTTGGCCATCCTCTATACAAAACAGAAGTTTATTAATGAGGTGTTGCAATGAGATTCCCATAGCATTACTCCTTAGATCTGCCAAGGAACTCCTCCCTAAGCCTGCAAAACTTCAGGCATCAAGTCACATGGGGGGGGGGGGGGGGGGGGGGGGCGCATCATGTGACAGAAAAGAGGTTATTTTATTAGATGGCTGTAGAGGAGCACTGCTGCCAGAGCACCATTTCACTGAGGGTTAACAACTGCAGTGGAATGCACCCTAGGTGCAGGTCAGCTCCTGTGATCTCTCCATGTTCTATGATCATTTTTCAGGACAGCTGGTTGCAGGGTCACTAGGGACGCCCGCCTGTGTCTGATGTGTGGGATCGTGATGTAGGAGAGAGGCCATGGTGAGTGCTGGAAATGAACGAAGGAAGTATGTGGTTGTGTCAAGAGCCAATTATCTGAATACAACTCTGGATGGGAAACAACTGAAAGACAAGCTAACGTCTTAAGTAGAACATAGACATATTTCAAAGACAGTCAGGGGCATCTTGGTGTACATCTATAACTTGGAAAACACCTCTTTCTTTTGAAGCAACCATCTCTCATACAGTAATCAACCAGATTCCTTTTTTCAAAAGTAAATAGTACTTTCAATACTTTCATTTTTCAAAGTAGCATTGAAAGGAATATCTTTACTATTTTGAAATTCACCAAATTATACATAGATACAAACGTGGCCTCTTTATTACCTATAGCTGATTTCCCTTGCAGGCTGTGCCCATGTCTTCACTGCTTGCCTTTGCAGAACAGTCTAGCATTGCAACCAGTTATGTCTCACTTCAGAATGCAGTTTATACATATGAATTATGCTAGAAGGGCTGCCTAGCAGCCACCATTTTCTCTAGAAACACTTTAAAAGCCGCTTGACGTGTAAGCTGTTTTCCTTTGGAAAGTTCTTACAACACAAGCCTATAACTGTTACTATTTGTGAATAATGGACAGATTTAAAAAACCCCTTAGTTTTAGGAAAAGTGGTACATCATTACACTGGAGATAAGCAAGTATGTACTTACCATTTTTTTTCAGAAGACAAACAACCTCAGCACTGTAAAATCATGTACACAATGCTGTCTGTATGCTCATAGATGCACATTTGTAAATCACTTTTTTGGTGTAACCCCTCTGTTCTATTACTCAAGGCCTTAAAAGCTGTTAAGACTCTGGGTGAGGCAGCTGAGTCCTTACTATATGGGAGAAGGAACTGGACACAAGGAATGTCCACATAGAAAGTAAGAGAAACTGGGATGATTACTTACTCACTGACTATTGCTGTGTCAGTGGCATTCTGTACAGATGGTAAGGAGCGGAGCTGCAACCATGTTTTATAGTCTGAAGAGTCAAACACAGGCTTGACTTCAGAACACAAGCTTGACTTCAGAACTTAGGACTGTTCATAATTTTTTTTTTAAAAATTGGATATTAAAACCACAAAAATATTCCTATTCCCAGGTGAAAAACAGTTGTGCAGTGGAAGTTACTGTTGCTCTTGCTGTGCCCGGTCCTTGAAACCGCAACAAATCTAGTCAAACGAAGTTTGTTAGCAGTCACTTCACAGGGAATATCACAGAACTTGCAGAGCACCCATGAGAATGAGCCTCTCTACAAACTACTTGAAAAAAACATTACACAGTAACTTGGCTTTCTTTGCAAATGGAGAGTAGTTCCTTGCCTTGCTGCGAGAAATTAATCTAAACATCTGAGAAAGTCATTTTCTCCCTAACACCAGAAAAACATAGCTTATACCAAATGAGTTTGAGTATCTTGCAAACGGTGGTCACTACCAGTTTATGGTGTATACATGTATAATACAGAAACATAAAGTGTTTTGGCTGTGTTCAAGGGTACACTTTGCACAAGACCAGAGTTGGCTCACAGAAGTTTTAAGCAAACATATGCACTGGAGTTCAGCAGAGGTGCCATGCTTTTCCAAAATAATTAATCTGTAACCCACCTATAACACTAACCTAAGAAGCACAAAGCAGAGTAGTGATGATGCATCTTCAGAAAGTATAACTGCTTTTCAAGAATTCATTATAAAAACAAAGCACCAGACAGATACCATTCCCTCAGATTATTAGAGTTCAAAAAAAGTAATTTTTGCCATAGTGACAAAAAATCTAACGAGTTGTACATTCAAAAGGGAATAGTTCATTGCATATAAAAATTGGATTACGTTCCTGTAAACAGTCTATAAGAACATTAGTCAAAATCAGAATAAAAGAAGGATCCTTCCAGTGAGAAGTTTGATGTTGCACTGAGGGGTGAAAGTACTCAAATCCTTACTGTTATCCTATCAAGCACAGTGAAAGAGCTGAACTATGACTTTTTTATATTATAAAGCCCTAAATCTTCAAGGAATTAACAGCAGCTTATTGAACAATCTCATTTTAAATGATGGGGAAGAGAAACGTAAGTATCAAGGCAAAGATATAGGTTAAAAATACTGTATGATTTTGGTTTGACAAGGTCAAGTGATACTGCTTAAAAAAAAATTACATGTAGAAATGCAGAAAAAAAAATGAGCTCTACATGGCTTTTCACCAGTGAGCAATGTTAGCAAAAGAGTCTTTAAAAATTAATAGCCCTTCACCACCTAGTTAGTTACCATGAGGCAGGTGAGAGTTTACCCTTGGGAGACAAAATATGTGTTTTAGTCCACACTACTTCCCAGAAACATTTGTCAATTCCATATACTGAAGCTGGGGTAAGAAACAGAATGACAAAATATTCTGGTTGGTTTTAACTGAAAGAACACCCTTTTGGGGACTGCCTAAAGCTTTGCTTTAGAAGAAGCTGGTTTAAAAGCTGTTTCTCACTACAGCTTTGTCTCTGCCTTTTGTAATAAGAGCTTCATAAATTATCACCTTAGACAGTATAAGGTATCTGACAATCATGTTCCTAAACACTTCATCTGTATGTTTCCCAGTTGTACAAGTCTGGGACAAGGTTCATGGTAAAGCATTTGTGCCAGCTGTTGTACAGTATTTACCTACTTGAATGAGCACAGCAAAGATGACATTGTAACCTGCCTGACAGTCTCATCCTCTGAATGCTTTGTAATTAAAACAGCTCCTCAGACACAAGATTTCTACATTTAAACTCCAAACTCAAACAGTAGCTGGCATAAATGATGTCTGATTTAGTCAATGCCATTAATAAGATTGTCCCACAGACTGAGAGGAGATGCCAACACAACAAAGCTCTTTCAAGCTGGAAGGAAAAGTGTATAAAGTTGGTGAAAGAGTCTTTCAGCGTGGATAATTACCCCAATATTGTATGATAACTGAACTCACTTGAGATGTTAAGGAATCTGTGGAATATAACCATAGTAGAATGAATTGTGAATAGCACTGTGTTCCCACAACGTTCAGTGGGATACACACTCCCGCCAGTATGTCTGTGCTTCTACAGGTCTTTCATCAATCATCAGATTAGGATTACAGATGAATTGTAATACATGAGTACAGTTTGTTTTAACAGTTTTAAGCAGATTTTTATGGAGTTTGCAGATTCTGTGGGATCTACACAATAGATGAAGCTGGTGTGAATACCATAGACAGATGCCCAAAATTCTAAAATACCTTCAGTAGCACCTGTTGAAACTCACTGTTATGAATTGAGACACTTTTCCTCTTAAAAGTTACTGTTTCAGGCCTCTACAAACTCTGTCAGCTATTGTACCTGTCTGCTATTTGAAAACGTACCTGCAGAGCAGGTAAAAGCTAGAAATAGCGGGCAGAGGAAAAAATCCTCCCTCCAGAAAGTATGTCTCATCATCTGAGCAACACTGAGCTGATCTACTTAGCTGCAAAAGCCCTATTCCCCCTTCATAGCCTCACCAGAACATGAAGGAGAGACAGATTCAGAGTTGGGGTTCACAGGAAGTCATCTTTACTTTAAAAAAAAATAAATATATATATATAATGCAATGCTTACTATATGTGCAGGTAGTGGGGAGAGGAAGTGGTTTCTTTCCAAATTAAACATGAAATGATGAACTTTAAAGTTTCTTTTTTTAGGGATAACAACATTATGTTTTTTAAGACAAGGGGTAGGTGATTGGCTAGAAATAGTCTTATATAGCTTGAAGTAAAACTGATTCTATTAAATCCACACCACAGCATCTATTAATATTAAACCTGTGGTATAGAATTTGTCCCATGACCAATTTCTGTATCTTTTCAGCCATTTGTTGAAAAAATGAGCTTTTGCATCAATTTCTTTTAAGTCTATTTATGCTAGGTACTATGTAGGGACATTGATAAATTCCAAAGCATTTGTTTTTCTGGTTGCTCATAATTTTGCTCATGTATTTCTATTGAAGCTAAAAGTGCACTTGTCCGTGATCTGAGAAAGACTCTTTCTAAAACGTTAATGACAACAACTCAGTTGTTTCCAAGAATGATGAAAGTTGGGGGGAATGGAAAGTGCCAATACCATGCATCTCTGTGCAAAGAGGAAAAAGGCTATCAGTGAGAATCCTGGCAGAGATGTAATCCTTTGAAGTAGCTAAAAAATTCCATTTTATTTTTGCCATCTGAGAATTTCAAACATATTCTTTGCAAATACACCCTCGATTTATTATACAATAAAAGCAGCCATCTGCCAGCATTCTATTGGCACTGCTTGTATGGACATATATATATATATATATATATCAAACAGAAATTTCCATTGACTTAGAGGGGCTTTCACTGCTCTATTAAGAGTTTCACGTGCATGCATATGAAAGCTGCATACAATTCACACTGATTTTGGAAAATATATCACCCACCAGCGCCATAAAAAAATGCCAAGACAATCATGTATCAATGCAAGCCTGCAGTCCTCCTGCTGCCATTTAAAAGAAATTGCAAATTTAAATTCAGTAAGCCCCTACAATATAGAACAAGAGTTACTCCATGGTTCAGTGAGATTTTAGCAGCACCCTATTTGTATTTGTTAGAGCTGGATCCTAAACTACCAGATAAAGAACATGGGGAAGTGCCATATGCATGGTGAGGTTTTACTAGAATCTGTAAGAACCACTCTAGTATGCAATTTTTTACCAATATAATTTCATTTATTTCCCCCAATTGCAAACCAATATTTCTCTGAGCTATTAATAAACAGCTCATCATTTCAGCACAATTTTGCAGTAAACATGAACTGTGCTGTCATGTTCTAATGCTTCTCAGCTGGCTCCATTGTAAGTTCCTCTTGTGGAAATACTGACAGCTGCTTAGTTTAAAAAGCTCAATACATCCTTTTCGGCTGCTGTTCCTTAGCTGGTCTTACTCTGGAACTAAGTGGTTAGCATTTCTGCCTCCCTCCTTGACCAGTTTTAAAAGCTGCTGTTGGAGGCAGTCAAGGCTGCATAACTAGCATACCCATTTTGTTTCTGTATTTGCTGTGCAGGTATACCTGGGTTGGCTGCAGGACCGAAGTGGACAGAAAGCTGCAAAATGTGTAGCAGCAATGCAGTGCTCTCTTATGTGAATTGTTCAGGTGCCTCTATTCTAAAAACTCACTTATTGATCCATTGACTGCAGTATCAAGGCATACCCAGTATCCAAATATTTTGTCTGTAATTCCTGAGAGCACTACAAAAGTGCTGTAACTGATGGCTGAAAATACTTTCCTTGCGTTAGAGGTCATTTCAGGATATGTTTGCTTTAATACCATTTGACTTGTGCCAAATTCCTGGTTAGTAAATGCTTTTTATGTTAGAGCTGCAAAGAAGTTTGAGGTCATTTTTCTATCAGTAACTACAACGGTGGCACTCTGAACTTTTAAAACCTTTTATATTAAGTGAGGCCCTGTAAGATCTGCTGAATCTGCAAGACATGAAAAATACAGGATATATGTGTCTGACTTCAGTGCCTGCACTTAAATAACCCACATTGTCTAGCTATTGTGAAACTGAACACAGCAAGATAATAAACTCGCTGCCCATTCCAATCTACCTAATAAAAGCCAAGTGGTTAACAAAGGAAAAAAGTATACCTATAGAAATTCTACAGAAAGGACCCTTCAAAGGTTGTCCTGCATTTGAACAGCAGAGTACGTTTTTGGCTCTGTCAGCACTGACTTCCAAACAGCTGATCCAGGATTGGAAGGGGGCAGGGGAGTAGTTGGAACATGCTTAACTTATAAAACAGAACTAGGAACCACATGTCCAATATAAACAAGTTGCAGGTTTCTGCTCTCAGACGTGCCATAACCATGTTCAGCCAGACATAACACAATGCAACAGTTGTATTTCAAATGGTTAAAGGTGCCTTCTTTACAGATGAAACCCCATTGTGAGTTTGTTTCATAAAGAACTCTAGTAAAATGTTTGCTTATGTACAAAGTGTCACATACAAATACTTCACAGTTACCTGCAAAGTATGTGCTACTGCAGAAAAATCTTCTAGACCTCATTCAGAATGCTTTTTCCATAAGTCTGTGATTAATTTCTAAACCAAACACAGCTATCACTTGCAGATGCCATTCATTAAAAAAACTGTTTGCAGTTTACTCTAGACTATCTGTAGGAATCAGGTCCTACTACTGAGAAGAAAAATGCTGCTACTAGTGTTGAGGATGAGGAAAACAACTGCAAGTTTATCCATCCTCACCACTTCCAATATTTATAGGTGATAGTACACTGGACCCAAGTACCACCTCCATGCTAAAAGGAAGATGGTTTGTGAAAAGAGAATTCTCTGATATTTCAGATTTTCCACTAGATACCCAAAGTTTTGACTCTGTAGAAAAGGCAATCCTTCAACAGTGAATTGTGTGCATGATATTGACTGGAACAGCTGCACTGTATCTGGGACATTTGCTGTTAATTATCCTCTGCTCAATTACAGTAAGGTAACAGGTTGCACAGGCTTGCAACTCACTGCCTGAGCTAGCTTTGTCTCAGTAACTGTCTTGGTCTCAGCAAAATCTGATTCCAAAAGAACTAAGTCACTAAAGGATTAATTTTCTTTCTGTAAATTTATTTTTCTTGGTTTATTGTGTGGCAGTGCAACCCAACCCAACCATATGTGTCCCCTCAGATTCAAAACAATGCTCGTTTGTCTTTTAAACTGATTTTCATCTTCTCTTCCTCAGTCAGCAAAAGTGGGGGAACGTTATGGAGAGAGAATATTTAAATATGTTGATTATACCTGTTTCAAAGACAATGGTGAAGAAGGAAAAAGAAGACAGTATTTCTCATAGTAGACCCTCCATCACAGTTATGACGATGGTAAGTGCAGCAGCTTTGCTTTAAAGACTTTTTAGCTACAATGCATAAACTCTGTTAACTGTTATCAGAAGCTTTATTTTTGTGACCTCTCCATTATTAGTATCTCTATGAAGACTGAGAAAAAGGAGGGAAGGGAAACCCTTCACAGAAAAACTTGTATAACAATTGGGAGATTTAGTTCTCTGTAGTAGCTAACACTAGTGTGTGGTAAAGACCATTTTCAGCCAACTGGATTCTTCAAGTAACCAATGTAACCCTATCTCTTTTGCAGCTGAATTAACTGAATCCTATTATTCAGTCATGGACTAATAAGGTGAAAGGAGTGAATAAGAGTAGTTCTGCCTTTCTTCCTGACTTGAGCTCCTTTTGAAAAACTGTATATTTTAAAGCTTCTCTACTCTTTTTAAGAAACTTAGGCCCTGTGCTTATTTCAAAGATTTTACCATTAAAACACTTATAGCATTTATACTGATTATTTGTTATCTTCAGTGAACATAGTCTATTTGATACAGGCTTATGATCAATAATTTAACTAATGAAAAAAACATAGGGAAAATATTTTGATGCAGTCAGCAGAGAGAGGTGGTAGAAGACAGAAGAGGAGCATTATGGGACACAACAGCCCAGAGGCACCCTGGAGCTTCTCAATAATCTGGTCATATGCTATCAATCCTGAGGTAGGCATGCACAGCCAGCTAGCTGTTTCTAACTTTTAACACAGGAAGTCAAAACCAGGAGGCCTAGCCACTAAAACTGAAATTGCTGAGCAACGTGCAGAGGGTCAAATTAAATTTTATCTGTAGTTTTGCCTGTGGGAAAACAGCACTAGGGAAAGGCCTTTTCAATTTCCTCTGGCAACCTCTTCAGAGGGAGTGCAGTTTCTCATTCAGTCCTGGCATCCAGAGCAGCCCAACTGGCATCTCAGAGGATTGAACCAGTGGTACCCACTCATTTCATCCTGCTCTAGACAAGAGCAATCTGCAACCCTGCTTTCCTCTGCTCTTTTGAGTGACACAGGAGGCAACAGATTAAGTTTCTCCTTTTGTAATTGTCTCCTGTGAAGGCTTGGGTCTTCATCAACACTGCCCCCATGCCACATCTGTGTATATATACCCCTTCTGGAGTCATTGCGTGCCTACAGGCAAGGTAAAGGAAACCCAAGCCAAGTGTAGTCTATATTTTCTCTCTAACAAAGTTTCTGGTAATCATCAGGCGCTAAAGTGGAAGGTAAACTTTGTTTCACTGATATGTGAACTTGCTTATCTCCTCACATTGGTTAATCAGTTTCTTCACATATACACAGGTACCACCTTGATGCAGACCAACTTCAAAGACGTGCTTTTAGAATGAATGCTGTCAGAGCAAGTCAGACATACTAGAAAGGAAAGTGAAAAACCAACCTCCTTTTTAAATCCTTTTAGCTGTACTTTATATAAAGGCCTCTTTACCAACCTAAGCACAGGCCAAATACTACTCCGGCTTGTCCAGCCTAATTGCTCATGATCCCTGCCCAAAATCCAATCAGTTTTTCTCTACATATAAACATGTAGTATAATGTAGTAAGTTGGGGCTCTCTACATCTCTCAGAACATAGCAGTCTTGGACTGCTTTATAAGGTTGTAGTCTGTAGGTGACTACTAGGCTCTGTACCCTTCCCACTCGTGTATCAAACGAGACTGGTTTATAGTGACTCCAGAGAATTTCAAAACCTCCCCAGTGACACCATGCTGTAAAACCTGCTTACAGGAAAGAGAACTTTGTCACATAACTTTAAAGTCCTTTATGTTTAGGATTTTTCTCAGGAATGGAGAGGATTTTTAAAACTTGTGTACCAATGAAATTCTTTTATCAATGGGATCAATGTAGCCTGGGACAGAAAGGACTTCGTTTGTGGATCACAACATAGCTTCTGAGGTCTACAGGAACCTCAGAAGAAAAGAATCTGGATTTGACCTCTACCCACTGAAACTAAATATACGCTTCTGGTAAACATTAAAACTTCAAGAGCTTTGTGGCTGATGATGATGTTTAACTTCAGGATGTCCACTGAGAGAGTGGAAAACATAAACATTAAAAGAAACCTAGGGGGAGGGGAGGGACAGGGTTTGAAAGCTGGTGGAGAGAATAGCAAAGATTTTGGTGAGTAATGTTTTCTGTCTGGTTAAAGGGTTTGTCAATTTAATAGAAGAAGCCGTTCATAAGACTGAGATAGCTTAACCAACTACTTGTGTACCAAACATGAGGAACTATGGATTGCTCTAGCATGTTATGTTTATTTTAATAGAGAAAGTTACTCTAAAACTATACTAGTAGGAGCAAGGGCTAAGGACAATCTCGTTTCTTCTGCTTTAAAAAAGATAATTAGAATCTTCTGCACTCAGGTTTGTGCTTTGGACATTTGAGCACAGAAACCTTGCTAGAACTATCAGAAGGATTTCACACAGGGCACCAAACAGCTGGAAAATAGCTTTCATTCGCTACCAATGTGAGCTGGATTTGACCCAATAGCACTGGGAAGGCTCTGTATCTCTTTGCCAGACCATAAGCCTAACAATGTAGCCTGTCCTTCCTCCAAGCATGAAGAGCAAAGCCTTTAGTTTCCAAGTGCAGTAGCAGACAAGGACAAGAAGTTTCTAAAGCACATAATAAACAGTACTGTTCAAATATCTCTAGCATTATCATCAGTATCTACTACCCTGCAGTGTTGTTCCTAGCCTTTAGTTCACCCCTAAGTACCAGCTCATTTAGTCATACAGCAAGTAGTTCTACTCCATAGCAGAAGTTTTTGATTGTTTATTACTAAACAGGTTTGGGAATTACTAGGGCAGTTGTTTTAAGCACCTTATGTACTCTACTTTCACCACTGCTTGGTGAGGTGGATAGCCATCACGCTATCCATCTGACAGACAGCCTGATGTGTACACAGTACTTAACTAGCTCAGGACCACTGAAGGCAGAGGAGACCCCAAACCCTTGTTCTACATTAGTAAAACCTATTGTGTGTTTTGTAAAAACAAACGTTTGCTAGTGCTGGAAGTCATCACTTTTTCTGTTCGCTTAAGTCCTAGTGTCACATAAACCTGTCACAACTTCTTTTAAAGAAATAAAAAAAAACAACCAAACATCTTAAAAAACATTCTGCAGGAGGAGTAAGAGTCCTGTAAGCCTGTTTAAAACTCAATCCAAACAGAGACAGACCTGTTGCCAGAGGAGGGAAACTTGGCAGCTTTGTTTAAAGCTTCCCACATAGACACTGGAGACGCACGAAAACAAAGAAGCTCTAGTCCCCGAGGGTCCGGCCACTCCCAGGGCAAAAACAGTCCCTGCTTTCCCTCTAGCTCTGAGACACGCGCATGCAGTCTTCTCTCAGTGCCGTTAGCTACAGCAATACCCAATTAAGCCCTACAGTCCTGGGAAAAATACGGAAAACGAAGAGTTAAAGAGGACAAGGAAAAAAACAGAGAACTTGGAGGCAGGCCAGCGTCCCCGAATGACTCGGCTCAGCCGGCAGCCTGGAGCGACACCTCCCCCCCCGCGGCCCTGCCCTCCCGCTCCTCTCCCCGCAGGGCGGGCACGGCCCAGCCCTCTCCTCTTTATCGGGGACAGAAGTTCCCGTTCTTGGTCTCTTGCTGGTCTGTGAGCCCAGAAACATAAACTAAACTTTCACTTTTAGGACAATGGCAAACGCCAGAAACAAGAAAGCAAAAGAACGTAAAATTAATGGAGATAATTCCCTGCAAGCCAAGTGGGAGCACCTTTCCTGCATAACTCCCAAGGAGGCAAAAAGCAGTTACACAGTGCAAAGCGGGGCAGGCTGCCAGGGGTGCCAGGAACACACTGTTCCTTTGGCTGTGAAGCATGGGGAATTGTCCATCTGTATACTCAAACTTGATGGGACTTTGTTCTCTCCCAAAGGAGGCAAAGCATACCCTCAGTTTTGAAGGATTCTTCCTTTATCTTAGGAAGGCAGCAGGAAAAGCTGAATGTATGCTGAAGCGGTATGGCTGGTGTGGGTGAGGCTGCCACCTTTGAGCTAAAGCTGTTCAAGAATCATTAAATCACGTACAGTTCTGAGGCTATTGATGTTCTTTGTAAGCGCTCTAGTTGGTGTGGTGTCTCTCCATCTGTGCTATGATCAGTGCCTTGAGCAGGAATCTGCTGCCTCAATTTTTCGTGCTCCCTGACTGGAAGCCAGCCTGTCCCACAGCACCAGGTAGAGGCATGAATGAGGTCTGGCAAGTCACAGGGCTTATTTCAAGATGGCACTCATACTTTCAGTGTGGGACTACTACTTTTTCTATGTGTTTCAAATTAAAGTATCAACCAAAAAGTGATCAGGTTAAGTCTTCATCAAGTAGTAAACACTGATCAGAACAAGTTAGTGTTTGCTTTCAAATGTGTCTTGTTTTGAAATTCATTTTACCCAGCTGCTAAAAGCATTTTTGAGACTGCACGTCCCCCTCTCCCTACAGTTCCGACAAATGTCTTCTTGTGACTCATGTTCAGCCTCTCAACTGCCTTCCTGCCTACTCTAGCTTTCACACAAGTGTCTGCTGAAGAAAGAGACAGACACACAGTTACTTGGGTGCCTCTAGAACATTTCATTTTAAAGTATCAAGAGTACTGATGCTTGCATAGGAAGTGATAAGCTGGTATAAAGGTAGTGACAGGAGCATGGGGTAGGAAAAAGTAGATGGGGGAGGGTAAGAGGCACTGAAAAAAGGGGAAGTAGAACAAGGCGGCTATCAGCTAAAAATTACAGCTTGGTACCATCCACACAGATGACCCACACACCGTTCCCTGTGACATTAAGTAATAAAGAAGGCCAGCATTAGCTTTGAATCGATTCCCAGTAAGGGTTTACTCCCAGAGGGGATTTTTTTGTTGTTGTTGTTTGGTTTTCCCGAGCTTGAGTTCTGAGAGGTGAAATCATAATGGTGGCCAAATACAAGTTTGGTTTTGTTTTTCAACACTCAATTACCAAGCTGTAACAAAGAAATCTCTGGCTGGATTGTAACTAACCTGTGTGGGTCCTTAGATGAGCTTTAAGATGGGAAGATTTGCCATAGACTTTTTCACACCCCACATAGTGGCATTTGTGCTTTTTCTGGGGTGATCCAGGGTCAGTCCAGCTTCTCGTGCATTTGTTCTTTTGTCTGGGGCTTGGCTCAGTTACTGCAGCCAGGCTAGTAGGTGTGGCTGCTCTTCCTCCTCCACGCTTACCAGCTGAAGACACACTTTCTTCCCCAAACTCCTTAGGAGCAATAGCAATGTGTAGCTGTTCTGTTATATCAAAGGTTTCAGTTTTTTCCATCCTTAGAGCAGGTGAGCTCGGGACGTGCTGGTTCAGATCTGCTAAAATGCTAGCGACCACAAGTAATGATGATCCATTGTCCTTCCCGATTTCTCTGACTTCTCGCTTATCTTCTCCATTTGATGAAGGAGGTAGTGCTGCATCAGGCTGGGGATCAGGCTCCCCTTTGGGACTATGGATAATAGCACGACTGGACATAGAAACAAGGCACTCCGCTGCAAAGTGATCCACGTACGCTGCTGTTGCCATCTTTTGATAAGTTTAAAAATAAATCCAAACAGGAGGAGGAAAAAAAAAACAACCCCCAAAACCCAAACCAAAAGGCAAAACACTGCGCTCTCCCTTTTAAAAAATATTACATGAGCAGCCTTTTCTTAGGATCTCGGTGTAGAAGTAAAGGCTGATTTAGCTGCCATCAAAACCCCACTCTGTTCGTGACGATCACACCCAGCTTGTCTGTAAACCAGAAAAAAAGCGTTGGAAGTCCCATGGAAGAGAAGAGCAGATAGATCCTGGCACTGGCAGCTTGTTGCTTGAGTATGAATTAATGCAGCTTTTTCGATAACGCAGTAAAACAAAGATGCGGTTTCCCCAGCCCTTCCATCGCGTTGTGACAGTAGAATAAGCTTTCCCCGTTATCGCTCCTCGGAGTCGCCCGGACCCCTACGGGGGCGTGGCCTGGGAAAACATCTGGGCCTGACGTCACAGAGAAGCCACATCCTGCGCCGGTCAGGTTGGCGGCGCTCGAGAAGGCTTGTGCCCGCCAGCGCGGTCTGCGCGCGGAGCTGCAGTTCGCAAATGAAAGGAAGCGGCCGATTGGCTGAGGGGGTGGCGCGCTCCTAAATCGCCCGCCTTGGAAGCGTGTGGCACCCTCCGCGTCCTAGGAGCCGCTCCGCGCTACAGGGCCGCAGCGCGCTGAGCGGCGGCCGCGGACCCCTCCGCCGGCGGGAAAGCGCACGTAGCCGCTACCGGCTGCCGTCCCCGCGGCGGGGCGAGCGTGAAGCTCCCGGCCCTCTTCCCAAGCCGTCCCTTCCGCCGGGTTATTAACGATTCGGGGCGTGCCACTCCAGAGCCTGTACTGCTAGGGACAGCCTGACAGGCGCTCAGTTGTTACAAGGGAGAGATTTTAAAAAAAGCTGTGAAGTTGGAACGGGTACAACCGACAGGAAAGAGCACAGCTACACCGTTTGGTCTGCAGCTACACAGATGGGAGGTCACTTGTGGATTTTAATAGGTTGTGACAGGGCTGACTGGCTGCCAGGGTATACATTTGAAATCGCCTACTTTCCTGTCGGAACTCACCATAGCAGTCCACCGCCTCTAAAATTATTTAGAGGAACAAATCAAAGTAACTTGCCTGCCATTATTATTCTCAGCTTGCAAAAGACACAGCTCAGCTAGTTTTATAGATATTAATGCCTGAATTAACAGGCTTGCATCTGTGACGAATTTACCAAGTAAAAGTAAAGAAACGCATACGAATTCAGCTCTGAAAGTGCTTAGTCTGAGGTGCTTCTCACCTTTGGTTGAAACAGGTTTCTGCAGACTGTCCTGTGAAATTCCTGTCTCTAATAGGGCCTTTTCTCAGAGGCAGAACTGGTCAGAAAGCAGGAGGGCTTTTTTGGAAGCTTGCTTTGGGATGGAAAGCTTTGGAGTTTGAGGGGGTGTGAGAGGAAGTGAACATCTGTTGCAGAAACTCAAATAGTTCTGGTGTTAGGCTGCATAAAAAGTTGGGTTTGTACACGTGAAAATGTCTTACGAAGGAGCAACATCTGCTCATGCTGCTGATGCACTTCATGGAAAAACATGCTTTAGATTCTCATGCAACACTTCCCTTCATTGGTAACCTCTGTTTACCACAGTGCTCCATGTCAGCTCTCTTAATAGTGCTGTGTGGGACTTAAGTCACTGCAGCAAAGGAATACTGTATACAGCGAGGGTAGGAGGATGTGGTTTAATGCTGAATTGAACCAGATCATTTTGATGAAAGGCTATCATACCATTTGTTCTGCTCAGTTTATCTCCAGGTAATATTTACACATTTTCAAACAACAACAAAAAAAGTCTGAGTTTCAGCCTTACCTGTTTGTTGTTCCTAGATGAAAAAGGAATTCTAGGGGAAACATTTTTAATGAAATTTTAGTTGAATTCAAGCTCAACCTCCTCTTTGAGGGAAGAGGATTGCCTAGATAGACCTACCGGGCAGTTCTTTAGAATTTGTAATAGGTTCAGAGCGGAAACCCTGCAGTTCTTCCAGTTTAAGGAGAAGTGTAGGTAATTTTCAGGGGAGTGAAGAAAAAGCAGAGTTCAGCCACAATGTCAAGGACCATTACCAGTAAATGGAGAGGAGGAGAGACCTGGACTATCCTGGCTGCCAACCCTCATCTGGTTTTGTCCTAGCACTGACAGAGCTGTTCCAGAGCCACCCTAATACCTCTGTGTCCCCATACCACGCAGTTCCCCCCTGCCTCCAGCACTGCAATGTCCCTTTCCTACCGCTGTCACATCATGGGATGTTGATCCAGAGCCTGTCCTGCTGGCTCCACTGTGTAGCAGCAGCCTCTCTAGAGCTTTCTGTGGCTCAGAAGGGCTGATACAGCCTAGCTGCAGCCTGAGGAGAGATACTGGCAGCAGCCGAGAGGGATCCCAGCAAGGCCTGAGAAGGACCCCTCAGCAGAACTCCCGGCTGCCTGCTGTGAGGTGAGAGTTCTCCCTCAGAAGGGTCCAGCCGTGTGATTGGCTGCTCTGCTTCCTTCTAGGAGCTTCCAGAGAAGATTAGCCAATCAGGAAAGGATGTGACGTGCCTGGGGGGCTTTCCCTCAGAGCAGGGCTCTCTAGGCACGGTGCATGTGGCTGTGGCTCTGGGGCAGTTTTTTGGGGCTGCCTGTGGCTCTGGAGCAGTTATTTGGGGGCAGATAACCTGATGTGGGTTTTGTTTTGCCTTTGTGGTGAGAGCAGGCAGGGCACAGCTCACCATGTTTCCAGTTTTTTGACAGAGCAGAGAGACTCCCATGTCGTGTGTGCAGCTGGGCCTGCTGGCAGCAGGTGGACCACAAGGAGGTAATGGTTATGGCTAATAGCAAAGAGAAGTACTAAATTTCTTTTCCAGACCTATTGTCTCTTGGGTTAAAGCCTTGTCCTGATAGCAGCCCCTCTTTTGCAGGAATGCCTTTTGAGTAAAATCAATGGCTACTGCCAAGTCCCCAGTGAACTTAGTGAACTGGTAGTACTTCTGCAATTTTGTGTTTGAGAGCTTGGTTCAGTATCTCCTTGGAATGTGGCACTGGCTGTGTTAGGTGTTGTTAACAGCAGGGAACCAGCAGTAGCAAATAGCTTCCCTGTAAGCAGCAGGGGTGAAGTGTCTCCTTTATAAGAAATTTCAGTCATTAGATTAGTAGTGCAGAAAGATTTTATGGAAAATCGCTAGCCAAAATAACGTACCCATTTATCAACTCTTTCTTGTAATTATATTTACCTGCTTATTTGTTAATTGGTATTGCTTTTTTTTTCTCTGAACAAGTGGAAATGTGAATTTCTGTAACTATGCAGTAAATACTAAATTCACCTCTGCTGAAAATTCTGCAACTGATGACATGGTCCCACCAAATAAGCTGAATTTTGAAACTAAGTTTACGGAAAACATTTAATAAAATTAGATTCTACCTCCCTATTTAATTTTCTTTATTTGATAATGTTGTTGATATGGTCTCATTTGCAGGCATTTGTCCCACAGACTGAGGTGGGAACTTTTCCCTCCATTATGGTACTATTCTTCCATCCACTCAATACAGCTTGGGTTTTGTTAGGGGGTTTTGATATTTAGTGCTTCTTAATACATAATTTAGAGTTTTGTTTAGCTACAAATGCATAGCAGCATAATAATTTTAAATCAAATACACCCTGTTCTGTCCCTCCCCAAATTGTGTAGTATCTTAAATTACACTAATAAGAAGCTCTGAGGTGCTTTGTGAAAGGAACATAGTTTTATCAACTCTATTAACAAAAACTTTGGGATGAATAGAACAAAGTCCTTGCACAAATGCTAGTCTTGCTTCAGAATCCATTGATGTTTTGTTTTGCATGGCCAAAATTAAACTTTGCCATAGCTCAGTTTTATTTCTCTTTTCATAATGGCTATATAAAAATCACTGTTCCAGTTAAAAGTATAGTATAACATAAACCAAATGATAGTGGAAGCCTGAAACATGCAAAATTGGGAAATTTCAAGCAGGAATTCTATGAGTGAGATATATGAGGAATTTTGAGAAAAATAAGTTTACTATTCTGAAGGATGTGGTAAGATCTAAACGTGCAGTTTTATAGCAGCAGACATTTCATCAGCACTTTTCCTGCATGAGTTTGCTCAATAATTTTTTTCATATACTTCTGCTTTAGATACAATAAGTGAGACACACAGAAAGTGTAAACCACAGGAGTTCTATGGAGTTTGGTGAATTTGAGTTATTTTACATTCCCTCATGAAGCTTTTTATGAGAACAGAGAAAGTAAAAGGTCATGCATGTAGTCCCTCCCCCTATACAGCAGCTATAGGATGAAAAGACCTAGTTTCATTTTATTTTCCCTACATAAATCGTTGTCTGTCTGGTAAAACTGAAGAAACAAGGGAAAAAAGGAATGAGAAAATTGCAGATCCTCTCTCTCTGTGTGCCTTTGCTACCTGTATTCACAATAATTATCATTTGATAGAATATTAGTCTTTATCGATGCTTTCTTGTGGTTGCTCTTAGGGCTTCTGGAAAGAGCTGTGTAATAGTGTTTGGTTGAGTTGACAGCCATGGGCATAAAAGGCGACAGAATTGTAAAGTCTACGGCCTGTAGCTCTCTCAAAAATAAGCATGCCTAATGATACTTGTTTTGTTGGTACCAGGTGAATAATAGTGCAGAACTGGTAAAAGATAGGAAGAGATAGAGGGAATGCAAAGGTTTCTGCCACAGATGAGCCACGCTCTCCTTTGAATATTTGCACAGCACTGTTTTTGCCATAGCTCTCTGTGACTTAATAAAAGAGTATCAGATGTTCACCCAAATCATCAAATCATGAAATTCAATTTCTGCTTCAGCTGCCAGACACTGGATGCTGGGCAGATCACAGAACACAGTTGTTGAGCTCAAGGGGTTCTTTTTTATGCACAATCTATGAGAAAGCTGTGACCAAAGAAATGTCAGACCTGAGGCTGTATAGGGCTGTTTCTCTGGTTTCTTTCAGCTGTGAAGCAGGCAAAGGTGCTTTTTTTTTTAAGATGGTAGTGCTGTTTCTTGCAGTAATGATCAGCAGAACATCCTGAAAGTCTTCACAGGAACATGCTGAATAACACCGAGCAGGCCTGTTCCATAGTGTGCTTGACCTCTGCAGTTGAGGCATGAGAGTGTTTTGGTTCATTTCCAGTTATGGGCATGCCTTTCTACTGTGGTCAGACTTCTGAACTGGTGATCCACAAGTAAATACTTGGGGGTTTTGCTTTTAATGTCCTAGTTCATCTTAATTTCCTAGTTCATCTTCCTTTTACCTTTCTGTCTCTTAGTTTTCATACGGTTGCTGTTCATCATACATTACAGGAAAGCAATCCAATGAGAGCAAAGGTGTAGATCGATTGTCTGTAAGATGCTACAAAAAAAACCCTTCCAAGTGAAGGAGCAGTGTCTGGTGGCCACTGGTTCTGAGACATCCAGTCATAACAAGTCAGCAGCTGAACCAGGAAAGGGCTTTTTATCTGTTGAAGTAAAAACTTAAAAAGTGGGAAATGGAACTTGCCTGCCATAAAAATACCTTAGAACTTGAAATTATCTCCATCTGCTGCATATTTGTGAGGAATTAGGTCAAAAAACAAAGTAATTTCTTTTAAAAATAACAGCAAGTTGAATAATGCTTGTTGGAGAAAAAGGAGAGTGTTCAGATTAGGGTACAGCAAACATAGGAAACATGGGAAGGTAAAACATAAAATATCTATTTTCAGGCTCTGTAACAAGCAGGAGGCTTCTGTCATGTTTTGCCAGCTGTTATGCAGAAAGTGATGAAGTTAGAAGCCATGCATTGAGAGTAATCACTTACACAGGATTTAATCCATATAATCATTTTGAGCTCTGTTTAACTCATTTCAGTGTTGGTTTTGGTCTTCTATGATTTACCCAATTAGTAATTTCTAATGCTTCACTTCTCTGCTTTTTACAACGTGTGACCATTGCATGTTGCCACTTTCACTAAGCTGCTTCTAATTCAAAAGCACAGAAGCAGCTGACACATTACCAAGAAGCTCTCCATTGAGTGAATTGATCTAGTAGCTTATTCAGTAAGTGTTGCGTAACTTTTATCCACATCCTTGCAAAGCAGCAATGAATTGCAGGTGTGAACACCATGGCAAAATATTTAGCTGAATATTTTTGCAATATAGTATTTGAAGCAGATTTTTCTAATCTCAGATGAGTAATATGTTGGGCCTACAGAACTGGTCTGTGCTGAAAACCTGGTATTTAATTATAAAATCATTATGATAATATCTGATGTTAGGGTACAACTGACATATAATTTTTGCTGTTGGGTAGTTGGTATGTAAGTACGTATTAAGCTGTAAATTAAATTTGGAGTAGGGTGCTTTATCAGTTTTGTCCTGCCTCTGATTTCAGCTAGGAACAAAAAAAAATCATTCCGATAGTATAATGAGATGGCCAAATGTTGGTAGGTGTGCAGCCCAGCAGAACATGCACGGGTAAGAAAATAGCTACTTTCCATGGCAATACAGTATTTATAATCTGGACCTGGACATAAAGGTGAGGGTGCAAATATGATTTAAGAGGTGATCACATGATGAGAATGACCAGAGAATTGCTTAGCAAAGTAACTGCAGGTTATAATAGATAAAAAAAATCTTTGAATAGCCTTTTTCTTTTAAGCATACTACTGGTAGAGGAAACATAGGATGGCAGCTGTGTATCTCAATACACCTATAACTTGTGATATCTGAAGTAGAACTGAAGTTTGTTTTCTGTGAAGACTGCTGTTAAAGAAATAAAGTGTTAACCCAGAATGGTCACTTGTCTGTGAAACTTTGACCCATTTCAAGAGTCTGAATGTCATGAGGCTGTGAGATTGTACCTGCGTGAAGCTTGTTCCCAAGGGTAGGAGAGCCCTGGCCACCTATATCACATCAAGAGCATGTGGCACCAGTTTGGCAAAATCCAAACCCAGAGAACTTGGAAAATGTCCAACTGAGGAAGGGCTACCCAGGACTGTAGCAGAGACACAGCATTTAAGTGGGTGCTCTGTGTTAAAAAGTTGATTATCAGAAGTTTCAGCTTGACTGCGTTTGCGCAGTGTCTTCCTTTTATTCCTATCGTTGGGCTGCATTCATATCAAGGTCACTGTAGCAGGTACATGGTCTATCCATAATCCACATAGCCTTCTGTGTAAGCTGTCTAAGTCAGTTCCCCAAGTTTTGTGTAAAACAAGCAAATCTGTTTCTTACTGATTAATCAAAGCAGAATGAAGCACCCAAGGCTGAATTCTCCTCCTGTGGTAACAGTTACTGAAGTGCAGCTGGGAGCTAAATGTGCTGTGGCATAGTGACTGTTGGCAGGGTTCGGTCACCTTTAATGATCTGCAAATGGGTCCCTGTACTGGGGTTAATTTACTCATAGCAGCTTCACAGTGGTATGCTTTGGATTTCTGAACAAAACTGTTGATACCATAGGGGTGTTTTGGCTATTCCCGAGCAGTGCTCGAGCAGCATTAAGGCTTTATCTCTCACTGTCACCACAGTGAGTAGACTGGGGGTGGGCAAGTGGCTACTATGAGGGGACACAGCCAGGACAGCCTGACCGCAGCTGAGCAAAGTGATATACCATACTGTACTGTATCATGTTAAGCAAAAAGAGTGGGGTGAGTTTAGCAGGGGTTGCTGTTGCCTGGGGACTGGTTGAGTATTGATGTAGCTGGTGGTGAGTGATGGCTTTTGTATCACTTGTTTTTCTTTGGTTTTGGTTTTTTTCGGGGGAGGGAGGGGGGCTGTTCATTACCCCACCCCCAGTTTAATAAATTGTGTCTATTTCAACCACAAGTTTTCTCACTTTTGCCCTTCCAGTTCTCTCCCCCATCCCACTGCAGGGGAGTGACGGAGTGTCCATGTGGGTTTTAGTAGTGTACTGGTGTTAAAACAAAACCATTCCCTTTTTCTGATCCTGTCTCTGCTGGGCAGTATCCTGGTGTTCTGTTTTTGCAGGTCCAGCCCAGCACTTTTGGTGACTTCTGCTCTGCTGTGGATTTCTTTGCAGTAATGGAAGATTGGCCTGACTATGAGATTTTTTTTTTTTCTTTTGGCATGACTATGAGCTCTTCTGCAGCCAAGAACTGTTACTGCCACTTCTGCAAAGGAGATTTCTCCAGCAGATAAGCTTGCTGCCTGAAACAGGGCCTGAGAAGCTAAGCCAACCTCTCTCATCTGTGATTGTATGTTGCTTTTCTCTCTTATTTTACTATAAACTCTGTTTTTCATTGTCTCAGATGTATTTAATGCATTTACAATCTTAAATACAGTGTTTATGTGATTCTTGAAGCTGTGTTCTGCTTTTCATTCCTTCTTGTTTATTGCCTATGTTTGTACTGTATCCGGACTATCAGTACAAGACCAGCATCTGGTCCATGTCTCCTGCTTCTCAGCTACCGTGCTGGCATCTCTCACTTCCATCACACTGTTATGACTTCTCTTCCTCTTTACAGTAACCCTGATGAAGCTTGAGCACCAACCCTACAGATGCCCAAAACCTAGATTGTTTTGACTGAGATAGGATGAGTTACCCCATAGCAGTTCACAAATGCCCAACTTAGCCCATGTGGGAAGATAATACAAAGTAGGAAAAGGTATTCTGAAGCCCAGTCAAGCAGCATTATGGTTCTAGGATGAAAACTGTGATACCTTTGTGTGTTGGCTGAGAATCTCATCCTTGCATTTTCAGAAATTCCCAGCCACGGGGCACTGGGCACAAGTTTTGCTGACACCTAAAAAGCAAATACTTTTTAACAACATAGTATATGCAATTAAAAGGGTTAAGTGCTAGACATGCAGCTTCAGTTATGTGTCATATGCAGACAGACAGCAGAGAGTTCTCTTGTTTTTCTCAGGACACTAGGTGACAATGACATCATTGAACATGATAATATCTTCTTCTATTCTGAGTCAGTTCTTGAGATACAGAATCATAGAGTTGTAGGGGTTGCCAGGGACCTCGAGAGATCATCGGGCCCAAGCCCCCTGCCAAAGCAGCTCCCCAGCTCATACTACGCACAGAATCACAGAATCACGATCTACATTCTGCATCTAAAGCAGAGGACAGTTGCAGAAATATGTCATCTAACTACCAGAAATCTCAGTCTGTAGTTTGAAGTACAGAAATGATTACTGAATCTGAGTAAGCACCATGCAGAAACTAAGAGATATTTCCAGGGGAGCTCAAGTAGTGGGGAAGATGTGCATTTCATACACAGGAGTATGAGTTACACCAGCTGTACTAGGAGAGTTGACCCACAAGTTTTCCCATCCTTCAGTATGTCCCTGCATAGGCATGTCAGTGTGTTATATGCATTTCTGAGAGCATTGGGCACACAGACATTCTGAAAATCAGGATCCTTATTTTAGGTACTTTTAACGTTGTTTTGGAGACCCTGGATGCCCATTTTCTAAATTCCTGGTGGTGATTTTTTTCCTTTTAAACTAACAGTAGTTCAACTTGTTCTGAAGCAGATGTATGGGCTGCATTGAGCTGTATGAGAGTAATTCCCTTTGGGAGCACTGGAACTGCTCCTTTCTCTGAAATGAATGTACTAAGAAATCTGCAGCAAAAGTGTTGTGCTTGGTACTCTCTACTCAGCCCTGTTGAGGCTGCACCTTGAGTACTGTGCTCAGTTTGGGGCCCCTCACTACAAAAGAGACATTGAGGTACTGGAGTGTGTCCAAAGAAGAGCAGCAAAGGTCGTGAAGGGTCTTAGGAGTGGCTAAGGAACTGAGGCTGTTTAGCCTGGAGAAAGGGAGGCTATTGGGAGAGACCTCATCGCTCTGCAGCTGCCCAAGAGGAGGCTGTAGTGTGGTGGGTGCTGGTCTTTTCTCCCAATTAACAAGTGATAGGAGAATTGGAAACAGCCTTAGGTTGCACCAGAGGAGTTTTAGATTGGTTATTAGGATTTATTTTTTTTTCTGAAAGGGTTATCAAGCATTAGAGGAGGCTTCTCAGGGAAGTAGTTGAGTCACTGTCCCTGGAGGTATTTAAAGACCAGTAGATGTGGTATTTAGTGGCATAGTTTAGTGGTGGACTTGACTGTGTTGAGTTTAGTTGGACTCAAGGATCTTAAAGGTCTTTCCTTACCTAACTGAGCCTATGAATCTGACTTCCTTGCACACTAGTCTGTATGTTGTAAACTTCTGAAATCGCATAATATCCTTCAGGAAAGGCTTACCATTTCCAGTCATCATCTTGCTGGTTCAGGCCTAAATAGGCTTTGCTAGGATCAGGGAGTGACTTCTCACAGTAATGGTTTCCCCTAAGAGTTATCCTAAGTTTCCATCATTCGTTGTCCAAGCTGCTCATCCCACCTTTGAGGAGAAGCATCTGACATCTCTGGTAAGTAGATCTACTTTACCAAATTGCTTCTTGGTGCAAATGGAAATTTACAGTAGAGGTGAACTCTAAAACTTCTTTCTCTGTTTCCTTACATGGTTAGTGAGATTGTTGCTATAGTTCTCATAAATCTTTAGTATCCTTAGATTATGATCCTGTTTATTTTTCAGCTGAAATCAAAGGCACCTGGCCTGTAAGAATTCAGACTTTGTATCCAGTATATGAGGACATGTTTTTGAATAAGAGGAAAAGAAATCTGGACCTCCTTAGAAGACACAGGAACAAGTACAGCCACCACACAGATTTTGACCAAGGTAAAAATTTATAAAGGATCAATTTTCATCTTGTTCAGTGAGTTGAAGCAGTAAAACCAAGTCATTCCATAGATAACCTTTGAAGACAGGTAAGTGCCTGAGGGACACTTTCTGTGCTGATGGGAAGCTGCAGCAGAACTTTTCCCTTTTGGGGCATCAGTGACCCCATGCTGATGTCCCTAGGAAATAAGGTTTTTTTCAGTTGAGCTGCCTATGGAATTGTTTGTTTATTCTTGAATTGCTTGTGGGTATATCACAAGAGTAGTTTGCTGTTATTCACACCTTGTACTACGGAATTCTCAGTGTGCAGATGGTTTACAGGCAGGTGACTTAAAATTTGCAGTTTCTTTTATTGGTTAGTTTCTCAATTCAAGCAGTAGATGCATTTCCAGAGTTTAACTACTGTAGGAAAGCCAGATTTCCAATGGACAGTTTACATTCTTGCAGAGTAATTGTGTAATCCAGAATTTACTTTCAGCTAATGTTAAAAAAATAAATGTGGATTTAAAGTTAGCTCTTAGGAGGATTTACCATTCATCAGAATCAAATACAGTCAGTTTCAAGGAAACCAAACATAAAAGGGCTCAAATAGCACTAACTGGAATGTGTGTAGAATACAAATACTGGTAGTTTTCTAAGTCCCTTAGTTGATTCACTCTTAGTTCAGATTATTTACTTGGATAATGGAACCGACCTTTGTTTTGTGCATTCATCTGTTTTCAAGAACAAAAATGTAGTGGGAAATGTAGTCTGGCTAGATTTGTTAGGTGATTGGCTTGTGTTCTCTGCAGTTAAGTGCTTGAATACATTCTAGAGTAGGAGTATTCCTTGCCTGCCTGAGAAGCTTCTTTTCCTTTTTGGTGGTTTGTGTATTTAAAAAGGGAAAAACCTTGGTCAGTAGGAAGACGAGTTCAGTGACATTTAGCAGAGTATATGACATGCTGATAGTCATTTAGATTTAGGACAAGACCTTACCTGTAAACTCCAAGTGGACAATGAACTTAGGATCCCTGCTGGAGCTGGAAGAGGTGAAAGGTTTAATGGTCTATATAATAGCAATCACCTCAGCTTTTAGGTGCCATCTGTGACTAGCTCTTCACCAAATCTTCTCATCTTTCCTTGCCAAATTCCTGCAGTGAAACTCCATGGTGTCTTGTCAGTTAGTTCTGTCTGTACCTGTCAGGAAATAGAGATTTTTTGCGGGGGGGGAGGGGGGGGGGCGGGGGCGGGGCAGGGAGTTGCTTTATTTTTCCTTTAGTAGCATTTACATTTATTTTCTGGTGTTTAGTCTGCTTGACTAACAGTACCTAGACACCACAACAGTTGCTACAGTTGCTTGTCTAATTTAAAATGTTCTCTTCAGTGTGGCTATTCTGTCTTGAGTAGTCACCTTACTTGTCAGAGGATAGCTTAGGGTTGTGAGTGCTCTGCATGGCAGGTGCTGACTAATTGCATTTGCTCGTCTCACAGCTGCCAGTGTTCTTCTGTCCAGCTGAGTACATCAGGGTTCATCTGAACCATGACTCTGGTCAACAACGGCCTGCAACAAGGGGCTGCTTGTCCCACTGTGGGGACAGCAAAATACCATGGGGCAGTGCTGGTGTTTAATGGGTTTTGATGATTTTGTGTAGCACGTCTGCTGAACAAAACACAGTGAATGAGTGACATGATGTAATGCGTTTTCCAAGAAACCTAGATAAAATCATCATCTCTTCAGTGAGTGGGATGCTTTTTAAGGAACTAAGTGGGCTGTACTCTGCAGCTTCCAGCAGCAAGGGTGCTACCTTTCTGATAACAATGTACTTAGTCCATAGTGCAGAACTGCCATGTTGTGTCTCAGAATAAGAGAAGTAACACCATTATATAACCACATTCAGTCACTTCCGATGTGTTTCTCACCTTCACCCATAACTGCCTAGTTCTTCAGTTGCATTATGAAGGCTGATACTTGCAACAGAAATCTTGTACAGGCAAAATAAGGATTCAGGCTTAGTTATTTGTTACACTAATTAGTACACTGCCAGAACAGCACTTGTTTGTAAATTAGAAGCCCACATTTAATAACTAATTTTCATTCTATGTGTTTGAATGTCGTTACTTGTGATACCTTGAGAAATAATCCCATACAGGCAGTTCTGATTAGAATATTGTGATACCTAATAACATATGAAAATGCTTTTGTATGTGACAAAAACATGAAATGAAACAAAGCTATTATTTGGGTAAAAAGTGTTAATGTGTGTGTCTTATGAGTCAGAGCACATGGTCTCTGGAGTTCACAGCACACAAAATGGAGAATATGCTTTTGTGTTTGCAAGTAGCTGCATAAGGAGAGAGTTGACTCCCTAGCTGGTCTGCGAACAACAGATTTTTTGGGGGCTAAGGGGTTTCCCAGATGAGAAACCCTGCAGATCAGGAAGTAAAGCATGATAATGCAGAGGGAGATTACAACAGCTGACCTCCAGTGAAAAGGCAGTTGAATTGTGGTGTCCTCTGCAAGGAGGAGTCAAAGTTCAGCACCTGACAGCTTCTATCAGATGACAGGATGTCATGGATGCCTTCAGAGTAATCAAAAGAGTTGTGCTGCATCCCTGATTTCTCTTTCAGTGGGAACGTTTAGCACAGAGGAGTTTTATCATTTGGTTGCGTCTGGTACATAAGATGTCCACAAATAAACCATCAACTAAGACTGCCTATTCTTTGATAAAAACACTGAGAAAGACCATCAAGGACTCTTTTTCTACTATGCCATGTGATTTGATGTCTCTTGGTCTTTGCAACTATAATGAGGTAATTCTTTCTTTGCATTTAGGTCTTTGTGAGCTCATTTCAAGTTATGTTGCTATACAGTAGAATAGTCTCTTTCAACAAATTGATTCATTTTTCTTCTGCATTTAGTTAACACAGTTGTGCCTAATGGAAGTAACGAATTCATTATTATCCCTTTATAGTATTGCTGTAATTCATAAGATAATGGTTTTTTGGACACATTTTAGGCTCTTTGCAGACATGGTTCTGCAAGAGCTATTGCCTCACAGGAAGTATGGAACTTCTGAGGCTGGAAGCAGTGCAGTGCTTTTAGTTTCTGTGATGTGGGGGAAAGTCCCACTTGGTACAGATCTTATACAAAAATGAGCCTGAGACAGGCGTTGCCCAGTTCATCAAGTGCAGAGGCAGAGACTGTGAGACACGCGGGAGAGAACATAGTGGAAAACATTTTTCTCCTAAAGAGCTGGATGTGACAGTGGTGGCTGTGGTGAAGAAAGAAGAACAGCAGGATGAAGAAGTAGTAGTAGTAATAATAATAGGAGTTTAGCATTCCATTGAGGCAAGTGTAGTAGTTTGGCTGTGTGAGTGCTGGAGGGGAAGGTTTGTTGCTTTCAGGGCAGGGCTCTTGGCAAAGAGAGAAGGGAGAAAGTTTGGTATTTTGTTTATCCACGGCGAGAGGCGGCAGTGAGTCAAGGGCTCAGAAAGCGTGAAAAAATGCCTGATTTTTTTTAATCAACCTTCTGGAAGTTGCCTGTTAACTAATTTCCAAGTAGCTGTGTCAGTGAGGGGGAAAAATGGCCATTTCTTAGGCCAGCAGGAGGCGAAGAAGTCACTTTGTTGTGAGTGCTTGTTGCCATGAAACCTCCCCCAAAATATTTTACAAAACGAACATTTAAATGAATAAAAAACTGAGTGATGATGGACAAAACTTAATTTAGGTAGAAGTTTACTGCTTCCCTTTACTAAATCATGTGAGTTGTCATGTACTCTTGAGCTGGTTTTGAGTATGTCTGCTACAAGTTAAGATTCATTAATGATGGCCAATTGAGCCCTTGGTCCTGCAATAAGGTGTGTGTTAATGCAGAGCCTTAGAGTCTAGGGGCCTGTAGTGAAATAGCCTTGGCATGTGATGTTGAAATGAGTCAGTGTAGCTGGAAGACTGACCAGCCTCTTCACATCCACATCTTACGTAATTGATGTACCTTGCTAAAATGTACAGTCTTCCCAATTATTTTGTGCCTGTCTCTACAGGGCCTGCATTCCTTGCCCTTTAGGAAGGTAGGCTGGGAGCACAAGGCCTGTATAATTGGGCTTTTTTTCTCTTTGTGTGTGTAAGTAGAGGTTTAAAAAAAAAATCCAAGTAATTTAAATACTTTTCAAAAGTGACATAAGATCTTGGGGCTTGCTCTTTTTCCTAAGCCACTGTTATATCCATTTTGTCAAAATATTCATATGTTTTGGTCTTCAATGTGAGCAGCAAAGGGTCACTTTCTATTGCTGTATATGCAAGTAAGTATTGTTCTGTAATACAGAATCACAGAATCACAGGGGTTGGAAGGGACCTCGAGAGCTCATGGGGTCCAACCCCCCTGCCAAAGCAGCTCCCCAGCTCATACTGCACGGGTTGGCGTCCAGACGAGTCTTGAATATCTCCAGAGAAGGAGACTCCACACCCCCTGGGCAGCCTGTCCCAGGGCTCCCTCACCCTCACTGGGGAAAAGTTCCTTGACATGTTGGTGCATAATACATGAAACTACCTACAATTTGTCATAAACCAGCAACTTGAGGTGAAGAATTTTCTTCTTTTTTGTTGCTTGCTTTCCTTCCTGCCCATGCCAGTTCCCAGCTATAGAGGGGACAGGTCTGTGTTTTAGGTCCTGGTTAAAATCCCAAACCTGTTGTTATTCTGTGAGATTTTAGGGTGCTAGAGGAAGCTGAGGGCCTACTCTACTGACTGTACCTGGCATCTGAACATGTGGGTCTCTGTAACTTTTGTATATATAAAAATGTTAACCCCTTTTTGGAGAGGGTAAGGGGGCCTGTCGCCTTAGGACACGATCCTGCTTTTGGTCCCTCCTTAAAACCTGGTGTCTCCATTTCTGCCCAGATGTGTGGGTAGTGCCTAGGCAGTTGTAGACTGGGAATGCTTGCAGCTAGCCATTTGCCTAATGAAAGGAAAACACTCTTTCTAGCATTCACAGACTTCAGAGAATAAAACCAAAACCAGTTATCTCAGAATAATTTCTTAACCACAGGTTTTGATGCATTTTATTTCCCTTTCTACAAGTGAAAATAAGTGCTGTTTATCAGTACCTGACAAGTAGCGTATGCAGGGAGAAGGGAAAGGAAAATGAGACAGTGAGAGGGACTGGCAGTCAGGCTAGTAGTACAGCAGTCTTGTGCAGTGCATTGCAGGCCACCTGATGATAAAGAGTTTTGCTTTTGTCATCTGTGACATGCTTCACCAGCAGTAGGTTTGGCTTTTGTAGTTGGTTTGAGTGACAAATCAGTATGAGTGCAACTTGCCAGTTTACTGGCCAGTGAGGGGCCTTCTGGGTGGAGGAGGCTAAGAACTGGGAGTACTGGCAAGAGGTAAGGAGTAGGAATGGTGTGCAAAGTGAAGGATTTTGGAGATTATTGCTTGAGTTTTGTAGTATTCACAGAATATATTGTCCTTTCTTCTGCTGTCCCCCAAGTGGATAACAGTAGGCAGCAAATACCTCTAGTGGCAAATATCTAATGGGTTTCAAATGCTTAGTTTCAAGTTTGTGATTGAGTCAGATGTTCAGATGCATGGCTCTGACTGTCACACTGAATTATGTCTATCAAGTAGTTGCATTCTTCTCTCTCCACCTCCTGCTTCCACTCCCAGCACAGTCTAATTTAGGAGATTGTGAAATCTTGTGTGAAATCCTCTTGTGTAATGTTTAGCAGCAGCATGTCAAGTAAGCTCTGGATTATACATGAATAGTTGCATCTAGTTTTAAGGATACTTAGCCAGTGGAAAGAAATAGTAGGCTGACCTTTGGAACTGGAAGGGAGGTCAGATCATGCAGTGGATATCCATTATTGCTAATTGTCTGCTAGTAGAAAGCAGCTTTGAACCAGAACTTGCTTTTCCAAGGGCTATTGACATTAGGAGGTGGATAGTACCTATGCAAGCCTTTCCCATTTCCTGCATTGTGGCACAGCTAGAAACTGGATAATAAAACAATAACTTACAAGTGCTGAAGGAGTATTATCTTCTATAGCATGTGCTGTTGGGGGGTGGGGTGGGGTGGTGAGACCTGGAGCTGAGAGTTTGTTTAAAGAGCACCTGGAGCAGTGCTCAGCTGGCAGTGCTGTGACAGGCAGGGCAGCAAGCCCATTCATGGCCAAGACAGTGTGCTGTTCCAGAGGATAGCTGCTGGAGGCGCATGAAGGGGATTGCTGGAAAGTACAGTCTGTTTGAAAAGCATCAACAGTATCTGGAGGAAGGCCAGTGTCTACAGAAACAGGTGAATAAAGTAGCCAGTCACAATTGCAGTCAGGCCTGGCTGAAGATTGTAGTTGCCAAGGCTTTAAAGTATGGGAGTCTCCACTACTCACCCACCCTGCTGAAGCCCATCAAAGGGCTTTGTGATGTGTTTACTACGCTAAGCAGTTTAGCCTAATGCTGGCACTGGAGAACTGTAGCAGGCATTCTGGACTGTTTAAATGCTTTGGAAGTAAGTGAGACCCATGGCATAGGGTGGGGGTGCTTTTCAGTCTCTGCCAGGTGTTTTTGTTTCTCATGTATCAGAAGTGATAGTGCTGTGGCTCATCCTCATGCAAGCATTGGTTCTCCAAGAGTACTAGTCTGCACACACACACCGCTTCTGACTCAGTGCAATGAAATTGAACACCAAACCCGTTGTCTAATTGTTTATCCACTCCTTGTTTCTGAAGCTGAGACACTGAATAGAGGCAATTCTTTTAGCTCTGGCTTCGTGCCTCCTAGCAAGCATATAATTCCTGCCATTTACTTAGTTTTACTCTCGGCGGAAATTGGTACATCCAGTGCAGTTTCTTTTTCTCCCACAGGCCAGTCTTGTTATGTAGGATCATATTCACTGTTGGACTGGGGACAGGTAATTTTTTGTTGTGCTGAATTTTGGGAGTTTGCTAGTAAGTTGCACTCATGATGCTTAAATCTCATGTATGCATGAGCTATGCACAAGGGAAATAATTACCTGGTAGTAAAGACTAAATTGTCAGTTTGGGGCTGTTGCTGTTGTATGATACTTTGTATGAGTAGAGGGCCATACACAATGCTGTTCTTAAACTACTTCCTGCTGTAGAAACTTGATTCCTCTGTTCCAGCCACTACAATACAATGATGAACTTGATCCCTGAAAATCTGGCGGAGGATGTTCATGGACTTTGGCTTGGCCAGAAAGTGCTTGGGATTTAAACTGTGGGAGGCTGTTTTTCTCCCCAGCCTGCAATACAGAGCTACCAACAAAAGAAGAGCTTGTTGACCTATGATGTTTTTTGTCTCCCTTTTTTATTGCCAAAAGGTAGATATGCTGGCGAATCTCATTCTAACCAATCTGTGGAAAATACTAAGCTCTGCAGAGTTTCGTAATACTCAGGTGGAAGTGGGTTCCTGGGAGGCTCTTTTGTTGATTTTACTGTTTCTTTCCAGTTTGTTCTGAGGCAGTATCACACATTTGCCCTAAGTCCAAATTTTCTACAAATAATTACATATGGTTCACGGATCATTCATCTATATATGGCAGATTAGATCCTTTCAGGATGCCTCACACCTACATGTTGCCTTCCAAAAGTAGGTGACTATTTCAAGATTATTTACCAAATTCAAAATGGAAAGAAACTGAGCCCAACCATTGAAAAAAGAGTCAGGGCAGAGAGAGATTCCCCCTTTACTCCTTTTGAGCCATCACCATCTTTCCCCCAGCATAACATTCTAATGGTAGAAGATGCTCATAGTAGAAGACTTGGTGGTGTTCTCTGAGAAAAAAAAAAATAAAATTCTGTGGTCTTCATCAGTTTTCCTAATTGATTACAGCTGCCATCCATTTTGGCCATATGCTTGTGTCTACCAGGCTTATGCACCCAAAGATTAGAATAAGTAGTTATTTCTGCTTGGTTCTGATGACACCATACCTGTATTCTGAGACTCCTTGGGTTAAACTAATTTTCTAATCCACCTGAGTGTAAAATGGGCAGTGATCACTTGGTGTTTGTAAAAACAGTCTGTGGAAGAAGCTCTTTTGTGTGGAAGTAGCAACTATAATGGAGTAGGCTAAGCTAACCTGCTGCTTGAAAGAGTAAACTAGTCTTCAAGCTTCAATGCAGCTTCATTTGTGAAGGGGACTAGGCATCAACAGCATAATAATTCAGCCTCTTGCATGTATGTCCTTGTATTTGACGCAAACAGGGATGTGAAGAGGAAGACCATCTCATTCAACAGATTTCTTCCTCCTCTTCCTTGCCCAAAATGTCCAAAGCATCACTACTTTGTTTACAGACAAAGAAGTTGAACTGTCTGTAATCAATCAAGATCATGGGAAATCCTACAGAGCCAAACTTATAAATAAATCCAAAGTAGAAAGTTTTTGAGAGAGCACATACATTGTTATGCCAGCAGCCAAACTTTTTGGAGAGGTGGAGAGTAAAGGAGTGGAAGTGGTTACTAGACTTTTGAACTGCAAGATTTATATAGCCATAAGAAAGTTACTTAGCTAGACCCTCAGGTGACACTTAATCCTTTTATTTTGGTAGCCAGAGACTGATGCGGTGGGAGCAATGCACCAACTGCAGTTACACTTGTTTTTCTGTTCTTGTGGTTACTCTTCAGAGTTAGGCAATGTTTATTTCTCAGCATAACTGCTCAACAGCCTTCCTTTCAGAAGTGGCAACACATGCAAATATGTGTTTGAGGAATTGCTGCTACAGTACCTAATTGTTACACTTTTTTTCTTTCAAAGTTCAGTCACCTGTAGGTTAAAGAGTTTGAAGACTTATGCTGCAAGATGCATGCCTGCTCAGCTGGGGAGTTAGTCTTGTTAGTCTTTGTGTCTAAGCAGGCATTGTACTACTTTAGCCCTTATGCACTCTGCTGCATAGATGCATTAAGACTAAAGATTTGTAAATGAGTAACTCTAATAGTTTCAAACCCAGTGAGGCTTCCTCCAGCCTTACTTTTCCTTAAAAACACTGGAGTGTGTCTGTCTGGCATTTGTATCCCTGCAGGGAAAAAAAAACCCAAACAGAATATCTTGTTCTAATACTTTCACTTAAAAGCTCTCAGACTTGATTGCATAAAGGCAGATTTGAAGCCAGTCTGTGTCTTTCAAGGGCCACTGCACTCTGCACTCCACATAAACAGTGAAATGTTTGTGACTGTCACTGTCTCCCTCTACACTGGCTTTTCATTCACTTGATGATCAAATCCACGTTTGATCTCTGGGTGAAGTACGGCCTTAGTAAAAGGGCACTGGCCAAACCCACACTTGACTTAAATGAGGCAAAGGATTTCAGTGCTCATTTGTTGGGTATTTTTCAAAGCCCTCTGTGGGCTTGCTGCAGCCTCTGAGACATCTTCCTGTATCTTTGCCTCCTGGATTCCTCATCTATTTTTAAGTCTATGCTTTTTCCTGCGCCTATTTTAATTCTGTTAGTGTACTGTTTTAACTCCTGTGGGATATGGAGTTTGTGGGAAAGAAGCAGCATATTAAAAGAAAGAAATAAAATGTTGGTTAATCTGCATACTCCTCAAAGGGTTTCATGGCACAGGGTATGCAGAAACCCTAACTAGGATTGCATTTAGTGATTACGCATTTGTCAGCAGCTACAATATGAATTGATTAAGAAATACTCAGTAAGGTTTCATGCTGTGTCTATCTCTCTACCTGTGCTAATAGGCAAAATACATAATGTGAGTTAATACTCATGGTTCAAGGTTTGGCCAAAACTCTGAAATGTTTTCCAGACAGGACAGATACTGGTTTGGGCTTGTCATGGAAATTCTTTTCCCTCAGTAGTATCTGTCTGTGCAGTGTCCCTGTGCAGTGCAAAAGTAAACAATTTCTAGGCCTTGGATCTCTTAAACATGTTTTGTTCTACAGATCCCCCAGGGATTCCCATGAGCTAAACTGCTGGAATTCATCATGTTAGCTTGTACTTAAACTTGATTCGCTTTGTCCCAAATAAGGCTAAAGAGGTATTTAATACCTCTTAAGTCAGACTTTTGAGGTACAAGACCAGAAAGTTGCAACTAAAATAATCTAATTCTATTTTAAATTTAGCAATAAGATGTATCTCTTGTGACTTAACCTCTGCTATGCAGGATCCTAACAGCATATCTCGTCTGTGGGAGCTGTGACTTACCATTCATGGCAAGAATGTCTTCCAAGTGTTTTCAGTAGCTCCAAGTGACATTGTACTTTTCTTTGGGATTAAGTTTTGGGGCACAAGTATGACTTGTGTTGATGTGTGGCTTCCTGTGTTGCAAACAGAGAGGAGTTTGTTTATAAGTTGTTCTGCCCAGATATTCCCATAAGTGTTCCAATTCCAGGTGGTAGTTTCTGGAAGTTGGATTTTGCACATCCTCACTTTTGTGTAGTTCAGAAAGAAGTAGCCAACCCTCCTGCACGGGGTGAAAACTGGACCATACTGTCAGAACACTAATGAAATGCTAATTTTTATTTTGGATGTTCACTTTCTATTTTAAATGATCTTAACACTGGAGGGCTAACAGGCTGCTTTGGTCCAAAACTGCAGAAGTTAAAAGAAATAGAACTTGCATGCAGCAGCATGTTGTTATAGTACTTCATGGATAATGTTTATAGAATGGTGATTTGGCCCTTTTCTCCTTTGTTTTCCTTCCCTTTTAAGGACTCTTTTCCTCTTTTTCTGTCATACACAAACAACTAAATAAGTTTACTAATTAAAATGCCATGTTATTCTGAAGTAGGGAGGTTAGATTATCTCAGATTTATTTGGGCTAAGTAACTTCATTTAGCTTCAGACTTTTGTCTCTGTAGTCTGTCTATAACACTGGTGTTCACCATAAATATGTAATTCATTTGCATGTAGCTTTTCACACTGTGGACTTCAGCGCATTATTTTTAGTCTGCATGCTTGAAATTAAACTTTGGTGATGTATCTGAAAACTATGTACATAATTTCAAAAATGAAAGATTCCTATTAATTGAATTAGATGTTCCTTTTGAAACATCTTTATGAAAACAAGGGTGATCTGTGGCTGGGAAGAATAAAAGCATAACCTTTATGGCATATGTTTACATGCTTTGCACAATATTATGTTTTGATGAAGCATTGTTCATAACTTGGCAGAGACCTTGACAAAGAATGTTGGCCAGAACAAGCTGCTTTTTACAAAACAGCAGTTTTGTATATTTTCAAATTAAATGTGTGTGGCTCGACACAGATCCCTGCTAACTGTTTTTGTTTGTAGAGGCCTATATAGACTAGCTCCTGTATTGTCACTGTTCTGGTGCCTTGGGTTTTCACTTCATTCTATCAGTGTAAAGGTACACATTCATTCCAAACTGGAAATAGAGCTCTCCAAGTGTATATAGCTGTATGACGCTAAAAACTGGAAAATTAAGGGTATTGGTTCCAGGGCTTTCAGGTCTGGGTGACTGGATGTTCCATAACTCACAGAAAAACACATACAGTAAATAGTCTTACCAAAATGTATTGTCTGCCCTCAGGGTATTCTGGCAAGTATGTGTGCGGGAAGTTGGGGGCGAAGTGGGGGTTGGGAGGTGGAACATCATTATTCCTGCTGTAACTGCAAAATGTGCTTTAATTCTTACTGAGTTTCATCTGCAGAAAGAGGGATTTGGTGTATAAGTCCACTAGAACAGGGAAGACAGCATCCGTGGACATGGTGGAAACGTTAAGATACATTGGATGCTGTGAAGGGCACTATCCAGAGGATTCTGCCAGAAGAGTAACTCTTAGTTGAACTATGGTAAAAAAAGAAAAAAAATCGTGGTATTGGTAAACCTCATGTGATTGAGCCACCATGCAGTACAGCTAGTCAGCAAAACACTGGGAAGCCTGTGGAGATAGCAGTAATTATAGCAGGAGTTGTAGACTTGCATATCTGTGTCTATACTTAAAACTAAGTGCATGGTGAGGTAATACAATAAAACATAAAATACACAAAAGCTAACATGTCTTAAATGAATACATAAATGTTTCTTCTGCATAGTAAGTTTCAATGTGTGAAATCATCCCAAACCTATAAAAAGTGAGGATGTATAGCCCTCGGTGGCCAAAGAGGTGCAGATGTAGGAAAAGAGCTGTTGATACAGAATTGGGTCTACTCCCTTCAGCTGGGTCCAAAAAGGCATGTTTAGATCTCAGTCTGCAAGAAACATGGTGATACTAGCAGCAAGAAAATGGAGCCAAACCATAATAGTACTGACCAATTAGGGTATTTGATATGAGAAGGCAAGAGGTTTTACTGCTGTTGTGATTGATTTGTTCAAAACCTGCTGATAATCCAGAGTGAGATTTGCAGCTAACAGGCACATGGAATTCATTCTATTCTCATTTTGGCTTCTACACATGGTTGGGCTAGAATAAGGAGGAAGAAGGGGTAGTATAGTAGTCAGCCACTCATGTCAAAGTGGTACGTCTAGGCCACTGATGACTTACAGGGGGAAAAAATTTGGTGCTGGCTACATTATAAATCTATCTAACAAAGTTCAAGGTTGACTTAATTCAGTTAGGCTGAGAGCAAAGCCAGTCATTTCTGCTTTAGCCCTAAAGATTGAATGTAGTAGGCCGAGTTTTTGTGGTTTGCTCAGAGTGAGGGAGAGGTGGAAATCAGCATTTAAGGTAGGTTCCTGGTAAGCTAGGTGCATAGCTATGTATAACTAGTCCTTTTCACTTTCCTCCTCTTACTGACTCTCTGGTGAAATGGCTGCTGAAGTGCACATTTGAAGATGTACATTGAAGGTGTGCTGGATCCTTGCTGTTGTGCAGGTGGTGTCTGGTAAGACTGAAGCCATTATGCCAGGCAAGCTTTTACCCTAATGCGTATGTTTTGCATTCAGAAGCTACTGGATTTAGAAGAACCTAGAGGCTTGAGTGGTTACTTGAGGCTTTGATTGTCTTTCTTTGAGTTATCCCAACCTTCTAAATTATAGTGAGGATCACATGAGAGAGGCACAAACTTTCCTCTTCAGCCACCTTCCCCCTGACTAAATCAACACGCAGGCAAGTGGAAATTTCCACTGCTGATGTATGTACCTCCCTGCAAGTGGTATAAGATCAGTCAGGCCTACTAGGCGAGTTTTTGCAGAAGTACTGGTACAGAAAAGATCCAACCACAGGAACTTTTGCTTCTTGGTCCTCAGATACAGTGGGGTTTTTTTTACATTTCTCACCGAAGTGAGAGGGTATGCGAAATATAGGTGTTTATGAGACCCATTTTCAGTATATCTGTGTTTACTACGCTGAATCTCGACAGATTTCCTGGAATATATTTAATGTTAAAGCTAATAAAACACGAGGACCCAAACGAAGGGCAACGCGGAAGCCCAGCAGAGACTGTGGGGAGGGAAGAGGAAGGCGCGTAGGAGAAAACGCCAGCCGGCAGCACAGCCGGGGGGGCTCCGAAAGTCGGTGCTCGCGGCGGCGAGGCGGCGTCCTTGGCCAGAGAGCTCGGTGGGACCCACCGCCGCAGCGGGAAGGGCTCGCAGTCGGTGTGCGCCTCGGGTGAAGCCCGAGCGGGCGGCGGAGAGCGCCGCGGCCGGCGGGACTGGCAGGCGGGGGGACAGAGGCGAGGAAGAAGCCGGCGGGGCGAAGGCGCCGTTGCCCGTTTAAGCGGGCGCCGCTGCTGTCCTCGGGTGCCCCGCCGCATTCGCCGCGGCGCTATTATTAGCGGCCGGAGGCGGAGCGCATTCTGACACGCGATGGGCGCTTTTCGCAGCGGCCGCCCTCCTCCGCCGGGCCCGCGTGCAATCGCCGGACCGGCAGTCAGCCGGGGCGCCGAGACACGCGTGATTGTGGCTGTCTCCCCACAGCCTCTCTCGGCTAAAAACTCCGAGCAGGGGAAAAGGGAAGGGTCAGTGTGTCGGGCCGCAGCCTGGGGTCAGGCCTGCGTGTGAGCCTCCACCTCCTGCGCGCCGTGCGGGGCTGAGCCGTTACCCCAGCCGGGGAGCAAGAAATCACCCCTCCTTCCTCACCGGGCAGCCTGTGTTTCTCCTCCCACGGGTTTAGGGGATAGGCTCAGAAATCTCCACCTGCTCTAACTGCAAAGGCAAGGTTTTTCCCTTCATTCTGGTAAATGGGAAACATGCAAGAGAAACGCGGACGTGTGTTCTCTCGGCAGTCCACCCACGCTCTGACCTGAGGAGAAAGGAATGGAACACTTTGCCTTCCAGGGAGGGGTATCATTTACTACACACAAGCTGTACTTTGTAAAAGCAGTAAAGAGCCTTTGTCTCACTGTAGTGGCTGTGTAACAGTGTAATGTATTTGTATTTTCCCTGTAATCAAAAGGGAAAAGAGGCTGAGCTGCATGAGAAGTAGGAATTGCCATGCTGGATTAGAGCCATCTGCTTCAGTAGCCTGTGTGAATGTAACCAGAAAAAGACATTGAGGAAGGGAATGTGTGTCTCCTCCATTCCTCAGTGTCTTTCAAAACTGCTGCAGTATGTTACTCATATTACAAATACTCCTTAAGCAATTAGCCTGCATCTTGGGACTTTGATGTCTGTATGCTTTTTATTTTAATACAGTGAGAAATATGTGTGTTAGCCACCAAAGAAAGGACATTGTTTTTTCAGCCCAAGCCCATTGAAGTGTAACGATTGGCCCTCCCTCAATGTATTTATGTGTTGTCAGTCTTTTTTAACAAAGGATGAATCTAGTAAGCAATGCCTCATCTCTGTTGAAAGTGGGTGTCCATATATGATGCTTTCAGTTTTGCATCTCTCCTGCAGTCCTCATCTGAAAAACAGCAGGTTGTTTCCACTATGTAGGACAGCTTCCCTCCTTCACCGTGGAGCACAGTTACATGCACTGTGCCACACAGCTGCTTTTGGCACTAGTGATGTCTCTGATCGGTAACTGCCTGAGTGTGACGTACATCGAATGTAAGGCCAGTTGTTTTAATACCTCTGCCAGCAAAGCTGTGTTACAGCAAACGAACATGAGTCACTGAGTTTTGAGTGAGTTGGGAGTGTCCTTGAGACACGAGTTTTTTCGCTTTCTTGAGTATTAGTGGATTCGCCTGCTTTTCAGGACAGATGGTGTGTTCATCCCCTTACCCTTTGCTACCAGCTCCCTTAACAAATCAGCCAGTGGCAGAGAGAGTTTACCTTGGGGGTGTCTGAGGTGAAGAGAGCAAAAGTAATCTCTTAAGTGCAGGAACGCCCTCAGCACTTTAAACCACAGCATTAGGACAGGAGTCTCAAGTGTGCATTAGTAATGCTTTTGCCCTTTGCTCTTTGGAGGGGTGATTTGCTCTACAAATACTTTATGAACCTCTTGAGACTGTGGCACCATGTTATTCTTCAAAAGTGTCTGCTTGTAAATTCCCACTGCATTACAACATGTGCTTCTGTCACGACATGTTAAATAATCATAGACAAATGGTATCTCGTCGCAGGATTTGTTCTGATAAATACAGATCTGTAGAACCACAGACACAAAAAATACTTGTAGAGTTCTGAGGCTAGAGAAAAAGATCAAGGTGGTTTGAAAATGGTGAGAGGGTTGAGTGCCCCATAGGTTCTTAAATGAACAAATGAAACAAAGTCATTTATGGGTAGCCTTATTTGTGTATGCGTGTTCTGGAGACATCTTTTCTTTGAATAGTTGTGAAACTGCACACAGCTGGGCCAAATGGATTGAGGGCTATATATACACAGACCTTTATTTTGCTATGCAGTATCAGTCACTGTAATGAGACTGGTCACCCTCAGAGGGGATTTATCTGCTGAAGTTTGTTTTGAAGTATGGGAAATTTTAGTCTAGAGTTTATGGTCAGTCTGTTGTAAAGTTGAAATGCAAAATGGTATTTCTAAAATATCTAAAAAGAGCTTAACTGCTTAATTCAGCTCCATGTGACAGTAAGACATCTCCCATGTGACAACCTGTGCAGCAGGCCTGATTGAACTGCTGGGCTTCAGTTCTTTGCATACTCATATTCTGCCTTTGGTTTCAGCAGTGTAAGAGTATCTTTCATTCAGCCTCTGTAAAAATCGTACTGTCGGAGGCGACTAAAGATGACAGATCTTCTGTTTTCCTTTGTCTTTTGCTTACTATTTGCAGCATATTCTTTGGGGCTTATCCTAGCTGTCTGTTGGTACCTTTTGCCCAGTCAGAACATTTTGGCTGATAGGTATGAAGCTTGGCTTTTGTTAGACTTAACTGCTTACTGTTCACGGCATCAAAGCCTCCCTTGGAGACCAGCCTGTTAGTGTCGGCAGCTCTGTACGTATCATCACTCAGATACAGACTTCTTGTCAGCCTGCTATCAAGTCCAAACATCGAATAGAAGTCCTCAGTGGACTAACAGAGGAAGCACAGCAAACCAAATTGTAGTTCTTTAAAGGACAGTATTTTTTTTGTACTTTCAGGACTCACTTTCAGAAGTTTGCACTCTCACTTCTTCCTCTTGGACTAATCTCGTATTTGTTGCTTATCTAAGCTCCACACCTTATGTAGGAGATGATGTAAAGACATCATTGCTCAAATGTTTCTGTGTCACAGTTGTCCTTACTTAATTAAGAGGTCCCACTGAATTTCATTGCACTACACACGTAAGTTCATTTGTGTTGATCAAACTTTTAAGGGCATGTATCACTGCAAATAATTATTCTTCATTATGTGTTGCATTTGAGGTTTACAATCTAGAAGCTTTAGGGACTGTAGAAGTTCTTCTGTCATGGCTGAAAACATCTAATCAAAAAACAATGTAAAGAGAAGATTGTAGTTGGGAGAAGGCAATAAAAGGTCCAAATTTCACAGCTGATGGTAAAGTGCACCATGTGTCCTTTCATGTTTAATTATACTCGGGAGATAGCTAAAGGTCTGTCTTGGGCTCCTTTGCAGAAGGAAGGGATACATTTTAACAGTATCTGTCAGAATTTAACTGGTTTACATAGAGAGATGATAAAGAATTTTTTTAGGTATTTGGTTTTTTTTTAAAGGTTGGCTTCATACAGGGGGTTGGTTTTGATTTTAGTGTATCTGAGACAGTAATTAGATTTGGACAGTTTTGCACCCATATAATCTTACTGTGACTAGAAGAGTTCTAGTTCATTTGAGTGTGTTCTCTATGCTGCTCTAATTAAATAAAGTGGATGTTGCATTTAGTTAAATATTGGAGAATAATACGATGTGTGAAGTTATCGATTATGTTGGTTTTTAAAAAAACAAACAAAAAACAAAACACAGATGTGCCTGGTATTCCTTGGTTTGTTGAGCAATGCAGCTGTAAGACATAATAAGCAAAGCTGTGAGTGTAGTTAAAGCTCCTTCTTGTGTTTGGCAAAATTTCTGTTCTTAATTTAGGTCAGACTGTAGTTCATAACTATTTCTTCACTTCTGCTACAGTAAATGAGGACAATTCTGGTTTTTGTAATTGAGTCCTTAGATTGTTGCAAGGATCTGATCTAAAGTAACTGAAAAGGCTTCTATTTTCAGGGGGTAATGAACAAGTAGTCATGTGATGTGAAAGTGAAGAATCAAGCTTGGAAGTTGTGACAGAGAGGATTTTTTAAGTATGGGCTTCAGTAGTTTAAAGTTCCTGTGAAGTTGTTAAATAAATGACTCTTTAAATAGTAGGTTTGTTCAAGAAAAATGGAAGCAGTTTTGTGGAGATCCTTCTGAAAAACAAACCACGAAAGGGAATACATGGGATACAAAAATACCTTCCCATGGGCATTTCAAATCACAAGTCAAATATGTTCAGGCTTTTGAGGATGTAATAAATTTTAGTTTCACTCTGGCCACTTGCATGTTCAAAATTTGTAGATAACAGTGTTTGAAAGGAGGAAATGATGGCATGTATTACTGCCTCATTTAGCAAGGAAATGATGATGAAGTAGTAAAATGATTTTACCCAGGTCTAAAATATTGTAGAAGCAGTACTAGCATTATAAGTGTCTTGCACAGCTGACTTTTTTTTAAGGTCTGGGTGGAAGTAGAGCCAAATGGATCCTGGGTGAATTTTGTGAAGGCAAAAGGCTCATCATTCTGCTTTCTTCCAGTGAAGCAAGTTGCCTTTCTGCATGTGTGTTGAGGAAACACAGGCTGCCCCAGTAACCAAGGTCAGAACTGTTAAATGTTAATTTTCCAAATAAATGGGTAAGCCTGTTTGTGTTTGGGAATGTAGGCTTGGGGACTGTTCTCTGTGAGTGATTCAGGCAGCGTTCTGTCGGCACTAGCCAGTATTAGATCTGGGGAATCCTGTATTTTCCTAGGCTGACTGGAGTTTGGCCTGCAGAAAAGAACTTGCTCTGATTTCTGTATTCAGAGAGTAAGAGCAGACATGCTTAGAATTTAAAGAATTTTCTCTTCCTGATCTTTCACAACAGTGCAGCAGTTTAACAATAGCCCTGCGGAGGATTGATTATTTTTAGCCTAGATTTCTACATCAAGGAGAACGAATGCAACCTTACTGTTTGTCTGTCTATTGTGGATTCCCCATGCTAATTTTGGATAGCTTTAACAGCAAAGCAGTGTCTGAAACTAGGCTAAGTAGGCTAATAGGGTGGAAGAAACAAAGTAATTGTATGAGAGGGAAGAATAATTGTGAGCTCATGTATTACTGTACAGCAGTGAGGCCATAAGATACACATCTTGAGAAAACTTACTTCCTTAGTGTATGTGCTCATGGAATTCCTTGATTATTTTAGGTGTTATTTGGTGACACTCATCTGGAGCACAGTGCTGTGAGAACTAGGAAGCTCTTCTGCCATGGAAAATCGAGATTTTCTTGTGGAATTTGAAGTGCACTTGAACTACTCTTAGAAAAGCAACATTTTGTATCTACAAGTTAAAATTTAAACTCGACTGTTGGTTTAATTGCCCTCAGTGAGCCCAACAGAACGTGAAGTTAGTGACTAACGAGTCATTCCAATTAGTGATAAGGCACACAGGCAGGACTCTATGTCACCAACCCTTGCTAACTGGACTGTACTTGTAGTCTCTGGAAAGTTTCCATACAAGGTGAATCTACTTTAGCTGTGTGGGGCTTCCAGGGACATGATTTTTGACACAGTCTGTGGGGAGTTGCTGTTTGTTATGTACAGCCTGGTTCTGTGCCGTGATCTGTTATATTCCTCTCACACATGGGAGTTAGATTCTAGCATCTGAGCGGTACCGCTGATTTATAACATGGCATGTGCAGCCTTGAAGAGTGTGATCTGGTTGAAATTCCCTGCTCATTGCATCATGAGGCCTCAGTATACCTTAACTCCCAGTACAGTTGGTAATGTCTTCTTCTGGCCCAACACAGTGAATTTCATGCATTAATATACTTCTTCAAAGCTACTTACCCTCCTAGAAATTCAGATAATATTTAGTGGGATGTTCAGAGTTGCAAATCTCACTCACCTTCAGCAGAGCAAATGGGATTAAGGTATACAATGACTTTTTTTGTAGTACTTTCTGCATTGTAAGGCATCTGCTGAAAAAATACTTGAACAAATCCAGATCCAAGTTTCCATTTATACTAGTAATGGCAGTTTGCCTTTGACTTTAGTGGGGATAGGCTGTAAAAAGTCAGTAATTGGCATCTGACTTTATTATTTCACAATGTTATTTTGTGATTTATTGAATAGTTGCCCATGATAAGTGTCCTGTATCGTTTGTTTATTTGGTACGAAGAAAAACATTTATATCATTCTTTTACAAACTTGGAACAATCCTATTGTGATGGGATGTGTTTGTTCCCTGTACAGGCTGGCCTCTTTTGCCTGTGGTGTTTGGACTACATTTTCTGGAACACTACCATGGGAAGAAAAATTGCATCTCCCCTCTCTTCCTCCTCTTGTATCCCTGGAAAGCATATGATGTTGTTTGTGAAAGGTAAGTGCTTTGGGTAACAAATGAAATCAACAGTGTAATAGATGATGGATTTTAACAGTGGCATTTTAGAGCATAAACCAAATTCTAACTATTTGAAAGTGCAGTTAGAACTCTGTGGGGCCTCACAGTGTGCCACTGCTGACCACTGAAGATTTGCTAAACCATCTTTGGTAACATGTTAGAGAAGCTTTTGGTGGAGGCAGCACACTAACCCTTAGGATAATCCCATACAGCAGTTTCCTCCTAGGTCTTAGCACAGACCCTCAGATGTATTTCACTCCTGAGTGAAACAGCATCTATTTCAGCCAGGGCACCAGGGCTGAGGAGCTTTGAGTGTCACTGTTTATGTACCAAGATTACTGAGAAATCAAGTACGAATGCAGCTGCGAGCCTTTAAGCAGCATGCCATGGAAAAATGAAACACAAAGTGTGTATGTGCACTAGGGAAATGTACCCAGTGTTTTGCACATTCCAGCAGAGGCCTCAGTAAAGACTGGAATTTTAATTCTCATCTGACAGCATTCCACAAAGACAACTTAGATTCCCTTCCTCCTTCCCCCTCCCAAGAGATTAATTTTAAAAAGCAATTTTGTCTTATTATTTATTCTGCCATGGTTATCAAATAGCTGTTGGATTGCCAGCACTCACAAGAGATTAGAGCTGTACTTTTGTTTAGTTCCTAATTTGGATTCTCTAATATTCACTAGTATTACCTATTTTCCTTCTTACTGTATTAGCAACACAGTTTCTCAGGTATTGTAGTTCTAAATAAAAATCAGAAACATCACCAGCTGCATTGGTATCTCTTCAGGGACTCTTCATGTTTCTACAAGTTTCATGCAGTGATAAGACAAAAGGTAATGTCTTTAAACTGTACAAGGATAGATTAAATTAGATATTGGGGAATTCTTCCCTGTGAGGATGGTGAGGCCTTGGCACAGGCTGCCCAGAGAAGCTGTGGCTGCCCTCTCCCTGGCAGGGTTCGAGGCCAGGTTGGATGGGGCTTTGGGCAACCTGGGCTAGTGAATAGTGTTGCTGCCCAAGGCAGGGGGGTTGGAACTAGATGGACTTTGAGGTGCCTTCTAACCAACACCATTTGATTCTTTTTACTACACCCATGTTTCCATCATACACATGCTTGTTGGTATAGTACAAGGCCATTAGAAAGGGAGGAAAGGGGAGAGGCAGTGACTCACATAAACTTCTTGACAGTGTAGGTACAAAACCCCTCATATCACAGTAGGAACAAAGATGTTGATCTGTACAACACCTGCTGTACAGTGTTTCTGTGTTGATTCCTGTTTTTTAGTTCTGAATAAACATAAGGAAAGTAGGCCAGTGTTGAAGGAATTTGAATGCAGGAAATGCTGGTTTTGGAGCTGACATCAGTGTGAGATCAGGAGAACCAGACTGGACACACAGTTAGTTACTTGTTCATTTCTGGATTACAAGCTATGTACAAAAAGGTACAGAAGTCTGTTCCCTCTATGTAAGTGGGCCTGCCAGCCTTTATAATAGCCATTTAAGCAACAACTGATGGCTAGAATCATCAGTTAGCTAGTTGTGTAGCTGAAATCATAAAACAATGAGACTAACCACTTCAAATGAGGATGCCTTTTTTTTTCTCTTGTTCTAATTTTAGGAATTCCAGTAATAGTTGTAATTAAACTTTTTATTGCAATAGCTTCTGTCTAGTGCTGTTGAACAAATGTGTCAGCTTGGGAGTCCAGTTGTCAGTATGTATTTCCCTTCCTTCTGTCCGTCCATCCTCTTTTTTTCTAAGAATCAGTTTGCCTTTTAATTGATAGTCATGGGGGTTTTTTAGACTGTGGCCCAGACTGTGACATAGCTGTAAGAGGCAGAGCACAAGACCTTCAGCCTAGCAAGAGGGAAAATAAATTACTTTTCCACTTCTATGATTCTAGACAGCTTCAGCAGCTGGGAATATTTACAGTATGTAGACAGTGTCTCATATCTGACATAGGTCAGCAACATTGTGTCCTTTAAGTCCTGCCCCTGGCAGACCTCTTACACCTGAACTGTCATCAGGATACTCAGAAGCTGCCAGCATGCTGTGCTCTACCTGACTTGCTTCTCGGGTCTCTTTTCCATGGGTAAATGTGCTAAGGTATGGGTGAGAATCTTCTCTCCTGACATAGATTAAGACCTTTGGAGGTGTCAGAATAGATGTACTGCAGAGATATGAAAGCTAGTTAATGTGTAAAAGCAGTTACTTTTTCCACTCTGATTTATACTACTACTATTGAGCTATGTCATGAGCTGTCTAACTAGAGAGAATGAGGACTAACTTTGCCTCATACATCCCATACATGATTTGCCTGTATTGCTGAAGTGTGCTCAGGATGGGAAGGACAGCTGCCCTGCAACAGTACCACATGAGTGATGGGAGAGAACTTCTGGGGAGGAAAAGGAGCAAACAAAGTGTTGACTGTGTCCCTGTTTCTTGTGCCTGCCACTTTAGATGGCCTAGCTGCCTCCCTGCAGTAGAGGCCACACTTGGCACTACTCAAATTCAGTGTTATGAAATGACTCTCAGAGCTAATGAAAAATGCCTCAGTCATTGCCCAAGCCCCCCAAAACCCTGTATCTCAGAATCCTTACCCCACTGCTTTGCCAGAAAAGATGTCACTTAGTTGAAAATGCCTGTGAGATCAGCTTTCCTATCAAACATGGTCCCTCTGTGTTGGCAGCATAAAAGCATAGGTAAGTGGAAGCTGCCTCTTAGGAAGACCCTTTCCAGAAAGAAGGAAAGTATTTTCCTTTGTCTGGTTGTTCCTTGGACCTTTTCAGAAAAGATAATGGCTCTGTGCCAGTGTATCTGCCAGCCTGTGCTGCAACATGGGGCACAGCGGAGGTGTTAGGAACACTGTGTGTTTTGATCCGCTTCTGCTTGGAACACCAAGAACCTGTGCAGAAGGGTCTGTTTACAGCAGATAGAAGCCAAACTGCCCCTGAAAATGAGGAAGACAGTGACTTAATACTTCTTCTCCCCTCTATGAGCTTAAGAACAAAAGCACTGAGTAGTAGAACTGGTATGTGGGCTAGCTGCCTAAAAGGTAGACCTGGGTTTCAGGAAAAAGATCATGTGGTTGTGCCACTAAGGTTTGCTCACAGAGGTGTTTTTGGCTTAGGAATCACCTGATTCCTTCTCAGTCTGCGTCCAGATGCAGTGGAAGCCCCTGCTTCCCTTCTGGTAGGTGCTTGGGAGAATGCTTGGGGGGCAGATTGATGGGTCAGGGTGGAAACCGAAGTATCCTGAATGCTTTCCTGGCAATTGACAGGAATTACTTGAGGGCATGGGAATCTTAACCTATTTATTGTTTTGTCCAGCATCCTCAACAGTGGCTGGTCAACATCTTAATCTGTAAATCTGCAAACAGTAAGCAAAACAAAAAATGGATATTCATATCTCCCTGGTTTTTTGGGTTTTTTTTAAATTGAGCTAATGAAAAGCTGAGCCCAGCCAAAATCTTGACTTAGTTTAGTTGCAGTTCAGCATTATCTAACGTCTGGGTTCGATATTGCTTACAGTAGCAGGGAGTCACTTGTCTTTTATGGTAGCTATAAATCTCCTTATGTATTTTTCAGAAGTTAATGTAATAATATTAACAGTTTTAAGAATCTCTTATTACCAGTTGTAAGTCTAATTTTCTAATGAGATACTGCTAATGGTATTATTCTTGCTTCAGCAGTTTTCTTTGTGTCAGAGCCTCTTTTAAAGGGCAGTGCTTCTTAGCCAGAATTCTTCCTTTGGTCCTGTTAAAATGTAATTTTGTTGTAATGGTGGCTTGGTTTTAATACTATTTACCTGTTTTCTTCATTTATTATTGTCTAGATTTTGCTACATGACTTACTTTTACATTGCTGACTGCCTAACAGCATAGAGTTCAAATAGATAAGTATTCACAACCTGTCTCACTGATCAGAATTACATTATTCTCATTTCAGTTAGTGCAGCATGTTCTTCAGTGCAGCTAAAAAGAAAATGGATTGTATGAAAAGTAAAATTATAAAAGTGTTAAACTACCTGAAAAATAATTTGAAAGGAAAAAATCAGTGAGTCTCTTTCACTGTCCACTTCTGTGAAAAATAAACTTATGTATCAGAATCTGCCTCTATCTGCGTGTAGCCATTAGAGTTACTGAGGCAAGTAACATGTAGTCTGTTAGTCACATATTCTTGCTCTGGACCTATTCATTGGTATAGTTGTATTTCAGCAGTCGCTGTCTAGGTGTATGGCCCAATAGATCAAAGAGGAGAGTAAGATTAAACAGTATGAAGAGCAGGGCTATAGTCAGTTCTGCACAGGGGGATGGAACCACATCTTTTTGCATCATGTTATCTAATTGCCCCCATTGCACAGCCTCAACTTTAGGTAGAGGGAGTAATATTTTTGAATGCTGGTAGCTGACATTTTCAGAGACTCACTTTAGTGAGCCAGTGTTTCAGTAGGAGCATTTTCAGTTTATGTTCTTTAAAAGCTCCGTGGAAGAAGAGATTAGATGTTACCATTGCATTGGGAGATACTGCACTGTTAGGCAGCATCCTAAGAAAATTATACTGTAGCTAAGCATGCTGTCAAGGAGCAAGAACTTTCAGAGAACATGTTACTTCCTCCTCCATGTTGGAAGATTTGTCTCATTCTGCATTAGAAAGAGAGGATCCTCTGAAAATTCCGTTTCTTATTCCTCTTTCCTCTATTATCTTCATGTCCTTATTGAATCTTCTTCTGGGGTGCCAGCAAGATGTGTTCTGACCTATTCTTTGAGTTGCTGACAGATCCTAAATGAAATATGTCCCTTCACTTTCTTTTTAGATGAAAATAGGTCCATGTTTTTTTTGCATTTTAGTAATATCTGGGACTGGTAATTGCTTAAGTAAGGATTTCATATCCCTAGTAAACTAACTGTGAGTTTGAGCATTAGAAGAAAGAATAACTTAAGTATAGGGCCACCTTGCATTCCCCATGTCTGCTTTGATTTTCCATGCTTCCAAGCAAGAAGGGATAAATAAAGTACTGATATGAGATCGGCGATATAAAGTGGGAGAGCAGAGTGGAAAGTGTCCATAATTTTGCTTCAAAAGAGCAAATCCGAAGTTCCTTTCAGCTAGTACTGTTAATAGCCTGTTGATCTTTCCTTATATCCAAGCTGGACAGGTGGCTTGCTGGCTCCATCTGCTGGAGCGTGATGATGTCAGTGATGTAGGGAAGCTTGGCTGGACGCACCAGCAAGCTGTAAAAATAAAAGTGCCTAAACCAGAAGGACTCAGTGTGTGTCATCGAGACTGTGAGACTGAGAAACCGGATGGGAATATCCGTCTCCAGAACACATAAAATATAAAGAATAATTAAAGGTTTGTTTGTGGCTGTATCAATTATGACTGTTCTAGTTGCTTTAGAACACACAAAACAACTGAAACCAATTCTGATTAGAGCAGTATACAAAACTTACAATGCTGGTTTTTACTTAGGCACGTGCTGCTGTGCAGAAAATGAGACCTTGAAGGTAGTTCATTCGAGGCTGAGAATTAGAAAGTAGATTAATTTTAAATGGTTTCCCAGTTAGGGAAATGAAAGCATTTTTTCAAAAGCATCAGACTGCAGGGTAATTTCAGTTATAGGAAGCATGCTATTCTCTGCTTTTCAGACAAGAACTAACACCTGACAGACTTTGAGAACTTTCCTTGTAACTGTCTTGTCATGTCTGTGGAAACTGATCTGCCCATTAGCTTAATGTTTTGAGGTTTTTTTCTTTTTTCTTTCTCACAGAAAAGCAAAACTAACAGTTTGCTTACAAGGTAGCTTCTTATGTAGCGTTCTGTCCTGCAACAGGTAAGAATGTGATTTTTCTGATGCAGGTGCACAATATACCTAAGGAAGTTCTTGTTCTATACTAACTTCTTGTGAGACAGCTTTTGGGGGAAACAAAGCAAAAAAGGGACTGTAGGTCATGGACGTGATGTTACCTCACAGTGAAAAAAGGCCTTGACCCTTTATAAGCTCTGCTCAACTATAACGAAAACAGCTCTATATAACAACACTGGTTTCAGCACAAATCCAAATCAAAGCCCCACGCTAGCTACTATGAAGAAAACTAACTCTACACCAGCTGAACCCAGGACTCCTTATCTGCTGTTGTGACACAGATATGTCTCCATATCTGAGAGCTCTTTGGTGTTCTAAAACCAGAAAAGGGTAGGTGAGAAGCCATGGGAAGAAATTCAGTGAAAAGATTATATTTCCTTTCTCTGTCTTCTGTCTCAGTTGCACAGATTCCTCCTTGGAATAGCAAGAAGAAAACTTTGTAGGGTCTCAAAGTTAAAATGGTGAAGAGACTCGTGAATTGGAAATCTTTACACGCTGCTTCTCTGCAGGGCTACTGTCATGGGTAGCTCACATCACATTGTGTTCTTGTGGCTTTCAATGGACATCAGTTCAGCCAAGTAAAATACTCTGTTACATGAGATACTTGGCACAGGCCACCAAAGAGAATTAGCTGATAGAATCCCATCATGAAATGCAGGAGTTCAGATGACCATAGGTTATTCAGTGTGAACTGAAGCAGTATAGGTTGTTCAAACAACATACTCCAGGATGGTAGAAGTCAACTTAAAGGAAAAAATGCCTCGTTTAGATTTTTGTCAAAATTTACGTAAAATACAACATTTCCCTTGCAGAAATATAAACAAGTTGTGATGCACAAACCTCATGAAATCCATGTCTGCTCACATATGCCTTTGAGGGTGCCTTACTGAATAACGACGTATTCAGCTGTTTCAAGAGAGTTTCATTACGCAGCTAGGTTGCTAGGTATGTGTTTCTTTTCAGAGTAGCAAGGAACATCAAACGCCAGGTCTCCAATCGGTGTCATTGTGCTTGTTCCTGCTGTAGATGGCAGTTACAGGTGTTAACTCCTTATAGGATTTGTTCTATTGTTTGGTAATCAGCCTGGTTCTAAATTATGGGATTACAAAAGATTAATTGGCTTCCACCCATAATTGAAAAATGAACACAAACACTCCTTTTTCTGACATGGCTTGACCTTCTCCTCTTATAATAGCTGCCATCTGGGGAGTAGTAGCCGCCTCTTCCAATCTGCAGTCATTGATTCTTCCAGTGACAGATTTGGCTAATGAATGGAAAGGGTTTATGATTTAGCTTATTTAGCTTATCAGCTAATATTGGAAAAAAACCCACAAACCATAACTACCTGCTTGGTTTTTAGGTTTAAAAGGCTACAGGCTTCATAATTTGATCTTTTTACTCAAAGCTAAATTTTTAGAAACACTTTACTACATTACTTTCACAACTACCTGTGACACAGCACTGTCACCTTGGGCAACCAGTAAGTCTCTAATAGGAATAAAGCCTGTAGTAGTCCATAGCAGCAAGCAGGCTTAGTCGAGAGAATTAGGAATTAGGCTTTTCTAATATCCTGAGTAGACGTTTGCACATCCTCTAGGAGAGCTAAAAGAACTGCTGCATGCTAAGGACTATGGGGAATACTTCGATTTTAAACTAAATGTTAACTTACTATAGCTAACTAACTTACATCCTAAGGATATGCTGCTTTCTTCAAGTCTGACAAGGTAGGTGTTTCTCATTTTTCTATTTTAAGGAGCTCTGTAAGGTAAATGAGGAGGTTGGGTGCAACAGAAGTGTGGTGGTCTTTTCTAGTGCTCTTTGGCCATGTGCTTGGGTGAAAGATTTTTTGCAAAATAGGATGCTGAAAAGACTCTTTCTGCCTTCAATGGGATGAGAACTGCCTGGGATTTTTTTCAAGAATAGTTATCTCTTCTGGTATGTCTTCTGATGCTTGAACTGAAATTAATCCTAAGCAGTTTATATTTGAGCTATTCTTTTAATACAGTAACATTTAATATAGCTGGAATATATTATCTAAGCAAAGACATTCTCTATATTTACTGCATTTAAAAGAAGAAATGGTTTCTTTTTTGTATCTTCAAAGTTTATAATGAAAGTCCATTATTAGCCATCTCAAAATGAGGACAAAGTAGAGACGTGTATCTTTTGACATGTACTTGTGAAATGCTTCATCAGTGTATTGCTTTCTTTAGTACAATATATTTGTAGAAGAAAACATTGCTGATACATAAAACAGTAAAAGAAGTAGAAAATGAATGAAAAAATGGCTGATGCTGTGAACAAGATGCAAGGCAAAGATTTGAAATTAACAAATTTTATCTAATTGATGTTATTTTTGTTGCACTGTCATGATTAACTCTTCAGTCCTCCTTGACCTGAAGCAAAGGGTTAGATTTCTGAACATTGCAGTTCATCTCACTTTTCCAAGTACGTTTGAACTTAATATGGTCACACCTGTTTTGACATGAACACATAACTGAAAATCAAATTAGATCAATACCGTAGCTTTCCTGTGTCTGTACTGGTCATGTGGCTGCTGAAATGGAGCTTGGCAGTGGGCTTAGTCACCAGCCAGGCCTTGAGTGGCTCAGATGAGAAACTGTCTGCACCTCATTAGTTGCTAAGATTAGAGCTTGGGTGGTACGCAGGATTGTAGCAGTGCACAGCAGCCAGGAAACACTATGGCTGTAGCAACTCCCTGTTTATCAGCCAAACCAAAGAGAGTTTGACAGCAGCAATAAAACCTCTATCAGGGTTACATCTGTTTTAGTTTGTGAGGACTCACTCTTCTGCTGAGTATTTATGTAACCATATGTGTAATAAGTAAATGCACAGCTCAGACATTCGCTTTGCAGCCCTAGTTACCAGTTGCAGGGGCGTCGATGGGAAATTCTTCAGAGGGCCTTTCTGCTTGAAACTTGTTAATTTTGCCGCAGAAATCTTGCTTAATACAGTTTTCTGCAGATATTACCAGTACAATTATATCAACACATACTTTCACCCTTTCCTCAGACTGGCCACTTTGGAAATTGAAAGTACCAAAGTAGGTTGTAGGCAAACATAGTTCTTCCAAGAATCTATCTTGAAAGGACATCTGGAATAAGATGTGGGTTAAGCTAAGGAAGCAAGAGTCACGCATCATCAGGATAAGTATCTGCAAATGGACTCAGTCAGGGATATAGTCATCAGGAGTAATTGCATATAAATGTGTTCAAAGCTACAAATGGTTTCTTTCAGTCTTGTTCCTATTTCAAGCCAGTTGTCAGGCTTCCATCACAACTAATTTAAAACCTTTTGCCTCAAGCTGGGGCCAAGTTCTCATTTTAGAATGCTAAGGGTTCAAGTTGCCATCTTTCCTCCTTGTTCAGTTCAGAGTTTTGTTTTCATTCACAGTTACAATGAGATCTTTCCTGATAAAACAGGCTTCTGGTGTTCAGTTTCTTGAATTTTATTAGGGAATAACAATCCTGTTAGTAGATGCAAAAATATTACTTTCCTTTTAATGGTATTATTTTAGCAGAATTTTATGGAAGTAATAGGTAGTGAGAAGATAACAGACCCTTACTCTACAAATGGTTTTGATGAAAAACAAAAACCTTAAGCACATTATGGTACTGATTTAATTGTTTTTGGTATGATCCCAGAAAATTAAAGCATGGATCCTGTTGAGCTAGATACTGTACAAACACAGAACAAAGATGTGGTTAATGCCTACACATGCAGAGAGCTAAATGGAATAATCTGACTGGATGGATATCAAAAGTATACAATCATGTGCATTGTTTTGTCCTGGTTGATTCCTTTTGTATCTGCTTGTTCCCTATTAAAGAAAATGTAAAAATTATGATTAAAGTGTGTGCATGCTAAGAATTACTTGGCTGCAGTGAAACAATATAACAACAGTTTTCCAATTTAACAGGATCCTGCAGATCCCAGGAAATCCTAGTTCATATCGTCTTCATTAAAGGTGGAATTCAGCCTACTGCTGAGGGCTGGCATAGAGCCAATCGATGCTTAACTCTCCCCTAAGTCCTAAAATATGCACTGTTTTGTTTCTGAATGATGGTAAATTCTATGTGGAGAATTCAACACCTGTAAGGTATGCAGAATTGGGCCCAGAAAGCTCCAGTAATTCTTAAGAGAATTTTTTTTTAAAAAGCAACATGTTCTTTTGCACAGCACTAAACACAGTACTTCTTGGTTAATTAAAATTTCTTCTGGTAGTCAAGAAATTTTCTTCATTTTCTATCAAATTATTCTTGGACTTCATTACTTAAGAATTTTCTCTCAAGACACTATCAAAATATTTCTTGAATTAATTAAATTGTTAATTTCATTGTATTTTTGTTGTGCTGTAGTATGTGAAGCTGAAATTGCTTGAGGATGTGTGGGGAAAGCTACTTTGAGTAGACTAATAAGGAGGAATAGATTGACTGGTTATTTGTGTGTGTATGTTTGCAAACATAAGTGGATATGTTTATTTTAAATTTTACAATTTTATCTCTCTTGTCCCAGAAGCTCTTTAAAAAAGTGTTAAAGTAGAAGGCTGGGCAAGTTAGACAGCAGTAGAATGATGCTGACACAGAGAACAGTTACTCTCCTGGGCAAAGACCTTGCTGTTTTGCAGTGGTGACTATACAGAGGTTTGCACAGTGTGCTTTTGGGCCCACTTCCATAAAACAGTATCTTCCATGTCATCTCAGTATCTTGGTTATTATGTTTACAACTATTAGCCATGTTCTTTGGAGACACTGGGCTGTGGTTCTTCCCATGAGTAGAAAACCAAAGGCCTGGGAGGAGACATTGCCAAAACATGTTTTATTTCTGCTTAATTCCCCAAGTTTTCCTATTTTCAGTCAGATATTGGTATTTTGATAAAAATTTGAAATACAGACCCTGTAGTTAATAGAGTTGAAGGAAGGAAGTTGTACAAAAGGATCCTGAGCAGCCTGGACTAAGATGGCAGAAGAGACAGCGTCTGAAGATGTGCAGATGGGTGAATACCTTTTCTAGAGAAGAAATGTGATCTGTGCACTAGAAAGGAACTTCCTATGAAGAAGTAAATGCCTCCAGATGTACCTTTATTCTCCAGATGCAGACAGACAAATGCCATTACGCTGACTGATGTGGAGGTAGTGCAAACACCCGTTTTGTAGGGTGGTGCTCTGGGGCTGGCTGTGCAAGGGGGCTGATGACAGGACCAGAGTGGGCTAGCACATCTATAGTAAAGCTGAATGACCAGCTGCTGTATTCATGGATGGTGAAGCAGAGTGTTTATGTTGTTATTTCTCAGAGCTGCTGCAGCAGAGGGCTTCCTGTTCCTTGCAGTTGAATGGAGTGTTTTACTGACAGCCACAAGAAGGCTGTTCTGCTGCCTGCAAGGCATCTTTGTGCTGCTGTGCAGAATTTCTCTGCTGGAAGCTGTCTGCGCTGCTTTGCTCAGCAGAAAGTTGACTGCAGTGGAGTCTGTAAAAGCCTGTTAGTAAAGCAGTGCTCTGCTGACATGAATATACTTTTTGTTTGTTTCCCCATCAATCACAGTGTAGTTTAAAAATCTGTTGAAAGAGATGTTACTTTCTGAAGTCACCTTAAGGTCAATGGTGCAGCAGCAAGTGTGCTAAGCATTTATGCAGCTGCAGTCTAGATGGTCTGTTCCAGCAGATGCACATTTTACACTGCTGACTTTTACCCAGCTTAGGGAGTAAACATATAGTCTTAGATGAGTGCAGAAAGATTAGTTTACTTCATTGGGTTTAATCTATGACATAGACTAATCTTGATGTGATCCTATTACTGCAAGGTCAGGTGGGACTGTAGTTTTAAATTGCCTTGCTTTGCTCATTTGGTTCTAGCATGTGCATTTTGGAGCAGTTTTTGTCTTTACTGGTGTCTCTGAGGCTTTATAGTCAGGAGAGATGGCTAACTTGTGTGATTCCAACTACAAATAGTACAAATTGACTTAAAGAAGAAAGAGAAGTCTTCACCCAGTTATGTAGATCCTCATCAGTGTCACTTGTTTAAATTTAGGAAGTTTAAAGAAAATCCACTATCATCTCTTAGATCCCTGGAGATGGGTGTGACATGAATTGGTCAGATGGGTTATATTACTGAGAGTTGTTTCTAGATGAAATGGAGAACCTGTAACTGAAGGAGCTGGTAAAGGTGGGAATTCTCTGTATACACAGTTCTGGGCAGAGACCTGGTGAGCCTGTCACAGCTAACTTTGATTTGCCTCTCACTGCAAGAGGGCATGGCCAGCTGCTGACTGTTAGCTCTATATGTTACTGGTAGAGCAGTGATCTGTAGCAGCCCAGATGATTTTTGTTTCTAATGATTAACTCATATAATCAGCAGTTAAAAGGGATGAGGTGCTCCTTCACACTCTATGAGTAGGAGTGAGTGGTGTTTTCTTTCTCCAACATGGGCACAGCAGTAACTCCTGGTTTCACTCCACAGGAAATCAATAAAAAGTTGCAGGCTTTGCCCTATTAGTCTACCTAGATTGTCAGCAAAAAGAGCAGTTGCATTTTTATGTAGTGATTGGTAGGCAGATGAGAGCAATTAATTTTTTCCTAATTGGCTTCTTAAAATCTCCTTCAACTTTACTAGTTTTCACTACTTTATTCATTTCTTTTTTTAACAAATACCTGTCAACGGAAGGTAAAATGCTAGAGTCAGGAAACAGCCAGCATAATGCTGAGATTCACTGGAAGCTAAGCAATGACAGTAAATGGGGACCAGCAAGACACCAGAGGATCTAGGCACTGACAGACAAGACAGTCTAGGAAATGATGATTCATTGCTTGCTGATGTGTGATTACAGAGCTGTTTCCTGACTGCATCATCCGTGACAGGTAAGTGTAACTGAAATAGACTCTTTAAGTGCTGAAGTTACAATGCAGAGGTGGGGGATGGCTGCTATTACATTTTTATTTCTCCTCCTTTGTTTTCCTTTTGGTGATGTGTGAACACTGAAATGAGATTTGTATAGTCAACCCTTTTAAATCAAATTCTGCTGAAGTTTATATTCTCTTTTGGGAAGTTTCCTTAATGTTGGCAAAATACTTTGACCATCTTGCAAAATTTATGAACTCTACTGTGATGAACTGTGGGTTTGTCAATGCAGTTCAGAATGTTGGAATTGCCTTTACAAATACCTATTAAAAGTCCTCACACTGGTTTAGATGATTGCTTTTTTTCAGAAAGAGAAATGAGGGTTTTCAAGTCATGGGGTTGCTTCATAGAACTAGAGACCGGTTTGGGTTGGAAGGGACCTTAAAGATCATCTCGTTCTAACCCCCTGCCCTGGGCAGGGACACCCTTCAGTAGACCAGGTTGCTCAAACTTGTGCATGAACCCCATAGAAAATCAGGGCCAGGAGAGTTTCTCCAATTCCCAGTATCTTTTAAACCCACTCTATACCTTATGTTTACTTTAATGTTGTGGCTGATTTGTCTTGCTCTTGCATCCAAAGGCACACATGCATTTCTGGTTTTAGGTTGCAGTTGCCATTCATTATTCCTAACTGGTCCAAATGTATTTATAGACTTTATTTATTTTTCTGATTTGGAAAGCAGTTGTCACAATCAGAGCCACCATGACTATGTACAAGACTAGTATGTTAGCTTTTAGTAAAGGTCACTCTGGCCAATTCCTTTTCGTACAGCTGTAAGAAGCCTCTCCTGGACAACGAATTGCAAATAAAGAGGGAAGTTTCAGCCTGTTTGGTCTTTCCAACATGCTCTATAATGGATAAATACTAGACATTTTAATGCTTATAGTTCTAAAGAAAGAACAAAGCTGTTAGAAAATCCTGTTCTTTCCCTTCAAGGAAATATATTCTTCAGAATATCCACCAGATGGAGCTGGTGATACTACAAGAAGTATTACTTGTGAGTGCCAAGTTGCCAAATGGAGGAGGTTATCAAATGGCTGTGGCATGTAGTAACTGTGTATTTGGAATTTCACAATAGAACTCAGTGCTATGAGTAAGAGAACCAATGCATGTACAAAGCATCTAATAGAAGCCTATCCTCCCCCTCCTACAACTGAGAGCAATTCAGTTGTCTCCCAACAAGAAGCAGTTGCTTCCTCTGTCTTGGAAATGATGGAGCACAGTAGGAGGACTTGTTTTGTTATCTAGTATACCAGCACAGTTCCAGCACACCTACTGCTCACGCCTTCCTTGTTTACCCAAGCAGGGAATGGGCTTTAATAATTGGCTGTAGATGATGTTTTGTGGTGGGAAGCAGATTTGAGTTGTTTTGTTCCAGAGTTACAGCCTCCTCCTTCTCCAATCAGTGGAGTTTTGTGGGGTAGTATCTAATGGTGAAGGTTCAAGGCTTCAATGCTTTCCTGTGTTTAAATTACTCATTTTGCTTATGATTTAATTCTTCACAACTCTTTCAAGTCTTCTTTTATTAGCTAAGTAAGAAATAATTTTTCTTTCAGCCTTTCAGTTGCTCACAGATACAGAAATGTTCTGAATTGAACAAGCTTTCTCTTGAGATCACATTGTTGCACCGAAAAAAATGGTCTACTGAATACTGAAATTATGACAACTTTTTTTCCTCATCTGAAATGGAAATCCTGTCCTCATTGAAATGTGTCTCAAAACCCTCTTTGCTTTTAGGATTGTGAGGCTGAAGCTGATTGCTGTCTATGTCTGTAACAGTATACATTAAAGCCACCTGGCATGAACCTCATTTTCAGTAAAGGACCACCACTGGTAGCAATGGTTCTAGCTTTGAAATCAGACTTTTTTGCATTTTGAATCTAGGGTCACCCTGCTCACACCCACAAAGCCTCCAGCATCTTTCCAGTCTGTCCCGCACAACAGACCCTTTGTGTCCCTCTCTAGCTCCAGTTTGTTGTTGGAATAACAGGGCTGGCATTCCATTTTTATTCCAGAGTGAAAGTAACTGTATTCAGGTACAGACCGTTTCAGCCATGCTTTAGGCCTAGAAGAAAAACATTTCAAACTGTGTTTAACAGGAAATATTTAGAGGTATTTTACTTACCACATCTAATTGTTTGAGTATAAACAGATTGCTTGGAAATGAATGAAAATATGGGGGAAACAAAGGAAAATCTTGATGTGACTATTCAGGCAAACTGATTGTAATGGTTATCCAGAGGTGAATACTGTGTTAGTACTTTTTATCATGTGTCAAAATAGGCTAATAGGTATTTTCAATTAACCATAATGAAGTGTTTAGTGATATAGACAGGTCTGAGTCCAGTGAGAAATCCTTCCTCAGAGCTGATGATGCACAGAAAATGGAGGAGATTGCAGCAAAACTGGTCTGTAAAATAATCACTTAGAGTACAATGTAATCCTTTCTGTCATCTAATTTATCATATTATTATGACTGTGAGGCCTGGAAAGAGTTTTGCTTTTCTATCTATATGAAAGTAAAGTTGCTTGTAACTCCGCTGAGACTAAATGAACATCATAGGAATTAATTTGCTGTCATTATCCTTGAAGTAAATGTGAAATCCTGGAAGGTTTTTAAAGACTCAGGTTTGTATCCAGGGTATCATAGGACAGTATGACTGAGCTGCTGGCCCACTTGCATGTTTCCATACTGATCACTGAGGATCTCCAGCTCTGCCTGGCCCATATTCTCTGAACTGCTGGACGGAATTCAGGTTTTTCTAATTCCCTTCCAAGCTGCTTCTCTTTAATTCTTTGCATACCACTAAAGGCAAGGGAACTAGAAATTCATGTGGTCCAAGGATGCCAGGCTATCTGTGCATCTTTTGAAGTGACCAGTAGATAAAGGTCTTGAATTCATCAATTCCAGAACTAAGTTTTACATATAGGAGAGGGAGGAGGTTTTTACTCCCATTATAGCAATTAATTCAGTCATTTCCAGTTGTAATTCATGCTTTATGATTTTTCATGTTAGGTTCCTATCCCAGATCTGGTGACATTTCTCATCTGTTTCCATCAGTATCTGTTACAGACACCTTTATGTTGTGTTGAACTGGGCTTTGAACATAAATGAATAGCAAATTGCTTTGCTTCTTACAATGAGTGAGAGCCCATGAACTACCTACTCGTTGTTCATGTAGATGAGTTTTTAAGCCAGTAGCTATGCTATTGGCTAGAGAAATCCTGTTTATAGGTGCAACTGTTTTATCCATAGAAGTAACTTCCATATTTTTTGAAACTTTTTTTGGAACCAGTTCCATTTTCCTCACAAAACTAAAAATTAGTAGTTTTACTGAAAATATTGGCTTTTTTGAAACTCAGACTTTGCATTCTTACTTCTGCAGAGTAATAATCAAAAGTTACATCATAAATCTGTTTTGGGTTGGTTTACTAGAAAATGGTTAATCAGTTCCACCAGTGCTACTTGTTGTGGTTTATTAAATTAACTCTGTCCTAGCCTAACCCAGGACACTACTGCATTCTCAGATTCAGGAGAATCTAACCAGGCCTTGGTATAGTTCTGCTAACTCTTGCATTCAAGCCCCAAACCTCAGATTTCCAGTAGCTGCCTTGTAAGTGTCACAGATTTATTCAAATGAGGATCTGTCTCCATTTCTTATTTCAATATGGAAATGCTTTAGTTACATAGCTGGTTGGAGGACTGATGATTAAAACCAGGCTTCAGTCAAAAAGTACTGGTTTATCAAAATTGAAATATTTCATAATAACTGTATTTAAATAAAGTTGCAAATAAATACTGTTATCTTTACAAAGTTAGGAGGAGAGACAAAAAGATGAACTTGTTCTAAACCACGGCTGCCTTTCTGAGATAGGGATTTAATAGCCCAGTTTCCTGATCTGAACTGACTGAGGTCCCAGGTACATTCTGAAGAGAGTGGTTCATGGCAAGATATCCACATTCCTTATGTAATTATTTGGAACCTTGGTACAAGTTCAGCAGCTAAGTGCACGAGCCAGTAGAACCTAGTGTTGTTGAGAGGGAGGTTCTTTCCACTGTCTTGGTACTATTCTGTAGCTATTCAAATGAAAATTGAAGCAAGTAATAGACTTGGAGAAGTAATTTAAATTATCTTTTCCAGTCCTTTTGCCCATAAAACAATGTTTAAACTCCACCATACATTCAATCTTTAGCTCATTAGTGGAGTTGAAACAATAATTCACTTTCATAAAAGCCCAGAGCACTGAAACGTTGCCGTTGTAACCAAGAAAACCAAGAGTGAAACTTCTCAGCCAGTGTTTCGCACAGGTAAACCAAGAATTATCCTAAGTGAAGGCCTGAAATACCTGTAGTTACTTAGCTTTATTTTTTTAAGAGCTTTACTTATTCCACTTCAGTGTCCTTAAAGCAGTTAGGAAGTTTAATTTGCTTACAATGTTTTTTTCAGTTATCTTAGTCCCATCTTTAGGCTCAGCTGGACAGAGCCTTGAACCATTTGATCTAAGTTTTAGGTTGGGTCTCCTTTGAACTGGGGTCAGACTAGGTGAGCTTCTGAAGTCATTCCAACTTATTTTTTCTAGGATTCCATGAAAAAATAATAAAAAAATGAAAAATGAAGCGGAGTCTTCCCCCAGGTGTGAGGTGACAGTGAGACCAGTGGGTTTTGGCAGGCTCTACTCCAGAAGAGTGCTAGTGAAATAAAATTGCTGGCATGCATTTTATTGTTTGTATGGTCAGTACAGACTATTTCTAATATGTGAAGGTGGTAACACAGGCACCAATTTACAGGCCCACTGGCACAAGCAGAGGTTCTATCTTTACTTTTTCTCTTCTGTCTGCATGTCTTGTGGTCTGTTCAATGAAACTACAAACCTGCTTTTTTCTTGCAAGAGAAGAGGGCACAGATAATTGCTAAATAACCAAGAGTCTCGGAATGAATAAACACAATAAAGTAAAAGTACCAGAAAGTGGCCTGCCTTTGAGTTCAGGTGTGGAATTGACCACATGGAACTTCTTTTCTGTAGATGTCATCTGCCAATTACATTCTGTTTGAGTTTTGTTGTGTAAACTGTTAGATTTCTAACCCAGATGTGCTTTTGCTTAGGTTGCTACATCATTGCTTTGAGGATATGTAGTTCACAGAAAAAGAGGTCAACTTTCTTTGCCCAGCAAACAGCAGCCTCCAGCAACCTACAGTGTGCTCATTCTCATGGTAAGTGACCACCACTGATCAGTATTTTGTCTGCACTTCATTTCAGGAATAGAAAGTAAAGAATCAAGAACTGTTGAAGTAATAATGGCTAAGATCTATAACTGAGGTAAAACAATAATGTACTGCAGTGTATAGCTGAAGTGTAAACTGCCAAAGGGAATTGAAGACATTATGCTCTCACTACTAGTTTCATTGTGCTCAGGAAGTAAAAATGGTGAAAATTTTCCAAGTGGTGTTCATTGTTTGAATTGCAGCTAATCAGACCTAAGAATGATGTCAAGCTCTGTATTGCAAAATTATAAAGTTGGTTTTCCAAATCAGAAATGCACTTTGCCTGGAAAATTATTATACTGACAAGGAAAGACACCATGACTTCATTAAGAGTTTATTCAGACCTTGAATATGTAAAACTTCTGTATTTTCCCCCCTTGTCTTTAGGGACATAGTGCTTTGGAATTTTCTTATTGGGCTGGTTTGATTCTGTTCCTCCTCATAATTCCATAAACCTACCTGCCATTTAGGCCTCATTCATGTTAATAGTAAGGCCAAAAATTATAGCCCTGAATATATATAATGTGTAAAACCAGCTCTTTCTTCTGCATCATAATGTCATCAAGTGTCCAAAGATAATTTTTGTTTTAAAAAAAAGTAATTTGGAGGCTGAATGACACTGGTTAGTTGCAATAGAGCTTGTGATAAAACCAGTTACTCAATGTTTGTGTAATAGTTGATAACCCTGTGTCTGTCTAATCTTCTGAACCTCAGTATCTTTCTCTCTGGTTTGGTACCAAGTTATTTTGTGCCTTTCTGGAGCTTTCTCACTGCCTGTTCTGCATTTATTTCATAAATGCTGTATTTATTGTCATTAGATTTTCCCACTCGCCCTCCCTCTGTTTTGAAGTGTTACAAATTTGAAAGAACCTGTAGCACCAATGAAGAAGAAGGAGGAACCATGTAAAACTTAATTCTTTGGCTCTTGAAAATGATGGAAGGAAGTGGTGGGGTTTTTTTCTAAAAGCATTATACTTTGTAATGGACTGTGGTGTTACAGTGGAACACTTGTTTGTTTTGGCTAATAATGAGACCTAGCAGTTGTTTCATAGCTTTCTGTTCACAACATAAAAGTAATGTGCTACTGCTGTGGTCTGCATGATTCATGACCACTGGGGCATCAGGATGTGTAGATGTGGCAGGTGGAGAAGGCTGGAAAACAGTCAGTGTGAGGAGCTGAGAAAAGGCAAGTGCAGTTCTGCTACTAGACCCCTGAGAAAGCAGCGAGTAGTTCTTCAGATGTTAAACATTTTTACATTTATAGTTGAAGTATCCAGCACTCCAGTAGCATTTTTACTTCCAGTTTTCATTCATGTTCCTCTTTCAAAAGTGAATCTACTGCTGCAGAATTGTATGATTTGGAATGCAACTCATGTTCTTAGCCTAATTAATCAATGCTTTTAACAGAATGTAGGGTTTTTTTTAGTTAAACACATGACTGTTTAAATTTTTTTTATTGTATCAGAAATGTCAAAGGACACCAACACACTAACATACTTTTTTTAGCAGAAAATATACTTTTGAGACAAAAAATCCTCAGGATAAAGTGCTTTCAGTTTTGTTTTCTAATCCAAAATGTCTGTAAAAGAAGCTAACATTTAGTTTAATACTCATAGTAAATTAAAAGGAAAGCCTAACTGTACATGCCTTCTACATTTAAGTTTTTATACAGGTATAGCCCTATCTTACCCCAGTCTGTCCATTTCAATAAAGTTCATCAGATTACTCACTACTGCTGTCATTTCAGCATATGTGGTGGACTATAGCTTTAAATCCATCAGTTTTGTTGTTTTTTAAAACTGACATCAGGCATCTCTGATGTGGTGTCTTAGAAGAACTGTGACCACAAACAGGAAGAACAATTTAGTCCATTTCAGATTTTCTTTAGGCTGAAGCAACTACAGCTATCTTGAACCAAACTATTCACGTTTAAAACAGATACGTTGTGATAGGTTGAGCCATGGATCTTTCCATGACAGCAGATGTTAGATTTCCATGGTGTGGTGTCTACAGGATATACAGGTACTTAAGTCTTGCACAGTACATTACTTTCTCTACTTTGAAATGGATGCATCCTACTCTGAGTCATGCAGCCCGACATCACTTCAAGGAGTTGCACTGTCATAACATGATGCCTCTTTGTGAGATAACACACAAAGAGTGACTAGGATGCACCTCTGCTTCATTCATTGCATTCAGACCTATGTTGTGGCTGAGGAAGAGGAACTCTGCAAAGAACCTTGAACACATTTTCTTTGTTCCTTGACAACATCCACGTTGGATTTGTTTAAACTACAATATAAAGCACACATGTTCAGTATATGCTATTGTCTTTCAGCTTGGTTCATAATTATCAAATAAGTTGCTATATCATGAGGACCTATTCTCAGCTTGTTAAATCTTTGGTGTTAATACAAGTAACTGCTGTAATGGCTACCACAGTTTGAGATTATGTCCCAAAACCTAGCAATAACTTTATAGATGAAAAAGGCAGGATTGGGCAAATCAAGTTCCAGTGTAAGCAGAAGTAATTTGTTTTGTTTCAAAGACCACAGCAGTTTAAATTCACAACAGGGTGGCTCTTGACCCAGGTACTTTATCTTCTGCAACTAACTCCATGATGCAGTACAGAAGACCATGTAGTAATTGCAGTGTTTTACTGCTGACTGTATATATAATGTTGGAGATACCCTTTTGGAGAGTACATGGAATGTATGAGGCAGTACTTTGTCAAGTAGCTTGTCTGATCACAACTCCCTGTAAGATTAACCTCCCCCTGCTCTGCCAGCTTACTGTCCTTTCCCACTTCTACCTCAGCCTTGTTCGTGTATGCCAAGCCATGTCTTAAGCCAACATCATACAACAGCTGCTGTCAAGAGTCTTGCCAAAAATGCTAATCTTACTTTCTTTGGGTTTGCCTAGGTTAAAGGAATGGTCAGAAAGGAAGACCTCTTTCATGACCCTTTGGTGTCTATGCCCTCCTATGTATATTCCATTAACCACACAAACTGTTTACATTAATATAGAAGTGATTCTTCTGCAGAGCACAGAGCTTTTACTCTTCCATTTCCTAACACATCTGTGTATTGTAAACTAAACTTATCCTTGCCAGCCTGGGAAATTTCATTTTCATGACCATAGCTGTGCTCACTGGAACAACAAAATCGGTGCATCTCTGTCTCAGCCTCTTCCACTTTTGTTTTAGGTTTTCAACACAATTTTCTGGGCCTCCTCTAACCAGATGCCAGCAGACACTCACTCCATCTTTGTAGGGGTGAACATTAAAAAATAAGTAAATAAATGAACAGTATGACCATACAACTAAGTCCTGTACATCAGCAGTGTTTCTGATCGACCTAACAGTTGCAAAGCATCCATCCCCATGTATATTTCTGAAATGTATCTCTAGCTTCTTTATTCTCTCATCCATCCTTTTTTTTTTTTTTTTTAAACCATGCTCTCTTGACAGGTTACTGGCTCCTGTCTGCAAAGGCAAGTCTTCTGGAGCCAACTAAATATTTTCTAGTCAGTAAAAATATTCTTGTTCTTTGAAAGCACCTTTGCTCTTCCTCATTTCATGTTAGTCTCTCCTAACTGCCTCCTTTGGCTTTCACTCTGCATATTTAGGCAGAATGGTACAAGTTGAGATGTTAATAAGAATTCATTAAAATAATAAACACCGCATCTTATTTGCCACAACTTTTATTCCCTAATTAATTACAGTCTAACTTATGATCTTATGGGTTTGCTTTTAAAGCCCTGCTATCCCGAGACCTGCTATAGGCACACTCACCATCAGCAGTTATCCTTTAGAATTCCACCAGGCCTCTAACCCACAGTCTGCAGAGGACCATCTGCTCTTTTCATGTGCCTTTCTACTGATACCAAAATAATTTCCATCTGACTGCCCCTGTACTTTGCACTAATAAAAACCTTTCGGGCTGCTGCTTCTAAAGTAGATTTACCTTCAATCACCATTTATTAAATCTCTGTCCATTAAAAACCATAGCTTGCAGAAGCTGTGTGCATTAAGCCTGATTATAGAGTCAGTAGAGAAGAGGGAGGGAGACAGCAGGTTTTTTGCCTAGTTTTTCTACTTGTCTAGCTGTCTGGTAACCCTTGTGACAGGGTGCATTTCAGAACGGGAGTCTCATTATTTGGCTTTGGATTTATTTTATGCATTTGTCTATTTAAGCTGTAACCTAATGATTGTTGACTTCAGGAAAAAATTGTGCAGACCGCACAACTAAAATCAGAGTTTTCTTTGCTGCTGGGGTACGAGGTCCTATATGGAGGGTAAGGGCCAGGGAATTAAGAAGGGAAGAGGAGGAAAGTTCACAGGTTCCTTACGGAGGATGAGTGGCTCTTTCAAACGCACTTCATTTAAGGGCTCCACGTCTGGATCACAAAAGGTAAGTCTGCAATTACCCAAATGGTATAAACTGAGAGAAGCAGCTGGAGACACTGTTTGCATGTTGCACCCTCCCTCCCTCCCCCTTTCTTAATAGCTGGTACCACTATAAAGAAGAACAATTCTCTTTTCCTGGTTTAGGTGGCAGAGCTATCAGCCATGTTCATTGCACTGGTTCTGGCTATGAATCTTACTCCTGTTACAGGAGATCTTTCACAAGCACGATCTGAAGGATCTTTGGACTTAATATGACTGAACAAGGCTAGCCTGTAATGATTTCTATCATAATCAAAATCATATTTTCACAACTTGCTACTTAGTGTTCATGCCAAATGTAGATGCAATCAATGAGAAGGCTGATTGGATTTTTTTAAGGATTGTGATGTGATTCACTGACTATCTATGGCAGACAGATACTATGGGAAATATAGTTTGTGGTTAGATCATGTGTTGTGCAGTATATGAATGAAGAAGACCTGAGATAATTGTTGCATAACATGTAAGTTCCCTCTGTTGTTTTCCTAACCTTGCATGTAGCTCAATATTAAGAATTTCTTTCTTAATTCGGTTTTCAGGTGTTTTCAGGAATTTAAATACATCTTTTGTCCATGGATTGATAGAGTTATTTGGAATAAATACAGACTAACTTCTACTCAGGATTACTTAGATTCCTGTTTAGCTGATCTTTTTGAACTGACTCCATTCAAATAGTGAGAAAGAGGTTTTGTCTTGTCTTCCAAAGCCTCCAACCCTCATGTCTCTAATTTCTGCTGATTGTGACAATATTAGATTCTAATTAAAGAGGTAAGAGGAGGACTGAAGGAATGTAACTGAGAGAAAAATGTCGGGCAGCATCTTGGAGGAAGCTAAGCATTGACATACAGGCAACTAAGTATGTATTAAAGTGTTTTTCTTCTTTAAAAAGATTGTTCTGTATGATGTGCAATACTGGTTGTGGTCACCTGTGATTGCAAGAAACTATGTCAAGGTTTTGGGGACTTACTCAGCAGAGTTTGAAGGTCATGGGCCATCACAATGTGTCTGAATTGCAGGCACTATCTAAGGGCAAAGTCATTTAGAACAATGTTTTCTTTGTACTAACTTGGGACCCTGACAATTTTCTCTGCTAAAGAGATTGTCAAGTTGCATGTAATGCCCACATTACAGGCCCTATTACAGACATTGATTCCTAAGTGGAAAACAAAACAAACCTTCAGCTGTAATGTCCTTGTCACCAAGGCCAAGTCTAAACACTTCAGAGAAAAACAAAAGGCTCTAACATGTTTGCAGTGGGTTAAATTTTTTTTCTCTTCTGATAGATACAAAGCAAAATGGCGTAGTGAAATGTCAGCTAGGACTTAGCAGCAGTGTCACTGTGTAGCTTATCCCATTATTTGTACAGTAGTTTCTTGGGTACTGTGTGGCTGTGTACAAATGGTGTGAAAAACCAAGCTGTCCGTCAAAATGCTTCTGTTTCATGAACACCTGTATATGGCTTGGTTTGTCAGCCAGATGACTTTTCAAAGATAAGGAATAGTTTCATATGCTGGGAGTATTAACTTTAGTTGTTGAATAAGACAGACAAACAATGATAAAGGAAATGCAAGAGAATTTTCCCTTCAAAATTAGGTTTATTGTCTAAGGTCACTCAAATGTGACAACTCCAGAATGCAGGCATAGTGCCCCAGGTGCCATCAGCTTGCTTTGTTTTTAAATGTCCTGAAGCCCACCTCGACACTGCAGAGCATACAGAATCTTACTTCCCCAGTGGAACAAAGTCAGAGGAAAATACCCAGGTGAAAATTATTTAATCTTGTTGTACCCATCCCATAGGCAAGAGTAGTCAAATGAACATAGAAGGAACACAGTATAGATTTTGGTTTTGTTGACAAGGTTCCACCTCTGATTATTAAAAAAAAGTCTTCTAAAAGCTGTAAGTTCTCTTCATGGATTGCTTGGTTTAGTCTTCCTAATTCTGTAAGTATAATTTTGCTTTCATGTCCGTTTTGGAAACAAAACCCTAGCTTTCATGAGAGAAGTATTTCTAGAGTTGATTTAAAAATAGATTCCTGGGCTTATGTGGTAGGCTGGGAGTGCTACTTCTGATGTGAAATTATGTTGGTTGGCTCTTCGAAGTTAATAGCACACTGTCAGCACACAGGCAAGTGGAACTGATCATCTCTGGGAGTCAGGACATCTCAAGGTGGAAAATCTGGGTGGTGGTGTGTTTGAGAATATTTTGTATTGAATGTAAATTTCTTCTAATGATACAGTTGAAAACAGGGATTGAAACTAGTCTTGAATGTATTTTCTAAAGTGCTTTGGGATTCATCTGGAAAGCCTAGGCAGGAAATGGTTAAAGCCATGCGATGTAGCTCAGCATAGAGATTTATTATGAGTCATTATTTTGACTCTCAATTTTTACTGCAGTAGTGCTGAAATAGCAAGAGTAACTAAAATGGCCAAGGAGCTCTGCTCAGCTCTCTATTCTGTGTAGCTTTCCAATGGATTCCCCTGATTTCCACAGCAGTGCTCCAGAGGGAAATGACATTTACCTGAGCGGGTTTACAAAAAAGACGCGTGCTGCCCACTCTTACTCTCTACCACAGCAGAGAATGCTGTAAATGGAATGTGAAACCCACAGTGTTTGAGAAAAGGCATGTGTTTGTGTGTATGCATGCTTACATTTGTGTTTTGGGTTTGTTTCTCATAAACATCTCAGTTCGTTAAAAAAGGAAGCAGCTTATCTGGATGTACATCACTGGTCTCATTCCCACTAATGGGAATTACTTTTGTAGTCCTACAGAATGTCTTCATATCTCTGCTTACTATCTCCATTGCCTTGATCTAAATGTCTTTAAGATGCATCTACTATGACTCATCCTGTTCCTCTGAAGAGAAAACATTTTATTGAAACAGCTTTTCTCTGCATCTTCTGTTTGCTGATAATTCTTCCATGCTTGTAAATTCTCTGCTCTTACCTGTATAAGGATATACTCAGTACAAACCTTCCAGGTGCTCAGATTTAATCTTTTATAGAGACACTAATACACTTTTCATTGTTTTATTGCTCACATCACTGTCTTCTTCCTGGCTATCAAATGATATCAAAGAAACAACAGTAATGGCTAAAAAAAATATTTTTTTTAGAATGTTAAAAAAAATTAATGATATTTAATCTAAATACATTAGAAAACCCAAGAGCACTACTATAGAAAGTATAATGGATCATTTTAAGCTAGTGCAGTATTACCCAGTGAGTAGTTTTAAAAACTTTTATGGATTGCTAAAGTGAAAAGATTATTAGACCTTTGCACTAAAGCCAAGACTAAACACCTTCTCCTGTGTTTTGTAAATGACAGACAAACCAGAGAAAAGAGGGGAACAAATGAATACATTGTCTTAGATCAGAGAGAACTTGTCTTTTAGACAGAAAAAACATTTTTTTCCCCCTTATGTCACTGTTTTGAGCTGTTTCATCATTTCTTAGTGAAGCTTGAAAATGAGTATAAAATCCCTTGAAGTTAGTTGCAGTTGTTAATTTTAAAGCGAATGCTCTGTGTTGCCCAAAGCCCCATCCAGCCTGACCTTGAACACTGTCAGAGAAGGGACAGCCACAGCTGCTCTGGGCAGATTTCCTTCAAATTACCATACCTTGTGATGCTTTATAAAAGATGAGCTCATAGTTTTACTTAGAGCAGTTATCTGCAACTAGTTAATATTGCAGTTATGATTAGAGATTAAACAGATCTCTTGGTAGAGTGAAATAATTTTCATACACCTTCCTCTTGAAAGTTTTGAATATATATTTTCCAAAGTTTCTGCTGTGATTAATAAACTCTCTTCATGCAAATCTTTTGGCCGGTGTCTCAGTATCTCAAGAGATAACACTGCTGTGATTTCTTCCAGTTTGGGGAGTCAGTTGATGGATGGAAATGAGAATAGTTAAGTATACTAATTTATTTCGAAGTAGGCTCTGTATCTTCCTTAATGCCCCTTAATATTGTGTCAGTAATTGAGCTGCCATCACAGGCAGGCTTTCATGGCTCTAAAGAAAAATAGTCAGATGTGTCTGGAGAATAGGCCAAGGGGCTAGCAGTTTCCCCTTTTCAAAGAAATAAAAACTGCAGTGTGTCATCTCTGGTACAGACCCCCAGGCTTGCAGACAGCAGCGCAGCCTGTGCTTTTCTCTTGAATGAAAGAAGGGAATGTCAAATTAAAATAACCTGTGAGCGTCGCAGCTGAATTAGTGCTGAAGCTGTGTTCTTAAAAGGTGCTGCAAAATGTTATAGTTGAGCATACAAATTTGTCCAGTTTAGACAAATCTTTTTGTACTTGTGTGTGCTGTTTTACAAAAAGGATTCTGCTGGCTTTTACTGAACTGCCTTGCTCAGTCAACACTGAATCAGTTTAGTGTCGATTTGGTATCTTAATGTCCTTGAACAAACGGGATAAGAGCATTGTGAAAGCAGTCCGCAACAGCGGCTGTTAGTGCCAGCTGATAGGAATAGGAATTGGAAATAAATCCTTTAACCCCCTAAGCAGGATGCACAATTGGCCGAAGGAATTATAAAGCTTTTGTTTTGCTGTGGCAAACCATCCAAAGAAAGAATGAAAATATAGTAGGGGATTTGTCCAATTGGAAATGTAGACCTAAATGATTCTCCTTGGCATGTCCATGACGTTTTTCTTGACATGATGCAAGTTTCTTCTCAAGACAGACATTGTAAGGTATAGCTTTTAGGAATCTCCTTCTGTCAGGAATCGGTCACAGGGAGTTGAGTGTGTATTCTAGAGGTACGAGTCGCTCTGCATAGCTAGGCATGTGGCATTGCACGAAGGCCCACTGCTACGAGTCCGTACTTTGCAGACATCCAACAGGAGCAGATGGTGTGTCCATACAGCAATTAATATCTGATCTGTAGCATGAAGGAAAGGTTACCACAAAGGCGTGGAAGCCTGCTCTTCAAGGTAGGGTGTAAGTGTAGAATCAAGACAAAACTTCTTGCATTTGTGTAACTGTTAAAGCCTCGTGTACCTCTACCCAACACACTGCCTACGTTCTGTTATGTCATGATGGCTTCAGCAATCAGAACATCTACATGAGCTTTGTGGAAGCTTTTTGACATTCTTAGTTTGCTTGAAGCTGAATCTTTGGCAACTTTTTTAAAGCTGATGATAGCTGTTACTTAAAAGGAATATGCATATATTTCATAGAACATCTGTATATCTGGGCAAATACTGCATAAACCCCACCTTCTACAGCAAGTCCAGACTATCCAGCAGGATAAATACATGTTTTAGAAGCTGCAGGTTTCATAGTAGGCTTGGCCTGGTGCATAACGATTATGTACATATTTACCTCCTTTATATCTAACACACTTCTCTCCGTTGAAAATTTGAACAGCATGGAAAATTTGTATACAGAGGTGCTACTCTGAAATACAGCATCTTAGTAACCTATTTCTAGAGCCAGAAGGAGAGAAGGGTTTTGTGTAGCTAAAATTGGTGCCTCAAGGCTGGTTTGGAGCTTGTAATGGTAGGGGTAATAGGAAGCATTTCTGCACTCTCATGCTAGCCATACCGGGCAGTTGTACTTGCCAGACTGCAGTGGGTTCAAGCAGTGCTGTGAAGAGGGCAGCTGATCAGCTGAAGGAGATCAGGTTGCCCAGACAGAACGTGGGCAGCCTGAAAAAAGGGAGCTACTCAAGGACTTCCACAGACTTGAGGAGAGTGAAATGGCAGTCACTGCTGAGGAGATACTGTGCAATTTGCAAGGAAGAGTGAGAGGGCAGTGAATCATACAACCCTGGACCCTTTCCTTACGGGTTCGGCTGTGCTAGATAGACATTATCTGCAAGATCAATCTAAAGTCCAAATGAGTAAAAACCAAAGATACCCTGATGAATAATTGCAGCATAATTAGAGAAGAATCTTGCATTTGACAAAACAAGGAGTCTGCAGGTATAGAAAATGTAAATTTTCTGTAACTATGACTACTGATTTCCTGAGTACAGCTGGTACAGTCTCAGCCAAAACTCAAGAAACTGATTAGAAGCTTATTTTTAATGGTAATCTCATAATCTTTAATGGATAATGCCAGTAATTTTTCTTTTTTGGAACAGTGTGATACTTTTTTTTATTTTAATAGCATTCTGCCAGCATGTGATCTGATAGGAGTTTCTCTAGAGTCTGCAGATGCACTCATCTATGAAGTGTATCCAACACTAAAAGCAATTGCTCCTCTAAAAGCCTGGCTTGCCCAACAGGGCTTTTATACTTCATTTTAAAATACTATGCTCACAGTATTGATTCTGTGTTCTTAAAATTTTGTTACAATCCTAAATATTCCTTATTAAGGCTCCATCAGCTAAATCATATTAGTTGTTTTTAGCTGGATTCATTCCCTGCTCCTGAAGGTAGGAAATTACATGGCCTTGAACTGTCTATAAGAGAATGTTCAATATCACTAAGGGAATATCCTTCCTCTGATGTAAATAGCAAGCTGTAAAAGCCATTTTTTACACTCGCAATAAAAATTAACTAATCAACTGATTACAGTGCCAGTATCTCATCTAACATAAGTGCCTTAGGCTTGAAGGATGAAGTTGAATGTAATTTTACCATGTAGTCATTATCTCCTGCTTCCTTCAACTCCTTTGCGAAGATGTGTTTTAAAAGTATCAGTATGTATGATGTCCTCTTGGAAATGACATGAAAAGGCAGCCTTGTTTTCTAAAGATTAATCTCTAATAATAGCACAGTAAAAGATGTAACAGCTGGTATGGATTAATATTCCTTAATATCTGCTTTCATGTGATTAATAGCTGAATGGCTTAAGCCTCTACCAGTGGAAAAGCAAGCAAGCAGTGGTTACTAAGCTCTGCTAAGTGTACCATTTATAATTTTTTTAACAGAATAGGCATTTAAATGCCTTTCCTTTTTTGTTTCCAGAGTTCCTAGTTAACTTGTATTTCTGTCCTTCCCATTTTTTCTTTCACAAGTTGTATCCTATAAATTTATCTTTTTTCTTCCCCACACAAAAGGGGAGAAAAAAGTTGATGTATGGTTCATCCATTATTTTTATTCTGCTGTTTAGGCTGTTCCTAATACATTTCAGCAGCAAATTAACTTCTGTTGTGTTTTACAGAGATTGACAGGTGAAGAGGAATTCATTAGGTTTTTGTCTTGATGTTCAATTCAAGTAGTAAATATTTTGGTTCAATTCTATATTTTTTATGTTATATTTCTAAAAAGCAAAATCTTTATCAGTTTGTAACTGAAGAGCAAAGGGTAAATTCCAAAGCTTTTAAAAAGATTTAATCAGCATGTGATTAGCTGGATCAGTGCTCATAGCCCAGTGCGTGCTGTTTTGAAACTACATCCTAATCACTTAAGATTTTACCTAGGTTTTGTTCAAGTTTGATTCCCCCAATTATTTTTCAGTTATGAAGATAAGTTTGCTTGTAGAACTGACAAGGGGAAATCAAGCTACCTGCTTGTGAGCTGACAAGCTTTTTCCATTTAATATCCTACTAAATCCAGAGGTAAGATATGAGAATGTAAGAACAGCAATGCTGGGGTCACACCAGAAATCACGTTACCCAGTGCTGTAACAAACAGCAAAGTCTAAGCAGTGCTGTAGGAGGAATGAGAAGAGGATCTAGCTGTTTGCCCTCAGAGTTTACTCCTGTCCAGTGATTGTCTGAACCAGGGGTCATACTGGAGGGATTTTATGTGAAATTACGTTCTTGCCTTTTAGTCTCAACAGCATCCTTCACCAAAGAGTACTACAGCTTCGCTGCAAATTGTATGAAAGAATGGACACAAGTTTGACCTCATTGTTTTTAGAAAACAGTCTTTTATGTTTGGGTAATATTTCCTTAACTGGATACTTAGTATCCCAAGTTGAGAGTGTTTTGATATTGTTGTTGAATTTTGTACCTGTTTTAGGATTTGGTTTTAATTTCACAATTTTGTTGAGCCATGCTAACAAAACCCTTACTCTTCCCATTCCCCAAAGTGCATCAGACATGGGTTTTTTTGTATTTGTCAGGCCTAGTTTTGAACAGAGGGCTTGAGGTGAAAAGTCAGTATGTTTTCCAAAGTGCCTAGCTCATGAGTGTTGGCACACTAACACCATGGCATGCCTTCACCAAACACTAATAAGCCAGGCTATTTAGCAGTGCCTTTCATCCTAGAGAATCTCAAACTATCAGCTTTCAGAGTTGTTAATTTACTAGAGCGATGCCTCTACCTTCTCGGAAGGGTCTTGGCATCAAGTAACACCACTCCACACTCTGATTTAACGCTAGCTCTGCTGTTAACTAGTTGCTGTGTGTAGATCTCCTTCTGGTAAATCAGAAGGCTGGTAGGAGGAGGATCTTTGTAGGGTCTGGGGGAAGCCTGGCTCTGTACCACACTAATCTCACCTGAAAGTATCTTTTGGCTTTGGTTCTCCTCTCCCATGTACACAATGATGATCTCCGTGGCTCAGGATGCCTTATCTCTGCATCTTGGCATGTTGTCTTGCTTCTTGTTTTCTGTTTGACTGCTGAGGGATGTGAGCAGCTGAGACAGTTCTGACGGAGATACAGCCTTAAGTGTATGTGGGTCCTGATCTGTATGGGCCTTTGGAAGTACTAACGCATGCTGAGAGCCAGGCAGAGGAGCAGAGCCGGGGGTGGCTGTCTTCTGGGAGCACTGCATTTATGTTCAGTTGTGTAATGAGAAGGAAATAATGGGAAGGAAAATAACTGGCTTGTTAAAAATGGCTAGGCTGATACATTCTCCAACTCCAGTCTATGGCCTAGTTAATTTTAATCATTATTTGCCTCTCCTATAATAAATCCTATGGAATTATCATTTTGCTGTTGATAAAGCTTTAGTAGTTGGAATCTGTAAAAATCAGCAGTGCAGTCTGACCTTCCTGACATTCAGCTACCAGTGTCACTCAGTAGAGTTTGTAAATGTTTTTTATGTTAAGTTACAAGGTTCTGAAATGATTATTCCTAGCAGTGAGGGAGAGCTGTTATCTTTATTCTCTGTAGCTGAGGATTATTAAGAATGCACAAGGGCACGATTGAGAGACCTGTACATAAGCAGTTAGTGCCATTTCCCATCCCCTCTGGCCTCTAGCTGCTGAGAAGGTCTTTGATAGAGCCTGTGGGATGCTAAGCTTGTGGGATGGGAGGATGCCTTTGATATACCCTGCATCGAGATTGATGCCAGGTATTTATGTTCAGGCACCTGAACATTGAGAAAACGGAACAGTTTCATGCTTTATTCAGTGGAAAATAATGTGAAATGGTTCACATTAACCTCTGTTAATCTTATGGGCCTACATAGCAAACCAAAACCTGGCTGTCATCTTCAGTTTTTTCTCTGAAAGTAGAACAGAAGCTATGAAATGAACACTGGGGGATGTATTTAGCTGGGGCAAATCACTGTGCTTTGACTTTCAAATAATTTGCATGTTCATAAGGTAAAATGTTCTATTAATACTACATTTTCATGAACTTACACATGTCAATATGAAGCTTGTTACTGCTCTTCAAAGTGTTGTGGCAGCTAAGTGCTTTTGTTTCCTTTGCACAGGCACATGAAGTGTCAAAAGCATCTTACTGTTTTGCTGGACTATGTGCAGGCTTGAGTAATTCGCAGTGAAAATGCAGCTAGTAAAACTTCTCTGTGTTACCTGGGTCAGCGGTGCAGAAATTCTAGGTAAAACATGAGTTGGAAAGGGCATGAAAATGGGGTTATAAATATATTTATTTACTGTGCACAAAATAATACAGCTGTGTTCAAGTTACTTTCTGGAACAATATGTAGAGAAACAGATGCAGCTTGTATGAGAGAGACTTTTTACAGCTGAAGCTCTCAGTGATCAGAATTTACCTAATCGCAGTTCCAGCAGAGTTGGTTGACAGGCCCTCAGTCCATGTGTCCTAGTCATTCTGAAGGACATGTGATTTCCAGTTCTTCTAGAGCAAAAAGTTATACAACATTCAAAGCTAATACCACAGAACTATTTTGTGGGCTTAATCTTAAGCAGTGTTTAAAATGATACGTTAAATTTTGGTGTTGGCTATATGTGGCAGTCCTGAAATCTTTTCACCAACTGCAGTGGTTTTAAATTGCTATTTTAATTTTGCTACACTGGGACATGCAGCAGGGTTGTTAAAGTTTCAATTAAATTATAGTTAGTCATACAGTTATTAACCAAAATTTTCATTAGAGTATTAATCAAGTAACTGCTATCTGAATGCCCATTATTTCCTTAAGCCTCCATTGGATAAATGGCCCGATAAGCTTGGGAAAACTGTAGGCATGATTTTGTGGATCTTTTGTATTTGCCAGCAGAATCCAGTGATGAAATCCTTTACTCTATTACTCACCAGACTATGCTGCAGCCATTGCACACACATCATCCAGCTTGCAAAATGAACAAGCCAGTGCTTGATGCTCCTGGCCTTCAGGGCTATCCCAGTTGAGGGGGAGAAGCATAGGTTTACAGTTAAGAAAAGGAACATACACGAGGCTTCATCTGTCAGGACAGTGTTAGGCACTGTGCCTGAGTAACAGTTGGAGGCCCTGTTTTGTTCCTGCAAATTGTACTATTTATTACACTGTGTTTATTCTCCATGGATTCACATTCATCACTGGATATGGAGATAGGATTTAGCTAGGAGTGCAATGTTTCCTCGAGTATTTTCAGACTTAGGTAAAGTGGATGATAGTAGATCAGAATAAGAAAGCAAGACCTTCCGGAGACCTTCCTGGCCTTCATCAGATTCATGGTGCAGTCTTTGTTAAACAGATGTATTTGGGTTAATCAGCCACTAGATAGAGCTGTGCTACATAGAAAGGACCTCAAGTATGAAGTCTTAGACTAAAACTTATTTTCCCTAGTCGTGAGCCAAAACAAGGACCAATTTTTGCACAAGACAGATATGGTAGAGTTCTTTCTCCAAATACAATAAAATCCTCCCTCCCCTTAATAATACAATTAAGGTCATGCATGTTTTTCTGAAAATACCTTATCATAAAACTTCAGTGAACAGTTCAATTTGATTTCATGTTAATTATTGAATAAGGCATATCTTTAAAACACCACAGCAATTAATTTTTCATTAAGCAGTCATCATAGAGCTATTTTATTACGGCTGTGGACAGAAACCTTGAAAGAGAAAGTTCTATTACCTTTTCTTTCTTAGTTCCCCATGGTCCCCCTCTCCAGCCTTCCCCTTCCACTCCCACAGCGCTGAGAAATGCTTGCATATTAATCAAAGGGTCATAAACATGAGGCAAAAATAGTGCCTATAATATTATTTAATATAAATCTGAACCGGCTCAAGATTGCTGTGCTTCATTATTTGTACTGAGCTGGTGCAAAAGCTGCACTGAATGCGTGAAGCTGCAGAATACAGTATGATTCAGACTGAAAGATGTGCGAAAGTTGTAGGGGAGATGAAACTGTATGGATTTACTGTCAGCAGGAGCTGTCAAATACTACTGTAAAAGGACAAGGAGGGAATCAGCCAGCCCCTTTTCAGTGGTCTGTGGGGATAGGACAAGGGGCAATGGCTGCAAACTGGAGCACAGGAAGTTCCACACCAACATGGGGAAGAACTTTTCCCCAGTGAGGGTGAGGGAGCCCTGGGACAGGCTGCCCAGGGGGTGTGGAGTCTCCTTCTCTGGAGAGATTCAAGACCCGTCTGGACGACGACCTGTGCAGTATGAGCTGGGGAGCTGCTTTGGCAGGGGGGTTGGACCTGATGTTATCTTGAGGTCCCTTCCAACCCCTACAGTTCTATGATTCTATAATTCTATGACAAGGCCAACCTCCCTTCAACAAAAAAACTGTCACATCTGCCAAAACAGGTATTGGTGAATCCTTTAGCTTTCAGTAAGTACAGGCAGAGCAGACATGGACTGTACAGATCATTACGTGTTTATTCTGGCAGTGTGCCTCAGCCATGAACAGAAAGAATTACATCTGGGTACTTTAGTGACATGTTCGGCTTGAGGCTGTCATTGAAGCAGTTCCAAAGTGCAGGACTTGGGGCCAGTTTGATGGGTGTATGTCTTGCAGCAGTGAAGCCATAATAATGGAATGGTTTTCTAGAAAATTCCTACATTTAGTTACTCTATTCACTTTTTCATTTTCTGTGGCTTAATTAAGCAGTGTCTTTCATACATAGTTTATCAGTCCCAAGCAACATTTTAATAGCCAGTATTATGAGTATGTATTTGATGCCTTCCATTTTGTTCTCAATTCCTGCCAATAAAAAGGCACTCAGCCTGCTGGTTTGAGTGGATTTGTGATTCTTTCCAAGGATCAGCCATGGATTAGTGAAGTACAGCTGGTATATTTCTCATGCCAAGTGGTTTTGGCACTTCCCCACCTGCCCTGCCTCGTTTTTAATGTCCTCTCTAAATAAATTCAGACTCTTTTTCTCCCCCCTATTCCAGGGATTTGTTCTTGTTCAGTAGCAAATTTCATCTTTAATGAGACTGAGCAAACAGGCATTGCTTGAATGTCTCTACCAAAAATGAAATTTAAAGAAAAGTGCTTAGTTTAGCTCAGTTCTATGAGGAAAAATTAATTCTTAAGCAGTCTAACTCAGTAGCAAGGGAAGGTTTTTAAGCTACCGGTGTAAAATGCCTGAGCATCTTGTAATACAACTTTTAAGTATTTAAGGGTTTGTTGTGGTATTTGGGGTTTTTTTCTTTGGAGGTTTTCTTTTTTACTACCTTCCATAGTTAGTAGCTGATCCACTTTCCCCTCTGCCAAAGATGGTACCACCCGGAGTAAACTCTAAAGCCCTCTGGCTTGGCCATTAAAGCTGTGCTGTGTTTGGCACATGCCAAATTCCTTTTCACCTAGCAGTACAAAGCATTTGAGATAGAAGATTAAAATAGGGGTATGTGTTCATGGCTTTAATTTTCCTTGCAGCTATAGAAATCCTATTCAGTTTACCCACTCTTATGTCTCTGGTAGATAAACTTCATTCTGGTAGATAGAGCAATGCTTGCTAATACTGTCTGTTAACATAATTTCTTCTTATCCTTGTCAATTAGAACTACACTTATAGGTTATGCTTTTAATGATTTATAGGTTCTAACCAGCATTTTTCAAAGTGGGTACTTGCATTTAGGCTTTTAAATCCATGTAGAGGAATCTGTTAAAAAAAACCAACTTGTTTTTGGAAGCTGTGCATCCTTCATATCTCCCCCTGAGTAGTGGAGAGTAAATAGTAGTTTTATAAGCTCTGCAGGTCTGGAAGCTGAAGCATGCACATTCAGATACTTTGGTTCTGTATCAAAATGCATGTCCCTTAGAGTTGGTTTGATTTTCTGTCATTTCAAGGTTAATTTTTCTGTGAATTAGAAATCTGTAATAATGAATTCAGGAAGGGTATGATTTCTTAGCACCTTTTAAACTACAGCAACGTCTTTTTCAGCTTTCTATGTCTGTTAATTTTGCCTGGTTTTATTGCAGCACTAGTCAATGCTTAAAGCCTCAAATGTTGATTATTCTGCTCCCCATATAAAAAAAACCCATGACTGAAGAATAAAAGCAACTCCAGCTTGCCAACAGAGAATTGGACTTCAGCCATCAAAGCATGCAAACTCCTCTTTAATTGCAGATTTTTCAATCACGGTGCTGTTGTTACAGGCAATAGTAGAAACCTCTGGAAGCAACCAGGGTGGACAGATCTGGTTTAGATTCCCCTGGTCATAGAGTCATTCTATTTAGCCAGTGCTGGTGGTATCATATGGCTAAGTTCCTCCACCAGCTGTGGGCTCTCTTAATGACAGTAAAGGAAACCTAGTGTCAGCTTTAATGCAGTGTGTGCAGTTGGAAATGGTGCACCTTTCAGTTCCTGCTCTGGTGATTGCTCTGGGTATGTGAAAGCAGCCCACAGCTGCAGCAGTGAGCACATCAGCAACTTATGCTGCCGTAATTGGCATCTGCATTCTTTGTTCTCTGAAGGACAAAGATGAGTATTTCTAGGAATAACTGCTTTTTGCACTTAAAATTTTTTTAAAAATAAAAGCAAAAAATAAAAAGCAAAAAATAAAAGCACTTAAAAGCAAGAGTTGTTGGAGGTAGTGGGGATTGAAATTCAGAGTCCTGCTTTCTTATCTTCAGGGTTTTCAGAGCCAGCGTATCTTACTGTCGCTTTGCAATTGTGAGCAGATCATGCAAGTGTATGTTTTGTGACTTCTGGAAGATGATAAAAGCTAGTAACTGCTAAAATATCTATTAAGTGTATTAGAAGAAAATCTAAATCTGTTTCTCTGTGTAGGTATGTATGGTCCATGAAAATTTCAGTACAGTGCTTTTGAATCTTGGCTTCTGTTTGGATTAATTTACAATGAGAAGAATATGCATTGATTTCCAAGGAGTTCTCAAGTGAGATTTTTACACTAGTACTGTTTTTGATACAGAACAGCTTTTTGTTGGAGAAGCACATAACAGCTTAGACATTTAAAGCTATTCACAAGAACAGGCTAAGAGAAATGTTGCAAATCCCACCTTTCAGTGTTGGAAAAGCAAGGGAGGTGTTTTTGGTTTCTGTGATTTAGCTGTGCAGCTGAGCACAGTGAATTACAATGCACTTTCATCAACTCCTTGTAACTTTGCATTCTGCTTCTGGTTTATTTGGTCTTGTGTTTCAGTGCTTGAAAGCATTGATCATAATCCTTTCTTTTCTGAGTGACTCACTTAACCTGCAGCCTGTGACTGTAAATCAAGTATATTGCTTTTGGTTTGATTTTTTTTTTTTTTAAAAAAAAAAAAAAGCAAGTCCTGAATGTTTCATTGTTTTGACAGGGAAAAGACCAGACTCATGTTGTTATGCACAGGATTGTTCACTGATAGGCCTGAAATGGCATTATGAGGAAATGAAGGTTGCTGGCAGTATTTTAAATACCACATATCTGTTTGCCATACAGCACTTGTTTTAGAATGTTGTTTTCTTTCCCTAGTACCCTTCTTCAATGACTGAAAAGAAATACAATCTCACACTACTGCTTTATGCCAGTGAGTAGTAATCAGGGTTTCATGGAACTGCACATTCAGCAAACCTGATCAGTGCTTAGAACATGTCCTGAGAATGTCCATTTTAGCTTGAGCTTGGTAACTAAAATCATCCCACCTTATCTTTCATGGGAACTTCCAGCCTGCAAAGCCAATAAAACAAGTAGACCAATGCTTTCTACTGCTCCCTGAAAAGGCATTTTATCTTTCAGCATAATTGAAGTATACCTGTGTAATTCATATTGAAGCTTCTGTCAGAAGTGGGAACGAAGTAAAAATTGCAATAAAGAGATATACACAACACAAGGAAGAACCTGAATTAATCTGTTCAGTGAATGTAACTTTATGAATTAAAGCAATAGGCAAGCTTCTCTGTGCAGAGCAGATAAGACATGATGAGGGAAGAGTATGTGTTAATTAATCACTGTAATACACCCTAACTACAGAGTTGCTGATGATTGTTCTACTAAGTGCACTGAGACTTGACAGTACTTTTGTGACTTCATTTATACAGACCTTTCTTAAACTCCTCGGTATAGCTGGATGCCCCTCCACAAGGGTCTGGTACTCTCCTGGACCTGTGCAGGTGCCCACTCAAGAAGAACAAAAGGAGGAGTGTATCATTCCAGGTTCCTTTTTTTTTTTTTTAACTGCAATAGTTGGAGCGTAGAAGAGGATTCAAGACAAGAGTCTAGCCTGTATCTTGCAGACCATAGTCTTAATACCAGACAAGTTAGAGAAACAGTAGCAAGCCTTTCAGAAGATACTGAGATAAATGCAGTGGGATGTATACATTTTGAAATCTTGGTTTTTACATCTGCAAGCTGAGAGCTCTTATTCAAGCCTACCTGCCTGCATCACTATAGCAAGAAATCAGTGTGCAGAACTTCTGCTTGAGTTCCAGTAAAAAGAACAGCTTAAATAGCATCAGGTAGCTGAAACTTTAAATCAGTACTAGATTTTTTTTCTCTCTTCCCTCCCTCCCCCTTTTTCTTTCCTCCCTCAGAAGAGGGAAGAGAAAACAGTGAATAGGAATGCTGCAAACTTTCACTAAACCAACAAATGCCATGAGAATTTAACTACATTAATGAAAACCAGTATGTATAAGGGCTAAGCAGAGTACACACAGAGGCTCCCAAATGAAAGGGAAAGCAAGCAGTAAAGCCATCTAAGGGTTTGGGTTTTTTAATGAGTACCAGCTAAAGAATATAGTTTTGAAAGAAACATGCTCCAAATAATTAATCAGAGCACTGCAGTTTTGTAAGTGTAACTTGTTGTGGTATAACTTTGATGAAATATGAGAAACATTTGCTCTTAAAAAGCAGGCTAAGAAGGTTGATACACACTGTACATTCCAGCAGGATCATTAAAGAACAGGTCTTGTAAAGGAGATAATACCCCAGATTCCAGTCTACCACATGAAAGCAGCATAGATCTGATCACTACAGCTAGATTACCAGAGCATTTCTCAGTGATTTTTAAGAGGTGTGTATAATATGGTGCACATGTACTTTTATTCATAGATAGGAGGGTGATAGTTCTGCTTTGTGCTTTACAAACAAAAAAAGAAATCTGTGTCTGCCTTGAAAAGCTCTCAAGAGCTTGGTGGGAACCTCAAATGCATGCTTTTGAGTGTGGGTTTTGTGCTTCCACATCTTCAGTATTCACATCCTCACATTAGATGCAGGAGGGTACCAGACCTTTTGTAGGCAATCTGCATCTCTTATAATCTCTTCAGGTATTTGTAAGAGTTAGCATGTGAACAGGCACAGGGATTGGGTCAATTCTTCCCACATAACACCTCTTACAGACTTTCATTAGAAATTCTGTTTACTTCTTTTAAAATTTCTTTCAAATTTTAGAACTTTGCTTTAGTCTATATCTGTGTTCAATGTTTAATGAACTTTCCTCACATGCTAGTTTAGTCAGAGAATCATAGAATGGCAAGGGTTGGAAGGGACCCCAAGGATCACAGAGCTCCAACCTCCCTGCCACAGGCAGGGACACCAACCTCAGGCCTGGATCTACACAAGGTTGCCCAGGGCCCCATCCTACCTGGCCTTGAACACTTCCAGGGATGGGGCATCCACTACTTCTCTGGGCAGCCTGTTCCAGGACCTCACCACTCTTTCTGTAAAAAACTTCCCCCAATATCTAATCTAAACCTTCCCTCCTTCAGCTTTAATCCATCCCCCTTGTCCTGCCATTATCTGCCCTCCTGTTTCTCTGCTCCCTTCAGGTACTGGCAGGCTGCAATGAGGTCCCCCCACAGCCTTCTCTTCTCCAGGCTGAACAAGCCCAGCTCCCTCAGCCTCTCTTTGTAGGGCAGGTGCTCCAGCCCTCTAATCATCTTCGTGGCTCCTCTGAACCCTCTCCAACAATTCCACATCTTTCTTGTGTTGGGGGCCCCAGCTCTGGACACAGGACTCCAGATGGGGCCTCACGAGGGCAGAGCAGAGAGGGACAATCCCCTCCCTGTCCCTGCTGCCACCCCTCTGCTGATGGAGCCCAGGATCCCATTGGCCTTGCGAGCTGCAAGAGCCACTGCTGGCTCATGTTGTTTCTCATCCACAATGACACCCAGGTCCTTCTCACCAGGGCGGCTCAGAAGCAATCTTGTGATGACTATCTCAGTAGCAATGACTAAGAATGAACAGAAAAATCTGTTCTTTTAACTTGCTGCTTTTTTCCTTTTAAGATGAGCATCTGAACTAATTAGTATTCCATTGAGAATAATTGGATTTATTGCAACTATAGATTTTTCAATATAAATTCAAGTTAATAAATGACATTACAAAACTAGAGCTATATTAGTACCCTGAGCAATTCAGTGTATTTTCTAGGGAAATAAGAGAAATACCTTTTAACTGGGAGTTCTCTGAGTATTTTTGTGCAAAGTGCATGTATTACCTGAAGAACTCCGTGAGTGACTGGGTAAGACTCTCCTCTTTAACATGTTCTGATTTGACTAAAACAAGCTCAGAAACCAAATAAACACCCTGTAGTCTGACCAATTATTCTATTTTTTAAAGGCATGCTTATCAACTCAATTATGCAGCACAGAGTTTGAGCTTCATTGGGGAAATACTGATTTGGTTTTTTTACTGGTATCCATGCTATTTAAATAACATGTACTTAGGCATTCTCTGTATATGTAAGAAGAGTAAAGTGAAGTAAGTCAATTGTTTCTTTTATTCTAAGAGAATACAATTCTCCTTGTTTGCCTTTTTTAATAAAAAACCCAACAAACATGGGATCAATTTGGTTTGCTGAGGACGAACCCCACGCTCCGTTTAGAGCATGAGGATGGATCTTTGTAAAGCAAACTTGCACTCTGATTTTTATTTCCAGTTGGGTTTTTTGTGGCTTACTGGATCACCACAGACATTTATGCTTCTCAGGTGTAGTAAGGATTGCAGAGATACTCAGAATGATAAATATGGAGGAATATGACTACCAGTCACAATATGGGTTTTTAATTTATGATATATTTATATTTATATAATGATATATATTATGATATATATGATATATATTATGATATATTTTTATATATATATATATATATATAAAGAAGTAAGTACTTACTGTACTCACAGTTGCCTTTCAATGTTTTGTCAAAAGGAGACTTAAAATGGAGCTGGGCTGTGGCCCTATAGTCAGAGAGGTGTGAAAATTATGAGAGTCATGGTTCTGCAGAAATTGCTATGCAGGAAGAGGGAATAAAGAGGTACTGAGAAGCCATATCCAAAGGACACAACTTGATCAGCTTCCTTTTTCCCTTTTGCCATTTACTCTTGATCATCACAAAACTAAAACACAGGTACTGCAGGCTTTTAGCGAAGCTGGACATCTTACTGAGTGGCTGGGTTTTTTCCTTGTGAGAAAACAAATGTTACCCTTCTCATTCTGCCAATCCTTGGCAATTTTTCTTTCAGTAGAGGAGTCCTTTATCACAGCAAGCATCATTTCTGAAGGCTAAAATACTCCGTTCTATTTCCTTTTTAAAGACACCATGCAGGTCCCTGACAGCGTTTCTGCTAACATCAGAAACATGCCTGGTAAGCTGCAGCCACCAAGATCTGAAAATTACTATGTTTGTAATGAAACGCACCTGGGAGGGAGGGTGGAAACGTCTCTGGCATTAGAAAGATGCTTTACAACATAGATCCATTCCTTTGCTAGAAAGCAGGTCAGTTGCTGTATGTCTCTTAGTTGTTCTTCTAGTTCCAACTGTCAAGAAAATGACTGTTGTACTGTGCCTATGTAGCAGATAAATCTATTAATAGGTGCTGTAATATTACACTGTTGCTCTTGTCTGCCAACTAGAGCTCCCCTCCAGCAACCTTTGGGATGCTGCACAGGGCTGTATGTTTCTCTTCCACAGCTCTGTGGTAGTAAAACTTAGGCTCAGCATATTAATAAGTGCTTAGAGTGGAGGTTAAGCTTAGGTTGTTACCCTGTGCTTAGGCACCTATTCACGGTGCACAGAATCACCGAGTTAATTAAGTACCACAGTTGGGACTGCCACATTTCAAAGATGTGCTTTCCACTATCGAAGGGAACTTGAGAGAGAAGATCATCTGTATACCTCTTCATACTTGCAAACTGTGGATTTTCAAGGTGAAAAAATAGTATTGTAACCCCAGGTTTCTTTATGTAAAAGCTTGTCTGGGAAGCTTGGAAACGCAGGTTTGAAGGGCGAGTTATGCACTTGTCTCATAGCATATAATGAAATTGAATATTTATTCAGAAACACTTTGTTCAGTCACAACCACACTTGTTAGCAGCAAAAGTATTTTAATAAAAAAAATTAAATACACCAGTGAGAAAATTCCTGAATTCTTTTTTAAGTGGTTGTGCAGCTGAAGATTACTGAAACTAAGTAAGATTTACAGATTCTTTCCTCCCTGCTCCCATTCCTTGGTAATTCTTAGAGGAATTATTAACTTCGTAGTCTCTAATGAGTATTTGCTGCTTGCTGGCATTTCTGTTTTAATTACTGGAGGGAACATAATGCACTTGACAAAGCTGAAAGCTGCAGTGCCTCATACTGTTGCAGCAACTTACTGTGGTTTTGATTTATCTTAAGCCATGTTTTGATCAGCAAGACCTGTGTTTGTGACGGTAGATTTCTAGTTGAATATTCCACAGTTTCTGAACACTTAGCAGCTCTGTGGTCTAGCAGCAATACTGCCTTCACAAAATTTCATGAGCATCTGTTTACTGTGTAAGGCTAAATGGGACAGTCCATGTTTGTGCCTTAAACTGTTCTGATGATCATGGCTAGCACAGAGTATTCTCTTTATTACAGACAATGCTGTTTTATGCCACTTTAAAACTCTTGATCATGTGCTAAGGCCTTTAAGCTCCTGATTTGTCCCATCTACTTTGAGCAGCTGTGTATGGCATAGTTTCATGGAAACTGGGGGGTGGGGGGGAAGGGGGTGTTCCTGGCTGTAAAATTAAGCATGCATGTAAGCAGTTACAGAATCAAGAGTTGAGCAGATCCATTTGTGTTAATACCTGTACCTGAGCAGTCCAGGTGGTAGAGGAATTCAAGTCCTCGGCCCCCTGCGGAGGGGGTGGCATGAGTGGCACTGGTATGTTGCTGCCCTGAGTGATCACCAGTTTTTTCTTCTTTGTTAAAGCTCCTCTTTGATGTCACTTGTCTTAAGCAGAACCCACAGTTCGTTGCTGTTATTTCTATGCAAAGCCCCTTCAGACACAAAGAAAGGAGGGGAAGGAGAATTGTGAAACACGCAATTGCCACTGTTGCTATGTGAAGTCTAAAAGCATTTCTGTGAGGGAGGAGTAGCACTTATGGCACTTGACTGTATTACAAAAACACTTATCAGTGGGTGAAATCTTGCCAAAAATAACTGATTTCCATCACACTTCTCCCAGGATGGAACCGTCTTTCTTGCATTAGCTCCAGATTAAAAAAAAGCTGCATTGATTTTTCTCTATTTTCCTTTAAAGTACTCTCTCAAATTCTAACCACTTGATAAAACAGTGCATATAAGTTCAGAGATGAAACTGGGCAGTAAGGAAGGCAGTTATTTTACTTAGTTATACATATATGTCACTCAGAGAATAATTGCAGTGATACCATACCAAAGTTGAAAAAACCCATTAAATGTATTTCATGATTCTGTTCACTTACAAACACTCATTCTCTGCATGAGAAATCATGTATTTTTGTACAGGAACTCAGAGTTTTCAATGGAATGCAGATCAGGAATTTACATGAGGGAGAGATGGAGGGGAACATACTTTTTATTGCTGCTGCACTGCATGGTTTCATCAAATCGTGCTTAAGGTCCTAATAAATTTTTTGGGGGTAATGGCCTGCACTTCAAATGAAGCAAATAATTCCATTGCACATCCAAGCTCATTTTGTACGGGGATTATTACATTTCAATAAACATAGCTTGCTTTATAGGAATCAGATTTGGAACTAAGCCATTTTTCACCACTTCTGTTCATGGGTTATACTATTATACTGTTAATTGATTATACTTTAAGGCTTTTCAGTTGTTTGTATTAGCTGTTCGACATCCAGAATGTCTGGGTAATCCTTCATGGGTATTAAGAGGATTTATGATCATTTTATTATCAAACTATTTCTTCTTTGGGGTTGCTTTTTGACTTTCATGAACTCAGGATTAATCAGAGCTTTAGAGGCTGCAGTCCTTTGTTTTGGTCCACAATGCAGTAAGGTAGGTGACAGCCCTGCCTTCTCTGTGCCACAGCCACAACCTCAGCATGCTTGTGTTGCAGTTAAACCTTGGGCTCAGAAGAGGAAAAGACTCCAGTGTTACTCCTGAGCAAAAATTGTGGTTGCTTTTGGTGAGAATGTTGTTTTGCCTTGGGTGTTTGGTCACTGACTTCAGTGTTTGCTTTGACCTTAGCACATAATTTCATCTAAGCCTTTCATTTGTGCTCAGGTAGTATATATGTGGACCAAATGCGAATTGCTGCCTCCAGGTAAAGAGGAGAATAACCAGAGCCAGAGGCACTTTGAATCTTGTTCACCCATTCAGTCTTGCACAGTGGTCATAGCCCCAGACACTAGCATACTCTTCTCTTACAATGTTTTTTCTTTGAGTTTTTCAAGTAGTCCATTTCGTTGAAGATTTGATAATGGCATCAGGTGATTTGTGTTGTACCAGAATCTCTTGGGACATTCGCTTTTAAAAACAATTAAATTTTTGAATAATGAAGAGATCTGTAACTCAGGGATTGGTTTTGTGTTTTCAAATGTGCTACTCCTTCATGAGTTCTTTGTGTTAGATTGAAAGCATTTTTTCCTGCTAGAGAACAGTATTAGTGTTATGGTTATAAATAAATAACCCCATTCCATTTTCATGTGAACTAACTTGTCATGAGGAGTCCAGCCTTTCATCTCTGGCATTTCTGACTGAGTTTCAGGTAGTTTGTTTTACCTCACAGACAGACTGCTGTCACGTGTATTCTGATATATATATCTGTGATATTTGTATCAATGCTCATCACAAGTTTTAGTAGTTCAATAGTGTTCCATTTTGTGAAATCCTAGTTAGTTGTGTGTAATGGTTTATATTTTTTCTGCAAAACTATATATACCATTGCATCTTTTTACACTTCATTTTGACATTTCAGAGTTCAGCTCCCACATTTGCTATCCATGGATTTTGCTTTTGATATGTGAACACACTATTCTCTACTAATAGGGTTTGTCAGATCTTACAGCATGTTACATAAACAGTGCAGTAGAATAAAACGAGGGGAGAAATATTTCCTTCATGCTAGGTGTATTAATTTTCTTTTCAGGGAAGTAGTTTCAAGACCAATCAGTATCTGAAAAGAAATTATGTGTTGGCTGTCTTTGTACTGGTGTCGTTGATACAGACACATTTGGGAGAGACCAGCGAACGCATCGGATCTGAGAACAGTGTAATGTATTTTAGATTTCTGTTGAGAAAATGCTGTTAGCTCCTTTCAGCAAGTGAGCTGTCAGATGTGCTGGCGGGGACTCGCCTCTGGGAAGACCGGTTATGTTTACTGAGTTTTCAATTATTCATACATAGATGAAGCTGATTACCCAGATATTAGATTTGCAGAAGTTGTAATAAAACTATAACAACTTGTTACTTTTTGAAGATAGATAAGTTGTTTGCCATCAGAGAAGTAAGCATATTACATTTTGGTGGTGGGAGTAATAAGGGCGTGTGCTGACAGTGAAGGATGTAGCTACAGCTTTTTTTTGGCATGGATTCATGCCTCTATATTCTATGCAGGGATACTGTTTAAATCAGTAAAAGCAGATTAATCAGTTCTTCATTCCTGCTCGCTGCCTGCAAGCACTGGGGTACTGAGTGCCATCGGCAACCGAGGGATTTTTTTTTCCTGAGACAGTCACAGTGAGGGCAGCAGAGATGCATATCTTTATCCCTTTCCTTCACAGTGCATTTGTATCAAGCCATGTCACAAAACAAACTCCAAGTGCTGTGAGCTTTCCCATAGTATGAGTGCAGGCATCCATGAAAACTATCTTTTGTGCAGTGGCATTTTCTCTGAGAATGTAGTTTTTTTCATTCGTGTGTTATTCCTTTGAACTCTGAATGAGCACTTTGGCTGAACTTGACAGAATTATATATTTGGAATTAAACATCTTCCTCTTACCATGCAGAATTTTGTCACAGGCATTTTGGACAGTAAGCACAGCAGACAATAGGCTGTTTGGCCTTGACAACAGAAGTGCCCATTTATTAGGTTTTTAGCCAGCTTGTTTAAGGTTGATTTTACACACAGTGTGGATAAATCCTTTTGCTTTTACATGACTGTTTCCCACTCCACCTCATCCCTAGAACATGCTAGCTAATTCTTCTTTTATTATGTAATTATCATATATTGCCATTATATTTTGATATACATAGAATTATATCTTGTGATATCCACACTACTATCCAGACCATTCTCATTAGAATCTAGGCATCCTGACAAGCTTTGGCTGGTCATAAAAAACCCATTTTGAAATTTTTGTGCCTCAAAATTTAAAAAAAACCTTGTTCTTTATTTGCAATAGCAAGTGAGGAAAATGTTCGTATTGCTTGTAGAGGGTGGGTTTGATCTCAGTCACCTTAAACTGAACACTTCAACAGCTACATTTTTTTTCCTTTTGCATAGATGCACATGGCTTGATTATCTTTCATCTGTCTCATTACTTAACTGAGGAGCCAGAGCAGTTATGGTGTTGTAGAAGGGACATGTTAGCAGGCTTGCAATGCGTATCAAATTTCTGTTAAGGGAAGAGTCAGCAAAACTTGCGTTTGATTTCAGAAAATATTGTACTTTCTCAGGGGTACATTTCTGTCATCGCAGTTTGAGCTAACAAATGGAAGAACAAAATACACAGGGATGGTGTTTCCAGTATTGATTCTTAAAATGTGTCCTGCCTTCCAAATGTAGGTACTGTAGATACAAACCTTGCATAATCGCTGGCCAAGGAGAACTCACACAGGACCAAAAAAGAATTAATTGCTTTTTAACTTCTGTTGCTACAAAGAACCTTGTCAAAGAAAAATGGCATGCTGCATGTCTGAGGTCCATTTTCAGAAGGGAGTTAAGTACCCAAATCACTCTTTTTTTTTTTTTTTTAAATAGATTTTGTGGCTTATATATCTTCCATAATATTTCTTGCAGTTTGTCCAATGCATCAGTTTTTTTCTAGCTCAGAGAGTACACCATGTACCAGATAGAAGAGGCATTCATAAAGGCTGCAGTGTCTGAAATCTGGTTTTCACTGGACAACAAAACATCTGTTGACTTACTGTCTGTCCTTCGTTCTTGTGCTTGGCTTTCAAGAATGGTGGATAGTGGCTTTGAGACGATTCCTTTACTTGGACAGGCTAACAGTGTCTGCCACGACTGGAACTTAAGTTTGATGTGATTTCAGAGGTCAGAACTAGTAACATGATTTTAAAAGCACAGAAATTTCTGCAACTGTGGAATACACTTGTGATGTGCCCTGTTTAAGTGTCTGTTCAGTACAGTCATAGAAAATCTCATTAAATTTAGTGAACTTTGGGTGAAGGCTTCAAGTAAAAAAATCCCTAACTGAAAGAATGCTCTCGATTTCCATTTTTAACAAAGCACTGTGCTCCACAATGGACTTGGTTGCTTATTTTCTTTGACTTCATGCACTTACTAGAGTCCTGCTTTCTTCAAAAATTGTCATTTCCTCAAACAGGAGTGAAGTCCAAAATTTGTTTGGCACTGTAGTTTTCCAGAGGCATGTCTGATTCTTTCATATCCCATTGCTGTTTCTTGTGAAGTCAGCAGGAGCTTTGTCTTCTTAGAAAGAGCAGGGTCTGGTTGTGAAGCAAAGCTGTTTTCAGCTGCATGCGTTGGCATTTTGGGCAGGACAGAAGTTGAAATTATGTCTGTAAAATACTTCTTTGCCAGTCACCAATGGGTATGTATTCAGTACATGGGAGATTGAATACAGGAATAGTGAAACAAGATCTGGTACACTACTTGTCTGCACAGTGCAGTGCAGCAGAAGCAGGGAGACTGCCTTCTGCTCCAGATTGTAGGATCTTTAATTGTGATTCTAGATAGCGTCTTTATTTATTGCATTATGTTGGCAGCTGGCATAGGAAGACCAGGGAGATATTTGAAAGGTAGAGCAGAAAAAAGAGCTACCTGCCACACACTGTCCTTTGCTTTTGGTAGTTTTAAAGTATGAGAAGATGTAAAAGAAACCCTTCACAGCAAAAGAATTACATTGACAAAAGCAACAGGGTATGAAAATGCATGTGGTATGTAAAGTTACAAAATGAATGGCTTATTTATGACTTCAGCTGGTTTAGTACAGCATTTTGCCCAACTTCAAGTTGTTCTAAAAAGGATTAGATATAATTAATGCTGTATGACCTCCTTTTTTCTTCTTTTCAAAGAATGTAGAGCTGTACATCTAATGAGGACCCCTGAAAGGACTATTATGCCCAATTGTCTCAATTATGCAAATAACGTTGATATTTTAGCAGAAGGGAGGGGATACTTCAAATTAAAAGTTTCATCTCCTGCTTTAGTCTTTCTGCAGTGCCGGCATTTTTACAGCAAGTACATCCACTGTTTGAAGAGAGGAAAGGAGGTTTAACAAATTGGAGATTTGGGCACTATCAAAGTAGATTTGTTGTGCCTTGTTCCACCATGAGATGAAAATACCCTCTGGGCAGGGAGATGGGTCATGAGACTTCTAAAGGATTACCTTCAAAGAGAGTCATGAGATTGGTTTGAACAAAGAAGCTGCTCACATGCTTATCATATGAGATTCTCTTCTTAAAGTGGTGGAAACCCATCTCCTTGGGAGTTCTCATGAACTTCACAGAGACTGGAAGTCCTAACAGTAAGATGAATGAGAAGTCTGAACAATAAACAGAAAGATGGGACAGAAGCTCAGAGTTGAATACAGTTTATTTATTTATTCTAGATGTAAATCATCTTTTCAAACTCTGAAAAAGTTCCAGTGACAAGCAGGTAGGACATGATTTTAAATGACTTTTTGTTTCAATCCTGATAGTCTTCTGCTTTGCTACCTTTTGTTGTAGCATCAATATGTGTAACTGAGATTTGTGCTGAAAAGCCATTTAGTGACCTGCGATTCACTGGAGAAAGAGAAGTGGGCTGAAACGGCGGGATTCTGATCAGGCTGCTTTCCAGCTTTCTTATTTACTATGAGCAATGCAAAACCTGCAGCACTAAATGCAAGATGGACAAATGAGATTTCAAGTCCAAAAAAAGGCGTGTCTCAGCGTTTGAAAATTAGAAAATTGTTTGCGTGTGATTGCAATAAGATCATAGAAATGCTGGCAAAGAGAGATCAGGTGAAAACATAGCTTGCCTATTTCAGTGTTTTGAATGCTATTTTTGAGCTATCTCTGCAGCAAAAGGGGCATGGAGTTCTGATGGGTTTTTCTGCTTTGTCGTTTGGGATTTTGCTCTGGGGTTGTTCTCAGTTTTCAAAATCAGCCAGTAGTACTGTCTGGAGTTCACTTTTGGCAGTAACCCTTCTGACAAGCAAGCCTTTCTCTGTGTGTTTGTTTCCAATTGAGTTTATCAAGGTCTGATGGTAGGTCAGGTGTTACAGAAGTCTTAGAACAGGAAAGGACATAATTTATGGTGCTTTTCTTTACCCCAGTGAGGGCTGCCAGTAAAATGGGTTTCTCAATGAAAGACATCAAGCATCAGCAGCCCCATCGCATTCAGATCAACGGTGCTGCTGTTGTCATTTGAAGTAATGCATTTCTGTCATAAAACATACTGGGCTCTGTGAAGTCCCTCACCAGGACCCAGCCTACATACTATCCCATATTGAGGAACCAAGGAAGCTCAGTTTTGGCCCTTGTTACCAACTATAGTTCTTCAGACCACAGCTCTGAAAAATGATGCTTCCGTTTGCTTTTCTGCCATTCCTGCCCCTTCTGCTGCAGTGCGGTTGGAGTCTTGAGGAGGGACATCTCCGAGTCAGAGTAACTCCAATGGGGCATGTCCTCATATTCCCCTATCAAGCCAAAGACAGCCATGAACACAGCTTCTGGCCTGCTCAAGTTTCCTTTAACTCCCCTATTTTACACCTTAAAACTTTCCTGACCTACTTTTGATAATGGATTAAATCTAGTCAACTGAAACATTTATTGTAAATCTTCCCTGCTATCATTGTAATTCCAATGGTAGACTGCCATTAACATTAATGAGCTATACATAATATTTGGCAACTGTAAAGTAATGCTGTGCATGAGTACAGGCAGAGTATTTCCTGTGCTGCGTTGAAGGTAGGTGTATTCGCTCTCTTTAGGGAAGACCAGTGTGTTGTACACTGTGGGGAGAAAACCCACCAAAGTCCAGGAACATCACCGGAGATAGCATCTGGTTCTGTTGTGCCTATGAACTCATTTTGCTTACAGCATAAGGACCTGTTTTTATCTATAAACTCGTTTAAAATGGTCCATTCTCCTTGCGCTTTGTAATTATTTCAGTCCTGAAGTACTCAAGTTTTCAGAAAGCTCCCAATGGATGTTGGCAAATCTCAAGTATATATAATGCAATATTTTAAAAATACATATTTAGCATCTCCAAGAAATAATCCTTGAATTCCAATGCTTTGATAATGATTTCTAAAAGGTTATAAGGAATAATTTTGTGCAAACCCAGCCCAAGAGTTAAATTAACTGGAAATTATTACTCTCTTTTAAAATGACAGAAAGCATTAGGGTATAAAATGCAGCTGATTGTGGAATATTCTACTAAAGCTTACGTATTAGCTAATGCCTGGAAAAAATTGCTTTACTGAGTGTTGAATTAGCCACAGCAAGTTGAAAATTTTCAACAGCTCAAACTATTTCACAGAATTCTACCTGGAGAATCTTGCTTTCAAGAAAACCGTATGTACTACAAACCTAATGTTAATTAAGCATTAACAAGTTAATCTTAATTCTTAAGGCATAGGTTGGCTAATTAGTATATTATATATATTTGCAAAAAGAGTGGGCATTTGCAGAAAGCAGAAGAGAGAAGTAAATATTAAAGTTTCCTTTTCTCAAAATATACATTTGTTAAGCATCTCCAGATTTTAGAGACTTCTGAGTTAGGCACATATTCTATTGTGATTACATAAATTATATTTTATAGTAATTCTCAAGTGTCTTTTAATAATATGCCTAGCAGTATGCCTTAAATAGTGGCTTGCTTTCACCACATTTTACAAAATGTTAATATAATAAGTTCTCCAAGCCTACCTGTACATCTAGAACAAACTCCCATAGGTAAGTAATATCTCACACAACATTTAGCCCTCTTCTGAAATGGGTTTTATTCATGGTTTGTTCTGTTTCTTAAAGCAAATTATTACAAGGTCTCAAACTACACGAATGTATGATAAACCATTATGTGTAACAGGTTTCTCAGAAGTTATCTCAGATAACTGATAGATTTTATCTCAGAACTTGGAACTTCCAACCTCTTACATTAGAGAAGTGCTTACGTGAAGGATTAAGCATGTGGGTAGTTAGAACTATTTATAGGCTTAGTTTTATAATGAGAGAAGTACCTTGCTATGTAGTGATTTCAGAAGCATTGATAAATTTCACAAAAGAAAATCTGCTGTTGAGGGTGTTATCACATGGAGGCTTGCCATGACATCCTTTTTGTTTCAGGTCAGAATAAAATGCCTTGAAGGCTCATTGTTAAGAATATTTTAAGAGGAGTATCTTAAGTGCATATAATCTGGAAGTGTCCTGACTTTCTTTAATACCATATCTAGCAAAGAGTCTTTATGTTAGTGCAGATAATTGTTGCAATACAAAAATAATGCTTGAACCTTGTCAGAGCTAGATACCAGGGTCATCTTATATGTTCAAATAAGAATTATTAACAATTACAGAAGAAACTAGTAATAACAAGGCTACTTTGGCTAGCATCATGTTAGGGACTGCTTGCTGTCTCTCCCTGATCATCCACTGCTATCTTGGGCCTCTTCAGAATGGTTACTTTTAGGCAAGGATGACTGCTCCCTATAGGTAATGTTGTTCAATGCTTCCCATCACAGCATCCTGGTTTGTGTGTGTTACAGCTCTGGCACTTGTTACAATCTTGGGGTAAAACTGGCTATATGGAGTGTCTGCAGGCTGAAGGATTGCAGAACGGCAGCTAACTACAGTTAGATATTTGTGTTCCTCATCTCCCTACCATCTAGAACAGAAGGGCTAGAAGAGGATTTGGTGAGTCAATAACAGAAATTGAATAGGTAACAAATGGAGATTTATCTATTACTGTTAAATTTTTGGAGGAAATTTCTTACCTGGAAGTTGGGATGGGGTTGAGCTGTTGCAGGAGTGGCTTTTGCCACTTTAAAATGTGGTATGTGTTGTGTGTAACCTGGTCAGTGAGTTTCTTTCTGCATCCCACACAGAAGAAATACTTCTCCATTGCAAAACTACACAAGGTATGTTCTCTGCAGGCAAGAACTGTCGGTCAGTTGTCAGGCTGACAGCCAGGTTGACCTGTGGCATGCTCTAAATGGTTATTGAGTTGCTTTATTCTAGTTGCATTAGCTGCACAGTTACGCGAAGGATGAGCTGTGCCTGCTTCTGTGTAGGGTATCTGAGCTCATCCAAAACACTTCCCTGATTTGCCTCCATGGATCTGTGCTGGAGCTGGGTATAACCACATCAAGGCACGCCAGGTCTGTTGTATTCAGGCTATAGCTGTTTTTCACACCCTTCAGCCTTGTGGGAAGAGCTGTGTATCTCTGAGATGCGGCAGAATTGTGTAAAACTCTAAAGGAGAGCTTGTTACTTCCTTTTGTAGACTGTTTCCCTAAGTTAATGAATGTGGAGAGAAAATGACTCCTCTTGTTTCAGTGGATGTTTGCTGCATGCCTCACCAGCAGGCTGGGAACACAAAGCATAATGAAGGCATGAAAGCTCATTACGGCTCTCTACTGTGCAGTGAGGCCTCGGACACTGTCGTCCGAGCACCGTAGTACTTACTGGTTTCCACATCATCAGCAGGAGTGCCTGCAAAATTGGCTACTAACATTCATTGCATAATTTGGAGTATTTTTTTCCAAGCAAGAAGCATGTTATGGGGAGGACAGTCACTCAAGGTAGAATTCATCACCTGAAGGGGTGGTTAGTTGGGTACTTGGATCCTTCTCCATCAATGAAGGATAATGATGGATAGTGTGATTGGGATGTTGCATTTAAAGGCCGCATAAAATACTTTTAACGTTCTGTGTAAGAGGGAACCTACTGATAGATTCTTTTCTTTTTTCTCCCAAATGTTTGTTGGGCAGAGTTCTTATGTCTTTTCTCTCCAGTAGCATCAACTGAAGGTAATTAACTGCCTGGCATTTATGGAAGTCTGTGGACTTTCGCTACACAGTGAATGGACTTGTGTACACACCATGCATGTGCTGACTGTATGAATTGCATTCCACCTTCAGATTATTTCTTTCACTATTGAGCGAATACAACCATCTCTGTTCGAATCCAACAGAAATAGCACAGTTTAATTCTACAGAGCCTTTCTAATTAAACAATTGGGTATTGCACTTGAGATTTGACTTCCCTGGTGATAGCACCTTTCACAGCTTACTGCCAGCTAAAGGAGGATTACCCAGAAATATTGGTAGGATGATGTGAACATGGTTACAGGCAAATTTTTCGATAAATCACAATAATCGGTCCACATCTTGGCAAAATGTTGGTGAAAGTAATTTGTATTATTCTACAAACATGAGTTTTGCTGTCCAGCCAGCTCCATTTTTATATCATTCTGTGCTTGATTTAGCACGAACAGCTTTGTGAAGCCCTGTATTATGCATGACATCCGTTCATTTGTCCCCTGCCGACTCCGCCATTGCATCTGTGTGCCAGGCGGTCTGCTGTGTCTGATCCCTGTACATGGCTCCGTGCACCAGACATTGCTGACTCTGTGACTGCTGTCTGGTGACCAGCTGTGCCTGGTACAGGCAAGACCTCTCTGGGGTGCAACAGAGGGGGGGCTGCAGGTGCCACAGAGCTGTCCTAGAGTGAATGCTCTTTAGTTGCAAAGTAGGGCTGAAGCCCCACCCCATCTTGTGCCCAAATCAAGCATACAAAGCCATCTTGCAAAGATGTATGTTCATGTTGCAAGGAGCATCTCTCTGGGAATCATGGCAGTAGAGAGGGCTGACTACACTGACTTCAGGTCTGGTTGAGTTTGGGTGTGCTGCAGCGACTCTGTGACTCATCCCTACCTCCCTTCACCCCCAAATTCTTTCACTTTCTTTGGCAGTACCTTTATTATTATCATTTGGAGACACTCCATAGTGCTGCTATCCTGCAGAGGTATGTGGCAGCTGGAATTCATAGCTGCTGGTGGCATAATGGCCTGTATGAGTTTGTAGCATGAAGCTTCCAATGGCTTTGCCTTCCTGTGCTGATTCCCATCCCGGATTTTCACCAGAGGTGCATTTGTCCAGAGCCCACCTGCTGCTCTTGCATGAAGCTGCAGTGAGGCAGAGCTGTGGACTCTGTTTTGGTACAGCCTGGAATTCAGGGACAGTACTTGTTCTTGGAATGACTGGTTATATAGGAAATGGAATACTTGAAATGTAATGTTAATTTAGCAGCAAACTGGAATTGTCTTTGTGGTGGTGAGAGAAACGTTCTTCAGGGACTGCTTGTCCGCAAGCCGTTACTCCACAAATAATGCCACTCATTTGTGATAGTCAAAGGACAACTAATCTTTGTAGAACTAGTTCTTCTGTGTTTATTAATGGCTATATTAGAAAAGAAAATATTTGTTTAGTCTCTTGATTTTGTTGGCTGATGATTTACAAACCAATACAACTAAATACTATTTGTTTCTGCAGAAGAACCTTCTACAGGAAGATACTTTAATATAAAGAGAACTACTAAATCCATAAAGTGGAATAATATAATAAACCCAGTATTAGTTAATACTATTTCTTGGCAACATAGTGATTTCTAGGCTGAAGTCCAAGAATTAGCCGTGGTTTGATTTTGTTTTGTTACAATTTTGGGGACCTGTTGTTAGTTTTCATAAAGAAGAGCAAATATGCCACTGAACATCTGAAATGTATTAAAAATGAGATTCTGATCGGTACGTTGAGGACTTCAAATAAGAAGTAGAATTGAGCTTTACTACTATCCACAAGCTGGGATCTTGTGATGGCAGGGGGTGTTTCTTAGAGGTGTATGAAAAACATGCAGTGGTTTTTAGTGCCATAATCTTGTTGCTGGTAGCAATTATTTGTCTGCCAGCTTAATACTTTCACTGACTGTTGGTCTGAAAACTGTAGCTGATGTGTCATAGTCGTTTAACAGTTCATCCAGTCCAAGGCTGTTAAAAAGCACCATTTTTTTTTCCTTCTCCAAACTTACAAGAGCCCATATGTATATTTTTCCTCAAGGAACCAAATAACTTTCAATCCAGATAGCTAAATAGTGCAAAATCTGTATCAAGTAAGAGGGGTAAGTGCTCATTTTCTGACAGTGGATGTTTCTGCTCAAGTATTTGCACTGGATTATAATGAAGCTTTGGTTAAGCAGATTAAATAGACAAAAGCAGCGAAACTTCAAAGGCTGACCAAATGTGCTGAGGTTTTATTTCCCCAGTCTGTAATGACTGCTTTTACCTTCCTCTCATTAGCACAGAAAAATAAGCCAGTAGAGCATAATGTGTTGTCCATCTGTAGTGTCTACAGTGACTGATTTCTAACAGGTCTTTTAGGTGGGTGTCAGTTGGCTTTTTTTTCAATTTAGTAGTAGATGGATCTCCTATGAAGAGGGGTCATCAGAACAAGTTCACACTTGAAAGCTCAGCTATATTGTAGAGCTCATTTTAGATACCAAGATGCAAAAGCTTCCTTTCATGCACAGTTACTAAGTCTATGACTTAATCCAATGGATAATTAACTGGTTTTATGTGAAGCACACACAACAGCAAAGGAAGCTGTTCTGTGGCAAGCTATGAGGAGTAAGGTAAAGCAGTACTCAATGACACGGTGTAAAACTCCACATTGTTTTTTGTTTCTAGCTTGTATTTTCTACAGAGCAGTTAAATATGCAGCATGTGTTACTATTTCTATTTTGAAGCATGCTTCCTGTACTGTGGGATTGATTCGGGCATTTATGTCATACAGTCAAGGAGTTATCAGAGACCACACAGAAGTCTGAAGTTTTATTTTGGGGGAACAAAGGTGAATATGTTTAAAATCGATAAAATAGTAAAACCTTAATGCATTTGAAATTAAAATATGTAATTTTAGAAGTAGATAAATAACATAGCCTCTCTAACAGGTTCCTGTTAAGCTCATTGTATAACATTAAAGGTCATTAGCTAGTATGGTGTGTATAAAAGCACAAGTATCATTGAACAAAGCTGTAAGACAGCAGTGAATGGGACGTGTGGTTTTGGATTATTTTTTTAAGAGCAGTGTCATTCCATTCAAATAGACTCTTGTTGCCTCTGAATTTTGCCCATCCTGAATACCTGTGAATTAGCAGAATCTGACTCTGAACAGGGAAACAGCGTTCGCTTGATGTAACCACCGACCTCCTCATAGCACGGAGCCCTGTGGATCTCCCTGTCTTGAGTGTTTTCTTCACTTTTCTATACCTGCACCTCAATAACTAGACTTAAAAAACTAAAGCATTTTCTGGGCTCTATTTCTAATAACACTATTGATAAAATTTGTCATCTTGTAAAAGCCTCTTCACAGATAGCATATAATAGAACATAGAATGTTTTGGGGAATAAACGCTTTTTAGGTTCATTTGAAGATGTAGTATTTGGAGTTGAGTCAGAAAAACTGCCCAAATCACAGAGGCTTTAGATATTAAATTTAATACTCTCTTCCAAATTTACTACATAATCAAGCTCTTTACACTAAATGCCTTAAATAATTGCCATGTCATTCAGGAAGCAAGTAACATTGAAAGCTATGTGAGGTTTTTTTCTAATGAGTTCTGAACTGTTCCTCACCCTGCGGTGCCATGAGCTCCTAAACAACTCCTTTTAAGAAGTGGTGCCGTTCTGTTCTGATAAATCTTGGTAAATCATTAAGTATATTAGAGGGGAGAGCAGAAGTGCAGGATCTCCCAGACCACTGGCCATTATAGCGTTCTGGCTCACAGGCCCCTCAGAGGCAAACATTTATATACATGGATGGATTATGGATGGCTTTTTCATGAAGTAAAAGCTTGGGTTTGCAACTTGCTTGTGGTTACTCGCAAGGAAGGAACTTGAAGTAGTCTCCTGTTACTTCAGACATAAGAGAGAAAGAGAAGAAGCCAGGCAGCTAGCAGAAGAACAAAGGATGAACTACCACACCCTCTATTCATCATACAGCAGACTGTGCAGCACTTAGGGAGTTAGTCCAGTCTTGAAGCTTTTTACCAGGCAGGCTGACACAGCGTTCATCCAACACAAATGTGCAGTTGGCTTAATCTTAAATCAGGAATTCAGCAAGGCTTTTCAGTTCTTCCTCTAGGAAAGACCGATGGTGATTGGGGTGGGTTTCTTTGTTGAAGGCACTCTGAAATCCTCATGTCTCCACAAGAATTGGATTTTGTTTTCTCAGAAGAAACTAAGGCAAAACAGACAACATTTGCTTGCTACTTGAAAAATTAAGACACAATTCTTTCTTTTATACTCAGAAGAATAACTTTCATCAGGGAGGGGGGGGTTATGATAGGCTTTGAATCATGAGTAATTTTTAATATTTTTAGTTTCATTTTAAAGGCTGGCTTTGAGTTAGCTTTTTAAAATCCATCTCTAACTGTTGGGGCTTTTTATCACAATCATGATGATACTTTACCTTGTTGATGCTTCCAGCAACAGAGAAAACCTGGTGTCTGCGAATAAGAAATATGGGAAACTGTGGCCTGCAGCTATTTCTGAACTCCCTCCTTTAGTGTTCCCAAACTCAACTGGAATACCCTTCTGTAACAGACTTTCTAACCACCATTTTTTTTCTAGCTTCCCTACACATTGCTTTTAAAGTGGCTGTAAGCTTGGTCCAATTTCTTGTTTACAAACACAGTGTAATAGGACAAAATTTCATTTTGTCTTCAAAGTTGTGTTCCTCTTCCTGTTTCGTGGATACACTGTGCCTGAAGAGTTTGTCCTTTTGTCAAACGTTGTTTCAGTTGAAGGAATGCCTCCTCCTGAGAGGCATCTTGTTAAGAGTGAGATGCTTTAGGAATGACTGGAACTTGATTTACAACAGGGAAAAATTATTTCAAGAAGACTTAAACAGGCAAAGGTTTTGGACGGCAATTTCTACACACAGAGAAGAATTCTAAAGTAATATTTAGAGTAAATACTGTTTATGTCACCAGTTACCGTTGTTTCTATACTACTTTGAGTCCACTTACTGCTTACTAAAACAGGAAGAAGCAGCTTTGGTTTTGGTAGACCATCAGACCGATGTTGTAACTTCAAGACCAGCATCTTTACCTATAAAGTTTTATGTGCTTTGGAGTTTTGAATTTTATCCAAGTTATAGAAAATTCTCATCACCCACTTGCTTCATGAGTAGTTGTATCTGGTATGTCAAAATGATGTTATAAACTGAGTGTCTATTTTTAGGGACAGTAGCTGAAAATAGGAGGCCAATACTGCTATATCTGTCATGTAGAAATATTTCAATATGTTTCCTATTTTTGCCTTCCTTTTCAGGGTCAGAAGGCCTGGATAGAGAAGACCTTTTCAAAAAGAGAATGCATCTATGTAATTGCTAACAACAAAGACATTAGCAGGTAACTTTTGAATGTTTTCTTTTGGCCATTTCTTTCTTAATTGTGAAGAAACTGATTTGGTTTGGATTTAGCTATGTGAAACTGAGACCCATTTTACTCTCTGTCCTTAAAGGGAAATAATAGGGAAAAGTGCAAGACAGCCTTGCACTCAAATCTGTACAGAGCCATGGGACATGTCATACAGAGGTGGTAAAGCTGGGCAACAGGAGAGGCTTTCCAGTATAGAAGAAAAGTGAAATTTTTTCTTTGCTTGCTAAGAAACACCTGTGGGTTAGTAATTCTGGTGTATGTGTAATGCAAATATAACAGATATGAACTTGAAGAGGTGTTTCTGTGATTCATATAGAGCAAGGAATGGTCAGTTGAAAAGTGAATTTCTGATTTGTTTGATTTTTATTTGTCACCATCCAACGTACTTGATACTGTAATCAAGGTTGCTTCAAAATTTTAACTTACAGGTGCTGCTGTGGCCAGCTTATTAACCAACATATTCCACCTCCTCCAAGTATAACAGCGAATAAAAATGGAGAAGAAACAAAGCAAGTGGAAGTTCAGCCAGAGAAATGGTCTGTCAGTAAGCACACCCAAACATACCCAACTGATGCCTATGGAAACCTTGAATTCCAGGGAGGAGGACATTCAAATAAGGCCATGGTAAGGAGCATAGGCTGCTCTAAGGCATTAAACTGGTGTGTTAATTTAACAGTTCTGTGTCAGGATTCCAATCCACTCAGTGCATAATCCATTGAAATCAAAGGAGGTCTCTTTGCTGTCTCTGAAAGGTAAGAACTAGGCACTCAAAAGGAGAAAGAGAAGAGGCAAAAGGAAGTAGTACCTACTTAGGAAACACCTTATAATATCTCAGTGAAATAGTTTCACTGAAGTTAGTGTCAGTAAGTATCAGCAAAGGAGGCAGCTGCATGTGTTAACGCCCGAGATTCCACCTGTTTGTATTAGATTTGTGGGTGAAATAACCCAGCATGGATACAGATACATTTTTTTCCCTAAGGCTTGAAGTCTAATTAAAATAGAAATTAATCTAACTATAATAATCTAATAATAATAATCCTTCCTGAAAGGAGGCCTGACAGAGCCTGAAAATGGTCTGGTGAGTTTTCTTAGCAAGAGAACTAAGAGCAAGTCAAGCTTCTGAAAAGAATCTTTCTACTTTGCCTCTCTCCTGAACAAGTCCAAACCAAGATTTGTTTCTTTGCCTGTTTGCTTTCAAACTGCCACTCAAGAAAACCACATTGCAAAAATGTATCCAAAATATGTGAGAGAGGTTGATGGGTTTTGTTAGTGTTTGTTTATCGTTTTTAAAGCAGAAATAAAGACAAGTTTATTTTATAGCTTGCTGTAGTAGAGTAGTAGTTGGGAAAAAAATCATTGCTTTAGAGGCAGAAAGATGTACATCAACAGTGAATGGGATAAAAAGTAGCATAAGCCTCCTATTTCTTAGGAAGGTCATTGCTTCTCTTTGGCCGTCAAACCAGAGCTTTTAGGAACAATACAGAACACCTGGTTGTGGCTTCCAACAATGCAGATCTGTAGTAAGAGTTTAGGATCATGTGAGTGCAGCCAGTTTTGCAGGTGAAGAGAGGAAAATGGAGCTTTTGAGAACTGATCAAATCAATGGTAAGTTCTCAGTAGCGAAATGAAATGTTTCAACTTGTTTCTTTCTAATCATAAGCAGCAGAGGAATTTAATAATGTGTTCCTTAAAATTGTAAAAATCTTTTCTTCAAGATGGAAAGCTTAATATAACCTTTCTTTACTCAGTCAATAGACAATTTACAGAACAGATGGAGTAGTAATATTAAACGTTGTTCTTTGCAGTATATCCGTGTGTCATATGACACTAAACCAGATTCTCTGCTGCATCTCATGGTTAAAGACTGGCAACTGGAACTGCCCAAACTCTTAATCTCTGTCCATGGAGGCCTCCAGAACTTTGAAATGCAACCTAAATTAAAGCAAGTGTTTGGAAAAGGTCTGATAAAGGCTGCCATGACCACAGGAGCTTGGATTTTCACTGGAGGTGTTAGTACAGGTAAGCAATTACCAGCATTTTTAGTTTACTTAATTCATTGATGTTCATTCACTAATCTTTCCCACAGGTAGGAGATTTAAATCTAGATGAGGGAGTCATTAACCACTAGACCAAAAAAGGAGCATTGTAATAATTTTTTTAAAACTCTTACCCAGTCCAAATCATAAGATTTTCCTTGGTCAATGTCAGTTTGTATTACTCTGTGTTTCCCCTGAAAAAAGTCTTGGTTTCTGTTACTAAATGTATATATCCTGAGCAGATTTTCATACACAGCACTTCTGGCAAACTGCACAGGCTGAGTTGCATAAAACTCTTACACTAAGCATGTTTTCCAGTCCTTCAGTCATTATCACACCTCTGCTTTGAACTCTCTAGTTCTTTAACAGCCTTCTTGACTTTTGGATGGTGCAATTTTTAAAAAGTGCTCGATGAAGCTTTTAATCCCTGAAGTAAAACAGCCTTTCTGCTTCCAGTTGACACTTCCTTGCTCACGCAGCCAAGGACTGAGTTACCCCCACATTGTGTCAGCTCTCTGAGTTAGTGATCAACAATAACCCACATTAAATGCCATGTCCCAGTGTCACTGCCTCCGTGGGATCACTGACCACCACACGTGCACATGCCCTGTCCCGCCATTATAAAAAGTATCTGTTCTTAATGGATGACTGGAAATGAACAAACTTGAAACTCAGATGTGAAGGAAGTTATAAATGTCTTACTGGAAGATATCTCCTGGTTGTCTTTTCCTCCAGTCTTCTGGCCACCTAAAAATAGTTTCATGTTTCTATATTTCCTTTTTAAGCCCATCTAAAACATCTGTTGTACAGCAACTCCATGCAGCTCCAGCAGCAGGTTTTTGGCACTGCTCCTGCATTCCACCAAAAGAAGTGCATGTCCAGCATTTGAAAGACCTGATGAAAATAGCTGTTTTAATGATTCATTATATATTGGTACATTTTGAGACTTGCTAGTTTCTAATTAACTTCATTTATGTTAATACCAATTCTGATTGATCTTACCTATGCAAACTTTAATTATATTTCTCCAACACTATCTTTAGCTGAAATCAACCTTTATATCAAGTTAGTTCTCAGAAAAACATCTAAGATAAGAATTAAGTCCTCAAACCTTTGTTTTACCTCAAAGGGGTAATGTTTTTAAGGGAAGGTGGTGATTGCTATTTAAAATAGTTTTTAGGTGAAAATATATTTCTTAGATAACTATAGGGTTGTGGATTTTTTGCTTGCTCAGACCTCAGTGATAGCATTCCACATGCAATTGGCATTTTCTACAATAAATAATATCATTCCATTCCAGTTGTTTAGCAGTCTCTCAAAAGTGCCAAGAATGAATTACATGAATTGTACCTACAGGTGTCATTCGTCACGTGGGAGATGCCTTGAAAGATCATTCTTCCAAATCCAGAGGTCGAATCTGTGCCATAGGAATTGCACCATGGGGCATTGTAGAAAACAAGGAAGATCTGATAGGAAAAGATGTAAGTCTTTAAGGAAACTCCTGTGTAATTAGCAGTGCCTAGGAACTGAAATGGAACAATTTCTTCAAGAAGAGCTGCTGTTTAAGTATGTCAGGTTGTCATGTGTGACCTCAAAGTAAATATGGAGCTAGTGAGGTTTCTATTGCTTTCAGTAGTAAGAGACCTCTCTGTGGTGGCAGAGCTTTAGGTCCTAACTTGAGTGTGACATCCTGACACTTCTGTAATCATGGAAGGGCCTTTATGTGTACAAGACTGGTATTTATCATAGATGGGTACTCTGTAATGGTATATTAATTACTAGGAACTCCAAATGAGAATGTATTTTCTCATGCCATAAGAGGATTATGTAACACAGTGTGTGATCAAGGAGAGTATGTTAATGAGCTTAGGGAAACATGCAGGAGAGTGCACAGATGTGACTGTCATTCTCCAAAGAGGATGCTGCTGTGAAGAGCTCAAGTGTTAAAACAGAGCTTGCTTTTATATTCTAATTCTGCTCTATTTCTGGTTATAAAGGTCTGGTTGATTTGTTTCCTCCTAAGACATATGCTTCTGTTGGGTAGTGTGGGGGATTTTCAGTGTTAGTTTTTATCCCTAATCTAGGTGCATCTATCCTTTTGACACACAGGTAACACGAGTTTACCAAACAATGTCAAACCCTCTAAGTAAGCTCTCTGTGCTCAACAGTTCCCATACCCACTTCATTCTGGCAGACAATGGTACACTAGGTAAATATGGAGCTGAAGTGAAGTTACGACGTCAGTTGGAAAAACACATTTCCCTCCAGAAAATTAACACACGTAAGTACAGTGGGGCAAACTGTAAATACAACACCTTAAAGGAAGGGAGGGAAGAAGGGGTTGAAATACTTCAAGATGCTGAAATTAAATGCTTTTATTCCAACTCTGTCTAGGAGGAGTTTGGTCAGGACTCTGTGACTAAACTACAACATGCACTGATAAGTGGTGAAAGAGCCCACACCTAACAGCACAAAACCCCTAGAAAAATAAGAATTGTGTAAAGGGAGGAAGAAAAGTTGGCAAGTAATAGTGAGGAGAAGCATCATAGCACTAAGAATTTAAGGAAAGGGAAATGTAAAGAACTTGTGCGCTTCTAGCTAGAATTCATAAACATCAGTAAATACAAAGAATGAGATGGTTTTGTACAGTTCAAGAAACTCCTGTGCAGCTCATTGGTTTCTGATTCCAGCTGCTCATGCTACCATTTTATTTTCTTTTATATGAATTTTTAGCATTTGAAATACCACACTCAAAAGTCTTTGATCTTTCCAGATAAACAGAGCTGAGATTTTGATTTTTTAATGAGGCCATTATCAAGATAATTTCACATCAGTGCTTTCATGTTTAGAGTTTTGCACGGTTTTAAAACTTCTGCCAGTTGTTACTGCATCTCTAAAACAATTTTCTAGAATTCTCTTAGTAATTCTTTAGGGAAAATATCTTTTAAAATAACTTTCCATTAATATTTTTTGTCGAAAAAACTGTATTTTTAAAAAAGATTCAGTAACAAAACCCACTCAGTAGGTGGTGTTTTTCCAGAAACAATCCACAACTACCACCTAATTAAAAATGGTCCAGTAAAAGATCATAGTCTTTGAATGCACACTTCCATTAAGAGATACTGGAGAATAGATGTGAGTGCTACCAGTTGCCTTTCTGACTTCTTAGAGAAGCCGTTGTAACCTGTGTAGGACTGGATAAATAAGAAAAAACAAACACTGGGAATGACAATTTCATCAAGCTACAAAAGTCTCTAATATTCCTTAAGTGCTTTTAGTGCGAAGAGCAGAAGAATGATGTAGAGTGCCAGGTAAAGCCAAAAGGTGCAGTTGGTGGTCAGCCACAGGGTAACCTAAATGTCCTATAAAGTCTTTAAGTACTGCTTTTTGGCTACAGTAGGCTTAAGAAACTGAACTTACTGAACTGGTGCCCCTTGCCTTTGAGTGTGGAGACAGTGTCATGCACTGTTGACCACAGACATTAGAAACGGATAACCTCAGCTATGCTTTTTTTCATCTTTGTCTTCTGCAGAAGTGCTGAGAGAGTTGTAACATTGTAAAAGGGAGCACGCTGGCTTGGAAGATGAGAAGTCAGGGCCCAGAGGCAAGATGTTCTGTATCATTTCTTTTAAACCACTGGGGTTGGGAATATTGGTTCTGATTTAAGTAGTGTTTGGTGATTTTTGTCATGAGAAGGGCAAAGTTGAGAATACACATGGGAATGAAGAGTTCAGGGAAGGGCTACAGTACACCTACCTAGTAACAGCATGTAGGGAGTTTTTTGTTTCTGTTTAACCACTTCAAGCACAGGCATCTCCTCTGGAAAGCTCAGCAGGAATCTCTAAGGATTTCATGGACATACAGGCCGGCCCATGCTCTGTGACTTCTTATCAGAGCTGGCATATACTGTCGGGAGGATGTCAGGAAGCTTCTGCTGTTACTGTGCATGGTGTTCCTGCTCTTCAGAGAGGAATAAAGGTTGAAAATTCCATCTCTTTCACATGATTTTCTCAGCTGTACAAAAAAGTGTATCTTTATAAAGCACTGGTCATTTTGCAGATTAAGAACTGAATTCAAAGGCCTGTAATAGTGGGACTAGTCAGCCTTCAGGTAATGTTTTGTCCTCCATTTCCCCAAGTATCTTTTGTCCAAGGCTACTGAGACCGTGTGACCTGTGGGCTTCCCTTTGTCATCCTATGCCTGGAGATCACAGTGAGGCAGGGACAGCAAAGGGATGCTCAGCTGTCGTCTCTTCCATCGGCCAGCCATTTCAGCCTCATGATAAAGACACTAATTGCATATTTTTTCTCTTAGGAGAAAGCATAGGTCTGTGTCACCTTACTGAAGATTTCCTGTAGGTAACCAATGAAGAGTTAAAGCATCAAAGGCACAGTTGCTGGGAGCCATCCAAGTAACAGTGATGCTAATGAAGTAATAAGAGAATTATCTTAGCTGTTTCATCTGTGCAATGGTGTCTGTCAAAAGAGATTGCAAACTGCTGACCAACACTGAGTGCGTAAATGATCAGTACTGAGCTGAGGGAAAAGCAAGGGCAGAGAGACATACTGCTCTTCTTCTGTGGCCATGAAATGGTCATATTTCTTCCTAACTGCTCAGGTTTGAAATGATGCTGTAACACAGAAATCACATCCACTCATAATACCTCAACCTCTTAAACCAAGTTTCAATGGTATTTCTTTTTTTTTGTTTGTTTCTGTTCTGTTCTTTGCAGGGCTAGGACAAGGTGTTCCTGTAGTTGGGCTCATAGTGGAAGGGGGTCCCAATGTGATCTCCATTGTCTTAGAATGTCTACGAGAAGAGCCCCCACTCCCTGTTGTGATATGTGATGGTAGTGGACGAGCATCAGATATTCTGTCATTTGCACACAAGTATTCAGAAGAAGGAGGGTAAGATTTTGAGGTCTTTGCCAAGGCTGTGTTTTGCTTGGGAGGTCAGTTACGGCTGTATGCCTTGGTTGCATTAAAGCTTTGTAAAAATGGACAAAATGCTACAAACGCAGGTGCTTTGCTGTCAGTCAGCTCCTGTCTGTTTGATCTTAGCCCTGGCATTAATAGGTGAAGTTGTTGCCACTTGGAATGTACTTGATAATCTGTTGAAATAGGTTTGCACAGCTCAGTCATACAAGCAAGCTCTATCTAAGTTTGCTGAACTGTACTTGGTGCTGAGTTTGGCATGTTAGAATCAAGGCAGAAGTGGTTCCCAATAATTGCTCTTTCTCAGGCTAGGCCTGATGTTAATTAGTGTATGTGTTTGCAAAATTTGTCCTGCCTGATTCTATTGTATGGTGTGAATGAGCTGCATTCTCCAAGAGTGCCAGACCAGTTGAAAAAAGTTGGACTTCCTTCTGTTCTCTTGCTATTTTTTTGTATCTCTGATGGTTCTTTAGAGCAGTGCTTGCTGTGAACAGAATGGAGGATGTTGTCTGGAGCGTTCTCCTCCACAGCCCTCCTCTCCATTGCCTAATGAATCTGAAAATCCAAAGTTTTCTGGAATCTTTTGTTTTGATAGTTGGTTTTCTGCCCCTTTGGTTGATAGAAAGTTGAATAGTTTAAAGACTAAAAACTTTAAAACCTATACAAGCAGCATAAAGCTCATCTGTTCTGCAGAGTAAAAGGTCTGTCCTGACAAATGGTCCAAGTGGAAGCAGACTATTGCATTTTTAGTTTAAATTACTGCTTCACCCAGTCAAGTAACACACATTTTCCGACTGTCATTGTTAATATTAGGATTTTGTCTTCAGTAGCCTGATTCAAGCAAATATTTAGTATATTGGCTTGCACTGAAGAATTAGCTTGTTTTCTTAACTGAAGTTGGAGCTTACCTTGGACTAAATGTTAAGGGGACAGCCAGTATTGTCAAGCAGTGCAGATGCTCTTTGCTGAATTGGGGGAACCACTGATGCTGGATTCTTTTTGGTGTGTTTACACGTATAACATTTTATCCTGTAAACAGTATTTATGATTCAGCAACTTTCTTTCTGTTCGGTTGACCAAGCCTCCTTAGCTTAGATCAGTCTTTCCTCCCCTCCACCCTCCCTTCTCACCCATCCTTCCTATTAGCTCATAAATAAGAGAGTTTATCATGACCAGACTGTCCCAGATCTGCTCGCTGCATGACTTACCCAGTGCATACTATGCAGTGTTATCTAGTTATCTTCTTCAGTAGTTATGATGAGATAAATGTGTTCTACTGGTAAGGCAGGTCTGTAATGATAATTGTTTGTCAGACCTGTTGTCTAAAATAATCATTTTCTCACAGTAGACTTTCTGAATTTTATTGCACTTTGCAGACTGAGCTGTCTCACTGCTCTGAAGGCCTGCTGGTAATGCTTGCCATCATCTGAAAATACGTGTTTTATTAGGAAATAAAGATTAATGGGCTCGCTTTCAGCTTGCTTTGAGATGAAACATTTCTGACCTTTTTAGAATATTATCTAATTTCTTTAATAATCTTTTAATTTGTTTCTTTCTCAGTTGGCTATTAGGAATTTTCAGATACTTTAGTAATTTAAATCCTCTGTTTAAGAGGATAACCAAGGTGATGTATAAGGAGTGCGAAAAAGTTTGGGGGTTTTAGCTTTGTGCAAAGGGCCTTGAGACATTTAGAGGGTGTCCTCTAAGGTATGCTGCAGAAATCCTGACAGTTGAACTTCTCAACTAAAGAATGTGTGTGTGTGTGAGTAAGAGCTACCTGCATTATATACCAGGGTGAAAGGATAATTAAAGTTCTCTGCAAATTTTTTAATCAATGTTGTACTGGGATGAGTGAAAGCCAGAATGGGTGTGAATTTCCTGGTTACTCTTAACTCAAGACCTCCTTACCTGTACTGAATGCAAAGTTGCTGCCTGTTTTCATTGCTTCTAAACAATAACTCAATGCACTGGTGGATGAAAAATTGTTTCTCAAACAGCAGAGCTGCTGAATATATCTTAATTCTGGCAATGTCTTCTTTTCTGTCTCACTTTTCATTTAGGATAATAAGTGAATCCCTTAGGGACCAGCTTCTAGTTACCATTCAGAAAACCTTTAACTACAACAGGAATCAAGCCCATCAGCTGTTCATCATTCTTATGGAGTGCATGAAAAAAAAAGAACTTGTAAGTGTCTTAATAGTTCACCACACTTTATAGACCACTTTCAAGTGCCATTCTCCCAAGGTTAGAATTTCCAGTCCCCCTTATCTCCATAAATATACACCATTTATAAGCATAGGCCAAGAAAAAGATTTCTGTCTTCAAGAAAGCCTCTGAAACTAATTTGGGATTTTTCTCTTCTGTAAATTGATAGGGGTCCTTTTTCACAGGCTGCTTCAAGGCAGACTAAGGTACAGATAAATGCACTAAACCCAGGATCAGCTGCAGAAGGTAGAGGAAAGATAATTGAAAGAAAGGTTTCCTAGGAACATAAGCATTCAGAGTGCATCAGCATGGTTTTGGTCTTCAAATATAGTTACTTTTTAACAGCCCTTCATTCCAGTAAAATGGATTATGTGGGTCTTTCAAAAGAAATTGGAACATTAAGGGCTCTTTAAGATCGCAGCCTTGCTTGATCCTGGCTTGTTGCAGGCCTGTTCTGTGTACTGTACCACTTGGTCAGGTTCTTGCCTGTCTGCCATCTCCCAGCTGCAGGAAAAGTGTGTTCAGGAAAAGAAAATCTTTAACATTCACATCTGTTATCTGTGAACAGTATCTTGGAACTCTGTTCACTGCGCCTGTGCAGGCAAAAGGGATCTTTGTGTGGTTTTTTTTGACTAATTGTTTTAGTGAATCTTTGTAAATATGACCTCTCCCTTGAATCCTGGTATAATTCCATTTCATTCTTTCATACAGAGCTGCTGTTTTAATAGTAGGTGAACAGTCTGGTGGATTTGTTGTGGATTTTTAAAATTACAGCTGGATGGTATGGCTGATATTTTTATCTTTTATCCTAAAATTCCATATTTCTATCAGCTGGAAACAAGTGAGAACTGCCACAGCCTTCTCCTCAGACTGCAGGGATTCAGATAATCAAACCACCATTGAATTTAAGCATGAACTGTAGGGGACTTCTTCAGGATGCCTAAGTTGTAGCACTAAGGGTCCTCATTTTGGCTGGGACAGTTAATTTTCTTCCTATCTTCACTAGGGAAGTGACACCTTTTTGAGTGACAGATTAATCTTTTCTCAGGAAGGCTGAGAAGAGGGACGTTTCTCTGAGTTCTTAGAAAATGGTGTTTCGTGCTCCCTTAAAATTGTGTTTTCCTTCCCCAGAGCCCACACTTTCTGTCTGTGGTCAGCTTGGAGATGAATTCTGAACTCTGTTCTTCTCAAGTTTAATATTGTCTCCAGTATATGATGGGAAACTTTTCTTAAATTTTTAAATCAGTAATAAACTGTAACATTCCTTATAGTTCTTACTATTTTCAGTAGGGGAGTGTTCTTTTGATTTTTGGAAGTAATTGTTTTGGGTTTTCATGAGAAGTCATAGATTCTGCTGTGGTACCCTGAGAAGTATGATGGAAATAGGGGAAAGTTTTCTCTGGAGTACTTGCTTGTTACAAAACCCTCGCGATGTTGTATGTATTAGCTACCAGTGTTTGCATTTCCAGTTTCAGATTTGGAGCACAGAGATTGAATACAATGCAATGTTTAGTTTTCTAAACCTAAATCCTGATATTTCCTTCAGAATCAGTGCAGTAATTTAGTTTGAGCATCAGGTTAGGTGCATTGTGAAAAAGGGGAGCAGCCACTCTGTTACTTGTGTAAGTATCACTGATCCTTCAGTAACAGCATTTGTGCAAGTGAGATCTGAATCACATTGTTTAAAATTTTACTTAATTCTCACACAGAGATCAGAGAACATGTATCATACCACCATTTTTGGTAGAGCTGTCAGTACCATGCACAGGCATGCTTCTGGTTCCATCTTTTCTGTTGTGTGGTTTCTTATTAGTAGTGAACAAAGGACTTCCAGTTAGAGTAATACAGGATACAGAGCGGAACTCAGTACAGTGGTACCAATCCTAATGCAAAGACACTTCCTCAGGTCTGTACATCAAGCTTTGTGCTAGTCTTCTTTTTATACAAGCTGCTTCCAGTGATCAAAGTACCAATGAAGGTATTTTTACATTACTCTTGAGCAGTAAAAGTAAACACTGGGAGTGAGGAGATAGTTTAACAGATTAAAATTATCCCTAATGTTCCATTTAAGGAACAAAGAGGAGCACAAAACCCCTTCAGAAATCCAGTTCATTGTATCACTGAAGGAACTCTGGTTCTCTGAGATGTCCTGTTCTACTTTTCCACCCTTCTTATGTCTCACATCTGTAGAAATACAGTTACCTGTGGTAACCAGCATTTCCATTTCCAAGCTGGCATTTCCATTACCATTGGAAAGTAAGAGAACTGTCATGAACCAATCAGTTTGGCATGGCAACTTTGTCACTTTTCAAAATTCACAGGTTTGACGAAGAACTAGTTTGTTTATGTTTACCAATGTGGGGGCATTTTAGGATAATTTAATTGAAAGGATTTAATTAAATGTTTTTGTGCATACTAAATTTAGTGGAAATGTACTTTTTGAAAAATCTCAACTCTTAGAAAACAATAAAGCTTCACCGTTCTGCTCTGATTTCTGTCTACCTGTGTTAGTCTCTCTCATGTGTTGTAATTTTGTGTGTTTGGTTTTATGCTTCCTTTAGATTACTGTGTTTCGCATGGGATCTGAAGGGCAACAGGACATAGAGATGTCTATCTTAACTGCTCTCCTTAAAGGTGGGTTTTGAAAGCAATTAGGAAGCATGCACAAACTGATCCCAAGAAGATAATACTATACAGTCTGAGGTTCACTCTTGATGTTTAAGTCTTTGATTTACTCACTTGGATTCTAACCAGTAACCTGAACATGGCTTGGTTTAAGTTTCAGATTAACTTGTAGCATAAAAGGGAGATTGAAAGTTTTGTGTGGCTTTCCTCACCTAAAGCCTGGGATGGGACTGCATCTGATGGTATTTCAACACATTTTGTTGCAATTCTAGCATATATTAATAAAGGTAGGAAAAAAGGTAGGAAGATTAAAAGACTGTCTGGATTTTTCCAGATCTCACATTGTACTCTTTAAGCTTTAGGACAAAATTTAGGCCAGTTTGGTAATTTGGAGTCTGTCTTGACAGGTGGGTAATTGATACAGGACCAATATGGGATCACTGGAGTCCCCAAAGTTAGAAAAATAGAGAGGAATTGCTATACTGGTATCTACAGCGTCAGCCAGAGGAACTTAGAGGTGTCTTTTAGAATAGTGTGCTGGTTTGATCCTGGCTGCAGGCCAGATGCCCACAGAAGCTGCCCTATCACTCCCCCTTTCAGCTGGATGGGGGAGAAAATATATATTGAGGTGCTTAGGAGTCGAGGTAAGGCCAGGGAAAGATCATTCTGCTGTTGGGCACAACAAACTCAACACAGAATAAAGGAAGCAAAATGCTCTAATTTGTGACACAACACTGCACACCCAGTGACACCAGAGTCGGATAATGAGAAGTGCGACCAGATCTTAAAGCACCTTCCCCCACCCCTCCCTTCATAGCAGACCTCACTTTAGTCATGATTTCACTCCCTTCTTCCCTCTCACCCCATTGTAGTATGGGGAGGGGCGGGGACTGGGGGTTTCAGTCAGTTCCTCATGAGTAGTTTTCCTTCTTAACTGGCGGGGGAGCATTGCTCACACCCTTCCCCTGCTCCAACATGGGGTCCTACGCAAGGGAAACAGTCCTCCACAGACTTCTCCATGAGCCCTTTCTGTCAGCTCCTCACCAACTGCCTCAGCATGGCTCCCTTCCATAGGTGCTGACCTTTAGGCCCAGGCTGCTCCAGCCCGGAGCGCGTCATCCCCCTACCCCTTCTTTCTTCATTGACCTTGGTGTCTGAACAGTTTCTTACATCTTCTCACTCCCTTCTCTGGTGGCAAATAAGCGGCTGCTAGTGTGGTTTTTTCTTCTTAAATGTGATTCCCAGAGGCACTGTGGCCATCAGTGATTGGCTTGGCCTTGGTCAACAGCAACTCCAGCACTGAGTCAGCTGGTGTTTACTCTCTCGGGCCTGCAAAGAGCTTCTGACTGCTCCTTGCAGAAGCCTCCCCTGCATCCCCCCCCTTCTCCACCAGAACCCAGCCACGCAAAACTACAGCAAACAGTTAAATGTCTATCTTTAGCATCAGAATATAAAGTCAGTCTGGAAGCTTTGAGGAAAAAAGAGAAGGAATCTGATTAATCCTTTTGAAATTAGGATTATGGGTTCAATGGAAGATGCTATACATTGATTTGATGAATCAGTCCACTGCTTTGTGGTAGAACTATTCTAGTGGTAGGATGAGACGAAGTCTAGCTTGCTCTTTTCTAGTTCTTGGGGATGTGAATTGCAGACAATTGTCCAATTTTCTTTCATCATGTATGAAATACTAAACATCTGGTTGTTTCTCTTTAGGTACCAATGCATCTGCTCCAGACCAGCTCAGCTTGGCTTTGGCCTGGAATCGTGTAGACATTGCACGCAGCCAAATATTTGTCTTTGGACACCACTGGCCAGTAAGACAAAGTTTCCTTGGTCATTTTGTTGGCAGGAGAAATGGTATCGAATTCTGGTTTATGCCAATCTGTTGTAGAATATTTCATTAAGAATGACCTATTTGTTTTGAAATTTCTTTATACTGCTCTTTGCAAATATTTAGCTATAATTTAAACTCTGCGAAAGAAAGAAAAGTAATTTTACGACAACCAGAAAAATAAGCTTACTTAAGAATCTTGTGGGATTTGAAAGCCAAAAAAAAACCCCTCGTTTACTGGAAACAATCTGTGGCCTTGCATACAGCTGGACTACAGCAGCCCTGGTCACCCCAAGTGAGGCTTGTGCAATGCACTAGCATTGCCTAGACTTCTGACTGTCTGTGTCATTGCCATGGCACTAGCAGTGCACCAGGGCCCCAGCTACCTGTTAAAGTATGTGGCAAGGAAAGTCATGGAGCTGCTCAGAAGGAAGTGTGTTGCTTGCTTCATTATCAGCTGTGAAATCTTTAATTGGATTAATGGAGCAAAATCCTGATGACCAGAAGAACCATTCCAGAAAACAGACCTATGGAAGGCAGAGCTGTGCCATATGTACTGAGATCGTCTTTGGTAGAGCTTTAGGACCTGCCATGGTTAAACTCAACAAGCAGCTAAAACAACCATATAGCTGTTGACTCACTCCTCCAGTCCAGTGGGATGGGGGAAAAGAATCAAAACCAAAAAGGTAAAACTTGTGGGTTGAGAGAAACACAATTTAACAGACAGCAAAGTAAGATGATTATGATTTTCAGAATTAGACTAGACTAGAATCTACAAACCAAGTGATGCACAGCACAATTTCTCACTATCTGCAGCCAATGATCAGGTAATTCCTGGCTGCACCACCTCCCAGCCAGTCCCCAATTATACATGGAGCATGACATCACCTGATATGGATTATTCCATTCATTATCCGCTGGGGTCAGTTGTCCTGGCTGTGTCCCCTCCCAGCTTCTTTGTCACCCCCCAACCTCATGTTGGCAGGCCTGTATGAGAAGCTGACAAGTCCTTGACTGCTTGGCAGTAACGAAATATCAACATGTTAACACATCACTCACTGACGTCAGTGGTGGAACACTGCACTGCCTTTGTTCATCAGTATAATTAAAATTCTCTATTTAAGCCACTTTCATTTCTCACTGTATTGATCCTTTTTGCTTTACTGTGTGAACCTTCTGGTGTTGAGTTGCTGTAAAGTGTAATGAGGAGACAAGCCTAAAAGAGGCAAGAATTAATATTTTTAAAATTAGTTGTCTTTCCTGAAACTATGCAGTAAAGTGACAGGAACGCTATTCATGTGCATGCTATAGATAATGGTGAGAATTATTCCATTTGAAAGCCCATATAATTAAATTTTAAAAAATGTTGCTATATATAGGCAACGTTCACTTACAATGTAATATGCAACATTCACTTATAGTAATGCAGTGTTTCCAGTGTTGAGAGTTCAATAAAAGGCTCATCCAGCGAGCATTTAAACATTTTAAAGTTGATGAAGTATTATTACTATAAAACATTTCTCTGGATGGAATGTTACAATCTCCATACTATTGTTGTTGGATTCAGAGGTACCACCTAGCAAGTGACACCAGTTACAGCTTCACCCCGTTTCATGTTCATGCTCTGCAGCAATTTGTGGAAACTGTCAGCCAACTGCAATTCACTGTCACTTCAGATTTGTAAAGATTGCTTTCAGTGCTGCCAGTGAGTAGTAGCAGTTTTATCCATGCTCACAAATGGATTCATGGTAGGTAGGCAATCAAAGAAGAGTTTTTTTAAGGTGAACAAAAGCACAGAAAACAAGCCTTGTTCAAGTTGGATTCTGTAGTTCTCTCTGCAGAGCATGGATGTTGCAATGTAGTTTACATGTTCATGGAGGTTGTACAGTGTTAGCTGGAGCAAGTTGAGATGAGTAGTGTCAAGTTATTTGTATGTGTGTCTCCCAGTGTTGGGTAGGTAGTTGGAAAGGGGAAGGATGTTGCAATGAGCAAATGTGTCTTAAGGTATAAACAAAACTGATGTCTGCAGAACATGAATGAAAGTAGATCTCTTTCCTCTCCTTTCTTTCTGCCTCCGCAGTATGGATGCTGTTTAACATCAAGCAAGACTTTTTCTATCCAGCTCCTTATCCTGCTTGTCGTTATTTATTGTGACAACTTTCATTTTCACTGAGAGCAAAGAAAGTGAAGTGTCAGAAAATAGCAATGTCTCTTGCCAGTCCTTGCACTCATTTTATTGTGTAAGAGAAATCCTCCACAGTCCTTTGAACTCCACAAACCCTCTTCACTACTTTCACTTTGACTTTCAGTGTTACTGATTACATTAGACATAACAGCTTCAAAAAAGTGTAAAGCTGTTGCTATGCATAAAGGTCCTTGCACTTAAGAAAAAAACATATCATTTTTAGTTGGTTGCATGTGAGAGGTAACAACTGGGGGCAAGTTCAATAGGACTGTATTCAAATAAAATACTGTGTGATCGATTATATTTCTAATTCTTCTAATGCATTATTAAATACAGCCTTTAGGAAGCCTTACAGCTCCTGATGGTACAGCTCCTGAGAAGGAGAAGAAATCTCCAGCAGCTCAGACTAAAGCAGCCAGAGGGAAAGGAAAAGGGAAGAAAAAGGGAGGAAAAGGAAAAGAAGAGCCAGAAGAAGAAACAGACCCAAGAAAGCTTGAACTCCTGAACTGGGTGAGGTGGAAGTATTTATATTAAAGTGTTGAAGACTTGTTTTACAGTTGTATAGATTGGATAGTTCTGTTGTCTGAATTAAGGGTCATTTGTCAAGGAGATTGCTGCTCAAGGGGTTTTCTCCACTTGTACTGGGTTCTAACCCCATAGACCTTATTAAGAGAAGATCCATTAGGCTTCCTAACCAGCATTTTTCCAAAGGCAAGGCTGAGTTGGTGAAGGAAGAAGTGCTTATTCCCAAATGGTTTGAGTCTTTCAGTATTACGTATTGCCTTCTCCGTGAAGCAGCAGTTTGAGGGGATGATACATATGCAAGTTACCAATGTAAATTATGTCAACCTCTTAAATGGATATAGTGAGTTGATATATTTTAACTTGTATCATGTTGAGCAAGTAAATCTTTTCTTTTCACTTAGCGTGTCAAGTTGAGGCATGCCTGACTTAGTTAAAAATACTACACAAATTGGTTGAAAGCTATGGTTGTATTGCTGAAGGCTTCTTCCACTGCTCTCCTCTCACCAAAGACCCCATCAGAAAATTGTACCATCTGTATTGATTTGCATTGACATTGGTAAAATGTCATTCTCTACATTCCTTTTCACTTAAAAATTAATCAACATATTTGGGAACTTGGGAATGTCCTAAGTGGTGAAAATGTTTGTGTTGGTTGGCCAGCCAGCTCTCCTGTGCTCATGTAGTCTTGCATTCTCCATTCTGCAATGCAGGTGAATTCCCTGGAGCAGGCTATGCTGGATGCACTGGTTCTGGATCGAGTGGACTTTGTGAAACTGCTGATTGAGAATGGAGTGAATATGCAGCATTTCCTCACTATTCCTCGACTGGAAGAACTTTATAATACCGTGAGTGAGCAGAAGCAGTAAAATGCCCTGTGATATCTTTACTACTGTATTATACAGGGGCATCTTTTTTCCTTCTGCTTGTTTTTCTAAAAAGCTGAGCACTGATAAAACACAGGTGTTGGATGGTGCTAATGGGGGCCATTGCTACCACAGAGTGTCCTATTGCTTCCCTACATTGCATACTCCTAATCAATAAGCCGAGAGCAGACTTCAGAAGCTATTGTCGTTTGTTATTTAAATATAGTGATGTATTTAAAATGCACATTCAGAACACTGAAAGAACTCCTGTAGACAGTAAAAATTTACTACCTACAGTAAAGGTTATTTATGCCTAATCTGTATTTTTCATGTATGTATACTTCAGTATTAATGAAATAAGGTTGTAAATTGGCAAAGTACTCACACAGCAAATGTTATTTTTAGCACATTGTAGAAGTCAGTAGCATTTTCCCTTGTGGCTCAGCAAAGCAAAATGTTTTTCCCAAGCTACAGAACAGCATGCTTTTATTTCAAATTCTCCCTGACGCACCTCTCAGAACATGGAGGTAGACTAGGGGAGCATTCCTACAACATGGTACCTCAGTCCAGTCCCTTACAGCTCCTGCCGTGAGCACAAGTTTAGACAATACCACAAGCTGTTGTGACTTGAATCAGCACATAAAGGATTGCACAAAAGGGATAACATAGTTCTTGAAAAGAAATGTGTTTGTCCTTGTAGCCCAGTTTCTTCTTTGCAACCCTGCAGAGCGTGGTGGCACACGGCTGCCTAAAGTTCTGCTTGCAGTGCCAAATCATTAATTACATTTATGTTTGCAAAAAATCTGAAGAATTGAGGCTCTAATGGACCATGAATTATTTTTGTTTCAGAGATTGGGTCCACCAAATACACTGCATTTGCTAGTCAGAGATGTGAAAAAGGTAAGCTTAGCTTTACATATGCATGATTACCTTAACCACGTGTGTGAACAGAAAAAGCAGACAGCATGGGAGAAGGCAGAAGTTTGAAAGTAAATGGTAGCTGTTAAGAAAAAAAAAATTAAATTACTTCTTGTGACAAACAGTGATGGCAGTTTAAATCCAGTATGGCTCTATAGTACTGCTAGTAATTTAAAAACTGAGGAGAAGAAAGTTAAGGTCTTGATAGTGTAAATAGCAAAGGTTCATTGATAGTGTTTCTTCTCTGCAAGAAGCTCCCAGTGCACCATTACAAAGGAATGGAAGGAAAGGTGTGCTAGGTTATCTGAAAGTCCTACTCATGAGCATAAAATCTCTATCCTTTTGTTTGTGTCTTGTGTGGTTTTTAGTTACTTTTCTAGCATCAACTCTGCTTTTACCTGGGAGATAATTGGTTCTAATTCTCAGTGCTACAAGTCCTATATTTGTAATTCATTTGTTTCTGTTACATGTAAATTTATTCATTATATGTGAATAGGCTCATTTTAAGATCTGTTGTTCTATTTGCTGCCTTGAGGTTTTGAAGCTTTTATTCAGTAAAATTCAGCTACATGAAATAGCCTGTGTTCCTTTCTGCAAGGGAAACTCCCAGTTATTCTCAGGAGGTTTAGATGTGGGAATTACGCAGTACTGGGTTAATGTATAATTCATATTGATTTGCTTCATAGTCTAACAGTTTCTTCATTCCATGTTTGTCTTTCTGAGTGTTACTAATGCTATTCTGCTTTCTGTCTGTCCTCCTTTCCATTGCATTTTCATGGGTCACTCATTCAGCGGCAGTCTCGGGGATTCGGTTGGGTTAACATGGAGGTGATATGTTGCTTCAGATATAGTTGTTGCATCATAGTAACTGCTCAGTGGTGTTGTAGAATCAGTTACTGCTGTAGAATGTTGCTGGAACAATAAAGCACAGTTCTCATCTCATAGTTCTAACAGGGTCAATACTGTAATCAAGTTTTTAAGTTTAGCAGTAGAAATTATAGTCTGCCTGTTTTGTTGATTCTGGACTGCATGTGAATGTAAATCATGTGCATTGTAATCTTAACTCTGTAGATAATACTATAATGAAATATGAGCTTCAATCAAGTGTAAAGTATGCCTAACATTCACCATTAAACTGTCCTGCTTTTATACTGAATTAATTATAATCAGTATAAATTTATTTAATTTCATCAGTATAACCCTTACAAACAACTCAGGCTTGTATGCAGGTTTGCATACTGTAAATCAAATTTTTTCTCACCTATAAATACTGTTAAAAGAAAAAAAATTTACCTCAAAATTTTTTTCTTATGTGAATCAGTAATTTCTTATAGATATGCAGGACTGAAACCAGGCTGTAAATTACACCTATGTGCAAATTTAAACATGGCATGATATGTCTAGCTAGGTAGTTTAATGAATGTTCTATTATTCTAAGTCCTTATTTTATTCTTTGGGTTTTTTTTGGTAGGGAAATCTTCCTCCAGACTATCATATCAGCCTAATAGATATTGGTCTTGTACTTGAATACCTCATGGGTGGAGCTTATCGCTGCAACTATACACGAAAAAGCTTTCGGACTCTTTATAATAATTTATTTGGACCAAAAAGGGTAAGAATTCATTCTGGGTGTGGCTCTTGTGGTCATGGTAAAAAATAAGTAACGCTCAGATCATTTGGGAACACCACATGTCAAGTTCTAAAGAAATCCTGCAAGACAAAAATTGAAACTCTGATAGGGAAGTTACATAAGGAACCAATGAAACATATATTGAAGGATGGGAGGACCTGGAAGGTGGTAAATGCATTGATCTGGAGGTGAATTTCCTCCTATTGTAGTTCCAGTAGTTTACAGTTCAAGCATTTCTAACTCTGGTGTTTTATATTTACTTATTCTTACTTGAAGCTGTAACTCTTATAATAAGAGTATATAATAACTGTATTGGTTAAGTCAGGCCCACTGATCATTTCTAACCAAGAGTAACCTTAACTTGTGGAAGGTAGAGACTTTATACTGAATACTGTAGAAGAGCTATGAACCTGTTACAGTAAGTCCTGTAAAGAACTGCTCTAAGAATAAATTGTCCTATGGAAGCTGCTGCAACCTCAGAAAAGCATTTCATAGATACGTACCGATCCTGAGAATATCAGGCATGGCCCTTGCTTTGTTCAAAAGTCTGCTCTAAGCAACTAGAACAATTTTCTTCATTAGCTAATGTGTTTATTTGGTTCAGCTTGGAAGGTCAAGTGAAGCTTCCTAGCCTAATTACAGAAAGCCCTGCACTAGGAAACAGCAGGAAACTAGCCCCACAAGGCCACTCAAAGCCCCAGTGGTCTGGACCCAAAATATAGCACTTAAATACTGTAGTAGTAGCAGATGGAGCAAACAAATAAACCTTATGCATCAAATGTAAAACAAAGATTCACAGTAGAACAGAGGGCTTTTTTTAATGGGAAGCTGTAAGAAGTTTGAAGACGACTTACATTCTTTTTACTATTTCATGTGGGTATCTGTATCCAGTGTGTGCTTAGATGCACTATTTTTTGAGCTCTTGTGACTGTGAGGTGATTTTGATTCTCAAAGCAGTGTATTATTGAATTATTCATTTAACTCTTCTAGCTGAATCAAAACATTTCACTTTGAGTGCAGGATGGAAAATACTTTCTAACCCATTGTCTTCCTGCAAGTACAATTAAGAAGAAAAGTAACTGTACAGTTATTGGTAGAGTTATTCAGAATAGTAAGTTTTATAAGAAATGCTGTACATTTGCAAATGAAAATGTGTTTTTCCTTAGTATTGTTTGGTCTTTGAATTTTCCCTCCCATCTAACTGATTTTCTTTTCTATTTTTAATACTCAGCCAAAAGCTCTTAAACTACTAGGGATGGAGGTAAGTTGGTTTTATTGTAAAATACTGGTTTTATCAGAGCATTTCTTGGTACAGTTTTGCTCTTGCTCTTTGCTTTTTCACAATTACTGTGATTTAAAGTAAATTTCAGCTAGGCAGGATCTTCCATTTTATAAACATGCTATGAAATACTTCTGACTTTTTCTATCGGTAGGATCTTGAGAGCTGCTTAAAGCTTTGCTCAGTAGTCTTCAGGGAGTTTTAGCATTATTATATAATAGCACATTTCATATTGAAACATACTGTAGATTTAATCATTCAGATGTAAATATTGGTGAGTCTCTGAAAAGAGAATCTGATCCAAGAGGTCTGGTTATGGTCAAATCACCTTCAAGTAACAAAATATGCACAAAGGAGGTTTTATCTCAGAAGAGACATTTAACTGGAGGGGAAAAACAAGGTGGTCTGACATGTTAGATGCTGTCCTCCACTATAAAGCATCCTTGCTACCATGATGGCACCATGCTTTGTACATGATGAAGCTGATCCAGAATTTGGATCCAACCTCTACCTTGTTTACTTGTTTGTCTGCAGAAATTTTGAATTGATCAGAATCAAGTCTAGGATGTTGTCCAAAACCTCACCCTGTTGCTTTTTTTTGGAAAAAAAATTATTAATGTAGGCCAAGAAAGTACAGACACTAGTTATGCTTCTCTACAAGTATGCTTTTTAGCAATGCTGGGATAATATTCAAGTTCAGTATATGTACATGTTGCTTCTGTTAGGTATGGTGTGAACTAGAACCCCACACAAAAGCCTCTATTTTCCCAAGTAGATAAGCAGCTTGCTTGTCTACAGAGGGTCCAGGTTGTATTTAATCTCTCTGATCAGCTTCCTGTTTTCTGTGGCCCAAATCTCAGCCCTTCAGAGGTGCAGCCCTTTTTAGTCAGCACTGATCACAAGTAGGTTGCTTAGTGCTTCTCCAAAAGCACATTTTGTTTTCTTATTTCTTTTACTGGGAAACGTTTTATATGGTACAAACAAGAAATGTTTTACATGGTACAAACTGAAGCGCTCTCTCCACTTGATAGTGGGTGTATCCCACTTCCCTCCAAGAGAAAGAGAAGGCAGAAAGAAAAACTAACATTTCATTTGCTGAAGTGGTCAGTAAATTGATGTAACTCCCAAGTGTTTGTTGTTTTTTTTTTCATTTCCAGTGTTAGCAGTTCTTTAAAAATAAAAAAGTTTAGACTCCTCAGGACGTTGTCTTTCTTACCCAGGGCTTGCTTTTGGTTTGGGTTTTTTTTTGTAGTGGGAGAAAACTGAATTTTTAGTCTCCCATGTGAGATTTTATGTCCTAAGTTGGGATGCCTAACACTTTGTTTATGTGTGTGCAGTTAGTGACCCCTGCATTGTCTCTAAGAGACAGAGGTTACCACTTGCGGTTCTTAAAACTGCTGGAAGAGAAATGCATGCTTAATTCTTAAGCTGCACACTCATCTTTGGAAAACTGGGCTGTGAGGCTGAACTGTGAATTTGGATTGAAATTCATATTCTGTCAAAAAATTGTGTGTTATCCTGAGCTTGCATGAGCAGGAACTGATTTTGTAGAATGGTAATTGCTTTTATGCGACCCACTTCTGAGATTGGAATCAGGGTCTACAAATGATGATGAGCTCTGTCAACACCTATGTATGCAATGTTCTGCATTATTTAAACCCTAATTTTCCCAATCATGGCTTTTCTCCCTTCAGGATCGTGCTTCATTGTCAGTACTTCCCTTCAGTTAACTTCCGTGTCAGTTCCTGTAGTAATGGCCTATCCTTCCTATCCCTTTAAGAAATGGGATACTTATACCTTCCGTTTGCACTGCATACATAAGAGGAGATTGCTTATTCAAAGGTGAAGACTCCCTTCAGTATCTTGCTGTTCTTAAGGACGCTATCTGCCTGTCTTTTCCATTTGCATGTTACCACTCTCTCCACCTGCATGTCAGTCTGAAAACTGCTTTGAGACCTGTAAGATATGCAGCACTGTTCTTCAGGAATAGATGCAGACATATCCAATCGGAAATGACAGTGGAACCTATTCATAGTGAATTCAGGTTTGTTAAAGTTCCATTGACACTGCAGAGGAATTCATTAAATATTCATTTATTGCCAATCAGCTTGTGCAATTACACATGCGGTAGAGATCAACTTACAATGCAGTGTAAAGCGATGCCTTCAGTACAACAGGGTTCTACTGTACTTACCCAAGATGGGTGACTTGTAGTTAAATATGCAAGAAGTGGTTCTCTGAATAAAAGACTAAGCTGTGTGCACTCGCCCAGCGCATGCGCTGCCACGTGTTCTTCCTCACTGTGTCGCTGTTGGCATTCATTTTAGTAAACAGCAAACCCAAATTAGTTCTTTAACTGTTGATATGTCTGCTCAGTACGTGTCTGTGCATGGTGCCAGTGTCAAGTAAGCCGTTAAAAATCAATGGGAACATTTGTTCTTCTTTTCTTCCCAGGATGATGAGCCTCCTACCAAAGGGAAGAAGAAGAAGAAGAAAAAGGAGGAAGAGATTGATATTGATGTGGATGACCCAGAAGTCAGCCGCTTTCAGTACCCCTTTCATGAACTGATGGTATGGGCTGTGCTGATGAAACGGCAGAAAATGGCACTCTTCCTTTGGCAGCGAGGGGAAGAAACCATGGCCAAGGCACTTGTGGCCTGTAAACTGTACAAGTCTATGGCCCATGAGTCTTCTGAGAGTGAGCTGGTGGATGACATCTCTCAGGATCTGGACAACAACTCAAAGTTAGTAGACACAGAGCAGACTTTGTCTGCTTAACACAGGAGGCTGTCTGACCTGTTGAGAAGCTTTTATTAACATATAATTGATTTCTGGAATGTTGATTCATAGAAGGCAATTTGGAGCAGATCTATCAACAGTAAACAAGCAAAAATGTAGTCTCAGAATCTGAAGGCAATACTAACAAGAAGACAACTTGTGTTTTTTTCTGATAGATTGTTCCTTCAGCTTCTCTCTGTGTAAAACTAGCTTGTTCTATTTCACAAAGTGATTTTCAGGATGTAAATAAATTAAGGGGTATCTGATATATCTGAACTGACCATAAGATGTTATCAGTCTAACCTGTTCTCATCGATCACTAAAAATTCTTTGGAACTTGTGCAGACTGTCCCAAATTAAGCTTGAGACTCGGTGGTTCTTGTCATCGTACACGTGTGTGTGAAAACATGACCCCTGTCAGAGAAAGTGAAACACCACATGCAAGAAGATGCTCATTTCTAAATCAAACTTCACTGGACTTGTCTTGCATTTTCCAGAGATTTTGGCCAGCTGGCTGTTGAACTCTTGGATCAGTCCTATAAGCATGATGAGCAGATTGCCATGAAACTACTGACCTATGAACTGAAAAACTGGAGTAATTCTACCTGCCTGAAATTGGCTGTGGCTGCTAAACACAGGGACTTCATTGCTCACACATGCAGCCAGATGCTCTTAACAGATATGTGGATGGGGCGGCTACGCATGCGGAAAAACCCAGGCCTTAAGGTAGTTCTGATCCGCGGGTGTTTTCAAAGATAGCCTTTGCATGTAATGCTACTTCATACCTGTTGCTTTTAATTGACTTACTAATTATAGATGTTTCAAGAACATACCTGTTCTAAAGTTTAAAGGGTTTTGTTTCCAAATTCAGGATGTAAGGAACATTTCCTTATGGCAAAGGAAAATGAAAATTCATAAAAGATTTAGCATGGTTGGAATCTGAGAGCAAAATTGTGGCTTTCAATGAATGATGAGATCCATTCATTGAAAACATAAACCTTTGATTAAAAATTTCTTAGCTAGTAGCAAAAAGATCTCCTTTAGTGGTCCATGCAATGGGAATAGAGAGGAAATTAAGCAGACATGGAAAAATCCATCTTATGTTGCTTAATACTGTACCAGAAGATGTAGAGTTGAGACTTAAGTGTCTGAAAAGAGTGAAATTAGGGCAACTGATTGTGTGATTTTTATTTCCCTCTTCTGTGATTTGATGATCTGGTCTTCTGTACTGGTTTTTATATTTACCCGTTGTTGAAGTTAGAACAAAATCAGTAATTGTGAGGAGACTGGTACAGAAGAGAAGTGTGAGTGAGCCAATGTTAAGGAAGCAGAGCAGCATTTCCTTCTGTGTGTTTCCATGTGAATGTGGTCCTTCATTTGTTAATATTAAGCAGTTGCTGTCACCCATATGGAGACTCATTGTGATGGTGCCGTTTTCGGTGTCACCTTCTTGTTTCCTTAAATCCCCCATTCCTGACAAAGTGCTGTGCCTGTCTTCTCAGGTCATACTCCTAAGCTTGCTAACATACACATTGAATTCTCTCTGTCATTCCCTATTTCCACTTTCCCATGGAAAATCTTCAGGCAAGTGTCCTGGCTTTCAGAATGCGTCATGGTGTTTTCTTAATCTGTTTATTGAGTTCCTTTCTTTTGTCCAAAGGATTAATCAACCTGCTAAAGTTGTTGTTTCATTACCTGCATTCTTTTCTTTGCTCCTCTTCTGTACTCTGGCAACTCATGTTTCTGTATCTCAGCCATCTCGTAGTAAAAGAACTCTCACAGAGCTATCTGCAAACCTTCTTTTACTTTTCACAAGTGTTTCAACAATTAAAATTAATTATAGTAGATAATCTACTATAAACTCTAGTAACCAACCCAAAGCTCTCTTGCAACCACCACTCTAATTCTGGAGCAGTTTCTTAATTGCAGTATATTTGTGGAGACGGGAAGCCTGCTAGGGTGCCATATTCCCATACAAGACCTTATTGCCAATGCCTTATAAGTACTAGTTAATTTTTGTAGGTCTGAAGATGGCAGAGTAACTTGAATACTACATAAAAGAAAATACTGGTTTTGGGATTTGCCTTGTTATGAAATCTACTGATATAAACAAATATTGCCATCTGAGTTGAATGCTTTCTTCTTGTACAGGTTATAATGGGGATTCTCTTTCCCCCCACCATCCTTTTCCTAGAGTTTCGGAGTTACGATGATTATTCTTACCAGACATCAAGAGAAAATGAGGAAGGCAGAGAAAAGGAAGAGGAAAATGTGGTCAGTAATGGAGATAATTAGAAAGATCTAACATCTCAGGACTGCTGAGCTTTGTAACTTCTCTAGTTGGGCTATAGGGCTGTCAGGTTAAAATCTGAACTGCCTCTGTGGGATAAAAATTATCAAAGAGGTTTGGGAATATATGGGCTGGATTCTTAGGGTGTGTAAATGATCTCTGTAGTTGCACAGAGTTATGGAATTTGTAATTTTAAAAAGAAGTCCCTTGCTGAGAGGAAGCATTGTGCATTTAACAGTTGGCTGGGGCTGTGGTTGAGGAAAAGCTACTATTCTTACTATTGTGCATTGATGAAATCTGACAACTTTGGTTTTCCAGGACGCAAATGCAGATGCAGGCTCCCGAAAAGGAGATGAAGAGAATGGAAATAAAAAACAAAAGAGCCTTCCAATTGGAACAAAGATCTATGAATTCTATAATGCACCTATTGTCAAATTTTGGTTCTACACAGTAAGTCATGGTGATTAAACTGATAGTGATCTTTTTTCTCACACCTCTGAATCTTAAAGGATTCCAATGTAAAAATAATAACCAAGTAATAATTAAATAGCTCTGACTTTGATGGAATCTGATGAGCAAAACATTCCCTTTATTCAGAGAAAAATGCATACACAAAGAAACAGAATGAAAAACTGAAGCATGTGCAGTCAGTCTGTAAGCTCCTACAGACAGGATACCCTGTCTGGCTAATAGTATGCCAAACTCAGTGCAAGCTCTGCAATCCCGTCAGTAATCCAAACTAGGCTGGATTCTCTTGTTTTCTAAAGGCTTTGGCTCCTGTTTTGCCTTGAAATATATTTAGGATGCAAGAAGGAATGTTGCTGTGTGGGTGCTTGCCATTTGCTCTGTTGACAATTAGGCACAGATGAGAGCAGCCTAGTTGGAAGCACAGATCCCAGTCTGCTAAGACTCACTAGGTACATAAACCCAATCTAAAGTAGATTTATTTTTGACAAGCATCTGATATTCTCTCTACTGCACCAAGAATTATGTATTGCTAAACTCTATTTTAATAAAAGAGAAAAAGTATTCATGCTACTGCTCATAAAAAGATACTGCTTTCTTTTTTTATTCAAAGTTGGGACTTCCAATACCTATTAAATTGTAATATTATGTAGGTCTTTAGTTTTAGCACACTGTAATCACAAAGCTTGCAATACTAATCCCTTTCTCCTGCCTGTATTAATAATTTATGAAGCAAAATTTCTATTTAATTTCAAAGAAAAGTATTCAACATGGTTTCAAAGTGCAAAGAAATTCCAATTTCATAGATTAAAAAAAGCCCCAGGCACTAAAACCTGTTTTAGAGTTCTTTGGAATTGTAGTTTTGCTTATTTCAACAAATGAGATAATTCATCTGTCTGGATGCCTGTTGCACAGCCATCTCCCATTCCTTCACCTGCTGCAGGCCCACAGCCTCTGCTCCTATGCATGGCAGCTGTAGGAAGGGCATTGCAGCAGGCCTGCCGCCTTCAGAGAAGAAAATCTTTTTTCTTGTGCAAGTAAGGGTCCTAAACTCCTGAATCTTTCATGCATTTCCTCAGTGTGTGTGCTAATACATATTCAAATGAATGTCACAATTTGCTTTCACACATAATGCAGTCCCCTCAGCTAAGAGGATTTTACTGCCTTCTCTTTGGTGTTTCTTTTCTGACACGGTGATGCAGCCTTCTGTGCTCTATCTGAAATAAACTTCAACAAGAAACTTGCTTCTGAGACTAGGGGCTACTTAACCAAAATACCTGCAAACCTACAGTTCATGCAGAGAGGTTCAAGTAGCAAGTATAGGAAGAGGTGTTGTAGGGACTGATGCATGAAATCTGTATGCCCCTGGCTTCACATAAAGCGTGTGCTCTGCCAAGATGGTCTCAACCACATTGTTACAGGGTAGAGAAAACCAACTGTCCTGTGTGGCTCTATTTCTCCTACCCCTCCAAGCAGGTGCTGCTCACAGTCCTGCCTTCCCATTCCACTTTAGATCTGTTTTCAGGTGGTGGGTAAACATTTCACATTAGAATCACAATCTTTAGAAAGCTCCATTTTCTTCCAGGAAAATCTTTGAGTTTATTACTGCTTTCACAGAATCACAGAATCTTAGGGGTTGGAAGGGACCTCAAGAGATCATCGGGTCCAACCCCCCTGCCAAAGCAGGCTCCCTATCTCATATTTCCCATTCCCCCTCCCCTGCAAAACCATTGAACCTGTTTTGGTTTCTTTACTCTGGACTTCCAAGATACGTAAAGTTATTTTTTTTGGCTGGTCACCAGACTGCTGTGAGGCAGGGAGACTCCAGCATTGCTGGTTTGACATGTACACCAGTACAGAAAGCTGAGTGATAGCTCTGTTGACTTACACTAATAGTCCTGGAACTTTCTAATAGAAATTAGTGGAGACTGATTTATTATTTGTGTGTGTGTGTGTGTGTGTAAATTATATCAAGTAACTGAATACTGCTGAGCTGTGGAGTGATCCATCATCTAACAACTTAATTTTTTTTTTAAAGATCTCATACCTTGGTTACTTGATGCTATTTAATTATATCATCTTGGTGCGGATGGAACGGTGGCCATCAGTCCAGGAATGGATTGTCATCTCCTACATTGTGACACTGGCTTTAGAGAAAGTAAGAGAGGTAAAGTCTGATTGTACTAACATCTCATAATACTTAAAATGGAGCTCACTCTCAGAGGTAATAAAAGTGTGGCCATACATGAGAGGGAAGGTTTGTACATCCACAGAGTCCAGATATGCCCATCACTGGGAGAGAGTTTCATTTATAACCCATTGCCATACATTGAAACTTCTCTTATTGGGCAAAAACATGAGGCAAAGCTCCCTGAGGTCAGTCGCTGGAATGAATGCTGTCATACTCTCACGCGTGTTTCCAAGGAAGGGCAGTGCCGGAACCCATGAAGGAGATCTCGGTAGGAACTGTCTTCTTGTTACCAATGCAGTCCTTGATGAGAACTGCAGAGAGAGGTGTTTTGGGGAATAAGCCTGGAGTACCATCTGACCAATCTTGTTACTTTCCTATGAGGAAGACAGCATAAAAACTTGTACTGTATTGACATGCTGCGGTGTGGTTTGCGCTTAGCCTGCCGTTCTCTGATTCACAATTCCCCAGCTCATACGAAGCATGTATGGAGATAAACATGGATATCAATTGATTAGAGCTTACAACAAAAAAGGCTTAATAAAGCCAAAATAGAAACAGAGAGGAAAAGGGGGTCCAGGAGAGGGCCAAGAAAATAATCAGAGGGCTGGAACGTCTCTGCTATGAAGAAAGGCTGTTGTTTACCCTGGGGAAGAAAAGGCTCTGGGGAGACCTTATTGCAACCTTTACGTATGTAAAGGGGGCTTATAAGAAAGACAGAGACTAAGGCCTGCAGTGACGGGTAAAGGGCAACTCTTTTAAACTCAAAAAGGTAGCTTTCAATTGGACATAAGAAATTTTTTCTGATGAGGGCGCTGAGACCCTGGCACAGTTTGCCCAGAGAAGCTGTGGATGCCCCATCCCTGGAAGTGTTCAAGTTCAGCAGGACTTTAAGCAATGCCATGGTTTAACCTGGCTAGCAGCTAAAACAACCACACATTTGCTCACTCCTTGCCTCCCCTGGTGGGACGGGAGAGAGAATTGAAAAAGAGAAAGAATAAAAAGTAAAAAAAGATAGCAAAACTTACTGGTTGAGATAAAGATGGTTTCATAGGACAGGAAAGGAAGATATAACAATCTACAAACCAAATTATGAACAGCACAATTATTCACCACCTGGAGCTGTGCCACCTCCCAGCCAGATCCCAGCTATACACTGAGCATGGTGTTTTGTGGTATGGAATATCCCATTGGCCAGCTGGGGTAAGCTCTCCTGGCTGTGTCCCCTCCCAGCTTCTGGGGTGCTTGCCACCATATCATTGGCAGGCCTGTTTTAGTAGCTGAAAAGTCCTTCACTGCTCAGCAACAACTAAAATCATCAGTGTGTTATCACATTACTCTCATCCTAAATCCAAACATAGTGCTGTACCAGCTGCTAGGAAGAAAACTAACTCTACCCCTGCTGAAACCAGGACAAGCAACCTGATCTAGGGAAAGATGTTTCTGCTCACGCCAAGGTGGTTAGAGTAGATGATCCTCATAGAGTCCTTCCAACAGAAACCATTCTGTTCCTATGAGAAGGAAAGTTTGTGTACTAGTAACTAAAAATAATGCTGCTCGAGACAAATTAATGTTCATTAGAGGTGGAAGGTGGTGTCTCAGCCACCTATATTGAATGTTAATCTTTTTCATGACCGTTACTTATAAAACTTAACTTGGAGTTTTTCCTAATGATTTCTTTGTGGATTTCATTTTTACTTTTTATTTCAGATTCTGATGTCGGAGCCTGGCAAGCTGAGCCAAAAAGTGAAAGTTTGGCTCCAGGAGTACTGGAATATTACTGACCTAGTAGCCATTTCAGTATTTATGATAGGAGCAATTCTTCGCCTACAGAACCAGCCTTACATGGGTTATGGAAGAGTGATTTACTGCGTAGATATCATTTTCTGGTACATTAGAGTACTAGATATCTTTGGTGTGAACAAATATCTGGGACCTTACGTCATGATGATTGGAAAGATGGTTAGTGCCTCTACTGTAAATTACATTTCAGAACTTCATGGGAAATTGAATTCAGTTCTGATTTTAAGAAGAGGTTTTCCATCTGACTAAGGCTCTGAATAAAGACTGGAGAAAAGTCACCATGTGAATTCCAAGACACATGAGATGTAATGCTCTTGTTAATAGCTGCTTGATTCAAGAGGGAATCTGTTTTTTGGGTTGTTGGTGTTTGGTTGCGTTGGGTTTTTTTGATCAAGCCTGTGGAAACTTGTTAATTTTGCCTGCCTTTGGCCCCCCAAAGCCATAGCAGTAACAGATTGCCGATACACGGGCATCATCCACAAAGCCATCAGCGTGGACAGGAGATGATACAGCAATAATCGGGTCATCTCTTTGCAACCACCGAAGAGGTCTGTGCTAAAAACACAGCATGGGGCACTTGATACAAAAGAGAATAGGGACAGGAAAGATTTTAGCATTTTAAGTCTTTTTAAGTCTAGCATTCCTTTCAATGACTATTTACTGCGTTTTTATGGCTTTTTACTGTGTTTTTATTGTTTACTTTAAAGCATGGTGGCAGGCTTGTTGGTGCTACTGTACTACCTGGGAATAAGAGCCTCTGTATATGTCTGGTCTCTCCATGCAGATGATTGACATGCTGTACTTTGTGGTCATCATGCTTGTGGTTCTGATGAGTTTTGGAGTAGCTCGCCAAGCTATCCTGCACCCGGATGAGGAACCTTCTTGGAGACTAGCTCGCAACATCTTCTATATGCCCTACTGGATGATCTATGGAGAGGTGTTCGCAGACCAGATAGACCGTAAGAGTAGAATTCATAGTAAGAGTCTGTTTCCTGTTTCTCAGGCAGATGATCACATCCAAATTAATGACTGTTTTTAATTTGGAATAGTATTTTGTCTTTATGGCTATATAGTTGTTTTCTTGTGATAGACTGTAGAGATTGAAGAGTTTTCTTTTCCCTACCTGCATGTCCTGTGTCTCAGCTTATATTCGGGTTCAGTTAGCACTGAGCGCGGTATGCTCTGGAATACTTTCCTGTCCAAGAGTATAACAGTATCAAGTGTTTTATTTACTTGCAGGGATCAACAGAGATAATTCTAAATAGTTTTAGGTTTTTTTTTAATAGATGTTTTACTAAGTCACTTCCAGCAGAAGAAAAAAACCAAGTACTTTGCACCACTAGCTTACAGCACAGGCAATGAGCTAATATATTTTTATTCCCACTGATACATCTACCTACCTTCCAGAAATGTTTCCATTTCATGAATTACTCATGTTCTTCTTTTCTACACTTGTGGAAGAACAAAGAAAAAAAATCTCTGCTTGATTAGCTTTGGGTGTGGAAATAGCCTTTCTTATACAAAAGCTGCACAGCTTAGAAAATGGCTGTCGGTATTTTAGAGAAGCTTAACACTTTGATGTTACTGCTAGTTTTCTGTTAATATTTGAAATCTGTGCAGTCACACATGCAGCTGGCCTCCCCTAGTGTGTATCACATGGTTTGCACTTCATCTGAAATAAGATAAACTACTTCAGCATTATGTATGTGTTATTTCAACTCTCTGCATTATTGACAAGTAGTAGAGCAGAAGGCTGAAGAAACTGTAAGGTATAAGTTCAAAAACCATAAAGATCCATCATTATGAGAAACCTTTGGTATTTTTTCTGACATCATTAAAGTGTACTTTAATTGCTTAGGAAGGAATAAAATGTCATTAGGCTGTTTCTCAACAGTGTACACTGTTGCAAAGATTGTATATCAAAGATGGTACCGTTTTCCTTATGAATACCTGTCTCACTAATGTAACTCAGGTACTTTCATTTAGAAGATATCCATGAACAAGGAGTTAGCAGCATCTAGTACTCAACAGCAACATATTCTTACACAATAGAGAAGCCTGGCTGAGTTTCTTTCAGTCCTGTTATTTCTGTTAGAATCCCCATTTAGGAGTTGGCAAGCAAGTACCCATACTGGTAGTCAAAATGGGCTGTAACAATGCTGTACGCTGTAATAACATCAGTATTGTGACTATTAATGGAAACAGCTATTCAACAAACACAGCTGGCAGACTCAAAGCCAGGTTGGCTCTTGAGAGGGGGGGAGAAAAGAGGAAATGTTTCCCTCATATCTAAAAGAATGATTTTGTGTGACACTTGTTTTGTGTTTGTGGTGACCACTGGTTTTGTTTACTTGCCTGAAATAGCGTGTGTATTTAAATGATCATCTGCCAGAAGCACTTTGTGATTTATTAGTAGTAGTACGAATTCACTGCCATATGGAACGTTTGGGGAAAGCAGCATAGAGCAGAATTGCAGAATGCAGTGCATTTCTAACAAAGACATTGTTTCTAAGCATATGTCTCTACTGTTCTGGCATTTTGAGTTGCTTATCGTTTCTTGGCAGCAAAACTGTATTTTCAGTCATCTTCTTTTGTTGATTTTTTTCTATAGTGTTCTATTATTGTTTTTCTTTCTCTCCCTGCCTCCTTTTCTGTTCCTTTGCTTTGGAATGCTGTTCAGTCTATGCCATGGAAATTAATCGTAAGTCTCTGGAGAGCTGATTATCTCGTTTAGCTGAAAATGTTCATTAATCTTTTTCTTCACTGAATACTGACATTTTAATTATTGGGCTCATCTACTCTTCAGGTCTGAATCCTGTTTTTCTACTGTAATAGTTTTGTTTGAAAAGAAGCAGAGGAAAAATGTTCTAATACAGATTGCAGATGAGAAGTTTTGAGTTTGTGGTTGCTATGACTTGTTTCTAGTACATTGACAGTAAAATAATCCTTTTTATATATTATGATGCATGAGTGTCAAGGTATAACTAATTCCCTTTGATTATCTGCATAAAATATTAATGTTTCTTTGGCAGTACCTCCATTGGTCCATGTGAATAATATGATTTGCTTGACTTTCCAGTTACACTTTTCTTAGGGTAAACAGAAAAAATGTAGTTTGAGAAGCAAGTAAAATATGTTTTATTAACCGTAGTCTAAGTATCTCTTCCAATCCACTGTAGATACGATGAGTCTGTTTTCAAAGAATTTGAAATATTTTCCAGGTGAGGTAGAAGCATTGTGGGGTTCTGCAGAATGGTTTAAAAAAACCCCTGGTTTGTCTGTTCACATGAACTAAATCTTTAATGAACTCATTGTCAGACTTAGTACTTACTGAGATTCTTCTTCAACTTGCGGTTGACAAGCGCCTTATATTTTGGAACTCAGTGGTTCCAAAAGTTATCCTTCATTTGAAATGAGATATGCTAGCACTGCATTTAAAGACAGAACAAACTTGCTGCATCTACTCAACTCCAAGACAGTTCATACCCCAAGACAACGTAGGTATTCTTAAAATAATTGCCTGAAGCAATCCTCTGTCAGTTTGATCAATATTATCATTTTTGTCTCGTTCTCACCAGTCTATTTTGTAGCTGTATCATTTTCATTTTATAATTTTTTTTTCTCTTTGGTTTGTAATTGTATCTAAAATTTTTAATTACTGTGAAAACATAAGGGAAACAAAAACTGGCCCAAAAGTGGTGGCAGGGCCAACTGCTGGTACCATTAACAGCCCCAGACAGGACAAATAATAGTCTGGGGGCCATCTGGGGAGTCCAGTCAGGGGCAAAAGGTGACAGGGCCAGAGATGGAAGAAGGGCCCATTCAGGAAACCTGCCCACCTGCCATAGCTCAGGCAGCAATGAGTATGCATAGGGGCTGTAGATGTAGACCCCAGGTGAAGATGCTCAACACCAGTAAGGTCTCTTGAGTACACTCAGGGCCCTGATAAAGGTTTAATTTATGCTCAGCTATCGGGGGCCACTAAGTAAATTCTTCTATATCTTTGGCAAGGTATGCACATGAGCTGGTCTGGAGAATTCCTCTATTAAGATGTATGTATGCACATTAATATCTAGACTACTGCTATGAGAAAAAGAAGAGTGCCACACTGTGCAGTAAACTTGGAGCTGCCTCTCTGTTCACTCTTACAGGAAACTATTTCTGTATGCAGATTTTGAAACAGAAGTTATAAATACTTGCCACTGGAAATAAATGACAAAATTAGTTTAGTTTGGCAAATTTCATGCATAGAATCATCAATAAGTGATTAGTGGTTTTAAGTCTTGGGCTGTTTGTGAAAAATAGCTTTCTTGGTGTTGTTTTTTTTTTCCAGCTCCTTGTGGGGACAATCTTTACGATGATGACGGTAAACGCCTCCCTCCATGTATACCAGGGGCATGGCTCACTCCTGCTATTATGGCCTGTTACCTCTTGGTAGCAAATATCCTGTTGGTAAACCTGCTGATTGCTGTCTTCAAGTATGTAAATGATGGTGCACTATCCTTATTTTCTTAATGCTGAGATAAAGTTTCTGTGAGATCCCGTCAGCTGATCTTGACAGGGTTTGCATTCACGCTCAGAATTTAATTACTATGTGAACATGACTGGAAAATATTTGGAATGGTGTATACACTGGGAAAGAATGGATGAGAGGTTGTTTTGAATTTACCAACAATGACAGTAATGCATATGAGAGAATTTGGCTACATCCAGTTACCATTTAGTGGAAGGAGCAGGGATTGCTCTGGAAAGATGAAGAACAGAATCCATGAAACCTGCTGCATGCATGGCAGAAGCCCAGGTACCCACTGGCAAACACTGATTCTGTGATAGAACTGCAGTATGGAAATCTGAATGTCAAAAGCAGGAGGCATTTCCTCTCTCACTGTATCATCTGGCTTTTTTCTGCTTTTCATTTGGAAAAAGAAATTAGGGCCTTGCAGAGTTCCTATGCAACCCAGGAGTCTATATTGCCTTGAACCAAGAGACAGGATGACAATGTGATGCCAAGATTCGTGGCCAGTCCAAGCTATGTGCACTATGCACATGCTTAATGATATTCCACAAATCTGTATTTAGGCTTCTCTGGAATAAAACTGAATAAATTTCTGCTGCTCGTTCTTTCTACCAGCAGTTAAGGTTGCATGCATTTCCTATTGTGACCTAGGGATTAAAAAAAAGACTTGAACTATCTGCTTGCTAGCAAGACTTGCAAACACACCACCTGAGAAAAGCAGGTGATCTGGTTTTGATCCCATAAACGTGTAGAATTGGAGGGGTTGTTGGCATAACTGGTGTCACAACCACAAAAATAGTTCATTGTGTGCCTGTAAAGCTGCACGCTCACAAAGCCTGTCTTTCATTTGATGTATGTAGCTGAAAAGGTCATGAATTTTAAAATGCAGAAATGCCAGTCACATCTCTAGGGGGAAGGGGAAGAATCTTACAATGGTAGCTATTATTGGCTGAAGGACCAAGGAATCAGCATTTTGGGAAGTAGGTCGTACTGTTAACTCCTGCTGTCCCAGCATGGATGCATGGGTGAGGTTTAGCCGGGGAATCCCTGCTATGCAGGAGACTCAGAATGAAGGTAGATTGTCATTTATCACTGGTAAATAACCTCATGTGTATTTAGCCAAAAGAAACTAAAGGATATGTGCACTGAAGAATTTTCTGTTTTCAAAGAGGTGTTTTTAAAGGTTTTGTTAATGTAGATATTCTAAAGCATAAAAAGTTAGAAAAAAGTGGACAGAAAATATAAAAAAGGAAGTGTTGATATCATGGTCATCATAGAAGTCTAGTGAGCTGTCCAAGTATACCTTAAAATAGCTTGAAAGGCCTTATATAAGAACGTCAAGTCTGCGCTCTCTGAGTTGGTATTTCATAACCTTGACTTGTTATATCTGTTTTGAATACTATCACTTATGCTCCTTCATTTCCACTGAATTAGAAAATAAACTATCTTTCCAACAGACCTTATTTTTGTGTAGACATGGGGTGGCCATGGCTTTCAAGAACAAAATCCTTCACAAGAATATATACCATGTTTTCAAGGCAGAGGTTTGACTGAATAAAGTTTGAATTTGAGGATATTTTGTGAAGTCTTGAAAGTCTTCTATGTAGGTCAAGCTGATTAGCATATTAAAGGCAAACTATGTGGAGCTTCTGGGTTTAGCATGCAAAATACTTTTCATGAATTTAATACTTTTTGTGTTATCAAATACTGGCATGTGTTAAAAGAAATACTTTATAACCAAGCCCCAGAGTACCAGTTATCAGTGATAAATTACCCAAGTTTCTTTTCACTAACACCTAAAGTACTTCAGGACCAAGCAGTGTAAGAGAAGGACTGTTGTGGGTGCTGCATAAGGGATGCAGAGCACCTTCTGCTTTCCTACCCTCAAAGGAATAGTGAAATCATGAGTTTAAGTTAAGTGTCAATTCAGCAGCATCAACAAAGAGCAGAACCAAGTAAGTCATGTGGATTCATATTATTTAGCTGCTACTTCTCTCACAGAGTACTTATCGTAGAATAGTTTGGGTTGGAAGGGACATCGAAACCCATCTAATTCCACCCCCTGCCATGGGCTTTGGGCACCCTCCACTCGCCCAGGCTGCCCAAAGCCCTGTTCAGTCTGGCCTTGAACACTTGCTCAATGATAAATAAACTTAGGGGCCTAATAGAAACTGTACTTGTGTTCCCTTTCAGCAATACCTTCTTTGAGGTAAAATCAATATCCAACCAAGTCTGGAAGTTCCAGCGGTACCAACTGATCATGACATTTCATGACAGACCTGTCCTCCCACCACCAATGATTATCTTCAGCCACATCTACATAATCATCAAACGAATCTGCTGTCGCTGCAAGAGGGGTGAAGGAGACCAGGATGAGCGTGACAGGGGACTGAGTATGCAAGAAACCTTTTCTAAATTGAGCTCTTTGTATCACATTTGCAGAAACAGCAGCTTTTTCCAGTATTGAACTACTTTGTTTACAGTGATGGTCAAGTTTATTCAAGACAGAATGGGACAAAATCAAGTTAACAGCTCTAGAGCTCTGTGGGCTCCTGAGAATATGCAATTCTATGCCGCTAGTGAAGACATTCTTTAACATGTTTTTTTAAAACAGTGACATGGGATCTACTTAATACAGTTTTCCCAAGGTCCAGTGAACTCTATATATTGGAAAGGGCACATAGGGAATTGAGAAGAATGGATCACAGTCTCAAGTGTGATCTGTAGTGTTAGCTCTGTGATTGTGAGCAGTCTGTGTCATAAGAGTATCACCACTTTAATTTTTCATTGTTAGAGATTTATCTATAACTTCATGGGGAAACTGTGAGGATTCTTCTCCTGACATACTTTGTCATTATAATATTCGTTCTATAGCTCATGGCAATAATCAGATGCTTACAATTATCCCCATATTTCTACATTTCCCAGGAAACCTGTTCTGTACATAATCATATTTCTGCACAATATGCTTCTGAGATAAAAAAGGAAAACAGGGAAAAAAGTAAATGTAATGCTCCCTCTAAATACAAAGAGACACATTCAAGTAAAAGATGAAATACTCCTGAGAGCTTGTATTTCCCTTGGATTTTCCTCACATTATAAATTTTTGAAGCTCTTAATCAATGAATGTCTGGAAAACGAATCTGTTATGTTAGATTATCTGTTGCCTATAACTGGTGTGCTTTTAAGAACAATATTTGAATGAAGAACAGTCAAAGTGGCAGAGATTGCTTTACCCTGTAAAATCTAGCCTTTCCAATACAGAGGTCACTGAGGAAAATACCACCCCTGGTGGATGGTGGTTATGCATCACATGGCCTTCAAGGCTGTGGCCATCTTTGCCTAAGCATGTATTCCCTATTTATGAAGTCATCTGTTTGTTTAGTGGAGATGTTGCTAAATTGGATTTAAATTGAGTGCCAGATGTTCAGAAAAAGGAAACTCATATTTTGTTGTTCTGTTTGGCACAGAGTTGTTTCTGAATGATGAAGAGCTAAAAAAACTTTATGAGTTTGAAGAGCAGTGTGTAGAAGAATACTTCCAGGAAAAAGAGGATGAGCAGCAGTCATCCAATGATGAGCGCATCAGAGTTACCTCTGAAAGGTATCTATTATAAGAAAAACCCACTGGAACAATATTTGCTTTTGTGTATCTTCATTATATAACACAGTTGAGTTAAAGAACAAAAGATTCACATCCTGAAGAAACCCATCACCTATTCAAAAGCTGATCTGAATACTGACTATTATCTGTGCAGGTGCAGTTCTCACCAGAGCAAGCTTTTTGCTGTTCTGACTGGTGGTCCTGGTTTGGGTAGCTTTGGTATGAGAACGTTTCTGTTCGTGTAGAACATTTTCCCTCTCACCCATCTGAAGATCACAGTTGGGCTTTTTATCTGTTAGAGCAAATTACTACTTGTTGAGCTTCCAGTAGCTCATCCAACCATGAGAAACGCGTTGCAGCTGAATGACAAAAGCACTGAGGATTATTCCCTTGGACCTATGGTTTATGCTAGGGTCCAGCATTCTCATGTGCTGAATTTTAGTCTCTGCCACAGATTCTCTTGGAAGCTTTGAACAAAGCCTTTAGCTTTTCAGTATGAACTTCCCCCTTTAAAAGACAGGGAATATTCTATTCACATGTAAATCATTAAGCTATTCTGAGGAGTAGGTATGTTTGCATATTGCTGTGTAAGCACACGGTGGTAACAGCAGCAGCGCTTTTTACCAGGTCACTTGGCAGGACTGTTCCCAAAGGCTCTGTCTGTTCTGGTAGTAGTTCTAAGTCGGTCAAAGGATGGGGTCCTCTGACACTCCCTTAAAATGATGAACAATTCTCCCTGTAATGAAAATGATATACAGTCTAAACACTCTTTCACCTTAATCTTCTGTGTGGTATTTTGATGATGATCTACTCTGTATACATACATGTGTATATATATTCCTTCTAATACTTTCTATGAAGCAGTTCTATGAGTCATGTAATTCTTTAATGGATAAACATCTTTCTTTTGAAGGGAGGCCCTTAGCATCTTGCACTATTATATGTGAAGTTTGAGAATAGAGGAGTAAATGAAATCTGCTACATGTGTTCACGTATTTTCTATCTCCCTATTTATCCATGGCAATTTATCAAAATAGCAGCTATTGTGGCAGAGAATAAAGCAGGGCTGGTAAGCCTCACTGATTCACTATGGTCTATGGTCACAAAGCAGATTTGCTTATTTCTCATGGCTTCTTCTCTAGATGCTTCTTCCTCTTTTGTGTGTGTGAGAGCAAAAGAATGTTAATTTAATTTCCACTGTTGCTGTTACTAGTCTATAATCTCTAAGTCACATTCTAATGCATTACTTTTACATATGTTCTTCTGGTACCATCAGTTCAATTATGATACAAATAATAAAGGAAAATGGGAAGAAGTATTATTTTAATTGAACTAGACAATAATTCTACTTCCTTCAGCTGATACATAATGGAAAGGTGTTCCAAGAGCTAAAGTAATCCCATACCCACCAGCACACGTTCCGTCTCATACAGCTACAAAACTGTTCTACAATATGTCTTGATGCTATTTTAAGTAGTCCAGTGACCATGTCATTAGAAAGTATTTTTCATATAATTAATTGATGCTTCATTTTAAGAGGACAACTAAATGTGATGTGGGTGGCATGCTCAGAAATGTTATTAGTAGGTTGTCCCTAACGACTGCAGCTCTTGGATTCTCCTGGCATTTAAATAAGGGCAAAGTTCAAATAGCCTTCTAACATGGTATATGGAAAGCATAGATAAACACACGTCTTTACGATGCTACACATAGGGAAAAAGAGTGATGCATGATATATAGCACAAAATTCTGCCTTACAAAGAAATGAGTAGCTGGGTGCCTCTTAACAGGTTACTGCACCGTTCCACAGCTTCTGTTCTGTCCTTCTTCTTTTATACCAACAGAGTTGAAAATATGTCTATGAGGCTAGAAGAAGTAAATGAAAGAGAACACTTTATGAAAGCTTCTCTTCAAACAGTTGACCTTCGACTCTCTCAATTGGAAGAACTATCTGGTCGGATGGTGAATGCTCTTGAGAAGCTGGCAGGTGTTGACAAATCTGAGCTGACGTATACACGTTCACGGGCTTCATCTGAGTGTGATGCTGCATATCTCCTAAGGCAAAGCAGTGTTAACAGCTCTGATGGCTACAGCATGTACAGGTACCACGTCGGTGGTGATGAGTTACCATATGATGACAGTACCACTCCTATGTCACCAGCCATGGGATTGCGTAAAAAAGCCCATTCTGTTGGGTCCAAGGAAGATGGAGCAGACCCAAGAATGCTGGTTCCAGAACACCACACCAGCCTCCATTATACATCCAGTGCTAATGCAATCACAGCAGGAGATGGCAGTAAATCTACATTAGACATTGCACAGAATGTTTCCAGACCCCACTCTGGTTCAGGTGGTTTTGGTGATGAAAAGCAGGGGATTTTCAAGAGTGATGGAATGATTCCTCGAAGTATAAACCAGATGGATGTAGTTACAAACAGACAGTCTGCACCCAGATCAGATTTTCAGAACACTCAGTTAAAAGTAGAACGTACCAAGTTAGAAGCAACCATCTCTTATCCCTTGGACAAATCTAAAGCAATGCGCTATTTTCCTCCTGAAACATTCAGTGCTTGTCAAACCACTATGATGAAGTCAAGGAGCTTTATATTTGCGCAGGGTGGGAAGCTGGTTGGAGGAGTTAACAACTGGACCACAGAGTATAGTACCATCATGGATCAGGTGTGCCCTTCTACAATTGAGCAGTGGGCTGCAGAATGGAAGTATGAAGTTGAGCAGCAACTTTCTCAGGAACGTCCTCCAGAATACCCTGGTTTTACCTCTGAAGCAGAACAGCAAGCAGAGCGGAAACAGTTACAGGTGGACACGGATGATGACAGTGATGTTGGTGAAGCAGGTATGAGTGCCTCTTACACCTCTATGCCTGCCACTGTCAAGACTGAGAAAGAGAATTTGCTATCAGTAAAGCCAGAAAGGACTCCTGGGTTCCCATCAGTACGGTCAAAAAGTTTGCACAGCCATTCTCGGAAAGCCAAGTCTGTAAAAGACAAATTAAACAGACCCGGACATGCCAGCAGTGTAACAAACTTGGTGGTAGCATTTGGCAGTGCAACAGAAGAACAGAAAGCTAGGCAAGAAAATGCATCCACAGAAACTGAATGTTAAAGTGGCTTATGGTCCCTGTTTTATTCACAGTCAAGAAAGCGCCGTGACTAATTGAACAAAGTACGGATTTTTAAATTAATTTTTAAAGAAGAATTTTGCATATATTTGTTTATTTTTAAACTTAATAAATATATGTTCTGTTCTTAAATAAATGTTTGCTGGATCAGGTGAAAGGGAGATGTTCTCTCAGGGGCGGATAAAAAGTAGGCACAGTCCACAGATGCCAACAGTATAGATCTTTCTTTTGTTCCATTTCAGCCTCCATCATAAGCTCATTTACTGACAAGCTCTTTATAAAAGCTCTTGAAAGGAGGACAGCATTATCAGGTAACAATTTAGAAAATGTTTTTTTCTTCTTTTTTAACAGAAGACTTCTTAAACTGAAGAATTTTTTAACCAGCCTTAGTTTTTATCCTTACTTATGCAGCTGGTTTCTTTGTGGCCATTGTGTTTTTCAGATGAAAACAAAATTTGTTTGAGGTGAGGAAAATTTATGCAGTCCCCTCTTTCACTTCTTATTTTATGCATGCTTCTTATATTCTCTTTCAGAAAGGCACAAGGTAGCAGTTTCCATCCACTAGAATAGGTCTCAGTGGTAAGATACAGTTGGGCTTGGAGAAACCTGACCTGGGAAGCTGTATGTAGACGTATTCTTAACTGGTCTTTGAACTTAAGTGACATAATCCTCCTTTCACAATCATATCTGTCCCTCCCCCAAAGTATGCTGACAGCCTTAAACTGTTGAAAAACAGTTAAAATTGTTTCAAAACGTTTAGAGATGGTTTTAAGTATATGAAGTATATGGAGATCTTGATAATATGAATCCAAGATCTGCATTTGTGTTTTGTATAAATGGGAACTACAGTAAGAAGTCCTTGTAGAGTGAGAATCTGGCTTTTTTTCTAAATGCTTGCAAGGAAAAACAAACAGGAAAGGTGAGATCAAGATGTAATCAATCTTTATTTGAAGCAATCCTACTGTGACAAATTCATCTTTCATTTTGTAATTTCATTATGACAACACATGAGGAAAGAGGAAGAGGTTGAGGTTCTAGGAGTCAGTCTAAACAGAAAATAAATTTTCCAGATACGAGTAGAAATTCCATGTTTTCTTGAGTATATTTCAGAAACAAATGTTAAAGACAACAAAGTCTCTACAGCAAAAGTGCTTTCTATCACTCAGTGACAAAGACTGGAAATCCACGTGTATAGTTATGGTCTTCCAGCACACTTGTCTCAACAGTGGCATTCTAAGTATTAGGTTTTGATAGTTTTCTTCATAATACTATAATGTTATTTGCCTCATTCTTCCCTGTTACCTTTTAGGAATTCTGTTTTCCCAAGTACTCAGCACCTCTTTGCAGGGGATACATACCATTGAAGGAAAATGAGTTAAAGGCTTGCTACTTGTTTGCAGAATACTGGTCGAAAGTTTATGCTTAACTCCTTAACTGTCAGGATTTACTCATACACTATTTTGAAAGGACATACTTCTTTTTTTTCCCCCATCAGCTCCACAGTATGTAGGTCTCAGTATCCCCCTTGATAATGCTGCTTAAAGCATTTTGAAATGCAGAGATGGATGGAAGACAACGAAGGTGTTGATGGCATCATCTTTCTATTGTTTGTATTATATTTTCATAATCCATCCATTGTTACACCTTGCTGTACTGTTCCTGTACTGAGTGATCATGGTAAATGCATGGATATTTCTGAAAGTTCAGTCATCATTTGCTATAGATTTTTGCTAGCTTGGTCTTACTAGCAGGTTTACTGGTTTCACTGTTGTCAGAACGGTGTTGACATTCTGCTTTTCATGTGGGCTTCTATTCAACTTTAGGGAACTTGACATTTTGTACAAACAGTGACATTTGAAATCGTTTCATTTCCATGTTTACTTCTGTATTACCATTCTGTGCAACTACATAGCCATTTTGTATGTGTGGTTAAAATAGCCTCCATTTTGCCAATGCCTTTTTACTGTTTGCCTGCACACTCACCAGAAACGGAGTCATTAACAAACACAAAGGGATGCAGCTTTTCAGCACTTTGCTAAACAAGCAGTATGCACTGTGGAAGGAAACTCAGTGTGTTGCATACCTCTTGTTACATTGTCTTTATAAAAGGTGTGTTAAATCATACTCTGTTTGACCAGTTGGTGTTTTTTTTGTAGCATTTACATTTATCAGATAGCATATAGATTTCAAACAACACTTTACCTTTGTATTTATTTTGTGTAAAAATATTTATAAAGAAACACATGAAAAAGATGCGAAATGAATTCAGTATAACAAATCTCTCACTGTCATGATACCAAAACATTTCACTTACTTGTTTCCTCTCATGCAATACATGGGGTGAATATTTTCTAAGCAAAGTTTCTTTTTTACTATTTGCAGTAATTTTCCATAAAGGTCTCTATGCAGTGATGACTTTATAAAGCTTGGATATTTTCTGTGCTTTTGCATAGTGTAAACTGAAATAACCTCTCTGCCATTAGATGTGAAGTAACTACACTGACTTTGGCAAGAGTTAAGACATATGCCATTCAATAAGATCTAAATATGGCTCTGTATGTGCACAGAAGACCAGCAGTAGAGTTTGGAGCACACTAAACAGAGCGCCAATCAACACATTTGCATGTCTGCCTACAAGCTTTCTTGAATCCTGGCTGAAAGGATACAAGCCCAGGAGTTGCGATTCTGAAGAGACATGTTTAATGCTGCTTTTCAGGAAGATGCATCCCTCCTACTGCTCCATATGTGGTGACTCCACAGCAGGGTCACTGGGAATTACACTTTTATTATGTGCTTGACCTACACTGACCCAGGTCAAGCCTGAAGAGTGTGTACTCTAAGGCTCTGCCTACACAGAGACATTACTCTGAGGTAGTTGTAAGTTTGATTGCCTTACAGTATCTTGCAATGCAGACATTTCCTTCCCCTTCAAGGCAGACGTTTTAAACACAGTGATTTCTTGTAATATTCACAGAGGCAGGTTCCTAACTATACCAGCTGATTGCACAAGTTACCCCTTTTTACACTGCATCATCCTGGGCATAGCTTGACTTTGCTCTTGCAAGCCCCTCCTATGGCAGAGGCACTCTTCTCAGTTTAGATGCTGGCTCTCGATACCTGAGAGACAAGAAACTCAATTTTCCATGTTATTTATTAATGAATTAAAGTAGGCATTGAAACCTTACAACAGTGGTTTCTCCATACAGCTGCTTTGGATGCTTTCCCAAGATCTAGGTTTGACTGTTGTCTTTGGCAGAATGCAGATCTGTCCTTCTAAATAAAAAATAGAAGAGTATAATTATCTCAGAAGCCTTGTCAAAAAACAGGAATGTGAGGAGGGTGCATGGCCAATGTTGTCAACAGGATTATTTCATTAGATCTGTTAAAGGTGTTCTGGGATGTTAACTCAGTGACACACAGCCAGGTCCCTGCTGAGCACTTGCTGTGAAGGAGATGAGTTTTCAGAGTGATGGCAGCATTTGGACACATTGCTGGGGTGCCACCTAGTAGTGCTACTGCCAGCATATCCCTTCTGCACCACTGTCCTGTCACTTCTAGTTGAACTAGTAGTACACTCAAAAGCTTGTTTGGAGCAAAAAAGTAGGCACACCTTGTATGTAAATCAGGATTTTATTGTTAGCATAATAAATTCTAATAGTCTAATATATGAATTATTAGCCTAGATTGAATTACGAGAGAGGAGAGACAAGAGGAGAGGAAAGAATGCTAATATATTACTACAAGGGAAAAAAAGGTAAAACTGATAAATGCACAGTTCCCACCATCTACTCTTTTTTTTTTATGCTCACACTTGCAGTGATCCTCTGGGCCTAATGGTCAGTGGCTACAAAAGGAAAGTGAGAAAATATTGCCAGCTGTCAGCATCCCAGGTCTTTCACTAGGATGAGTAGGATGTTGATAATGTTGGGATTTTTTTCCTTATTTTTTGCTTATATAGGGTCATTTTGATGTTTACTGACAACTTAGTGTTTTTCTTTACTGGCCTTCGAATCCTACAATTACACCTGAATTTCCTAGTCATTAGAAAAAAACGCTCTCTCAGCTAAACAAAGAAAGGGACAGCTGGAGGCAAGTTCAAATAAGTTAGGAAAAAACAATCCTGACAGGCCTCTGTCCTGAGGCCTTACAGAGTCAGCACAGAGCCTGGGGCCTGTTAGTAGCAGTAACAGCACTCTATTTACTTGCCTCACTGCAGCCACTGCAGATAAATGCTGTGCTGTGTGCAGTGGTCACCTGAGCTGAACATTTCAGCCTAATTGTGGATTTTGAACCCCCACTGGAATCCAGCATCAGGCAGAAAGGCAAACCAGATGCGAGGACCTGGTTGATAAAGGCATTTAATGCCCACTTTGGCTCCGGGGGAGTGGAGTTGCAAAAATCATTTCACAGCAGCAGTGTGGATTGCAGGCTCTCAAACCACAAGCCTTGGGAGAAGTGAGACAAGAACTACAGATTTCCTTAAAACCTCAATCTTCTTTTGCTTTTTTCAACTTCTAGCCTTCTCTGCAGGAACAAAATTTGATATGGCTGCTTTATGGCTGATGCCCTGTATCTTTCCAATGGATGTAAGGTATGTCTTGATAATAGGCTTTAAATGGGTCTTTGCAGTCGTTCAGCCAAAATACTTAACTGCCTGTATCCACAGTTGCATACTGTCACCTGCCTGCTCCTTTTTTTCCTCAACAACATTAAAATCCCTCTGAACCCACAGTGCTTTATCCTGCGTTAATTTAGATGCAAGCATTTCCTTTTTCTTGCACTAATTGGACCGCTGTGCTCAGCAAGCTATTGTTTGAGCAGACCATCAGCCTTCAAAAATGGCTATGGAAACAAACTGGGTTCTAGTTCAGCAGCACTGGTAACCTGATAGTCACTGTCACAGTACCTGAGTAAAACAGCCTAAGCCAAGGTGGAACGTTTCCCAGTGAATAGCTCCAAATAGCTCTATGCAAGTAATATCTGTATAATGATTAACAAGGAAGGTACCCTTATGTAGCATGACAAAGTTCAAGATCGTTTCATCTTCATACTGAGGATACTAACTCCACAGATGTGTCCTGAAAAGGAGAGAAGGCTTTTTTCCTGAGATACCTCAAGAAACTAAAGCTTTTCATAGTTTTTATATCTTTGGCCACATCTATGAAAGTTGCTGGTTTATGTAAATAATCACATTTTAAATACTCTTCTGCTGTGTCTTCATCAAGGAAGGAGAATTCTTTTTTTTCAACTGCATAATAAGTGTAAGGCATAGTGTTTTTCTTCTATGAGAGGTAAAAGAGACTGTAGGGCTGGCTTCCTCACAAGTCCCCAGCTAAAGTCACACACTTTGGAGCGCAGGCTGAGGCCACCTGGGTGTGCAAACTGTTGAGTGCACAGGTAGTGAGGTGTCTAAGTAAAGTAATAAACCATACCAATTTCAATGAAGAATAGAACAGACTTTAATCAGTGAGTCCCTGACTTTGCAGACTTGCCACAGACATGCTGTAGCTCTGGGCACGTAGCTTAGCTGTGAAGTCAGACAACACGAATGTCTGTGTCTTGGAGTTGAAACCAATAATTGAGCTGTTCTTCAGAAAGCTATGAAAACATGTAAGTTGCCATGGAAATACAGGCCTGGAAGAGATCATTTACACTGAGGCAAGTTCAGCAATGTGGATAGCAGCAGTGGCAGATGGTGGTCTAACCTGTTCTTGAACGTGTCTAACGAAAGCAGTTCTCTAATCTGTAGAGAGATCAAAAGGGACCATTATGGAAATCTGTTCTGATTTAACCTTAGCCCTCAGGCATTGAAGAAGCCAAAGTATTCCACCAACCACAGAGCTGTCTTGTGAGGTTGAACCAGAAAGTTTAGGAAGGTACCTATTCTGACATGCAGTAAATCCAGCAGGTTAGGCACCACAGCCATAGCTAAGCAGATAATTATCTTCACTGTCGCAAACAATTTGCGCCTATGTAAAAAGGCCTCAGGATACTGCCACACAGCAGTATCCTAGGCTATGATACGACCAGGAGAGCAAGCCAAGCTAGTTCTGGGAGGGCTGTGACAATAGACAGATGTAGGGGTCCTGGCTAGTCTAGCACACAGGAGATACCACTGAATAACTTAACGTTGAAGTAAGGAAAATAAGTACACTGCATTAAAAAAAAAGTATTTTTAAATTAATGAGAATAAAAATAGACATCTTCAGTCGCTGGCTTTGTTGTATAGCTAGCTTCCCACCATTCTTTTAAGACTGTTCTCATAGAACAAAAGCATTCCCAGAAACCTCTGTTTTAGCAGAACTGATTGGAAAAAGCAAGTGAGGCAAGTCAGGGCTGCTGGATATGGGCAGGCAGTTGAGTGCGTTGCCAAAAAGGAGTTAGGGGATCTAGAGGATTTCCCTACTTGTCCTACTCTGACCTGCTCTACCTGCCCTCATGCCTCGTCTGCCCTGCCCTACTTGCCTGTCCTGTTCTGCCTGTCGTGCACAGCCTGCTTGTATCCCAGTGCAAGTTGTGACAATTAACTTGCTCCTCCAAAATACTTCTGTCAAATTGGTGTTCGCCTCCCACTGCATCTTCCAGTTGCAACTTGTGACCAGTTCCAACTAAAATCCTCACAAATCTTGTAATCTAATATTTACCAAGAGATGACAGTTATGCTTGGTGCTTTTCACAACAGCACTACAATTTCTACGTGCACTGCTTGGACTTCAGGCAGAGAGCCCACGCTTCCCCCTTCCTTACATCTCAGAGCTGATGGACCCATATGGCCTCACTCTGAGCTGTCATCTCAACTGTTGCTTCTTGTAGGAGCTTTTTGCACTGCAGAGGCCAAGTTCATTGCAGTCAGGGCTCACAGGAACAGCTTTAAGGGCTAGTAAAGGCATGCAAGTAGTTACTCAGTTTCCTACTTAACAAGTGATAGATAGCAGTTAGATTTTGGCAATTGAGGTGGGCAAAGTTTCATGTTCTAGAGATGCTCAAGTGAGCAATCCATGAGTGCCTGGAGAGCTGCAGCCAAGGGAATTGCAGGGAGACTGGATCTGCATCCACCTCCTGCACGGTCACAGCACCAGGGTGACTGTGGCAGCAGCCCGGAGGATTCACCCATAGATCCTGTACGTCCCGCTGCTGTAACGCGATACACCTTGGATAAAAGGTGACACTAAGAAGGACTCGGTAGCAATAGCTGTTCCGTGCTGGAGCTGGAGTTTTGCTGCTGCTGTGAGACGCCCGTGGGTCGCAGTAAAAGCCTGGCTTTGCAGGCCCCGTGTGAAGGTTTCGAGTCTCCAAGCAGCTTGGAGGCCCAACCATAGGAATCCCCTGCTTCCGCCCTCATTTCACACAGCCGCCACGGCCCCACGCCGCCGGCCCCGGTAGTTGTGATTGCTTTTCTCTCGGGGCCGGCGGAGCCACCCTCGCCCCTGGCGCAGAGGCAGCGCGGCGCAGGAGGCGCACCCGCGGGGTCCTGGCCTGCCCTCGGAGGCTCCGCCCCCGAGCAGGGGCCGGGGGGTGAGCCGGAGTCCCAGCGAATCGCCAAGATTCTGAACCTGAACCCGCTGTCAGCCTAGCCAGAAATAGCGGCGCTGGCTGCAGCTGCCGTTACGGGAACTGTCCCTGAAGACCAGATAAAACGTTAATTACTCATTGCCGGTGCGGGCTGCTGGTACTCGCCGGACCGCGGTCGCTTGGGCCTTCCGCGCCGCCGTACGCAGGCCGCTCCTCCCGCCTTCCCCCCCCCCCTCCCCCCAATATGGCCGCCCCGGCAGAACCCGCCTCAGCTCTCTGCTCGCCGGGGCCGCCGCCTGCCCGCCGCCGGCGATAGAGAGCCGCTGGGCCGGCAGCTATCCGCCCTCGCGGGGAGGCGGAGGGAGCTGGCGAGGGGGGGCTCCATGAGGGGCTGCGGCAGCCCCAGGTCGGGCCTGCCCAGGCGGCTGACTCCTCCCTTGGGGAAGGAGGGTGCGCTGGGGCCGCCTCCGCCGCCGCCCGCTGGGGCCGCCGCCGTGTGACTGGGTAGCGCGCAGCCCCGAGCGGCTGCGGGGCGCCGGGCCTGAGCCGGCGGGCGTCGACACCCTTGCCCCGCGGGACGCGGCCTCCTGGGCCCAGCCCGCCGCTCCCTCCCTGCCCGCCGGGGCCCCCGCCGGCAGCGACAATGTTTTCTCTCAAGCAGCCCAAGCCCACCTTCAAGTCCTACCTTCTGCCGCTGCCTCAGGTAACAGCCTTTTACTTCCATTAGCGACCTGCTCGGCTTTCCCTGCCCTGGCCCCGCCGAGGTGCCGCCGCTCGGGCTGCTCCCTCGGCGCGGCGGCGGCTGGGCCGGCCCGGAGCGGGGCCCGCGGGGTGCCTGGGGCTTCTTCCCCGCTCGCCTCGAAGTTGCCGGCCTTGCGGCGTGGTAAGCCAGCACCTGCGTGTCTCTGGAGGGGCTTCGAAGAGCGCCTAGAAATCCTCCGTGGCACGGGGAAACAAAAGCCTTGCAGGCGGTATGGAGTACAGCCTGTTGGCCTCTGGCTCTTTGAAGCCGCACACGACCATAAAGCGAGTATGTGCTGGTGACAAGCCCGGACTTTGGTCGGGGAGCAGAACTTCTATCAAAGTAAAGCCATGGGTTGATTAAAGCCGGCCAGCGTGAGGTTATTTTGTAAAGTTATGAATAACGCTTCAGGTGTTGGGGCTTGCTTTCCTCTTTGTGCTGGGTGAGACTGGCATTACAGCGCTCACGCCGTGGAACCTTTTTGAGAAGAAAACAGCTGGTGCTTGTCTGTTACGCAAATAATTAAAACATTACTGTGGCCGCTGTTTCACATGTAAACTTGGCTAACGCCATAAATAAGACAATCAAGTATATGGAAAGCATATAATATCTAGTATATCTAGTAGAATCTATGAGGTTTTGTGCGGTCTGGGTGTGCGCTTGTCTTAAATAAATAAAAAACACATTCTGTCAAGACAGAACCTCTTTTAGCACCATGTTTAACGTGTTGACTCTTTTTTTCCTTTTCACAATGTCTTAGTGAAAGTGAAATGTTGATGTGGTGTAGTTCTGGGTATTTCTAGCCCTGGGAAATGGCAGTAGCACTATCAGTGCTGGAACCATGGCCATTAAAGTTATTTCACTGAAGGTTCCAGTCTTTTTATAGAGAAGTGTTTAAGGTTTGGAATTCAAATGCAAGTAGGCACAAGTTCTAGGTAGACCCTGGCTTTTTTGAAAAATTTGCCTCTGTTGGAAAGTCATCACCATTAAAAGTTAGTACAGAGTTTTGTGCAAACTCGCGCGTCTGTATCTGCACAAAGCTTGTTGTGGGACTTGAGCCTTTATAGAATGTCAAACCAAATTGGGTTTTGTTCATTGTGTGACTTGATATAGCTGAAGTTACACCATTAGTTAGATATTAGCACTTTATTTATTTTTCTGGTACAAAACTAAATGTACACAGAAGTGTTACATTCTTACAGGAAGCTGTTGCTAAGATAGGATCCTAGCTTTTTAAGTTAAAAGAAGAATTTTCTCCCTTATCTAAATACATGACACTTGTGGCTGACTCTAGAGTTCTGGTTCTTAAGTAAAGGATGTTTTGTTTTGTTTTTTCCTTCAGGCTGATGACCACATAATGTCAGAACCAAGGATTAAAAAACTGGAACCGGTACTTTTGCCAGGTAGGCATGAATCAGGAATTTGACAGAGGTCTCAGTAAGGATATATCTATGCTCTTTGCTTATTATAATGGAATTTGTAAAATGTAAACAGTTTTCCATGTTTTGCTGTGATTATTGATTTTGGTAAATTCAATCTTAGTGTGTTTCTTGAGGGCATATAACTTCCAAGTGCAAAAATCTAATTATAAATAAATACTTAGGCACTTATGCCTGTGTAATGCTTTAGTATGTGTGGAATAATGTTGTGGTTTTACTACAAGTATTCGAAATGAAACCACTGTAGGTTTTGTATTGTTTATGACACCTTTTTAGAATACAACTGCTAAATTTTTTTTGGGAGGGAGACAGTCAGATCTTTGCCTGTGTGCAAAACCCACTACTACAACATGTGTTGTAGTCTTTCTTTATTTTAAAGGAGAATATTAACAGAATTTCCAGTAGGTTTCATTGTTGTCTGTGTTGGAAAACTTATAATGCCATCTTAGTGAATATGCAGCTACTGTGTAATTTTGGAATTTGAATGTCTTTAGACCTATGTAGAATTACCTTTTTACTGTGTAGATGAGAAAAGCAATGTTTTTATAATACCTGTTTATAAGAATCCAGGGTATTCATGACTTCCATATTTTAGAGAAGAAATAATCTTTGTTAATTGATGCTTTGATACCTTTCAGGTACCAAAGGAGCAATCTACTGTTTTCAGGGTTACTTTCATTGCAAACTGTACATCATAGTAATACATTTGGCTTGCCATATCTAATGGTGTAACAGTTATATAGTGCCCTTCTTAGAATCCAGTTTATATGTTAACAAATACAAGTTTACACACACACACTAATGTAGGAAGCCATTGCTATCGTGCTTTCATAAGCTGCTGAAAACGTTAACTTTCAAAGTGACCAATAGAATAAACAAGTTATTCTTTTAAAAAAAAATAAGTCACTGCTTCATATGGGACTGTTGTTAATTAGTGAAGTACTAATTCATACATGATACAGTTCAGTGAGGTACCTTAAGAGGCTGAAATACTGCAGGAGAGCCTCAACTGAAAGAGTAAACAACAACTGATTACGCTTAGTGAAACAATCATACAGATTTTGCTTGAGGCATAAATACCTTAAAATACATAGCTAAGATTGCTCAGAATTTGAAATACAGTTATATTTTTACGCTTGCAAAACTTCTTGCCACTTGGCATCTTACTAGTTGTGTTGCAGTTGATACTCATCCAAGGTCTTTGACTCACGAGGAAGTGACTGCGTGTTCTTCTCTGAGGCATTCCACAGAAAATGCAAGGCAGTACGAGATTGCTTTTCTCAAAGTGTAGCACATCTTGCCTTTGCTGTGGCACATGGGCATGAGCAGTTACAGAAAACAACTAATGTCCAGGAACTTTTTGCACTGTGGTTCGTTTGTTTGTGAAACTCCAGCGTGCGCTGGAAATGGTGCTGACTGGGTTTGTTTTTCTCAACTGGCTTGTATTTATCCCATGTTTGCATCATTTCCCTTGTCTGTATTATCTTTGAAATCAGCATCTGATGGCTTCTGGGACATTTGTAGTAAGCTGTCCCCAGTTCTATAGAAACCAATTGCAAGAGTATTAGTCACCACAGAATTAAAGTTTCCACCTCTGTATCATTCTAAAGTCTTATTTTGAGTTATTTTATAATTAAATTCTCTGCTCTGTACAGCCAGAGTAGCTCTGACAAAATCTTTTAATTTTTGTCAGCATCAGGCTATGTGAGGGTGGGAGGGAGTTTACAAGTGACATGTTTTAAATTACTTAAATGAAACTCTTCCTGTTTAAACTTAAGCACCGGCCTCAACACATTTTCTGGTTTCTGTCTTCAAATGGTGCAGCAGAAAAGTGTATAAACAAGTACACATTGTACTGTTGGATAGGCTGACTTTTGGCTTTGTCAGAACCCAAGTTTCTGGCCAAATTCCAACTCATTTAATTATATGAAGGCTGGGTTGTACTCCCTTGCAAGTACAGTTTGAGTGTGGTATTTCTAATATCCTATCCTTAATAGTTCTATGAAATCGCTTTTGCTCTCAGGAACACATGTAAACCTGATTGGCTGGATGTTGATTATGCTTCTTTAATTGGCAGAGTTTTTAAGTTCTTTTGGAATTAAATTATATCAGCACAAGGAGTTACTGGCTTTAGTAATCTTTGAAAACTGCCAATAGTTGTGCTGAGCTTTTGATTCTTAATTGAGGGAGTAGCTTGCTAAAACTTGAAATTCCAAAGTAGCTGAATACCATTACTGTCTAACTTCTGTGCCTTGGAGGTTAGGAGAGGGAGTTCCAGACATGGAAATAATATGGAACAGGTTATAAAATGAAGATGTTTTCATTTAAAAAAATTGGAATTGACACTGGAATTAACTTTTAACCTGTAAAGCCTGTTTTTTAAAGTTTCCACTGATGCCCAGAGGAATAAAGATGCATCTCTCCAGCTTTTGGAACAAAAGTCTGTATTCGTGTGGAACTCTGTGCCCTGAGGAGGGTGGTGTATTAGGGAAAGCAACAAACATCATTTAAAGCTAGTAAAAAACTTGCTTGGAAGGGGTGACACTGATAGCATAGTAGGAAAAAGGAAATACTTCCAGAATTTGATATAACTTCATTCCAAACACACAGGATAGGTTTAAGATGGAGTTACAAAACTTTTCTTGCTGTGTAACAGTTTCACCTTTTTTTTCCCCCCCTTTGTTTGCATAGCTTGCTTTACAGGCATGTCAGAGAGGAAAACACAGAAACAGCAGGTAGTCTGCCAGTCAGTGTAAGTGCCTTGCCTGGCTTAGTAGCAAATCAGCTTATGTATTTCAGGAGAGAATGAAGTTCAGGTTGTTAAACCTGAAGATGTGTTTTGTTCTGGTCATCAATTCTAGCCTGTTTTCCAGCTGTGTGTGTTTTCATGTTGTGCATGGGAAAGCAGTGTGTGGAGAGGTGTGGTACGTAGATGGGTAATGAACCAGTCCAGTGGCTGTACTGTGGTGCAGGCACCATCAGGTGAAAAGGTCCTCCCTGGTGCTCCCACAGGTTGTTCTGCAGATTATGTAATTAATGGAACATCTGATTTTCTGACACAGAAAAGGATTGTTACTCCTCAATTTGCAGTAATTGGTGGCGTGCAGTATGCTTATCTGCTAGTAGATTAAGTTAGTAGTTGTTACCTGTGAGCTTTTATGAAACAGCTAGAAATGGTTTAGTTGGTTCTGTTTTAGAAGTTTATACGTGGAGCTGTGGCAGGAAACTGAAGTGATACTATATCATCTCTGACTCACTCTTGTTAAGGCAAATTAAAGGAATATTGGTGGTGAGCTGCTGTTGCTGTCTTGTGTCTGCACCATGTTTCATGGTCAGATTGTGTTAGTCAACTTTAGTGCCATCATTGGTGTGCGGCCATACCCGTGGTGGGTTTATAGACAGGTCACAAGTATGGCTGGACTGGGTCAGATGTCACCTCTCCTGCTGGTGGCTGCCACTAGGCACGTAGGAGGAACATCAGGACAAACAGCACTCCCAGCTGCTCGCTCTGCCCTCTGCTTCCTTCAGTGTGTGGCATGGGGATTTTCCTCTTAGAGTGTCATAGCTGGGAGATCCAAGTGGATCCCCCATTCCATGTGATCTGTGTGTCATATGTTTGCTGTTTTGCTTCCCTCTAGTTCCCTTGTTGTCTCAGTTGGTCTTAAGAAGGCTTTACACACCTTTAGTCATCTCTTACTACCTCTGAAGGGATTCTAGTTGTGTTGCATTCTTCTTGAGGTGGAATTACATACTGTAATTTCATTGGATATATTAATCTTATATCTAATAATGTTGATCTAATTTGCTTTACCAACTGCTTTTTTGTTTTGGTTTATTTTTTGTATATATGTGCCCTTGGATAGACAACTGAGGAAGGCTGAATCATGGAAACTTTAAAGCTTTTTAGAAGTGTCCGATTCTCTTGCAAGTTAACTCCCAGCTCTCTCAGATTATTTTTCCCCCCCTGTTTTCTGCAAATCCTTAGTACATTAAGTCATGTGTTCCAGAGCAGCTGCAACACATCTTGTGATAGGAGAAGGCAAGTACATTTTTTCGGTGAGGGACCCTCGTGGGTTAGTACCCCCAGGTATGTTCACTCCTGCTGCTTTGAACTCCCACTTCTTGTTCTTGGCACTTGCATTTGGCTTGTGGTTTCCCAGAGCTGGACAACAGAGGTCATGGGGTTGCAGCATGAGAGCATGATGCCAGTCAGCACTGTGACCAGGAGGGTGTGGGTGGTAAGGAATAGGGATGAAATTAGTGACATTAATGTGTGCCCCCAGAGATTTGTCAGGTCTGCCGTTCTTGTGCACTAGGAATCATTTTGGTTTAGCCTCTGAAAAGAGAAACTGAGGTTGTGTAATTGCTTGGTATGAATAAAGCTGTTGTTGTCAGTGCCTTCTCTTTCTGTGTATGATTCTGGAATGAGTTGTTCATATTCAAGTAGGTATTGCTTGATCTGTTAAGGATGTTCATCAGTTGATGAACATAGCTATAGCCTATGAATGGTGAAGAGAACTGACCAGAACCTGTGTGAAGACAGTTTCTGATTGTTTCCAAAGCAGTTACTGATTTTCATTTCCAATGCTAGCTGTGGAAGGTGGAAATGAGAGAGCCAAGCCTCTCTTAGTCACTGTGCAGCTCATTGAGATGACATTTGCCTGCACGAAGTTTCTTATTTGAAATTGAGATGTTAGGGTGTAATATTATCAACTAAATGAAATAGGTTTGTAATTTCAATTCCTTTTGAGGAATCTGTGTCAAACAATAGCTTGGCATTATTCTGAGGATTTCAGTGTAGCCAGGTTAGAAAATCAGAGTGGCAGTTTGGGAAGTAATACAATCCCCTGAAGCTCTTCTAAAGTTGTGGGTTTGTTGTTTGGTTTGGGTTGTTTTGGTTATTTTTTAAATCTATGCCAAGATGACTGAAAAGTTTTATTTAAATAAATTGTAAGAGTTTCAAATTCTAGATATGAAATCTGAAACAGCAGCTTTCTGCAAACTAATCTTTCATACTGTAAGAAGTATAAAAATGAACCATGTGTTTTACTTATATTTAGAATAAATGAAGCATTACTCACAGTAAGTATATAGTAAATACTCTTTTCTATTATAGCTTTTTTTGGTTTTTTGACTCAAAGCAATTTTTTCAGGCATGCTTTGGGTTGAGTTAACTGGTTGTTTTGGTTTTGCTTTTTTTAAGGATTGGGATTATGTAAGTACTACCAAGGCAGTCTTTGTGTAGACTTTTAAGTTCCAGAAACAGTCTTAGAAGTGAGTTTTACTTGATGGATTGTTCTACCTTCTTAGTTATGAATACATAGAAGGTATTTCTTAGTTTCTGACTGGTAATATATTTTAAGTTATTGTAAATATCTATAAAAATACTTGCCTGTTTGCAGCAGGTGGGAATTGTTCTTTAAAGGTAGAAGGACGAACATGATTTTAAAATAAATAGTTAATGTTTCTGTATGTGCATTCAACATAGCAGTTCCAAAGTAGTTACTTTGTGCCCACTCTGTGCCACAGATGCTTATTGCTGCAAGTCATTGAAGTCCAGAAAAGGGGATAAAATGTTTGTGCAGATTCTGAATTGTCAGCTAACTACTTGGGGGTTTTGTCTCCTGCAATTATTTTTACTTCTAATGGAGTAAGTCTTCAGCAAACTAATTTCTAAGGAACAGGTGTTTCTATATTGATTTATTTATTAAGCCAAACCTGAGTAATTTAAGGTAGACACAGTGGTATATTACAAGATCAGAAGAGCATCTGTAACTTGTATTGGTGACATAGTTATAAAATAACTGAAAATGGCTGAAAACCACAGTCCTCTCAAATGCTTACTGATTATATTGTTTAGACAAAGTTGGGCTTTTATGTAGCTAGACTAAAATTATGCAAAACAAAACACTCTCCTTTCTCAGTGATTTGTCAGTTGTTCACATTATAGAACTCTGGCCAAATTGGTGCTAAAACTATTGAGGGGGGCATTTGGTGATAGGGATATTTTAATTTGGCCTAAAAATACATACTGATGCCAAGACAAACTGTTTATTAATCTGTTTTACTCATCACAGGTGTGTGTTCCTATTAGTTACTTGGTGCTGATGCTTTTGTGTGTGACCAAAGAAGAAGCTGGATCAGAGAGCTAATTCACATGGGATCAGGACTGACAAAAGGGAGAGAAAAATACATGCTCAGAATTATTTTCAACTGAATCAATTCTCTGTTGTGACCAACAGTCTTCCACGAATGACAGTGCCAGCACCACTAGGTTGAGAGGGGGATGAATGTTGAATATAGAACTCCTATTAAAAAATTAATGCAAATAGAATATATCCAAATTGGTTTTGATTCCTTGATAAGCACAGTTTTGTGCTGTACTTTTTGAGCAATGTTTTTACTTTGCTTTTACTTTTTTACTTCTGCAGATGGACAGAAAATGTCTAATTTTTTAAGTAACTGTGAAAGTGTTGGAAACCAGTTGGGATGAGGAAAAAAATAATTGGGTGACACACAGCTTTTTGTCTGCACATACTTTAAATACATTATAAAAGCCCAAAAAAATCAGAAAAGAGATTAAACACAATTATTTCATGTGTTTACAAATACTTTTTTCTTAAGTTTGGAAATGGCTGAGCACACTAAACAGAAGATTCATTTAGAAGCGGATTAGGGACATTTACATCTAAATGCTCAGAGCATGCTAATAAACTAATACAATTTTGGTATTCTCTTCACAAGAGAACCACAAAGAAAAGGCAGCTAAAGAGATGAGGATGTTCTAGATTTCAGTTCCTAGTGATGTTTTTATTAAATATTCTTTCTCAGAAATTGGCCAAATTATTTGCCAGTCATTTTGGAGCAATTTCAAATGTAGATCTTTCTAAATAAAACTCATTACTGTGCATTTTTTAATGAAGTGGCTGCTTGCATTAACTTCAGTTCTTCTGTTGTGACCTTTACACTCTTTCACACAAACAGTTTTTCTGTTGTCTTAACTGGGTGTAATCGTTACCAGCACTGTAAATGAGAAACAGGTTCCTGAGTGTAGTCAGGTGCTAGGTTCTAAGGAATTTAGGTAGGAATTATATGACAGCATGAAGTACTTAATCCTTATTGTCCTTATGTCTACTAGAACTTGACAGTACACTAAAGTAATTCAGATTTCATTTCAGTGCTCATTAAAGAAAGTTTATACTAATAAATCTGTGCTTCTAGTACAGCATTGAAAAAGTTCCCCTAGCAGTGTGTAGGGTACCTTCTTGAGCCAGTAGGATTTGTGTTACTCACTTATGGAGTCTGATGTCAGCCATTCATTGCTTCTAGTATGTATCAGGTTCTAAGCGTGCTAGAAATAGTGCATGTTAGCATTTTGAGATATATATGTATGCATGTCTGTATGTGTGTGTGTATGTATATACACAATACTGTATAATTGTCTCCCCTTCAGTTACTTTATTTCATTCTGAAGTGGTTTTGTGTTCAGTCAGATTTGTGGAACACTGCTCCTTCTGTCTGCTTCACCTCATACATTAGTAAGGTTGTGGTTCTAGGTGCTTTTTTCCTAGGTTCTTCCTTGCAAACTAGGATTTTAAGGTAAGCAGTTCTGCTATTTCTTTCTGTAGTCATAGGCAGCAAAACTCTGCTAGAAATTCTTTTGGATGGAAGGGTTTGGCAACCGCTTCAGTGAGCAACTGAAAACCTGGAAATGACTTGAGGTCTCTCTTTGTTGGCATGTTTAAGTTTAAGCTAAGCTAATACAGAATCCTAAAATAGCAAACATGAGAGCAGGCTATATAGGTGAAAGAGGGTTATTTATGCATCTCCTACTGCTGTAAAGAATCCAGATTGTCCTTAGAGAAAATACTGAATTTTCCAATTGCAAGCCCTAATGCAGTGCTAATTCTAGCAGCTTTTGCTTAGTGTTTCACATCTATCACTTGTACTTACTGTCTGATTGCCCTGTTATTGATTTAAAAATAGTGGTAAAGCTGATGCTAAATACACAGAAAAGCTAAGAAACTTGTTTAGATGTTTTGTGTGATCTGCATGTATGCAGGTTATTAGATCCAGGATTTTTGATATTAAGGTAGGAATTTGTAACTTACTAAGATGAACAAAGAAATTAAGCTTGATCCTGTGAGGCAGGGCACCAGAACCTGACAGAAATATTGTTCAGTAGCAGGTGCAGAACATCCTTTATTTTTAGGATGTTAGTGGCTAGGCATTGCATTTTAAAACTGCAGAAATCAATTGCCCTGAAGCCTAGAGCAGTGTGACTGCAGGCTGGGGGAGAGAGAGTCGGGCTGTTTCACAACAGCTGCGGTACCTGCTGACTGCTGCCTCCTGCTACCGCTCACCCAGTTCAGGGTTTTCAGTCCTGCCTCTGCTACCTCCACGTCCCCTGCGTGTGCGCTCTGCTCTCTGGGTTTGACTGGGGCTGTGGTGGGTTACGTATTATGGTGGATTGGATATACGCACTGTGAATTCTCTTAACATCCAAAACATGAAGCAGTTAAATTGCCTGTATTTTTTGTGAGTTTTAGCAGGATTTCCTGAAGTGCAACAGTTTCTCAGAGCAGTGTGCTAAGTGGATGGTATGACAGCTAGATAGGTCCTTCAGTCTCTTGTGTTATTTTTCTGATGCGTGTATTTGATGTAGAAGTATTTTTATTGAACAGTATTAGGCTTTATATATATGGGTGGCAACCTGTAATTTTGCTTCTGGTTTCCTGTCAGAATTGAAAGAGACTGCTCTCCTCTCCTGAGATCATTCTTTGACTGTTGGAGTCACATGGACGTGTTGACTGCTGTTCCGTGTCTGGAACAGCTTGTGACTGTTTACTGGAAAAAGCAGCAGCTACATTGTAAAAATCTGCACTGTAATATCTCTGAATAGCTCTGTTGTTGACACTTGCATAGAAAAATCCCCTACTCAACTACAAACCCAAGAAGGGTTTATTGTGTGAGGCCAACATGTACTTCTTACTTTTTTATCTACTTTCTGAAGTTTGAGTTAAGTTTGGAAGTTTTTCACCTTTTTATCGCACTCATTATAGATATCCAAATGAGGGATAAAAGCTATATCAATGTAAAATTCCAAACCTGCATTAAAAAAACCCTAAACAAGCCCAACTTTCTCATGCTTCATTGTAAATGTAAATGACAGTTCTGGGTTAGGGCTGTAAACTTGAATGCAAAGGAGGAGTTAGACCAAAACATCCAGAATTTGTCTTGGATGAAATGGAAATAAATGCTGTTGCACTAAAAAAAAAGAATGAGTATTAACATGGTGCAATTTTGCCACACAGTTAGGACTGGAGGAAGGGAGTAAAAAGTACTGGCTTTGAAGAGAATGATGTAGCAGGCATGTTTTAAATGGTAGTAGATTGAGATTGAAGCATGGCTCTCTACTGTTTTGTGGCATCAAAGACATGAAGTACTGAAATAGTTTGGAAATAGTAATTTGTGCTTTTAGCAAGAGTATCTTTTGTGTGATACAAAAAATGTTAGACTTGATAACAGGTAAGAGAATGTTATATGCCAAAACAAACCCCAAACCCTGTGGAAGTTGCACTTCATTTTGTCATGTGTTTGGCTCTCCATATGTTTATATTAGAAATACAGTGATACACTGGAGGTACCAAGAGAGGGAAGAATAAAACTGTTCAGCCGTAGAATGACTGTGGAGAGGGACAGCTTCACAGGCAGAACGTGACTGAGAACTTGAGATTGCATAGTTGAAGATTAACACCACCTGTAAGAAAGAATTGCTTTAATACACAGCTTGGGTTTTTGCAGTTATTTAAGGAAACAGCTTATTAGAAAATATGTTAGGCTTTAAGAAGCTTTAGGCCCAGACTCTGCTAAAAGTATTGAAGCACTTCCATTAGTGTTTAACAGAAGCAGGGCTTGTGGGCTTGTCATTGTACCCCATTAGAAGAAATCATTTTCAATTGCTGTGGACTTGACTGAACTTTAACTGTTTGTACTGAAGATACCAGAATCAGATTTTTTTTTTTTAAATCAAAAGCTTATTTAACCACTGTTTACTGTTTGAGGAAAGATTTTGAAGTTCTAGCCCATCTGTCTAGAGTATTTTCACAACTCTTGCTACTTCCAGCATACCTTGTGCACATACATGAGAACCACAGGTCAATGAAACTTGTCTCCTTACATCTTCAAATGGCCCCAGAATACTCAAAAGAATTCTGACAGATCAAGGCAACAGAATTAGTCCAAGAAATTTTTGTAGCTGTTTAACCAAGCTAAAAGCAGAGACTCTATTTGCTGCTGTTCTTACTGACTTCTAGGCTGATGCCTAATCACATTAGAGGCAAGAGAGGTAGCAGGACAGCTTAGGTGAATAGTTTAGGATGAGGAGCATATGCAGAGGCTGGGTCCACTCAAGTGTTATGGAATGCTAAAGGCAGTTCCTTGAATGTATGGTTACCTAGGTGCAGTGGTAATTACCTGAGGAAAGTAACTTGCTCTACATCAGGAGATAGATGGGACACTCAAAGCTGAATCCATACTCGTTTGGTGTATAAATAACTGATTGCTGCCATTATAGTCACCCAGAGAACTGACTGGTTTCTTGCAAAGCAGAGGACACTCTGAGATGACATTTTGGGCAACTAGGACTACATATGGCTAACCTATTTTGAGAAAATGAGGGTTTAGTAATCTTTACTCCTTTGTTACTTTAAAACAAAAACCTATGGATAGTATAAAATTGCACTTTATTTGTACACACTTCCACTCCCTCACTATTTATGGTAGATAGCAGCAGCAGCAGCAGAAGGACGTGGTTTTTCTGATGACAAAAGTGGAAGCCCTATACAGGAGTAAAATAAATGACCACATTCATTTCCTGAAGCAAGAACGAAGTTACTGTTTAGTTTCCAGAAGCCTCTGTTGTGGAACTAAAAAGTAATGTTGTGTGTAGCAGTTCAGTTCTTATTTTAAGTGTTCCTCAGTCTTATTTGCCTGTATGATTGTTAAATTCATACCGTATCCCAGATGAATTAGCATAAATATTTCACTTTATTTTCTTCATTTGGATCTTCTGTTTTACAAAAGGAAATGGTTGGTTTCCTCCTTTAGATGGTCACAGTTGAAACTTTGAAATGGTTGAGGAGTGTTTAAAGTGTTTGTGTTCTGTTTTTTCTTTTATGAAATCGCCTGAAAATCTGTTCATTAGTGCAGAACTAGATGTCAGCTGACTATTCTGCATTGATGAAGTTCATAAAACTCTCTGAAGTACTTAATAGCCAGCTAACTTCAGTTTTTAAAATAAATACTAGCTGAAGAACATGAATGTATGCTGTTTTGTAAAGGACAGTGTTGTCCAAACCAATGAATTGTTAACAGAGAAGAATTGCAGTTTTTAATCTCTGGGTATAAGTAAAGTGTGTGTGTGTGTAGGGGGATGGTGCTGGTGGTCGGCGTTTGGGGTTTTTATGGGGGTTGTTTTGTTTTTCTTTGAACTACTGCACAATATTGTCTATTTTGGAATCACTTTTTTCCTTGGAGTGGTGTCAGTTAAGCTGCAGGTTTACCCAAAAGAGTTACACCACTTGAAACAGGTGTGAAGAGTTAGGGGTTTTTTGGTACTATGGACTTAAAACTGTTGCACTCACAAGATTTATATAGGCTTCTATTTCCCCTCCCCTTTTTCTGTTTTAGGTGAAATTGTGGTAAATGAAGTAAATTTTGTAAGAAAATGCATTGCAACAGATACAAGTCAGTATGACCTGTGGGGCAAATTGGTTTGCACTAACTTCAAGATTTCATTTATTACGGATGACCCAATGCCACTACAGGTTTGTCATTACTCATATCTCTACATCATGACAGCAAATGTGATAGGTAAAATGGATGTCATTAAAATACAGTGAATTTGTCCTATATCTGATATAAATACAGAGCAGGCTAATTGACAAAGTTCCACTGGCCTGTTCTGAATGTGCTGCTAGTCCATTCACTTACGGGGAATGTCAGAACAGAGCAAGTTTGGTGTGGAAGTACAGCCAGCTCTATTTAGTTCCCTTTTCAGAGGCTTAACTGAGAAGTGCTTTTACAAAAGACAAAGCAGGAATTACATAAAAACATGTTCCTCCATGAAGATAATTGCAAATGTTCCCTTGACTAGACAAGCATCAGATCAGCAAAGCCTTTAATGTATCCAAGTTTTATTGGCATTACTGGCGGAGGACAAAGTCACCATGAAATGAGTTTTCATTGTAGATGAAGCAGCAAGAAAAGGAGAGAAAGAAACCAAACCTTTGTCAAAGCAGGACATGTGACATTCAAAGCCTCAATTGGTTTTTGATCTGCACAGTGCTGTTTGGAAATCCAGGTTACGAGCTGTATGTTATTTTCAGTAAAGTTTCCACTCTAATTTTGGGCTTTTACAAGAAACACTCTGCTAACTAGTCGTGTGTAAAGCTCTGAAAGGAGAGAGATGCTTGTTAGGAAGTTTGACCAAAGCTACTTCAAAAAATTAACTTTTGACTTGGAGTAGTTAAAACTTGTTTCTGAAAGGTGAATTGATATTATTCCTTTCATTAGAGTAATAGTCAGAGATTTATATATATATATATAAAATCATATATGTTTTATACATAAGGTTGTATTGAACTTCTGGTAGCCATTTTTGAGGGTATTGCATTCAGTGCAAGTGGTGGGGTTATGTTGCATATGCCACTGGGATTTCTAAGCTGTTCGATGTGCATTCACTAGCTAACACGGGAGAGCTGTTTCCACAACCTCTAATTGCCTGTGAATAGGCAAGGGTGGTACATGCCTGAAAAGTCCAGGCATGCCTGATTATTATCATAACTTCTTCAAAGTTGTGCTGCATATCTGGTTGCAAAGTGCAGAACTGTAATTAATGGCTATGAGTTCATGTGTTTCAGAAATTCCATTATAAAAACCTCCTTCTTGGTGAACACGATGTCCCATTGACGTGCATTGAGCAGATTGTTACAGGTACGTCAAAAATAGTGAAGTACATACTTTAAATGTAGTTCAAAACTGCTAACTGCTTGCTAGGTTCTGCAGAATTATTAATGCTTAGGGTTTAAGTCATTAATCTTCTTGATTTGCAGAATTTGGTTTGTTTTAAATTAGGATAAAAGACTTAAAAGCTGAATAAAACTTGATTTGCTGTTCAGGAGACTTAGTTGGCTCTTTGTGTTGGCTATGAATTTAATTACAGTACTGAATCAAGAGTTTTACTAACACCTGTTACAGAAGTAGAAAATTTTGTTAGTAACTTTTTTTCTGTTTGAGCATCTGAATCTCTTGTGTTTGAATATGCTAGATTGTGTAAAATGTATAAGTGAACCTTGTCTAATTCTTAGCAAGTACAGACCTAATGGTCCTCAAAAGTCTAAAAGAGACAGTGGACATCCTAATCTGAAGAAATAAATTATAAAACATTTACTTTGAAGAACCAGGTTTTGATTTGATGAATACTTTAGGTTAAGTTAACCTAAGTTAACTTAATGTTTAAGAATGTTTTTCATCTTGCAATTCAAGAGTTTCTTTCATATAATTTTTCAAATTTTGATTAAAGCATGGGCTTAGTGTTCTGACTGTGGGTAATTTTATCATTACTTAGAAGTTCTCAGTGCCCAAAGTTACCTTGTAATCCATTTCCATTCTGGATGTTGGTTGTAATCACTGTGAAAAGATTAATGTATATCTGAGGAAGAACATTATGAAGAAATGCTTTTTCTTTTTTTTTTTTTTTTATGAAGAGGTGCTATTGACCTGTTACATGGTCATGTGCTGGCCCAAATTTGTTTCCCCTTTTCAAAAATAGAGGTGACAAAACAGTAGCAGTATTGCAGATCTTTTAATGACAGTTTTTTATGGAGAGATGTTTGTAAATGGGGTGTTGCAGTCATCCTATTTAACATCTACAAACAGTCATATAATAAGTTCTGATAAATGGGGGAGGGGAACCCAGCCAGTTTCAATAGTAGTTACTCTGTTAATTACATATTCTCTCATGAAATACTCCTAAATGGGAGAGGACTACAGATAGTGCTTTTTTTAACTTGAATGCTGAGGGATTCTAGATGACTCTTGTGCATGTTTCCCCAACCTGTCAGTTTCCTTGGATCTCTAGGAACCCTTTCTGTTTAGCTTTTCCATTGAGGTTTGAAGGTCTTCAGAAGGAGAGGGCAGCATTGCCTGCCACACGCTTGAGGAGATTCTTCTTTGTTCTTCTGTTATGCAAGCTTACCTGAAATTTAGTGAAGCAGAAACTTTAGTAAAAGGAGTTAAGGGGACATTTTCAAGTGTGCTGCAGAAAAGATTGCTCAGTGGTTGTTAAACTGAAGGTGAATGGCTGAAAGTCTCCTAAAACACTTGAGTTCCCTGGAAGTAGTTAAGCTTCCCTGGGGTGCAGGGGGAATTGGCCAGCTCCTTTTCTTCAGTCAGTGGAGATAGGACAAGGGGCAATGGCTGCAAATTGGAGCACAGGAAGTTCTGCACCAACACACAGAGGAACTTTTTCACAGTAAGGGTGCCAGAGCCCTGGGACAGGCTGCCCAGGGAGGTAGTGGAGTCTCCTTCTCTGGAGATATTCAAGACTCGTCTGGACGCCGCCCTGTGCAGTATGAGCTGGGGAGCTGCTTTGGCAGGGGGGTTGGACCCCATGAGCTCTCGAGGTCCCTTCCAACCCCTACAACTCTGTGATTCCCTGAGAAAAATAGCTGCAACCAGGAAGCTATGTCACTTAATCACTCATCAGCTATGTGCTCTCATTTCCCCAGTTGAAATATGCTACTAAATGAAAAACTGCTGGTAGCAGCATTACTCTATCTGTTTGAGCCAGTCTTGTGTTGTATACTTACTGTCCAATACATTTGTTTTACTTTACAGTGAATGACACCAAGAGGAAGCAGAAGGTCCTTGGTCCCAACCAAAAACTTAAATTTAATCCCACTGAACTAATAATTTATTGCAAAGACTTCCGGATTGTCAGATTCCGATTTGATGAAGCAGGACCAGAAAGTGCAAAAAAGGTACAGCATCTTCCCATGAAATCCTGCCTTGTACTCACCACGTGTAGCAACACCGCTCTATAAGAGCTCTTTGGTTTGTTTTGATAGAGAAGGGGGGAGTGGGAGGGAGGAGGAAGAATTGCAAACTAATCACATTCTATTGCAAGACAATACCTAGATTTTAGAGTCAAGTTTGTTAGGAAAAAATGTGATGTGATGTATTAACAAGTGACATAAGATAAACCTTCATTTCCTGTCATACCTGTTGTACTTTTAAAAATTACTAGCTTATTAAATCTTTTTGAAGACTGGAATTGTGATTCTGTATTGCAGCTGTACAACAGATGTTTACATTCTTATGGAAAATGTTTGAAACAGTTACACTTTCTGAAAATCATAAGCTTAGTTTACCATCTGAATATACACTTATTTGCTTCGCATAGCAAATTCTCTAACAAGATCTTGGAATTACCAGTTTGTCTAATCTACGTGAAATATGAGTTCTCTCTTGTTAGAGAAGACTTGCATACCTCTTGACAAGAGAACTTACATCTGTCTGTACATTCCTAGAAACTTCATACACTTACATAAGTAATGCTCAATGAAAATGTACAATGTTATTTATTTAACCTGGTGCAGTCCAGGTGAGATTCTGCTGTAACAGTCTACCTAACATTAACTCCCCAGGTTCCTTGCTCTGGATCAGTGCCATAGGTTATTTGAGCTACAGCTCCTCTGACTTTCGTGGCACTACTTTATGGCCAGGCGTGGCACAGCAATCGTTTCATAAGGAATGACCCAATTTGCTCACAGAGCTTAAGAATTCTTCTCAGTAGGATAAAGTTTGAGCTTAACCCTGTAAGTCCTAAGAGCCATCTGCCCGGACAGAATTCTGTTTGCAGCTCTCAGCAAAGTAACTGATGAACTAATTTATCACTTCTTACCTTTTACTGTCTCAGAGATCCATGGGCAGAAGCACAGTAATGAAGCAGACTGTTCCTTCCTAGCTACTCTTGTAGGTTCCTCCCTGCCTGCTGCCTTTGCTCTTTGTAACCTTTCATGTTTGGCAAGCTTTCAGCAGTCAATTCCCCTTTTGCAGCTTCTCTGAAGTCTCTCTGGAGCAGCCTGTCTACTGCAATGTTGTTATAGCAACCGTTTCTAATTGGCTGTCATGGCTAAGAACAGTGATTAGGCCAAAGGAGGGAGGGAGGGAGCATAAATTCAGCATCTCATTAACATTTTTTGTGCTTCATGTAGTTATTAAAGAGCAAAAACTGAAACATTTTTATGGAGGTCCTTGCTTTATACATTTATAATGTCATGATCTAACATGATTTTTTGGTAGGAAGAACAGCTAGTTCTAATCTAGATCCGGCAGGATGGGAATCTGTGTAGGTAGGAAGATAGTGTTGGTGATGACCAAATGAGTTACAGGTGTCGCTTTCAAATACCAGTATGTGCTCCCAGGAAGGGTAGAAGAAAACTTGTACAAATGGTAATAGCAGCAGTGTGGATTCTAGTGCAGTTTTGATGCATCAAGTAGGCTACTGAAACTTTGAGTGGGTGTATGACAGAAGCATACTTTCCCTGAAGGGAGAAAAGGTTCTGTTAACCTAATCTAATGTTTCCATAATAGCATTGTCCTGTTAGCATTAAAATGGAAATGTCTAAAACCATGAGATCCTTAAGTCAGGTTTCTTCTGTCAAGATTTTGCCTAAGTTATTTTGGGATGCTGGTGAACACAACTAGAATGGTCTTACACAGCATGTTGAATGGAGAGGGGGTTTTTTTGTCCTTTCTGGCATTTAAGTGGCATGCTAGCACTATGCACTTGATTCTGTCTGGTTTCTGTACCTGCCTTTCAATGAGTACATATTAGGAGTAAGGTGGTCCTGTTATTTGCAAACAAAGGTGTTCAGGAGCCTCCTTAGAGTCCTGAAGGACCTCTTTGATACATATATTCACATCAGGCTATTTGTGCATGAGAAGACTGGTAGCTGTCTACTTAGAAATGATTGTGTGTGGGAGAGGACCAAGAATTAAAGTATAACTGGACTGTGATGAGAGGGAATTCCTTCTCTGCTCTTTGGCTGAGCATGCTACTGTTGTCTTCTGATGAGAGAATGTTACGGAGAACTGACCATGGAGTTGGAGATGCTGGATAGGAGTGGCCTCTGGAGGTCACTTAGGTCTCCTTTCTCTTCAGAGATGCCAGGATTAGATGAGTTTAACTGTGATTTGTCCAATTGTATCTTCAAAACCACTGATGGAGGGCCTTTCCCTCTGTGGGTAACCTGTGCCAGTGCTGCTTGTTTTTCCTGATATCCAACTTGAATGTCCCAAGGTTGCTGCTTTTATGTCATCTGGCAGGACTGAATCTGTAACTACCTCCTTGCAGTCTCATTATTGCACAGCTGAATGAACCCAGCTTCCTCAGGACCATAGTGATCTTGGAAGCATACCACTGAACTCTATACAGCGTCTCCCCTTTCCTTTTGACCTGGGGGTCCCATCTCCAGTCATCTCTGAGTTATGTTTTTTCCTCACAAAGCTACTTTGGAGGTAGATGGGAAGACTTCCTGAGTGTAAAAACCAACCCAAAACACACCAAACAAAACCCTGGAGGAATTGTGCTTGATGTGTTTTATGAAGGTGTTTGAGGGTGCTTAGTGATGAGAAACCGCAGAGCTCAGGATTTCTGTTGGAACCAGTGAATTGTGCAGGTTATGATTAAAATCACATCTGAACTATTGATCACTGAAGTTTTTTCAAATAAGGTTTTTTCAAAGAAGGGCAGGTGCTGTTAGTTAGCATTAAAATCTCTGTTCTGTAAAGGAACAGACATCAATGTTAGAGCTTGAGAAATCATAAATAGCTTCCTTTAGCAAACCTAACATAAATCCAGTCAGCTGTGCAAATCCAAGCAGGGAGATTGCTAACTGACAGTCATCCTAGGAGGAGTATCATCTTATGAATAAAGCACCGTTATGTCAAAAGGAAATACCTACCTACTAAAATACATTCTTCCAGGGATGGGACTTGTGGGTAAATGCTAGCAAACACTCTGCTTAGAGCAATAAAGAAGAACAATGCACTTGCTAATTACTATTTTAAAAGGAAGCATACGGAATAGTTACAAAGAGAACAGATACTAACTTGATATAGTTGAGTAATTAGTTTCATGCCTAGTTCCTTGAATGTAATGGAAATACTCACCAGCATGCAGTTACATAAAGTGGGGTTTGCAAAGTGAATGTCATCTCTTCCTAAGGAAGTGTCTGTATTTGCTGAACAGGGCATAACAGAGGCAAAACCCTTTCTGTGAAGCTGCCTTCCTGGAACAGAGGGTATCCTCAGTCTCCCCTCTGAAAAGAGACTGAGAGAGAGTCTTTTCTGTGAAAAGGGTCCAAGTTGGAAAGCAGTCAGGCTTCAGATGTGGACAGTCTGACTTGATTACATGTAGACATGACTTGTGGGTCATATTGGTAGAAATTTTGATGGTGTTTCTCTCTACTTTTAAGCAGAAACAAATTGGAAGAACACATTGAATTTTTAGTTGAATTAATTTATTATTAGTTTATTATTAATAATAACAATTAAGCTTAAAAATTCAAATAGAAAAACTGCTTCAGCATTACTTGTAGCCAATACATGCTAATAAACTACTCTCTGAATATTAATCACTCAAGTAAATGTTTTCTTCCTCATTATTATTAAGGGATGTTTGAGAGACAAGAGTCAAGGAATAAGAGAGAATGGAAACTCACATTCGTCACTATTCAGCAGTTCAATTCTGTTTAGTCTCTAAAATAAAGCTATAGAGTCTCCAGAGGAAGGAAAGCCAGATGGGTGTGGGAGGAAGCGGAGGATGGGGAAGCAAGGGTAGGCAACTTGGGGAAGTCTTAAGTTAGGCAGTGTGAATAGAAGAAGCATTTCACATTTCTTAAATGAAAAGGAATGTTGTTCCAAAAATCACAGCAGTCAAACTGAACACTCCTGCTAACTTCTAGCCACTAAATACTTGACATTAAACTAAGAAATAAAAATGTATGGGAAGGTGAGGCTTTAGATCTTATGACTGTTAGATGATGGGTAGTGTGCTGCCTCACCATGCATATGAATCTTGGCAGTTCCCCAGAGTGGCACACACCCTATAATCTCCTGTTTCCTAAATATATCTCAGTTTTCGCTGTCCCTTTCTCTTCTGGAACTCCCTCAGTTCTTTTCCTTCTGGAAGCTTTTTTTTTTTTTAAAAAGTCTGTGAGAGCAATTTCACAAACACATGCCTAATTGGAAGGGAAATTATTTATCTCAAGTCTTGTTTCCTCTGCAATCAAAACTAGCCTTCTCACAGGTCATAAATGTCATAACACTTGGGATGGAGTGGAACAATTTTTTCCTAACTGTGATGAAGAATAATATAAAACTGAGAGGTTTGGACAAATGATCCTGATGCTTCTCATGTATTCCACCCCACTCCCCAAGCTGCTGTATTACCTTGTTCTGATGTAGATCACAGAATTGGTAATTTTGTGACCTGGGGATGCATGAGAAGATACTATCTTTATGGTCTTTGGAGTGGGATTGGAGAGGGTGAAGAACATTTTTTCAGAAGCAAGCTTATCTAAAGGTATTTTAAAAAGCAATGTATTTTAATATTTCTCTTAAAGCATAGGAAGCCTGTGTTTCGAATTCAAACACTCTTGTACCAACATGGATTCTGACATGTGAAAAGTTACTTCAGCTGCTGAAATCCTGATGCTGTTTCATCTCGTGTAGATCACTTGTAGTCAAACTGAATTAAGTATTAGGTATACCTGGTATTCAGTTCCTCTAGAAGGAAAGAGAGTTCTCAATTGGACAAGCCATAGCTTAGGGCTGAAGGTCTGGTTACCTGAAAGCTTAATTCCCAAGAAGGCTTCCTACTTAGGGAGGTGAACAAATTCTGTTCATGGGACTCATCTGGTCCTGGTTGTGTGACTTTGTGATGGATGTGTCCATTCAGAACAGGAATGGAAGTAGCAAGGGAAAAGAGCATCCTTCCAGGTTGTTCATAAGACAGGTAGCCTGGCTTAGGGAAGAAGGTGAAATGCAGGGCTGTCTTTTCAAAGAGCATTAGCAATAACTTGAGGTTCTTGGTAAAATTCCTGTTGAAGAGGAGGACTTGCCCTGAAAGTATCGCTTATTTTTCTCAGGGGTTGAACAGGGGACACTGATACAGGGACATGGCCTTTGTGCTGTGAAATAACTACAGCCATTGTGGTTACTGTTTTTAATAGATGAACTTTTCAACAAGCAGTCTATTCTCTTGTTACTTGACTGAGCCTAAATATCTTCAGTTTTACACAATTGTAAATTGGCAAGAATACCAAACATTTTTGAGTTTGATATGAGAACATTTCCTGTAAAACATGTTTGTCTTCCAGTTTAAGAGCTTTCTACTTATGGCCATAATCTGCTGAGATCTGTGGAATGTGCTTGCCTTTTGAAACTTCAGACAATAAAACTACTATATGGATTTACTGAGGAATAAACTGAAAATGAGTGTGCCTTCAATAGTTTTGTGGTGTATATATGAGTGAATTTTATCTAAAAGGTAAAAATTAAGACTGTGGCAGGTTAAATATATTAATTTTTTTTTAAAAAGCAGAAATAGAGGTCTTGAACCTGTATTGTAATCCATAGGTGGACTGTTGCACCATGCAACCATGAGAGTAATGTCTACACAGTGGAACACCTGGGAGCATTTTTTGCTGCTCAGATCAAAAGCACAGCTAGTGTTGTATTTTTTTTGTGAATCAACTGTGAATGCTTACTGTCTTCCTCCCACCCCAATTTACCCCTCTTAACACAGTGCCCACATTCTTTTTTTCACTCAAATGTGGCAAGTAAATGACAGGGATTTCAGCTGCTGCTTTTAAAAACCGGCTTTACTGCATTTCTGTTGTATTATTTGGCAGTACAAGGGAATTTTTTTAATGCCTTGCAGTTCATCCTCAAGCCCTGAGAATAGATCAGCATAAGTAAAATGCTTTTGTCTTTCAGTCTTATAAACGAAGATGAAGAGCAGCTCTGTAATACCACTACCTGTAATGAAATGTTCCATAGGAAAATGGAAGTCAGAATGTGTATGTGCACAGATTCCCATTTTGTTTCATTGTGACCAGTAGGCAAAATTATCCATTAGAAGAGGCCAAGTACTATGGAATAGCTGGCTGCTTCACCTTTGATTTGCACACTGAAATCACAAGATTTAATGCACAATGTGCCTGGCTTCCTGTTACGTTATGAGCGTTTTAAAAAGTTTTACTGAATCTTGGAAATTATCTTTTAAATGGTCTTTTGAAAAGGACTACTTCCCAGTGACACTTTTACTGCCTTGGTTTTTGAGGCTTCTGCCCTGCCTCTGGAATGACTTGTTCTCTATTTTCTTTAGCAGTTTCATTGTAGAACTGAAAGTGTGGAGAGAAACTTTAAAGCAGCTGTTCTCCTAAGGCTCAATAGGAATTTTTTTGTTGGGGAGTGTTTGTGAAAAAACACTTTCAGCTCATGGTAGTCTACACTTGTTACTGGTTTTATAAATAGTGAGGAATGTTCCTATCATGAGCCAAAGTAAATAAAAATACAGCCATATATATGTTGCAAAAAACCTAGTAAAAATACAATACCTTTCTCCACGTGGAGCTTGGTCTTCATCCTGTGGCACAATGCTGCCAGTAGTAGTAATCCTTCATAAAAAATAAACTTTCCTTCCTTTTCATTATATGTTTTCTGAAGAGATATTCAGTAAAATGGAGAAGCACATACTGAGGAAAGAAGGCAAAGCTAAAAACTCCAAGTCCTGAAATTTGGAGAATAACAGTGCCAATCTCTAACTGAAGGGTTTTTACTTCCTGAGTTTGATTCTAGTAGTTTTTAGGGGGGTTTGTCAAATCTTTTGTATTTCTTAGTGAATATCCACATTTAAGAGGCAAAGGCTAGCAAAGCTTGCCTATATTTGAGGTCTAGTATGTACTCCTTAAACTATGTGCTACGCTTTTAATTGCAATAATCTTTGGGGTCTACCAAAATGAACAATTACATGGGTAACAAACCAGTTGCCTCTGTGATGCTGGGCCTGAGGCTGTTACAAAGAATAGGAAGACTTAGGCAAGACTCTTCCTTTTGCCCCAGGTTAATCTCTGTTGCTCTGAGGATGCCTCTGCTGAATTTGCTTTCCCAGGGTGGAGCCTGTGACTCAGCCTTGTTAAACCTAGCCAATGCATCAGATTGTCAGAGACAGTGTTGGATCTAACTATAAACCTGCAGGCATCTAGAAGTTGAGGGTTGGTTTCTTTAGTGAATGAAATCCAGTTGTCTGGGACAGGACCTGTAAGGGCTAGGTCAAAATTTAATGCAGCTGACATCTTGCTCCCCTCAGAAAGTTTGGCTGATCTTTCTGTTCTGAAGATCACCTGGGGACTGGGAAGGCAGTGATTACCTCAAGTAATTATAGTTCCCCCACACTTGGCATAAGGACCTACCCTAAAAGCCCATTTCTTCTTGAGGTTGACTGAAGATCTTTGGCCTGCCATTCAGCTGACAAACTGCAAGTGACTTAACATCAGTAAAACATCTCACACTGTGAACTACTTATTTCCAAATGACTCCAGGGGAAAAACTGTTAGAATCATAGAATGACAAGGGTTGGAAGGGACCCTGAGGATCATAAAGCTCCAACCCCCCTGCCACAGGCAGGGCCACCAACCTCAGGCCTGGAGAGCTACACAAGGTTGCCCAGGGCCCCATCCAACCTGGCCTGGAACACTTCCAGGGATGGGGCATCCACCCCCTCTCTGGGCAGCCTGTTCCAGCCCCTCACCACTCTCTCTGTAAAAAACTTCCCCATAATATCCAATCTAAACCTTCCCTCCTTCAGCTTTAATCCATCCCCCTTGTCCTGCCATTATCTGCCCTTTTAAAAAGTTGATTCCCCTCCTGTTTGTAATCTCCCTTCAGGTACTGGCAGGCTGCAATGAGGTCCCCCCGCAGCCTTCTCTTCTCCAGGCTGAACAAGCCCAGCTCCCTCAGCCTCTCCTTGTAGGGCAGGTGCTCCAGCCCTCTAACCATCCTTGTGGCTCCTCTGAACCCTCTCCAACAGTTCTACATCCTTCTTGTATTGGGGGCCCCAGATCTGGAATTGCCAGACAATTTGCTTTTCATTTATATTCATCAATGCCCTTTATAATTCTGGAATGTAACTTCATGAGATGCAGGATTGACATAGGTCCTAGAGATCTCCAAAGAGTTTTCCCTTCTAAGAGCAGAAATAGTTGAAGGTTGAGTTTTGGGTAAGCCTGGTGCCTCTAGGGAAAGAATTAGTGGAAAAGATAAAAATGTAATTGCAGACAAACTTCTGGTCAAATATGATGCTTGAAGGAAAAGCCAATAGGGCTTTTGTAATGGGAAGTCACACTTCAAAAAACATTGTGGCCCAACTGACAACTTTGTAGAAGTATCTGTCACATGCTGTTGAATTCTGATACCAGACTTTAGTTCAGGAAGTGCCTGAGTTGTGAGCGATCCAAAAATACCCTGGTAACGTTTTGTTACATACTTGCTCTGGTTTTTTACCCTCTTCCCTAAGCATCAAATGCTGGCTACTGTCAGAAGCAGAGTGCTAGGTTGGACATTTTGAGCTGACTCAGTATGGCCCTTCTTATGCTACATTGATAAGTACTCAAATAAAAAGGAAAAGAAATCAAAAGACCAATTACAAATGAGATTTGGCTGCACTGTGCTCACCACCTGTGTGTGGTGCTCTCTGCTTTCTCTGTTCTGCTCCTTACGACTGCACGCAGGTGGGCAGGCACAGCACAGTAGCTCCAAGGTCTTGGTTGGCTGTTGATACAGAGACTCATGTTTAGGGGTGCCTCTTGCAGTCTGACCTTTCTTGCAAAAGTTTAATCAACCCTCATCAGTTAATACTCTTGATGTAGGTGAGTTCACAACCCTCTATGCTTACAGTAATTGTCTCTCAGCAAATATGAATGTGTTTAACTATGTAACTCAAATAAAATACAGGAATAAAGCATCAGAAGACTGATTTTAACTTCTGCTCTGCATATGTCACTGTAATAATTTTAATGTCTATAAACAACAGCAATAAACATTTTTTTCCTAGGTGTGCCTTGCAATAGCTCATTATTCTCAGCCAACGGATCTTCAGCTTCTCTTTGCATTTGAGTATGTTGGGGAAATATATCATAATCCAGGTAAGTATTAAAGTATTTTGGTTTTTTTTTTCCCCCCTATTTCATGATATGTAATTTTAGTAAGACATCTGTCTAGAAGCAGTGGCAAAAAGCATTTGAGGCTTTCTCCAGGGGTAACAAAGTTGACTTGTCCTGCACCCACCCTCTTACTTTTGGTGATAAGTCATTCGTTGTGATAGACATTAATAACCAGAATTTAAAGAAATGTCTTTCCTGTCTGAAACAAAACAAAACTGCCTGTGTCAGCACTTACTTCAGCATGAATACTCCTATTTCTCAATTCACACTTCGATCCTCCTATTGTATGTCTATATTGGTACTCTAGGTACCCAGCTAATCTCCCATCAGGCAGGCTTATTCACCTGCCCTTCTTTTGGGAATAAGTTTCTCTTCTGGTGGTATTGCAGGAGGATTTGTGCAACTTGGGACTCCATACCTTCTTTCCTAGAGGCTTACTAGGCAGTTCTTACCACTCAAAACCTCCACCACCCCTGCTGAGTTGGAGCACACCCTCTCTGCTCAAGGCCAATCTCCAACTGAACCTTGTCAGTTAGGTAAGCCTGAAAAAGATGCCTTTGGGACTTGATTTCTAGTGTAATGCTGTGCGGTCACTGTTTAGTGTTCCCCAGCCAATACACAGCCGAAAACCATCAGTTCTAGTGTAACAAGCCTCCAAGTAGCCAAAGTGCCATTGATGTAGTACTGTGGTCCTCAGCAGCTGGCACTAGAAACCACTGATCTGCCTGTTAGAAAATTTGAATGCTGTGAATTACGAGCTCAGGCCTTCAAATTGTCACAAAAATGCAAGTTTTTCATGCAGGTGCCTGCCCTGTGCCTGCACAGGTGTGCGGTGTGTTTATGTTGCACATGTAATTACACATACTTCTTACCTGATAAAGCTTGGGTGTTATTAAAGTCCATGTACTTTAGCATTGTAAAGTACTAGGGAGGAAGCCTATTCGCAGGTAAAACGACAGTAAATTCTAAAGGGGAGTGTGAACAAACTGTTAGTGTGTCACAAAGTTGATTTTAGTCTGTCCTAAAATACCTAGAGGAAGAATTACATAAGGTGGGTAAAAAATGTTATTCCTCTGGAGCAGCAGACCAGAATGGCAAAAGAGATTTGTTCTGTTCTGCTGCACTTGCTGGAGAAGAGTTTGAAATACTTTTGAGTTGGGTTTGGGTTTTTGTTGTTGTTGTGAACCCTGGTGTTTGTAGCATCGATCTCTGGCTTTGCTCTTACAGTTTCAGCACAGTGTTTTATGACTCTCTATCCCTGCTAGTCCCAGTAAAGTGAAAGTTAAAATACTGTCTTTGTGTTTCTCAAGCAACACAAAGAGCTTGTGTTGCTCTGGTGTCTGTACACATTGTTTTTCCCCGGCCGTATTTGATAATTACATACCCTGCCACTGAACAGTAACGTTATAATGGTTTGGGAAATTATCATATGTCTCTGTATGCTATATTTGAAAACCTGCTTCATTCTGATTTTAGTCCCGTTTTCTTCTGAAAAGTGTAAGTAGTCTGCGTACTAGTGCAGGAATGTAGTTAAGATGCAGGATGTAAGAATGACGCAACCATTGAGATGACAGCAGAGCCATAGTGCTGTGCTCTGCTTGGACTGGGCAGGCACTTGATCTACACAGCCGCTTGCTGAAGCTGGGAGCTTTCCTGGGGAGGTAGTAGGGGTTTTCAGTCTCAATTTATTTTACTTTCATCTAAACATTTACTTCCAAATACCAAATGTAGTCTCTCTAGACAAGCTGACTGCCTTCTTGGCACCTAAAGGATGAATACTGAAGGACAGCCTTCTGTGTTAGTCACAGACCATAGAATCTTGGTCCCTAACCACAGAATGGTAGGCCATCTTTTTATGTGGATATAGATAGATAGATAGATATGTAAAAGGATATATAGCTGTTTTAACCTGTCCTTCAGTTTATTTTATTTGCTGTTAATAGAGCAGTCATTTAAAGCTGTTGAAATGATGCAGTTGTTATTTTGCTTTTGTCATAAGGTACCTAATTAAAGGGTAGCCTCTAATGGGTTCATGTTTAAAATGTCACTATCTGTGACTTGTTGAAGAGAGAAACCCCATGACTGAGGATGGTGTTTGTTCCTGAGTGTTATTCCGTCTGGCTTTCTGTCAAGCCTGCAACATACCATTCTGGTGCGGCTTCTGTGTTGAAATTGCAGGGGGAAAAAAACATTGGCATCTTCATGTTGCACCAGGCTGTCATTAAATCACTGATCTGTTGTGATACAAAAATGGGTAACATTTGTCCTGATGCTAGTGGCCTATTCCTGTAATTAGGAAGGTAAAGAGTTTGATTTTTGTTCCTTTTTTTTAAAAAATGTGCATTGATGAATTTTCTTCCCCTAGCAAAGAAGGTGAATGGAATAGACCCAGGAGGTGGTGGTGGCGGCAGCATCAGCAGTGCCAGTGGTCAGCAGACACCTCTGTTTGAAACTTATTCTGACTGGGATAGAGAAATCAAAAGGACAGGTGCATCAGAATGGAGAGTTTGTTCAGTCAATGAAGGTTATATGATATCTACTTGGTAAGTTTGTCTTACAATCCAAATTGAAAAAAACAAGGCAATTAAACTGTCTCTTCCTGTCTCTTCTCCAGACCTCCGTCCAACCTATCTGTGCTCTTCATCTCTTAAATGTGCCACTCTCTGGAGAGGCCCTTAGTTGAAAGGTCCTGCAAGTGTTGTCATGAAAGAAAATGTTGTATTTTGGCATCTGTTGTGCTTTTTGCACTGCCCTCTGCATCGTGCCTGGTTCCAACCAAACACACCTGCACTGTCCTGCTGAGCTGTAAGGCCGTGCAGGCGTGCAGGCACTGCGGTGTCGGGGGCTGCTGCGTTACCGTTTAACAGAGTTGGTAGGACAGCATTGCAGCAAGGGAAAAGCTGGTAAAATACATAAGGAAAGTAACCTTTTGTATCACTTTTTTTTCCCCAAGCCTTCCAGAATATTTTGTGGTTCCATCTTCCTTAACAGATCAAGACCTTAAGTTGTACTCCTACTCTTTCATCGGGAGACGGATGCCAGTAAGTGTTGTCTTTATTCCGGTACTGTTCTTGTTCACTGTACAATATTAATCTTACAGCTCTGTTTGCTAATTAACATCACTTTGTGTGCAGGATTAAGAAGAAAATTTCTGTGGAATAACACTAACGTGTGTTATTTTGTTCTTCCTTTTGTGTTTTCTCTCCTATTAGTTATGGTCCTGGAACCACCCCAACGGGAGTGCCCTGGTAAGAATGGCCAACATTAAAGATGTGTTACAACAAAGAAGAATTGATCAAAGGTAAATGATGTGTTATGTTATTCTTTAATCAGATGTGTAGGATAACAGGTGGTGCCAATGTGTAACATACACCAGCAACTACTGCACAGTGTTACAGTGCAATAGCTTTTGAGGAACTCAAAATCTAGTTCTGGAACAATTGCTCTTTGAGGTCAGCTTCAGTTTTAAATACTGTATAATCTTTCAAATGTTAGTGGTTATTTTTGAGGTAAGTTGTTGTTCAGGTGTCAGAATTTACTAACAGAAGATCCCACTTAGTCTTTTCTATTGATGTTACTGTGATACAGATTGTGTTGGCGGAGATATTTTCACCTGCTTACTGAGTTTGTGCCACAACACAATGGTGTTTCTGTGGAGTATTTGTCTTTCACTGTCCCTGATGAAAGATGAAGCCATTTAGAGCCTTGCATAAGTAGTTCACTAGCTTGATATTTTTTGTTTGTTGGTTTAATTTGCAGGGTGACTTTTTATAGTAGTACAAACCTGTACATTGTGTGTGTTCGGCTGGAGCTCTGAGGGTTTTTTGAAACCCTGTCAGATTTCCTGGCTTTATAAACTTTATCTATTTATTCTCTTCTGTTTATTTAGCAAAGATAAGTCTTGGTAAAAATTGTTGAAAAATAAAAATTGAATATAGCTCTTTAACAGTAAGTCAACCTCAGCTTTTGATTTCCCAAATGTGCTGTTTTAATGATCCAAAATCTCCATTTATTTGTTTTCCAACTAGCAGATACCAAAAATATTTATGTCAATAGTTTTGTGGTAGGAGCAGTATTTCTCCTGAATCTAAAATAGAAACATTTTTTTTATAAGGTGTGTGTGTGATGTGAGGTTTTTTTAGTTGTTTGCGGTTAAAGACTGTGGCATGTTTCTTGAAAAATACTCTTTCTTCTCCAATAATCAAACATCTGATTCTTTTCCTGACTTAGGATTTGTAATGCAATAACTCGAAGCCATCCCCTGAGAAGTGATGTCTACAAATCTGATCTGGATAAGTGTCTCCCCAACATCCAGGAAATCCAGGCCGCACATATCAAACTCAAACAGCTTTGTGTTAATGGTACGCTGGACTTTTCTTTTCATGGGGACTGTTGTCTTGAAACAGAATAAGTTATAATAGATCTGGCTAACAGGAACAGCTGGTTGAAGTTGGGCTGCAGTGTAATTACTTTCCTTGTTGCAGAGCCCTTTGAAGAAACTGAAGAGAAGTGGCTGTCTGCACTGGAGAATACTCACTGGTTAGAGTATATCAGGTTTGTACCCTGAATAGAGTAATGGTTAATGAGATGTGAAAAACTTTCACCAGTGTAACTAAGCAGTGTACCAGTTGAAGTGATCTATTTTAATGTGTTAGGTAAATAGAGATATCCCAAATACTTTTTTTTTTTTCTTCTGGAGTGTGAATTTGTTATTTTAACTGTTGTGTCACTTTCTTTTCTTGTCTAGATCCTTCCTTAAGCATTCTGCTGAGCTTGTTTATATGATGGAGTGTAAACATGTTTCTGTAGTGCTGCAAGGTAATGCAACCATATAGCATGCTGTAATTCTTGGCATCGGTGTGATAGTGTAGATTCTTCAGATAAAAATCAACTGCAATCTTTATGGATAAACCCCATCACCTCTAAATATTTGAGGAATGAGAGAGTAATTTTCTTACATATCTGAACTTTAGTACAGAGCGTAGCATCAAAGGGATATTTTGTGTCGTCTTCGGGGGTTTTATTCTGATAATGATGTGATAGAATCAAGACTTTAGGGGGAGTTTTTGCACTGTGTTAGCTGGACTAATGCTTGCATAAGCAGTATCAGTTTTATTCAGAGGTTCTGTGTACAAAAATGTTTCATGGACAGTGGCCACTGTCAGACCTTTCTTTTCTTTCCAGAAAGTAAAAAAAAATAAATTAAAAACTTGCTTGTCTTGAGATTGGAAATTTTGTAATTTCTGTAATTTTTACAAGACCAGCTCAGCTGGTATGTCCCACTCTCCCCAAAAACTGCTGCAGGGCGGAAAATATGTTGAAATATCCAGCAATGTGAACTCCCTCCTTCCTGGCCCATCATGGTTTAAATGCCAGGTGTTTGGGGGGGTATTTCATTCTTGGCGAATGCTGGATACTGCAGGAGCTTCTATAGTAGTAGAAAAAAAAGTGGGTTTTTTCTTCTAGGTTTTTGAAACTATGAAAACAATTACAGCTGCCAGAAGCATGTCTTAAGAGAAATTCAAGAAAACCACTAGTCCTAGTTGCTAATATTTGCTCTTTGAAATCTAATTCTGTGTACGTGGAAAAATGCCTTCTGTATTTCATATATTCTGTATGTTACTTACAGAGGAAGAGGGACGGGACCTGAGCTGTCTTGCTGCTTCTCTCATTCAAGTCATGCTGGATCCCTATTTCCGAACAATTGTTGGATTTCAAAGCTTAATACAGAAGGAGTGGGTCATGGCAGGATATCAGTTTTTAGATAGGTGTAACCACTTGAAGAGATCTGACAAAGAGGTAAAACCAAATTGCAGTTGTATGTGATCGCATATCTGGTTAACATCAGCCTGAACATTGCTTCACACAGAAATCTAAAAGTGAATTATTTTTTAAAATACTCTAAAGTCCCATGAAACTAATGTCAGAGAAGATGAGTCTCTGTCCAGGATTATCCTCTGTAAAGTGAGTGGAACTCCAGGTGCCGTTGGATGTTGCTGGGTTGTTACACAACGTCGCACAGGAGAAGGTCCCATTGATCGTAATGCTAGCACAGCCCACATTTTAAATTGAAATAAAAGGAGTGAGGGGGGTGTTGGGAGGGGGTTGCTGGTTTTACCAAAGGTATCTGTTTTCATTGCTGTTTTTTTGAATGCAAAGCCATACCAATATGCACTACTTTTCCAAGTGCTGAGCTGATAGAGAAGCACTGAAGCTTTATGAACAAGTAGTCAGCTGCCAAACAGATTAACAGAGGGCAGCACAGGGCTTGATTCACAGTATTTCCAACTAATCTTACTTGGCCTCCTCACTGCAAAGGAGAGACTTGTAATTGCAGGGGGAAAACCAGAGGGCCCTCTGTTAGCAGCCTTTTTCAGGGACAGTGCCCAAGAGGAATAGCTTGTATCCCTCAGAGTGGGGCCAAGAGAGAAATGCAGGACACTGAGTCCTAAGCAGGTAAAACGCATGAAGGGATAAGGAGACTGATGTACCTGGGGGGTAATGAGAAAGCAGGTGTTTTGGTCCTAAGAAAGGATACACAGATGAGTGAAACTGGGAGGAGGTGAAATGACAGTTTGTACTTTTGCCATTCATGAGCCACTGTGGAAAGAGCTAGAAAGAGTGGAGAGATGTGAACTGGTGAATCATAAGCTCTTCAGTTACTTCAAACGAGAAGGAAGGACAAATATGGTGAAAATAAGGCTAGGTAGTAAGGAAGGCTCATAGAAGCACTGAGTCGGAAATTACGAGGGCAATGCGAGACAGCAGATTTCTGCAGGTACATGAGTATGAAGAGAACCCAGGAAAGAACTGACTGGCTTCTTATGAAGAAGGGAAAGCTGCAGAAAGGTAGCGCTGAGAAAGCCAGGTGACATCGTTGCTTGTGAAAGTGGCTAAACAGGAATACAGGGTCTTGCAGTTGCATGAAATCATTAAAAAAAATCTAAGAGTCGAAATAGTCTGCCCCCTTGAGGAGTGCACCAGAGGTATAGCTAAACACCCAGATGGAGCACTAACTGCAGAGAAATCTGGACGACTTGTGAAAAGCTCATGTTAAATCTAGTAATTGTCTGTTTTTTTTCCCAGTCTCCTGTGTTCCTGATGTTTCTTGACTGTGTTTGGCAGCTGCTCGAGCAATACCCAGCAGCCTTTGAGTTTTCTGAAATGTACTTGACCATATTGTACGACAGCGCACGCATCTCCTTGTTTGGCACTTTCCTGTTCAATTGTCCTCATCAGCGAGTAAAGGAAAGCACTGTGAGTATGAAGAGCTGCACCTCCTTTCCAAATGAGACCTCTGCCTGCCTTTCTGGGCATCACATCATCTCTGCTCCTTTGTATTTTTTCGAAATGTCACACTTTGTTCAGCATAAAATATGCAGCTCCCTAGATGCACAGAAGGTCTCTTCAGATGATCTTTGCACAGACAGTAGCGGTCAATAAGAAAGTCTCTGGAATGTCTTTATTTTTTCCTAGAAGAGCTGTGTTCCTGTACATTAGTATTGTTTGTGTTCCTCTAGGAAACAGATTTCTATCTGGAACTAATACAGTAGAATGACAGGCAATAAATATAATTTCACACTTCAGGCAAACTTTGAAATCTCCTGCCATAAGTATTTACATAGTTGGAAAAGACAGAAGAGACTGCATGAAGTTGAAACAGTAATGTGTAGTGAAGGTATTTAGAAAACTGAGCACTTCAGCTCTGGTTTTCAAACCCAAATTTATTGAAACTGTGCATAGAAAACATTTGATGGCTGATGGAAGTAAAACTTGTTTTGTTAAATACTTTCCCTTTACAGTTGTAGGTAGCTACCTTACAAAGAAATAGAGCGTTGAGAGACTCTTAATGTGTTCTCAGAAGAAGTCAGTTTGGGGGAGTTAAGAGTGAACAAACAGTTCAGCAGCACTGCAGAGTCATTTCTGCTAAGTATGTGTTAGTCCTGCCTCTGCACTGCACCAGTGGAACCTGGGGCACAGTGCTTTTCTCCCAACCATCTTGCTGCTCTCTTGCTTTATCTGCAGCCACCTCTGGATTGTGCCCCTGCTGTGCTTTGCCCAAGAGTCACGCACCGGTTTATAATTGAGATTTGTACGTTTATTTTCTGCATGTTAACTTCTTACAGGAGTTTGCCATAAGCAAAAATATTCAGCTGGGTGATGAGAAAGGCCTCAGATTTCCTTGTGTTTGGGACTGGTCTCTTCAGTTTTCCAGCAGGGATCGCCTGCTCTTTCACAACCCTTTGTATATTGGAAAGAGTGCGTCGTGCGTACAAAACGGAGCGGTGAAAACGTTTAAGCGTGCAAAGGTAACTACAGTGGTGTCTGTCTGTGAGTGGGCTGTTTCTGTGCTTAACTGGGAGGTGTTAGTGCTTAAACACATGCAGGTCTGTCCTGGCTTGCACCCTCTGTTTAGCAGCAGCAGTGTCGGTTCTCTTAGCTTCCTAGCCTAAAGGAAGGACATAGATTGTTGAGTCTTGTGTTCCATGAGATTTTTTGATGTGGCTGAGCTCACCTCAGTAATGCCATGGCACTGTTTTCCTCCAGGCTTGTCAGTTTTTTCAGTGAATACAGGTTAATTCAGTCATTAATTGTTGTTGAAAGTCTGGAAGATGTGTATTTCTTTTTAAAAGCTATAGGAGGCCACCCTGTGAGCCCTGAATTAGTGATTCATGAGCTCAGAACTGTTTAAAGGCCACGTTTTTGCTCTGGATGGTATATCCTAGCAGTCCAGGGAAATCTGCTATTGAAATCAGCATAAACCTGGAAAATTACCAGTATTTATTTTCTGCAGAAAAACTACAGCTCCACAATGCGAGGGGCCCCCCCAGCATTAAGAAATGGAATCATCAGCGAGCAAGAGTTCCTTCCGAGAAGAAACTCTATGATACTGAAACTGAAACCAGACCTCTTGCAGCAAACAGAGAGTCAGAGCAACAGTATGGAACAGTACTTCAGAGACTGGTTTGCAAAGCCTGTTGATTTGCACGGTGTAATTTTACCCCGAATCTCTGGAACACAAATAAAACTGTGGAAACTGTGCTACTTCCGCTGGGTTCCCGAGGCCCAGATTAACCACGGTGGCTTCATCACCGCCTTCCACAAAGTTTCCTTGCTGGCAGATGAAGTAGACATGTTAAACCGGAACCTTCGGCAGTACAACAGCAACTCGTCTTTGCAAGGCAGCTGCTCAGAACTGGATCAAAGCAGGATGTACTTCAGAGCAAACAGTTTAAATGACACCTCTGCAGCCCCAGACTTCCTCTCCTCCTCCTTCCCGTTTTCTCCTGTAGGGAACCTATGCAGACGGAGCATTCTGGGAACACCTTTAAGCAAATTTTTAAGTGGTGCCAAAATCTGGCTGTCCACTGAGACCCTTGCAAATGAAGACTAAGATAGAGTGATGGTGTTAAGGTTTGGGGAGAATGCAGCCTATCAGCTAACACTGCTAAGTGCGGGATTGAGCGCTGTAGTAGTTTTTGCATACAGACATTACGTAAGTTTTGCACAAATACTTAAAGCAAAGCGAGTCATGCTTCAAATCGCACAATTTTGTCTTCAGTAGTTCTCATCTGCCAGGGCTTCTAGTCCCTAATTCCTTCGGTGTTTTTGTGGTTTGGCTCAGTATAAGTGATGGAGCATTTCATTAGCTAATTGAAAGGCCTTGGTGTGGTCATTAATGAGGGTTCTGCTTGATACAGCTTTTTGCCCAGGTAGCAACTGAAGTGACTCTTGTGTCCAGAAAGCTTGGAAATCCCAGTACTTGGGTGCAGTGGACACAGACCGACAGCTGAAATCTGGGAAGAAACTATTTGATCAGATTGCCTCCTCAGGAAGAGTACTTCCATGTATCCATCCATCCAAATGTTCTGTGACTTGATCACCCTGTCTATGTGTTAGCGCAGCGTGTGTGGGGGTGGTGGTGTGGGCAGATCCTTTTTCTTTCTCTCCTCCAACTGTATTCACTACCAATTAGTCAGAGTTGTGCTTTTTGTCATAAGCCTGACTTCAGACTATAGGAATCAACTTCAGGACAATGCACTGTTAACCTTAAACATTTACTGTAGATATGTTACTGTAGTAGCTTTAGAAGTGCCTTTAATTGGGAGGAACCGGTAGCATGGTTACTCTAATGCAGCTGACCCCCAGGTTCTTACGGTAAGTTCTGTTCCATCCCCTGCCACCTCCTCTCCACTGCTGGAAGTAAGAGGCGGCCAGCTCAAGAGGCGGCAGGATTTTCTTCTTTGAGTTAAACTTGTCCATAAGTACGGCTCATGAGAGCCTCAGCTTCATGGCTGAGCACCTCAGGCATTCAGCATTACGCAGCCTGCTCGGATCCCGATGGCTCAAGTGTTTGTTTTAGGGCATGTGCAGCTGGAACGGCCTTACAGGTGCAGGCTTTGTGCAAGGAAAGGCCAGTGTGTTCAGGACCCTGTTCTTCCCGGGCTAAAAATTACCGAGCAGACGAAGCCACTGGGGGCACCGTGTTCAGCTTGGTGTGGGGGTAAGGGGGCAGTTTCGTTGTGAGGGTGAGCTGATGTGAGGGGGGCAGGCTTCCTTCCTTAACTAACCAAACCCCAGCAGCCCAGTTTTATGCAAAGAAGCTGCATGTATGTGTGCTGTGTGTGTGCACGTGTGTGCTATGCGTGTGCACGTGTGTGTGCAGACACGCACACGCATGCCAAGAAAGGATGTCAGATTGGTTCTGGCCAACTGTTTGTGAGGAAAAAACGTGTATTCACCTCAATTGCCTAATTATGCTGCAAGATGGTCTGAGCATGTTAAATGGTCCACAAACTAGTTGTGTTTATTTACAAGCTTGCTGGAGCAGTCATCTAACTCGTTCATTATTCACATTTGTATTAGTTTGCTTTGAGATACAGTTTTCCCAGCCCTGATACTTGACATAAAGACCTCAACCTGTGTGCTTAGTGTCTTTTGGTACCAATTCTTCTTCTTTTTTTTTTTAAATTACAGTTAAAACTCTCATGTCTTTTTTTCTTTTTAATTCCTTAAAAGTATAACTTTTTTGGTTTAAAGGTACCAAAAATATGTAAATAGATCACTCCACACAGGCAGCTGGTGGAATAAAAAAATAAATTAATGTTTAGGCTAGTACCCTTTGGGGGGGAAATGGGTACTGTATTTAAACAGAATTGTCTTTTATAAGGAGATTTCAGACATTTCTACATTTCAGTTCTAAGATGTATACAGATGCTGCAGATGGTCTTTGTATTTTATATATATAGCACGGGAGGGGGTTATAAATAATATGCCTTTATAATAAACAAAACCTGTCTAACCATCTATTTGCCAGAGTTCAAAAGAGATGTTACCCAGTTCTAAAAGGGGAGCGAGGGAAGCAGAGGCTTGAGGTGGTGATGAGCACCCTTCCCCGAAACACAGAGCAGGTTCTGCTTCCTCACGTTTGCATGGGCCTTGCATCCGAGCAGCTACTGTGTGGCTGTGTGCGCGCCCTGAGTTAAACCTCTTGGGTTTTCCATTCCTTTTGAAAGACAGGTACTACGTGTTAATCTGGAAATATTCTCCACTCTGCACAGTTGCCTTATCAGTAGTCAGTAGGGACTGCTCTGTCAACATCTTGTTTTGGGGTGTGAGTACTTACCTTTTAACTTCTGTGTACAGAATACTGACATACCAGTGTGTATATGTGTGTGTGTGTATATGTATGTACCCATTTCCAAACTTTACTTCCTGTTCCCCATTTAAAATGAGATACTGTTAATGCCACTTTGGTCTTGCAAGAGTAGAAAAACTACCAAGCAGCTGATCTTCTTTTGTCTGTTTCTAGAAAACGTGCACTATTTTGGCTGTTCCTGGCTGTTGTATCATGACTTTTGTACTACACTGTAAACCACGCGGGGGGAATAGGAGCCGCTGGTTGAGTCGGTTGGAGCGTGCCTCCAGTGTCATTACCGACTGCGAGGTAGAGCGTGATCAGACTTGGCGATCATGGTAGTACAGCCTCCTTCACCCTCACTGCCATGCATCAGGGAAATTCCCTTCATTCCAGAGATGCATTGAGAAGTGTGTGTTTGTGTGTCTATGTACAGCCAGGCCTGCACTGTGTGTGATGTGCACCTGCCTGCAATACCACTTTGATATTAACTGCCTTGCATTTTTAATTAAAATGTAGCAAGTGGAGCAAAGGTTTTGGCTGACTTTCAGACAGAAAGACATTAAAACCAAAAAATTTCTAACATATATCTAAGCAAAGGAGTAATCTTCAATTTGCCTCTAACATAGGAGATGGAAATCTGTACCTCAAATTGCTCTAGGCAGTAGGTTTCTAATGCTGTTCCTGTGATGGTTTAGAGTTCACTATTTCAATTGAAACTAAAACCTTTGTGCCTGATAATGATTTTCTGAGTAAAGTAGCAGTGCCAGGACATTATAAAATCCTGATGCCGAGTTGTGAATGTGAAGTAAATTAGACTAAATAAAAGTTCATACCTTTCCACAGCGACGTTCAGGCAGTTTTCTTTCAGCTCCTCTAACAAAAAAGCAGTGGAGGGGTGGGTGGGTGTTGACTTTTTCCAAGAAAAGCAGGGACACTGTGCTTTAGGAAGATGATTAATAAAAAGGATGTGTGGATGATCTTTATTTCTCACTATATTCTGTTACAGCCTCTCTTTCCTTGTAAGCTAAGCAGAGTTTCTCATACCAGGAAAACTTGGTGTGAGAATGAAGACTCCAGAAAGGAGGTGTTGGCTCTGTGTTAAAATTAAGACAAACCCACAGGATCTTGGTGTCTTGAGAGAACTAATCTTTTTGGTTCCACTTCCATTAACCGACTGACTTCTGAATGAGAAAAAACCATCAATTTCTATGGGGCACAGCTGACTCTCATGAATGACAGACTGCAAATGAGTGCAGTGATCTTGGCATAGAATGATTCCTGTCTAGTACCAGAACTATTTCCCTTTTCTACAGACTACAGATATTCACCATGGAAGGAGCTGTTAAATAAATCACCTTTTCATACACAGCAGCACATTAAACCAGCATTGAAACCCCAAAACGTTGTGCTTTACTCTGTGCCATCATCAACCAGGTCTATTTTTTTTTTTATATTTAAGTGAAAACCTGAAATCCTGCATACAGAATGGGGACAGTTGGAGAGCCACGCTGGTCCCAACATTGTTGGAAAGGTGTTAACCTTATACAACATAATGAACTTGGGCTACACAGGCCCTGTGGAAATGGTCAGGACCTGATGCATCACATATTTTATTGTAGCCAATGCTCTCAGTTGGTACCAGTGTGATGGCAGCTGCTCCTCTTTAGCAGGCAAAACTCTCAACTAACTTTTCACAGAATGAGTTACGAATTGGGTACAGAAGAATCTTTGTTGTTCTGAACATGGTGTGACATACAGTAAATCCTCCTGACAGTATTCTCAAAGTATTTTTTACAATCTTTTGTGCTAAACATAACTACAGTAATGCTGCAAGAAGCCAGGATTTTAGAAGTACTTTTAATAAGCAGCAGACAGTAGTGTGTTTAAAACCACCCAAGCTACCCACATGATCAAGACCTCAATTGTCAGCTGAGACGTTTGCTCTTGCCCCCAACAGCTTGCACGTGACAAACTTCTACTGTAGCGCCCAGCTGCTTCAGCTCGCTTAGCCAGACCATCTGCTTGTGGGACAGGCGGTCGTTGGGGCCTTTCACTTCCACCAGCTAGAAAGAGAAGTGGAGGATTAGTAGTGTGCCCAGGGATGATCTGAAAGATCATTAGCAGGGATGATCTGAAAGATCATTAGCACCCCTAGACTGATCCAAGTGTGTTCTTTTAGGGCAGTTATTTGCAATAAAAATAATACAGTGGAACGGAGGGCCCAGTGGGTGCAAAGTTACTAATCTAAAACTCAAAGAGGATGAAATTTTATATAAAATAGCCACCAAAACACAGAGGCACTGGTGAATGAAGGTACCACAAAAATCATCTGCAACCTCACCTGTTCAGCAGATATTGACAGCCAGTAACCCAGTGTTCTAGAGGCCTATAGCTGCTCCTTGATGTGTTTTATCAACGTGTAACAAGTTGCTCCAGCAGCTGAGAGCTGGCCAGTACTATTCCACTGCCATGCAAGAAGCAAACGGTGATTTTTTTGGGTTTTTTTACTCAATTTCTGTAAGCTGTGACATAGCCATCCCCTGCTGACAGCAGTCAGAATGGCTGCAACTGACTGGTAGCAGTTGCTTTACAGTCATTTTAATCAAAGCCCTATTCTATAGCCATACGTAGCCACCACTTGCTCTTTCTCGTTACGCCTGTTAAAGCTACAGCAAAATGTGATGGAAGAGCAAATAAACACCAGCTCACGACTTGCTGGGCAGATGAGCAGCAGGTTTAACTCCACAGGAAAATACATTTTGCATGGGGTGACAGCTGGAGGGTTTTCTAGCTAAAGGTAAGATCAGCTGAGCACCGAGTATTTCTGTGATCTCCCAATATACCTTGAAGTCGTTCGTGTGAGCACGCCACACAACCAGGTCGGGAAGTCCCCCTCTGCAATGGCGCAGATCTTCGGAAAGCCGCCTAAAAACACCGCTCAGAAACATCCCTCCCAGGCAAGACACAAGGCTCTGTAAGAGAAGTTTGGGTGGCTGACTTTTTTTTAAAAATTCCCTGTACAGCCACTCCCCATTCTCCCAAGGATACTCTATGGCCCATCAGTGCTTTTTGTCTTTAGTCACTAAACTAAAATAGATGTTACTACAGCAATTTCCCTGCAGTTTTCCCAATTACTGGCGCAGGAAAAGTGACATCAGAAGAGAGTAACAGTACTTGGGATTAGGGAGACCTGTGCCGAAGTCTGCATTAAATTCCTCACTCCCACCACTTGCCATCAGTCTTAGCTCAGCACAAACTGTGAGCACACTTACAGCCATGCACGATGAAACGCCAAGCCCAATCCGAGTGCTCATTCTGGACAGTGGTAACTTACCTGAACTTGCTGGAGGGAAGTAAAACGCCCCCAGCTAACTAATGCGGCTGCTTTCCCCTCCTGAGCGGTCCAGATGTCAGCAACCCACTTTGCCAGTGTCTCTGAGGAAGCCGTATGAAGCTGCTGGAGTCTGGTCTCGATCACATCCCTCCTGTTCTCATAGAAGCTGTCAGTGTATAAATCCAGGGGGAATGTCTGTACAAAAAGGTACATACAGCTCTGAGGAGCTGCCAGCAAAGGGGCAATTCCAAAGGTAACAATGCCCTCCGCACTTCTCTTAACTACAAGTTCAACCACTGAGTCAATTTAAATTGAACACGTTCACCACATAAACCTTTATTAAATGGGAAAAGAGTTGCATGCACTTTAACACTGGATGCCAGTGCAACAAATGCTGCCACATCCTAGCCTGATGCTGTTGGCTTTTGACCTCCAGACAGGTTTTCTTTTACAGCCAGCACTAGCTGCTCTCTGAGAGCAGTACAATTCTAGTCAGGATTTGGAATCAGTATCAAGACTGCTCAGTTTGAGGTGGGAAGACCAAAGCAGTGATGAAACTGGGGCAGAAGTATCACTCAGAGTGCGTTACGTGCAGTGCAGAGTACATTACTGTCTCGTGTCACCACAGATTTTGACCATGGCAGTCAAAGGCAGTAGCTGAGAGCTTTTCAAAAATCCAATGCAGACTGCTTAGACAACAGCACATTTCAGCCATACACAAACTGCTGCCACAGCCAGTCCCACCAACATACAGCCTGGGTGTGCCTGAATCAGGTGTGCCTTTTGGCTCTCCAGTTAAAAAAAGGTGCCAGTAAGCTGTAAATCCCAGACTTGGTACAAACATACAGGGTGTTGTGGTGGTTTGCTGGTTTTTTTTTTTAAAACGTAGGCATCAGCTGCATATGAGTTAACAGAAAATGTATGTTCAGAAAGGTGAGAACTTTGTAAATTTGCAGTATGAGCTGGGGAGCTGCTTTGGCAGGGGGGTTGGACCCGATGAGCTCTCGAGGTCCCTTCCAACCCCTACAACTCTGTGACTCTGTGAAATGGTAGCTGGTGCTTCCAAAGAGTATCAGTTTGTAACACGCGACATACAATGGCCACATCTTACCTGAAGAGCAGCTATGGGGAGCAACACAGGGAGAGTTATCTGTATGAATTCAATTTATTTGCATAGCCTCTGGCCCTAGGGCAGGCCCCTTCCTGTCCTGTCAATGAGCCTGCAAGTGCCTTCATGTCCCACCTCAGCATCCCAAAGCAAGAAAGACACCCATAGTGCAGTTCTTTCTGCAAACAGTACTCAACCCTAAACATAAGTGCTCAGATGAGAACAGGACTCAAGTAGTGAAAGCTGTTTCAAAGAACAGCCCATACTTTCACCAAGTAGCTTGCCAAGGACATGACCATGCGTATATGTATAAACATTAAGTGCTCATGGGTTAAAAAATTATTTCAAGCCATGGCTGTACACAGAATCACAATGCCTATCAACATCAAATTAAAAAACTCATTAAACTTCAGATTAGTGGGCAGACCATCACTCGTACTCTTGAGTTTAGTCCTACTGGCCTAATACAGAAACTGTACTGGTTGAGTCTCTACATTTTTACATTCTTTGATTAAGGAGCTATGGACGGTTTACCTTGAGGGAACAGCTCTCCCTCTCTGCCAATTAAAAAGAGGTATTTGTAATGGTCATTAATTAGGGACATCTCCAAAACACCATATGGTGTTCAACTCAGCTGCAAGGTTTTCTACTTCACTCTCATTAAAAAACATAATGGGGGGGCAATGACACAAGAAAACCTGCGTGTTTCACCTCTAAAATGAGAAGACATTTCAATCTTAGATATCTCAAATTGATATAGACCTTTAATATCTTACAGTACAAATAAACCCAGTTAAGGAAGAGGACAGCACTGGCTGAGCTAGCTCTTGGTCAGAGTTCCAATTAGAAGCAACGGCTTAAGGTGGAAGAAACAAGACAATTGTCTGGCCTGCTTCAGTTCTACAGCAGTGGAGATGGCTTTTTAGGGTTTTCTCAGCAAATGTGATAAAGTTTCCTAATCACAGTTATTAGAACTGTTTCTAGCTGTAATGAGTAGGATGCAGGGCATTTAGCTAAAAGCCACAAGCTCACCTGAAATCATTTATCTTGGGGTGTGGCAGGGAGTTGTTGCAGGGGGAGCATAGCATTGTTTGCACTGTTTGCTTCCTTCTTTGACAAGAAGGAAGGATGATCCCAAAAGTATCAACATGTTGGGGTGGAGGTGGTAAGAAACCTGAGTTTAAAATGTAAATTCCCTTTAAAGGCTACTGAACAGAAACAGCCCCTTTTTTTTTTTTTATGGAAGGCATCAATTCCCAGTGAGCTGCCCAACGTGCTGGTACAGCAGTATTCTTCCTATAAAGGACACGTTGACCAGTGAGTTCAACTACAGGCTATGTGTGTGCAGCCAGGCAAACCCCACCCTATCTGATAGCTAATACCTACATTACTAACCCAGGAGCCCTTTAGTAGCAAGCCCAGTATAACAAATAGGAAAGCAAACACCAAGATCTAGCTGGAAAGCCCCTCCCAAATAAAATTTGACATGGTTAGAGAGTCTACAGCAACAGGTGAGGAAATGAATCAACACAAGCCTTTTGACAGGACCTGGTAGGAATTCCTGAACACGTCGGGGATGCCATCCATGAAAATGATATCCCACATCAGAATGCCATACAGTGTGATGAATGTGGAGCCTTCCCCATGAATACCTGAAAGAAAAAAATGTAATGAACCCAAACATGAGTTTCTCCAGCAATCTCACATTAACTCATGGTGATCCAAACCAGAAACATGCTATGGTCAGGTTCCTACACTGCTGAGGTACGGCAGCGTGTTGTAAATGCAGTTTATGCCACAATTTGCTGGTCCTTGCCAGGCCCGGTGGCCTTCACTTACACTGTAGGGGTAAATTACTGTGCCCACTCACAGGTAAGATTTACTGTTCTAACTTTCACAATTATAAATATGTCATAGTGTGTTGTCTATTATAAATATTAGATATGCTTTTTATTTACCAAAAAAGTTAATGCACTAATAACACACTGTTACATAAAATGTTTTCTATTACACATATACACATACCTGTATGCATACATAGACATATATGGAGCTACACATATATATGTAATGGGTGCTGCAAAAAGCAATCACTCACCAATAGCAGATTAATGCCCCCAGACTAAAGATGTAATACATTAATAACAAAGTGTTTGTGTATATAAAAACCACTTTGTATGACATGTCCATATACCTTTGCGTATGCACATTCATGTAACAGAAACCAAGGGGTTTTTTTACATACACACAGACAGAGCAATAAAAAGCCCTTGTGAGTGGGTACTTTTCCATCCCCTCCCCAAGCCTTGTCACGTATTAAATTATCTTTCTAGCAGCCCTTGGCAGTTGGTGGGCTTTTATTATAGAATATTATTATATAACTATGCATCCCTCCCCTCCCCCCCCGTGTATATGTAATGTACATATATAATCTGCAAACACATACATGCATGTACACATGCATACGTTTGTATACATTGTATGTGTATATATACATGTAAATGTAGGTATGTGTGCATCTATACACACATATGTGCATGAATGCATGTTTTTTGGTATATTTAAAACCCAATCCACCCAGTCACTTGATGACCCCTTCCTCCTGCCCCAGTGGGCTGCCAGGGACAACTGGAAGGGTAAAATTGAGGAAGAAGAAGAAAGGAACAGAACCACCACCCTAGGGGCAAAGATAAAGACAATTTAATAAGGGATGGGGAGAAAAAAAAGAAAAAAATTAAGTAAATAAAGGCAGGTGTTGCAGGTGAGCACTGTGCAACTGTGCCACAGCATCCATGTGCCAGCAACACTGGTCTGGTTACTAATCTAAGCCATACGGGCTACCAGGATGAAAATTAACTCTCTCTAGCCAGAACGAGTAGAGGAATTGTATGTATCACTTATGCTATAGGTACTACATATAAAAATATATTTATTATATGTTACATATAGTAATAACAGGTAGTGTGTAACATATAGTATAGAATACTATACAGTTTACCATGATAATATAACTGTTTAAATATTTCATATGTCGTTATAAATATATAATTGTATATATTTATAGCATATAACTGCATGATAGTTTATATAAATTTACATATGTCCTATATGTGTGTGTGTGTGTGTGTGTGTGTATGTCCTACATGTACATACATAAATTTGTTTATACTCATTATATCTCATATAGCCTGTATGATACATTATATATTGTCTACATTGTTATAATATTTATATCATTGAAAACATTGTGTATATATATTTATAGTATATAACTACATCCTGCAGATGTCATAATGCATATTATTATACAGATAACGTTGTTATATTTACCTATTGTATTTATTTTTCTATAGTCCCAGAATATTAATTATAACTGTCTAATTAATAGGTAACATATTCTGGACATATGTACCTATGGTATGCATTATGTCATATATGTGCATATATGTAGCTGAACATGCATATATACATATGATTATATGAATATCTGTGTGTATATATGTACATGGTTGTACAAATATGTGTGTACACACACACACACACACACACAACCTCTCTGCAACCTGTGCCAGCAGTCATTCACCCTCATAGTGAAATGGTGCTGCCTGATGTTCGTGTGTGTGTGTGTGTGTGTGTGTGTGTGTGTGTGTGTTCATACACAGTGTCTCTCCCTGTGTTCATACATATGTATGTTCATACAGCTGTACAAACACATAGGTATGAACACACACATATCTATGTATATACATGTGAACATAGGGAGATACGTATATGTATGACCAGAAACACTTTTTTTACTGAGGGAGGGCACACGAGTGCTGGCACAGGTTGCCCAGAGAGGTGCTGGCATCTCCTTGGAGTTACTCAAAAGCTGGACAGGGTCCTAGGCAGCTGTCTCTAGGTGGCCCTGCTTGAACAGGGGAGTGGACAGAGGGGCCTCCAGAGCTCCTGCCAACCTCAACCACCCTGTGATGTATAGTCTACTGTTAGTCTAGTGTACATATAATATGCAACGTTACACATAACACATGCAGGGAATAGAATATATGCTGTATGTTACTATATTTATGCATGTATGTATCATACATGTACAACAGACCATACATATTCCAGAGAGAGAGCATGGGGTGTGGATACATGTGTTAGAGTGTGTGTGCAGTGCTGGACCAGGCGCTGTTTCCTCAGGGCTCCCACTGAATCACACATGGCCGCTGTGCGCTCCAGAGCTGTACTGAGCCAAGCTGCCCGATGGTGAGTGGGTGGGAGCCAGGAACTGACTGGGGACCTCAGCACAATTCCCCCAAATTCTAAATACTGTGACCTGTCTGTTTACCCTTTTCTGATATGGCCACTTTTTCTTGGAACACTGGGAACCATACCAGTAATATAAAGTTATATTAACATATTATTTAAAAATAAAAATATTAACTTAAAAATATAACCTGCCTACCCTTTTGTATTTTGCATTTTCCCTGTAAACAGACCTATATATTTTTTTCCCTGGCTTTTCACAGCTCTTAAGTTGTAAAACTATACAAATAACTACTCTCAGGGCTGAAAATCGAGCCTTTTCAAAAGATCTGGCTATGATATATTCTGTTTCCATGTACCAAAAATCAGTGAAAGCCTACCTTTTCTTAATGAGTCATTAAATGACACTGCTAGCATTTTACCCCTAATAAATAAACCATCTGTTCACTGATAAGAAAGGCAAAGTAAACAAGAAACATTGGGGTTTTCCTTAAAACATATCAAAGCCACTTAATTAAGGCAGCAAATTATTAAAATTCAGGAAGCAAGTCAGGTAGAAAATATGTATTAGAGCATTTTTTGTAAGGAAATTAAGTATTAGAGCCATTTGGGAAGGAAGCAGAATCACACAAAAAACTCACTTAATCAGCTAAAACTGCTCTATTAGCAAGAAGGTTGGTTCTTTACTCCCAGTTATTCTACAGTTAAAAAAAAAAGCAAACGTTAGTTACCCTGATCAAAACCATTCTGCCTGTAATGAGTCAACGCCAGCTCCTCAACTGAGCACATGACCGTGGATACACTGAGGTCTTCATCACCTTCTTCATCACCAGTATCCTCCATTAGAAATACAGATTTTCCCATTCCCATCTGAGGACACATCTTTCCTTTGATTGTAACCTGAATACATTAAAAGAACTAGTTAATTTCCAGCATCATATTTAAAAGGCTTTAGCCTAGGTATTTGAGTCTGTCCTAAAATACACATTACTCCTTTTCAGTTTTCTTAAAACCAGGACTGCTTTCCAAAAAAAAATCAACTGAATAAAATTTAACCTGCCACTCCCTTGAAATAATTTTGTTTAGCTTTCATAAACTGGCAATTTTTTTCAGGAAAAAAGAAAAAAAGTCTTGCAAAAATGCTGTGCAGATGGGAATGCAGTCTTTCTATGTGCAGGACCAGGCAGAAAGAATACAGATGACTGAGGAGAGTGATTCTGGACCGAGAAAAAGGAGGACTGTAGGGAGACACGCAGTGACAAGGCTGAGAAAGCGAGACTCTGCTCTGACTCTGCCCAGATCCTGTTATCTTTGCAATAGCAGGGAAAAGAATGAGCTAGAAAAAAAAATAAAATCCATTCAAATCTGATACGAGTGCATCATACTGTGTATTTGGGTAGCACATGTTTAGTATGCATAACTCCCAGAGTTACTATAAAAACCTTGCATCTGCTGAGCTGTTAACATCACGCTGACAACACACAAAGGTTACCTGTACTTATTCCTGTACACAGAACACTTGGCCTGAAGACACTGGAGGCAATGCACTGATCTGATCAGACTCTTCAGACAGGAAGGTTCTGAGAGTGTTGCCAGCAAATTAGCAGAGTTAAAAGCTGAGTGGATTGGTAACACGTACTCAGTAACACAAACCAAGATAAAACAGTGTGTGGCTGACTAAGTCAGCTAAGCAGCTGACCATGTATTAAATAAAAATACACCTTTACAAGGAACTTTTGTCTTAGAAACACACTTGTGTTTGTTTTCCTGCAGCGCCTCATGAGGTGTTATTTCTCATAAACTACGAGCAACTTTACTCACATGTGTGGCATCCTCCACAGTGAGGACTGGCAGATTTTGAAAGAGGCCTCTGAACTGCTTGCAACTTGGCGAGTCTCTGATTCGTGTGGCCCGCTGGTAGAGAGAGAGACGGTGCCCAGTGCGTACAAAGGGGTCTGCCAGCCCATTTCTAATGCAGTCAATGGCCTAGCGAAGAGCAAAGTAACAAGCAGTAATTTAGAAAGATCTATGCCCATCTGCCTGTTCTTAGTAAGCCCAAAAGACCAACAGATTTAGGGAGCAGAAAAATGTGAATGTAAGATAGAGCATGTATGACAGGGCCACCTTTCTTACTTAGGTACTGAAGCTCTAACTATTACGTAGCATTTTGCATTAGTGGGCTTCTGGATTCAAACACGCACTGGTACAGTAAAAAGGAAGGATTCTCCATTTGTATCGATCAATACAGGGTTAAGAAAGCTGTAAATTCTACATAAGTGACCAGAAAAAAGGGCTGGTTCTAAGGTTAATCTGCTTAGTATTTTAAACCAGTTTCTTACAGCGAGTAATATGGAAACAGGACCAGATCAGCTGTGCAAGAATGTACCTAGAGAACAAGTTTTAGACCGATGCGCTACTGCACTGAAGAACATCCAGGCTTAAATATGGATGGCAAAAAATTAATTCATGGTTCTGCTGGGTTCTGACATATTTTCTTCCCAAGACTTGAGGAAGACACTTTGTCCTACTTGAAAAATAAGGATCTGAGACTAACACTTCCTTTGTACAATTTCCAATTCCAAATCTGGAGAAACCTTTATATAGGGTTATAAGATGCAGAAGAGACAACCAGAGATGCTGACAGCCTATGATAGTATTTCTCTTTAACAGAGAATTAAAATGCAACAGAAGCACGAGCATTTTAATCCCAATTCTCAATAGCCTTAGTGAGGCAAGGAAGGAACACAAAGGGGAAAAGAAAGAAAACAAAACCCAAAAACAATTCTCTGCTTATTTTAAATAATCACAACTGCTACTGTTCCTGGACTTTATTGCCCATTTTTCACTGCCAAATTAGTCAGGTATCTTAGGTGTGTTTAATTAGATCCACCTTCTCTGACTTTTAGTTAAAAGTTGATTTTCAGTCTGCCCATGCGCCACTGACTTAACCACTCCTACAGAGTTCCATTTTCAGTGAGTGACAGTGTTTCTCCTTTGTATGTAACAGACAGGAAAAATAGACATAATCTCGTCTACTTAGGAATCCTCAGACCAGCAGCTGATACAACTACCACCTGCTGCTTCTAGCACTGAAAATTCATGGAACTGCAGCTAAGCCCTGAAATGAGCTAGACAGTGCCTTCTACGCCTTGTGACTCTTGAAAAAAAAACCAAACTGTCAAAAGCTGGTGCTGATTCACAAGAAATTCAAATGCACAGCCTGTACTGCAGCTTGCAGTTTTCTGTTTCCTTTATGTTCTGCTGCAGAAATTTTCCAGAGGTGCCAGAAAGTTCTACAGAGATTTACAATAATCCTTGCCCACAATCCTTGCCATTCCCATATGGTTATTTTTCTCTCATTCGGCTACATGCCAGCTCATCACTTAGGAAACCCTACAGACTGCTCACCATGTACATGCATTTCTAAAAGTGTGAGCAGCATCATTCAGACTTGAGACTGGCAATTTTACCCACTGCACAAGGATGAATATAGCCTGTAATACATGCTATCTAAAACCATTTATGTTATTCTTTACCAGTCTGAGGGTGGTCAGTTATGGTTTCTCCTGCAGGACCATTGGAACAGTTTAAATTTGCAGTTAAAGACTGACAACCCAGCCCAAACTGTGTACAAGTTAGATTAGAAATGGAGTTACCTACAGCTCAACCCCTTACAGCAGAACCCCCACACCAAAACTGGTACAGGTATATCAGACAACTTTCTCCTCACTGGCAAGTTACCCAGGGTCTTAATTCTCTTAATCTTTTATTTAAGAACATTTTAAAAAATCCCAATCATGTTTGGTTTTTCCATTCCAAATATGGCCTCATCACAATTCAGGTTCAGAAACATAAGTGTTTACTGCAAGAAATTTCTCTGCTTCTCACACATTAGGCAAATTGATACTGCAGAACAGCAAGGAAGCCACTGCCTGATCACTACATACAACCCTGAATGCCACACAGTGTTCTTCTGTGCAACAGAAAAAAGCATGCCAGCTGAGAATGAGGGTACACTCGACAGTCAATTTCTTAGGAGAAACTGGTTGCCTGACCTTGGGACTCCTACCAATATCTGTATTTTTAGGGGAGCCTACCCCACTGCTCTTTTCAAATGAAGTATTTTTTTAAATGTTGTCAGACAATGACTGCAATGTTTCCAGTTTGCCAGGCTGTAGTTGTGAAAATACCTTCTTGGTGTTTTTCAAGTGCTGATGTAAATTCAGAGCTAGGCGATCCCACCATCGCCCTCTGCTGTCAGTGCAATACACATCCTGAGCCAGAAGAGTCTGCAGCTCCTGCACCGCTTCCTGTAGAGGAAGAGGATTGTGTCTTTTATTAATTGAGTTTCATTACACAATTAACTTGTCACTTTGCCTTCTAATTACTGGGTACTATAAAAGTTTGTCTCTGCACAATTCAAACCACATTTTTATTCCAGCACCTATGTATTCAGCTGCATGGGTATGTCTTAAACCCACTAGAATAGGTACTTTTATGTAAACTTAGAGGTTAGTTGTCAAAGTCCTTCCTGTATTCCTTACTGTATATGAAATAGATCTGAATATTACTTGTTGCCTTTCTGCAGAGGCTAAATCTTTTACATAACAATCTGGTTTGCTTTAACATCTAAGTCAAAGGCTTTTGGAGATGTTACCTAAGGTGAAGAGGCAGGGGTTTTATAGCAGACTATTCTTCTAAGATTTTCAGGTTTAAAAGCAATAACCAAATCTAGGCTAACAGAGATATTTTTAAATAACAAAACGACAATGTATCAGCAACAGTTTTATGGCATATTACATACGGTTAATCTCAAAAATATTACCTAGAAATCAAAACAATTTATAGCTTTCTAAAGCAGCAAGGACAAAAAGGCTTTTTTTCCTTAAAATTAATGTGTTAAGAGAACTGTAGCAAGTCCTGGAAAACATTATCATCATTTTCCAGGCACATCAGAAACATAAATTGATGTACAACATACATTAGACATGCATTCCTATTCACTTCACCACTTTTACCTCATACATGTGAAGTCTCTGCAAAATTTCAACACCTTGAGAAAGGATTCTTGTATACACCCAGCCAACTGTGAAACGGCGCAGATACTCAGGTAGGGCTTTGTGATAGCTGAAAGGTAAGAGCAGCTCAGATCAATTGAATGAAGACAATTTAAAATCTTATCATTCTCTTATTAAGAATACTTATACCTAAAGCTATTACAAAAATTAAATGCCTAAAATTTGAACTGAAGCGAGTATGCCTGCTGCAAAGTCAGGAGCCCAAAGGTATGAAAATAGTTTAGCTGAGGCTGCATTTGCACAGCCCATTTTGGTTTCAATAGTAGTGGAATTATTAGTTAATAAGTTTTACATCAGATGCAAACCAATAATTTATTACATCATGTTTTGCTACTGCCAACTTGTTATATTAAGTCAGAAGGTGACCTTCAGAAACACAGCTGGACAAGGCTAGAACAGGTATTTCCAGTCATGAAAGACAGCTAATGTCAGCACCTCTACGTTTCAAGACAGTCTCTTCTATGTCTTATTGAAACCAAAATAGATTTTTCCACTGTCTTCAGTGTGAAATGGAACAGACCTCCAAATGACCCTATATGAGCAGTATTTTAAATCATTCGCCATGAAAATGAATACAATGCCAAACATGAGGCTTTTAACTTCTGATGTATCATTAAGTCAGAAAACAAAATAACCAAAAGAAAAACTGATGAGGGATGCCTTCAAAAAAATACACATTATTTCAGTTCTCAGATCTTCACTAACGTTTCCTGAACGACACCCACTTGGCAGTTTGAAGAGATGAATAACCCAGTATGTTTTCCCATAACACTTGGAACATTCCTTTGCTCAGAGTGAATTTTAAATGCTGCTTATTGCTATTTGTCTAAAAGCTATAAAACCAAACTATGACAAGGGAAAAATAAGGCTCTTGTTCTCCTGCATTGGCACACAGAACAGAAATGGTTTAGTGCTTTATCCATGCCTACCAATTCATTCCCAAGGCTTTATAAAAAAGGCCTTTTCATATAATAACTTAAAAGCTAAACAAACAACCAGGGAGTTCAAAGCTTTCAAGAACATTAAGGCTTCTAAATTTATCAGGCTTGAATAATATCACTAGTGTATAAGCCTCTCTGAAAAGGAAAAGTATCACAAAAAAGATAACGCACTTAATAGTTTTGTATGAACACTGAGTTTACAGTTTCCAGTTTACTACCTCAAAGAGGGGTGATTTTTCATTTCATTCCAGGTTTCTTTAGCACACATATATAGATGATTAGCTTCTTCCCAGTTCCCATTCACCATCGCAGTGGCTATATCATTTGACAGATAAGCAGCAGTTGCATACCTAAAAGAATAAAACATAATAGCTCTATTAGGCTCAAAAAGCATTTATAGTTAAAAGAAATCAATTCCTCCATGCAATATCTTTTAAATCCCTTCCAGTCTTCAAAGACATCAAACAACACAGCCAACTTTACTCTTGGTCTTGTAGGATCAGCAGAGTTTAAACCAGCAAGGGACATTATGTTTAAAAGTACTTTGAACAAAACAAAAAATGCATTCTCTGGTTTAGAGTCCATTCTAGTAATCATCACAGCAAAGAAACAACTTTCATCAGCAGATGATCACAAAGGAAGTAAATACGCTATTTTGGTTCAAAATGCAAACCACTGTGAATTACAAGTCCTACCTGGAGACAAAAATGCTGTTATAATCACTACAACAGTGTACTTCTACCTGTTTACATCTGGAGTTCTACATGATGCATTATTTCCCTACCAGAGTACTGCCATAAAGCCTTCTGGGACATAAACAGACTCCCAAACTGCAAAAGCTCCTCCTACCTGATAAGATCTTCTCTGTCCTGGAAGACCTGTGTTCTCCTGTTTACAGTGTAACTGGGGAATACCATACGCCCCATGTTTACCATAAGGACTGTGAAGAGCTGGCCTTGACCAGCACTACCAGCTTCATCATCCTCCACGGACTCAGACAGAGAAAACAGCAGCAGAACTCGAGAGAAGACAGCCCGAGGGCCTTTACAGACCCTGACACATTTTCCAGCCAGCTCTTTCACTCTGAAAGGACAAATAAAGTCATTGAAACAAATGGTTTTTACCATCACTTATAAAAATTTAAATACATGGAATGAAGTATGAGAAATATTTTTCTCCAAGCCAATCAATGTGTAAACTCAATTATCCTTGAAAGAAGCACCTTGAGAAACTATATAGTCTTTGTAACTCCTAGTGAAAAGCCAAAAAAATGCATTAACTAATAAAAAGTTTAAGGGCAAAACTTCAAGCAGAGTAGAATTGCAACTAGCTGTCCTTTGGGTACAGCCACTCCTGCTGCTAGGCCAGGAAGTACCAACAAGCAACAGGATATGGTTTGCTGCTAGGGCAACATTTACAGCCCACAGTGTGAGATCCCTTTTTTAAGGGTATCTCCATCAGCACATCTTCATCTAGCCTTGTCATCCAAGACAAGATTTCTGTTTCTTGCACACAGGACAGTGCAGATTTAAAAAAGGACTTGCTCTGATCTCATGGGGTAACTAGGATTTCAGATGTCAACTAAAGCAAAGAGCATTACACTCCCAAAGTTGATGTGGTCAAGCAAGTAACTGTCAGTGACTTTTCTTGCAGTACAAGCAGCAGGGACTTTTTTGGAATGTCACTTCTTTTCCCAGGTTCTTTTCCATTTCCCAAACACATTTTTTCCCCAACCTTATTTTGCATAGTTAAAGACAATATTCTGAAAACAACTTTATTTCTGTTAGTTATTTATACAAATTACAGATCATGCATCACCATGTAGCTCAAATACTTAGTATCAAAGAGGAAAAAAATGAAATCTCAAGTGATACTGAGTATTTTCATACTGAAGTTTTCTACATCTGGATTAGAATGAGGAAACAACCACAACTCCTCAACTTAAAACATTCTTACTTGTCACGAAGTCCCGACATCCTCTAACACAAGATAATTATGGCTGTGGCTGAAATTTCCCTCTTTGCCTGGGATCAAATGAAGTGCAGTGCTACTGCAGATGCAGTAATGTGTTTAACAGAATGGGAACAACCAGAGGTCCTGCTCTATTTTGAAAAGAAAGATGGTATCAATCTACTTTAAGGAAGTCAGCCATACTATGTAAATGCCCTAGTTGCGAAGCTCTAAGCTAGCATTGGGCCTCTCTTTTGGCACAAGAACACTTTACTAACTCATATAATTCTTCATGGAAGGGTGATTTTAAAGTTCTTCTTCCACTACTTGGCCAATACATGCAATTTTGTGGAGGACCACAGAGTAGATTTCGGAGGGCAATACTGCTCCAATAAGCAGAGTTATGCAACACTTCATAGAATCACAGAATCATAGAATGGCAAGGGTTGGAAGGGACCCCAAGGATCATAGAGCTCCAACCCCCCTGCCACAGGCAGGGACACCACTTATCAAAGCTTTGTATCTCTCTCATTTGAAAAAGAATACCACAGGAAAGACAAACTGTTACTGAAGGAATGAAGTACATACTGGTATCTTTCAGCTTTCTACCCAACCTGCATTTTGTAGAGAAAAGATTCCAAAACTGCGGAGTTCAGACTCTAGCTCTACAGCCTACTAAACCAGCTAGCCACCATGTTCATATACATTATTACTGAGACAGTTACTTTTTGTTATTAGTTACTCTGAGAGGTAACCATGAAAGAAAGCTTATCAACTGCAGAACTGACTTGTACCCTAGCACCAGTACACTGGCTATTACTTTAGGTTGTATTCCTAGACTTTTTGTGGCTGTTCCAGGTACAGATCCAGCCCTAAACACCAAGAATGGTAATGCTGGAATCACGTTTAGGGCAGAATGACACCTCAAAACCTGAATTTGGACCCCAGAATACCTGGAACTCAATGGCATCCAATATACACAGCTGTGATACCCACAGTGAAAAAAATCACAGGGAAGAACTAACACTTTGTCAAGCAATCTATTCCCTTTACAAAAACTGCTGAAAAAGAGGCTCTATGCCTCTAATTGCTCCCCTCTAATTCTACTAGAACACCTCAACCAGCAAATGAACATCAGATAGTTGCTTTAATAAGTAATGATTTTCCCTGTCTTCTTAGATGTTTTTCTGCACTGATTTTGCTTCAAATAATTAGAAATGTTCCTCTGTGTATCTAACTCCTGTGATAATCATGCTGAAAAAGTATGACAACTGAAAAGTGTAATATTTACCCTTCTGTTTGACCCACTGCAAATCAAAATTTAATACTGCTTTCTTATTCATAAATTTACTAAATGCATTCCTCTCTTCCAAAGACACCTAGAGTTAGTCCTTTGAAGTGTAATTCCATTCACCTGCAAAGTTAAACACCAGAGTTACCTTTTTAAAATCACTGTCCTAATACCAGTCTGATTCCTGCTGAAGACTGAACGCTGCTTTGCCAACCTCAGAAAATCATCCACAAGTTGCTGTTTCTGACCATTTGGGTTTGGCAAATGAAAGATCTTTGCCAATGCTTTTAGCTCAGGGACTGAAAGCAAGTCCAACCCTTCACACAGGTCTTCCAGTTCAGATTCTAAAAGTAAAATAATCCACATGTATTCATGATGAGCTACATATATACAATCAAGCAACAGCTCAAAGTATAGTACATTCACATAGCCTAGTACTAATCTAATGATTTAGATTCTTCAGACATATAATATCAGTGCTGGCTACTTCACCTCGAAATTCACTCTACTCGCAGGTCTGTTCTGAAGGAATGGAACAGTAAGAAAAAATCCCCTTGCAATGTCAAAACAAAAGTAAAGACATTCTGCTGAGTTTCCAAAAAATGCTTTAGAAAAGTTTTTCTTCCTCCACAATGCAGGACAAAAAAAAAGAAAAAAAGTGCTACCAGAAGAGCAGAACTGCTCCACAAGGGGGAATGTACCAGGAGCCAAGAGTGACCAACAGCACTGGCAGTGTCCTCACCAACCCTGGTGCAGTTCCACTCTGAATGAAGAGAACAAGCAGAGCCAAAGTCCAGACTACAGATTCCACTGGCAGCCCCAGAAAAAGCATGATGGGTCAATCTAAGAGACAAGCCAGATGTAAGACCAGAGATCAGACAATTTACATCTGAGATCCATCCACTGTACATGGCCACAGACCAGTCTAGAAACAAACATCTGCAGCACCTGGTGGAGGCCCAGTCAGCCAGAGACAGACAAGGCCACGAACAGGGTGCCTGCAAGCCAGCTCAGGGCAGTACTCACAGATACTGGACCAATCTGCAGAGGCTGCGCAGGTCAGGGTCTGAGATAAGGCTGGTGAGGACAAGTAAGGCCTATTGTTGCACCTATATCCCTGACATGTATTTAGCCCTCCCTATTACCTAATTTGCACTAACTGCTTTCATTTTTAATGCAACAGAACAGAACACATCTACCTCAAACCTTTACTCTGCTCCTAATTCTCTTCTCAAGGCAGAGACAAGCATCTAATGCATTGAACTCCAACACGACACAACCAAATATTTTAGCTGTAATACCATTAACATTTATCAATAATGGCCATACCTGTTTGCAGAAATCTGGCTTCAGCCAGTTCTTCAATTATTGGTGACAAATCAGTACTTATTTCCCCATACTCAAGTTTGTTCACCTTTAACCAGTTCAGCTTGCGTTGAAAAAGTCTCACATACAACTTCTGCCCACCAACTGCAAATTGTATTTAAAGCAGGAAATGATAAAAAGAAAATTAAATTCTAAAACATAGGACTATACACAATGACAACTTTACCTGGAAAAATTACTTTGATGCAGATATGTTCTCAAACCACATTTTAAATCTGCCCATGTTCTAGGAGTAGACTTGGATACTAGAACTTAGCATTCCAAGTAAGCATTGCTCATTAGAATCTTTTAAGGTTTGTAGGTAGAAAATTATTACAGTGCATTTTGTTGGTAATGAACATTGCCCAAAGGCATTTTGGATGTGCTTACCCTTTAAGAAATAATTTCTTTTCTAGGAAAAGACAAATTCATTTTTCAAACTCTGCACGTTGTGATGTTACACAGGTCTTTTTGCTTTCTTGAACAGTCATTTAATAACCAACTATTTCACACTGGGGAACAAAAGAAGCTGTAGTCTGACAGAATGATTTCATAATCACAGAATGTGTAATGGGCCTCTGGATTATTTTTCAAAGATAAGCTTCATTTTACTAATTTATCTACTGAAAACGAAGGGGGAAACCCTCCTGTTTATCTGATTTTTATCAGGGAAGTGGTTTCCTATAGTATCTTTTACAAATACTTCTAAAATTCTAACAATGTTGAAATTCAACAAAATGGCTTATTAAATCTTATCTGAAAATAGTCTAGCTACCCTTTTGAATATTTAACTCATCCCCCATTAACTTTTCACCCCTGTTTTTATTAAGTTTTATTAACTATTGTATCCCTGTCTGCTGCTGCTGAACTCAAACAGATCATTAATAAAAACAGACACTGAAACACTACTAGACTTCAATATATCTAAGAAATGGCAGTTAATTTCTACATGCTTTTTTAACTGTTCTCCTCTCCTTAAAAAGGCTTTTTCAGATTTTTTTTCATAGAATGTTTCCAGGATCAATTCACTGGACTACATTCAGACACCTAAGTTTGTAATTTTCTCTGGGTGTTATAACTTCTTTGAAGTCTGTCTCCAACTTTTTATGACTCTGGAAAAAGGTGAAGAGATGAACATCCTTTCTCCAGACTACTGATACTGACCAAACTAGGGCTACAATCCACTCAGGTAAGGTGCATGAGGACTGCCTTAGCTCTAAAGGATTTGAATGACAAATAGAAGAATAAAAATGTATTGTGCAAGTAATCAGTTGCTTTTTAAGCATCCTGTTCTGCAGTACATTACCTTTGAATGTTTGGGGCTTTTTTTCTTTTGTAGATTTTAAGAAAGTTTCAGGTGTATCACTGAAATGATTTTTTTTTCATAAGTACAAATACCATCAAAAAGATGCAGGAGATCTCAGATTCACTAAAATCCAACAGAAAACAATTCCACTGTTTTTTCTTATTCTGTTTTCTGTATTTTAGTTCCACTGATGACTTGAAATCAATGCCTCTTGGAAAGAGAATTTCACAAAGCCTATTAAGGAGTGTCACCAGAACTATGTGCTTGCATTCAAATTCTCCCAACTGCAACATGCAGCAGAATTGAACATGGAGAGTACACACAATATTTTTTTACTACTACACCTCAGTTCGGACAGATTTCATCTTGTGCACGAAGCCTGACACTGCACTGCTCATTACTCATTACACCTGCTTTCCCCTACCTTGATTTGCTGCTTCCAGTATTTTAAAAATTGACAGTGCTCTAAATCCAATACAAAGGCCATCAACTTTTGAGAAAACTGGACTGGAAGGAAGGACTGTTTCAAATTGAATCCTTATAAAAATGTAATTCCTTTTACAATAAGCATTAGAGATGACCCACTGAAGAATGGTAGGCATTTTAGCATAAAATAATGAAATACTGGACAATCCAAAGAAGGGCTACGAAGATGATTAGGGGCCTAGAGCATCTCCCCTATGAGGATAGGCTGAGTAAGTTGGAACTCTTCATCCATGAGAAGACTAAGGGGGGACCTAATTAAAGTCTATAATTATCTTAAGCAGGGGATGCAGGGGGAATCAGCCAGCCCCTTTTCAGTGGTCTGTGGGGATAGGACAAAGGGGCAATGGCTGCAAGTTGGAGCACAGGAAGTTCCACACCAACATGAGGAAGAACTTTTCCCCAGTGAGGGTGAGGGAGCCCTGGGACAGGCTGCCCAGGGGGTGTGGAGTCTCCTTCTCTGGAGAGATTCAAGACCCATCTGGACGCCTATTTGAGTGATATGTCCTAGGGAGCTGCTCTGGCAGGGGGGTTGGACCCAATGATCTCTCCAGGTCCCTTCCAAGCCCTACAATTCTATGATTCTATGATACCTATGTTCAAGCAACTTTATGGTATTAAGTGTGTGTGAGGGTTTTCTTGTGGTACAATAACTGAAAGACAACACTTGCTTGGGTAGAAACTTCTAATGTGAAACAGATAACCCATCTACCTGAACTTTTAAAGTGTTCTAAGATTTCTTGAAGGTAAAAGCATCCACCTGTCACTCGTCCAGAATTCATCTAATGACTTTATGCTATCTGATCACTGTGGTGTTCCTACTCTGCATGCTTTATTTGTGACTCCAGCCGTCAGTGCAGACACGGACTTATCGGCTCCACTTTGCAACAATTCTTTCTGTATTGTGAGGCCTGTGAGAGGGCAATGTGAAATCACACTACTGAAACAAGCAATTCATTTATTTAACAGAACAAGTTACTATCACTGATTAGCATTGTAGTCTTCCAGAGGGAGGAGAGTGGAAATTAGGAAGCTGTATCCTGAATGTCTCTTCTAGCATTTCTCAAAGTAGCCAAAATCTGTATCCACTAATGACCTAACTGAAAAATTATTCCTACATCTTCTGTGGATGTAAATGATACACTTCTATTTCTTGCCTCAGAAAGCAAATAACAAGAGTTTTGTTGCTTATATTTAATTCTTTCTTTATATATTCCCTTTTTAACCATCACAACATAAACAAGGCAATTCCAAGGTGCCACTGTACACACATTTAGAAGGAGAAACTTGAGTATTTTAATACTCTTATGGCCTTGAGTGCACCAACAAGCTCTGCAACCTCATCAGCCCCCACAGGTTTGTCTGCTTGTGTTCAAGGTCAGCTCTGATACAGTGCAGCTGTGAAGCTGGGCTCAGGTTGCTGGGAATTTGTGTGTGAGGCTTTGTCAGGGCTTCCCCCCACTTCCTCCAGACCAGTACTTAATAAGCTCAGGCTAGCAGCTTGCACTCTTTGCTGAGCTCTGCCTTAGTGTGTCCATGCCCAGCCAGAGGCCTTCCTGGCTTGGCTGTACTTCACACCTGCCTGGTCACTATGGACTTGCCCGAAGACCTGCCACCACTGGAGCATGGCTGACTGCAGTGCTGGATCCACTCTGCTCTTCTTTGGGCAACGTGGGCTTGTGCCCCTTATAGGAAAGGTGAGGCTGTGGTTCCTGTCTCATCTTCCCATGCAGAGTAGTCTGCTCTTGTTGGTCCCTGACAAATGCAGTCCTATCTGAGGATCTCATCTTACAGTATTATCATAAACTATGTTAGTGTTGTTCTTTTGTTTTTAAAATGCTTGGTATTACTGCATAGTTGTAATTCCTACAATATAATCTGTAAGAGCTTAACTGTGACCAGGTAACCACTGCAGCAATACCTGTAAGTGTAGAGCTCCAAGTCTTCCTCTGGAGGTCTTTTAGACCAGCTCAGCTGACTTTTCTACTAAGACAAACAAAGAATGATTGTATGGTCCTTGCAAGCTACTAAACCTTGCAAGAAGGTCTTCAAAGATGACTTTCTGAGATTGTCCCACCACAGTTTAGATACTTCCAAGAGAAACAAACAGCTGCTGACACAATTTGAAGGAACTGAGATTTGAACTACTTAAGAGCTGTATTTCTTCCTAAAAAGCTTAAGCAAACACTTCTTACTTTCTTCACTCAATTACCTTCTGTCCTGTGGTGTCAACCCACAGTATCATTTGGAACTTCACAGTAGCAAACATTAGGAGACTAAGTGATCTGAACAGCTTTGTTCCACTTTGCAATGGGGCAACAGTCTAAAGACTGTCATATGCTAGTGCAGAAAAAAATGGGTATTGTCTACAGAGAGGAAAAAGACTAGAACAAGTCTCATGCAGTGAAATTCTAATCTCTAGTGTAATAAACACACCCTGCTAGTTAAGATGAACTCAACACAATAAGTGCAGCATACTTCTGATATAATTTTTTAAATTTTTACCAACAGGTATGTATGGAGCTGTCACTTTGTATGTTCACCTCAGAAACATGAACTGAGAACATATAAGCATATATCTAAAAACATATTGTTGTGCAGCTGTATATTACGATAGTAGCTTAAAAAAAAGGAAATCATTACACCTGCAGTAGTCTTGAAATACAATTTTTCAGGTGGAAGTTGTTACAAGCTTATTTCCATTTTGATGCTCCAAGTGCTGCTAAAACTACTCCTAATTACAGTATAAGACAAGCTATAAACACCCATAAAAAATTGGAGGGCTCATTTTAATTTGCACTTTTGCCATGTGTTTACTGTAAAAGTCATGTGAGTATAGGATTCAGACATGTCTATTCTGAATCTTGTATAATTATGGATGGCTTAAATCTCCAATATTCTGGCTCCTACTGAAGTTACCAGGAGTTAAACTGAGGAACCCTCAAGAAAATGACTTAATTGGTAACTAGCAGTACAGAGACTGGAAAACAATCATAGGGATAACCATAGATTCACACTAAGCATGAAAGTCACCTATAAATGTGCTGAATCAAAGCTCACAAATGTTGCTTCTGAGTTTTTTTCAAGGTCTCTGTATCCAGCATTGGCCTCTTCATAACCCCATTTTGTAGAATAATCATCAAAAGCTTGGCATTAACTGCTACACTTTTTCTTTGCTATAGGTTTCCTTCTTTGGGAACGTGCTTAAGTGCAGGAGGAAGCTGACTTAAGATCCTAAAAATAGTATTAAAATGGTTAAAAAAGTATTAAAAAAAAAACCCCCAGAAATATACATAATCCACTTATCCTTATTTCTTACAGATCTACACTATTTATTATTACCTTCAATTAAAACAAGATTAGTAAATCTACCTACAAGAAGCCACCAGAGCTTCTTCCTTTAAGGAATTCATATCAAGTTAAATTGCCCATTGGTATAGCACTCTTCACCTAAAACTATGTAAACAGTTAAGAAAGAAATATACCTGATAATTTGCAGAACTTGTTTATGATGTTCATGTCTTGCTGATCAAAGAGCACGACATCATCTTTGTTCTCCAAGACTGCTTGCAGCACCACTAAAAAGTTTCGGAGGTAATACGGGAGACTGGGAGAGCTGGGCACAGAGGTAACCTCACTTATTTTGTCTAAAATGTCTCCAATGGAATTCTGAAATTCCACCTCTTCCACAGTTTCTGACAAGGTATGATTAACCTCATCTTTAAAGTCTTCATGAGCTTCCACAGGAAGTAGCTGTACATCACCTTTGCTAAAGCTATTTTGTGTACCACAGGTCACTTCTGTCTCAGAAGAAGGAAAAAATGGAGTGTGAGGCTGAGTCTTGACTTCCAAACTACTGGTCAGTTCTGCTGACGTGTAATTGGCTAGATGTGTTTTGAATGTCTCGGGAGCGAGTATCACACCTTCAGACCTACTTTCTGTCTTGGTGCCCCCTGTACCAGTTGGTAACCCTTTGTTGTTAATGTTATCAGCTGGTAATGATAACTGAACAATATCCACGAAGTCATCTCCTTTACATTTCATTTCTTCTTGAAAATCAGGTTCTTCCTTTGAAATGCTTTGTTCCTGGTACACGCTCTGAGCAAGCTGATTTTCTTTCTGAGAACTATGCCCAGTGTCAGTATCATCGCCATCCTGTGCTGCAGCACTTGTGCACATATTGTGGACAGCTGGAGGTGAAGAGTTGATCTCTTTATACACAATCTGTTTTCTTCCCTGAATACATCGTCTTCTGGACAGTTTAGATGACAAGGTTCCCAAGGGGACTATTTTAACTGTTTGAGCCTGTGGTTCATTGTTAACGCTACAGACTGAGCTGCTGTTGCTAAAATAAGGACTAATCTGTTGTGCTGCACTCCCTTCTGTTTTCAGTAAGCGGCTTTTTAAAGGACTTGTTTCTAGATTTAAGGATGTTTTGGAAAAATATGAGCTGGAAATACTCTGCACGTTTGCAGCTGGGGGGGGCTCACTCCTAAAGGAGTTGGGTATTGAGTCAATGCCAATTTCACCATGGTTTCTTTGACATGTTTCATCCATGTGCTTATTTAATCCATATCTTGGCACCATTTGCCCACAGATGGGACAGGTAATTTTGGCAGGGGGAACATTGTTTAAAAAGGAAATAATAGAGGAAGATGCTGAAGGTGTAGATGGAGCTCCTTTATCTACCACTTTTTTTGGTGTTCCTTTTTGTTTCTTCTTTGTGCTGAGTGACAAACTTACTCGTGATCTTTTAATATCTGAAGGTTCTGCCATTACAAAACTTCAAAGCATTTACCTGGCACAGGCGATGTCATTCAGGCTGTCAGTTCTTATTCTGTACTACTTAAGAGGAGAAAACCCCCAGATGTTTCTTGTCTTTGCATTTTCTATCTGTAATCCTCTGACATGCCTTCAAGAAAAAAAAGATGCTGAATGAAAAAGTCTTCTAAGGAACCAAATGCAAGCAAGATCGACAGTGAAGAAGGAAAAACACCACATGTGAGTACTGCACCCCGCTCCGTGGTTTTTACCATGGCAATGCGATTTCACACTGTGTAAACGCAGTGTTCGCTTGCCGATGCAAACGAAAACCTGAAATTTCAATGTGAGGATAGCGTTATGTCTCCAAGTCGTGCGGTCATTTGCTATTTACAGGCGTGCTACCCTCTGGTGCCGGCCACCCGCCTCTCCCGAGCACCCAGGCCGCGTGCGGTGCACTGAGCAGGGGCACAGCGGCTCGCAGCCCCGAGGCGGCTGGTGGCGCGGCCCGAGCCCAACTCCGCACGGCTCCCCGCGCACTCCCAAGGTGCTCCCGACGGGGACGTCGGCGCCTCGCGTCTGTGAAGCCCTTGCCGCTACTGCCCGGGCCCCGCCCCGCCTCTCCCCACGCACCGGGGCAGCAGCCGAGCGTCTCTCGGAGCGCGGCGCTCAATGGCCGCGGCGGGAGGCGGGCGCCCGGGCCCGGCCCCGCCCCACGGCACGCAGGGGCCTGCTGCTCGCCCACCGCCAGGCCAGGGTAATGCATCGCCGATAGCGAGCCGCAGGCCTGGGGAGCGGAGTGCGGAGCTCAGGCACCCTGCTCTGAGAGAAGCGGGACCCGTTTCTGTTAAGCATCCTGCCCGCCTTGAAACGGAAAGCTTCCTTTCACGGCAAGGGGGGCAAAGGAGTGGCCGAGATCTTTCTTCAGACAAGGAAGCTGGAATGTTCTTGGCCAGCCAATTGTGGAGCTAATGCTGCAGTATTTCCACCTTGAGAACTACCCTTCAGTTTAAAATAAATGGCTTACTGAGTTACTGATGTTCTCCAATTCATACTGACAGGCTCCATCACAAGCTCTTCAATAAAGGCTGTTACTCCAATACACACACAGCTATTACAACAGCGTATGCCATAGCTTAAAAAGACTGTACAGCCGCATCCTTCACAGCAAGTATTCCACGGGGTTATTTACCTGCCCCTGGCAAGAAGCATTCTTTGTGGAGTAGTAAGACAAGATCTACAGTAGGAGGAAAAAAAAAAAAAAGAGAAAAACCTAAAAGAAAGGGTCTTTATGTTCACCTTGGAAGTTTACCAAGCATTTTTAAATTTGACACTAATCAAAACCTACTCAAATTCAGCATTCACATTAATTTTTAATACATATAAAATGCAACATACATACAAGGTAGTTACAATTTCAGTTTATGAATAGATAGTGTTTTCTGCTGCTTCTCTTTCTTCTTTAATTTTGTTGCATCTTTGATTTGCATTTTTACTTGATCTTGTAGTTGAGAAAAGAAGGCCTGGGATGATTTCAAGACCTTGTCTTTACCTTCATCCTGTCAATGGACAAAACATTTGTTATAACCCAGCAATGTACCAACACTAACATTATACCAATTACTCATGCAAAAGGGTATTTGACTTAAAATATCTGATTTTCAAAGGCATTTCTTCACTGCTTACACCACTCCTATCTAAAGAAATAAAGAGTATGCAGGCTTACTAACTAGCAATGAGCAAGAACAGGCATCGAGAACAGATCTGTACAGAAGGTACAACTACTTATCTGTACTTCTGTTCCACTCTCCTTTGGAAAAGGTAAGCACAAATGCTTTAGAAGTAACCAACTTATTTTTCCTATTAGTTTCTAATACCACAGAATTTGAGGGATTTATGGCATCAGGTGGTACACAAGTTCACTTTCATAGCATGCAAAACAAAATCAATCTGTGGAGATTACAGAGAAGGCTCCACAATGAGTAGAAAGTTAAATAGGAATATTCTATTTCAAAATAACTTACAGCTTAGAAAGAACTAAACAGGAACCTCATCTTAAATTAAGCATGCAAGTAGTCTCATTTAACCAAGGGAACAGTCCAAATGCAGGAAATAAAACCGTTAAGTCTTAGCGTTTGCAGGAATGCTGCCTTGCGAACTTAGAAATAAATAGTAATACCTAATGCAAACAATTTCTGCTTTGTGAATATAAATTAATTGTATCATACACTTTTTTCATATGTTTCCACATCTAAAGATTAAGTTGCTTTGAATTCTAATAAATTTCATAAGCTTTTAAAGGTACCAATAACTATTTAGGTATGACATCACAATTAAAGCAGTAACATCTACGTAAATATGCATTATAAACATGGGGGTTACTGCAAAGCATAAGCTGAGCTGAATTTTTTTCAGACCTCTATACGGGTATCATGCCATCAGAATATTTGCAAATTCAGGACTCAAAAGGCACTGAACACCACTTTGCATAGGGCAGTTACAACTATGGATTAGAACAGTCCTTCCAAAATTGTAGTTCAAAAGAGTACAGGGGAAAGCGTGGAGGGAAAGAAAGGAAAATAGGGAAAGGAGGAGTATGCAGTATGCACGCCTATCTGTGCAATATGAACTAGGGAGCCTGCTTTGGCAGGGGGGTTGGACCCGATGATCTCTTGAGGTCCCTTCCAACCCCTATGATTCTATGATCTGCCCTTTCCATAACTTTTTCCTATGTATTTCTTTACAGCAGCTACATCTACCTTTTATATTTGCTGAGACACAAAATAAGGTAACAAGGTTAGGGTGGTACGCAGATGTATTACTTGTGTATAAGAATTTGGGGTGGGGTGGGGGAAGTTTAGGAGATGTAGTTGTGCCAAGAGGGATAGGAAGGAAACAAACCCTGTACTTCATAATTCTTTGCAATAAAGTTCATTTTCCTCACTCTAGCTAATTATTATCTGTCCTTGGCATTTTAATACTCCAAGTTAAACAGGACTACTTAAGCGCGCCTTACCTGGAGCAGAGTTGCTTTGCCTTCTTTTGTAAGCTTTTTCAATTTTGCTGCAGCAGCTTTTTTGTTAATTTTTGTGCCTTGTTCTGGTTTCATCTTTTCAAGAAGCTTCTGGCGTTTCTCCTTTTCTCTTAGCCTCATACGCTTACGAAGCTTTTTCTTTCTTCGTTCTCGTTTTTTGTCTGTGGAAGTCTTCTCTGCATCTGCTTTTACATCACCAGCTTTGTTTTTCTCCTAAAGAGAACAAAGATCTCTAAATCCGTAAGTGTGTAAAAGACTCATTTCCCAGTACTCAAACCTGTCTTAGCACTTCTGTTCTTTCAAGTGTTTAGCCAGCTCAGAGCAATGCCACATTAAAGAAAAGGCCAAAAACTGGCAAAAGTTGGGGAGTGAGATTTGTACAAATGACATGGCAACTGCTCTTTCCTTCTGTCATTTAGCTCTTCCCTTCCAAATACCCACACATATATTAGGAAAATAATTACCATCACATAACAGCCAAAATAAAAATGAGGCATAATATTATGGTCTAGGGTAGCCCAGTAAAATTGCTTTTTCAGTTATTAAAAAAACCCTCAAAAATCCAAAGGAACCCCCACAAAACACCAAACAAAGTGCACACACACACCCACGCACCCCCACCAAGAACAAACACTAAAATGCTAGCTAGGCAAGAATATCATAAGGTGAGGAACTCAGGGTAGGAGGGAGCAGAATTCTCCCACTGATCTGGCAACCAGTACACCTTTTGATCAACAATACAGATCCTTAGGTTATTTTTGGTTATATTTACCTTGATCTCCTCCGGTGCTAACAGAGCAGCATCACTAACAGCAACAGGTGCTACTTCTTCCATACTTATTGCTGGAAGGTTCGAAACTATTTTAACTTCTGGCACAGGCTAGGAAGAAGGAAACATATTCAGGACTGTGCACACCATCTGACAGCAGCTTACAGCTAACTGAAGACACTATCTTGTACTGTATAGAAGCAGTTTTAGTGAATTTAACATGAAATAACAAGTTCAGTAACACACAATGTTTACTTTACCTCCCATTTCCCAAATACAATGTAAAGTATCCACTTTCAAAGGCAGGGGGAAACACTCCAAGTTCACAAAACTTAGGTACTTACTGGTTTGGGTGTAAAATGGAAGTTACAAAGTGCATCCAGCTTCAGGAAGAGCGAATCCATCATTTCCTGAATTTCTTTGTGTTCAGGATTTTCTTCCTCATCAGTTTTTTGCTGCATTAATAACACAATGTTACTGCAACACTGTTCAGTAAGTGGTTTTACTTTAGCAAGACTGTTAAGAAGACAATATGCAATTCAGAGCCATTTCACTGCTGAACACTCAGAGAATGGCTGAAGAATTCCCACAAAGTTGAAAACAGAGTAAGCAGTAACAAATGAAGATACCAGACTATGTGACATGAACTTAAACGCAAACGGAAAGGCATTGCTTACATTACCTGGTGAAGTTTCATGTATTCTTGCTCATAGATCTCAGCAAGACTCAGTTTACTCTTTTCATGATCCAAAGTGATACGTTTCTTGTACTCAAAAGCCTCCTCTTTTGGTTTTTCTTTTGGTACTACATCATCCCATGCCTGAGAAAAGTCACGAATTAATGACCAAATGCAACTACAGCCAAATATCAGGTGCTACAGTTTAGAACATTTTCTGTATTATTTAGCTGACACACTAATTAACTTACGCATATGGCATTAAGTTTCACACTTTCATTTTAAAAATAAAAAAAGCAGTAAGACTTATAGCTCTAGTATTGTGTGCTGCTTTTTAGTGGATTGGGGTAATACAAATGTGTAATTTTCTTAAGTTTCTAAATACTCTCCCCTGCTTTTTTTTTTTTTAAACACTCAACTAACAATAAGCCTCAAAAAGCTCAACAAGAAAAATCATGATTTTAAGAAAAAACAAAGTAAACAGTTGAGGTTTCATTACTATTCAGAATGCTCAGTACTATGGTTACAGTTTTAGACAAAATTAACAGACTAGAATTATATTCCAAATAAACTAAAAATCTAGCATGTAACAGGTGTGTAAAATCAGAGCTCCTTAAAAATCTAAAGACATGTTAATCAAAGTAAAATAATAAGCAGTTGCAGAAATCAATTAAGATAACTCTACTCCTAACATTTTAAGAGCTTCAAACTCATCTTTGGAATGTGAATCGGGTCTATGAACAAAATAGGGAGGAACATGGTAATATTAACCTCATCCAGTATTCTCTGTTTAATGATATCTTCAAGCTGAAAAGTAGTTTCTTCTGTGATCACAGGTGCTGAGAGAAGAAAGAGAATAATTTTAAGATTAATGTTTCTCCAGCAAGAAATACTTTTTGTTCTATGAAGAATAAACCGAAAAAGTGAGGCCTTAAAAAAATGTAGTAATTTAAGGCAAAGTAAGTAAATAGTATTTTCCTCTATTTTAAGAGCAATCATATTATGTAAGGCTTGTAAATTACAAATCTGCTGCCAAATTAATGAACTTTCAGTTAAATGAAAAATAACAACAAAAAGAAAAGGTTTTCACTTCCTGTAGTTTAAAACACAGAACCTGAAAAACCCACCTAAAAGTTTAACCCAACATGGTATGCAACATGCTTTCAGGAAAGCCATCTCTCACTACTTACGCATTCGGACTGCATGGTCAAAAAGTACTGTTTCCTCCAAGAGGCTGTTTTCAGGTCGTTTTTGTCCAGTCACTTCTCCTTTAAGCTGCCAAGGTTTCTCCTCTAACAATTCTTCTTCTAAACTTTGTATCTTTTTGCTCATCTTAAAAAACAAACAAACAACCCAACAATTTCCTAAGAAGCTTAAAACACAGAGCTCACAAATAAAGTCAAATTAATAGCTGTATCAGGTAGTGCTAAGAATCTGAATGGAGGCCTGTGACTAGCGGTGTTCCCCAGGGCTCAGTGTTGGGTCCAGTCCTGTTTAATATCTTCATTGACGACCTTGATGAGGGAATAGCATCCACCCTCAGCAAGTACGCCGATGATACAAAACTGGGAGGAGTGGCTGACACGCAGGAACACTGCGCTGCCATCCAGAGAGACCTGGACAGGCTGGAGAGCTGGGAAGGGAGAAATCTAATGAAATTCAACAAAAGCAAGTGCAAAGTCTTGCACCTGGGGAGGAATAACCGACTGTATCAGTACAGGCTGGGGGATGACCTGTTGGAGAAGAGCTCTATGGAGAAGGACCTGGGGGTCCTGGTTGATGACAGGTTGGCTATGAGCCAGCAGTGTGCCCTGGTGGCCAAGAGAGCCAATGGGATCCTGGGATGCATCAGGAAGAGCGTGTCCAGCAGGTCGAAGGAGGTGATCCTCCCCCTCTACTCTGCGTTGGTCAGGCCCCACCTGGAATACTGTGTCCAGTTCTGGGCTCCCTGGTATAGAAAAGACAGGGACCTTCTGGAGAGAGTCCAGAGAAGGGCGACAAAGATGATTAGGGGTCTGGAACATCTCCCCTATGAGGAAAGGCTGAGTGAGCTGGGTCTGTTCAGCCTGGAAAAAAGAAGACTTAGGGGGGACCTAATTAGTGTTTACAAGTATCTTAGACATGGGTGGCAGGGGGAATTGGCCAGCCCCTTTTCAGTGGTCAGTGGGGACAGGACAAGGGGCAATGGCTGTAAGTTGGAGCACAGGAAGTTCCGCACCAACATGCGGAAGAACTTTTCCCCAGTGAGGGTGACAGAGCAGTGGAATAGGCTGCCCAGGGAGGTGGTGGAGTCTCCTTCTCTGGAGATATTCAAGTCTCGTCTGGATGCCTATCTATGTAATATGAGATAGGGAGCCTGCTTTGGCAGGGGGGTTGGACCCGAAGATCTCTTGAGGTCCCTTCCAACCCCTAAGATTCTGATTTCTGATTTCTGATATATACCTGATGTAGATAAGCCACTTTTTTTTGCTTTCTTACTTTGTAAACAGCCTCTTCACATTTGCCAGATTCTAAACAAATTACACTATTGTTTAAAAAAAAACCACAACTGGCCACTGTTTCAAAGTATTAGCTAAATAAATAAATAATCAATTACCTTTTCCTGTCTCTTCTCAAAAGAAGACTTTATTTCACTGCAATGAATGCCTTTCTCTAATTGTGTATCAGTAACATCTTCTGTTTCGCTGTCATCCGGCAAACTAAATCTAACTTTTTTAGAGGTTTCTTTACTTCTCATACTGTCTGCCACCATGTCATTCATATCCTCAAGCCTGTAACATTAAAATTTAATAGAAGATTAATTTTTACATGAAGATATTTCAGCCATTAGATGTTTACATGCTACAACTAACACACAAGAAATACAATAGGCTTTCACTGAAACCTAAGGGCAGGGGACACCAGGGAAAATTCTGTATATTAAAAGCATCTATTAAATTATATATATATATATATAAATTCTTCAAATAAGTATCAAGAGGCAATACTCAAAAGAGAAGTAAATAAAGTACTTTTTAAAAAAGGTGCCAATGCAAACCATGAACATAGGACAAGTAACGCAGACTGGCACACCATCACCAGAGTGGAATTCACACTTTAGTTTCTTCTTGAGATTAAAATTATAAGGACATTTGAACAGCATATAATGCATATACTTACTCAGACATGCTTTCTTCGTTTTCCTCTTCCATAAAACTGCCTGCTTCCTCTTCCTGATCATCTTCAGTATCATTAGCTACTAAATCATTGTCATTAACTGGATCAAAGAAATCTTTGTATGTCAAGTCCCTAGAACTTTTCATTCGCTAAAAAATAAACAAAAAACCAATGAAAAAAAGGCAAACCAACCCAAGACCGTTAGACTGACAAAAATCTATGGGTATCCTGGCTTTCTAAGTCTTTAACAGCTGTCTAACAGCACCACTTGTGTAACAGAGGTAGGACACCTTAGTAAAACTAATTTGTTTTACAACTATTTAATATATTCTACCCCTTAAGCAAGAAATTCTTATTTTTTAAACAAGTAGTCAGCAACCTAAGTTAAATCAGAGTTAGAAAGCCAGGTCCCTGGAGAAGAAGTTGCCTTAAGTCCTTTGCTCTGCCTCAGTCATGATATTTATCTCTAATTGCCAGACTGCCCACGGCAGGGGGTTTGGAACTAGGTGATCTTTGAGGTCCCTTCCAACTCAAAGCATTCTATGATTCTATGTGGATGCTGAGTAACACATCTTTTTCACCTATTCTGCAAAGTCAGTTCTTTCTTATGACATACTATCTCTTCCTTAATTCATGCAAAAACCCAAGACCAATCTAAAGAGAGACTGGAGTAGCAGGACAACATGTTCTACACCAAGATATTTTGTTACCAGATACTCAGGTCAATATATTATTAAAGTAAAGCTTCAGAAGTAATCATTAGTCATCTAATAAAATTTAACTTGATAACTTTTCCTCAGAGTTCAACAATTATTTGTCATCCTAAAAGGTATTAGATCTTCAGTTAGAGAGATCAAAAAATTAACTTACTGATATTCTTGCTTTGACTTCAGTTTCTTCAGACTCTTCATCCTCATCATCTGAGATGATGTCTTCAAAATAATTAATATAACCTTCTTCTTCTTCCTCCTCCTCCTTGTGCTCCTTCTCTGCATGTTCTAAAAAAGCTTCCATCTCAGCCAGCTTGAAAAACTTGTCATCCACAATAGATTTTTTCCCAATTTTTTTCAATACTGTTTCCTTGGCTGTTTTAGTTTGCTGCTCCAGTGCTTCAATATCAAAGTCAACATCAGAATCCTCATCACTGTGTTTCTGCATCATGCTTTCTCTGAGTTTACTTTGTTTTGCTTTATCTTTTGTAGAAACATTCTTCTGTTCAGTTTCTGCTTCCATTATGTGGTCTTCCAGTTCATTGTCGCTACTGGTCTCTGCATCAGAGCCATCCTCTTCCTGGTCTGAGAAAAGGCAAAGATCTTCATCCTCAACATCCCTTGCAACGGATTTCTTGAAGAAGTCAAGAACTGCATTGTTCTGGAGTTCCAGTTGTTGCCAAATCTGTTCTTCATCAAAATTTTCTATCACCAGCTCTTTGAGAGGGCCTCCACGAACTGTATTATTTCCCAGAACTTTATTCAAATCATAGAGAGTCTTTGTTAATCCTCTGAAGTCTGCAGCCAGTCCATCTTGCACACTAAGAGTATAAAAAAGAAGAGCTTAAAAATGAACTAAACACCTCAAACATCCAACACACACCCCTGGTTTTCCCTTCCTCCACTGCCTTACTTCTCAATTTCATATTTGGGTAGTGTCTTCCCGTTCTCTCTCGAGCAACCAATGCTCCATCATAGCTGGCTGACACAGAAGCCTCCTTTTCAGGACAAGAAAGCTGCAGCAACCGCGGCAGAAGCCCCGCCAGATCTCGACACTGCTGACGGCGGGGTAGCCGAGTGGTGCCGGCCGCCACGAGGCTGCCGGCCCAGAGCACTAGGCCGGCACAAACCGCAGAGCGCTACGTGCAGGCGCGCGCACACACACTCACACGCAGAGCCCGGTATCTGAGGGGCCCGGGACACCCGCAGCCCCACCATACCTGAGGAAGCGCTCCGGGCGCGCCGCGGCGGCACCCGCCACCCTGAGGCACGTCTCCAACCCCTTCACAGCCGCCATCTTCCCGCCAGCCCCTGCGCGTGGAGTAGCCTGGCACCGCCTCCCCGGGGAGGCGGCTGCAGCCCGGCCGGCTCCCGCGGCCAGCACCGAGGTTCCGCACACAAGAGTTCCGCCTCGCCGTGTCTCGCACCCACAGCGGCCGGAGTCGCCTCGGCCCGGCTCTCAAGCCAAAACCATTTCTGCCTTTCAGGCCGTGCATCTTCCCCTGAACCGCCTCGTTTATCCATGTCACACCCGCTTCTTTAGGTAGGCCTGCTCACATTCGCACTGAACCGCAAGTGGGGTATTGCAGTCACCCGCTGATGGCTGCTGCTTCCTCCCCTTGGAAGAGCATGGTATTGTTCCAGATCACTTCAGTCATGTCGGTCCCTTCTTCCCCCAGCACTGTGGCACGGGAAGTGGCAGGGAATGGCGTTTCCAGTCAATTCCTCACGAGATGTTCTCCTTCTTAGCCGGGGGTGTGGGGGGCACTCCTCATACCTTTCCCCTGCTCCAGCGTGGGGTCCTACCCACAGGAGACAGTCTTCCACCAACTTCTCCAATGTGAGTCCTTTCCCACAGGGCTTCAGCTCTTCACCAGCTGCCCCAGCATGGGTCACTGCTATGGCGGGCAGTCACAAATCACAGAATGTCTCTCAGTCTCTCAAGCCAGACTGATCCAGCCTGATCCTCCACACGGTCACAAGCTCCCCCAGCAAACCTCCTCTGGTGAGATCTCTCTCGCTCATCTCCGTGTCTCTCTCTCTCTCCATGGGCTGCAAGTGCTGGCAGAGGCTTGCTCCAAAGCAGGTCACAGTGTCTTCTGTATGTGTCCACCTGCTCCAGCATGGGGCCTCTCCACAGCTTGCAGGTGGGTTCTCGTCCCTTTCCATGGGCTGTGGGGGGGACACCCACTCCACCACAGGTTTCTCCACAGGCTGCAGGGGCATTTCTCTCTCTGGCACCTGGGGTGCCTCCTCGTCCCCTCTTTCACTGACCTTGGTGCCTGCACAGTTTCTTACATCTTCTCACTCCCTTCTCTGGTGGCAAAAAGTGACTGCTTGCATTTTTTTTCTCCTAAATGTGATTCCCAGAGGCACTGTGACCATCACTTATTGGCTTGGCCTTGGTCAACAATGATCCTGGCCTTGAGTCAGCTGGTGTTTACTCTCTTGGGCCTGCAGAGAGCTTCTAACTGCTTCTTGCAGAAGCCACTTCTGCAGCCCCCCCACCTTCTCCACCAGAATCCAGCCATACAAGACTATGACATAAACCAACAGTCATCTTACATTGCAGGTTTTTCTCTCTGACTTAGATACAAGAGCTATATTGGAATCACATATCCATCTGATTCTGTGAGCAAATGCCCAATGTTATCTGGTGTCTCCAGAAAGAGGATAAAGTGTCATATGACTTTTAAATACCCATTTTGACCGCTGATTTCTATCTACACTTTCAACTACTCACTCAGTTATGGAAGGGCTCAAGCCAGTTATATACTTAGGCTGTGTAACAGCAATTTTCAATGTCATGTGCTCCCCTGACAAGACCAGAAAGGAGCTCCAGAAGCCAGCCTGCTCATCGTCTCGAGTCTCCTGCACAATGCTTGAGTCAGAAACTTTCCCTATAAGTATCTCTTGCTATAGCTGGCCTCCTTCGTACTCTTTTACGAATAGGTACCATGTCCGAAGCTGCCTGGCCGAGGCCGGCTATGCTGCCGCCTCCCTGCTCAGGCACAGGCTTCATTCAGCCGCCCCGCGCCGCGCACGCCTGAAGGCAGCAGCCGTAGCGGCCGCTCTTGGAGCGTTCTGGAAGATGCACTGGGCGGCTGCGCCCATTCCGATGAGGGCTCACCAGCTCCGCGGCGTAACACAGACATTGTCACCGCCGGTGCCTCGTACCAAGAGGGTACAAACACAGCCCCGGGCTGTCACCGTGCTGAAGAGTTTCGAGTCAAGGCGTGCCTTCGACTCTGAGAGGCCGGGGGACGGCTCGGCCCGTCGGGAACGGGGGCGGCGATCGCTGCCGCGGTGACGGTGGAGGGTGGCCTCTCCCCTCACACAGGCCCCGCCTGCCTGCGGCCGGGCTCGGTGCGAGCGGCGAGATGGCGGCCTCCCTCGGGCGCGCGGTTGCCGGTAACGGGGGGCGGGGCGGACGGGGCCGCCGGTGAAATCCGGCGCGGCTCCAGGCTTCGGTCTGGTGTGTCCGGGGGTCTCGGTGCCCGCTGCGGCGTAGTGCTTTTGCCCCACGGCGGCGGGCGCTCCTGCTTCGCGCTAGGGCCGAGCGGACCGGTGGGGAGGGAGCGCGCCCCTGCCCGCCCGGAGGTGCGGGAGCAGGGGTTCTCCGTGAGAGCTTTACAGGCCACAGCAAAACAGAACTGCTTTTATAAAAGCAAGGTCTTCTGATGCAGATGAACGATAGATTAACAACTGACATTATCTGGCTTAGAATAAATTTAGGTAGCAAACTCCCAACTTCATGCTCAGGCACAAGGAGGAGTTTGACTTTTTAGGGTACAACTTGGAGGTCAAATGCAAAATCATTTCTTGGTCATTATAATTATCTCAACTGATCACTCTCTTTAAGTATGGGCAGGTTAAATTCACTGTACCTAAACCATGCTTTTTTACTCAGTAGCTACAGACTGCAGGAGAAAAGTGAACGAGAGACTCAGCACTGTCAGGGATCGATCAGTGGGATTAAAACCACCTTTGTAGAGTTGTGCTTTGATGGAAGAAACCAGAACTACAGCAAAGTGAGGCTCAGTTTCTAGGCATGGTGGAGCACACCTGACTCCCAAAAGCCACCTCCAGAGCAGAGCAGAGCAGCACTATGGATGGCCTAAGCCTCATTGGCTGGCAAAGTTTCCAAGACACTAACACCACCTTGAAATTGCTGGGATTTAAGAATGGCCAGACTATGCCCTTTTTTCATTTGGTTCAGAGAGCTAATGCACAGCTCCTGTGTGCTGAATTCTGTCTGGCGACTGCAACTTCTCCATGCCTGGGAGTTTTTCTCCACCTGAAATGGTTGGCAAGTGCCCAGTGACTAGATTCCAACTGTGTCCGACAGCTGTATAACCTCCCCATACAGAACATGACTAAATTCAGTTGGATTCAGATGGTGTTTGATTACTTAGCCGTGTAAGTCAATGAACACTGCCGCACGTAAGGAGCAACAAGCCTATGAATAAATATTTGAAGGGTGAGGATCACATTTTATGGGGTACTTTAGACTTGTTACTTGATAATCTGCTGTTACAGAATGTAAACCTCAGTTGGTACAACTGCACGTGTTTAAACTCTGATGTGCATCAGCCAACCATTAATGGAATATAGCCCAAGTAGATAATTAAAAATATTCTTCGAATGAGGCTGAAGAAGGTGATGTACATTCTGCAGTATCACTGTGGCTAGGAAGCCAACAACCGTATGAGAGCAGGATCAGCTGAATCTTCTCTAAAGGACAGAATATCGAGAAAAAATCAGATTTGGCTGACAGTGTTTGAAAAACAAGGTCTTAGAAAAACCAGTATGCTATATGCACGAGGAGAAGCAACTGCATGTGTAAATTTGGTCAGCATAGGCAAGTTACAGCAACCATTGGCTTCAAAAGAAGCAAAATATTTCTTTTTAACATTGGAGGAAGTTAAGAAATACTTTACTAATTCTCTAGTTAGTGGAAAAATGCTTTTATGATTGAAGAATTTAGCCACAGCAGTTAATAGGTCTATTTTTTTTTAATATATGCATACATACATATAAATGTATTTTCCCTGAAACATGGAAGTGGTGGGGTTTCAGTCTGAAGCTTGTTGAAAAGCTTCCTTTTTCATTGCAGGGTCATCTTTTGATTATTGGGTTAGAAGAAGATTATAATTCTAAGTAAAAAACACATGCTTTTTGTTTAATCTCAGTCAATTCATGATGGTAATTATAGGTTTAGAATTAAAGCTCTCTCTATATATATGACTACAGCTAGGAAAAATTCACAAGGCTTCATAGATCAGAGTAATAAAAAATTATCCCGAAATTGCTATAGTCTCCTGTACCCCCACCTACTCATAGGAAAGATATATAGGGTTCTAACACCTAGTCAGTTAAGTGAGAAGAGGAAATGGAGAGCTGCGTAAGTAATACAGTTGTATGAATGGGCATTTAAGGATCCTTGATCTTACAAGAATCCTAGGAATATACCTCACTTTTTCAATCTACTATCCTTCCAGGAAACCACAAAAATCAAACATTTCTTGGGCAGAATCCAACAGAAAGAGCATTTTCTATTATTTTTGCTATTGCTTCAGTAACAGATGAGTAACAGTGTGTGTCTCTACTGACAATTTACTTGAAAATAGACAAAACATAATAATCATGTAGTCTATGCTGTGTGTGAAGTATACCAAGAATTACAGATTTGTTAAAAAGAATGGGAAAATTCCTAGCCTTGCTTGAAAAAGATTGCTTGAAAAAATCTGCATTAGTAGTATTTCTACTGACCTGTGGTCTGTTAATATTTGGAAGAAGGAATGAAAGAATAAAGGGTCCTAGGAAGCATAACAAGTGGTATAGTAAGTGTTTGTATCTTTCAAAGGATTTTTCTCTTTTAGAGAATACTGACCCCTTCTAAGTTGAAGAGTATCTCTTGCATGAGCAAGAATTTAATCAGGTCTTAAGAAATTACTGTAGGAAACAGAGCTACTTAGGTAGAATCTTAGGTGGACAGAAAAGCCTGCATAGCAGGTGTAGAATTAGCTTTTTAATTTTTTTAAAATATATTATTTACTCTGGTGATTAGGTCAAGCTCTAGACTAGTTAATTATCCCCACCTATAATTATGCAAACTAGATATTGCCTGTTTCTTATTTTGTAATTAATAAACATTGCACAGTTTTGCTTCCCCTAGGCAAGTGCTTTGTTCACCCCAGATACAGATGCATTCAGGTGGCAAGTCTCTCTACAAAATAGTTTCAGCATAGACATTTGAAACCCAAGAATTTTTCTTCTGTGCTGAAGTTACTAAGGGATTTTTTTTAACATGTAAAAAGCTGATAAGTATTTGGAAATACTGAGTTGCTTCACCATGCCAGGATAACAGCCTAAGGTAGCAAGTGAAAAAGAATTGCCCAGAACTTGTGGTTTTGATGAAGATGACAGAATGTACTGTGTGTAAGGCTGGCAAGAAATACTCCAGGACAGTTACTTCTAGAACTGAGCAAATTTCTGGGAATACTTGGTTTAGGACGTTAATCTAGCATTATTATGCAGATTCTGAATAGACTTACTTTTGTGATGCTAAGTCTTTTTAAAGTGTGCACATTGCACACTGTAATTTTAAGTCTCAAACACACACAAAGACTTCTTCCATCACAGCACAATGCTCAGAAAAGCTTAGATTTATGGACTACATCGGTTGGTTTTGTGAATAAAAATGAGCTGTAGAATCTTGAATTCACATGAAATGGTAGTTCTCAGTTTCATAGGGAAGTTAGCTGATTAAATAGGGCCACTACTAACCTTACGGCTACTACTAACCTTACAGAGTACAAACAGTCTGAAAGTTGAGGATAGCAAGCCATGCTATCCTCAGTGTATTGCAAGTCATCCAGAATCTCTTTGCAAAATAGCACATTTGTGAATTTAAAGCTAAGAATGCCTCAAAGACTTCCAAAATGCTGAGATGCCTCTAGCTTGGCCTTGAGGCATTGGGAACTCTGACATGGCCTGAAGCAAACTGGCAAGAAATTAAAACACAGCTTTTATGAATATACTTTTTCATCTAATTCTGATTCTGATGCTAGAAACCACTGGTATGATCACAATTTCTCCCCCACCTGCAGCCTTTCCAGATTCTAGTATTCTGACAGATTAATGTAGTTAATTTGCAAGTATCCTAATTTTATATCTTTTTTTAATTATTAAAAAAACCTACAACCAAGCAACCCTAGAACCCTTTGTGAGTAACAGCAATTTGAAAAAGATAGTGCAAAGTTGAGTACTGCCATGTCAGAGTAGTCAGTGACGACTGTAGGTATGGATACATATTCTGTAGGTATCTAAGCAGTTTTTCACGACTGAGCTACTCTATGACTTCTCCATCTTTAGTCTGCATGTTAGCCATCACCTTTGTACCTCTTGCTAGTGCTTCAGAATAATTCTTTCCTTGGTCTCAGCCTGCCTTCAGCTTTGCACACTGGTGTGCTTATGACATAGGACTTACACAGGCCTCATTAAAAGGGGAAAGAACAGACACAGATATATTCTCAGAAATATTATATTGGTGCTATTCAATTTTTTTCAGGGTTTCTTAACAGATTTCAGACTTCAGCTCCCACAGTACGAACTCTACCATCATCAAATTCCTTTTCTCAGAACATTCCAAGTTGTTTGTGGAATTTGGGCCGACTTAATCATGTAGCAATTGCAGTACCTGATTTGGAGAAAGCTCAGTCCTTCTATAAAGATGTGTTAGGAGCACAGGTGAGCGATACAGTTGCTCTTCCTGAACATGGTGTCTACACTGTTTTTGTGGAGCTGGGAAATACGAAGCTGGAACTGCTACATCCTCTAGGAGAGAAAAGTCCCATTGCAAGCTTTCTGCAAAAAAACAAGACCGGAGGGATGCATCATATCTGCATTGAGGTATTTTAACAAAATATATTATCTAACAAGAGAATTATTGAAGTATATATTATTTTTTCATAGGCTTGACTTATATCAAGAACAAATATATAAGGCTGTTGTATTTGTGAGAATTTGTATTATATAAGTCTTAAATGTGCCTTTTTCTGTTTTGGAAATTGCAGTGCAATTTCATGAGCTATGTAATATTTTTTCCTCTTTTATTCTACAAAGATTCAATTGGGGAGGGCTAAATATCCCGTATGTAAGGTGGACAAGCCCAGGGTCTTGTGTAGAGTGTCCGACAGGTGTCAACTTCCTGACATCAAAAGGACATACACTGGAAAAAGATGGAGTTGTTAGTTGAAGCTAAGGCATAGTTTAGATTTTCAGAAGTGTCTTCCTGTTTGATATTTAATTGATAATTGCATAAAAAAGTAAAAAAAAAAAGACTGTCAGTCATACTTACAAACAGCTGTAAAATCTCAGTTTCTTCTGTCCTGTTCTTCCTTGTCCACCAAAGAGAGATTGGTCTGAAAGTACACAAGATGTAAGTGTACTGGGTAAAGTAGTTACCTTATTTAGTATACTCATGCTTTAGTGTATATGTTTGATGCAAAGTTCCATGCTGCCGACAATGATACATGATTTTAGTATTTTACAGATCTGAGTCTTGCAACCTTTATTATTTCATGCAAAATGTAATAAGAAAAAAAATGTAATGGGATTGCTGATGTGAGTAAAAATTGTTTTCAGAGTACAAAAGACTAGTGTTTCCAGTTGCACGTTTTCATTGAGAATTGAGAAATTCTGCATATATGCAGGTGTTGCAATTTTTTCTTACATTACATTTGCCTATTGCAGATGTTCAAGAATAAAAAAATAATTTCTGTTTAAATTGACCCTAAATTGTATTGCTAGGCAGTTCTGCTATAGAAATGCTAAAGGCTGAACATAGAAAATGGGGTGCATAGAAGAAAGAAGTGATTTGCAGTAAGGTGGAAAAAACCCTCCAGCACCTCTGTAAGATCAGTGGTACTTACAGGTACAAGAGAAAGAAGTAGAAGTTTCCCAGCAAAAAGACCTCAAAGCTGTCAAATATACATAATCTCTTTTAAGACATTTCAAGAAATATTTGTTACCAGCTGAAATTTTTCTGTGTAGATCTCTGTTTTGTATGGGAGATGATGTTGCAGATAAATCAAAGATGACTGGCAAGGGAAGTCTTACTGTTAAATTATGAAAATTGAGAAGAATGGGACATGCTATTAATTATGTCATGTTGGACAATGTAGAAGTGTTGTGATAAGAAGGAGTTAATTTCCATTAATCAGGTGAACTGGAGCTATTTGCAGACAGATTTTCCTAAATGAAGTATTGTAATCATGGAAAAAAAATATTTCTCCTAAGTCCTTAATGTTTGTATCCACATAAAAAAAAAAGGAAGATTATAATTTACATAGGGAAAAAAAGCAATCCATTGACCTGCTGTTCAAGTGGGACTGAAAACAGATTTGATCACTACTATCGTAAATCAAAAAGATACCAGCCTCCCTCCTTCAGTTTTCCATTCTCCTTAGACTGGAAAATCCTACCGTTTCAACATTATGTCATCTTCTGAAGTTCAGCAAAAATAGTTTTCAGAAATACTACATTAGAATCTCAGTGTCAATTATTTGTTAATTTGAAATATATAAAATATTTTGTAGAAATATCTTTCTAGGAACAATTTTATTGCAAAAAGCTGAATTCTTTCCATATTGGAGAGGAAGCCTGAAGAAAATATCAATGTGCTTTTTATTTCTTCCTTTTGTCTTGTTATTCAAAGGAAAATTTTAGACAGTTGTTTTGATACAGAACTTGTTTCAGACAAAATAAGCATTTTACAAAGAAATTTAATTATTCCAGACCAGCTATAATTGAATGTAATATCTGCAATGAAAAGCATTCTGGACACTTGGCAGAGTAAGAGAGAAACCCGAGCCTGATATTCTCCAAACAGATGCACCCACAGGCTTTCCACAGGCTTTTCTCACTGCTTCCTTGGGGATGCAGTAATTCATTGCATCTGAGCCAAGGCACAGTTCCTCCTCTGGCCATCTCTGCAGGACAGGAGCAGCAGCTGCACTGGCTTTTTTGCTTGGGGAAACAACCTGGAGGAGGCAATGGCATACATTACATGTGCTGGTTTACTTTAGATTAAATTTACTGGTAGATCTGTAGGAAGAATTGTAGTGAGTTCAAAATTTTAGTGAACAACACTGCTGCAAATGAATAAGAATTAACTGTTATCTGTTCCTCTGAATTAAAGCTAGGTATTTCCTTCTTCCCTACAACGGCATCATGCAAGTTTACTCACCAAGTTATGTTAAGACACCTTAGTTCTCAAAACCAGCAATGCTGTAATGATGTTATTTTAATTCTAGGTCTTTACTGATTATCAACTATCATTTTTACTAAACCAAGTGCTAATCTTATTATTTCAAAGAGTTAATGCATTTATGGTTTTGGAGAATTCAAAGTTCATTTGATGACATGACATCAAACTTAAGATTGCATTATACAGCATAAACAGGTTTTTATTAATACATATTTCTGTAGGAAACCATATTGAAATATGTTAAAAGCTATTATTATAATTAAGTTCAATCGGAAAATCAGGTCATATTCTGGGTATGTTTCTAATGGTTCCAAGATTTTTCTTAGGAACCTTTATGAAGCTTAATCTACTCAGAAAGAGGATATATAAATCTAAAAGGACTTTCCTTTTACCTTCTGCCCATTGCCCTCCCTTCTCAAAAGCATCTAATGAATCAGTGTTCTGACATCAATTAGATGCTTCTTTAGTTATTGACAGGTTGAAAGCAGCATGATCTTAGTAATAGTGCAGTTTAGATTATTTATGGAGTCTTTATAAAGTATCAACATTAAAGAATCAATAGGCTTTGTGCATAAATTATTTTTATTAAATAATTTCTTAAATATAGCTAATATTTCTAAAATCTTCAAATAACAAATGCAAACTTCTGTAGGATTTTTAAGACTTAAAAAATGTTAAAAACTTTAAAAATGGAATTTCTTTTCAGAATTATATTAGAATTTAGAAATAATATTTTAGGAAGGAATTATATTATAGCTCCTAAATGTAGAATCTCTATAATACAGTGTAAAATGTTAATTTGTGTGAACTGTATTTTTCTTTTATAAGGTTGATGACATAAAAGCGGCTATGACAGAGCTGAAGGAAAAAAAGATACGAATATTGAGTGATGAGCCAAAAATAGGTGCACATGGCAAACCCGTGATTTTTCTTCACCCTAAAGATTGCCACGGAGTCCTTGTGGAACTTGAGCAAGCTTGAGCTGTAATATTCATAAATAAAACAATAGATTAGCTGTGAAGTTACTGAGCTGGTGCTGGGAATATTGATGTGGTATTCAGTCTTTACAAGTTCACTGTAGTTCCTGTGGATTACATACAGCTTTTGGGTACTGAAATAGTGCTACAGATTTAGGGTGGTTTTCTTTATGTTACTGGTACAATTTTCAGAATTAATATGTTTAAATTTCTTGTATTCTCTCTGATTCCAGAACCAAATATGTGAGCCAAGTTACATATGTAACATAGTAATTTATGTTCTGTTGCTTCATGATTGCAGCATGATTTTATCTCTGTTACCACAGAAACTGTACAGTTTCTAGGTCATCCCACATTATTTTGTTCTACATTTCAGGGCAGAGACCCACTTCTCAGTGACAACAGTGTAGCTTAGATATTCCCTTTAGAAATAAAGGAAAAAGGCACACTGTATTTTCTGTTTTCATAATTCAACATTTGTGCTTCACACTGATTGATTGGTTTGTGCAATAAAAATGTCCTGATGTTATTGTATGGGTGTCTGCAATCAGTATGTAAGTTTTCCTTTGCATAACAATTACTGCCAGGGAAGTTACCATGCATAAATCATTATTTAGATGTTTTATGAACTTTGTGAGTATGCAGGCAATGAGTGAAAAGTATCTGAAAAATTACTTCCCTGAAATGTATCTCAGACTGTATTGTATTTGTCACATTTTACTTTTTTTCAGGTATTGGATATTTGATTTGCAAGCTTTATCCATAGGAAGATACCTGACAGAGACCTTAATAAATAGCAACTAATCTTTTAACTTAATTTATAAATGTTCTTTTCATATACAAAAACACTTAAAAAAACCCAATGGAAAACAAGCTGCGTAAGTTCTGGTCATGTACATGTCTTTAACAGCAGAGAGCATGCCAGCATACTTATGTTTCTGATAGACTGCAGTCACAGTTTGTTGACTTATTCATGGACAGGCTTCACTTTATTGGCATGCATTAAACAAGCAGTGTTTTGTCCTGATACTTTCTTTTATAGGTTTGTTCTGACATGTCAGCTGCAAAAATTGAAGACTTGCTGTCTATATAGTTTTCTTTGTCCTTAAAGTCATATTTTTTTAGCTAAACAGTAATTGAAGATTTTTCTATATCTCTGCATATACAGTGAATAGTTTCATCTTGATATGAAGTAAATTAATTTTAATCTAGGAGACTTTTTACTTAATGGAAAAGGAATTATTTGTTCTTTGTCATTGCTACAACAAAAGACTATAATGTTGACTTGAGATTTAAACAGAGCTTTAAAGACATTGATACTTCCTCATGAATTTTACTTCTGAAAAAACCCTGCAAAGCCATGCATGTTTTTAAATGAGATAAGTTTTGTACTCAGATACTCCCTTGTATTTTAAGAAAAATAGTAGCTTCCACAGGGCTCTTGCACTTCATTAAATCACTGTTTAGAGGGTAGTTTGAGCTAATTTCTGAATTGTTTGAATTTAGAAATCCTAAGGCTCATGATGAAAAAGCAAGATGATTTGATATTCCTGAAATATGATTCGCCACTCTAGGAGACATTCTGTTAGGAAAGCTGCTTTTGGCTTTTTGTTCGTTCAAAGACAGGGAGGCATCTTTTCTGCAAAACTAGCATAGGAATGGCAAGACCAGAAGCCTTGCTGATTATGTGTCAAGATAATTGAACAGAAGTCTTTGAACCTCATACTTTTAGTCTGGTGCAACAGAAAACAAGACAGTTATCCCTAAGTTCATACTCTGTTCCTTTGTCCTCTCTGAAGGAGATGGAATTCTGTGTATGACATCTATCAATAAACTCAGAGCTTAACAGAGTACTAGGAAATGGAGATTTTGAGTAAACAATACTTAGTCCACTTGTCTTGTGCTCCCTGTCTTACTAGCAGAAAGGTCCTTGTAATGCTTTTAGTTAGAAACTTGCAGTTTTCCTGACTGACTCCAGTGGGGTTGCCTAGCAGTAAGTCAGCTGATGTATTATGCTCATCGTAACTAAGTCATGCTCTTATCTCAGAGTTCATACATTTCAGCTGACTCCTAAGGTGGAAGTCAAGATTTTAACAAAAGAAAAAAAGAAAGAGTTTGGGTCTGTAAAATGAGTTGATACTCAAAACTGGGGCATGCTCATTACAGACTCTTACCATTTGGTGGGATCAGACCCCTTGTCTGAATATGAGCTACAAGATAGGTGAATTTCCACCTCTGGAGCACTAGAGTTGGAAGGAACAGCCAAGAGGACTGGACAGTTGAAGAATCTGAAGACAGCTAAGATGCACTGAGAGAAGGTTTCTGTTCATAAGCCTACCTCCCATAAACATCAGTGGAAGTAAAGCCCTTATACTTTAAACAAACTTCTAGTTCTTCACCTTAGGTAAGAGAGCCTTCAGAAGCTATTCTTTGTTCTGACTTTCTGAGGGGTGGTGGTGGAAGTGTAGATACATGGGCCTTACCCTCTACACTGTCATGATTATGAAAAGGGAATAACATCAAGAAAAACAGTGGAAATTCAGGGATGGAAACTGGAGCAATAAAGAACTGTGATTTCTTTCTTCCAGTGGAGGGATACCTAATGATATACCCCTGTTGCACCAGTATATGACTTGTAGAAAGACGATCAGTTATTCAAATAATTGGCGCCTGATTAGCTCAGAATGGAATTAGGCTTTGACAATGCGTATTTGATTTTGTTGCGTTTTTTCCAAAAGGTGCAGTGAAACCATCTTCTCTGATAATGCCAAGCTTTTCAGAAGATGAAATGTTAATAATGTGTCAGTAAGTTTTGTCATGCTTGGGTCTTTTTTCAGATGTGGGTTCCCTGTTCCACTGTCTCCATGTGCCTTTTTTCCCCTCTGAGCTCAAGCATGTTCCCATTTTATGCTGCCTAAGGCTCACATTACATTTTTCTGGACTTCATCAATGTTACACAGGCAGCTGAAGGGCTCATAATTAAATGATACAAAATATCTTTTTTACTTCCTGTATGTAACCCTAGAGTTTCTCCTAGGTAGCAGGAGGAGAACAGTCTGCACAATGAATCCCATCCCATATGCATGAGACAAACCTAGAAGCAGACTGAAAAAGCTGAGAAAACAACTATATGCCTTTTAAAAGCTAACCTTACAGTTTGCAAATCTCCCAAAACTCCGGTCCCATCATGCTTATACTGCAATTAATTCACCTGAATTAAGAAAACCAAACAAACCACTGGGTATTCCATTCTGAATTCTATTGCTTCCACTATCACCATATTTACACCATTTATCACAAGTTTTGGAAAAATATACTCTCATGGCACCACACCTACAGTGCTTAATAGAGTTAACACAACCTGAAAATTTAGAAAGCTGTGAATGAGTTACAAGAGGAACTGAAGATGGAACTTGCTTCTGCAGACCACTTCCTAGGTGGGTAATATTCCTGTGTTTAATCCCAAGACTAGAATTTACTTTCTTAATGCACATGCAGAAGCATTGCCGCCTATTGGTAATGACAGTCCTTGGATTTGGACTTCAATGCTGAGATGGACAAATGGAAGCTGGTGTGGTGTGACCAAGGAAGTGTCATAGACCAGGAAACCTGGAAATGTTTACAGTATCAAGTTGAGGTACTTAAAACTGGTGCTCTGAATAATTTCCTTGGCACTTCCATTTGATTCTCTCCTTAAAAAAAATATATTCCTGTAGTGATCTGAGTTGGGTTTGTGGGCTCAAGAAGCCTTGATTAAAAGAAAAAAGATATAATTGTTTCAATAGACACTCAATGCTTTTATCTAAGCAGTTGCCATGATGGCCAAATTATTAGACTGTGAAACAAAAGAAATCCCTAAAATGGTAACCCTGATGCTTCTCATACAGGTGCTGGGTGGCACTAGACACAGAAAGGTAGCTGAAACATTAAATCATATAAGATTAAACTTGAAACATTGAATCTTGTAAGATTAATATAGGAATTAAAACTAACAATATATAAATTAATTGGCCCAGTGCTGACATTTTGCAATGGAAGACCTCATTCTTAGGCATGCAAAGTTCTAAGTATTTTCAAAGCAGTTCGAACATTCTATTATATGCAAATTTATCTTATTGTGAAGGAGGGAGGGGTAGTATAATCCTTAAGTATGTATAAAATTATGTAATCTATCTATCATGTTTATTTGCACTGTCTTCCCTATTGTTAACATTGTTAATTGCAAAATATAGAGCATAGATTCACAAGTTAGGAAGAGTTCTGTCTTAGACAATTTAAATTAATGATTCATTTTGAAGGACTTCAAAAGAGAACCAAAAATTGTTACATAATTAGGACAGAGAAAGGGGTAGAGAAATGTTGCCATAGAATGAGAAATGTTGCCATAGAAAACATGGTAGAAAATAGACTTAGTAAATGGCTACTCTGTAGTTCACGCATCTTAACAGAAATCTTTACAACTAAACAAGAACCCACCCCCCCCCCAAATGGTGGTTCCATATGCATGGAATTTGATTTGGTGCTAAGCAAGTGGCATAGCTACCCCAGGAAAAACGAAAGCACACCAAGTTGGGGACACAGCTACTACAGTGAACATTGATATCCAGCAGATTGGAATGCAGTATAATTACATTAAGACAGCTTTTTACATTTGCCATTATGAGAAAGATTATTTTTTACACTCAAGAATAACTACAAGTCTCAAATTCTCATACTTGCAAGAAAGCGCTGTCATAATTGGCCTAAGAATGCTTGATCTCACACGTTCCTTTATATATAACCACCATCACCTTGCTGCAGTAGAAAGATCTAGTAGTTTCTAATAAAAGGCCTGGAAAACCAATTATGTTTATCATTCACCATAAGAAATGCTCTAGGAGAAAACCACTTCAGTTAGCTTTTAAATGTCTTCTATTTTTAATCTTTATAGAGGGATCTATATATTATCTGCACAAGGGCATAAAATCATGAACTGATCTCATAAATCAGGCTGCATGATGGAATGTGACTAAGTCCAGTGCTGTCCCCTGCTGTAATGTTCAAACTTCTGGTGTTTAATTTCTTTTTTGTTGCACGGGAGAACCTCAAGCAACAGGGAAACATGAGGTGATAAACTGGCAAGAATACATCGCTAGCATTCAGCTGTCTGCTTCACAGTAGGAAAGACTCACAAAAAACATCTGCTATGGCCCATCACCAAGGCAAGGTCTGTATGTGCACAGACCACCTGGTGTGAAGTGGCCTCGCCAAGCATCATGGTAGGACTGGAGACTTCCAGCAAACTTACCTGCCTACTACTGTTGCTTGATGTGCTCCTGAAGGGTTGAAGGGCTGTTCCATCCTTCAGGCTGGGGGTGCTGAAGCTCACCTCAGTGTCCAGATTTGGGAAAGCTCCTCCTGCCACACATGTGAAGCTGGTACAGAGATAGGCCTCCAACCTTCACTATCTGGGGAGAACATATTTGACAGGTTAGTCCTTATTACCAAGCTACTCACTTTTTATGCCATTTTTAAGGGTGTACACAGCATGACCTCACCGGCCCCCTGTGAGGCAGCTCAGAGACCTCTGCCATTACCTCTTTTAACCTCCCTGGAAGCAGGACCCTCTGCGTGGAGAGCGACCCCTGCGCTTCGGGGCATGAAAGCTGGCAGGCTGGGCCGGAGATGATCGAGCAGTGGTGGCAGCGGGCTGGGGTGAGTGGGCGCAGAGTATGCTGAGGAGAGGCGGGAGACTCTTGAGCCTCCCCTCCGCGCCCCGCGGGCCCTGCCCCCCGAGGCGCCGCGGCTGCCGGGCTATGCGCCATGCAGGTTCCCGGGCGGCCGGCGGTATTCTCGCACGCAGCTTCCCGGGCCCACCAGCCGTCTCGGTGTGTGGCGCTGAGGCAGGCACACAAAGAGCGGCTGCAGCTGCCCCCGTGTCCCCGCCGCGGTGCGGGGTGGGGACCGGCCCGGTCGTTGCCAGCAGGGGTAAGGAGCGGGGGCGCAGGGCGGAGGACCAGCGGCTGGTGTTGTCGCGGGGACCGGCGGCTCCGCCGGGGGTGGGGCAGCAGCATCCCTGCGGGTCCCCACAGGGGAGCGGGGAGCCCGCGGGGCCGGGCGTTGAGGGGGCGCGCGGCCACCCCTGCGCGAGCGCGGACGTTGCTCTCCTCGAAATGGGGGCTGGGGGCCGCCCGCCCCGCGAGCAGCAGCCCCCGCCTCATCCTCATCCCCATCCCCTAGCAACCGAGATCCCCGCAAGGGGACGGGGAGTCGGGCTGAAGGGGAGCCCCTGCGGCATGGCGTCGCCGCCGGTGTGGTCGCGGTAGTCGTCGTCGGGCTCCGGCACAGGGGGCTGCTGCACACCCACATGTCCCCGCTGGCACGGAGCCGCTCTTCTGCCCGCTGTGGCGAGGAGGCGGCAGCGGAGGAGCCGTGCCACCACCGCCTGCTGTCAGCCGTTGGAGAGCTGGCACCGTCCCTCCAGCGCCGGGCTGCCGTTGGGGACGGCGGGTGCCTCGCGCTGCCGGCTCGCGATCAGCTCCCTCAGGGGAGGGCTGCGCGCGCTCGGGCTCAGCCCGCCATCCCGATCGCCTCACCTCAGCTGTGCTCAACGGCTGCTTTCGGTAATGCAGGGACCGACCGTGCAATATGTGCATAATGCCTGTGTTTTGTGCGAGGGCGGGGGGCTTAAGATTCTGTTTGTCTTAATAGTCAAAGAAATGCCAGAGGAGCCCTCTTGTAATGCAGCATCGCTAAGAGTTTGCATTTGTTTCTGATTGCATGCCTCCAGTGCTTTAGATCCACTCTTTTCCTGATCCCTTCATCGTGAGTTCTGGAGGGAAGAGGCTGCTCTATTAAGAATACTCGATTTTTGTTTGGATACACAGCATGAGACGTTATAGCATATTTGAACATTCTTTTGAATACATGTGGTGGGTTGTATTGCCATAACAAAAGGGATGGGGGTGGGGGAGAGAAAGGGAGTGTTGTGTTGTGTTTGAATCAGTGTCTTGGAGAGGCAAAGACTGGGTTATTTTGCCTTAACTAGCAGCCTGTGCTTTCAGATTTATGTACTTTGCATCCTCAATGTCATTTTGATGGTTGTAGCATGCTAGTGAGTCCATACTAGAGGAAAAAAATGAAATCCAGACAAGAAATCATGCAATGTTCATAATACAGAGATAAGGTAAATTGCAGTGATGTTCAAGAAAAGTCTTAAATTACTGCGACCAGTGGAGGTAGAAAAATGCAAGTTGCATTTCAGTTATATTACATGGTCAAAACCACCCTATAATCTCCCAGGAGGGGCTGGGAAATCAGTTGGCAGAAGAGGTATTTCATGTATTATGCCAGTTACCTAAGAACCCCTTACCTAATCAGCAGAACTGAAAAACAGAAACAACTGCTATCACGGTTTTATATGATTGTGTGTAAGCAACAGTATTTTAAGCAGGTAGCTTTAAAAAGGAAGAATTTTAGAGTAATTCTTTATTGGCACTTAAGAATTAAAACCACAGTATGTGGTGGTTATCTGTACGTTGAAAAGTGTAGGATTGAAATGTATATTCAAGCATAAAATTGTAATTTATCATCATATAGTCCAGTTTCTCCTTCATATGGGACAGATAAGGATGAAAAAGCTTTCCCTTCCATATGCTGTTCTGTGGCAATTGAACTACTAAAGGAGAAGTCAGTGTCCTTCCTCTAGTTTGGGCTTATAGGATTTAAGGTTTCAGACTTGTCCACCTTGATTGTCAGACTTCCTAAACCTAAATTTTCTGATTACTTACCTGTGCTTTGAAATATCTAAAGCTATTTTTAAAAATGCAGTGTTGCCTCTAATCAGTAGCTGCATTATTGCTTCCCCTTGATCCTCAAAGTAAAGGAGTGTTCTTGAACAGGCCATAGCTGCTCAGCTCTTTTGGGCAAAGTCTTATGATTCTAAGGAAGAATCTCCAAAAGCATTTTTGTGCAGTTACTTGGTTAATGCCAGTTCAGGTTGGAGACTGGACATGAATTTCAACAAGAGCTAGGTCTTTAAAAAGTGACCTTTGCTTAAGGCTGTGAACATGAGGAACCACTTCAAGAAGCATAATTTTGCAACCTCTCCAGTTGTTCTGATAAGAACACTTGCTAAGAAATAATTCATGACAATGCCATGGTTTAAACGTCTTCCAGTTTATATTCCTGTGCTGGAGGTAGGGATACATATCTAGCAAGAAGTGATCTGTTCCAAGCTACCAGCTTACAGAGAGACATATGGAAGATCCTGGGTTTGTCCAGAATAAAATCTTGGTTGTAGCTTCTGAACACATCAGATTTTTAGATGCTTTTGCACATTTTTTATATCCATTTCCTTTGTAATCTGTATCTAAATAAACAAGGCAGTGCTTTCATGCTTTAAGCCACTGAAATGATAGATGCTGGGGAGCAGCCCTGTGAAGAAGGCCCAGAGGTCCTGGTGGACCTGTTTGAACAAGAATGCAGACAGATAAAGGGAAGTAATTATCTCCCTCTACTTGGCATTCAATAAACTGTATCTATCCTGTGTCCAGTTTTGGTCCCCTCTAGTAAAAGAAAGATACAAAAGGAGTGAGTTCTGTGGAGACCACCAAAGTTGTTAGGGCTAGAGGCTGGGGTCTGTAAGGGAGCGGAGCTTGCTCAGCCTGCAAAAGGGAAGGCTTTGGGGGGTCATAACTGCAGGCTTCTGATAACTACAAAGAGATGTTTGGGGAAGTGGACCCAGATTCATCATGATGGTATGTGGCAGAGATTGAGAGACCATAGGTGTATGCTGAAATGAGAGGTTCAGACTGGATATAAACAAAGTCTTTTGCCCCACAAGGAAAATCATATATGGGAACAGGTAGCCCAGAGAGGTTTTGTGGTCTCTATCCTTGGAGATTTTAAAGACCAGATGGGATAATGCCCTAAGCAACCCAATCAAGCCTCTGGTGGTCAAGAGACACCCAACATTCTTTCCAACCCAAATCATTCTGTGATCCTATGAACAGTTGTATGTTTGTGCCTATCTGTACATGGAAGCAGACATGTTGCCAGAAGTCAACATTTTTAAAGAAAGAACTAGATCTTCCCATTTTAAGGCTAATCTGTGGCTCTCAGCAGAGATGGAGTATAATATTAGTATGATACATTGACCTCTATTACCTGTGTAATAGTACATTACTATTAGTATAAACTAATACCTTACTATAAGCCTCCCAAGGAAGAGACACTTGCTTTAAATATTTTTATTTTAATGTAGATTTAAAGAAAAGGAGGAGTATAATTCTTGCAAACAAGAACATTTCTACATAGTATATTTTGGCACTCCTGTGAGGCAATTTAAGCCTTGCAACATTAGTGCAAAAGACATAATGGTAGTTCTTATAGCTGGAGAAAAAAAAATAGCACTGATGCAGTCACATGCACTTCACAAGTTAAGAGGAGGAACTGAAAGCAGAATCAGAATTCACTACTTTTTAGACATTCTACAAAACATGTAGTTTCTGAGTCAAATGTTCATTATAAGTACTTTGGATATTTGCAAATGCTTTTAGTCTACTGAAGAGTGCATTAAAATATAAGATTTTTTTTTTCCCCCTGAGGATCCATTTTCCCTTGAGCTCTGTAAAATGAAGCTCAAGAAAACCACCATGTATTTCCTGAAGTGTTCAGTGCTTGAGGTCTGTGCTGCCTGTGGCACCTGAACATGCAGCACTTAGGCTTTATCATGGTATCCATGAGTCCAGTTCTCAGTTTTGTCTGAAGTTAAGTCTCATGTTGGCTAATGATACTATTTTCCAGAAGAAAGGTCTTACGCAACTAGTAAACTCACATACAGAATGAAGTGTTTGTTTCTGATGCTGATAGGTTAATACACTGTCACTTGAGTCCATGACATTCCTTTCCTTTTTTGTTGCAGTATTTACTGTCTTCATTCACCTGCTGCAGCAGAGGAAGGTGACTTGCACTTCTCAAGAGGAGTAAGTTAGCACTGAGCAGAGACTGGTATGGAAAACTCTAGGATTAATGGGTACTTCCACCTAAGCGCAAGAGGAAGAACTAGAAATCCTGTAGGGTAGGGATGACAAGGAAAGAGTGTTATTTTTCTCAGATGATAAGGTTGCATGAAATACTGCTGGAGATGCATACTCTGAAGTATAGTTGTACATGAAGGGAGCATTTTCTTTTGAAACAGAAATAAATGAAGAGGAAAGGAAAGCTGGCAAAAAGGTGTACAAAAAGTCTTGGAATGGGGAAATACATCAATTGTAACGAGTGTGAGGTTTAGAGTCTAGATAAGGATTTTCAAATAGCAGTACTTCTGCAATGCAGACCTACACTGATACCCACCTGGACTGACAGTGGGAGCATCTTTGGATGGTTGTCTGGTTTGAACTATTATGATAAAGTTTCTTTCAGAAAAATAGTCCTTCTAGTTGCCGACTTATTAATGAAGATTCACACATATAGGGATAACTTATTGTTTTATTACTTACAAGGCAGGTTGAATATTTCAATTCTATTTGTTGAGCAATGTAAATTTTGAACTTTGTTTTGTACATTGATGTTAGGAGTATTTGCAAGCACATCACCAACTAGCATTATTTCCAGAGTTCTGTCTTTCCTTTTACTTTTGGAGACATTCCCCTCACAGACACACTTGTCAACTGCAACCTTTGCAAAAGTTCCTCTCCCCAAGTCAATTGTGCCATAACCCTGACCATATTCAAAGAGTGAAATCTGCTTTTTTTATTCCTCAAACACTTCTACAAGAGATGCCTGAGCTTTTCTTTTATACATCATCTAACTTTGTGTGTTAAAGGTTCACAGGATCCTGTCCTTGAAGAATGTAGTGAAATTGTTTCATTTGAGGTAAATCTAACCACTGTACTAAGATTTTGTAATGTGGTTGTAAGAAGGCAAGTTACTTGTTATTGTCACAAGGATAGTAACATTTTCTTAAAGAAAAAAACAAAACCAAACCCAAATAAGAACAAAACCCAAACAGCTCACAACCCAACACATGTTATGTGACACTAACCATGAGTGACAACACTGTTCTAGATGCTTAACCACTTTAATCCAGAATGCCAATCTAACATGTGATCATAGGGCTTTTTCGGTTAATTTCCCTTTCCTCCAGTAAGGTATTTTTCTTGCAGTGACTGTAGAAGGGTCATTTCTGCTTTCCAGTTTTTCCATTTTGGATTTGTTGACAGTGACAGCCAACTGATTATCTTAGCATGACACTGCAGGGTTCTCAGGGGAATTTAATGCGTTAGTAATTCCAGTAAACTGAACAGATAATTCATATTTTAGCAGATAAACAGGGATGGAGAATTCATTCTCTTATGTATAGACTTTCATCATTCCATCTCACTGTTTTAAGAGCCTGAGTCCAGAGAAAGAGCTTCATTCGGTAGAAGTTTTAGGAATGACATCAGAATGATCCCCTGGGATCACTCTGTGATCTGCTCCTCTGGATAAGCTGCTGAAGAAGGAAGTGTAGGAATACATTTAGAAGACCTTGCATATCTTGGCGTTCTAACAGTTGATGTAAACCTCAATTGCATTGCAAACTAGCAACAGACACCAGTGACAATGTCACCTCAATTTTCCACAAATATACTGTGCCTATCTTCTGGACAGATCTCTTAAGGGTCTCTGGAAGGAACTTGTTAGGCATCCTGCCATGCAAAAGACCTCTGATCTCATGCAAAGTGACCCTGTAGTACCCAGAAATCCTCAATCACAGGGGAGATTAAGTCATTACAGCATTTCATATAAGAAAGAAACAAGGTGAATTAAAAGCCAGGTGGAACCAACTCTTGTCACAAAGCACTGTGACAAGGCAGGCACTTTTTAAGTGGTTATGGTAATAAAACGTGGAGAAAGCTAATCTTATACATAGAGGTCTATATGCCTCTCCTTTAAGTGCTGACTTCAAGAGTTCTAAACTGATTAGACAACATACTGGAAATTAAGGGAAGAAAGGGAAAGGAAAGGGAAAAGGAAAGGAGGAACAAGACAACATTTGTATTGTTGGGTGACAGTGGTATGTCTATATGAAAATTCCTGAGGAGGAAGAGGAAGTGTAAGCTCCAAAAGAGTGAATGTTTAGGTAGAGAGCCTGGATGAAACATTAGCACAATTCCAAAATCAACATGATTCCTGCCTCAAATTGTATGAAACGCAAGACTATGAAGTCATCAGTGTGTCACCTGCATAAAACCAGGATAAACAATTACCAAGAAACAAAAAACTCAGGCCCTGTGTCTGCTCAATTATTTCAAAACCAATTAGACAAGTATTTGTAAACAGTATTTCCCCCCCCCCCCATACAGGCTATAACAGGTTGAGAAGCCCAAGTTCCACAAAGACAACACCTATCTAAATGGTGTTATTAGAATCTCCCAGAAGTAGCTGTGTTTGTCATTCAGCAATCAGGTTCAGTGAAAAAGCTGATCTTTATGTGAGAGAAAGAATAATAAGGACAATGAGATTGTCACACCCTGCCACATAGTTACTGCTTCCATGCACTAGACAGAAACTTTGTCACCCATTGTGCCCTTCAAAATCAGAAGATTGTTTGCTATATGTCACTGGTTAGCATGTCTTTCCAGAGAGTCTCAGAAGTGCTAGTTAACATTCCCTTTTCCTGCTCCAGCAAATTGGAATATATTCCTGAGTGCCTTCTTACTAAAGCAGTGGAGCAACTGAAGAGCATGAGTGTTGCACAGACCCAATTCTATTCTGGAATGACATGTTTTTTTTCTTTTTTTCCTATCACCAAGAGTGAAATGACATCAAGCAATTGATGTTACTGCCTAGAATCACTGATATGAGCTACCACAAAAGTATCATTTCAGTTCAAGGGACTAATGCACCCTTTTGGTTTAGTCAAACCTTGCAATAGGTCTCAAAACTCATACTCTCAAAAGCCAAGAGAGATGCCTTTTCAACACATCAGGGAGAGTGCATGGAGATGGGATTGCTTGTTTCTCATTCAGAAGCAAGATTGCATCAGAACTGCTATATTGTTTTACTGTATATTCTTTTGCTGTGGGCTGTTTATTTCTTCTTTTAATGTTTTCTTCTAATCTATGGCTTTTCTGATGGCCACCCTAAATGTGACCAGGTTTTACAGGGTTGCTATGCTGTCTTGAGTTTCAAAGACCACTACAACTACTAATGTAGGAATAGTCATAAATGCCATGACACAAAGAACACAAATATTTCTACTTATAAATTGATATAGTATGTGAAAGAGCAAAGACTTGCCTCAGTTCCAAATTCTTACTATGCAGCATAGAATGTTGTTGCCATGCTACCAGTATTGCTTGCCTTGATATTTAAATTTACCCTTAACAGATTTGCATTTAAAAAGAATGAACTACAGTAAAATTTAACATAATCTGACAAGATACAAACCTTGTCACCAATTCATTTATTTTTGACCTCTACAAAAATGTATTTTATTTCCTAAATAAACCTTAGCATAATAACAAATTTCTGAGGTGAATGAACCAATGAAATATGGAAAGGTTCTGTTTGGGTTGTGCAATAAAGTTTTATCTTATCATTTTAGTACTTAAGGAAAATGTGCATTTTGCCTACCTCAGTTGCCATCCTTCACAGTCTCTGATTTAGTACTACCCAAGAGAAATCAGAGTATAATGATATTTTCTTGTTATTGCTAAGTTGTGGAGGAGAAAAGAATGGGGTTTTTTATATATATGTACACACACACACACATATATATATATAATGTCCTTTAGGCAAAAATCTTGTGTTACTGGAAAACAACTCTTGATTAGAGATAAGGTTGCTTTAAAAAGAAACTTATCCCTGTGATATTCTTAGACAGTGAATCAGTGTAGCTTTAATTATGTAGAAGAATTTGACATATTATGGCCCAGGAGATAAGAGCTGTCACATATTGGATGATAGAGAAAAGGGGAAGGAATTTTGTTGGTGACTAGTGCTGCATCAGGGGCATAAAATGAAAGGTGGAAGAGAACGTTTCCTAGTAAATACAGATTTGCATTACATTTCTGATTCCAGTATTATGAAGGTTGTTGTTGGCAGAATTCTTCCTTCTGAGTAAATGACTACCTGCTTTTTTGATGGAAGATTTGCCATAAAAAAAAATAACTGTGATATCAGGAGTGTGCCTTTATGTCAACTGTGGTTTGTGGTTTGGGTTTTGTTTGCGGGTTTTGTTTCTGTTTGGATTAGTTTTTTAATAATAAAGGAGTTTTCTTTGTGTGGTCAATGGTACATAGAAATATTCCTCTGCTCTTCCCTAAGTAAAAGGCGCAGAAGGTGTCTGTTATGATACTCACTGTTTTCAGTACCTGGAAAGAGACCACCTTAGTGTTTTTAGCACATCTATTGCACACCTATAATGCAGTGATAATAAATTATCTCTTCAGCATGTGTTATATCTGATACTTGTCCTCCATTTATTATTCAACTCACAGCAATCATAACTGGACCCACCAATTAGCAGATGATCTAATGAGAAATAATGATTATGGGGGAGGGGAGGAAGTGCTGTTAAGATTATATTACTCTAGGGACAAATAACTTGTATCAGATGTATACATTGGTACTGTAATTTTTTTTGTACTCTCATTCTAGGTAGGTTTTATTAGAAAGTCTCAAAGCAATTGATCACCCTGTTTTACAGATAGGAGACACTGACTTGCCTCGAATAATTCACCCTGCTGTATGACTGAACCATGATCTCTGAAATAGTTGTCTATTTTTTTTATCCATGGTACTATCTTAACCTGGTTCTTGCTTTGTACAGTAGCATTTAGGAGAATAGCAATCTGTTAGTTGATCTGCTTTCTGTCATACAAACATCTTCCTCACATTTTGTTACAAGAATGCTTTGCTTCATGAGATGGTACTTCGTACAAATCATAGTAAAGAACCTTAATAACCTGTGCTTTGCGTCCTAAAGTCTGGAAAAAGAAAAACTGAGTATTGTTTATTTATTACTATGCTACTAGCCCTTTTGGAATATTATTTTTTCCCTGTGCATATCTCTCTATTTGTTTTGGAGGTCTTAAATCACAATTTAGAAAAATCTCTGGCTTATTAACATTGATTTAACTTAGATTTGTTAACACCTCTTAGTATTAGGTTTAGTTAAGTCTCCAGACAGTGGTGTGTGAGAATTGCAGCTCTGATTTTGTACTCACACAGGCTTCAGGAATGAAGAAACTGTGAATGTGTACTTTAAACATCTGTGAACAATATGATATCTTTAAAGATTTTTGACACTTTCGTGACTGGCAGTGCTATAGCAATTGTAGTGGAAATAAGTTCCTTAATATTAACCAGCCCGTTGTAATCATATAAGCTTGAGTTACTGATTTTCTTTCTAATGGTACTTCACGTTTTATAAACATTCTTAATAAATACAAACAAGCCAAATGCCATCCAGCATTTCTCAAACAGATGTTTTATCCGTAGATAGTCCATGTTGTTATATATTTTTATCTATGTTAATATAGTAATTAAGGTAATGTAGTAACCTACTATAGTAATGGTAAATACTATTGCAAGGTTGGGAAAAATGAAATCTGTATACTACCATTGTAAGTTTTCTACCCTAGCCGTGCTCTGGCACAATGAATCTTGTCTTTTGACAGGATGAAATACGTATTACCTTTAAGATGATATCTCTCTCATCATTGGATGCACTTGTGATTCTGTCTGGGGATGACTACTGAGGTTGACCCTGGTTGACAACTTGTAACATGTTGGTCTTATCGACACAGTAACTCTCATCTCCTCTGGCTGGACTGGTAGTAGTCCTTATTTCTCTTCTTCAGATCATCCTGTGAGGTGATTTCTCTTGCTCAGCTGCATGCCAGGCTACCTATCACAGGATGCATACTGAAGATATGAAGAAAAGCAATGTGGGAAAATCAAACAGGAACTAAATTAAGCAACATAGTAGCACCCTAAATGAAACAGGGGTGCTTGAAAAAATTTTTTTAAATCTTTATTGTGGTGGACACTACAAGCCAACTAAGTGCATAGGACCCCTTTGTGGCAGTTGTTTACAAAGACAGCAGTAGACTGTCATTTTTCAAAAGACTGACCTTTCTAAATAGACTCAACGGGTTGGTGTCTTCTGCTTAAATTTTTCTGCTAGAGGAAAAGAATATTGCAAGTGTATAAAAGCATGGTACAGAGCCAATATAACCTTATATTGTGGTAGCAATAGGGTGTTGTCATCATGTAACCCCAGCTGGCAACTAAACACCACGCAGCCACTTGCTACTTTCTCCCACAGCAGTATGGGGGGAAGAATCAGAAGAGTACAAGTGCAAGTGAGAAAACTTAGGGGTTGTAATAAAGACAGTTTACAGGTAAAGCAAAAGCCACATGTACAAGCAAATCAAAACCCAGCAGTTCATTCACCACTTCAGTTCAGCCATCTCCAGAAAAGCAGGGCTCCATCACATATAACAGTTTCTGGGGAAAACAGATGCCATCACTCCAAATGTCCCTGCCTTTCTTCTTTCCCCAGTTTTATATGCTGAGCATGGCATCATATAGTATGGAATATCCCTTTTGTCACTACCAGCGTACTCAATGGTAGGGTGAGGAGCAAGCAGAAAAAGCCTGGGTCAGCAGTAGCCAAAACACCCCTATAGTATCAACACTGTGTTCAGCACAAATCTAAACATAGCCCCATACTAGCTGCCATGAAGAAAATAAACTATGAAAAAGATGAGCTGGATTTAATCAATAACACAAAGGCTAAAAGTTTGCTGAAAACTTGAAATAATATGTATGTCTGTAATTGCCAGTTAAAATAACTTAGATGTACTTAACTGAAAAATCATCATTTTGCTTTGCTATTTAGTTACAATTTACTCTTAACTTTCTTGCTGGCATAAACTATTAAGATAAAATTAGTTACCTTTATAAAGTAATGCATTAAATGATTTGCCTATGGAAATATGAATAGCATATAGAAAAAAAGTTCTTTGCCATTGAGATTGTAAAAGGATGGCAGATGGCTTTGCAGTTAGTACACTATTTCCATTGTTGTTGGTCTTGACCAGTACTATGTCAATGTGTGGGGTGTGGGTATATCATTATTTTTTTAAAATAAGCTCCCCAAAGTTCACTTCATCTGTCACCTATAGACTTACTTATAGATTTTTAAGCTCTTTGTAGCAGGAATGTCTGCAGAATACTTCATGAAATCTTGGTTAATGGACTTGTCCACAACACACATAATGTAGGATTTATTTGACCCAGCTGACAGTTGTTGCTATAGCAAATACAAGATGAAGAATAAATGGAAAGGAAAATCTTAAAGAAGATGATTATAGCCTTGCAATGCTAGGCTACATATGAAGGTACAAAGTTGTATCCTGCAGGGGAGCCCTCTAAGTGCCTGCGAACATCTACTCAGAAAGCCCAGGAAAGGTCTGCACAGTGTTAGCTTGTTGGTGGTTGTATCTTTGCCATTTAAGTGGCTGGAAGCTAACTTTGATTTGAACTGAGTGCAGCTCAACAGTATTTCAAGACTTCAGTTTTGCAACAAGCTACAAACTTCATTGCAGTACTCTAGTCCCCAAGAATGTCTCTGCAGCTCCATGAGGACTATAGCTGTATAACTTTCTGTAACATAGGAAGTTCTAGTTACCACTAGAACCTGCCGTGGTGTCATTGTTCAGATCATAATAATTAAGCTTAGAAGCTGTAACTTAGTTGACTTAAAGATAGAAAGATAGAAATTTTTCCAATTGTTAGAGGAATTAGTCTACATTTGCCTTTCCCAATGAGAAAAACAATTATGCAATTTATGTAATGTAAATTATGTAATATATAGTATTCTTTAAGGATGATATTCTGCTAGCCATACTTTGTGCCTTATATATATATATAGATATGCCACTAGATAAGACAGTACTTATTCTGAACCTGATACCAAATTTTATACACACAGTCTCGCTCTTCAGTTGAAGATGAACCAATCTATTATAAACAAATAATAAACCCACTGAAGAATAGCAAGACTCATATTTCCGTTTACATTCCTGCCTGAGTAGCTACTTACTGCATGCTAGTGATACCAGGTGCAGAGTACTCAATTGGAAAATTCATAGGTAAATGCAAAATAGACTGACCCACAATATACCACTGTGACATGTCAGATAAGATGTTTCAGTGGTCTGTCAACTATTTCATTTTGAATGGAAAAACTTCAGTTCTGTAAAGTATTATCCATCTCCATATCTACACTTACTGAGGGGCTAGGAAATGTTCTGTTTATTTAAATGTGCTAAGCAAAACAGAAATATGACAAATGAAGTAAAATGCAGGATAAATTCTTGGTTTTGTATCAGTCCTCCTTTCCATCCATCCCCCTCTCCCTCTCTCTCTCTCCCTCCCTCAAGCTTCATGTATATTCCTTTAGTCCTTTGGTAGCCAATATGACACAAGTAAGGTAACAGGCAGATAACAGAGTATGAGGATTCCTTCCCTACTAGTGCACAGCTTTAACCTTCCCTAGTACTGTATCTGATAGGTGTTACATATTATCTTTTCCATGTGATACATTATTATACATGCCGCAGCTAGGCCAGCTGCAGTCTAAGACAAATCTCTTGTTTAGGCAAGCTGTAGATCTAAACAACACTGCTGACACTGCATCTTACTCAACCACAGGGTACACTTACTAATGAGAATGGCTAAAGCTCTATTAATACTTTTTTTGGAATATTGCAGAACAGTTAGTTTTCAGTCTTCTTCCTGTTCTGTTCTGCATTGTTGCCTACTTAACCTGTGAGTTATTGATAGGGATAGTCTGTCTACATGTGTGTGAAGAAAAAAAAAAAACCACCAAAAAAAACCCCAACCAAAAAACCAGGCCTAATGTCTCCAAATAGTTAGGATTTTCATAGATCAGTAGAAGTCTCCTTGTTCCCATCTGTAACAGAGCACGGGATGTTAGAGAAGACAAAGATAACCAGGTACTTCCTTGAAATAATTATTGAACCTGGAGGAATGACATGCACACGAGTCAAAGACTATTCAAGAGGTGTACTCCAAAAAGATACAGAGAGTGTAGTATAAACTGCCAAGGTCTCACATCAATCTGGTCTACAATTTCTGCTCTAATATTTGTGTTTACTTCTAGTTTCATAATGCCAATATTTCAGCTTTATCACACACCGGTAGAGGGCAGGCTCTAAAGTCTCCACTGTTTGAAACAGTTGCTTTCTCTCCCTGTAATGACTTGGCAAATGTGAGATAAACATTCAGCTCCCATCATGAAGGACTAAAGGGAAATAAATGCTTTCTCAGACTTTCAGCAGGCTGATGTTAAAAGGGTCAACTCTGTTCAGAACTGATAATCTCCCAGGAACAGACTTGTTTGATATTTCCTAGAATCATAAAGATTTCACTGTGTTGCCACAGATATCACATAAAATCCAGATGCATTTTTCCAAACATGGTCAGAGACTTTAGTAAATATTCAATCCCTTCCTCATCTCAATAGAACCACCTAAGATCAGGAGTAAATTGGCACTTTGTTGCACCACTTTGTCTGAAGAAGGTTCGTTCTTCAATTTTCATCAACTTCTCCAACTAGACAAGACTCATGTGCCTGCCTTCTCCTTTAGAAGCCATTAGGATCTGATGGAATAAGTCTTGTACATCAGAGCCTAGGCAGCTAATGATGTCTGACTTTGTGGCTTTAAGAGGAGCCTTTTAAATAATAGTTAATACCTACAGCTTCAGCACAGAAAAATATTCAGTCAAGGATTTCACTTGAACTTTGCCTGCAGATTTCTTGAAAAGGATCTTTCCACCTTTACTGAAGTGTCTCAAACTACAACAGGCAGTTGAGACAGCCAAACTCACATTTTTTCAAAGAATCCCTTCACTTCAGGCTAATTGCATAGTTTATTTCATCCACATACATTGTATGTTTTGAATTCGAAGGCAATGTTATCTCATATCCCAAAGGAAAAAATGCTTTTAAAAATTGTGCTTCACCCTTGATGTTCTTTCACACTCTCCATTTTGAACCATTCATGAAGGTATTTCATTATTTTCCAAACAGAAGAGTGGTCTTTTATACCAGTCAATACTATTTGCAGAGTATTTGAGGGATGAATTGTCTCTCTGAAACCTCAAGACTTTCCTAAAACTAGTACTTGGAGCTGACTGTCTTCTTACTGAAGATTACTGTCAGAATCTGTAAAGTACCAGCAGTTGTCCATCTGCCCTCCACTCAACTTCATTGCTACCCAAAGAGAAACGGGCACATTTTGGAATTAGCAAGGACTTCAAAGTGCATCTTCAATGGCAGTAAGCTGCACTAGGGCAGGTTCAGATTAGATGTTAGGAAAAAACTTTTTACTGAAAGTTGTCAGGGCCTGGAACAGGCTGCCCAAGGAGGTGGTTGAGTCACCTTCCCTGGATGTGTTTTAAAAAAACGTAGATGAGGTACTTAGGGCTATGATTTAGCTTAGGATGGGAATGGTTGGACTTGATGATCTTAAAGGTCTTTTCCAACCTTGTCATTCTGTGATTCACTGAAAGAGAAGTATTGTTCTTTATGTAGCATCAGAAAAGCAGCTCTGAAATCGTCTCTTTGGGAAATAAATATATGGGGGGGAGGGGGGGGGCAGGTAATGGTAGTAAAGCATGGCTCCAGCCTTCAAAATAAAAGATCACTGTCTTTGTTATTGCAATTTCATGAGTAGAAATCTGCATAGAGTAGTCATTTACATATCTGCTCCAAGCTTTTACGTAACAGATGCTTTGTCATCTTCTGCCTGCAAATTATAGGCAGTCATTGGTGAAGTGTCTGAGTAACCCAGAGGGTTAAATGCTTTGCATACTATATACCTAGACCTATGTGAACATGAATGTGTCTTGCTCTTCAACTAGACACTTGGAAAAATCTCATACATCTGTGGTTTCTGGTATAAATCTGAAGCAGATTACAGGAACTTATTTGGTTCCTTTAAAACAGAAAGAGAGAGGGAGATTGATTTGAGAGAAAGATGTGAGTACACAAACACAGATAAATCACAAAAATAAATGCAAGTTGTTACAAACTGACTTGGTGAAGAGAAAACTTTTCCAAATGTCATTCATTGCATTTATAATGCAATAGTAGAGACAGTTTTACATCTCAGAAAACTCAGTCTGCATTGAACCAATTTACATCATCCCTAACATTATACTACAGTAACATTTGGAAATAGGGTATATTTAGAATTGGAATAGGCTTTCTCTAAATATACACCTTACTAAGTAACTCTTACTGATAGAATTACAAGATCCCAGACCTTTGATATGCAGAGCATAGAGAGCTGTCATGGGCAATTTAAATATTTGTGTAAGTGCTTGGAACTTTTTTGAAATCAAAAGATCTGTCTGAATGACATACAAACTAAGCTGTGGAGAAACAGTTCAAATGGAATACAACATGCTAAATGAAAAACTCCACCTACCCTAATTTAGGATAAAAGATTATATCGTCACATAGAACACAGTGGTTACTGTGGATGATCCATCCATAGCTGATTGTTCTTTTAATGACATTAAATAAATAATGTGCTGAAATTTGCAGTTCAACTTGTAGGATGGTGGGCCATTTTTCTTTAGAGCTAAACCAAGTAAGTTCAACCAAGGTCCTCTGTATCCAACAATCCAATATCAAAGAGCATTTTGGCCATCCTGATTTTCATCTTTTTGCTTCAATTATTTTCTATTGAGCATAAGGGACAGATATTTTTTAAGTTCACTGTTAGGTTTCACAGATGTAGGTTTAAGGAGATTATTTATGCTTTAGGATTTAATATCTACCAACATGCTGTTCATTTGCCTGATATAACTAGAGACTAGTTCTTTCATTTGCAATTTATAAAGCCTCATCTTCGGACAGTCAGGTTTTCTGATAGCTGCATGTTTGAAACATTCTGCAGTTAATAATATGAATTTTAACCTCAAGTGTACTAATAGTGTTTATTCAACCAACATAATATATATGCTTTATATATTACAGGTCCAGGGTTTTTTTTGGTTTTGTTTTGTTTGTTTAATTGAAATAGAATAGGTAACTCTAACCTAGTGGCTTGTTGAGGACTCACCTTGGGGGCTCTCCCTTAGCTTTATGCATGTTTGATGAGGAATGCTGTTTTCTTGTGCCTTCTGCTGATAAATTTGGTGATTAGCCTTCTGAAAGGACAACAGCTGAAGCTCACAAGCATATATTCAATGCTGGTTTCTTTCAATAACCTTACATCTGGAATGAAGAAGTCAGAGTGGGCCTAATGAGACCCCAAGCCTTGGCAAAGGTTATAAGCAAAGATGTGACTCAGTTTTACATCAAAGTCTTGCGATGCCTTAGGTAAGTGACTGTAAATGGGTTTCTGTAGCTTATGAGGCCTTACACTCTGTGCAAACAAGTTCTTTCTATTTCTGTAGGGGCAGCTCCATATAATACACTTTGATATAGAAATACTTTATTCCCTGCAGTAGTCTAGATGTAAGCTGTCAACTGATGAGATTGTCTTCTAAGTAGTATTTTTTAGATGCATATGTCTAGCAGTCACTGCTTCTAGCTTATTTCCCCTGCCCCCATTTGTTGCTAGGCTTCATGTCGGCTCAGCTATTTCCTATCAGATTGTACCAGAGACAGAACTGTCAGGTCCAGAGAGAAAACAGGAGCTCTCAGGCTTGCCATGCAGAAAGGGAAAACTTCTCATAAAGCAGGATGCTTAGAACATAAAAATGCAAGAACAGAAGGTGAAATCAAAATGTGAGTCTTTCTTGAAATGTCTGAGTTAGCTAAATCTTTATGCTGCTCTCAAAGTACATTGCCTACTCTTTTATAATTAAAGATTGAAATTATTTTATTTGTGCTGCAGTGATTGATTTTGGAATGAGAAGGAATTTTAAAAATTCCTATGTGTGAAAGCTTTGTAATAATTAACGATGTTAGAAATTTGAAAATAGCCCTTTTTCTTTCTCAGTGGTTTTCATCCTACTCTTGGCAAGCATTTTCCTGTGCTCTATTTCTTGTGCTATGAGAGACATTCTGTATTGCTGATAGGCTCAAAACTCAAGCTATTTGGAGTCAAATGACCAGATGCCTTGATTTGATCATTCTGGACTGGGATGCTATGAGCTACCAAAATGCAGTCCAGCATTTTATAGAGAGGCTGCAGTCCCCCCGTGGTCCTACCAAGAACTCGTGCTGTATTTATGAAACACATAGGACAGAATTTCTCCTTTTTTATTATGTTTTCAGAACTAGTAAATCAGAAATGTATGTTCTGTTATACTGTAATTTTGCAATATAATACACCTTAAGCATATTTTTGGTGCTACCAAGTGCCACAAGATTATTAATATTTCATGGTACTTGCTCTGCCTGTATTAAAAAAAGATAATATTTTCTCTGTCTTACCTGACATAGGAAGGCTAGGAAAATACAGAAAAAATGGGAGATTGTGGAAGAAGCATATAGTTGCACATCATTTCTGCATCTTTGGAAAGGTCATTTTCATGCACTAAAGATACTGCAAGATGAAGCCTGCAGCATGTAAGGAAACATGAAACAGGCAAGGCCAGAGGCAGAACCTCTGGATCTCTCTGGTGTGTAGTGGGAAGCTTCAGTAAACATGCCGAACAACTATGGGGAAAAAAAAACAACATCCCTTCTAGAACTGGAAGATTTCCCCATTACACAACACATACAGTGCTGTAAGTTGGAGAATGTAATTTGACCTTGAGAAAGTGAAAGCACTTTTCACAAACCTCTATCCTCTTTGCATAGAAAGGTACTTGATTTTGTGCAGTTAAAAGAGGAATCCATTCTTCCATGCAATGTCTAAATTTAATTTCTTAAATATCTCAGTGGTGCTTACTAAAATTGCTGATACAGGTACCTCCAGTTTTAATATAGCTGCAGCAGATCTTGACTAGATGTACTCTGTTTTGTTTCATAGTTCTACTAAAGCTTTGAATGAGATCCGTTTGTGAGGCATCTTGTGCTACATACAGAACTACCCCTAGGGCATTGTATAAATTAATATTCCATCCATGAACATAGCTAGTACTTAATTTATCATTTGGCTGTGAGAAACAAGAGACTAGATTACTGATTAATTATAATCAAGCATTGCAGAATGCTCACGTGTATGCTGAAGCGGAGTATTAATATACTAGTGACAGCCTTTTGTAATCTGCAATCTATTTTAGTAGTGTTAAATCTAGCAGTTCAAGAAACAAATAAGAACAGCAGCAAATAGTACCAGTATTTTTAGTTTAGCTAATTAAAATTTTATGACTGGCATAGAGGATTTGAGTTTATTGCATCTTCAGGTTCGTCATGGGGAAATAAAAGAATTCTCAAGAGTTGACTTTTGTTATAACCTGTCACATCTTGTTTTGCCATTTTCAACTCTGATTTAAACCAAAACAAACTTGTAATTTATTCTTCACTAGAAATGGGAGGAAACAGAGCCCAGTAAGCACAGCAAAAAGTACATCTGAAATAAGACTGTGATTGCTGTCAGTGTCTATTTGGAACAATTGCATCCAATGGTCATCCTAAGAATAATTAGGTCTTGCCACCTGGGAACAGGCTTCAGAAAAACACCAACAGGAAATATTAATGAATTACAGTAATCACCTGATATATAGTTATCAAATGAAATCTAGACACAAGAATATGGCCTCTTAAGCATACATAGATGGAAAATGAACAAATAAATCTCTTCTATTCATGTGTGTGCAAGAAAAAGAGATGCTTTTGAGCCTCTGTATCTGAGCTCCAACCATCTCTGCCCCAGATACATCTCCAGTTATGTTTGTGAAAATATGTCTGCTCCTCATTAAAACTTATTTTTAGGTTTTACTTTTTATTTTAAAATAATTATAATTTAAAAATAAAAATATTAGTATTTTTCATCTTACTAATGAATTATTGTGCAGTGTTATAGGGCCATATATAGCCTGATTTGAAATATGTCATTCTTAATTCATGTCTGTGGCAAATAAGTACTGTCGTGTTAAGGACAATACTGATTAGGGTTGGCACTTAGCTTCAGGATGAGGCATGGGCAGGGCCAATAGTTAATTTTAAAAGCCTCTATCTGTCAGCCATTATAGATCTTATAAAGATCATGGCACAAAAAGCTGACAGCTTTTCACCCAGTACTGTAATTCAGTTTCACTGCCACCATCTTTAGTCAAGACTATTCTTGGAGTCTTCTACCAGTGGGAGAATTGCCGTCAAGAATAGTGATAAAAACCAGTATATCAAATGATTTAGGAATTCAGTGATTTCGGAGTCCTAAATTGAAACCCTATTCAGGTGAGCAGTCTGGGCCTGCCCTGTGTAATCTCAGAAGAGATAAAATGCCACTGTGGATGTTGATTTACAAAATCCTGTGCAAATTTGGTTTATCTTCTGTCATTGTTCAACCGGTTAAATTTTCTGTGTTGATCAGTGGATTCAGACTAGCTAATGCTACAGCATTTAGTATTGTGGTAGAAAAGCCTTTACATTTACATTGAAAAGAGTCCTTTAATTCTTTTCAGAGACAAGGAGTGCTGTGGAATCACTCATAAGATTTTGCATTTTCCTTTACCTTAAACAAAAAGCTCATTTATCATTGGAATGGGAACATTCTGATTATCCCTAATGTTTGTAAACAGAATTCCCTTTCTTCTGACTTGCTTTCATTTACTGCATTTTCATTTAGAGAACTCTGCTAGTTACTGATTTCATCAACATACATTTTGATCTTATAGGGAGGCAGGAGTTCGAGGCCTGCAGTGTACGCTCCTGTTTTGCAATGTAGGTGGGGTTTTATTGGGTTTTTTTATTTGGTTTGCAAATTAGTACTTTGTACTTCTGTTTTTAATAGTGTATTTTCTCCTAATTCCACAAAAAATATAAATTCCTTAATTGATCTGTATCAAATCTATTTTAAAGGTACACCTGCTTCCTTAACTGCACTTAGAGTTCAGTGTACCATATTGATGTAAAGTATAGCGGTCATGCAAAAAAAGCGGCTTTACTGGATTATTCAGCTAATTTTCTGAATGATGTCAAGATTTCAGTTGTAAAGAATTTTGAGAAAAAGCATTACATTCACTTGAGCTTAAATGAAAGGTGAAAAAGTACAAAAAAATTCACCCCAGAAAACCCTTCATTCGATCAGGCATGTCCTGAACAAACAAGATATGCTGCCTAGAGGCTGCAGTTTTGCTAGACTGTAGTTGTAGTCTATCAGGCTGGCTGAGAATTGGAAAGCACATTCTCATTTGTCATGCACTATAATCAAATCTGATGCAGATTTGCAAACCTGCACAACAGTGATAAGACATCAACACTTATTTTTATGCTGCACAGAGTGTAAACAGGAGTAGTTTGGGGTATAATGTGGTGGACTTTTGCCAGTGTTTCATTTATTGTTTGTAACTAGTGACATGCAGTGATTTTCCATGCAGAGCAGCAGCTGTTTTATTTTTTCCAACTACTTGCCATAATTGTGTTTCTGGATGCAAAGAGAAATCTTTCTCAGGATAGCAACTAACAATTCAAGAATAGAAAATACTGGGTTTGATAGCTTAGACCCCAGTTAGTTAGCTAATCCTCAGCCCTTTGAGCAATTTTAGAGCGTTCAGATATACTGCTTGTGTAGGAAAGGTGACACTATTCGTACAATTAAGGTTTTGAAGGATGGGGCTTTTTCATCACCAAAGCACTAACATTTATTTTCAGTAAGGTGCTCTAGTGCTTTTGGGTAGACCTATGAAATGTTTGTTCCCCAGCCTGCTGCTTCGCAGTTTATGATGACTTTTTTTAGGTTGCAGTTGGAGCAGAATAGGAAAATGAAAATAAATAAGGGTAGCTCTTATTATGATTTGAAGTTAAGCTGATGAAAGTGAATTATCTTTGTCTATCTGTTTAAAATCTGCAGTGACTACAGTAATATGGATTAGAGGCACATAGGAACATTTTGGAAGGGATTTTGATAGACAACTCATATATAATCCTAATAGGCTACAAAACAACTGGTGGTGTATTCAGAGCTACTTAGAACTGATAGAAGTGAATTACATGCATTTGAGATTTTACAGTTTAATATCTGTTCTTCCACATAGGGTACACAGGTATCAGTTACTTAGTGACACGAGGTAAAGGATGGTTTATTTCTTACCTCATTTTATTTCTAAGGTTTGCTTGAATTAAACTTCAAATCCATACTTCCAGCTCTAATTAAGAAACAATTAATTTCTGGAAAATTATAAATAGACTGCTGAATTTATCCTAAAATTCATCTAAGTTCAATTATGTTGACTTTATTTTTTTTTTGTATAATTTTATGTGTGTGTATTTTTTCAGCAACTTCTAACTGTAATAAAACTTATGATAGAGGGATAGATTGTACAAATTGTCCTAGGAAAAATGAATCATGAGGCCTTGGGTACAGACAAGGCTCTGTACCAGACTACTGTGCTAACTACAGGGAAGTGGAGTCCATGATTTTGTAAAAACATTACTGAGGCACTTAGAAAGCAAAAATAAAGCATGTTGTAAGCTATAGTGTTAGTAGTTAGCTAAACGTGATCCCTGAAGAGTTTGAAATACACTTAATGTTCTAACTATGTCACTTTGAAATGAATTTTTTAATTATAAAATTAGGAATGTTCGAGTAAAAAAGATCATGGCAAAATACACACACCATTGCAATTTTATATGTCTTTGTAGTTAAAAGATTGTAATGGTTACGGTAGTAGAAAAGCAGGACATTTTTGACAGCCTTCAGACATTGTCTAAATTATTTGTGTATTGGGAACTAGTAGTTTAATGAGGAGGTGCAATTTTCTACTATATGTGTCCTCCAGTAGTGTAAGAAATATCCAAACATGGTAATCAGAGAAATTGAGAGATCAGTCAGGATTTGTGTACAGTTAAAATTCATGTAAGTAAAATTGCTTTTCCTAACAATAGGTAAAATATGGATTATCATTACCAGCATGTAATGTATTAGACACAGTATCAGAATATTCTAAGTGTATTTTTGTTTCCTTTGTTCCTACATATGCCTTGTTTGGCAATACATTGTTTTGTGACTGAGTCCCTGCTGAAATGTACCTGAAAAAAACCTGCGGTGAAACCACAAAGAGACTACAACTATGAACTTCATGAATGAGCCATATACTTATTCACTGTAAATTCCAATTAAGTCCAGTAATGTCACTAATAACTTGGAGAAAATTAGTCTCATCACCCAGGAGTGAATATGCCAGTGGTGGAATAAGGATAAACTCTTTCTAAGAATTGTGTCATGTATCTGTAGCTTTTTTTGGTAGGGGTCTTATTTCACATTTTAGATTTTTAATGTTTTATTCACTGAAGTCTTAAGTGTTTAGATACTGTACAGCCTGATAATTTTGTTCTCCATGCTGTAACTAACAAAATGGATGAAATCATATGGACATGATAGGACTAGAGGTTCTTTATTTTCACAGCATTCTACAGGTAGTGGCTTATTAATCACTGCAGGACTGTTGCAAAATGGGTAACTATCATCCTCATTTTCCCTTATCTTTTTTTTTTTTTTTTTTAAAAAGGAGACTACTTTGATTTTGCATAAAATTTTGATGTTCTGCTTTATCTAGCATCTGGAACCTCAGAGTGCAGTACTTCAATGAAATCATCATATATTAGCATATAAATTAAGCCAGTCTGGTATTTTGACTTTCTCCAAACAGTTTCTTCAGAAATCAAAGAGCGGAGTTGATGTTAAATTGCTGGCACAAGCAGTAAGAAGTCTGTTCATGTCCCAAATATGAGTGAATGAAGTCTGTCTGGTTTCACATACAGGAACTGAAGAGTTTTAAGGTGATAATTACAAGGCCTGAGCTCTTTAAGAAAAAACCCTGAATTTAAGCTGACATAAGCCATCTCCTATGTCAAATGCAAATTAATAAATTGTCACTGTCAAACATATTTTTTCATAAACCTATTGAAGAATTCAGATTTTATATGTACATAGACAAATAATTTACTAGCATGCAATTTTAGTGTTTCAGACAGAATTATACTAAGGGAGGTTTTAGCCACTGTCAAAAATACAGAGCATTCTGAAGAATAATTTATGTGCTAATTACACTCTAGTTTTGGACTACAGACAAAAAAAATTTCACAATTCTGTAAATGGACAGAGGGATGAAGGCTGTCTTCACATTCCACTATGTGCATTTCCCCCCATCCAAGGTCAAGTAGAGTCTATTTTGTAAGAAAGAGTACATATCTCTGCCTGTTGGAGACATGAAATACTTCCCTGGAAGATAACAAGACAGTACTTACACATTTTGCTCCTTACATGAGCAACATAAGTTATGTAGTACTAAGCATAATTCCTTCAGGAGAAATTTTATTTAAATCTTTTGATAATTCTTTTGAAGTAGAGTCTACATACTGCCCTAACAGGCAAGATCTCATGAAAACGTTTTAAACTTTAAACCATATTGAAATAGGAAAACAAATATGTTTATTTGGGAAGGATATGAGAATATTCCAGGGACCAACTCAGGGCTCTTGCAAATCATAAGGTCTTAAAAGTATACTTTTTTTCCTGATCCATCTCAAATCCAATGGAGTAACTGATCAGAAATAAAATATCTGCTCTTTTTATAGAATAACCAAGCAACAAGTTACCTCTCCTCAAAGCCCTCTCTAAATCACTTGACAGTAAACCCAGAATTTATATAACTTTGGTTATATATTTGTTGTACAAGTTCTGGGTTACTCAGGACTGTCATAGCAAGCTCTGAAGAAAGCTTTGGGTTTTTTATAAGGAAAAAATCTCACTCATTATCCTGATTATCTAAAAACCCACTTCCTCTAAAATTTTTAGGAGCGTGCTTTCTCATTTCTGTTGTCTAAAAACTTATCTGCATGATTGCAGCGGTCTTAGGCTCAGTTCTTTTGAGTCTTTAGAGAATATATCCTTTGTACAGCATCTTGGCATAGCAGCCTCTATTTGCTCAAGCATTAGCCCTCTGTTTTGGTGGCTCCTTTACAACTTCATGCCGCCTCAACATGAGGATGAACAGTTCTTTTCTGCCAACACAGTAGAGTTCGGCACAGGCGCTGATTATTCCAAAAAAGGAAGTTACTCCCTCCTTGACCTTTAAAATACATACTTGCTAAAGCTTTATTTGACTAAAACCTGTGGGATTGTTCATCAGGTCAGACTTGCAAGGAAAACTGGCAGCATTTCTGTAAATGCTTGCATTGAAATGCTACTTATTCATTCAGAGTGCATACATGGTTCTGTGGGTTAGACTTGGAAAATTGCTGCAGTATGGTGCAGTAGTACATCAGCTCACTGCCACCTTTTGGCATTGATCCCAAGGGTTGAATCTTATTGCAGCCAAGTTTTGCAGTAGTTTTAAGCCCTACTGTGTAAAGGACATGGGAAAATTAACTGATCTTTAACTGGATCTCAAGGACATTATAATAAAATAATGTAGTAATATAATAATGTACAGTGAAGAATAAATGGCAGATTCTATAATCCTATTGTACAAGAAATGCATCTCAATAAGTGAAGAGCATGTGTTTAGAATGCTATGGAACCAAGTTATTATAGCAAGATCAATTAGATGTGATTGACCTCAGAGGCCTATTTAAATTACTTCAGTAGGAAGCATTAATGTCTTGGGTACAGCTTCTAGGAAACGTGCCATATTAGATTTAACTTTCTTTCACAGACTTTTAATAACTGAACAGATAATTTACTGAGTGTGTTATAAAAGACTGCATATCTTAAATCAAAATAATTAAATAGAATATTAACTTTAAACAAATTTCAGTTTTAGAAACCACTAAAAATTGTTTGAAGTCTAAAAACCCACTTCCTGTAAAATTTTTAGGAGAGTTAAAAAACTTATGTGAATGATGGCAGCAGCATTTGTGGAAGAATATAAGCAGCACTTTCTTTTTATTGCTTCCTGTTGCAGTAATTTCAGCTGTTTTCATTAACTTTTCAAGTTGCCTATAGTACATGATGAGAGAGACTATTTTGATGTACATGCAGATATCTTATATAACATGTTTGTAGTCCAGTTTCACCAGGTTTTTTGAGCACTGTTCTATTTGTTTGTAGGACTAGCAAGGGGACAAAAAAAATAAAGCTTTTATTCTTTGCAGATCTGAAGGGTTTGACAGAGCTACAAAACCTGTTGGATTAAGGTTTTCTGGTCCTTAGTGAGAATTTCCCTGTCAGCCACATTGTCTTGGGGCAGGTCACCTCAGACACATTCAAAGACATCTATCTGCAAATACTGAAATGGTGGCTACAACTAGATCCCGTCATTGCTCAGTCACTTTTAGTCAGGCAAGGCAACACCTATATGCTTAAACAGATTTAGCAGACAACTTGTCTTTGCTCAGCCTCCCTGGGGACTGAAGGAATCCCATCCATACTCAGCTAAGCACAGCAGCAGGCTCTGAAAGCACACAAGTGTCCCTGTACCTCTGTGTACTGCTTCCAGTGCTTCGGCAGCATAGCAGGCACAGAATTTACTTGCTGTATTGGGATTCTGAGAACCCAGTTACATACACCAGAGTAGCCCTATATGATTATGTTATAAAACCACGTGTATGGCTGCAGTTGATTATTACTAACTGAAAAGCACTTGGAGCATGAATGATATCACTTACTCTAGGTGAAGTTTCTTCATGGTCTTACCCAACCTGTGGAGAAGCATCACCTGTGTACATCACACTGTAGTTTTTCTGCTATGCTTCCGCAGACATAATCATTCTAGGGTCTGGTCTAAATCATAAAAGAAGAGGAAAAAAAAGAAAATTCCAAATTAGGACACAGTTCTTAACATAAAGTACTCAGCTGCTACACAAAAAGGGAACTATGCATGTAAAACATAGATTAAAACTAGCACTGCAAATAAAAGTACCTAATTTCATCTGACAGACCACTTTTTATCACATCAGTTTATTTTTTGAATCATAATGATATGCTGATTGGTCTGATGAAGATACCTGGTAGTATAGACCATATATTGTCTATGCCTCATAAATATAATGCATATATTAAAGCTTTTACCATATTAATTGCCATATTTTACCATATGCTTTTACCTAATATTAATACATCTAAATATGCATTTACTCAAATAAGAACATAGGGTTTTGATTCAGGAAAGACAGAGATATGTATGAGATCATGCATGATTTTACTATTAAAAGTTTGAATTGATTTGTGGGTTTTGCCCCTAAAATATATCAGTAATAAAGAAGTTCAGTTGTCATGAACCTAGTGGGTGAAAACCCTTTTACAAGTAATTTTGCTTTGTATTTCAATTCCAAATATAATTTTGTAAGATACCAGGCTGATTTGAGAAATGGATGCTGTACCAAGAAATGCAGTATGTTCAGTATAGATTCCACTGACTCCTTAAAATTAATACATGCCTGTTTATTTAATCAAGTGGATTGTTTTCATTCCATTTAATACTTCTGTGCATAGGACAAATAGTATTCTAAATTTCATGGAAGAAATTATACCACAGTATTTATGACAGCACATAATAAATACAGAATAAGATTTTTATAAAAAAAAATTAAGGATATAGAAATCTCTCCCCACACCCTCAAAGTTCTATTCCTCTCTCACTTGAGCTGTTAGACTGAACTGCAGTCTTTGGATAACACTGCTGTAGACCTGCTTTTGTTTTGAGATTTTTTTCATTCTAGTGGTGAAAGCTCAGAACCAGTGTAGTTCTCAATGGTCTTTGACACTGCCAGCATGATTTTCTTCCTGAAATTGTGCCCTCTCCTGTCAGTCTTTCATGGCTATATCTGTTTATGTGGGCCTACATATTTTTTCAAGATACCTCCTCAAAGAGTCTCTGTCTTTTCCTGTAGAAGCTTGTATGACTGTCCATTGTTCTGTCTTCTTTCTCTCCATATCCTCTCAATCTCAAACACAAATTGATCAAGGCCCTCTGTAGACCAACAATTTATACTTGTACATATATTCCAGACACTGTCTTCTGTTCAAGATTATAGATGTCCTCTAATGTTCCTAAACCAGAAATATCCCAGCGACACACCTCTAAAAGAGAAGTCTGTGCCCTGTACTCATGTTACTTCCTCAATGACTGGGGAAAGCAACTTTTTTACTGATCATTCAGGCCTGCAAATAACATATCCCTTTTCAAATGCCTTCTTAAACATAGCATATTCTTTCTGCATCATATCTGTGTAGGTAATTAGAATTCGTAAAAGAAGCTTAAGTCATGTCTGATTTCTGTAATGTTTTCTCTGACCTCAGGGAATGCAATTTCTCTTATATCCACTCAGGCTACCACAAAGTTAATTTTCTCACACCTCTGGTGTGACCATGTCACCTATTCCATTACAAGAATAATGATTTTTAAAAAAATGGTAGGTCAAGTGAAAACCTTTAAAGTTCGTCTTTTATGTCTATTCAGCAGCCAATTAGTAATATGGGACTTCAGCAGCCATTTGTTAAAATTTTTAGTATGACTGAGTTCAGGGGCCGGGGTTGGGGGGGACAGGTTGCAGGGGCGGCTTCTGCAAGAAGCCGTTAGAAGCTCTCTGCAGGCCCGAGAGAGTAACCACCAGCCAACTTAAGGCCGGAGTCATTGTTGACCAAGGCAGAGACAATTGACGATGGTCACAGTGCCTCTGGGAATCACATTTAGGAGGAAAAAAAATGTAAGCAGCTGCATTTTGCCACCAGAAAAGGGAGTGAGAAGGTGTAAGAAACTGTACAGACACCAAGGTCAGTGAAGAAGGAGGGGTAGGGGGATGAGGTGCTTCAGGCACTGGATAGAAAGATTCCCCAACAGCCCATGAAGATGACAGTGATGAAGCAGGCTGTGCCCCTGCAGCCCATGGATGATGACAGGGAGTAGAGATCCCATCTACAGCCCTCGGAGGACCACATGCCAGAGCAGGTAGAGACGTCTGACTATGACCCCATGGGAAGCCCACGTTGGAGCAAGCTCCTGGCAGCAAGCTCCTGGCAGCAAAATCCTGCAGCCCATGGAGAGACCGAGCCACACCGGAGCAGGTTAGCTGAGGGGACTTGTGATTCTGGGGGGAACAAGGCTGGAGCAGTCTGGGCCTGAAAGTCATCACCCAGTGGAAGGAAGACACGCTGAAGCAGTTGGCGAGGAGCTGAAGCCCTGACAGAAAGGGCTCATGGAGAAGTTCATGGAGGACTGTCTCCCGTGGGTGGGACCCCACACTGGAGCAAGGGAAGAGTGTGAGGAATGCTCCCCCAGCTAAAAAGGAAAACAACTCATGAGGAACTGACTGAAACCCCCATTCCCCCAGTCTCTGCCCCTCCCTGTGCCACAGTGGGGGTGAAGAAGGGAGCAAAATCATTACTAAAGTGAAGTCAACTAAGAAGTAGTGCAATAAATTAGAGAGTTTTCTTTCCTTTATTCTGTGTTGAGTCTCTGGTGCCTGTGACACCAATTGCAGAATGATCTCTCCCTGACCTTATCTTGACTCCTGAGCCTCTCAATATGTATTTTCTCCCCTGTCCAGCTGAAAAGGAGAGTGATAGACCAACTTTGGTGGGTGTCTAGCCTCCAGCCAGGATCAAACCACCATAACATGTTAGACTGATTCCCATGCTAGCTCTTGCATCTAGAAGGTGTTAGAGAAATTTTTTCAGGTGTTTTCATATCTCCTGCAAATTAATTATAAACATTTTATTTTTCTGTACTACCTACCCACCCCAAAAGACTGCTGATACTTGTGCTTACTGTGGGTGACTTAGTATTACAGTCTTCATGTTCTCCTTTGCAGGAGTCTATAAGGTTTTGCTTTGTAGCTGAACCATGAACTTCTTATGACATGGAAAATATCATTGTTCAGCGTTTGATTGTGGACTACCACTATTATGTCTAGCACTTTGTAATATTAATAGTAAACCATAGTAAACTCAATGAATTTCCTCTGACTCAGCAAACTGCCAGCACAGGGAAGAAGAATCTGTAGATTTTCCATCCTTCTCAAGAGAGAAGAAACATGCTATAGCTCTTGTTGACATGAAGTCATTCTTGATTCTTGTTATACTAATAATTTTTTTTGTCCAATGCCATAACATGTAATTTAAACTTGTATGTTTCTCCAGTAAGAATTAGTAAAAATGTTTATAGAGTGTAGGAAATGATCCCACTTTCTCTAGAAGGCGGAACAAATTAATTATTTTTAGGTAACACCATAGATGAGCTGTAAAATAAAAAAAAATAATTAAAAAATATTTTTTAAAAAAATTGGATTCCTCTGCAAATATTCAGCTTTTGTATGCATACCTTGTCCATTAGCTTAACCTATTTAAAATTACTTTGGAGGAATGACTAAGATCTCTAGAGAGATAAATGAGACTTTCAGTCCTTAGAAGTGAGTCAAGGCTTTTATTGAAAACATGGAAATGAAATCAGTTGAGTATAGAAAGTGCCTGTGTTTCCTGATGTGAGTTACTTCACTTATTCTAAGTTTCTGGAGAACAGGTGAGAATCTGAAACTCTTTAGAACTCCCAAGTGATTTTACTAAAATTTTTCCTTATTTCTCATTTTTCCCTCCATTAAGAGTTCAAATTTACTCCCACATATTACCCCAAAATTATTTATTACTTTTCCAAAGTCATGACATCTACCTTTATTACAGGTCTAGGTGATTTCCTACCATTGATCAAAAAAGGTAGTTTCTCCTTTTGTACAGTTTCTTCAGTGTAAGGAGTATTCAGCCATGACACAGCTACGTCAAAAGTGAGCAATTTAACACCCAATTAAAATAATTTTATATTGCCTGAACCGGAACAGATGGTACCTTTACTCATTTTGTGAGCATAAATTACTAAGCTTAAAATAATTTATTCACTCCTTGGAACTGCAGCCAATAGCTTACTACCTAGGTACATGAGTTTTCATATACATCAGCTCAATGAGTGATCTTGAAGCAAAACCCAGGTTTTGGAACTTTGTTCCTTTTGTGACACTCCTGGGAGGACTTTAGGCCTCTGAACAAATGGATGAATATTCATTTCTTTCATCTGTGAAATAATCCTATGGAGGATCATCTTACTATGAAAACTCCAAGGATGATGCAATACACATTACCAACATAAATTAAAGTGAAACTTGTGGAAAAAGAATGCATTAGAAAATGGTGAAGTCCACCTCCTATATAAATATATATATAGAGAGAGAGAGATTGTGTCATTTCAAATAATGAATTGCTAGGTTGTTGGGCTGTGGGTTTTGTGTGGGGTTTTTTGTAGGGTTTTGGGTTGGCTTTTTGGTGGGATTTTTGTAATTTTAAAGTTCCTGCAAAGCTGGAGAGACTTTTAAAGGAAATTTTTGTGTACTTGGTTTTTTCCCGTTCTTGGATATATTTTGCGCTCAGCTGTTTGGACAAATTTCAGCTGAGGTGTGAAAACACAGTTGAATAAAAAAGCTGTTGGAAAATGACCATAAAATAATACTAAAGCCTTTAAAATCTTACAGGTACAGGATAAACATACAGTAATAGAGATGTCCTGAGGCAAATGCATAGACAACAGACCCATGAAAAATCAAAGCTGCTTATTTGACCAACCCTGTAAAAAAAGCAGCATGTTGATATCCCCTTGCACCCTATCCCTTCTCTACACCAGTGTATCCTAATGCACAGTTTCTTGTACAGTGAATCCCATGTCTGCCCTCCCCTTTGATTCCTTGGAGCCTCCTTAGAGTATGCTTATCAATCTCAAGAGCGGTTTCTCCAGCGGTGTCACTCCCCACACTGTGGGGTTCACACTGTTAGTGTGCAGATTGATCATGTGTCGGAACTAGTTGTTTCTGACTAGTAGAATCTCTTGCAACAGATTGGGTCTGACATTTCTGGGAATGTTGAATGGTTGTATAACAGACTCATATGCTTTTGGCTGTTGAAGGTTAAGCGAGAGAAACATCAAGCTTTTTTGTGAGCGTGTGTCACCATTTATGAACCCTTACCTTCCTTAAATAGGCCAACACTGGGTTTTTTGATATGTATGTACTACATGAGGTCTAAAGGCTCACTGAGTCACATTATGCTTGGAATTATCAAGATATAATTGGAATAGCTGTTCTTAACATAGAATTATTTTTACTTATGGATACTTCAAATTTTGTGTAGGTTTCTCACCTTTTAGTAGACAAGACCTACTACAGATGGTATGTAATCCAAGATTTTAACTGATTAAAAATTACTAATTTGATGGAATTCTTCAAATTCAGGAGAAAGATGTTTGTAGATGGCATTTGCTTTTTCCTATTAGGCACTTCTGTTCATGTCGCTTTTTATTTCCAAACTCAATGAAGATTGCAAGTGTTACTAATAATTAACATACTTTGTGGCCTTTTTCTGTGGATAATAGAGGGGTATTAGTGTCTTTGAGTCATAGAATACCAGGTTGGAAGGGACCTCAAGGATCAGACGACTAAGCTTTCCAGGTAAAAGCTTTGTCTAGCTAAAAGCACCATCTAGACAAGATGGCCCAGCAACCCATCCAGACAAATCTTAAAAGTGTCTAATGCAGGGGTATCCACAGCTTCCCTGGTTCCAAAGGCCGATTGTGCTCCTTGTGAAAAATTTTCCTTTAGAGTCCAATTGGAATCTCCTCAGGATAAACTTGTACCCATTATCCCTTGTCTTTTCCATGTGACTTTTTGTAAAACTGTAGCCACCATTTAAATGCTGGAACATGGTGATGAGATCACCCCTAAATCTTTTCTCAAGGCTGAACAAACACAGTTCTCTCTGCCTTCCCACTCCTTTGATCATCCTGGTAGTCCTCCTCTGGACCCTCTCCAGCCTGTCCTGTTGCTGTGTTTTTGGACTTATTTTACAGCTTAATGTGTTATGTTGAATTTAATTAAGCAGCTGTCAGTAAATAAAATCTGCTTTAAAAAAAAATCCTACAAAAAGCAGTATCAAACCAGGAACTAGAAACCAAAATTCCCAACATCATCTGGAAAATATCCATGACTCAGCTTTTCCAGATGCAAATTGAGAACATTCTCCTCTAACATATTCTAATGATTAACAAGCCAGGTAACATATCAATTTGAGTTGTTTTCCTTACAGAGGAGATACTTCACAGAAGGTACAGAGTAATTTCTATGACCAGAACTGAGTTTAAATGAAGAATGCAGCTGTTGGGATGCCTTTAGTTTCCACCTCTGCAGATTTGACTTAAACTTTCTGAAAAATCAAATAAAGCGGAAGCTCTTCCCAAGTATGGATTGTAGAATTTAGCAGTTAAAATACAGTTTCCATTATTATAGCTGTAAATAGGAATTTCTGTAGCAATTGATCTTTTCAGGCCCATGCACTTGAAAGATGAACAATCTCTTCCCAACTCGGTTTGGTAAAATTTTCTGTCCTAAGAAACTTTAAATAACATTTAATAAACTGATCTCTGTGCAAAAACAGACCAGCAGGCACAAAGGCTGTTTGCCACAGCTAGAGCAATAGCCATACTTATGATCCTAATACTGTGAGTGAGCAGGCCTGCAGAGGACACCTTCATATTTTGATTAGTGGAAAGAAAACAATTCCTTAAACAGGTAGTTCAGAAAGTAACCTGCTGAGAATGAAAACAGACAATAGTAAGGAGTAGATGGGGAGTTCTGTTATGATTAACGTTATAACGTTAATATAAGGGATGCTGGAGAAGCTTATAATACAAAGTAGTAATATTGCCATCTCTAAACTGTCCAGGTTGAAAATACTTTATTAGAATCCTAATTTGTTTGAGGTCAATCCAAGTTGTGTTCATCCTGCAGTCTGCAGGATTAATCTGCAAACATAAGATACAGGATCTTACAACTGTCCCAAAAATAAATCAACATGTAGGCTATACATATCTGTACAGACATTATGAGTGTGTGGAACGTCATAGTGTACAGATGTGTGTTCTGATGACAAAATGTAAACGCAGATGTTACTGGTGGTCCTCTCTTGCCTGATTCACAGATAAGAGCACAGGGCATTCTAGCTGGTCTCAGAGTCAACGTGATTTATGCACTGTGCCATTTTAGTACAGTTTTCTATCACTTTAATAATGCCTGGAGGACTTGTGCAAGTGTTTTATACCAGAACAGTCACCAATGCTGTACCTTTGTAGTTAGAATTTTAGCAGCCATTCCCAAACACAGTGCTGACATCCAAGAGTGAGCTTAGAAATACAGTGTGGATGTTTATTTTTCATCTTGGAAATGTACAACGTGTCATGGCTTTACTCAGCTGAGCCGCCAGCAGGCAGAATTTCTAAAGCTACTACAGTACATAAATTATCATTTAGGAAAATTTATAGCAATCTTTACCCTGGGGGTTAAATTTGTGAGTTTAGCTAGCATAAGCCTAAGGACAAGAACAGAAGAATACTTTGGCATAGTCTTAGATCATCTGACACTAAAATTATTCCCCTATCACAAGTTTCAGCAGCATATTCTTTAATGGTGGCATTCTTGTCTCAGCTGCATTCGATGGGTTCTCATCAGTATCTGTCACTACTCTTTGTCTAGCTGCTGATACTTTTTCAGCACTTTTTCCTCCTTTGCCACTCTCTACCCCCCTTTTCATTTTCCTTTTTCTTTCATTTATCAAGTGCCACATTTTCAGGACATCCCCTGCACATAACTGCAAGCACTCTAAAAGAAGTCTTTGAAGTTTAGCAACCTTTTTACAAGTCGTCAGATATTGAATGGGTGGCATTCAGTATTTTTCACAATTTCTTTAAAATACAAGAGTTAATCTAGTAGAAGATTATAGGGTGATGGCATTTCTGAGATACATCAATATATATTACTTTTCAGATAGTCTAGGATTCTCGGAGGCCTGCAATTCAGTACATGTCATGTTTTCTGAAGCAGATTTCTATTCACCAGGTAAATCAATGGCATATTAGGGTGTACTGACTGTTTCTTGAGACATACAAGCAAAAAACCGAACGTGCTTCAAAGTGTACCTGCTTGTCTTTCATTTATTGGTTGTACTTACTTCTTAATTTCAGTGGTTTATTTGGTTGGTGGTTTTGGGGTATTTTAGAGAGATAACAATATTTCACCTTAATGGGTTTATTATTAACGTTTAACTTTTACTGACATTACAGATGTGGAAAACCATATCGTACATAGCTATAACTATTCTGATTATTTAGGCAGAGAAGTATCTGGAAACATTCTTGTCTCATTTTCTGCCTGCCTGCAATACATCTCCTAAAGCACATGTCCTGTTGCTTTGTTCAAAACCATAATGACCATACAATGGAAGTGGAGATATTTTCTTAATGAGTTGATGGAGAATGGAAGTTGTGTTCTGCTTAATAAATATTTCTTCATGAAATATGCTGAGATCCAAATTTGCCAATACTAATTGGCTTGATTTGTGAACTCATGCTTTTCTGTAGTTAAGAAGAGTAATAGATTCCCAGCTGCAGTGGCTGCCTGGGGATACCAAACTGATGTGAATTACGCTGTCTTTGCAGTGAAATGTTCTAAGACCAACAAAAATTTGTTTACATAGTGTAATAATGCAGCCTAAAACTAAAGCTAACGCAGCAGGAATGCTTTGATGTGCAACTATGAGATTCTTCCTGTATTTAGTGTAAGATTAGAATTCAAATTTAATTGTGCAGAAAACTTGTACTGAAGTAACAATTTGAGTAAGTATCTTCATCTGTGAGCACATGGATATTCTGGAACTGAAGTTGTTTATAACTCTAGGATAATCTATAGTACAAACACAATTCTGGCTTCCCACTGCTGAACTTCCCTTCTGAAAGGAAGAGTTTAATTTGTGGTACTTCTGCCTTGGTTTCTTCTGCAAGTTTTCCAGTTAGTAGTATAAAAATTGTTTGGCCTATCAGAGATAGTAAAAACTATTAAGATCCAATTTCCTGTGCTGTTTTCATATAAATTTGTGTAAAATTACTTGCTTTAAAAAAAAAAAATATCTGAATCTTTGCCTCTGTATCTCAAGGTTATTAACAGGTAGGAGCCAGGAGTTGGCTCAAGGAAGTCAAAGGGGGAGATGGAAACTGAGTCTCTTTCAACTTGGTATCCAAGATAGACTCACTAAAATATTCTTACTCTTTGAAATAACTGCAGAAGATGCACAGCCTCTCATATTCCCTGGCTGTGCAATGCAGATGGATGACATCCTCTCTTCTTACAGATACTGTGCTCTCAGTTTCCCATGTGCCATTTCCCATTACTGTCAATTCAAGTCCTAGAATCAACAGTAGTTTAAATTTGAATTTTCAACCATTTCTCTATTATCCACTTACTGAAGAAGTGTCTTTAAATGGAAGTTTTAGTCTTAGCTACAAGATTTGAAGGGAGTTTTGAAAGATATTGCCATTTCTAATTAGTTATTGTTTTCCCAATAATAGAGAAATATTAAATTTAACTCTGCAGTGATGGAACCATCTCCTCTTATCTAGAGATGCTAGTACATAAAAGGATTTTTGCTCATAGCAATCAAGTAGCTGCTTTTGAGGACTTTATTCCTAACTCAGTTCTGATTCCTAAAATTTGCACAGTGTCTGTTGAAATGTAACACTTGTTTTTTGTTTGTTTTTATTCTGGAGGGTTTATTTTATTTTCTTCATATATATCTAGATACACTATTTTGATTTTGAACGTTTTATATGATTCAGTAAGTTACAGTCTATTTTGTTTTTTGGGTTTTTTTTAAAATATATGTTTAAAGTAGTCTATTAAAGCAATGTGCCTGGAAGTATTTCCCCTAGTTGATTTTCCTGAGAAAGGTTATTCTATAATGTAGTTACCAGTGATGGCTACTATTAATGCAAGCGGTGAACTAATCTGCACTTCACACAGCAGAATCCTTTATCAGGCACAACACAGGCGTGCAGAGATAAGAGGAGCAGCAGGTCTCCCGGCAGAGGAAAAAAGGGTACAGATGGCAAAGACTGAAGGTTTTCAAAGGTAGAAATGGTAGCTGACACATTTAGCTTCATTTACGAATTTTAAGTGTATCCCATCTTCTCTAAATCTGAGACATGCCTGTCCTTTACATTACAAATTAAACCCCAAAATCATAGATTTTTTTCAATGACATGGGGGGTCTGCCCAAAAAAGCCAGTTTTAACAAAGATCCTGTGGTAAAGCTATGCTGATGTTTGATTTCCACAGTTTTACTCTATTTTAAAAAGTTTTTCCCAGCCTGTGACACTATTTCTTCCCTAAAAGGTTTTTTGGAAACTAAGAATAAATCAGACATAGCAGCATGGCCTCTTTTCTCTAGCCACCTCTCCTCCTTCCATTTGTCCTTGGATCCCACTGCTCAGGGGGTCACTGAGCTTGGTGTTTAAGTTAGCTTTCCAGCTGCCCTGAACCAGGCTACCAGCTGTCTCAGGTTTCAAAGCCATTTTCAGTCCCTACTGATTTCTTTGCAGAATAATTCATTGCATATGCTGAAGGTGCTCTGAATTCTTCTAAGTTGTCTCTGGATATATAGAAGAGTCTGTTGCGACCTCATATTCTGATAAAATTTCTATTACTTTATTTCAGAATATTATATATTAAAATATTATAAATAATGCAATATAAATATTTTATTCATTGTATGTTTTTAACAAGTAAATGCACATTTCAGATGTTGCAAATACTTGCCTAGACAATGTTTCATTGAAATCAGTTGTAGGAAAACTGCATTGTGAAACAAGATTCTCATAGTTTTTAAATTGCAGTTTTCACTTTGGAATTAAGACTTATAATTCAGTTTTCGTGGCTAGCTGAAAGCATCTCAAGTATCTGACATTATTTGGCATCAGGAATGGAGTTTATTACGTTCTCAACAATAGGATTCGATTACATCTATTATCCTAATAGAGGGATAAGATATTTATATATATATATATATATATCTTTATTTTACAAAGACACTTTTTTGATAAGAGAATTCCATGGTGGGGAGGCAGAAGAGCAGCAAAAGCTAGCTTCCAGGAGTCTTTGAATGCAGCTCCAATTCCCTCCCTTGATAAATGGTCTTTCACAAACTTAGCAGAGCATCAAATCTTTCTACATTTTCAGTATGTTTCCACTGGAATAGTAATGATGGAAGTGGAACACTTCAATCCCATGACCAATCAGTGTTGTAACTACATATGCCAGCCAAATACCACAGAAAAAATAAAATGCTTTTCTTGTTTTCTGTTCCATGACAAAAAGCTATGGCCAACAATAGCAGTAGTTCTTCCTACAAACAGTTAATGCGTGTGTGAATCACAAAATGTACATGCTGTACTTCAGAGATGCAATCCATATAACAGACCTTTGTTTTTACTGATCATTTAAAGAAGAAAACAAAGAAACATGCATTGTTTCTGAGGGTTTGACACACTGAAGTGGAAGAGTAGGGAGAATACAACTGTGTGTTCTTTTAGTGAAGAAAAAGATTGTTAGTGAGGGAGAAGAAAATTAAATCAGAGTTCTCTCATTTTAAACTGTTGTTTGTAGAATTCCCCATCTTTTTTTTTTTCCTGCTGCAGTTGCAATACAAAATGCTCTCCAGCATATGCATAGGAACTGCTCCAAGGAGAATAAAAAAATACCAACCTGAAGTAGCCAAACCAATCAGAGTTTTATCGACTAAAGAAACACTGGCAGCATAATTTATTTTAATGGACATATTATACTTTCACCATCTGCTCTGCCCCTAATTATAAATGCCAAAAGAACATATTTCACAGTTAAATCAGTAAGATATTATTCATGCACTTATATGTTACTTCTACACTAACACTTCTGCAATGTTCTCATACTGCCTACACAATTCAGAGCAAGCTGCTCACATCTGAAACTGAACTTGTTGGCAAAAAGTATTTTTCAATAACTGTTTCAGTGGGAGAGGGTTTAATGTAAAACATTTTTTTAAGAAAAGTAAGTGGGAGAATGGAAGCCTTTTGTTTTGGTAAAGCTTCTTGGAGGCATATATTTGCATTCTATTTTAATCCCAAATACAAATGTATACTTTTTAAACATTTTCCTAATTTTTCATATGGCTATCATAATTAAAACTAAGTGTAGTTACTGAGGTGCAAAATATTTTACAAAAAACATGCTTTTAAGAATTTATTGGGGTTTTTTTTGATCACAGTATGAACAAATGTTTTAAATAAATTCATAGCTTCTATTTCCTGTTAATTCACAGATATATCTAGCAGATATTTTTGCTTATATCCCTAATACTCTATTGCATGTGTTCTGTATTAATATAAAATTTCATTACTACAAGAAAAATGAAAAGTAAGTACAAGAAAATAAAAAGTATCAAACACTAATTTGCATACTTCATGCAAAGTACTTTGAATTAGCAAAGTGATAAGATAGGGGCCTCTAACTTGCAGTGGAATGAATAAAGTTGGTGATGGATTAAGATCTAGATCCTGGAATTGGTTCTCAGTTTATACATACAACTTTAGAGAAGGACAGAAGAAATAGAGAAAGCAAGTCATTAAATGACTTGCTAAAGATCAAGCCTACTTATATTGCACCACTTCATTGCAGAGTTTATCCTCACTGGGGAAGGGGAGCCATTATTTAAGAAGAATAAATCAAGCAATTTACAATGCTCACATGAAAACTCTACAAGTGAAGCTTATTAGTGATTATGTAAGAAGAAAAGTAGTTTGAAGAGAATTGATTCTAGCTTTGAATGTCATCCTGTGAATGTACTGAGTGTAGGAGAAGAGAACTCTGAACTGTTTTCCTCGCACAAGCCACCTCTGCTGTTTGGTCAGCTGCAGGGCTCTGCATGCTGGAACTGTGAAAGTGTTAGTATTGTGTTAACTAGGTCGATATTACATGTCATGTGACATTTGGTATTGGAGATTATGCCATCCTCCATCCCATGCTTATGGAACGTAGAATAGAGAAAGCTTCCCTTTTAGCCTTGATACACTGTGCCTTGTTGTGATTTAGCAATTCACCCCTTAATACCTGTGTGGCCTTAAAAGTGGCAATGAAGAAGAATCCTTAGAAAAAACAGTGTGTTAGACTTGTGCTTAAGTTCAGAAGGACTTAAATCCTAGACTTCTATTTTGCAGACCTGTGTTTTTCTCTAATTGAAGAAAACTAGTCTTTCAGCTTGTTTGATGTGTGTGTTTTTTCTTCTTTTACCTAGAACCGGAACTATGTTGAAGTTGAAACTTTATATTCTATAGCTGTGGACAATGGACATATGACTGCTATCTAAAAAGAAATAAAGGATAATGCATGTGTGTTTATGCATGGCCATTTGTGTGTGTGACTCTCTCTCTGTGGGCATACAGGAAACCACCCAAAAGGGTTCCTGTGTATGTGAGTACATCTGGCAGTAGAAGTATGACAGAAAAGGAACCCATTGTCAGTTGATGGCACCAGACTAATTTCTCCAGACAAGCTGAAAGAGTTGGCCTTGTTCAGCCTAGAGAAGAGAAGGCTGTGGGAAGACCTAACTACAGCCTACCAATACTTAAAGGGGTCCTACAGGGAAGTGGGAAAGGGACTGTTTATCAGGGAGTCTAGTGATAGGACAAAGAGGAATGGCTTCAAGCTGAAAAAGGATGGGTTTGGATTAGTAAAGAATTTCTCCCTAACATTTGGAGGGTCGGACCCGATAATCTGTCGAGGTCCCCTCCAACCCCTATGATTTTGTGATTCTGTGATCTGAGTCTGGTGAGGCTGAGGCACTGGAACAGGTTGTCCAGAGAGGTTGTGGAAGCCCCATTCCTAGAAGCATTTAAGGCCAAGTTGAATCGGGCTTTGGGCAACCTGGGCTAATGAAGGGTGTCCCTAGCCATGTCAGGAGGTCCCTTCCAACCCAAAGCATTCTGTGATTCTATGAATTAGGACTCAAGTAAATCTTAGCTGACCCAATGCACACACAACTTTTCCTTTTCTCCCTGGAATTTTAGGTACAAAACCTCAAACTTTTTCAGTGGAGAAAATGCCCTCACAATGAGTACATCGTATGCAGAAGTCTAGGTTGCTCCACATTTTGGTGCAGTATAGGTTCCTACCTTTTAGTATACAATTTGGGGGGTTATGTAAAACTAAGCCTTATAAAAGGCTTGGAGATTCTAAGAAACATTTTCTTCCCCTTCTGCCCTCGGTAATTTATACAGCTAATTAGTACCTGTAACGCTCTAAGTCTGAAAACATTACCTATTTTTTCACATTGATGTGAACAGAAACAGCAGGTCACAGAGACTTCTTTGTATATTGTTGGATATTTTAATTTTAACTGGGGATACAGGATTTTAAGTGAAAATTAAATTCAAAAGAAGTAGAAATTACTCATCTATTCTAACTGTCCCTAGGTAAAAGCTTTTCCTGTGACAATACTTGAAGTGTCTTTAATTTCCCACTTTTGATTGTCTTTGATGACATGCAGCTCCTTAATACTGCATACCATCTGTAAGAATTAATTACAGCAATCACCAGGAAAAAAAAAAAAGTATGTTGTAAGTATGCTGTGTTAGCAGGTCAATTTGCTAGTCACACAATATTAAACTGACTGTTGTTCAAACATAACCTAATTAACTTGTCTGCTTCAGTTGCCTATCTCAATTCAAAATGTTGTAGGTGTCTGATACAGATTGTTAGCAAAGATAAATATAAAATGTTACTAGGAGGAGGAGACACTTTATGCTTTCATTACCTTAAAATAACTAGTTAAGGACAGATTTTTCCTTGGTGTGTTTTTATGTTGATTTATGAAGTCAATGATACTACATTCTGTCATATCACCTAAAGATACAGATGACATTTTCAGGCAGGTGATCTGGAGATGCTGCATGGTTCCCGCTCTTTGGATTGTTAAAGACAGCCTGTTACTAAGAGCATGTCTGCAGTCATTTTAAGCCTCCATTGCTTGTGTTTCTCTGAGACACCTACAGCATTATGTACTGTATCAGCTTTTTTTATCTATCAGCTTTCCTGTGTCAGCATAAAAATTCTTTTTATGTGGAAAAAATAGAAGTGGAGGGCATTTAGTGTGTGTTTATGTGATGCCATGGCAGCCTGTCAATACAAAAAACATTTTTCCCTTTTCTGCTCAAAAGAATTTTTCCTCCATAGGACATTTAATAAATGACTGCAGTAAATAAAGGAGCAGCTTTGATTTCTTTTAATAGGAAGATTCTCATTTAGCAAGTTCTTGATCATCAGCATGCATTATTTTCTGTAGTTTTTATTAACTGTCCTTATAGCTTGCAAGTTCATGAACTAAAGGAAAAGCAGCCCTTCCTCCTACACATGCTTCTCCAATTATTTTGTTCTTGCACTTTTTTTTTTTCCAAGTAGGCCTTGCAAATAATGAACATTTAAAAACATGGAAAATGAAGTGCTACTCTCAAAAATACTTGGGGCTATTAGCCAGCCTGTGCAAAACCAAGGATCATGACTACAGCTGGCTAAAAGTGGCTGGAAGGAATGTCAGAACCAAACTATTAGAGCAGACATTGATTGGTAAAGTGACGCCTTTCCTAGTTGTCAGTGTTGTCTCCTGGCTAGTATTACAGCAATAAGACTCAGTTAAAGCACTTACTAGCTATAAGTAATAACAAAGCTTTTAAAAATAATATGCATGTATTCTGCATGAGCTTAAAAAAAAACCATGAAAATGTCTTTAATATGTATATGTATGAGTATGAGATAAAAGCAGGTTATGGTTTAGGTGTGTCATCCCCCCTCCCCCCTGAATGCGTGTCAGTATTCAAGGAGGTTTTGGAAGCAAAATAATCAGGACTCCTTTTAAGTGTGTGACAAAATATAGATCCTCTTTTTTAGTTAATATATGTTAGACATATAGTTTCAATGTACTGGTTACTTCCATGTACAGATAGTTTTAACACTAATAACAGTATTTATTGTTCATTGGAGACTAACTTGTATCAGGCTTAGAATTGTTTGCCTGACAATAAGCTCATTTAACTCCCCCACCCTCATGATGCTTGGGAAATGGGGACAAAGAATTGGAATAATTACATCTAGAAGATGTTTTAGGCACTTTGATAGTTAGACCCTGGTGTCCATTTATGAAGCCTAATTTGCTCCACTAGACCAACTCTTACTTGCTTCACAAAATTGGTACAATCCGTGAATGGATTCCCACTCCATTTATTACAAACATTGTTCCCTTTTATTGCCTTCAATAATAATCTTATTTTAAAAAATTAAGAAGAAATATTGTGATTTCTAGGGCTGGTGCTTTTTAAAATAAAGTATAGTATGTGATGTTCTTAAGTTATTTGTATTATGTTGGATGATCAGCTTAATAGATAAATTGTGCAAGACATCGGATTCTCAGAGTAATCTACGTTCTTTCAATTCAGGCTAACAGCACAAATTAAAACATTGCATGTGAACAAAGATGTATTCAATATATACGCATATTAATTCTTGACAGTTTTCTGACTCTGTATGGCAGGTAACCCAAGCAAGGATGTACACAAGTGCCTTAGCATAGCTTGCAAGCCCTGTGCTGTGGGCGTGAGCTGCTGTATCAGAATGCTTATGCTTGAGCTACTCAAAGATTTATGTGGGTGTCTCCAGCTTACTGTATCATAGGCATGCACTCATGCAGAAAGACTGCAGCTATTGAAGTGGGACAAGCAGGATTTAGGTAATATGAATTGAGAAATAAAAATAAGTTGGAAGTGCATCTTTCTCTCCAGCCTTTTCAGTGATAATTCAAGGAGGGTTATTATAGTTGTGTGTGTTCATGGATATTTTATAAATCCATGGAAATTTGATTTTATTTTTAAAAATCAAGTGAAATTCCAATTTAACATTTTAGTCACATATGCAGAAATATTTATTTTAAAAATTTTTAGTTATGTTTGAGCTGACTGTGTGAGTTTCATTCAGCATTACATGCTCTGAGAATACTTCAATGTGTTTTATTTACCTAGTGAAATTTTAATCTCAGCAGAGTCTGACTGAGCAAGACTGACATTTTGAGCAAGATTACCACTGAAAGTTGATAGAGAAAAAAATACCAGGGTATTTGGATACATTTGGAAAATATTTGGAAAACATAAAAGGAAAGAATCTTGATAGCTAATTTAAAAAAATAAAATCAGCTTAAAGTAACTCAACGTTTATTATTTCCCTCTGCCAGTTTTGTAGTTTTGAACATGTAACTGCTTCCTCCCTGCCCCAGTGATATTTAGCAACTGTATAAAAGGCCAAGCAGAAATTGCATCTGCTTTGGAAAGAATGAAATTGAACAGACCCAAAGCTGCAAAGATAAACTAAGCATATTGGAAAAATAGTTTTTACTAATCCTTTTTGGTTACAGTATTCTTACAGGGTGGTAGTTTTAATGGCTACGGATTAGTTTTAAGTTTATATGCTTCTAAATAATACACACACAAAAAAGAAAAAAGACAACAGCTGTTTTCTGAAAGCTGAGTTGTAACATTTCTTTCAGGCATTCCTATCTCTCATCAACAGGCAGTGTACCCTTAATGCTTCTGCTGCTTTGCCATCTTCAATAAAAAATGTGCTTATTAATTCATTTAAGCAAGTCAGGCACAAATTTTATTCATTAATACAGCATTCTATAAATTTATAGATGCATTACAGATAAATGGTTTTGATCCCTGAGCTAAGCATCCACATACAAGACAGTCAATATGTGCAACAGCTAGGATTTACTCTGAGCCAACAAATCTCATTATCTTTGTATTACCAATTGATAAATCATTGGCTTGAGGCCTGTTTTTAAAAAAAGAAATGGTCCTTAATTTGTAGAACTATGAGAATCATCTTTTGAGACAGAGACATAACTTCAGCATTTTGGACAACTATTGAAACTGATAATGAATATGGCTTGATAATAAATTTGACAATAACAGGAAAGGAATGAAGGATGGAAGAATTTTAAAAATGTGTAGTAAAAGAATCAAGTAAAGGTGACACTGCTACATTTGTGTTTCATTTTCACGGTGTGGAAGAAACATACTCCCCCCTTTACAAAGTCATTAATTCAGAGAAGAAAATGTGAGTATGAGAAAGGATTTGCACTGAGATTTAGAGTCATGTGCCATCTATTGATGCAATGGTTTTACAGTGATTTTGAAAAGCTCTTGGTGCAGTAACTTGGAAACTGAAATATTCTAGACATCCACAGCATAGACCTAATACAAGCACTTGAAACAAACCTTTTTAGTCAGCAGTCTTTACACGCGGAAATAATTGTTTTAAGTTACAAGATGACTGTTAGCTCTCTGTACAGTGACCATACAGGGTTTAGCTTTTCTCCAGAAACTGTCTTCAAAGGTTTCTAAGTATCTTTACATACTGATTAATGGAGACAAAACTGGGTAAGTGTAAGCTAGAAAATGGTACGGCTATGAAAGTCTTAAAAAGTTTGTTTTTAATAAAAAAACTAAGCCTGCTTATTTTTCTGGTTAGGGAATCAATCATAATTAATAAGAAAAAGATGGTTTCCCTGTAATTAAGGCAGTAGATGCAGGACTTCTCTGAGAAACATTTTATTTTCCTGTGGTTGAATATTTTTTGTAGAGAAAGCATGTTGAAGAAATACTGTTTATGAAAATGTATGTGAAATCCCAAATTATTATAAAGACCTCCTCTATGTTGTGTCCTAGTTACCAATAAAAGACAATTGTTGTTGCTGTCATTAACTTCTGGAAGACCTTAATACTTGCTAACTGAATTCCACAGTATTCGCAACTGAAGTGTAACACTGTGTTCAGTGTGTTTCTTATAAGGTAGTGATGTTGTAGGAAGTACACTATTCCTATCTATTTAAAAAAAACCACATTGGAATTTCAGAAAGGTTGCTTTCAGCAACTTGACTCTGTAAATATCAATTATATTGCCCTTTAAATATATCAGGATTTTGTAGAATGTTTCCTTCCTTAGAAATGCCTCAGGTTAATTATTTGATTACTAATTTTCATCCAAATATTTTGACTTCCTGATATGATAAGTAATTCTGTAGAGTGATTTTGTCTTGTACATCCTAATGGCAGTGGTGATGGTTTTGTATTTGGCATTTTTTAATTTTAATGAATATTTTGAATGATAATTAACTATCCTCTGTGGGCAAAATCCCCTTTAATCTAAACTCTGGATCTCTGCAGATAAGATATCTATAGTGTTGAGTAAGAACAACAATTTTTGACCTAAATTCTTGGAAAATTAATGCATATGAAATTTTAATTTTATTTCAATCAAAACCTTTTAAATAGTCCTAGTAATTCCTGATTTTTTTTAAATAGAAAAGCATATTTAAAACTAAAACATGCCCCCACATGTATCACATTAATTTATCTGAAAGGGAAGGACTATCTTACAGCTATTCAATGGCAGAGTTTGACTTGGGTAACCTGTTACGCTGGTTTAGAGGAAAGATCATTAGACCCAGTATCTCATCTTTCAGAGTGGCCAAAAGCACATGCTTAAGGAAGATAAGGAAAGATCAATACCTGATGAGACTCCTCCAGAACTGTCTCCCTGTTTCTGTGAGTTTGGGACCCTTTTTAATATATTTTTTTTGCTTAGGACAGAATTTTTTGAGGAGACAGGATTGCTGTCAAATTATTTATTTTTAAAAGAGACTTTAATCTCACAAATAAATGAGACTTCTTGTACTGAAGAAAGATGCAAATTTATTCTATTTTACCCAAGAGACATTTCAAGATGGGTTTTGTTGACTAAATACGCTCTGCTTCCTGTAAGGTTAAGCCTGGTCTGCATGTTCAGGTGTTATATGCATTTTCCAACTTACTACTTGTAATTTAATAGAAATAAGGTGTTTGTGGCTACGATGCTATCTGGGAACCAGGAAACAACAGTTCACATACTTTGGGTGCTTTTGCCTGGGTCATCAATGGATTTTAAGTGTACATGCCTGAAAACAGACAGGCAACTCCATATTATAAGACTGTGGATCTACATGTTGGTGAACTAATCCCAGTCTCAAAAGTAAGTGATTGTGTGCATAGTTTGGTGTACAAGGTAAACTGCACCACACACAGATACAAGGCTTACCAGGTATACTAAAGCATGCTGCTTCTCAGACCTGACTGAAAGCAATGAATGCAGTATTGAAAAGGTTGGCCTTAATCTAGTCCTAGTTCCCATAGCCATAGGGAATGGAGAGCTGGCAACAGAAGGCAGCAATAATTCATTTGTCATTATCCATTTATGTTGTAGACTTCTTTGTTTAGAGTATACATCCTTCATGACCCGATGATCTCTCGAGGTCCCTTCCAACCCCTACAATTCTATGATTCTATGAGCGTACATACCAGCTAGCACAGCAGTATGTGCGTCAGGTCCCTGTGTCTCTGATTCTCGTACCAAATAATAGTTGAAAGCATTGTGATCAGTGCTTTTTTCCCCAATAACTATGTGTAAATCTACTGAGCTATAACAGTATTATTCAGAGCACATCTGAATAATGTTATACTCAAAATACTTATTTAGGACAAAAGGTCTTACTTTCATAAGATATATATACAAATTTTCTGTTGAATACTAAAGGAAAATCTGGTGGGTGCAAAGGTTTCAAGACATCTTGAGTATCTACTAAAGTGATTGACAGAGTATCTATCTTCTAACCACTTGTTATAAATTGGGGGATTATAAATTTTACTGATATGCAATTTATACCTTAGACATAGAAGGAAAAAATAATCTTTCTAATCTTGTTTTTCAGATGAGGTGATAATCTATGGAACAGTGTGCCTGAAACACAGGTACAATTTACAGATATTTTTCTGAAAGTTGGAAAAGCAAATCCCATTACATATTTTATTGTAACAAAACCTCTATTTTTATTATCTACTGTTCTTACTATTTATTTTGTAAAATGCCTCATAATTTAACCTTGCAATTTACTGATTCTGCCTAATAAAGAGAGAATATTTTATCTTGAAAAAATGAGCTAGTTACTAAATATGCCAGCAGTTCCAGTATTTGTATGAATTTGAAAAAAACAATGTTCTGCTAATAGGAGAAAAATACAACGTAATTCTTTTATGCTAATTGAATGGGAAAGGTGTTACTGGCTTTCAGCAAGATTTTAGAGTTTTCATCACTGGGAAGAACATAATTCCATTTCCAGACTACTCTTCTGTAGTTTCACTACAAATAATATTCAAAGTATCTATTCTTGATTAGATTTCTAACAGGAAAATGTTCTAAATACAGTAAGTTCCTAAAAGGAATTCCTGTTTTCTTTTGTGAGACACTCAAGTGTGATAATAAGTGACCATGTAATAAATCATTTAATACTTCTTAGACTATGGTTAAAAATCAGTTTTTGACCAGTTGGAGCCACCTGTTTCCAGCTAGGCTGTTTGAACAATAGCCAATATTAAAAGTCTCCTTTTAATTAAAAGACTACTGTCAATACCCATTGTGTCCTAGTAGATAACTGCTATGGGGGAATGCATCAGTTGTTAATACTTGCCAATCTGATCTGTTTTGAGGTTTGACTCATTAAAATGATGCTGTCAATCCTTTCTGTAACCTTTTCAAGAAAATTTCATTTTTCCTCTGATAATGTTAAGTGAGCACTCGGGAAACTATTCACAGGACTTCAAGGTCAATAGTGATAAAACGTCTTTTAGAAGAATTACTATGCACTGAGAATCAAGAAGCTATAAAATTTGAGTGGAAACGCTTAGGTGTGAACTGCTAACCTGATAGTTAAACTTTAAGTTATTAGAAAGTTAAGCATCTCAATTTTCTTTTACAAATGAGGCCTTCACAATGACCTACCTCCAGAGCTATTGTAAATTGACAGTCTCAATATTCTAATCACCTTCCCTTCCAGCCATCTAACCATTCATAGATGGGATGCTCTTGGAGTAAAGCTTACTGCTCTTAAATAATGCAGTCTGAAGTGTTTTGCTGAATCTCCAGGTTGCATTTTAAGTGACCTATTCTGTCTTTCTATTCCCTTCTACATTATTATTCAACCAGTATACTTTATTTACACTTCTGCCTATCACCTGAAATTAGTATTCATGGAAAAAAGCCATGTGGTTGGGGAAGCACAAATGGTAAGTATTTCCAATTTTATTGTAGTCAAAAATGGATTAGATGCATCATGCCAAAAAACCTTAAAAGAATCTTTACATGGTAAACTAAAGCCTAAGATGCCAATCAAATGAGTTCTGAAACATTAATTGCTTGCACACCATGTATTTTTAAATAAGTATGAAGTTTAAGATTTCTCCATCCTTTGGAATGGCAAGAAGGAGACATAATCTTTAAATAATGCCATGCTAAAACATCTCTCTTTTCCTTTGCTATTATGTTTTTCTTTAATGTAACATGAAGGGATATGGTAAAACAGAATTTTCTAGGACATGTATCTCAAAGAAGAAAGTTGCGGGCTGTAAACGCAAAACAGTTAAAGGCATACTGAAGGCACAATTCTAGAACAGTGATACAGCAGCCTAAGTTCATCTAGGCTGAGAGTTAACAGCAATCATTCAGTGCAACCACAACATTTTATCAGTGAATTAGTGGAGTGGAATACAGTTGTGCTGGTATTTTATTAATGTGTAATTCATGTGCACAAAGTCTGGTCTGCTTTCTTGTGTTCATCAAAATGCAACAGCTAACAGCTCTTAAAAGCCACGTGTTTACTGAAGATATAAAGTGTTGCCATGATGCTTTTATGATATTTCCTCTACTTTAAAACAGCGAGTTTTAAGTTAGCCATAGGAAAAAAAACCCTGATTCCAGATATGCAACCACATACATTCCTGAGATTTGTGTATTTCAGGTGGAACTAGATGCAGCCAAAAGGAACATTTTTATTATGTATGTTTCATGATGAGGTTGAATTAACTAGCACTACCTTAGATGTTATATAAATACTCAAAGTACTTAAATGATAATGTTTAAATGGTGAGAGCAGAATTCTCGAAGAAAATAATTTGGGGATAAAGAACAACAGGGACTGCATTGCTATTATGTTGAGATCTGATTAGAAATAGAATTTGGTGTGGGGGCAGCATTTTCACTGACTGGTTTGGACATTGCTGTTTTGTAATCCTCAAAAACCAGAATAATAGTTCATCACAGAAATTGATAACTTATCTTTCAAAATTATTTTAAGATCAGAACAGCCCCATAACCTTTCTAGAGAGATTTCCAATCTTTTTCCAAGTAGGAGCAGGGACTGAAGGAGATCAACTTATAAGTTTAGTACTTATACCTATGTAGATATTAGTACCCATACCTATGTATACAAGAGGTACACAAACATACAAGTATAAACACACATGGTGTCTTAGGGAAGCTTTATTTCCTTTGGAAGAAAATGGGAGGGTTAAATTGGGTGTGTCTGACACCCAGTTTCCAAAATTTCAGGTTTCTAAATTGTGATGAGCTAAAATTATTCTTGCATGTAAGCCGTAATTAGCTAATGCCCATGGTGTTATTTTGTATCTATGTGACAGCAATGGAGTGCAAAGCTTTCTCTAACAACTTTAACCAATTTTCTTTCCTTTCTTACTGCACATCAGGGTCAATAAAACCTGTTTCGTTGCAGCTGACAGTGATCTCAGGTCTAGTTTAGTACTATCAGGAGTCTGGAACACACTGCAAGGAGTAGCTCAGATTATCAGGCTTCAGAAAGCAGTCAATCTGTGTAGCCCACAACACAATGAGAGTGAGTTTTCTGTTAGAAATGATCAAATATACGGCTTAGATTTGTATTCTTGTGGAAGTGAATCTCATGGAAACAGATTATGTTTCTTCTTACTGTTAAGACCCCTTTTTGCTATATCATTTGTTCTTCTGGCAACACAGAAATTTGGAATTTACACATCTTGTCAAAAGTGCTGATCCTTCACCTTTGAGGAAGTCCCAAAATCCTTCCCAACCTTTCACCTATACCCCCAAGTTCATCGTCACTGTATAGATGTGATGGCTTAAAATACTTCTCTAGGAATTTGCCATGGTGGATTAATATTTTTTTCCATGTTCTAGCCAAAATAGGTTTTATCTCACTCTTGTACAAGATGTATGACTGTAAAGTACATCTTCCCGTCATTGTTCAAGCCATTTCAAAATGCTGAATTGTTGTAGACATGAAGGGTTCCATATTGACATAAAATTTAGGTGGAATAATTTGATTACTAAAGGAGTTAAATCTACATTAGGGGCCAAATTAGTAAGCTTTCCTCTAGTACTTTTCCAGTGAACAATCTTTTTAAGTATACCAGTATGTACAGATATGAAGAAATTTTAGTTCTGTTGGAAGTTTTATATTAAACTTTTTCAGATGACAAAAACCCCAACCTGTGTTAGACTTAAGAGTTTGAAAAGTTGCAATAAATAGGCAATGTTTTTTCATTTCAGTTGTGCAAGGCCTGTGCTGATTTGCACAACGTGCCCTTCCAACCTTAGTAGTTTTACCAGGGACAAGTACAGCTGCCTCCAAACTCAGTGTGTCTTTTGCCTTGTTTAAATTTCAGGCACATGGCCTCCCACAGTTACATTAGCGCTGGCCTGTGGTATGCTTAGGGCGTAGTGTGAAGTCAGTATGGAAACTGACCTTTTTATTGAGATAAAATATTACCCAGGAAATTGCAAGATGAACATATAAAGCATACACATTAGGAGCAGATAGATTGCCAGACTTCCAAGTAGCCTCCAAAGTCAGCAGAAGGTATTTTGCAAACTGTTGTACAACTTTGTATGATCCATTCTAGGACAGCCTAAAAGTTCTACCAGAGCTCTGGATGGAAGTTGTCTCACACTTGCCTGAATGCATTTTAACTGAATTGGTATATATTCTTTATACACAACAACGTTAATATATAGGACTAAGGGAAAAGTAAACTATATTTTCTTTCCCCATTCCTCTACATCTTATACTTTTCCCCTAGTCCTAGCAAATTAGGAAAAACAATAGTCATAAGATAATTAATAATAAATTTTAGTAAGTTTTAAGCTTGAAGTCTCTGCATAGCTATCAGTGGAGCATGTGTGCAGGTAAAATACAAGGGATAGTTTTTCATTATTTAAAACTGATCTCTCAGAGGAGAGCAGCAATAAGTAGAAGCCATAACATTTCATTGCCTTAATTTTAGGTCTTATTCTGTTGAATAAAAATATCCTGATTCTGTTCCTCCTCAGTTTTTTATACTTGTAATGAGAATATGTATTTGGTGGGCTCTTGGTTGGTTTTTGTCTATCAGGCATACCACTACAAAACTGATACCAATTAAAAAACCTAAAAACTTTCTCAAGCAACTATGTGGACTGGCACTGCAAGTTTAGTATCCCTCTTTGAGGTGTGGAATTATTTACGCACACCAACAATAAAATTATGCGATTATACAATTTTATTACTTCAGCTGGAAATAGCTATTTATTTTAACTTTTAAAGATACATTCAGTTAGGATATATGTACAAGAACACCGTTTCTACAGTGCCATAGGATTTGACACTGTCTTTATCATATCTTTCTGTCTGTTCTAATTTCTGTTAGTAGGTTCTAATTATGGAGCACTTTAAGAATGCTATTTACAAGGTAATTATTGCATTTTAAAGGTTTATTAGATTAAGCCAAACAGACCAAATACTATATACCATGAAAAGAAGGGCAAGAGTTATGTACAGTCTTCTAAAAATTTGAAAAAATTATTAGGTCATCTCAGAAACCTCTTGATATTGTCTGGTGAACAGCATGAAAGGAAAGTTGTCTGACATAGAAAATGAATCATAAAGATTTCATTTTTGTGTGAGGCAATGAAGCATTAAAAATATATTTGGAGATTATGTTGATTTGGTTTAACAGACGCCAAAGACATTCCATTTAAAGTTATCTATTGTTTCTCTGGTTTCAGGGTGAGCAGGTGGTGTGCATTAGATATGACTGGTCAATATATGCTATTAGTTTCCTCAGTATATGCATCTGCATGCCATCTTCTACTCAGTGCAATGTGCTTGCTGACAAGTTTGTTATAACAAGGTAGTAGTAGCTCAGGACAGTTTGATCCATTTAAAAAACATTGCCTGTGGATACAGGGATGTTTATTTTGGAAATCTAGGCTGTTGAGGTATCCACTATAGTGCAGCTGTTGTAGCTTTAAGCAGAATTTCTGCGAGACTGCAACTGACAGTCTAAAGTTCTGAAACTTGTTTCTGGATGTTAATTTCTCACAGTCATTAAACTAAGAAGAGCACTCTGAAGTAATAACCAACATGCAATTTTCTTTTCTGTTTGCCTATTCAGTGTTGGTTTTTTTTCCTAAATTGTTTTCTTTTATGACTACCTCAGATTCACAGTAGACAGTTATGTAACCAGTGAATGATAAGCTTTTTTTGGCCTTAGCTACACAGGAAGACCCTAGTGGCTACTCTTGAGATAATGAGCAAGTCATGTATTTTAATGCCATCTATTTTTAGATGCTGCTCATTTTCACCACCCACACACATTTCCCTCATTTCTTTAAAAGTCATTCTTTCTCTGTGCTTCCAATACAAATTTCTTGCTATTTCCTAATTCTAGGTTTCAATTTTGTTAAGCATATTAAAATACTACTTAGATGATACACTAAAGCTCTGAAACACTAAATAGCACCAAACTTGTAGTTGCCTCTAGCTGTTTTTCCTCCTGGATTATCCCATCTGTGGTTTGAACAAAGCTGAAGGCAGGTGGTATAAAATATGCAATCATAAAATTATAAAACAAGTGTCCACTGTGTCAGGGTGAGGAGTTAAGGTTAAAAGGAAGAGCATGAAACTGCCACTTAATCTGTTGCTACTACAATGAAAAAAATATAGTTTTTTAATACTTTTGTTACTTCCTATTCTATTTTTGTCCTTACTGAAAACAAGGGATTGTATACACATGGATGCATATCAGTGTTGCATGAACCTCAACTGCTGGGCACCTCCCACTGAGCCCCTACAGTTGAGCCACCAAACTCAGAGTGGTTATTAGATGAGCTAGAGGCACTGAGGGAACAGAAGCCATCTCTTCTCTTCAGAAGCTGTGTTTGGTGGTTTTCTGGCTTGTCTATTTAAAGGGTGTAATGTAGCCTTACATCTGCCCAGCTGAGAGATGGGATAGGTCTTGAAATATGTGGCTAGAAAGTATTGAAAGACATTTAACTGCAGCGTTAATTTCATAAAAAAAATATATATGTGCATTAATTCCTGACAATCTTCTGATTCTGTTGGAATAGCTTAAGTCATCAGTGCATTGAAATACAGCTCAGCAGCAGAGAAACAAGCCTGTAGGTCATACATGCTATCATCTAGCCTGAGAGTAAATGGTGCCGCAATGCTTATGTTCCATCTGAAGATGGCTTCTAAAGGGTAGAGAGTTATTTCCTTTTAGAACCAAGGTAACAGCAGCTAGATTGTACTAGATATTTGGGGAAAATAGGAGGTATTGAACAATTTTAGGAAAGCAAGATTTGTGTGGGAATTTTGTCAGAACTGACACAGGGTGCAGATAATTTTTCTCCCACGCTTCAAGTAAGAAGTTGATGAAGAAAGGAACCTAGGGAGGAGTGAACACAGAAAAGAGGCCTTCCAAAACAGAGCAAGTGTAGAAAATCGAGGCCAGTAAAACTCTTAAGTTCACCTATATGTTGCAAAAACAGGACTCAAAGGATCATTTCGCTGTAGATAAGCATGCAATAGTACATGTTTGTTGCCAAAAGAAGCTAACAATCTTCCCAGCCCACAATCTCCTTGGATCACTATGCATCTTAAGTGAAAAGTTGTCAGAGCTCTAGTCTTCCTCCCACTAGAATGCTATTCAGCTTATGAGTCAAGTATGTATGTAAAGCAGTTCTTTAAACACAGCCTGGAATATTATACTGAGTATCTCACTTTATCACCATGTTTACAATTATGTATCATTTCTCATTTTAATGCTAGTTTAATTGGTCTCTCTCCATAGGAAGAAAGTAATGAAGGTATCTTTCTACACAGGTGAAAAGATGTAGAAGTGTTAAGTTCTGTAAACCCTCCTCGCAGCTGTCTGGGATTAGGTACAAGGAATTCAGGAGAAAGCTAATGACTGTAATGAGCACTGATTAGAATAAATTCCAGCTGTAAGACAGTAGTCTTGTTTCTAGGGGCAGAAGAGCATGGTTCCCCTATGCATACTCCTCTACCACCACACAGAAACACAGAATGCATTTTCCAGAGACTGATTTCCTCTCAACATTGAGCTGAGGCAGGGAAACTTCTGAAAAATAAAGCAAAACCATTATTGAAAGAAAATATTTTTGAGAACCATATGTAACTTGTCCCCTTGATCACTGATCTTTATAACGCTGATAGAGCAGTCAGCGTTTGCTTGTCTCAGCAAGATAAAACTACTGCATCTTCAGGAAAGTATGAGAGGGTACAGCACTGACCTACCATGTCAGATGAACACTTCTTTTCCACCCAGTCAGAAATTGAAACGTGCACTTGGAGTGATACCAAAATTTGACCAAATTCTTCTCAATCAAGGAAGGAGCTGAGATATCAGAAGTAAGAGGGAGTCTTACACCAAGCAGAGGAGATGACCTCTTGATTCAGTTGAAGCCTTTATTCAGTGCCCCTGGATACAACAAATTATTACTTACTTTCACTTCGTAGGACATTGGAGTAGTGTTAGAAATCCAGTATTTTCTCCAATTTCAAAGAGCATTCTTAGTAACTGGTATGTGAATATTAGCTATGTAAGTACTCTTCTAACACCATATATTTCTTGAGAAAATTAGGAAAAGTATTAATCCCTGCAGTAGCTGACTCAAGGCTTCTGCACATTAGACTGAGTAGCTGAACAAGTGATAAAAAAATTGGTGTCTGTCACATTTTGTGACAAATATCTGTGTTATGTTTTTCCTTTTAAAATCTGAATACACTGGGTTCAGTTAATTGTCATCCACATAGATAAACTAAAATCTCTGCAGGTGAGAAAGTGGAAGAGTTTAGACATGAGGCCATCAGGAACTAGCACTTTACTGGGTTACATGAGACAATATGCAAATAACCTACCACAATTTTGTGTTTTAAAAGGTTATCCTAAACCTAATGCAAGACTAAAGCATTTTCCTAGGGAGCCTGAGAGAGATTTTGAAACAGTGGAAGAAAGCTAGGCTAGCTTGGCTGTTCTAATATTTGAGTTAAAATACCGTTGTTTGTTTCCTTGACAGAAGTATATGTGCTGCTCCATAAAGAGCAATTCATAGGCTTGTGTTTGAAAATTGTTTAGTAATTCAGATGTGTCAGTACAGTTGTAGAAGTTACATTGCATAGTTGAAGACGGTATAATCAGTGCACATTGAGTCTGCAATTCAGAGGCTAACAACTTCTATCTTTCTATTGTAACCTGAGCAATACTTGGTTTCCTAAAAATTAGTGCCCGACTGAGGAGATGACATTAGTAAGGAGGCCAGCTTGAATTGTAATTGCTGTGCACAGATTGCTTTGCAACTTCAGGCTGCATTAAGCTCAGCCTTGCCTCTTACCAATGGTGGTAAACTAAGCCTTGGTTTTCAGTAACACGTTCCTAAGTTTCAGCATGCAGAGGTAAAGCACTGTCTTCAGTCATGGCCTGGAGCTGAATTAACTGGAAAACAGTTTTCTCTGACCTTCTAGCATGTCAGTGCTAGAGAGGACCACCTTTCTCTAGTTCTTTTCATTTAGTCTCTAAAGAGTTTTCAGTCTGTCACTATTTATCTGAAGTTGTTCCTTCACATTCCCCCCACTGTGCGTATGCTGCACTCCCATGTGCTGCTGTGTGGGGGGAGCTGCAGCTGCTGTCAGTAATGGCACCCAGCTGATAACAGTTTTCTTAGAGCCCTGGAGCCCCCAGCACCCCCAGCTCTGCCAATTCCCCACAGCTGTGACAGCTCAGCCATCCTGCCCTTTCTAGGCCTGTGTCCTGCCCAGCCCCTGGCTTTTGGCTCTCAGAGTGCAGCAAATGGCTTCTGGTGACATGTGCTGTTATACAGTATCTAGTCTGCAGCGGGTTTTCTTGCAGGTAAGTAACATCTGTGAACATTCAACTGCTGGAATTTATAAAGTTATCACTGCAGTGCTACCACTTAAGGCAGTCTCACGGCCTAGATACTAAATAAAGATACTTAGAATTGGATGGAAAAACTCCATTACATTGGCAAAAAAAGGTTATTTTAGTCTCCATATGCTTTAGGAAAATCTGAGTCGTGAGTTTTAAACTGTGCTTGTATTACATGCTTGGTGCTTTTTTTATCTTCAGCTACACTGTAGTGATTTGTGTGCTGGGTCTACTGCACTGTAAATTTCTTAGTATTAATAAGGTGAACATTTCTAATATCTAGTAGACTGAGGCCACTGCTGAAGAGAACAGATCTCCCCATGAGAGATACTAATTTGTTCTATTCTTGACAAGAAATAGCTTTCAGTGAAGACAGATGTCTGTAGTTCTTTCTTGCATTACCATTCAAAAATAACACTGAATCTTAACTTTAGACATGTTTTTATAGTGTGTTTACCTGTTTCTGATCTGGTTGTACAAGCAATTTATCTTGCTTATGGGCATGTGCAGTGCACTGCAGTGCTCATTTGATTGTTATTGGAATCCAATGTAAAATAAATTTTGTTTACACCGCAATCACTGTATAGAAACATTCTTAGTTTGCAGTAAGTAGATCTAACTAAATTGGAGGCAACACTAGTGGGTGGATGGCTTGGTGCTCAGTTTCTTCTAATTGATTCCAAAGTAAGAATTGATAGCTAGTTTGCTCAAGGGATCATATTGGATATACAGATCATGTTGAGCAAGTTGTCTAAGTCTGCTAGTTCTTCTAAATGTGATCAGGCACAAGTAATCACTGAGAAAGCTTTGCCTTCTCAGATCTTCTCATTTAAAAATTCACTCCAGATATACCATTTGCTTAAAAGCTCTCTGTCAGGACTAGTTCTGCAAAGTATCAGTAACTAAAGAGAGCTTCACATACTATGGTCCTTTCATGTCCCCTTATATCCCAGGATCTAGTATCTCAATTTCAGGCAGAGCTTAGATTTGCCTTGTGGTGCTGTTGCACTAATCCATAGATAAGTGCAGGAATATGATATATCACAGACTAAGGTTTGGGGTTTTCTTGTGATACCAGAAATTCTGTAAGGATACTGGTGAGGTGCTAGGCTACAGTGACAGACTATTTTTTAATAAATTCCTTTTTGTATAGCTGGTCTAATCCTGTAGCTCCATGCTAGTTTTATTGTTCTGAGTGTATGCATGACTTAAGAGTTCTGTCAAAGTGATCACATGGTTGGCTGACATGCCTTGGTTCTAGGCATATAGTAAAGCATGCGGTTGCGTGCTGCATTTCAAAAGCCTATGTCTGAGCTTAGTTCACCCCAATTAAATAGCTACCTGGGTCAAGATTATCATAAGCATACAACAATGAAATAGCCAGAAACATATATACTGGAAAGTACATTGTTTTCCCCATCCAAATCACATACAGCAGAGCAGCTGCCAAGCATGCCCAGGATTAGCTTTCTTAATCTTGACTATTTTGAATACAGTTCATATAATATCTGGCTTTTTTTTTTTTTAATTCAGAATTTGTTTATTTAGCTAAAGATGTAATTTAAAGTACGACAAGTATTTACTGGAAAGCTAAGCTTGTCTTTCTGGCATATAGATTCAGTTGTTTGAAGAAAATCTTGGAGAGGGATCTAGATAGATTGGAGCATTAGGTTATGATTAATGGGATGAAATTTAACAAGTTGAACTGCCAGATTCTGCACTGGGGATGGAGTAATGCCAGGCATAAATATAAATTCTGAGAGGAGTGGCTAGAGAAGAGCTCCGCACAAAGGGATCTAGGGGTGCCAGTTGGCAGCAGGCTCAGTATGAGTTAGTGCACTGTGCCCTGGCAGCCAAGAGGGCAAACCCCATACCAGAGTGCATCAAACAGCATCACCAGCTAGTTAAGAGAGGAAATTATCATACTATGTTCAGTGTCAGTGCAACCTCACCTGGAGTGCCATTCACAGTCCTGGGCCCCACAACTTAAGAGGGATGCAAAGTTCATTCTGTGTGTCCAAAGGAGTGCAACAAAGCTGGTGAAAGGGCTGAAAGGAATGTCCAGGGACTTTGGGCTTGTCTAGTGTCCTGATTTCAGCTAAAATAGTGTTTTCTTCCTAGCAGCTGGTATGGTGCTGTGTTTGGATTTAGTGAGAGAGTAATGTTGATAACACACTGATATTTTAGTTGTTGCTAAGCAGTCAAGGAATTTTCAGCTTCTTATACTGACCCTTAAAGAAGGTGGGAGGTGACATGGTCAGGACACTCCAACTGGCCAAAGGGATATCCTGTACTGTATGATGTCATCCTCCATATACAACTGGGGGGTGGGCCAGGATGCCATTCAGCTTGATAACTAGCTGAGTATCCGCTTTGGTTGTTGAGCAGTTGTGCTATGCATCATTTATTTTGGGTTTTTTTTTTTGTTATTGTCCTCTTTGCCTGTCATATTAAGCTGTATTTATTTAAACTCACAAGTGTTACTTTTTTCTTTTCAGTTCTCTTCCCCATCCCACTGGGGGTGCATGAGCAAACAACTGTTTTAGCTGCCTGCTGGGTTAAACCTCAACATCTAGTTTGGAGATAAGGAACCTGAGGGGCAACCTCATTGCTCTCTACAGCTTCCTGAGGATGGGAAGTTGTTCTCTTTTCCCTGGTGTCCAGTAATGGGACATGTGGGAATTCCTGCATGCCAGGGAGGTTTAGACTGGACAGTAGGAGCATTTCTCTACTGAGAGTGGTCAAGTACTGGGGCAGGTTTCTTAGAGAGGTAGTCAATGCCCAAGCCTGTCAGTGTTTAAAGAGGCATTCAAACAGTGTCTTTAACATATTTTAACCTTTGGTCAGCCCTGACTTGTTCAGGCAGTTGGACTAGATTGTTGCAGGTCCCTTCCAACTGGAATAGTCTATTCTAGTGCAAAAGCAATATTTAGTTTAGCAATGGGAAATACTTTATGGTATCCAGCTAGTAAGAACTAATAAACCAGCAAGTGATTTTTTTTTAAAATAACTTTTTTAATAGCAGTGCATTATCCTTTGGTGCCTTATGTGACTACTGAGTTAATAGAATTATTTCCCTTTAGTTTTGGTAAGAGCAGGTCAGATTGTAAAGGCATGCTTTCAGTACACATTAAAGAAATGCCTAAGCTGAAAAATGAAAAGAGCTCCTGTTTACTGCACAGTGATCAAAGTGTTACCCCTTACTGGCAAGAAAACGAAATTGAAAACTAATTTCAAGGTTCAGGATTAATTCTGTCAGATTGACAGAGGCAATCCTATCCTAGAATACATTTAGCATAAGTGTAGAACTTTCTCTTTATCTGTTCCTTTCCATGTGCAAGTTCCTACTTTGATTTCATGGTTCCATAGCATAAGCATTTTGAAAGTTAACCGTCTGTGAATGTTTTAAATATCTACAAAACATATCCTTTAATAAAACTCAAATCTATCTCTTTGTTTCCTATTACATCACTGATCTCTACTCATAACCTTTTACTGAATGTGGGTTTTTTCCATCTTCCCTACAGTAATTGCCTAGAAATGATTGTCATATAAGGAGTTGGCTATGGCAAACAGGAAACGTCAAAGCACTACAGCCAGCATGCTGGATCACAGAGTGAGAGCTTGCCCTACTTCATCTCACAACAGGGAGCCTGAAAATGAAGAAAGTGACCTTCCTATCGAAGATTATGCAGCAAAGGAGGCAGAACTAGCAACTGTCAGACAAGGTAGTCCTACACCTGTGGAACAGGAGTGCAATGATCATAGCGGAGATGGTGACTCCAGCTCTGACTATGTGAATAACACCTCTGAGGAGGAGGACTATGATGAAGGCTTGCCAGAAGAGGAGGGGATCACATACTACATTAGATACTGTCCAGAAGATGACAGTTACCTGGAAGGAATGGACTGTAATGGGGAGGAGTATGCTCCCCATGAGGAACACCATATTGAAACAGATGAATGTCAGGAAGCTGTAGAAGAGTGGGCTGAAGGTAAAATTCAGCACCAAGATGAAAACGGGGTGGCAGACAGGCAAGAGTGGCAGGAGGGTCAAGATAATGGTGTTCAGATTTTGGAGGATGAAGTGTCATCTTTGGAGATTCAAGACCAAGAAGAAAACCTACAGTATTGTCAAAATGAAGGTGGCTATCCGGACTATTACCCAGCAGAGGCTAATGGAAACTCACAGGGAACATCACCATACCATTCTAGAAAAGAGGATGCAGAGCTTGAAGAGCAGGAAGAGGATATTGACCAGATTGTAGCAGAAATCAAAATGAGTATGAGCATGAGCAGTATTAATAGTACAACAGAAATGAGTCCAGAGCACACTGGGACTGAAAACATGGCAACTGACTATAAAGAGACTTGTCCAAAGGGAGAAGCAATTCACAGTGCTAACAGGCATGAGGGGAGGCCAAAGTCGCTGAATATCCCATCTGCCTCTAAGCACAGTGGAGATGTGCCAAGAGGTTTTAAAGCTAAATCAAGAACCCCAGAGGACAGACAGAAATGGCCACAAGAACAGGTATGAGGATCACTGTTTAACCAGACTCTCTGAACCATTATGCAGATGTTATGTTAGGCATTTATTCTAAACAGAATTAGAGACCACTATGTTTTTTTACTCTCTAATGCATTCAGAGCTACATAATCACATGGTACATTTAGATAAAGGTGTTAAATGGAGTTGGTTTAGGTAGAGAACTGGGAAAGAGGTTTTGCCCAGAGAACGAGACAATCCTAAGTAAAAAGGTATTCCAGATGTTAGGGCAGACCTAGCTTATTTACACTATTTTTATTATGCATTGACACACCAGATAACTTTAAAGTGGGGTCAGAATTGATATAATTGTAGGGTTTTTTTCCATTAAGGGGTCTTGTTCCCCATAGTGGGTGATTACTTTTATTTCTTTTGTTTTCAATAGAACATATGCCAAGGCTAGATACTGCATATATTAAGAACAACTGCAAGAGGTGGCTGCATATTACTGGGTTTTTGTACCAGTGGGGTATAGCTTGACCTTGGCAAGAAGGAAGAAACAGGTGATTTACTTGTCACAAAAATCCTGTTAAAGCTTTATTGCAAGACCGATGTGGATGTTAATTAAAATCAACTAACAAAAAAATATTTTCTTGCTCTAATGTTGAATGCCAGAAAAAGAATCTGTGAGTGAAGTTCAAACTTTTCCAGAGGAACAGAGGTGATAGTTACAAGTTACAAATTGAACATGTTTACTTCCTTAAAGGGCGACATATGTAATTCCCTTTGTTCTAAGGTCAGTTTAAAGCTTAGACTTTCAGCTCCAAAGCTATATGCAGCTGATTTTTAGTTATCTTCTGCAGTGAACGGAGATCTACCTACCAGATATCTACATCAGAGGTGTAAGTTTCCTGTTTCAACTTCAGAAATAATATTTATAGATTTGATAGTTATGTGCCTCACAGTTAAACAATTTAACCTAGATTATTCCATTAATGCCTGTTTATAAAATATGTCAATTCCTCTATAAAACAAGAGGAGGAAATAAATTGTTTTAAGTATATGCTGATAAAACAGCTTGACCTTTTTATAATTGTGAAAAGAGCTTGGGGAATATTTTCAGATTTCCCATTTCTACAGCAGGTTTTTATTATTCCTTTTACATTCTATTTCCGTAAGTATAATTAGAACCAAGTTGTGTAACATACTGTATTTGGTGCCTCACTGCCTGCATAAAAATTCTAGCTTGCATGAATAAGTTTTCATTATCTTGAATGGTTTGATTAGTTACTGGTGGCTAGGAGCAGAAAAATCTAGCTAGGATCTTTGATTCATGTTGAACTAGGTCTTTTTGGCACAGTATAGTAGTAGCTGCTGCTGGGAGTGCATCTGCTTGTACATTTTGAAAGTATTTACAGAACAAAAAGAGGAGCTCTTGAGTAAGAAAGTTAGTGAATTCTTCCATAAGCTTGAGTAAGAATTTGTTGCTTTTTTGCCACCAAAATGATTGCCAGTTCAAAATGGACTTTCATTTCAACATCTTTTTGTACTCTTTTGAAGTTCTTAGCAGAAGTTGAGATGAATTATATTTTATCTTTATTATTTTTGCCAGAACGCCGTCAACTGGGTTACAGACATCTTAGTATTTTATATAACTGCCACTAGTATGAAAACAAAAGAAATTAAGTCTTTCCAAGTCACCTGTCTGAGTTCTCATTGTTATTTCCAGTCAGATTTGGACCAGTGCCTTCATTTTTTTTTATTTTTTAATAGTGAGGAGGTGTTGCTCTAATGGGTAGGTCACCACTGGCTGGTGCGTAGCCATTGAATTTCTACAATCACTCTTCATAAAACCCACAAACTATTGTCTAATGGATAGATCACTAAACAATACACAATATTTCTTTCTTTCAAATGTGGAGAGAGAAATGAAAGCCATTTCTCGGCCAGAGGTAACAGCAGTACAGGTATTAATTCAACATGAAGGGATAAACAGACCGGGTGTCAAGACATGCATTTAATCTGTAAGAAAGAGGAGAGGACAAAGCTGTTGTCTGCATCTTCTTTGAAGAGAAGAGCACATAGGCCTCCAAGGCATAAAAGTGTTAACCAGCATTTGTTGTGGAGAAACAGAGGCTCACAAATGGAGAAGTGAGGTGAGTCTCCTCTCCCCCACTACAAGCAATACAAAAGATTAAAAAAACCCAAGTTAAATAATCTATGGCAAAGATTACTTGAATGTGTTTATCCTAAGACTAGACTGGTCTTCTCTTGCTGTGTTCTGTTCCTCTACTGCAGGTTACTTATCCTCAGGTTTATTTAAAAATCAGGCTCATTTGGGGGACTTTAGAATAAGAGTACAGTATCTATTTCTGCCAGAGTTAGTTCTATTTTTAATAGAGCCTTAAGTGTCCTTAACATTAGGTCTGGCTGGACCTTTAACATAGGTATTGGACCTCAAAGAATTGAGATAAAACAGAGGATTTTCAGTTTTTCTTCTGGTTCATTCGATTACTTTAATATTGACTATAAAATGTCTAAGGGATGGAGGCAGTTAGTGTATTGTCTGAACAAGCCTATGTCATTTGTGAAACTGAGGTAGTCATTATTTTAACTACAATAATTAAAGTTCTTACATAGTGAAAGGATAAAAGCCCAGAATGATTGTCAGTAGGTTTACATGCCAAAACATTGTAGAGTCTTTGCTTGGAACATCTTTGGTTTTGTTATCTTGATAAAAGATTTCAGTTATTGTAAGTGTGCATCACACAGTACAAAATACCATGGTGAGATGGATGACAGGAGCATATATATTGTATATTGAACACTTTGTCCCAATTAAAGCAAATATAGAATTGAATGCTTTTCAGTTAAACCAAGATACTATGTGCATGTTATGTTTTGTAAACAATAAGCTATCAAGAACATGCATTTAGGTTTTTTTATGCATGTACTGTGCTGTCCTTAGCTTTTTTCCATGTTTCTGCTCTTTTCCCTTCCTGTCTCCCATAGGTGGTAATACACTAATAAAATTTCAGGTTACTGAACAGTAACTGATAAACAATATATGTTTACATGCCTTTAAAAATTCTTAGCCTCTGATAAATGCTATCAATTGTCTTGCATACAAAGTGTTCAGTAACCAGGAAACAAATGCAAGTAAAGGTTCAGATTGGTAGGTTTACTTTCAGCAAGATGTCTGTTAGAAGATGCCATTTGTATTATTGGGACTCACAATTTGGAACCCCATATGTGTCAGAATTTACTCTTCCCAAATAGAGTCTTAATTTTATGAAATACTGGCATGGCCTCAGAGCTACTTCTGATGAGTGGGGACTAAAGATGTATAGGGGACTCAACACTTGAACATTGACCATCTAATCAGACCTCCATCCTTTGTCTCATCTACTTAGGATAAGCGTACTTGTGAGTCTTCAGTCCAAAAATCTATCTTATTCAAACAGATCTATTTACTAGCAATAAGAGATTTTAATATCACCAACTCACTACCTTCACCTATAGCCTTGGTATTTGCTATTATTACCAGGGGGGACCTTAGAGAGAAATCTACTTTTAATGATGCTGCCCTGCGACACATGAATCCTATTGCTTCCCTTTCTCAATCATACTTTAATTCTGGCACACATTTGAGAACCTAACCAAGTACGCTCATACAAACTCACCTGGTAGGGACCCAGTGAGCTTCTACAACGCTAGCCTATACAAGAGCTGTGAAATGGGACTATGCCCTTACTTTTTCAACATGGACGTTCAGAAAGAAATAAAATACCACTAACAAAAATTTCTAAATGAACATTTTAAAGACTTCCTTTTTGTTTTAGTTTGTTCTCCAACAGTCCTGCACACATCAGTGCTGCTACTGTGTTTAAGTGTAGAGCTTAGTATTGCCAAAAAATACTTGATGTTTATTCCCTTTTCCCAGCATGAGCACAGTGTTCTTTTGCTGCAAAGAGCCCAAATCCAGGAGTCTTTTGTCATTAAAAGATCTCACCCTTAGAACAGTCTGAAGCAGCCAAGTGTTTTAGAAAACCCATATCTTAGGAGTGCCTTACTAGAATTCAGTCCAAGCATTATGGGATGCATTTGATAGAAGCTGTGGAAAACATTAGTGGGTATAAATGAAGAGTATTAAAAAAGCTTGCTGCATTCTCCCATATGTTCTAGACAGCTGTGGGGCAGAAATATTAAATAACTGAGTGACAGTTCCCAAACTTAGCTAGTCTAAGTACTTACTGAAAAGTGCTAAACACCCCAAAAATAATCTCAAACAAAACCATCTTCTCTGTGCTAATTGGCTGAGTCATGAGTTTTTAAAGCAATAAGCACCCAACCAGGAGACAGCAAAATCAATGGCTCTTAAAGATGCATTAGTGACAATCTTCTGTGGAAGGTTTCAAACAGAAGGCAGCATGCACTCCAAATTACATCTACATAGAAATGCACCATTCAGCACAGCTGTTTCTCTGCAACTCTTATGGCTTGTTCTCAATTTTAAATATATGCAAGGACAAAAAGCCTTTTTTTTTTTTTAAATCATCTTAAAGGAAAGGCAATTGGTTTAGTGTTTATTGAATCATAGAATCATAGAATTGTAGGAGTTAGAAGGGACCTCGAGAGATCATCGGGTCCAACCCCCCTGCCAAAGCAGCTCCCCAGGACATATCACTCAGATAGGTGTCCAGATGGGTCTTGAATCTCTCCAGAGAAGGAGACTCCACACCCCCTGGGCAGCCTGTCCCAGGGCTCCCTCACCCTCACTGGGAAAAAGTTCTTCCGCATGTTGGTGCGGAACTTCCTGTGCTCCAACTTGCAGCCATTGCCCCTTGTCCTGTCCCCACAGACACTGAAAAGGGGCTGGCTGATTCCCCCTGCACCCCCTGCTTCAGATAATTATAGACATTAATTAGGTCCCCCCTTAGTCTTCTCTTCTCAAGGCTGAAGAGTCCCAACTTACTCAGCCTTTCCTCACAGGGGAGATGCTCCAGGCCCCTAATCATCTTTGTAGCCCTTCTCTGGGCTCTCTCCAGGAGATCCCTGTCCTTTTTACACCAGGGAGCCCAGAACTGGACACCATACTCCAGGTGGGGCCTGACCAGGGCAGAGTAGAGGGGGAGGATCACATCCTTTGACCTACTGGCTACACTCCTCTGGATGCACCCCAGGATCCCATTGGCTCTCTTAGCCACCAGGGCACACTGCTGGCTCATGGCCAACCTGTCATCTACCAGGACCCCCAGGTCCTTCTCCACTGAGCTCTTCTGCAGCAGGTCATCCCCCAGCCTGTACTGATACATGCTGTTGTTCCTCCCCAGGTGCAAGACTTTACACTTGCTTTTGTTGAATTTCATCTGGTTTCTCCCTGCCCAGCTTTCCAGCCTGTCCAGGTCTTGCTGGATGGCAGCACAGTGTTCCTGCATGTCAGCCACTCCTCCCAGCTTTGTATCATCAGCATAATTGCTAAGGGTGGATGCTATTCCCTCATCAAGGTCGTCAATGAAGATATTAAACAGGACTGGACCCAACACCAAGCCCTGGGGAACACCGCTAGTCACAGGCCTCCAGTCAGATTCTGCTCCTCGAATCACAACCCTCTGGGCTCGGTCCAACAGCCAATTCTCAACCCACCTCACTGTCCACTCATTTACCCCATGCTTTCTCAGCTTTGCTATCAGGATACCATGGGAGACAGTATCAAAAGCCTTGCTGAAGTCAAGGTAGATGACATCCACTGCTCTCCCTCCATCTACCCAGCCTGTTATGAGATCGTAGAAGGCTATGAGATTGGTCAAGCACGATTTCCCCTTGGTGAATCCATGCTGACTACTCCTGGCATCCAGAACAAGCTGTTCCATTACCTTTCCCGGGACAGAGGTGAGGCTGACTGGCCTATAGTTACTAGGTTCCTCTTTCTTGCCCTTTTTAAAGACTGGAGTGACATTGGCTATCCTCCAGTCTTCAGGCACTTCATCTGTCCTCCAAAACCTGTTGAGGATGATAGAGAGAGGCTCAGCAATCACCTCTGCCAGCTCCCTCAGCACACGTGGATGTAACCCAACAGGGCCCATAGATTTGTGTGCATTAATGCCTTTGAGCCGCTCCTGAACCTCCCCTATCTGAACCAGTGGGAAATTCTTCGTTTCCCAAACACTCCAACTTTCATACAGGATCTGTGGGTCCCAGGGGGCCTTTGAAGTGAAGACCAAAGCAAAGGCAGCATTCAGTATCTCCACCTTCTCAGCATCCCCTGTTACCAGGACACCCTCCTCATTCAGTAAGGGACCTACATTATCCCTGGTCATCCTCTTACTATTCACATATCTAAAAAAACCCTTTTTATTATCCTTTACGTCCCTTGCCAGCTTCATTTCCAAGAGGGCTTTAGCCTTCCTAGTTGCATCCCTACAGGCCCTGACCACATTCCTGTATTCTTCCCAGGTGCTCAGACCCTTTTTCCACAATTCATAGATCTTCTGCTTCTCTTTCAGTTTACTCAATAGCTCTGTGTTCATCCATGCAAGTCTTCTGCCTCTCTTTCCTGATTTTTTACTCAAAGGGATGCATTCCTGTGCTTGGAAGAAGTGCTGTTTAAATGTTAGCCAGCTCTCTCAGGCTCCCATTCCTTCAAACAGCATAGCCCACGGGATAGCCCCTATTAAGTTGCAGAGGAGCTCAAAGTTAGCTCTTCCAAAATTCAGGGTAGACAGGATAGAGCATTAAAATTCTTTTGTTGAATGCTTAGGTCTCTAGACTTACTTTGACTCATTCTCTTAACCCAAGTCCATGCTCTAACTTGACTTGCTTACATGGGACTACTTTCTTTAAATGTTTTCTTCTTCGCTTCTGACATGTGCTAGCACCACCTCTAATTACCACGTTAGTAATGGAATCTTTGTGACCATAGAGTGTAAAGCCTGGTCTTTTTTTGTGTGTGATCAAAATGAGAAATCCTTTAGCTAGTCAAGAGCTGCCTCATTCAGAGCCTGTCTTTGTATCCTGCTGGGTCAAATTGCTTTTACTGACAATAGCGCCTCACCAGTGTTACCATATCTAACGCAGCAGCTCAGTAGGGGTACATTAAGCTATTCCCACTACACACAACCAGCATCTATGAAAAAAGTTATTTCAGTCATGTAGTTTGATAGAAATAATATTGCCATAGTAGACTTGCTACTAGGTTACTGTCTGTTGATTCAAAAAGATGATTGAGATGCACTTTGATGTTACTATAAACTTAGTAGTGTTTAAGTATCAGGAGGACACATAGCTCAGTGATAAATCATCTTCAGAAACCAACAAAACATCACAGGATTTGAAATTAGAAATTGAAACTTTTCCTTAAGTGACTAACATAATGCCTATCTGCTTTACTTTTGTTCTAGAGAGAGACAACAAATGTGAAACATGAAAAAAAGTCAATTAGATCAGCTGGTTTATTTGTGTAACAGGTAACAGTAATCTAGTCAACCTACAGCAAAACATCTCTTCCAAGAAGGTTTTTTTTCTTCTTAGAAACTATTACAAGGAATCTTCTACAACTGAAGCCTACCACAAAACATCTCTTTTTCCAAGAAGCTTAGTAGTCTTCAAGATGAGCTTCAAAACATATAAGCCAGTACTTTGGTTTCTGAACCCATTATTTGATATTGGAACAGTATTGCTTGCACAAAGATTGGCAGGTACAAATCATAACTCATTATTCAAATGTTTAAACATAGCAATAAAACCTTACCACACCTTCAAGCTACATTCAGTGCTTGTTTACCAGCTCTTTACAAAAAGGTTTAACAACTCTGAAAAAAACTAACCTTTCATTTATCTCTCAGACAAATTACTTCTCAGAATAAAGCAATAAAGGGACTAACCTGCAGGTTTTCAGCAGAGCGCTCTTCAGCAGGAAAGGGTTTAATCAGCACTAAGGACTACAGCAACATTCAGGATCACAGGTGGCAACTTTGATAAGGACTATATTGCTGAGATGAGCTTTTGACTGGAAAGCTAAGTAGTTTACACTGAAGCAAACAACCAGTAGTGTGAAGAGAGAGCAAGACCAGTCACTACCAGCCTTCACCTACAGCTAAGAGAGGCTTTATGCTGCAGCAAGGGGTGGTTATAAAGGAGGTCTGGTTAACTAGGAGGGGTCCTGCAAGGTTGATTGGAGGGAAGAGGCCCAGGTGGCCCCAGGCGTGGCAACTGGCAATCAGGACAGGGCTAGAAAGGGCACAGGCAGAGTTGCAGGCTTTTTTCTGAAAGATGCTTATAGACGCTTCAGTGACCTCATATGAGTCTATTTTTCCTCTCAGCCTCAAGATAGCATTTTCTGCTGCCTCATGTTCCTTCACATGATGCTGGGCACAGCTTTGGTACTTGCTTAGAAGCAAAAGTATTAATAATTCTACACCTTTAATATTTTAGTATTTTTATATCTTTCCTTTGCAGAATCTGTCCTCTTAACAGAATCTTTTCCTAAGTGTCATGGTTTTGCCCCAGCTGAGAGCCAAGCACTACTCAGCCACTTGCTCTTTAAAAGGGAGTGGGTGGGGAGTTGAGGGAGGAGGAGGGACCAAAACCTTGTGGGTTGGGATAAGGACAGTTTGGTGGGGTAGCAGAAAACCAGATATAATAATAATAACAACAGGACTTTATAGCAAAATATATGAAACTGGTGGTACAACTTCCAGCCCACACTGAATAGCAGAATTTATGTTCTCTAAAAAGTATCCCATAAAGAAGTTCCTGAACAGTCCCTTTGTCGTTGGTCTAGAAGTATCTCCTTCCATACATACAAGACCATGGTTTGTAAGTGTGTACAGGAGATACAGCAATGCCTACTCTGCATAGTTCTCAACACAAAGTATTACGGAAAGAAAGGGAAGGCCTTCTCCTTACGCTTCTTTCTGTCCTTTTAGGATACCATGTTAGCAAACATTTCTTCAGCATGAAGATCTCAACTCTTATTTTGTAAAGGGTCATTATAACAGCCTACATATTTGCGGACAAATGTTGGACATAGGAAGTCTCAGACAGACAGCTCCCCATACTGACTTCTTGATATTTCAAGCTTCTTCTGAAGGGACATAGGGTGTGCTACACTCCAAAGCTAGGAAGATCTCGAAAATGTGAAATTACACTCAGCTTCATTTGGAGGAGGTGCCCACAGTGGCACTCTCCGCTTTCCATCACAACTCTTTTAAAGAAAGTGTAAATAGATCAGCCAGAGGTGGAACATGTTGTGCACAGATGTGCTTAAAAGAAATGGAAGAATTCATTGTACCTGAGATTCTGCCTGATTAGACCCGGGCTCCTGAACACATAGGCAAAACACTAGGGAAAAAAAATGGCTTCATGCACAGACACCAAGTAGTAAGCAAATGCCATTTATTATATTCCTTGTAGAGGTGATGTGGTTGATCCCAAGTTGTCACATATTCTGAACAGATTTCTCTTTGAAACCCAGTCACAACATAGACGCTACCAAGGCTTGTTTATATTGCAAAAATTCTGAAATTCCAGTAAATTACAGCTATTCATAAATAAAAAATGAAATGTCATCCAAGTGTTAATTCATATTTTATATTAAGACAATATGGAATTATATATGCAACTGTTACCAAAGAGCATGATTGGTAATGATCCCTAGGGCTGAGTAAGTCCATTGACATGTAGGATTTGTGACAGACATATGTTTCAGTAATGTTTACAGCATCCAGGTTATGGTTACTGAACCAGTCAACCAATTCTCTCTTCATATGCAGGTGCATTTTCAGTTCTGTCAAAGGCACAGTAATCAGAACTGACAAAGCTTTAGAAGTATTAACATTCTGTTGTACGTACTGGAGTTAATAATTTGCTGTCACTGGGTACCAGTGTAATGTGGCTACATTGTGACCATGTCATTTTTGCTGCTTAAACCACACTTGGTCTAATCCTACTATTTTAGGGAATAATGCATGATTATTATCCTTTTTTTACTAAAGCCCTCTAGATATTTGTTTACTTTATTAATGTATTTCACTGCACATGAACACATACTGCTCCACATATTAGTTTAGCCATGCACTATAATTAGATTTGTCATGTCTCAAGCAGAATAGCATTTATTAGCAGGAATACGGTAAGCTCCTTGGCTACTACAGCCATGTAGACATGGCAGTAGTCACTGGGTCCCCGAGTCTTGGTGCCATGTATGTACTCAGATAGTCTTGTCTTTCCTAAAATCCTGCTTACTACCTGAGTGAATGTTTACTTTGTATATGCTGTTTTACCTGAGAATTAGCATTACTGAGCTAATGGTTCTAATGTGCCTGCTTCGTTAGCACATTTTGCTCAGCTATGTATTGCTCCTAGAGAATAATTTGTCCAGACAAGAATATGCAAACTTTCTTTGATTAAAGCTACATATAGCACAGGAAAGTCAGAAGACAAGGATTTATGTTCACATGAAACACAATGACCCTTCTGAAATAATACTGGCTCAGTGTTTTGCGTTTGCACAATTTTTGATGCAAGCTGTTGGCACAGCAGCATTTAGGTACTCTTTTTTTTTATACACATTGGGGGAACTGAGGAAAAAGGAAAGTGAAATATCCTAAACTATAAAAAATTATTCCAAAAGTCCCCTTGGTTTTCCAGATTTCTAATACCGAGACTTTGAGTCACGAAAACTTCTTTCTCGGTACGTATGGGACACGGGTGCTCCCTGTGCCTGGTGCTGGTGGTCTGTGATTTGTGTCAGGTCTGGAGAAGAAATTGTGCTCCTGAGAATATTGGAACTCAGAAAAAAAAGTGTTCCATGGTTTAAAAGACTGAATGTTTTTCTTGTGTAAGATTTTATATTTTCCTTTCTATATTTCTTCAGAAGCCTGAAACTGTGCTGCTGGCATTGTGTAGATTTGTGTGGCCCAAAAGGAAGGAGATGCCATGAGGTATCTCCTGTGAACAGACAGGCCGATATTCAGAGCTAGGGTTTTGTTTTTCAGGTCAGAGGTGGTTATTAGGACTATTTCGAGTTTGTCCAGTACTAAGCATTCAACACATTTAAAAATTATGAATTAGGTTTCCAAACAGTCTGAATATGTTAGCATTTGGCTTAATTTTATGTGAAAAATTTGCATTGAAATAAAATAATCTAGTTTAAATTTAAATCAGTATAGCGTAACTGCTACTTAATGATAATCGAAATATCTTGTTATTTACAACAGAGTAGATCTTTTATTATAATTGAAAAGCTCAAAAATTGTATACAAATCTCCTATTTTCTACATAACGGGAAATTCCAACTATTACATCACATATTGCAATCACTATTGATTGCATGTACTTAACTACATATAGATAAATATAAATACATATAATGACCAAAGACTTGAAAAATAATGGAGAACATGTTAAATACAGTTTCATATTCTAATGCTTTGTGAATTGTTATTAAAATTTTTTGACTGTAATTTAATCTGGGGAAAATTTTCTGATTATCTTTACACCATGGACTTCCACGGAAATCTTTTCTTCATTTTGAAGTTTTTCAGAAGACAAAAGGGTTTAAAATCCTTTCTCTTTTTTCTTATAGATGTGCAATGGTTTAGAGCAGCCAAGGAAGCAACAGCGTTCAGACCTCAATGGACCAGTTGACAATAATAATACACCTGAGGTAGGCACATTAGGTTTTTCTGCTCCTCATCCTCCTGTGGTCAGAAGCACTGTTCACATGAAGGAAAGTAGGCACTGTCAATTTTCTCCCTCTCACACACACATACCTAGACTCTCTTTCTTTTCCTGAACTGACAACAAATACCTCATCTGCCTATTCCAGAAAGTTTTTTGAGCTGTATCCATGAATCTCTTCTTGCCACAGCACGTAGTGAAGCCTAAAATTTGCCGATGACATACAGAATAGGGAGAACACTTCAGAAATCCTCTTTTTGGATTACTGGAGAGCAAAAGTAGCATCAGAAAGAAATTGGTTTCTGCTTTTTGTTCTTTTTCACTCATTTTTTGAGACCAAAGGACTGCTTAATTCCCACAGGAATAATTCTTTTTAAATAACCCCTAATATCAAGCACATCATTCAGTGCTAAAGGCTGAAATGATTCACATCTTTCTGAGCTGCCTCTGTAGTAAGATGTGTCCTGGCTCAGTATGCTGTGAAAAAGATGCAGTCATAGGCAGACTTGCTCTTGTCACTGAAGACTGGAGCAAAGATAACATCTGAGAATCCAGAATGAGGATATGCTTGAGGCTAGACATAATGAAATGAAATTCAGACTTAAAGGCAGAAGTCTGTTATCTCCAAAACATATAACATACTTAGCCTATAGCCCATTACATTAATGAAGAGACACATTGCCAATGCCTCTTCCTGTAATTGAGAAATCAGCCTCTTTCATGGAAACAGGAGTGCCTGAGGAGACTGGGAAAGGACAAGCAAATGGAAGGACTATAAATGTTTATTGAGAATAGAAAGAGTAGTGCAGAAAGAACACTGTTGTAGCCCCCACTGCAATTAAGTGTAATGCTACAAACTGTGCAATCAGGGACAGTTCTTTCTATTCACTGACCTAGCGCCTTGCTTTGTAAAATACTGTTTAATGTTTTTAATTGTCATTAGTAGGCATTGTGATCTAGTGGGCAAACTACTGGACTGGAAATTGCTATTTTGTATTGCATGTTTGACATGACATTTTCATGTTCTTCCCCACCCATCCTCCCTTATTTTTTGTGTGGTAGGATCTGCTTAAATGCTTTAAGATACCAGGTAAACAGCACTATGTATCAGTTGCGTTGTGTTAGTTACTGTGATGTGATGTGATGTAATGCATTACACTGTGCTAAATAGTGACTATGTGGAATTTACATAGAGAAATTTGATGTTTTGTAAACAACCATCACTTGTTTAAATATAATGCTTCAGTTTGTGATAATGATTTTGCTGCAGCAATGCAATTTTTATTTCTCCACAGACAAAGAAAGTGTCTTCATTTCCAAGTTTTGTTGATGGTAAGTTTTACATCATCTTAAAGTAAGATAAAAGGGAAGCAAGTGTTGTAACATATTTTAAAGACCACAGTATTTAAAACCAATCAAACTTGAAAGAATACAGCAGGAGAGTTTAAGTATGGAAGTATTTAACACTTTCATCCCCCTTTCTGGCAATCAGAGCCTGGTGATGGTAAAAAGAAGGAGCAGAGACAGCTCTCAGAGGGATTAAGGTGAAGATGCAGAAAGCTACAAATCTGGAAGGGAAAAAAAAAGTTGATAATAGCAAGGCAGAGATTTATGAAGGTATAAGAGCACTCTGTTCTTCCTGGCCCTGTGCAGAGGAAGGAGTCATTTAACTGTTCTGGGCAGCCCCTGTATCACTTTGATGTGATGCCCGTTATTACATTCTAGAAATTTCAGTTGTTGGCACAAATGGAAAGGTTCTCCTGATCTGACAAAAAATAGATAATCCAGTCCTATTTAGGAGAACCATGCTTTCATGTGTTTCCTCAATGTCCTTTGCACTGCTAATAGGTATTTTCTCTTTGGTGAAAAATAAGTCAATATTTTAACACAAGCAGGTGGACAGAAAGAAAATGGGATTCTATTGAAAAACTTTATAATTCTCTGATTCACAGTTCTCTGAAGAACTTTCTATGGGGAAAATCCATACAGCTCTTCCTCAGAGGAAATGTCTACACTCTAAAGTGAGAAAAGACAGTAGGAGACTTCTAAGAATCTGACCCCTTAGGTCTACCATGAACACACTTTCCCCCACAATGAAAACCATAAATGAATGTTAAAAATTCAATTTCTAATGTAATTTTCAACTCTGGGAAACCTTACTGCAATTTAGAATAGTATAAACATGTTCAACATATTTTCCTTCTATTCCTTCATCCCATCAGCTTGACTAGAAACTTCTGGTTTTAGTAATTTCCTTTAAGAGCTACAGCAAGTGGAAAGTTGAAAGACTGCCCCTTTTACACAGATTGATACCTGAAGGAAATAATACATAACACTTGGCATGTAGTGGCTAACAGGCCCTAAATAGTGGTACATTAAATGCATTTCCCAAAGGTGGCAGAGACAAGAAAGCAAGCTGACACTTTGTAATAAGCATCTACTGATTGTAGCCTTATAAGGGGAGGCCAGCATGAACTGAACTTTAAAACAGGCTAGATAATTACACACTCACAGCACTTGCAGATACCACCTCATGTTTTCATTTTGCTGGGATAAATAGGTTATGTCTTTTCTTACCAACCAGCTCACTACTCTGTTGGAAAGGAGTTAGTATACTCTCTTAGATGGTGTGTGTGTATATATATATATATATATATTTTAGTTCATTTTTTTCTCTTTTTTTCTGTAGTTGCATGGTATGTGAGGATAAGATATCTATTAGGCTTTTCCTATTGCAGGTATTATATGGCATCATCTAATACAAATAAATATGTAGCTCACTAGGAGCTTATAATAGCTAACATGACTGCTCTCAAATTGAAATGCAGTTTTTCTTGCTTTGTATTTTTCCCCAAAGGAACAGGACTCTACTGCATATAAGAAAATATTCTGCCAGTTAACTCTCACTGTTCTTCCCTGAACTTTGACAGCAATACCACAACTGTATTCTGGTTATATTAGTCTTCAAGTGTTCAGGCACTTAACTTCCAGCACAACTCCATAACTACTGAAGCTATATCTGTATCTCTATAAACACATACTATTTTTCATATGCCATGTGGACATAATAACAAAATAGATAACAGGCACAACAAATACTGGAAATGTGTGCATCTGTCTAGGAATATGTTTATACTTGTATTAATAGAGAGCAGAAAACCAAGTAATCTCTGTTGCATTGATAAGTTAGTGCAGAAATTAAGTTAGATTTTTCAGAAACAGTTATCTAATGTTTAAGTTATTGGCTATCTAATGTTTTCTAATGTTAAAGCACCAATATTGATTGTAAATCTCCAGTCTTTTTTCACACTGAATTACTCTTCAAGTTTCAAATCTATTCCTCATCAGTAAGCCTTATACATGCTTACAGTCAATGGCATCCTTCAGTGCTGTGATGAGCTGGGACCTCAGCCAAGACTGCATTTTTATATTATTTAAAGCAGTCAGAGATAAGGGAAGAAAATACTCAGGTAACCCAATTTGACCCTTGCAATTTTCAATGCCATTCCATCCTTCCAACAGACATCTTATTTTCTCTGGCAGTTGCTTACATTGCCTTCATGATGGGAAATACAGGTTAAGAAATACTTTCTGCCCAACGTGCCCTTTTTCCGTGTGTTATTACTATAGGCTTTTTGTACATGTTGTTGTTTTATACATGATGTTGCAGAATATGTTGCTAGTGTGATGATTCTGCAAAAAAATAACTATTAATGCTATGAAGACATGATGAAACCCCAATCTTGGGAGAATGCAAATAAATTAATTTTAGCCTGATTTACTTAGCCTGAAGTGAATGAACGAAAAGAAGATTAAAGCCACTTTACTTTTGAATGAGCAGGTTGATGTAGATGTCTAATGAAGTTTTGAAAACGTAACATTAAATTCATGCCTTTAATTTTTACAACTCTTGAAGCAAGATATCAATATGATGCAGCATTAATATTTTGTTGCATGTTGAAAGAAGTACAGATGTATGATGCTAAGTTTTGGGTCTGAAAAGACCTATAAACAACATCATTAGAAGAGGTGGCAGATAAAATACATCACCTATCTGCTGAAAAATGTAATGGTGCAGAGGTAAGAGAAGAGTGACAGAGATATAGTAAGTGGAGTTCTTGTGGAATTTTCATTCTCTTTGATTTCATTCAATGAATTAGTGCTGCAGGAACAAGGATCCTTTTCTGTGGTATTGAGACTTGACCTTCACATAGAGTTTCATTTACTTTTTAAATTAGTAGCTTCCCAAGAATTTAATTGAAGGTTGAGATTGTAATGGTATTTTTGTATTCTTTCCCAATACTTTGAGAATTTTAAATTCCCCAGGATTCTGAGTTATAATGAAGATCCAAAACCATTACTGGATTTGTACAAATGTGATCTAAAGTAAAATGTGTCCACCTGTGGTATATAATTATCCTTCTGAACCTTGAAACTACAGTGTTTGCTAGCAAAACAAATAGCTCTATTTTGTGTGAGCAATGTTAGTTAATATCAGGTTTCTGAAGACTGAAATACTAATGTAAATCTGTGTTTGTGTTTATATATTTTAATTACTGAATTAAAAAGATGGAGCTTTTTGCTGGGTGTTGATGTTCCAGCAGGTGCATGGAAGGTCTGCACAGAACTATAGGTGTCAGCAACTTTTCTTGAAGAAGAAAGTCACTTCCTTTAATCAAGTGTGTTTTCTGTTGGAAGGCTTTTTTCTAAAGTAGAACATGAAAACAAGAGCTAGGAATGCTCACTAAAAGATACATGGCCAAACAATGATTTTAGTTAATTTAATCAGCATAACATTCTGTATATTTTTCATTCTCTACATATTGATCTTCCACATTCAATTGATTATAAATAAATTGACTTCATTGTACAGGACTTTTTATTTTTAAAATTAATATCAGTGTCATTTTTCACCTCACATGTAAGATTGATGTACTTCAAAAATGTGTTAGCCGCTTGGCAAGTTGGTACAGCTCAAAGCAAGTTTCTTTTACAAAACTGTTAAAGAGCAGAAAATATTCACTGCCATGAGATTTCAGCCAAAGTCTGAAATGACTGTTCTTTACTATGGATCTAATTAAGCTAGATGTAATAGCTGAATAACAAGTGAATAAAGAGGATGATAAGCATAGTCCCAGTATGATATAAATGCTATCCTTTATTCTCTTCTCACTGTCTCCACTTTTTCATCTTTTTCTTTGGAAAGAAAGAATTTGCAAAATACAACTTAATGTTAGAATCTCAATAAGTCACTATGTAATTAATGCTATGTGCATGCAAAGGCATTTTGCTGAATGAAGGCTGAAAAAAAAAAAACAAAACAAGATGTTCTCAAGTTCCACTATTTTCTTTTTTTAAGATGAAAATTTTTGTGCTCTTTCCATGTGCTCCTTTTGCATAACTGAATTTCCTGCTTTCAGAGGAAAAGGCTGTACAACCTGTTGTGTGGATGCCATTGATTCAGTGTTTTACTGAACTCCTGTACTGAAACATGTTTCTCTAGTTCTCACTTTACACACCCTGTGCCAGGCTGGGAACTGAGGCCCAGGCCTCTCACATGACTAAACAGGATCAAGATGTCTTTTTTTTCCTGAACTTCTTAACTATTAAGTTTCATAGTGTATTTTTGCTGAAGCAAATTACATCTTTGTGCCCATTGCTCATCATTTTTGCCAGAGATGATGTCTGGGGGCTGTGCACTTATGCAAACATCTCTAAAAACATGGAAACAGAAAATGTGAGACTTACTCAACCCGAAGATTAACTCATGCACTGTAGCAGTCAGCCATATAGAGTAAGAAAGGTTTGATAAAGGAACCTATCGGCATTTCTGAAACTTGCAGATAATTCCAATGTGTTTATCAGTGTGGCACAGCAAAAAATCTCCAATGATTTTCCTCCAGAATCCCACAGTCAAGCCATTATGCAAATGTTTTAAATACTTTATTTTTGGTTAAGATGTTTTTTGGGGGAAATAATTGTAGGAAAAAACCTTTTTTTCCACTGGATTTCTTAATCTGTTACATATTAGAAAGGTATTAAAAAGGTTGTCCAGGTCTCAATATGCTTTATTCAATGCCTCATCTCTCTGCCCTCTTTCGAAAGGCAGTAACTGTAAATGTTTTCTACCAGTTCCAGGACCGTGTGAACCTGAAGACCTCATTGATGGAATCATCTTTGCAGCCAATTACCTGGGCTCAACACAGCTGCTCTCTGAGCGCAACCCCTCCAAAAACATAAGAATGATGCAGGCCCAGGAGGCAGTGAGCCGTGTTAAGGTAGGGGAGGTTTATGGTTTGTAGAATACTCTCATCCTCTGACAGCTGATCTCCAGGATCTGCAGCTTCAAACGTATTCTGAAGTGCACTTATGTTACTTCAGAATCTAGATCTAGTACTGTAAATACACTGTAGTTCCCAAGGCTTATAATGAAAATTCATACAGCATCTCTGAGGAACAAAATATAAATTATTCCGGAATCTATTGAATTTTTTTTGGAAGCTGTATGAAGACTTCAAGTATTAAAGACAAATTGCTGATTGCAGTTAGGAAATACTCCAGTGGCAAAGTACAGAATATTTATTTGACTCTGGTTTTCCTCTTATGTCAGTCAGTCCTTTAACTTACTGCAAAATGTGACTATTACTCACAAAATATTGAATTATTACTTTTTTAGGACAAGAAAATGCATTACTATTGTGTTTGGATTTGGTGTTATTTACAGTGAACAATTAAACCACAACAATAATGTAGCATAGACTGCTTCATACAGCTGTGTAAAAAAGTGCTTTTTTGATTAATAATCCAAGTAGGAGATTTTTCTTTTACAGTTTTTGTGGATCTACATTAAGTACCTCATCTGAACATACACATGGTTAGAAAGAAGTAGACTCAAATGCTAACAGAAAAGTATCTTCTTAGTCAATAAAATGTTTAATTAGTAAAAATTGTGTATTTTTGAAGGAAACCAGTTAGTTTGAGAAAATGATTTACTTAGCAAGATACTTGCATGATTAGTAAATGATTTGGCATTTATGAACAAATGGAAAGGTCCATTTCTTTAAACTTTCCAAACCATTTAATTTCTATTTAGCATACTATTTGATGCCTCAAGCAGTAAGTGTTGATTGTAATTAACACCCAAAAAACTGTCCAGTGTATTAATAGCAGTCCTAATCTGTCAGTGACACTTGACTACTTTAGTCATGGAAGAGAGCTGGATCTAACATTTTATTCAGTGATTACATACAGACGTCTATTTAGTCAGATAGAAAACCTTGAGTTTGCAATAGCACATGTTCTGTCATTTTAGACTGCTGTATATTTAGGAAGATGTTAACAGACACCACTCTCTGGTACTGTTTTTTATCAATTAATTAACCAATCAACAACATACATAATGCCACTACATCCAATTATGCTTGAGAACTGCATAAGATATAAACAAGTCTTTCTCTCCTGTACATCCTTCTCCCACTGCCCCCAAATTTTTAATTTTTAACAGTCTGGATTCATAGTCAAAAGTTTTTCCTGACTTCCCACACTGTCTTTTCTCTTTCTTTATGTGTACATCTGTCTGCATTTTTTTTTTTTAATGCTACTCCTCAGAGGATGCAAAAGGCGGCTAAAATCAAGAAAAAAGCGGTGTGTAAACTGTTTTTCTTGAATGCTAATGTTTACTTACATTTTTGTTGTCCTTGTTCTCCATGGGTTGTTCTGTCTTGCATTATGGGTCCTCATACAGCTGTCATTTTGGTTTCTTCTTTAAGTACCAGAACACTGGAAAGAATAAAATAAACTCAATTTTCTTCATTTTTCATTTCTTGGAGTGCCTGTCTGCTGCTCTTCTTCTGTTGAATACCTGTTGAATACCTGTGATATGTTTGGTCCAGATATACAGCCGATGTTTCCCAGGAGATTTTTAAAATGTAATCTGGGTTTTTTGTTTTACTAACCAAACCAGAAAGATGTATTTCCTGTGCCTGTGACTTAGTATACTTTTATTACTTTATTCTTAATAGTTAAAAACTAATAAAATAAATTTACCAGGTAGTGGGTGGAACAATTCATACAGGAGACATTTCACTTTGTTAAAAACTATACTTCGGTTAACTGAATTAATCTTGCTGTTTGTGAAGGTCTTGGATAAGAGCAATGCAAGTAATGCCTCCCAAAGCTGGTGCTCACTTTGTATTTTGCTGGATGAGACTTAATTAAAATAAAATTAATCTGAATTACTTAAAGGCATAGGTAAGGCTTTATAACTACAGAAAAGAGCAGCAAATACATCATTCCTCCTTGTGCTGTTTCATCAACGAACCAGTCTGTGGCTTGGATACTGATGCCTGCCTTTAGCATAGGGTGATACAGTCTGTGGTCATTTTATTCTGAGGCTGCTAGCATGGGTGCTGCTAAACACTAGTTGGAATAGCATACTGCGGATAAGTAGTCTGGAGGAATAAATAGTTTCTGTCTAAAACTGATATTAGGTAAGCTCTTGGATAATGCTTTGGTGAGAGGCAGCCACTTCCTCTCCTGTTTTCTCATGTGGGCAGAGCCAGGACTGGCACTTAAGAAAACACGGGGCATTACAGTCCCGCTTGTGCTGTGACTGTATTTTCTAATGGGATATGGAATTGTTTCCCTAGTGAGCAGTGCTCCAAAGTTGAGGTCTAAAAGTCAGCTGTTGGCTTTCTCTGGTATGAGAGAAGTATTAGTTCAGCACTCAGTTCTTATTTTCCAGAAAAAAAACCAAAATGAAAAATAATAACACACCCCCCCTCCCCAAACCTGACCACGAGCTTGTGCTTTTTTTAATGGACTCACTGATGATGGCAAGGGCTAGGCACATGAGGAGGAGGAAGTCACATTCTCAATTCTCCTACTTTCTCGGTTCTGGATCTCAAGTACTGAAGTGGATTGATGAGACAATGGGGAAGAAAAGAGCCATACGTCTGTTCTGGATATAAGTAGGGAACTTTAGTACTTAAGCTGTCAGTCCCACAGGCTCTGAAAATTCACTCTTGTCTGCAAAATCAAGAGTACACTCTTTCTAAGCAATAAATGCATTCTTTGCATGTATTTAAAACCACCTTTGAATAGTTGTCTTTGTAGTGATTTTACAGTGCAATTACCTCATGTCACATTATGCTTAAAATGATCAGCGAATATGTCATTCTAAAGAGGAAATTAAAAGTCCCCTTGTAACAAAGCATCTGTCTTTTAGACTTCAGAGGGAGATTCCCAGGCCTTGACTGAAGTGGATCTGTTCATCTCCACACAAAGAATCAAGGTTTTAAATGCAGACACACAGGTAAGTTATGATTAAAACCCTTCAAGAATAACATTGAGTTCAACTGTACATTTGTATTTTCAATGGGAAACTTTACTAAATTTGGATAAATTCACTGTTGTGAGAATGTTCAGAAAGAGCAATGTTAGATCTGCTGTTGTAATGCTTGCCATTTGCCAATATTGCAATACTGACAGCAGTTCTGCTTGTTTGATGCATTGCAAAATGTCTGTTTGTTGCTGAGGCATATAATTCAATCTAGGAAAAGATTCAGAAGTATTTCAGAATGCACATACGCTGTTTCACTGAACAGTTTCAGCACCCAAATTAACAGTCTAAAAGGGAAGTTATTTGCTGCTTTGATTAAGCTCTTCATATCTTCTGATTTTTAACATTTAACCTCCACTTTTTCCATAAATCACATCTGAGCTACAATCCTCTTTGCCTAAGGTAAATTATTAATTATTCATATTAAAGAAGCAACTGGAGACCACAGCAACGATCAGCCTCATCTTCTTGGAATATTTATATATATATGTGCATATTAATTCAATAAGAGGCAACTCTCCTTTAAAATGAATTTACAATTAAATACAGATCCCAATATTTAGTAAAATAACCTCACAAGATCTCTGACTTTGATCATACTTGCAGAAAGTCATTTAATTTTCATTCTTATGAGAGGTTTTGAAAAGGTAAATTTTAGTGACATTTTTTGCTTCAGTTCTCATTAAAAAACCACTGTATGCAGCTAGCAGCAACTGAAAAATCGGAGGACCTCAAGTTACATTTAAGAACAAACCATTTAGAAAGTGAGATAGTCAAACTAGACAATTTGTCTCTTTGGCATTGGTATTTGTAAAAATGATTCAAGTGACTTTATGCTACCTTTTCAGTGATACTCTCTAGAGTTTACAAAGGTAATATTTAGTCTTTTTGTTTAGTAGCAGAACAGACCAAGGATTATAGGTAAGTTTAACTGTCAGAAAAATACCAAAACAAACTGACCCTTTGTAGACAGTTTGTGAATGGAGATAAGCTGGAGTCAGCACAGTAAATAATGTCAAATGGTTTTCTTTTGTGCCAGGGAATATATTTGTCCATGGCACAGAGTTAACACCTATGGAGTTAAATAATGCTTTTATCTGCTTAACATTTTCTAGATTATATGATCAAGATACAAGATAGCAAAAAAAAATAATCCAGAGTGTACTCATTTCTGATATATTGCTGTATTGATGGTAATATAAAGAGATAAAGAGCTGAGGGAGATTCACAAACATGTTTCTGTGATGTAGTACTGTTCAATATTTTCATAAACAATGCAGAAGATAAAAAAATGGTTATTGAACTTGTGGCATATAAGATCAGAGTTCAGAAATACGAAGAAATGAGATGAAACTATAGGATATAGTTCAGGAAAGATAAATGTAGCACACTACAGTTAGGATTTGGTTTTGTTTTCAGTTAAATATATATTTTTTTCCTAACAATGAAAACCCTGAGGAATTACTATCTTTCAATGTGAGGGTAGTGATAGTATCTCCAGGAAATGGATTATTTTTCTTTGTACATAAGCAGATGTCCTTAACATGCTACTAGAACTCCCAAGAGATAGAGCAGATGAGGAGTAGAATATCCCATCTAACATGGGCAGCAGTATTTGCAATCTGCCATCCATAAATTGTCCAGTGCCCCTTTTTGTTAAGGCTCAGCCTATTTTTTTGACCTCATGGTAAATGTGCATCATCCAAAGAATCTATTATCAAAGCTTATGACTACTTTTTGCATTAGCAGAAAATAAAATTCTAATAATTATCAGTGCAAAGATTACTAGAGACAATTCTTGATAAATGAAGAGCTACTGCTTATATTTGGAACATGTGGCCAAAACCAGGTGAGTTCCGTTTGTTGAGTAAGGGTTCATCTTAGTGGAAGTCATTATTTGCCTTCTTTAAATAGTTCAGCATTTCTGTTGAACACCAACCCTTTTAAAAATAAAAAAAGGGAAGTCCTTAGAGGCAGGACACAAGCACTTTGTCAAAGTAACTGCTATCTTATTCTCCTGATTCCCCTGAGATTTCTACAGATTTAAAATGCAGTGCACCATGAGGAACGGTGTCTAGTAAGAGCCGTTCAACTAGATGAAAATAGCAACACTGGAAATTATTTTAATTACAAGCTCTCTGGCATTTGCTCTGGGATTTTTGCCTTATTTTGTTTTACAGTGGGTCTCTCAGAGAGCTCCAAAGCCTTATTCCCATGACTTTCTATCATTACTGTCGGCATGTTTTTGCACTTTGGGCTTGGTAATATTTTTCAGTCCTAGTGAAGTTTCCTGACTGGTGTAATTACCGTAGATCTAATTCAGCTGCTGTAGCAGCTGGCAGAGACAATCTGTTCTTTCATGGCTTTATCAATTATATAAAACCTATTTCTGCAGCATGCTCTCTGGTTTAATCCATCTGTGGTGTTTATAGCTCACATGAGGTAGCAGGTGATTTAAAATGTACATTTCTCAGTTAAAAAATTACATGCAGCAGGGTTCAAAATGCTGAGTAGCACCAGTAAGGTGTACTGCCGTGTTGGAACAGAGCCAGCTCTGGCAGTTCTGTGTCCCCAGCAGCACTAAGAAATGTCACCTCTGCCACTTTTTAGGTGCTTAATCATTTAGTTACTGAATACTGAATACATTCAGCTCAAGCTGACCACTTGTTCAGTGCATGTGGTAGGTTTGGCCACATGCTTACTGCATATGAGAGCAAATCTTCCCTGTGCCACAGCTTTACAACTTGCAGGAAGTGCATGAAAAGAGCAGAAATACCACAGCAGCCTCTCCCATCTTCCTGCTCATTCAGTGAAGAGAAGCTGGGAGCAAAGCAACTGGGAAAAATGGCAAAGAAAGATACAGAGGTCACAATGTGTATATTTGCAGATCTTCTGGTAGGTGATTGGTTCCATTGGTTCCATCTGACTTGTTGGGCTAATTCACAGTCCCACGGGTCTACAACACTTGAAAGCTTGGAAGAATGCTTACCTCCTTCAGGTATTCTTTGGGTTTCAAGAGGGACAACAAATGAGATTCTAAAAGAGTTCTTTAGAAACAAAGAGAATTTCTGAGAAAGGGGAATCTGGACAGGAGAAGATAGAATGGGATTTGAAAAAGGCCAAGCGAGAAGCTGAATCTTGAAGGACAAATGTAAAGGTAGTAAGGGTGGAATGCATGGCCCTAGAAAAGGGGAGAGGGAAAGAATAGATAAGCAGATGGGCAGAAATGGAAGGATTCATGAGAAAGTAGCAAAGGAGAAGAGAGGGTGAAAATCAGATTGGAAAATAGAGTGATACAGAATGTGGAGCAAGAAAGTAGAAAGTCAAGGCACAAGTAAGTCAGAAAATAAAGATGTGCTTAGTGTCACTATATATTGTTTGCCTTATTCCTAATTGTAACTGCATTAGACAGGAAAAAGGTGGGAGTGGATGAATGACACACTCAACCTTACAAGGAGAAAATAAAAAAAACGAACACCCACCCCCACCTTTGAGTAACTTCTGTGTGATGATAAGGACATAAAGACTTTCTTGGCAGGTCTGATTAAATGCATTCATTTTCCCAGTCCATTCACTCTTGTGCACACTGCATGTATGATTACACCCTTACAGAATACTTAGTGCAGACTGCTGAAAAAGCAATTATCTCAGTAGAGCTCCCAAGATCCTGCTGAGAGATGTCCATTAGAAGACATTTTTCCATACTGAGAGAAGTGCTATAAATCCTTTGGAGCCCCTGCACCCCTCAGAGACACCCCCCCAGACCATCTCTTAATCATCATCACTTTTCATAGTTTAGAGATAAGCATAGAACATTTTATTTCAAGCCTAAGAAGAATCATTACAATAATTTTCTGGGTAGCAATTCTCTTCAGTAAGACAGGTGGTTCTAAGAAACAGTGATTATGTTTTTCTCTCTCTGTCAAGTTAAATCATACTGAAATTCTTTCAACAGTCTTTCTCTCTTAGGCCTTAGAGATTGGTAAACTAATGATAAACTAATACCTAGCAGTTTACATAAAGGATGAAAATCATGTATTATCTCAGGGAATTTTTTGAAGATCAGATATCACAGGAAACTGCCACTACAGACACAGCAAGAACAGTATCTCAGCCATCTAATATGATTGTGTTAGGTAAAGACTGACCCCATGCTGCTCAGTGGGATATTCTAATACAAATCAAGAACCACTAGCAAATAATGAACACTAAACCCAACTCGCCAACAAAAGGCTTTCTTGCTTAAAAACAAACCAAACAACAAACCTTTAGTCAATTTTTCTTTCTTCACATTAGAAATACCCACATGTATATCAAAGCAGATGCCAAAAGCATCAGAGAATCTTGAAACCTGAATCTTGGCCAAGAACCAACTATATGTTAGACATCAGAAAGCAATGTACTGATTTAAAACTAATAAAAGATCATAAAGTAAAACAAACTAAACTGATTCAGTAATAAGTAATTATTAACTCCAGTTCAGGCAAACTTTGCTGGATGTTTCCAGCTGTTCAGGTGGGGCAAGCGGACATCCTCAGCTAGTTTGTCCAATAGAACTACTACACTTTTGGTTGTTTCCAGTTTGAGCAATAAATAAAAGTCTGGAAAACCCTCCAAACTGACTAATAACTGCAGCAAGAAGGGATTTTCAGATGGGCCCTTTCTCTTAAAGAATTGTTCATCTCTACAATGGCAAGCTACATAATGAAATGCTAGAAAACAAATCAAGCACTTTTCTTAGTCTTTGTCTCAATAGAAAGCATTATCTTTATTAAAATAAGTATTTAGCATAAGGGTTTACAGTAAGCAGCATCCAGTCTAAGAAACTTATAAAGCTCAGGTTTGAAATTAGGACTTTTTTTTTTTTTTTTTTTTGCATTAAAACAAGGATGTTTGCCCAATGGCAAGAGATTGGATTCAGTCACATGAGAGTTGAATTAATTACTCTGGCAGCATGCTCTTGAATTTACCTCTCATGAACCTCCTGCAGTCTCCCCTTTGTCACCCAAGAAGTGCAGAAATTCCCTGGCAATTTCTCTTCCTCCATAATTACACACAGACTTCAGAAATAGTGATGCTTTTTACAAGGCACTTCAAGGAAGTGCAGTCAACCCAGGTTACTTGATAGCATGAGCATTCCTCAAACTCTCATTGTAAACCTTCTAAATGGAACATCTCCCATAGATGTTCCACTATGGAACATCTTCCATAGCAACACTCCTTTCTGGGACATCAAGAAGTGGTGCTTTTTATTTATTTTTATTCTAAAAAAAACTAAAGGAAAGGTCTGGTTGCTTATACAGTATCTTCAATAAAACCTGTATGAAGGGACAAATAATTGTCTAAAAAATTTGTTTAAAGAGTATATCATTCTGTTTATCTTTGAAACCCTAAATAGATCAGCATCCTTTGAAATTATCACTGAAGCACTGTTAAAGTGTTTAATATTGTTTTGTTAAACTATTATTTTTACATAGAGAAACCTTTTAATAAAAATGCAAGTGCTAGCTTGAGCCACATTAACTTACTCATTCTTAATGCTGAGTTCATTATTAATAAAGCTTACTGCAAGTTCATACTTAATTGCACACAGAAACTGTTAGAAATGAAGGTTCTTCCTTCTGGGACCTCGTTGCTCTTTTAAACAATTGATAGAAGAATGAACTGGAGATGGGGACAAAAGATAAGATAATAAAACAACTTTAATGACAACATATCCTTTGATTCCAAATATACACTCAGTTTTCACTTATCCAAGGTAGCTCAACAGTTAATCAAAGCTACTGAATAATGATGTATTTCTGTGATAAAAACATTTAGAAGCAGTAGGTTGGGATTTCCCTGCTATTAGCAGAAAGAAAAACAGGAGTTTAAAAGGCTAAAGTAATTAAAAGGATGCAGAGCTCAGGGATTTGAGACAGCCGGGAAGGTTCAAGTGTTCAAGTACTCTTCATGTGTTCTTACATAAGAAATGTTCATTAGGATGAAGCTTGGACAGGTTTCCACTTAAAATAATTCTCACAGGCAATGGCTCTTCCAAGGTAAGTTCTGCCAGCACAACCAAATTGTCAGCCTAATGACATTGATGGGAATAGGATTTTGACTGTGAGCCCAGTACTAGACTGGCTCGCTCCAAACTGATCTATGTAGGTGGTCAGAAAAAGTATTCAAAATCCTGCCTACAGAGCAGGTGAAATACTGCCTTCATAGCTCTTTATGAAGTAAGTATTGCTTTGCTGTGTGTGAGAAAATGTTGCCTTAGATATTACTGCTATTCTAACATGATTAAAAAAAGGGAAATTGTAACTTTTCTGTCATTGCAAAATCCATGGACTTTGTTCAGCAAAACCAATGCACAAGGAAATGGTAGTTTTCCAACAACATGAAAATGTTTATAAAATACTAGAATAGATCTTCATTATTGTTTTACAGTAGCAACCATGTTGCATTTGCTCAGGCAAACAATACTTCTATTGAAGTCAATTTCTTGAACAGCCTCTAGAGGCCTTCAGTTTGAGTTTGGGCCCACTGATTGCAGAGGGAGTGTCAGAGCCAGGCCCATACATACAACATGTTTCTGTAGCTGTTGTCATTCTCAATAGAGAGGCCATCAAGGAGAGGGAAAATGCAACTTTTCTTGAATAAAAGCAGGCAAGAAGAATGACTTTATTTCTCTCTGCTTTATGCAGGAAACAATGATGGATCATGCACTGCGCACAATCTCCTATATTGCTGATATTGGTAACATTGTGGTTCTAATGGCACGACGCCGCATGCCAAGATCAGCTTCTCAAGACTGTATTGAAACAACACCTGGAGCCCAGGAAGGAAAGAAGCAGTACAAAATGATATGCCATGTCTTTGAATCAGAGGATGTAAGTAGATGGAATTAAATTTATTTAAACAGTGTGTCATTTAGAATCTCTGAAATTACATCTCATTTCTTCGATGAATTTTCTTGTGAATAATCTTTTTCTGATTGAAGCTACAGGTAATCTGTGGAAACAGTAGCCAGTTTGTCCATATTCAGATCTCTCTTCTGTCTCCACAAATGTATGTTGCAAATTTACATCTCCTCATTGCTAAAATACCTACTCTGTCTCATGTGTTACAGAAGCCTTTACGTTCTTTCAACAGTGCTTCCCCAAATGCTTTTGGATGCTGAGAGCATCTACCAGTTTGGCAGGTCTGGCACAAGGTTGCCTTGTAGCCAGTCCTTATTCCCTTATGGCTTACTTACCTGTAGCAGGTTATAGGTACTCTCAAATGTGTGACTTGATCCTGTGATGTTTAAGAACATTCAGCTGTTTGTTTTTCAGTTCTCATTTCATCCCTAGGAAAGATTATGAATTAGAATTCTCACATAAATGCAGTAGAGCTCAGGAAGTTTAGTTCTTTGTATTTATCAAAATGTTTCTTTACAGCCAGAAGGCTTTAGCAATTCTTAAGTAAAAGGCTAGGAAAAACCCGCTACTCTTTCAGAACATCTATACAACAGAAAATGTCATTTCAGTCATTTTGTGCTCTGAGTTCCAATACCACATTAAGCCTTAAGCCCCTTTTTGATAAAATTCCATTTAAAAAAGCAGTGACTACTTCAGAAATTAAGTTCTTCATTTCGTTTGAAAGAACTTGGAGCCGTTCTCAAAACAGAACTGCAGAAGTAGCGGCAGCAAAAGAGTTCTGTGCAACTCTGCTGCATCCTGTTTCACCCCTGTGGAAAGTGCTGGCATGCCATGTCCTTAGCTCTTGTGGCAAAGGAAGATAACCTTGTTGTTGTAGACCCAGGTTTGTTTTTGCAGCAAAATAGATACTTGCCTCTGAAGTGGCAGACCAGGAGGTTTCAACCTAAAACATTTCTGGAAAAAAAACCAAAACAAGGTAGTGAAACAGAAAAGGTAAAATTTGTTGTCTGTTTCTAACCTGGTCACTGAGGTCCAAGTAGTAGTAATAGGCAGTACTAAACATTTCTGACTGATGTTATATAGGAAAAGCTTTAAATAGAACTTCTGTAATTCCAAAGAAATAGAAATTGTATTGTTCAGACAGACATAACTCACAGGTTACATATTTTTTAAGATAAGCAATCATTTTCATTATTTTAAAGCAAGCAAGCCCATGAAGGAGAAATGGCATTGTTTAAAGGTTAGAATGATAGGCTTGGATTGCTCTCAAACCTAGTAATCTCAGTTCTGCCTCTGCTTTTGCTGAAGTGACCTTTTCAAGCAACTTACATATCCCCTGATGACAGAATACAGGATCTGAAAAACACAAATATATGAAACTCAATGTCATATTCTCCTGTAAACTGCAGTAAATTCAGAATAAGGGCAATAAAAAAAGTAAATAAAACAAGTGTAGAAAAAATTCCTCTTACAGCTCTCAACCTCTGTTTTGCTCTGTTCCAGTGCCATCTAGTGGAACCAGACTACTAGTACATTTTACAGCATTTTATTAATTCTTCAGTTGACTTTGCAGCGTGCAGAATGTGCAAAGTGGTTAGTGGCATCATCATTGTTGTTGGTTTCTGTAATTTCCTTCTAATGCCTGCATATTTCTGACATGTCCAAATACTGTCCCTGTAATGTTTCATTCATTGTACTCAGCTAAACAACCCACTGTAATGGGAAGTCATTTTTTATTGCACACTGTAGTAAAATGCACGTGCAGATAAGTGCTCCAAAGATGAATAAAGACATGGGGAATTTTGAGGATTTGTTATTAACTTTAACTAGCTATAATCATGGCTCTGGCTGCATTCCTTAAAGCGCCCCTGATATTGCTAGGCAAGGTGTCCATGGGAACAGCTATTTCTAGACGTGCAATGGGTAACTAGGGCTGTTCCTGGTTTGCTGGTAGTATGAGAGAGATAACATGGCATTAATAGGAGAGCAGATGGTTTTGTTGAAGCAATGTTTTTGGTCCTGCAAAACCAAGGTGGAGAAACACAGCAGGTGACAACCACCAAATTCATCAAGTGCATACATGTCTGTGAAGGCATATGCAACCAAAGCATCCCTCTCTCATCACTCCTGCAAATATACTGTGATCAGAAGCAGGGCTTGTGGCAGACTTTTCTGTGAGCTCTGTTCTGTACTGGTACAAAGCCAGTACTCTCCTGTGATTATTGGAACAAGTACATCAATAGCATATGGCTGCTTGCTACTGCAACATACTGATGAAAGGAGATCAGCAACATTTTTAGATGGAGTTTGCAATATGATTTTGGATGTAATGGGTTCCTTCTGTACAATTGACCTTAGAGTGACCTTTATATCTGTACTAATAGAGCATCTCTGCAGAATCCTTTATTTGGATTCCTTTTAAAAATCCAGGCTCTCTCATTTCAGGGGTGAACTGCTTATTAGTCTTTTCTCTGAACTGCGTTTTGTTCTATATTCTAGGCGCAGCTGATAGCTCAGTCAATTGGTCAGGCTTTCAGTGTGGCTTACCAAGAGTTTTTAAGAGCCAATGGAATTAACCCAGAGGATCTCAGTCAGAAAGAGTACAGTGACATCATCAATACCCAAGAGATGTACAACGATGATCTCATACACTTTTCCAATTCAGAGAACTGCAAAGAGGTAAGCTAGAGGGTTTTTTCTGAGTTTCATTTGAGATTGACCCATTTATTCAGAGGAATGTTGTTCTCACAGAAATATCTTTTGGCATTTTAAAGATGTCAGCTTTATAAGCTTTTAATAAAAAAAACCCTTGTAAGTCAGCCTTACAAGATTTTAGAATGTCTTCTTTTAATTTTCCCTGTCTTTCTGCCTCCATTGATCAAAACAGTACTAAAGCACATTTACATCTGACATAGATAAGCTCTGTGCTACTCAGTACACAGTAGAAAGTGTTTTTGTGTTTCACCACTCTATCAATACAGAGAGATGACAATCCAGTTGAATGCACACTGTAAGTGAATTCTTCCTTAATAGATCCAAGGACCACAGGTCCAGGATGACTGTGGCACTGGCAGACCAGTTTCTCTTCCCCTGTTAGAACACCAGCAAAACTACCCCATGAAATGCAGTTTTACACTTAAAGTGCATGAAAAGGCAAGAATTTCCCTCATGTGCCCCAAATTACATTAAGTGTAACTATTTATATTTGATTTTGGATGTAATGGATTCTTTCAGTACTGCAGCCATATAAATCATGTTGTACATTCCATACAGAATTCAAGGTAATACTGGGCATGCCAAACCAGAATGTGGCGAGTGCAGTTGCACCCCAATTCTGCTTCGAGAGGACCTGCAAATTGCTTAATCCTTCAGGGACAGCTTTCCTACTTGTGCTTGTTTCCTCTAGCATTACAGGTTCTTTTGTACAGCTTGTGGGTTCTTGGGAGGAAAGCCTTTTTCACCTACACCTGCAGACAGAAAGTGATTTTGTGTGTAGTTTACATGTCTGCAGTCACAAGATTTCAATAAGGTGTTTTCAAGTGCATAGAAACATGCCAAAATCTCTCTCTTGTAGCAAACAAGGGAAGATTCAGTTGACTAAATCTCAGTTTGACTTAGAATCAAAACAGAAAAATATAAATGTGTTACATTTCAAAAGTGATTTAAAAGATCATAATTTTTGTGGCACCTTTGTTTCTAATTGACTTATGAAAATTCAAACAACAGAGTTGTAGCATACTAGTTGGTTCAAAGCCTTGATAGTTTCAATAAAAGTCAGCTGGCCTTCATGATTCCCCTAAGTACAGATGTCCCTGTCCTTCTACATTTGAAGAAAATAATGATTGGCATTTTGTTAAAGAGAACGTTCTCTACTTAAACTCTTACTTCTCTATTGGAAACATTAGACATGCTAGGATTACTGAAGAGTTAACATCACCGTATTTGAGGAGAAGTCATCAGGGATCTTAGACTGACATGCTAAGCACAAGTATATTCAATCATAATGATGATGATAACAACAACAATCAAAGCAGTCTTGTCTGAAAATAAGGGCAAAGCAAGCCTGAGATCAGGAGAGTCACTTCTGCGACCACTGTGTGGAGCTGAAGTCAAGCCTGTGTTCCAGGCACAGCCTGAGCCACAAAATGTTGCAGCTTTCCCAGGCTGCTGGATAGAAGGATAGAAACTTCTTTGGCATTCCTTCCTTTGGTATTCACTTCCACCACTTCCTGCGTTAGTTTTTGCTTATTATAAGGACCTGTATGACCTCCAATAAGCAAATAGACCCCTGAAAAGAAATAGGTATGTGTTAAACAATTTTAATGGTGGTTTTGAAGTCACACTACTACCAAATGGCAGAGTAGAACTCTTTCTGTAATTTTTAAATTATATTCAGGATCAACTAAGATGCTCAAATTTAGATAAATTGAAGCAAACCCATTTTTTTTTCAATTGCAGCTCCAGCTAGAAAAACAGAAGGGAGAAATTCTTGGGGTTGTGATTGTGGAATCTGGATGGGGATCCATTCTACCCACCGTTATCCTGGCAAACATGATGAATGGAGGTCCTGCGGCACGTTCAGGAAAACTAAGCATTGGAGACCAAATTATGTCCATCAATGGGACCAGTTTAGTTGGTCTACCTCTTGCAACATGCCAAGGGATCATAAAGGTACCCCAAACTTACAATTATATGCTGTAGATTCTGAGCCAGCAGAGATGTAATATTTTGACAAGAAAGCCTGTAAATTTCCAGCAGATAAGTTTTTTTCATATCACTGCCAAAAAAAAAGTAACCTGTTGTTAACAAAAAGTAGAATAAAAATCAGATTCAAGGGCAATAATGTAGGGCTGGAGAATTTGATTGCACTTTTGTTACTGGAGTATAACAAATGAGGCCAGGTCTGAAAAAGTTGCCTAAATTAATTGCTTGGCTATCTTCAAAGTTTCAGGCTTCCCCACAGCCTCCAAATTAAAATCTGAGGATTAAAATCTACTATGCTTCTTTGGGCTCCATGTAGATGAAGTGGATGGAGGCTGGTAGACTGCAGGACAGATCAAGTGAGTATATGAAGATTCCCCAGACAAGACAGAATCTCAGAATACATTATCTTTATCTGTAATCACCAAGACTGAATCTAATGATACTGCAGATTTACCAAGAGCAGCAGGAGATTAATTAGCCAAATACTGGTGGTAAAGGGCAAGCAGTAGTCAGTTTAGTTTTTTCTTGAAAATTTTCTTGAAGTTTCTATAGTAATGAAAGGCCAAGTTTTGCTATGTTTTGTTGGGCCAAATAGCTTGGGAAATAAATGAAACAGAGAAATGCATCTCTAAGTTAACAACAGATTTCTATTAACTCTAGCTGTTCTTTTTTCAGATCAGCTGCTTTATACTCTTGCAATTAAGAAGCCACTAATGAAAAGAGCAAATCAGGATCCATTTCAGAAACACTGACTTTTGAAATATCTTACAGGGTCTCAAGAATCAGACGCAGGTGAAACTGAACATTGTCAGCTGTCCTCCTGTTACTACTGTCCTCATAAAACGGCCAGACTTAAAATATCAGCTGGGCTTCAGTGTGCAGAATGGAATTGTAAGTTTCCATGTTCGGTGACTGGGGTTTTTTCTTTCCAGAAACACACTGAAGTGCTGAAAAAAAAATCCTCACTTTTGTATCGTGATTAATCAAAACCTTATAATTACATCTCTGAGTAATAGAGTGCAAATGGACACCATTAGAGAACAAGTACTGCCATTCTTTGGGGACTCTCCTATGTAATACAGCCACAGGATTTGTAGTCCAGCTTGTTTGGTGCAATATCTGAATCAGCTAATTAACATATAACTCTGTCATTAGTGTGCCAGAGCTATAAAGAAAACCCGAGACAGGTTTTCACAATTACAACATTCTAATCTAATGTTAAAATTAACATTCTAATCTAATAATCCTATTTCTTTTTTTAAATTTCAGCACACACTCACTAAAACTTTTTTCTTCAGCTGTTTGTAATTTATTTGGATCACATGGGAGCAGGCAAAAGAATGTAATTGTGACCTTCTTTGGTTAAACACTTCTCACTACAAGTAACTGTATAGGTTGTGGCCCAGGTATCCCTTCTCTGTGTGCTGCAGTTTCTCTGTAATAGCAGGAGACTGAATTTGGTAGGTAACACTTACCCAATGTGGTTCAGCATCGTCCTTTCATAGTTCTTCCTTCCCAAGCCATTCTCCAATACCTTTCCAAAGCAAACAAACTAGCTCAGGCAGTCACCTGGCCTTTCTGGGGGCTACTGCTATCACTAGGACTGTCTGTAGTGCAGGACCATCACTATCTCTCCCTCCAGTCTAGGAAAAAAATAAAAATCAGGCTGCTCACAGAGAAAACCAAAGGACTGTGGGCTCTGGGCCTCTGTTGTGTGAAACTCATTGACTGAAGTTGCCAGATTTCTGTTTACCACCCTTGGAAGAGTAGCAGGTAACTCTATGGGACATGGTTAATGAATCTTTCCGTCCTTTGGCAAACAGATAGCTCATTAGTAGATTTTTCAGCTCTGATAGCCATCTGAGTTGTTATTGCAGCTAAGTTCTAAGTGTTCCTACTTAAGATCACCTATTATGTTGTGGTCTAAGAAGAGGCTGGTATGAAGAACACTGCTACAAGCCTCAGTCCATCTGGAAGCACTCTGAAGTGATACCTGCCCCAGTTTGACATACTTTAGAAGCAGTATTTGTTGTGTGTGGCATTAATGCTCTGATCCTTGAGTAGAGAGAGGTCTGTAAAAACTACAGAAAAATCGGCTGTGTGGAACATTTCTGTCCTCCTTTGCTTGTGCTTAAACCCCCTTCTGCCTACGTGTACACGTACATTAAGTGAGTATAGTTACTGCTGGTTGTCCACTTTGTTAGCAAGTGCCAAGTCTTGGCATAGGAAGGATGAAAGAGATGGGATGTGGTTTTACACAATTTTGTAGAGGGTGCTGAGAACAGCATGTGACACCGAGGCTTTGATTTACCACCTAATTTCTACCCTTTGTAAATCTAGCACATTCACTTGGTGCTATAGTAAGCAGAAGAAAACATTGAAGAACCAACATGCAATAGTATGGTGTCATTATTGAGGAGGCCTGTCACAGCGCTGGTGGGGGTTGGGGCTAAGGAAAAGAATCAGCTCAAGGTAAGTTAGGAGCAGCATATCAGGGCCTCCTATGGACAGAGGCAGTTATGGACTCAGGCAATTTCTTCCTCTTGTCCCAGCTAATAATCTTCTACGTAACTGGGGCCTGAGTTGAGGCAATTGTGCAGACTATGGTGGTTTTGTTTCATAGCTTGCTCACTCCATCTACTGGTCATTTTCATATTTACCACACCAGATGGTCATTTGAGCAAACATTTGGAAAACAAACAATATAAAGTTTACCAAATTCGGCATGAAAATCCATCACAGGTAGCAAAAAAAGAAAGCCTTGTACTACACTTCATTTATGAAGAGTCTGTTGGAACATGAAAACCCCTGAACAAAGAGGAGAGGTAACAGCCTTTGTTAAGCTGCTATATAGACAAGCTCCTAGGCCTCCAAGTCCTTCCCAGATAAAACTCTCTCTTCCTTAACACTTGAAACCATGACTCTGCAAAGTATGGGTCTCGGTATTTGAGCATCTAAACCTTAGTTTTGTACCTGCCAGCAACTGTTATAAACTATGAGAGGATTCAGAAATAGCATCCTTATTCTTACTTGGCTCTACATTAGCAGAGGGAAGAAATAAATGGCTTTCCACAACCCGTGCAATTAAGTGTCTCCAGCCACCTCTTTATGCACAGAGCTGGTACTTATTTCTGTGCCTCTTCTGAGCACAGTTTCATGGTTCACCCTGCGTCTCCCATCCGCACAGGATGACCAGCTATTGTGCCAGTAAGCAGCCTGTAAACAACCTGAACATACAAAGGTAGTACCTGAGTGGGGGTTTGCTTGCACAGGCTATCAGGAAGATGCAGAGACAGGTGACTGCTTCCTTCGTACATTATGTATAGTTTGTTAACCCAAAGTCTGAAGTTGTGCTTCATGGAGCACCAGTAGTGCCAGATTTTGGAAGTTTTAGGTAGGGAACATCACAGCAGCGTAAATCAGGGTGTTAATTTTGCAAAATGCCTTTTGGACTAATGATGCAAATATTCTTTGTGGCTCTTGAAAGCCATCGATGCAGCTTATGGCATGTTTATCAAAGGAATCCAAAACCTGAACTGTAAAATGTCAAGACAAAAAGAAATACTGTGCATATATATGAAAGAAGTACGAATGTTGTGTCACAGGCAGGTGAAGATAAGGTGACGTGTCAGCCACCTTCTGAAGGTCATTAGTTTGCCTTGCCCTGTAATATCTTTAATGTTTTCCTACACACACAACAGGCAGTTGCAGTAAAACTGACTGTGAAGCTCGTGAAGTTTCACATCTGATGCACCAGGACCTCTTAGGATCTGTCCCAGCTAAATGGACTGACCAGCATTGCTTACACTTTTTTTTTCTCTTCTTTGTCCTTCAGTTTATATCGTAAATAGAGTATAGCCACTTGCTTACAAGAAGATACAGATCTGTCATGCTTCATTTAGTAATACTACAGCTGTCACCATGCATGTTCAACAAGTCTAACAAGATAAACAATCCTGGCAGAATAGAATCAGATTAGTTTAAGTGATACTGCTCAGTTATAAACTTGCCAACCTCCTGTGTCATGGCTCCACTGGCTGGGGACAAGTCTTAAGGCTGCTGAGAGTCAGCCCCTGGCAGTACAGGAGCCATATAAAGGTGCCCTTTAAGTACAGCGGATTTCTTTGCATCCCCACTCTGTCTCTAGTCTAACAGGATCTGTGAGGCTAGGCACTGCCACTTGGGTTCTGCAGCTGTTTCTCATTAAAATAGCTAACGCTCACCTAAAACAGGCAGCTGGCTCCCTTTTCAGAGTGATCCTGTTCTGGAACAAAGAGCAGTGACCGCTTCCTATGTCTGAGGCTGTTAGAAGAAATGCACTGAAGGTATTAGAAGTACTTTGAGAGCCATGAAAGCACAATATGGATTGATATTCAAGCCATTATCTTTTTCGTTATGCCAGTGGGGTGAGAGGTCACATCTCCAGTTGCTCTCAAAGCTTTTATTTCAACTGGTTTTACTGTCTATATTTTCTTCTATAATGTGAAAAATGTATTTACAGGGTTTCTTTTGGCACATTCTGCTTTTTGTTCTTTCAGATTACTACATACAATCCCCAACAGCAAGGAGCAAACTTATTTTAACAGATAGTTGAATTGAGAAGTTTTTTATAAAAGAGGTCTGCACAGTACATCTTATCAACTATATGATTGTAGTACAGCCTATCAGCTATATGATTAGAAGGCAGACAATGTACAAAACAATGTATTGTATGTGACTGAAATTCAAGACACACTTCTGTGAAGGGTCCTGATGGTGCCTCTTATTCCTAAAAGTCCATCAGAAATAATTAATGAGCCACAGTAGGTAAAATACAGACACTAATGACAGCACAGCAGAATCACAGAACATTAGGAGTTGGAAGGGACCTCAAAAGATCATCTAAGTCCAACCCCCTGCCCGAGCAGCAATTCCTCTGCCTCACTGCAGGAGAAAGTTGCCTTTTTCAGAAAGCTGAGAAAGGCCTGTTCTAAGCAAAGAACAGCTATGTATTTTTACTCCCTGTATCGGAGTTTAAAGGAAACTGCCAGTGTCATACAGAAAACATGCTGGTCAACCAAGGAGTGTTTCACCAGCTTGGCCATCTCCCCACATACTCTGTTTCTGAATTAGACTGCAAACTCACTGGGATACAAACCACATCTACTCATACTTGTATTTAGCTCTGCGCAAATTGCCTGATCTCAGCAATGGCCTATGCTTCTAACCATTGGCAGTTTAGCTGCAGAAACAGCCATCACTGAATTGAAATTCCTTTTCATTCAAGACTACTCTTCCCCTCAGTAAACTAAAGGTAAATCTCAGCATTGGTAAGCTCTGCTCAGTTGTAGAGCTTCAAGTGATACATCATCTGCTCTATGTACTGCATGACCTTCGTCTTCTGAAATAATTTAGCAAAGATTTCATTCTTAATACACAGCTGTCCAGTCTGTTATGGAAGGCCCTGTCGTAGCACAGATACTGTTGCTGAGGAGGAAATACAGAGTTCCCCATACTGGACCGAGGTTTTTCTTTCTGTCTGTACACCATACCTGTTGCAGCCTCAAGCTAGTGTGAAGTAGCATTTTTCTGCTGGGACTATGCCTGATGAATGTACCTCTTCTGGTAGAATTATTCCCCTATTGTAGGGGTCACTAAAGTCACAACTCATGCTTAGTTCTTTACTGTGACCCTCAGCTGCCAGTTGAAACAGTGGCCTGACTTGCCACCGTCACCCTAAGCTCCCTATGGCCAGCAGCACTGTGAAACATAGAGAAAAGCAGTGGCTCAGGAGAGCGGCGTGCCCTTCTCCAACCCGCAGGGACATGGGAAGCAAGCTGTCATGCTTCAATGTGCTGAGAGCAGCCTGTACCAAAACAGAATTTGTACATTTTGTAGACTCAGCGTGATTTGGGAAGGAAGGGACCTCAAAGCCCCTCTAGATCCAACTCCCTGTCATGGGCAGGGACACCCTCCACTAGCCCAGGTTGCCGAAAGCCACATCCAACCTGGCCTTGGACACTGCCAGTGAGGGGGCAGCCACAGCTTCTCTGGGCAGCCTGTGCCAGGGCCTCGCCACACTCATCATAAAAATGCACCTCCTTATGTCATTGAGATAGACCTTCCCTTATATCTTTGTGAGCCTTTTTACAGATCACCAACTTTTCAATAAAGCATGACCTCGTGCTTTTCTTCAGCCTATACTAGTGTTTGTGCAGGGTTAAGGATTAAGCTTTGTGTCAGGGGTTATTTGCCTCCAAGTGAAAAAAATTGCTGTTACAGATCCATTTTTACTGTAGCACTTTTACATTTCCCATTATTCAGACAGAATAATGTCACAGTTTGCAGAAAGAGTCCAGGTGGCACACTCAAAAGTTTTAAACATCACTTTTCTCCTATCCTAACAGTACACAAAGCTTCTCTCTTCCCCCAAGTGCACTCTCTTGTACGGCTGCTACCTGTATCACCATGTTAGGTATTTATATATTCCAAGCCCATAAAAATGAAAGGAAAAATTACAATTTGGAGAAATGTTTGGGGAAGAAAACCCAACAAAAAAACCCAACCAACCCCAAGCCAACATTTAAAAACTCGCAGTATTGCTTAATACTTTCCAAAAGTCTCTTCTGTAATCCTGGCAATATCAGCACTCATTATTATGTATTTAATCCTAATAACTGCTGCACTATAACATTTCTAAACTTTAATAAACTTTGCTTTCTCTTGGCAGATTTGCAGCTTGATGCGAGGTGGAATAGCTGAGCGGGGAGGGGTAAGAGTAGGACATCGTATTATTGAGATCAATGGACAAAGTGTTGTTGCTACTGCTCATGAGAAGATAGTACAAGCATTGTCTAATTCAGTGGGAGAGGTAAGACAAATTTAAATATTTCACAGCAAGGAAGGATTTAAGACTGTTGAAAGAATGTTATTTTTCAGTGTCCTAACATAGTATGAAAACCACCACTTCAGTAAATTGGAGTGAAGCACTAATAACAAACAATCAACAGAACATTTTTTTTGGAGCAATTAGATGCCCAAACACTGTGTTTTCCCACTTGTTTTCAAGAGTTCCTGGCATGGTTCTTAACATTTAATGTACTGTCTGAATTAAACTGATCAATTAAGGGAAGAAATTACACAAGCATGTCAGCTATGAAAATATCCTTCAGCTTACCACTACAGCATCTGCCAAGATACTCAAATTGCTATGTATTTTAATAATTTAATTTCCAATTTACCTTGCGAGTAAGTCGAGGCATCTTTCTCCAGTACTTTTAGAAAAAACAGCAATGCACAAACCAGATCCTCCAGATTATCTATCATAAATCCCTACTGACTTCAGTGGTAGTGTCTTACACAACCCTGGCCAGATCCTCCACTAGGTCCTTTGCCAAAATATCAAAGCTAAGTTTGATAAAGTTAACTTTGATAAGCTTCAGATTTCAGTAGAACCTCCATGCCTTTATGGTACATCCTTGCTCCATAGCATCGCATCAAACATATGAGTACAGTCTGGAACTTTTTTTTCCCTAGCATGAAGAGACCAAAATATCAAGGCAGAATATGGTGGGTCTGTATTATCAGGTTTCCCTTTCTTCCTCCTGCATTGTCCTTACAGCTGTTCCTACACTTCTGATATAGTTCTGATTGCCCACTGCCGTTCCTCCTGTGCGTCTGTACAATACCTCTGGCAGGTATCACAGTACCCCTTGTAGAAAGAACTCAAGTACAGTAGCCATGAGAAAAGCTGTCACACCAAACTCTGAACTGGCATTTAAATACCAGGTCCACATTTTGTGTTCAGAGGATCACACTGCAGTTAGGAGAAAATATATACCAAATGACAGTCCCAGAGGGAAGGAAGATAGACAAATCTATGTTCAGTTAATACAAGGACAGCAGTATGAATTTTCAGAGAGGTTTATGCTGCTTCTTTTTTAAGGGCTCTTACCGGAGTAGGGTATAACAATTCAAAGTGTATAGGTGTCTTTAGCTATGTGATGTTGCATCCTGTTGTCATGAAAACAAACACCACAACCCAAAAACCAAAACAACCAAGAAACCCACAGGAGGAAAGCAAAGACAGCACCTGCTGCTTAGAACCAGAGAACTTTGGTAAGTCACATCCATAGAGACCAGGACAGTAAGCGTACTTGGGCATTGTTTTCAGCCAGTAATAATGGTGCTACTTTCTGTGTCAATTGCTTGACAGATTCACATGAAGACTATGCCAGCTGCCATGTTCAGGCTCCTAACCGGACAAGAGACACCCCTGTACATCTAGCGTGCGACTCGTGGGGCAAAATACCTAAATGATTCCACCAGAGCTGAAGCCCTCGTACCTGAAGAGAATTTTGTATTTTGTACGAATGAAGAGCTGACCTGAGGACTCTGAAACAAGGAACAGACAGGTGTCTCTGCCTTTTCTCTCCTTCCTTTTTATTTCTTTGCCAAAAAGTGACAAGAAGGATGGTCAAGGACAATAATCACTGACAAAAATCTTTGTAAAACATTTCAGTATTTTGCAACATCTTCTAAACTCTTTTCTCATAAAACTTAACACATATTTATTTGTAACCTTTATGTGGAGTGCTGTATGTATGTCTGTCTTGTTTGATAACACGGTGAATGTGAATATCTGATGAATGAGACTGCAGGAAATGGCAAGGAGAAGCAATTACACAGAGTTATGGCTGCCTCAAGTTAAAACAAAAATCCCAGTCCCATAAAGTGGTCCAATATTGATGGCTTTGCTTAACTTTCAATCTGGTGCCGAATCGAGGGTATTTCAGTGGAAAGGAATGCGTGCAGTTAAAACTTTTAGATTCTAATGTACAGAAACCCACTGTAGTACTTGGTATTGTTATGACAAGTGTAACCTGTTTGGCAAGGTGTGAACATAAACATGTAACAAGTGTTTCATATGCTAAATAAAGAATAATTGCCACAAGATTAAAATCAAAATATTTATTTAGATACATATTTATTTTTAATGCTTGTGATTTTTATGATTTAACAGAGTTATTTCCTGGATAACTTATTGCACAGGTCCTGTAGTGTATGTGTTGGGCTGGGTTTTTTTTCTTTGACTTTTGCATATTACATTTTTGTTTACATTAGCTCAGAATGGGAAAGCCATGCTTACCTGTTTCTGTCTTTTATAAAGCGTTCTTATTCCTAAGGCAATGTGTTCTGAATGTAAATTGTTTCGACAAATAACCTAGCACCATCAGCAGTATTAGAATGTGTGTAGATAAAAAACCCCTAGTAGTAAAGTTGTATTCCTTATAAGATAAATGTTAATTGGTGTAATTTTTTGTCTAGATTTCTTCTTTTTTTTTTTTGGCCAAGGCCTTCAAGAAAATACACTGTGACTTAAGAAGCCTTACCATGCAGTAACTAAAGAGCTTTAGATGACTGTACTTCAAGGAGTAGTGTGTTGCATGCAACTGACCTTAGGAAAGAATTAACCTACTATCACTAATAAATCTGAAATAATAAAGGAAGCTTGCTTATTTTGTTTGTTGTGTAAGTTTACATAATAAATAAAAAAATCCAAGTAGAAGATCATTTAATTCTTCATCTAAGTGCAGTTGCAAAGGTCAGGTTGTTGGGGTGTTTTTTTAAAAAGGAATTAATCTCCTGAATTAGGAATTAGTGTATCACTGTTATCTGAAGAATAGATGCTTTCAATTAGCTTACCTTGTTGCCACCACTGGATGTCACTGTGACTTCACATCAGTACAGAAGCATGTTAGAGTTAAAATACACTAGAATGGATGATTCTGTAAAACTTGAAACTACCTCTCTTCAGCTACGTTCCTTTGTGACCTTTTCACAGGATGCCTGTGCAGCTCAGAGTGACACAAATGAAAGCAGTACATGATTCCATCTCAAACGGAAACTAATGCTGCTGACAAGCACTGCTCAAAAAAAATTAAGCCCCTGAAATCTGTGGTAGGTTCTTTATGAGAACTTTTGGTTTAAGGCCTTTCCATTTTCCTCTGAGAGAATCAAGATGAAGCTGTACTGGAAGACGTTGCTGGCAGACCTGTGTTTATGCTGGTAATCAAATTAGTGTCGATGATATTTACTTTTAGATTTTCTTTTTTTAAGATCATTGATAAATAATTCAGAAAAGCAGCAGAATGACAAAGACATGTTTTAGTGATACAACTATCAAAACTACTAATTGCAGTAATGATTCATTGTGAAAAAATGTTCAAGGCTCTCCTAGACAAAAACCCACCCAACTTCCTATCAGCTGGTTTGTGAAATCTGCTTTGTGGAAATGCTAAGTTTCTAAGACTTCTCCCCCAACGCATCTCTTGGTCACAATTCGCAGAGTACTAAGTGTCAGTTTCCAATACCACACGCTACTCCATCAATAAACTAGGCAGCATTCAGTACAAAGCAAAAATAAACCCCAAACTTAAAAGGGCAACATGGGAGGGGGGAGGGCAGGTTCAACAGGACAGATCAGTTACCCTGGCAGAAAGACGCGAAAACCAGATTAGAAGCAGCACCGTCTGTGCATATGAATCACCTTTACACATCTATCCCAATCAGCTGTTGAAAAAGCAAAGTCCAGAAATACTTTTTTATTAAAACACTGATCATAGTTAAAACAGTTTGAGGTACATTAAATAAATACAACTGTGAAGTTGTACGGCCGGTCTCTGGCAGTTTCGCAATGGTTTTCAAGAAATGCTGGGCAGCATCAGTGGCATTTCTATTTTCTGGTTTGGAAAACATTCAATATGACTTTACTAATAAATCAGTTAAAATTTTGCAAAAATCAGGGCTAAAATTTACATTCAGAAAAACAGGTGCTCTCCTCCTGCTGTTGGAAAAAAGTAGAATTCCAAAGGAAGACACTTTTTCCTTTTTAAGTCATCCACTACTTGTATTTCTCCCAGTCCTGGTTTCTTCTTGAATTCCCTCTGCTGGAATCACATACCTGCGATTATTATCAAAGGATGGTCTCCCGGCAAACTCCAATTAAACTGTGAGGCCTGTCCCGCTCTAAACTGCGAGTGAGGTGGGACCTGCGTAGGAAGGCAACTGGAGAGCTCAGAGCACCACAGCTCTGGAGATGGAGATCTTCCTGAAGTCGCTTTCTAGAGGTATTCACATTCTGCTGGGAACTTGTCATCACCTATTCGAGGAGGGCAGGAAAGGAGGAGGAAGAATGGGGAAAAGAGGTAAGAAATCTTTCATGATGGACCTCTTTCAGAAGAGATGCCTGTCTATGCAGCCATCTGGAGATGTTCCCGCTTCTGTTCTTACAACTAGTCAGGGGTGAGTCAGCTGCTGGAGGCAGGCATGGTCAGGTCTGAAAGGTATCAGGCCTCCTATCTGCACTCACTGCATAAACGGAGGTTCAAAGAAGTTTTTGTTTCTCTCTTTACAGATAAAACCTGCAGAAGAGGCAGCAGCTCTGCCTTAAAATCGACAGAAATTTCAAGCAAATGAAACGTCTCTGTTTCTTGTAAGAGAAAGAGTTGTTTCACCAGCTTTGCTGAGGGTGGTAAGGAAATAAAACTGTGCAATTCTGGCAATCAAACATTTTGGAGTTAATAGAACTGTTAAGCTACTTCACAAACCTGAAGGTACAACTACTGTACCAAAAATTCTTTTACTACTTAAGTCAATTGCAGGGGCACCATGGACTTTCACTAATTAACAGTAACTACTAAAATTATTTCTTTACTGTGAAAAACCTGTATGTCTCCTTAGATTGAAGAAATTCACACAGGATAAAAATCAGGATGTTGGCTTCTGGGTTTATGATCTACATAAACACTTTTTTAAAATACTGTTTTGTGAGGAAATACATTGTTTTTACTATTCTTTTGTTCATTTCAAGAAAATAGTTTTCCATTTCCTGACCTTGAGGATTTCTTGACCTAGAATTTTTTTTAAAGTAGTAACAGTGTTAAAATTTAAGTCCGTTCTGACACTCATGATTGTATTGCTTCACTACCCACATGGCTACAGAGGTAACCGATACTACTTCTTTGTTCTTCCTCTCAGTTAGCAAAGCCAATCGTGCAGCAAGCTTTATTAAATGCCATATACCTCCTGCTACACATCACCCTCACACATGCTGTTTAAGTGTTATCACATCCTATTTTAATACTTAGCTAGTTTCCCTCGCTTTGGGATCAGCAGCCTAATACCATAGGAACTGCAGTATCTTGGGGGGATGGAAGGGTGCAGATGGCCCCCAGGTATGTATCCTGAACCCACTGTCCAGCCCTGTGAAGGCCCCACAGGCAACCTCAACCTGGTTACTCAGTGCTAAGAGCATTCTACTTTTCCAGTCTGACACTGGAAAAGGAGCTCCATTTCCATAGCTACCATTCTGATAGCTATGCCAGCAAGAAGTGATTCTTCACAGAAGATAGAAAGAGTTGCTGCTGCTACTAATTCCCTTGTTTTATAGGATTCCTTTCAAGCTGTTTGTCTCTTTTATTCTCACTCAATGTGAGAAAGTTCCATTGCCCTTTCATTTTGAGAGGCATAAAAACAAGGGTCATTCTCACTCTCCTGGCCAGGAGTAGGGTAACTGTACTGTTCTGTCCTGATACCAGCTCCCTATAGATCTCCTAGGATATTACCAGGTCCAGCTGAACAATTTGAAATAATTTCTGCGTGCTTCAGTGCAAAATGCATCACTGCCCAACAGCCATCAATTATTTCTTGCTGAAAGCATGTTGCTAATAAAGAACTTTTGTAGGAATCGTCTGAAGTACTTAAAACTGCAAAAACATTTAAGTAAGGTAGTGTGTGTGTCTATCATGGTTGAATTTAAATGGCTTACCTGGTCTATAATATTGGCACTGAAGATGGCTTCTTCCATGTGTCTCTCATCAGATTTTATTACTGATCGTATGCTGTTCACTACATGACGTACTTCTGGAGGAAGATTGCAGTTTGAATGTTCCAAAAATTTTGCCACTAAAATTTTTGTGTCTTTGTAGGCCTTAAGGTCCACTAGAGAGTGTGGTCGCTCTTTTGTGACTGCGTGCAAAGCTTTTGGCTTCAGGTGTAGATCATCTTTCCTTGTATCCCTCTCTTTTCCAGTTGGTAGGAAACTGCTCAAAGAATGCTGACAAGCAGAGGCAGCCATATGAGAACCAGAAACAGGAACTAAAAAAGGGGGGGAAGAATATCTTTAAAGCAATAAGTTTAAAAAAAAGAAAGAAAAAAAAGAAAAAGAAAAAAGGCAAAACAAATATTGTCAAAGTTTTTACTTTGTCATAAAGTGTCTATTATTTTCTGAATAACAAAAACATGCAATCAAGGAGAGCCTGCAAAATGGTATTTAACCAGGGGTCAAGAGAAAGACTCTTTCCCATGACCAAGGATGACTGCATTTAAGATGAGTGAGTAATTCAAGGACTTCGTAAATCACAGACAGTTTTGATACCTCTACTTTCAGGGACTTCAACTGACATTAATGGTAAGGGGAAACACCAGCTACTCAGTGTTATGTATGGAATTTGTAATGTTATAGGTCTGCATTTCCCACGCCGCCCTCCCGCCCCCAACGTCAATGTTTAAGCCCCCCTTACTTCTAGACCTCAAAAATGATAAGCAGTGAATAATGCAGGAGAGATTAATAAGAAACACAGTGAAAGCAAAATGCTGAACTGAAACAGAGGACTCATTGGCAGCATTTTGACTCAAAGACCAGTTCCATCAGCATTGTACATTATATATGAATGTTCTAAGTAAGTGATCTTTCTGTCAGAAGCTTTTTTTTTTTAAATGACAACAACCCACCCCCCCCCCCAAAAAAAAAAACCAACAATCCTGCTTTAGAAGGTGGATCCTCACCTGCTTCTAATGTAGCTGGAGCTAGTCCTGCATCTTGAAGCTGGCTACATGTTGGGGTCCAGGCACACCTGTCACCTTGAATCAGAGAGAGTGAGACAGAAAGAGCATAATCAGTCCCTGATATCCTCTGCCCACTGCAAGGAAAAATACACTGGAATCTGTCATCTTCTCCTTTACAGAATGAAACCGCTCCAAGGAAATAGCTACTTTCAAGACATCCATTCATAAAGAGGAGCCACTAGACAGAAAAATGCCCTCTAAGTTAAATAAATACAAATAGAAAGATAGAGCTCCTGTCTGATGGTTTCCTCTCTGTTACATAGCTATCAAACCCTACATATTTCAGGCCTAAGCACTGAAGCTACAGAAGGCTCCCTGTGGGGGCAGGCCTCAGACTTTCTTCAATTTTCTTGGCAGACAGAGTTTATCTTTGAAAAAGGGAAAACCCAGAAAGACAAATCCCTCTTAGTTCTATAAATACAGTATTTTAGCTAGTATTTCTACCTCCTTTTTGAACAGGCTCTCATTCTTTGTGGGACAAATGCTATCCACCACTGATCAAATTAATGGGTAGGTGGCCACTGCAGTTCCTGGTGATTCAGTCAATAAGTAGTTACAGCAGATCGACAAACAGCTCCGCACACAGATGCCTTCTCACGACAGAGCCTTTATGGGATGCCAGCACAAGGATCAGCCATGATAAGATCCCGCTATACAGTAATTACCAGTACAGTCTTTTTGATCTCAAGCTTGTGATAGTCAAGATGGAATAAACCCTCACATTTATGCTAAGGCTATTTACATCTGTTTTCAAGATTGAAAACTATTTTGAACTTCTAGGTAGATTAGAACAGTTTTTCTTCCATATCTTCGGGGAAAGTTTAAAATGAAAAGCCGATATAACCCTTTCTAGTAGAGTGAATAATGAAGGAAAACAAAGATTTCTATGCTACAAACAAAAAATCTGTAGGACAGCTTCTATTCTGTCTTTAATTTGCATTATTATGTGGAAAAACGGCAACACGTGAACGATGGCATGCTTATTAACAGGAGGCACTTCAGAGCTTCTGTCTTCCCATCCATTCTTACACTGCTTAATGTACTTGTGGCAAAGGCAAAACTGGACCACCAGACATTATCCTGCATTATCTGGAACACAGACACTACAATAATCGTATTTCGTTATAGGTTATGTTTATTGTAACAGGCATCAGTGTTAGAAGTTGATTTTGTCCTCCTTTGCTATGATAAACTTTATGGGGAAAAGAGAAAAACCTGCAAACTCCTCATTTATATTTTTCTTTTAAGAGAGAACCTGCCCTTACAGACATTGTTTGCAAACCCACCGTGCTTACCTTGTCCAGGGTCTACACAGTGACTATAAAGGCATCTATTAAACTAAATTTTCACCGACTAGGAACAACATATTTAAAAACAAATTTTCAACTTTAAGGGATTAATGGGAGAATTATTGACTATACATAAAGGCCTCATCATGTCAAGATGTGCTTGAAGCACATGAATTGCTCTTTACTGACCTAAAAGCCCAGTTTTATGCCAGCATTAAAATTCCCAAATTTCACATGAGTGGTCTTTTTGACCAGTTGCTCTACTCCAGGACAACTTTGAAAAAACAAGTGTATATTAGTGAAAAAAACCCAAACACTTTTTCTTCTAGGTTGGTTAGTTAATGGAGATCAGCTGGTTTCCTCCTTCTTCACCTCTCCGTCAACAGAGAGATCTATATGCCAATAGCCAGTCATGAAACTGGTAAATCAAATGCCTCTTTACAGTTCTAATGACTATAAAGAGCTTCAGCTGTGTGTCACAGTTTAGGAGAAATAGCTTCAGGGCTGCTACAAATAGTTGATATATGCTATAAGAACTGTGCTACTTCTAGCCTATGTATGATTTCCAAATAAAGTTCAGCAAAAAGCAGAGAAAGGGGGAGTATTTTGGTGATGTGAAAATTTTGAGTAAAGTTTTGCAAACTGTAGTTTGCCAGACATACAAATAAAAGAAATGTGCTCATCTAGGCTCAAATGCTTCTCTGAAAAATTTCATTTTAAAGTGTCTTCTGCAGGCACTAAAATGAATTGCAAACTAGGTCAGCACAAACATGTTCCCTCTGAGTTACTTCTTCTCTTGCCTGCCCCCAACCCTGCACCAAGCCATGTGTACATCAGTATCATCAGACCCATCTCTGTTCTTATATTACACTCTTTTCTAAGCTCAACCCATATCCCTTGACTCACGGAGGGGCTAAGAACTTGGGAATTAGTCAAACTAATTGCCATAATATGCCTCTTCTCCAGAAAAGATGATGGATTTAGGGCATGTTAAAAATGAGAGCAGAGCATCTGTTCTACCAGGTGTCCCTGCAGTTAGCTAGAACACGTAGATACGGCTGCCTACGGTAAGTGCTCTCTCCAATACAACTTAAAGAGCATATGGAGCACAATATGGAAAACATGCAGAGCGTGATCCAGAAGAGAGAGGGTGTTTCTCCTTGTCTTTGGCACAGTAGAAGGGATTCAGAAATGCCTACTTACTGTCTGCATGGCAGCTTCGTAGCATGTATATCCTAGCAAATTTCAGAAAATAAATGCAGACTTCTAGGTTAAAGATTCACATTTCCTGAACAGGATGCTGTGGCTAGACTTCTAAAGGCAAAAGATACTCAATTACTGAGCTATTATGAGGTCTCTGAAATTCACAGAAACAGAATAATTATGGAAAACATGCAATAGAACCAACACATCATATCTTGAACCAGTTACTTCAACATTTTGTCTACTTTTGTTTTGAGCTGGTCACATGATTCTTCCTCTAGATCCCTCAGAAAGCCCAGCGAACACTTCCGTAACCGCACAGTCTGACATCTTATAAAGCTTTTACTCTCAAACCACCTCTGAACAGCTTACATCCTTCTGTAAAACCCACACATTTCAGATGGTTCAGACATTTCTACATTCCTGCTATAATTTGATCAAGCCCTTCTCTACTACAACAAACTTTTATTTTCCCCCAACGAGCAGAGTTTTATGAAAATAAACTGTTCAGCTAACAACACCTTTGTTCTTCCCTACTCATCCAAGAGGAGATTCATATCAGAAGATGCTTATCCACAACAGTCAAAATCTTTCCTTTTCATTTATCAGTCATGCACCTCATCCTTCATTTTCTTGTACTGTAAAACTTTTCACTGTACAGTCCAACTTGCCACTTCACAGACACTGGCTGCCTCTGACACACACGATACTGTCAATGTCACTGTCACCTTCAGGAAACACAACCTGCTGTATTACAAGCATGACGGCTCAGTTAATAGCTTCCTTTGGAGAGCTCAGCTACCATTCGACTTCCTAGTTTAGCTTCTCAGTATAACCGTAACAGAGAGGAGGAAGCATCTACTCAAGAGATGGGTTTCTGAGCTCTACAGAAAAGCTGGTACAATTTAGAAAAGCCAAAATTAATTTCACACCATCACTTTTCCTATTTTCATTTTCTTAAAAATTTTCAAATCTAGAAAATGTGCATATAACTAAAGCCATTACATGTACGTCAGCCCTCGTTGGAGCGGTTCGTATCATCCCTGGTAGCACCAACTGCTGCATAGATCACATACCACTCATTGGGTCCACGCTCCATCAGCCTCGTGCTATTATACCCACCTTCTGTATGGGATGAACATGATACAGGGTCACTAGTTGATCGGACTATATTTGAAACTTGGTGCTTTGTAATGGGGTGCTGCCGGACAGCACTCTCGCGGCTGCTTGGGTACGATGAAGTATTTGCAGTCCCAGAACAGGGATTGGTCTGAGAAGGGACAGGAGACTGGCTAAAGACTGCACAGCAGATTTTCTTTTGCTTCAAAGGCGGCGTGGCACTGCTCTCTTGAGCAGAACTCTGCAGTTCCCTTTCTGAGGGGCTGAAATTCTCTGAGGAACAGTCTGAAGACCTGCCATGGGCACAGTTCTTTTCTTGTCCTTGAGACCTGCCTGTAGAGGCTTGGCTGCGGGGACTGTCATCCTCATCAGGAAAACCCTCTGAGCGAGTTCTGTGCAACCTGCAGCGGGTGCTGAAGCTCTGGTCTGTAGCCCCTTTGGGGGTTGTACAGTAGGGAGAAAGATCTGCAGAAGGTAGAGATCCTTGAACTTCCAGTGAACAAAGGTCTTCAGAGGAGCAGCTACGGTCTGGGACATCAACAGCCTCGGAGACCATCAAAGAGGTGCTCTCAACAGAAACTGCAAACCAAGAGATTCAGAAAGAAAGCAACTCTTTCCGTCCCTCTCCTATCCCCTCCATCCCCCTCCCATCCTGTTTTCAATATACTGCTTTAAATTTAGTAACTGCTTTAAATTTAGTAACCTCATTAACTACTCAAAAGCTTTCAGACCACAGAAAGCCAAAGCAAAGAAGATGGAAGTCATTTACTTGTTTCTAGTGTCTTTCAGCAAATATAATTTGTACTGCCCTGAAGTATTTTCTTCAATTAGTAAGGGTGCTTGAGCACTGATGCCAAAATATTATCTCTAACTACATTTGGACAGGAACAGCTCTTTCTCTGCTGGCTTCTCTGGTAAACAGTGAGAGATTGCCTGTGGTAGAAAAAGTAAACCTTTATGCAAACGCTGAAAAAACATGGCCCTGATCACTTCTAAATCTATCATTACTGTCAACATGGGCTTTGCAGCTAACACTTTCTAGTCAATCATCATTTCCCTGAAGCATGTATTTAAGTTCTTTAAAAATGAGAATTCACCATCATATAACATCTCTGGCACACAAAATACGATGCACACACACTTTGGGTAGAAGCTATGCATTCTATACAAGGTGACATCATCTTTGAACGCCTTTGTATTAAAAACTGAGTTTGTTACCACATCCTCTGTCAGGTCTACAAATACATATTACAGATCAAAAGGACTCCTTTTATGAAAAATGAGTATTTGGCTTTGCATTATTCCCAAACTCAAGACAAAAAGAAAGTAAAACTAGATAATCCAGCCTCCAGGCTCCAATAATGCAGACCACACTTCACCCAGCACATGCTGGAGTTCCTTGAAGTTCTACATATAAAATAAAAACATTTACAAACTATAAATTACATAATTGTACTCCTTTTTTTGCATAACAGCTGTTCCTAATCATATTGCTGAGACATATATTTTAACTTTTTTTTCAGCAATAGAAAAATAGGATCTTTTATTGAACTGGAAAACATTTGTTAAGTGCTCCCATGTTTTGGCATCTAGGAAGTGGAAAGCTTTCTACAGTGTAGGGAAATTAACTATCAAAATTAAAATCAAGTATTCATGAGGTTGGATTTAATGAAGAGCGTTTTCTTCTTACATAAAATTAAACAAAAGTAGTATTTTCTTTTTTAGCTGCCTGGAAATAATTTTGTAACACTTACAAGGCAATCATAAGATTGCAAAAAAGGACATAATAATCAATAATGGAAATACAGCATACATCTACATTACGCTAAACATGCATAATATGCACTGCTTGTTATGTGTTAGCTGGAAAGCTGCAGCCGTTTATTGCATCGTTTGTATTTGTGATGAGTGCCCAAACATTTCTTACCTAATTAGATGATTCTTTGCAACATATTCCCTAACTCAGGGTTTGCAATATCTATAAAGTTTGTATGCAGTTGTCAAACACCAGTGTTTAAAACAAAAATAATGTTTAGCAGTAAAGGTGACCACTGATGGCTCTGGCAACTGAGATCCTTCTTCACAGAACAGATTCTCTGCAGGAACAGATGCTCCTCACTTACCTGTTAGGCTGTCAGTCCCATTCTGGATGCTAGGCAAGACAACTGTTTCTGATTCTTGGAATCCTGTGCCACCACCTCTCTGATCATAAGGGTACTACCTATGACAACCTGCCAATCTAGTCACTAATATATGAATATGACGTGGAAAAAGTATTTGATGGAAAATGTACTAAAATAATTATTTCCTACAAACTGCTCAAATCTTGTGATCCACTGTGGCTGTAGTATTTAAAAAGCCCTCTGTAACAACAGACATGGCAAGGAGACCTCTTCTAGTAATTTTTACACTTTAAAGAAACAGGTTCTGTGCAGCTACTCATCCATTGCATTCACATCTATGCTTCAGACAGCAAGCTTCCTATCCAGCCTTCTGGAAGCCATGCAGGAAACTACAATAGGGAGAAGGCATGTGGACTACCATGCTGCTGACAATGAGAAACCAACCACCAGTTCTGTGCATGAATCTTCAAAGAGAAATGACAGGTGCCTCAAAGGGCTTTACAGACTTTGTTGAGCAAAACTCTCTTCTGCATTTCCAGTCACATTAGTTCATGACTGTGAAAAAGTTCTTCTTGCCATGAACAATCTGAAAGAGAATCCTGCTTTCTCCATTAGGAAGGGCAGAAGAGAAAGAAAAGTCCACTCAAGAACCTCAAGTAGATAAATGCTATGTTATCACAGAATCAACAAATCACAGGGGTTGGAAGGGACCTTGAGAGATCATCGGGTCCAACCCCCCTGCCAAAGCAGCTCCCCAGCTCATACTGCACAGGTCGGCGTCCAGACGGGTCTTGAATATCTCCAGAGAAGGAGACTCCACACCCCCTGGGCAGCCTGTCCCAGGGCTCTGTCAATCTGTTATGATTACCTTGTGTGCTGAAGTCCAGGGTCATGTTCCTCTCACCCATGCTTGATTCAGATACTTGATCAGTTCCAGTGACCTAAACGAAAATTGCTCAATGCAACAGTGCATTAATCTGCACTTCACCAAAATGCAGCATAGTGCCGATGATCTTAAGAACAGACCTGACTGCAGCAACCGTCACAGAAGCTGCTATTCAGATAAAAAGCTATTTAGACTATTTTACAATGTCTTTGGGTCACAAACAAATGCAGGGCAAAGGAACATGCTTAAAGCAAATTCCCCCCCGCAACTTCCCCCCCCCTCACCCCCCAAATTTATAAACTAAATTAATAATGAATTCACAGGTTCCTGGGGCTGCTGGCCCACATGACAAAGCTTAATGTCTGCAATGTTTAAAACTAATGCGTTTATTACAAGCAATCTCTTTTTCTACAGCCTACATTTTTCTGTATTATACTTGATATCACCCTAAAATAGGATAGAGAACAAGAGAAAGCATACACAAAAGCACAAGAGCAGTTATTTGGCTGTTTGCTGAGGTGTTAACACCTGATGTATTTTTTAACCCTATAACATCATTGCCAGCCAACGTGGCCAATGCCAGGTCCTTTCCAGCCTACTAGAGATTTGCTGAAGGGAAATACTACTTTTTCCTGGAAGGATAGATCTAAGAGGGCAACTTCCCTTCTCTTTTGGAAACTGTGTGAACAAAATACATAATCATTCCTGCTGTAAAGATTTGATCCATAAAATCACCTGAAATTTAGGAATTTTTCTTTCTACTGATTTTAATAGACTTTGGCTTTGACCTTGTTTCTAATCTCATTAGAATTTTTTAGCAGTTCTTTGGGATCATAATTATTTTAAAAATGGTTCCAATAAATAGCTTGTAATAATAAATGAGAAACATATAAAAAGAAAAGTCAAAGGGAATGAGACTGATACCATCTTTAGCAGACAGCACCATATCTGCTTCTGTCTCTAGGGCCACAATTAACTAGTAAAAGCTTCTTACAGTTTTTGACAGAGTCTGGAAATAACCATCAGTCACCTCTGTGAAAACCTTTTTGTCAAGAGCTTAATTTATATCTGGCCTTCTAAAAAATTGAATGTGACACAATTACTCTGAAGCTATTAGGGAAAGAGCTTCCAGTGCACATGGCAGTGTAGATTAATATATATGCATAACTGACTGTGCTCACTAATATTTTCATATCTATTTATCTACTTATCCATAGCTTATTATGATCAAGTGATTAAGAAACATTTTATGTCTAAGGATAGCAAATACAACTATAAACAAAGAACAGTACCAGAAATACTTTAACTCAGCAATAGACGGAGGACCGGGAAGCAAAGGTGAAACTATTCATATTTTTTAACAGTTTTACTGGAAATTTATTAAAGGATCTTTCTCTGTTGAAGCATCTGTGGTACCAAAAAAAGTCCCAAAGAAAAAAGCAAAGCAAAACCAAAACTGATGGTACTAAGTTGCAGACCATTCCTGGGAATGAACTGTGGAACTGCTGGGATCTAACTGGAAAAGAAGTGTGCTCAAATGCTCTTTGTTACTGGAGAAAATCAATCAGACTGACTACATTTTGGAAGAAATTATATAATGGTTCAGGGGTGTGTTTCTTTTTAAAACCCATGGGGTCCTTTTTAAACCCAGGTAGTTTCACCATTTCTTAAACATTCATAGGAAAATATCTGAATATTTGTGCTGAAACATTTACTGGCCTTCTCTGTTCTCTCAGTCTCTTGGCAGCTGTAGTGACATTGTCTAGTACCTATAAATATGGCCTAATAACTATAAAACTAGGTACATGCAAGGCTGAGGCTTCGGTAAACCTGTACTAATGAAAAAGAACCATGGGCAGCTTTGATCTAATGAATTTAAAATAATGACATTATTCTACAGCATATAAAGCAAACTAAAGGCTTGTGAAAAAAGCTGGCTTGGCAATTCTTGAAATCAAAATGCTGCATCTCAAAAAAATACACTATTTTACAGGTAGAAGAAATAGACTCATTGTATTTACATGCCTTAATTTCCTGTTACACAAACATTTTTACTTTACGACAGTTCAATCTTTGCGTCCTTTTAAAAGTTACTATTCTGTGCTTAGTTTGCCAAAGGGAACAATTATAGTGTTGACAGAATTTTGTTGCCCTAGGAATAGAACAGCTAAGCTCCTTTGACAAGTCACAGAGCAGCTATCAGTACTCTGCTTTGGCATCTCGTTGGAGCAGAGCTTGCACAGGACACACCACGGACCCAAGGTGTATTCCAATATGGGCAGGAGATTATTTTGCCTTGCGGTTAGGTGTTAATATTGAGAGTCCTTTAGCTCACCTAGGGTAAAGACTCATGTTTTGCTCAGAGAAACTAGAGAGAGGAACTGTTCTTAGCACTCTCCACACAATTAGATTTGTATCAGCCTTTCAGAGCCTTTGGACCAAAAGCTCATCCACTGCACATCACATCCCTTCTCAATCTCAGAGGCTCCTACAGAGGCTGAAAACCTAACAGCAACATACCTAAAGACACAGGCTGTGTAAACAAAATAACATTGTTAGGGATGAGTCATGACTATGTGAATCAAAGGACATGGCCTGTCAGCTTAACTTTGGGATGATGGCTTTTATACTGCAGACTATATTATATTAATAGTTTTCTCTAATTACAGCTGCTGAAAATTGAAAAACATCCAACCAAACAACAAACCCCACAACCAACCTCAACAATATGACAAACAGACGGGAAACACTGCTTCTTGAGGCCAAAAGGAAGATTGAATATTCCCCTCTATACACAGTCCGCCACATAGAGAATAGCACTCATCACCTCTAAGGTTTAAACTTAAGGGCCTCTTGGATAACTAGCATCTTTAACAGTGGGAAAATGAGAGATTTCAAGATTTGGGGTACGCAAAAGAAACCAGGGATATGATCTGAATTTTAGTTTCTTCTACTTTTTCCTGCTATTTAGCCATAATTTGCAAAATACAAGCTTATCTGATCAATGTGTTAATTTTTCTTTTCCTTCCCTCCTCCTCTCTACATTTACAAGAATAATTGCTGAATGCATTTTTTATCATTTGGAATTGATTAACCTTCTTGCTTGGGGGAAGAAGAACCATGATTTTAATGAGAAGAGAGAACAATTTTTAGTCAGGTCAGAGTTTTGTTTCACACAGGGCTATGGGCATGTCGTTCATACAGGTTCCTGCACAGTCTAGATTAACAAAAATCTTACTGACTTGCACATCCTCAGACACAAAGCTGGTAAAGGCAGACAAAAAGCTATCAACAGGAAAAGGAAAGATACAAAATAACCCAGAGTCTTTTAGCAAGCCTGCACAGCCTACAGGTTAGTCAACCCTGTAAAACACTCACTGGTGTAATTCACCCAGAATCCTGATCTGTTTGTTCTTGCCTTTTCTATATCCTAATCAATACTTTGCATGGAACAGAGTGTGAAAACCACTTTTTTTTCCCAGTCATAAAAATCGGAATTCTTAATCAGTACAGATGACAACAGTAATCTTTACTTAGATGCAACCACTTAAATTAGCACTGACATTTGCTGTCCATGAAATGCATGGAATATTGAGTCTAATTTGATACAATTTAATGAAATTCTAAGGACCTCAATCCATTTAGAAACAAACAAGCTCCATTGCTTGATGCTCAGTAAGAGGTTTCACAATTATGACATTATTACATAATGGTTCCCAGAAGCACTTCTGTAGTTAAAGCTGTGCCATGATTTCCATTGCAACGTCTGCCTTTGAGGGATTTATAAATCTAGTTACTTCAGTTCATACTGCACTGCATCTTGGTGTACATTATGAATTTAAGATTGCACTTTGTTCTTCTTGTAGACCTAAAACCACCTTAGACTTTGGCTCCATTCACAGAATAACTGGTGTCTACCAAGTTTTCTACATCTTCTTACTCCCTTCTCTGGTGGCAAAAAGGGGCTGCTAGCAGGTTTGGGTTTTTTTCTCCTAAATGTGATTCCCAGAGGCACTGTGACCATTGTTGATTGGCTCAGCCTTGGTCAACAACTACTCCAGCATTGAGTCAGCTGGAGTTAACTCTCTTGGGCCTGCAGAGAGCTTCTGACTGCTTCTTGCAGAAGCCACCCCTGCAGCACCCCCCCTTCTCCACCAGAACCCAGCCAGGCACAACTGTAACATGTGGTAAAGAAAAGTATATGGCTGCGTAGGCTTTAGTTATAGCTTCACCCATGTACTTCACATCTGTTACTTGTTATTTTGCTCCTTCAAGCTGTCTGAACCAGCAACTATCAGGCCCATATAAACTTACTCCTGTTAAGAAACTATGTAATTATCACTGTTTAGAAATTAAACGTCACTACATGCTTTCACCTGTGATTAGAAACAAATGCCTCTGGAACCCCGGAGGCCAGAGATGAATAGGAAAGGCAGTGACACTGACTCCAGACGACAAAAAATAATAGTCAATACATCTACTCGTTGAAGCTCATCCTTTTCGTCCATGACTTTGCTGCTTTAAATTATATCTTGTTAAATCATGCTTTTGTTATATGCTGGTGCTATTGCACTGTAGGACATTGATGTTCTGTATGGTTTTACAAATAAGGAAGAAAACCACGCTTTGCTGATTCCAATCCATCCTAGGCTTTTATTACTGACAACCCAGTATCACACAACAGCTGAAATATTGTCCTACTATGCACAAGAACATAAGGAGAATACACATTAAATAACATCTGTTAGTTCAAGCCTTTTGAAAGGAATGGTCACAAAAACACGTTTAAAGAATATGCATATGGTCTAATGGTTGTTCCCTCAAAGTACAATTAACTCCTCTAATATTTTAGATAATTAAATTTATCTAAAAATATTTTGCATCATGACAATTTGCAGACCATGTAGAGAATTTCCTTTGACCCTCCTTACCTGACTGGCAGGTGTCTCTCCAATCACTGCCTCATAAGGAGGAGGAAGCTCAGTTGGATACAGCATTCCTGGGCTGTTAATGGTTACTTCATATAAAGCACTGAATGGGGAATGAGGGAAGTCCAAATGAAGACCTCTGTATAAAAACACAAACAAGGAAACTTAATAATTAAGAAATTGCATTGGATTTATTTGCTGAACTTTCACCTACACCACAGTGATATAGAGTGTCCTCTGAATTCAAAGCCAGTATACTACAAAGAATTATATTGAAGAAATTTATTAGATCTGCTTTGCTGTCAAGGATGTCCTTCACTACTCCACAGTAATACACATCAACCACAATGATTCCCTCAGAAAATGAGATCTCATTTTCAACTTCAGGTGTATCATGTTAACAACTGTGAAAAGATTACCTTTAAGTTGATCTCTGCATTAATTTCAGATACTGTTACCCTTGTCTTAGCCAAGTGCAATCACTACTCTGTTACAGAAGTGCTTTAACACAAATATTCCCAGGTGCATTCTAAGAAGTTTACAAAAAATGTGTGCAATCCCTCTGGAAAAGCAGCAATGAGTCTAAGTGAAGGACACTACTTGGCTTCACATTCTTTCAGAGAACTGCACAGTATGGAGCTCAGAACTATGCATTATCTATAAGTACAGGGAAGAATCACCTCTGTGCCTCTATCACTGGCGTGCAGGTATATTCTGGTGGGTAGTAGGGTGGAGGTGGTATCGGTGGTATGAACTCGTCAAAATCCAATGTTTGATGCAGGATAGTTCCATGTGGAGTCATGCAGTCAGGATTGGTAGAATGTGGCCTCTGTGGCAGAAACTGAAAACGAAGAGATCAAATTCCTTCAGATGGTACAAACATCATCACAATTAACAAAAAATTTTAATAAAAAAATCAGTATTGGCAACCCTGACCAATACCCAATTTCATTAATATCCATACTGAAATGACAGAGACACTTCTAGTAGCATAAGAAAACTTAAGATCTGCGAGGAGCGAGAGTCAAATTTCCAGAATATAACACAAGGATATACCAGATAGAGAAGCCTGGGACTCAAAGTCAGTCATTTTTAGGATGCAGAACACAAAACATTAAACAGCTCTTCAAGAAACTTTTCTACCTGGTAATGCACTTTTATGATAGCACTACATAATCATCCGGATTTGAATAACTGATGAACAACATATTCAACTACTAAAATAACTATATGTTGTTGTTTCCAATCTGAAGTGCCTTGTGCTTATAGACAAAAAAGCCAACCCCACCCCCAAAAACAACCCACATAAAATAAATGAGAAACAAGCTACCACATATTCATTAAATTTTAAATAAGGCAGCTACAAATATCTCACCTTTTTTTCACTTCTACAAAAAGGGTCAGTCATAGCTATTCTTTATTATTTTAATAATGTAAAAAATTCTTAATAGCCATTTGTGGTCTGGTGATACAGCCACTGCACACTTAGATGTGGTATAGATATTTTAAATACTGGTATGAAAATAAGGGAAACATTTATTCCACATAAGCATCTCAAAACAAAAAAGAAAATAACCACACCGAATAATAAAAAGTAATACTGAGAACTACTGTCAACAGTTATGCCAGGGACAGAATCACCTTCTGGCATTGCAGTGACATCAAGAAGCCTTAACAAGCCTTCTAGCAAAGGCTTAAACTACTTCAAGATCAAATATGGGCCATTCTGCATATCACATGGAACCTAGTCACCTTGACCTGGCTTGATATGGTCCCCATGGACAAAAAAGAATCAAAAGACAATCCAAAACCCGAGAATTCTTTCTTCTCCAGGCAAGCTTCTGCTGTCATATCACTTTTCTTGGATCAGTAGATGACTTGGTATGGCCTTTTAAAACAAGTGAGCTACAAAAATTTGCTGAAGGCACATTTCTTTTCTATACCAGAACAAGAATATATGTCTTTGTACTGTTGTCTCATTACATTATTATTTGTTTAAATCCATGATAAAGATTTTAAGCAGTGAAATAAAAGGGAAAATTCTTATGTTAGGAGATACAGCAAATAGGAAATAAATTGCATTCATGTTTGACATCACTTTTTCAAATGTAATCTGGTGCAGTTATGCTGTATTTACATTACAACAGAAATTATATCCGCCTTTCTGATGTTCTTAACCACTCTCCTCCATCTGAGATGTGATGCTGTTATCCTGAGTACTATCAGGATATGTATACTATTTCTGCAGGTTTGCCTTACAGATCAGTACTAAGTTTTTGCAGTGATTCTGTTGAAATTCACCATCTCCCTAACTGTATTATTACATTAATAGTAAAACTCCAAATATCCACCCGAGAGTGATACAACCATCACCAATCATCAGTCTGCTACCATCACAGATTCCCTGCAGAATCTTTTAGGAAAAAAAGACGAACCTCAAACTTGATAATTTGGGCCATTTTTACAGTCTGGAAATGAAACAATCTTGTTTTACAACTTTCTTTACCTTCTCCCAGATTATTTCCATATACTGCCATGGAAACCCAGCTTTGGCTTGCACCAGAGCGCATGTAGCACCATCCCTTCATTTCTCGAGTTCCCCGGACTGGAGTGAGTTTCATTCAGCCATATAGACAGAGTAATACTCAACACTTCGCACAACTAGGCAATTAAACACACAGCACTTAAACAGTGAGTGAACTATCAGTGTACACTGTGGGATGTGACAGAAGGGAAAGGTTTTACACAGGGTAGAAGGTTTAAGAAGGCAAAGACCTCATGTTTAGATGCAATTCAGTTTAACTGTAGAATCATTTGCATCCTGTTAAGAACTTTTACTGTGAATACAAATCATGGCAACGAACTCTGTGTGACCAAGGCTGAAAATGAGTGGTAAAATGGACATGATAGATGCACATATTTGGGTGTGTGTGTTTATAAACAACAGTTTACCTGTGTGATATCATCCTGCTGGAAGGCACAGAAATTAAATTGAAAAAGGCTGTAAGAGGGAGACTAGCAGGTAATGAGACAATAGCAAATATAAGGGGTCATCAAAAAGAACAGGCATCCTTCAGAAAACAATTGCAAAGTTATTAAGTGGGAATTAAATTGTTACCGTATTCCATACTATCCTATCTACTAATCTCTACTAGCCTGCAAAAGTTTATTCTTCCTACAGTAAAATATATTTTTAAAATCTTTCAAGGGTTAGTCTCAAATGGTGAAGTCTGGGAGGGGCTCAGCAAAGACTCAGTACAAAGTCCATAGATAAGAACAAGACTCAGTAAGAAACAAAGAGCTGGCAAAGCTGGACTAGGTGGAAGAACATGCACAAATGCTTCCATAAGGAAACACACATTTTTGGTGTTAGAAGACAGTTATTACTAAATAACCAGTATTAAAATATTGATGGCAAGTAGGATATACAACAAGAACTGTCAAACTAAAAATGGAGGTAGCCTGTTTGGTCACAAGTATAAAAAAAGATCAAATTGCATTCAATGCCACTTCAAAAGCGATAGTTCACATTATGAACTCACAAAGCAGGTCTCCTAGCCAGGCTTTTGGATTAAACCAATGGCCAAGGCAGAAGTAATGGATAGAAAATTGTTGCAGACAAGGCAAAACAGCAAAAAGCAACACTGGCGCACACTGCTGAAAGCTTTGCATAACTTTATTGCTATCAATGGGTATTCTGAACATAATTACTAGGCATAAATGGATATCCCCTACATATGGAAACCCCAAATACTCAACCGTTTCTGCTGACCACCTGGAGCTGTTGGGTGCTGGGAGCTTTTAGAAATCTGACAGGCAAGAAATACAGATCTCAAATTTAGAGAAGAGCCAACCTTATATTTGAAGCTTGTCACTCGAATTATTACACATAGGGTTGGTGTTTTTTCCTGATCCTTCAACAAAAGGTGGTCTGTGGAATGTGCCTGATCTATAATAGGCATAATACATAGATGACACATGTGCTAAATGGATGTGCAACATTACTGCACATACCACATATGAAATTTTCTGTGTTCTGATTGTGCATGCCTACTTTTGATGGAGTTGGACAGCCTGATTGAAACAGCTCTCATCTTAATTTTATACTGGAGACTAGTTAATTTATTTGGTTTTAAGTTAGGAGAGAACAGTAAAACATGCTATCCCGTTGCTGTGGCTTAAACAAGGGAGATGTACAATGCTGTGGTTTTGTACCCACTTCTTAGACCTGAATTCCATGCAGAAGTTAGCCATAGCATCAGCAGCAAGTTGTTAACAAACAGAGACTTAGAAACACAAATGTTAGAAGCACAGTACTTCTTGTGCAGGGGCACAGGAGGTAAAATTTTTCTGAAAATATAGCTATGCCTAAGAGTCTGTGCGCTGAAGTACTGAAAACTCCACACAGCCAGTGACACAGGGATGGATGTCAGTGACCTTCTCATGAAGGTTAGAACCTGCAGCAAGATACATATGCTGTCACTTCTCAGTAAAGAAGGCAGTGCTTTGTAGAGTAACAGAATTCTTCTCTCAGGTTTTCACTGTTCAAGGTGAAATAAACATCATCAGATACATGTGAGTAAGACTGCAAAACTCACTTTGCTTTTATTTATTGCCAAACCAAATTTCCAGCTCTTCACTGAGAGGTCATCTAAAAGTTGGTCACTGAAGTGGCTGTAACGATTGGAGCTTATTATTTACATTCTGGTTATTTTGAATATATTGAAGTAAAAACCACTGGAGGAATCTCAATTAAGATACTGAAGAAACAACAAATAAGGGCTATAAACGTAAATCTAATTAAACAGTTACCCCATGTGATAGAACATGGTACGTCCTTCTACCTGAGATGTGTGAGACTAAGAACTCTTTATTATTTCCAGGTATGGGACATCCCCACTAAACATCAAAACCCGGACATCCTCTATTCCACATATGCTGCAGCTGATCAGCCCAATTACCTCCATATAAATGACAGTACTGGGATTCCGTGCTTAGCAACTATGACATATCTAAACCAGTAATTGCCATACATCACCAGTGCTCCAAGGGAAACTTTTTATCTAGAGTATTTTCCCATATTTGCATGCAATTACCACTGCCTTACAGATCACATTTAATAATTTTACTATGCAACTTTGAAATTAGTCTTTTGGAGACTCCAGGGCTCGTTATCTTCATTTCAGTCTTCATATGTCATTTATAAAAATATGCTAATTCTTGGGAATGGGAAATAAAAAAAAATAATTGTGTCTAATTAAATATTGGCATGTTATCTACAGGAAAAGCTCTCTGCAATATACATGGGTCTATAATTCCATTTCAATTAAGTGTTCTCATCCTGGACAGGTTGCATTTTTCCTGTTCTGAAACACTGGAATCAATACCTCCTAGAGGAAAACATAGCTACTAATTGTCTGCAAGAACAGAAAGATCATGGCTGACACTTTTAATTTGGCCCTAATCTTAAAGGCAAATGGTAATACAGAAGATATTTTGATAAGGAAAACAGATTCACATTTTTCTGCTCTGTTGATTCCAACTGCTGCTCCAAAAACCACCAGAAGCCATTAGCTCTCTAGTCGCAGAGGGACTAGTCTGTGGCATTAAATCTTTCTTGAAGTAATGACTGTATTTTAAATAGTGCTAAATGTTAATTATTCTTATTCTGCTGAAGAAATGTGAAATGGAAAATGGTATGCTTCTAAAAACATCCGTGTTATCTTTGATTTGTGGTGGGGGGTGGAAGGAATATTTATTCAACTGCAGGATGGTTTAGGAAACTTTTGAGATGTTTCTGTGGATGTATGCTATTCACCATGCATATTTCTAAAAAAGGACTGTCAGCCAAGCTTTACAGAATCTTTAGGTGAGCTTTGTGTGGGGAAAAAATTAGGTTTTGTTACAATTAGGTTAAATAATAAAAATTATGTAATAATTAAGCTCAATTCTTACTTAATGTGAAGCTTCATTCTGAAGATTTTTATTTGTACTTCACCAGGATAAAGGGTTAAACAATGGAAGCAAAACATTATCCTCATGGAGTTGTTCTTTATTTGGGGTGTTTGAGTAGAAATGTAACTACAGCCTATTAAGTTAATGACAAGTGGAATTATCATTACGGTTGCTGGAAACAGTAATTAAATGTTACAGCTTGCGTGTGTCATCATTACCTTATTTCCTTTACAAAATAACAGATTGTTTTAGATACGACATAACATGAAGAACAGTTACTAACAGCGATGGTGATAAAATCAGAATACACTGAATGGTATCAGTGCCAGCACTTCTAGGATAAGCACTGTATAAACATATTTGGAGTAGAAGGGGGACTGGAATAGGTGCACCTCTTTCTACAGCTCAGCCACAGTGGGTGTAATTTCTTTTATTTCTTTAATTCAGGCAGCTACCTTTTGAACAAAACAGGGTCTATTTCTGCAGTAGCCATTCATCAGACATGATGCAAACTGAAACTGCCTTAGGCAACAAATGAAATATCATGGAAGTGACAGCTTGGTTATTAAGAAATGTTTCTTCATGTTACAGAACCCTGATATAATCTGATTTGATTCACATTTATCTGCTGGAGGGGTGTGCATACAGAAAGAACAATTCTGGGAAGCTCTGTAAGGGAGAGAAGCCTTAAACTGCCTAGTCAAGCACGTAACAAATGCTATTCCAGTCTTTAACTACAGTATCGCTTACTCTTGCAGCTTTAGTACAATTGGTAGGTATTTTTCCTGAGCAACTATGTATACTTAACAGGGTGAGAAAGGTTAAAGGAATGTGAAAAAATTGGGGTACTTGCTGAAGCTGTCAATGCAAAGTAGGAACAATCTAGGAAAAGATGTTTTTCGCTCCCCTATGGCAGCGCAGAAAAAAAAAGTGATAATGGTAATAAAATAAATAATTGTGTAATAAATATAGTTTGCAATATTTTGCAGTATTTTTTCCATAAACATGCGAAGCTAAATGTTTATTTGCTGGGGTGTTTTTTTTTTTCATCTAAAACACTCACTTCAAATTTATTGGAAAATTTAATCTGCACTTATTACTGGAGACCTTGTGCTTCTATTTTTCAGGGCATTTTTACTAAGAGATAGGTACATCAGAAAGCAGCAGTTTCCAATGAAATGCTTGTACTAATCAGATACTCACTGTATGCAAAGGTTAGCAAGAAAGCAGATAATCATGAAACATCATTGTGTTCACCAGACTGTGTTACATACCAGCTCTATGTTGCTAGGCAATAAAACCCAAAGCACACGGAGCAGCTTCATGCCAGAAGAAAACTTGAAATTAATTTAAATTTGAAAAAAATCACCATTCTAATGGACTAATTTCTGAGACAAGAACAGCAACATAGTACTGATGATAACCTAATGATGTCCAAGGAGGGTATTTCCTATTGCATAATGCTTTTGCTGGCTATGAAGCCTCTTCCTACAGGAGATCCTACATAGCTCATGAATACTGTAAGGACAGAGTAAAAGAATCGGCACAATAATTAAATCTTTCCACCTAAGAGAACCCTTCTTGCTGCTATCTTTAACTTCCAGCACAGTACAAGCCGGCTAAGAGAAGATGCACACCTCAGCTAAAAGTAAAAGGAAAAAGCACAAATCAAGCATTAACATGCAAGAAAAAAGGAAGTAAGTAAGATTCCTGGGTGCAGTAGAGCAAAAAAGGATCTGCAGATCATGGGACAATAGACTGAAAATAGTGAAAGCAAAAGAAATCTTCAGATCAGAGTTCAGCTGGTCTAAGTCAGCGTAGCCCCAGGGAAGTTACGCTCACTTAGGCCTGGTAGGAATCTGGCTCAGCAACCTGAAAAGAGAAAGGGAAAAACTTAGGGATAAATAAGAAAAGACTGTGATTGAGAAGAAAGATAGGTATAATTCCCTTCTTCTGTGGAGAGAAAGGAAAATTCTTGTCAATGGAGCTGAAAGAGTGGGAGAATGTACAACTAAGCAGGTAGACAGAAAGCTGTAAGCACAAAGTATAGGAAGCAAAAAGAAATGGGTATATCAACAGCATAGCCAGGCAGTAAAAGAATTTTAGAGAAATGAAGAATGAAGTAGCAGAGAAAAGTTATCTGCCTTTAAGGTATTCAACTACCTACTGAGATTACTGCTTCTTGCACATGCCCATCAGAAGCCCTTCAGTGTGATTCTGGGTTCATTGTCACTCGCACTTTTGCATTTCTCTTGCATTACTAAATTGCATAAATTTAAGTGTAAGTTAAGATTTGTGAATATATATGGTTACACTTCTGGATCATTGCTACCACGGTTACTCTAGTCAGACAGATCTTTACAAGTGTGGTGATCATTTATCTCTCATCATCACCGCAAGGTGAAAAAGACCTTTACTCGGTGGGTATTCTTGCAGTAAATATCAGGAGAGGGGAGGGAAGGGGAGCATATGAAAAGAAAGAATACCCTCAAAATGATAAAAATCCTTTAACATTTAAAACACAATGTATCATCAGCTAAAATGATTATTTTTGCCAATTCTATTTGACATCCAAAACAAAGTTGTTAAATAAGCACTGTTTACAAGCTTCTACGAGCACGCACAATATGGATACAGAATACTATATGAAAAAATGCATTTATGTACCATTTGTAGGCATTGTGTAACATATGTGCATATTATATCTGATGTTAGGATCACAGATTGCAGATATTCTTTAGCTAAGAACTCAGCAACAGACACATTTGCCTAGAAAGGACAGCCTTACCTCTGTGATTCATGCACTTAAACTCAATTCAACTTGCAGCTATTGTATTTTTATTTCTTTTAAAATCAACCACATGCCTGCATGGTGGGTTATACAACACTGCTCTGTTATGTAAACGGTTTGCAGCTAAATTGCTGGGCCAGGATTCTATCTAAGCAAACTTTTAAAATACAAAAGATTTACGAATGACTGGTGTTAGGTTTGTGCACTTGCCCACTCTTATTGAACAGAAGATGGTTTCTTAGATGAGTCAGTAATAAAGCTGGGTTAGAAACAGAATACTTGGCCTGCAAAATATAAAGGATTTCCATTTTTTTTCCTTTTTTGTTTCAATGGTACATTTAAACCTTGAGAATCACAGTGCTCATTTGGGACAGGAAAGCAGTCTTTGTCCAACCAAAACAAGATGGTATCCTGTAATGCAGCTTGTTATGGAGAAGACTAATGACCCTTTTCCCTCTTGTTTTAAACACAAGTGCTACTCTGAAGCTCAACATGTTTTCCTTACAAAAACAGTATTATTGACATAGGGCTGTGGAAAGTTCCAGTTTTGATCTCACCGTTCTCATACGTCATCACTGTTGTACTGGAAAAGTAGTGAAAAATAACATCTCAAAGCTATGTAATTGCTCTGGGTAGTGCAGAACTGAAATCAACGTGTAATGGCAAAAGATTTCATATGCACAGATAACTGAACCTTCTTAATAACCACAGTTTATATATATAATATACTCTCAACTGCAAAATCCTGATTACATCTCTCTAATACATAAACATTCTAAACACAGCAGCTATCCATACTGCATACAGCTATAAGCTTTATTTATATAGCTAAAAACATACACCCATGTACACACATGTTCAAGCACTACACAAAGACATGGCAATAGTGTATAGGCAAAGAGGAGGTACAAATGAAAATACACAGATAAGGACAATGTGTTAAGTTGGACAATATCCTGTGTTGTCACTAAAACTTACCATTTGCAGAAGATCAGAAGAAACCATCTGCATGCAACACATTGCTGTTGCCAAAGCACAGACAATGGTGGAGATGATATTGAGAGCGCACACACTGAACAACAGGTCCTGTGAAAAGACATGCATCAGAATATCATCTCTTATCTGAGAGACACAAAGGACAGGAAGTATTTTTAGCAATTTGACAATAAACAGTCAACTATCCACTGATATGGTCCCATGAACTGTGTAGAACTCATTTAACTCTCAATCATTTTTTCTAAACCAGTCTGCAAAGGGAACAAGTACAGAAACAACCATCTTCCTTTCCTCATTTTTCACAAGAAATTTGTTGTTAGAGATTTCCACAGAAATATTGATATTTTTAGTTTTCCAGTTCCCTAAAAGAAAAGGCAAGTTACTGCTTTCACAGTGGTCTCCAAGAAAGATACTATGAAACAGACTTCTGATTAAAAAAACATCCCACATCCCCTCAGTTAAATTGCTTTAAGTAGCTGAAATTACAACTCAGGGCTGTGTGTTAAAAAAATTCCATGTAAACTCTATATGAAATAGAGAAGTTTACCTTGTATCAGATACTCTATGCATCTGAAACACATGGACATTTCAGTTTGTGCTGATGCAATCAGTGCATACGGACACATCATTTAAAAAAAAAAATCCAAACATTTAAAATAGAACATAAAGTATTCATTTACTATGTAGAATAAAATAAGCATTTGAATTAAAACTGAAACATTTTAGTAGCAAATTGAAAAAAGCATCCACCTCTTCCAATCACTGGACTTTTATTTACTTTCCCAACAGCTAGTGAAAAGGAACACTGGTTTACCATGCTGGTGACATTTCAAAACTACTACAGTCCTGCTACAGTAACTGCATAACTGTTGTACTTGTGACAGTTAGGTGGCTTGGTTAGTATTCTGAACAGCCAGTAAAGTATTTAAGAAGAAGCATCACAGCGAACAGATGAAAAGAAAATAAAAATTGTTAATGCACCATGAGTAAAAACACTGTGTAAAGAACATTTTGTAGGATTTATGTTTCAAAGAGCTTTTTCACAGTCACTGCCAGTGCATAAAATAACTTCCATACTATAAAAATCAATGCATTACTTGCTTTGTTTTTTCCAACTGAAAAAAATGATAGAAAGGTGTGGATTTACTGCTGCCACTGTAACTGCAAGTTCAAGTGACCTTCTAAGATGGAAATGCCAGCCTTGGAAACCAGGCAGACATTAAATGGGTCAACAAGTTGTAGCCCTTTGATAGCTTACACTGAGCCAGATTTGCTCTTACCGATCTGGTCAGTGACATTCTGTCATCTTGGCCGGTCCTTCAGGGGAGTAATGAATCAACAGCAAAATTACTAGGGGGCCGATGTCTAACTAGCATACAAAAGGTGATATATTCAAATACAAAGCCATACAGAACCACTTAGTGTATTTAAATGACAGTAAACAGGCAAGTAAATCCCTAGATATGCCAGAGGCACAAAAAGCGATTGTGATCCTGCCTGATATGCTCTCCATATGTAAACCTAGTCAGAGAACATCAAAGAAGAAAAAAGATCTAGGGTAGAAACAGGACTGTTTCCGAGCAAACTTCATGCATTGCTAACTAGCCATTTACAACCAAAAGGTTTACCTGAACCAAATGTATAACAGTATTATGTATGGTAAAGAAAAAACTTTATACCGAAGTTGTAAATTAAAATCCAAAATATCTTTAAGACTTTTACACAACTTACATACCTCAGAATAGACTCAATGGTGCCTTAGTCACTCATGAAGAAGCTTTTTTGATCTATTCCTTAAAGATGCCACAGCATCATCCCACTATTCCAATGTGTATTTTTACTATCCCATCCATATGCCCATCCCACAGTTGAAAACCATTGCTCCTTTTCTTCCACAGCTTATGAGAACATTGTTACACACAGCAGACTTTTATACTTTTAAACTATATTACCATGCTCTGAGTCTTCTCCTCCTTTGCTGCGCGGCATATTAATCCCATCTCTTCCCATCCTAGACTAGGACCCATTTCCTAAGTCTCTGATAATTTTCATTAATTACATTTGGTTCACTTCAAGTCGGTTTAACATTATTTCTCAAAAGCAGAACCCTAAACCAGGCACAACAGAGGCCTTGCAAATCCTTATACTGTAGTTGGCATTATTTCTTGTGCTTTACAAACTATACTCAACCTTGTGCATTCTGCAGTGATGACTGACGATTGTTGTAACAGTACAGCACCAATTTATCTTTCATCCAATGCAACCCCAGATCCTCTCCTGCAGAACTACTACCCTCTTCATCCTGCTACGAGCTAAGGACAGAACCAACATTATAAATACAAAATTATTTTTATTGGAGAAAAGCCAATACCAGAACCTCAATTAGACTTATATTTATAAAAAATAAGAGATAAATCCATTTCATACCAGATGGATAAAAAAAATTATATTTTTCCCCTATTCCTTCCTTTCATGCTCCAAAACACAAGGTAAAACAAAGCAATGCTTTACATTCTTAGCTACTTTTTTCTTTCTCTACCAATAATTCCAGAAAACCTGTCCAGACAGTGTCAAACCAATTGCTTTCATTTTTATTCACTGGTAACTACTGTGAAACAACAGACAGGGTTGACTCTGCAAGTACCCTGAAGCTGCAGTGGTGTCCCAGGCTGAACACTCACAGTGATGACTGCTACTTTGCCGTGCTTCAAGGTTTTTCCCTTGCCCCAGTTGGGCCTGAACTCAGTTTGCTATTCAGCATCATGTTTGTTATGTAGGGCAGGGATTACTGCCACAGAAACAATGGCCCTTTTTCCACAGACTCCTTGTCCAGGCTACAACAGTTACAGTATTGTTCTCACTGCAGTCATTTTGAAGGTGAAGATACAGTGGAATTTTTCAAATGCAGTGATGCAGAATTTTTGTGTATTTCATAAAGTTCATTAAAGGGCAGATATCACAGAATCACACAGTTGTAGGGGCTGGAAGGGACCTCGAGAGCTCATGGGGTCCAACACCCCTGCCAAAGCAGCTCCCCAGCTCATACTGCACAGGGCGGCGTCCAAACGAGTCTTGAATATCTCCAGGGAAGGAGACTCCACACCCCCTGGGCAGCCTGTCCCAGGGCTCCCTCACCCTCACTGGGAAGACGTTCCTCCACACGTTGGTGTGGAACTTCCTGTGCTCCAATTTGCAGCCATTGCCCCTTGTCCTATCCCCACAGACACTGAAAAGGGGCAGGCCAATTCCCCCTGCATCCAATGCTTAAGATATTTGTAAACATCAATTAGGTCTCCCCTTAATCTTCTTTTCTCTAGACTGAACAGTCCCAGCTTATTCAGTCTCTCTTCACAGGATAGATGTTCCAGGCCCTTAATCATCTTTGTAGCCCTTCTTTGGACTCTCTCCAGGAGATCCCTGTCCTTTTTACACCAGGGAGCCCAGAACTGGACACAATACTCCAGGTGGGGCCTGACCAGGGCAGAGTAGAGGGGGAGGATCACCTCCTTTGACCTACTGGCTACACTCTTCCAGATACCCCCCAGGATCCCATTGGCTCTCTTAGCCACCAGGGCACACTGCTGGCTCATAGCCAACCTGTCATCCACTAGGACCCCTAGGTCCTTCTCTATAGTGCTTTCTCCAGCAGGACATCCCCCAGCCTATTCTGAAATGAACAGTTGTTCCTCCCCAGGTGCAAGACTACACTTCCTTTTGTTGAACTTCATCAGGTTTCTCCCTGCCCAGCTCTCCAGCCTGTCCAGGTCTCTGGATGGCAGCACAGTGTCCTGCGTGTCAGCCACCCCTCCCAGCTTTGTATCATTGGCGTACTTGCTGAGGGTGGATGCTATTCCCTCATCATATTTATCAGCTCATGATATTTATCAGCTAAAAACATAACAAGACAGCAAAGTTAAACAAATTTCAAAAAGATGTTACATTTAAACCTTTAACAGTGAAGGTAATAACTGAGCAATGATTGAGGTGTCCCTCCATCACCAGGTATTTCTTAAAGTAAGGCTACTTCTTTATTTGTTTGGGGTTTTGTTGGGTTTTTTTTCTGATCTGTTTTAATTCAAACAGGAATCAACCCACAAACCAATGACCTGCCCTCTCCCTCCACCCCAAACAAACGCTAAATCAGCCTCAGGCAATTTCCCACTTTTCAGTGACTTTCCTCCCTGTGCCCTATAGAACAAGTAATTAGGTAATTACAGAATCATAGAATGGTTAAGGCTGCAAGGGACATTAAAGATCATCAAGTTCTAGCAAGTGAGCAAAAAAAGGCTTTCAAAATCTCAACTCCTCCATGGCCACACATGCTACCAGAAAGACAGTGCAACCTCAGGGAGGTTCCAGCTGGAACACAGTGGCAATTAAGATGTCCATTAGGAAATGTTTGTGAAAAAGCAGTAACCATAACAGGGACAGTCTTAATCTCTACAGCACCTGGCCAAGCCAGCTACATTTATATGGGACTAAAGGAGTAGGGAACCTATAGTAAATCCAAAATACAAGGACCTTTAGTGACAGGTTTTTGGTTGTTATCTGCAAAAACTACACTAATCAGAATACACAAAACAGCAATATGTAGTGGTGTGAAATATGAATCTCTGCTCTTCACAAATACTGGAACCAATTTTCTCTTACACAGTCTTTTTCTGGGTGCTTTTGCCTTTTAAAAACAAAAATCTGATTCTTCAGCATGCTTATATGATAATTAATGCTCTCATAGGTATAACATACCTTGTAAAAATTATTCCTCCGCAGGTTATGTACACAATTTTCTTGCTACACCTTAGCTCACTAATTGTAGAGGACATAAATCCCTTTAAGAGTGGAAGCAGCTGTCAGAATTACCTGGAAGTAAGCCTAGATCAATTCAGATACATTCCCACAGGAGCTAGACAGCACTGTGAGCTCTTGCTCTGTGGCCAGTTATTTTCCCAAGTAGGTCTCTTGGTAAATCTCAAAAGCTGAATTTGAATATTGATTTATGAAATATTTCACATATGTAGTATTCCAGTTTTTATTACAGCTAAATAATTACTAAATTAATGGTGTCATTACCTATATAACTGTTTATCATATTTTCCCTCCCTAATAAGACACCTTTGACTTACATTGTGATCCCAGAAAGATACCTGTGCATTCTCAAATTTTCTTCAGACTATCATCCATATGCCTTAAGGAGAGAACATCTACTGTTTCTTCTTTTAGCGAGTTAAGCAGTTTCCAGTATTACTCTCTTGGTATTGTTTCTGTGCTACTGCATCTCAAAGTTCTGCCTTCATTAGCACAAGTAAAATACTACTTTGCAATAAAAGCCTTATAAACACACATTTTCCAAAGTAATCACAAAGCAAAAGTATACAAAAACTAAACTTTTCCTTTATAGCTGTTGGGAGTTTACCCCATCTCCACACAGTGAGTGCCTTCTCACTGAAACCCTTCCATACCTCCTATGCTTTCCCCTCTGAGAGAGTCACAGCCACCTTTATTATCCTGCAGAATCTTTGAGAGTTGAAAACTGACTCAGGAGGAGACAGTGCTTGTCACACAAAATTTCTGATCTTCCAAAAAGTCTCAGATAAAGATCAGAGAATGAAGGCTGAGCCTAAGATCAAAATGAATATAATTTTTCAATCTTACAAAGACTCCGGAGGACCAACCTCTTAACCCAGGAAATGTTGAAAGCTGTATTTGATAAACGGCACAAAAATGTGGCTGCGTGTGGAATAGAAGATGTGGACATTGGGATTTAGCTCTTTATTGAATAGTCATTTCACGTCAACACTTCTTAGAGAGACAGCATTATAAACAAGATTGTTTTCAGATATATTGAGCCCTAAGAATGCAGCTGGCAGCAAACTCAAGTAGCTACTAAATTCAGGAGAGCAACATTTATGAAACTGATTCTGCAAAGCCAAAATTGCAAGTCGTGTCAGGTATAGCCCTCATCTCACATAATTCAAACTGAGAAGCAGAAACTACCACGAAAAAGATGTGTGTTGACCAGGTTAAATGGTGTTGACTGGCTTTTCATCTCCTTTTAGACAAATTCATATGAAACATGCTGTAAACAAAGAAAATAGGCTGATCCTTTAACTGTGGGGGAGTCATTGAGATATTTTGAGAAACGAATGTTATAAATGAAAGAAGAAATAAAACAGCAAATCATTTGGACAACATAGCACAAAGTGCTGTCTCTTAGAGAAGTGACAAATCATTGTACCATTCCTGAGATCAGACATGGTTTAAGTAGAGAATCCTGTGAAACGTTAGTGATAGAACTCTGACAATCAACAGAGGCAAAAATCACTGTATGAGATTTATAACCTTAATAAGGGGACTAAATGAACCTATTCATGTCCTATTGAGGGGGTTGCACACTCCTCTGGTAGATGTTCTTAAATATTTACCAACCAGCTGCTAAAAGCAAGTTTTACGTGTGTGCTTTCTTCAGCATAATAGCTGAAAATCAAATATTAACTAATAATAACAAAATGTGAGTTTAGAATAGACCATTTTAGCTTTAGCTTACATAATAAAAAGAAGCAAATCTTTCAAACATTAGCTCAAAATTAAATCGAACATTTCCTCAGTCTGAAAGGAATAAGGTCTGTAATAAAGCTAGAAGTGTTTCTGAAAAAAATGCCATCTGGACACTACATGTATTTAATTTAATTTTGAATTTGGTCAAAAAAACAAAGCTGGAGTTCTCAGATCAAATGTACAGCAATATATCACGGAACTATTTATTTTAGGGGCAGCTGAACAGAAAAGATACTCCTTGTCTCCTCCCTCTTGTTTACAGGCATGAAGTCTAATTAAGTAGAAAAACCTCCCCTTTGAGTTTATGCCTACTTGTTAGACTGGAAGACAGCCTTATGGAATGTGTTGGCTGTACTTTGTAGAAAATATGAATTTTCCAAACTGTCAGTGAGAAGGGTTTTAACAGGTTCTACCTTTAACCAAGATCAGCATTGTTCTCCTGATGCCACAACTGCATAAACTCCACACCTCTTGAAGCTGCTCAGCCACAGAAAACATGCTGCTGCCTGCACACATCAAAATAATTCATAAGTTAGGCTTCCTGGTGCTACACAAGGAAGCACTGCTGGCTACACAAACAGAATATGTATAGCTAAAAGTATGTGCCTGTTTCTTTTCCTTTTTGCATGTTTCCAGAACTATGGAAACCTGAGCCAACAACGGTCCCATACTGAGCAGTCAGCCTCGGTTTCTGAATGCTGTTTTTTGTTGATGGCACACAGATGACATACCTGCTGTCAAAATTAGGCCGCTACTTATGAAGGTAAAAAGACTCTGAGAACAGGTTGTTTAAACTGCAATTTAAAAATCCTGAAGTTCTGCCTGGAAGCCCTAAACATCTCAGCAGACAGAAGTCAGGGTCTGTCTGCTGTGTTCTAGCAAGCACTGACAAGAGTTAGTCAAGACCAACCACACAGTAGCAGTCGCTCTCCCGCAAAATAATAGCTTAGTATTTTGCAGTGTCACTCTTAAAATCCTTGGCCCTGCAAAGGGACCCCCAAAGTGCCTTTTTTGGACATGCCATTTACTCATTCAAAGCATGTTTACTTCTCTCTAATGGAACTGCTTTTAGACTTCAGTTGATGAATGTAAACTGCCCAGGCTGTAATCTTTGCAAATAAGTGGAATTCAGAGACTATTTTGCTGATTATGTGATTGTGAAAGTTATTTTAATATTATCTGAATGCTGAATTTCAGTATTCCCATTCTATGTTTTAGTTTCTACCAACTGCAGCTCTTTCAGAAAGGAGCAGAATTTTGACAAAATCTAGGAAAAACGTCTAAATAAAGCTCCTCTCCCACAGAAAACCTATAGGTATCTTGTTCATTTCATAGGCTTCTACATACAAAATTTATTGTGAAAAGAGGGTATACTTGCTACCCTCTTCAAAATGCCAACTACATCGAAATATCCAAGGAGCATCAAAACATCTAAAAAGGGCACATTTAAAAGGGCAGATAATGGCAGGACAAGGGGAAATGGATTAAAGCTAAAGGAAGGAAGGTTTAGATTGGATAACAGGGGGAAGTTTTTTTACAGAAAGAGTGGTGAGGTCCTGGAACAGGCTGCCCAGAGAGGTGGTGGATGCCCCATCCCTGGAAGTGTTCAAGGCCAGGTTGGATGGGGCCCTGGGCAACCTTGTGTAGATTCAAGCCTGAGGTTGGTGGCCCTGCCTGTGGCAGGGGGGTTGGAGCTCTATGATTCTTGGGGTCTCTTCCAACCCATGCCATTCTATGATTCTATGATCTATTCTGGTGGGCTCAGACAGCATGAAAAAGAGTTATGAAACCTCAGTGCCTGAGCCCTCTCCTTCCCTTTGATCACTTTTAGGCGTACTACTCAACCCTTGAAACTGTCCCCACATATTCACCTCCTTCCCATGTCCCTCTCCATCACCAGTTTGCAATTGTCTGCCGAGATAAGCAAATGGCAGGGTTTGTTTGTGGTTGGTGATTTGTGACTGAGGGCAAGGCAAGAGACACTGGCAGAAGTCATCGTCTCTCAAATTTTATCAAAATTAGGATTACCAGCAGTCAATATTTAAGATAAATTACTAAAAATTAAATAAAAGCAAATCACACTCAGTATGCTATCATTTTTTGTTTCAGCGTCTTAGGAAGACACAACCACTCTTCTGAAAAATGACTACATAAGAATGCACCCTCTCTAAATCTGAGACTATGTCCCGAAGCCTAGAAAACACATCAAATAACTGCACTGTGAAACCTGAGTGTTTTTAAAATCTGAATTTTGTATTCTAAAAAGACAATTTTGTGATATAGTTCAAGGAGAATATTATAGGAAAGAAAGCATGCAATAATATACTAAAAAACCCAGTTTGCTTTATAAACACGTTTTTGTTGTTTTCCACCAAGCTGCTGGGTGATAAGGAAGTCAGATAGTATTAAACTGGAATAAAGAAAAAATTGGTGATTGATTTATCACTTTGCTAACTGTAGAAACAGTCATTTAACAAAGCAATTTAGAAGAGCTGTTAGCACATGCAATTACCTGACAGAAGCTAAGAAAATGTCTGGAATGAGTTGGAATCTAAAATGAAAAATGACAATGGCATGAGTCCCCTACTAGTGATGGAAGAGGTGGCAGAACTGGGTCCTTTATAACCAAAGAGCCCTCACTGCAAGTGCATTTACCCTTCAGCAATTTTGCCCTTCAAAATGTAATCTGTACCTCCGATCACGGCAAATATAAAGCAAAACTGGAATACTACCAATTTGCTCTAATTGTGAGCCCTATCCATAGAGTTCCTTCATCTTCATAAAACTAGAGCAGAGTAGGTTTAGATTGGACATTAGGAAGAAGTTTTTCACTATGAGAGTTGTGAAACTGGAACAGGGTTGCCTAGATAGGTGGACTAGATGATCTTTAAAAGACCCTTCCAACCCAACCCATTCTATCATTCTATGGTCTTAGGAAAAAAACTTGTCACTTAATTTCTCTCTACCACCAGTTTCCTTCCAGAATCAGCTGTATAAAAGCCATATTAGCCAATCACAGCTGGAATCCAGCTGTAACACATACAATACTACATGCATTCAACGTTAACAGCAAAAACTCAGTGAAATGTTAGATCCAGAGGGCAAGTACTACATGACTTAACAGCAGCCTGCATACAAAACCAGCCAGTAAGGTGAATTCCTGAAGATCTCTGCTTCTATATATACAGAGTATCTCCAAACTCATAGTTATAGAATATTAACCAAGATACAGTAACCTTTGGAATGAGAGGGTTTTGTATTGTCTGCACACACTTTATTCACCAAATGCATTAAGCACCAACTCAAAACCCAGAAAGTTTATCTGAAACTTCATCCCAATATGTAATCACCTACTACAAACTACTGTTTTGTAAGGACTTGAAATGATCACACCAAAGGACTTTAGCATACGCCTGATAAAATTATATGCTTCAGGATAATTGTTACTTGGGAAAAACCACCAATGGCCTTGTTTCATTTGTCTCCTTTAACCAAACTATTGAAGGAGCTCTCTAATTCCTTTTACATACCCACCAAATACAGACTAAAAATCAAGTAAGCCAAAATAAAATAAGAATCTCTGGACATCATCTCAAGTGCCAACTTTGGTAACTATTTAATCAGTTCCTTGCCTCTTTGTATCATAGCAATGAACTGTGCTGTCAATTCAGTTACACACGTAAATATCAACCAGGGAATTTAACATTCAATGCAGACATGTACCACACAGGTGAAGCACTATACCTACAAAACATTCATTCTTCCTGTGAAACACTGTATAGAAAATTATCCAGCTGTGCTGTTTACACAGAATTGAGGAACTGTAAAAATACTCAGCTCTAGAGGGAAACAAAGTACAGATCAATGCTTCTTGTCCCTTCATCTGTGTCTTCACATTTATTTACATATTTATAAATATTCACAAATATTTACTCTTGAGAAATGTGTTACTTATGTTCTTATTACCAAAAAAATAAGTTACACAGCACAAACCTTATTTCTTACCCCTGGAACAATACTGACCTGGCAACGTTCTTCACAATACATTCATTTTTCTAGCTCAATAGATTGTTTTCCCATGGAAATAAAAGTTTCACAGTCTTTGAGGCTCCTAAGTGCTTTGCACTTTTGAGAGCTTAGTCAATATACAACAAAAGGAGTAAAATAAGCTTGTGATGGGTAAAAAGAACACTCTCTAATCAGTAGTCCTGAACACATGGATCTAAACACTGATCAAGGGGCTAAACCAGTTTCACTTCTGCAATTCTGTGATGATTTCTTTTCTTCTTGATTGACTTCAATTATGGTGCTTCATTTCCTATACTGCTGTAACCTGAAAAGAGCTAATGAGCAGTAAAGCTTTTTCACCCATGAAATTAGTGTCTGTGTACCTCTTTTATTCAGGAATTCAAGGACAACAATCATTTTAACCCAAACTACAACTTCAATTCTAACTGGATATATCTGAAAAACGTCAGAAAAGATTGCTGCTCTAATATTAGGAAGACTCTCTTTGCTTATGAAAAATCAGGTTTGAACCATACGGGTCTCAAACACACATTGAACTTTAAGTGGATAAATGGCCAATGCTTCATAAAATAACTTTACAGTATGAAAGTAAAACTTGGTAAACTATTTTACATGGATCTGAAATACTATATTTTAAGGAGGCAGTGCACAGCTGCTATTTAAGAAAAATAAAAAGGCTGTCTTCTCTCTTTGGATGTGAGTCTGCCAATCTGTTGTCAACTCAGGCGTCTACATTAAGCGCTGCAGATACATTATAGACTCCTGAATGACTATGGGGTTCTATAAAATAACTGGACACATATTTAATAAACTGATTCCATTCATTCAAAGAGGCAGCTTTTCAGCCAGGAGAGAGGTTCACAACAGTATTCACTCATTGTCTAAGCCAGGAACAAAAACATTCACGAGGAAGCAGAAGTGTAAGTGAACTATGTCTGTTACACAACTGTTACTTCAAACTTTTGAATATGTGTAGGTCCACTATTCAGACTACAAAGCCCACACTGAACCACTATATTGTTCTGGTACCTAGTATGGTAAATACACTCCGAGTATAAAGAATTTTCAGTTACCTGTTAAGTAAACAATGCCAAGATTTAAAATCTGATACAAAGCTACTTATTCTGCACTGAGCTTTATCCAATTTTATGCAGTTTTTTAGGTAAGTAATTCAGCAAAGTTAAATATTTTGCATTTGGTCATACACAGAATCTGAGGTAACTCTGTTCTCACTACTCTAACGACCACATCAGGAGTCATCTTCCTCTGTTTTGCAAGTGAAAGTACGTTCTGAATAGAAGAAAAATAAGCACACAATAGGCTTGGTAATCAGAAACTCATTAATACATTTTCAATTCAAAGAGAGGAGAGGAAATTTTCACACAGAAGACTGCAAGAACCCCAAGTTACATCAATCTCAACTAATGATGCCCAGCTTACAAACTAATGAATGGAAATAGTAACCTGAAGAAGACATTTGCTACCTTAAACTTTGCTGCCTGCATGTCTAAGCTCAGTTTAATCCAAGTTTTAGAAAGAAACAATAATTTTCACTGATAAAAGCTATCAGGAGAATTCAGTCCTAGTACTTTAATTAACATTACAAGAAACACTTGGTTCCTTAAAATTTCATCTTTAAACCAACACAATCAGGGCAGATTACTATGTCAGCATTTCACACCCATTCAGAGGTAGCTGTTCAAAAAAAGGCATCTCCTTTGTACCAGTCTCATCTTGGAAAAGACTTAGGATGTTACCTAAGGTATAATCAGCAATATAATGCAGAAATGGTGTGATTTCATAGCTAGGTCTCTGCATGTCTGTTCACACACATACACAAAAAATATTGATCCTTTCACATTCTTTCTGGTTTTACCTGGGTAAAAGCCAGCTTGCATAGCAACATCAGATGACTGAGAGTCAGGGAAGTATTGCACTGCTGATAACACCCTGGCTAAATTGACTGCCTCTTATGTAACAGAAAGCATTGAAATCTTCATCAATTTGTGAGCCTCTAAGAACTTTTCCAGAAGAGCTATTTAGTTAATTCCAGCCTTCTCCTCACAGCTTCTGTCCTGTTTTACAGTTACCTTAGGAGTCTACAAATCCAGGCATTTTTGGCCATAAACTTCTGCTTTATGCATTAGAATTCCTCCTCTATGTTTGGACAGAAGGTAAGAGTGAAAAGAGATCAACTGAAGTCTTTCTCAGAAAGTGAAAAGATAGTCAATTGCTTCCAAGCACGAGATAAGGCAACATTAGAGTCTTATTTGCACAAGATCTATTGATTCTGGCAAGCAATTTCTCTCAAGTGAGTGTTTTTCAAATATTTAAATAATGGATCTCTTCCATTTTGCCCATGAGATTTCATTCATTTCTTTGACTGTTTTTAAACCAGGTTCTGTAATATTCCATTAATTGTAAGGTGAGGCACTCTATACATCAATAAAACAAGACATCTTGCCATAGATTTCCACTTCAGCTCATAATTTTCTTTGAGGAAATTTACTGTAAGTATTTACAGTAAGAAAAATGTTATCTTATCCTTTTCATTAAGTTCCTAAGTTCATTAAGTCGACATAACATTTAACTAACAGAAGACAAATGATTTCTAATCTTTCATCTTGTAAAATTTAATTTTTAAAAAATCATTAAATATTAAAAGGAATGTCCCAAGGCAAATCTCCTTGTATAACAGTATCCCCTCCTACATTGGTAAAACCATCATGTATCTTCAATTATAAACACAAAATCTCCTTAAAGCAGTTTTCCTGAATCCATTGTCATTTTGTAATTCACATTGATGAAACTGGACCTAACAGTCAATTGGGAAGAGTGAGGCACTCGCATTAGCCTTGCAAATGTGTGTCTTTGAAGTATTCATCTTGATACATATAATTTTCTGATATTGTTTATAAAGCACTATCAAGTTCAGCATATCGACTCGGCAACACCAAGCCTAGTTTCATACCAGCTGAATTCAAACGAAGAGTGAACTTGCAGTCAAAAGAGATGACTCAGAAGGAATGAACAGACAAACTGGTGCTCCTTCTGTCATCCTGGCTATAGCACTTCACTTTAGAAAGAAGGTGAAGCCTTGGAATTTCAGTAATCCCAAAGAGGAATCTGTGTGACAGAAGAAAGCATAGATCCCCAGTGCCAGGATGTTTAGAACAAAAGCCCAGATGCTGTGAGGTTTTGAGCCAGATCAGTTCATGGAACAGCTTCATTCTGTGATGACATGACTGCTAAATCCAAATTAACAAACTCAGTGGAAACAGCCAGGTAAAGAACTGCCCCTTCTAGTGGGAGCTCTGTGGAAAAGCAGAGTAATTTGATGCTAGTGAAACTGCACTCCAAGTCCATTACATCTATGATCATCACCTCATTTCTGTACATCTGATTTTTAATAATCTTTTCTAATTCTTTTTAATAATAGATAAATAGGTAGGATTTGCTTTTACCTTCATTTGGCTTGAATTAAATCAAGTAAATTCTTAACGTAACATAGAGTTGTTCCAGGAACACTTGTTAAAATCAAGATACTGAGACACCAATATTGACCCTGAGTATCCAGAGGAAAGCAAGGAGCCTTATTTTCAGAGGCAGTTTATGAGCTATTACTGCAGGAAACTGTGTAGAAAAATCTATCACAGTAACCAAAAAATATTCTCCATTGTAAAACTGGACAGATGGATCAGACTGGGTGCCTGCAGATCTTAATGGTAGTTTGTCACATCATGCAACTCTGCTACTTTACTGGAGATCTGTAGACAAGACTGCAAGTATAATATCTTATAACTAAAACTCTAAACACACCAATTCACTGTCCTTGAAATGGGTTGAGTCCCCCATCCTTACAGCAGTGAAATGGCAGAGTATTTTTTGTCCATTTTACTGTAACATATAATTTTGTGCTGAAATTTCACTATTCAAATAATCACAGGAATTTGCAAGCATCCATCATTTTCATTCAGCACATTCAGCCAGCTTTTGCAATCAATACTCACATCTATATACGTATATCCATGTGACCAGATACTGCAGTGATAACTCTTGTGTCCCTATTTAAATGTTTGGGTAGTTCATTCAGAGTTTGGAAGGAAGAAACACATTGATTTACAAAGAAGCATAAAGAGGTAATTCAGAGCAGAGGTGACCAAAAAGAGACATTTTTCAATGCAGCTATTAAAAATTCCACTCAGTCTCACACCAGGCATGATCCCAACACAATTTCACATACACAAGACTGGTAGCTACTTCCAGTTTTTCCCCTGTGCTGTTTGACTGATTGAGACCAAGATCAGACAGGAGATACATGCCCAGTTGTTCTGTTCACAATGCAGCTTCCATAGATGCTATCACCAAAAAAGCATAGATGATTTAGTAGAAACATGAGATTTTTACCCCACTCTCAGGAAAGAGGGGTGTGAAACCTACACACTGTTATACATAAAGGTGAATAATCTTAATGAGTACCCTATGCCTTCTCTCCCTCCTGCTCCCTGAACAATGAGCCCAATCAGGTTTTTAGTATTAAAACATCTGTTCTCTTAGAAATCACATTGTAGTTAATTGCAATTCAAGAGGTGAACCTTATCACTGTCAGTTGTTTATCTAATGAGCCATAATTTTTTCTTTTTACCAACTTAGTAGGATGCGGTTTTAAAATTTACAGCCAGGAATACAGAGCTTTAAAAAGCTACATAGAAAGCAAATGTAGAATTAAAACAGAAAAAGATTTTAGAAACTTTCTGGAAAAGTTATTTTCCTAATTACATTCCCTTAAATGAAAAATTCTGACCATAATTAAAGCTTTGCTCAGACTATACTCATAGGAACTCCTGTGTTTCAATCAGTCTTTTGCTAGTGAAAGCAGGTAGTCATCAATTCCTTTTATAAATGACTGAGTTATATTTTAAAATAAATTATATTTTGTGCTTCTGTTCGGATTGCTGTATTGGTTAGAAACCTCACCCTGATTTCCAGCATATGCCACTTCTCATTTCATATGCTGACAATGTCGTCAAAGATAAACAGTTCTTTTCTCTCTCATTAAAGTTTACTCTACTGACATATTTACAGCAAGCAACCATATGCTCCCTCAATCTTTATTTTTATAGGATCAGCAAGTCAGCTTTTTCTGTACGACAGGTTCATGGTTTTGCATCTGTCATACTTTGAAGAACGTCTGAGAAGATATTTTCCTGCATTACCTTCTTGTAACACATTTCCCTGAAACTGCATCACTGAATAGAATCCTCACTTAAGCATTCTAAGTAGCAGCTAGTTACTATTTTTTGACCAGCAGTCTCAAGTTATGCTGCTTTTCTACTTACAAATTGCTGCTCCCACAGTCTCCATTATCACCCTCTTAAAATCTGACGGATAGCTCTTAATTTTGGGGCCATATACCTTTGTTTTAACTTCTACATCAAGTAGTTGATTTTCTTTGGGTTTTGCTTTTTTTGGTGTTTTCTTTTTTTAAACAAAGCTGAAAAATATTTAGATATCTATTTAATACATTTTGCAGGATATCTACTGGTTCTGAACTTTAAGAGACATCTTCAAATATCAATCTAACGTAGCATGTTCAGGCCTCACGGTACACTCTAAATCCCTAAGATCCTTACCACACTAAATTCCACTACTTTACTCCATTATAGTACATTAACTTTATTAAAATATATACTTTGAAAGTCACAGATGCAGTTAGTTCTGTTGATTATTAATCAAAACTTAAAAGGCATTGCTATTTGTTTCCCCCAGTTAGGGGTTTTTGACCAAGTCTTTCATGTAATCTTTACTGTGTTCCAGCCCTGTGTAGCACCATGTCTAGCTAGTTTGGTGAGAATGAAGTGAAGCAATGGTGTGGGCAATTAGGTTATAGCTCACTCAAATATTCACTTGCAATTTTTCATCTGGGTAGCTGTAACACCAAATGCTACACAATTTAAACTTCTTATAACATTGCAGAGCAGTCTATAAGCATTTTCCCAGCATTATCCCAAAAGAGCACTTTCTAGTCTCTTCCAAATTACTTTTCATCTGAAATACTGCTAATACATTTTGTGAGCAGTACCTTGTGAAACGCTTCATCATTGTGCTGTGTATCTTTGCAGTCTACCACATTACTAAACACCACCGACCACCACCTCTGATTTTAGTTTTCTTGAACAACATGAAAGATACCAAGATACTTGTTCCAATACTTTCCAGCATCAGTCATAACAGACTGTGACTTCTGTTTCTTAAATAACCTTTATCAAAATAGTTACCTATACAAATACAGATTTATTTTTTTACATAATCATTTTCATGCATAGAAGTACTGAATTCTGTTAAAGATAACTTTTTTTTTTTGCATATAAGAATGTATGAACACAGAGGACACCAGTGACTCCTCTTTTCATCACATGCTTCTGTCTTGCTAAGTACTCAGTACTGAAAACTGAAATAAACTGTTAATCCCTCTCATGACCTACCTTTAGGGTCAGCCTCACAATGTTGCACTCCTGCAGAGGGTTCAGTTTCAGCGTTTCCCCCAAGTTACTGCAGCCTGATGTTTGATGCTGCATTTCACAGCAAACACAGACACCATCACTGTCAAATTTAATCTGTGGAATGTAAAAAAACAATACACCAACAAGTCAGAGAAAGTATAAATCAACAGAAATACACTTCCCAAAAATTATATTTGCACTTATTGTGACAGTAATGACTACTAAATGCAAAATTAAAATCTCTACACAGAACCCCCTGAAGCAGAATATCTTCCACTGGCTAACATAAGCTATAAAGCCAGGTAAAATACAGAAAGAGGACACAATATCAAAAGAGAGTGTTACACCCTTTATGCCTCTCTCTGAGAGAAGAAAATAAAATTCAAGAGTACAGGAAACCAGACTAACTCCTGTGAATAAACATCAATTCATACTCTATGGCAAAAGACAAAAAATAATAGAAAAAAGTCAGAAAAGTATATGAAGTAATCATGATCACAAATGTCACATACTTACGTACACATGGAGAAATAATTTCAAACGAACCCATGACATGTACTTGAGAAAAGAGAATACAGCATGAAGAAAAAGTGGAAGAAATAAGAGGTACAAGTAATCTATATATGTTTTACTTTGGAATAGGTTTGTTCCTATGTTCACTTTGTCTTGAATACAATAAACATTCAAGTTTTTTACATTTTAAAAAGGATTATGCATTCTATTCATCAAAGACATGCATTAAAGCATCTTTTGCAGAGTCCTGAACCCTGATCATTCTCAAAAAGTAAATTAATTATCTACAAGTGGTTTTAAAATGCTACCATTCAGCTCAATGAAAATCACCATTATGCTGATTCTGACTTCCTTATTTAAACAGCAAAAAATGTAAAAAACCCCATAAAAAAAAAACACAACCCATTGCTCATATACGTCTTCCTTCCAACAAAGAGTTTTTAAAGTGAAAATTTAATTCCATATATGTTTCTACCTAGCCTGTAAATATAAACTGTCACTGCTTTAAATGTTATTAGTTTGCTATGTCTACACTTTATACCTATTTTGCAGGTTATTTAAAGGGCTAACAATGGGATACAATACCTTAATTCTCCAGGTTACTAGTTGCAATACAATCCAGGTTAGTATTGAGAAAAATAATTAGTATCAAATGTGAGTTCCTTGAACTACAAGTTTAAAAATACACTTCCATGGGCTTTCATGTAGAGAACAGAAGATTTAATGTACCATTCAGGCATACTAAATCAGTACTGCATGCCTCCATGTGAAGATGGAAACAGAGTGGCTGGATGGTGAGAGCCAAATCATCGTGTTACTGTATTACAATAAAAATAAAATAAAATAAATTTTTCCAGACACAAATCCACAAAAATAAATCCTACTGCAAATATGCATTTTAGGTTCAAATCCTCCCTAGCATGTTGCCAATTTCTTGGAAAAAATATGGATAGCAACATTTTTATAAATTACCTTGCATGGCCTTATACATAGAATCATTTCAACAGAGTATTTTCTTACTGCTAAGACCCTGAAGAATGTTTAAATCGTTCCTATAATTTTAATATATTTAAATATATACAAGATTTTTTTGTGATCCATCAGGCTTATCTTGTACGCTCTTCTTACATGTTGGTGACCAGAACAGCAGTTGGAAGAGCAGAAATAAGAGTCCATTGGAAAAAGATTATAAACTTCACCAGGTGAGATGTGGATGAATAAACACCTGCCATATACAGTGACGAAGCATGCTCAGGGCAGGATGCTATCTCAGTAGGCTTCAATTCCTGAGACTCCAGATTGTCCTCTAGCCAGTATTATTTGTAAAAAGGCTTTGGAAATAATCTGTGTCTGTAAATTACACCATTTCCCATATACTCAAAGGGAGCATTGGAAATAACTGTCTATGGCACCTCACTGAGAGTCAGGGTCATACCCTAAGCCATAGACACTGTAAAAGAAACAAAGAAAAAAATATAGTTTGATGACCTTTAGAACAGCTGTGTTGTTTATTTCTAATTAGCATACAATTTAATTCACAAAGCTGCTTTAACAATTTGAGACAGAAGTCTTATTCAGTTCCTGCAGGCTTTTAATACTCTGTTTTAAACAGCAAAAGATCCAAGCAAAACCCAACTACATGGTTTATGATCAGCTCTTCAAATCAGTGGAAAATACAAAGGATTGAATGCCACTGGGGAGGTCTTGATCCTGAACCTCTCTGGAAATGGTGTCAACTGTTAGATAAATGCTACAGAGGTAGTTTGAAACTTACACTTTGAATTTAGAGCTGTGTCAAATTCAGTGGTCAGGATGCTACAGCACATCTGCTATACTAGCACCAGGCATACAGCAAATCCACATAGCCTTCAGCAGCTAGGACGTTTTTATAATGAGGAAAATGGACTTCAGACAAAGATATCTGCTGCAAGATCATTTATCCCCTTATTCACATGGTCCCTGTTCAAAGAAAGATAGCCACTGGCTCACCATGGGATGTATTTGACATTCTTAATATGAAATACAGATCCCAAGCCTACTTTTATCTCATGTACAGAATAGGTGTCACAGAAATAGGGCTGAAAAGAGAAATTATTTTCTCAGTGAAGATTCCCTGTCTAAGACTGATTCATTCTGAAAGATGTTCCATAACTTCATATTGCCCAGTGCACCTTTTCCTTCAAATGTTTGAGAAAACAATGTCATTGCTAACTTGTGTTTTTTATAGTGGGGAGCAGCACAAAAGGCCGAGCTTCTCACTGCATTCCTGCTTTTGACAATACAGCAACTGATAGCAGTTTTGAGTCCTCATGCTCCAGAATGCTCCTCCCTGCCCTACTGCTGTCTGACACTTGTGCAGACAGGATGACGAATTCACAGAGCTATCCTGTGACCTGAATAAACACTGGCTAACTTTGCCTTTTTGTGTGTGCAGTCGTTTATATTTAGAGGGATCAGAACTCAAATGCCATTCAAACATACAAACAGCAGTGTTACGTTGGTACAGGGAGAAAAAGTTGGGATTACTCCTTCCAGTTGTAGGGCTGGTGTTTGCCAGCCTCAGATGCAATCACATCAGCAGTGCCTCCAAAACTGTGTTGTTCTTCCTATTTCTGCTTTGTTTAAATCCCTTTTTGGTCGACAGAGCTCAAAAATAAAGCACCATTCACTTAATCCCCTGCACATACTCCCCACCACCCTGCACAGGTTTGTGTTCTACGTTGTGATTCTTACTCGTGCACATAAGCATACTCAGTCATCACAGTGTAGTTTGTGTATATTCATATTTCTGACACTGGCACAGTACACCCTCATCCAAACAATATTTACAATTTCAAGCACCAGCCTGAGCTTCTTCTGTGCATAAATTGGCTTTTAAGTTTGTCTTGCTAGAAAGCATCAACGTTACTTCAAGTGTGATAAAACCTATTAAAATCTGTCTCTCATATAGCAGAGGATCAAAAAAGGGTTCTCCAACACTAAAGAACTTCAGACTTATTAAAAAGGAGTACACACACACACACGAAGCCACCCTCATGTTACAATCAAGTCACACAAATGTGCACAGACTGGACTCTTTTCATCTGCATCAATTCATCAAATTATGTCTAGGTATTAAAGGTGTCTTGACAAAGTCCTGCAGAGTGCACACACATTCTCATTGAAAATGGTAGGTTAGGGATGGAATAATAGTGTAATTCTGCATTTTAGGCTTTCCCTATTACAAATGTGAAACTTCTAGTAAAAGTAGTAATGGATTTTACATTTTCTTCTAAATCAGCAGGCAAAAACAGCAGGACAAAATTTCAAACCAAAATATTAGAAGTTCAGAAGTTGAAACCAAGGCAGTGAAGTGCCAAAAAAGCTTCACTGGTATGTTTATGGGAAGGAATGTAAGTCAATTATAGCAGCTTATCCAAAGATGAAGAGCAGGAGGATTCAGTAAGGAATAAAGTTGAGTGGTAGGGAACTATCATGAGAAAAAGCTGGCAGGTGAATAAAAGCATAATAATAAAATATTAAATTTCCTGTAATGTTAAAAATATTTAACATTTCAATACACACAGAATCAAATACAAATGTATTCCACACAACTGAATACAAAGAACCCCAGTTCTGAAACCGGACTGAGTTGTTCATCTAGAGATGAGGAGGTGAGCCTGCAGTTGTTTAGCTTTTCCTTGCTTTGTCTATTACAGCTAAACATAATTCATGGAAAAAGAAGTATTCCTTTATATGTCACTATAACCACAGGCTAATTGCAGCTGTACAAATTAAAAATAAATTGTAAGCAATCTTTCTATAGAGATAGATGCTATCACTGCTTTTCTGAATAATAAGCAGCTGTAAATTTGATTAAAACTAGAGCACTGATTTTTAAATGAAAAAGCAACTTACAATAAGACAGTTCATCCAGTAAAGACAAAGACTAAGAAATAAAACGTCACTAACAAAATTCTATCTTGTGCAGTAATGCAGTAAAAGCTGAAATACAGATTGCTCTACCCACATATGTTAAGCACAATTTTTAGTGATTAATTTTTTGAAAAAGAAAATTGTAAGACAGAAATGTTGTTCTAAAACACATTAATGAACAGCTTGAGCATGTAACTTCTCTGTACAGATCCTACTCTCACTGATTTAAAGCAGTATCTTGACGTTTTGGCTACAGGATCTACAGCTAATCATAGGAAATCAATCCAATTAAATTTTCATAACAAGCCATTAAAGATACTGGTATTTTTTTGTTCCTCGGTGCTGTATGTTGCTAAGCTGCAGGATAAAGAGCACAAATACTAACTTCTCAAATTACACATTCTAAATGCTAACATATGGTGAGCACATTTTTCACATTCACACAAAAATATATATTATGGAATATACAATATATCCCCAGGGTTTAAAGCAAAAGAAAATATTCTGAATTTATCTAACTCCACAATGCACTATATACTATTGTCACATTTAAAGCCAGACATTCAGCATGAATGAGTTTGACAGAAACCATAATTTATTTTGAATTTGACTTCTGTGCTGTACTGTGCTCGGAAATTTACTCCTAGACTTTTGTCCAGTACAGTTACGTGTTACGTTAACTGTATCTCAATCTGCATGGCAACAAAAGCTGGATTTTTCACCCCAGAGGCTGCCTTGTCATAAAGTAAATTTGTATCCTAGATGGCAATCAAAGGACTTAGAACTCTCTGATAATGTATCCAGCCACACAGTGAATGACTGCACAAATCTCCATCCAACACTCAAGTCACCTAAGGAATTAACATGAAATAAAAGCTTAGAACAAGGTGTTAAAAACTGGTATTTTTCCTTTTTGAGGGGGAAACATAAATAAAAGAATTAAATATTTTCAACATAATACATTACCAAATTCAGAATCAAATCCCGCACTTACTCATGAAGCAGTGCATCACTCCCAGTAGACGGATGACAAGAACACAACTCTAGAATTTCATAGGTTTAAACACTTCAACATGGCAACAGAATGTATTCACGTAGAAAGCCCCAATGTGACTGAAATGTGATTTTGAGGAAAGAAAATCATCTAAACCTACAGCCTGGGCAGAAGAAATTGTATTCTTTTGAAACAATTATGATAAACAGTCACAATGAAATTAAATTGCCTTCATGTAGTACAACACACTGTGGCAAAGGTACTTCATATTTCATCATGCTCTGAAAATTGCCTGAACACCTGAACATTTGTTTTACCTTTTTTCAGCTCTGCATTTCACTAGTCCAGAGGAAAGTTTACACATTCCATCTGTAGCAGGAACAGAAAGCTCAGAAAAGTACAAGTGAAACTTAACTGTTGCCTTTTACTTTACTAGCCAAACACACCAGTTTGGAAAAAAAATGCAAAACACTAGTTGCAAGATGCATGCTTACATGTCTTCCATTGCCCTGAAGAAACAAGCAAAGGTTGCTTTTGAATCCTGACAAGAGAACAAACAGGGAAAGCACCTCCTCACGAAGGTCCTGCATGCCCGCCCACCAAATCGCTCAATCCCAAAATGCCTACCCAAGGGCAAAGCCTACTTCCACCTGTGAATCCTCTTCCTGGTCACTGGAAGGATTTGATGGATACCATGCCCTTACCCTCACTGTTGATTAGTACAAGACTAGAGCAGGCATGGGAAAGGAGGGAAGAAGGAAGGCAAATATAAAGTTAAAGAACCCAAGGCTGTTTTAAAGTTCAGATCAAACATGGTCCAACAAAAATCACTGAATCTAGGATATTTCAAAGCACCACATTTCCAAGTGGAAAACATTCCAAACAACAGATTTAAGTTTTTTCTGCAAAAAGAATAACAGCAATTCTTCCTGAACAAGCTTTTGTTTTTCTTCTAGATTTCACCTTATACAAAATTAATTTATTCCTTTCAATTTTCATCAATGACCTGAGAAATCAGCTGCACAGTTCAGTCACTTCTTACTTCTGCAGCAGTAGTTTTCCTTTTTTAGGTGAGGATTCTGACCAAAATTAGAGAGGAAAGATGGGGCTCTTAAGCAGAAGAGAGATCACTGAAGAGAACATCTAAAAGACTAAAACACTTTCTGCTGACTTAGGTCTTTTTCTTGGTAGTGAACATCTAACCACCAGCTGAAGCCAATGTTTTCTTTGTCTATGAATGTGCTAATTAAGCAGAACATGCTTATTTCAACTTTCTGTCCCTGCAATGCCACTTTGTTGATTCTCATTAACTTGATTTTCTTCCCTTTGTCCTGCACCTCTATTATAGCTTGTACTAGGAGAAAATAGTCTTTCTGCTTGTCACAAAGGCCTATGAGGAATCCTAACACAGATATGTTATCACAATACATACCAAAACAGAGATCACATACATCTAGGTACATATAAACACTGTCAAAATATTTAAACACAGACTCCACTAGCACATACACAATCACAGCTACCACTATTCTGAGCACATAACTGAATTGTAGGCTTAGGGAGTTTTGAGTAGGTTTTGCTGAGTATTCCTGGTTGCTAATGGCTGCCCAGAAGGAACTACAAAAGTAGATATACACATGCAGCAAAACCCATGCATGCACTAAGCTGCAACAGCTCCAATGTGGCTGTTCTTGCTACATGCATTCCTCTCCATCTGGGACAGGATTTTCTCTCTAAATTCTACTCGCAGACAGTAATTGACTTCTGTCAAAACCGTCAACAAAGACAATGGTTACTACTGAGTCAGAAGTGAAAGGCTGCACAAGTACAAATGTCTCCTCTCATCCATATATACATATGTGTTGGGGAAGACAGCAGGCCTGCAAGCAGCCTAGCTCTCTTTACTGAAGACACAGGCCCTGACAATATTCTCATGTTTCCATGAAACAGAAAAAGTTCCTCATGCTGAGAGGATTTTAATAATCACATTCTCAAAACACAGCGGCCTTGATGACAGGGGTACAGGCTACCCTAAACCAAGAAGTTATGGGAAGGCACTTGGGAGTAACGGAACATCTCAAGAACCAGCCATAGTAAGATGGTCAAAACAGCAGGTGTGCAGATGCTTTTAGATATTAAAGGTAAACTAACGATATTTAGCTATATGTTATCAGAACTCATTATAATCACTAACCAGTCAGAGGGGTGTACACAGTTTATGTAACCAATTAGCAGTTTTTTAGCTTGCCACGTTTGCAGTAACAAATGTATATACTCTGTGTGATTTCACCCAATAAATGGCTTCACCTAAAATTCATATTGAATTGCATGTTGCCCATCGCTGGTCTCCGCACATATGCACCCCTTTTTTTTCCCCCCTTTCATTTATTAGTATAGTCAAATAAATGTCAAAACCACTAAGTAGTTAATAACATGTTGGTTCTGAAATAATTGTTTTTCTGAAATTCTAAGGGATTTGGCCAACAAATAAACATAAGCTACTAAGCAAGGAAGAGGTAAATTCATGTTTCCAGAAGTCCAATGTTCCTTCCCTTTTTTTCTTTAGGGCTTTCATACTATCCCACATAAGAGATGTGGTAAGATGGCATTGCTTGAGAATATGGAGCACCCCATATCAACCAGCAGAGCATGGTGTCTACACGCTAGCCTATCATTCCTTACAACGATGCTCCAGGTCAAAATACTGCGTTTGGAAATTACAGCAGATAGGTCACCCACTACAGTAACACACAACAAAGTAGCTATACTCCAATCACACCTGGAAATTGCAAACATCATAGAAAGCTTAGCAGAGTATCTAAATTTTTCCAGACTAAACTGATTGAGCTGCAGACACACCCATCTAAAACAGGATGGGTGATAGGAAAACAGAACACTGGCTTAAAAGCTGACTAAACAAACTGATCTCATCAGACAGGTCACATTGAAATAGTTTCCTGTTGTGCATTTTTCATGAGCCTTTCAAATTATTTGCCAAAACCTTTAATATTATTTTAACTTAGTTTTATTAAATATACTGTGTACAAATGGAAGCCTGAAATGCCTTAAAGGACAAAACCTTTAGAACAAATGGAAAACAATAGCTGAATAGATAAGTATTTTGTGGAGTCATCTGTTGGTATTAGAGAGAAGAGTCTTTATCATTCAAATCAATGTCTTGAGGTGTTTATGCGTACATATTCCTAAAAATAAATCCCATGATTCATAAACTCATTCTGTTTAAGCAGTTTGGCTGGTCTACTAACAGCCAGATTATACTAACAGAGCATTGATCCATTTGTCAATCTTCCAATTTAATGTCGTTTCCGGAATTGGGAGAGGGGGACATAATTTTATTATCTACATTACATCAAGTATTTCAGCTGTGAGTTTAGTCATGAAGACATTTTCAGTTTAAGAAAGAAAATATTTTACAGTTTATATGTTCTTTTTTTTCCTGAGATAAAACCATACAGACTTCAGGCATGCAATACTGTTCAATGGTTTAGAGCATGCCAAATTACGGTAATTTTTATCATTCCATATTTTATTTAACATAAGTAACATACCTTTGCTTTGGAAGTTTAAAACAAAACAAGACAACCTAATTTCGGTTGGCAAATAAAATATTAACATACTCATACCAAAACATTTATTACCAATACATCTGTGAAATACACTGGCTGTATAAGGAGCTATTGGATGAAATTCTGATACTGCTAACATTAAAGCAATGTGGTGATTGTCATATAATGTAGCCCATATTCCCTCTATTCTGTTTACGTACCACTTGTACCATGACAGTAAGAAGCAAGTCTTGACAAAGCATTGTAAAAGCATTAACACTTTACCTCTAGTAGTAGATGGCTCTACTAAATACATATTGTTTTTAAAATTAAAGGAATATACTTATGAAACCCAAAAAAATGGAAAATAAAATCCACTGCCCTTTGTAAGAGACTTGTTTTTCATTACTCACCAACTGACATCCTTCCAGGGACTTTACCAGCTGAGCATTCTGACAAGAGAGAATGGAACCAGCCAAGTTCAGCATTACACACACTGCAGACAGCAGCATGAAAAAGGTTATCTGGAAAAAAAATCAAAACAGCCTAATCTTATTCACTGCAAGCAAGAAAAAAAAAAAAATCATTTAGACATGCAAGAGCTTCCAGCCTGTCATAGAAGGATGGTCACATTTTATAAATTTTAAAGAAGAAAGTAGAATATTCCTGACAACATCCCAAGTCTCACACTGTAAAACCTAAATCAAAACTAGACTATCGCCTATTTTCCATTTCAAAATATCCATATATCTCCCACTTTTATCACACTGAAAATTTAATGTTTTATCAATGAACAGTATTAACAAGTAGGATTCGAAAAAGTACTTTTATAATCAAAAGTAGTCTTAAAAGAATTGAAATCCCTTTTGGTGAGGATATGGGCCTCTTAAAAAGGAAAATGATTTGTGAACATTTTGTATCACTAATTTGTACAAATTAGGAAGGGGGGGGGAGGTGCATAAAATTCTGGATATAACTACTTGTTTTTTTAACAATTACAATTTATGCATTATCCCTCCATATCAACTACCCATTGTGTTAATTGCTCCTTTTGCCTCTTCTCAAAATATGCCAAAACAATCATTAACTTGATTGCATCAGCTTAACTATCATTGCATCTTTTTTCTGTGTGCACGCCCACAGTTTATGATCCTTCTGGTCACTCTTCTCACAAGATGTGATCTTCCATCAATTCATATGCTAGAAATATTTCTCACAACCTTAAATCCAAAATGATTGAGTCATTTTTGGTGTTTTTCAAATGGAAAACAATTACAGAATCACAGAATTTTAGGAGTTGGAAGGGACCTTGAAAGATCATCTAGGCCAATTCCCCTAAATCACACAGGAATGCGTCCAGGCGGGGTTTGAATGTCTCCCGAGAGGGAGACTCCACAACCTCTCTGGGCAGCCTGTTCCACTGCTCCGTCACCCTCACAGTGAAAAAGTTCCTCATATTCACATGGAAACAAGAATTTGAACAGTGTCCCTCTTCACTAACCTAATCCTTACTTGATGTAAAGATTCTCTATTGAGACATTTAAGCTTTAAAATTATCTCCATTGCATATTTTGTAAGAAAACAAGACGTCAACTATTCAACACTCCTATATCGTGTGTATGAGAAAGAATCTGTGACAAATCTGTGCCAAAGTCAAAACTTCTACAGTAGAAGACATTGCTATCATACAGTAACAGGCAACTAGATGATGTCTATATCTCTATATATTGTCACATATGCAGAGAAACAGTCATACAATTGTATAAAATCTGGACTGATGGCTACCTTGAAGTCTCAGTATTTATCAGTATTTATATATTGCACCATTTTCTTATTTCTTAATTTTTGTATTTTTAATCACTGTAACCCAAGATCTTTATGCACTTATTTATTAAGTCTATCTCATGGAAGGTCAATAGCTGAGTTCAATACAACTAAAAATGGTCTTTGACATTCCTACCATAACTCCTTCCCTGTCAAAGTTTCTGGATTTATTTAAGTATAGATTTATACGTTCATCTGGACTATTAGTAAAATGGGAATGTGAACACAAAACCTTTTTGCACAATGGTTTGAAATTTATTGATGAAAATTCCTCTTCAGAAGGCTATGTGTTATTTTCACCATTTGTATTTTGAAACAGTCTAGATTCATGCTTTTGTTTTCTTACTACACTTTTACAGAGCTCCCACTTTCCTTATCAGTCATAAACAAAAATGTTGTATACTTCAGATTGAGTAATTAATTTATAAGTAGACCAATTAATGACTTGTCTTTTTTTTTCTTTAGCTAAACTAAGATGGCACTTTGTTTCAACAGTGCCTGGGAGAAGCACTATGATGGACATCTTTCCCTGCCGTGCTGGAAGACTTAGACTTTCCAAAACTTCAGAGAAGTGTCAAAAATTTTTTCACAACTCAAACAATTTCTCGACCAATTACTCCTCATTCTTTTAGAAAGCTGGCAGAACGCAGCAATGTAAAAAAGGCTGTGCCAGCCCCATGCTATGACAGCAGATCTATAGAGCCATCCCAGAAAATAAGGTTGGGCAGAGCCACATGAGGCTCCCCTTTACACTCCCTTACAGGCAGCAAGAATCTGTCTCTGTTTTCAAATAGAATAACATTAGCTTAAAGGAGAAACAATGCTCAGAGCAACAGTACTCAACAACATCCTTCAAAAGAATAAGAATCAGCCATTAGATTCTTGGGATTGCCCCAGATCTGAAATTTCACCTTGCAGTGAAATGACAGAGTGCTAAACAAAACCAAAAGAGCCAAATATTTTTCATTTCTTCCTCCAACAGGAAATTATCAACCATAATGCAGCTTATGCTGGTGGAGAAGCGCAAAACAAGAATTTTCATATCGATATAAATCAGAAAGGAGTAACGTGCCTCCAAGGACTATCCAGATTGCCAGCTACCAATATTTATTAAGCTTATCTTTCTACTAAGTAAAACAAATGCACTGGCTTATTTCATTCCTTCAGCAGCAACACTAAAGAAAACAGAAGAAGTGCCAGATCACACAGAGTCCTGCTGTGCACTCTGCCCACAACACGTTCATACTTAACTAACACTACTGCTTAATTTCCTCCCCTTCTGTGTTAACTTGTAAGCAAAAAAAGGAAGATATTGAGATGAACATAGTGAAAGAAAAAAATAAAAATTCTATTAACTTTTTTCCAATAATGTATCTACACGCATATTCTGCGTATCTGTGCTTTTATGCATTTTATTGTAAATGCTTTGAAGTGATTCCATTGTGTTTTACGCACAGGAAAAACAAAGATTTACTACCTAAAGATTCATGTGTGAGGTAGGTACATTGCCTTTTGAGATTAAATTTTGAAATTAAGCATTCTGGGTTATTTCATACAGGGATCACCTCTGGAGTTTTTTTGCTAGGTGAAGTATAGATCTGACGATCAGATCATAGAACAAAGCATAAATAAAACACATATAGGATCGCAGAAGACTTTATGTTTTTCAGTAGAATGAACAACTTATTAATTCAAAAGTGGATTACTGTTGAAACAGAAAACGGGAATTTTTGTCTGTCAGTCATTTCCATGTCCTTAGAAAAGGGGAATCGGTGTATGCAGGACAACCTCTGCTTCCAAATTACTTGAAATGCATGGGACCAAGAAAGAGCACCCACCATGCACCAATCTTAAAATGGAAATACTGCTAGCAGGGTCCAGAACATTAGGAAGTATATATATTTTTCATATAGCAACACTGGAAGGAAGAAACTCCAAGGAACAGCCAGATTTCACAGGGTAGCATGTCTGTCTCCTGACTCCAGCTCTGCGAATAACCAGCAGTTTGGCCTCAGGCAAGCCACTTTCCACTGCAGAGATGGGAAGCGAGAACACTAACTTCTTCAGTACCTTCACACATCTGACCATATTAACTACTCACAAAACTATTAATCAAGAATTTATGTATTCTGATACATAAATCAAGAGGTCCTTCAGATTTCTGCAGGTCCAACCCTGTGAGCTTGAGTTCAGTGAGCATCAAAAGTTTCTTTTGGCAACATGCTGAATCCTCCACAGTAGAGCTTCTTATGGGCAAATACCCCTTTGTTTTGCTGACAAAAGCACATATAAAGCATTTTTCTGTTACAAAGCTCCTTAAAGCATTTGAAGAAAAAGTTTCAAGGATGTATAAGCCTTTCCAGAATGAGCCATCATCCCAGGAATAGTTTGCACTTTGAACTGAATATCAAAACACAACACAATCTCACATCAAACACAACTGTGTGAAAGCTGACTCCTGAAAAGTTTAGCCATAAGCAATTTTATCAATTATGTAGCATCCCTATGTTTTCAGTACCAGATACCAGGGAGGTACACATAATACCTGTATGTCTCCTATATGGAAGAAAATCAGCAAATGTGTAAAGCAAAAAAACTACTGCATATGAACAAATCAGGAGCCCAGGAAAAAGGAACAGAGCACATTAAATACGCTTTGAAGAATGACATACTGCTACAAGGAGGAAGAGGTCTCTATATGAAAAGTAATTAAAGTCCTCCAAAAGTGATACAAATATTGTATCAGATGAAGCCATTATTTGTAAATGCAAGCTTTTATTTCATTCCTTGCACTTTCATTTAAGGTATATACAAAACAGGATTGTCCTTTCACTGCTGGCATTTCAATCATTACTTCCCCTCATACTTTTCAGTAGTTTAGTAGTCAAAACACTAACAGTTAGAAAATGTTACCTTCTGTGTTGATGAAACATATTGCTCAACACTACCGTGTAGTGTACTTTGAGAAAAATCAGGAATTGACATGTTAAGCTTGCTTCTGCTAACCTAATGTTTTTGTAGGTACTTGTAATACTGTCTAATATTGTACTTGCAATACTGCATCTGTGTGGCTTTTCCTGTTGATTCCTGTCTTGTAATTCTCTGAAAAGTCATCACACCATCCTTGAATCAACTTTTTCTTTTTCAATTACTGAAATATTTTGTAGAAAGCAAGTTTTTTGAGATGCTGTAGCTTGACATTAGATAATACAGACTTTTCCCAATCATATTAAATACATAGTTTAAAATATATACTGTTTAATATACACTTTTTGATTTGTGAAGCAGCAAGAATAGCCAGAGGCAAAGCACTTGTCTCAGTAAACTACTGTATAAATAGAATAAAAACTTGCAGCATGGTACTTTGCTCACAAAGCTTTGGCTTACATGATCTACACACAGTAACATTTATTATCATTGATCCTATAGAATTTATAGTTTCCCTTGACAGAGAGCTGCAGAAGAACACAACCAGAAGCAAAAGTGAAAATTTATGAGTACCAAGCACTATGAAGCAGGGGCATCAGGAACTGTGCCAGTACTTCATTAATGCAAGGCTATCCAGGGTACTGACACAAGCCACGTGTAGGTGGCTTCTCCACAATGAACGCATGTGCATTCTTTGTCCCCGCAATGCAGACAGGCGGCTCATCTCACTTCACCAAGGAGTAAGTAATATATTTATGGCTAGTAGCGCCGTCATGGCAAACTGAGGCAAGCATCCAAAGCATACCATACATTACCTTATTTCAGACTAACATTTCTTCTTTTTTATTTCTCTAAATAACCACTCCCCCAATTAGTGAAATGAGGTTTAAAGATGTTACACTATTAGATAAGTCTGTATCTAAGAGCTGCAGAAAGTAAAGAATGTATCCACTCAGAATACAGGATTACTTCTCATTAAAGTAACAGTAATTATATCTGATTCAATTGCTTTCTGTATTCTCAAATTATTCAACCAGGAAAAAAAGAGTCCAGATTAAATACACTCAAATTTTCCTGCTTCTGTAATCAGAAATACAAAATGGGGGAAAAACACCCAAAGCAAACCCATCAGCTCTTAAATCTAAGATTCCATAAATGACTTGACAGGCAGTGTCTCTTACTTCAGAATCGTGCTATGTGCATTAAGAAGCAAGCACCTGTGTTAAGTGATGCATGAAGTGGAACCTGTCCCAGGTGAACTGCTTCTTACTGAGCAAGTGGGCTTACTCAAGGCAGGGAAGATTGCTGGGACGGCAAGATTTGGGCCAGAAGGTGTCTGACAGAGCAGAACCTGAGCAGCAGGCAAAGCAGCCAGCAGAATCCAGGTTGTACAAAGGAAAACATGTTAGGAACCTGACAGAGGTGTGCTGCCACTCAGAAAATTGAGGAAAGCAAACTAGCAGGAATTTCCCTCAAAGCTAGCTGGATTGTGAGAAGATTCGTATAAAAACCCTCTAAAAATTTCTGTCTTCTCTAATTCAATTACAAAAGGTAACTATTATAGTTTCTATTCTAAGTATAACTGGCTTTAAAAGCATATTGATCTCTACGCAGTTCACTGTAGTAGAACACCTAGGCAGCTTTACCTCCAATGCCTGGCCAACACAAGGTCCTGCCATGAACAAAACCGAAGTGTAGCTCTTCAACTAAATAAAAAGAAGCATAAACAGCTAGTAATAGGGGGAAGCCAAAAGTAGACAAATTTAAGACAAAATATTCATTCTTAGTAAGATTCTGTAACCACTGGAATACAGTCCCTATGAGCAGGATGGAAAGGTCATCACAATGGCAATAACAGCATTTTTTGAAATATTTTTTAAAATATTTTGGACTACACACTACAACTCCAAAGGAAGTGCTGCAGTTCATGATGGAGGGGTTTTTTGGCTGTTTGTTTAAAGAAGTCATAGAATGTGAATCTATTGATCACTTCTGCCCTTATATTTAGCTATAAATAATACAAGACCAAAAAAATGGAAGATAAAACTTGAACATCATTTATTTACAGACTATACAATTAAATAATATAATTCACACATTATTTTAAAATGAGCCCATTTAAAAAACTTACTACACAGAAATGGCAATCAAACCAACAATGTTAATAATGGTTTGCAACTGCATGAGAAACAACAAAATGTAGCTTCCTGTTATTTGCCTCATAATAGAGATTATTTTGTTTCATGATTCAATATCAGTTGCAAACTTATTTCTCAACACCTGCCAAGAAAAGATTGATAATGAAGATTTTTGGCATTTCTGATCTGTTTAATTCAGCATTTCATGTCCTTTGCCTAAATTAAAGATTTGAAAAATAGTATTTTCTCTAGGTCGCAATGTTCTATATTAAACAGAAGAAAACTTCCCTGTTGTGTGGACAACTGCATCGGGTTAAAGATTTTAATGCTTTTGTGTTAAGAATAATAAATTATATTGTTTTTTCCTAAAATATACATAACTATTCAATTCCAATAATTATTAAATTAAATTACATTTCCTCTAGATAAAAATCTCTTGTGCCTAGGTCTAATGAGGCTACTTAACATTTTAAGAGAAAGCTGAAACCATGGTATAAATATTAAATACATACAACTTTTTCTAATTTCAAAGCTAAGTATTTCAGACTAAAACTTCTGAAAATTACACTTGGTGTACATTATTTTATCAACCATGTTATTATCCTATTAAGTTGTTTTCATTCAAATAGATCTTGTAATTTAATTGATTTTTTACTAGTTGCTCAGTTGTACCTTTATCTCTATATGTCTTTCTAAAATAGTTTTGTAGAAAACCTAACTAGAACTTTAAAACTATGCTATTTGAGGTTAAATAAATGCTGCTGGTTTTAATTTAAAAGTAAAAAAATTACACCCCTATACTACTCTATTTTATTTATTGCTAGCTTCTATTTATTAGTTTCAACCAAAAGTCAGCAAGTCAAATCCTCAAAATAATTACCTGAAAACTGTTGAGAAGAGCACAGTGCACAACAGAAAGGGGCACTGCCTGTTTCCAGTCAGATTTGAATCACAAAGAACAACACTATTTAAAGACCAGATGAAGAAGCTGAGTTTCCTCTAGTACCCTTCTGGTAGTAAATAATAGCAGCAATAATAATAAAGCTAGTGATTTGGTAATACTTCCCAAGATTTTTAAGAACCCTGGAATCCAAAATATTACTTTGTCTCTGTACACCCTAGGGCAGAATGCCAAATAAAGGGAAAGACCTATTTATATCAAAACAAATCTCCCCTAATATACCATAATAAGAGTATTCTGTTCAGTACCTTCAGGAAATTCCATCAGTAAAGGCACTAGGTGGCCACACAGATTATTTCCACACATGTGATCAGATTAAAGAACTGTAACACAACAGTGAGTTTAGCATTGTTGTATTCTACATGCAACAATATGTATTTGCCATTTCTGCAATAATGCAGAAATAAACCAGAATCACTTCAGAGTTTATCTAATTTTTTTAGGGAAATGTTAATGGAGGCCTGATTTAGTAACAAAGCCTGATTCAGTAAATAAAGCCCTCAAGCTCTCAGAGCTCAGAAGTATTAAGAAGAAATTTGTCAGAACTAGATATTTCATAATCTATTAATTTTCTGCTATTTTGATTCTAATTAACACTTTTAAAATCAACAGCTTTCTGCCTAGGAAGCCTGGTAACTAAAGCATTTTTGCCCTGAAGCATAAACAAAAACTACCATACAAAATCTTACCACTCATGGAGTACTTGAGCTGTAATTACAAAATGAAGCACCTCGTAACTTTCAGTCCTATTTGAAAATTAAAAACTTAGTCCAACCAAATAATTTTATTAGTTGCTTTGCTGTTTATATTATCTCCCTACCAGTCTTAGGGGGGGTAAGCATACATTTCAGTGATTAATTTTTGTTACCTAAAAAAACTTTTCAGCCTGTTTCAAACCCTTTTCACACCCTAGAAAATCCATTCCTCTCTTGCCTCCTTCCTCCCTGCCTCTCACCCGCCCCAGGGAGCAGCAACAGAAGTTAACTTGCAGTTTTAGGGCATATTTACTTCTATTTTTCCATTCTTTGCTAAGGTGTTGACCGCAGCAACAGCTGAGGAAATTCTGAGAATGCAAAAGTCACAGTATTTTGCAGCCACACTGCAAAAGGATCCTTGCCAAAGGGCAGCAGAGCGCTGGTTTGGCACCCATGTGCAGTGCAATGATGAATACATATCAGGCATAGGCAAATCACTGCTTTATACAAATCCACGCTAAAAGTCTTACCATTTATTTTCAGGACTTTTGCACCAAAGATTTGTGCAATGAATAGATTTATCGTGTCTGATAGAAACTTTGTGCATCTAAGGTGTTGGATTGTGTCAATCCATTTCATGAGTGATGCATACCCTTGCCACCCCCCAGTGTTTTTACATGTTGAAATTGGTTCCCTCAAATTCTCTAAGACTCTGCCTATTGATGCACACTACAAAGTATCTAAACTTTCAGGGCTTCCAGTATCTATACCAAAATATAAGTATACATAAAATTGTATTACAAAATATAAATTATATCACTACATGAAACATATACATATTTTATTCTACTGTTAAATATATCTAAAACAGACAGGATGACATCCTTCTTTTCATTCACTAATTTGAAAAGTGCATTTCATTTTATACTGATCTTTAACATCACTGGCCTACAGGCTTCTACCATGCTAAAAGAGGAATAAAAAGCGGAGCTTTACTATTTTGCAGACAGAATTCAAGTTCTTTTTTCAGCATTCAAGTAATGCAACACTTCAAACAGCAATTTTAACAAAGTAAAACTTGCTGGTAACTATTTTCATTGCAGAGAACAATTGTTGTCAAAGAATCTTTTAAATGGGCAAGGGGGAATAAGAGCTGGTGCAGCACAGTACATACACTTGCTACATGACAATAAGCACTCAAAGGAATCTTTCAATGATCTGCAGTTAATACTTCAACGAAATTAAGCACATAATCTTTATGTACAGGCAACAAAAAAGTTTTACATAGTTTATATTGTCCAATTTTTATCACTAATATTTGCCTTTATACACAAGTGCTTCCCTAAATAAAAAACCCATGCACATGAAAGCTAACTTAAAATATTATTTTGAAAGAGAAAGGAAGCAAACAGCACTAACCTATTTTAATGCCACTCAAAATGTTGTCAATTTGAAATGCTTCAAAATGACTGCTGCAGCTCTACAATCAGGTGGAAAAAGCAGAGTTTATATCTAGTGTGATGATAAATACTTCAAACATAAATGCTTCCTGACCAGAACTCTGACTATATAGGCTAAAACCTGCAACTTCCTCAGCCGTACCAGTTACATTTTCCCTCCGACATATTCTCAAAGTAAAACCAGAAACATTTTACAATTACCTAATAAAGTACTTTTTCCTCAAAAATGTTCCAAGGCAATGGGAGACCATAGTTAGGTTAGGGAAGATGATATTTTTCTAAATCAGTCTTGTATATAACAAAACAATCCGTATTTAAACAAAACAGACAGCTAAATCACTAATTAGAAATTTAAATATCTTTAAAAACTGTGCAAGTAGTCTAGCAACTTTAAAACAAATCTACCTAAGACTGAATTTGTACTTCCATAGCAGCTGCATTAACACAGTCCCTCCAGGTACACAATATATTACTTTTTGCAAGTGTCACATTGCTGGAAGGATTCATCTCTGTGGAAGTGTTGGTGAAATGCTACTCCATATAAATTAACCTTCCATAACATCTGCAGCAGAATACCCCTAGGAAATAAAAGCTCAGGTTGTCCTGCTGACAAGTAGAGGCATCAAAAGGCTATGCAAGCAGCCCTTCCTGGCAGTAACATAATTAGAGAGAAACACGTTATAAAGGTCAGTTTCACAGATATTTTGCATCTGTCTGTCCAAAAATATTAATAGCCATTAACTATGCATGTGCAGTCATTACTGAACAATTGTGTGGTTTCTTTCAAAGCTATCACACCAGAATATTTTTACTTTCATCATTACCTTTTTCAGGTAATCGAAGTCAGCAAACCAAGACTGCTAAATTGTATCAACAATGCACCTGCATTTTCAGTATCACAGAGTTTCTGAGGCAAGGCTTCAGTGTGGACAGCTTTTTCCAATTTTGATTGTACATGTGATGTAACCTAATTATAATTTTGGCTGTTCAATGAAAAATTGAACACACATCTCTGTGGAAGAATCACAAAAATAATTTGATAGAGAAGCATCAATACATGAACATTAGAATTTCTAAGACCCTCACTCATATACTTGTATGAGACTTCACAGCACCTCTAGTAAGGAAATCCAAACACTTGATCACTCAAGATCTAAACTGTGATTCACTTAGCAAACATATATCACCAAAACAAAAGTATTTCTTGTCAACAAGCACAGGGTAATTAGATTGTCTTTGGATCATGGTGCATTTCCTTCCATCTATTCCACAAAGAAAACTTTGTCACATGAGTTTAGATTGTACAAAGAAGGTACCGTATATCCACTCCCTCCTCCCCCCCCCAAATACTTAGTATTAGCTCATATGAATTTTTCTTCTATTTTTAATAAACACATTTCAAACACAATCCCATCTGAAATACATTTCTGAAGTTACCGTCTCCTCATTAGTCTGCATTGAAATAGAAAGCTTACCAGTCTTTACCTTTCCTGATATGAAACAATATTATGGCAACAACAAATGACAGAATGTGTTAGGTTGGAAGGGACCTTTAAAGGTCATCTAGTCCAACACCCCTGCAGTAAGCAGGGACACCTTAAACAGATCAGATTGCTCAGAGCTTCATCAAGCCTGGCCTTGAATGCCCCCAGAGGCCAACAAAGCTGACATCACTCTTTTGAATGAAAATTCTAATAAAATATGAAACGTGACAAAAGGCAGAAAAACTACTTCTGTTCAGCACAGCATTTAGCTACGTATCCAGAGACAAACTACATTCTTTCACCTCTAAAAATCTATGATTTTGTAGTGTAACAAAAGAGAGTATCCAACTGAGTGTAGTCTTTGTTTGTCATATAGATCTGTGAAACTTCTCAACCCAAAGCTTTTGTACCTCTGAGAAAATAAATATTGCAATACATAAGCAACTAAAACGTTGAACCAAAACCTAATTTTTCTCAGTCTGATATCCAGGTAAGACTGCTAAGTCATTTCAAGTCATCAGCTTAAAACCTTCTGCAATGATTATGCTATAGACACTGTAAATACAGGGGTCAATTGAGTTCAGAGGAAGTCTAAATGTAGCAGCTGTAGGAATTCAGTAGGAAATGAATCACATATCAAAATAGCTTGGGTTTCTATTATCAACCTGCTTCTATATTACAGTGTGTGTTAACACTTTGTATTGATACTCTAAAAGGCAGAGATACCAAAACTAGTAAAAATGTGAAAGAGTAAGTTGGATTTGCACCTATTTTGTTCCATATATGTATTTACAATTTGACTCCTTTACTTTCAAAGGTCGTATCTGTCTTTTTTTTTCCTTTGAAAACTCCTCGGTGCTTGCAAAATTCTTGAGACTACATCAACTATGAGGGCAGAGTGCAAATATGAAAACTAAAAATGTAAGCATTTATCTCTCCATCATCTCCACACCATTTCTGATAACATGCAATGAATTGTTTTACTACTATTTACTGGTTTCAGAAACCTCTACAAGTGTTAATGAAACAGCTGGAATTGAAACAACTTACTACTTGAATATTCAGCATCAGATTATAGATCTTGTTTTAAAAAAATAAACAAAACAGAACAAGCCCCTCAATGATGTCTCACTGTCATGAAATATCACTCAAGAAAGTAAACAATGGGCTCTTGATGCATGTCTCCAATGCTCTACAAACTATACATTAAAAATTAGGTCTCTTCCTTTTTATGAAGGTACAATTTTGTAAAATAAGTAATTAGATTTTTAGCCATCTAGCATTTCTCTACTCCTATCTAGTTTTTGAAATATCCCAAATTTTCTTGTACTGATATGGTTAAATAAACATTTCCTCTCCATCTTGTAAAACACATTTAGACATAGTAATGCCTAAAATATAAAGCTATAATCAACTCGCATCATTTAAGAGCGGTTAATTATTTCATTCCTTATGTTCAGAAGCTACACATAGTAAAAATTAAGAGCAGGAAAGGGATTTAAATATCCAAGGAGTGAAAAAAGGACTCAAGACAAAGTTACTTACTGAAGCAAATGTAAGTAACATGACGCTTCCAGCATATGAACAAAAAGCGAACAATAAAGATGACTGCAGACTTGTACAGAATGAACTAAGTATTTTACTGAGACACATTCCTAAACAAGAATAACTTCTTTTCCTCAGTGCTTACAAAGGAAGTGGGGCAGATGACAGAAACCAAGACTCGTTTATCAAGGAGGAAGAAGAAATGCTGAAGGAAACCAGACTCACACCAAGAAAGAGTTGAAGAAATTACAGTGTGCAAGGGCTGCCAAAACCTCCAACACCAGATGAGATGCAGCCTGCAGTTCTAAAAGAAGGAACAAATGAGATAGAAAAGCCATTATCAGGTATATTTAGAAAGCATGTGAGAACAAGGGAATTACTGATGGACTGAAGAGAGGTAAATGTAGCACCCATGCCATACTTTTCATTATAAGCAGCAGCAAGGATACTGGAACTGTGACAGTTTCCTACTGCGTGGTAATGTCATGGCAACATGATGCAATTGGAGCAGATGGGGAATAGAAGGGTCTGTTTAAGAGTAATTAAGATGTGCTTGTTTAGGAAGGGGCAAGTGTTATGCCCCTGCAAGCTTTGTTTGCTCTTCAGGAAAAGCTGCATGTGGTCTTTATAAATTTTGCCACTGGGGATAACTGATTAGCAGATGGATACTCAAGAGTCATCTAGATTCTGACATGGGTGCCAGCTGGTGGCAGCTGGGCAGCAGAACAGGCAGCCTTTGTAGAAAGGGTAACAGAGAGATGTAGACTCAGGCAAGAATAAGCTGCAAGAAATGTTCAGCTGTAAAAGGGTACATAGAATGTTCATTCTAAATAGATGCTTCAGTCTCTGACACCTTTTCTCCCCCTTTCAAGTGTTTTTTTCTTTCCAGGTTCACAGCTTTACATTCTCCATATTTTTTTCCTTCTTCCTCTTTTATCAGGGATATTCTAATAAAATGGCACTGGGAGTAGGTTTTTCTGTCAGTCGTTTCCATCTACTGGTGAAGAAAGAAGGGAATTGGCAGTCTTATGAAAATAAAACCCCAGCAACAGGTGAGACAGAACACTTAAAAATCTAAACCTTTATGTTAATCTGCATGTAAAAAGCAATTTGGGATATGAATATAAACCATCAGAGTTTACACATACTCTAACTACAAATTTTGAAGACCACACTGTGAGATTCCCCCTACTCAATCAAACAAGAGGCATTAATTCATTACTTAAACCAGAAATTCATACACTAGGAAAACATCTCTCAGGGCAGGAAACACTGGTGGAAATTTCAGTCAATATGTGACCTCCCACTTCATACACAGATGTATGTACGTATGTAAAAGGCCTTCTTTTTGGGAACCAAAAATTTAACAGGACAGCAAAGGATGAGAAAAACAACACTAACAAGAAAATACAAAGCAGGTGATATACAAGGCAATTTGCTCACCACCTGGAACCTGATGCGCAGCTCATCCCTGAGCAGTGATCCCTCTTCCCCAGACAGCTCCCCCCTTTATGTAATGAGCCTGATTGTCATACGGTATGGAATATCCCTTTGGCTAGTTTGGGTCAGCTATCCTGGCTGTGTCCCTGCCGCCAGCTTCTTGGGAGAATTAACCCTATCCCAACAGAAAGCTAGGACAATCATTTATCTAACTGTGTCAATGCATAGTAAATAAAATACTGTATGCTACTCATTTCCACAGACTGAACACCAATATCCAAGTTCAAGCTGGACTGCAAGTGTGGTCGATCAGAGAACTTTCATTTTCTGAATAACTGCACAAACATGACTGGGGCACATTCCTGCATATGCACATTTAAAATCACACGCTTCTGTTACAAATACCTTTGAAATCTACTTTCTGATAAATCCTTCAGTAAAATAATTTGAATCTTCACAGAAACAGAAAACAAAACACACCGCAAGCACAGCCGAAACTAGTAATTAAATTTAGCACAGCTGTATAAAACAATTATAGTTTTTACCTAGTTATGTTATTCATCAAGGCAACTGATGAAACAAAACCCTAAGAATCCCCATTTGTTTCTCATACAGTTGGTTATTTCTCCTACTATTTGAAAATGAGTATTTATGAATTGAGCATAAAAATACCCTAAAGAAATGGAGAGTAAACATTGTGGTTGTCTTGCTACTACTGAAACTTAAACTGCTGCAAGAAGCTGAGAAAAGAAAAAAAAATTGAAAGATCTACAACCAACTTTCGTAGGAATGGCTCAATCAGGATGTGGCTAAGGATGCCTAACACAGACCTGTTCAGTTGCAGTTCTTTTCTCCTATTCCTCTTCAGCTGCTCTTTTCACGAAATTCTTCAGTCTAAGAACATCATATGGTAAATAAAAATGCCCTCCTTGGAGCATCTGAACACTTACCAAGCCAAATTCAACATGAGAAGAGACAAAAAAGATCCACAGCTTCTGCCATGCAGTGCTGGAATGTAGCCAGATAAATGGCAAATACTTGTATTGCTCTCAAGTCTTGTTTCCTAGAGTCCCACTGGCAGTTACTAGAACCAGGGTAGGAAAGGGACAAACATCCTTGGAAACACAGAAGGAAGGTGAAGAAAATGAATGACAGTTACTGGCTCATTGAAAAAGCCAAAAAAATCTAGTATTTTCTTGTCTCTTTGGTGGAACTTTGGGGTTTTTTTATAAGGAAAGATAATTTATCACAAAACGCACAAAAACATTAATTTTTAACTACCCTGTCTGAGAATTTACTTGGAATAATTAACAAACAGAAGCAGTTTTCACAGGAAGAGAAGTCTCTTTTAAAACCACTTTCAAAATGGTGTAACCTTGAATAGGCTTATCAATAAATATATTGACCTAATTTTTACACTGTCCCACAGACTTGTGGTATGACTACAGTCACACTGCAGTCATATGTATGGACAGTTGATCCAGCTTAGTTACCAGAGCAGTATGGTCATGTTAGTGGCTTTACACAACTAGAAGAGGAAGGGACGAGACAAAGAATACGTAACTATATCCCAACTATAAGGGAAGACTCTTCACAGCTCACACGTTCTTCACTAAAATAATTCAAACCTAACACAGAAATCTGTTATAAGTCAGGATTAATTATGTTGCTTATGCAGCTGTTCTTGAAATTTACACTAAAAAAGAGAATAAATCATAGATTCCATTCTGTGATTTCTTACTTTCTTGGTTCACTAGCACTCCTCTCTGCTCATCTAGGTCCTGTTATCAACAGCTTTTGATCTCTCTCCTTCTTGTTGTCATACCCACATTTTAATTCCTTCTTCCCGCCCTAATCTTCTGCCTTTCTCTTCCCCTTGATTTAGCATTCACCAACTCTGAATTTGAGTATTTTTCTTCCATGCTCCTAGAAAAGAGGTCAAAGAAAACCACACTGCTCTCACTTTCAATGCCAGGGTTCATACTCCAGTACACACCAGCTCTGAGCAAAACTTCCAGCTTTATATTCAAATAGCTACTTTGAGAATTAGCATTGGATGTGGTTTGCAAATAGAATCAATTACAGCTTTCCAAGCTTCTTCCTGAAAGGAAGAAATACTCAGCATTCAACCAGACCTCAGTTTATCAGAAACTTCACAAAACTCTGGCATAAGATCTAGTTGTTTTACCCAGTGTTTTGTTAACCTTTAACACTTCAGCCTCAAAGACTGTCTAACAGTAGGGTTCTTCATCAACATCTCAATGAATTAATTCAAAGAATACACATGCTGAAATGATACTGCAGAGTGAGGGAGATGTTAAAGCACAGTGATATTCTACATCTCATCTCAACACCCCACAAATATCAAAGCCAACAATGACAATCTCTGCTGGAGGGCAGGGGATAAAAAGACTTTTTTTTAAAATTAAAAAATTTCAATCAGATTTCACCTGAAAGGAAGCTGTAAATTCTCTTGCAAGAGTTTAAAAATATATGTCTCATCACTTGGGTCACTCTAGGACCTCAGTTTAAGTAGTATGGCTAGGAATATGTCAACACCCCATACCACTGGGAACGTGGGAAACTTACTTGCATGGTATTTCTATACATTTTATGTGTTGTCTGCTTCCTGGAGTTTGGTTATTTCTGCTATACTGAGCAACGATATCTAGTGATAGTAGATAATCAATGAGGAAAACATTTGGATCAGTTTTATGTATTCCATGCATCTTGTGGGGCAGATGTAATTGTGAATGTATTTACTTAAAATTATTAGTAATTTATTTTTTACAACAGATAAAGAACTTTTTCTACTGATTTTTACTGAAAAAGAAACTGGTTTAAATCTGATGTTCAAATCTAATTTCTTACAGGACTTCTAGAGAGAAAATTTCTCATTCTGCAACACACTCCCAGGCTGGCCCAACATGAGTATTTTCTAACACTCAGTTCAGTGTTTTGACTGATGCTTACCATTGGTGCAGTCTGAGACATTGCATAGAAGCTCATCCTTGTGCCAGACATGCAGGTTCAACTACTGCCATTTTGGATGATGACTCTTTCAATGCTCTTAAATAATGAAAATCCTACCTGTTTATTAAAAAAAACCCAAAAAAACCCCACCAAAAAACCCAAAAAAAAGAAAAAGCATGAAGTGATGGCTCATTTATAGGGATAATGCATTGAAAATAGTGTGCCCCCTTCCATTTAAGCCAAAAGAAAGAAACAAGAAATCAACTTGTAAAAAAGTGGTAAAGACCAGTTTTTTGAGCCTTTTATACCCAGGCTAGTTACTAAAGGTATATACACAGATTTACATTTTCACTGAATCATGGAATTCACTGTATCTGGAACGCAGATTTCATAGGAAATGTTTTTAATACCTATTCCAAGTAATCAAGGTCACTTACAAGTATTGTGTTAGAACTAGATGATCTTTAAGGTCCCTTCCAACCCATGTCCATTCTGTTTCACAGACAGTAAAAAATACGTTTCTATTTCTTGAAAAAAAAATTAAATTTATCAGTTTATTGTTATAGCTTTCAGTTTGATTTTTTTTTTCTGGGATCACCCAAATACCAGATGGCAACAGAGGAGCTTTCTACTCAGTTCAGAGGCTGAATTAATCTCCTTAGCACAAACAGAATTGCAATTACCATAGACTGTAACAGAAAAATAATCTCACTGCACAATTTAAAGTTTTATACAAGTTAATTCAACCTCAGGAGCTACACAAGCTCTCCCCCAATTTTCAAACCCTTCCATAAAAAACAAGGGCAAAAATTCCTATTTGAACACAGCCTTTTAACCTTAGGCAGTGGTAGTGACACAGACAGAATAAATAAGGGAACTCTAGAAAGTCTTCCCCAAAGCACTACAAATTCTCTGAAGTTGCATAATTAAAAACATAGAAAGCTTAATGAGGATACATCTGAAATATACACACAACATAGTTAATATACAGACAATATATACAGATACTAGAGGTGTGTCCTCTAGTAAATGTAAATACTGGTTTGATAAGACACAGACTCCATGTATACATAGGGCATTTTAGGAACATAAAGAACTGATGGCTAGGTGGTGACCAATAAAATTCACACACAGTCTGGTCAATCTTTCAGATAATAATGTCTATACAAAGACACTTTAGCATGAGAGCTTCTATATGTAATTAAATTTCCTTGATGATTTGTAAATCTTCCAGTGAATGTGTAATAGAAAACACAACTGTTGCTAATGTATTGGAGATACAACTATTCTCAGTTTTGAGTTTGGATCCAAGGTGTTAAACCACCCATTCATTTCTATACCAATCCTACATAACACATTTCTGGCAAGATAGAGTCAGAAGTTAATGGTTGATAAACTAGTCTTCGTGTTTATTGATTCTTCGACTCCCTCTTTTTGCCTGCAGAAAATAATACTTTTGCAAAGAAAAGACATGGCATCTGTGAAAAAAACAAAGAGTAGAACTGCAAACTGAGCAAACCAGAACCAGCAGCATGAGGGGTTGACCCTGGCCAGCAGTTAAGCACCACACAGCCATTCATTCACTCCCCCCTGCAGCAGGACGGGAAGAAAAACAGAAAAGCAAAAAGTGAAAAAAACATGTGGGTTGAGATAAAGGCAGTTTAATAAGTCAAGGGAAGAAAAAGGGGAAAAATAAACAAAGCAAGTGATGCAAAGTGGATAAAAGACAATGCCTTGATGCTTGTGCAAGTATTGCTCAGCAATAGCCAAAACACTGCTGTGTTATCAATCCTGATTTGGTCACAAATCTAAAGGAAGCAGGAAACTACCATCTTAAAATATTACCATACTTTCATCAATTTGCAGAATGTCACAGATTGTGTATGGTTTCATTTTATAAAGCTTTATTCATAGTTTCAAATGATTATCTTTCTGTGCTATCGTTCTTTGCAATTTTCTAACAGTGTAACAAAAAATGCATGTATAGTTTAATCAATTATATAGTTGTTTACTATAAATTCTATTAAAAGGTAATTATTAACCATGTGTATTTTGCATATATATTGCATAAGTACCTTGCCAAGAAATACAACTCACCAGCATGTTGATGGTACTTTTTGCTATGAGGTTGTAAAGTTATACACTATTAATTACTTAATCAGAACACATAATCATCCTGCACACATGGGTTCCAACTGCTAAAAGGTATTTACAATACATCGACGAAAACCAGACATTATGTAGCCACTGCAAAGCTATTAATACTGGCTGTTGCACAGCTTAATGACACACCATAATCCCCCTGCCCTATTCCCCCAACTGATTATATACCACCAAGTACAAACATAGTAGTACAGAAGAAAAACCATCAGGATCTAAATCATAAGCACTAAGCTTCCTCTTGGAAATAAACAATTTCCTAGAGTAGATTTTAGTAAAGTGAGCTGTTTTTTGAGCATTAATGCTATCATTTACTATTTCTTCCCTTTTATATATATTTCCTTGAATGCCACTGACTACAACTACCTAATTACATTTCAGTCAATCTGAAAGTAAGTATTTTTAATAGGTAATGCTACTACAATTCTATTTAGTTTTATTCAACCAAAGAAGCAGCAGTCCAAGGTACCAGGTAGAAAATTATTACTAACGAAGCTCATAATGTAGACTAAAATGCACTGGAATAAAAACAGGTGTACCAGCTATTTGTCATAACAGACAGCAGAAATTTTGTCCAATCTTTACAGAAATACAGTTCTTACTCTAAACAAAACTGCAAACCTGTAAAATCTCCAACATGAACCACATTACTGACAGATCAGTAGAGAAAACAGCACTTTAGCCCAAGCTACATTTTGGTAACATGGGGGAAAAAATAGTTGGCACCTCCTCTTTCTGCTCCTGCCAGCAAGAGATAAACCAGAGGAATGTCTGTGTATTCTCACATACTCATTGTTTGTTAAAAAAAAAAAAAAAAAAAGGAAAAGTCTGAGAAATTCTAAATGTTACTCTATGACTACCGAATTCATGGCATATCAGTGTTTTGCAGTTTCAATGTGAAAGCTCTCCCTACTCAACAGCAGTGAGGAAAGATGTATCCTTTTTAAAAAAAAAAAAAAAAAAAAAAAAATTTTTAGTCCAGGAACCTGCCTGCTACCTTTCTCATGGGCACTCATTAGTTTCAATCATTTTCTTCACTTTGACCTCATTTTAGGCACATTTATCTTGCCATCAGGCAGCTTTCTACATCTGTTCATCTGCTGGTAAAAAAAACACCAACAAGCAAATCAATACAAACACAATCTGTCCTTTCTTTAATAACAATGAAAGGTGAATTATAGAAAGGCAGAGAGAGATTAAATAAAGTATCAGAAGCTTTAACACTACTGCTTTAGCTCAAAATAGTGAAAGATATAACTGAAGTTCTATTTAAGCTTATTATAGGTCTTTCCATTTCATACTTTCAATTATATGGCTTTCTTCTTGGGACAATCTTTAGTATTAACTTTATTAGGATGTTATATATGTTTCTATGTTACACATGCACACTCTTTCAAAGGCAACATTTATGCCAATACATCTTTATTGACACAGATATCTTACCTTTTTAGCCAAGATTGATTTGAATCTAATATTTCTTTGTGGTAATAGGTTAATTAAACCTCTATTAGCATGCATATACAAAGCATAAATTACTTTTCATTATTAAGTAACTAAATGAATCTCACAGTAGAATACATAATGCAGCTGAAAATTTGTTTGTGGACAAAACCCAACAGCTACTAATTTGCAATATGCTTTTATGCCAACCAGGTAATTGGTTAAAAAGACTTCTGTGCAGTACAATTTTAGACAAGTTAAATTGAAAGAAAAATGCAGACCAGCAGCCTGTCTAGAACATTAACAGACTAAGCACTTAAGTTCAGTATCAATTTTTTTAAACATTAATTAAAAAAATTTGAAAGTTATAACATATCATTAGTATCTATTATTCCAACCCACACTAAAGTATTGAGCATATCTACTAGTAATAGTGCTGTTTTCAGCCATTTTTAATTTCACACCATCAAATACAATGATTCTTGCCTTTCTTTAAATATACACATTTATTACAATGTTTATGATGCATTAGTTCTTACATTTCTATTCCTAAGGCTATCACTTTTAGTAAGAGATAGAGCTCTAACAATGGCAAGAAAGAGGCAGTATCTGCATTCCTTTACCCATAATGACTATTACATCTCTCCAAGACTTAAGTACAGATAGTAGGAAAACATCATCGCCCAGACCATTTATGTAACGCAACTTCAAAGGCCCAAGTTTTTTGAACTAAGTGTTTATAAATATTAGGATATATAACAGCACTTGAAAAACCATCGCCAGAGGCTATTAGGCTCCTACATAAAGACAAAACCACTGGGACTTACTCATACCAAATTCTTAAATAACTTGTCTAAAGTCTGTATAACATGATTAAAGCCACATTGCCACTCACCACAAGTGAAAGGGGCCTCTTCCATGAAACAACACCAATTAATCCTGACAACAGCACCTGTAATAAAGAGAGCAGAGTCACCAAAGAAACATGGGGTTTATACATATGTCATTAAAACACACTATGTATTAAGAAAAAGCTTAATACGCAGTCATTATCTATATTTCCAGAGTGCTAGAAGGCAACTGCTAAAAATATGTTTTCATTTTATTCTCTATGAAAATAAACAGAAACACTAATAAGCTGTTTTTAAAAACACATTTCAACCCAGCTGCCAGATCTAATCAATTCTGATCAGATCACAATAGCTCTTCAAACATCTTCTCTCCAAGTCCCAAAATGTTAATCAGCACTAAGCAAGAATAAATGTTTAGGGTAAATATTCTCTTAGCATCATCAAAAATTAGCTCACAAAACGGGGAGTAAAGATAGGATAATCACAAAATCAGCCATGGAACCCAGTTAAATTAGTAAAAGAGGGTTTTTTTGTTCTGCCCAAACACTTAAGCAACAACAATCTTATGCTCACAAAAGCCCACATACATACATTTAAACCTTATCTTTAACATACCGATACCTTATCCCCTCCACTGCAAGGTAAAAGCAAGTCAAATTAAGACTCAGATACAACTAACTTGTGTAGGTATTTTAAAATAACACGGAAGTTACAGTTGATACACTACAAGCTTTAAACAGAGAAAGGAAAATAGAGACAGAAACTGTAACAATAGGCAACAGATTTTGACCCTGGGTTAGAACAAATAGGCAGGAAGGAACTTTTTCATTAGAATATTTCATTAAAAAAATTAGTAAACTAGGCTACAAATAAAACACAGATGAAAGAATGTATGATGCATTTATTTCCTGGGTCTGCAGTGTGATTTCTTCACTTCACCTTGTATAAAGAATTTGTCTAACGGTAACTCATATAGTTATCTAGCCTCGTAAAATCATTACTAAATCCTCCTGAAATTGCTTAGAATAACCTCTAGTATCATCACTCTCTACAGACCTTTGATAGTCAAAAGGGAGGAAGCCCAGAGGCTAAATGAATACTCTTTTCCATGAAATTATATTCAAGGTTGGTTGAAGTTCAAACACCAGAAAGTCAGACATAATAGAAGTAGAACACGATAATTAAAGATGCATCTATATCTAGCGATGTACACAGTACTGGGAATCAGTTTGTCTACTCATGCTTTTGTGAATGTGTGAGAGAGTCATTGGTTATATGGAGGAGTTGGGTTATAGAGTGGCCAGTTTAAGCTTTTGCTGTGTCTAAATCTGTGGACATTCATACTATGAGCACATTTGAAACATATTTAACAACCTGATATTATCTACAGCTGCTGCAGTTGTTGAAAACACTATTCAGGAAGAGAGCATTTTGGAAAATGGTCCTCCTGATATTTTCTTTAGCACCTATGCCATTAAAAAGCCTACAGATGAGGTTTCATAATAAAACCCTCAAAGTTAGTTTTTCAGCCCAATACAAATGCAGCCGATTAGAATGCATAAACACACAGTAAAAAGCGAACCAAAATCAGGTTATGGATATCAAAGACAACATAGATAATACCTATGTGCAAATGTACAGACTTTGTATTCTACAGCATTTCCTACAGTATACAGACTGGGCTACATGCTTCTGGATGTTGGCCAAGCTGGGGAAAAGCAGAGAACTCCACTTCTACAGTAAATTAAATTTGCTCACACAGTTGCATTAGTTTATTATTGTTGTATGATAACTGTCTCTGGGCTGATATTCCTGTAATGTGAAACTGCACTCAAAAAGGTAAAATGACAGGGTTAGCAAATTTGACTGCAGGCTAGAGAGCAACATACTCTCAATTAAATAAATGGGATGGCTGAAACTGTGAAGTTATTAAAGAAAACCCTTTAGGGAAAATACGAAATTGCCTTCCAAAACAGACTATGTATTGGCACAGAAAATACTCATACATAGGCCAGTATTTGTCAGTCACCAAGTCGTATGTTCAGAGTCAAAATATTCTGGTGTGCTACTTAAGAGTAGCAAAGCCTTACTATGTTTTACTGTGCTACCTCACTGTTAAATCTCTCCCCTGCCTGTCTGACACATCTGCGGCATTGTGTATCCCTGAAGATGGAAGAAGTGAGCTGATCCTTTTTGTTCAGCTGAACTACAACTGTGTTTGACCTTTACAGAGGCCTTGCAAGATGAAAGAGGTACATGTGTTTTTGTTTGGAAAAGGAGAGCTTTGTGGCACTCACCCTCCTGGCTTGCCATGCAAAAGGTCAAGCACAGTTAGGCCACTTGCTAAATTGCAATACGAACTGCCAATAGACACTAAGTCTCTGTGTCCCACCTGTGTCTAATATTGTCATTACAAGAGATCACCTAAACAACACTGTAAGGTAATTTTCTAAACCTCATTAGCCCCCAATATCACTGTGGTTATGCAAAAGCTCATTTTGCTTGAGATGTGGTTATTTCCGGCACTAAGCACCTTCAACACTGTAGACCACAGTACACACAACTATGTAACCAGGAGAAAAGCACATAAGAGAACATCACATATCAACATTTGTTAGAACACATCAAATGACTTCCCAAAATACAAAAATAACAATTACTTTTGGTCTTGCTATAGACCAGGAATTTAAAAACAAACAAACCACCCTTCACATTTTATTTTTCTTCAGCTTTTACTTCTTACAAATACATCAATAGTGAATAAACTGAACCACATTTGGTTTATACACAGAAGTTTGAGAAGTAGTATGTAAGTTACAGGCCCCTAAACACTGCACAATAATTGCTGAGATTAACTAATGCTTACTGCAGTGGAAGCAGTATGTAAAACACATACTTGATTTCATAAGGTTAAGGGCCAAGAAACATAGGCACAAGGTGAATTATTTATACACCAGTCATTATCTAAATAATTATAGTTCAACACTGCTCTCCATAGATCTATTTTTTTTTAAAAATCACTGTATCAAACATATGCTCTACACAGGTTATTTCTTTCTTAAGTATAAATTAAAAAGTAAATTTGAGTTTGATTTTTTTTTTTTTATAACTTGCCTACTTAGCTTTGGCAACATGGTTTGATTTCAGACCCTGCATAGCACATCTACCTAGTATCTTTAATCTAACTTCTATCTGCTGAATTGCAGTGCCCCCCTCCATCACATATTAATAAAAATTGATCAAAATTACTGAAAACCATGTCGAAAACACAGTAGATTTGCCAGCTTCCTTAAGCAGAATTCCTACAAATGCATGTACCTGTTGACTATGACAATGCTGCTGATTATGACCTGCTGACTATGACAATGCTGAGCAAAAAAATAAACAGGATACATCAGTGTTGACTTCTACAGCGCTAGAAATGCAGTAACATTATGTATGAACACCTTCCAACATGCATATGTAAACTCTATTATCTTTAATGCAAGCTGTGCTCATGCACAAAAAAATTGCATTGACTTTAATAGGCACATACTGAGGCAGGACAAAAATAGAAGGGAATTTACTTTCTAGTACAGGGACTGCAAACAAAGGATTGTTTTAAAAAGGCCTGGATGGTGTCTTTTCCAGCGTTTTCCACCCTCCACACACAGGTAAGTCTCTAGAAATTTAGAGGGCTCAGATTTTGAATATGGGACAGATAGGGTGATACAGTCTCTCAATATATCTCTAACGATTCAATTTCCAAGTCTCAAGTCTCCAAAATGGTTATTGTACACAATTCACTCTCTAGCACGCTTCCTTTAAACTTCTTTTCTGAATTACATAAAATGTATATTTTTATAAATACTAGGTAAGCCCACACTGAATAGAGTGAAACACTATAATTCTTATTACCTGGATCTTATTTTTACTTAGTTTTAATCAGATAGTCATAAACCAGAGCATCTAAGGATGACCAAAGATGTGCAAGGGTTCTATATACCACCTGTATGGCTCAGAGCCAAGATTGAAAGATATACTGTCTTCACAGAGAAATTCCAGTATTTAGAAAGCATCATGATTTTGACATCTAATTTTATTTTTTAATTAGAGTACACATTGTAGTTTGCTTGTTTCAAGTTGTTGGGTTTTTAAGTTTGTTTTAATGCCCTTTGAATTCTGACTTCTTAAGTTATTTCGAACTTCCAATGCTATTTCAGAATTATTTCATAATTTTTGTATTTATATATTATATACTACCTGGCCATATTTCAAAGTATTTCCAGCCCATGAAAGTGAATGTTAGTGCCTGCAGGATATACGCTTTCAAACAGGTATGTTGTGAATGTATCTAGATGGAAAAGCCAAACCGCCTATCTGCACATTTACTCCAGGAACTAACACCACTGTCCCCATAAGGTGGTTCCTCCCTCCCTGACTCAGTCTGAAACAGTATTCCTTCAATTTATACATGTAGGCTCTTATGCTGCTGTAAAAAGCCTGTTATTAAGAACAACATTAAATTGGCATCATTACAAAAGAAATCTTCAATTTTTATCTCAATCTAGATTAAAAAAGCAGTCTGCAAAAATATTACATGTCATGCTTTCTTAAGAAAGGCTTTTTGATGATTTGCAACAGCAGATTTGTCAAGCTGGCATGCAGAACAGTAAGACAAAAGGTAACAGAATGGATGTCAAAGAAAGGAATACTTTTACAAATGAAGAAAAACGTATACAGCTGTCAGTTACGTTTAATTATTCTTAATAACAGTAGTTGAAATGCAGTTAAGAAACCATAAATCACTCCTATTCAGATTTTCAGGACCTGCAGCTTTCTGGAACTCAAATTTCATTTTCTCCTTTTCTCCCAAGACACTAAGGAGATCAATCGTCAGCACTGCAATTCTTCAGCAAGTCCAAGGTATGTTTACATTTTGAGATTGTATTTAATCTGCTGTACTCAAAGTGGAATAAACAAAAAACATTGTATGTTGGTGTGAGTTTCTGTATCATTATTTTCTAACATTTTTCTAATGCAAGATAGAATTTTTCTATTTTCTGTTTATTGGTTCTAGTACATGAGAAGGCTTGCTAAGGAGATCTTCAGGTTATAATAAAGTTTTGACAGGGATGTCTTATGCAAAATAAAGATGTATGCTTCAAACTAATTTTATTGTTATTCTCCAGATACTTTTGATTTGAATGCATCTTTCTAAAGAATATGCCTACGAGGAGATTTTGAAGCAAGTTGGGTTTATAGGAGGGAAGACTGAGATGGAACAAAACAGGGATTTCAAACAGAAACCAGATTGTAACACAGTAAAGACTGATCAATTATTCTTCAAGTGAACTATGGGCTATACAAGAAATATCGTCAGTAATGGAGATTCAAGTTGAGCACTGAAAAGCTTTCTAATGCTCAAAGCATTTCAACACTGTTAGAAGAGGTAGATGATAGAATTGCCAACATCCGAATTTTATAACACCACATTACACAAACATCCATTGAGGTGGGCCAGGCAGAACCAGGCATACCACAAATAGGCAGAAGCACAAGGCAGCTGAATAGAGAGAACAGATAACCTAATTTAAGATGCCTAAGGAGGTAAATACCAGCATTTCCTGCACTAGTACCATCTAGCGCTTTCTGTCAAAGTGCTACAGCAACTGTTTCTCTACAGAAGTCCCTGAAACCACTCCCACTTTCCATTGTTCCTCTCCTCAACAGGAGTACAGACTGCTGCAAGGTTTAATTCTGCCAGCTCAAAACATTCCTTGAAGTGTGAAGTCCAACTGTACCCAAACAACTCAGAAGTAACGTTATCCCAAACTATCTTTGGGTCTAGGTCAACGTCACACAGAGAGACTACAACAGTTGAAAGATTTTCCAGGATAGCCCCTATAACATCTAAATAATTATTTAACAAAATGCAAACATTACAAATGGGGTGGGAGTAATATCACAAGTATCACATCCTCAGAGATTACAAAAGTGTGACAGATTAGTACCAGAGTATGACATCTTAAAATACTACTGCCTGCAGCATTTGCAACCCATCAGTGCATGAGAACTAGCTAAAAGTGAACAAGGATAATCTACCAATAATATTACTCTGCATTCCAATTCCTGGAAAAAATTGTGAGGATGAAAATCTCTTGGGATAAGGGTGGTGGGAATGTATTAACAACTATGAGAATAAAAAAAATTAAGTATTTTTCTAAATGCATACACGTATCAAAACTGCATGAACAAATACAGAACAGCAGCATGACTTTAGAATGGTCTTTCAAAAATGTCATCCTACATGGTGGGTGCTGATAAAAATCATACCCTTGTACCACATTCAAGACACTGCAAAAATCAGTCAGTATGCTATTTTTTTTTAAGCCGTTAATATAGCTATTTATTTGCAAATATGCAAACTGACTCTTCCAACATACCGTTATCGTGAGAACCCAGGGACTGCTCTATTGTTTAAAGATGACATCAATATGAACACAAAGAGTACAAGTGCCACCAGACTACCTACCCAGGAACAAAAGATCTGTACACTGCAAAATAAATATAAGCAAGTCAACATCAATCAAATAAGCAACAACTTAAGCACAGTTTTGAGCCATTTTCTAAAAAGGCTTGGTATGATACAAACTAACAAACATCATTGCTTAATCTCTCATTTACCCACCATGAACCTAAAACTAATCTAATTCTAATTGCCATGGAAACGGGAGCAGGGAAACAAAATCCCATGGTGCCCCACAAGAACAGGACAGTAAAATTACCTATACATTGACACAGCTACCAGAATGGTTTAACAGTGTGCAATTTTGATCTTACTTTAAGCTCTAGGGTGAGCTTTTGGTTTGTCTTTGCTTATGAAATATGTGCCATATGCATCAGAAATTTTCCTGTTTCACATCTGTCATTTGTTTTTGGAAGCAACTAACAATCATTATAAAACTACAATATGCACTAAATATTTCTGTAGAAAAATTATTAAACCAAAAAGGTTTTTTTTTCCTTTGACGTACAAAGACAAAGGCTGATGGAGCACATACACATCAGAAGAATATATTTTCTGATTATAAACAAAAATCATATGTTCTGTATTTGTTGCGCTTCCCAGTGGTTCAGACCTTTTACGCTTAACTTCCCTACAATATGCAAACTGTAATAAAAGCAATGGACAGGGATTTAGGTAAGATATTAAGTACAGAGCTGATATGTCAGAGACTCACAATGCAGTCTTAATTCTAATCTGGTTTTTATTAAACACATTCACAGAACACAACATTACATTATTTTATACAGCCCGTAATGTAATCCAGGAGTATTAAGGCAGCACACAGCCATTAGCATAAGACTATTTAAACAGAAAGGAAACTAAGCAGTTTGCCACCAATCCTCCACACTTTCAAATTTATTAGATCATTTACAAATACACTTGAAATAAACAGATGACTAAAAGACCTAGCTCAATACATGCTATTTCACAGTTGAAGAGCTTTAACTCAGAATAAGATCTATTAAGATATTGTAAGAGATCACATAAGCAGCTTTTTTGGCAATTTTTGTTTTGGACAATTCTCTAAAATTGAGTCTCCCTAAAGAACTTAAGCCACTTCCTTCCTCTAGAATGACCCACGAACAAATCAAAATAACACTACTAACACCACCAGCAACACTATAGCATAACCAAGCACCAAACATTTCATAATGTTCAACGGAAAGCTAAATTAAGCAATTCTTTTAAAAATAACTGACTGAAGAATTTTCTGCCCAGATGTGCTATTCAGCATCTCTAATATAGCTCAGATCAACTCAAGATAGCCTATTAATCTTTTGCAGCAGGAAAGTTTACTGAGGCAACAGTCAAAAGCTTAATTAAAATGCAGTGAACCAAAGAAATCAGTGAAATTAGAGGCAGTTTGTCCATTATGATATATCTGTATATAGGCATTGTATACTCAAGTGTTAATGTTTTCTCATCTGCATACTCATTTTCATGTTCTTTATGATCAAGGGAAAAAACCTTCACGCCAAGAAGCATACTGAATTTGTTTCCAAAAATATTGGTATGTTTTCAATTGTCATTTCATTACAGTTAAATTTCTTCAGGGGCTGAGAAGGTGAAAACTTTATCTAACTCCAGTAACAAAAGATGTCATGATTTTCCATTACAAATGCAAAGACATTACCCAGCTATGAGGACTTCACTTCCAGGAAATTCATTTTATGTTTCAGTTACCAAAAAATGATATGCATCATGTTGCTGTGACAAAGAAAAACACTGTGGTAAATTTCTGTAGACATTTCCTAATCTGTTTTCACACCAATCTTGACTTCTATCATTGACTCAGTACAGAACATTATTCTAGAAATGTTATTTTCCAATGACATTAGGAAATCACTAAGCAGATTTTTGCTGCTGGGGTCTTCTGATAATTATAAGAATGAAGACTGAGATTGCTTTAGATAAGTGAAATGAGATGATGGCTCTTTCAATTACTGACAAAATTTCTGAAGGGATGAAAGCAGAAGTGCTTTGTAAAGTGATCTAAACATCAAGAGCAACAGTATTTTCTCTGCCTCAAACTCCGAAGAGCTTCCACACGCAGACAAAATGCAATTCAGAGCAAGCTCCAGTCCCCTGCTTCCATAGATTGTTTGGAGCTATGTTCTTAACTGCGCTGCCACAAGAGTACATGGAGAAAGGTTAATCAAAAAGTAACAAACCTCATACTCTAATGAGCATGATTAGTGGTTTGCCTCAGGGCCACGCTACCAGATAAAAGGTGAAGAACACACAGACTGAGGTTAGAAAGGGACAGAGCAAATATTAAATGGACATACCAGATACACACTACCTTCACCCTTAGCAAGCTAACTTTTCTCACACTCCTGGAGAAAGCTGTCTATAATACTATATCACCTTTTCTAAAACATCCTGCCCAAGCATCTGCAAACAGTCTGTTAGTCACCAAATATCCATATCCAAAACGGTACTTCAGAGAGAAAGGACAAGTGAGTTTGTGTAAGTACAAGTTTAATATTGGGATAGGGAAATTTCCAAGTCTCTGACATCATGTATCTACCTGGTAAGTTATTTTTCTCAAATGATCCCCCTATTCTAGGAATGATATTCAAGATAATTTATCACTATTAATTAGCAGAATCCTCTTGTTTGGATTTAAGTTTCTGTTCTTAGAAAAACAGTTAGCAAAATGAATACTTAAATTACATATTATCAAGAAGTCCTCTTGAACATCAGAAACTCAACTAACATGAACCTCGTGGTTAAGATGTTAAATAAAATATGGCAAGGCAAGAAATGCTTTACATAGTACGTAACAAGTACACTAGTAAGAATCACTTCAAAGACTTTCTTCCAAAATCAAGTTCATGTGATATTTACACTTCTTCCTTGAAAATGTAATAGCGAATCAATTGCAAGTTCCTAGGATTTAAAGATATAAATGCACATACTTTCCCTGAACTAAGGTAAAAATATTTACTTAAATTTTTTAGTATTATTTAGTGATTACTCTGGAGCTAGAAGTACAACATCTACTTTGGGACATAAGTAAATACATTCCCTTTTAGTCATTATGGCTTCAGTTATAAATGGTTAGATTTCTTAAGGCATGTCAAATAAACTGCTTTAGAGCCTGATACTTGCTATTTAACTAGAGGCACAGGCAGAAACTCTTCAGCTCTCACCTTATCATCCCACTTAATGTCTCTCAAATACCATCTGGAGAGAGTAATTAAAACCATACACTCATCCACCCATTGGCTTTACTGCAGAGATGTTTCTCATTTGTCTCACTGTTGGTTTGTTGGGGGTTTTTTGTAAAACGCATGGACACCTGCTTCCAACGGAACGTCTATTTTAACAAATCTGCAGCAAACCTCACAGGGTAATGGGATGTAGAAAGACTCTAGTAACTACAAATAACTAGAATAACCAAAATTCTAACGTTTCATTATCCTATTACAAACATACACTCTCACAACAACAAAACGTTTTCTATCATTTTAAGGCTGTGACTAGACATATGCTAGTGAGAAAGGTTGTACTATAACCCTTGCACTCTTTATGCAGTAAAATTACTCTTGTCTTCCATTAACTGGTTCAAGATCAAAATCTAAATCTTCTTTCAATTTGGTTTTATCTTGAAATACCGAATTGCCTAGCTCATCCTCTATTTAGCAGTTTCCTTTTCAACTCAATGAAACTCTATGCACCAACTCTCACCTGCAGTTTTATTTCATCTTCCTTTTCAAAGACTCAACAAAAATGCTCATTTTTGTCTACTTTTTATTACTCCCGTCTTTGTATGTGCACATATACAAATGCATAGATATAAACACGGAAACTTCATGTGTTCCACTGCTATTCCCTCCTTTTAAAAGTGTTATAAGAAGCTATTTATTTCAAATATATAATTACTTTACATGTTTTAATATATATACAGGCATGCAATCAACAGAAACAATTTTTATTCCATAAACTTCAAAAGTTATTAAAAAGGTCTATATTTAAGAGAGAGTCACACATGAGGTCTCAAGCACAACCATTTAATAACTAGTTATTTTCTTCCAAAGTTACTAATTAAGGATGAGGAGGGGAAAATTTAGCTCTTTAAATGAGATGTTTATATTTAACAAAGTTCTCTGTGACTGGTAAATCTTTTAAGCTTTCAGTTTTTCTGCCCATTTCCCCATTTATTGTAATTAAAGCTTCTCTCAAGCACAGGACATCCAATGTGCGAAGACAGGAGGTGAATTCATATTGCAGGCTGTTGTCATACCCAACCTAGGGTAAAGACCACAAAAAGCTTCTGACTTCTGACACTTGCACTGGTGACTGTAATTTATTTCAGAAATCATTACAGCTTAAGGTTTTCTCCCATCTGAAGCTCTCATCTCTTAAGAAGTGCAGCACAATTAATATGCTAATGTTTTTAGCTCATCTATCTGCAATATATTTTACTATTTATTATTTCATTGTTTTTCTGAAGGCACAGCAAATGCAATTTCAATTAAAATTACAGGGAATAAAAACATGACTTTACTGTTTCAAAACATTCTATACTAAAAATAGCATGTGACCCAATATCATGCTCAGCAAAAATGAAAGCATGATGCAAAACCACAGAACTAGAATACACTATAGGACTTCTTTAAAATCAAAGAAATCAACTAAAACTTCCATTTAGTTACAGTTACAAGAGCATTCTATACAAACAGCTGAAACATCACAAGCCATTACCAGCAATATAGTCCTTCAACATTATTCTACATGCCACATGGAGTGTCAGGTACATTCAGCTGTGCAAATGCCCTTGGTTTTCCCAAGAGTTTTTTTTTATTATTATTAACAAGAAATAGCCCCTCCCCCCATTAAACTAAACACAATCCAAGTCATTGTGAGGTCCGGCTTAATTTTTACAGGCAGTACTAGGAAAATAACAGAGTATGGATTAATATACTGGACAAGTCAGGATACCTTTTTCTCACAGCAAATTTTACGTTACTTAACCAATATGAAAGGCACTCAGCAGTGATCCTGTGAAGAAACACATTGGTTTGGGTACATCTATACTATGACTAGAGAATGTTTCTCAACACCTACCCCCAAAATCAAATCCTTTTTCAACCAGCTTTCTGCAGAGACAAGATCAGGAAATACCTCTACCTGGTCCTCTCCAGCCTGGAGGCCACAGTGTGGAAATCCAGGTGCCACCAACAGCCAGCAGCAACTGTACTATATTTCAGCCAGATTTCTTGCTCAGGTTGCTAAGAGGCCAGAACTCCTGATATTTAGAGCCTTTCAGCAGCCATTTGTAGAAATGAAATCATGGTGATACATAGCTAAAACAGACTGAACCAAACAATGTGATGTGTTCAGAACTATTCATAGCACTAGCGCTATTCTTACTTACATAAATTCTAATAAATTATGATTGAAAATTTAAAATACAGTATTGTAGACATGCTGCATAAAAGGCAGATGCCTGTTGTGGGACAACACTTGAGACTGACTTTGATAAAAATCTATTTCTAATTGGTTTGGAAATAAACAGCAAATTACTTGGCTAAGTGTATAACTCCAACACCACACACCATCCATGAAGGTTTAGAATGGAGCCACTAGAAAATGAGTTTTCAGTGACATCTCACTGTGTAATGAAAGCTATCAAGCTCACAAAAGATATCATACATTATTGGAAAGACCTTGCTAAGAGAGTTGTCAGACCAAATGTTTGGGTAGCATGCTGACATGGACTTACAGTTTAAGACAACAAAACTACTTTGTTAAATCATAGCTGTTTTCTAGTGAAATCTGACATATGACGTGCCCCCAAAATTCAAGCCTAACACCAAGAATTAAAATACAACAACAACAAAACACGTCTAATCAAAGTCTAATTGTGATATGTAGGCTTAAGCTGTCAGCAGCAATAGATTTGGGGAGCACGTGACACACTATTTCAGTGATTTTTAATGCAATGGCTTATTTGAGCAATATTAGTCCAAACACTAAATAAGATATAACCCTACTTCCAAAACATCAAAGCACAACGCCCATTTGAGGCGCAAGGGAAGTGGGAGTGGGGAAAGAAGGAATCCTAGAAACATAACAGAGCATCATAAAAGATGTCTATTTTCACTCCATAAGAGATTTTAAAATATTACTGGCATGTAACACTAAACTGCATTTTACATTACTGCTAGATTCAAATATTTTATTCTAAAAATTTGTTCCCAGGAGTTACACAGAATCATTTTATGTCAGAAAAAACTAAGAGCTGCAGAAAACTGCAGTTCCTTACATCATTAATGTGAAAATAAAAGCTAGTCATAAAAGATACATCTATACTGTCAAAGACAGACAATGCAAAAATCAGGAAAAGTTACTCACATTGCCATGTTAAGCACGCTTTCTTAACAAGGATTACAGATTAACCAGCATTATGTATGATCTTTAGCAGTGGATCCACCAATTACCAAAATTTTAGTGGATTTTAAATTCATTTCACAGTACAGTCATTCACATAGAGGCATTAGGCTGAGCAGCATTTGATTCTCGCTATAATAAAACCCACTTTAATTCAGCTTAGTTAAACTGTGCAAATCAAGTCTTGTGCATTTCATTTACAACTTAGATCTAATTGACAAGGGAAAGGCATTTTTTTCAGGGAAAGACAACTGTGTACATGCCATAATCACAATGAAATCTAGAAATCTCCAACAATTCTGTCAACCACCCTATATATAAAACCTTTACACTGTATTAACAAAACAGCATCTGCATCACCGTAATACTATGTTCAGAGAAACTGGGAACACCATTGATTTAGGTAAGGACTAGATTACAATGTCTTCACTTATATATATTTTTTTTTCAGTTCCCTGTACTAATAATGCAATTTGCTGAAACCTCTTGAGAACTCAACGGCAGAAACTTTAATACACTTTCTTTAGCACCTCCTGAGAAATTACAATAACTTCATATAATGCTAACTAGATTAAGGTCAAATTTTCCAGCATCATTGCATACTGTCAAATGCCTTCATTTTAACAAATTTCACAGGGTTAGCGGCAAAGAAAACTGAGTACACAATACATCAAACTCAATTACATTTCTGTGACAGGCAGGGCCTCTTTGGTTTGTTCTACTTGTCTCTGCCCACAAAAAGCTTACGAAGCAGCTTTGAAATTATCATCCCAGTAAAGTTCCCACACTACAGATGTTTCTGCTACTGCAGGCTGGCTGACCACAGACTCAACAAAACAGTAACACACTGACTTTCATAAAAGAAAAGAATGTCCCTACTTTATTTGTCAGGAAATTGTTTTATTCATTAAGACAGGATAAACTGAAAACAAGACAGTCAGACTAATACTTATTTGCAAGTGACTCAGGGCAATCACATTTTACACACACTACAGACAATCTAAAAAAAAAAAGTTAATCAACCAAGGCAAGAACATTTACTGGATTTTCAACACAACTCAGAATTTTAAACTATACTTCAAAGTAACTTCAAAATTTAGACTCTCTCTAAACTACCTGCTTTACAAATCCAAACCAGAGTGCAATGGTATTCCAGGAGATAAGGTGGCATCTGTCTTTTAAAAAAAAAAAGTGCATTTTACTATGGCTAAAGCTTATAATAGAATAGGCTGGTAACTTTGCATATAATACGCGATCTAGAACTATCTTCCCATGTTAACTGTCCAGACTTATCTGAGAAGCCAAAGTTTTATTTTTAAGCTGCAGAAGGCTCAGAGATGAACCTCTTCCGATGTTTCTCTGGCCAGCAGCTTTTGTTTGTACACACTATCATTGTTTTCCTGTCAGCTTTATCAATGATGGCTGTCCTGACATAAAACCTTCAAGTACCAAAAGACAGAGACAACTGGCTTTCTAGCAATATCAGACAGAGGCCTACACTGAAGCTCGCTGACTAACTGGTGAGTGAAATTCATGACTTGAACGAATCTCAAATACCTAGCTGGCAGTTAATGTGAAGAAAATCAGCTTCTGTAACTCCAGTGCCATCAAGAAAAGTCTCTCAAGTTACTGCTATTGATTAGTAGGAGAATGATGACATGTGTGTGTGTTTCAAGAAGTCTTTGGTTAAGGGGTATATCAGATACTGATATCTTAACTAGGATTCTCTGTGGAATAATATATAAACACAAATGATACCCTATCCTATATTCACAGAAAACAACATGGCAAAACCCAAAGATGACAGAACTGTGGCAATCAATTATGAAATTAGCAGAAAGGCAGTGGTTTGGGTGCTTGGGCTTTTTTAAGAGGAAAAGACAAATCAATGCAAGTATCAAAGAAGCTGTCAGAAAGGACAAGGAGGGAGGAGAAAATAGTATAGTGATTAACAACTCCATTAAAAAAAAGCATTAAAAAATGTGAAAACCATTCTAATAGAAACAACAGTGTTGTGCAAATAGTCTATTTCCACTTCTAGATCAACAAAACATTAAATTGTAAAAAGCATATAGAACGCTACTGATTCTCATTTGACAGAAAGTGAAATATTCAGATTTTATTAGATAGAATGCAAATTTTCTATAACAGCTTTTATTTCAGAAAGTTTTTCCATATATAGGCAGCTAACAGATGCCAGGTCAAAACAGAGTTCATACATCTGAGATAGCGTGTGCATTCTAGACCAGAAATCTAGAGTTGAAACTCTCCTCCTCTCCTCCCACAGGCCCTGGAATAATGTGGTATCAGTCAGTCTCTAACCTCATATGCATGGACATGCATGTGCAAGAACGTTGCACACTGTAGGTATAAATGCAGTATGCGTCCATACAACTGAGATGACTAGATGGCTACAGATTAGAAACTAACGAGGTGCAGCCACATGGTTATAACACAGGCATCAGAAATTAAAATTAAGTTTACACAACCAGTATATCCTGTCTTCTCCTTATTCACCTCCTTGATCACCTTGTTGGTTCAGATCGTTCAAAAGAAGACGTGAATGCAAACAACTGGATAGAAAAGGAAGAGGGAGAAACTGTGAAGAAATTAAACACAAAGAAGAAAACTAATCCTTTCCTGCACTATATACATACTAAACACATAACCATTTCAAGCTTCCTGGTTTAATGATCAGTGAACAAGGGCAAAAGCACAGAGCTACCCCTAAATGCCTATGCATTTTTCACTTTCAGAATAATTTACAGGTGTTGCTGTTTATGGTTTATAGCAAATAGCAGAAAATACTCATTTTTATTCAGATATGGCCACCACACTTCTGTTGTAAATATCCCAAAGTCTTCATTTCTATACTAGGTCTAAGTGATAGTTCGTAGCATGTACTGTAGCCGGGAAGCAAAAAAGTGATGGAATGAGAAAAGCTTAGCATCTAGATTCATCATAAAGATCTCCAAGGGAAATGTAAATGTATGAGAAGAACAAATAAATACCAAGTTTTGTTAAGCTGTTTTCTATTTCTCAGGAACAGTGAAATGAAGATATACTAAAACTCTAGGTAAAGCAGATGATGTTTATTGCAACATTTAGGAGCTTTTAAAATAATTTATTTATTCAGTTGCAACTTGCGAATTAACTTGCATAAGAACTTGATGCATTTTAAAAAAATAAACTGCAACACCTAAAACTAAACTATTAAACTCAGAAGTCCAGCTGTTAGCAAGGGCCACATTGTAGTCTCATAGGACAGCTTATATAGGAGTTGTGGCTGATAGGCTTATAATTAGATTTAAAAATTGGGAATAATCTAGATAGACAAAGACTGCATTTCACTGGAACTTTCCCAGTTTTTCAGAGGACAAACAAACAAAATAATCTAGCACCCAGTGGGACAAAGAAGTCTTTTTACTAAAGTGGATCTGTGTAGTCTGAAGAAATTTATTTTATACAAAATTTATTCTTAATACATGTATAGCTATAAGCAGTGAACCTGTAGATTTTTAAAAAGAGAAACTTCTTCAAATCCAAAAAAATCTGAAATCTAAAAATGTGTGTAAAAATTATACTAAACTATTTAATCCAATCAACACATTTTAATAGATTGCCATTCTTGTGGAACTGTCATAAAACAACAGAAAAAGATAAAAAAAAACCCTTATTTTGACTTCTTTGCAACATAAAAGATGTACATACTATTACAAAATACATATGCAAATTTGCAACAGTATAGTATTATTTTAATAAAAGTCTCAATTTGCAAATACAAAAGAAAGCTTATTTGCTTGGGGAAAAGATAACTACAGTTCATTCTGGATATCAGTTTCTTCAATTTCATAATAAATTTAAAGTATTTTATAATAAACTACAGAATAACAGTTCCTCAAAAGAATGTGCTGTTATAAAAGTGAAAGGGATTGAGACATTTGTGTTTCTGTATCCCCTGCCCATTAATATAACAGAACTGCTGATAAGAACGTCTTCCTGACCTAGGCTTTCCAAACTTCTGATACCTTCAAACTCACGAAAGTTTCTCAAAGCATCATAAAAAGGTTACGACTTTAAAACCACTAACCTAAATACAAAATAACTTCAACAAGACTTAAGCCATGGTGTCAAATCAATCTTTTTATACTCCAGGTCCTCAATACTCCAGGCTGAGAGTGGCAGCCATATGTAAAATAAGCAGGCAAGCCAAGCCAAAAAAGGCACTTGGGAAGTAATCACAAATAATACTTATTATTACTGTATAGAACTACTATAAACTGGTAACGCAGCAACATAAACATCTATCTAAAAGACCACCAGATATGAAGCACCCATTGCCAACAGCACACCATTAGATTTGCCTAGGGTACAGGTCTAGTCTTCCAGTTTATCAAGAAAAAAAGAAAAAAATATTTTCCTTTCAGAGATTATTTACAGACAAACTTTATTATCCCTAGTTGGGAATTTCTCTTATGACTTCCCCCTCCCAGAGGAAAGGAAATTCTCAAAATTAAGAACTGCATTTTTTCTCTAAAGAAATGCCTTTCAGCTATTCTTAAAACACAGAACAAAAAAAAAAAAAGTGCTTTCTGTTTATCTGAGATACTTCAATGACAGCTCCCACTATGAACTGCTTTGCTTTCTATGCTTTCAGTCTGGCTTTCAAGGTGAAAACATTTTTCTGCACTGCCACCAAGGATGGAATAAAACAAACAGCGCACAGGCTGTACAAATTAACGTACATCGTTTTCCTTTGCAATCATTTCTTAACTTTCTTCTCTCTCCTGCTGCTACTGAACAAAAGCATAAATAGTTCTTCCTTAAAGGAAATGTAGTATGATTTGAATTTGCATTAAACCAAATATGAAAACAAGTCTTCTGCTTTCTGTCAGTGCCTTTATCTCTTCAAGAACACAGAAGGAAAATTGCATCAACATCTTCAATGTGAATGCAACTATGAAAATGTTACCACACATTAAGATGAGGAATAATAATCCAATAAAGTGAAGGCCTATTTTCTTAAGGGAATTTCCTTTAAATCATTCACATTTCAAAAGTAAAAGCAAAAAAATACGTAAAACTGAATGAGCTCTAACAAAAAGTTAAAACTGCAGGAAAAACAATGGATATACCAGATGCAGTTGTACATGACTGTTTTAACTAAAGGAAAAGATTTCTTTTTGTTTCATATTCTGAAAATACAATTCACATAACATTAAAATACAGAGTATTTTAATACAATTAACTTTTGAGACTTCATTCATTTCATAGTCTGGGGTATTCATTAATATTTGTTCAAGAATTGAGAGACTTCTTTAAAAAAAAGTGAAGGGGATCCTTTTAGCAGACAAATTCAGTAATTTAGAAATATTGGTCTGTAGAATCCCTCAAATCTGTATCAAGTACCACAAAGGTATCCAAGTCAGGCCCTAAATCTCAGTATTTCATTTTGAATTTCAGTATGTAGCAGCAACATAATTTGATTTAGAAATTCATTACTTATAATAGACTATCCAACTACAGACATTCCCCCAGCCATCTGCGATTTCTATGTAATTTTACAAGGAAATAAAGCCAATTTGCAAGCCATCAATATGGCTAAGAAAGATTACCACTTGCACATGCTTAAATTTACCTTATGAATGCTTGCAAAAAAGCCATTCCAGTTATCACACTAAGAAAAATAATGGTTTAACTTATTTTATGTAAACTTAAACAAAAGAAAAAGCAACCTTTTGTTTTACTGATTTTAGGGTAACTAAGTAATCTCAACCAAGTATTTCAAAAGCCTTTTTCACTAGGGAATATGAGAGACAACAGTAGGTAAAAGGTCAACTCATCCACAGCTACAGTTCATAACAAAGGTAAACACCAAAACAAAGAACCTAACACTTCCAGGGGAAATACTTCTATAACAGAAGAAAAAAAATCAAGACCAAATCTAAAACTAGAATTTAGAAATGAGAAGAATTTCTGAGCTTAGGTCAGGAAAATTAAGTTCATCTTACCAAAAACATTTTGCTGAATTAATGCCAAGTTATATATGTTTATTTTTATATTCCTTTCAGATTAAAAACTGCAGAATCTATAGAAAGGAGAGCAAAGATTCTAACAAAGAGGAACTCAGCAATACCTGAGAGCCCGAAAACTAGTAATTTGTCTAATCCATTACTTGGAGAGATTTTTTTCTCTCAAACTCATTTTTATTTATACAGCATACTGACTAGGTCACAGGGAAATTATCTCAGAACAGAACATAACAACCATAAAGCTATCTGTAAATCATTTTTTTAAAAACTCCTCTAGCTCTTCTCTTTAGAAGAGTAGAAAAATGAGACTACAGACAACTCCAGTAAATGAGCCTCAATACAGTACATGGGTGCACATCCATAATTTGGCATTTGTATTTAGTTTTTGCTAAATGTATTTTGCAGAGCTGAGAAGTATTAAATTGGCCTGAATATAAGACAGTCCTGAATATCAAGTTACTCACTTTACAAGAACAAATAACCAAAACATGAGTGAGACTGCCTCAAAGCACTAGACCTGGAATACATCAGTGTTGGTGAAACACCCTGACAGAGTGCTGGTGGAACATAAAGAAATTTTAAATCTCAACAGCGCACAGTCACGGTAAAAGCCCCAATACATTGCCGAGGAACCCAAATTGGTCACAGCCACTTGAGTCCCTGTTGGGAAGCTGAACCAGACATGGACAACACCTGCAGGGATTTGGAGCCTTGTTATCCTAAGCCAGTCTAGCAACCTCAGTACTTCTCAGTTGCAGGACTCTATGCAAGATTAGCCCAGATATCAAGATAAAGAGTATCAGTGACCAAACAAAATATACTTCTGCTGGTCCTAAAGTCAAAGAGATCTTTAGAAGAGTCCTGGGACACATAGAAACACAGAATTATAGCTGAAATTAAATTCAATCTCTAAGATGGCACAAGAGCTTCTACTTCATGAAATACTCCTTATAGAAGCAGCAAGATAAAGTGGATAGCCAAGAATGATGAGGTCTTTCAGGAACAAAAGGCAATGATATCCAGCATTCAGTCAGTGTTAATGTAGATCAGGAATCTTTTTGATTTTGACTATTATCTTAATAAATATTTCTAGTAAAAAAATCAATTACTTTTAAAGTTACACTTTTGCTTCCTAAGGCAAAAAAACAATCATATGCTTAGCCATTTCTGTATTTTGGTATATAAATGAACTTTCATCTATATCTTCTCATCCTACTTTCTTCAGAATTTTCTTCCTACTCACTGTAAATTGCTCCCAGACAGTACAGATTCTCCATAACAACACATAGCATAAAACCCTGGTTTAACTCTGCACTGGCAAAACAGTATCATGTACTACAACGCCACGTACTTTTCTTCATAAGGTTATGAGCAGTCAGATGATTAATGACTAAAGATATCACTTTAAATGACATGGAAAAAAATGAGACACAATCAAAAAGAAAAAATACAAAGGAGAAAGCTGAGAAGCCTGGGTTTTTTTTGCAAATAGTAGGTTTACCAATTCCAAAAAGCACAAATCTTTGTCACTTAAGTAGGTCACCTCACCTTCTCATGCTTCAGGTTCTGTGCGAATTAAGACAGCTCTTTGCTAATTCACTCTAATGCTGCAAAAGTTAATGAACTTGCAATACATTTTTAAAGTGCCTTGAGCACCTTATACTGTATGTAAGATTCTCTTTTTAATATGTTGTAATAAACAAGTTGTACTCTACACTTTTAAAATAATTTCATAAAAGATACAGAATCAGAATCACAAGGTTGGAAAAGACCTTTGAAGATCATCAAGGCAACCAAACCCATCCTAAGCTAAACCATATCCCTAAGTACCTCATCTACCCTTTTTTTGAACACATCCAGAGAAGGTGACTCAGCCCCTCCCTGGGCAGCCTGTTCCAGCCCTGACAACTCGCTCAGTAAAAAACTTTTTTCTAATGTCTAATCTAAACCTGCCCTGGTCCAGCTTCTTGCCATTTCCCCTTGTCCCATCTCCTGTCACCTGGCTGAAGAGACATCACCCACCTCTCCACAACCTCCCTTCAGGTAGTTGTAGGTGGGGAGAAGGTCTCCCCACCGCTTCCTCTTCTCCAAGCTAAATGGCCCTAGCTCCCTCAGCTGCTCCTCATAGGATTTGCCCTCCAGCCCCGTTCCCCAGCCTGGTTGCCCTTCTCTGGACTTGCTCGAGGACCTCAGTGTCCTTCTTATGGTGAGAAGCCCAGAACTTGACACAGCACTCGAGGTGCAGCCTCACCAATGCCCAGTACAGGGGCACTATTACTTCCCTAGATCTACTGGCCACACTATTTTTGATACAAACCAGGATGCCATTGGCCTTCTTGGCCACCTGGGCACACTGCTGGCTCATATTCAGCCTGCAATCAACCAATACCATACCCCCCCCCCCCTTCTCTTCCTGACAGCTCTCCAGCCAGTCTCCCTGGAGCCTGTAGTGGGGTTGTTATCCCCCATGTGCAGCACTCTACACTTGGCCTTGTTAAACCTCATCCCATTGGTCTCAGCCCATGGGTCTGGTCTGTTCAGATCCCTTTGAAGAGCCTCCCTACCATCAGGCAGATCAACACTTCCTCCTAGTTTAGTGTCATCTGCAAACTTACTCAGGGAGCATTCAATCCCTCCATCAAGGTCCACGGTAGATCTGCAGGAGATGCAGCAAATTTGTTACTTCTGTTTGTAAGAAGAAAGAGACAGTAAGCCTCCTGTCTCTTCCCTCTCACCCACTAGACTGCCTATCCAACTTTCCATCTTAAGAAACATGGAAATCAGCAACAGTAGCAAAACAAAGTGGAATAACAAGACAGAAGTATACAGAATTGTCAATCAAAAGTGGGAGGTTTGGTTTTGGTACTTTTTGTGCTTTTTTTGGTGCCTGTATAAATTTAAAATGCTTTTAAGGACAAAAAGTAAAATCATACAACTGCTTAAACAGTGAGATCTGAAGTAGACAGGGACTGGGGAACTGGGATATGAAAAACAGAGGACCAGAGTGTGAAGTCATAAAATCTTAGAAATTATGTCAGAAAAATGTAATTAAACACTTGGGACCAAATTTAAAGCCATCATTACAACTAAAAGCAATATTGAAATTTTTGGAGTTGAATGCATCACTTTTTCTAGCAGTCAGCCAAAAATGATGTACTTGATCTAAAAAAATAGCCATAACAGAATTTAAAATACTGTTGTGTAGCAGAAAAATTTTAAAGCTGGAGATCTGACATGAGAACTAAGCTATGTCTTATGTAGATACATCCTGAAAACTTGAGAAAGTATGTCTGAATGATCAGTGAACCTACAGAGAAGGAGCAGATACTGCATGACAGAATGCACAATTCACAGAAGAGTAATTATTTTATGTCAAGCAAGCAATGCAGACTGTAAAACTTTCTTATTACTGTTCCAGCACTTCTGCAGACCATGCTCAGTGATACCCAGCATTGTCATCTGTCCAATTAACACCTTATTCTACTGTCTCAGCAAACTAAAAAAAAAATTACTACATCACTGCTCTTAAAACACAGAAGTAATCCCTTGCTCCATCTCAAGATACAATAAAAGTCTACAATGGTTTCTTGGTCAGAATATAACTAGTGATATTATTGAATATAATAAAAGCCATTCCAAAACTTTAATTTACATGCCAAAATGTTGAACCACTGCATATTCTGAGATAGAAAGCCATTTTTTTCTTTAGGATGCTTTTAGACATTCAGTTCCACAATCTACAGAGACCGCTGATTTAGAAAACAGGCATCTAAAATAAATCCCTGAAGTGAAACATAGTGCACATTCATCACCCCCTACCACCAACCTTCCTTAGCATTACACTGCATCTGAACTTCTGAAGACATGTTGCGAATACTACAGTATTGACAATCTTACCATGTCTTATAATTTACCTGGTTACTAGGTAACTATTCAAGAGCTGTCATCAGTACAGGAGATTTCCTGCCACCCTTCATAACACAGTAAACCAAAAATTGTTCCACTGCTTAGTACTGTTTTCATCCAAAAAACTTCACTTCCAAAACGACTAATTTGCTACATGACCAGCGTAGCATATAAGAGAAAGACCAAAATTCATGTAATGCAGAAAAAGGAATTTATTTGTTGAAATATAACGTGATGTGCCTTGAATCCAAATGTTAAAGTAACAGAGCTCCAAAAGAAGGGCAACAAAAATAAACACAACTTGAATATTAAAGAATGGACTGTAATAATTTTGTGCTGCTTGCTCTAAGACATGAGGAAGTAGGCTGGGAAATGTGAAGAGTTTCAACTTACGCTCTACATGCATTTCCACATACATTCTAGGGGGGGTTGGTTTTTGTTTTGTTTTTTTCTTTTAACTCAAACAGCTTCTATTGTCTTGAATTACATAACGTATTTTTGAGACTTCAGTGCAGTTCCAATCTACAGCAATCAAAGAAACATTGTACATCCACATACATAACCTACTTAATATTTCAGCTTCTTCAATGTAAAGAAACAGCTATCTGCAGTCACCTCCAGGATGGAAGTGTAAGTTTTTGTTCAACAGCTAAGAGCATGAATTCAAATATCTAGGTCAAGGAATGAAAGATACTTCATTGCCACTTGATGTTTCCCAGGCACTGTATTTTAGTACAAGAAATATAATAAACTACTTTTGATTTCACCAGAACAATTAATCTTCATGCCTGTATAACTTTAAAATAATCTGAAAGACTTGATTCTCCAGTTTTCTGCAGCATCTTAACAGGGCTACCCCTCTTCAGAAGCATTAAAAATGTCATTTTTACTACGTTAATTAAAATATTACTAATAAATTCTGTATGAAATCCACACTGAAAATCCTATGAACAACAAAAAAACTGGCTCCCTGCCAGACCAAGTAAACCTCATCTGACGTACAGATCCTTAGAGGAAATCTTGAATCAGCTTTTTGAAAAGAATTTTCAAACACTAAGCACATCATTTTAAACCTAAACAAAAGAAGTGAAAGCACAAATGAGTGCACACAATAGGGTTCTCAGACAGCTGAATAAACATTAACATACCTAATCAAGTGTTTCATGAGCATTATGCTAATTCTACAATCCATCACACTGTTCAGGAAGTCCACATAGAGTAACAGATATCAGTACAGTGAAATCGGTATCATCAAACACTTGTTACTGAATCCCATGGATATTTGTTTCTATCATTCAAAGTTTTACCTCTGAGATAAACAACTGAGAGATTATGAAGCACTTGGCAATTTTCCTTAAAATTAAGAGTCGTTTCTTCAGTAGTAAAGTTTAAAAAAAAAAATTACACTACAAATCTGCAAGAGGCAGTAGAAAGTGAATACAGTTAGCACTGTAACAAAAATGAACTATTAGAAATCAAAGTACAGCTACTATTTAAACACAGTTAAAAATTCTACATATCCATTTTTAAGTCATATTAGCTATGTATCATGCAAGGGCTCTAATATGCTTCCATTATAAGGTGTGTTACTTTGTATAAAATAAACTAGCAAAAAAATTTTATGTTACAATTCCATGACAAATTAATTGTCTTGTATCAAAAAGTAAGTGCATGCAGCTCTGAAGTATCTGTCATATGTCTTAACCAGTTTGGATACAATTACTTCCACAGAGCCTCTCAAACAACCAAAAGATGATAGATTAATTACAAAACATACTATCAATGCAATATAAGCTTAATGCCACCTCTCTCACACAATGAATTGAAAACTGCATCAAAACAGCTATTTTTAGGATGTCTAATTTAAATTCATTACAGAACATGGGCAAAAAATTCTTAAATCCTAGGATAATCCATCAAGAGTTATTTAAAACACCTAGATGCACTCTGCTAAAGTTACAAGCTAAGACTCATAAAACTGACCTAAGGCATTTTTCTGAAAAATAAATGCATATATTACTGCTCAGCTTACAGTCTGATAGCAAATCTCAAGTACAGTCTCAAAAAATCTTGAATGCATTAGTATTTATTCACATATGACACATGCCCTTTTAGAAGAAAGTTTTAAAAAAAAAAATCTACCACCACCTGACAAGGATGTATTCTTTTGGCTCAAGGAAGAACTAGTGTTGGTACGTAGGATCTTCCCAGCATAACCAATTAAACCAAGTTTTGGCAACAAATTCAAGCACATGCAGAGATTTCCAATGAACACACCCACAGTAAAGTTGTGTTATCATTAGGAGATCTAAATCAAGAAAGTTTGGTATGTTCTACCAAACAGTTGTTTTGCTTTACTTGCTTGATTATGAAAATGAGTTTTCCTAACAGAATACTACAAATATTACAATCTGTCTAAACTGTAGAAGATATACTGATATATATGTTGCCTCAGTCTCAGTGAATACTTTTATTTTTTGTTCTGTGTAAATGTCAACTGAAGACTTAATTATTCCCTGAACATCAGAACTAAACAGAGGAATAAGAATTTTGGAAGTTACTTGGAGATACTCAAATAAGCATCATATGAATTAAAAAAACCCCACAGAAATAAAGTCAAAACTCTGCCCACTGTTAAATGAAATTAGTGCCACAAAAATGTGGCAATGAGTACTATTGTTGACAACATGCTGTCTTGCCTCTCCATAAAGAATGGAAATCTTCAGTGAGAACCAAGCACACAACTTGTTCCTATTAAGTAGCAAAAGAAAGCATGGTCCCATGGCATTATCTAGAGCAAAAACCCACCAAAACCAGATGTGATATTGAAAGGAGTAAGAAAGCTCTCATTATCAGGAGTCCAACACTGTTTCTTAGAATTTGAACAACACAAAATTTAATATTTTGTTTTAAGTAAATTTGCAGGCCAATCTGAAAAGGTTAAAGCCCAATGGTTTTATTATCTACTATACACTATTTTCACTGAAAAATCTAATACAGACATAATGACAACGTTCTAAAATGCAATTTCTATGAAAAAATAAGAATAAAACTGATAAACTGTGTTGCACATAGAAAAAAATAAATCATAGTTCATGTTTATTGATACCTGTTCTTTACATATGCTTCTTTGTCATTTATTTACTCCTCAAAAAGCCAAACCATTAACCAGAAAATACATTATTTAGCAGAAAACTTTTAAAAAACCATAAAAAAATGGTAAGTTTTAGTGCCATGGCAACTCATGGCACTAAAGAAATTTAACTTTTCTAAGAGCACGTACTACTTCAAGAGACATGCAGTCAGTTCCCAGGAAGAGGTGTGGCGACTGAGAATTCTTTCACTGCTACTCATTGAAAGTAGCAAGTCGCAGTTCTACAAATTGAGGAACTACAAATCAAAGCTGTAAATATTGAGAAGATCCTTCTATTCCTAAAGTTTAAGACAAACCAATAAAATTTGTTAAAGAAGGATAAGTAAAATCTCATACCAGCCAAAACCAGCACCCAGACACTAACAAAAAGTTCAAGACATACAACATACTGTCCTTTAAGTGGAATATGTATTCTGACTGTGATCTTTCTAAGATCCAGAGAATCCTCCTCCTCAAAAAGCAAATTCCAAGAACTCAGATTTCCAAGATTCCCCTGAAATGTAGAAAATAGTCCTCAAACTGCTAACCATTTTTCTTCCACCACCCTCCCCCCCCAGTCCTGCAGGCCCATTATTATTTGGGCAGATAACAGCAGTGGCCTATGGAACCTTACCTAGTTTCATAGGAGGCTTTCTTTTGTTCAACGTATCTTGAACTTATTTACAACCTCTCAAAGAACATGAAATAAATTTTGGAACACTGTCACTGTATTTTCATACTTTAAAATGGACAAAATCGCAGTTCAGAGAACTTTAAAATGTTCTGATTCATTCTTTGCTAATACATTAGTAATGCAGCATAATAGCTCCTTCTGCTCATAGACATATGCCAAAGCATACCCTTCACACCACAGGTACCAGCACGTAACTTTCAGTCAGCCAGAACAATTAACATTGATTCATAGTCAGCATTTTAATTTTCTGTCTTGATAGTTTTTTGACATTTGATTTTTATATTTCAAATACAATCAAAAGCTGCAGCAGTTATTGACTTCTCTAGAATTACAACTCATTTTCACCAGCTACCTAGTACTTTTCAGTGAAGCTCCAACTTGCAGTTTTTTGCTAAACAGAGAGTACACCTTGGGTTGGTTTGAGGAATAATCACCATCTTTGTCTCCTAGGAGAAAAAGCTAGGTGGGAGGCCAGAGCTGGCTTTTACCTAGGGAGACACTGGTAACAGAGAAGCACAGAAAAGGCTTTACCCAAACAGACTGACAACAGTCCAGAGAAAGAGACAGGAGAAAGTGGGGAAGGGAGCTTCAGAACAGTTGAGCAGACAAATTTAGAAGATCCTCTTGTTAGGAGAGTCTTGGGAAAAAGAGAGACGGTCCAAGAGATTTTAAAAAAAGGCAGTTGAGAAGTTGGATTAAGTCAGGCTACTGAGATACTTACTGGCAAGGTCAGACTGTACTAGGAGGAGAGCTCCATGACAGCTGGAGAGATCAAAAGCTGTTGGAGACAGCTGCTGACAGAAAGTCCTGATACCTTCCTTCCCCAGGTTCTGTGCATCAGGGACAGCTGAGTCTGGAGGAGTTTGAAGTCATAACCCTTTGTCTTCCAGTCTAAGCAAGATCCTAAAAGACTGACCCTTTACTTTTGAATTTCCTCCTTCTTGTATATTTCAAAAAGTATCTCTGGACCTTTCCACAATGTTTTTGCCTCTGCTTTTAGAGATGACAGGCTTGGATTAGAAGCTCAATAACTGGCAGATCTTAACCTGATACTTCAACACACCTAAAAGACTTTCTTCAAAAAGCAACTACTAGAAGAATTTTAAAACATACTTAGAAGGAAGCTTAACACATGCTTTGTACATAAAATGCTTTATTTTTATTTGGCTGAGGGAGGGGGGTTGTTAAACAGCTTTACCACCCAGGCTTCTTAGAGCTGTTTGTTAAAAAAAATTCTCATTCAAACATGCTAAAGACTCATGTATCTTACTTTCCAAATATCTTGACAAAACTATTAAAAAACCCTAATATTAGAAAAAATCAACTATAGAAATTTTTATGAGTCCTTCTGCAAGATATAGCCGGTAACATATTTCTGTGTTGAAAATTACTCTAGAATGAAATAAAAGTGAACATCTCAAACACTAAACTAGAAACCAAACATTAATCTTTTCATTTGCTACCTGAACTATGCCATTCTCAAGAGATCCTTCTTAGAGCAGAATAACCAACTCCAGTCTCTTTCAAGTGGTCTTCAACCCCTAGAGTACAGCTCCTACAATATCTCCACCTCTGCAGCAACCTTCCTTTTGCTTTTAACTCCCTTACTGAAGTTTAACATCCAGATTCCAAGAGACTTTAATTCTTCTAACTTCCTATTTACACCATACAGTTCATGTCTGACCTGCAACTATTGATCTAATTATATTCATTGTTGTTTTTAAACCATAAAAATATTGAAGCCAACTCTGCAATTCAGTGTAAAAATTGCTATCATTAACATCCAATTATAATACAACCTACACCCACATCTACCTCTCCTATGAAGATAGGCTGAGAAGATTGGGCTTGTTCAGCTTGGAGAAGAGAAGGCTCCAGAGGGACCTTATAGGAGTATTCCAGAACCACTCTCAGTTCTGACCTTTTGCTATAACTTTTCATTTCAATTTTAGTTGGGGTTTTGTTTTGTAAAATCTTACTTTCTACAAATAAAGTCAGAAATTGTAGGAGCACTGACATATTAGAAAAGCTGGTTAAATCTCAAATCAAATGATAAGTTATAACTACCATCACAGGCTATTAAAATATCAGCTAAAATAACAATAAAAGATTATATTGGAGCTCAACAGAAATGGGGAATATATTCTTCAGAACCTAAATTTCAGCTGAAATTTAAATTAGAGAGAAAAGAAAACCAACCTGCATACAATTGTGAAAACTCTTTGTCATACTTAGAATGAGTTTAGGTCATAGCCCTGGCACACCGACCAAGCTCCTGTAGGGGAGAAGGCCAGTAATTTCACTACAATCAGCTAACAAATGGCTGCTAAACTCAGTTCAAAAGTCATTACACTAGCACAAGATGAAAAATAAAAGTTTGTAAAGCATCTCATAAAACTAAAAATTGTGACATTAATGATGGTGTATTAAAATGATCCCCAAGTGAAGGTAACAAAATACTAATCTGAAGAAAGGAACAGAAACTCCATAACCTTTCATTTCTGTGATCTGCTAACCCTAGGCTGGATTTGCAACCTATTCACTGGCATGAGAATATTCAACTCCATCTGTTAAAAAAACACTAAGCCCACTCACAAGGTGCTCCACCACTTTCAACAGGGCAGAGGCATCAAACAAAGATTTTTCTAAAGTGACACCTCCTGCCAAAAAGATTATTCTGATGGCATGTGGTGCCAAGTAAGGCCCACATTTTCAGTATGTGATATATATTTTGCTTCAGAATCCATGATTTCTTGCTACCCCAATGATAGCAAACATACATAAAAAGTCATTAATTTCTTAAAAATGCCTGTCTGAAAAATAAGAGAGGTAAAAGCCAGTAACTGATGTTGCCTGAACAACAGAAATCTACCCTCATTTAATTTCACGTCCCCCTTTCAGTTACTCTTACCTTTACAAAATTTATTGCCTCCCTCCCTGACATAAAGGTTATGAACATTAAAAAAAAAAAAGAGAAAAAAATAAATTGTTACAATAAAAAATTCTGAGAGTACAGCTATCACACCCATTCTGTAGCTTCTGAACTCTACAATCTGCTGCACCGCTGTTTTGACATATGTAAGATTTTGCAATTGGTAGTAAACTTCCTATTTAGCAATTATTAGCCAGGGAGACAAAATGAAACAATCTTGATTTACAAAAACTCAAAGGAAAGCAGCTTGCCAAATTCTTAAATACTGTGTAATCTATCAAATGCTTCTGTGAGTAGTCACAGAACTAAATTATTTGGACTGGTCTGAAAAATGCACTTAAATTGATTTACAACTTGGGTATGTCAAAGAAACCCAGCCTTTTCTACCTCAAGATCTCCAAGTGGGGGTGGTCAGCAAGACAAGCTTTCTCAAATCAAATGCTTGAAAAGCACATCTAAAAAACCCAGTAACAACCCACTGCTACAACTCCAAAGCAAGAACTTTTATCAAACATCATTTCTTACAGATGGTTTCTAATCTAACACTACTGTGCTGCATTTTTCCACCTAATCAGCAATATCAGCATTCCTTATCCTTGACACCCAAATTGCAAACACTAAAAGCAGTACAAATCATAATGAAAAACACTTCTAGGTTTTGATCTTTCTGTATGATTCTATCATTCTGATACTTCTAGCTTTCCTCACATTGCAGAAGTCACTTACATGATTTTCTGTTTCCCAAATATACAACCTTTCAATAATATTTTTTTCCTAATTGTTCACCATTCCTTTCTTCTTTGCAGTCTGCAGGAAATACTTTTAATAGTAAAGGAAGCCTGAGCTCTACCCCTTCATACCAAGCATTTTAATGAGTCAGTCTGCACAGGACATCACACTTGGTGCTTCCTAGAAGTCACTGTCAATATTTGGAAACTAAAAACATGGTATTTACCTTTCATTTAGTCATCTTACAGGGAGACAAGTAAACCGTCTTTCTGTGTGCTGTTACAGCTTGTCATTTTTAAGTCACAAAATCCATCTCCACATTTTATGGAGTGGGGGGAAAGAATAATTCAATAATATCCAGTAATATAATCACACCTTGATATTAGGAGGAATATAGTTCTAGCCTGGGATTTCCAAAGCAGATGAAAAAAAAGATTCAACATTGAAAGGAAATCACATAATTAGTACTCCTAAACTCTTCTGAAAATCCCAACCTTCATTTTTCTGTCTCCTGAAAATGACAAACTATATACATATATGAATTTATAATACTGCTTACCCTTCAGCAAAAGGCTGTAATTTGTTCTCTATTGCACACCAAATACCTTTAACATCAAAACAGAAGACTTTTGACTGGAAAATTATTAGACATTCAAAAGTCATTTTCTGCTATAGATTGAGTTAAACATGACTTGAGCTGCATGGTGCTAGCTTCCAATTCATAAAGCTATTTAGAAGTGTTATATAAACACAAGAGAAAGTAATTTTCTCCAAGTATTTGTGCAGTAATTCCTCAGAGGAACAATAAGACAGAAAATGGAGCTAGAAAACACGTCCAACTATTCATAACTGGCAGATATACAAACACAAAACATGCCACACACTTGTTACAAAAGTCATTTCAATGACAGCTGTTATACCTACTACCAAGGGCAGCTCTAATGGCCAGATTATTAGAGGATTGCACAGGGATCATGTAGGCAGTAAACTAGAAAGACAAAACTGGCTAAAACTAAAAAGGAACCTGTAAGGCTTGTGTTGCAGAAATGTTGCTAGCTAGGGCCTGGCGGTCGGAAGATCACGTGATATGCGGGTAGGTAAGGCCCCTCCCCTATAGCTGGTAGCAAGCAGGCGGAAGTGACGTCCCGAACCTCAGCTATATAAGGCTGTGTTACCTGTTAATAAACGCCATTTTGCCATCCATCATATTGATGTCTGTGTGCAAGTGGCCCGCGCGACCTGGGTTTGGTCGATGTGCCGTTCCTGAAACAGGCCGCCGTGCAGTTGCGAAAGGCAACATAATGGTGCCGCAAACCCGGGAATAAAACCCGGGAACGGGATTTCGCCTGGATTCGGGTGAACGGCGGCCGGAGCGGCTGGACCAGCCCGGCGGGGAGGACGCTCCCGGACCTGCAAGGAGGATGGAAGCCCTTGCGAAGGTCGTATTTAAGTTATATAAGTGGTGGGGCGGGTCTGCTGAGGAGACCAGGGGTGCCCCGGAGACGTATGGCATGGACCACCGCCGTAGGCGGGAAGGGTCGGCTGTGGAAGCCAGAGATGCCGGGAAAATATATGGCATGGACCACTACCGCTGGCGGAACGGGTCGGCCGTGGAGGCCAGAGATGCCGGGAAAATAAATGGCATGGACCAGTACCGCTGGCGGAACGGGTCGGCCGAGGAGGCCAGAGATGCCGTAGAGAAATTCGAGTTGGAGGACACGTGGCATGGAACACCGCCGCGTGCGCCCCAAGATGGCGCCGAGGGGCAAGGGGAAGGGCGGAGCGAGGATGCCTTCGGCGGGAACAGGGAGAAAGCGCACAAAGAGGAATGGGAGGGGAGCGCAAGTGAGGGGCGGAGAGCCGATCAGAGCGGCTATTTGAATAGGGCAAACGCACCCCCCGCCCGGAGCAAAAGGCGGGGTGAGGCAAGAGGGAGGGGACGGCCAGCCCGCAAGGGAAGCGGGCGGGGCCGGAGTCCAACAAAAACTTTCCGGGGCCGGAGAACCAGTCAGTCGAGTTCTGACTCCGGAGCAGACACTAGCCGGGGTCAGAGCAGTAGCCGGGATCAGAGTGGACGGCCTGCCCGCAAGGGAAGTGGGCGGGGCCGGAGTCAGAGAACCAGTCAGTCAATTTCCAACCGCGGATCAGACACCAGCGGGGATGAGAGGCTCGCAACCCATCACAGAGCCGAAAGCCGCTGTAAAGAGAGACCGCAAGGGGGAAAAACTCCTCTCACGGGTTGGAGGCTTGTTATAAAACAAACTTGTAGGTTCATTTTTGATGGGGGAGGGATGACAAGAACGGGAGGACAACTGTGATTGTCCTTGAGCCCTCCAGAAATCATGGTCCCCCTGTATGATGCTTTTGGAAAACAAACGTACAACTGACTGCCTTTAATCCTCTAACTTTGACTGAGCCCAAGGCACCCTGTGACGCAGTTGAAAAAGCTAACCAAGACCAGCAAGATCTGCCTGTGTCACTAGAGATGCCATGGATCCGGAAGAAGTCAAGAACCAGGATGGGATCCTGACCACAGCAATGGAAGTCAAGGGTTCCAAGTGCAGCCACGGTGGACTACGAGTTTTGCTGCAGGACATTCTGAATAGTTTAAAATATGTGTATGTTTGTGGTAAATAAAAATGAGAGAAATAGGGATTTCTGCACAGCCTAAGGTCGCAGGCTGCAATTGGTGCCAACACAGAAATGTGAGGCTGAAGTTACCTGCACCTCTGACACTCCTGATTGGCGAAAAGCAGGGGGAATTTGGGCAATGGGTTTCAGGAGTGGGAAATTTCAGGATGGATATTGTCAGTGGTCAAATTTGGATTATTGGATTTGGCAATTCGGTACATCTACTGCCATGCTTGTTGAGCTTTCAGCAAAGGGCCCTTGCTGAAACCTCCAAAAGCAGCTTTTGTGCAGATACTAAAAAAGAAAAAATGTCAAGGGGGACAGCCGGCCTGCCGGCAACCAGGCTCTCCTCGCAAAGACACAGGCCCTGACAGTATCCTTGAAATTCCCATGAAACAGAAAAATTAGAAGTACTTGTTAATCCTTGAAGGCAGGTGGACAGACCGCCTCAAACCAGGAAGTAAGTAAACGTGTCACAGCAGGCGTGCAGAAAACATTTTTAGATTGCCACATTTTGTTGTATGGCGTTTCGTTTATGGGACAACTTTCAGTGTTAGTTAAATAAGGACTAAGGTTTTTGTTCAACTTTCTTTAACAAAAGTTATGAGTTTCTGTTTACAGGACTGGACCGTCGGACACCCCCATAACCTGTACACCCCAGTGACAAGTGTCCCGTCCAAGCCTGGGAGTCCCGCACTGGCAGAATCCAGATGACGGCAAAATAGCCTCCGCGGGGATGGAGGCTGCAACGCCTTTGTGTGATCCTGCTGGGACCCCATATACCTATTCAATGTTACCCCCAGTACTGGTTCACTGTGCACTCAAGTTTAATGTTATCCCTAAGCTACCTCAGGTTACACCCCATTGTTATTATTGTAATTTGGTTAGGCATAGGGAGGGGGGATATGTTGCAGAAATGTTGCTAGCTAGGGCCTGGCGGTCGGAAGATCACGTGATATGCGGGTAGGTAAGGCCCCTCCCCTATAGCTGGTAGCAAGCAGGCGGAAGTGACGTCCCGAACCTCAGCTATATAAGGCTGTGTTACCTGTTAATAAACGCCATTTTGCCATCCATCATATTGATGTCTGTGTGCAAGTGGCCCGCGCGACCTGGGTTTGGTCGATGTGCCGTTCCTGAAACAGGCCGCCGTGCAGTTGCGAAAGGCAACAGCTTGTTCTAGCAGCACAAAGTGGAAATACAGTCCTTAGCTAATAGGGATGCTCCTTTCAATTAAAAACTCTCTAACCTTTTCAATAAAAAATATCTTTTTTGGCTTTTCCAAATAATGATTGTTGTAACAAGATATTTAAGACTATTAGAAATTCCAAAGTAGAAATGCAAATCAGAGTACAGAAAAAATACCAATATGAATTTGAGTCCTTCTGCTAAGCATGCCCCATAGAACCACACAAAACACACGAGTGGCACAAACAACATCCAAATCACTAGCTACCACCTAAGAGTTTACACAACTCCAAAATTGTTATGTGAGATTCGTGCAAGGAGTGTATACAGTTTACTCAAACAGCATATTCATAAAAACAATGTCTACACTGACAGAGTCTAGGCCAACAGGAACAGAGTTGTAGAGTGAACAGATGTCACTGAGAAACTGACATCCACATTTCAGGGGAGTATGTTTGGTTTCAGTTCTTTGTGGTGGGGTGTGGGGTTTTTTATTGTTGTTGAGGTATTTTGTTGGTTTTGTGGGTGTTTCTTGTTTTATATGAGGATTTTTGGTTTTCTGGGATTTCTTTCAAAAACCACGGAGCTAGCTCTAGTCCAAGTGCATGGATTAGAAAGTCCACTTCAGCTAGACAGAGTTAGACACACTGCTAGGAGCATACTTTCCAGTTTAGTGTTATCCAAAAGGAATCCAGTTTACATGCACAGAGAGCTCTACAAGGTGAACCAAAGCACAGGGTGGAAACAATTGCAGAATTCATTTTGAAACTGGACACCCAAACCAATACATTACTAAGGAGGTACATTGAGTTAACCAGTCAGGCATGACCTAAAGCTGGGAGACATGCTGGATTAGGAACCTTCATAAATTAAAAGTAATTTAAAACAGGAAATTAAAAGATGTTTGCAAATGGTGAAGATTTAATACTACTAAAAAACAACACACACAAAAAGATTAGCAATACTTCATTATGTAAAAGGCCTTAACTGCAAAATAATGGGGAAAATTAAGAAAAGGACTTGAGGATTAAATTAATCATGAGCAAAATATAAAGAAAAAAGTGACAGAGGAACATTGAAAGAGAGACAGCATCTGTGAACAAATTACCATGAGTATTGTATGTACAAAGGGAACAGTATACATTATGCTGTGATAGGCACTGGTGAAGATTCTCAGTGAGAATAGTCTGCCCAGCTTGGGCATCATATTTCATTAAATACACCCAGCTACTGTAGAGAATGTAAGTCAGAAATAAAGTTGCCAAGAGATTTAGAAAATTACATAAAATTAAAGTTAGAAAGACCTTGTTTTGTATACCCAGCTTAACAAATAGTGGAAGTTGTCTGGTAGGATAAAAAACCACAACAAATGAAAATTTGCCCTCATGTCCACTGCATATGAATAAAAAAGAAATAATCAGAGTGTTAATTTACAGCAAAGATTTACACTACATATGAAGATACATACAAGTTAACACATGAAATTTGTACTAGGACAGAAATAGCTAAGTGCTGATAGAGGTTACTAAACAGGTTACAGTGTTTTCATTATTAAATGCATTTACAAATATCTAAACAAGCACTGAGCTTGAGATGCTGACATTTATAGGTGGGTCTCACAAGGAAAACAGAGTAGATGAGCTGTTGAGACCCATTCAATATACACAGTTCTGTAATTCTATACTTAGTGTCATAAAAATACTTTCTTGAAGTTTTGTCTTAGTGTGTGTTTATACATAGAGTATGTTTGTCTATATTTATAAAATTTTATTTTCAAAATTATATACATAAATAATGTGAGGGTATTCAGGCATTGCTATTTGTTACCACTGCTTTAGTACATATAAGTAACTTTGCTTGTGCACTTTTAGTGAATATGAAGCAAGGAAGGTTTCTCTGTACTCTCTCAAGTATCACCAGTATTCACTTTGGGACTCAGAGCTATCACCATGCCCTTCCTAAATCTTATATCAATGTCTATCGTTAAACACTTCTGAGCTTCCAAAATTCTTTATCAAAAAATTTGATTTTGAAATTTAACCTAGCTCTACAAGTTAAAACATTAGTATCAATTAATCTCTAAATATAGAAAGACTATTAAAGGACCAGCTGGCATTTAAAAATTATGAAAGCCAACACTGTTCTTTGGCATCAGCACTAGCTGGTGTTGCTAAGTTACTGCTGCTGCCCAGACAGTTATACACCATCAGATATTTAATTCATGCAGGCCAGCAGTCTGAAGGGGGAAAAAGAAAAAAAAAAGCACTCAAAATACATTTAACACTAGTAAATCTCAAATCTTACCATCTGAGTCTATGAAGTATAATATAGCTTGTGTCCAAGATCAAATGATATACAGAGAAAAACAATTAGCTTTTGGCGCTATTTTAGTCTATTTTATCTTCACCTCCCCTGTAAATTTGCTTTGGATTGTTTTTGCTCTAAATTATCTATAATGTAGCTAATTTTAAAAAATGTTATCTACCTCCATTTTTTCCTACTCCTGATGTGTGAATTTTGATTTTTGCCTTGACAAAAATCAGGAGTCTACTTCTGTGTGCAAAGGAGGCTAGCAAATTGAAAAAAAAAAAAACCAAACCAGCATGCATGGTGACAATTTTTGGGGCAGTCAGATTAGAGCCTATAAAAATATTGTTATTTAATGTGACCACTCATCCAAAAAAAGTCTTCTGAGTTTTCATAGGTTTCTATGAGCTTGCACTAGCAGCTTTTTCCTTGTTCTCTCATCACTAATAACATTTGTGATTTGAAGCCTCCAAACACCACAACAAAACCAACAAAGAACCAAGCAGAAGCAATTTTTAAATTTAAGAGAGTTATTTCTATATGTTTGCAATTCCAGAGAGTTATAAACCAGGAAGCTATACATCCAATACTAATGCCACTATTATAGTCCTACATTTCAATTATAATATTCCTTGTGTTATCTGTAAAGCCTTGTGTTATCTGTTCCCTAAAGCCTTGCTGCAGTTCACCGGGTCAGTGAAGCAACAAATTCTGTGTCTCTGCAACATGTTACTGTTATTTTTAAGAGATGGGCAGGTTGGGCTTCAAGATTTTTTAATTTCTCAGGCAAAGGGTGAGAATTCATCACCACTATGGTATTAAAGTTCTCTCAGCATATTTGTACAACCTTGTTATCCAATGGTATGGCATATTTATAGCTTCCTAAAATAACAGATCATCACTTGTCAGATGTTGAAATACAGAAGGAACAGATAACACATTTCTTAAGAAAGTACTTTTTGGGACTGAGGAGGTGTGAATCCTGTCTGAGAACACACTATTTGCTTATCCTCATCAACCCACTCCTCAGCCATTTCAAATGGCAGTTGGAAGAGCAAACGTTTCTCCCCGTTAAGTCATAAAAGCATCCTTTAACTGATTTTTATACAATACATTTTATTGCATCACAATGAAGTTATCAAAAAGTTAATGCCTGCTTCTGAGAAATCCAGTAAGCTATACTTCATCCAACTATAATTTTATAGTTGGGGCATTCTAAATTAGTTACATCAGGTAATTTTTCATGCTTCTAATACACAAGACCACCTTCTCTTTTTCAGCATTTTCCTTGGTAATTTAATTGGGAAAGAATTTAATCCTTATTGCAAATCAGTATTTGTAAAATTGTAAAAAATCTCTTTTCATCTTCCTTAGGCTAATTTCTTAAAAAATATTTTTTACTTCATCCAAAGTATCATTATATGTATTTTTACCATCAAACCTCTCATTTCCACAAGAGCCTACTGATTAATACAATCATTGCATTAGTGTTAATCTGCAGGCTCCTTGTCAGCATCTAACAAATATAATTACAGTGACTGTTGAATTTTCTGTTTTCAGAAAAACAGAACACTTCACAAAACATCATATTATTTTTAAGTATAAGCTTTTTACATCCTGTTCACCTTTGGCATTTTCTGTGGTCTATGCTGTTAATCAGAACTTCACATGCACCTGCTTTGTTTGATCCTGTAGGACTACCTATAAGATAGAGCTTAGTATTTCATTCTAAACCACAGATCCTACCTCTGGTTGCTCTTAAATAATAAGGGAAACAGATGCATGGCTGACCTCTACAGAAGAATTACACCTGTAACATCTGTCTGAAATACTGGATCCTGAAGCACTCGCACTGCAGGCAAAGGAGGTAAAATTTTATTTTGTTTACTTCTTTGATGTTATATGCTTAACATACCAGAAGCATTCCCAGACTTTTCTGAACTAAGGAAATACTGCTTAAAATATTCCTCCAATTTCTAAATGAGCTAGTTTTCAAGAACTTGGGCTACAGCCCGTTTTACTACATTTTACTAGAGCATTCAATTTGGCATATGATTTTTTTGCCTGATCAAGTCAACTACAGTAGGTTCAAGGAAATGCATCATTTGGGGATTCTCACAGAGTTAGTTTCTATATATACCCAACTACAAACAACCACACCGATTACTTATTTTCTTCAAGAGCTCTAGAGTTAAACACATATAGACTTATATGGGAAAAACTCATTTGTCACAGACATCTTGTTTACCTGATGTTATATAAATCATAACAGAATGGATGAAGGGAAGAAATTTTCAGAATACCAAAAAATAATCATCCCTCCAAAATAAGAAAATTGTTTGTTCCAGAAACAACAAAGACAGAAAAATAACTGTGACTATGAAATTGACTCCTCATTTACTCATTATTCTTCTCAAATTTTCAAAATTAACCAACCAAATGTGAGATCATTGCTTGTATACGTTTGGAACCAAACTGGCTGATCCAAACAAAATCTCAAATTAACCCCAAACAATCCATACTGTAAAGCATGCTTTTAAACTTTCAGGACATTAGAAGGAACTGTCAAGTGGAAGTGCACCTCCAGTTTGTCTAGTGCTGAATTATAGTTCCCATGGTTTTGCATCCTTCTACCTTCCTTCCAATTACTTTAAATTCACAAAAAAATGGAAGATATGATTGAACTCTTCAGACCAACCTCATCATTTCCAGATACTGTCACTGGGGTTGACTTCTCCTAACAGCTGGATTCAGGCTTTCAGACGTTCGATTCACAGTAAGTTAGGTGAGGGAAGAAGGTCACTGGTGGAAGCAAAACACTATTTTGATGTTATTGGTTATACTTATTGTATTAACTCTTTACTGTTTGTATACCATTACAGCTTTTACAGCCAAGGTTCCTTTCCACTCAAGGAGTAAACATTACATATCAACTGTAATTAGTCAGTAAGATCACAGCACAAGTTTTTTAAAAGCTCAAAGGAAAAGCTGCTTTGGCCATTTATACTACCTAGCTAGCTACAAACATGAACTTCGTAAGCAGATACTAATGTTTTAATATTGTTACTAGTTACTGTGCACCTTGATATTACACAGGATCTCAAAGTACATTCTGATGATGAAGCTTGATTTCCAATTTATGAGCTAGTATTTTATGAGGAAGGAGAGGAAATTTTTCAAGGTATGTAAAGTAGTAATTCTTAAATTCTTCAGGCCCAAAGTAATCCCTGTTACACAAGTATAAATAGGACAAGAGATATGTCTTTCAAGAACTCTAAAAAGGCTAATGTCTCCACTATGCATGAAGAGTTGGGTATATGAAGGACTTAGGCCTACATATTAAATGCCTCCTACTTTACCGTAGGAATACTACTAACGTCCTTCTGAAAGGACAGTCATTACTGGTGCAATTCCTACCTTGGTGCATAAAAGGCAACATGGAGAAGTCATTACATTTTGCCCTATTTGCACAATCTTATCATGGAGAGAAAGTGCACCTGCCATCCCATCTGTCCGCTCTTCCGGTCATATCTTCACTATTCTTTCTCTACCATGCAGCAGGTTTTGTTGTAGAAGTGTCGGAGATGTGTCAGAAAGATTTGATCCCGCTGTAAGAGATTCTTATGTGTACAGACACAGCAATATTACGGACTCAAGAGCATGAGATTGTTGTTTTAATGTATTTTCATTTTCTTTTTTTACTTGTGTTTTGTGGCTTGCTAGGTTTTGGCTTTAATATGTTATCTTAAGCACGAAAGCCAGATGTAACACACAGATGTATTTATAAAAATCTTGATTCCCTAAGTCAACTTTTTCAAGTATCCTTTATAACCAAATATTTCCAGCTAAAACTCTGAGAAATACTCTTCTTTGATGTTCCCTTTTGCTCTGTAGATGTAATGAAGATGAATTTCATGTGAAAATATATTACACTTAGAATTACTACCAACCAAAAACCGAATACATCTTGAATTAACATTGCTCTTTGAGATAACTGCCATGTCAGAAAGAAGTAAGGCAGCACCCATTTGGTTCAAGAGATAATCTGACCAATACAGCTTCCCAATTATTACCATTTGCAGCTACAGATAACCTTTCAGAAGCAAAACATGCTTCTCAACATATAAGTAAGCAAGTGGAGGCTCATCTACTCTTCAGCTGGAGATCCCATACTTTCATGATGATTTTTCTAAACATATTTCTTACTTTAAGATCATTAACATCCAAACTGAAACTTCCCACACGAAGGGGTAAGTGGTCTTCCCCCCCCAAGGAAAAGTTCTGTTTAAAGGTAAAACTGTAGAGAGTCAAGACAATAGCTTGGTAGTAGCCTGGGACATGTGACACAGATTGAATTCTCTTCATACCAACCAAACAGAAAATGAAAATACCCTATTTTAGTATCATTGATCAACAAATATTTTTACTACTCTAATGAAGGAATATCATTCAATCTAATTTTTCTGCGAGAACCACAATCATTGGAATGCATAATGGATAACCACTTGTGTTTATTGTTGATAAATGACACTGACCATTGGCTCTTTACTACAAATGCTGAAATAATATTTTTGTTTTGATGCTTTTTTAAACTAAATGTAGTCTTACTTTCTGTAGCAGGCCAATCTCCCTCAAACCTTAGAAGCATCCACATTTGCAATTTCCACCTTAATGAAAAAAGGTTTCTTTTATAAAGAGTGAATGTAAAATTAATGTCATTTACATATTATGTACATATTTACTCTTTCTCTGTGCCTCTGGATTAAATGTATTCAACTTAAACACACTTGTTTTTATCTTGCCTGGCACTGAAGGCTTATCTAAAATCTTCAGATTAAGCCATGTTATTTTCTGCTACAAATGGTAGCAAAAACAATCTCATAAGTAAGTTATATCCTCACATGAAAATAATTCAGCTGAGATGGACTATTTGTAGGTGACAGGAATAACAAAACTGTATAGTTACCAATGAGGACATTTGCCTGTTGTGCAGAACATAAATTACTGACGATCATGGCATCCAGAAAGGAAAAAAGTTCATATTTAAAACTGAAAGAAAGCTTGCAAAGTTAGCAACTCTTAGCTCGTAAATTAGACACAAAGGTTTAACCTTTCAATGGTGTTTCACTATTCATGTTTGAATCAACACGCTATAAAGATCAGAAATTTAGAAGTTACATTCAGCTTGCCTCTTTGAAGCAAACGGTACGTATCCTCCAAAGTCCTCACATTTTCTCACTTTTATCTGGATATCATAACAATAACAAGCACGTCTATACCTGTTAGAATATTGTAAAATTATTCCCTTTTTTTTTAATCTATCTAAAAATAATATCTCATTGTAAGTGATGCAGAAGTAATTCAGAAGTAGTATTTCTCATTTACTGCTATTTAGCTCAGAAGCACTCAAAACACTCAAGATACTTAAAAGTAACACACAAAGCACTGGCATCTGGTCCTCAAAAATTATTACTGCACTCCGCAGACCTGCATCAAATTATTTAAGTAGATGCAACCAGTAAGGAAAAAAATTCCGCCTAGTAGAAAGTATTACTTGTAATCTGTAGGGAGATTATATTGTCTACATAAGATCTTGTGTGCACTCTAGCTGTAGCGTTGCACAATACTACAGCTTAGCAAATTTTGGATCACAAAATTGGTGACTACTTCAGACAAGCTCCAGTCTGGTCCTGAGACTTAATACCTACTAGCAGTCAGACTGCATTTACTATGCACTTAAAACACATCATCTGGTTTCATTTTATCCCCCATGAATCAAGTTTGTGTGCTCTGAGAATGCTCCACAATTTGAGTGAAGTGAGTGGGAGCACATATATGATCAGGACTAAACCACAACACTGGCATAGACACATCCACAGACTGCCAAAAATGACAAATTAACACTGGGGAGAGGACTGAAGTTTCAATCAGTATAAGCAAGTACTTTTAAGGAAATTATGAAGACACTGTTCTTGCAAATCCAGACTATAGCCTCTGGTTATGGGATAGAGACTGTGATTCTGGGACTTTGCCAAAGAGGAAAGGCTTATCTTTTGGGTGTTTTGATCTTAAAATATTGCCTGCATATAATTATTATGCTCTAAGTGTGTAAGAACTGTTCAATTACAAATTCCATAGCTTTGTCACATATGCATCGCATTCCTTTAAAGCAGTGTAGTTACTCCCATAGAGAAGTAGCAATGACAACACCATACTCTGCTAGAAAAGTATCTTTCTTTAAATACACCACTGAAATAGTTCCAATCTTTTAAGTTACATATTTTCATGCAGTTCACACCTGACAGAGTCCCATTATATGTTCTGCCCTTTGATTGCAAAAGGCACAGGAGCAAGCAGAAAAACGAAGTGTGAAAGAATAGCCAATTAAGCATGATAATTCACAACTCATTCCTTCAATAACTTGCAACATCAAATAAAATAGAGGTGTAATAAGTTTGGCAGCTGCTAATGACTGGATAATTGACCTTGGAAATTCCCACTTCAACGAAGCTACTTACCTATTCCCAAATTTCTCAGTAGACTATAACTGTTCCACACAGCTAATTCTAGGGCAGTATTCACTATCATCACAGCAAATGCTCACACATTTCCACCATAAAATAACATCTAGAACGGACAATCAGAACTCAGGAAAAAAATTTCATTCTTAAAAAGACCAAAACATACTTTCTACCACATATTAAAAGAATAAAACAATATCTTGTGTTGACAACAGTAAGAGATGTACTCAAAATGTAATATTGGTATTCTGCAGTCTAGAAAAATACAGACTTCAGAACAACAAAAAGAGTCTCTTTCTTCCCTACAGATTGGACATTGACCTCCGCCCCCCCCAGTATCATAATGAGGCATCTTTGCTTTGTTCATCTATTCCTTCATGCAACACAGAAAGTGTTTTTAATTAATTTGCATGTTCAAATGCTTCTCAACCCTATAAGCTTAGGAAACAGAATATACTCAGAAACAATAAAAGCTGATTTTGTTAATGGAACAAATAATGCTGGCTTCAATGAGTCTCTTAATTTCCAGTGCCCTAAAGACAAAAAATCTCAAGGTTCTACTTGGCCCAAAATCCTCAGGAAGTTACAGCCATTTTAATATGTACAGCTCAAGAAGAAATAAGGAACACTGTCTTCTTCCTAATTGTTCCTCTTTATAGCTAATTTGCTATCATTCCATCTGGATATGGAAAAAACCACGTTCATCTATGAATGTGCTGTTCCAAAGCCTTGCCTTACCACGGACTCTGGTAGTACAGAGAAGGCACCCCAGGCTTCTTAAAACTGCAGGTTTTAACTAGCCTCTAAAGACAGGTTATAACAGGTTTGTTTTGGGGGTTACTTTTGGTGACAGAATATTGTCATGATGTACAAACCAAAAAAGCAGAAGATAATACTGATCAGTTACCTATATACTTTGCAATCTTTGTGAATTTTATAAAGGCAAGAGGCAAGCCCGTGCAGGTGACATTGATAATTTTTTACTCTGCACCAACAACGTAACTGCCTAGCAGGCTTTCCTGAGACACAAAGTTCCAGACAGTTGCTTTCCTTCCCCCGCTTGCTCACATTTCAAAGTCCTGACAAACTCGCTAAGGAAAGCCTGCCTAAGGTGATAGTAAATCCAACTCCTGAAGCAGAGCCAGGAAAAAAAAGGATGGTGGGCTTACTGAAGGACACAGCAGAAGACAGTAACAGCCAAAGTCTCAAAGAATCAGATACAGCACAACTCTTTTTCAAGTGTACATAAATGGAAGTAAACAGGTAACTAAAACTTTGTTCATATTGCAATTCTTAAGCAAAGAGCTAACACTGATTAGTCAAACACTGTAGTACTGCTTTCTCAGATTTATCATCCAAACTAGCTGCTCTTATTCTGTGACTATCACACTGGCTAAAACCTACCAGATACGCTAGTCACTCATTTATCGGAAAAGAGACTTTCACTAGGCAAGAGACAGGTTAACAAAACACTTGTAGGATTTGTAGGATTTCTAAGGTGACGAATTTCTTAGCCTCCTAAATTTCATCAATCTGAAGCAAGGAACACCAAGATAACTGTTAAGCGTGTGGGATGCATTTCCTTTCAGGAATGACACAAGATCTTTAGCAGCAACATAGGGAAATCAGTTCCATTTGCTCCCTGGATCCAACTACTATATGATTATCTGCATCAGAGGTCTGATAATTGTCCTGAAGAGGAACATTTTTCAGTGGAGAAATTTATCTACTTGATTCTCAAGAAAGCATTACCTACTATTTCCAGGAGCCTGAAACAATTTGAATATTTACAGATACAGAACCACTAGCACACTTCAAAGAGTAACAAATTGTCCAGGATAATTAAACAACATGGTTATGGAGGCCACAGGTTTGAAATCTACCATTAGTGCAATCCTGTACAGAGAGAGAAGAGATCTGGTCAGATAATCTTACCCAGATAGCTAATGACTTCTCTGTGGTTACAACAGATGTCCAGGAATGTTTCTGATTATCTATGCAAATTATAGAAAAAACTGAATTTCATCTAAGGAAGTTGTGCATGATAAACAGGTGTACTAAAACCAAGCACCACCTACCATATACTCTCAAAGAGAAGCATGTGGCATACTCAAAGAGTTGCAGTGGACATTTTGATCAAAAGTACCTGATATCCATGCTAGAGTTTCATTTATACAGCAGGAGAACAAGAAAACTACCATTTAAGACCAAGATATAAGATGACCAGCTCCAAGACAAATAAATTACGTGTTGCCAGATTTTTAAAGTTCAGTATACTTATATATATATATCACACAATATTTGCAGTGAGTTTACTTTCCTTCAAACAGCTTGGCTCTACTTTCACAATAGGCATTTTTGTTAGTAGCAGGCTTTTCACGCAAACTAAAGCTCCTCACAATGAAAGGAGGTACTAGAGCAATGGTGCTTATTTTACCTGACTATCCACAAGCAATAATGGAAAACTCCAAAAGGGAAAGAAAAGCAGAACGGAGGAAGGAAAAAAAATACCTGTAGTTGAAATGGAGTCAAAGAGAAAAACATGCAAAACTGCTAACATCATTTCTTGTTATCTCTCCTGTGCTCCCACAATGATTCTACATAAGAACATGCTAGAGCAACCTACTGCATGTGATTGAACACTCAGGGTCACAAACTAATAGAAACTTGTCAAAGTTAACACCTCTATACATCATCTGAGGGATTTAAACCTATTTTGTATGTCACTGAAGAATGCAGAAAATGGTCTACACTCAGCTTTCTAAGTTAATAATGTAGATAAGTATACAATGTATTTCATGTTTTCCCTGAGAGAAAAGTTGAGTCTGAGTTCACTTTGGTAATTTTCCTACGCATTTGCTCCCTTTTCAAAGAACACAAAAAAAGCACATGTGTCATGAACCTTGAAGATGTACTATATGAAAGGTACTTCACCTGTTTTGAATATGGGATATGGATGAAAAGAGGCAGAATTGAGATGACACTTAAGGAGAGGCAGCGCAAGATCTTCCAACAACCCACTACTACACAAAAAACACTACAACCACTGTCAAATAACTATACATAAGAGACAGCTCATACTTTGCTGTACATTCCTCTAAGAATTTTAGTGCCACAGTATGAGTTTAGAAACCTGGGTGGTCTCATTATTTAACTTCCAATGTTATCAATCTTTTCCTATACTAGAGAGAACGCTACTCTAAGACCCCTGATTTTCTACAGGAGAGAATGAACTCTGTCACTACTTACACGTTTGGAAAAAGTTTTGGTGATGTACCAGAACAGCCTAGATTAATTTTTTTTCTTATTATTATTGTAAAAGAGAAAACAAAATTATTTATGGGGTAATACTTAAATAAGCTCTGAATTCTTCAAACTTTTATGGAAATTATGGTGCCTTATTATTTAAAAAAGCTCTCCCTGGTACAGTTGATTCTATTCCAAAAAGAAAGCAAGAAATCAGAGCCCTTTTATTTTCATTTTATTAGAGAATTTTCTGTGAGAAGTGTAATATGCAGCTCATTTTGAATTTTATTAGCTAGAACGTTACAAATGTTGGGAAATTATTTTTAAAAATATTTGAAAGTTTCTTAGTGAATTTTTGTAGCCTTGACAGAGTAGTTGGTGTAAAAAAAAAGCCAATACAAAACAAAAACAGCTCAATGCCAAGACTACTCTGCTTTAGGATATGCATTTCTAGTGACTAAAAACTACAGTATATTTCTCCCCTCAACAAAAAGCTTTACTATTGCTACTTGACCATCAAGCAACTCAGTTACTTACTTCCAACAAGAAGAAAAAAGAAAAGAAACAGTTTAAAACAGTTTGAAGGGACTGAACATCTACACCTCATTTTGGCAGCAAGTGAGGGGAGAAACACACAAAGTTCTTTAGGGCTCACCATAATTGGAAACCACTCCATTTTTACCTTATTTCTTGAGACTTAAAGAAGATTAGGAGGAAAGTACAGTTCTTCTCATACTCTACTAATTGTTTGTAAGGCAGAATTATTTCTTTAAGAAGTAAACTCTTAATTTAGGAAACAACATACACCTGCCTAATTCTGATAACACAGAGACCCGAGGCTTTATAGTCAACAGTCCTGCAATACTTCCCTGCGCCTTCTACCAATTCACATCACAGGCTGGAATCATGTGTTTCTCCTCTATGACAAGCAAGTAATATCCACAAAATCTAACTGGGAAGCACACTTTTCTACTGGTTATGTTGCACAGAGAAATAGGCTAGAAGGCATCTGCCGTCAGGTATCTTAGACCATACTGATAAAGCCCAACAGTCTCTTTTCACAAAGATTACAGGAGTAAGGGAAAATAAAGGTATGATTGAAAAAGTTGTGCTTACTAGAATAAGCAATCAGTTGTGTACATTCCTGCTTGGTCTGTCTAGATAGGAAACCAAATCTGTCTAAGCAGAGCTGTTTTAGCAGCATGTTAATATGTAAGCAGCCAGATTCTTAATTTAAAATTCACACCTCGTCACAATAAATAGCTGCATATTGGCTTGCAGAGGTTCAAACTCAAAAGTGTGATTATTACAATATCAAGGCCACTAGTTTAAACTTATATTTCAAGATTACAAAAATTCCTGGCAAAATCGAGAAAGATAGCTCAATAATTAAAAGTACTCTTCTCCTCTAAAGGACTCAAAAAATTATTGAGTGATGTGCTGCATAACAGCATATTACATTTAATATTAAACCATTTCCATTACATGCTCAGAAGTAAATAACCCAAATAATTTATCCAATAGTTCTGGTTTCAAACAGACACTTTTAAAACTGAAAACACCCTTAAAAAAGCTTAAAAAGCATACTTGAAACCAGTAATGCATTAAATACAGCAAATCACAGAATGTTAGGAGTTGAAAGGAACCTTAGAAGATCATCTAGTCCAACCCCCTTGCCAGAGCAGGATCACCTAAACTAAATCATACAGGAACGTATCAAGGCAGATTTTGAATGTCTCCAGGCAGATTTTGAATGTCTCCGGAGAAGGAGACTCCACAACCTCTCTGGGCAGTCTGTTCCACTGCTCAGTCACCTTCACAGTAACAAAGTTTCTCATTATATTCATCTGGAACTTTGTATACTCCAGCTTGCACCCGTGTCCCGTCGTCCGTCCCCCCTGGTCGTCGTGTCCCCCCCCCCCCCCCGGTCCTATCGCCAGCCATCACTGAGAAGAGCCCAGCTCTGTCCTCCTGACTCTTGCCCTTTACATATTTAAAAACATTAATAAGGTCATCCCTCAGTCTCCTCTTCTCCAAGCTGAATAGGCCCGGCTCCCTCAGTCTTTCCTCATAAAGAAGGTGTTCCACTCCCTTAATTTTCTAGGAGTTCTATGTCCTTCTTGAACTGACTGGCCTCAGAAACATCTAGCTCTTCATAACATACACACATTGTATCAATGTACACGTGCAGACACACATGATCAGCACCGAGTGAGGCGACCTGAGTGAAGAACATCACCTTTTTAAACTTACTCCCAAGTAGGGTACAATAGAAAATCAAAACGAAAAATCACACAGGAGTCAAGAGCTGGGGTCTGGCATTTGCGTTCAGAGCAGGCGATCCTTTCCATCAGACACCCAGACACATGAGACCAACAACCTCTCCCAGGAGGCTTGCCTCAACCTCTCGTGGCAGGACTTCAGGGTGCCCCAACGCCACTGGCCTTTGCAGCTCTCCTGGTGCACTTGCACTCTCCTCAGCAGGACTTTTCCATGCCGTGTGCATACGTTAAAACCTCCTCCTGCTGTGCTCATCTCACTTTCTACCTCAGCGCAATGCAGCTCGTAGCCGAATTAACATCTGAGCACAATCCTGTGCCAAGACCTCGAGAAACGGCCGTACCTCAAGGTGAACTCTCCGCCTGCACGCGAATCAGAGCCGATACAGAAGCCGCCAAAACACAAGAGCAGCCCGTGAGGCAGATGCCAACCGCCGAGGCAATTTGTTATCCCAACTTTCACCCTACGCCATCGACAGAACACCGAACCACCGTGACTAACCCCTTCAGAAGGGGGCAACGAGGAGGCCGTCACACCGCTGCTGGGCTCAGAGACCGGCCGCCGCGACCACGGCGCATCCGAAGGCGGATTTCTCACCTGAGCGCGCCAGGAGGCGCGGGGAAAAGATCTCACCCGCCGGCCCCGCTCCTCAGAACGGCCCAGAGGAGCGGGGGAACGAGGCCCGAAAGCGCCGCTGCCCGCGTCCCACCTGCAGGCGCGGACTCGCAGCCCTGAGGCGCCGCTGGCGACTCCGCGGCGCGCGCCCCGCGGCGACCGTTGGGCCCGGCTAACGGCTGCGGGGTCGCGTGGCCGCACCTCTCCCGCCCCCTTCTCGCGCGCGCCCCCACCCCGACTCACCGAGAAGCCGGCCCAGAATGGGCAGGAGTGGCGGACGCGGGCCGAGGTGGTGAGAGCCAGGGCGGCGAAGCTGACGGCCACAATGAGGCAGCCGAGCACCATCTGCGTGACCCCCAGGGCCAGCATGGCCCGGGAGCGGGCGCGGTGCTCGCGCAAGCGGGACAGGCTGCGGGACAGCGCCGTGGGGCTGAGGGAGCGCGCCCCGCCGGGGGGCCGCGCCACCCCGCCGCCGCCCACCGGCATCCTCCGCCGAGCCCCTCACGGCGCGGCCGGGCGGCGCCGCCGCCTCCCGCCGCCCCCGCCTCCCGCCGCTCCCCGTGCCCGGCGGGGAGGGCGCGCTCTGCGGGGCAGCCGGGCGCGGGCGCTGCAGGGCGGCGGGCAGCCGCGGTGCATGGAGAGGCTGCCCTGCAGCCCGCGGCGGCCCGCACGCCCCCAGCCACAGGGCAGCGGCCGGCGGGCAGGGCACGGCAGGGCGGGAGAGGGGCGGCCGCCGCCGCCGCCTCCTCTCTCCGCTGCAGGCGCGGGAGGGGGAGTTGCGGGGCTACGGAGCGGGGGCGGCTCTCCCACCCGCCCTCAGTCGCCGGTAGGGGCGGCCTCAGCTCCGGCCCGGCCCCCGCTGGCTGGGCGCACGCAAGGCGGGGGGGGGAGGAGGAGTGTGTGGAACCGGAGCCCCGGCTCTCCGGTCCGCCGCGGCTCCTGTCTCCCCCGCGGAGGGAGGAGAAGGGGGAAGGGTTGTTTACGGCCAATGGCGGGCGGAGGGAGCGACAGGACGACGAGCGGCGGTCGCCAGCGGCTCCTGGGGGAGAGCGACGTGTACGAGGCGAGGGCTGGGCGGCAAGGCCCGGCCCGACCCCGCCCGGGGCAGCCCCAGCACAAGGACAGCGCCGAGCCGCGGCAGCAGCCTCTCTCTACCAGCCGGCCGCTGAGCCCGCGGAGGGAGGATCTCTCCCCCCCGCTCCCCGGCTTTGTACCGGAGGGCACCTGGTGCCGCCGCCCCCGGCCCTTGTGCTGCGTGGTACCGTCCATCGGCGCAGGAGGACAGACGAGGCGGCAGTTGCCTGACAGGGAAACCTGCTTTGGCGTTCTTTGTTTGGTTCCTGGTTAGTTTTTTAACCCAGCGAACTACAACTAGCGCCCTTACTTCCAGAACCATACGAGCCTCTAGTGATGACAACTTCCCTGCTCTGCTGCCCCTCAGGACAATGCGGTGCAGCACGGCCAGCCGACCCCCCCCACCTGAGGCACATTCAAACGCCAGTTCGCTGCAGCAGGGAAAGCACGGTGAGGGCCTAGTGCTTGCAGACACCTAGGCCTGTGTATGAGAAACTCACCCACAGAACCCAAATCCAGGAACATCATCTCCCTCTACAGCAGTAGAGTTTAGGTAGTAAAACTATTCCATATTCATCTATTGGTAGCACTGTAAGTGGCTAGTGCAGGATACTTTGGTTTTTTTAAACGCAGGAAGGGGTAGCTGTAGCCTACAACATTATCTGTAGCAATGCAATATTCATACCCAAGGACAGTATCAACCACCACAAAAAAAAAAAGAAAGACCTCATTAACAAACCTTTTTTTCTTTCAAGAACTCTCCTTCACATAAAATAGTTTGTTTCCTGGAAGGTGGTAGGGGTCAAATGCCGTGACAAGAAAGCATCAAAAGTCCTCTCTATTTCATACAACGTTGAGATATTTTACTGTAACAGGAGGAGATTAAAAAGGTCACTACCTTTAACCTAAATCACTATCTGTGCCATAAGAGAGGTTAGGATAGAAGACAATAATGCTGTTCCCCCAACACAGCTGAATTACAGCTCCAGCACATGTGCAACTGCTTAATCATCCAGAGAACACCTGACAGAACTTGACACTGAAAAGACAGCTGGTTTGCTACAAACCAGTCTGCATTTTATTCCAATGCAGACTAGAACTAAATTTATACTACTAGTAATTAAAAAAAAAAAAAAGTTATCCTGCAGTGTCTTAGTTTCTCAGACAAGGCACAAATAGAGTAGGAGTCAGTCTGAAGCTAAAGACCACCACATCACACACCCCTCCTTGGCCCAGCGCTCTGCTGCAACTGATAATCCTGCATCCACTGCTGGCACAAGAGTGCTGCATCCCACCTGAAAGTAGTCAAATGAAGGTGGGTGAGAGTGTATGGTAAAAGCTAACTTCCACTTGTTGGTAATCAAGTACAGCTGTTTGCTAGCCAACACTTAAAACATTGCTTCAGAATATTCCTTTCTGAGTCAAGGAAGAGTCTGTGCTCTACCAGAGTGAAAGGGACTAGAGCAAGAAGAAACAAAGCCAAACTGAACCCATGCAGTCTTCATGATTAAGCAGCACATTCCCTAACCAGTCAGAAATGCTTAAGGTTATTCAACACCAGGACAATTAGAAGCCTTATAAAGAATAAATGCATTTAAAACCTATCTGGGTGCTCTCATTCAGGAGTAGGATGGCCCCAGGGCTTGGAGAAATTAGGACACATTACACTGGGGTGTGAATTTACATCCCACTAACTCCCTGTGCTAATACTATTGTATGCATTAAGTACAAAGTAATTTACTTTCATTTCCAAGGACTTTTTAACTGGCACATAAAAAAAAAAAATAAATCTACATTTGCAGGCAGCCCAGAGCAGGATCTGGCATTGCAAATCCACATGCTCACCTCCTGTCCATAAGCCTCACACATGGATAAGCCCTTGGGTAACCAATGTGTGCACTGCTTCCAATATGACAATCTAAGGCTACCAGAAAATAACCATTCTGTCTCCCAGTAGGAATCCACAGTTTAGATCACATCTTGTTCACTCCCCATTTTCCTGAGCATTCAGGTGTAGATAGATACTGCTCAAGATCTGAATTAGCTCTAGATACACCTCTCAACTTTCTCCGAGGGCTCTCAGTTGCTGGATTTGTTTGAGAAAGATTTGAGAGCAACTGGGAAGTATGCTTGTCCCTAACTTCAAATTAAGTTATTTTGCTGAAGAGGTTTTTTTGAAAACATTTTCACTGGCATTTTTCAGTGCCATACCAGTAAGTGTAACTTAAAGTGGGGAGCAGTACTGAAATATCTTCCACAACTGTAGTAACAAATGCTTTGTAGGAGCCATGTTCAAATTAAACATTAGTATATTAGTGTTCAAATATAAGAAATAAAATTTGATCAATTCCCGAAGGCAGTCAGAAGGGCACTACATGTCAGACCTTATTATTAGCCTATTACAAAACATCAAAACTCAGAATCCAGCATGATAATGATCCCAACTGCTATGGTAATTGTCTCATTACTGTCAGTCTTTACTGGCTCCCACCCAGTTCAGAAAGCAGCTTCATGCTTCATATTAGGAACTATATTGGTGGATCGAAGTCTATTTATTTTACCTCACTTCCAACTTTAGTGAGTTTCATGCATTTTTATCTCTGCAATTATAATTTGAAAATAAAGACATTTTCAAGTATGACAGAAATGTAAAGCAAGGAAAAAGAAGTAAATTTATAGTTACAGTAAGCCTTGCTTACCAGTTAGTGTAGTAGGAAAACACTGGTAAGAAGGTGCCCTACAGTGTACAGATACTGAAAAGACATCCAAGGGCCCTGCCACCGGCACTTGTACACAGTGTCTCAGGGTTGCACTTTACACAACTGCATCATTTTAAGCAGCTCTTTTCTCTCTGTGTATATTAGTTCTAAGCAGTACTGATCCAGGTTGTCCTACACAGTCTATAACCTAAAGATGTAGTGAAAATTGGCCAAATGAGGTGGTAACTGCTGAAAAGGAAAATATACTTTATAAATATCTACACACAAATTATACACACTTTTTTATACATACACATGTATACACACACAAAATGAGAAAAAAACCCCAAAACCTAAAATACCTCCTTCCACATCCAACCTGCAGAATGCATCTTGATATCTTGACTTGAAGACAAAGTATTATTATTGTGATGCTTAGCAAGTAATTTTTCAGCCATCCCAATGTTGGGTACTTACACCACCAGCAACAGTAATTCTATTTCCTTTGTCTGTTCCTCAGAGGGAATCAAGTATCAAGATCACAGCAGCCAGGATGAATTCAAATGAAGTATACCATTATTTCTCAGCACATATCTTAAAAATTATCCCTTTTCCATGGCTTCACTTCAACCTGTTCTGAAAATAACCCGTGAGGCACTCCAACTTACTTTATCTCAGGTTACCAGAAACCATACGCAACACACCCAGTTTTTGCAGAAGTAATGAAATGGGCTTATGGATACGAGCACCTCAATAAAAGAGCAGCAGTGTATTATACACACCATCTTTTCAATTCAATTTCAAATGAAACAGAAGGAAATCAGACAAGTAGTTTGCATTTTCTTGCACACAGCAATCTTCCAAAAAGTTCTACTGGTCAGGGAGAGAAACGAGGGCAAGTCAGTAAATAATAAATTAGGACAGTTACTTCCAATGGACTTGCAGTTAAGCAATGCAGATCTTAAAGAATTAAATGATTCCCACCCACACTTACAGACAGATAAAAGTATCCACTACGTTTTACAGACAAGTTTCCACTTTGTAAATCATATGGACATCACTACCAGTCCCACCTTTTACAGCACTTTCCTCTGGAAATGAAAGACTGAAGAGTTCACAAAGCACAAGGATTCTGTGTAGGAGAATGTTATGAATAAAACCATAAAGAGACGATCAGCAGATTTTGACTAAGCCCTACTTCTGTCCTTGAAACATAAGTACCCATTTATGAATTTTTTTTAAAAGGATATATTAAAATCTCAAGAGCATCTACCTCACAATCACCAAGAGCCCTGCAATCAACCAAATGCTAGACAAAGTCTGTTTCCAGGAGGTAACACAGTAACGAGGACTGTCACGTCTCCACTCAGAGGCTACAGAATGCTGTCCTTGGTGAGGTGATTGTGTACAGGGAAACGATTCTCTCACCATCCATTGAAGGACTTGGAGTCATACGTGGACCCCTGAACTTTTCACCTATTTTCTGCACCATCTTGTCCTTGTGCATTGATCTGTTACCCAGAGAAGCAACTGCCATTACTTGGCACCCATTGTTCTGTGTTCTCATGTTTCTGCACTGAGGATAATCGCAGATTAGTTGGTTTTACAAAAATAGCAGCCTTTAACAACATAATTTAAGCCTATATAAAACCATAGGATTTACCTCCATGTGTAAGCTAAAGGGGTTTTAAACAGGAAAACTCTGCAGATAAAAATGAAAGAAACCTCAATTTCCATACTTTAATCTGAAAATAGTCTGGGTCTCTTCTTCAGAAATACCTGCCTTGGGATTACTTCTCCACATCATTGGCTGCCTGGATGAGTGTCCTGGAGTGCTACAACAGACACCACTGAAACCAGGATAATCGCCCTGCATTTCACAACTGCTTCAAAGTTGAAACTAAGTACGTGTCTTGGATCTGAAAAGAGGATTGCCCTGTGGTTTTACTAAAGGCAAGCTAGAACTCAGATTTTACGTATTTATTTTTTAAATAAGATGGATCTCTCTCCCAGATCACCCTGGCCTTAGAGAAAATACAATAACTTTGGAAATAAAAAATTATATAAAGGAAAGTGTACCTGGTATTCTGTTCAAGCATTAGCAGATGGTAGCAGAACTATTCTTATAATCAGAAATTTGGTCAAAGAAATTCAAACATAGAAAAGTATATATTAAATATCGTACAAGAAGTTTTGGACAGAGGTCTGGTGCATTAAACTGTCCTACTTTTATTCAATAAAACTTTAAAATATGCATCACTTCTGTATATAAATAACTAGCAGTAATGATCAAATTCCTTGCTGATCCCACTGCCAAGAGTAAAAACATGTGGTAATGTAGAATTAGCTGCTTCGTGTGGCCTCTTACAATTACTGGACTGTCCAGGGCCAGAGTTTATTTGTTTATTTTTCTGTTGTCAAGATTAGTTAGCTAAAAAGTTCCAAATAAAATTTAACAAGATCATTTTTAATAGTGCATGATATCAACATTTCATTAAAAATTACATCTGGATTTTAGTGGCTCAGCTGAAGAATCATTTTAAGCATTTGCAAGTAGGTTATTTCCTTTACCAAACAAAAAATGACAGCTACACTTCTCAGAAATCTTAAGTTTGCTGAAAAAAATCTCATAACTCCTTATTGTGATTCAAGAAATAAAACTTTCAAGAATTGGTGCTTGATTTACAGGGGATTTAAATCAGTGAAAGAAAAAAAATATTAATAGTCCCTCCCAAAGTATCTGGCTGAGATTGTGGGTGAAAACATAAATTAATCAGTAATCTGATGCTTAATTTCTACGTTTATCAAAAAGTACAGTACAAAAATTTAGACAGGAAAAACTCTCCTCTAACTGAATAGATACACTTTCTACTCTCTAGAAATAGCTTATAAAAAGCACACAGTCTTTCTAGTTGTCATCTGTAGTTGGGTAAAGTTTCAGGCACAGGACAACAGGATCTTCAACTGTTAGAGAACCAGAAGTTAGTGTTTGGTGGCTGAGACATTTCAGTGTTATTCAGAAGTGCAGGGTAGGCAATCTAAGTAAGTTAAAGGCCACCTGAACTTCTCATACCAATTTAGTTAAAGCCCACACCCGATGAACACAGCTTTTTCTACTTTAAATAGCTGAAGTAATCAGAAAGACTATTTAGCACAGCAACTCAGGTGAGCTAAAGCTAAGGATTATTAAAAGAACTCTGGTTCTCAGATGAAATGGTAATTCACACAGGCCATCTGTTTTGCCTCCAACACACTGGATCATCTTCTAATGGTTTCTATGAGATGCAGCTGAAAATAAGGCAAAATTGGCTGTGTATGCATCTGAAACACATTGAGATTAATTTGAAGTCATACTTTAGTATTTCATGTACCAACTGACCATACATGGCTGTACACATACACTGTGGCAGTTCTGCCAGGTGTGAAACTGTATGGTAACATTAAAAAAGGCATGAAGAAAGAAAACTTAGAAGAGTAGCATAGTTCTGTCACACTTGGAGAAACCTTGCATGTGTAAGTCAGAACAGCCCTCAGGCAACCTTCAGCGTCTGCAGCTGGCAAGTACAGAGCATGTCCCTCACTGACCTTGGCAATGCTCAACGGGTTAGACTGTTCAGAAAGACTTCCCTAAATAATACCTCAAATCTATTTGCCACACAACTGCATCCTTCATAACACAGGGCTTCAACTTTGATTTCCAAGGCAGGCAAACTTGCTTCACAAGTGTTATCCACCTCCCCACATCTAAGATGGTTGCAGTGGACTTGCAGTTTTGAAACAGGTCTGTCTTGAACTCACCCTCCTCCTTTGGCAACTGAATGACCTGGAATAGAAGCAGCCTTCTGATGATACTTGAGTCCCTATCCCTGTGTCCCATCTCTCCAGAAGCATAGCAGGACTAGATTGCAAGCACAAACATCCAGATACCACTATAATTTATCTTTTATAAGTTTTTATTCATACCCTCTTCTCCAGTCTTCTATTTTCCACCAGCACAGATGTACTTCCACTGGCATTTACATATTCACCTTCCTTTCCTTCTGTTCACCTAGCCCCCACGATCCTTTGCATTTCTCTACTCTTCCTAAATAACTCCAAATAAGTGTTCTATATTAGGATTTGAAGAGCAACACATGCACATTAAAGTGAGGAATGACATCATTGTCTGGAAACCTGTAATTGTAGAGCACACTGAAAGCCTTATTAGGCTATTATAACCTATTTGCTGCTTCTTTTTATTTTTGTCAAGTCTGTTTCAAAATCAGGTGACTTCAAGAGAGAAAATGTCTTGCTGCCATATATTTGAGCATCATATACTACTATAGCATGAATTTGTTGTAATTGTTGTTGAACTATGGGATGCATTTTGGATCAAACACAGAAAAGGCTTCCCTCACAAAACCATCTATTATTCCAAGCTAGCAATTCTTTCCAAGCCATCTAAGCAATGTGAAGAACTTTGTTGCTTCAGGGAGCTGCGTGTTAGAGCCAGTAGTCCAGAAGCTGTGACTGAGGTGAACAGTACATGACCTCCACTTGCATCTTCTATGAACTCCCATTTGGTCACTTCTACCATATTTATTTCTACGCTATATAGAATTTCTACTTCTGATCCCCTCCAACATCAATAGCTCTGCTGTAGCAATAAACACAGAGTACTCATACTCATTAAAAGTGAACAGCCTTGAGTCTTGATTAAACTGAAGCACAATTACATAAATTTGAAGTCATTAGCCTGGCATTTTAAAAATAAACACATTCTGTCCCACAGGATGCACTAACACAAAATGACCATTCTGCATGCAACTCTCCAGTAGTCTACCCAGTTTGAAGCTAGACAAAGCTGTCTGTCCAAGCCTACCAAGGAGAAAGAACTCAAGAAAAGACCTGTCTCCTTATAATTTTAAGAGCAAAATTTTGGCTTTAAGTTTTGTGATTGTCACAGATTAAAAGGAAAGAGGGGAAGGGGAGAGAGAGAAAAAAAGCCATTGCAAGCCTAAATCCTACATCCATCAAGGCAGGGATCCAGAAGTGCCCTGGATAGCTCTGAGCATTAAGATGCAGAGCAGCACTGAACTGTGGAGCAAATGCTTTATGCAGGTGCCTTATCTGCCATGTATACTGTGCAGCCCACTGTTCAGATGTGTTTGTTATGTGTAATTTGTGCTGGTGGTGAAGCTGTCAGATGTTTAAATACAGCAAGGACAGACAGAAACTAACTACAGCTTGTTTTTTTTAAACTGTGTATTGTAACCTTCTGGGGAAGGACAGAGATGGAGAAGAAGTTTAAAGGGCGATACAAGCTACTACTGATGCAGAGGCCAAAATGTCTGGTTCTAAGTACTTATTAGCCCAGATTCATCTACCTACCCTGAATAAGGTTTTACCCTACCCTTAATACTGCTGAATACTTTTAGTTTGATGCAGCATTTTGATGTGTTTTTTTCTTTAATACCTTTTACTCTAGAAGAATCATCTGATGCACATGAAGAGCACCTTTATAAAAACATTGAGAAAGACTGATCTGCAACATAATGCTGCAGAAATAATTACAGATTTTAAAAAAGCAGCCAAGGAAAAGCACTTGTGAAAGGCCAAATGTTGGACAAGATCTGTCGCACCACCAACGTTCAACACAGTGTCTCATGTGTTACTGAGAATCTGAAGAGATGCCTTGCTGGTTTTAGGTGGCAGGGATTGATGGTTTCTCTGTATGTGTGTAGTTTTCACAGGAACTATAATAAAACAAGTAACCTGACTAAAACCTCCTTTTAGAGTACCTGAAGGAATTAGATTTCCTAACTCAGAAATAAGAAAACACTTTTCTTGAGCTTTCTTTGGACTACTAGCTATTCTTCCTCCAAGGATGGATGAGTGTCCCTGCCTGATGAGCACTTGAACCAAAACGTCTCCCACTTGAAGTCACACAATTTCAAGGGCAGGTTAGAAGTTTTTTTTGCAACTGGAGTACAGTTCTTCAGTCACTCTTTCTGGAAATCTAAGGTTACACTGCCTGCATTTTGAGAAGAATTAGAGAATTATTTTTTGTTACACTAGGGATTCAGATTTTTAAGCCCAGTTAGAGAGATCACTTCTGTCCAAAATACTGCATCGATCTGACTCACATCAGAAAAAGTAACTATTGCATTAGCATAATTATTCATCAGAAGACACCACTGTGTAAACACCCACCATAAATACCTCTAAGATCTACACTTAATCAGAAGATTTTAGTGCCCTAAACTGAGAAATGTTAAAGAACCCTCTGCTCTGAAGGAAGCAATGTTTCCCTTTGCAGAATGATCCAGCTGAATCTGCTGCTGGGGAAGACAACTGTCCAGCTAGGCAGAAAAGTAGAAAACTAGGTAAGGATTGAAAAGTTTACAGAAGAACCAAGTTTCACAGTTGTTAACAGACCCATTCAATCTCTTTTGCATTTTAGTTCTGTCAGTTGTTTGGAGTTTTTTTAATAATTCTTATGTTTCTCACTATTTGCTATTTCTTTTTGTTTTCCTCTACTTGTGATGAAAGTTTAAGTTGAATTTTCATGACTGTTCACCTTTGTCCAGGCAATGCAGGGAAACACTTTTTGTTGTATTGTAGGTATGATGACAGGTGGAGGGGCATCTGTTCTCTTTAAAGGAAGCATTCCTTTTGTCTTTTCAAAATCAGCTGTTGGCCTGGGAGGGGAATCAATGTGGAGTATAATGGGCAGTGTACTTTGCCATCACTGCCTGGGGAACAGTGCTGGCAGCATCCCTCGTCACAGCGGCCCAGGGTAGGTGAAGATGATGGGTGGAGTTAAAGTCTCTCTTTGGTTTTGAAAGAGTCAAGATAAGAACTATCTAATATGCTGAAAAATTCAATCACCAACCTGCTGTTCAGTTTTTGATGTCTCAAAATGGATTTTTGGGGTTGGTAATTTAAAAAAATACAGTAACTTACAGATTCTTCTTCAATTGTGGTGTTTGCCAAAGGCTAGTACAGAAAAATCTGGCAAAAACCAGATTCTGCCATAGAGACAGAATGTAAGCCAAGGATACAGAACGGTTTGGCAGAGAGAAAAATTCCCTGTGGGGCTTATAATAAAAAACTATAATACAAAAACATTAAATAGAGAGGTGCACAGAGAAAGCAATTACTCTAACAGAGTATTAGTTACTATGACAAGCTTTTAAAAAACAGATTTGTCTTAACTGCCAAAAATAATTAAGCAGATTGTCTTGCTGCCCTTCACACAAAGGGGTTTGTGAGAAATTTCATTAAGGCTTTGTGCTTCTTTCTCCAAGAACTAGAAAAATTAACAAGGTCAGCTTGAGTAAAGCTAGGATTACTCTTCAATCCAGTATTTTAGCACAATTCTTAATACTTTTTTTTTTTTTTTTTTAAAATCTCCCTTTTGTTAAAGCCTTTCTTCCCAAGGGGCCTTTTTACAGCTTGCCAGATTGTTCTGTGCCCTCTGTTTCACCCTGCAATAAGCATTTCTCTGGCTGGCACCACCAGAGATAGAAAGGGCAGGATTTACTTCTTGTTGAAACTGGTACAATTTCATATACAACTTCAGCGTTACACTGATGTAGCTAAAACAACAGCAGGGCCCAAGTTACCAAAACCAATTTGGAGGCAGTTATTCCACCACAGAAAATACCAGACTTAATCGGATTCTTGTTTCAACATTTTTCTGACTATTCCAATTCTGGTGGCAAGAATGTGTGTTGTACAGTGGAATGGGGTAACTCAAAAGCAGTCCCTTAGGGGAACAGTGGTTTGATAAACAACTTGGAGAAACCAACTTCAGCAAAGGCCTTTAAATTCCACCCCCACACCAAAACCCTGTTTATCACTCAGTAGTTCAGGAGATTTTGTTTAAAGCCAACAGCTATTTAATCCCCCTTGTGCTCCCTATCAGAGTTGCTGCTGGAACACAGCTTCTGGTGCAGTAACTGTCTGCATCACGTTGGTGCAACCTCATTAATACTTTTAGTTGACTTCTGGTCTTTACAGATGCATTTCTTGCAGCAACAAAACATGTCTCACACTGAAGGAGTAAAGGTAGCCAGACAGGAGTCAGCATGAAGGTTTCCATTCACATAACACTAATACAGTGGCTTAGCGACCAATTCCAACTGTGCCCTCGCTGTCAGTAGAGGAGGTACCTTTTGGACAGGTTCTCTCAACAGACCTCTTGGATGCTGCAGGTTTACTCAAAATTGGAATGTAATCTCAAATAATTTATAGCACCTATAAAGGAAGATGTTACAGCACTTTATAGTGTTTATAAATTATATATAGTATTGACAGAACTATTTAATTGCAATCCTTAAAGAACCTGGAATGGAACGACACTGCAGTGAAGATGAGGCGTATGTGTCAAATAGAGAGTTACCTGAGAAAAGTTTATTTATGTTCAAGGACCAAGTTCTGTCTTTTTTTCACAAAGAACAAAATACTTACAAGACTGAGGCTTCAGCAGCTGTATAACAGCATCCTGGAATCACACAAATAATTTTTTACCCAAATAACATTTTTACCTTGATTAAAAAGATGAGTCTGTCTTGTCTGCTAACATATATCATTTATTTGGATATGCATTCTCAGGAGATTATATAAAACATTAATACAGTTTTCTGAGAAACTTTGTCCTTGAATACATCACTGAACAACTTACCTTGTCAGTAGTGTAGTCCTTTTGGCTTTTTTAAATGACAACATTTTAAAAGTCTGCTAAGAATTCAGTCAGTCCTTCTACAAATACAGTGCTTAATATAATGGAACCTTAAAAAAAGGGGGAAAAATAAATTGGTTTGAGATGTAGACATCCAAGTCACTAGTGTTTTGGGAGACTCAACACTTAAGTAATAATTGTTATTATGGGACAATGTTTCATTGTCCAAACTGAACAATTTATACAATCTTCTCAAATCCCCTGCATCCACCTGTGCATTGTGACTAGCTCATTAGCTATATCAAAGCGTTCTGCCTATCCAATTCAACTGCATTACTGCCTGAGACAGACGTGTGCTGGGCACACTGCACATAACAGCATCTGTCACTGTCATTTGTCTTTACAGCTACAGCAACCTACTTAACCAACATAGCCAACACAGGGGTTAAGGAAAAACTGTAAGCAAAAAAATGATTATGTCATTTATAAAAATAAAACAAAATGTATACATTTTATATAAACATAAAAATATAATTTTTATAAAATATTTTATATAAATTCTAAAAATTAAATAAAATCACATGCATGATCCTAATTTCTTCTCTGATGCTGGAGGGAAGATACGGGGGTCAGTCACAGCACTGGCTGGCATGAGGGGTTTTTTGATGCCTGATTATATGAATTCCAAAAGCAAAATAGATGCTTCTAGAAGAATGAAAAAAAAGAACTGTTGCCCTGATCATGCTTCCACAGAAGATGTGAACCTGGCTTTAGTCTTCAGATCAGAGAAATACAAGAGGCCCCCACATGACTTAGAGCATAGGAAGTTTGCAAGAGCGAAGCCATTATATGCAAATATGTACAGGCACTGTGATACACTGTATCACAACATGGTTGCATATGAAAATGTTCCTGCTTTTTTCATTTTAGAGTTGAAAGCATTCTGGAGACTCTCCTGTGTTATGTGAAGTGGCCATATTCAGGAACATGCCTCAAGAGGCTTGGAATCATTATGGGATGGAACTTTTAACAACAAGCGCCCCACTATTCAGCAGCGTCACTAGCGTCTAACCATTACCAGGGGAAGCTTCACTGGGGCTGGAAAAGTAACTCTGCAAGCTTCAGTGATTCAGAAACAATGAAAACAACTCTGGTCTTAGTGGGGTTTTTTTTACCATAGGTGAACTTTTACAGCATTGGCTGTTCATATAGAGTTCTGAAGGCAACTGGTACTTATCAACCCATCTTTTTCTTTAGCAGTATTTTATATTAACAACTAGAGAGGATTACACACCTTTTTGAAAGTAATCCCTTTGATTTACACTAGGCTTGAGGCACTGCTAAGGAAGTTCGGTCACAGGCACCCTGCTGCATCGGGTCACTATGCCCAGTGTCCCAGAAGATGAGGTCCTACATGTGCCTCTGAGTTGAGGCCACGCTGTGACTCCAGGGCTTGCTTGTTTTTAACAAAAGCATTTACTCTTAAGTGTTCTGCTGCTATTAAAGATAAGGGACACTTTTACTTCTGATGTAGAAGCTTATAGAATGGCATACTGTTTCCATAAGACAAGGCTGAAGTAAACATGCTCTGAAACATGATTGTTAAAGAGTTTTTCTAATGTGATTTATGCAACTAAAGGAGAATTATAGTCCCCTGTTCCCTCTCCCAGGTAAAGCTACTGGAACAATACATAATTTGTAATTATGTTTTATAGCACTCATCACCATTCTATTACTAGTTATTTTGTTTTCTGCTGGGTATAGATATAAATAAACCTTTTTTCTCTATTTTTATTTTCAGTTGATTGCTGATAGGTAAGTATAGAATTAGCATGTAGCCTAGATCATTTTGGGTGTTGCTTGTGGGATGTGCCTGGAAAACACAAGCAGAATGCACACCACAAAAATAATAAAAATATTATGGCTTATACTTAACTAGTTCTGTTCCTTGCACATCTGCACAAAGTTCAAGTAACTGTTCTTTCAGCTCTCAAACTGAGATGGCTCACCAAGTCACAAAGTGAGGAAAAATGCACAAACAAAAGGAGAATAAAAACCAGCACACCTTATACTACAGCAGGAATTCAAGCTATAGTATAGCTAACAATACAATAGCAGTGCTTCTACCAATCTGTGTATTACAGCTCCACTCCCAGGGGGCTTTATTCTAGACAATTCAAACATCTTTCTGCAGACCTTCACAGGAGAACACAAGTCCCACAGAGAAATTTAAATTTAGTTATATTTAGTTATAACGAAATGTGCTTGGTTTTGGCTGGGACAGAGTTAATTGCCTTCCCAGTAGCCAGTATGGGGCTGTGCTTTGGATTCATGCTGAAAGCAGTGTTGGCACCACAGGGGTGTTTCAGTTACTGCTGAACAGGGCTTATAGTGTCAAGGGCTTTGCTGCTTCTCACCCCACCCGCCAGTAGGCTGGAGGTGCAGAGGCAGTTGAGGGGACACAGCTGGGACAGCTGCCCCAACTGACAAGGGGATATCCCATACCACATGGCATCATGCTCAGCACAGAGTGGCAGGAAGAAGGAAGGGTGCATGGGGAAGAGGACATACTCAGTGTGATGGCAGTTGTCTTGGAATGACAGAATCATCAAGGTTGAAACACATGGTGGAGTCCCATGTTCCTGGAGATGGATGAACACCTCCTCTCCTCACACAAGCAGTGAATGAGCTCCTGGCTTTGCCTGCACACATGGCTCTTGCTTTACCTGTTCAACTGTCCTTATCCCAACCCAGGAGTTCTCACTTTTCCCATACCCTCCCTCATTCTGCTGTGAAGGGGGAGTGAGCAAGCAGCTGCATTATGCTTAGCTGCTGGCTGGGGTTACAGCTCCACAGAAGCACAATCTTGTATTCCATCAATTCTACTTTTCCTCCTCCTTTAACATTCCCCCTCCTGTTCCTTTCTTTACTCTTATATATGGCATTTTAGACAGCATAGCAAAAAGGAGTCAGAACAACCTAGGTTTTCTTCCTTTCAAAATGAGCACCTGATCTAACACCAGCACACACAACTTCCTAAAAACAAGACAGAGAATCTTAAAAGGCATTTCACATTTAAAAGCAATAGAAAAAACCTGCTCCTGCTGCATGTGTATCAATGCATAATTCTCAGACCAAACAGAAAAGTCCTTTCATGCAAGGATTTTTCCACTGTTTCAACATCATTTTCCTCAATTTTCTTCCAGCATATTTTCATTTTTTGTTCTTTTCTAAGCCTGTAATTCTTTTAACACTACTCACACCTATTTTTTCCACAAGCCAAGCGACTATTTGACAACATATATCAGTTTTTATAATTTTCTCATTTCATACCTGTTGCAAAACCATTTCCTTTCTAAACATACAAAAGAACATTAAAAAAATACCATTTTGCTGAGAAGTAGATCTGAAGCAAGCAGTACTTTAACAGCTTGATTTTATCTACCTCATGGATAACCCTGTCTTCCTTCATGCTACTTAGCTAGAGGAACTTCTCCAGTAAGGCAAGTCAAATCAAACAAGTTTTTGGGTACAGAGGTAGAGCTCAAACAATTACACCAGGAAATGACATTTTTATCTCATCACCTCAGGGAACACTGGTGCCTGTGGTTACCAGCACTGCCAATAATGCTTTCATTGGGGCTTTTCTTAGATGTTAGGAAAGGCTGTAGAAACTTCCAAGCCCCTAATAAATGACGCTGTATGGAACAACACAGTTGTTCAGGAACCCTGTATCACAGCAAGCAAACCACACTGTCATTTGCATCAGGGGTCAAGTTGCAGCAAAGACCTTTAAAGCATAGCAGAGCCTGGGTATTTGTATGCAGTGACCAAACCCCTTTGCAATAGGATCTATCTTTGCCAACACTCTCTTAGACGACAGCACAGAGGCAGCAGCCCAGTTACTTGGTGTGAAGTTTTATAGCTCTCAGAGTATGTGACCTCACTCAAGTATGGGAACAAAATGTCAACAAGGCTGAAGTGAACCAAAGTTCACTGAAGTTATCTCTAGATAGAAATTTGAACTAAAAAGTTGAAGTCCCTTTAATCTTTGAATTATTTAACATTTAAAAGCACACTTGCAGAATTTAAATTGCCTCTTAAACATTTTATCTTTCTCCTCAATCTGATTGTTGTAACATAGAAAGATCTGCAAGCTTCCTGTACCTGGAAACTGCTGGCATTCACACAAGCCAACTAACCCAAGAGACACATTTTAGGAGATGGCAGCTGAATTTCATTCAGACCAAAAGGTCATTTTGTGTAACTTCTTTTCTGTTAAAGGGGATTCCTACCTTTCTCCCATTAAATGTTCCCTCCTCCCCAGTAAAATATACCAATGCAGTGGAAGGTTTTTTGATTTAACAGAGAAGATTTAAGCCAATGCATTTGTTTCACCACACAAGCATTTCTTAAGATCTAAACATCATATTAAATTCTGCCTTTTTGATTGCAAAAGGAAGAACAACACTAGGAGCCTGTGCATTACTAACTTCAATTTAGGTAATTCAGTACTATTTTCCTCTCTGAAAATTAAACTAACCTCATTCTTTCTGCTCTGTTCCTTATCAGCTGAATGATTAATAGGCTTAATAGGCCTTCCAAATCGCAGACAGACAGGTGGTGTACTGATGGACTTTCCATTAGCTACATTAGCACAATGTGTTTTTGGAATTTCAAGAGGAAGCTATAAGCATCTTGAGCTATTAGAGGCTATTTCAATAAATCACAAAACATTTTATTTAATTAAGCCCCTTTTAATAGCAATATTAACGATATGGATAAAAGTATCATTAGTACAGGCAGATTTGATAAACTACACAAGCTGTTGTGGGGCTTTTTTTCTATCCATCTGAATAAAAATAACAGTTTATAATCCAACAACAACAGGACACGATCCTTTGATTCACAAGATCAAATGTTATGACTAGTGGCACATATTTTACTTCACTGGGTCCCTGGCAGCTTTCACTCCCTCACCTACTGTGATTCTTTTTCCAAGGCTTAGGGCATTACACACACTAAGGGCTAACAGTAATTGGCATAGCACAAGCAGCACTACAGGCACCAGGTACTTCTGTGCATGAGTAGATTCTGTAACTTAAGATAACAGCCTCAAAAAAATGAAGGTAATTTTGCCTTACCAAAACAGAGGTACAGAGAGAGCACAGTGAGTGTTCAGGGTATGTATTAGTCAACAAAAAGTGTATCACCTTCTCTTGTAATGTCCTTCTACTATGAAGGTAGTCAAACACTGGAACAGGTTACCTGAAGCAGTGGATCTCCCCTCCATACAAGGGCATGGATTGACCAGTACCTTAATTATTCAGGGAAAGACTGCAAGGGGCCAGGAAGGAACAGTGGAGAAGCATCGGAGCTGTTGTAAGGGGTGGGGAGACTTACAAAGCTAATGCAGATCTAGGGCCTATCTGCAGCCTTCATCTCAGGATTCACAAAGGAGGGAATCCGTTCTGCTACCAGGGCCTGCAAAGATGTCACTGGGAGCAGACATCCAAGGGAAGGGTGGTGCTGAGGAGTTTGAAAGAAAGTCTCAAAATTTAAACCCTGGCACAGAGAAAGCCTGCAAAGCTAGCGATGCTCCATTCACCCCAAAGGAATGGGACTGAGCATAGTGAAAGAAACCGACTTAATACAGTAGACCAAAGCCATATATGCTGGAATGACTGATCTCCCTATTTCATGAGTTTTCAGAAGACCCTGATATTAGAGAAGGGTGGGAGATTCCATTGAGGAAACTCAACCCTATATAAAGTTTTTGGCTGCCATTAAGCAAAACACACCACCCAAAAAAAATTATCCTAGGAACTGATTTTATTATGGTACCTTACAAGTTGTCCCTTCTTAATTTGAAGTATTTCTCATTCTCTTTAGCCTAGGAAAAAATACAAGGAGCAGCTTGTTAATGGAAAAAGTATGCTGCATGGTAAAGATGATGTTTACAGAACCTACAGTTTACCAAAATGCATAAGCTATTTTAAGAAATCCTCCTGAACAGCAGAGAGTAATCTCATTTCAGTACAGCACTGCCATTCTAGTCCTCCTCAACCCAAGTTCAAGACCTCTTGTGAACTCTTCTTCACAGATGGGAAACTTTCCAACAAAGCAAGCAGTCTTCTGATCATCTCCTAAGGAAAGGGTGTATCCAAAGATACTGTAATCAGGCATAACTACCTAATTACATAGCTCTCGCCACATGCACCCGTCACAAGGGATTCCAGAATTACTTATACAAGTATACCCAAGATAAAAAGGTGAAACCTGATCTGGCAGGGTCCCCTACTTGTTTACCCAGAAGTGGCCATTAATCAATACATCTTTTAATTTAAGTCAGTCTGGCATTTTAAGGTCTGTTGCCTTTATGGCCCTTAACTCTTCTGGTGATGGGGCAGCAGCAAGCTGTTACCTCACGTGCAGTAATAAGGTCAGAAAATCCCCCTTTAGTAGCTAGAAAGATGGAGCAAGTGATTCCAGAGTCACTGGAGGGCATCAAGAGCATGGATGTTGCCATGGTGCCTGCTGCACCGCTATTTGAGAACTGGGACATTAGGAGATCTTAAATGGCACACCAGTCCCTTTGCCTGATATTGTAGATAGCAAGTGTGCCTCATTCTTGGCATTTCCAAAAAGTCTGTAGTTTCACAAGTGCTGAAAAGCTTCACCAAACAGAATGGCAAATTAAGAGAAGATTTTAACAGCTTGAAGTACACAGACAAGTAAAAAGTTACTAAATTCAGGTGATAAACCTACTGTTTCACCTGTTCCTAATGTATAATCCAGGTCTGCAGTAGTTTGTTCTCCTAAACTGTCATCTTTGAGTGAAGCCAAGCAAGTCTGAGCTGAAGGGCTGGGGCAGCTGTTAGAAACCCAAGACTGGAAAGCACAGAAGTATGACTTCTTGTGGCACGTACAGCTGGTAAAGCACTATTTTCCCTTGGCTTAGTATTTATGTTAACATTACTATTACTTCCAGGCTGCACTGTATTCTGCCCTCATAAGAAATCCATAGCCTGATTCTCCCCTCTTTTGCTGGAGACCGTGATTTAACACCATGTTAAGAGTGGTGTTAAGCCCTTCCCTTCTAAGTGCTGGAATAACAGCTAAGATGCCGTACTAGAATGAAGAACATTTCTTAAAGAACAGCAAATAAAAATCCAACCTCAGTCGTCCCTGGAAGCCAAGCAGTCCACAACTGTGATCCCACACAAGAACTGGAAAGGTGAGTTCAATCTCAGTTGTGTGCAGCTGAGGAAAGTTTCTCCTCTAGACGCCTATACAGGTAAGGCTGCTTTGGCAGCCAAGTGCTGCCCTTGCAGCTGTTGCACTGCAAGCAAATGGGAATGAAAGTTCCTGACAGGGATGTTTCATAAATAAAGCATGGATTGCAATATTCTAGAAGCCAGAACAACCTCATTTTTTTCCCATGCGCTGAATCTTAGAAGTACTACAGAGAAAATCTCTTCATTCTCCATTTTCTAATCTGTTGAATTCTCTCCAGAACAATAAAACATGGGCTGTAAACACTGCACTGAGACAAAGGAGTTTTCAGATTCTAGTTACCTCCTCCATTCCACCCATCCCATTTTTGAATGTACACTGAGGTTCATCGGGTTGTAAGAGCTGGCTTCATTGTTGAACAGAAAACCTTCATGGGAACGTTCAGTGAGAAAACAGACTCACAGAATCGTAGGGGTTCGAAGGGTCCTTGAGAGACCATTGGGTCCAACCCCCCAAACTATTCAGGTGTGGAAAGGAACAGTGGAACACATACCACGGAAGTCACAGCCACAGCTTCAACCTTGAAGTTATACTGACCAGAACTGCTGAAGACCTGCATGACCCATGGTGTTCTATTAGCACCTGTCCACCAAATGAATATGTCATGGTTCCCTCAGTGCTTGCAGGCACAAAGCACAATGGTTTCCAAGGCTGAGGTAGCCACAGCATTACCCAGCAGAAAACTGATTAGACAGCCGAGTGCTATTACTGCTACAAATACTACATCACTTCTTGTATTAAGAGTTTTTAATACCTCTTGACATTCAACACCAAATACAAGGGATCTAATTTACCTGCTAAAGATGACAAATATTGTGTAAATAAGAAAAAAACTTTACAACATTAATGTGTGCAGAGTGAAAGTTTCAAAGTGTTACATTATACAGTAAGAGCACCACCAGCAAGATCCTCATTATACTGTGGCAACTCTGCCGCCATTTAATTCAGGAAGCTTCACCAAAGGTAACCAATTTAGATTCAAGGGATATGAACAGATATAGTTTGTTCAATGAAGAGCAAAAATGTATAACCCACTAGCAGGGATTTTGAGCTAGTGCTAATGTTTAGTTGCTTCCAATCTTCCATAAAGAACAGTATGGCAGCAGGCCAGAGTAGAAACTGAGCTGTTAGGAACTTCCAACTTGGAAGCCACCTTGGTGTGGCACCTTACAGAAGCCATCAGGCTCTCTGCCATATGGTACTTGTGTCACCATGCTGCTTTGGACACAATCCGATTGCCCTTAAGTTGCAGGCTATAGTACTACATAGATTAAAACTCACAGAGATTCTTACAATGAGGGAACATCTTCACTCAAGGTAACATGAATGTCACGCTCGTAGGATGGCTGAAGTTGGAAGGGACCTCCACAGGTCACCTTGTTCAAAGGGAATAGCTATGGGGAAGATGGTACCCAAATGGCTAAATGGCCAAGTGGCAGCACTGCAGAGAATGCACGTGGGGAAGTTCAAAGATGCAGAAAAATCTTGATGGTCCTTTTGAGTGGTAAGACATTCAGTCATGGCATGACTCTTGTCTCCAAATTAGTCAGTAATTAGCTACAAGTTTATCATCCACAGATACGTGATGAGTATTAAAGACTCCCTCATTTTCCAAATATACAGTTAATAACTCATAATATTTAGAAGGTACTCAAAGGGTTTACTTACACGTGAAGTGATCTGCAAAGAAAACTTGTCCTCCGATTAGTTTTACTCCTATACACATTGGGGAACAGAATTCTAGAATTCTGCACATACCATATAAGCAAATACTACTTTCCATATTTATCCTTACATAACTCTGCACCAGAACCTCAGCATCCTCTTCCAAATATTTTTGGAACTTAACATTCGCTAAGAATAAAGTGATGCACAGATGGATCCCTGAATTTCAATGCCTCACAAAGCACTTGAAATATCTGCTCATTCTGGTCAAGAGCTGAAACATTTTTGGAATGGGATTTTTTTTGCTTAACATGTTTCTTACTCAGCTGTGATTGCTGCAAGAAATATTACCTGATCTCATCACCCGGGATTAGCACATTCTTACAGAAAGCTTATTATTAGATAGTAAATATTTGATCATCTTGGATTAAGACATGATTTCTTCAGAATAAGGACATTAAGATTTGCAGCCGTTATGTGTAACCTTTTTCAATACCTATAAGTCTATATTAAGATGTTTACAAAGCATCTGAGATTTAAATGCTGTTATCAACACTCCAAACCACTATTTTCTTAAGACAAAATTAGGAATCTAAAAAGGCTTAATAACAAATCATCCATTAAAATGCTGAAGTCTGAAATGCTGAGATGGCCTTTGATAATCTTATTAGCTCCATCTTTACAAATAATTACCCAACAGTCTAAACATGAGTTTTGTAACTTATATTCCAGGTTGCTGAAGTTACATTCAAACTAATCCTCTAAGATGCTTACATTTTATCAAAGCATGACTATATTTCTGTAAACCAAAATAATTTTCCAGAACGTATTCCCATGGCACAAACGTCAATGCTCTTCTTTTCCTGAAAAAAACCCCAATTTTGCATAACAAAACACATCCATTTTAGAATTTGATCCTGATTACAGCATTTAGACAACAAAAAAAATTTGGTTGTCATACAGACATTGTATTGTTCTGAAAAAAAACACTGAGATACTAAAAAACCCCTAGCAGTACAGTTTACATAGCCTTTTCTTGAAGAAATTACTCTGCAGTACACTGACTTCTTTCCTAAGGCTTGTTTCCAATTTTGTTCAGAAGAGATAACAGTTCATGCAAAGAGAACATGAAAAATGAATGAACTGCAGACTACAAAAGTCTGTAAGAGTTCATAATCTCTTGCTGGGTAAATTACATTAGAGCATCCTTTGGGCATTTTCCGCATCCGTTTATTAGTCCATAAAGAAAACCCACAGTCCTGCATAAATGACCAAGGCGGAAAACACTGTGCTGAAGCACCGTGAGATGGCACTAATGCAACTGCCCACAAGGAAAGTGAAACTCCTGTTTCACTGTCTCTTCCTTTGCTTTCAGTACCAGCAAAGAACATCCGCTTGTAACCACTCTGGCAGCCTTCAAGTAAGCAGTTTTCTGAAAGAGGCTGCATGTCTCAAAAAATTAAGCCAACCCCCTTTGCAGAAGGAACATGATAAAGGATATTCCTCCCAGTGCCACCATCCTTCATAGCTGAAGTGAACATGAAAAACCTTTAGCTGTACAAGTAGCTCCAAGCTCCCTACTGCCACACCACTGAACACCACATGAAGCTTTCTGATGACTGTAGTCAGATTATCTTCCTCTTAGCTACCTTTATAAAAGCATGATCCTTGTCTTCTGTGGTTTGAAATCACAGCTGAGATGTAAAGTTCTGTACTTGTGTCACTGTTCTCATGAAACACAGAAGCAATTATATGGAGCTTACTGGTCTGACATGTGACCTGGTGCCCATGCCTGTGCAAAGTACTAGGTGTCTGCAGACAGGAGCTTTGGGAACCCACCTCTCTGCACGGCTCTGATGCAGGGTGGTGCACACGCTCACAGTTGCGCCCAGTTGTCCTTACAGGTACATCCCAGGTTTGGCTGGTCAGTGCTGGACACCAGGCCTCTAACAGATTCCTGAAGTTTACAGAAGGCCAATTTGGGCAGGATAGCAGCATTCTAACAATGGCCACCAACTTGAAAAGGCTGATTGCACATAGCACTGCTTGCTAATAAGTTGACACTGCTACAATCTGATGTTAAAGGTCCCGCAGAATGAATTAAAAAAGCCAACAAAAGTAGTACATTTAAGGAGCATCCTCTGGAACCGGGTGTGAACAGCGAGCCTGCCACGCAGCTCCCTGCCCACAGCAGCTGGCTGTTTCCAAGGGAAGACTCACCCCTAGTGGCTGCCCGTTCTCTAACAGCAGTACAACAGCTCCTGAAAGGACTGCTGCAACTGCTCAGCCTGCAGAAATACACGGGCACCGGCCCATACCAAGCCTGATGAATCAAAAGGATCGCTAAGAGGCTGTCAGAAGTCAAGCATCGTTCTGTATTAACTGACTGTGTTACATTTACACTGCACGGGAGTTCAGCTGGAGAGCTCCTTGCACAGGAGGTGGCTTTGCCTGACATAGCAAAGCCAACACAAACTGTTGATTTTAATTACTCATTTTTAATAGAAATAATTTTAATTATGTATTTTTCTTTGATGGTAAGAGCAATCAAGTCTCTTATTTGAAGATATGTTTTTGTTCCAAAGACAAGTGATTACTTTGTTTTTCATCAACAGCAGCTCAATTTCACAATTATGATGTCATAAATAAGCCTCAAAACCATATGGTGAAACTAGTTCATAATTTCTATGAAAATCCAGTAAAGATCAAAGCTTACCAGCTTCTGTTGCAGATATGCATTCTGACCATCTCAGGCTGTCCAACTGATCCTATGGGATGGTAGGTGAACAAGACCAATGTATGGGTAACAAACCTCCACTGCTATCAGCAAAGCTCAGACATTACAGTAGTGACAGGTGAATATGTGTAGAGACACAAAACCAGACTTACAGGACACACCAGACAGGTAATTTGCTAGGTTTTGCATCGGAAGGTTAATTCTAGTAAGTGTCACTTATTCATTTTCTGTTTCCTTGAGGGGTTTTCAGAGTGGTTGTCCCTGACAGCTAGCTGCCCATGCTAAAACTCCTTTTTCTCTTAAAAGATGATAGAAATGGAGCACCACCACACACAAGAACTTTGACTCCTCTTTCTGTCACATGTTGACTTACGCACAATACCACGCAGCTATTTTTGCATGCAAGTATGGCATCTTCTCCACATACATCTTCATCGCTAGGAAGGCAGAGCTAGTTGCTGGTTTTCGTATTATAAAACCTGAGGATCATACCTTGAAAGTAAGAGTGGCAATGAATCCCTCCAGGATTGTTAAGTGCTTTGAAATCCACTCACACAACGCAGTACCAAGTACACTGGCTACTGCTACGCGTTACTACTCTCTACAAACCATCACCAAACTTTAACTATCCAATCAAAACAAAGGAGACACAGAAAACAAGCCAAAAGTTAATGGCATGCCAGAGCCAATTTAAATACAACGTAATAAGGAAGTGTGAAGTCATACCTCAGTGATTGCTCATCACCTATTCTCATGCTGCAGGGGCAATGTCCAAATTCCTTGCTCACAGACTGACATTAGTCTCCCTCACATTCACTGGGGACTAGAAATCCTTGCATCCTGTGCAGGTACTTGTCAAAACACACATATAATCAGGGAGCTTTGCTAGTGGTGGCAGTTTTTTGGGGAGCAGGGTTGGGGATGTTGGTAAATAGACCAAAGGATCTGCATTTATGGGCTCTCAGGGAACTTTCTGCTTTGTAACAATTTCCAACTTCTTTTCTGACAAAACTGCACTCCCCACTTACTGACACAGTCTAAAGCTGGGCAGCTGTGACTATCACAGGCCACAAATTCATGGCAACAATGGGAATTACACCGATATGCCACCAAACCAGAAAGCAATAGCTTCTGGTTTTTTGAAAGCTAACCCCACAGGCTTCTTCAGCAGCCGACTACTGCTACGTAAGGACATGAGACTAGGAAGACCAGATGATATAAGCAAGGTTTCTTATTTTTGACACACCAACATAACTGTGGAGATACTACTGCAGTAGTTTACACCTGCATTACCTTTTTTAAAGACAGCCTAGAATCACGAAGAAGTCTGTTCAAAAAAATGAAAGCCTGTAAATAAAATACAACTCTGACAGGCAAGCCTGCTCTCCTCACTCCTGCGTTCTCAGCAGACATCTGAAGTGCTATAAATAACTTCAGTGCATTTCTGGTAGAAATAAATAGCAGTGCTGATACTGGCAGCACCAGTGGGACTGCCAGTGATGTTACAGAAAAGAGAGAGCTGCAACCCCTCCTTCTGGTACAGGCTCTGGTTATTTTACAGGGTCAGCAGGTTATTGTTTCAGCAGCTCAATTCATAGTATTAGATACCACACAGTAAGGATTGTGTCTGAACATCCTGTGCCTTTCCACAGCTTCTAGCCAAGACACTGGAAACGGCTAATACAAACCTTAACACTCAGGCAACTATTGCCTGATCACTAAGCTGACTTCCCAACACACTACTTGGGTAATCAAGTACGTAAATTTCTTTACCATCAATTAAGTTAATTCTACCTTACCTTTTCATTTTGCAACATGATGAACTTGAAATACCTGGTCATTAATTCAGTAAGGACAAAAGTAAGTCTAGTTAGGAAGGAAATGACTGCAGCCAGCTTCACTGTTACATCGTCCACAGTGGAAGTTCACTACCAAGCTCTCTATTACAAATGCTTCTTCCAGCAAAGAAGTATTTTGTCTTCTTTCTGCAAAGAATTTTCAATGCCAGGTTTGCATTCTGGCAGTATTACATTACCTCAGAATCATTCAAGTCTTTGGAAAAGCAGTTAAATGTATATAGACTTAGTTAAGTATATGCTACAGGTCTGATGAAGTATCACCACTGGCAAGTCAATGCCAAGATATAAAAGCACCTACCAAATTGAACGCTGGATCTCATTTTTCTTAAATTCTATAGCCTGTTTCTCACTTGGATCTTCCTCCAAATTCTAAGCCCTAAAGTTGAAAGGAAGTAGGGTGGAAGCAGGTCAGTTTTTTGGAAATACATTGCTTGTTTTTAATATAATTTAGAAAATGATATATTAACATGTTTTAAACTTGCACTCATCTTCACAGGCTGTAATTTTTATATAGTGTTTCCACAGCCTATCTACTGTGTTCACGTAAAGAGAACAAGTATGGCACAATGTTGTAAAGACAAGGTACAGTACCTGGGTATACTTAAATAACAGGGGGTCTTGTTAAGTTATTCTTAAAGAAAACTTAATATACACTCAGCAGCCAAGAAAAAAAAAAAGGTAGTCACTAACAGACCATGGTTTATTCCTTAGGAATCTGTCTTTGCAGTTGTCTAACCAGCTGCTTAAAGTGACTAAAAAGGGCCCTTAGAACACAGCAATGATTAGAGTAACAAGTAGAGAACTGCAGGTTCCTCTAGCAGGAATCATTTCTGGCAACTGACTCATGATGCACACTGGCCATAATATGGTGTCTAGCTGCACAGAAGAGAACTTAGAGGTTTCACAAGTTTTACAAATCTATTCTAGTAACATGAGTAAAGCTGAAGTGACCCTACTGGTTTGTCTATCTATCTGCTCAACCCCTCTCTCCTCAGGCTTTATCCTAAGAGCTCTTGCTTGTCACACCCTTACACTTCCTTCAGAGTAGCAACAGTGATCAGCAAATGTTGAGGGCAGTTAACAGACTCCCAAACAGAGAATTGTGGCAGCATTTGTTTTACAGGAACCCTTCAACCTCTGAGACCCTCCCCCACTACTCACAGTTCCTTTATTTCAGTTGTCCCCAGGTGAGGGGAAGTCCCATTACTCGTGTCTTTCACCCACCCTCCCAAACAAACCTAAGACAGACAAAGAGGACATCAGGTCTGAAACGCAAGAGGGCCACAAAATACAGCAGGCTGCTGCAGACAATGACAGAGGTCTGTAGTGGTGCCAAACTCTAGTATTTATAATCCAAAACCAGATGAAGGTACTGAAGGTTCAGAAGCACTCCTGACTTAGCAAGGTCTTCACAGAGAGCAAGCCACAGTGCAAAAGAACAGAACGGAAAAATGAAGCTGTACACACCAACCTCAGCACAGACTCCTAACCACAAGCAAAGCACCTAATTTCCCATATGAAAATGTGGTATTTTTTACTCCTTTCAGGATACACACAGAATGGATGATCTGCCAAGGTCCAATAATGTAATGTGAGCCATAGTTATTCCCTGTCAGCAACCAGCAGTGACACACACCTAACTTGCTTTACTGGCAGCCTCTCCAGGTTAAGGGAGCAGTTGGACACTTTGCATTCATCTCCACTCTTCCACTGTCACTTTGTCAATGCCAGAGATGAGGAGCAATAAGCAGTTAGTACTACATAATAAACTTCAAAGGGAAGCTTCATGTACAGCCTCACAGGGCAGATTAGAGCCATTTCAGAATCAGCATTAGTCAATTAACAACTGACAAAGCCTAAAATTTGCTCTTGTCATTCCATGCAGAAATTGTGCTCTCTGCTCTTCCCCAAGTTCCAGTTGCACAGCAGCGTATCTGTCTCCTTCATTACTCCAGCAGTAACAAACTAGGACAGCTGCAGATACAGAGGTTCTGTTTTGGAGCTGTTCTCTGCATCGTTCACACTGTTACAGCTTGACATCACTGATAGACACCTGTATGTTCTAAAACTGTTTCACAGCAATTCCAAGTTATCTATTAGTGTTTAAAGTTTAATTAAGGCAATTAGGACAGCACCATTACTTCCCACTTAAATATCCTTTAATCCTTGTCAAAACTGGCTTTCAAACCAAACACAGAGGTAACAGTTACCGTCACTGGAATGACAACTCCTCAGCAGAGCCCAGTAGCACACAGTATTCAAGCTAGTAGAAAAATCTATATAAATAACGTTCACATCTACATGTGTGCACACAAACCAGCTCCATGTTTTCACTAATGTTAAGTGTGTTTACTGTCAGATGCTTGCTCACAGGGCAACAAGGCACAGGATAACTGGATGTAAAGTAATTTATTTGATCTTGCCAATGGATGGAGCTAGTTGCCACAGAATCCCATACAGATCAGACCACCACTTCCACTCACTGAGGCTTCTACAAATGCTTTCTTCACAAGTGACTTACTAAGATGATTTTTTCAGAAGTGTTTAACATCTTCTAGTGTCCAAGCCCATAAAGCTTTGATTTCTGTCATCTGGTCCAGCTTACATTATAGCAGAGAATAATCAAACAAGCCCTAAACATTACTCATTTGCTTCACCTAAACCAGGCTGTAAGAAACAGAAAAGTACTTCTACAGCATACCTTGTTTGTGTAGGTCTAGTTGAATAGTCATTAATATTTTTATTTTTTCAAGAAAAGTAGTAAGTCCTTGGTACAAATAAGTCAGAGATAAATATTAATTCTGTATCCATGGAGTATTTGATTCCACCATTGAAGCACTTTGTTTAGAAACAAGTACAAAACTTGAGATTTAGATTATTAAAACAAAACTCCTGTACAATTTGCAGGGCTAAAACTGGTCAGTACTTCGCTGAGACAAACAGGAAGAACTGGAACATACAGCTTTGTAAGACCACATTAAATAGTAAACTATAATAAACTAAATATGGCATGTGAACTTACCTCCTGCAGAGCCTAGCCTACATAAAATATCAAAGGAACATAGTCTCTTGCAAGGATAAAGAATTAATTTTAAATTCATTCTGGTATTTTAAAATAAGATGTGTTATTTTAGCAGTTATTCTCAATGGCTATGTTTTAACCCCAAAGATTTGAGGTTTAACAGGGAAAACATGAATGTCTTTCAAATTAACCACTTCAATTAACATTCCTACAGGTAGACAGCAAAAGACAATACCACTGACAGGCTGTTTATCAGTAGAGAATTGTCACATTTTTGAACAGCACCAACTTTCTCATTTATTTATTGAATGACAGAAGCACCAGAGGTATAAGGTTTCTTTCTCCTTCATTTTGATAAAGGCATGGCCCTAGACTCTTTAAGAGAGTAAAAAGTTATTATCTGGGTCACTACAGTAAAAGCAACTCAGGACAGCTCCACCTTAGGGCATGCTACACTCAGGATGTCCGAGGCACAAATCATACCATTGCAAATAGCCCATGCAGTGTAACTCCATGGTTCCTTAGGTCCAACTGATAGACTCATTTTGTAGCATCTCACATACTTTCTTACTAAGTTATGAACTAGAAAAGAACACTTAGAAATTTTAGCATTAAAATTTTCTCCAAGATGCTTTGCATGACATTTTGAAGCCTTCCTTTTTGCCAACTCAGAAAGATACCATTTTATCACCAAGACAAGTGAAAAAAAGGCCATTGCAACACATACAGGTTTTTTGTTATTCAAATTTTCCACCTGCCCTTAAGAGCAGAAATAAGCCATGAGGAAGATTTAACAGCAGTGAATGCATCCTCTAGAGCAAACCATGCCAAGAAACGAACAGAAACATCAGGGTTATGCACTCTTTCCCAGCCTTATTTGAAAATTGCTTGAAAATAACTTCAAGATTTTTTCTTAGAGAATAGTATTACCCTACCAGCTAGCCACCAAGTACTCTAACAGGCCTGACAATGGGATTCTGCAGGCACATCTTTAGAATTGTGTGACTAGACTATGTGTAAATCTACATGGTGGAACTCTACTAAGTAAGAATAGGTATAAATAGTAAACTAGCACCAACAGTGACTCAAAGGACAAGCCTACCCCTCCTACTTGTATTGAGCATTCCCAATAGATCCAATATGGGAGTTTGTTTCAGAAGCCCTGTCGTAGACCACTCCACTGAGTGCACAAGAATGCTCTGCTTCAAGTATGAGCATACGGCAGAATCCAACTGTCTACTTACACAGAAAAGAAATCAAAATGGATTTTGTCATGTTCACATAAATGCATTTCAGAAACAATAAGGTACTACAATCTCCTTTATTATTTTAAAAACAGTTTTATTCTGTATATTTAGAAACGTGTAATTTTAATAACTGCAGAGAAAAAAAATCAGCCACACCTGAATAGCTAATAACTCATTAACAGAATGCAGTGGTATATTATCTAAACAGTAGTAGTGCCATTGTGCCGTAATAAATCGTCTATTAGTAAAAAAATACATTTCAGGGCACATAGTACAGCATCCTTATGACAAATTACAGTAGGGATACTTTTCAAGAATTTAATCAAAGTAGAGAATTCCGAGTTATATTCTTTAAATGCAGCACTTAAAAAGGTAACAACGTTGTGCATTTTTAAAAAATGTCCTTGTTCGTATAGTGTAGAAATGCTGCTTTATTGCTGCAGATGTCAAAGTTCAAGGCTCAAAAGGTATGAGAATACAAAGATATCCTTAAGAAACTTTGTTTGTTTTTCATATATATTTATATATATAAAAAGGTAAAGCTTATAAAAGTTAATTTACAAACCAAGAACAAAAGTGGTATGCACGCGTTATATACAAGCAGTCTATAACATCTATAAATTTTCAAATGCATAGCAGAAAACATACCATCATTTTCTTCTGGTTCTCTTCTGGCTGATGAACACAAACAATACTCATTCCCTAAACCAGCTCACAAGTTTGGTGGTTTGTTTGTTGGGTTTTTTCCTCATTCCCCAGTCTCTCATGATATATTATCTAGGTAAGCACAAAAGCCATACAAACTTACAGAGAACTATGAGAGCTAAGACTATTAAAAACATGAGGGTAAGGCATCCCCTGCTGGTTAATAGGTCTGTAATGATGTGGTTAATTTACAAATCCAGAGAGGCAACTGAACCATAGTCATCCCACATGCTTTTCCCCCTCCCCCCTGTTCTCATGACAATGTTTCCATATACAGTAAGCAGTCGTGTTTGCATTAGCCTCCCAGCAGAGGTAATCATCTAAACTGTGCTACCCCGAGTTGATTGCCATTTCCTTGGACATGTACACCGAAAGTCATTTAAAAACTAGAGACCAAAAACGTAGTCTTGTGAGTTACAAACACACAGTAGTAAAAATGCAGGCCAAATTCTGTGTTTTCGCGAGTGGAGTATGAACCAAATTCAGTTCCTCTGAACAGAATTCCATTGGTACTTTCAGGTTTTAAAATAATGAAATACTAGTAGTGTCCTTTAAAAAACCAAAAGGAAAACAAAACAAAAACCACAAAAGAACAACCAACAAATCAAAGCATACAGAACCTGCAAAACCCCTACCTTGTTCCCACTGTACACTCCCTGCTTGTGGCATGTATTGTGACCATGGTTCAAAGAGTGTACTTGCTAAACCAGTGTTAGTTAAAGCAAGATGCTTAAACACTAAGATCCATTATCACTTATAGAACAGTTAATACTTGATAGAGTGGTTCAGTTTATATGTAAGGTCCATCTCAGTTTCACATTATTTACTCAGTCAGCTAACTTAATATTTAGAAGTGGTCAATTAGGACTGAGACACAGTTTGCTCCAACAAGATAGTTTGGATCCCCGGGAAGAGACTTGTTCTGCCAGGTTTTGGGGTCACCTGTGGGAGGAAAACACAATGCTGGTGTTTAGTATCTGCTGTCAAACAATGTACATCTTGAAACAACCAAGCTTTTGGACAGGAGGCTTTAAAGTTCTGAATCAAAACCTGCTTGCTTGTGGGGTTTTTTGGTGGGTTTTCTTTCATTGGGTTTTTGGTCTTTTTTAAAACCCACAGTTTGTATGCTATGAATAAAAACCCCAACCCTCTATTTTCAATACAGTGTACAGACCAGTTATTCAAAACACATGCTGTGGCACTCAGTAATTGCTGAATGTGATTCTACACTACAGCACCATCACAGGGCTTTCCATTTGAGATGTGGTAACAGAATCGGTTACACACTGGCTCTTTCCTAAGTTGCCAGAAAGGTAGAATTCTTTAAAAGCTAACACGTGTTAAGATGCATTTGAAGTTTCTTGGAACAATTCTGACCACAGATGAGTCAAATCAGATGTTGTAACTCAGACTATGGTATTCTGGTAGTTTCATTTTCTATTAAGAATGTGATCGCAGGCAGGATTGTAGTTATTTTACAGCTACATCCAGTACACTCATTTAAAAGCCTGAAATACTGACATTCTACAGGGGACTGTAGTTAATTGATAGAGATTTAAATCTTTACAACAGATCTTATCTACTCATGGTCAAAGATCCTGCGCAGCATTCTGTTACAAGGGAACATCATCAGCTGACATCTCACCAGACAAAGTTTACATGTCAGCTGTACAGCCAATTGTCTCATTCAACTGGATATTCTTTGTTTGCCCACCTAAAACCACTACTAAATGCTGCCACTATACAAGAAGTATCATCCCACTACAGTAGAACAGCGAAACCATGCACTTTAGTTCCCTTAAGCCTTCCAGAAAAGTGACATTAAATAGCTTGGCCAAAACAGATCTGCCTTGAGAAACGTGCAAAGTGTCTGAGAACCCAGTCACACAACACAAACACCTGAGACCTCTGTATTCAATGAGCCTGCTGTAAATTCCACATAATTTTCCTGAAGAACTCATGAAAACAAAATGAAATACACAATGCACTGAGTGATGGCAACGTCTGATGTAGGGACAAAGAATAGAAGTGGCCTCTGTATAGTTAGAGAATGTAAACAAGTTTACTGCAACCTACTGAGACTACTTATTTCAGTCAAGAAGTTCAATAATGCTGCAGGATTTCACATTTTATAGATGCAAGGAATTCCATTCAAAACTCTTATGATCAAATATATGAAGGGAAGAGCAAGACAGACCTGTAGGACAACCAGGTCCTGGTCTTGCACATGAAACAATGGCAGACTTCTTCCAACCCTTCCTCTGAAGTACACAGTAAGGATTAGGCTGCAGTCACTGCAATCTCTAGCTGTTCAGGATGTTTCTCCCATACTTACAAACAACTGCTTTGGAAAAACCTCAAACCCTCTACAACCCATCAGTATTTTTTGCTAATACATTCTAACAGGTGTGGCCATAAAAGCCAGTGATTTTCCCCAGGCAGTTTTAATACCAAAATCATTCAAGCTTTTGAAGGTATAATAAATCAATAAAATATCAATATATGAGGCTTATATGTTGCAGACAGGATGTTAGTAAGTGCAAATGAATGGCACTTTTAGGACAGAACATGGATACATTGAGAAAAGATGAGGTAGAGCAGACGACTGAAGAGAGAGAAAACCCAAAATTGTACAAAGTGTTACTAGAAAGCCAGCTCAAAAATCAGAGTCCCATAACCAACTAATTTAGAAAGAGAGAAAACAATTATTTATTTAAGACACAGTATGGTCTACTTACATATCATAAGACAGAATTGCCTAGTTTTAAGGTTTGTCTCAAAAGAGCAATGTTATGATATACATCCCATTTCAGATTAACAGAATGTGGTGTTATATTTACAGTACAGAAAGTGTTAGGGTTTAAATATACACGCTCTTGCTCTCACCCACACATGCGCACACACACATCCCACTTTGGAAAGGGAGGAAAATATCTCAGTAACTTCAATTTTTGTTTAGATAATTCGAGTCCTCTCCCTTCACTTCAAGGAAGTTCATGAACAGGTGCTATTAGTTACAAAGGAAGTGTTGTGTCATTTTTGTACATAGTTGTTCCATCTCTCAGGACCCTATCATTTACGAGTCCGTGTTTTAACACTGCCATGTATACACACATTGTTAAATAAATGCATGCAACACATGCATATAGTTATATTATAAAAAACAACTAAAAATTATTGCCATTAATACCTCTAGGTTATTGAATCCCCATCAAGGGGATTGATGCTTTCATCTTTCAAAGCATCAGTGCTTTGGTGTTGACAGTGATAGATACATTAGTGACGGAAGATATGCATACATGGTGGCTTAAATGCTGTATACAGAAGTACATTGTTCAGTCGTTACTTAGATCATACATACACATTAATGATTTAATCCTTCCACCATAGATTTTGAAGGTAGCTGAATAAAGCCTTAAGACTTTCCCCAGAAGTGCAAATAATCCTTTTTAAAAGTCTCTGTAACCTCACAGCCATTTCATGAAATTGCTTGAAGTTTGCCCAGAATTCTCTATTAGTCTCCTCACTGACAATTTCAGCCAGTACATTCTTCAATCATCCCAGAAAGCCACAGTGTGGTAAAAATGGACAGGTAAATAAAATTGCAACCTAGTTGCAACTTTTCCTATCAACCAGAAACTTCTGGGTAAAAGGCGGTAGAGGAGAAATAGGCAGAAGCAAGCAAGAAAAGTCTCGTGGAAAATCCAGCTACATTAGAATGAATCATAAATGCTTTTACCAAACACTATAGTTTTCTTAAATGACCCAATTGTTAGCATCAACTTGCACACATGAAACAGTTAACAAGCGTTAAATCATGATTTATGAGCATGCAGATTGTTAAGATTTGCCAGAGTCCTACATGGTTAATTAAGCAACAGACAAACACCAGTTATGTTACAAAGGCCAGAGGTACATATTCATTTCCTCTCAGTTTTAGTGCGACTATCATTTCAAGTGTATTCAGCTGTAGCAGTCCTCAAGAAAGAAGACAGAATAGAAAAATACGATATTTAATAGACTAGAGATAGTACTCTTCTCTGCTATCATGGTTTTAGCTATGAATCTGCACCATGAGTAAATGTAAGAAAGAGACATTTGTAATGAAAGTGAAATGGGAGAGTTTGACACAAATACAATGATTGAGTTCTTTATATTACACAGCATCACCTTCAGCCAAATTAACTTAAATTATACGATAGCACCCAAAAGCCCCAAAAGGACAGAGGGAGGACAGCATACCCGACGAGGAGTCGGAGGATTTTAGAGCAAAAGACCAACCATCAGGGGTCATAGACGCACAATGTGGCAGGCGCAGCTCCACTGGCTTCAGGAATTTTAGTCCATGAGGGCCACACATTACCAAGGGGCTAAGGAGCGTTTCACCTACAGTTAAGAGAAAGGAAAGCCTGTTACTGATTCTTACTGAAACAGGTTCAAGTATTACATAATTAGACTGCAGAACTACTCAGTAACTTCATTTTAGAGAAAAATATGAACATTTTGACCTGTCAGTAAAGAACAGCACTTTGCAAGATTGTTTCCCATAGTCTCTTTCAGAGCACTCAAGCAACTTTTCAATGAAGGGTATCACAACCTCAAAATGAATAAGGATAAACAAGCCTGATGATTAGAACATGTTGGGAATTATTACTCTTTTTTTGCCACTAATTTCTAGTCAGGCACATCAAAAGCAACAAATCCCCAAATCTCTAAGCAGCCTTGCACTGCTGCTCTTTACGCTACAGCTGCGATGTTCTGCTTGTATGGATTTATGGCACACTGAGCTGAGTAAAGCCTTCAGCAGCTCAGGAGCCTGCAACCCTTAATTCTAACAGTTGAAAGATAAAGCATGCAATCACAGAGGTCTATTTTTAGTTTTAAAACTCCAAATGTTACCACAAGATTGCTCAGCTGAGGAGAATGCTATGTTTGGTTTATGAAGATTCAGAGTAACAGCAGACTGCAAGTAATGCTTAAGCTGCAAAGTTACAATATTAACTCTATTAGTTTCCTGACCAGAGAAATTGAAGAATCTGACAGGTCAGAAAAGGCACACACCCTGGACTTGTGGTACGCAAGACACGCTATGAAAACCTTGCTCAACCAAGATACACTACCCAATCCTTGTAAAATCAGGAACATACTAATATTCATGTACAGTTAGAACTTTTGTTTTAAGCCATGAAGCTGTTTTCTTTAGAGAAATTGGAAAAAACCCAGAAACACTGAGTATTTTCAAGTGTTGAAGTAAAGTACAGATTTATTATTAAATTTTACCATTCCAAATTAACTCAAGGCAAATCAGTTCAAGTCATATGCTTTATAAGTCTTTTAGCTCTATACTGAAATGAAGAAATATTTCTAATATGAAAATCTAGAAAACAATTCCTGCACTTCGTGAGGGAAATACAACTTCAAAGATTCTTAAAAAAAGGATCTAGAACCTCCCTTCCTTAACACTAGGGAGATATAAATCAGTATTTCAGTCCACAAATTACCTATTCTCAAGTCATAATTCAGGGCCTCCATCTTGCTGACAATTTTTAATATTAAGCAGAATATTGCTTCCTTTGTACCTCTTGTGAAATGAATATTCTGTATACTCCTATAGAATTTCACCTTACACTAATTTTCTTTTAACCATTCTATTTTGCCACTGTTAGAAATTAATTGTATTAAATACTAAAAAAGTAAACAGAGCAGGCTCTTACCTTTCTCTTTGTCCAAAGGTGGAAGTATACTGTTGTCTCTGCAGACTTTGAAATATATTTCTTGCTCTATTCCCTCTGGAATGGCTCCTTGTGGTATAATAATGCTAACTCCAGTCTCTATGGAGCTCAATACACCACCATTGCTGTTAAATACACCTCTTGCTGTGGCCACAACAGTGTGTCCATCCTCTTCCTCCTCATCCTCAAGTGCTGAAGGGCTAAATAAAAGACAGAAAACCTAGTAGTGATCTGCATTTTCTTCTTGAAAACCTGCATCATACCTTCCTCTAACATTTTAGGACAGCATAGCCTAGAGTAGGCTAGCACTGATTTTAGGAAAACCTTCAATGTGTCCCACACTCAATTATGCAGGTGAGCTAAGATTAAAGTAGTTCCAAGTTCTGCCGTGAGAAGAGAATGTTTTCACCATAAAACAACCTCAACAAAACAAAACCCCAAAAACTACCCCACAAAAGCCCTCAAACTCTGAAAATATTCACAAAGTAGTTAATGCAAGAAATTGGACCACTTGAATTTTATTTTCACATGCCTGCTTCTAGAATCACCCAGAAGGAGATTGTCCCAGCTCTATACTTCAGCTTAGTAAATTAAATACTATTAACATCTGCAAAGTTCCTTTGCACTCCCAAAACTGTTACGACTTTAGCCCCATAAAGTGTAATAATTCTTATTCAAGCCACACTAAACACTTTCTATTTGAACACAGACTGAAAACAAAGCCCAGAAACAAAGCACACCACCACCAGTTTTTTCCAGGTTGCCAGGACATAACTAAAGAGAAACAGAATCAGAGTCACAGAGTTGTAGGGGTTGGAAGGGACCTCGAGAGCTCATCGGGTCCAACCCCCCTGCCAAAGCAGCTCCCCAGCTCATACTGCACAGGGCGGCGTCCAGACGGGGCTGGAATCTCTCCAGAGAAGGAGACTCCACAACCCCTGGGCAGCCTGTCCCAGGGCTCCCTCACCCTCACTGGGGAAAAGTTCCTCCCCATGTTGGTGTGGAACTTCCTGTGCTCCAATTTGCAGCCATTGCCCCTTGTCCTGTCTCCACGGACACTGAAAAGGGTCAGGCCAATTTCCCCTGCAACCCATACTTAAGTTATTTATAAACATTGATTAGGTCCCCCCTCAGTCTTCTTCTCTCCAGGCTGAACAGCCCCAGCTCTCTCAGCCTTTCCTCACAGGATAGATGTTCCAGGCCCTTCATCATTTTCGTAGCCCTCCTCTGGACTCTCTCCATGAGATCCCTTGTCTTTTTTATACCAGGGAGCCCAGAACTGGACACAATACTCCAGGTGGGGCCTGACCAGGGCAGAGTAGAGGGGGAGGATCACCTCCTTTGACCTGCTGGCCACACTCCTCCGGATGCCCCCCAGGATCCCATTGGCCTCTTAGCCACCAGGGCACACTGCTGGCTCATGGCCAACCTGTCATCCACCAGGACCCCCAGGTCCTTCTCCACAGAGCTCTTCTCCAGCTCGTTTAAGTTAATTCCAGATAAATTTCTAAATAATTTAACTCAAAGAACCAGTAATTTCAAGATTTCTAGCAGTCTGCAAAACTATACAGCAGCGAAACATTTCTCAGGTGCTTAAGAACAAACAGGATCATTCTTCTATTACATTTTTGAGTTACTGAAACATCAAACAAGATTTCAAGTCTGGTTCACCTGTAATTACTTTGAAAACAAAGAATAATAAAACAGCGTTCTGTAAATATCAGTGAAAATAATTTAATGTGAACAAATAGCTTAAGACTGTAATACCATCTATTGCTCTTTACGTAATTCTTAAAGCATATTAGACAAACCTGCTTTTAAGCAGCTGTTGATTTGCCTCACAGTAAAGAGAGCCAGTATCAAACTGGTCAAGTTACTTTCTCTTTTTGGAGGTACTTTGAAAATATCCCTTACATATGTGTACTGTGAGGTCTCTAAGCACATACAATGAGTATCATTTGGTGCACCAGCTATCCTTAGCATTGAATTCCATCTTCTAGTTTGTCTTCTAGAGGACAAACAATTAGTCTCTACCAGAAGATTTATAATTTAAGTATGAGAAATGGCAAATAAAAGCCATGCTGCTTTCCAATAACAGGATGCAAGATGATACAGGGACATAGGACATACTTTAGATATCTATCCAAATGCTTTTCACCGCCCTTTGGCGGAATTTTAGAATCATGGTATCCATCTTTCAATTATAACACCAACAGAAATTGGAAGCACAGCAAAACAGAGGAGCTGTATTTTTCACAGAGGAGGTCTTGGCGCTGTACTAATGGAAAGAAGAAAGCAGCAGCTTACCTTACAGGAATGGCTTTAGGCACGGCATTAACATTATTTGGTTGATATTTAGGCTTGTCGACCTGTACAGCAAAGGTATCCACTCCACTGTCAAACTCAGGAGGCTGCGATGAACTGTGTGCTTTCAAAATTGGTTGAGGAGAGTTTGGAGATTTTGATGGCAACTCTGGTTTATGTTGAGCTTCATTTGGCAAGAGATTATGGTTGAATTTGGGACTTTCAAACTTGCGCTCAAAGGGCCTTGCAGCACTAGTATAAGGTTTTGTTGTAAAGCGGTTGTAAGAAGGAGTGACTGTTTTTTGAATCTGTTCGGTCCCATTAACAGGGCCTTTGTCAGGGAAGCTTTTCTGAGGATAAAATGTGGACTGCACAGTGTCCTCTCTAGAGGATCTGAAAATCGCTGGCTTATTCTGAGGTGGAGGAGGGTCAGACATAGAGTTAACTGCAACACAAAGATACCAGAACTCATCAGTAACAAGCAGGCATTCCTAGTTACATACACTCTGTGGCATAAGAATATGTTTTAGTCAATTCTTAATGAACTGTATAGAGCCTCAGTTCTTAAATCAACTGTCTTAATATATTTTCTATGTTCAGGCAAGTTACCCAACAGATGTGTTGGACACAATGGTATGAACTTCCAATAAAAAGGTTACAGCAATTCATAAAGAAATGAAAAAGACACAGAAATACAGTATTAAAATACTATCATGCAGTAGCACAATGTGGAAAATTTGGTTGGATTCTGCAGTCCTCTTGATTTGGGTTTGCGTGAAAGTGAGAACAACTTTTTCTTCTGGTTTTAGAAGCCTACAATTAATACTCATGCCTAAAGCAGTAGTACTCAAACATGACACTGGAAGTTTTACATCATCTTTGCTGAACCCACTAAGTACAGAAGAGAGTAATAATGACATAACACCTGGAAGTTATGGTTTCAGACAGGACCACCAAATCCTTTCACAAAATGTAATCTCACTGTAGTAAAAAGATGTTTTCACCAATAATTATTTGAAACATCCGTTAGAGAACAACATTCAGTTACCAGTGTAGACATGCTGAAGTAACCACACAAGCACCTGACTGGTCACTTCATGAGACAGGTTAACTTTCCAACTGCTCACCTTCAGAGTGCGCAGGCTTGTGATGTGCCGGGAGAGAGAGGACAGGGCTGTTAATTGACTGAGGCTGGGTATACTGGACTGAAGGAGCAGGGGGAGGAGTTGTAACTTGAGGGATTGGCTCATAGCGTTTTTCACCAACAGGCCTATCCATTGATTCAGTATCAGTTGGTTTCCCCCTGTTGAAATAAAAGAAAAACGTATTTGACTGTCCCGTTTCCTCAGGGCTCAGAGCTCCTGCTTCACTGCTACTTTTTTCTTCTATGATCACCTGATTTCCATCTCTTCCTACAAACATTAGAACACAATTTTCTTTAATATCCTGTCCCAAGTATAAAAACATTTATCAATAAGCACAAGAAATTCAGACAACATTGAGTCTTTAGAAGATTAGTAACACAAACCATGGCAAACAAAAGGCAGATGACATTTCAGGTGTATTTGTGCAAATGCCTGTAAGATCTTCATGTTTCAACTCCATTTGGAATAATTTCAATGAAAAAGTGTTCTCTAATTTATCAGGTCTTCAAAATAAAAAAATATAAATCCAATTTTTGGGGGTGGGTTCTTTTTGAAAACCTTGATTTGCAAGACAATAGATTCTAGTACAACTTTTCTAAATACACCCAGTATTGGAACAATGCCATCTTAATTAGAAATGTTATCAGCTTAAGCTTCACTAGCTTTATGTGCATCATAGATAACTTTAAAATGTTATTTTAAAAATATATTTTTTTATAATAGAAATATTTCTCCAGAAGTTTATTACAGGAAATGAGAAATGATTGAGTCCACAAATAGCTTTAATTTTGGATTACAATACATTGCGCTTACTGTCAGAATTCTTGTGTTTAAAGTTTTACGTGCACATAACGCCTGTGATGAAATGTTAACAGTGAGAGGACACCTGGAAACATCCTCACATCAACAACAGTCTTACCACTTGATGTTCCTTTTCAAGTAGTCATAGCTAGTGTAAGAGCCAAGAAATCTAGGTGATGGCAAAGCAAACAGCAATAGAAGAATGAAAGAAAACAGTCATTCTATCTTGAGCATATTATTTCTTCACACTTATGTTAGTCCTAACAGTTCTCATGACAATGCTGCTGCAACAACGAGACACTACTATTAACAGTGACGTTTCTACTAAGATCTTTACCGTATGCTTATGTACAATGATCACCCACTATATTTGCCATTTTTATCAGCAAATTAGGAGGTGGTCAAGATCTCAAATTGACAGATATTGACAGTAAGAACAAGTTCACGTTAAGCCATTTGTTATGATCTGTATAAACAAAGAAAGTTATTCAATATATTGAAAAAAAGAATGAAATATAAATCCCATTCTGTCTCCCCCTGTCCAATTCACATTAATTTCTTCAGTCTTAACATAGACAGAATGATGATCGTTTTGCATTGCAGAACACGAACATTCATAGCAAATGTTTCTACAGCTCTATCAGCCCAAATAGCAGAGCCCACACCACAAAATACTACTTCTGATTGTGTTCAACAATTCATAAAGAAAAATCTTAGTATTCATGAACAAGCGTTCTAAGGAAGGACAGAAAACCTTAAGCATATGAATGACTCTCCCTTATTTAACATTTATGTTGCAAGAAAACATGTTTTACATTAGGTCAGCCTTCCACTATCCCTTCACTTTCTGTATGCTCATAAAAATGTAACAGGCAATGATTGTAGACACTGAGTCTTACTACTTCAGAGGAGTATGTTACAAAACTAAGGGCTGACCAACTTTTGAAAGGTTGCTCGATGACCAAATGAATGTAATGCTCAGGGAGCACAAACAGTGTGGGTAAGAATGCATCTCAAAAATCAGTGCTGCAAAAAAGATCCTTTTAGATCTGCTGCGTCAGTTTCCGTTCCCACTGATTTTACAGAAAGCCCTTTGTCTGAGTCAGTACTGCCCACTCACCCACTGTTGATTTTATTCCAGCTGCTTTCTCAAGAAAGCTGCCCACCTGAAACCAGTCCTTCCCAGAGGGAACTGTTAACTAGGGGAGGGCAGCACTGTAAAAGCCCACAGAAGAACCCAACACACTCCGTGCCTAATCAGAACTGCTTGCCGGTTTTCCGAGGAATTGAAAAAATGGGGAAAGGTAGTACATTCTGATGGAGGGAGCAGAAGAGAGCTGTGTCAGTGTAAACACAACTAGCACAAAGGTATGCTTCACATGAAGCACATTCTTCTGGCCCAGGCTCCTGGTCAAGGGCCAGCCAACGAATCTCAGATACATTGTTCAGACCTTGTATGTAATGAAAGTGGTCCACAACAAAGTGCTGGCTTACAACTCCCAACTGTATAAATGAAGATTGTCTAAATATTGATATGCTGCTTTCTAACCTGTTTCCCACCTGATTTGTTTCAAAACCGATACTTTATTTCGAAATGAAGCAGAAACAAGCCACTGGAACAAACCAGTGGGCAACATGGTACCAAGTTTCACTGTACATAAAGTGCATTGCTGATCTTCAGTGAGCATTCGAAAAGCTCCAACTCTGGAGCAGAAGTGTCAAAGCTCAGCTGGCACAATTTAAGGAGCCGTCAGAGGACACTGTTCCTAATGGCATCCTCAGTTGAGGCTGTACTGATCATGTGAGTACCCTTATCCCTACTCAATACAATTTAGATAAGCTACCTCATTCTGCACCACATCAAGCTATTGCAGGTAGCCACACTGATCCAAGCAGCAACAAATCACCTACTCTCAGCCACAAGAAGTAGCAGCCTCAAACTGCTCCAGCCAGATCCACTGAAGCACACCCATTTACAAGGTCTACTGTTTTCTCAAGTCAAGAGGAACTATCCTTTATTCTACAGTGACCAACAAAAGTAACATACAGATGTGGCATTACCCATATAAAGCATTGTTAGCAGTGGCACAAATTTCCCAAGTGATACAAATAAATCCCCAAATTAAGAGAGTAAACAAATTTGTACTCATGTAGTGGGAAAAATACATTCTTTCAAAATATTTGTTCAATGACAAAGAACTTGACATAACATTTATGTGAATACTTAAAGCTGAAAGTAGCTGCTGCTCATGAATAGATAAAAGCTGTCCTCTGTATCTCTTGCAGGAGCAAGAGATTGCATAATCAACAGTTCCTATATCATCCAAATTTAGTCCTAATTATTTTTAGAAGGATTTATTCACAGAATAGCAATTACCACAGAAATTCACTGGCAAAAAAAAAGATGAATAGCAAGTAACAGGGTATAAACTGGAAACTAGTGCAAGTCCTAAACACAAATGCTTTCTCAAGACAGCAACTGGTTTCTGTTTCCACACAGGAAAACTGCAGCATGCTTCTAGAGACAGCACTGTCCATCTGAGTAGTGTTCTTGCTTATCTCTTTCCTTTTACATTCATGTTTTTGTCTATTTGCACTGGGTACTTCCCAGTGTCTGTCTCTTCCTGTTAAGGGTTACGTTCCTTCATAAAGAAAAAACACAATACATTTTTGTCCCCAGCATGTGAAACTATCAGCATTAAAAACAGTATTATGTTATTCCTCTGTGGCAGTAAGGCATCACCTTCATGCAAGTACAAACCCTGAAGTTAGACACTAACTCACAATAAAAAACCCCACAGAACTGAACAGCCACAGAACACAAGTATCATGACAGATAAGCGATAGGTAGAAGCATGAAATGATCTCTCAGCTATTAGCTGTTCCACAGCTAAGAAATCGGTAGCTGTGGGTATTTCTCAAGTTTTCCAGTGTGCACAACACCACTGCAGAGGGTAACAAGCATACAAAGGAGGCAGAGAAAGCTCTCCAACCAGAGAACTTCGCAATCTTCACAATTGTTGAAAGCTCACAGTTCTCCCAAAGCATTACTTGCATTTACAGTGGCACACAGTCTGTACCTACATATCAAACTGGATTATCTATAGATAATGTTTCTTTTTCTGTACATGGTACCATAACTCCAAAAGCTACTGTGAATGCATTATGATCCCAGCCAAGACCTTTTTAGGGGTCTTTCCATGATGCCCAGGGAGCAGGACTGATATACTCCTACCTTTCCATCAAAAGACACAGGGCAATTTAAAAGCAAAGATAAAACACATCCTTGAATGAGAATCAGAACTTGTTACAGATTACTGTAGTCCTTCCTCCATTATACATTCCTTCCTTAGCATATAAAGCAAGTAAAATAAGAAATAGTTGCCATCTATAGACTTCTTTTTTAGAAAAAAATCGAATCCTTTAAAATGTCTCAAGCTTTTGAAAATATCACCATGTTCTCAGTTCACAGAGGAAGACATTGGAGATGACAGACAGTGTTATACACATAAGAACAGGATTCCCAAGTTCTAGCTCAAATCCTCTAGGAAAAGTACTGGTGTATCAAGTACACCAAAGACAGGTTGCACACACACTTCACACTAACACTTCAGCAAGCTAGCTTATTATGTCACTCTAAAGGTCTCATCTACATTACAGCTGCCACATTTTCAGCTTGACCTGAATAGTTGGGGCTTCAAGCAGGTACGTGACCAAAGCCTTCCAGAACTGCCCCATTTTCAGCTTGCACGCAGCAAGCCAGGGAGCTGTTACTATGAAGAGCTACATAACATTCTGGTCATTTACATAACCACAGATACTCACAGAGTTTGTGTAAGCATCCTTCAAGGTAGCTAAATCTGTGTATGAGCTTTCACACAATTTTCCTATCAAAATGTTCCAAATCAAGGAAGCAAAACAATACAGGAAACAGATGTTTCCATCAACAGATTAAATTCTGGCCTCAGCATTACTCCCTAAAGGCTCAGTTTCCTGATGTCAAACATGGCTAACATGTACAAAGCCTGTCTGCACAATGCATACATGCAGAACTGGAACATATCCAAACCTTTGCTTTGAAATATGTTTAAGCATTCAGTTGCAGTTGGACGAAGGAAATACTTTGTTGTTATGTTCCTTTAGTAAGTGGTAAGCAAGAGTAGTATCACATTGAAGGTCCTAAAATCTATATAAGTTTGAAAATTTCATTTATCAAACTAAGTTACACAGTTACATGCTTTCAAATTAACACTACATCTAAACAGAGAAACTGACCCTGAATACAAAATAATTTCAATTAGATGCCATGAGCCCTGGAATCCCACTGCTGGAGGCAGAATTTCTGGTTTGGTCCTATACGCCTCCCTCCTTTCGCAAATTAAAAAGGGAAATCCCCAAAACTTACTTAGAATAATTGGTGAAATTCAGCTGATTCTGCGAATGTATTGGTTTAGTGGGCTCAGAATGATGGCTGGCAGGAACCTGTGCAGATGGCTTATTTTCAAAACTCCTGCGGTCAAAGTATGAGAGCTGCTTTCTATAATACTCTTCATCTTCTTCAGGATCATAATGGTTTGAACGCACAATATCTTCAGGTGGCTTCACTTGAGGTCTCTGCGGTTCTGGGGCCCTAACCAAGAATAATAATATACAGTTGTTTTCCACAGCTGAACAAGCGTAAGTACCCAAATTAAAACTCTATTTTATAACCTACCTAGTAATAAAGCAACTAAAGTGTAATTCTTTTTAATTACAGACCTTGCCTTTTTAACTGCATGGTAATTAGATAGCTGTTGTATTACATAAAGAAAGAAAATCTTGTTGCCCTTTTAACTTACCTTTTCCCTTCTGGTTTACTTCATCTCAATTAAACATTGGAAAAAGATGGAGATATCAGCTAAGTTTCTTCCACAAAAGAGTAGAAAAAACATTGTTCCCTTCCCTCACTTCTCAGGAATCAAGTCCATGGCACAGAAACCACTGACAAACTAAGACTCTCCACTCCAGTGTCTGATTTGAACCGCTAAGAAGCATTTTTTGAATAGTCAAACTTGGTTTTTAATATGAGATTAAATTAATCTGTTCTGCATCTACCTGTAAGTTGTTTTGTCGTGTTCATACTGGCTTTGAGAAGTTGATTTTGGACCACTCACAGTTGTGAGTGTAGGCTTAGGCGCTAGCTCTGGAGGCTGTAAAGAGAAGCACAGCATATTCTTAGATTATAATATTTAAAAACGTACAGCACTGAGTAAGAAAACTAATACTGCCCTCCCCTTCCCCAAAAACTGAAAAGCAGAATTAAATACTAGTGTAAGATGAATCAGAGTTTCCAGCATGGCAAGATTTCCCTTCAGTGTTTTCACAGAAGTTTCTACTGTCTGCTTTTAAAACATAACAGCCTAACTGCAGTAAGAGGCTATTTCACAAGCAGTAAAGCTTTCCCCAGACAGTATTTTATTTCTTACAATGTAACCTTTACAGAGAAAAGCAAGAAGAGAGTCCCAAAACCTTGGGGATTTACCTTGACAGCTGATGCATCACTTGGGTCCTTCATTTTTTCTAAAGATGGCGATCTTCTTCTTTCAAATATCTTAACCCTACTTCGCACAGACTGCGGTTTCATGGCTGGATCTTCTTCTTCCTCTGCTAGAGATGGCGGTGTAGGCAGTGGTTTACTGTTAGAAGGCAAAACTTCTGGTTTGGTTTGTGATGAAGTGGAAGGAGGAAGAGAAACACCCGAAGTGCTATGAGAAGGCTCATATTGTCCAGCTTTAGCATTATAAGCTTGAGTAGGACCTTGCTCATAGCCCCTTATATGTGAATCGAAGTACTGCTTCGGTTCAGGAGACCGCGATATGGCTGACTGGTATGGCTGAGCTTCTTGTTTGTATCTACCATGCGCATCATACCCAACAGCATGTTGATCTTCGTATCGCACTTGCGGTAAGCTGAAGTTTTTAGGTGCATGCTCAAAGCGAGGTCTGCCATCATAGCTCAGTGTGGGGGGTTCCTCAAAACGAGGTTGTGCTGGGTAATAGCTGCGTTCTGTGCTCTCTTCTATATTCTGTCTGGAATCAAGGTCCCTTGGAGGCTGGTTTTCATAAGCTGTTCTTGTTTGGTTGTAGGGCTGTTTTTCATCATAATATGCCCAGTGCTCCTCATAGGGAGGCACACGGTCATCATAATGTAGGCGAGGGTCATAACCACGAGAATATTGATCTACATAGTTTGCAGAATCATACCTGTATGTTGACTGTTCGTAGTCCCTACTCGGTTGTTTTTCTGCATATTGAGCCTGGGACTCATAGATCAGATTTGGGTCTCTTTCCTGTCTCTGCACTGGGTGATTGATTGCTGGCTGTTTCATGACATAGCTTTGCCTGGACACTTCTTCATTAATATATGGATCCTTTCGGTACACCTGTAAAAGAGAGGGGCATACTTTCCAGTGAAAATGAAAAGGAACTGCAGCTGAATTTGAAATGCAGTATTTCTAAACAGACGTAAGTTTTAAATATCAGCTTTAATTTTGTTTCAAAGCAGAATAATTTGCTGCAGTTGTTTGAAATCACAGGAAGCTGAGCTTGGTGATTCAGGAGATCCTATTCAGTCTTTTTTTTTTAAGCAAATGCACATAAGCAGATTAAAAAGTAAAAACAAAAGGTAATAATCTCTCATCTTTAGGGTCTGGTTTGATGGAGAGGGAGGGTGGGGGCAAAGGAGGAGTCACACGCATTTTGCAGGGAGTGGGAACAGCAGAAGCAAATCAATTTACAACTTTAAGTCAGTTCTAGCTTTGCTGGGCAAGTATACAAAAGCCACCCAATAAACTGGATTCATATTTATGATCAAGGATTTGCCAGGATTTAAAGTATACATAGATCTAGTGTCATTTTAGGGAAATAGATTTTTCTGTTAATAAACAGCAGAACGCTGACAAGCTAGAGAGAGTCACATAAAATCAATACAGAATATAACCTTTCTTAAAAAAAACTGTCATCTTTTTGAGTAGTGAAAAGTATATAGTTTGAAGCCATGCACACAAAACGTTAGATGATGCTTAGCAATTCAGATGCACTGCGGTTTTGTGATCTGCATGATCTCTTACAAGAAAAAAAAATTAGAAGGAATTCTCCAAATAAGGGCAAATCAAAAAGACCATGTGCTAGCTTGATGTACAGCAGGAAATCAGCGCAACGATGTGGCACAGGTACCTTTGCTGGATCTATATGCGGCGATAAGGATGATGGCTCTTGATCTCTTAGGACTATATGAGCTCCCTCAGTACTTGATGTTCTTAAGGGGGGCGCTTGTGGTTGGTAAGAGTTGTAAGGAGCAGCGGTAGGCTCCTCCAGTCTGACATTAGTCAGGTTTACATTAGCATTTACTGCAGAGGTTGATGAGGTTGCAGGGTTTGATTCAGGCGACGGGGAAAGGTAAGGGACTGCAGGTGAGGCTTCTGCTTTCTGTGAAGTGTTTAAAATATTTTAAATATACTGCTATTGAATCACTGTATGACTGATTTATATTAAAATAATTTAAATGATGCTTTGATCAATGCAGCTAGATGTAGAATGAAATGTACTGAAAGTATCATGCATTAGCACTTCCAAAAATTCATTATGTTGAAGATTAAAAAGGCAAAATATTTAATCCAAGTAGAATGGTAATTCAATCCCCCTCCTGTCAGATGAGTCACTAAATCATGTAGGGCAAGCTAATTCTCCAATTCATTATAACATATTATTGCTGTTGACACTCTTGTATGCTCTCACAACACTGTTAAGCAGACTACAAACACAGATTTCTGGTTCAAGAGAACTTGCAACCTGATGTAAGTCTATGGTAGTCAGTGTATAAAATTACTTCTTACCGGCTGAGTAGTAGTTGCTTTAAATCCTGAAGAATCTATTCTGAGATTTGGCTGTGGCTGAGCTTGAGATGCATAAGTAGGGTAGGTTTGAGCTTCATGATGCATTCCAGAAGAATCCTCTCTAACAGGTTCAGAAGAGCGTGTAATAGCAGATTCAGGAGGAGTCCCGACCTCATCATTCAGAGTTTCATCCAGTTCTTGATCAGTATAAGCACCCCCTTCCGTATCTGTGTCTTCATAATCAGATGTGTGTCTACTGTCTGTGCTGTACATAGAATATTCACTACCGGGAGCTGAGAGGTAAGAAAGGCGGTCATCGTGTAAATCAAGGTCATCACTTGTAGCACCATCTGCCTGTATCAAACAAAATCAAAGTACATGTTTATTGAAGTACCTTTTCAAGAACGTCCTTTTTCTTGTGATGTAAAGCTAGGTTGGTTTTTTTTTTGGCCAAGTAATTGAGAAGTGAACAACTGGAATACATCCATCTCGTTCTGAACCACAACAGAAGTCTGGTTTAGCTATATTCCAAATGCAGCTTCCCAGCAACAGAAGGAGAATTCAATAACTCTGAATATCACAGGGGAGAAGAAACTGGGTTACAAATGTTGAAGATGTTAACCTTCCACCTAAAAGCCTTTACTGCAGTCTAGCTCTTTTACTTAGGGGTCCATCAGTGTAAGCAAGGGGAGAGTGCATAGCGTCCATGGAAAGTCGAAGTGCTTTGCGAGATACAAAACTGCACTTTAAAACTTGTCATGGTATAGTTATCACTAATTTAAGGTGGATAGAAGGGTCAAAGGAACACAGTCTGAACAGAAATAGATAATCCAAACATCAAGAAATATAGAGCAGTAACAGATTCATCATTTGCCTTCTTGTAGCTGGCAGTTTGTTTTGATACCAGTTCAAAAGGATGCATCTAATGTGCATTGTGCGACATGCAGCTTGAGAAGGCAAGCAGTTTCAGAGGAGAGCACAGAATACTAGCTTGTGGGTTTGCATCTGTGCCCTTACAACAGGAAGAGCACAGTTCTCAAAGGCCAGAAGGAACATGAATATGACACTTGCTTTTCTATTAATGAAAAAATAACTCATCAGGCAATCCCAGCACATCCAATCCCCACAATACTATAGCGTCCAGTTAACAGTGGGGATGGGCAAATGGTCTCACTTGTTACACTGTTACATGCACAAGGACAACTGTGCAGCCCTCATTAATGGGATAATTGCACTAATGTAGTGACAATGCAGTTTTCAGTAGGTATGAGGCCATGAGGCATTACTGCTTTAGATCTTAAGGTTGTAGTGAGGAGGAAAAAAAGGAAAACAAACTTCAGTCCAGAAGTATCTGCCCATCTGTAATACCTGTAACAATGAAAGAACAAAAAAGCTCAAATACAGTTTAATCATTTCTCCCCAAAGTTATTATTTCTTACCTTTCCTTCTGAAACCCACACTAGTTGGCTCTGTTGTTGCTGAATTGCTTCCTTCAGAGCTCCATACCATCCTTCATTCATTGAATTCAAGTTAATGGTAGCTACAAGTACAGCAGAGGTTAGTTTAACTTACTTCTCATAATTCTGTAGAAATTGTATCTATACCACCAGCAATAAAAGCAATATGAACTGGTAGGTTAAAACTGTAAGATTTAAATAGCATTGTAAAACATTAGTATTCAAGCAACCTTAAGGCCTGATGTGGTTTGGGACATTTAATCCCATAGGAAATACCGAGTTAACAGCAGCTTAGAATAAAGTGAGGCTTCGGTTTAGCCATACTGAAAGAAAACACTCCATCATCTTCCTATTTATTCAACTGTCTGGTTTTGGTTGATGATCCTGCAAAGTCACCAGTTCTATAAGAAATGTCATTCCGACATATCACGTTGCTTTAAGTTTGTGCAAACAATGCCCACAACAATGAACTACCGGTTATTGAATATCGGAGCCTGACCAAGTCAACAACTGCTTGGCTTGGCCCATTTGCAGAAAAGTCTGTTAGTTACTCTCAACCCACCTCCCCTTCCCTCTCAAATATACTGGATTACTACTTCTAATTACTCACTTGTAAAGAGATGGTGGTTATTTTTGCGTAGCTTGTGAGCTCTTTCATACAGCTTTCTGGCACTTTTTCGTGATTCTGGGCACAACCTCATTCTCATAGTCTTTACACCCTGCTTAGAGTCAGGATTTAGGAACACTACAATAGGATACCACTGGGCATAATTCAGACGGTCCACTGCATTAGGAGTGACATCTAATAAAGCATGTTTGTCCTGTTGTGATAAAAAGGAGATGCAAATAAAGTGAATCATTTATCAGATTTTTTAAAAAATATCCTCCACAAATTTATTTTGTATTAATCTTATAGAGCTCATAGTTTCAAAACATTGATTTAAATTCTTTCCCTATTTCAATAACATAGTAACAGAAACCAAGCCAATTACAATGCTAGGCTACATGTGCATATACATCTTGAACTGTATGACAACACATAACTTTTTAGAATTTAACTCCCTACTTAAAACAATCCACCTCAAAGTTAGCAGGCACTAAAGTAAAAATAGCAGTTCCCTATTAGTATTCTGGTAAAAGGAAGAAAAGTTTGACACACAAGACCTAGTCTCATTACACACCTCCATTTTTCTTTTTAGTAAACCAAATCCCCTCCGCTCCGCCCCAGAAACCCAAACCCAGTCTGAACACAAAGACTCTAACAGCTTTTATCCAGGACAGACTTATCTAAAGCACACAGTATCCCCCCACTTGGCTGCTAGAACAGCTCCCCAACACCACTTGGGCATCTGAAAGGCTTGCAGTTTATGTAAGGAAATAAAAAGGTGAGGAGCAGAGCCTCATCTCATTAACCAATGTCATAGAATCATAGGGGTTGGAAGGAATGTCAGACATTTTAAGGGTATAAGGACCCTTTCCCCTAGTCCTTGCACCAAAAAAATTATGTTAAGTTATTAATTTTTAAATTTGGGTGGGGGAAGACTAATGGCTCCATAAATAAAGCAACGATTTCTAGCTGTAATATCACACCATAGTTTTAAGTGAAAGATGAAGCAGCTTAAAACAGCCTTAATGGAAATAGGACAACACTCCCTGGAACAAAGCCTAGAACTGCTTTAAGGCCACAGCTATTAATCGGAAGGAAAGAGTTGTTGCTTTGTTTCCTTTAATTAGCCAATAGAGAGATGAGAAAGTTATTTTTAAAGCAAACATGCTCATTAGTTATTCTTCTACATTTAAAACACCCAACTTTTTACTTAATGATACCAGTTTTACTCTTCCTACATTAAAAGCATAGTGACAGTAACACTTACTCTATCAATGATCTGTTTTATAGTGTGAAGACGAATAATGCCAGAACTACGTTGGTCAGTACCAGCATCTCTTGGTTCACTTTCTAGTAAAGAGGACACAGGAAAAAATCTGTTACAAGTTTACAGCATATTCTACATTCCCCCATCAAGAAAAAGCAAACCATTTCAGAGCTCAAACTGTCAAATCAGACTGAAGACATTCACCCTGCTTCAAAGTAATACATTAAAATGTACCCACCAATTTGGCCAAACAGAAAATCACTTGGAAACAGAGTAAGGTACTGAATTAAGTTGAAGTTTAAGGAGGCTATCAATAGAATATTACTTCTACCTTCAGAGAATTGCCACCGACCAAACAGTAAAATGGCTTGTATTTAATCTGTATGTTTACACTGTCACCGTCTTATTCAATGTTAACAACTAAAGAATGAAGAAACAAATGATGTATCAAAGGAAATATGACTTTTTCATAACCACAGAAAAGCCTGATCTCAGACTTACTTGCAATTTGAAAGATATCCGGTTCTTCTCTAGCAAGTTTCTCCCGCGCAACATCAGCTATTGGACCAAAAATGGTTACAGGTCTGAGAAACCCAGCTACGATTGAAGGGGAAAAAAAAAAAAGTCAAAATACATTGATTACTTAGAAGTGCAAGCTACTCTTAAATACATAGGCTAAAAAAAAAAAGCAAACCACACAAACCTGTTAACCTGCAAGTGCAAGAATAAAGCCATACCTTCCCGAAGAACAACTCTTTCGTAGGCAGGAAACTTTGTCTGGACAGGCTGAGCAGAAAGATCTTCTCTGCTTTTTCGGAGATTTCTTTTTGAGCTACGCAAACCTCGGAACCGCCAGAAGTCTGCTCGATCTCCTCCTGCTGTCTTTGGAAGCGTGTACTGTACGCTAGCTAGTTGCTCAGCTCTATGATGACAACAAATCCCAACCAGTTAAAGATGTCAGCTTCTGAAGAGATGGCTTGAATAGCAAGCTTCTATTTCCAAAACTCACTACCACCTGCTGAATCAAGCTTCCATTGTTTCACTATCAGTAAGTATAAAACTGAACTACTGAGGCTGACATAACATTTCTAAAATCCTATATGGCCTTGTCTCTAAAACAGAACTTTTAAGTTTTTTGGGTTTGGTTTTGGGGTTTTTTTTGTGGACTACACCAGAGTGAAAAGCAAATCCATACATCAAATATTTAACTTCAGTTTAACACTTTGTCACTTTTTCTGACTGAACTGCTCTATATACTAGCATCCTGCAGACAAGTCCAAGCATTCATTAGAGAGATGCAGAATTTAACACTGTGTTTTAGAAGAGCAGTTTAAGAATTTTTATATCGTACCTGTTCTTGTTTGGTATGATACCTCTTTCAACTTCCTTATGATTCTTGCCAATTCGAATTGCAAGCCATGAACCCAGTTTGCCATTGTACAGAGTGTCCACCACCCGGAACACTTCACCTTTGTTGAAGCTTAGTCCATAAGGAGATTCCTTTTCATATTCAAAGTGAGTTCTGATATAGAAAGAATCCCCTACATCAGACTCAACAATGCGACGATAAACTGAAAAACCAAAGAGAAAATATAGCATTATATAAGTTCACATGACATCCTAGTGACTCACAAAAATTATTCAGAACCTTGCCTCACTTTAATTCTCCTTGTTTTAAATATACAGTATTACTTCAAGAAGCCTTAATGTCTCAGAGCTGCTCTATTTTAAGCAGCGTAACTATTAATAGCAAACTCTACCAACATAAATTGAACTTTCATGGTCAAAAACGCGGAACTAGTGCAAGCTTAAGATCTTTTGGCTGAATTAGTCTTCATGATTTGCCAATTTCCTGTGAGGCAGAAGTTAGTAATCATTTGGTACACTTTATGTTGTTCCAAGCAGTCTACTATATAAATATTTACCGTCTTTTTTCTTCTGTGCCAAAATGGTCACTTCTTCACCTTTAGGAAGATCAAGCAAAAAAAGGACAGCTTCTTCTCTGATGATGTTTGTGAAGTCTACGTTATTTACCTGTTATCAATGAAGTAATCAGTTTGATGTAGCATAAAACATTTTAACAGAGATTTAAATTTACAATGGGAAATCTAAATAACCTTCTTACTAGTGTTGGGTTTTTTTCATACCTACACACCAAATGCATGTATCAAGATATATCTTATCCCTCTAAATAGCCTCACCTTATTTCTTGATAAAAGTGTAGCTTGCAGAATAATAGACACCTATTCATCTCATATTCTTTAGATCAATATTATGGAGTACTCATAAACACCAGTAACATACAGAGCCTCGTGACAATTTAGTGACCCAACAGTTAGAAAGCTACACAACTTTACCTGCCAAATTAATCTAAAAATTTGATGTACAACTTACTAACCTTCCTAGCAACAGTACAGTATCAGGAGATTTTGGTGCTGTTATCTAATAAGCACATACAGAAAAAAAATTCTGTATCAACTACAAGAAAAGGCTGTATATTCAATGCTACAAAAAGAAAACCTACTTTGGTACAACAAAACATTTGTACTGTTACTGGTTTTGACATACCCTGAGAATCTGGTCCCCTTCCTCCAAGCCTTCTTTTGCTGCAGGGCTGTCTTCCAGAACACCAGCTACAAATATACCAACATCATTGCCACCTGCTAGTCGCAAGCCCACACTGTCTCCTTTTCTGAATTTCACCAGTTTCATGCTTGGCCTGGAGATTTAGAAAAATATTCCACTTAGAGATGTAACAGCATAAAATATCTTGGTACATTTGAGACTGAGCACAAAGAACTAACTGGCCTATCATTTCAACTAGAGGTTATGCTGCTATGTATACTGTCATGCTCATCAACTGCAGCATTACATCCCACTCATTAGCAGCACTTAGAAGAACCACCTGCATTTACTTGTTTAGTGGGGTTTGTCTGTATTACGTTCAGACAGTGATTTGAGACACTTTGACACTATCTTCCAAAAAGGGCCTCTTTCAGAGAGCTGTGTTGCCACCCAGACATCTTAGCTCTAAAGAGAGTAAGATGAATGAAACGAACCCAAACTAGAATCTATTCTCATGTACACTAATGTCCATAGAGGAGATGGCAGTTGAAGTTGACTCATTTCCCCATCATGACTTGGCACATCTCTGTGGTCACCTTTATTTACTGCTCTCCAATTATCAAAGGAAAAGAATACGCTGCAGTATTTCTCCTCTCTGGAGATGGGGACAGGGCAAGAGGGGTAGGTGTGCCCAGGGAGAGACAAACACCAGAAATTCTTATCAACAGTTGATGATTGTAACTGCTCATTTTCATTGAAAAGTAATGGACTTAAAATGGCATATATCATACCCTTACTTTATAAGGTTATTTATCACCTTGGATAAAAGCTTAGTTTGCTCAAGGAACAAGCAGGTTTGAATAAAGTTTAGGGTTACATTACCGAAGCATTCCATCTTCATGGGTTGAATTGGGTAAAGGACCATCAGATGGACTGACTGGTAAATCCACATCAGGCTGACCTCCTTGTGCATACACTGGCTTTGGTTCTATTAAAATAGTAAGAGATCTCAAATGTCCATTTGATTATTTAAAGATGAGAAAGTAAAGCTTAGCTAAATTAAGAGCTTAATGCTTTCTTCAGTAGTCTTCCTCTACTCCACTTAACCCACCCACTTAAGGCCAAAAGTGAAGTATTAGAAACAACACCATAAGACACTCTCACCATGCCATTCAAAGCAGCATAATTACTGGCCTAATTATTACTTCAGCACAAGTCCCAAAACATCCTTTGTAAGCCATTAAGTATTCTGAAGACCACAGAACTACAAGAACTAGAGGACTTCATGCTTGTAAGACCTCTTTCAATCCTGCTGTTTCTCACCTTGATTTATCTGATGTAACTTGTTGGTTTTCCATTGGCTTTCATCCCTCAAGAATTCAATTTTGGAAAAAAAAATACTACAAAGACTCAAACTACTGCTGCATGCTTTCAGGTCAGCAGATAGCAGCACCTATGTTTCTCCAGTTGGTGATTCTTAAAGGTAAGCACTTACTATGGCTCTGCTATATAGATTCTCTGGAATCCCTGGGAAGAAACTGCCGCTGCCGACTTCCACTGCAGTTCGTCAGTAACAAACCTGGGCTCTTCTCTGCTACATGTTGCTCATATTAGAAGAATTTGTCCTTAAGGCTTATCTCTCTGCACACTTGAAAAAAGTTGATTTTAAACTACACTGGCTTTTAACTAGTCTCATATCCCTGATCTTCCCAACAACCCTGCTATTGGCCTTTCGAGTTGCTAAATGGATTAGTTTGAAATTGGGAATTTCAGAAAACAATTTGGTAATGATGCCTTTTCTAATGCAACTTTTATCCTTACCACACAAGTAAGACAGCATCTTCCTTTACATCTTTAATGACACTTTCCTAGCCTAAGTCTCTGATGATCCTTCTGAACAAATACTCTTCCTTCAACCCTACTTTGACACAATCAACCATGGCAGTAGTCTCGCCCCTAGTCTAAGCAGATGTCACAGAATTTGCCAAGTACTTTTCTAACCACATTTTCATTACAGACTTTTAAAGATCCTCATTTCCCTAGAGCTTTGTGAGGATGTTAAAGAATTATATCCTTTATTGGACCTTATCATCTCAGACTGTATATTATGGCAAGTTAATTTTATCTTCAGACACGAAGTTAAATATTATCTTTACACACTGGCCTGTATGTCCTCCCATGCAAGCTAAGCACTTCCATGTGACTTCCGATTCATCCAAGAACATGATGTTTCTTCCTCACTAGCCAACACAATCCCCATAGTGCTTATCACTTGCTTGCCAGTCCCTCAAACCCATTATTAGTACATTACTTTTGATTAAGAACCATCTCAAGGGTCTCCTATCCTGGCTCGCTTTGTATTATGACAATCATTTATCTTCAATAACTTATTATTGTTCGATTCATCTTTCCCATCTCACTACCACATCCATTTTCTATCTTGGCAGATACAAACATATTCATTTGCATCTTTTCATAACACCACTGCTAAAGGTCAACTGCTATGACAATCTTTTTAATAACAACTGCTGCATCAGAAATTCCACTGTTCTCAAATTCAAGCTCTTTCATAGTATATCAACATCGTAAGTCTTACAACTCTCCACTGAGCTACTGATACTACATCCAAAAGTGTCACTGCTCATACCTTAAGACTTCAAATACTTTCCAGCTTGAATGTGCTTATTCCTCATTCTACCCAGCCTTTCAAGAACAGCTCCCTCTACACCATCTGCACAGCTCCCCTTTCTCCCCAAGGGAAGATAATTCTTAAGTCAGCCCACCTACCTAGAACAATGTACTGTCACCATATTGGGGTTTTTTTGTTTGTTTGCTTTTTTTACATCAAGTAACTTTTGTCTCATGTTGTTTTAACTTATCCTTCTCTTTTGAAAAATAGAAAAAAGATTTTGTTTTAGTTTTATTACTTGTACTGCATTTGTTACTACCATCATGGACCAAGACGACATTTTAAGTGCTACAATAAAAAAACATCTCAGACTGCTTTGGGTCACCACTTGGGAAAAGTAGTTCTGAACAGGCTTAGCTACATCCTTGTTTAAACATAGCCTACTCCTTGACCCTGTAAGAACCAGTCTACTGCTTGACTCTCAGAAAAGAAATAATGGATTTTAACCTCACTTGAGAAAAATCAAACCAAAGATTCCATACAACCATCACCTATAAATACAGCTCTAAGCAATGGGGTTTGACACCTATATAATTAGCAGACCCCACAGCTTGGATTTTCAGACCTTAAACTCCAAGATACAAATGGGGTTAAAGACTGGTTGTATTCAGAAATAAAAATAATTAGGACTTAGCAACAATACAAAGTCTTTACTAGTCATCCGTTCTCAACAACATGAGCCATATATTTCAATGTTTTACCTGGGAGTGGTGGAGTTTGCTTTTCAGTTCTTTCAACTGTCACCTCTTCCACGGTTTTAGAAACATCATCTGCATTCTTTACAGGTGTAGAGACAGCTCCTGGTTTAGTTAGTCTCTCATCTTCTCTGCTTCGAAGACTACATTAGAAAAAGAGATTCCACTCTGCATATAGAATTGTTTTTACAACCTTGGTGTGCTAAAACTAAAGAATAAATCCATTCATTCACATAGTGCAGGTTTGGTGGGTAAGGAATTACCACTGACACTTCAATATTGCTTTGTTCTTAGATTATCACATTATTAGTAATTGTTACCATTTCTAAATCTAAGCATTTTGTCCCTCATTTTATGGTAATAAAATGACTTCTCTAGACACAGCTATTTAGGAAGGAGGAGGACATGGTAAAACAGAGACTGTCCTCTGCCTTAAGCAAAGAAGTCACACACATGTGCTGTATATTGAAAGTATACAAGGCATAGAGAGGCAAAGGGACAAAGAGCAGTTAGAGTTGTTTCTTTTCTCATCCCTCCCTGTAGAGATCATCGATTTTTGGATTTAATTCTTATGCTTGGCTATTACCAAGCTAATTTATCTGCTCCTTTGTATGAATGTTGCCCTGAAACAGAAGTGGTGCTGGTGTGGTTCTCAGTAAGGATTTGCAGTGATGAAAGACAGAATGCAAACATGCCCCTGGTTTCTCAGAGAGGATGATGCCTTCAATCCACAGCTATTACAAGACAGAAGTGCTTCTCATCCATGTATCTTTGTAAAAAGAAAACTCACTGTTTTTTCTGCATTTCCCATACATTGTAAGAGAAAGGCACATGTGACACATTAAATTAGAAAACCCTCTTGTTCTTTAAATAGGAGCAACTAAAACTCAGAAGAACACTTTGTCTACTCCTTTAGCTCAAAAAACCAGGTATTTTTAATATTGTTGTATGCAGTCAGTAGCTGTACAGAACATGTTGCTCTATGTTGAAATATTAACTGTTACACTGCTATCTGTTGAACAGTAAATAATTTAATAAGGTTAAAACAGATGAATACTAAATAATCATCTGGAAAGACAAAAGTAGATCAATATACTAAAGAAACAGCCATCACTCCAGAGCATGTACATACTTTAAGCATCTCACAAATCTTTAAGAATCTATTAAGTTCAGAGAGCTGGCAAATATTCAGGGACATAAATATTTGACAGAAGACAGACACAAACAAATCACAGCTTTTTATATAATATCGGACTTAATTGCCAAGGAAGGGAAAAACGCACTTCCTCAAAGATAACAAGGGCTTGGTCAGGAGGTACAAGTCCATCGCAGAAAGGAGAGGAGCTACAGAAGTTTCTCTCTACCAACAGCTAGATGGTGCTACTAGGCAATGAGTATCGCTCTCCGGAAAGTACAAACGTATCCAAAGAAATCCATCCTACAGAGCAAAGACCGTTTATTTTTTCAGAAGCAACACTTCATGACTTGAAAGTATGACTTAGGGAAAAGAGATCCCAGAAGACCCACTCACCTAACGTGTGCACGAAAGAATAGAAGAAATGGTAAACATCCAAACAAGCAGAATGTTCCATCAGTAGCAAAGCTTAGCTGTTCAGCCAAGGCATACTAAGACTTCTCAGTACTTTCTTCTGACAGCTTTACAATTGTGCCTGATGGCAGCTAAAATCAGAACTAAAAACAGAGTACAAAGGAACACTGGAACCATCACAATGGCCTGGGAAAACACAGGCACCACTTCCTTTGCCTGCTTTGGCAGAGGGGTTGAACCCAATGATCTCTCGAGGTCCCTTCCAACCCCTACAATTCTGTGATTCATTACAGACCACCACCTTGTAAGAAGTCATTGGTAAAAATAAGCATTCTGGCCTGATTTTTGAAAACCTTGTTTGTGCCTCTTCTATGCAGATAAACCCCTTGGGGGGGGGGGGGGGGGGGGGGAGGGGGGAGACGGGACGGAGACGGGACACGCTTCTAGAGTTGATTTAAGCGATGCTAAAACCATTAAGCCTAGCAAAATGAAAAGTAAGTGTTTATCCTTCTACTTTGTTTCCTAACTTCAGTGATACAAGGTTTCCTATTCCTCTTTCTGATTTCTAGCATATTCTCATTTGTACATAAAATTAAATGCATAAACTTACAGCATTTTTATTTTACTTCCAACACTAGGCTAAAACATGACTGACTCCTCATTACTTTGAAAGTAGTCCCCAGCTCATTGAAGACAAGCAACACTTAGCTGTTTAAATGCATACCAAGTGTCTTATAAACCACAGTCCTATATTAGCATAAGCTACAACTCATTTCCCTCCCCATTCAAAGATTTTTCGGTAATGAGCACCAGTTAATGAGATATCACAGTACCCTTCCCCATGAGCCCTCTCTACTTATTTCCAAACAAGTCCTAACACTTATTAGAAGCATTACTCCAAAATAATATGTTTGGTTTTCAAGGTAAGGCCCAAGCATACTGCAGTTGCTACATAAGGACAAAGGTTTTTTACATTTCTGCTCCAGACAGCTCAAAACCACTGTAATTTGTGCTGTTTTTATACTTGAATATATCATGAAAGAGCGTAAATAAGGAAGAAAACAGCTCTTACAAACAGTAACTAGAACGCAGACCCCGAGAGTATAACACAAAAGAGAGGCAGGGAAGCATCTGAAGCAATATGCTTCCAGGCTGGGCTCCTGCTCTGTGTGGAGGCAAACACACCCTGCCAACTAAAATGCCGGCAAAAGGTCAGGCCTACTCTCCACAACACAAGGTTTAAACGGAAATAAGCCAACAGAAACCACTGTCATAGAACAAAAAGGATGCAACAGCAGAAGAGTAGAACTTGTTCTGATTTTGAACTGTCCAGTGAGCACTATTTCACACTGCAAGGTAATACAGGAAACTACTTGATGATGTCACTGGTTCTAGGTGACAGAAACTTGTTAAAAACTGACAGCTGCACTTCCCAAGAGACAGAAGTGTTGTTCACTGTGTGCACTGCAACACTATTGTTTAACATCTGTGCTGTGCCAGGGCCCCCTTTATGTCACTTCCTCCCCCCATTGTTTGTGGGTTTTTTCCAGCACTCCCCCTGCCCCCAAATATGCCTAACTACTAAATAGCCTTCAGGCACCAAATGCAGGCAGCTACACACTAGCACCATCAACTGTGACTACTGCTTCAGAACAAAAGACTATTGCCTATTTTTTGATGTTTGAAGCACAGAAAACATTTTGAAAAATATGAATACACAGGCTCTTCCCAAATGCCTTCTTAGCAAATCTCAAACTGTTTAGTATGAGCTTAAGAGCCAAGAGACATCTTGCTAAGTACATTTAAAATAGGGTTGGGTTTTATTCCAGTTTCTCTATTTGTTTTGAAAATGCACAGAACAAATCTCATGCTATATATAAATTAGGTACTGTATTACAAAGCCAGCCTCATCCTTTCAGAAAGTGACTTGTACAAGGATTTCTTCAAGCTGCCACACCTTTCTTCTTGAGGCTGAAGTGCTACACATATCAGAAAACCTCTTCACTCTTCCAGTACCCAGGTGAAGAATGTAGCAAAGGAGAAAGAGCTCCCAAGTAGGAATTTTTCCTGTGTGAAGAGGGTAGCCCAGAGAGGCCATTTGGTACACCAAAAGGCCACCATTATAACTGCTGATTTTCAGGATGGGTCACACCAGAAGCTGATCTAGCTCAACAACTTGTTACTGCCAGTAGTAAGACTAGAGGGGTAAGGAAGAATATGTACAATACTTCCCTAACTTTGGCTGCAGAGACCTCTTCTACTTGTTCTGGCTTTTTTAAGTACAGCTCTAACAGATTCTACAATGTTGCCTTATGTTATCTGACATCCCATATTTAAGATGCATTTTTCCTCTGCCTAAACAGTTGTTGTTTTGCACATGTTTAAAATTACATGCATCCTTTAAAACTATACTTAGCTTTTAAAATATGATTTGCTCAGAAAGCTCCTCCTGAAAGCCAGGATGTATTTATATCTTATTATTTCACTTAGTACCTAATTCAGTATCAGCCAGCTATGAACTCTCCAAGCCTCCAGAACAATGAGTATTTAACTCCATTCTGACAATCTGCAAGATTCATTCTCCAAATTCTGTTTAAGACTATGAATAATTTGCAATCCTCCACAACTGATAAAACCATACAAGCATAATTAGGGCTTTTTTATTAATAAATTTAGAAGCATGTGTTCTAGAATGCGAGTTTTAGAAACAACTGTTCAAGAGCCATCTATGCATTTCCTCTAGACTAAAGAAATCTACAAATGCTATGACAGAATGTTCAAATAGCAATTGTTATGGAACTCCTACATCCAGGAAAACTGGAGATGCACTGCTATACATACATACATGTAATATTGGAAGGAGGACAACACTGAAGCCTGTTAACCACTAATGCAATACTGAAGCAAATCTGCTAGTAGATTTCTATACTCTACTACACATCTAGAAGTGTCAGTCTGTAGTTAAGCTTATATGGAAGGACCAAGATTCCTCACTGGAATTTCTCTCCTCATTAACATACAAACACTTGGCAGAACAGGGTCTAAATAAAGACTCATTATCTTCAATACAGTTTTCAGGTCTCCCTTCAGCTCAGTTGGAGGACTTTTTGCACCTTTTCCTCCTCAGCTCCTTCTCAAGCGCTTTTTTTCCCTCTAGATTTTTTTTTAAACCAAATTTTACAAAATGAATCAGTTGCAACTAACTTGCTATTACAGCAGATTTGAACTTGCACAAATAACCTCTCTAAAGAAAAGTTGCTTTTAACATGTTTTTCTTTATGTGGCTCAGTGCCCAGATTTTCTGATCTTGAAAGGGACAGGTCCAACAGGAAGCTGCTCCACGCCAAGGCAGCTCTTGTTCATAAAGCAATATAGCGGATGCATTCAGAGTTGAGATAAATTCAAAGTTCCTTCTCAGGAAGGATTTAATTCTTCTGACAGCACAGTCCACAGGGAGGAAGTGACCATCTAACTAAACCGCTGTAACAGGACAGGAAAGCACTAACACTAGGCTAAGTCAGTCACAGTTTCAGTTTTAATGGATTTTTATCTTTTCCTTCCTCCACAAGCCCTTTTCACACTGCATTAGAAATTCATGTCAAGAAGTAAAGGTTTCAAATCTGACAGAGACCTCACAATCTTCACAATCAATTTTTTTGTGTTTCCTAATTTAAGGGTATATCCTAGAAGGCAACTCTACAAAGTCCATTTCATTGACATTCCAAACTGTTCAGCAGAACATTCCTAAGTGTTAGGGTTTTTAACTTAAACTCCAGAAACTGTCTTCATTCTGTCCTTGGAAGGGGGGAGAGGGGGGAAGAAAGAAGGAAAGACACAACAAAACCCAAACAAACCAAAAAATACCAATCTTTTCCAAACCTAAACATCTCAACAATGAACAGAAACAGACCTAGACAACTACATCAAGTTATGAGAAAGAAGATGCAGAATACTCATCAATCCTGTGCTTCCTACGCTGCCTTAGAACACAAAACTATGGAGCTGTGATCTTTCTCACTTAAACAATGCCTTGAGTTGGCCAAGTGATTTTTATTTATTTTAATATGAAAAAAGGAAAAACGAGGTAACAGCTCATTTGTATTACTCCTCAGACACCACAGGGATAAAACAATATCACAAAAGGCCAAAGGGCTCTCTGCATTCACTGTGCTTGCCCCTGCTTAGGAAAGCAGGAACTCAATCCATCTAGTCCAAGATGGAAATAATTACAGCTGAACTTTCATCTTTCTAAATAAAAAAGATTCTACTAATCGTTAAGAGCTGCAAAGCCATGACTAAACGCTAGAACAAGCAGATGCTTGTAGTTTAACTGTGGCCTAAAACTTTAGGGTTTGTTACAAGTTACCTCCCCAGGCTTAAAAATTGGTTTGACAGGAACCTCATGAAGTTCAACAAGAAGTCCTGCACCTGGAGAGTAACAATCCCATGGACACGTACATGCTGGGAGCCACGAGCTGAAAAGGAACCTGGCATAAAGAGACCTGGGTGTTTTAAGGGACACCAAGTTGAACACAAGGCAGCCATATGCCCTTGCAGCAGAAGAGGCTGCAATGGTCTCCTGTGCTGCAGTAGACAAACTATTGCTGACTGGTCACAATGGCATCCTTACCATCTCCATAAATGTCCAGGTCTGAGCTCTTCAGTACAAGAGAGATACAGACACACTGGACACAATCCACTGAAGGGCCACAAAGATGGTGAAAAGACTAGGGCATCTCTCCTCCTAGGAGAGCCTGAAGGCAGCTGGGAATGTTGAGCTTGGAGAAAAGCATGCTCAGGTGAACTTTGTATACATACAAAATTCCTGAAGGGAGGTTGAAGGAATATGGAGACAGGCTCTTTTCAGTAGTACACTGTGGCACACCTAGAGAGGTAATGAGCACAGCACAAGGTAAAACACAGGAGGTTCCTTCTGAACAGTATGAAACGCTTTTTCACTGCAGGTGACCAAGCACTGGCTCAGGCTGCCCAGGGAAACTGTGGACACTCCCTCTGGAGTTATACAAATCCCACCTGGACACAACACTAGTGTACTGGCTCTAGGTGGCCCTGCCTGAGCAGGGGAACTTGGATGAGATGACGCCTGCATGTCCCTTCCAACCTCAACCATTCTGTGATACCATAAAAAACCCGCAACTTAGAAACGTGAAGATGGCTGGTAAAATTTGATCTACCTCTCGCTGCATTCCAGCTGTCCATGGCTAGTTTTCTGAGCTACTAAGTATACACTTCTAATGAAGAACTGGGGCATCCCTCCATCCAAGAACCTACTTTTAAGCTCTTCCCACTAATATGGGGTTCCTTCTTGAAACGAAAACTTTAATGCATGTGGTCCCTCCAAACAACCATGCATGGAAGAGAAGCAAAAAAAGTCTGTAATGCATAATCCCAGCCAGGTGTACATGCAGGTATGATCAACCCTTAAAAAACCCTCCTAAAATATTGATGGTATAAAGTGTTATCTTCCCCTGAGGCAAACAAAATGTTATTACTAGCCAATGAGGAATATCTCAGTTTTACGTAAAAATTTCCTAGCTGAAAATTTGTTTTTCAGAATTTTTGGCAGCATCTAAAAATATTCTAATACAGGCTTTGAATTTGAACCTTGCAGCCCAACAAATCCAACATCTGTTCCAGTATCTACAAACACTCAAGGTCACCTTCTCTTACAAATCTTTAGTAGAATCTAAAATCTAATACTGAAATTCTACCTCAATTAAAATATCCATTCCCAAACTGTGGTAAAGCAAAACAGGACAGATGTATGTAGTTCAAGATAAAAATTTCACATGGAAGAAAAAAAATCCAGCTACACAATAGATTACTTATCTGAATCATATAAAATTACTTACCTGCTTCAGAATTATCATGAATGTCCCATTTGAACATGTTCAAATAGTAAACATTACACCCCAAAAGCTCCCTCTCTTGTGCAATACACCTTATTTTGCAGGAATTAAACATATTCAGAAACATAAGAGAATTTTTGAAGGAGGACAGTGAAGAAACTAAAAAGCCTATGCCTAAGTAAAGCAGTATTTCAACAATTTTACCCAGGTTGGACATTCCATAGGAACTGTGCTAATAGTCATTTCAAATATCCTTGCAGCTAACTGCTTGCTAAAAAGAAAATATAATTGCATATGCTTCAGTAACATATATCACTATCAAACTTACATTGTCATTCATAAAACCATGCTCTAAGATTACATTTAAAACAGTGTAACAGTGAAGCTAAAGGTCCAATTTCTCCTGAAATTTAAGAAAATTTGGATCATTATCAGCTGCATCTCTCAAAGAATGCCACATGACAAATACCATAGTTCTGCATCACAGTTGTCACACTGTATAAATCCAACCACTCCTACAACTTATATGTCACATTAAATAGTTGATTTAAAAATAATACAATGCTGCCATCACCTGCCGTTGCTGGGCTGCTGTGGAGAATGTCTGGAATGGTCTGAAGGCTCTGACCTCTGGTCAGGAGATCGTGAACGACTGCGGCGAGGCCTGTCATGTGATCGGTTGGAATGATCTGATGCCAGCGACTGAATTTCTGAAATGTCTGTTAAATAAAAGTTGTTTTTTCATGAAATGACTGTAATTAAAATGGTGGTGTGACCTGCTCAAATGGAAATAAGCTTTTGCAGAGATTTTTTATGGAGATGTTAAATCTACGTTTATTATTTCAAAACAACTAAACTTAGTGGTCCTGAAAGAACAAGTTGCAATAGTAGGAACTGTATCTTTTTCCTCCACTGTTGTTGACAGTGTGGAGTTCAATCACATTCAAACAAGAGTAAGTTCTTGTTATGACAAACTTACTCCTAGCTTTTATCCCCACCCTCTCACCCCACTTAGGTATATTTCACATCTTCGCAATAATGGGAATTCTCCTCTCCCTTTAGAAATGAAATTTATTTACACTCACCATCTCTTTCTGAAGCATTAGCAGAATGAATACTGTCAGAAAGATCAGGAACATTCAACAGTGTAGCTCGTTCATCTCGTTGAACAACCATCTTCAACTTGCCTTTTGACCTTTCAATTAGTGTTTTTGCATCTGCTAAAGACATATTTTCTGTCACTGTGCCATTTATCTGGAACAGAATAAGAAAAAAGCAGATATAAAACTTACTAAAAAAACCCCCAAAACACCCCAGTGAGTCTCCAGTACAGATGGTGTTTTTCTTTCAGACTGTATTTAGAAATATTTGGACATGTTTATCAAATTACTACAATATAATGAAAGATTAAGTTATGGCTTGGATGAGCCCAATAACATAGAAAAATATTTCCATCATTCAAAGACAGAGCCTCTACCACTAACACAAAACCTTTAAAATACTACTTGTTGTTTGACCCAGCACTGCTATATTCAGCTTTTTTTGCACCAAGACATTTACAGCAGTATTTTGAAATAAAAATTGTGCATTAACAATCTCTGGGTATATACATATCTACAAAAATAAAAAATTAACCCGAAGGCAAGTTCTAGTGTTACTCAACACCACAGTTTCACAACATTATATTGTATAACTAAGTGTGAGACTTCAGCCCTATGTGATCTCAAACGTCTTCTGCTCTGCATTTACAGTGGGCACTATGTTTTTGAGTGAGGCCTGGGAACAATACCACACAGCCAAAAAGGCTTTGCAGTTTTCCTTTCATTAGAGAAGTTAATTTATACATAAGTTTAACGATCATTGAAATAATAAAAACACATGACCTACTAGGAATAATTATGCTATTAAGAAATAGCTAATTCAAAGTACAGTTAGATCAATGCTTTCCTTTAGCATCACCACCATTTACTATACCTTGAGGACAACATCTCCTTCCTGAATATTGCCATCTCTTGCTGCCAGGCTATCCTGGGATATTTCTTTCACAAATATGTGGCTTGCCAACCGTAGTCCATACTCTATAAAATATCAATTAAAGAGAGATTAAAAAAAAAAAGATGAAGCTACAATAAAAAAAAAAAAATTGGATTTACAATACACAGCATTTCCACTGGAAATAAAAAGGAGTTAACTTAGCACATGAAGGGCTGTACTGTAATTACTGTATGGATTTACCATTATATCAATCTCTTTTTTTAAACTCTGCCTGTAATCATAGCTGCTGTTCAATAGGTTAACTTACGGTTTTCCCTTTCAGAGACGGTCACTGAAAATTTGACTAAACTGTATGGAAGGGTACACAGTCACCCACTACCAGCTGTCAGATCCACAGCTAAGATGTGTTTATATAACACTTTACCTTTAATTAAGCATGTGTTTTTTGGAGTATGAAAATAACCATGAGACATACAAGAGGAGCTTGTTTGCAGTTAAGTTTTCAGATAGCTACGGGTAAAACAAGCAAACAGTTGAGACCATTATTCCTACAGTCCATGAAGCCCAGCAAAAGTCTTAGCAAGAGAATAACACACAAGTTACCTTCATTTTTCCTTGACTTCACCAGTGTTACTTTGGTAGGTTTTGCAGGCTGACTGGATGTAACCGACCTTCTGTCTGATCTTGGCGATAAGCTTCTCTCTCTGCTAGCACTTCGATCTCTTACCCAGCTCTTCTCATGCCTTCTGTTGGCACTTGGACCACCACGGCTGCTTCTTGGGTCACGTATCTCTTCATCATAGCTATCATCTTCATTTTCCGACACCGGTTCAGGTTCTTGTCTGGCCACTGGAATCTGAATTTTCTTCATCCTTCGGATAGTCTATAACCAAACACTAGATACTAGCCTCCACCTTTGTAATGCTAACAGTGTTACTAAATATCAGAAGCCAAGCCAATCCCAAAACTCAAAAGATGACAGATATCCGTGAATGCTCTGAATTTCTGAGCCAATTCTACCCAATTAATATAGGAGACTCACAGACTCAACAACAACCTGGTTTTAAGCAAAGGGCTATGTTGGTGTTTATTTGTTTAGTCCTTTTTCTCTTCCATAAAAATGGCAATAGGATAACAGCCATTGTAGCATAACACCATATTCTGTCTTCACAGAGCTGCAGGTTTGATCACCCTCTCTTTGCTTAAAGCCACAACTCAGTTACTGGCACTGCTAAAAGCAGCTTTTACTAACATGTAACCTACTGTATACTGAGTGTGTTACTGACAATAATGCTTAACTTTGAAGCCTCCCAATCTTCCAAAGCTATGTTCATACAAGCCACAGAGGAAGGCAAGCATTCCCACTGTTAAGTTCAAAGTTGGTTTGCACTAACGTAGACAGCTGTTTCCAGATAAGAGTACACCCTGTTTAGAGGTTTATTTGCTGCATTACAGAACTGAACCAAGTTATACCATAAAGTTTTCATTAATTACTATTTTGAATATTTGTTGTGTAAAAATATGCAAGATACTGAAAGTCCTGCACAGTTCGGCACACATTTTTTCTGTAAGCTTTAAATAACTGCTGAATCTACAAATGCAAAACACAACTTTTGTGTCAGCCCAACAGCTTTTCTACAAGCCTTGGAAGCCTGCTTTTCTGAATTAAGAAGCTGTTAAATGTTGTGTATCTGAGTTCTACTTTTTGTTATATCAATCTCACGCTCCTACAGAAAGATGGATTGCTACTCTTTAGCAATGACCTGTACTGTTTTGCAAAGTTCAAAAGCCAACCACTTTGAATAAGCCTACAAAATTACAGGAATTAAGGTAATTACACTTTATTTTGGTAAACTGTTTACTGAGCTTAAAAAGAACTATGGTCCTGCATGACCAGCGGGTAACGTCCTTTAGCAGACATTAGCCTTTGAGAAGTCTTGATAAAAGTGCACTCAAGAAAGCAAAGATGTATTAAACAAAGCAGAGAATTGAGCTTTTGGCAAACTGTGAAGAACTCAACCATACAGAAAAGGAGTCTGAAGTATCCTGTGCATGTCCAAACATGAGCATTCACATTTTAAACGAAGCTTGGGTCACCCACATGATAAAGATGTCACAATCACCACTTAAACCTGAAGCATCACCCAGGTATTACTTGAGTACCTTGTGTATTTCACAGCAGATCTGAGACCATTTCACTTTTGCTCTCTAAGTCAGAATATAATGCAAGCTTAACTCTTCAATGAAGACATTCACTTACAATTTTGGCATTCTTCCCACTCTTCCTCAGCTGCTGAACAGCAAACGCATGCTCGACGTTATCCATTGAAACCCCGTTAACCATCGCAACACGGTCATTTTCTCTGAATGAAAAGCATCACAACACACACTGTAAATGCTTTTTGCCAAGGGGAAAATACTGGGGAATGGGCATCCCTGAAAAAACTGCCTGTGTTATAAACTTACTACATGAACAGTTATAGATCGGTATCTTGAGACCAATATGATTAAGAGGTTAAACTACCACTGAAAGATGAATGCCCCCAAATCGGAATCCAGATATAATCTGGCACTTACTGTAACAGTCCTTCTGCTGGGCCTCCTTTCAGCACATCAGAAATAACTATTGATGTCTCACCACTCTGAAAGTGAGGATTATCTCTTCCTCCAGATATTGCAATACCAAATCCAAATCCAGGGGCCTATAATGCAAGAAATATTTTATTTTCTAATACTTTTTCGTCAAACAAAAAAAGGTTCTATGGGACGAACACAACTTGTTGGAAGCAAGAAGGATCAACGACCCATACAATATTATGCAATCCAAGAACAGGAAGATTCAAAATAAATAAAACCCACTTTAGTCTGAAAGTCTCTGCCTAACTACCCAGTCTCTCTCAAGACCAAAAATCAGTTATGATTTGCATTTTATAGCCTGGCCTTCAGGTGGTGATCAGCAAGACCTCAACTTTCAGTAAGTACAACTTACTATACACTGTGTTGGGAAAGGGACTCAAACCCCTATCACTTCCTGCAACACTTTCTTTGAGGTTTCACATTATGGTATTTACCCAGCTTGACCTCGCTTCGCTCAGAACTGACAGGATCCCAGCACACAGTAGTATGACTGCAGGCTCAGTTCATAGGAATAATACCAAGATCACTTGTACCATTAAATACATCAAAACCTTGTCAGCACTTGCAAATCATCTGCATCTTAACAAAAGTAATTTGCTTCAATCTTTTCCCTCTAGGGTGACCTGCCACTAGAGCAAGGTCAATGCCTCTGAAAAGTTATTCCTGTTAGATATTTCAAGACACAACCATGATGCTTACATTTCTGCCTGGAAGCAGCAAGGGTGGGAAATAAACCTTCTAAATATAACTGATTTGCAGACTGTCTAGCTCTTCCATCATTGTTCAGAAAACAGTCAGAAGGCTATATTACCATTTAAATGCTGCATTTTGCTCAAAAACTGATTATGAAATTTTCAACTACACAAAACAGTCACTGAATGGAAAAGATCATGTTTCAGTCAATTCCTCCTCTCCATTCCACACACTGTGCATTCCATGCTGGCAGACTTATCCCTTCCTTTTTCTGACTTTAGCAAAAATGACCCAGCTTCAACAGCGAGTTTCATAACCTTACAGTGACAGCAAAATAACATGGCAGGCTGCATCTGTAAGGCATATGACATTCAGGTTTCTGGACAGTAATTACTGCTCAAATAAAATCCTGTTTCCTATTACACACACATACCCCCTCAAAAAAAAAAAAAAAAAGAGGTCAGAAAAAGATGGCCCAGACTTAGCCTGTAAGCAGTGAATAGGACCATGCAGTATTAAAACTAAGATGGGGAGATTCGCTGTTCAGAAATTCAACAGTCAGCAAATATTGTTAACAACTATGAAGAAAATAAGTTGGTCTGACAAGGGTGGGAGTGGTGAAGGGTACACCTTACAGCTTCTTCTATACCCATTTTAACTCATCAAAAGGAAGACTGGACATCGTTTCAAGATATATTCCAGTCATATCAGCCAGAAATCATGGCTGGGATTCAAGAATTACTAAGTGAAACCCTGTGTCATGCAGGAGGACAAGCTAAAGGATCATAATGACTACTTATGACCAGAGCTGAGGTTCTCTTTCAATTTTATTTTTCAAACAAAGAGAATATATAATAGCCTAGGGAAATATGTAACAAAACCCCATTTCAAGACCATAATATTTCCCCTTTCTCATGCCACTGCTTCAGTTTTCCATTACTCTAACAAAGAGAATTCAGTTTATACTATATTTAGGTGGAGAAGGGATAAGAGAGAGAACAAATACATTCATGCCAAACTTCATTTAAATATTACCTTTCCTTACAGCTTAAAAAAATTCTCCTACTTCTCCACTCAAAAAAATAAAATCATGAGGCTAAGGCCAGTAGAGACGCAGAAACTCACTGTAAACCCTATCTTGCTGTTTACCATTCTTTTTCTTTTTTTTTGGAGTAGATTTGCAAACCAGATCACTACTATTAAGATGACTAGTTACTTTAACATTCTTCTTTATAAGATGATCTGTATAGGAGATTACATTGTTTCAGACTGCAGTCAAAAGAGACCACAAGTCAGCTAAGACTTCAATTTATGTTATTAGCAAGCCTTTAAGAATCACTCCAAACCAGAAAGTTGAAATCAAACCCTAGATCTTTTTTTAAAGTTAAGAGCTCAACTAAGAAGCCTTCCAGTAATCCTCAGCCTACTACTATTCATTTTACCCTACTACCTACCATCATCGTAAGCAATAAACTGAACTACCCTCAGAAAGCTGAGCCTAGCTGCTAGACACATCTGGAAATACAGGATGGTGATCACTAGTGATTATACAGGATATGAACATGTATCATAACTAAAATTGCCTTATTTTTAAATGCTGCCACATAACAAACTCATCTATCAGATGTTGTAGTGACACCACCAAAACCCCTAGTGAACTATTCCGTTCTCCCACAGCAAGGCAGCATGGGAGAAGCAAAAACACATGTACATACCTGGTTTCTGTCCTCGGGGAAGGAGATACATCTAACAGACACACAGAACTCGAGTTCAAGTACAAAGAAAGCCACATAATATTCACAGTTCAAGGTTCCTCCTTAAAGTCCTTTACAATTAAGTACATAAAACCAGAAGATCTCTCAAAACATAAACTCTAGCTACCTGATAAGCTTTAATTGACCTTGAGACTGGCTCAATCTCTTAAGAGCTAAGCAGTAGTCCAGGAAGTTGCAAGGGTAGTGAAGAAGGGGAAACAAAACCTCTTGGTTAGAAGTTCAAGCTTCTCCTAAAATAGCTCCTAGCTAGTCTTTTGACAATAATACTGAAATTCACCAACTCCTATGTTAAATCACATCACAGCCAGACTGCTTACTGCTCTGTTCAGATTCTGGAACAGACACGTAAAAAAAAAAAAAAGAACTGATGTTTAAACCATATCCAAGTACCCAAACTGGCACACGTATACTGAGAATACTGGGATTAAGTATACTCTGTCCTTCATTTGTAATGACATCTCTGGAAAGCAAAGGTCATAGGAACCCTTCAAAGGAAGTGAAGAAGGCTACATTCTTCAACAAAAGCTCCCTATGCAAAACACTTCCTGCTCTTCTGCAAGACTCATCTTCCAACGTTTATAGCATCCTGTTCTCTTTTAAAGGGGATCAAATCAAAACATGTTCAAAAAGAAAGCAGGAGGTATACAACAACACTTCTGAACTGCCATTCATTGGTTTATAAATCAGTAACTGCCCTCTATAACAATGCAGAGCCATTTTTAAAACATTTAACACTTCAGACATAGCACAGACTTAAAACTAAAATTTCAGTGCTGAAACTAACAGGACAAAACTTAGTCTCAAAATATGAATAAATGGAATCAAGCATATTTTAAGTATCTCTGCTAACACAGGCCACAAACAACAAGGCCTTCACTTTTAAGGTTGCTCATTATAGTAAGTGTTAGTAACCCTTACTAGCTAACTAGTTTTCATCAAATGGGTATTTGATCAATGTTAAAAACCAGCTAAAATGGAAAAAAAACCCCAAGAAGTTATGGTTACACAGCTTCCCTGGGGCACTCAGAGGGACAGATTTACTTGCCATCAAGCAGGTAGACGTGAAGAGACAAGAGCTGATGTAGATTGACACCAACTCCAGACTTCTCTGACTCTTTAAGGGGAGCTTGCTAAGGTTTTAGACAAATTTATTCTGGGTAAGATTCTTCAAATTACTTGCCTAGGCTTTTTTCTGAAGGCAAATACTGACAGAACATACAAAAAACTCTGGCGAATCCCAAATGTTTCGCAGGCCGACCAATAAAATGGGAAGCTTGACTAGCCTCTACCCTATAGAAATTCAGCACACATTAAACATGATTCATCATTGACAGCCAAGCTTGCTGCCCTCAGCTAAGCCTGTGTGCCTCACTAGAGAAAGAGGTTCAAATCTTCAAAATGTTTTTTTCTTTTTGTGTGGCTGACAATAGATGATCTCTAGGAGTTCTGTAGCTCAGCCAAGTGGAGCAGCTAAACTCAAAAAATATTCCAACACCAGAGTGGCATTTTGAGTGTATTCCAATTCTATTAACTTCTAGATATCTCTGAGGATAACTGAGATCAGAATGCATTACACTCCCTTCTGACTAAACTGAAGTAACCTCATTTACATGATAATTTAACACTACAAGAATGTCACAAATGAAAAGCCAAATCAAGTAGTCCACAAGCAGATATGCAGTTGCTCTCCTAAATCCTCTTCCCAGTGCTAAGGATAAATTCTAAGCACCAATTTGCTGAACAGTGGTGTAAAAGTTTTGGTTTTATTACCTACCAGATGGAAAAAAAAAAATAGTTAACTACATTAATGCTATCCAAATTATTAACAGCACCTGCCATCAGCCTTCAACTTTTAAGAGACAATCAGCTAACAAAACAGTTAAACCAGTACAGTTGGCTGAGGTTTGGCACACAATCAAATCACACACTTCCATACTATACCAGGACTTCGGACTACACTGCAAGTGCAAAGACATGATTTCTAGTTCCTAACTATTTCTTCAAAAATTGTTCAAGGTAGCACTGTAATGCAGCATTTTGTTTCTCCTTTGTGTACTGACTGAACTCACCATTTCCAGGATTCACCAAAGTTATTGCTCCAGAAAAAACATCCTCCTTCAAGCTATCACCAAAAAATCTGCCAGCCAACCTTTGATTGCTATAGTGGTTTTCTGCTTGCTTTTGAATATAGAGTAGCATTAATTTCATCAGTAAGATGAACTTTAAAAGTTTACACAAGATCTATGATGACTGGACAGCTTCAAGAAGAAAACATAAGAGGCAGTTATATATAAAAATACTACCACTTGCTCAAGAACTTGACTTAGCAATTGGTGAAAGCTTGACCAGGTAAGTATCAACACACCGTGTTGGTCCTGACTGTACCTCCCCTTCTCCCCGCTCCCCCCCCGGCAAATACAGGGTTGCAGTTAAGAGAGACAGGGTACTTTGCCAGACAGCCTTTTGGTCAAACAGAGCATAACTGGGCTTTTCTTAAGAGGGCAAGTACCAAAGTGGTTACGTTAAATCAACATTAAACTCATTAGTAGGTTTGTACAGGGAATTAACATTTTATCTGACCGGTTGATCAATTTGTACCCATTTTTAGTCAAACTTCCATTCATCTGATCAACGCTACAATCCTAAAACATCTCAATACTGTGCTGAAGAACTGAAGGTAAGTGATAAACTTGCTCCCTTGAGCAAAATCCTCAGCATTTCTCTTTTGTTGGAACAAATACAACCATTTGGGCCACAATTCCATGGTTGCTTTAATACTAAGCTGCTGCCAGAAATGTCATCCCACCTTATTTCAACTTGCCCTATGAAACTCATTCCTTGTTGCATTTCTTGTACACCTCCATGACAGTTATATCATAAATCCATTTAATTTACAAACAACTTCAGTAAGAGAAGAGTCAGTCTAAACGTAAATGCTTTCTAGTCACTGCTTCCTGTCCACATTCCTCTGTGTAGAGTGCACATTCTGACCACACAAAAAAAAAAATCACTCTTTTCAGCCACTAATTTAAGAAAGTGGCAGGCAAATAAGGTAGTTTTGAAAATAATTATTTATACTTAACTGCAGTTTGTGCCCCACAAGTAAAAGTTTTGCAACATTTAAGTATAGTTACAGCACAATTGTTGATGGACACCTCGATTTCTAACTACTTTCAGTTACATAAGTAATTTAAAGCTTTGATTCTGGCAAGGTTATTTGTAGGCAGGCTTATCTCTGAAACCCAAGGAATAGCGCTACTATTGAATGGAACTTTTACAACACCTCTAAATTTAAACAGAGGAATATGACAGTTTCCTTTTGTTTTACTTCCTGACATCTGGCTTTTTCCTATTGTTTTCAAAAGCTACCAGTATCCTGCGTTAGGCACACACAACCAATTGTATGAACTTACCCTGTGAAGAGTCACTGTGTGTTGTTCCCATATAGCTGTTTCTTCCATGGTTGTGCTCTAAAAGAGAAAACAAAACAAACCCTAACGATTAGACTTCTCCATTAACAGCATTACCAAACAACTATATCATACCACAAACATTACTCTACACTCAAAAGTAACATTAGTATTCGTATTGAATAGCTACAGAGAAGTAGGACTGGCTCATTTGTTACACATTTCCTGTCTTTAAAAGTCACATCTGAACTTCCTGTGCTCCTAGGGAAGGGGGCAGGGGGAAGAATAGGCAAAAGAGATTTCTAATCATTATATATTTCAGAACTTTAAATTAGAAGTTTAAAGGGAAGGACTACAAGGAACATTTGTGATATAGGCTGTCTTGACTGCTCATTAAGTATAGCGTAATTGAAGCTGGTCCAAGGCCCACTTTCAGTTTTCCACTGTAAGAAGTTCCATCAATGTTCTAACTTACACACTTCATACTTCTGTGAACATTCACCTTTGGCTTGTTCTAGCTGCATGCAGATTACCACTAATTTGTGATCAGCCAGCTATAGATTACACTATCTGTACTGTATTATGCATACGGGTCACATTTAACAGACTCCGCTGCTTAGTGTGGGCCCATTTCTTTGGTGAGCAGCAGCACTGCAGAAGTAAACAAGGTCCTCTAAGGGAACTAGATTAAACAGTAACATTATGGCAATATTTACATACCTGCATTTCTGCTTAAAAGAGCAAACTTGCACTGCCTAACATGCCACAAGCAGTAAGGGTTTGGCAAGGGGAAAAGTGGCACAAGGGAGGAAAAACTAAAAGAGCCAGAGGCTTGAAAACAGGCAGAAAGGCAGCAGGAAATACAGAGCTAACAGCATGAGGTCTCCTGCTAACCTGCTGCTGCACTTTCTACCTTTCCGCCCAGTGTTTTGCTCCATACCTCTCCTCCCAAAGCAATCAACTAGAGAACAGAATTAGAACACCAACACTGTGAACAAATTACAGGTAAAGCAGATTTTCAAAAAAATAACACTTCCATATAGCAGTTACAGTAGTTCAGCTGCTACAACAACAGTACTCTACCTCTTCATCTAGTCCCGTGTAAGAGAGAACAGCAGCAGGAATTTTTTCTCTAACAATCAATAGTGCCAAAAACTTCATGCAATTTCATAATGTAGAAATTTGCAAGAAAGTTTAAAAGAAAAGTGAATTCCTCCTATGACCCCAAAAAGCTGTGGGGTTTCTTCCTCCACATTTTGTGCTCAATTTCAATGGTTAGGATGCGCTACGTTACTGCTCATTTCTCTTTCAGGGTTCACTTCTCCTGAAAGTGTTGGTGCAACTTAATTGGGACATACTTCATTCAAACAGCTTTGTTTCCCCCTCCATTCAGTACCAAATGTTGCCCCTTTGCATTACAAATTGACTCAACTCTACACTAGAATTATTTCTCTCAAGCTTTTTAAAAGTAGAGCAAATAAATATTAAAACACCAACAATTTACACACACAAAGCCATCTCTGAAACAAAACAGAATGTTTTGCTTGCTAAACCGTTAATGAATACTAATTTTCTTCCCTATTTCTGATGCTCTCATTCTGTCTTCATTTTGGCAAGAGTTTCATGGGCTAAGCATCTCAACAAGTGAAGAATTATCTCTGCAAGTGAGCTGCTAGAAGAGAAGGCTTTAAGTAGCTCCTGTTCAGAAAAAGGTGGAATGGGAATACAAGAAAGTACTGCAAAAGTCAAAATTAGTATTTTAATTGAAATAGGCTACCTCATTCCCACCTGCACAAGGTTAGACCAATTATCAACAAAGAAGTCAACCTGACTGGCTCATTTATTGCACTTGTCCTGGGAATGCCGTGCAGGTACAACATTCCACCAGCCACTGGAGCCCTTCCACATGGCACAGTTCGAGCTACTTGGCTAAAAAGGGACAAGACTTCCATGGCTCCGAGCTCTTGTGCCTCCCTGGTGGGGCTCCTCACTGTTGGAGCCCATTTCACAGGGCACAGTGCAAACACGCTAACTCTTTCTGAACATGGCAAAGACTGATAAACCTCAGTTTAACCAGCAATGCACTGGGAGATCTGACAATCCTGGAGTCAGAGCAGGATAAGATAAGATGACAGCTAAGCGATGACTCAGAAAAATTGAAATAACCCATATAACATGCTTCTGAGAACTTTGATAATATTTACTCTCTCACAAAACAAAAACCACCCCAAAACAAGACAAACCCTGAAAAAGCCACCCCTGGAAACTCAGACTTTCTAAAGCTGGTCAGGGTGCTCACTGCTCAATCTACAGACAATATTGGCCTTTTATGCCTTTTTTTTTCTTTCTGTAAGAGCTCAGTCTTTTTGTTTCCTTTGCTTGTTTTTCTCCATTTTCTTCCTCACACTATCTCCTCATCTACTGCTATCACCTCCCCTAGATTTTACTAATACATTCATTTCAAATTCACAAGACTTAGAAACATCAAATATCCATTAGTCAGATAGCAAACCAAGTAATACGTTATTTTCATTCTTTCTGCATGCCCAAACAGACCAATCAAGAGGAGTGAAAACAGTTCAAAGGCAGCCTGAGGTGAGTTGTTGGCTTTGACAACAACTGCTTATGTGAGTTCGTTTCTCATCTGTAAAGAATAGCATTCACTCACAAATGATTGAGAAGTTTGAAGAGGACCTGTGAAGGTACTTGCCCTTCTAAATACCAACTGACACAGAGGAACTAGTACTACCATCAGCTGATGTCCCTGTTGTGATGCTGGTCTTAAACCATGCTCAGAGCTTTCTATTTTTCACAAAACATTTGCATTTCGGGAACCTTTAAGAACTTAATTACGCAGTCACTAGAAACAGCAAACACAGCTTGTAATTAAGGGGTGGGGGCAGATAGTGCAGGTCTGCAGTGATGGCGGCAGCTCTGCTGACTGCTGGTGCCAAGCTTGGTACCCAAAATAACATTACCCAAGGCGATTCAGCAGGAACTGAGAATACGTACAGCTTAACACCCCAGAAACTAGAATAGAGGCAAATGCTAAAGTGCTACAGTCTATGGTTAGAGTAACTTAGAGACCTAAAATAACTATCTTTGAAATGCAAGTGGACAACCAACAGCTTTTGAACTTTGTGAACTCAGATACTAGGTCAATACTACCTATGGTTCTCCACATGTATTAAGAATAAAAAGAATAGAACAATGGTATCAGGATTTCAGTGTTGGAAAAAGTTTTTATGCTTATGCTTTATTAAAAGGAGTTTCCTTAAGCTTATCCTAAACACCCTCATACAGATAATTAGTAGTATTCCCAGCTCTGTATATGGCAGAGTTTTAATGAATAAAGTTGTAATTCATCAGTATGGAAGCAATACAACCTATCACTTCCTCAACATCTGAGCAGTATTGTATCGCGTTCAATTTTCGTATCTGAGATTGCCCTGAGACACAAACATATGAAAGTAGACATGCTTCCAGAAAATTCCCTGTGTGCTACAAGGGTCTTTCAAACAACAAACATTGTTTTGTTCCACTTCTCACATTTCTCTCCTGTTTCTCAGGAGGCCAGGGATTTCATTTTCCTTTTCTTAAAACATGCCCTTTTCTCATACCTCTCTACCTTCACACATGCATCTGGGGACACATACACAAAAAACATTTCCCCAAAGGATTAATTCTGTACTTACGGATCAAGATCCTCCCTCCAAGCATTGCTAAGGGAAAACAAAAGCTTTGCTGGCTACCAGTCTGAGCAATGGTATTTGCAAACATGACAACATTGCTCAGTTTACCTCTACTGCAGCTAGAAAAGCTGCTATCACAGCAACAGCACTGGAGCTACCCATTGGCTTCAGAAGACAATACAAGTTCATGTTTGGAAAGAACTGAACAGCCACAGAAATTAGTATTTTATACATAAAATAATGCAAAGTTCCTAAGGAGAAGTTTCTTGCAGAATCACACATCTTTAGACTTTGCACCTAGAGGAAGAGCTCAGGCTAAGGTCAAAGCTCTGATGTATTCTTGAAACCAAAGCCAGAGCAGTTTTCCAATGCTGCTTTGCAAGTCTAAGGAGACTTACTAGTGGAATTATCTTTCTTGTTTTAGCTGAACTGCTATTCCTAAGAAACATCATCAAGAATGACAAGTTTCAACAGACAGTTTTCAAACACCTTATTTCTTAGTAAAATTAATCAGTAATTCCTGACAAGTAAACAGTAAACATTAAATATCTACTGTTCAACACTGCCTCACATTGCTCAAAGGACAATGATATTGAATTTTCAGAGAAAATTCCTATTTAGATCTCTACCGTAGAGCAGGCAGACTGTCAGAACTTCCTTTGGCCAACACAAGAATAACCTACCGTGGGAAGCAATATAGTACTTCTAGTATCTCTACAAACCTGTTTTTGTGGATCACCATTGACAGCTGTCCTGCAGACAATAAAATGAAGCAGCTACTTCTGCTACCTCAGGGGGCATATTGTTTCTATTCTCCACAAAACACAAAGGAGAAGAAAGCTATCTGTGACAGATCCAAGTCCCTGCTCTACCCCTTTCAATCACAGCAAGCAAGCTACAAGAAAGTGAATGAATAGATCACAAATTCAATCGTATAAAGAACACTATCTCTGCTGCAAGCTTGCAGCCTCGCATTGTAGCTTTAGTGCACATCCCACTTGAAAAAACCCAACATCTAAAAACATTAATTGTCCTGATAAAATCATAACAACCTTGAAAGTTTTTTCTTATTTGAGACCAAAAAAAACACCCAACTGCTAAAGGGCTGTACACCAAAGGAGGAAAGAAGCTAATACATTTAGTCTTTTGAAAAGGACACAGACACTCAAACTCATTCTCTATCTTGTTGTATTTCTATTTAGTTTCTAAAATTAATTCTCAGTTATTCCTGGGGAAGTCGACTTCAGCAGTAGAATGATACTGAACAAAGCTTTTAAGTGCAGAAACAATACCTTTTGATGGCACTTGTGGGAACAACGTGAAAGTGCTTATTGCAATTACCATTTGCAACTGTCACCCAACAAACCTGCAGGAATTCTTGAATCCAGAGGGTGCTGACTATCAGTCACTTAAAACAATTACGTCAATATCCAAAACAACTTCCTGAGGAGGTTCTGAAAAAAACCTGAATCTTCCCCAGCCAGCCCAAAGCAGGGTATGAAGAGCTCACTTCCCTACACACAGCATCTTTCAGCACAAAGTTAGAGCAGCATGCTGTTTCCAATGCCAACCAGGAAGACTTTGCACAGACACTCATCACCTTTGTCCTTGCCTACAGCCCCTGTAAATTCCAACAGATTCTCTCCAACTGTCTTATCACAAAAGTCTTCAGCTGACTGAAAATAAAAATAATTGATTTTCACAGTTGTTCCCCTGCAATTAGTGCAATGAGGACAGAATCCTATTATCCAATTAATGTTATCAATTGAAATAAAAGCTTTGCCTTACATAGTCTTTGTACAAACATATGCAATGCCCCACACTACAGGGTACCTTAGAGCTACTGAGGTATGTCAAATACTGGAAGCCAACTGCTAGAGCAAGTGTAGCCAGTCAAAGAGGAGGGTAAGTGCAGTGAACTGTACACTGGTAAAGCTGGCTGTTGTCAAGCAACAGCAGAGGTATCTCTACTAGACTTTGCCAACAGCCTATATCCTTGGTTTTTACATTATCATCAGTGTGCAAGGAGGAAGGACTTCTTCCCTGAATGTACTTTTGAGCAATGCCTCAAGAGAGATCATACAGAGCAGCTCAGGGACTGTTGCATACAAACAACATGCACCTGATGCTGTTTGATTACCTCCTTTACACAGCAACACTAAGGAGAAAACACCCACAAAAGCATTCTCTTGTGAGACCTCTATAAAAAAAGTCATCACTGAAGCTGAGAAGCCAGTCTCACATTTTGTCTGAACAAAAGTGATATCAAACATCTATTCTGGGAACAGAAATACTAACTTTATTCTCTCAAGCAGATGTACTCAACACCTAAAAGCAAAGCAGTGCAAACTGCAGCTTTTTTTTAATGCATTGCATGGGTCCTAAGCTCAGTCCAGAGTTCCACTCTTCCCAAATATTTGTCTATATTCAACAAGTCACCTCATGAAAAACCCATATGAAGGCAGACACCATTATCAAAGTTAGTCTTCAGATGACAATGTGCAATCTGAATTAAAAATAAAAGTGTGACATACAGAATTCTCAATGCTGAATGTTAATAAAATCAACTTAATTTTACTTAGATCAATCCAGAAAGACAAAATCTCTACTACAATAATACATACCTGCTGCCTGGACAACAGAAGACATCTTTTTATCATGAATAGCAGACTTGAGAAGAAAAACTTGGCCTAAAGTTATATGTATATATATTCAATAATAGCTAGCCTGTTTCACCATTTCACTCACTTCTATGCTTCCACAACCACATGCCATTCTTTGGGATAATACCTTATTCAAAACAATTCCCACTGCTTTCTACTCTAAGATTCCATCTGTGAACACAGAGATGCATAGATAACTAAAAACATCCCTTCTGCTAGTTTTCCCAATGAAAAACTATGCAACACACTCAGATTTTGCTCTGACTTCTGGGCACTATTCTTTCCAAACTTAAAAAAACCCCAAAAACTAAAAACCCAAACCCAAGCAAGCACAAAAATGCTCACAGTATTTAACTCATCCTATATAATACCCAACTACTTTTTTAGCATAACTCACTTTTCCAGAACAGGCTCTCAAGTCCAAGCCTCACACATTAGACAGCTCTCTGACCTACTGGGTCATACAACCTTTCTGTTTTGCTGCTGAATACAAAATTGGTAGACTGCCCTTCCAAAAAGCCGCCCTAAGCAAGAACAGCATGCAGAAACCTGGGGGAATATTGTGTTTTTGTAAAGTAATTAAATAGGGAATTATAGGGTATTTACAGAAAAGTTTGGGATACAGGCCTAGTGAACAGTGTTATCCTGGAGAAGGCTGACAGTCTGGAATAAGGAGAACCCAAATGCATATACATCTCAAATGATCTTAGGTCATGTCACTTCAGATGAAGAGTACCACTCAAACACCCTGGTAACAGTATCAGCCAGCAGCAAAGCCAAGCCTCTAGCTTCATGATCTCTAAGGCGTGGGAAAACTCCACTTCAGAATCTGGGATCCTGGTCTGCTTTGCTGCTTTCCATTTTGCTTTCCAGCTGGCAGTGAAATGCTGTAGGATCACAAACTCCAAAGCACTGGCACGCAGCATTTCACAGATCACCACTCCAGGCCAGTATGTGAGCAAAATGGAACCAAAACATCACAATAGAACAGAAAAGCTAAAAAGCAAAGCGGTGAGCCATGTTTCTGCCCCCCAAGAGATGCTGTCAAAGGAAGTGGAGATAGCTTGCACTGGGCTTTTGGTTTTGTTTTGGTTTAAGTCATTTCTCTACCTGACCTAGGTCAGTATTATTACAATGTAAGGATTCCAAAATTAGAGTACAGTTCTTCCTAGGTAAAGTATTTATCTTCTCTCTATTTAAAGATCGACTTAAACTCAAATCTCTTTTTTTTTTCAAATATCTTCAAAACCAAGGCCTTCAAGAAACGCAGCAGTGTACTTTAATTATGTACATCTCAGGATGCAAGTTGCAAGCACTTCTTTTATAGTACAAGCAACTGCTTGAGCAGCACATGCCACCCTCCTAACTGGGCAGCATCCTCAGAAACACTCCTCTCCCTCCTATTACACTTGTGGCAAGTGTTATGTTTATGCATACGGCCATTTCTATCTGTGCCAGTTCACCTCAACTCCACTGATGGCAGCTGCCAGTGGCAGAGTTTGTAAGCCAGTCCTGCTAACATAAGAATTCAAACTGCAACCTCACATCAAAGTGAAATAAGCTACAACAGTGAAGTGAGTGAAGCTCTTTCAGTGTACACAGCTGTGAAGTTTCACAGCAACCACACAATGCTGAATGGGAAATTTTCATCAGATGTTACCTGCTCAGTTGGTTTGTTTCAAATCCACAGGGGTGGTCAAATGGTTGCACAGGCTGCCCAAGGAGGCTGTTTCATCTCCATTTTTGGAGTGGTGCAAGGCTCAACTAGACAAGATCCCGGGCAACCTGCTGTAGCTGACCCTGCTTGAAGCATGGGGCAGGACTAGCCGATTTCCAGAGCTCCCTTCTGACCTCGCTGTTCTGCAATTATTCTATAAACCAGATTTACTGAGAACTGCTTTGAGCAGAGGGTCGGACTAGCTGATCTCTAGAGTCCCTTCCAACTTTAATTACTCTGTGATTCTATGTTAAGTCACATTCCCAGCACATTCATGAAAACAAATCCAATCATCCCACTGCAGACACAGCATCCATCCCTGCTCTTATACACAGCTCGGTGTTACTGTTTTATCACTCAGTTAAGAACATTAGTTGGAGTACTTCCAGGTTGTTTTTTCCCCTGGGGAGGATGCAGAAAGCACAGTATCAGCACCACTAAACAAAATCATACCACAGTAGTTTTATACAAGAAACCTAGATCAGGGTTTCATACCTAAACATTGTTCTTAAATTAAAAAATACAAAGCCAAAATACACATTAGTGTAAGATACAGCCATCAAAAAAAATTACCAACATGAAGTTAGACATCAGAGGAACAATCAAAGCATTCAAGCACCTCCCTTTTAAACTCTTGTTCTGTTCCCCCTTCAGTCTCCTCTAAATACCTGACTCACTTCTCTAGTATGTCACCTCTTCCATCCTTTCTTTTCAGTCTGCTGAACATGCTAGAGATCTTCCCAAAGACCTCAATGTTTCTTCTAATTTCTTGCTCACCTTGAGCCCTGGTCTCTCATTCCCTCTCATACAAGGCTTCTTCCAAGACCACCTCTTGCTCTCTGTGATGTCTTACCCTGTTTCTAATGTAGAAAATCACAAACTAGTTACCAAGTACTGCACTGTATCAATTTTAGATCATTATACTCTGAAGACCTGTCAAACAAGTGCCTCAGGATAGGCAACAGTACCCCACTAAGACAGAATAGGGTTGTTTTTCCCAAAATACTACTCAAAGCTTTCAAACATCAATCAGACCAAATATACGTTTAAGAGCCTGACATGACAGTTCAAGTTACGGATGCAGAATTAGGGCCTTCAGTCTTCCAGCCTGACAACAGAATAGCAGCACACCCAGGTTAATTTCTTCTTTTCTGTGGGAAGGTGGGGTGTTTCTTTTGTTTGTCAAGTACACACACCCACATAAAACAATACAATTTACCATTAATTTACCTAATTCTTCTGAAATTAAGATGCACATACTCCAAACACACACTGCCTTTTTCCTGGTAGAAGCAGTTGACAACTACTTTTTTAGTTGCAGAAGTTCATAGTGCTTTCTTTCTGATACTTGCTTCCCTGCATCTCAGCATGAAAAAATACAACACTGTAGGAAGAAGATCTGGTCTGTTTTCTTTTTTCACAGGTACAGGATTGCTTCCTCTGAATCTCAGCCATCCACCTTTATAAGAAATTTTGGTCTAAGTGTCCTTCCCTACTCCTGAGCAACTACAACACACAGATGGCATTTCTCCCCACCCCCCCAATTTGGGTAACTGTCAGTTAAGAAGATTCTATGTTTCAGTCACATGGCTGCGATAGCATCTGCAGAACATATTACAACTCTAAGCTCACATTATCTTTACACATTCCAAGTAAATAAGAAACCAAGGATACAGAAATGCAGGAGTTTAAGAGAAGATGGTGAATAATGGTAAATATTACAGCTCTTTGGAGAAAAGTAACTTCTCTGGTTAGAAAGTTGTTAACGACTTTGCAGTAAGGAGTCAACAGTAACAAACAGTTTGGTTAGAAGAAGTCCATAGCAGCAAACAACAAGTTTTCATTTTAGGTTGGTTTTAGGTTATGGTAGGGTTTTTTGTGGTTTGTTGGTTTGGTTTTGTTCTATTTCAAGTGCAATGCCTGTAAATTGAGAAAGGAAGAAAAAAGTACAAGTCATCAGTGTGAAAGAAGGAATGACAATTAAAGCAGCACTGCCATACCCTGTTGAGCAGAGGCAGACATGAGATTTGGAGGAGGGCATGGTAACAAACACTACAGCAGTGATTAACATGAATGTGTCCCAAAGGCTTATTCGGCTATCTGCAATGAAAACATTCCTGACCTTTCTTACCAGGCAAGTATGGGAAGTGGAAAACACATCATTTATCCCCATCAAGTAGAACTATCCCCACCCTATTAATAATGCCTGCTTGCATGATACTGTGCCATGAAAAGGAACACTCATTTACCTCCTTTTCCAAAACACCTTGAAAAAGGGGAAAAAACATCTGTTTAAGCAGGCATAATCTAGTATGCTTGGACACGTCACAAGAACTGTCTTCCAGTCTATTTATATGCACAACACAAGCTTGCTCCAGGAGCTTCTTCCTGAAAAACTTCCTTTTTAAAGCTAGCACTTAACTATTAATGAAGAGATGAAGAAGAAAGAAAAAAAAAAGCATGCTACAATTGTCCTTACTTACAACTACAAAACTAATATAGCACTGCCAGATCTCAAAACCAGACAATGCTGTAAGCTGATGCAGAATAGAGGAGAAAAATATATATATTTATTAGTCAAGAATACCAGCATTTAAATTCTGAACAGAGTGCAGAGGAAGAGAGGAAACAAGTCTCTCTGCCTTTTTTATACCAAGCCATGTTATTCCATTCAGTAGCCCGCAGACCTACATACAAACACTTGCGCCCCAAGGAGCATGTTCCTATAGCCCATTTAACTGCTTCATTGTCATCAGTCCTCTGCAGTCTTTATTTAGTGTCTATGCAATATAAATTTATTAAAATTATCCCCTAGCAATAAGAAAAATTGAGTAGTAGAAGTTCATTTTAAAAGAGCAGGGGAAAGAAGGGGTCTAAGAAAAAGGATGGGTTATTTCAACAACTGCGTGAACCAGCTGAGCAACTGTCCAACAGTTTTGCAGAGGTGAAGTATAGCAGCCAGAAGACTTTAAGCAGATTCTCCTATTGGAATGAGTCTAATCGAATAATCAGTAAAATAACACCTTCAGGCTGCTGCTTAACAATACAAAGGGTTAAGGAGCAACAAAAGCCTAAGCTAAAGGCTACTCTCATCCTCAGGGCAGAGTATCCCTTATTAGCAAAGCTACTCTAAAATGAAGCCAACAGTCTGGTGTTGGTGATGGCTTTCTTGAGGTGGAAGCAGCATCTCTTCTTGCCTGCTCTAGCTTCACTCTTTTCTGGGGAGTTGTTCATTGTATGAGTGCACAAACATCCCCCATATAAACACCACACATGCAATCACTTTTATAACCCTAGCTGCTATTGTGGGTAACAAACAATAGCTTATTCACACCCAGAGTATTGTGGGGTTGGCTTTTTTTTTTGGTTGGGGTGTTCTTTGGTGTGGGGTTTTCTTGCTATTCTTGGGGGTTTTATTGGGCTTTTTGTTTGGGTGTTTTTGTTGTTGGTTTTTTTTCCTTAAAAGCTATAGTATTATGTATTTGAAAGATGTTTCTTTTCAGAGGGCAAAAAAATTGATTGTTGTCAAAGTAAGCCTTACAAATATCTTTTATGGAGAACACCTTCCAATTTACTATCCTTTTCCATTTTCTAAATCATCTACTTCCTTCTCTTCCAGAGTCATGGCCACTAGCAAGCACAAGAGAAAAAAGCAGCTCCAGAAGAATCAGCAAGCAAGGAAGAATGAACAAGACGTTTCTACTTTCCCTCAAAAGGACATGCAACAGGGATGCCCCAGCTACCCAAAACAAGCTAGAAACACCTTTCTACTCCCCATCATAACTCCTCATCCCCTTAAAAAGCAGTAATGACACCAACTCCATTTAGGAGCCAAGACTGGACAAAAGGCAATAAAAGCAGCCCAGTACCAACAGCTGCCCTGATTACAATCCTCCTCTTTGATTTCCTACTGGCAGAAATCCCACCTCTGCCTTTCACTATACAAATGGTCCACAACCTTTTCCGATTTGCAGATCTCAAGAAGAGTTTGATGCAAATCACCATATATTAAACTAAGAAAAACAAACCTTTTTTAAAATAGCACATTCTGGGGGTTTGCCTTTTCTTTTTTGTGGGCCACTTCCCTATCACCACTCCATACAACTATGAATTCCCCTGAATCCCACGCTGAAGAATTACCCTAGCCATTTCTCACTGAGTCAGGAGACAACACCCAGTCTCCTTTGCTTTCCTTCTGAAGCCAGGGTAGGAGAGACACTGACTACAGTCACCAGAATAAAATGACAGTAATTATTGCACAAGAGGCTTTACACAGGCTTCAAATTAAACTCTGTGGGTATTCAGATTTACATAGGCATCATGGCTTTTCCCATCCCACCCTACAGTTGTACACAGCTAGAATTTTTTTTTCCTGTTTGTACATCAAAGCAGGGGCAGGGACAACAGAATTAACTAACACACTCAGGAGTATTAATGGTTGACCAGATCAGAACTTCCTAGCAGCATGCTGCCATTCTGCATACAAAGCAAAACCAATAAAACATGTTCTTCTCACGATGAGCATTTAGTAGACATTCAATTATTCTGACTACTGCAGGTGAACTAACATTAAGTTTTGGATAAAACTCAGCATGCAAATTTAGAAAGCTTTTTTAAGTAAGAAATTACTAAAAACGCAATCTTTCAGATCAAAGAGCTTCAAGGCCTTCCTTCTGCAGTTCAAACTTCACTTTTTACTTCCTTGGTTGAGCATAAGGTGGTAAAAAACACAAAGTATAACTCAAAGCACAGTTCCTCACGCACTCAAAGGAAGAAAGAGCCACACCCAGAAAGCCAAAGGTTAACCTTAAAAAATGGTCACAAAGCTACTTCTGTATGTACACCAGTAATTAAAACTAAGCTCATTTAAGTGGAACAAACTGCCTCACCAGCAGCTTTAACCACATGGCACTAACTTCTCTTCCCGCAATTTCAAATATATCAAGGATGCAGGATTATATTCTTGACCAAAACTCCATCATGTCTATTCATCACCAGTCTGGAATGCACATTCCCCAACAGGGAAGAAAACTATGTGGGCAGAACCGATCGGGGCGACTTTAAAATAAGCACTGCGCTTTTACCAGAAGTGCATCTTCTAACTACTTGTTAAATACAGTTCCAACTGAAACTTTTCCATACAGTTCCAACTGAAAGTTTGCCTTTAAACTTGGGCAAACTTCTCTCTTTTTGAAAGTTGCTCCAGTTGAACTTTGGCTTAAAAAAACCCACAAAAACCCAGATTATAACCTGAGATTCCAGTTTGCAAACTGAAAATTCACTCAAATTTACACAACCTTTACCTCCTCCCTTCATTACTCCTTGTGGTACAGAAAGCAGCTCCAATGAACTTCAACATTCTGATTGCAACATTTTCTAAGAAAGTAACAAAAGGTTAGAGACCAAGGGAAAAAAGTAATGTGGAAGTTTCAGCCTTTCCCCATCTGTTAGCTTTAGCCACCTGAGGCCTAAAGAGAAAAGGTAAGGTATTAACTGACCAAAGAAAACTATTTCACTTCAAGAGTGAGCTCGTTTAAAGAGAGGAAGGAAGAAAGGTAACAAGTCCCACTTAGCTTTATTTACCCCTCTGCATCTATTTGTTCACAGTGCTGTGTATTAACTCAAATCTGTTCCAGAAAAAAAAAATGTCATCAACAGAAGTGTTTTCACACTCCTGCCCTACTCCAGCCAGCCCTTAGATTCTTGAAGGGGAAGGTGCACATCAAAACGTGATGTCATTTCAATTCAGTTAAACTGAAGTTCTTCCAAACACAGAACTTCACTCTGATTTTTGTACCACTCTTGCCCTTGGATGTTCCTTACCACCAACAGCCCGAACATCAGATGCATTACTGTTCTACAATCAAAGGGCTCAGAAGGTCATTTCTGAGACAGCACTTTGTCTTCTCTGGGCCTTGCAACGATCAGCAACATAGTTTTAAGAATGATCCATGATCTCTTCTCTAAGAACTTTAAATTGTTACAAGGCAATACATAACAACAGTACTAATAAAGGAGAGGTGGAATGTGAAAAGTACTTCCATCTTGCATCTCTTCAAGAAACTAAGGGCATTCTTTAGCTGTCCAATCACAGAATCGTAGAGGTTGAAAGGGACCTCAAGAGATCGAGGGTCCAACCTCCTGCCAAAGCAGGTTCTCTAGGACAGGTCTGTGTGCAAATGGGTCTCGAATATCTCCAGAGAAGGAGACTCCAAACCCCCGCCCCAGACAGCCTGTCCCAGGGCTTTCTCACCCTCACTGTGTAAAAGCTCTTCCCCATGTTGGTGTGGAACTTCCTGTGCTTCAACTTGAGGCCATCACCCCTTGTGTCCTGTCCCCACAGACCACAGAAAAGAGGCTGGCCATTTCCCTGTGTCCCACACTTGAGATATTTATAAACATTAATAAGATCCCCTCTCAGTCTTAATCCTGACAAATACATCATAAATCGAACACATTAAGATTCCATGAGCACAGATCAACTATCAGCCTGCATGCACATATCATATTGGTGCCATTCTTCCTTGACAATACATTGTCAACTTCAGAGTTAGCGCTTTCAAGCTACACTCACTCTCAAAATATTAAAGATAACACACACATCATCCTATCAATAGCACAGATTATTAATGCCTGTACTTAACATACTTAAACAGAGACCAGAATATGCAGCAACACTTCATGCAAGTTCAAAGGTTCTGCAGGATTTACCTTCTTCCTCCAAGCCAGAGGAAAGGCTGTTGCAAAGCATTAGGTGGAAGGCACCTAAGTACACATCATTCCATCAGTAAATACAAACATTGATTTTTAAAATAATTTTCAAAAGCCCTATTTTAGCTTATGTTTTATTTTTACAGTGCAGTCACATTTTCAAGTTAGGGTTTTTTTGTACTGCTACCAGACCTGGATACACATTTTTTTCCAAGGTGAAATCTGAGCTTCTCATGTAGGCAGGTGATAAGTATCGAAACACACAATCATAGGATCAGAACTTTGCACTTGGAAATCAGCCTGAACAAGTCTGAGAGAATGGTACAGCTGACAATTACAAAGTACTTTTGCTTTTTAGTGTCTCACTTTACATTTGTTCCATAACAGACAGCACTTCCCCCAAAACCAGGAAAAAAAAAAAAAATTAGTCTACTCCAGCATAAGCTAAATGAACTTTTAGTACAAAACTTTTATACCAGCCCAAGAAAAAGCAACCACCATGATCAAAAGTAATGCTCCTAACTGAATGAGCTTCAGTTACTTCTATAGGCTTCTTCTCAAGATTAAGAAGGAGAAAGCCTGCATGCCCCACAAACACTCACCAGGAAAAACATACCACTAAACAAAACCACAAGAACGGGTATTAAAGCTACAATTAGTCCCCATCAAGGATCTGACTTGTACGCAGCATTTTGACACCCATCAGAAGTGTCCAATAGGGAAAAACCTAGACACAGCAGCACTGTAACACTGAAAGGTCTCTGTTGGCAAGTTGGATGGCAAAAGAAAGTAATGGTATTTTTAACAGAACAGTCAGTACAACCAAACTCCTGGGGGGTCTCCTTGTCTGTACAGGCCTGAAGAGCTACCTTCATTCTCAACCCAAGAAGCTAGCAACTTGGATTCCTGGAGACAAACGTTACTTGCTTTCCGTAGCAGTTTGATATCTTCTATAAACGTGCACGCCAAGTGAATTATGGTAAGGTAGGTTCTGATTTTGCAGAGATGAGACACATGAAGTAAAGGATCCCAAACTAATCACTACATAAAGACATGCTCATCAAGTATCAGTGTATGTCATGGCTTGAACTCAACTTTGAAATAAGAGTCAAGAATGCAGTAACATATGCAGTGACCCTACAAGCTTAGAAAACAGATTTCTCAGAAGCTGCTCTTTCTCCCTAGGTAATCATCATTTCATAAAGAATAATCCTTGATTGCTAGCCAAGCTATGGTGAGGATGACAAGCACTCAGAGTATTTCAGAAGAGGAACTCTGAAAACAGACTAAAAATAAAAGTCTATACATAACTACTCAGACATGCTACCCGTCAAACCCACCTCTTAGCAAGTATTTCCCATCTGTGCTTAATGGGCAGATGTCTTTGTAGTTTACTCAGCACATTTTTCAAAATGAAAAAGCATGTATGACATTCTAGCAGTTTATCCATCCAGCTGTAGAAGAAACTGGCTAAACTCTTGGTTAACAGCTGAAATGCCTGCATAATTTTGGCCAATGACCTCTTCATCCTAGGTTACAGCTACAGGTCATTCAACTGTTGCCCCAAAAAACTATCAAGTTACACTGAAACAAGAACCAGATGCTAAGGACAGCGGAGGGAGGAAGCAACCAGATCACCTGTAAATCTGCAAAAATCAGCTAGCTTTTTTTAATAAGGAAACATCTTCTCTAAATGAGTAGGAAACATCAAGAGTTTAGCTTCAATACACCATACAAATCTGTTTGATGAGTCAGTTCAATGGAAAATACTATCAGAAGACCATGGATTGCACAGAAACCATTTAATCCAAAGTATTTCTTAAAAAAAATCCTGAAGACAAAGATTAAAATATATACCACAAACCCATGGTGGTCAGAGACATGAGAAGTGAAACAGTACTTCCAGCAAAGTTAACCTACAGTCTTTTTTTTCCTCCATAGAGTAAAACCAGAACTGAACAGCAAAAAGAAACCTTACTCTAAGAAAGCACCTTCAAAGCATGACTGATTTAATATTCATACCTTGAGAATCACATAAATTCTAGTAATTTGAGAAAATTAAGTGTAGTGGCAATATCTAAATCTGTACTTCTTGTATCAGTGTATTGATTTAGTTGCATCTCATTAATTTTTCTAGACTGACATTCAAAACATTCCTTTTGACACTTAATCTTCTAAAAGATACCATAATGTAATCAGCAAGTGTAATAATGCTTCTTTTTTGCCTCACTGCCATTTCAGCTGATCCAAATGAAGAAATGTTGAACTGAGCTACAGAAAATACTTCTCTATGGATGTTAAGGTGCAACTACAAGAAGATAATTTAAATATATATAAAAAAACCCTTCTTGCACTAACAATTGCTACAAAGAGTGCAGACTTTCTTTACCCAGAAGAGTAGGAAAACTCTCACTACGGAATTGCACTGTTCAGTTAGTTTCCTGCTGTAAATTCATCAATTTAGTTCACTGCATTGCTACTGCAGGAAAAATAGATTCCATTCTTCTACATCAAATTAGTATTTTAGTGCACTGTCACTGTATACTATTTAACCAAAGAGCAAAAGCTGTATTAAATACACCCCAGCTGCTTATCCCTGAATACACATTACTGCTTTTAGAGATTTTAGGCACAGGTTGAGCACACTTTGCAGTTGCTGGAGATGCAGTAATCACAGGTGGATACCTGTAGTCACACTCCCCCCAAGCAAGGGGACAACAATGCCATACTGCACAACAGAAGCTCTGTCTTAGAGCTCTATACATTTCATACATGATACACGTACAATAATCAAATCATACTACTTTGCTTTCCATCTCTTCAGATTAGAAGAGATGCTTAGTTTTTGATCCAAACACACTGAACTCAAAACAGGTTTAGCATCTAAGGTATAAGTAACCAATAGATTGCATTAAACGCAATATATACATTCCCGAGTCAGAGGTTAAATGGTGAATGCTAAGCTTTGTCCGCCGTAGGTAACGGGCTACTATGCTTCTTATTGTAAGGCTTACTTGGACTGGACGTCCACTTCCCACAAATATCCAGCACCTTACTGTCAGTAAGAATATGGATTCCCTCCAAATACCTTCATAAAACAAAAGCACAGCTTTATCCTTGTAATGTTCTAGTCAAGCCAGTGGAATATAACACTTCATACTTCTGGACTAATTTCTTCTCTTCCCATGACCCTCACAAGTCAGGCACTACCTGATCTAACTACTATTAAAATTAATAGGAGATTAAACAAACAAACAAAAAATTGAGTCAGTTGAACTTTTAATCATGTCCTAATCCTGCTTCCAATATGGAAGGTGGCACTGGTGTTCTAGTTACCATGTATGATGCCATGAAGCATCAGATAAACATTTACTTAGAGGCTTCTTCCTATTCTCTATACCAATTAAAGAAAAGACATTGGATCTCAAACTTCCGTACCACATATGCTACATTTCAGGAAACTACTTTCCACTGTATTGGTGATAATCAATAAAGGACCATTGTTTTTTAATCCTTTCCCTTCCCCTGCTTTGCCTAGTTACACATACTCTCTCTCCCACTAATCCACCCCCTCTCCAAAGCCACCACATCAACTTTTCAAGGCTGCTTGTTTGCAGCAGCTCAAAATAAGCCACACAAACCAGCCATCTCACACACAGGACTATTTCTGAAGTGAAAATTAACACGAATACAAGTCAAATGAAGTCAACAACTGGGCCCAGATAAGAACTGCATGTGTAGTCAGCAGGGGAGAAGTGTTGTTATAGAAAATGGGGGCTAAAAGCATGGAATGAGAGACAGCTTTGTTCACAGTCAGTAGCCTAAGTGCCTATCAGTCAGCAAAAGCATTTTTAAAACAGCTGCATCAAAGCTTTCTGCAAGTTAGTCAGCATGTGACAGGCCAGCACATTACAACAGTGCCACAGCAATCTCTGCATAATAGGAGTGCTCCGAGTGACCTGAAAGGTCAGTGTTTTTAAGCATTCCAGTAATCTGTAAATTGCCTTGGCTTATCGCTTGGAAGCAACATAATTACATTGCTTGAAGAGCTAGGACAGTAAAGACAGATTTTAGGTATTATGTTTTGGTCAGCTACATACTAGCCTCTACACTTGAGGTATATCCAGGAAATTTAACAAACACAAAAAAAATAATGGAACATTAGAAATGGAGAAATTTGGTTTTCTGACAGCAAATAGTTTTCTCTCCTAATTTAGTAACACTATAGTATTTTATCAAGTATAAATATCTTTGAGGGTGGTTTGGTCTTGGTTGGGTTTTTTTTAGTATCTCTATCAAGTGTTACTAAAAGTTTAAAATTTACTGTCTAAAAGACAAACTTTTAAGTAAATAAAAGAAAATAAAATCAAAGGTCCTGTTCCAGAAGTTCAAAGGCAGAGCAAGCAAAATCTAGTTTCACACTAAGCATCCAGTTCCATCAGAAAAATAGGACTGCCTAAGACAAAAGACAAATTATTACTGCCACCAAAGCAGTTTATTCATAGAAAAGCCAGTCCTTAACTTTATTCAAAGATTATTCTAGAAACAGAAAAGAAAAACTGGATCCCTCAGTCCATCTACCTCACAAGATTAAAAACTTGGTCGCCAACAGCCTAGTCAGGGTTACAGTAAGAGTCAAGCTATTTCAATTCCCTATATGATTACTGTTTCTCTCCTGTCACACACCACAGCATACAGAACATGTGGAACTAGGACCTGCATTTGCTGCTCACCACAGTTAATTTCACCCTGTTCTGTGTAGCCCTTTTGCTGCTTAACTCTTCGACCATGCAATTAACTAATTGGTTTCCACTATCTGACTCCAGGTGACTTCAAGCATTCTTCACCCACACAGAAGGAACTGAAAACAAGGACAAACAGAAAAACATCATAACAGTCTCCATTTTTTGAAACTTTTTCGTTTCAACATTTCAATTGTTGAAAAGATGGGAAAAGCCCATACAACATTTCTCTGGCTGTTTGCACTTGCTTAAGTATTTTCATTATCAGCAACTACTTACAAAGTTGGTTCTTGTTTTAAAAAGGGAGTTAGCCAATTGAATGAGAGGCTAGGGCTAGTAAAACACATGCTGCAAAAATACAACACTCACATTTAAAAGGCATCTCCTGCCTGTTTGTATTTTAAACTAAGATGCTAGCACAATTTTCAGTATATAAATCTCACAATACTGTCAACCAAAGTAAGTTTACAACCCAAAAATTAGTCCCAGCATTATCAATAATCCAACTGAATTAAAAGTTATTTTCGTAAAGCTGAAAGGAAAAAAAAAAAGGCACTACTGGTCATTCTGAAGGAGCTTAGCAACTCCCAACCACTGGCTTCTTACTATTGTTTACAAGTCTCCCCTAGATAAGGGGGCATTTACTGATTGCAGATAAACACAACAAACAAAACCTTTTAAGTTAGCACTGGTTTATTTCAAATGGGTCATCTCTGATTTTAGGCACTCTCAAAGGCAAAGAGACCTTCAAAAAAAAAAAATCCAAACATGTATGTTGGGATTTCTACTCCCAACATCAAAATTCCTCTTAACATGCAGGACAGGCAGCTTTGAAATCAGACAAAAACTACAACACGTCATTTGGAACAAGGCATGTATTGATTACATAATCTTACATTTCAAATGGAAAACTGAACCGGAAAAAAATGCACTTGAAAAAAAGAATGGAACAGGCTCCTGGAAATAGCACACCAGCAGAGAAACTGGCTGTTGGCCTTTGGCTCCCTCTTTCCTTTCATTCTCTTCTCCCTCCCTCAAATATAACCTTGTCTTTTCCTTCCTTTTTTTCCCTCTAGTTCCTTCCCTTCCATCATATTCTCACTTCTGGCTTAACTAACAGAAGCTCACATAGAAATCCAGAAAACATAGGCAGATACAATTAAAACATCACCACAGACAGAACTTTGGCCACTCCCTGGTAAAAGTCCATTTGAGAAACCAGGTGCAACCTTTCATTCAAAAGATGAAGGAATTCAAGCAATTCTAAGTATTGCACAGATCTTGCTATTCCAGCTTCCTCCTCTTAATTCTTAAGATAAAATACTCTCTTGCCATGGCCTGGAACATGCCTGCTATTTAACTTCTGAAACCCCCTGGCTTGTAAACATCAACTTCAACTGATGCACTCTTGGCACCTCCATGAAGAACACCACGCTGATGCGGGTATTCTCCATTTCAAAGATGTCTAAGAAATATTGAGTGGCAAAGACTGTATTCTGCCAAGACACATACTACCACATTAACTGGGAGGAGGAGGAGGACAGGGCAGACAGTAACAACTGTGCAGTGATACAGTGCCTCTTCTACTCACCTCAGAAGGTAATGGTACAGAGGCTTACATTATCTTTACATACGATCTGCCGATTTTCTGCTGACTGCAACATACACAAAAATTTTAAATTCCAATAAAGCTAGTGGCATACAATTAAGAAGCTTCCCAACTGTCCCCACAATGACATTTAATAGCCTGCTTACCACCTCACAGCTAGGTGATACCTTTCAAACTGGTACTATCGCACCTAATAATTATAAAATATAGGTGTCAGCAGCGGCAAGACAAATGTAATAGACTAAATATTCAGAGTTGCATACTGACAAGGTATTCAAACAATTTTACTGATAGATCCACTAACGTGAAAGTCAGCAGTTTCCTGGACAGCTCTAAGGGGCATTTACCATTAGACTACCAACAATAAAGAAACTACAATAAACTACATGAACAAGCTTGGGGAAAAAAACCCACCCAAATACTGGCATGTTGCAGAGTTCTTCTACAGCACTCAATCGGATTCAGCTCAACTATGTTCTTGGTTCAAGCCATTAACATGCTCGTTGTAAGCCTGTAGATCTCTCTCGTATTCCCTAGCTAAAGGCTCCCTGGTTTAGAAGCATTAATCCTGTCTACATTATCCATAGGGGTCAAAACCCAAACAAAATGCAAGTTCATTCAGTTCTCTCATACAAGATTACCCTCCAGGAATTTCCATTCCTACATAGTCAGGTTATTAACTGAGGGGTTTATCCCGAAAGCGATGGCCAATCACTTTCCGCAACTTAATTTCAGTTTTGAAAGAAACACAAGTTCTTTTGTCAGAAAGTCATGCTTTCAAGCTTGGCTTCAAGATCTTACTTAATACCCACCTGAAATACTATTTCAGGGTGAGCAGATTTACAGGAAAAGCCTGTACCTTTTCCATCTAACACTACGCTGGAAAACTACTTCATGCGGAGGCATTTGTGGGCAAAGGAGTATTTTTCCAAATAACACATAGGAACAATGCTGGGTCAAGTGAGATAAGATTTCATTTTTTTCAACAGGCATCCTGTGCAGAAAGGGTTAACATTATCTGGCCTTCTCCCAGATTTAATTCTGGGGAAGCCAGCCATATAAAATGAACATGAATTACAGATTTATTATGAGCCTTGGAATTTGTTCAGATAAACAATACTTGGCATGCTTAGCCCCAGGTACTATCCTGATCCCGTATTAGTTACAAGTGACTAATTACTTGATACCACGTTGTCAGGTAGCACCTTTTAAAGTTACTTCTCCTGGAGTTTTACAGTTACAGTAATTCCAATTTTACTTTCTATTAGAAACAACAAAGCTTAAGACATCATAATTTAAGTCTACTATGTTTTCAGTCAAGTTGAAAGCAACTGTGCAAGCGGCTCTCCTTTTGCTTTTTTATTTTTTAAGGCTTTTAGATTTGGGGAGGGGTATTTAATCATTTCATAGCAAGGTGTGACAGATCAGTGCTTTTGAAAACTCATGTCACCACAGTTCATAATTTAAGTAATCAGAAACTGACATCGCTGTTCAAATCTGTCCTGTTTCACTATCTTACTGGGTTTAGTATTACAATTTAAGGTTATTACTTCCTTTTCATTAATCCTGCTTTAAAAAATTGAGCAGTATCTCTTTAGCCACAAGTTACTTCTTCATAATTTATGATTCATCCAACTTGATAATGAATACAACCAAGTCTCTAATGCTGTAGTAACAGCAACACTGTTGTGGCTGTGGTCGAAACAAAGATAACCAACAAGGTTTGCAGGAAAGGACAAAGGATACTCTTCCAGTCACACCAACTCCCTTTACAGAGCTACATCCAAAAGTTTGACCATTATGCTCTAAAGCATATTAACAAGTTTACAAGACAGTATCTCTTTCTCCATGCATCCTGCTTATTCTGTGTCCTATCTGGATACATAAGAAACAAGTCACCAGCCTAAAGCAGAAGCAGCTGAAACAGGGCCATTCAGTATTTACAGGGAAAATTTAAAAGCTGGGGGCCATCTGTTAAAGAGATTGCTGACCCAATGGGGCAGAGGGGAAGATGCTGTTACTGGACCCCATTCAAACTGGGCAAGGAACAGCCTACACAATCCCAAAGGATCACGAGTTGAAAACTAATTACTGCCTGGTTTAGGAGGGGCAGGGGAATATTTTGTAATTAAGTTGCTAAGACCTCAAATGTTAAAGGCCTTGGTGAGGAAGACAGAAGACTGCTCATCAGTGCAGTACTTCCTGGGAACGTGCTTGGGACTACAAACCAAGGAAAACGCCTACTTTTGCTCAATTTCTTTTTGAGCATCTCAGTACTTGGCATATGTGGGAAGACAAAAAGATTATCAGAGCAGCACCAAGCTCTGTTATTGCTGCTTCTGCAATGGAAAACTACCAAAACACCTTACAATAAGTTACACAGGTGAAACAGGGTGATGGTATTCTTGCCCACTTCTCATAACATGAACTCCAATAAAACACTCCCTACTATCATCTTACTGAATTTAGGCTGCCCTCCTACACTGTAAAAGGGTAGAACATCTGTTTATAATGGATTAAGAAACAAGAATCCTATTAGAGATTACCAAATAGCCTTGAGAAAAGAAATACTATTTTTAAAGCCAATATTTAGGTTTTTTGCATCTACAATGCTTTTATTATTTTAAAATGTCTAAAAAAAATCCTGAGATGCAAAGGCAAGAAACAACTCTAAAGAGCTACTGAAGATCCTCGAGAGTTCAGAATTGCAAACATGATCTAAATACCCAGTCCTGCACCCACTGGGGCAGTTCTCAACCTTGCAGGAGCCCATCTACATAGCTGAAACAGCCCAGGGCGGTTGCGGTTTAAGGCGTTACCTAAGGATATACCATATTAGGGAAATCCCATGGATAACCAAGCAGACACCGCTGTCCCTGGAGAAGTCACCACACCCATGGTGGCCTCAGCAGCACCCGTTACTCCGCAATATCCAAGGGACCAACGCTGGACCTTACAGCATTCAGATGAATGTGTTCCTCCATTTTCTCAGGTCCTTTACTAAAGCTTGTCACAGCCTCTTGAAATAAGGGCACCCCACTATTTTTGAGTGTAGATCGCATATTTAAATAATCTGTGCCTAAAAGAACATAATAAGACACTGTTTTCATTTCAGGACTTTTTGGACTCAGCATAAATACACTCCACAGAATCACAGAACTCATTTTAAGACTTCCCTACGGCTGTTTGCTTAATCAGTACATTCAGTGAAGAAGTCTTGGCAATATATCTGCCTGAGAAAACACTGAGCATAGCTTGATATTAATTTTTGTTGCATTTACACTATGATAACCAGGAAAAATTCAGAGGATATAAGTGACCGATGTCTTTCTTAACCAGAGGGTAGTTTGCTGTACAGATTACATAACTTCAGACATCCTATAAACTTAACAATAAGCATTTGCTTCAAATACTAACCCTTAACTCAAACGGGCATCTAGAGTTTGACAGTGCCAATAAACCAAACATTGGGACTATTAATTTTGACATAGACACAGATACATCTTCACTCTCCTTGCAATCCGATTTCCTCCCCAACATACACAAGACAGCATATTTCCTCTCGTTATAGAAGACAGGAAAGCAAAACAGAAAAGAGGACTGTTTCATACTGCAAGCTTACTGTCATGGTTTGCAACAAAAATCATTGAGCTGATGGGTCCTCAGCCAGAACTTCCTCAACAATCATTTTGGACAAGTTCTTTGACCTGAGCTAGACAATCATTTTGTTTAGCATTTCAAGCAATAAAACCAAAGTATTTCGCACAACCCACAGTTAGAATAGTTCACTAGTAACAATACTGTTTTCAACTCAGTATCTTATGCTGAAGACGTAAAGCATTTTTGTGAGTCCTAGAAGCAGGAAGTTTTGACCACAACAGTGCATTTTTAGGGTCAACATGGACATAAATTCAAGTTTAATGACCATGCTTGATTTCAAGCACCAATTCAAAACACCTTGATTTAAGCCTTTTTTTTCCCCCACTTAGACAGAAACACAATATCTATTCTCCTGAATGTAAGTAATAGTACAATGTGCATGTTAAAATACTTAACTCATTTCTAGATGTCTTCCTTGAAACAAAGATTAGCTAGCTGGTCACTGATAAAGTCTTCCTATTTTCCACTCTATGTGGAACCAGCTGCCAGGCACAGTCAGATTTCAAGCTTTGTTTACATTACAGTAATCTTTGTGCTGCATGTTAAACCAGAATCTAACTCCAGAGTATACGTCATAATGACCTACAGAGCGCAGAGCTCATGTCTCTTCTCACATTACAACAAAATTCATACTGAAACCATCTAAAAAGCACCTAAATTATCATTTGATAGTTCAAGTTGCCTATAGTTGTAACCACATTGGTCAAAAAATTTAAGAAAATCCCAACTCCAAGTGCAAGTTGATGTTTTCTGCTTTATATCAATGTTTAGTGTTTATAAAACACTGAAATACATAACTCCTAAGGTCCAAACAGAACTTATGTGAACACTATAAAAAGTAAATGCAATTTTTTTACATGATCTTTTTTCCACATAGAAGGTAGACTGATGTCAAACCAAATCCTCAGCTTCTTGCCATACTTGGTGCTATCTCCCCACATGCATTTTCTATGGAGTTACTTCTTTGCTGTTCTAGTTGAATAATCTCACCAACAACCTGAGAACTGATCTAACATTATAGCATCCACATAGATTTAAATGAGAAAAACAAAAAATTATCCCAAACACTGGTGTCCTGTCAATTTCAGCACATAAGAAACTATCCCAAACACTGGTGTCCTGTCAATTTCAGCACATAAGAAACCCCCACAAACAAAAAACACCTTTAAAAGCTTGTGCATATACCCTCTACAAGAAACAAACATATAGGTGTCTCCAACTAGGATTTGGGGTAGAACATGAATCCACATTTATGAAAACTATAGGTTGTTCCCTCTAGCCGAGGAAGCCAACGAGTCCTTGATATCAGCAAGTCTTGAAGCATTAACGTGATCAAGTTCTCAGTTCCTGATTAATACATACATGCTTGGAGCTTGAAAGACTTTTTAGAACAACCAAAATCCAATTACAGGACTGAGGTGAAAGACTGGGAAATACTCTTTATGCGTGTATTTAAAACTAGAAGGAAGAATCTAGGTTCTAGGAAGAACCTAGGTTCAGCATTCAAAAAGGCTCAAGGGTTCAAGGAGTTCTGTCCCCACATTTACTACTTTAAAACCTTCGCGGGGGTTTTTTTTTTAAACCAATGTGGACTGTATTTGAACCCTCAGCTTAAAGGTGGAAAGCTTTACATCTCATTACTAATACCCTGACACAGCCATTCCCACAGCATCCATTAGTATTGTTCAAAAAGACATCAGAAGAGATTAAGCCCCTTACATTTTGCAATCACAGCCACCACTAGATTAGACTCAGAGCAAGATTTCATTTCTCTCACCATTTTAATTGTATACTGCCAACAGCTACAGCAACCATTTAAAACTAATAAAATCACATTCTTTTAGAGCATAGCAAGAAAACTGTGAGGTAACCGAAACTGAAAGGCAGTGGAAGGTAGTATAAAGATTGCTGATAATAGGGCATAACGCAACCAATCATACCAGCCAACATTCCAACATGTCCAAATGAGAATTATTCAGCTAAATAAAAAAAGTTACATTTAAGTCTTGTTCTGGTCAAGTGTGCAAAAACAGATGTGGACATGGACACAAGGCCCACAAGGCTAAAAAGTATGTCAAGCAGCTACTCAGGGAAATCTATTCAGTCTTTTTTAAAGCATTATGAACCCAAAAATGAGAAGCCGTACCATGTCCAAAGGGATGACAAAAGGGAACAAGATCTGAAATTTGAACATGGAAGCCCTCCAATGTTCTAGGATTTCTAAAATATTTATAAGCCACCCGCCCCCACCAAACCTATAACAATTAAAACTATGTGAACAGTAGCCCAAAACTTAATAGCTGAAGTAGAACTAACATTACTCCTCTATGGAAGGCATTTGTTTTGACAAGGAAATGCACATTAGCTCTATATGCACAGGATTCTAGTCTCTAAAGGCATTTCTGTGATCAAAGAGATTAGAAACATGCTCTTTAAAACACACAATTCTTATAAAATCTGAAAATATACCAATGAAGAGTTAAACCTCTGGGAGACCTATTTTGCAACATTCTTAAATTAACATACCTTTCAGTATAATTAGGTCAGCTGATATTGTATACATGCTCGAAGGGCCAATTTGATATGACCATGATCTGGAAGAGGTTTCAAATAACTGCTTTGGTAAGATACAACTTTTAGTTTTACACTAGATGGTACACTAGTTTACAGTCACAATAGATAATACCTCTGCATTAAAAGCAACTTTAAGACAGTACACGCACACGCGGAAGGCAGTATTTTTCCACAGACGCATAAGGACTGTGAATTTTAAGTGGGAATGCTGCCCCTCAATTTTATGCAAGAGAAAAATCTGCAAAATTTAAGCTGATGCAATTTCTCACAATTCCTCACAGGGCACAATTCTAACACAACACTATTCTTTTAGGAGCAAAGACAGTGTTTACTTTCAAGTGCTGTTTGTTGTAAAATAAATGCGTTTGAACAGGACAAAAAGTATGCTTTGTCCATCTCTGGGGTTAGGTGACACCAGTTTGAAATATTACCTAATCACACGCATTTATTGTTGAGATGTGTGCACATAAACATTAAAATATAATAAAACACCTCTGAAACCATGCTTTGAAGAGAGGCATACAACACAGTGGGTCAACACAGCCACTTAAGGCAGTTTTTTAATTAAAAAAACTAACAAACACCAAGCAACGCAGCTGCTTGGAAGCTGAAGTTGCCTTGAATACAACTTCAAAGTAAAATTAAGAATTCAGAATTGATAAAGTCGCCACTGCTAACAATACCTTACAACTAGCAAGTTTAGCCCTAACTCAGCATTTCAAGTTTTCAAAGGCAACGCAGCAAGGTGTGTATTTCGCTCCAGCCGGCAGAATATCACTTCTGAGTAAGCGCATGCCACTAAGTGACATCAGACCGAAACCACATAGTTTCACTCGAGAGCAAACACCACTAAGCCGAGCTCCAGCAACACCAGCTAACACGCGGTGGGAACTCGTCGAGCTGAAGCCAGGGCAGCTACTCAGGAGGCACAGCTAAAAATTACTTCGAAATTGAAATTCAAACTAGTTTCAAAGCAAACCTTTAATTTTACACGAAGGAAAAATAACCTGTTGAGCGTTCCTAACTCCACCTCTTTCCCTCGGGGACGTTCAGCATTACTCACCGCCGCGGCAGTGCTAGAGGAGGTCAGAGTACACACCCCGCAACATGCACCTGCACCATAAACACCTACGGGTGAGGGGGAGGACCGGCACAAGTTTCTGAAGGATTACTGCCGCCCCAAATCTGTTTACCGTATGTCAGCAACAATCATCCCCGACTGATTCAGCGGCTGTAGAAAAATCCTGCAACACTGGACTCTCCCGGTTAAACCTTCCTTCCCTAATTGCCAGCCGACTCTGCAGCCCGGAACAAAAGGGCACGGCCTGGCCCAGCGCGCCCCCCGACACCCCTGCCTTCCAGCCGGTGAGAGCGCTCTCCGGCCGCCGCCGGGGGCTTCCGCCGGGGGAGGGCTGGGCCGCTCCCGCCGGGGCAAGGCCCGACTCGTGGGAGCGCGCCCGGGGTCGGCGCGGACCCGTCCCGCAGCCGAGGCCCGGCGCCCGCGGCACTCCCCGCCCGCCAGCCGGGCGCCGCCGCACGTCCAACAGGTAGGCGGCCGGGGAGCGCCGTCGGAGCAGCGGCCCCGGGCCTAAGGGGCCGCGGGCCACCTGCACGCTCGCTTGGCGCGGCCGGCAGGTTCGCCGGGCACCCAGGGAGGGCGACCTGGAGGCCCCGGCCCGCGTCGCCCACCCCCTCAGGCCGGGCCGCCCCCCGCGCCGCCGGGACGAGCGAGGGAAGCCGCGGCCGCCGGCGCACGGGCTCGGCGGGGCACGGGGTCTCCGGGCCGGCTAGCGGCTGCAAGGCGGCGGCGTCAAAACCGCGCCGGGGGGACGGCGGGGATTAGAGCGGGGAAGAGCGCGCCGACGCCCCGGGGCTGAGCCTTACCTTAGTGGAAGCCGCCGCGGCCCTGGCAGACATTTTGTTTCCTTCTCTCCCCCAGAACACAGCGAGTGTGTGCGCGCCCGCAACTACTCAGGCTGGGGGAGAAAAACTCCCCGCCGCCGCCCGCGCCTCACGCAGCTGCCCGAATAAACATCCCAGGGCGCGGGGGGAGGAGGAAGAGGAGAGCGGCGGGGAATGGGCGGGGACGGGGGAGGAGGGAGGAAGAAAGAGGAAGGGGAGCGGAGGCTCAAGTTTGATAAAGGTCCGGTCCCTCTCCCGCGCCCAGCGACGCCTGGCACCTCGCCGCCGGGGCCCGCCGAGCCCGCCCAGGGCGCGGAGGGCGGGAGCTGCCCTCTGTCCGCCCGTCCCCTCAGCGGCCGCGCCGCACGCCTGTCCCCCGCCCGGCGGCCGCCGCGTGCCTTTCCCCCCGCGCAGCCACTGACATGTCTGACTGCCGGCACGGCCCATCCCGCCCGCGGGGGGGACCACCGCACCCCCACCCCCCGCCCCGCTCCCACCCCGCCGCCGGGCCAGGGCGCCCGGAGCGATGGATGAGCGGGGGCGGCAAGGCAGCTCCCGGTCTCGCCGCCCCCACCGGCCGCCGCCCGGTGCGGGAGCGACCGGAGGCCCGGCTCCGCCGCCGGGCTCCCCCGCGCGATGGTCGGGGCGGCGGGCACCGGCGGCGGAGGCCGGAGCGGCTGCCGGCCCACTGCAGCCTATGGGAGCGCGAGGGGCGGTTTGAAACGCGCGGAGCGGAACGGGCCGGGGCCCGCCGCACCCCGGCACCGAGCGGCACCGCTGCCCCAAGGAGATGCGGCTGGTGCCGGTGCTCCCGAGCGAGCGCCGGAGCGGCTCAGCCGCGCACAGGGCCAGCGCTGGCGCTCGCTCCAGCACACACGTGGGGCGAATAAACTCTCGCACCGTGTGAGCGACCGCAGGGCTGGGACGTCACACAGCCGGGGCTCGGACCTGCCTGCGCGCTCGCCCATTGTTTGAGGGGCGGGACATCGGCCTGCAAGCTCCTAATTGTACATTTTGTTCTTGAGATAAAAGCAATAAAGGCACAAAAAGAAAGCAACCTGGGAGATGTGATTTGGCTTTAGCCAGTGACTACACCGCCTTAGCCTTTCCTACAGCGCCAAGAACTGCCCTGCCTCTGCCTTTAAAATAAACCTCTCCAAGCGTGTGAGGCGAAGGGGCTCTAGTCTCTTTTACACAGTAATTACTTGTTTAAGCACTCGCCGAAACGTTGCGCACATTTATCTCCCTTTAGGGAAAGGCTTTTTAAAGACGTCCTCTCTTTTCTGGGAGGCCGGTGCCTAACCCGTGCAGGAGGAGGCTCTACCTGAAAACAGCTGGAGCTGGGACCCCAGCACGCTCCTGCTTTTCTACAACAGGACAGCCCATGGCACGGAAAGCTGAGCGCAGACTCCACGGTTTTTTAAGACCAGGTAGTAAGTTAGCCCATCCGCTTCCAAAAGAACCACCCACCCAAGTGCTTTGAAGCTCCATGACAAGATGGGATGCTCTGTGCATTAGCCACACTACAGTCTATAGTTTATGATATCCATTAACTGCTCTTTACATATTAGGGTAGTTCCATGACTAATCAGATACATCAGCTTCCAGTGAAAGGGAGAAAAATCCCAAAGCAAAAGAGAAGCATTTTGCACGTGCTTTGCAAACATTTCACAGGGCACAGATGACAGCAAAAGGCATGGTTTCAGGGCCACAACTTTCTCACAGTTGTGCTTTCATGCGCTACCAGCTGCTTCTGTGCTCCACACAATCTTCAGAAGTACTTATATTCTTAAAAGGAGGCAATAACTCAATGATCCAAATCACTCCTCTACAAAGAAATGCCCTACCCAAAGCTACTGTATGACTTTTACGTTTGTTCTCCTTTGAAAATAAACAAATTCATATTCCAGGAAATAGCTGAAGCAAATTCCCAAGGCAGCAGTCCGAAATCAGGGGGGAAGGGCCAATTCCTCTGCTACAGCATGGAGAACACAGCACTGCAGGGCAGAGCAAGCGCACTGGGACCTTCTCCCTAGGAAGAAATGGTGCCAGCCCTCCGCCTTGTACATCCTAGGACAGCCTTACAGCTCCAGTAACCTCTAGCTTTTGTCAGCCCTGTCCCTGACTTTCTGGCACCTGACTGCCCCCAGAGTACCCCAACATGGTGGCTTCGCTCCCCTTTCCTGCAGAGGCGCGTAGCAGCTGTGCTGAGCTCAGGAGGGGCTCGTCCCCACGGGGTGCTACGTCACAGCACGGCCTTCTGCCCCAGCTCCTCCGCTGGCCCCTGCCATGAAAATCACGAGTGCAGATTTTTTACTTGTTAATTGCTACATGCAACTAAGCCTCAGATATTTCTGTTCTCATCTATCCACACCTGCAGTGGGCGGCACGTGACACTTTTTCCACCCGCACACTTCATAGCCAGAGTCTACAAGTACTCACCAGAGAAGGCAGGAAGGAAAAGCCCGAGGTCGAAAGAGGAAGGAGGGGGAAGATTTCAAGGTGTGGAGACGCGTGAAAAGAAACTCAGGGGAGCGTGACCAGATAAAGAGTAGGCTAAAATAATCCCTCCCTTTCATCTGCCTCCCTCCTGACTAAGGATAGTTCAGGGAGGGTGGGCAGTGCCAGCAGGTCAGGGAGGACAGGCTGGGAACAAAGATTAAAGACCATGAAACAAGATGAGGCATCAAGCAGGGGAATGAAGAGACCGCAGGCATGCCAGTGCTAAGAGGTGGAGATGGATCCCTAAGACAAGGCAGAAGGCCTATGGGAAGAGAAGTTATTCAGAAACTAGGAGAAAGATGGGCAACAAACAAAAAGGTGAAAGAAAAATACTAAGCAAAGAAAGTTCCAGCAAAATGGAGGTGCCACTTTTGTATCCTCTTGCATTGGATGAGAAAACTACATCAATCTTGAATTTAGCAAGGAAGAAGAGTATTTAATGAGACAGGATTTCTATCTAGGGGGTTGAAACATCTGACACTGGATGTAGAATGATCACTGATGATCTCTCCCCAGTCAGGGAGAGGACATACGTAACTGTTTGGGCCCACAGAGACTAACGGGATTTGCTTCTTTCTCTAAATCTCTTTTTCGTTTTTTCCTCTGTTATTTGCTGGGGGGTTTTTTCCCCTTTGTTCCTTCTTACCCACCTCACTTCTCCTTCCTTCCAGCAGCTGTTTAAAACCTCATCTCTACTCTTGATATGAATTAGAGGAGCTAGAAATGCCATCTTACTCTATCAGCGTTGGTAAAATGTATATATTTGTTGGTAGGTAGAAATTATTTTAATGAATGTTTTTGCTTTTTTTTAGAATAAAGCAACAGCAGGACGATGTTCCTGTCCTTTCAAGTTCTTTCTTCAGGAGAACTTTTTCATCTTTTCATTAATAAATGACTCATAAGCAAAGCCACCATCAACAGTACTGAAAATGCTAAACCAAATATTGGTCAAATGTTGTCAAATCAACCTAAAGTAACTATATTAAGTGAAAGAAATCTGGAATTACATTCCTATTCATATTGCTACTCAACTTCCCTCTCCCCCCGCCCCCCATCTTAATAAAGTATTACATAATTCAGCTCTGAAATGAGCAACTTACACATTTGTAAGGCTTTTGGGATTCCAGCTTATCCATGTATTCCCTTGGAAAAGGCTTTAAAGAAACAGCAAATGTCCACGTATATTTATGCACATACTGATACGCAGTGAGATGTATATGTGCATCAGTGCTGATGCATATATATGCCATATAGATACAGTACATTCAGTCAGATACAGGTACATAGCAAGTGCCATCTGTTAGCTGAAGGATCAGAATTTTAAATCATACCTCTGATACTGCCCTTTTAGGTCCTGAAAAGAGGATAGCTTCCTCATCTTTAGAGAGAGAATTGTCCTAAAAGTCAACAGCTGAAGAAAAGCAAGTGCTTTACTCATCCTAAATAGCTGCTACTAGGACATGTCAAAAAAAAAAAATTACTATTCTTTTTTCTTGGTAGGAACTCTAAAAATAAACCCACTATTTAATCAGTATAGTTCGAGCCGTAACCCTAAAGTGATTGGAAGGACACAGAAGGGCAATCAGATGTGTGAATCTTTCTTTCTACTTGGAGGCACATGTACCTGTTCCGCTGCAAGAACAGGAAGTCTGGTCTCTACTTGGTGTTCATTTGACTTTTTAAGAAACGCTTTGACCACTTACAGACAGGGAAGAAGGAAATGGCAGAACCGCAACCACTACACAGACAACTTCCTGTGGGTTTTGTGGTGTGTGTGGCCCAGAAAGAGAACAATTCTTTTGAGATCTCTCAGAGATAGCTGATGGGTTTGCTGCCCTATGAGGCGGTCCTGGCATAAATATGCCTATATATTGTAATGATACCCAGCAGTTTAGTTGATATTGTTACGTTCTCTATTTGTAATTGCCACCTGATTTCAGCATTTCATGAATAAAGAAAAAAGGGGAAGAGAAAATCAGAATTACCATGTAAACCACAAGGGAAGAAAGTATCCGTTTCCACCTCAAGAAATAAGAAAGTGGTTTAAAGAAAGCTGAGTGAGATTCACGTCCTTAAAATTACACAGAATTTCAGCGTCTTGCTGAATCAAGCCCCTAGGGGAAAAAATAATGCAGTAATGATGTCTAGTGATGATCCTTATCTTCCTCCCACTTCCACAGAGTCAAAGTTGCTTCCTATATCTCCTTCCTCTTTAAAAGGCCGTGTACTGCTGCAGATACCTCATCCAAAACCACTGCACATAACTGCTCTATGTACCATGGATAAAGTCTTCCACTAACTCATTGCCTCTCACATGCTGGAATGGTTAGACAAAGGCAAAATCCCAAATATCTGCACTTCACCTCTCATTAGTAGGTTAAAGCATACGCTTCAAGTACATACCAGAGGCTGGATATGCGCTGAAAGGGAATAAACACAACCTGTTTTGCCAGTCAGCCCGTCTTAAACTCCGGCTGTTCTAAACTCATTGCAATCTCTTGTTTAGCACCTTAAAAATAATATTAGGCTTAACACAGTGCCAGGTTTTTCTCTTCAGTCAGAATGTCACTTCAATTTTTAAGCAAATGGCAAAGCAAGATTACTTTCAGCCTTAAAATACTTTAAAAAATTATCATTGTAGAGCTGGAGGAGTCTCATTGGTTATTATTCAGGGATATCCTTTTTAAAAGAATCTCTCGTCTCCTTGGTTTGGACCAGGTCTTAGAGAATCTCTGCTATCTGTGTAATTATATGTAGTCACAGTATCTGAAAACACTGTTATCCATGGGTTGTAATCTTGCCCAGGGACAGCTTAATAAAATTGATTGATTTAATTACCTCACTGGCAAAGAACTCTGTATTCAAACCCAGAAATTTTCCAGGAACCCTTGCACAAGATACAAAGTGACAGAGCAGCCTTGTGAAACCCAAACAGAAATCCCCCCTGTAAGGGGGACTGGAGGGGAGGGAGCGGGGTCGCAGGGGTATGGGGTTTCAGCCCAGATAGCTTTGGAACGCGAGATCACGTCTCCATCTTCCTGAGCACAAATATCACGGTTGTGATGGGTACCACAGGAAATAATTGTGACTCATTTTTGTCAATGAGAAGGGCATGCAGAGAGAACGCGAAAATATGTGCTAAAAATTGTTCAACACAAAAAATACACAGCTAAGAAAGTTTATAGATAATACTGCCAAAGCATGAGCTCGTTTGCATCTTAATGCTTCACATAAGACTTTTCTGCATAGTTGCAAAAATGTAACAACTTAAATTACTGAAATGGATAGACTATAATCCATCTTTATTGCCACTCAGCTTGGGACTTCTAGAATCTCAAGATTTGTATTTATCCTCTCACCTTTCTCACTACAACTGGTCCAAGACTCCATCTATTCTTTTGAAATTCACATGCACAAGTCCATCGAGTCAAGGGACTAGTGATGTGCTTAAAAGTAGGAACACCAGATTACACCCAGTAATTCCAGTGTAATCTTTACCTTAGTTGGTAGCTCTGTCCTAGTAGCACCTGCTTTACAGGAGTGACTTCAGTAAGGTTTAGAGGAGGTAAGTAAGGGGATTAAGTTCCCGATGGCCATGTCCATGGGGTTATGAACCCTTTCCACTTTAGTATTTGCTTTTGTTTCTGATTCCAGATACTCAAAACAGTTCAGAGACAAGCAGGTCTTTCTGTCAGCAGAGGAAACTTGGGTTATCTCATTTGTACCCCCTGCAGCGTTCTTAACTATATATTATTGGATGATATTGCACTGAGGTGTCACCACTGGTCTGCAATGGTTTTGTTGGGGCTCCCAGTCAAAATACATTAAGCCTGAGACATGAACGTGTCAAATACTACTTTGCAATATGGTACTGCAGTAGAACATCGCTTTATGGGTTTCAAGTTCATCTTTCAATAATTTAGCCTCCTCCCTTAATAGACCTTATTTCTGACAAATTTGCTGAGCACCACATACTTCTCATCCTGAAGTTAAGATTGCTTTTCAGTCCCTTTTAGCCTGCAGCAACTAAAGAAACATCTGGTTATCCGCAATACTACATATTCGATTGCAGCTGTGTCTGCGATCAACAGCAAAATTTAACTACCTGGGACATGTGGATTTGCAGTATCTCCAGCGTAATATTTCACCTGCAACAGTTACAGTGCAGTTAATATTAATCTTTTTCAATTATACAAATAAAATTCATGACAAGTTTTTAAACTGGTTAAAAAGTTTTCATTTCTTGTAACAGTTTGGAGATGGCAATATACAAGAGAGGGTAACAGAACAGAAAGTGCTTAGTGTGGGAGGATATTACATTATTTCCTGACCTCTTGTTGTCAGGAAGGAAAAAACACGTCACGGGTTGGCTTTTGGGCGCTGGTATGTCATAGCACAAGAAATCTGTGGGATGGAAGCCCCACATTCTTCTAATGTTACTTGACCACTGGTTTCTGCTCTTGCACTACATCACCACCTCTCTCCCTGCGCCAAGCCAACTCTGTGCAGGATAACTGAAGTGATACTGGCTACAAAATTATCCTTGTAGCAGAGAGGCAGGAATAAGCAGCCAACCACGGAGACTTTTTAAGCTGGGTTTACTGACAAAGATGATTATCTATCTACACTGGCATCTCATTTACCTAAGTTTCAAGCACCGTGTCCTCGGTGCAGATTTCCCAGTTTGCGGGCAAAAGGCAGCCTCTGCCTTACAGAGGTAAGGCACCCACACCTCCTCTGAGCTGAGACTGCTTGTTTTGCTCCTTGGAGAGCTGCGTTACATTTTCCAAGTGGCCCTGTACGACATACCACCACACGTGCAAGAAATCCTCGGATGCGCATTTTTCAGTTTGGAGATGTATGGAGCACTGGCTGTATATAGACTCAGTGAGACCAGTTGCCACCAAATCACTCAACAGCCCACAGAAAACACACATGCTTTTACACTTGGTCTCATTAACTGCAACCTGTGGTACATATTCAGAAAGATACTTTTTAGAAATAGCTAAATATGATTTTAGTTCAAGACTTAGAAAATCAAGTTTTGATCCTAGAGTAATACTGAGTATGTCTGAACAGTGAACAAGAGGTTCAAAAAGATGAGAAGTACTAAATGACAATGTTTTTCAATGAGTCATCACACTGCTTATACTGATAAGAGTCCAAACTTCCCTTATTACTTTCATTTTGATTGATTCAGTTCAGCTCTCCAGGCATTTAAACTGCAAAGAGATCTGTAAACTGACTGACATCTGACAAACCAGGAGTTCTTCAGAGAAGCTCACAGGTAGCATCTGTCTCCAGGAAGGGGGGGCTCGATTCCCCTCTTAGCTGAGCACTGCTGGATAAAACTGGCTGTGCATTTGCTTACTCAGAAAACATTACCATTTGAGAAGATAAACACATGTGACTAAGGGCGTATCTTTAAACCCTAACTTTAAATCTGAGAAATACACAGTCAGGATTTTTCCTGATTCTGTGGCATTACCAGAGAAACCTTCCCAGTTGTACAGGACCACACACCACAACCTATATTACAGCGATGCCAAGAGGCTCTAATCAGAACGATGCTTTAATCCAGTTAAATGTATACAGACAGTACAGAAAGATTCAAAGAAAAAATATCTGGGGTGTAAAGCTGACAGGGCAGACACTGTCTTTACTGCACTTGGGTGAGTGTTTCTCTGTTTTTAGGTAGCAGAGGCTTCACAGAAAAAGTGCACATTGTCTCAATTTCATTAGCCAAGTCTTTTCTTTACACATCTGTCAGTTCAATCCAGTGTGCAAGCTGAAAAGCTGTAACTGCCATATCTTTTTTTAAACGTGTGAGATCTTAATACTTGTGAAAAGTGCGAAAGCAAGAGCCTAGGGATGGAAATGCTTCTTGTTTTCAGAACAGGTAGAGCAAGGACAAGCACTAAAGCAAGCATCCCTGCGACACCCAGGCTGTGCGGCTGTTCACACTCCCTCCATCCCTTTGCTGGAAAGTTTGTTCGCTACTTCCAATGCTACGGTTTGGTCTAACAAAAGATAGGGGTTCTCCTTCTAAACCTTGCTCCCTAACTAGCAAGTCTTCCTGAAAGCCTTTTCAAAACTGGAGAAGCCAATCTTGCCAAGCATGAGAACTTTCATGAGTCATGTAATAATCTTACTTCTTGCACTGTTTTAGGATCAGTAAATACTATAATTGACAATAAGATGCTTGATCCTGAAGTCATTTCTACAGCTTCTTATAATAAAGGTTACAAGTGTTTTGTCTTTCACAAATACTTAACCTAGATTTATTTTCCCATACATTTCAAACGTTTCTCATTAGCAGGGGCATCCCTCAAAAGAGACTTTTTTTGTTTGTTTCCTGAAGACCCAGTAACAAATATGAGGGCTGAAATAAGCCCTATGACTCCTCCCTGGTGATGTATCCTGCCAAAATTTCTCAGAACATCAAATACATGCACTGTTGATTTTCAGGCATGCACTGCTGGACAAAGATATTTCACACTACTTCTAAATGTTTCTCTCAGAGTAGCCATATCCTATTTTCACAACTGGGCATCTCTTGGTTTTCTGACAATATATGCCAAGACCATGCAAAAACCAGAGCATGCCTAGCCACTGAATCACCACAGAAAGCACCCAAAACCATGTTACTACAAGACACACCTTTTTTCTGTACGTGTCTTCTTGTACAGACCAATTTTTCTTTCCATCCTACTTCTTTCCATTTCTGTAACTGTGTCACGGCCCTGGCTGCACTAGTAGGCCTTAATGGCCCTGACAAATTGATTATGAAGATAATTAATTGTTGCTCTTTAAAAGCCCTGTAATCTGGAGTCAGCAACGGGGCTTGACAGGTTTACACAGAAGAGGGGAGATGTGGGGGAAGACAGCAGGCCTGCTGGCGGCCTAGCTCTCTTCACCCAAGATTTAGGTTCTGACAATGCCCTCCTGTTCCCATAAGATGGAAAAAGTTCCTCATGCTGAGAGGATTTTAATAATCACATTCTCAAAACACAGCGGCCTTGATGACAGGGGTACAGGCTGCCCTAAACCAAGAAGTTATGGGAAGATACTTGGGAGTAACGGAATATGTTAAGAACCAACCATAATAAGATGGTCAAAACAGCAGGTGTACAGATAGATGCTTTTAGGCATCAAAGGTAAACTAACGATATTTAGCTATAAGATATGTTATCACAACTCGTTATAATCACTAACCAATCAATATGGTGTGAACAGTGTGTGTAACCAATTAGCAGTTTTTTAGCTTGCCACATTTGCAGTAACAAATGTATATAACCTATGTGATTTCACCCAATAAATGGCTTCACCTAAAATTTGTATCGAACTGCATGTTGCTCATCACCAGTCTCCACAGGGAGATGGGAAGGTAGAGGCCTTTTTTCCCACAAACACCCAAGGAATTGCCATAACACACATGAAACCTCCCCTCTGCATCTCTCTGATGCTAGCCAGAGCTGCATCATGAGCAGTTAACCCACTCATTATTCTTGGCACGGAAATAAGTTAGAGGGGTAATCACCGAATGCTTAGATCATTTGGGAAAGTCGGTGAAATAATCACTAGCTACATAAGCATATTCAACAAGGATTACAAATCACATACAATGTTCATTATGTCTGCAAAGACATAGGATAATAGAGCAGTTGTTGCTCTCATTACATTAAGAACAACAAATAAAGTCTGAGCTTTGCAAAATCTTTGCTCATATATATGCAGGGTCAGCTTTCCCCATCCATGCTCATGAAAGGCCCAGACTCGAGGGTGTGAACAGCGATGCCTCCCTCCAGCAGTGCAAGCCCCATCATGTACAGCCTGCTAGTGAGAGGCAGAAGAGCACACTAAGGCAAGCACAGCTTCAGAACGTGTCACTGTGGTAGTGCTTGATAACACAGCAACGCCAAGAGATCTTATCAAAACGTGACTTAGTGTCATGGCTCCAGCTGGAAGGTGAGCGTGTGAATGTTGTTATTTCAATTACAACTTTTTAGATTAAAAGTTCATTATGTACCAGCTTTCATTTTGAAATTAGCATTTGGTTTCTAAGTGAACAGATTAGATTGTGTAACTGAAGGATATCTACTTCACAGCTGTTTTCATGACACCACAAAAACAATCCCAGTGGTCTCAAGGATAAATTGACCGAGGTCTCCCAGGTCTCTCCTGTCTGTGTTACATATGCAGATAAACGTCTTCATTTTTATTTAAAACAATTATTTTCTGGCTTCCTTCCTGCACTGATAAGGCAAATACTGAGCTTACATGACCCTCCGCCTATTCCCCTTCCAAAAACTGTGTCATATGTCAACAGTGAAAATGGCCGGTGCTCCTCCAAATCCCCAATGCACAAAGCCAGGAACAGAGAAAGGCACAGTCTTAGTGAGGAGTAACCCCCGACACAATCTGCTTTACCAGTATCCATATTATTCTTAAAGTGGCATGAAAAGTGGTATGAAAAGTGGTATTCTATACAGCAACACCACGTTTCCTGTTTATAAAGAGATGGGTCTTGTATTTGAAACAAATTAATTCAGCCAAGACATGCAGCCTTTCATTAAAAGGCTCTCTGAACAGAAGGAAACAGAGGTGCTTCAAAAAGCCAGGCATCTGAAATTGTTGGGGAGTAATTTCTTTGTTTATTCAGTGCATGCAGTCAGCCGTAGGCTGTACCCCCTAAACAAATAGTCCTGGGGCACTGTCGGGGGCAGTAATCTGAGAGACAGAGGGTGACGGCTCTGGCTGTGTTGGCTGGGGAACAGGCAGTTCCACTTCTGCCAAAGGACTCCACCAAAACCCTCCAGAAAGGGCTGGCTGGAAGACGTGCTTCCTCTGGAGGCACCTTCCCCGCACACCCGCTCGGACCTGCTCTGCTCACTTAGCCATGCTCCATCTGCACGCCACAGCCCTCTTCCCCCAGGCAGAGCTCCTGCCATGGAAACCTTCCTCAGACTCCAGAGGAGCCTGACTCCCTCCATTGCTAATATTTTTAGAAATGACCCTGTTGCTGCCATGTATTAGAAATGAAACAAACGCACCATTATATAACATTATTACAATTACATTGCAGCCTTTGCCGCAGAGAGACAGAAGCACAGCGGCTAAGATTGGGCACGGCACGGGGCTGAGGACGGCACACAGCTGGACACTGAGGGCACCGTGTCCTGCGCAAAAACAGAGGTATAACAGAGTGCTTGGACTGAGGATATCCCCTTACTCCATCAAAAAATTATGCCTATATAAATCTTGAATGACATGCAGCATGAAAACAAATTGCTAGGCCGCCAGCTGAGATTTCAACTCATTTTGAGCCTCTAATTATGCTTGAACAGCTCTTGAAAACACAGAAATCTGTTTCTGACTGCATAGCAAAGCACGGAATGGGCAAGACAAACACTGTAGTAACTTTTATAAGCAATCTGACAGTTATTGTGGAAGCCGTCCACTGCCCTTTCTCCTCTCTGGGGAAGTCTGTACTGATTATGAAAACATACTAAACAACAAGATGCTCCATACATTGACGGGGTGGGGGGGGGTGTCCAATATCTTAAACAAATATTTAATTTGTTATCTGTCCACTTCCATTCTTTGTCACATGGAAGAAGTATTTAATAGACAGACTTTGATGCAAGCACAGATTCACAGACAGATAATTTTCTTCTGAACAAACTTGTTTCTGTAAATATAAATGCAATGCAAACATAACTGGCACAGTCCTGTCTGTGGTAACAGCTGTGATTAAATCATACCTGCTTCTATTGTCAGGGATGTTTATTAACCTCGGCACTTTGCAACGAAAGGGCAAACAACTGCGACTCCACCCATATTTCAGCAGCAGCAGGATACAGATGTTAAATTTCGGACTGTGCTAGTCTTAGATCCCTCCAGCTCTGTAGATAGCCTAAAAAGCCAATCTTTTTCATTACTCTTTTCTAGTTTTTTTGTTTTCTTCATATGGAGAACATTTGCCAGGCTTTATATAACATATAAATGTTATATATATATAACATATATATATATAAAACATATATATCTGAAAAGAAAAAAAAAGGGTAAAACACAAGGCATGAAGCGTTCTGCTTTTCAACATTCTTATATTTTTTTCAAGCATTTTCTGGAACCTTTTAGAAGAAAGTGTTCATTGTTCAGAGACAATTCTCTGGTACGACCTCAGCATTACCACCTCTTCCTCCTCGTGGAGGAGGACCACTAAGACACCAACAGCACAAACACCAGGGTTTTACTGCCCAGCTGCCACAGGCACACTCACCGACCTGGGGTTAATCACTTAACTTCTCTGTACAGCAGTAAAACATCAATGGGGGCTATATGGCCAAATTAATAACCTGAAGAAGCTTCACATGTGCTTTAGAAATTAACTGGTGGTACATAAGCACACAGTATTGCTGTAGAACTGTAACACAAAAAGATAAAATTAGGCCAAGCACCAGTGGCCATGCTTAAAAACTCCCGCACCTTACACAGTCAACTGTTAATATTTTCATTTCTCTTTTTTTTTCTCCAGATTGAGTGTCTGAAAGCATTTGTTACTCCAGCAAGGTAGCTTACTGTAGCTTATTACATGCTGGCAAAGCATGGGAACTTGACAGGTTGATCTTAACAGAGCAGGCCACCTGTTGTCACTTCCTTCCACAGCACAGGGGTTTGCAGATACTGTGCAGACAGCCTGGGCTGTTTGGAAAGCTGCGTTGCACTGCAAAGTACAAACTGGCGATTAATTTCTTCATATAATCACCGCAGTCTCTCCTCTGGCGTTACAGTTGTGCAATCTCTACCCTCAGCGGTTTGCAAGATCAGACTGGCTGCAGCCCTGGGCAGCCTGGCCTGGCCTCATGGCTGACCCTGCTTGGACAGGAGAGGTTGAAGCCCTCCTTAGGGCACTTCTAACCTGAATCCTTCCTCACTCCTATGACTGCTGCGTCTTCCTAGTGAAAATCAGAATTTCTAAGGGTTTTCACCTCTGTAACAGCTTGTTTTTACAGCAGAGTATCAGTTTTATGATCTGCACATGTTAAACCTCCCTAACTAGCTTCCCAAGGTATTTTCCACTTCCAGCAGAGTCACTATCAAGCTTAAGTAACAGCAGTGAGCTTCATTGTGCCTCTTCCCCCCTCTCTACTGTCTGACAGGAGCCATTACTGCCACTTGGCAAGCAGTCTGCTGTCACTTTTTTTTCCTCATTCCTTGCTCAAAGAGATACCATAAGAGTTACAAAAGCAGGGCAGCTCTGTGTGCACCTGTACAAGAATTTCTCCTGGCTTTAAAGACAAATGTTGAAAATGAAATTTACATAGAAAACTTAGTAAAATGACTGCTGGAGTTCTGAATGGGAAGAGAGAAGCTAGAAAATGATCAACTAATGCAATTGTTTTCACGTCCACCTTATCTATACTTAGATAATACAATTTTTTTCAGCAAACTGTTGTTGATTTTGTCCCCTTTAGCACTGTTCAATATGCAAACATAAACACTTGCAGAATTTTTGGTTTATGGGTTTAAGATCTGTAATGCTAGACAGAAATATCTTTCTTTTTTCCTTTTTTTTTTCCCTTGAAAATACAAGCTGGTATAAATGGCTCCAGTGAGTAATTTCCCTTAAGGGCCACTACATAAGTCTGGCATATTTTCTGACTATCCACATTACTGAAGGTTGCTTACAGCTTTGAGCAAAACAGTGAGAGTCCTGCCATCCTCATGATTAGGCATCCAAGGAGAGGGCTCTTTTGGTAAACTACAGAAAAAGGGCTCTCTGTTTGCACAAACATTTGTACATTTCCCAGTTCCTTGGCAAAGCCTGTCCACACGTAGAGCTCCTGGTGGATTCTGGATATGCAAGCGCAGCAACCCACCCCTGGTCAGTGAGTCACCACGGCATGATCACCCTATGACTAAACCACTCCTGCTAACTTCTGCTGTGGCCACTCCACACTGGAGCCTTTCCCAACAAGGCCACAGCCTCCTGACAGAGATCTGTTGGTCTCTTCGGTATGCCACTTCTGTGCAGCACCAACAACTGCAGGACTGAGCACTGCTGGAAGGCCGTAAATCCTGATGCCAAACGTGATCATTTCTGTACTCCATCCTCTCACCCCATTCATCCTGGGCAGCCAGCACTGTTTTTCAGTTGTGACAAGCCACGTGGAGGAAGCACTGTTATGCCATTTCAGGGATGTCATAACAACTACAAAGCAGCTGCTGCACATCTCACAGATACAACAACTAGGGATTACAGGAGAATCAGCTAAAAGGTGATGCTAAAACAAGGGCCTGGAAGGTGGGAAACAGTTGTTCTGAGGACTGGAATGCACTCAGGTCTACTTTCATCTGTGTAAACTTATTCCATAGATCAAACCAAATCCCCAACAGTAGATAAAAGTGGCAGATAACTTATAAGTTGTCTGGAAAAAGTATCAAAACAACTGAAAGAATCATGTAAACAGTCTCTAAAATTCTGCTTCCCACAGTGTTACAAAATAGTGGGCATCAGAGAGGACTGACATGCACTATGACATTTCAGCTCTGCCTCTGAACCCCAGTAACGAGAACAACCACAACTGTCTTTTGTTCCTTGTAAGATATCAGTGGTTCTTGTCACGTCTCCCAAGACTTTTGTGCTTTAAAGATAAAAACTTATCAGCCAGAGACAGTTTTTCTCAAGCATTTTATGGAATGTTTCTGCTCTCTTCCTTAGGATACTGGGAGGTATTTTCTCTGTGCATTGTGAACTGGGATCTATTATAACCTAGGCAGTGCAACAAGATGCGATGCCTGTTTCCTAAGTGTGTATTTCATTTTTTAGATGTTTGCAAAATGGTGGTGTCCTTAAATGAACAACCCCATCGTGTAGAGGACTGAAGAAAAACTAATTTAACGAAAGAGCCCTAAAGCTGCCTCAGTTCAGACTTGTTCCCAAGAGAACATTGCTGGAAGCCAACTACCGCTGTTTCCTTTCCTGCTTTCTGTCGCTGGCAAGACCAAATCTATTTTTTTCCTGACATGCCACTTATAATATGCTCTGAAATGCAGACAAAATGCAAAGAGAAATCGCAGGCTATCTTGACAAACATCTGACATCAGCTTCCAAAGCTTAGAAAGAGTTTTGTTATGCTCTGCACTCAGGTAACACAGGGACAATATATCATACAGCAATTCAGCATCTCTGTGCTTCAGTTGTCCTGCTTCAGCAGTCTCAAACTCTTCAGTGCCCTCACTCTATGGAAATGACTTCCTAAGTTTACATGATGCCTGTAAACACCTCTTCACCATCACATGAAGATGGGCATTCCAATCACATCTCTCTGTTGTAGCAAACGCACACATTGGAATGAATTTTGCCTGACAGTAATTTTTGCTGCATTTCAAATCCAGCTCTTCTTTCACCACTTCTGTCATTTGCCTTTTGCCTTGCTAGGAAACTGCCTGCACTTACTTTGATAGAGTTTATACCTCTTTCTGTTTCTTTTTTTGTAAATAGTTTCTAGCAGCAACAAAAATAATGTTATCTAAGGATGCAGGTACATTTACAAAATGTCACAAAAACATATTTTTGGCAATAATCCCAGAGCAGAACAAAGATATTTTGGGAAGGCTTCCATTTAAACATAAATTCTATTCTAACCCAAGGAGCCCTGTGCTTTCTTTTTTTGTCATTCCCTACACAGTTATTAGCACCTTACACCCTGTAAGATCCTCATCAAAACATGGAGGCATTGAGTTACAACGCCGTATCTATGTATCCGTCCTCATGGAGCTCTGAGTGAGGCCTCCCGTCTGCTGCCAACGTCCCTCCACCCAGTTCGCAGTAGCCCAGTAACCACAGCAATTATCAGGATGCTATTTACCTCACTAGTTGTCTTTTAAAGGATTTAACAGTTGGACATAAAGGCAAGAGGCAGTGGCCGGTTATTCACGCAATGCAATAGCAAGGAGAGCATTGCTGTAGCTCTGTGGAAGAAACAGGGGAGTTTGTTCACCGAGTGCAGGAGTACAACCAGAGTTTCAAAGCCTTCTTCCCATCACAGTCCCCTGACCACCAGGTGACCCTGAATCACTGAAAACCAAGTTTTTATCCATCCCTATGTCCTTCAATTCATTTCCTCTGGAAGGTACAGCCCAGGGGAAGGCAAAAATGACTTTAAGTCATCTCTGCACTGCCTGAACTTTGTCCGTGCCTAGGGTTACAGCAGTTCCTTGTGTAAATTAGCAGAATGCTACAAGCATGCTTCATCATGTCCTCAGCAGACCTCTTACAAGGGGAGCTGTGGTGGGAAAAACATGGGCCTCCTAACATCACGGGAATTCTCTGCTGGACTCCTGCAAGTCCTCTGAAATGCTCCGTGTCACTGCAGCACACAGGAGGAAGTAGGCTTCCAGTTGAGCTCAGTGAAAAATAGAATCAACCCTTACCCTCAATAAGATAATGTCTTTCTTTGACTGCCTGCCTGTACAAAGCAAAAAGGGCTATAAAAATCAAACTTGTAACCTGAAAAACAAAACTCTCTGTAAGCTAAACCTGCGCAGCGGCACTGGAAAAGCGCTGGAGGACCAGGCTGGCCATGTGGCACTGCACTGTGAATGCCAGGCTTCCACAGCCTTCGGCATGTCTGCTGCTTGTGGCGATGCTGTGCTCTTAGAAAAAACCCAGCTGCTGCCCAGTCCATCCTGACTTCTGCTTTGTTTGTGACTCTCTTGTCATTTTGCTTGGAATTACACTAGTATGTTTAATGTTCCTACATCTGAAGCAGCTCAGACAAAATACTGGCACTGCAGAGATACTTTCAGACATACTCAGGAGACACTTCTCAAATGGATTTGTGTCGTCAGCCTCGATCATTTTAGAGCCACACAGTCCTGATCTTCAGACTGATTTCACTGCCATGTGGAATGAATGGATGCTGTATATGGTATTACAGTGCTTTCAGATTTCCACTCTGCAGATGGTCATGGCATTTTCCACATGACTCCTCCTGTAATACCAGAACCACATAAGTCATTTATAAGCAATTGATATGTCACGGCACCTTGTAGCGCTGCGCAGTATTCAAAGCTGAACAGATAATACAAAAGTAACATTAGCATGCCTCCTTGTTTTAATTTTATAGAGAGCATATATGTATCCAGAGAAAGCAGAAAAGCAGAATGAATACTGGTGGGTCAGCTAGAACGTGAAAATGTCAGAACTTCTATTAAATATAAAAAGCTAAAAGACAACAGAACTACAAAGGACATGCTCACAGAAAAGAAAAGGTTCTTTTGTGGTGTGGTCAAGGCTCTGAAAATACTGTTACCATTGATTTGAATTCACTTGTATAATCGGCAATTACTTTGTTACTGGAGAAAGAGGTGTCTAATTGCTGAGAATGACCCTTCTGTCTTTGTTTTCCATTCGCTTTCTCCTTCCACTGGGCTGGGTAGATACACACTTTATTTTTTGTCTTTTCTTATGACATGATGTAATAGAAGAAGTTTTTAAAATTTCCTAACAAGAGATATGGAAAAATATCAAGGAGCTTTTAACCTCACAGTATTTAATGCACAATGCAAATAAGTAACAAAAAATTTTTTTAAAAAGCTCCCACTGGTGCCCCAACTATGCATTAAGGACACAGGAACAACTCGTTTCTTTAAACACTTTCTGTTGGCTTCTAAACATATGTCATTTCAATGCAAAGCTTTGTAATTCAGTTTTCTCCTCAGACCCCTGAGAAGGAAATTCAGGTGCTAATGTTTCAGGTGTCGGTGTCTTAGGCACACACAGAGGTGACTGCAGTGCCCTCAGCTCCTTCCAGCTACAGCTGCGTGCGTAGCCCACATGAATCTCAGCAGCAGCACTACCGCACTTCCCTCTCAGAGCAAAATAATTAAAACCTTCTTCTGAGTGACCATAACAGGACTGCTTCAGAGTGCAGGTCATCAGAGAGCACAACTACAACACAGGGACTCAGTAAGAGTCTGTGACACCTCTAAAACAGTAGCCAAATTACAATTCAACCCCAAACTGGCAATATGTTCTCTTCAACAAGTCTAACACATGTCCACGGGGCCGTGGTACAAGGGAAGAGTCAGGCATCAGAACATTACATCTTGCTGGGGAAATGTGATGCGTGCGCATGCCAAACCACTCCAGCATGGCCAGAGTCTGGGCTCCGCGGCCGAGGCAGGCGGTTTCGGGCTGGAAAACAATCCCTGATGAGGGGATGCCATGTCTTCCTTTTGCAAAGCTACTCTCAAAGTATCAACAACCTTTTACAAAGGTAGAGGAAGTGCTCATTACCCCAAGGCAGATCACTAAAACAGGATGGATTTCTTGTCCTGCACATGAACAAGGGTTGCTCTTGCCTTAGGCCAGAGGTGCAGATTTTGCTTATGGAACCCTGGGCATACAGAAATAAATTTCTAACTACAGTACAGGTTTAGTGTCAACACATCAGTGATAGTGAAGAAGGTGGATTCAAATGTCCCATTTTGCCCCTGAACATTAGTCTCCAGCACTACTCAAAACCAGACCATCACAACCTAAACTAACAGCACTGGTAAGGACCTGAAGGGAGTTTCCCAGGATCTGAAGGGAACAGACTCAAGAGAACACACCTGAGCTTAAGTCTTGCTTTCTCCTTTCCACCTCTGTGACCTGAACCTCAGCCAGAGCCCCGCAATGAAGGTAGCTGTGCTGCTTTTATGTCAATGTGCCAGTTAGGGAATCCCTATGGAACTAGCTAAGCCAGTTCTGAGGTTGCAGTTGCCACCAAACCACCCTGAATTAGCCAGTCTGATTGACTACAGCAACTGGATTGTGCTGCTGAATTACAAAAGGGTTGTCCTTTTTTTTTTTTTTTTTTTAATCTATTTATCAATGAGGTCAATCAAGAATACAGCACTTCTGAACATTAATACAGGTAAACAAGTGCAGATCTAGTAGCTCAGGCAGGTAGACACCTGCCTTTAAAGAAAACTTGACGTTGGTTTAAATGATGAAGACAGGTTTGTAAAGAAATATGAAGAAGAGGGGAACATTCCTCTTTGATTATGTGAACTCCCACACGCGATGTCATGAAGAATTTGTGTGGGAACTTATTTACAAAACTGGGACTTACTGTCATTACACTGCACTGGAGCAGAAAAAAAATTACCATGCTATAAGTCAAATGTCACAGCAGAATTTAATATGCTGGAATTCTTGGAAAGTGTTCTAATGCTTTCAGCTCAAACAGCACACGCTGCTTTTTATAGCAAGGAATTTTAATTATTATTAGTTTCTGGCAATCCCTATAGTCTGCTGGCTTTTTCTAACCCACAGAGATTAAAACCTGAAGAGAAACAGAAGGTGGTAGGAAGGGGAAGAATGCCTAATTGGAGTACTCAACATCTACTTATCCATGACTTACTAATATAGATATGTGAGCGGGAGTTCAAGATCAAGACACCATTCCCATTTTCTCCCCAGATGTGCCATTATTAATAAACTGAATTCTCCTAACTACAAAAATAGGTCAGAGAGAAGTGGAGAAGGGAGTGGATCGCATAAAGGATGGCAGTGTGGTGGGTGAACAGAAAGAAATCCTGGAAAGGTCGTTTCTTCTAGCAAAGGGCAGTACCAGGGATCCGTGGCACTTACATGTGATTCAGTCTTCGTGGATTCAGGGGTAAACAAGTTCCTGCCCTGCAGCACTTTCAATACGAACACACATTGACACTGCCAGGTTTCCACAGCCTCCACCTCACTTCTTCCCCTTTTCACTTTTCTATCCACATGTCATGTCACAAAGCAAATAGAGCCCCAGATCACCAGGTCTTCCTCAGTATTCGCTGCAGCTTCCCCTCCACTGTCCTCACTGACATGTTGCTGTGGATGACAAACATGGGGTTCAGACAAGTCGGGGCAGTTCCAGAGCTTCCTATCCCTCTGACCTTCTGCCCCTTCTGCCGAGATGCTGAATGGCACTTTGGATCGCCCTGCCTGCAGTTCACTTTATTCTCACAGTACTCCAGACCTCAGCATGTACTTTCTGGGTTCAGACTGTTGACTAACTCTTTCTTGGCCACACTGAGGGTGTGACTCAGATTTGATGCTAGTGGCAAGAACACACATTTTGATGAATACCTGGAAAGAATGCTACAGACACTGTAATTTTGACTGAGGCAGCAAGGAATTATTATAGGACCAACTATAAGGCCAGCTCGCTCACGGTATGTAGTCAGCACTGAGTCGTAGCAGAGGTGTGTAGCAAAGAGATGAAGCAACACGACCATGAGGCTCCATGTCTTCCCTGGAGACTTGTTTGCTCCCAGCACTCAAGCTGTTTTCCCCAGTGACACTCTTCACCAGAAGCCTTTTCTATTGGGCAAACAGGGGAAAGAGAAGCTTGGGAAAGTTCCTGTGATGCAACAGCAAGAGCGGTGTTTCTGTCCCAAGCAAAGCCTCAGCAACAAGCTGCTCCCCTGCACATTCAGGGGAAATACCCTGAAGACCCGTCCAGCACCAGGTTGGTAGGATGTCCTCTGCTCCCTCGCGTTACCCCAAACAGCACATCAAAATGAGAGAAAAAAAGGACATGATGCTAGAAACTAATTAGCACTTCCTGTTAGAGTTAAGAGACAGCGTTTTCCTGCTGGGTGGCTGCATTCACAGCTGGAAAGAACCCTGGTTCCCCTGCACTTCAGCATTTCATGACGTGTGGCATGGCAGTATTGTCACCAAGGAAAGGATGTGCTCGCTAGCTTATTCCCCTTTCCAGAGTACTCTCTGCACCTCCTCTGCTTCCACTTTCATGCCTTTCACAGTTTCCCCATGAGGGAAAACATTTGCATGAGCTGAACACCAACAATTTCACACTGTAACAAATCCTTTAGGATTCATTATATGCTATATGAATTATATCCCATCCTAGTATATGCCATATGAATAATAAAGCATTACACAACTTGTAAAACTACTCTGCTCATAGATTTGCATCTTAGAAGTTTTACATAAAGTACAACTTTGATTTTTCATGGAAGCTTCTTCAATGATTAACATTTATCAACATCCAACAGTCAAAAGCTATCAGATGTCAATGTTGTCCTTGTTAATCCTTTTCCCCTGGGAAATGTCTTAAGGATCTGTAGGCTGCTGTGTTAAGCTCCCCTTCAGCACACAAATTCATCCAGATATCAGCAATGACAAAATTCCTACCAGATCATTTTTGTTCTGGGAGGGACACCAGAGATTGCTTCGTAGTTACTAGTCAAACAAGCACTCATAACAACCTCTTATCAGCATTTCTCTGGGCCTTCCCCTACTTTCCCAAGTCTCCCTGTAAGCTTAACACTTGAAATTGAGTTACACAACCGGAATTTTAGCTGACTGATTAGGTTAGATTGCGAGGGAAACACTGTTCCTCACTTTGTTGTTTCTGCCACTTGCTTAACCATGCTGCCATCACAGGACTCCAAATCTCCACTGGTAAGGCTAAAGAAACTGTCTTCTGGATGCAGAACAGCGTCTCATTTTGTCAGGAACAGCAAAATTGTCTCTTACATGCTTTTTACCCTAGAAATAATCACAAAAGCCACAATGGCAACATATGGGCTGTTAGGAACCCCCTTGCTCTCCTCCAGCCTCCCTAGGCCAGGGCTATGTAAAACTCCACATCCATTTAAAGTTATGAAACTTTAATATGAAGGAAACTTGCCCGGGTGCTCTCAGCTGTAAACTCTCTATTTGTCACCTGCTACTCCCAGACAGATAAACTCAGATGGGACAGACTGCAGACCAGAAATTATAAACCTTGCAAGCACAGAGCTACAGAAAGACTAGAGCAGAAATTCACTGTCTCCATTTCCCTCAGGCCTTATTAATGGATAATAGTTTTTTTCTTTGTAGGACTTCAACCCCCAAAGAGCCACCCACTGTGCCCAGGAGTGAGCATACCTGCTCTGCTGCAGAAGAAAACAGAAGGGAGCGATCAGTAGCATTAATTGAAAAGGTACAAAAGTGAGGCACAAAATTCACAGAGCTACTACCGATGTGGGAAGCCAGGAGCTGCACGACTTGATGTGCTTGCAATGATGGGAAACCGAATACAGAATTTCTACCGATCACAGGCAATGGTGAGCATCAACAAGGTCCTGCGGGTGCTTGTGATGGGTCAGCATCTTCCCAGACATCCCACAGGGACAAGTCAGTGCAATGTCCCTGGTGTGAGCATCGGCCAAGCCAGGCTCCGGTGCGGTCCCTTTTGCCAGCAGAAAGTGCAGAGAGCACAGCCCCCTCCCCCCCAAGGGTTGCCTCCAGCCCCTGCCTGCTCCCCCAGGGTCCCCACCACCGGCACCACTTCCAGCAGGGCAGGACCCACACTGTCCGTGCTCCCCAGGAGACAGAGAATTTGCACAAGTGCAGAAGACACATGAGCACCCAGTACATGATCAAATACTGCACCAAAATACTCCAAGAAGCAGCAGAGGGGAATAAAAATAGAAGGAGCAGATACTACTCCACTTAAGATGCCTGATTAAAAAAAAAAAGTCTGACAGGTTGTTGGTTTTATTATATTTCAGTTTTAATTCCTTGTTGGCAGTAGCTAGACTCATTTCATTGCCTTTAATTTCTCCTCAGGTCTATCTGCAAGTTTAATACAGGTCTTTGTGCATGCTCAGGACTTGTTCACTTAATTGAGTGAAACTAGAAGCCACAGTTATGCCAAAAGGTTTTATTAGGGTATTAAAGAATAATCAGCAGTCTTTCCCCAACCTTTCCCCAATTAGATTGCACAAAGATTTAGCTGATGTTTTATTTAAGGACAGGCATAATGGACTGCCTAATGCAGTCCTTTAAATTAGTCAGACATAAGAAACTCTACAAGTACACTGTCTCCTCACTCAAAAAATAAAGGAATGCAGTTTAAAAACCTGTAATGTCAGTACCATCACCACAATGCACCCCAAGGAATCCCAGTCCTCAAAGCCGTGCTTGTACTTACAACCTCTCCAGTGGGTGTATGTCCCAGATGTAAGGAGCAGGACAATACTCCAAACTGAGACCCTGTGCCAGTATCGCACACTGGGGTCTTCCTCACTTGCGTAAACTCACTAAGAAATCCCCTTATGTTCCCAGCCCATCCTAAGTGAAATCCCTGTTTTCTAGGTATGCTGGTATTATCCTCCATGACGTGTTTTTCAGTCACAAGTGTACTACTTGCAACATTGCTTCCCAATTCTTTTGAAGGTAGAGCTCTCTCCTTCAGCCTTCTAAAAACGGACTTTATCTCCTATTTAGCAGCTGAATAATTACTTGCTCCATGTTGTCTGGGGGCTGGCTGGCATCATGAGCAGGAAAAATTTGGCAAGATGCTTCACTGTCAGTTTTGGCTTTCCTCTTTGCACTTTCTCCCTCAAACTAACATATTCCTAATAGCTTTCCCCTTTCTTTTCCACCCCTACTATGCCTGATAGCCATCCTCTTCCTGTGTTATGCTCCCCTATTCCAAGCTCCTCTAATCAGTTACCTTCAAATAATTTTAAGGCTCCGTTTACCTTGCTGTACTGCCATCATTTCTAAGCAGAACAAAGGGCAAATTTAAGTAATGAACTAACTTTGAGGATGAGAAGCAGGGCAGAGAAGGTCTGTCCTCTTTCAGGAAAGGCCGTGTGGATATCAGAGGCAGAAAGCTCAGTCCACACATATCTAAACAACTTGAGCCTGGACTGGGGCATTTGATAATGATGGCGCCTGGCTCACGCTGCTCTGAACAGGCTGACTGTGAAGTCCCTGGAGACTAAATCCCTGCTTTCAACAGGGCAAAGCAGCAAAGAGCTTCTGGCTTTTACAGCTGGCAGTGCAACACACCAACCTCTCCACCACACTTTCCCTGATACGCTCCCAACTTCACTGGAGGCTACAGACTTTAATTCCTTCCACTAGAGCTACGCTACTTCCACGATTAGAAAGGGAAGACCAGGTGTCCTTGGCTACAGCCCAGGTCCCACCCCTGCAAAGTTCAGGAACAGTTGCAGAACAGTGTTCAGATGCAGACCAACAACAACAAAAAATTCTATCATAGATTTGCCAGCCTGGAAATGTAGTTAAACAGCCTGTGGATATTATTCTGCTCTGTCAGTCTGCAGGAACGGTACACAGAGCCTAGAAATCTTTTGTGTACAGTCTTGCCATTGAACACTGCCATCAGTCACCTTCTCCAGGCTGAGTTTGCTGCTGTTCACAGGCAGACACATGTGCGTTCCTCAAAGGATTCTGAAGAAGCTGTTGCTCTCACATTTGATGTCATTTCTAATACAGTTTGCCTTCACAATGACCATTTTTTTTTAACACCATACATCAAAGACACACGCCCACTCAGGATATATCGATGCTTTGTGTACATGCCTGGCACAAACCTGTACCTGAGAGCAGTAAAACTTCATCATTCTGCTGAAGTGTTTCCAACCTGTCCTCTGCCTGCCAAAATATAACCCCTGAATGCAGACTCCATATGACTGCCCCCTCAACTACAGATCCTGTCAACTTGCATTAACCATGGTAACAGTAATATTTAAGAAATACCCTCTAGCAAAAAGCTTACACTGCTGTGTTTTCAGCTTGAGCAGAATAAATACTGGATATCACCAGTACCACAAACATATCTTAACTCTGATAAACAGCTCAATGTAGATTTTTTAATAATTCCTTAAGCCCATTAATAGTTTACATTCCCATTGCTTACATTAATCTAAAAATCGTATTTTTAATATTAAAATGATGTTGTGCAGCAGGTTGTAGGAAGAAAAGTCATGGGGGAAAAAAGGTAAACAGTTCTGAAGGGCTATTTCTTCTGTCATCAAAGTACAGTTAAGCTTTTTCTATTTCCTCTTAAAATATACTTTTGACTGCCACTGCCAGCTCTCAGTTTACTAAAGAAAATCTGCCCACCTATCTCTGTAACTTCAATTAAAACGTCATTCACATGCTTTAATGCCAGAGAGAACTGAAGGAAGGACACTGGAAATACGCAGCATTAATTGATTATCATGCCAAACTGATCTTTCCAGATGAAGTAGAAGCAAGATCTGACAAACGGATCTCCTGACTGACTCTAACAGCCTCCAGTGAAATGATGACAACATGACTACATGGCTTCCTCGTACAAGCTCGTTTACAATGCACTTTGTTGGTGACATTTAAACAATAGCCAGTGCCACATGCGACTGGCAATGCTTGTTACATTCATCAGTCTTCTTGTTCAAAATGAGAAAGTCTCTGTTCACCATTTTTATGGGTTTCCTAGGAAAACAAACTTGTTTGATCATCTTACGTACCTGCTGCCTCTACCCAACTGACAGCAGACAGAAAAGCCACGGAGTATCTAGGACCAGGCGGCTGTGCAGAGCGAACAACTCGGAGGCTATCTTGAGGGGTAAACGGCAGGAAGGATAACAACTCACAGAACCCACAGATCCCAATTTCGGCTGCTCAGAGAAGCGCTTTTTTTTCAGCTGTCACATTTTGGAAAATATTTTGGTTTTATACGCTTCTCTTGCCTCACCAACAAACAAAAAAGCTTTTTCAGCTCTTTTCCAAAACTGAAACAAGCTGAAGGAAAAACCTACACTCACATAGACAAAGGCAAACAAACTGAACGACAGAAGAATCCTCCTATTCAGGAGCCCTACCACAGGTTTCACTTGTTTCTGCTGCAAAGGATATAGTGCTGTGCTATGAAATAACAAGGGAGATGTAGAACGAGAACCAGCATTTTAAGTGGTATCAGAGAAAAATTACTTTGTCTATATACAGATAACTTGGAATCAATCTTGTACAGTATAGTGTCAAATGACAAAGCTCCTCATTGAAAGTTTGACATTATTAGCTTTAAATTTAAAAGTAAAATCCAGCACACATACTTTGGAAAGCCAACATTAAGTTTATTTGTATGCTAGCCAAAATAGGTCCCTGCATGCAGTCTGTTCTAACTAAAGCCAGAAATAATTTCTGCCTAACTATGTGCGCAGGTCCTTTCCTGGGCCAGGGAGCAAGAGCCATAAACTTGTGACCCACTCCCTTAAATACCTCTCCACAGCACCAGTCAGGAAGGTGCAGCATGCAGCCACTACAAACACAGTATTTCCTATCATTTGAAAGCAGCACAGCCCTCTTGCTTCCCATACTCTTGCACAGGGTTATGAATTTCCTGGCATATGCTAATATATAGCGGTCTCCACAGAGTGGTCCATGACATTCAAATAAGCAAATTTTACCGCAAAGAAGAAACAGTGGTATGAAATATATTCAATAAATACACTACAAATCTAGGAGGTATCATTTACAGATGTTTTTCTGTTGTTACAGGCTCCAAATGATACACAAAACATCTTGCATTCATAGTCCTAACATGAAGAAGGCAAAACCACGGTATTTTTGTCTGAAACTTTGCTAATGGCAACATGCAGTTGCTGTAGTTTAAAAATATCCCTTCTAAGTACTCTTTTGAAACACTATAGTCTGTAAAAAAACATGATTAAAACATCTCTATTATTTGAATAAATAAGAGAGTAATTCAACATTAGGTGTGGTCTTAGGGTTCCAAATTTCAAAGACTATCAGGAAAAGAGAAAATAGAGGACAAAAGGTTGCATGAAGCACACGTAATTTTTTGTGATAGAAATGATGGACCGAATAGTCTCTTGCTGCTAATAAATCGTTATCATCAACAGAGAGAGAATAAATCAGCATCATTGTACTGTGAAGATTTCTGGATTATGCATCCAAATTTTTAACAACTTGCCTAAATATCTCAGCCAGTACAGAGTTAAGGAAAAATTTCCTTGCCCAGTAATTCAGCTGGACCTGATCCTGCTGCCAGTGAAGCCAACAGGAGCGTTGCCCTAGAATTCAGTAAGAGCAGGACAGGATCCAAAGTTGTGGTGTGACCCATTTCACTGTTTGTATCAGTGCTACAGCTATCACTCTCCAACTGGAGATGATGCCATTGATGGTAACGAGCCTTATCAACACCAATTCCATTTGCAGCTTGGCCTTAATCCGAGGTGTCTACAGCAGTGAAGTAAATTACGTCCAGGCAAATTAAGGAATCAATTCACTAATTGGATTATAACTTTTATTCCCACACAACTTCTGTTGCACTGCAGTTCTACAAATTTGCTCGCTAAAGTGACCTTTTAAAAATCATATATATCGATATACATACATATTGATTCATGGAAATTCCTCTTGAAAATGTTTGTTTCCTTCTGGTTCCAGCCTGCCACACAGATTTATAAGAAAGCTGTTTCTGAATGGGTTCAGAATCATTACCATGACTCGACAGTGACACAGCAAATTAAGCAGGTTTTGATAGGAGGTAACATTCTATCACCAGTTTCCAGTTTCCCCTGGTAAACTCCACCGGCTTTCCCTGGTTTCCCATGCCAGTTCCTGGCAGACCATCCTCTCCAACTACGAGAGCATACGGTTTCCAAAACAAAGCTGTGTTTTTATGCCTCATGATAAACTAACTTTTGAACTGTATGCAAATAACATTTAGATAAACGGGGATTGGATTGTGGACTCCAACTCCCAGGGAGGATCGAAGTCGCTGTTAAAACCGTTGTGTTCAAATTACCAACTGGCCCCGCGCACCTCATCTCCAGCCGCAACCGCGGCAGCTCAGAGCAGTCTGCTGTGGACTGTTTCAGGGAACACAGGCCACTCCCTTGACTCCTCCAAGGCATTTCTGCACATGACCGTGGGATGGATCTGACTCTTGAACTTCTGCTGAAACACCACACCCTGACTCCCATAGAAAACATGTTTCTGGCTGGCTCTAAGGAGCGCCGAGACAGGCATCGCTGTACGTTTTGATGTGCATAAATCCTATCCTGCCGCAGAGTCTGGGCTTGCACTTATGAAATGCATACTCTGGGTTATTTTTGATCGTGTTAAAAAAAATCTGAAGTGTAAAAAAGTTACACATTTTATAGGACTCCTACTCACCTCCTCAGCACCACATGTATCTCTCCATTTCATTTCTTGGCAGGCTGTCCTCCCCAGCTAAGAGGGCATACTGTGTCTGAAACAAAACTCTCTTTGTGCACCACATAACAAACGAACTTCTGATCAGTATGAAAACTATGGACTTTCATATGGCTTCAGGTTCAGATGATGGATTTTTTTTATAACAGCATGCTATTACTGCCACAAGACAAATCATTTGTTCTGGATAAATTTCACAGAAACATTACGTCAGCTAACATGTATGTATACACGGGAAGCCTTGAGGACATAGAATGTTAAAGAACATCATAGTTCAGTTCCAACTCCACCCCTTTGGCATTCATTGAAAAGGAAGGTGAGAGCTTTCTTAGAAAGGAAACTAGGGATTCCCTCCTGATTAAGAAACACTGAGGTGGTGAAAACCTGACAGATTTGGCTCCACGCCACTGCACCGTGGCTTAGCAGCAGCCACAGGATGCAACACAAGCTTCAGCACCACCTATGACTCTCCTTCAGTGCTGATGTACAAATAAGCATCTAGTTTGTAATCTTTACTCTCTTCTCTTGATTTCCATGTTTTTCATACTTGCTATTTAATTTGTGAATAAAAATTGCTCTGTGGTCATAATGTGACTGTGTCTTACTGATTATGCAGTCTCATGAGAGAACCCATAGAAAGGCTTACAAATATAGAAATAAAGCTCACCACCTTCTAGGCCTGTCTTTTAACTGCTTTGCCAACTAAAAAAAAAAAAAATCAAATCAAACGGGCAATGTCTCCAAAATAAATCATAGAATCACCTGGGTTGGAAGAGACCCTTAAGGTCATTAAGTCCAATCACAGACTAACCCTGTCTAGTCCACCTCTAGATCATGTACTTAAGTACTTCATCTACACACCTTTTAAACACCTCCAAGGATGATGACTCCACCACCTCCCTTGGCAGCCTAATGCCAATGCCTGACAACCCTTTCAGTAAAGAAATTCTTCCTGATATCTAATCTAAATCTCCCCTGGTGCAATTTTAAGCCATTTCCTCTTGTCCTATTGCTTCTGACCCGAGAGAAGAGACTAACCCCGACATCTCTGCAACCACCTTGCAGGTAGTTGTAAGAGAGCAATAAGGTCTCCCCTCAGCCTCCTTTTCTCAAGACTAAAAAGCCCCAGTTCCCTCAGCCATTCTTCACAGGACTTGTGTTCTCATCGGCAAGCTTAGCCTGTTGCTGGGCTAAACCCAGGACACCCTTCAGCAGCTTCATGGCCCTCCTCGGGATGAACGTTTAAGAAATAGTTAACTCTTCTGCACAGTTGCTTTCTGCAACAAGCTTTCTGATGAAGGGGATTTGTTTTCAAGCAGTTCCTAAGACACATCCTTAGCCTGTCCAAGAGCCCGATTTTGTTTACCTGTCTTTATTTACTCCGCTCCAGGGACAGAAAAAGAGAAAAGCATTTTGCATGAGAGTGCCTGCCAAGGGGAACCCTGGTTTGCTGATATCAAACACCTCAGTGTTTCATAACAGCTGACTTCACCTCCCCTTCCCCAAAAGTCTGCTCTTTCTAAGGTTTTCTATGCATAGTAAATGTTTCCTAAGGACAGAGAGTGAATTCTTCCATGTAATAATGCTAAAACCAAATCAGTGATGTTTATTATTGAGCAGTGAATAAGACAACTGTCAGGGCGATCTTGATCCAAGACTCTCGCATCAAGTTCAAAACAGCATGTTACAACATCTTCCTGTACAGACACAAAGTGACAGTTTTATCTTAAACTAAGTCTGCCTGGTGTCAAGCAATTGGAGACGGTTTTTAGCAATGTCCATTTGCTGTCTCTAGGTCAGATGAATGTTTACTATCAGTACTGAAGAAAGCGAGTCTAACTGCTTCCTATGAACCTCAGAAACTTGTGTGAGAGGCACAAGCTGCTCATACAGATACAAAGATTGTCCTCAGAGAAGTCCTCCAGGGACTGCAGGTGAGCAAGAGCTTTGCATACAGTTGTATAAGCTTCAAAAACTAACCCCAGCACTGCCTGCAAAACCTACTTTCTGATAAGGATTAGAGCTCCTCAGCTCTCTTCAGTTCTGCATTATTTTCACTCTCAAGTTCCACCACTAGCAAGACAGAATTTCTACAATCAATATTAATCACCATATAAAGTTGATTTCGTTGCCCTTACTAATAATTCCACAGATACAAGTTTATATTTTCCAAACACTTCAAAAACATTAATGATGAAGTTTAATTGCAGCATTTGTGAAAATACATCAATTAAAGTGAACAGCAAAGTCATCTGCAGAAACTGAAAAGCACGCTAAATGGAAGAGTCTGAAATACACTAAGGCAACAGCTCCTATGTACTGAAAACATTCTCTCCCTCTCAGCATGTTTAATTCCAAATGTCAAGATTTCACAAAAAAGAAATGTGCGAGACTTGCAGTCACACTGCATAAAATAAGTTTACATAAGTCAGAACTTTCTCTTTAGTAATCAAGCACTTTCTTAATTCCATGGCGTTGGACTGAATTCTCACTGATTATCAGCATTTCCCACAAATATACTAAAATAGCCTCATGCACATCAATATACTTGCACAGACGTCTGAAGAGCCACTGCAGGTGTTACCTGAGCAGGCTTCAGAGGGATGTTGCACAGGCCCATGTACAGTGTTCAGTATTATTCTTGACTTCCAGCAGCCCCACACTCCAATATGAAAGAATACAAGAATTTACAGAGGTCACATAGAGTTACAATTTGTTAAATGCTCTTGTGATGCTACAAAGACACCTCCATGCACACCACAGATGAACTCATCAGTAATGAAACTGTGATAGGTGAGATTTGACAAATGTCAGAAGATGGAAATATAACATAACTGAAGTCTGTTTAACTTAATGGCATGCTTAGCCATTAATTGTATATCAAGATCATTTAGTGTGAGTTGATGGAAGAACAAAAAGCCACATCAGGACCCCTAGACTGGAATAGCTCTTACATATCCAAAAGACTATCAGCTTAGAGGATCCCACAGTCTGTCTTATTTTGCCAGCTGGGAAGCACAAACAAAAAAGAGAAGCCTAAACCCCCTTCTCTTGGAAAGGAAAGGTGAATGCCAGTTTTCAGGGGCTGCCTGGGGAACAGCTAGAGAGAAACTCTGCAGAGGACTCTTAAGAAGCTGGACATACCAGACTAACATGTAAGTCAAGTAGCATCTTCCCTTCTAAGGATCCCTAGATCCTCTCCCTCATGTAAATGAAAAAGCAAGCCCATTTTATCCATGTCCACACGAGTGTAAATTACTGCACACGGCATGTAAAACACAATGCATTTTACAATTACCATCTCATCCTGCCATCACTACAGCTACTCAAACACACTCATCCCTCGTGTCACACTTGGACCAATAAAGCTATTTGTGCAAGCTTGCACCGAACTGCCTACCATCTGTTGGAACAGGAAGGAAACCAAAACAATTGGAAGAGCTCAAACCATTTGGACAAGTTGCACAGAAGGTGAAAACATCAGAAATAATGCCTTGGGTTTTCGCTCTTAATGCCCTCACCTAGGTCATATTTCCTCACATTCAGCTGGTCTTCCTTGAAAGCCTGATACCATACAGAAAAGAGAGTGAGCTTTCAACAAAGCTCTTTGGTCTCAAACAGGGCCACTGCGTGGCTCGAAGCTATGCTACTGAATGGTCTTTAAATATGGAATGAGTTGCATGCCCTAACTAGAAATAGAAGCAGAAGAAATCTAATGAAAGTGTGAAATATTCATCAGGGAAATGTGGAAAAGCTATCATAGCAGTTTCTTTAAATGGCTTTGTGAATTTTATTCTTAAAGATCAATGAAATTAGTTACTTAGTAAACTTAACAACGGGTATAAAAATAGCCAGTAGAGAAATCAGAAGCCCTCTTTTTAAAAAAAAATAATTTCACAAGGGTTTTTTTTCAGTATTAATGACTTCCAAGGCCTGAGAAATTTTCCAGCTACCCTTCTCATTGGTGCTCATTAGCACAAAGTGCAGCAGAGCTGCCTCTGAATCATACTGCTAGAAGCAGATTAGAACCCGCAGTTTGTCCATGGTGCTAGCAAGACCTACAGACAATGCAATCGAAGTTGTTCAAGTCAATGCATCCATCACCTGTGGTAAGGTAAAGGTAGTTATGTGCTAGGAGGTAACTATACTGACAGTCCACTGTTTGGGAATTAATTACAGTCCTGAAATCCTCGTTTCTGCAGTTTCATGTACTTGGGCATCAGAGTCAAGTGTCACTTTCACCTGGAGTAAGCAGGAAAAGACTCAGGATGTAGCTGAAAGTGACGACTCAGAGGAATAGCACCCTACCCACAAGGAAAAGGTTGCTGTGAGAAAGACAGTTGGAAAGCTGTGCTGTGATTCTGTATCACCCTTTACAGAAGAAAAAGAGGATGTGTGATTCCTGAAGCATGGGATCATTGACTTTGCTAGCAGGGAAACACACAGATTTAGTTCATGGTTTGGCATTTTTCAGTTTAAACACCGAGAGGGAACATGCTTGAAAAGAACGTGAGCTAAAATGCTGAAAAAGATGAAGTCTCTGGTAAAGTCAGCTTAGTCACAGGGTCAGTTTAGGGGCATTCCTGGTAATTTGGCCTTTCATTTCTCTAGGAAAAACAATCTTAATTACTTCTCTCCTTCGGGATAAGTGGAGGGAATGATAGTACTTAATTTAAAGCTACTGTTTCATCTTAATAGTCCCCCAGTGTGGAGAGACTTCGCATTTGTTAATACCTAGAGTGTTGGGAAGCCAAAGGCTTCCTCAGCCTTTTAACAGCAGCAATCATTGATTCTCTTGTCATATTTCAAACGCCAAACCAGAGGTGACTAGTTTAAATTTGATACTCCTAGCGGAATAACCTCTTTCATCTGTGCTATGATCGGAGTAGCTCTGCTATTACAAGCTACTCAAAGTAGTCTTTGTACATGAGAGTGCTCTATAAATGCCATGTTTAACTGAATCCTGAACTGACCCCATTTGTTGTTCTAGTTATGAAGGTTTTTTCCTGTTCAATTAAATGTACTATAAAGCTTTTTTCAAAAAAATGCAAAATAGCATGTTTATTTCTCCTATATATTTAAACATACATGTGAAGCAAGAAAAACTTTATAGATGATGGGCAACTAGAGCCTTACATATTACTATATGAAAATAACAGAAGAGTAGAAAGTTTGCCTTTATTTCTGTAGTCTTCGTGTCCTTCCGTTACATGAATAACTCTTCACCTATCAATCAGATCTCTTTAAACACCAAAATAGCAGCTCTCATCTCTGATTTGGCAAAAACATCAGCTTCTATTAAGGCTCATAAGTTTTCACAGCAGCATTTTTGTGTCTTCTTCATTCTTGAAAAGAGTTCCTTGCAATAAAGCTCTTCTTAACTTCTCCTTTGTCTACAATGACTTGGCAGGCATTAGAGACAAGGTGTGTTGAGAGCATTGCTCTCATACTGATCAATGCTGCCTCCTTGTTTCCTCACACTGACCCTTTTCTATCATCACTTGCCTCGTCTTTAACTTGAGTTGTAAGATCTCTGAGTTGAAGCCATCTCATTCTTCTGTATCTGCGGAGTCCTGCACAGTAATAACACTTGCCTAAATAATAGCATGATCAAATCCTACAGCCTCTTTCAGATTTTTAGAATGAAAGCATAGTTTCTCTTACAGTTCTTCTATGTTATTAGAGTTTTTCTTGCAATCTCTTACTGCATAAATATAATTAACTGAAAATTAATTTACCTGCAAGTGTTATGAGTACAGCCAAGCTGCAGGAAAGGATTCTCTCTTATATTTTCTGGAGAAGTCTGGATGAATGATCCTACACAATTCTAAGAGCGCCCCACATTAACCTTGACCAGCCAGCCAGCTCACTGCAAAGTTCACTGGGACACGTGCGTGTAAAGGACATCCCGGGGCCCTGGGCAACCTTGTGTAGCTCCAGGCCTGAGGTTGGTGGCCCTGCCTGTGGCAGGGGGGTTGGAGCTCTATGATCCTTGGGGTCCCTTCCAACCCATGCCAGTCTATGATTCTATGATCCTTTCCTAGGTGTATATGAATGAGCTCAGCAAAATAAAGAAAACTCTGCTGCAAACACGCCGAAGCCAGACCCCACAGGCTCACAGATCAGGCAGGTCAAAGACAATTTCTTCTGCACTCACACTTGCAAAGGATTATTTACAGGTGATATTCCAGTTTATGATTTTGTCTAAGTATTGTTCAAATAAGAGAATGCATAACCCTCTCAAACCAAATAGGTAAACAAATCTCCAAAGTCTTGCTTAGCCTTCCCAAAACAAACATTTTAGCCAAACAAACATTTTAACAAAAGAAATGGAGTATTTCAGCCAAATATAACCTCAAGTACAGCATGCAGCTTTAACCAGGTCCACGGTAACCTGCACAAATTAACAATTCTATCTGCACCCAAGCAATGCTAAATGAGGTATATATTATCAATTCTTAGAAGTCATGAAGTAAAGAATATTGTCTGAACTTTTTAAAAACTATGTTCCCACAATATGTTTCATGGATTTTTCAGAACTTACATGATTCAATAGCAATTGAGTAAATACCTTAAAACCTGATTTTGAGGTAAATTGTGTAGTTGGTGTGACTTATGAAACTATTCACTCATTTTCTTTGCATGTGTAATGAAGAATACGAAGTCCCTAAACAAATGTCAGATTATTTTAAACATGTATTGAAAACATACCAAGGTTACACCAGTGCTTGCATGTCTTTTTATATTTAAGTAAAAAAACAATCATATGCACTATCTGAAGAAACAGCAGTGTTGGTAAATCCCTGGTTGTGTGTACCACAAGAATAGCTCTTGATCTGGCTTGGCATTTAAAGTCTGACTCCTTTTCACATGGCCCAAACCCCACACGCATTCTGTTCTTAATACTCAACACAATAAGACTAATACCAGCTGATTAGAACATGCTTCAATAGCATAATTCTCTAAAGAGAATGAATATCCTGTAAGTTAAATGATGACTCTAGGTTATATGAAATCCTAATGAGCTCAGCAGAAAAGAAGAAAGATTTTAGAGATATGAAACCGTCAGAGCAGACTGTTCATAAAGGGGTATGATTTCCTCTTTGCCTTTTAATCACATTTTCGAGATAGCTTCCTAAACTGGCCTTTTGGAAATACATCTGCTTTTGTACATGAAAAGGCTAACTCCATACCAAGTTGCTTGCTCACCTGATGGCATAACGAATGCATATCAGTCTCACAATCACCATGAATCAGATTCTAGCTTTTAGCCTTCTTGCCACTGAGTCCTTGGAGGTTAAATCAGTGATAACACTATGATACTGTATTTAAATGGCTTTTCAATCAAGACTCAAGCTGGTTTTCTCCCAGCGAAGTGAAGCAAACCTTCAGAAGGCGTTACCCTGCTTTTGCAGCTGAAAATTTTGTGTAGGGACTACTGTTTTATAACAGTGTTTGCTGTTTGCATCCTTTATCAATTTACAAAGTGCACTTCTTTCTTTGAAGCACACAGCTCTCCTGATGTGTGCCATCTCCCATCCTTTCTAAGAAACTGTTTCCCAATCTGAAATGTACTTTGGGTTGAACCGTGCCTGTCGATCTGGGGGCAGGACAATGGTGGCTGAACAGAACAGTCCTCAACTGTATCTTTCATCTCTCCAGTTCTGCAGTCTGTGCAGAACGTGAGATGGGAGTAGATGGATGGAAGGCAGCCCCGCAGAAGAAACCTGGAATATCATTTATGACCGTACTACCCATTCAAACTAGCTTTACAACAGGTACTAGGAAAAGAATATAACTCTTCTTCCACAAAGACCGGTTGGGGAAGTGAATGTATATATAGCTTTGTCATGAATGGACATGAAATGTAGTGCAGAAATGGAGTCTAAACATTCACGTGGACCCACTGGTCACCCATCTTCAGAAGAATGAAGCTTGTGAAGCTTGGCAGTCCCCTCTTTCTCCCTCTCAGCACATTTCAGCTGTTGAAAATCACAGCACTTGCAGAACAGAAGCTGGACTTACTTCAGGTATTTTGTCGAAGCAGCAGAATTTTTTTAAAGAAATGGTAACCTGAAGCTACTTCCATTACAACTGTTCTCACAGAGACTGCCAGCATCAAATTGGAGGAAGTCAAGGCAACAGAAGGGGCACACAAGAATCTCTGGCTGCAACTGATTCTGCGACTTCTTTGTTTAATCATAATTCCAAGTGGCGGAAGAGGGTGTAGCAGGAAAAGCAAATAACAAGAAGCTGAATGACAGATTAAAGTCCTTTCTAATTTGGACTTTGTTTGACGATAGTATCATGGAAAACGCTGTTGCTCTTCCCACTAATTTTGATGTAAATATTCCCAGCATATGGTTAGGAAAATTATTATTTTTAGAATACAAGTCAGGGATGGCTATGGCAGCCTTGCAGTTTTTTTGCTGTGATGGAATTCTGTTTTCCATCTGTCAGAGAAGATAATTTTTTGCATAGTCCCACCCTGAGTCAGAAGAAGTGAAAGGAAAAGAAAGAAAAAGCAAAAAAAGGGAAAGGGAAGAAAAATCACCTATGATTGCTATTATATTTCTACAGGTGCAGTGCTAGAGCAGAAACATGCACTGCAGCATTACCTCTATGTTCAAAGGATCTTTTAAAAATCAAAGTGTCAAAGAAAAAACTCTGTTCCTCTCTACAGTCTTATTTACACAGCCACTTGAAGTATCACATATTACAAAGTGTTTCTATTCTGAGTTTAGGGAAATCAGGATGATGCAAGTAATTCTGCAAAATGGCTAAAGAACCATAATCTTTCTGATGATGTCATTGGCAAGGTAAAATTCACTACTTGGTCCATCTTCTCCCCAGACCTTAGTCAAAGCATGTTTGTGTTGGTATAAATCAAAAACTACTCCACTGACACCAGTGGAACTAAAGATGTAAAAATGTCACAAGATCCTCCATTGCTATACTCATCATGCATCATGAGGTAACATACTGTCAAGACTGCACAATAATAACCACAAATGAATTTGCATACTCACCATGTACCTCTCAGAAAGGAAACACATCCATCCAATCCAGTTGGAAACCACTATGTGAATTCTGCCCCTGGCTCGAGAGTGCAGAGCAGACCTGAGCAGAAGAGATGCTGCACTCTGGTCCTCTGAGGTGCAGGAGCTTCAGGGAACACTGCTACGAACAGGACTTTTCTGGTGGGCTCAGCAGAAGAAAAGCACCACCTAAAAATTAATGACTCTTCTCTCGTTTGCATATGACTGCCATGAATGCCGTGACAACACTAAATGCAACATCATCTTTAAATAGAGATGCTACCCTGTGTCTCTGCAGAATCCTGGACCAAAGTCTCTGGAAATGAAAATGTATTCTTTCAACATGAAATAGCAAATAGAGATTCACCAGGCTGACTGAATTTGGAGGAGCTATATGACTGAAAGGGATCACGTTCCCTACAAAACAATGATGACAGCACAGCTGAAATTTAACCTAGCAGGCATTGCCAATGGAACTGTAAAGGGATGAGCACTAACACGGGTATGGCCCGCTTTCACTCACAGCACAACTTCCTTTTAAATGAAAAAATGTTTGTTATCGAATAAAATTCTGGAAATCAATCTCAGTGGAAAGCACACGAAAAGGTACAGTCACCACATGCCTTCCCCCCAACATTCTTCACTGGTTCTCATATATCAATCAATGTACAAGACAAAGTTTAATTAGATGGATGATTCTCTCTAAGCTTTGCACTGGAAAGTACTGCAGAGCAGTGAGAATCAGGGTGAGAACACTCTGAAAGAGAACAGTTTAAAAAGAGAGATTCTTGCTGTTAAGGAGAAAACTGTAGAAATCGCCGCACAGAAACAACAGTGAGTTCACACACTCCCAAAGCTGCTGAGCAGTGAAACCATCAGACCCAGCTTTTGTTCACGTAAACAGAGGAAGACTGTTCCTATAACAAACTTGGCCCAATGTGCCCTGCTGGGATTCATGTTCCAATTCTTTATCAATTCCCATCAGGCATTATTCTGCCCGCTGGTAATCCTGTAGTAGGAGAAGTGTGCATAAGGAATGCCCAGAAAAGAAAAAGTGCAATAGCTCATCTTCATGCCATACATGCCAAAGTACTGAGAAAGCATCTTGCAGATATATCAGTGATAATATAGTAGAATCTGTTGGGTTTTTGGGGGTTTTTTTTTAATTTTCTGACTGCGATATACAAAAGAAGCTGGATTTGGAGCCCTTTAGAAGGTGGTTTGAACAGTGTCTGGTGACTTCTCAGTTACTGTGTGTCAGACAGTAACAACCAAAGAAGGTGGGAGCACTCGGGACAAAGCTTTGAAGGACTCCCAATATGCCTTTGAACAAAGACAGGGCTCAAGATGTGTAGGATAGTTTTCCTTTTCCCAACATGTTTGTTACTTAGGTACCAAGGATCAACTTGCTATAGCAGATGCAACTATAACTAAAAAAAACCAGTTATTCTCCAATGTGTTTCAACTGCTTGGAAAGTAAACATTCCTGCTTTCATACCCACCTGTGTGCCCACACAGCTTTGCATTTCTAAACACAGTCTGAGCTCACTCTGCTATGAGAAACACCACGTGGCCTGGGAGAAAGGATGAAAAGGAATCGTCAAAGTCAGCCTAACTCCAGTGAAAATTCTCTGCACCATTAACTCTACAGCAACGGCAGGTTATTTTTATATTACATTTATTGAAGGAATTAGAGTGAAAAGTATGCAGTTCCTCTTCATACATGCTGAAGATTAAGACATGAGCTTTCTTCCTTCTCTAAGGTCATTCAAGTACAGCCCCTACCCAGAAAGGGATCTCGACTCTGGCTGTCCTAATCAAACCTTTACCAGAAATTCCAAAGGACAGTTTGCAATGATAGCACTTAAGAGTTCTATATTCCACTGCATTACGCACACGTTTACTTTGACAGAAGCAACGACCAAGATTTCTAATGCCATTCACCTTCAAATGCATATCAAAACTTAAGACCTCCAACCCCAGGTATCAGTCTGTTACAGCACATACAATGCAGAGAGACAACCAGCGAGACCATCCAACAAGCTTGTGCTAAATATGTTGCAAGCTATAATTCTCCAAATCCACTCTACATGCATAGCATGTGAATCAGTTAGTGTCTGACAACTCCATTTCATCCTAAATGTGTGTCACCATCTCCTCCCATAAATGCCATCTGCAAGCTGCCCCTTGTCCCACCAGGCCTTGTGTGTGCAGAGACATCCCCACTAGGACTGCAGGAAGGCGTGTACGGCATTTCACCTCAAGAGAACATGGAAGAAGTGGAAAAGCAGTAATTTTACAGTACTTAGAAAGAAAATGGAAAGCGAATGTAGCAGTTGAGCATTTCTGAAAGTGTTGGCCTATGACCAAAGCCTTCAGATTTTTACGGTCCAGAAAGCCACATATGTCTGTGGATCTGTGTGCAATGCAGAGATGTAAAGGTGGGATCACGCCATGAAGGGGAAGAGGAGGATAGAAGCCTGTCTAAATTTTCTGCTACGTGTGTACTGGGATACTTCAACTACCAATAGAAACGTTTGCACATGACAGACAAATGTTTGATGGATTATTTCCAAACATGTGAACTGATATCTGTTATCCAGAATGAAACCAACTAAAGGAGATCTAATGCTTTTCATTTTGTTCAGTGAACTGGGAGGGTTAGGTCCATCTCTTCCTTTCATAACATCGACTATTTGCTGCTTTTCTATTTAAGTGGAAGAGGCAGAGATATTAAAATATCATTCCCACCCAAGTTCAAGCCACAATACCCAAACGTTTGCCAATTTTTTTTGGCGTATCTCTAGAAAATAGTACTGCACTGTTTTCCAGGATTGGCCTGCCACTCCTATGTACTTTTCTCTGTTCAAATATTTTTTCAAAACTACTTTTGTTATAGTATTTTTACCTCCTCTAGAGTGGGGAAAGTTTATTCTGCAGACAACTAACTCGGGCCTTGTTTAGCTGCACAATTTATCTCCCAACTCTAAATGCTGCTGCTATTGTTTGCAGTTGAAGACATAAATAATGCAAAAAAACACTACTAAGTACGCACAAAGTTTGGTCCCCTATGCCCAAAAGATTTTAAATTTTTATAAATCAAAGCAAATATATTTTTGCAATCATCAGAGCTGTCGGAAAGTACTACACTGTTTCCTTTAAGCTACCCAGGATTAGCTTGGCTATCTACTTGTATAAGAGGCTGGCAGGGAGAAGGTGCAGGTGTTATTAGAAATGCTCCTAGTAATGGTGTATTAAGTCAGCTTTACCCCAGGTTAACACAGGATAGGGCACTAAGGTGCTGTTTTCAATCAGATAAAACGCCTCAAAAATGCACAGCCATAGAAAAGTAATGCACACGGGTCTGTGTCTCCATGCAGCCAATGTTGGAGCGTTAGCAGCCTGGTCATTTTTAAAAAATGAATAGCTATCTTGTGCTTAACATTTTCCTGAAGTCATAAGTGCTCTATACAGTTGTCCCGCACCATTAAACAGTGACAATGTTGCAGCCTAGAGGTAGCTTCTTTTCAGTGATGGGTGAAGTGATTTTTGTGTTTTTCCCTTGTATAATTCATAAGTTAGCATGATCAGATTTTTGAATCACAAAAGTAGGACATCTGTCACCATGGGGAAGCAATGGGGGAGTACACAGTGTGCTTCTGACAGCCGTGGGCTTGTGGTCAATAGAAAGGTGCCTACTTGATTTTCTCTCCACTTTAGTGTTCCAGACATTTGGCTCTATCACCTTCCAAATTTCTTTTATAGAACATAACCTCCTTCCTCCTTTCAAGCCAATCATGTTCTTTCCCAGCTTGGCCACTAGCTCCTTTCTTTGCCTTACTGGGACCCACCTAAGCACACAGAGCTTCTCCCAGCTATTCCTGTCTAGCAGATAACGCAGCATCTCCAGTTACACAACCACTGCAGAGAACCTGCGCTGAGAGCTTAATTGCTCTTTGTAAAAGGATGGATTCCAAATGTGCTGCCAACACAGGGAAGATGGCCCAAGCTGCAGCCTCACACAAAGCAAGTGCAAAGAACGGTAGGAAAGCCAAGCATGGGACAGCAACGGACACGCCTGTCCAGGTGACATGGAACAGTCAGGCAGATGCATTTCAGTGAGGCTTTACCACAGGGATGTTCTGCCACATAGATTTGTTCTCTCTGAGCTTTCTCAGTGCAATCAACAGAAGTAGCTGTGCAGATTTTTATTAATGACACATAAGTATCTCTTTAATCTCCTTTGAAGCTTTTGTCTTCTTACTGCAAACCACTTTCTGGCTCTGCAAATGCAGTAGGAAATCCTGAATGTATCATCTTCTCTTCCTCTGGGCCACTCGTGTTCATGCCTGTTTACAGTTCAGAGGTGCCGCTGCCTTCAGTGGCGGTAGCGCAGTATGACATGGGTATGAGGATCAAGGGACTCCAGCCCAGGAAACAGTTGCTTCCTCAGCTGATGTGGCAGCTCCGTTTGCAGTAACGCAGACTACTAATCTGGTTTCTAGAGCGATCCAGAATGTGGTTACTGTTCCCTAGAGCCAGCTGCATAGCATCTGCCCAAGAAGTTGCACAAAATGGCTCTGTTCTCTGGCGCAGAAACACAGCACAGAGCCTGCACTGCAAAGTGCTGCTTGAAGTCACAGCAGGGTTCATTCTCAGAGCGGGCAGAACCATGACAGGAGACAAGGACAAGGAACAGGGCCACCCATGACAGACCACTGACTTCCTGCGCTGCGGATCCACCCTGGCTCTCAGCAGCCCACCGTGGAGTAGGCAGCAGAGCTCCCTGCAGAGCCAGGCAGGACATGAAGCTGGGGTCAGGTTTGAGGAGAGGCTTGCAGGTACTCTCATTGATGGGCTGGACATCCATCACAAGGGCACATGTCAAACTTCGTGTTGGCCTGAGCACGAGGATTAATTTCAGCTCGGGGATCTTGTGTACCTGTTTCCAAGACTGCACCCTTGGGCACCATTTCACCCTTACTATTTAAATTGGGAAATATGTCATACTCCAGAAACAGCTACGTATCAGGCAACTATGTTCTACACCAGCATTCCAGGTACATCATTTGACAAAAGTCCACAACTATTTTTTTTATATTCCACCTTTTTCCAGAAAATGTTCTTGCTTATCACCATCTTCTTTTCATCAATAACAAAATAAACACCTTGGCAATACAGCAACAACAGATTTCTCCCACTGTTGGAACTCAGCTTTGAATCAAACCTTAAGATATCAGTGAAAGAGCTTCCTCATACCCCAACACACACAAATTAAGACATTTCTGTTATTACATTCTACTAGCTACGTAGCTTCTATGCTACTATTAGCCACACTTGTAATACTATCTTGCCAGGCATTGTCTCATTTTCTGTAGCATATTTGGCTCCTTAGAAGACAACTTGAGGTAAGAACCAGAAATACCAGATATTATAGAATACACAAGAAAAACTGGAAAATTCTCTCAGTACTGAGAGAATGAGCTGACTGTGTTAAGAATCTTCTTGACGATGCTTCTTCTTTTCCAAAATAATTATACACATCCCCCTAGGGGAATCCTAATTGCTCTGCCTACACTAAACTAAAAGCCCTTTTACTTTAAATAGTACGTGACCGAGGAAAGCACGCTATCCCAAAGAGACACAGTGTTTCCATGTACTCTAATGCAGTCATTCCCTAAGAGCATCACCCAGCTTCTCAGCCTGTGGCCTCTAACGATGTTCTCCCTCTCCTCAAAATATTCTAGGCTGCAAGATTGAATACAAACATACCATCACCTTGTTTACAACAGAAGTAGCTGATGAAAAATGCTTTTATGTCAAATTTAGGAAAATATTTCTACTCCTTGCTTGAAATGCCTGTTTGCTGCTCCAGTAACAAGGAATATTTCTATAATATAACTAGACAAGGAACTCATGATACTCGCTTCATTCACATGAGGGAGTTCAACTCACAGATTTCAGTCCAGTATACACAAAAAAACAGCAACCAAAGACATGGTTGGCCTATGGATCTTATCTGTACACCTGCTTGGATTCTGAACATACAGGAATGCAGCTAACCCATGCAGGTTGGTTATGAGGAGTTAAAATGTGTTCAGCTGTTACCAAGAACTTACTGCAGGAACTCAAGGCACCTATTGTAGGCTGCATTAAGATTCTCAAACAGTCTAAATCAGAGCACCTATTTTGATGTAGGGAAGCCCTCACCAGGATACACCGAGTAACTAGTAATTTAGTACCCAATTAGCATAAGAGAAAATAAATGTTCCAGATGATCATCGAGTCCAGCTCATGACACCTTTCTGTACGTAATTGCCTGTTGTTTATAGTGAAACACTAATTTTAGATGTTATTGTAAGTTGACCATTAAAAATTTCTGGATACAGTCACAATTTTCCTTAAGGTTCTTTTAGTAACATGTATGTGAGAGACTTACTATACAGATACATATTTCACATACTTCTATGTCATCATCACCTGTATCAATATTTAAACATAGTTTCATTTATATTCTAAACTTCTCCAAGTTTAAAAATATGTTTTCTTTTAGGGAAAAATATGTTTTGTTTTAGGGGAAAATATGAACATAGAAAAGAAAAAAATATTTTAACCCAAATGTTGAAGAAACATTCCTTTTTCCTAGCAAGTACCAACTAGCTACATGTTTATCACCACAGTAAACCAACAGACCAGAACGGTGCTTTTAGTCAATGAACCATGAAGTGAAAAGTCTAAATAGAACTTGCTGGTTTAGCCTGTAAGTCTGGCCACAGAAAATGACATTTAAATAATCAGAATATCACAGAATTAGAGGCTGAAAGAGATGTCAAGAGATCATGTAGCCCAGTAGGGCTTGATTGACAGCCTGAAGGACAATTCACCCAGGCCAAAGCCCATTCCTTTTTCCCAAACAGTCCTTTGGAGCAAGCTGTGAGTCACGAGGATTGCTCTGGAGATGCTGCCCTCCCCATCATCAGCATTCTGGGGCAAGATCAAAGCAAGTGATCTGTTGAGGTTGCACGGTAAAATCGGCTAGGGCTGTTGAGCAAAGTCCAGCCCTTGTCTCATTAAAATGATGTTCTGTATGATTTGGCCTATTCTGTCCAACTGAGTCAAGATAATACAACTAGATCTCCTACAGATGTTTTTCAGACATGCTTTCAAAGATCTCCAAAACACAGTCTGTGCACATGCACCTCAGCACAAACCACAGCTCATGACTTCATTTAAGTGTGATAGGAAGGAGATTTAAGACAAAAAGATGGATTGACAGATTTTGAGCTGATCTGTGTTTGCCACTCTTGCTGCAAACAAAGTACTTTCTACCTCTGACCCTACAGTGTGGTCCTGGGGTGTTCCCTGGTTGCTATTTAGGTTTCAGCATCTTTCTCGACATGTGAAACCTGATGCCTTCCCTATTCTTCTCTCTTCTAGGATTACCAAATGCCATTTGGCATTTTTTTCTAAATTATACTTGCTGTTCTCTTCTGTACATGAAGTTATCTGTGTTCTTCCTAAGGGCAGGGCCAAAAGGCAAACAAATTACTCCTGGCTTCAGAGGAGGTCTCACTAACAGATCCAATATTGACAGACCTATTTCAGAACAATGTTGGTTTCTTGTTTTGTTTTGCGGGGCTTTTTCTCCAAACAGCATCACAGTGTTGACACAATTTGTGGCCCTCTGCAGCTCCCCATTCATCCTTTGCACTATTGCTGCTGACCGGTTATTCCTCATTTTCTGTATTGCATCTAATTTCTTCTTCATCTGTTTTTGAATTTACTGAATTATGTCTTATTGATCTCAGACCATTTCTTCAATTAAACAAGATCGTTTCAAAATTCCCATCTGCCCCTCAAAGGATTTAGAAGTCATTTTTCAGGTTATCATCATCCAGATGTTTTATAAAACACACAGACTGTGCATGAAACTGTCCCTACAGGGAGAGCAGGATGAACACTTGCTGAACCCCATCCAGAACTGTTACCCCTTCTGACAGCAAACCGCTGACAGGAGTATACTGAGGGTGTAGTTTTGAACAGACCTACAGTGCATCTCTATGTTTACCTCGTTAGACTGCTAATCAGAATGTTGTGGGTAGCTGTGTTCAAAGCCTTGCTAAACTCAGATCCAAACCACCACTTTGTCTTTCTCTCACCTGACAGGCTATTTAATGATTGAAAACAGTAAGGATCTTGGCTTGATATAACCTGTACATCACAAAGGTACCTGCAATGTTTTTACCACCTTACAATCCTCAAGATGCTATAAACTGGTTGTTAAACAATCCAGTCTGACACCCTGCTGATACCTGTGAAGCTCCTTTGTCTACGAATCCTTAGCTCTTCTTTTTCTCCTGTTTAAAGAGATGTGCATCTCCAGACCACTGGGACCTCTCCCCCTCGTCCTCCATGGGTTTTCAAAGATAATTGCTAATGCTTCAGAGATTGCTTCAGCTACTTCAGTCTAAGTAGCCCAGGATGAATTCCATTGGGAACTGCCAACTTCAATACATCCAACTTATCTAAACACAGTTTAACTCATTCCCCTCCTGTTCTGCGCTACCTTTTATTCTTCACTAAAATCCTGAAGCCTTCTCTGCGTCTGTCATCTGTGCACATGGTGATGACTGAAGCCAAGTTAAAAGCCATGTAATAACTGAAATGTCTGCCTTTTACATTTTAAATTCAAGTCTTAAATTAATCATTCAAGAATTTCAAGCAGAATAATTAACTCCTGTTCTGCATCTACAAAAAGATTTTTCTAAGCAAATACATTTCAAAATAGAGAGTGCATACCTAATATTAATATAGCATGTCCACCTCTAACGCCACTTTGACAAACAAATCCCAAGAGAAACTGTATACTTTCACTGGTTTCCAATTTTTCTAAGTATGTACTACTCAACAAGCTCTAATTTTGAGATTTTATAAACCATAGGTTTATCTTGCTAAAGCACAATGTGATAAGAGACAAGACCTTTTTAACTATTTTACCCAATCAGTGGGGTAGTGATTTCCAACCCCTTACTGTGGCACCTCTTTGTAGCAAGCAGCTCACATTAACCACTCTCCTTCCTTCTTTCTTATGAAAAAAATGCACCTCAGAGCCTTTTACTTTGAATTGTTAAAGCAGCACTTGGACAGATAATGCATCCAATTTAGATTAAACATTAAAAAACGCTAAGGGCAAACTTAAATTTGTACACACTTTACTTATTTTGGTCCAGATATGTAACAGAGAAGAGTATTCATTTCAGAATATGACTTCTCATTTTAACAACACTTGTTGATATTTTGAGCAACCCCAAGCCCCCTTTACAACTTACTGCAGGATTTAATGCCTTTCAACCATATTTACTGTCGGTTTGCAAACTATTTAGAAACTGGAGTTCCCAGGGCCTAACCCTGTGCTTAGAATTCTGAACAAATAAAAACCCCTCTGAAATTCTTTTAATCAGCGTAATATGCCATCAGTCTAAACAATATTTATGATCATTTCTTCTTTGCTGCACTTCTTTCAACTTCAACTTGCCAAACTAAGTTCTATGGTAAAGCAAAAAAAAAAAAGACTGATGTTGCTCAAGTTTTCCAAATTTTTCTTTCTACCAATGACAAAAAACCCCACTGATGGTGTTTGTATGCTGAGATGATAAACAACAGCTAAAAGCCATGTGGAAGCTTATGAGTTCCTTCCCCTCCTCTTGCTGATTCCCCTGGAATCAGCACAAAGATAACACTGGACAATCACAGCCAAGATGAGAAGTGTCCTACACATCTACACAGGTTATGTGAATTAAAATAAAGTTTACTGTGCACTTTTTATTTCTTGATGCCAAGGCATAGTGATGCACAGGATGTATAGACCTGAAGCTGAACTCACCTCAAACTTCATCTGAGGAACGGAATGAACTGGTCAAAACTTCTGTAATGGAGAATCTTACCCATTTGCCTCTTCTCCAGAGAGGCAGCTGTGGTTTCTCTTTTGCTTTCTCTCTCTCTGGCTCTGAGTTTGCATGAATGATTTCTCAGCCAACTTTCTGCTGATTTCTAATGTCACAGGCAATGGAGTGATCACCTGGGAACTGCGGTCACCATGCAGTGTCAGCGTTTTAGTGGAAGCCTCCAGTGTGCTGAGCCAGCAGGACCCAGCTGTCCCTTATCACTGCAGTGTCTGTTTGCCTTCAGCTAACATGCTGTGCATCCAGATGTGTCAAAATGTCTCTCAAAGTAAATCCTGTACTTAAACAAGGGAGAACTCTGGACAAGCATCTTTCAAGAGCCTTTCATGCTTTATTTATCAAAACTCTGGTTTAGAAACCATTTACCATCATGCAGTACTGAGAAGCAGTCCTGCTTCTCCCTCTCCACAAAGGAAGACAACAAAATGAAGATGCCAGAATGGCATGGCCGGCCGCGTGGCGCGGCAGGCAGGCTGTGGCTTACCTGCAGCGTATATACTCACGACCTGTTATGTCTTGGAGTGTTACAAAATTACCTCTTTTTTTTTTTCCTGCAGCTTCCAGCAGTAAAACTGCATTAGAAGAAATGTGAACTATATTTAGTCATTCCATTATACTACCTTCTCTACTGAAATTTAAGCCTGTATTACTGGACAATAAATGAGAAATCCTGAAAACATAAGACAAGTATGCACTCTCCAGAGAGGTGCCGTGAAGAAGCCAAGATAGATGCCAGGCACAAGAAGAGTCAAAACATCTGAAGTTGGCATACGTGACAAACTCAGTATTGAATTTATGATTCCACACAAATGTACTGAAGAGACATTAAGCAAGGGAGACGCCTGAAAGGAGAGGAGAGTTAATTTTCTTTGGTAATTACAGAGCCCTAAGTAAAAGAAAAGTGTCAAAACAGAATTTGCTTCACATCCTATTTAATTTTGAAGCTTTCCTACAATGATTGTGGCACTGGGCAGTAATAAATGGGATGTGGAACGTGACCTGAAAACATCTCACATACTCATAAGTATATCCACTCTGTCTGTACCCTGTCTCTGTCTTTCAAGCTACTCTGTACATAAATGTGATTCTGACTTTTTAGGATTAGAATTTAAGAATAGAAGAAAGTTAAAGTATTCAGTCACCATCCTGAACATAACCAGCAAATACTACTTAAACTGTCCAATTTCCCACAGGGTCTGGTCAAAATTGCTTTAGAAAACACCAAAAATAAATCAGTTAGTCTGTGAGACACCAGTTACAGAACTGGCCTGGCTTGCAGCGAGGGATAAAACACTATCCCCACCTACTGTACATAAACCGAAGCAGTCACCCTGCCCTCTGGAGGACTCGTCTAGGAAAGCTCAATCTGGACGCTGTCACGAACGCTGGACACTACTTTTTTAATATGTATTAGTATCTATTAATATGCATTGCATAGGATACACAAAAATCATTAGGAATTAAATCTAGGTGGTGCATTTGGAGGGCCAGAGACATTCTATTTCCAGCTGAAGAAATAGCTAGGATTTTTTTTTTCTTCTGTATTGACCCTCTCAATAGAAAAGAGCAAGTTTAGACCTTCACTTTTTCTTTTCCTCCCCCAGGGCACTCCCATGTAGTGCACAGACCCCCGGCCTGGGGTTCCAGAGGCATGCTGGAGGGATGCCATTCCTAGTTCCCCCGGTGGACACCTGTTTGTTTCCTTCCTTCACTTTCTCTGCCTTTTGCATTTAACCTCAAACTCTTCAGGACAGAGAATATCTATCTTAATATATACATACAGTTAGAGCTTTTAGCACAATGAGACGCTGTGACCAGCTGAGCTCTCAACAGTAGACACATTAGAGTTGGAAATTGCTAGATGGCACTGTACCACTCGGTTTCAGCAGTGTTTTCCCCTAATACATATTCAATTTTCAGTCTCCAAAGAAAGACTTTGCTATTGACATAACAAATTGGTTTCATACAGGCAGCAATATGCTGGGTTCTTAATATGGCTTTATAAAAAAAAAAAAAAGAAACCAATTAAAAACAAACTAAGCACTTGCCAGCGGAACTAACAACTCCAAAGCAGCAGGAGAGCTTGCTCTCTCATTTTCAGTATCTAATATAGATTATGATGTAGGTGGTGATGGTTTTTTTCAGTAGGCATGGTAGTATTAAAGTATCTGCAGGCAATTACAATGAAACCAAAATGCAAGACTGGCAGAGTTATGTGAAACTGCTAATCCTGAAAGCTGGCCTTAGGTGTCAGCTGTATAAATAAGCAGACAGGTACTTCATGTTTTAAAAATGTCAGGTAAATCTTATTTATTTCTACAAAGGTGCCAGGAGAACATTAACTGTAATTAAATTAAGCCATGACATCACTTTGATAATTTGTTTTGAGATTTCAAACACAATTAAAAATCTCAATCAGAATCTAAAGATTACATAATAATGATTGTAACTGAACTCTCTTATTGTCTTAATAAAGACCACACACTATGACTTAAAATTCCTCTAAGTTTCCACTTCTGAAATAAAAACTGCAAGGCATTCATGGAACACAAGATATTTACTCTGCTAATGGCATCACCTTGTCTCTAAATGTTAAAGGAAACACGTAGTATTTATTATTCCCTGTGACTCCACCCTTCCCTGTGGGAATAATAAAAGGAAAGCAAAAAAGTTACCTTTCTATTTTCTCTGGATTTGTTTGCTTTTCCTTACCAGGACCCATATTGGCAGGCTGTTAACAACAATTTCACCATCCTAAGAGCCATTCCTGCTGGGGAAATTTTTTTCATGCAGGTTTCTGGATATGGAAAGCCTTGCAAGTACATCCCAGACTGAAAAATAGCCCTGCCCAGAGCCTCTCCCCAACAAAGCTTGGAGGGACCAACTGCAATACAAACAGAATGAGAATGCCAGGAATCTGTGGTATTTCTTGGTTTGCATAATGGCTCTGCTTAAGGACAGCCTTCTATATAATTGTTTTTAAATGGGATTTCTGCGAGGTTTTAGATTTATAGATGGAGCATGCTTGCTGCAAGGAAGTACTTTCAGGAGATACTTTGCATTGCTCAGCCAAAGTTGAGCCTGCTATCAAGAAAGGTCACTTTCTCCCGTGCTTTCTTTGAAGTTAGCCCTTGTCCTTTTCTCCACACACTTACAATCAGGGATGTTTTTTGAAAAGTGGGTCTTCCAGTTTCTCACTCTGCTTAATCACTTCTCAGTGTTTCAACGTGATTGCTGTGAGCATTATTTTATTACCTATCTAGTTTTGAAATCTGTTTCTCCACACTTATTTCAAAAAAGAGTTTTGTAGCCCTTGATTATCATCTTTAAAAATCTTTTTCCTCCATATGCCATATACATCTCATGATACTTCACTCAACCTCAGTCAAATTAAGAAGGAAGTCTTTTACTTGATAAACGTCATAGGACAAAAGATACCGGCCGCACCATCGGCACGATCTTTGCCTCAGATGCTCAAATGACCTAGAAAAAAAACATCATGCAGTACTTAGTTATCAACTGACAGATCCAACAGAAGCTACTTTTAAGTGTAGCATCTTGCCTTTTGGCAAGAATTTTAATTTTGCAATCCATGTATGTTAGTGATAAATATAAGTGGGACGATTAAAAGCAGATCAGAAGTAGAAACATTAGTAGGAAAGCTCACTAAGCACTAGCCTAACTGCTCCCATGCCTGCAAAACAATCTTTCCCACAATCTTTTCACTCCTGATATTAAACAATAATGGAGTTCATTTACTTCTTTGACTAGCTTAACACACTTTATACCTCACCCCAAACTCATTTCGAAGGGGTGCATTTCAAAACTATCTGCACCATGTTCCCTAGGGATTTTACTCGGAAAAAAAATACTGTAGTGGAAAAACACACTGGGACTCAACAACACAATGTAAAATAAAATCAACATGCAGCAGTTCTGGAAACCTTTTAAGTACTAATATGTAACAAGACACATAAGCTAAATTTTAGTTTCAGTGTTTACAGCCATGTACCTTTCTCAAAGAACAACTCTGGCTTATCTTTTAAATGTGGCTGTAGTCAGAATTATCAGTTTAAAGAGTGCAGTATATACCCTTATACATGTCTGTCACAAAACCCCTTATTTTACATAAAGTGTAAATCAAATATTGCATCAGTCTGCTGCATCCACTTCTGCCCTCTTTTTTTAAAGATAAAATCTAAATGGAGTTGGCATATATCATAAAATGTTTACAGCCTTTGTGGGTCCCAATGGCATGTTTTTCCAGTAGGGCTCATTCTGTCATATCTATAAACTTTATTTTTAGCCAATGGCAAATTATCTTGGTTTAAGAGACCAGTCTTAATACCAGTACTTTACTTGTACTTTGGCAAATCTCAATACTGTTATTTAACAGAAATTTCCTTGGTATCCTAAAGACAGCACCAGTACATCAACATTACTGTATGCAAGGTCGTCTCTTCCCTGTGGCAGAGAAGTACACTACCCACAAATATATTGAGGGGCCTTGCTTCTCCATTTCCCATGACAGAAACAAACCTCCTCCCCACCCTCCTGTGCTAAAGTTCCCTGGCTTTTATTTCTACTCTGTTTCATAGATGCAGGAACTACTTGCTTACTCTGACACCCTAGCAGAACGAAGGAATCAAGTGCTAAATTAGGAGTACAAATCTCTCCATTTCTCTCAAGATTTACATTTCCATTCCCAAGAGGCAGATGAAATTTCCATCTCTAGCAGCTACGGCAGCAATAATTGAAGAATGTTCTGTTTGCCCATTACTTCGTAGATAACGAAAAGCCTATGCAGGTGGCAAAACTTACTGGGTTAACAGCCAATACAGTTATTTCAGATGAATGGATTGACTCCCTACTGAACGATGCTTGTCATCAGTGCAGCACTCACATCTTGGCCAGAATTTCTACATCAGGACACAGTGAATCAGAGTCGGAACGTCTCTGGGTTTTCTTACATCTATTTGATGAGTGTTTTAGGCAGGATGTCTGTGGAATGAAAGAAGCTGTCCACTCCTTTGGTCATGCACTGACTTTGAAAAAAGTGATTGACTGGAATTGATACCACGCCACTACAAAGACAGTGTACACAGAAGTATCAGCTACAGGTGTACACATGAATTATTTTGCTGTAGTGTTCTAAATTTAAATACTTTCCTATCCAAACTACTGTAGACCCATTTAAATCTATTTCAATAACACTCTCAGAAATTAGATTCACCCATTAATTCATTAAATTAAAACTATGTAAGCGCAGCTGAAATGATTTCAAGTGCATCCACAATAACTAAATCAATGGTGCTACATGAGTGCAAATTATTTATCTAATGAAACCCGTAGTGATTGCTATTGATTTGTTTACTAGAAGAATAAGTATTTTCAAACTGGCATTTTGAGCTAATCCATGCGACCTCTGGTTTCTGCACAGGCACGTGCACGCACACACACACACACGCATGAACAGACACAAGCACCCACACACTGCAATCTTCAGCCAAGTGCCTTGGTTTTTTCAGAGCTGAACAGCATGCAGCTTCTTTTTACCGGTGTTATGATAAGCTCCCAACAGTAACAGGAGTCACAAAAAATGCCACGTTCTAAATTTAACTGTGTAAGGGAAAGAAGAACCTGCAGAAACAGGGGCAGATAATAAACTGTCAACAGTACCTTTTTTCAGGTAGAAATGAAACCTGAAACTCTGCAACAGAATAAAACTTTCATGATACTATGTACCTGCGTCTGATCCTGTTTATACCAGCACAAGTTGTAAGAGAGACCAGAATGAAGTTACCAATTGAAACCTCAAAAATGTAATTAAACCAACATTAAAAGCATCAATTCTAAAAAGAGAGGGAAAAAGTAGTTTGTTATTTTAAAAATGAAAACAGCTTCTAAATATTTTTGTCTTCATTTGTAAATTAATGATAATATTCTATTAATACTATACTATGTTATGCTATTAATTAGATTTTGCCATTAATAGCAACGTAACTCCAGTAAGAAAGCTTAGCGCCTAACAAGCCGTTATTTAAGAACTGGATTTTGAACCTGGAGCTACTTCTCCATCTTGTAAATTCTCAAACTTGTTTCTGTAGAAACACTATTCCTTTATTCAGCAGAGCAAAGATGGAGATCTGCCAAACTGTTATGCAAGATAATGAAGCAGTTTCTCAGAGGGTGAGAGATCACATGAAATCACATGCACTACAGAGGGATTAAAATTTAAGGAATGTCAAAAGTTTTACCTTCCATTAACTTCATAAATGACTTTTTTTCCCAAATAACTACTTAGCTCTCAAAGTTTCAGAGTTTGTAATAAACTAAGGACTTGCCTTTTCAAAGCCATTTACATTTCCAAAACCATCTCTTAGCTTCAGTTCTGCTCTTTGTATGTCATTATACTTTTCCCCAGATGGAAATAAAATTAATACTTAAATTGAAATATAAAATAAGAATTTTGTGAGTGGAACCTCTTGTATCTCTATCATCACAGAACTGATACTTTGCATGGCATAATGCACCCAAAAAAATGACAAGAGTACTGTACACACAGATTTTACCACCTATCAACACAGATACATTTTCCATCACTGTCTCTCCTCCAGCATTTCCTTAGTAAGAGTTTAAAATTATCTTCAGTATGAATCAATTTTTTTACTGCCTGTTTAGAAGCTATACCGATTGCATTCAGCAACTCAAAGAATTCAGTCCCGAAGGACCTAATGAGAGGTAGTTCTCATTAAAAAATTAGTTTGATGACACAAAGTGAAGTAGACATGGTCTTCTCAGATGATGTTTGGAAGAAAAAAGACTAATGCTTCAAAGCGAGTTTTCCCTTGGGCACAATTAAACCAAGTTTAAGTTAATAAACATTTTTTTTTCACTTTTAGAATATCTAGCACAAACCCACCAAAACTGTAACAGGAAAATGCACACCTTGAGACTAAACACAATTTAAAAAGGCAAATTATACGTTCTAGCATAAACTCTAAGCTTTTAAAGCACTAGTTTTCCTATATTGTATTAAGTAGTTAAAACACTACAGAAAAAAACTGTATTGTACATTCCTTTTAAAGTTTAGCCCTATGTCAGACAACACAGTTATTTTAAGGATTAATTATATGCATAATAATTCAAGGCAGCCACTGTCCTTGCAGCTTACTACATGACTGGCTAGTATGTAGTCACAACATACAGTTTACAAACTAAACGTCTAATGACTGGCTCAACAGTTTACAAATGACAGACCGTTCCTTACAACCGAAAGGAATTCACTGAACTCCAAAACCTACACCAGAGTTATGGGCTATTCCTTGAGAAACACTTTATTAGTTCAAATGAGGCCATTACCTACATATAAAAGCCCCCAAAACCTAGCCCCTGCTCAACACAGTCTGTAGCAGATGAGAAACCATATGCTCCAGGACCACGTAAATGAAAGAGGATTCCTCCCAGGAATCTCTCAACTTTGAATAGGTACAATTTACACTTATTCTAAACACTTGAGACCACTGTCAGCAAGAGGGCTTTTCTGTAATGTCAATCCATAACTGTTTACTTAAGATTCTCCAGCATCACAAATCACTTTCTATTTTAAGAAGTAGTGCTTTACCTACTACTCCATAGGTCAGGTAACCTGAAAGAAATATACAGCTTTGCTAAGCTCAATATTTTACCTAATACAATACTGAGGTACTTGAGAAGACAGCAGCCATGCTATTGAACTAATAAACACAGTCACTGATACTCAGCTTCTTGGCAAGAGCCACCTGCCAGTGCAGAAACAGGCTGTTAGTCTGCTCAGTCATGTGTCCCTTTAGACATTGGTAATATTTTGTTATTTTGCCAGTATTCATTCATGCCTTTTGGATGTGATACACCACAGCCACAAGCACATGTAGATGCTCTGAATAAACAATCTGTTATTACCTGAATGGTCTCCAGGTCAAAGTTTAAGTAAGTACAGAGGAGAAATGCTGCAATGGGGCGTCTGTATGTACAATGGATCAATCTCTGGTTTTCCAACTGAAGAACTACAGACCATTCTCGAGTAGGCAGAGCATTACAGAGTGTCCCTATGGAGAATCTTGTGCTGGCAAGAGATGGACTGGATGACCTAACAGGACTTTTCCATCACTAGGCTATGATTCTCTGAACTTCATGCTTTTTGACAGTATTACAAGGTTCGACAGGCATTTCTCTTCAGAAGAAGGATTATGGTCAGCAAGAATCAGCATCAACTAAAAAAGTGCACATGAGGCAATTGTGATGGCAGTAGGCAAAAAGACATTCAGTCAGAGAAGTATCAGTGCCTGTGTCTTCTGTTCACACTAAAATCGATGATGCAATCAAAGCACTAAATGGAGGAACAAGGAACATGAGATTCATGCTTTCACAAAGATTTTTCTCATACAGTGAAAGAAGAAAGGGGTAACATGATATAAAATAAAACCCAGCAAAGGTCTAGCACATTACACAGAGGCACAAAAAGTAAATTCCAAATTAAAACAATTGTTTTGGAAACAAATTGCACAGAAAGTCAGTCATGCTAATCAGTCTTCATCACTAAAACCTCAGTGCCATTAAGAACTGAACTTAAAACTTCAGAAAATGGGATTTGTCACAGAACTGAGGCAATACATGAAGAGAAATGTGAAGCATCTGTATTTCCTGCTTGCATGAATTCTTTCACAGGGACTATCGCTGGGATATATATTTCTTGCCTTGTAACACCTACATAACATAGCAGGATCACAAGCCATACAGCATATCCAACAACCATAAGACATAACAAACTTGAACAATCTATGCCAGAGGGACCAACGTGTGGGTCTTAAGCTACATACAGTTCCGAAGGAGCTCAAGTCAGCTCTGATACATCACAGGGTCAGCAGGGTAGCTGTCCTGGAGAGCGGCTGCTCGGGAATTGGAGTGCTGAGACAGCTGTGACAGTGAGTCACTAAAGGGCTTCTGAGATGCTTGGTCACCATCCAACCCAGCTGTGCTCTCATTCTACTATTTTTAAAAGCTGCCCTTCCTTTCAGTTCTCTAAATGTACCAGGAAGGTACCCCTGCAGTGAGCATTGTATAAACATGAAGAACAAACCCAAATATTTAAACTTTAATGGAACACTTCTGGTAATATGTATCCGTGTAGGAAGAGCCATTATGTAACGATTATATTCTCATCCCCATATGATGTTACACGTAGGTCTTCTCTACAAATCACAGGGATCTTTACACTCCTAAACACCAAACAGAATTCAACGTGAGGGAGGAAAGAAAACGCTTTGTTTTCTGAAACAGAAGATTCCAATGACAGCACAGCTACCTGTGACAGTACCTCATTCTGCAGCGAGCTACCTCCATGCTTAACGCTGAGCTCGCTTCTGTTCCAAACTGAATTGTTATCACACCTTCCACTCTTTCTAAGGTATAATTGGTATAATAAAGTTCACCTTTCAGCTGCATCACTCAATCTAGAGGCAGCAGATTTGGCTGGATAGCGCACATATGCACATCTGGTGAAATTATGGGTGTTTCCAAGAAACTTAGATTCTATGGAGAGGAGACAAAGGTTAAAAACATTTCCAGACTATATTCAGAAGCTCCTCTGAATTATTTGTCACAGAAATTACTCTTTTAGTTCTAGGTCGCTGGTTTTCTTTCATAAATGGTTTTAGACAATTCAACCTTGTTTAAAACATCCTCAGATCTACAGTTCAGAATATAAGACACAGTATAAATACATTTTTCAAAGACAGTCTGCAGGTTTCTTCATGACTCATGCTATACAACATTCCGATGCATTTCAGCATACAGTATGAATTTAAGCCTTGAAGTGATATTAACAGCAATGTACCAGGAACATAATTTAACATTTAACAAGATTTACTGATGTAACTGACAAAATTCTTTGTGTTGTTGTTTTCCTTAAAGAAGCACTAATGAAAGAACTACAGGTTCAACATGGGAACCCAACAGAGGCCGAGGCTCAGAAATAAAGCCAGCTGGGATGAGAAAAAACTTGATTCAAAAGGGTTGGAAAACAGTTTCTATACATATTTAAATATTCTGGTATGTGTGTGGGCTGGGCTTAGACCTCAAGGGAAAAGTAATGAGATAAACCCCTTCCTGCTGGTAAACAGCAACTGCAAGTCAGAAGCTTTGCATGTCTAAATTCACTGGTCATTCCCAGTTCTACTATCTGCTGCTTGTCACATTGCAAAAACGTGATGAAACCTAAGCCAGTGGGCCCAATTACAACATGAATCTTTAAAAATTTAGGGTGTTTCAAGGATTTCCTGTAGCCCAACCATTTAAAACAACAACTGACCATCTTACTACTTTCGTGATTGGATCAAAGATATATTCAGATTAAATTGAGGTTTACAGCTCTATCTACCTGAAAGCACCAGCAAACCTGTGAACCTATTCAGGGTAAAAGTCTTCACTGTGGCTACCCCACACTCCTCCCACCAACCCAAATGGAAGTGCTCTGCACCTTCAGTCCTGAGCTGCACCTGCAGACACAGTCTACTCAAAGAAACCTGTGAAAATCCAGCTACTCTGCAGCAGTCCCTTTTGCAAATTCCCAAGATCACACCTCCACAACAGCACGTTCCAAAGGACAAGGACGAAAAAGCAAGGACGCATAAAAGCTTAATTGCCTGCTCTCTAACCTCCATGCCCAACCTTTCCAACAGACACACCTCTGTTCACACCTCTGAGGGAGGTATGATTACCAAGAATTCAGGTCTTGTATTACAGAGCAATACTCTGATTTTTAAATTGTAACAATCCACTTTTGGGGATTCCCTTCTGCTTCTTTGACATCAGAAAGAGTAATCCCATTCAGAGTATTAATGGATTTAAAGAAAAGCTATTAAAGTCAATCAAGACAGCACTAATGGCAATAAAAAGACAAAAACAACAAAGTAAGATTAGAAGTGGGCATTGACAAAATTGAACTACAGGATTTCCATTCAATTAATACAAGGGGTGGGGTTTTTTTCCTTTCACTCTGCATTTATACTACTGTTTGCACTGTTCTTTCTGTGGAAGGTTTACGAGTCATTCCTTCTACAAAAAGGACTGCAGAACCAGAGGGAAGATACAAGATTGCACAGGAAAACCTCTTTTATGGAGAAACAGACTTCTGCAACTGGATAAACCGTTATGTTCGCATGATAGGTAAAGATTAGTTTTTTGTCTCAGATTACCAGAAAGAAGATTTAATAAATTAATACCTGAAATTCCTAAAAGGAACAACGATCTGAACTATGGAAATAATTGTCAGAGGCAGTTTTCAGGGCAGGAGCTTTGTCTTTTCTCTGTTCACACAAAAAAAGATGAGATGTCTGCGTCTCACCATGACACAGTCACTGTCAACAGTTTTTCAAAATTATATTAAAACTTTAGCTTAGGGCCTAAGCTAATTTCTTTTGAAATAAAAGCAACATTGAGTTACTTAGGGGAAAGATTCTTATACCTATGCTTACCTGAAATTTCTCCAGCAGCTGTTTCTAGTCATTCTCACAGAAAGCAAATTGTGCTAGTGCCATCAGTATGCTTGTTACCATTTGCTACCACACTGGTATTAAGAGTCTGTAAAAACAGCATTTAATGGCAGAGACTCTACTTTTCCTTAGAGACAGAGGAGTCATGTGCAAATGACCCCTTACATAGGCGCTGTAACCCCAAATGCGACACAGCATCCTGCACACGTTCTTCCTGCCGTTCTGTACTGCAGAGTACTTGGTAGTGGGGCAGCTCTCACTTGCAATGTTATCCCACTGCTCCCACCATTACAGGTTTCCCCGCCCTGGACACTCCTCTGTTTTCAAAGAAGATATGGTGACAACATTGCAAATGGATAGGGAAGGCAGAGATGCAACCAGAGATGGACTGCTTCACGATGCATTTCTGGTTGGCTGAGAGTTGATGGAGAAGTATATATTTGGAGATATAGATTAATTTTCCCACGTTACTGCAGTACATATATCAAAGTACACGTATGCTGTAAGAAACTACCTGACCAATGTGAGTGATTAGATAGAACAACTTTACCTATCAGTCGAGTATATAAGAAAATTAATTAACATATTTAGCATGCAGAGAGATGGACTGCAGCCAGCACAAGACAGAAGGAAGGGGATTCAAGCACTGAACATGGTGTGAGACAGTGAGAATTGGCATTGGGAAAAAGCAGGTAGGAGGCTAATTAGCGCAAGATTTGGAAAATGGGAGAAAATGCAGCAGCATGAGAGAAGAAAAGGAAGTGGCCCTTGCTAAGAAAACTCCATGGAAATAATCCTACTGTTCTTACAAAAATGCTTCACTGTACACTAGCAAGCTCTACTAATTTCTCAGATGCTACTTCTTTTCTGCGAGTAGATTATTTGCAATATAATAAATTTCCTACCATGTACATGGGAAGTCATTTATGGTAAAAGCATTCTCTTAAAAAAAAAATTTTAATAGGGTTCAGCATTAAAGTTACAAATGTATGGTCTGTATATTAATCTGTCTTACACAGGCAGGTAAGTCTGCTAAGTTACAGGTTGCGTCAGAAAAGATAGTTTGTCTCACCAGTTCTTCAAGCTGCTTTTCAAGCTTAAAGCTTCCTTTCTTCCTTGCATTCAAACTGACATAGCAACACCATTTACCTCACCTTTAAATTTAGCCTTCCCACAATTGTAAAAAGACAGCTAGCCTAATTTCAACCTAATTCCAGCTGTCAAAGCTGCAGAGTGAAAGAACCGTCAAAAGTTCTGAAGTTTCTCTGGTTACTAAAACCATGTGGAATGGTTAAAAGGAAGAAAAAAAAGAAGTGTAGTCTACTGTATAAACCAGTATGCACCACTACTGTAGCATCACAGGGTATGTCCCTGCTGCCTTCAAGGGGAAGTTGTGAAAGCAGTAACAGATATGGTAAGCTCTGTAATCTATTTGATGTGATTGCTCCCAAACTGTGGCACTGGTGGTTCTGAGCAGGGCAGTAAGCTTGGGACAGGTCTCCAAAAGCAGTTACAGCTTTTTCTTATATGTCTTCCAAGTAAAAAAAAAGTACTGAAACATGAAAAAAAGTAAAAAGGAAAGTCAAGAGTGCTTAACTATAACTTAGTATTATTTACTTGTTTTATAAGTCTAGTAGTTTGGTTGGTTGTATAAACTGAAAAATCCCAGCTCAGCAAAGTGTGAGTAAACAAGCTGCAGAAACTATCCCTATGGGTCATGAAGTAATGGTTTACTGTAAATTAATCTAATGTATTTGCAGAGTACATCAGGCACAATTTTCTCCTTCTTGAAACAATTTTTTTTGTGTTAGAAGTCTTTGCCTTCATATCAAGAGACTGGCCCAGAACAGATCCCCTTCTGCACTTGAAATGACTGCAGCTGTATTATTTCTGGAACTGCTCTGCCAACATCCAAACAGCTTTACCTCTAACTAAATTTCAATGTCTGCTTTTTGGAGAAAATCTACGCAACTCTGAGAAGTGGTTTATAGGGGTTTAATACTACCTTATCTTTGCTATCTTTTCAACATGACTCTTCAGATCTTGAACTGTGATACCATGAGTTCTGATATTCTAAAAATTAAAAAAAAAACCTGGAGTTTTTTATTTTACATAATCTGATTTCATAAAGCATTTTGACATAAGACAATTTTACTGTATAATACTTTAATATCTTCTTTAAAGATTAATTTACCTTATATTCAAATTAGTTTAATTAGTTTAATCAGAGAGCAGAAAGCAGGCAACATAGGTTGTCCGTCCTTTGGGTGTCAGCATAGTTTCCCTAAAATCTTTGTCAACACTTCAATTTCTGTAATTTAATTTAATAAAAACTCCATTTCCTGGGGTTCAGGTACTTGGACCCTGCCAGTCTTTGCAGCTGATTTACTCTCACACCAAACATGTAAAATCTTGCATATATTTAGTTATTTCTGCAGTCATTTCTGTCCTAGCAGCCAGATTAGATGATTCCTCTTCCCTCAAAGCAAAGCTGAAATTCTCAACTCCTTCCAGCCCCGTTATGTTACATAAATGGCTCAGAGTAGTGCAGAGGGTCTGTCTGAGGCTTGCGACAGGCTCTTCCCAGCATCAGCGCTGAGAGTGGCAGCTGTAAGGCTGTGCACTCACCAACCTGTCCCAAGGGACCAGCTATTGAAGGGGCAGAAGCAAGATGAGGATGTGGGGACACAGCTCCAAAAACTGCTGTCCCCAAGGACGGGACAAGGGCAGGTGACTGCAACTTTGAGACCACATGCAGGGTGACTCCAGCTGTGAAAGAGATGGTACAGTCTGGTTTGGTCAAATGGCTGCTGTCAGTATGCCTTACTTCCCACTGTTTCGGCCCTTTCTCCTGAAAGCTGCACACCCTAGTTTTGGCTTATTCTCCTCCATCCTCTTGCCTACTCAGGTTTAGACTCCAAATTCCCTTCTCTCTTCTATAGGAGGCACAGTCCCTGCCAACTCCTTACTTCTGGCCCTGCTCCCAGGCTTTCTGCCCCTGATTAAAGGATAGAAAACCTCCAAAGGAGATCACGCTTTCTTTACATAATCTATTTAATAATACTTTTCAAGTAATTCAAAGCTAACTCGCACTCCTGAAAAGATCTCAAAAGGACTCTAATGATTTAAAGGCTAAAAATCTGTGTTGAATTATTGAACACAAAGGATGACAAAACCCACCATTGGGGGCTTCCACAAACATATCCAAAATACCACAAATGCTGCCAAATCCAATCAGTCAAAACTGTGAGTCATAAGCAACTTAAAGGTGTAGGGTCTGGATGCTTGGATTTCTTTAACCTTTGTTCAGGTCTGTCTTTTTTTTTCCTTTCTTATTTGAGCTTTTGGTATATGCTATAACCAAGCCCTAAAGCTGTTTCCACCCATACAAGGGAGGGGATCAGAGAGAATCTTCCCCAACAACTGTAACTTAAACCCCCCACCCCACATACATCAAAAAGGTTGGACAAAAACTACAGCTAATGACACCACCACACCACTGTGCAGCCCAACGATGCACCCTACTGGTGTTCTTCCAAAATGACTGAAAATGCATTGCGTTAACAGAGGAAGAATTTGTTCAGGTTTAGATTCCACTCAGATAGAAGCCCTTTCAAATAGACACACATCCCTGCATTCCTTTTATCATTTTTGTATGGGCTATAAGGCAAAAATTGTTTTTCCTTCTCAGTACAATTAGAAATAATCTAATTCATATGCAGGAAAAGTGGCACACACAGAAATATCTTGACTAGCTTGGAGGCTCTGGAATTTTTGTACTTCAGGCTTCTACCCATAAGCCCCACTTCTGACTTGACAGACTGGAAGCCTTCCTTGTACATTTCTCTCAATGCCAGGTAAACTCTGGTAAAACTCCAGCATGTTTGGATTTTTCTCTATGTTCATTAGCATCTCTTCAATCAGAAAGGCACCAGAAATTTTTCTGGTGCATTAATGATTTATTCCCTCCCCACCCCTCCACCCCCCCACCCCTGGTTAAGTATATTTGATCACAATAGTTGTTAAGATGACAATTCTTATTAACGTTCAGCATCACAACAGGTAATGTTTAGATGCAATTTACATCTTCAGTTAGGTGGCATCCTAAAGCACCACACCAAGATCAGCATCATTCGTTAGTCACACAAAATAAAAACTATCAACTAATGGCTCTCATTCTACTCTTGGTCAACTCGTTCTCCTCAGCAAGGAACTGCCTGAGAATACTATTTTGCACTCAAGAAAATAGAGTCAGTTGTGTTCAAGAGATGGCTACTTCTGTCCTCAGAAGGTCTGCTGAAAGGCATTTGCTTTCTCTGCGCCGTTACAAGTGATCGCAGTGCCTGAGGCTTAGGATTCCTGTGATAATCTTAAAATAGGATGCTTTCTCCTTTTATACCACATTATGAACCATAAACAAAAGACAAGAAATTTTCTCAAAATTTTTCTCTTTTTTCAAAACACAAAGATTTATAAGAAGAGCTATTACTCTCAGCCCTCTTCCTCTCACATATTATTTCACTCAAGGTGTTTCTTCAGTGACATTTCTAAGAACATACAGCCTTTAAACATACATTCCAGATGACATCCTTCAGGTAAGAGTGCACTGGCTGAGTTTCCTCTCATGTGTTTCCTTACAGCACATTTGCTTTGTTCAACCCCACGTTTATCCTGCGTATTACGGTCAGTCAACAACTCCTTTTTATGATGCCATTCTCCTTACCCAAAACCCTCATTTCAATAAGCTCTGTTCTAATACCCTTATACACAGGTTTCCCCATTGATGAGCATCCACTTCTACTTTTAATTAGAACAGACACAGAAAAGGCAGTATGGGTGTCCATGTTTTAACACCAGAGTAACTACAGGCCCTGACAAAAAGTGATCCTAGGACATGGATTTGCTCATTTTGCTGAATATTTAATATTTTAGGATGTTTGCATGAAAGCAAAGAGGTGGAAGAACAACTGCTTAAAAGTTACATGCAGTGCCTTGCTTCAGATAAAATTAGGGAATCCAAACTATCACCATGGTGATAAGGCTCTGAACTGTTACTGTTTTCATTGATGTATCTGCACTAGGTTTTTTAAAATAAATTTTAACATAGATAATACTTAGAGAAATGAATCTGCTTCTATGTTTGCGTAACATCTAGTATAGGGGGACTCAGATGCTAACAGGATGCTAAGTACTACTGTAAAACCACAAAAGCTGAAGATGAAAACAAGAGAGCAGCTGTGTAAAAGTTAATATAAATGCCCCTGCTACCCCCCAAGTAAGGAAAATCATTAAGGGACTAAACATGACTGCAGATCTTCAGGCCGGTCTTTTTGGAAACCTGGAAGTCTGATCGAGTCAAGGATACCTAATGTCCCACACAGAATGCTCATCTCATCAGTTCATCGAAGATCCTGGTTAAAGGCATGGTCTGAGAAGAAGGCAGTCTCCATACAGAAATCCCAGATTATCAGCAGAATCAGAAAGCTTGTAAGAAAGATTTCTCCTGTTGGGGAGCTACTTACAACACTTTGCTGATAACTTACGCTTGCAATTGCTACCCATGCCCGTGTAACTCCACAAGACAGTGTGTATCAGCACAAGATGTATAGCACTGCAAATTGTGCGTTACCACTTTGTGAGCGCTCCACAGAGTGCAGCACCATTCTGAGCACCATCTTAAATGGAAAAGTTTGCAGAGGTGGAAGAAAAAAAATTAAGCTCCTGTCAGGGAATTTTAGGTGTCTGGGATCTAGTCCAACAAATCCTCCTGACTCATCCATTATCTTCCTGGTTTTGCACTCGTTCTAAAAAAACTGTCTGCTTTCCATCCCAATTTGTATTTTTTGTGCACCCACCTTAAAGCCCCACGACTCCACAGAATGCACAGCAGCAGATCTGAATCCATGAAACAGATACCTCAGAAGAGACTAACAATGCAAACATGAGATTACAAAGTACTGGCCACAGAACTTTTGGATTAATGCATTGCATTTCTGGGCATGTGCCTAAATTCACTCTGAACTGCCCACAAATATACCGAATAATTGCTACAAAGTGAGCTCAGGCTGCTTGCATCCCTGGATTGCTATTGCTTTGTGTGGTACTTGATTCTGTAGTAATCATCCATGTATCCAAATCTATTTTGTTATACTGCTCAAAACTGTTGACAATGAACGTAGAGGAAACACTGCATGCAGTTACTGGAAGGATCTTTTAGTAAGGTGGTGCAATATGAGAAAGCCTGATGTAGGCCACAGCTACCTCACCTTTCAGGTAAGAGAAAGGAAAAGCCATGTATTTCTCTGGTTATGCAAACACTGGTAGATAAGCAAGCCAAACTTGGTTAATTTAGTCAAGCAAGTTTCACAGGGATCATATGTTTAAGAATAAAAGAATATACACAGCATATCCAGATAAATATTGTGAAAAGCTTTCACACAGCTGCTCCATTTGGGAGTTCACATCCCTATCTTGTTAGAGTAAATGGATCATGATTTCACAAAGCAGTGTTTAACTGTCCACGTGTAAAAAATACGCCCCAAAAAAAGCGCAGCTGAATCACTACCTAGGCACTTCAAGCAGCATGCAACTGAATTTGCAATCATCTTATTCTACAGCCAGAGTCACATCAAAGAGTAAGACACAATGGCTTTCTAAGAGGGGAAAAAAATAAGTGTGCTTTTAGTTAGGTTATGTTACATGATCTCCATGTTACCCAGGAATATGTGACTTTACTACATTCCCTGTACCCAAAGAACTGCCACAAACCTCACTGAAAAAATCAGAGTGCTCAGACTTCAGCACTGACTATTCCTAACTCAACTTCTGAACAGGTTCAGAATGCACTCTCTGGTTTCTGAGCATTTGGGCAGCTCCAAGAGTTTATCTTCTCTTGCTGATTTTTCCCCTTCTTTGTTTATTACCAACCTTTCAGCCCCCTTCCCCTGGGCTGTCCTCAAGGGCAATGAAAGGCAACACAGTTTATAGCTAGAGGAAAATCAAAAAGTTAAATGTCAAATCTTCATAAAAATACACTTATTATTTGCTTCCTACTCATGCAGTGGCATTCACCACAGTGAGAATAGGATATGTACTTTTCAAATTCTCTAGCTCTGAGGGGTGCTAGATAAGGATAACGATAGTGCAGCCAAGATTGCTAAATTTATTACAGGAGCCTGTGATCCCAATAGTATATTGCTAATAACAGTGCCAAATATCCAAAGGCAGCTGCTCTTTAGAGGTTATCCAGTCCTGTATGCTCCCTCACGGAATACCGCAGAGCAATAAGCAAAAGCACATTATACCAGTGGGAGAAGCAAGCTGCTCTTCTTAGATATAGATGGGCAACAAACATCCAATATTTCTTTGAAAAATCAAGGAAAACTGTGCCAGAGGACAAAAGGACATCTGTGCCAAATGAAACCAGAATCTCTGCAAACTGAAAGTGTCTTTGTTGCTGCAAGAATGATGAGCCAGCCCACGCGAACTGCCCTATGCCATTAATGCATTCTAACTCTTATCTTCAGGATAAGCACAGCTGATAAACAATTTGTTTTCCATTCACAGCCCCAAATTTCAAAAATTAAAAATTTCTTTGGACTAAAAAAATCCAACAATCTCCTAGAAGTTTACTACATTTCTGCAAATTCATGCAGTCTGATTTCCAAGGTGCTTACAATCAATCTTTTTTATTTTACTCAGCATTTAGGTTGAAGACTTAGGTGTAGGGTGGAATGTATTTAATTTTCAGCTTTCCATGCATAGAATTATATTTCCATTACTTGAACAACATTTTCTTTCTTTTAATGTTTTCCCAGTGACTGCAGCAGAACCTTATGCTACAGCCCATATTTCAAATTTTTTCCTGACTGCTGAGAGCATCCTGTCAATTCTTCTACATTAGTACTGGCGCATCCTCTTAAAATAAACCATCTGCTAAAGGCAAATTCCTTTGTTTCCTGCCTGGGCATGCTTCTCAGCCATTCGGATGACAAAGATGGGGAAAGAGCTAGATGGAGAATTATTTGGAATTGTGAAGAACGATTAAAAAAGGGCATTATTTTCCTTGAGCGAGAAACAACAGATTCCCAAGCAGCCACCAGGACTTCTAGAGAGCAAAGAAAGCGAGTTGGTAAAAGCAGACCTTGACAGGGTGACAGTGACATTTTACAACTGTTGTTGAAGGACTGCCTGTTTAGGGTCAGGCCCTGCTCTTGGAGATGCTTGCTACTGGCAGAGACGGTATAATTTGACAGGCAGAGTTTAGTCAACAAAACTCTAAAAATTTATGGAGAGAACACGCTGACAGAAAGAGACCTCAACCAGTAAAGCTGTGTATTAAATGTAATATGCATGCATGTCTGTATATATATATTAAACATATATATATTTATTGGTTTATATGATTTATATATGCAGATATACACAACAGCATCTGGATAGTGGTAGATAACCTTGAGCATGGCTGAGATTAAAAAGAGGTATTCTGCAGCTGTTTAGGAAGTCAGATTATCTTCTTGTCTCTCCATGTAACTAACAAGACCTTCTTCAAACTGCATGGAAAGAAAAATAAGCCGGTGCTGTGAAATATCCAAGTCTTTTGGAAGCAATTCTGACTGGAGTATCTAAGTCACAGTTATGGCATACTTTGAATAACATTTTCCTAAGAACAAGATTAATTTCAAATACCCAAAAGTATTTTCGAGACTTTGCCCCGTTTGCCTCCTTGCTTCTCCTTTAACATTCAGCTACACACATCTTCCAGCCTATCAAAACAAAACTGAGTATGACTCCAACATTTGCAGACATTTTGTCTGCATCAGTTACCAATAAATCCGTACCTGTTCCCCTGGAAAACTCCAAAAGCGCCTGAATACCAAGCTGGCCTGACTGAAATGCTCCTTGTGAGAATACCAACAGATGGGCACTTGAAGAGAATCAATCACACCTAGGGAAAGGCTTGTTTCTTAAAAGCCTTGAAAACCTGAAGACCTTCATTGTAAGCGTGACTGTTACGTTTCTGCGTGAGTTATGAAGATACTCTGACTTCGCACGTAGATCAATTCCTGTGTTTCTTTAAGAAAATATTCTGCTCATTTCCATGCACAAACAAGTTTTAAGTGTGGGGGGAATACTGATATTCCCATCCTTAACCAGCAGGGTTCCTGTTTCTGAGACAAGAACAGAAACAAAGTGCCTGAAGGTCACAGGCACTTTTCCATTTTTTAAATGGGAAAAAGTGGCAAGAAAAATTTCTACCCTCACCAACAACTGCATGCTGAGGCTGTACTTGCATCATGGTAACATTATTATTTCCACAACATTATACCTTTGCTGACTTGCCAGAGTTGCCCACATTTAGGACTTGTATTTTATGACAGAAAATTCCAAGCAGATTTTGAAAGGGGAGGGGGGTGGGGGTGGGAGGGGAAGGGAGAAATTCCTTTTTTTTAAAATAGCAAAACCCCCAAATTTTAAACACCTTTATAATGAATCACTCACAAATTCTAGTTTCCAAGGGGAAACAGTTCTGGTAAAGCCCAAAAATTGGCAAAAGCCAAAATCCCCACAAACACAAACCCAAGAAACCCCCAACAATTTAATAAAAATATTAATCCAGACATAGTACTAGAATTCTCAGCATATACATTCTAGTGATATAGTTGAAAAGCCATTCACACTGACACTCCTGTTATTTGTTATTTTTAAGCACAAGGCTGAGAGCCTGCAACAGAAATTGTTGCAGTCTTTGTTTCCTCATATATAACCAGTTTGCCTTTCTTTGAGCACAACAGTGGAGAAAGGTCAAACAAATAAAATCTATCAATAACAGGAAAACAGATTTGAGCAATATAATCTTAACTTCCACTCTAGAAATAAATCAGTGAAGGATTTCTGGCATGAAAGATAAATGCATTTAGAGTCAAAACCAGTTTAAAGTCATTCATATAAAATTATTTTAGACAGAAATAATTTATTACATAAATATGTACCACCTAACAAAATGTTAAGGTATCTAATCTATAACAAGAAACCTTGACTTTCAGAAAAAAAGAAAGACTGGCATTTACCTAAAGAAGCTTACATGAATGTTATTCTTTTCCCTGAGTCATCCGATCAAATTACTTCTATACAACATTGATCATCATGTGGATGCATACAGAATCCAGTTCAGAAATAAAGACATTCAAGGGAGCTCACAGAGATACCTCAAAACCAGAGATAGATACCACCTCTGTTCCCCTGGATCCCTGGGCTACTTGATGGACAAACAATTGGACCTTCAGGCTGCTTGGGGCTTCAGTTCACTGGGAGGTAACTGCAAGTACACTGTAATATTGAGCCCGAACACATTACTACCACACAAAGGGATCTGATATTATATAACTTGAAGACAAACTACATGACGACCTACATATCTTTGACATTTTTTTAAGAAATGAGAGACCTGACAAGTCACAATCATATGCAAGGATGATGGTGCTGAAGTAACAAATCTAACAAATGCCAGAGTATTTCAGCATAGCTCCATCTGCCCCAATTCATAATTTCTGAGAAAAAATAAAAATAACCTAAAAAAATGTACTCACTTAGAAATATATTCCTAATTCAAATTAAATGCAAACCCAGTCTCCAATATAACAACAATTATGGAGTTAGGATCTTTGCTAGATTTAAATTGTACTGCTGAATTTATTTAGAAACATAAATCAATCAGTTTGAATCAATTCAGAAACACATATCAAGGTCAATCCCAATTTCTACTTTAGCAAGTTAAATTACTTGTTCATTTGTAGTTAACATCCTTAGGTTAATCTTAAGGCTGCATAAGCTTCACCTATTATTATGCTTCAAACTTAGTAATTTTTCTCGACATTTAGAAGTTCTTACATAAAACTTTGGATTTGTTTTTAAATAAAAAGCAAGATGACAGAATAAGCAATGCTGAAAATATACTCCTCTTTCCCAGAGGAACTGTAGTCATGAATCAAAAGCCTGCTTCTTCTTCTTCTCTTTCCATCAGTATTATAGCTCAAAAGTGGTTTCAATTTTTTTTTTAATGAAAATTTTTTTCTCTGTATTTAACACTATTAAACCAGTAATATGTGGGTTTCTACATTGCAAACAAAAGATGTGAAGTACCTTCATTTCATTAACTGTAAAGTACGTAATTGTTTAAATAAAATTATCTCAGATAAAACAATCTGGCCAAAACCGGTTCTACTGTATAAGGTCAGTGCTGTGTTCATATATCATCAGTAGACTAAATCATTATTATAAATGAGTCACAGTACAGCAACAATTTCATGAAGCAAGTCTAACCTACTATAAAGGATTTAATTCTCAGAAACAGCTGCATAACAACCACACTTCTCTGAACAGCAACAAATTAAGGGCATCCACAAGACTCCAGCTGTGCTAATGAATTCTTCTATCCTCATCTACAGAGATGATCAAAATACCTGCAGGACTTTTTAAAGAATATCAGTGTTCTTATATCTCCATCCTAAGAAGTAACTCTGATACATAGCATTTGTGTTATTGTTCATTTCTCATTTCACTAGTTCTACAAACACATATTCCAATTTAAATATTCAGCAGGAAAAATCAAGACAAATAAAAGCATAAACCCAGAAAAAATTTATTTAAAAAAAAAATCAAACTACAGAATAATATCTACTACCTCAGAAGCCATTTATAGAACAATATAAAAGGAAGATGAGTTCGGGTTAGACTAAATAGAGACTGCAATAAATCCATACTCTTCAGCACAGACTAGCTGCCTTGCTCAGCAGCATGCTCTACAAACTAGTTAAGCAGTGCAGTAGAGCATCCTGTTTTGATCACTAGATTTTTTTCACTGGAGGAGAGGAGCACCAATTACCCAACATGCTGGTAATGACATTTCAAACAGCAAATTCAGTCTTTGCCCCACCATACGCTTTAAAACTCTACCAAATAGACTGAGGGAGTGAAATATGGATGTCATCACAAACCTCCATGAAAGTTAATCACTAAAGCCCCTAAACAGCCTTGAAACTTCATTATCTATTATAAGGCAGGTGAAACTCCTAGTAACAACACACAGTAAAATAATGCACAGCTGCTCTCAGAGCACACTGGTGCACATGTAACTCCTTGCACATAGAGCATGCTGGGCACACACATATCCCCACAAAGAGCATGTGAGGTCAATCACTCCATCCTGCTAATGAGAGTAGGCAAGCACAGAGAGAAATAGCTTCTACATCTCCTCTGCAAGGAAGCATGCAAAAATATCATACCTATTCAGTGGCATAATACTTACTAACAGCCAAATAAAAATTAACATTATAGAGGAATATGTGAATCCCCTATCTAAAAAAGGCAATTATGAGTCAGGTAAGTGTCACTCTCTGATTATCTCTTCCTTTGTTCCCTTTTCCATTTTGTTGTGCCTTTGACAGAGCTTTATTCAGACTGCACTTTGTACTTAGCTGTGCCTCTCTCCTCTTTGGAGTACCTCCTGCCCTGCTGTGTTACTTTTGGATTTTGCATGCTGACATCCACTGACCTCTGAAGTAGCAGTACACAGAAATCCTAACCAAATCCACGTCATTGTCAGTACCTGGTGAGAAGAGACCAAAAAACCACATCTGAAAAAGTTAAGACTAGAAAAGAACGGAGCAGGGAAAAAAGAAAATGCTTGGATTTCCACCCCAATGCAAGTGTGGAGATTATGACTGTAGGTTAACTGAAAACTTGCTGTGTGCATGTTTACTGAGAGCAGGCTAGCACCAGCTGCCTCCAGAAAATATGCAGAACTGGACTTGTTCATATTGTAAATAACTGTAGTGCTCTCATTTCTGAGGAGAGCTTCTTGCACAAGGGCTGATTTTAGCAGGAAAGTGTTACGTACGTATTCCTTTAAACATACAGCTCTCTAGAAGCTGATTTTAGTAACTTCTCAAGTCCAGTCAAAGAGTTCCTATACTAAAAATGAAAGAGATCACAGACATTCTGTCCCCAGTACAGTTCGTAAGAAGAGCTTTCAACAAATTCTCCATTCCTGTCGTTCCCAAAAAAACCATCATCACTGTCTCACAGGGAGAGAAGGGAACAATTTCTCTGCATCCACACATTGTAGGGATGGTCAATGTTTGTAATGCTATGAGCCACCCACAAAATTGGTCGTTTGGTCAGTAACCACAAGATCCATTCACACACCTCAGAGCTGTCATACAGAATCCCAGGGCACTTACACACAACTGAGGTTGACAACTCCCCAGCGGCCCCAGTGCTCTATCACGTAGGGCAGTCCCAAAATGCACCTGGATCCCAACATGACCTTCAGAAGCCCTAGCACCAGTGCAGTGCTTGAACAGCTTGAGAGCCATATGCAGCTAAAGAATCAAAGGTTAGTCACATCTTACCTATTGTTATAAATAGATTGTAAGGTCCTTGAGAGTAAAAAATTCGTGTCTGCACAGTACCTAAAACAACAAAATCTCTGTCGATGAATTGGACTCAGAAGTGCTACTGCTACACAGGGTAACTTCTGCAATGCCTGACTTTGTTTCAGGGTAATAAACAATAAAATATGTATGTAACAAGCTCACTCTACAGGGTAGCATGCATTCCACATCTTTCTCTAAGAGCTGATAATCCTGTTCTTTCTCTTTTCTCCCAAGTTTTCTGCAATTTGGAGTAGTTCTGCAACATTTCTGGGTTGTAGATAACCATTTACCAGTATTCAACAAAAAATAGAGATTTTTGTTTTATATATACCACTACAGCTGAGTATTTCAAGGGCTAATATCTGGGTAAGCATAGCATGATGACACTCATTAACTGAAGGGCAATAAAACAGATTTTATTTAGATTGTGGAAACAGGTTCTGATCTACATGGTAACACTAATACACAGAGAGGATAAAGAAAGAAAAAGGATGTAAGAAGTTGAAGACAGATACATGCTTAAAGGGAGCTGCAGCATTATCACCCTGTGGCTTAACATTATTTCACTACTTTATCTTCTTGCTTGCTGTCTTAGCAAAAGGGTAATGAGAGGCATCACTGTTACAAACCCCAGGATCATCCACTTAAGACAGCTGAGGTGTCACTAAGAAATAAAACCCTGATTTTGTCAACAATCCTTCAGACTTCCACCACTTGTAATCAGGGAGAATTTATACCTCCTCAATGGATGCTACAGTGGGAGCTAGCTATGAGACGGTAACAAAGGTACGAGGTATGCTACAGCTACCTGAGGCTTGCAGGAAGTCATTGCAGCAGCAGGCCATCCAATGATGAGATTGTATTGGCAAAGCCCTCTCTAGCATTCTTAGGTGTATCATCCATATTAAGAGCCACAGATATAACTAAAAGCCACTGGTAAACAAGAAACTTGGAGACAACCTTCTGAAGGCACCTGGGGTATTCCCTGCAAGTCACTCTTTGGCCCTTCCCTGGTTATTCCCACTCTTGCAAAGAATAACCCTGTTTTTTGGATGAGCCTCCCAGCTTAATGCAGTTCCCACAACATATCCCCTGCCACAACTGAAGACACAGCAAACTAGTGAATACAGTATTTTCACAGTAAAGTAATAAATACAGTATTCTCATGTATTTCATTTTTGTATGTGCATACTGCATGGAAATCCAGAACTTTCCCACTGGGGACATATTTCTTCACATTTGGAGAAAAGAGAGCATAGCTTATTTTTTTTTCATGCCTTTCTGCTATTAGGATGCATCCTCAGTAAGAATTTACTTAGTGATAGGGACCAGAACATTTACCAAAACCCATCAGTCTGGGGTGAACACAGGCATTACTTATTTTAAAGTGAAATCCAGTAACATTCAGAATTATCTCAATCTCATTACACAATGAAGAAAACCAACAGTTCACTGGATGCTCAAATTACTTTGAGTTTGTCAGCATATAAATTATCCACGTATTTCAATATGAAAATTTTCATCCTGCACAGAAAATGAATACACTATAGCAGAGAACAGTTGTAAAGAGAAACTTGTCAAAAAGTTCTTTCCCCTCATCGTGTAAAAGAATTTATCACTTCTACTAATTTTTTTTATTTCAGTTTTATTCTTACTAGAAAAAGATGCTTAACAGGAAAAACATTCAGATCTGAGAGTACTCTGGAAAGATTCAGGCATGCCGAATTCCTCAGTTATTTCTTTAGATCTATTTTTAATCACAATTTTAAAACAATAAAAGTACCATTATACAGTATCAAGAAATATTTCAGAGTGATTCTAGATTATATAGCTGCAAAAAATCCATATTTATAACTCTGATTTGTGTGCTTAGCTAAACCTGTATCATCCTTTAACACAAGGCCTCAGAATAGAAAGTGAGCGTCCTTTCCTTGTCTTAATTATCAGTGCTTAGCTCTTAATGTATGAATTTATACATGTAAATACTCTACACATTTGTATGCTAAAGATATGGACATGCCCCTTTATAATCTGTCTCAAACCTCTTTGCAAAAGTTCTATGGCATGCAAGATTCCCTTTTACCGTTGGCTATAATCTCTTTTTCTTTGAAGGCCCCAAGAGTAGAGATAGATTTAGATAAAACTCCTTAATAGGACCACACAGTTGAAGACCCATATAGCACAAGCTAAAATTATTGTTTCAGTGATTTCATTCCCTGAGGCCATTTTTAACCTTCAGTAAGGTAATGATTACACCAGTATCACTGCTGTGACAACAGTTTGCACAGACACACCAAAACTAGTGTTAAATGTGGCAGCATGAGTAACTGACACACAGGCTCACAGCACACTTTTCCCCAGCAGTGCTAGAAGTATACGGAACCAACCATACACTAAAAGTCCGGTCCTTGCTACTCATTTCATTACTTCCTCAAACAGCAAACAACAAGCTCTTTGTCTTAAAAATAGTACTGCAAGTCTCTGTAACTGCAAAGAAAACAGTCTTAAGGAAAAAATACCAATTATGCTATTGGCATCATCTGTAAATAATACCACACCGAACGGCACAACATACATCACTGATTTACATTAGACAAAGGTGTTTCCCCAAGTTGCATCTGAACATTTTAGTTAGATTGTTTATATTGCCATGTAATGCCAGACAATTTCACCATGTCACTATTGATCTGGAAATTTTTAAGACAGGTCTTACTTCTTATCTACCTCTTTCATCCTCGTGTTTAATAACTGCTTTATAATTCAACATATTATTTGACATTATTTTAGTATTTCAAATCTACATGGCATTGATTTACCAGAATATAATTTGGTTTGGTCAAATTTCCTCCAGGCAGCTTGAGAAGTGTACCTGTTGATGTTTTTTCAGCAAAGAATTTTTGAAAACATACCATGTTTAGGATTAACTCTATTATTTTGTAAGCATTATAAAGAGGAGGAAATCTACCTTCATGCCCAATACTCTTTCATCTTAAAAATTTTTTTCTTCCATTATTTGAATGTAAACAGCTCCTCCTAAATTACAAGTTTTGTAGAACTCTTTTCCAATTTTTTCTCAATTCAGCTAAATCTCTAAAGAGTCACCTACAAAAATTCTTTGAAACGATGATTTAATTTTCTGAAACTAAACCAAACATGTCTACACCTTAACCAAAGAGAAAAAAAATACATAGGCCAGTACTCATTAACTGTAGTAAGACATCATCATAATATTAGCTTTTAAGGGCTGTAAGAATCCACATCTTTTGGGAACATTCATTTCTTTTTCTAGTTTTGTATTGTAGCTGTATATAACTAAAATAATTGGGGGGGTGTTTGTAAAAACCAATCTATTTTACTTTAAAAGCAACTTTTAAAGTCTAAATATAAAAACAGAACTTGCAAACATTTCATTTTTCATATCTACTCTATTTCCAGTTCAATTCTTCATCTTATGCAGGCCATAGTATTAGAATCTGACATTACCATTTATATCTAATGGTTGCTGAAGAACAAAAACATAGTTATGCATCACTAATTATACAAGCAACAGCATTGTTCCTAACATTTGGCAGTGTAGAACTGCAATTACAACATAATTAAGTACAATACCTTTTCTAATTCTGACAGAGATCAATTCAAGAGGAACAACTGCTTTATTAGCAAGATTCTCCTGGCTTCATATAGGATAAAGGTAAAAGATATGGCACTTACAGTGAATTCACAGAAATCAATGCTGTCAAGACTTTTGCTTCTGTGTATTCTCCCTTTTATTCTTCTTAGAGAGGGCTTTCCCTGACTTACACTACAGGTAGCACCATTAGGATTTTCAGAAGATGGAGTTACCCTGTCAAAAAGAAGACAGCCATGTGTCAGACAAAAAATATATGTTTCTATTGAATACATTTACTTAAGGTAAAAAATTACAAAGGAAGAAACATTGCCCTGCTATACAAAGAAGGAATGCCATTTTAAGTTTTAGACTTCAACCAGTAAGTCCCAAAATAAGAGAACAGAAGTATGTAGAAATCAAGCTTCCATCAAGTCCATCACTGCTTGCAGATTTAGTCAAGAACATAACATAGTCATCATTTTTGTACCGAAGTGAGAAGTATCAGGAAAAAAGAGAGATCACAGGAATACACATTCAACTTCTGAAAAACTAAAAAGAATATTTTTTCTCTATTAATTCAGTGAAAAACTGAGTCCTGCAATATACATGGATGACTGTCACTTAAATCAGCAGGAGCCTAGCAGTATTTGGCTTATGACCTTTTCCAGTTTGAGTGCTAACGGTGCTTCAGATGTTCTACCAATGAATAACGATGCCCCATAATGAAATTAACATCATCTGTTAAAATTATAGGGGTAATACATGAAGTAACTACACTTCCTAAGGTCGTTCATCACACTGTAGTCGACACACAGTCCTAAGGGGAGTTCATAACTAAAATATTTTGAGTAAGCAATCTGCATTTCAAGGACTTTGTTGGAGGTTGCTAATGAGTAGAAGTGGGATTAACAATTAACCAAATGTATTCAGGTTTGTGAAATGAATATTCTAATTGCAAAAGAGTCTCTAGTTACTCTGACATCAGAAAAAGGAAAACTACATTCCAGCAAATATGAACACCAAGAATCACCTAAAACCATAACATCCTTAATGTGCAGATTTACACTTGCTTTGTATGATTTCTCAACTGCAGCCATAAAAGATTTTAAAAAAGAACTTAAATGAGAAATAATATGTGTCCTTTTTTCATTTATGAAGACTCTGGACAGCAGTTCAGTGTTTTTCTCTGTAGCCATTAAGATTCCTCCCACCAAAAAAAAAATAAATTAAGTACATGTTTTATGTAGAACTAATGGCTTTTGTATGTACACAAATGTTTTTACCAAAAAGAAAGGTGGAAGTGTCTTATACAAACACATCACCAAAAAAGGACATCGCATTGAGTGGTGCACATTGACACATGAAATACAGAATTCAAAGTACAAAACAGCGTAACCACTGGCTGAATACACTTGTATGAGTAGGGCTACACAGCTTCATGGTCAGGATAAAAGGAACAAATGCATGTTTGTAGGATGCTAAGGAGAGGAAAAAGTTGCAGGGACCAAACTTTAAAATTAAAAGAGAACTTTTCAGATCTCTTATTCAATTAAAAAAAAAAAAGATAAAGCCCCTCAATTTTTTGTTGAATCACTGCAATTACTAAATCAGTATTTTGTTTCAGATACCTGACCTTTTTTTGGGTTTATACATGCACACACACACAGAGCTTGCTTTAAATTCTCTTGATAATATAGTAACTTGGTTTAGATGTTTTCTCCCCTTGGATTAATTTACTGCCAACTTCTAAAGAACTACCTGGATAAATTTCCAAAGGAAGACAGTTGCCCAGTCTCAACTCTCATTCCACAGACTGAGTGATATTTGCAGTGATAGTACATTTCTAATGCATGAAAGTCTCTTCTGTTACACAGCTCTCCAAACATCTCTGATCAAGTTAATCCAAAGGTACGTAACCGTACATATTCTGGGTCCATGTCAAATGCAGATGTCAGAGCCCACAGAGACATCCCTTGCTTCAGTACAGTTAAGAGGTCTATATTTGTTCTCTCTCCAGATTTTTGAGGCCTGCTATTTCATTACCTATTACTTGGGTCAATAAATCTTCCTATGTACCTCCAGTGAATTAACTACTTGATACGTTAGACTTCGTTATACTTAATAGAAAAATGCAGCAATGACCTGCATTAGGCTTTTCTTAATTTTGAACTATATTTGAATTTCAAACCACTTATTCTAAGGAGCTACCTATAAACATGCATTTTTAAAGTTGAAAGCCTTTTAATGATTTCTGACACTAAGAAGCCTCTATTAAAAAATAAGTAAGAAAAGTCTTACATGGAAGAAAATGTGAAAACAATGGGCTTATCTAAGTTACCTTGTTTTAACAAAGAACTAAATTAATGGTATATTTTGAAGGTTCATCCACATGGGAGCTCCCACTCCTTAAAGACACTCGAAAAAAAGAACCTTGCTGCCTCAAAAACCATCCATCATTTAATTCTGCTGGAGAATAAATACATTGCAGCTATTACCTCTTAGTTTCTAAGACTCAGAAAAATACTTTTAAAGTCACATTTAAAGATCAAAATACAATTTTCTGGGAAGAAATATCATAACTGAAAGATTCCTTTCAATCCTTTATAAAATCATTCATTTCTAGGTATCCTTACAAGAAAACAAAGCTTTATTTAACCAACAGATCAAAATCAAAACAATGTAATTTCTGGAAGTCTGGAAGCTCTGCACTGCACTGTGCACCAAAGGAAGGATATGAGGCAAGATAGCCATATTTATAGAATCGTGGGGGCTCGACTCTACCATTGATGAGGAAACAGTGGGACAAGTGCAGATAAATTAATTATCAGCTTCTCCAGTGCCTCTGCTACTCTTACAGTTTTAGCAAAGAGCAGCAGTAACAGACTTGAGCCAGACTTGGAGCTGTTTCACCCCACCTTCTCAGAACTCTGGATGCAGTGATGAAACTCTCAAGAATCCTTTTCCAGAAACACTTATGCAGAACTGTAACAGGAACCCTTTCAAGTACTAGGAATTTCCACAAAGAATACAAGTCAAAAATTAAGACTATTAAGTTGCAAGACAAACTGTGAAGCATCTGCTTCAGTAAGTACAAATTCATGGCCAAGGCCAAATGGTTTTGTGTTTCACTTCAAACCAAGTTATTAGAAAAATCTGAAAAACAGCTTTTTTAAGTCCCTCTCACTTTTGATTCCCTTGTCATGTTCTCAAAGTGTTCGTTATAAACATGGAAACAGAGTTTATTCTTTCTAAATGAATAAAATAAAACAATGCACTGTTCTATGGTTCTGGCACCTGAACCTTACATTTAAAAAAAAATAATTAATAATAACAATCTGATTATCTTTTATTTGTATTGCTAAATTAATAGAAAACTAGCAAGAGAGTTGCTAAGTCTCTGGCAGCAGTACATGCATCAGGGGCACAGAAGAATTATCACAGGTTAAAGCAGGAAGATTTTTGAAATGTCTGCATCTCATCAACTACTTACAGAGAAGTCCTCTTGAATCAAAGCCTACAAATGCTCAAGGCCATCTAGAGCTTTAACAAATACAATAGCACGAAGATCCTTGAAGGAAGGGAACAATTCTGGACACCTTGTTTGAAATGTGCTGTTCCTGTGTGAAGTATGTGTTTAATATTCTGGAAAGGTAACACCTTTCTAAGGCAACTCATCACAAGAATCTTAAATTAAGTCACCCCAATTCATGATCTTTTGGAAAATTCAGACAAGTAAAATTGAACCATTCTGTACATCTCACCTGGAGCCCAAGGCCCTTATTTATTGTCCACAATTCTTACAACAGTTTCACTGACCTTGACTGGTTCCTGATCATATATCAGATTACATAACTGTGACTAAATTATTTCTCTAGTTTGTAAAATAAGCAAATAAGCAAAAACCTTAAACTTTCAGTACCTGTATTCCACTGATGGACACACTAGCCTAGAAAAATACTATGCAACAGTGACTTCAAGGTGCAGCATCTCATCAAGGGCCAATGACTTCAGACACAATGTATAAATCATATTTATATTCTAATTGTACACAATTACGGTTTATAACAACCTCCAATATTGCATGTTTTACAGCTAAATTTTGCCTGAAATGACTAATGTTATTTTCTAGACAGACCAGTTAGACTGAACATATTTTAAGAAAATAAAAAATCTTGTTTAGTGATCAGGGTTCTGAACAATATTATAAAAGACATCAAAATATTTTTTTTAAAAGTCTTGAAATGTCACATTTTCCCTATTTGTTTTTGAAGTGCAGCATGCTAGAGTTACTGCAGAGGAGACAAGTTTTTTGACAACCATGTAACCTCAACAAGACTTACAATGGTGACATAATTATTAAGCTTTCCATATACTGCAAGCTGTCTGTCTGTCTTGCAAAAATCATTTAGGTACTTAGAGCAAATTTATTATTAACTATTGTAATAGATGGTTTCAGAGTGTTAAGTCAAACTTCTTAGAAACTTCCACCTCTAGTAGTTACACAGGTATCAGCTGAGAGATGTATGAGACTTCCATAATTTCATGTCCATCCATTAGAAGTCAGGCTTCCTCAGTACTATAAAAAATGAGGCCATGAGCTGGACTCAGCTGTGATGAGCATGCTTTCTGCCTCAAACACAAGGGTGAAGAAGCTGAAACTGAGTCCCACTGATCAGACTGGAAGACCTAACAGTTACAGTTGCTCAATATTAATGTTTGATTAAAAGAAAAAAACAAAACCGAATTTGAAACAACGACTAGTAACACTGAGGAGTCAGCTGCTATGGTAGATTCTTGTGTACCTCTGCAAATATCTTCCATTCTAAGCACAGTATCCTGCTTTCATCAGGAAAAAAGGTACCAATTAATTTGCAGCATGAATAAATCCTTACAATGGGCTAGAGTGAAATTGTTATCCTCATTTCAAACAACTATTAACAAGAACCAGTAATCAAAAATGGAAAACATCCATTCTGGTGATGTGTATCTTTCCATGTACTCCTAGAGAGACACCCAAGAGATTCAATCTTTGATGCTTTCTTTTTCCTAAAGTGTCATTTTTCATTATTTGATTATTCTAAATATGGGTCTACTTAGAACATAAACAATGGCATTTTTCTCCCTTGGGATGCTCCTAGTGATAAAACTGGCATTCTTTATTATAAGCCTGGACTTCTGCAGCCAAGCCTCAGCCTGGAAAAAAAGACTCTGAGTTAACAAAGCTTTTAGATTGGTACTTAATTCCAGAAGTGCTGGTCAGTCCTCCCTAATTTCAAACCAGTTTACTCTTCTGCTTGAAAATAAATGTGCCTGTGCAGTATCTTACAAGAAGCTATCGCTTAACATCCTGGCCTTGCTATCACACATCCTTTTAACAATACCACCAAACAGGGGAATTGGATCCTGCCAAAATTCAAAGTCTGTAGTGCACTGCATCCACATTCTTTTCTGTCACCTAGATCACCTCAGACAACTACCAACCATTCTTAAAAGACGCAGGAAATCTAAATATAGAACAAGCTCAGCTAGTTCTGTAATATTCTTCACAACGAAAACTTAACACTAACTGAGCTTTCTGTCTTATTCCCTAACTGTACACTCCCTTGCACCAAGGGGAGCACGAGGGGAGTAAGCCAAAGCAGAGGAAAAAGGCTGTAAGAAACAGAAGGGAATATTAGTGAGAAGAATTATTAGAGTTGCTAGAAATTATAACATACATACACAGTTTGCCTTGATAATGCAATTTAGCCTTTCCTATTGTAAGCACTCAGGTTGCACATACTGGGTTTTCAGTAAATATTTACATCAATTTACTGCTTTAAGGTGCTCCCAGGCCAGAGTTTCTCTTGAGCACTTCAGCAACTGTTAGTTCCTGCTGCACTGTACCTGAACTAGCAGCATTATGGTGGTGGCTTTTACATCCAAATACTGTCCTTCCCAGCAACACAATTAAAAACATCCTATTCATCTCATTTACATTCCTACATATTAGATTGCATCACCACATAAATATGGGAAAAGGTTTGAATGAGCAGTTCAGGACTCCAGCACCTTCCACCATCACCAAGTCCAAAACTAACGCCCCAAGAAAATCTCATCACAAAGTGACCAAAAGTAAGTTTCTAGCCCCACTACTTCCCTCTGCGAGCCTGTAGCATAGCTCCCTGCTATTTGTTCAGTTGTTTGTTTTATTCCCAGCTAGTTTATACCAATTTATTCTTAACCCATCGTGAGACATCAGTGTCCATCTTTATTTCCATTTGTAGCTCTGCCTTCATGCATCCTAGAATAGGTCTCACATGTGGGGGCAGGGGGTGAGCAGGAGAAAACTGGAGTGACAGATGCTCCATAAAGATATAAAACATTGCTGTTACCTTTTTCATTTTCTTTCAGTAGGATTCAGGTGGATTATCTCTAACAACAAAAAGATGAGCATTTTAACCCTTTTTTTATTATGTCTTACAATATGTATTAACACATCAAAGAATTTATAAATCTGATTGGTTAAACAGAATGTTACAAGTTATTTTTAAGGATAAGTAAATAAAGAGATTAAAAAGCATCCTCTGATTATAGACTGACTTGACTTATAAATTTTATGTTAGTCTTTTTCGGGTTTCCAGTAATACACTACTAGAATAAATTTTTAAGTCTTGGAAATACACACTAATATTGCATTGATTTTACCAACAGCAACATATTCTTCTAATACTCAGATTTTCTTAAAGCATTATTTGATACAGAGTATGCACATATAAGAAAAAAATAAAATAACATGACAGAATATCCTTAAGGATTTCTCTAAATGCATCAGAAGAGAGTATTTCACCTACCAGCACAAATTCTATCCATACAGATAATGCCTAATACTATTAAAGTTGATGGAAGAAATGTGACTACATAATAGTATGTTGTCTCTAAGAGTATTCCAGAGACATGCTTTCAAATGCTCAAGTAACTGATAGTTTTCTATAAAACACAAAAAATATTTTTTCCTTAAAAATCTAAGTCAACTAAATCTTCATACAGCATTGCACTGCAGCAACATGATGTCAAGTTGCAAATGTTATGAAGTACGATGCTTTCAGTACATATCAGTGGGGACCCACTACATGGTTTTCCAATACCTCAAAAAGCACAGAATCTCACCATGAAATGAGGCAATACAGAGTTGATCTAACTCCAACTTAGACATTAAGTAGGAGCTGAATCAGGTCCTGCAGACTTACTTTTAAGTATGCAAATACACTGTAAAGTGCCAGCAAAGGAAACATTTCCAAGGAGACAAAGGAAATATTAAATGGAACAACTGTTATCATTGTATTACCAATAATTAAACTTCTTAAGAGAAGTAACACAGCAATACATACACTGCTGCACAAACAGGAGTGGCATTTAAGGACAATAAAATAGGTACAGTACACTTTATGTAACTTACATAACCAAAATCAAACATCCATGACAACATTTTTGTCTGAGACTACATTTGATTTTGTACGTTACAGTTAGGATGAACAGATTTGCCAAACTGTGTTCTTATCTGCAAGGAAAAGCAAGATTTGGATTTAATGACAGAAAGCTTACTAGTCCCACATTACATTTCTTGAAGTGATGTATTTCCTTGACACTATATATGTTAGCTGGCAACGTGGAGGAAAAAAAGACAGACAAAAAGTAAAAATCCCTGTTCTACAATTCATGTAAGATTTGCTACAACTGCTGATAGGCAAGATTTCTATTTGTGAACTACCTATATACCTATATATAAGTAAAATGACCTATTGTGCCTTCTGTGGCAATTTCCTTCACTAGGAATGTTTAAGTACAGTGAAGGAGAACCATATGACCATTACCACCTAAACATCCCTCTTGGTCTTTTATAGGCAATAAGTTCTCAGTGTTCAGATTTGTTCATGGCGTTTTCCTCCCAGAAAACGAGACTTGACAAGTTTGCAGATCTCCTTACAATTTGTCCCGGTGACGACACACATCCCATTGCTTCATCAAGCTCACAGGGCTCCTACAAGTCCATGAGTATAGGGCAGTGCCCTACGCCTGCCGGTGCCCTACTCACCCACATTACACCGTTATACTTTAATACATTTTTCATAACGTGCTGTTGATTCATCCAGAAAAATCAGTTCATCAGACAGCAAGCACACAACCAGTGGAAATAAGCCAGGCAAAACGCAGGCTTTAAATAAAAAACATCATGTACGAACAGCACTACCCTGTCGCTGCCTAACCTATTAGAGCCCTATCTTCCTTCTCCCCGTTTCTAAATACACCTGTCAGCAGGGGATGGGAAATCCCGAGCCCGGCTTTCTGCACAGCCCGGGCGGGGAGGAGAATGCGCTACGGTCGGAGGCAACACTTGGGCTGTCACGCAAGCGGCAGACCCTGCCTGAGCTGCTTCCGCGCCCCTCAGCTGAAGCTGCCATTGTCGAGATCTGACAAGCGTCCCACAGCGATCTCCCTGACTGCGTACGACAGCACCCGGGAGTCATGATGTGCGGGAACCACGCTTCCAGCCGCGGAAAGCGCCGAGCCGCCTGTCCTCCGGCGGGCCCGAGGGCGGGCGAGCGAGGCGCGGCGCGGACAGCTCCTCCGGCACCATCGCGCCGCCGCCGCCTCCCGGCGTTTTCCACACGACTGGCGGTGAATTCGCCGGGAACTTTCTACCCCGGAGATGCGCGCCGGGAGCCGCAGGCCTGCTCCCGCCCGACCACCCTCGCGGGGCTCGGCACGGCGCCCCACCGGCGGCCGTCATGTCTGAGGGGAAGGGAACCCCCCGCCGCCCCGCCCGCCCGTCCCGCCGCGGCCCGCGCTCGGCCAGGCGCAGCGCCCCCCGCCCGGCCCGGGCCGCAGTGCCGCCGGCCCCGTTTGTGCCTACTCACCACAGCTTCCTCTTTAAGGGCATCAGACTGCCCCTGTTGGAGGCGGTCACCCCTATGGCCATCTGCAAGACAGTCAGGTATTTCTGATACTTCATTTTGCCGTCGCCCCCCCTGTCCCTGCCTCGTCCCCGCCGCCGCCACCGACAGAGTCTCTCCAGCCGCTGCATGCAATCATCAAATTTTTATTTCCAGGCATCTGCCGTCCCTGCGTCGCGCTTCTTCCCCTCCTCCTCCTGCCGCGCTCCCTCTCTCTCTGCCCCCCCCGGCTCACGCTCTCCTCCTCCTCCTCCTGCCGCACTCCCTCTATCTCTGCCCCCAGCTGACGCTCTCCTCCTCCGCCTCCCGCCGCGCTCCCGCTGTCCCTGCTCCAGCTGACGCTCTCCTCCGCCTCCCGCGCTCTGCCCTCCCCCGGGCCCACGCTCCTCTCCTCCTCCTCCCGCTGTCGCACTCCCTTTCTCTCGGCCCCCTGCACCCCGCGCTCTGCCCCCCGGCTTGTCTCCCTCTCCCGTTCCTCGCCTCCACCTCGCTGCGGGGCTCCCCCTCCTCCGCGCCCTGCCGCGCTCCCCGCACCTGCCCCTGACCAGGCTGCTGGCACCCCGGCCGGTCTCCTCCTCACCTGAACTGTTTCCTGGCGGCCGCCTCCACCCCTCGCTAGGCCCTCGGTACGGCCGCGGCCTCCCCCTCTACCCCTCGCCCCGCAGGCCGGACCGCCAGCGGGGCTGCTCCTCCCCTCGCCCCCTGGGCGAGCGGGCCTCCCCCATCATCCCTACCCGCTACCAGGGCGCGCCCGCCCCGCTGCCCTCCACTATTACCTGGGGTATCCCGCCCCCGCCCATGTGGCGCAGCTGCTGCTCTGCCCTCCCGCCATCAGAGGGGCGCCATGCCGCAGCCCGGCTGTCGCGCAGCGGTGCCCTCTCCCCCGCCGCCTCGCTGGCCTCGCCTCTAATCCCATTAGCGCCTGGAATAGCCCCATGTTATTTTAATCGTTTCTCCCCCCTACACCCGGCTAGCAGTGTCGGCTGTGAGTTAGCGGTAACCGAGCGGCAGAGGCAAACGCCGCACCACCTGCCGGGGCGGCCCAGTGGAGGCGGTGAGGGCGAAGGTGAGCAGGAGGGTCAGCAGGCGGGTGGGGGTGAGCTAAGGTAAAGTAAAGTAAGGGTGAGGTGAGGATGGAGGCGAAGGTGCGTCAGGATGGAGGCGGGCAGTTCGGCGCTGCCGCAGGAGCGGCGTTTCCCGCCCAGCCTCCCTCAGGGAAGGCGACGTGTGAAGCAGCTGGAGAGCAGCTCTCGCCTGCGCCGCTCCACGCACAGCACGGGGAGCTGTCCCCAGAGAGCCCGGAGAAGCCACAGGGAAGAGAACAACCCGCGCCCTTTTTCCACTGAGGAAAGCAACTAAAGCGTGCCTGAAAATGAGGTGGTGATTTAAGTCAGACTTGAAAATATTAGGTGGCTTTAGAGGGGTGCCCATCTTCTGGATGCTTCAGCAAAAATACCTGAGCACATAGCTGTATAGTTATAATAGCCTCAGGCGTGACACAATTATCAGTACAGCTGTAATCTGCTAAGAGTGGCAGAAGACTTCAACAAGTGCTTGTAGGATTAACTCTAAAACGTGGTATATGATATGATCAGAGACCTTCCTCAGTACAGACATCTCTGAAGCGAAGGGTAGCGCTTAGCTGACATCCCGATCAATAGTGATGGGAAATACTTTGGCTAGAGATATCCTATTTAAGTGTGTAACTATTTTGCAAAACACAGATATGAACAAATCCATGCTGAAGTGACAACTTTTCATTAAATTGCAGTCATGTAAGTACTATGAGTTGTAATACTTACCCAGAGTTTATGTCCTCAGGTGGCACTGTCAGCTAGGAAAAATACTGTGAACAGCATTGTCTCTTTATGGCTCAGAGATGAGCATTTCAGTGATCATTTTTCTTTTTTTCTTTTTTTTTGTATGTAATATATCTCAAGATTGTAGTAGTCTACATTCTACCTAGTCCTGTTCATTACATGGGAAGCTAGGAAGCTAAATATAATACTTAGAAGCACAGCGGATTTTAATTAGAAACATAATAGTTGCATTACTGTAGATAGAGATGGATGGGTTTGCATTTTCAGCCAGGAAATACGAGATGTTTACAAATGTCCTAGAATTCTGTGGCACAAATAATGCAAAAATTCAAATTCCAACTCAAGGCCCAGTATGAGCCGGCACATCTACAGTGCTCAGGATACTGTTAATGGGTTCTTTGTCTTTGGAGAGATCAAGCATTGAAAGCAATGAGGGATGTTTACCTTGAACAGAATGGAAAGGTTAAGGAATTAAAACACTAGTAGCGTGCTAACTGGAAGGTCCGTCTTCTACAGGTAGAACATCAAATCAGTTTGAAAACCTGTAGAGACCTTACTTTGACTTAAAAACAAGAACTGTAAACCCAATACATTGCTTTCCCTTTCTGTGTATCTGGTCACCACTAGCTGACCGAAGAAACATTTGTTGCCCACATAAGTTACAAGAGAGAAAGTGTGGGCTGGATTTTATTCTCACCATCATTACTCGAATGCTTAGCTACATTGTCATTAAAATACTCATTTACACTTGTGAAATCCTATCAGAGTTTAAAGCTTGAAATGGTAGGAACTGCCAACTAAAAGAATGATGAGACTGTATTAGCTTGAATGTCACATTTCAAGTTGAATGTTACACCTGCAAAAAAACTCCAATAAGAAATAGTAAATCTATTTAAATTCGCAAAACAATTATGGTTATTCCAGATTTGGCTGTATAGTTTTTAATGAGTATGCTTTGTCAAACCAGTAGTAACAAATTAACTTCTTTTGTACATTTTATATGTAATCTTCTGTACTTGTTGAGTATTTTTGTTTGTCTCATACCTGTTCATTCTTAGTGTTGTTCCATTATATACTGCCTTTTGGAGCGTCTTTCTCTTAGCACCTATTTTTTTATATAGCTGTAAGTGTAAAAAGATCCTGTCTGTCTTGCATTTCAGATGAACGGCCCATTTTTAACAGGAGTCAGTCAGCAGCTTCCAGATCAGGGTAAGCACCCAGACATCCCATTGTTAGTTCTGAGGCCTCTGTGGAGTCACTATCTGAGCTAAGTCCAAAATTTATGCAGTACATGTCCCTGCAAGAGAAGCAGTCTGATCATATTTGTGGTTCTCAATGCAAATTCATTCTGTCTGATGAGATAGACTCTCTTTCTCTATAGAAAGCTGAAAGCTGCTTACATTGTTTTTTAACTAGCATGTATTTCAAAAACAATTTCATTCCTGTTATGTTACTTTAGGTTAACACAGTTGTTGTAGTAGCTTTTTCAGTACAAAGCCAAGCAGAACAATACTAATTTCTTAATTTAACTTGCTGAGGTAACTTAAGTGCAGGCTTTAACTCAGAACAAACTCTGTAATCTATTGCTTACAGTCCCAGATGCCCCTGCCTCTTCTGAAGCCTGTCCCCACAGTGACCTTCCAATGTAATTCTTGGCTAAGAAGAACAGACTGCTCTTTCAGAAAGTTATAGGTTACACCATTACATATGACTGCTGCACTTGAATGGATGGGTGGTTGGCACAAACTCCTCTCATGATGGTACATTTATGCTGGGATGGTGATGCCCTAGTAGAAGATAAATGGATGGACCCTGAGAAGGTGGAGTTTAATCTTGGCCTATGCCTTGGTGTTTTTAGGAGAGTAGGCCATTGTCAGCAGTGGGAGACTGACTGGTTACGACTTAAGAGGGTTCCACTGAGGTAGTTGTGCAGTGGAAGCTCCCATCAACAACTAACAATAAGGGAGTGCAATTGTGGTGTAAAGCTATCTTCATCCCGAGTTGTGCCTCTCATTTTTCTTCAGTCATAATACTGTTAGAAAATATATGAGATTCCAGATAGTGCAAATCAAGATTTTATAGCATTATTTACTTCTGCTGATTTTAGATTTGATTTCAGTAAGCCAGTCACTAGAACAGGAATTGCAGAACTTCATCGTACTTTCCTTTAGCATTAGCCCAGCATAGATCCCTGTAGTGACAGTTGTCACTAGGTGCCATCCTTGTCAAACTCTCACCTGCATCACTCGGTCTTGACTGAGCTTACAGGATGAGGAGAAATTTAGGTCTGTTTCAAAAGACTCATTTAGCATTACAGAAATGTACTGTTAATAGTCTTCGTTATGTTTAGATTATTATGTTCAGATAACATAATTTTGCTGCAATAGTTTGAGGAAAAAACCCCACACCTCTAACAGGCATAGCTGTGGTGGTGAACAAGCAAAAATGGTCTGTCTTTTCCTTTTTTTCCCTTTTTTTTCCTTTTTTTTTTCTCCTTTTTTTTTGGCTGATGTTGCTTGTTTTGTTTAGCAAACCTGTACAAGGCAAAAAAGAAAAACAGATCTGACCAGATTAAATGGCATCTTTATTAGTACTGTGTTAGCCACATCAGTAACTTGTGGGTACGTCAGGCCTTAAGGAAAGATTTTAACCCATTGGTTGCATTCAATTTCAGATTGAAAGAACTGTATTAGAACTAAAGCAAACATTAAATAAACTCGTTGCTTTTTTATGGCATATTAGAGAGCATCTTTTATTTGCATTTTAGAATAGTCTTCATTTTAGCTTTACTCTGCTGTATTAACAGAGAGTTTTCTTAACATTGCACTGTCCATTCTATGTGGTTCTCTATACTGTGCTGTGGTGTATGCTGAAGAATTTTAACATTATGTTTATTTCCCAGATATACCTATTTCTCTTGCTGACTTTTACTCCAATTATTGATAAAAAAAAATCTTGATGCACATGTCATGTTCTGTACTTCTGTGCTATTTAATATGATTTGAGAACATTTTATTACACAGTTCAGTTGGTAAAGCGGCAACATTCCAGAGACTGATACAACACTGACATGAAAACATGACATTAGATGACTGATCTCCATCTCTAATTTAATCTAAATCTTCCTGTTTACTAAAGAGGGTTCTTTCTCTGCAGTAGTTGTTAATATTTTATTCTGTTAATTTGTACAGTTAGTCGATTATAATTGTAATATTAATAAAGATTTATGCTAACTAAGAGCATTAATGCGGATCCTTCAGGCAAGAAAGCTACTGAAACAGACTTGCTTGCCATTTCAGTGTCATGCATAAGCTTCATATATCTCCCATTTTCTTTCCAAAATAAAAAGAATGGGGTTCATACTTGTTGAAGGCAAAGGAGTTCCTTAGAATCTACAAGTATGTCAGATGCAGTGACTCCAGGGGTCATTTTCTCCCTCCTCAAAAGTAAGAAAAAAGTGTGTATGTGTTGGTGTGTTTCCTATCCATTTACAATACATACTCTTGACTTTTTCTGATCTACTGGGACTTGTCTGTACCCATATTAATGTTTTATTGTATACAATTCATAGCCTTTTTCTGGTCTATTACTGTTTTTTCCATCAACTCCAATCAACTTTCAATATGTGAAGACCTATAAAGATACCTACAGTATCATCATAAAACCCAAAAACACTCAGAGGAATTTTTCCATCACTTGTTCTGCACAATTGACCATCTATGAAAGGGAAAGGTTTCACATTTCTTTGAAGTGTTTTCACGACAGTCTAGCTTGACTGGTAGCAGAAAACTTGTGTTTTCTGAAACAGTTTATGAGCTGCCAAAATAAAATCAGGTCAGTAATCTTTGCTTTTGAAGGGAAGTCTGTTCATCGTGTTTTCTCAGAGAGGAATATCTTCACAGAATAAATCATTTTTATTTGACTCTGGATTATCAAGAACAGGTCTGCTAGATTAAGCAATTGAAGCATTTACAAGAAACTTGGAAGCAAGCAAATATCCCTGTTTCACTACAGTCAGGGCTATGTAGTAATATCTTCCTGTACAAAAAGTGTTAGGGCTGTTCTACCATGTCTGACAGGGAGCTGCTTTATACTGTTACTGCAAAAATAAGAATTTTAATACAGTGAATAAATCAAGCTAGAACAAGTGGACCTGTACTGCCCCTATCCAATGGTTTTGCATTTACCCCTTTCTTGCAAACTTGTAATTAGAAGATTTTACTCTTAATAAAGAAAAAAAAAAAAGGAAAAAAACCACCGTAAGTCAAAATTATCCAAATATCATGTTATGCCTGACAAGCATGACCCTCTCACAGGATAAAATAAGCTCAATGTAGAAAAAAATAAGCATATGCATGAATTCCATTAGTGCTCTCTGATATGGCTTATTCATGTAGAAAACTACTGGAGGGAAGAAATCACCAAGCATACAGTTTCAATGTGAGATGCAAAAGAAAAAGAAGCGTAAGTAACATCACTTCCCAGAAAAGATTCTAAGAAATAGATTGCCATATGCAACACATCGCAATTTCAGCACACAAATACCTAATTAATTAGTCTTGCTAACTGCATATTGTTAGAACTGTGAGAGTATGTAACTGAGATGAGGTGTGACCAGACCTTGCTATCATTCTGGGATGTAGAGTCACTAACAGCTTTCATTTTTAGATGTTATGCCTGATGGGGAGGCCTCTAAGCACACAGTATTTGGGAAAAAAAAAAAAAAAAAGAAAATTGTGAAAAGCAGGGGATAATGATAGTTCCCTAAAGCAAGGGTGTGGAATTCTAAAAAATAAATATTTAGAATATTGGAGATTGAGAAAGAAATATGTCCATCAGAACTGTTATGGTATACTTGTTACAGAATCACTGTGAAAAATTGGCAGTGAGAACCAGTCCATAAGACTGTACTCAATTGCCTAGAAAGAATACTTCCTTACATTTCCTTTACCTTTTTTTTTTGGTGGTTGGTTGGGTTTTTTTAGTTATATTGTGAGTAGCTGTACACATCCGGATAAATAGATCAAAATTAATTACTGAAATCTAAGGAGCTTCTCCAGCCAAAAATTATATGCATGCCTCATTTTATAGACTAGTAGTAATTCAGACCCTTATTTAGTTTCATTAATATCTTTGATTAAATCCTGATAGGAATCTTTTCACACCCATGAGATATAAAGCCTAAAGGCTAGCTGGATGTTTCATGAACACACTGGTACTGTTCAGTATCCTAGTCCAAGGCTGTTTTATATATCTAGTTGCATATTTACACAATTACTACAAATACAAGAACTGTCTTTTTCACTTTCTGGAAGAAAGCTGTTCTCATTACAATGTACATGACTGTTAACTCTATACTATTTTAATCAGATTACCAGTACAATGGAAATGAATGTAATAGGATTTACTATAATTAGAGGCAAGTGTACAGGAATCTATGAAAAGGACACAAACATGTTAGTGGAGCTCATTACAGAGATATTTTTTACGCTATTTATTCATTTTTTTTAAAATCACACTAAGCCTGATTTTAATGAGTTTTTCTTGGGGGGGGGGTGAGTTGGTTTTGTTTTTGGGGGGGGGGGCAGGTTGATAAAATTTTGATCAAACAATTCAACCCAGAATGGTTAGTTATAGTCAAGTATTACTCTTATATGGGACAGAAAGAAGTGGAATTAAATGCAAAGAGAAAAAATCTCAAGCACTACAAGCTACCCCTTTAATCTTTTTGTATGAATAAAAGATAAAACCAAAGAATGTAAATTATAAAATAATGATAAAGAAGGCTTCTACAACATGGGTGAAGGAATCAAATTAAGCCTATGAGTGCTCAATATTTATCAATATTAATTTATACCAAATATTCCCGTAATTCCAGCACAGAAGCTTACACAAAATGCTTCCCCTGTGATTATATTGCTATTACATACCTATCTCTTGTAACATGCTGGTACATCATAAACCTGAAGACATACAAGCCTAGCAGATGGGAATTAAAAAAATTAAAGGTAACAATAAATGACAGCTAAACCTTATAACAATAGCTCTGATGCTTCAGGGAACTTTTTTGTGTGTATCTGGGACTGTACCTGGCGAAAGAGTCAGCTTGAACACAACAATTTGAAGGATTAGTTCCTTCATGAATTCATCCTTCATGAATTCATCCTTCATGAATTCATCCTTCATGAATTCATCCTTCATGAAAATCCTCAATTTGAAGGATTGGTTCCTTGATGAAAGCTTTTGCTTTCATCAGTAATTAACTCATGTCATGCCTTAGCAACATGGTATCCTATCCTATTGGAGACATTTGGTTAGATTCAAAGTATGGCAGTGGTTTACAGTTTGCATCTACATTTTCAAAAATCCAACATGAGTCTTTTGAAGAGCAAACACTATTCATACTGTTAATTTTATGCATGCAAGATCTGGTCTTCTAGTCATTGAATTTTTAACTTTAGGAAAACAGCAGAGGTAGCATTTGTAACATTCCAGGGAGATAAAGCCTTCCCATTAAGGGTGTGTGTCATGTCTGGGGGAGTGGGAGAGAGAACATATATCTATATGGATATATCTATATATCCATATAGATATATGAGGTGTGAAAATCAGTTTAAAGAAACTCTTAAGGCAAAGTTTTTAAAAGTTTTAATTTCTGAGAGCCTCGCTTTACACAATACCGTGTATGTTTGACTGGATATCCCAAATCAGTTCAACTTTGAAAATATTGGCCCCAATTAATATAAAATCTTTTTAATAAAATGATGTGATAAAAAGTTTAAGTATGTCATTAAAATACTCAACAACTGGATCGCAGATCTGCAAAGAACAGATCTGTTCATTGCAGATCCAGGTATTTTTGAATATCAAACATGTATTTTTTTACTTCATTGACTACATAAGGGATTTACAATCTTCTTCTAGTAAGTGGTGTCAAGACTCTTCCAGACTCCAGTAAGTTATTTATAAACAATAAAAATTCATGTGCAGATTAATGATCTTGCTACAAACAGGATTTTTGTAACAAATAAGCAATTTTCTGTCCTCTGCTTCAGAGAAGACGCAATCAATTCTAGCTTCTCTTATACACTGCAGTTATTGCTACTTTTGGCATAGATGAACTGGCTCCAAATTTGCTGTGAGTAGACCAATTTTTTTTTTAATTGCTCCAGTATAAAAATAAAACTGCCTTTATGACATTCCTGATGTTACACTATCAAATTGCATAAGGCCTTACATCCTGGAAAAAACACATGAATAACAAAAGGGAAAAAGAGGAAAATGAAACAACTTGCTGTTCTTCCCTTGACACAGAGCATAACATTTTGGGTTTGGTCTGTGGGGTGTGGTGTGTTTTGGTTGGTAGGTTTTAAGGAAAAGAATGAGGTAAAACAAATAATAACACTAATAAGATTTTGTCTAGTAAGGTAAATAGACTTAAGTCTCCTTTTGCTGTTAGGGAAGTTTATATAACATTTTTCTGATCAGTTCAGCTTCTTTTCTTTTTTAGACAGAAAAATAACAGAAGAATGTGCAATAGTGTTCTGTGAGATTTTATCTGTCTAACAAAATTGGTCATCACACTAGTACTGACTAACGCTGAAATATTTGTAGTTCCTAATATGTTCCAAAAATGAATCTGCAAAAGCTAGAAAATGAAGATATATTTTAATACACTCTCTGTCCTTGTTCTTTGTTTGCCTCTTATTATTTAACATTTTTGCTTGGAGCATCCAAAGAAAAAGCAACACCCTGTTAGGGTCAGATGTAGTCAGATGGCATAAAGTAACAAGGCCACACTGAAGACATCATTTTATACTGTGGGAGGGTCAGCAGGGTAGTTTTGTCCATGAATTTTGGTGAGTGTTGGAAGCAGTGTTTCTAATGACTTTTCCTGGAGCTGACCTGGGTAGCATCTGTCTGGAGATGTGTCATGCTGACATCCACACTGCTACAATGCCAGCATACACCACATTAACAGTTACGTTGTAATTACTCTTCTCATTATAACCTACAACCTTTTTTTCTCATCACACACTAGCAGGTTTGAGAGTTTACTTGCTGTCTTGCCAACCAAGCAATTTACCTACCATCTGCATGTGAACAGCACCCAAGCAGTAATGAAACTGGTTCTTGTCAGCACTGTGGTTTTTTGGGAGCTATTTGTTGGCTCTATGATCTTTGTAGTAGCAAGAGAGTGTGCTACAAAAATGAAAATAATGCTCTGTTTTTTTATTATTTTAGTTTTAGCTAAAGAACCCCACTTTTTGATTCTGTGAAAATTCCTCAACAATGTACAGAAGACAGTTTTTGAAGATGTACTAGAAGAGACGTAAATAGATATCTCTCCTGGCACCCTAAATATCTCTGAAAATCTGTTCATTTTATTACAGTAGTGCAAACTCTTCCTTGGAACCATCTGCACCACTACTGATACTTGAAAACCAGGACACACAAAGACAGACCATTGCTTAATGGGTAATGAGCAAGGACATGCTCAAACCCTCTGCACTGCTGGATTCACTGACACTAAAAGACAACTCATGGATCTCTGTACAAGACAGAAGACAGTGTTTGTAGGAAAAAAGCAGAAATACCAACATTTGCCAGTGGTCACTGCAAAACATTCAATCTGGTGATCTGTGCACATCACTGTGACAGCAGCAATAAATCACAAGCTCTGCAACTGTTTAGAGGGAAGGTTTCCTGTGAGTCTGAAGCCAAAGATGAAGGTGGGTCACCTTGCATTGGATTCGCTCCTTTCAGTAGATAAGTTTCTGGTTATCTTCTTATGCAAAGAGATATATGCCATCTGTCTTGGGTGTTTATGGAATGTTATCGCTCTGGTATCTGCTCTGTGAATGGAACAGAAATAGTCTTTGCCTTTGCCTTCCTGTATTATGAACACATCTCTAAGTAATCTGTTCTATTTTTAAATGGTATCTTCTGCTGCAACTTCTGACAGCATTTCTGTCATAGCATTGAGCTACATCTTTTGTCCAATCACATGCTGTACTAAACATCTTTAGTTCCCACTGACTTGTGTAAATTTTGACAACATAGTGCTATTGTACCAGAATAAAACTTTAAACTGGCTTACATAGCTTTAGTCCCAGCAATTCAGAATGGGTGGAAAGCACACTAAGAAAAATCCTTCAGCGTAGAACAGCAGCAGAGTTTTCCAGTAACAAGGAAGGAAAGTTCTATATAAGCATCCCAATGCTATTCTGGCTGCAGGCAATTTCATTCTTTTGATGGATGTACAATCAGGATAGTACCAATGTCATTTCTCAGTTACTCTTCTTCCTACTTGATGCAGACATCTGACATCTCCAGACAAATCTGATGCTCCAGAAGCTCAGCTTCTCTTTGGTGAATTATATTACAAATGCAACCAAATTCAAGGTCATAGCTAAGAATCTGAGTGAATATGATTAAATTAAATATAATGCATAACATCTCATTCCCATTTCTGTCATCTTCAAATTTATATGAGCCTCTCTGAAGGAGTATAATGGTGAATAACACCGGCCTTGAAGCTGATTAATTTCTGGGGGAGTTGGCTACAATGGTTATCTGAACCTTCATAAAATCTTAAGATGTAATTTGCATTTTCTTTGCCATAGGTCTTTTACAGTACAAAGAACGCCAGTTTGAGACACTGCTTTTCTCTTTACAAATGCATTGTCATACTACTGTACAGATAAGGTTTATTTGTTAGCATACATAACATGCACCAGTCACAGACATTTCTGCTCTTCTAACCTGCAGTACATACTCTTACCACCTTCTGTCTCAATCTGTTTCTTTGAATCTCATTAGCATGTATTATTCTAGCAATCAGCTGTTTGCCCTTTGAACTCCACTGGCCTTCACTAGATGGAACAAGAAGAGAGTATTTTCTGCTATTTTTTATCAAGAACCCTTGAACAGACATTCTTGTTCTTCATATATTTTCTGGCTAACATTAAATTGAAAGAGGCTAGTGCAGAAACAACTCATATAAAAGCACTGTAGATTTGAACTTAGCTGCTTCTGCAGGCCCAACATTTAAACATCTTGAGACATTTTCAGAGTTTTTTGCTAGCTTCTGATGTGCTTCCTTTTTTATGCTTCCCCCTTCAATATCATAGGCTAGATTTTTCTTTGCAGTCTGTTGGAAATGTTCTAGGAAGAACTAAATTCATCTTCTGTCACCTACACAGAGTGACAATGCTGTCTTCCATTTGTTTAGCAGCATCACTGAAGTTAACTCATAAATCATGCTGTGCATTTTGACATAGAGCCAACCACTGGAAGAAGCAAACTCGCCCCTCCTCAGATATTATTCCTTCATTCTATAACTTTATTGTATGTAATGGACACTGCTGGTTTCTGTGGTAATTTACATGTAAATATTTTTATGTACTCTTGTCAACACAGAGGAAAGAGGAGTTCTATCACCTGCCTTGTACATCTTAAGTTTCTGTAATCTTATGAATAAAAAATGGAAATGCATATCATTTATCAGCTTTGTTTATATGAAGAAGGTTTTAAAGACATTGTTCTTTTTTTCACATCTATTTGTAGAAGAAATACACATGCTCTTATGAGTGTTTCAGTAGTAACTATTGGTAAAGTTATGAGGAAATACACATAACAATATTAAAGGGATGAAAAAAACCTGGAAATCAGACAAATTTGAAATTAATTTATCCTCTTGTTCCTGCCTGCTGCCTATTTCTATGTCTCAACTAATAACAATGGCATATTTGCTTGTGTAGAGAAAGCCAATGGGCAAAAGTCATATGCAGAATATGTTCCAAAATGCCATGGAGTGGCATAGATGTGTATGTGATCTCATTTTCCTTTATCAGGTAAACATCACATGTCTGTATGTGTGTAGCAGCAGCTAGCAAAATATGTAACATACACGTTCTGTAACTGAGGAACACATCAAGCAAAAACCAACTGTGCCTCCTTCTAAAAGAGCTGCCTATATTTCTACTTAGCTGAATGGATAGGAGTTATTTGGAGGCAGTATTTACCATTACTTTGGGGGAGGGGTGGAGGAAGGCAAGGGACGGATCTAGCCATGTTTAAATATCCTATAGAATTTCTGATGTCTTCCATGGGCTGATTAAAATCATGTATTCCTGCTTGTTCCTTATCCTTTATCCCTTACAGAAGGAACAGGCGGCAATAATTTGCAGCAAGATTTTTATGTAAGCGTCCCCCTTACATGGGTTTTATGCAGAAGGGAAACATATGGTTCTGAAAGAGCGTTAATACCCAGGTACAGCTGGTCTTTGAAGATTTTAAGTGTTCCAGATAAAAAGAATAAGCAAATGCCTCCCAAGGGAGACTGTCGCTGTTCTCACACTGTCACAAGTGTAACACTTAGAGGGAGATGTCTATGGAGACTTAAGAATAGAATGGGGATTATATCAACAAAAGAAAAATAGACATATAAACAAATAAGACGAAAATAAAACCCTCAGCCTGGCCAGCAACAGAGAACTTAATCACAGTCTACCAGACTGGCAGCAAAAAAAAAGTAAGCAAACTGATTAATTCATCTATTGTTATTAGTTAATGCAACAACCTAACATTTCTCCATGACAGCAATATCTCCATGCCAGGTTTTTATTATCCTGCGGCACTGGCACTCTTAAAATTCCTATTACTCAGAGAATTTACATTGATTTAAAATGGAGTTTTGTTTGCTGGATATAGAGTGAGCTATCACAAAAAATTTAGTGGCAGACCTTAAGTGAGAATCAACCCTATTTTCTGTTTCAAAGGCTCATTGAATTTAAAGACAAGTCACTTTTAAAGAAGGAAAGATCTAAGGCGCCAGATTTATTTGACGAGATGATCCCAAATAATGTTCTTCAATCTTTGTCACAGAGAAATCTAACATTATTCCAACTATACTTAATCAGGCTTCATTACTGCATACTCCAGAGTCCCAAACAAAAGTGCCAGAAGGTGAAGCTGGACACTGTCATTAGCTGCTCTCACATAGGGAAAAATTCCCCAGGGCATAATATGTTCCCAGGAGAGACTAGATTACCAAAGGGATAGGAAATAAACTTAGTATAGGGAATGTGAAATTCAGGACAGAAAATTCACAAGAGAAAGTTTAGGAGACCTGCAAAATCTATGAAACTCCTATAGTTTCTCCTTCATGACTGGAGGAAGTAAAATAAAGGAGCAGGAGGAAGTCAGGAGGAAAAACGGAAGAGAATTGCATAATCCAGTCAGAGCTCTGGGAAGAGGAGCCTTTCAAAGTCTCACTGAGATCAGTAGCAAATCCAAAGCTTACTGTTAATACAAACAAGAAAGCTAAACCACAGAATCAGAAGCCATGGGCCAAGGCCGGATAAATGAAGTTTTATTTGGCAGGACTACTCAAGGTAAAAATCCCATTTCAGAAATAATCCGCTATCCCATCTATAGTTGCAACATCAATGAAAATGAAGTTGCTAGTACAAAATAAATGTACAAACCCATCATTTTCTCTGAATTCTGCAGAAAAGAGTGTATGTGGCTAAGGTGAAAATCTTGTCTTAGGGCTGCCACTGGATAATGTGTCCCTAACTAGAAGGATTAGAACTACCATGGCATAAGAAATCCTAAGCTAATTTGGAAGCAGAACAGCTGAAGAAAGACTGTTCAACAGAAGTTGGAATTAGAGCGAGAGGTTAAATTGCTTCAGATTCTTTCTCTCTGTGCTGAGATTGGTGCCAGATGTGAAAGTCTGGGTGAGATAACCATCTTTCCAAACCACCAAATCTTTTGTAAGCCGGGATGTTTAGGAGGCACGATCACAGATACTGTATCTAGGAATGTATTAATATATTAAGAAAAAGTTCTTTTTATTCTTCTCATGCAAGATGATTATTGCAAGAACAAAAAATGCTTAGGAAGATACCGCTTGCTTTTTCTTTTTTTTTTAAATAAGAGACAAAAGATACTGAGGACAAGTCAAAAGTTTAAGTTATGGTGGTTATTTTAGCTCAGTATTTTTTCAAACCAAGAGCAATAAGTTATGGAAAGCCTAAAGAAGGTTCAGGTTGCAGTCTTGTTCTGTAATACCTGCATGAGTATTTTATAATGGTATAGGTTATTAAGCACGTTGCTGTAGAAAAAGATGCAGAAAGGTTGGCTGCTCGTGGATCATACAGCACAAAGAGATACTAGCTACATAACAAATTAGTAACAGCTGGATGATTTGGAACCAGAAGGCCTAACATGCCAGTACAGGGCAAATTTCACTCAGTTTACGAAACAAGACTACTTTACCTAGGGCAATAAAACAATGCCTCTAGATTGGATTTTGCAGAACCTCAGGCTCCCTTGTGAAACTGCATGATAACTTAGTCATGACAAAAATGCCACAGGATCAGGGAGCCCAACAGAGAAATTCTGCTGCCTGGAAAGGTTCTGGCTGGAGAAATCCTGATTGCTTGAAGAGTTGAAATGAAATTAATAAAGGAATTGAGCTTGAGGTTACAAAATTAAAAATGGAAGTCTATGCTTTAGTATATCTTTACGAATATTTTGATTTCTTTAAGAGTCATTTGTCTTTAGAAAGATTTCATTTTATGAAATGCTTAAGATTTTCTGCTTTTAGATTCTCTTTTGGCAGAGGGGTGGGGTTGTTTTCAGTGGAAAGACTCTTCAACTTTAATGTCATATTTCAAAAGAAATTTTCTTGCTGCCTTTTGCACTTTCCCTTTGACAGCCATCATTGCTGAGTAATGCCCAGGGTCATACTTTTGAAAAGCAAATTCTTCCTTTGCAACATTGCTGCAGGACCTGTGGCAGAGCGTATATCAAGAGGACTAGGCACTTGTCCTTTTATAAGATATGGGCTGAGTTCTGTAAGGGATGTGTCTGGCACAAGAGTTGGATGCAGATCAGTAAGGAAGTGTGAAAGGGAAGCTCGGCAACTGTAGAAATTGTTTTAGGAATACATACACATACATTCACATCTATGTACAGTTCTGGAATATTAAGAAAGAAATGCATTAAATGTAAAGTAATTTGTTCCACCAGCAAACATACAGTGAGCTATCAGTCCAAGCCAACACTTACTTGGACAGAACTCCAAACTGAGCCAAAATCTTTGCCACAGAGTTCAGAGAGCTTCAAATGAAGTCAAAATAGTTGACCCAATGTATCAAAGATAAATTTAGTCTGGATAGAAAGCCCTGAAATAATGCCTAGAGAGCAGTTCTTTTCCTAAGACAATTTATTACGAGAACAAAACTTACTTGTAAAAAAAGTATCTTCTCACATCTCTAGGCAGAACATCAGATACTTTAGTAAAATAAAATCATTTTCTCCTGCAGCAGATTGCCACCCTTAAGAAATCTTGACCCAAAAAGTCACTAGCATTCAACCCTATTTAGTGACAAAATTAGACCAGTTTGGGGGCACTTAGAGTAAATATGGCATTTCAGAATGATTATTCATTTAATTGATTGCAAATCCTGCTGCCACAAAATTAATACATTCTGTTAATTGCAAGGAACGCAGAAGTGGACATTTAATCATATGGTGATTCAAGAGATAATCCTTGTTAAAGAGTAGGTTTGCTACCACTGAGGGTGGCAGATTAACAAACCCTGATTTTTATGGTTCCTCTTCTTTCCATCATGTGGCAGGTCTTTACAAGGACCTTAAAATATTCCCCATTTATAATTCGATTCCTACTCTGTAGGTTTTTCCCAGCATTTTAGTTCAACTGGTTTTATGGTTGTCCAACACAAAATGTGAGTAGTCGGTGTATGACATGTTACCTCTGCAGTGTATGAACACATTTTGATTTCTCCAGCACTGAGTCAGCATTCTGATGAGTTAGCATTTATATTCCCGACAGCTGTTTATTCCTCTCAATGTAATTTCAGAGATAAATGTCCAGAAGGGATTTGCTGCCCCAGATCTATCAGAAAACATATTTAAGTTATTCTGTGGTATTTTAATCATAAAAAACCCCACAACTGTTCAGTAATGCTAGGCCAAAACGTGTTTAACATTAAACAACTAATTTAAACCTCGCTAGGTTATTTTAAAACATAATGTAGTAAAAAGTCAAAGTATTTTTATTTTCTATGCAAAAAGCACATGCATGGTTTCTAGGGCCATTATGAAATTGAGAAATATACTGTAACTTCCCATCAGTATTTCTCTTTTACTCCTTTTATTTAGAGCTAAGAAGAACCTTAAGAAGAAGAGATAGGAGTCAATGCACATAAAGGACCAAACTCTTCCTGGAGCAGCTGTTTGACTGTATCTTACTAAAGCCATGGGACTAGTTGGCACAGTAGAACACAAATCTTGATAAAAGGCAAAGCCAGTACACCAGGATTCACTGCCTTCTGAAATTCTTCAGGAAATGCTGCAGGGTTATCTTGGCAAATGTGGTGCAGGCTGTGGTCATTCATATGCAGTCATTTTTTATCTCCTCTTTTCGGGTTTGATTTTAGTCTTCTTGTAAAGCAGTGCAAAGGGTGCAGGGGAGCAAAGATTTTATTTTCCTGCACCAGCCCTATAGACTCTGTAGGACACATTGTGTTACCACAGCTGCCTTATCCTTGGAAGTTAGTAACAGTAAATTCCTTCTAGGAGATGTTTCTTCTAAACACTCTTCTGTTAGACACGGGTTTATGATATAGCAGGGAAATTCAAGTTACTGAGATTATAGAAATATATGTTATCAGAGCACAGATAAAATCCAGTTCTGAATCCCATTAAATTAATGGCTTTGAAAATGTCTGGTGACAATGAATTCTACAGATTACTATGATTTTGATAAAAGAATTAAATACCATACTTAATTGCTGTGTTATTTAATTGCTTTTTCTTGTCTCAGAACAAAAAAAATAAAAAAGGATTCTTGATACAACTTCTCTAAAAGTCCAATTCCTCTATTACTTATTCTTGTCTTTTCCTACTCTCCAGTCTAAATCAGATGGTCCTTTTTTCAAACTCAGATAAAAATATATCTTTGCCTATTAGAGTATTAATATCTGATACCTAATTGTGTTAATTTTATTCTTATTGGTTTATTTCTTCTTTTCTGGGATAGAGTAAAAGCAACAGTGAACAGTATTACAGACGAGAGTTTTCCAATGGAGTCTTTCTGTGCTGTAATATTTTGTGTGCCTTTTTGGCTGCTCTAGACCATCAATCATCAGCTCTTGCTGAGCTTTCTATATTACTGGCAAGTGCTTTTTTTTTTTTTTCTCCCTCCCATGGTAACTATATATTTAGATATAAAGATAATAGGACAAATTAACTTGCAGGCAATTCCATTCATCTCAGTTATAACTCTGTCCATAAATAAACAGACAAACCAATGAATAGAACCATCTTAGTTACTATTCCAGTAAAGTAAGACTTAAAATACAAGCAGTACTTTTGATGCTAAACTCTCATAAAATAGACCAAAACTTGAATATTATGACCCTAGGACTTTTTTCCCCAGTCCTTACTTATGTCATTAAAAGAGGTCAAACTGGGAGTAAAAATCTTCATTCACATTTACCATTAAAACTTAAGCTATTGGGCAGACTCTAGTGTGAAAAAAAGCCTGCCTTGAACCTAAGCATTCAAAATCATTTATATGGCTGTGACATAGGCACCATAAAGAAAAATGTGTAAGTAGAAGATGATAATCACTTTGATCTATTAATGAAAAATTATTGGGGCCATTTCTGTATGAACATTGCATTGCCACTATAGACTAATGTATAGTGTTCTCAAAAATTATGAAACTTATCTTGAGATTGGGCAGTAGTTAAAATTATTTGATTCTGTCTAAAATCAGTTCATAATCCAGTGTCTGCATTTATCAGTTTTCTTCTGGCTTTGTAAAACATACCTAAGACTGTCATGCCTGTGCTGTAATTTTGTATATGTATATTCAACATTCCACTTAGATTTCCAAGTGTAGTGAAGAATGGGCATCAGGGTCAAGATACTTGCATTAAAGGTGTTCTAAGTTTAATGCTTTGCTTTATTTCCCTATTTGTGGATAGAACAATTTCTTATTTATAGCATAGTCATAAAGATATGGGGAAAAAAGTAATTTGATTGATTGAAATGTTGCTTTAAGTGACTGTATATAGCTCTCTTCCTCTTGAGAAATTGTGCGAGCGTGTTCACTGTGGGCTTGCACATTATACACCTACATCTACTTTCACTGCAAGAACTCTAAAACTTTGTGCTGAGATTCACGTGGCTCTTCATGCAATGTCCTACACAAAAGCTTCCAAAACACTGCACAGTGTACATTCTGAATGATACCAAACAACAACAAGAATTACTTTACAATTTTTTTTTTTTTCATAAGTGGAGTACCTGTTTGTTGGTAATATTGTTACTAGTGTTGTTTGTATGACTTCAGTCCCTGAAGTTACCAGGTGAGACTGATAAACCTGTATTCTGACTTAATGTTTACAATCTCTGTCCTTATTGCTGTGACAGAAGAGTGTAGATGATGTTATTACCTGAGGTTTGATACAGTTTTTTCCTCAGCACGCAAGCAGAGCATATGCCAACAGCACTCTTAGAAGAAATATTGTTATGGCAGTTGTATGATTCAGTGCTGTTGGGGTGGAGCTGTAGCAAAGAACATGTAAATGTACAGAGAGGTCATCCTTCTAAATACAGCCAATGCTTAAGACAGAATGCCTCTGTGAGAAGGTTTGACTGAGATGCAGTCATTTGGTTATGATCTCTTACTCAAGGACTGGTTTAACGGTAAATTACGTGATGGCAAGACTATATGCACATTCCACGTGCCTGATGAGCACAGTAACAGGAGGCTTGCATACTGTGAAGTCCACCTCCTCTCACACACAGTGCTTCTCAAAACTGACACTTCCGGTTTATTAGTCTTTACCAAAACCCCCTCACCTTTATAAGAGGAAACCATTATAGAAGGGAAGAATCACCTTAAGAGGAGAAGATGGGCTGTGTGGCTGGCTGGCTGGCTGGCCAGGCAGCTGTAAGGCCTGATCCCCTTGGCTGCATTTGGGCTACTATAACAATGCAAAGTGTACTTTGGAAGCATACATAATGCAAAAGCACTCTCTGGGTAGTAAAGAGATGGCTTAGTATGCGTATAGTTGCCCCATCACAGCTCCTAGAGTATTTAGCTGGATTACTGCTGTACCCTGACTCTTTCTGACACAACAAACAACCTTTTAGGCATTCCTAGCCAAGAACAGCAAAAAATGTCAGCCTGAGGCTGCGCTAATTAATGGTAGAAGCTGGAAATTAGGGAAATTCGAAGATCAGAAAAAAGGGTTTTCACAACCAGAAGCTACTTTCCACCTTCTCCTGGTTTTGTTGCAAGCAGATTTCAGGAAGAATAGATCACCCGGTTCTGGATATTTTGAGACATGAGATACTGTGTCAGGAAGTATGCTTAATGCATTGCTATGGTAATGGTTGCCACAGTTGGTATCTTTTATGGAAAAGAGTGTATAAGTGTGGTTAGCTTACATAAGCTACTGCTACTTTAGTCAGAAGTTATCACCTTTTAGTTATCTGTAGTATCTTAGAACTTGTTGTATTTTACATTTTGTGAGGCAAAGGTAGCACTTGGCAGAAGTGACTTTTTATGTAGATGAAAATGCAGGTTATAACCCTGAGCTGAGCAGGCTGCTAAAGAAACAGTCTTGTCTTTATTATGACATACTATACTTACACTACAATTAACTGCACTATCTGATAAGTCCTAATGTGCCAACAGTTGCAAGCAAGTCCAATAACAGACTGGAAGGTACTTTTAGGGTATTTCTAAAATTGAAATCTCCAAAATGACTCATGAGAAGTTGTTCTGACCTCTTTATTTGCTTTTCTCATCCTTCATTTCTCTTTTACGCTTCTTTCTACTGCTGGCTATAGGCATGGCTTATCTGTTCCAGGTTCCAAACTGAGATGAGCAGCTTCTTGTCAAATAAGCCAATGCTACTGGATGAATTGACCTTGACATGACTGCTGTGATGCCAAAAGCCACAAGCTAACTGGGAACAATTGTTAGGTATGTCAATGCTAATTTTTATTTTTGCTGCATGTCATAAAAATATCAGGTGGTAAACCAGCACAACAGTGCAGCACCTTGGCTCATCAAAATCTCATCCTCTCAAACCTCAATAAACATTTGGGATCAGACATAATTCGTATGAAACCTTTTCCATATGCATATTACCTGCTGTAGTAGCTCCTGATTTGCAAAACATGTTTGCACTGAAAAAACCTGCAGATTTAGGGATGGCACCCTCACAGCAGTAATACTGGCAATGACTTGGGCATGCCAAGTAGCGGATGTTTGGAGGAAGCCAGTCAAGGTTTTGTCTCTGTAATTGCTGGCAAGAAATGGCTGTTCCTACTTTTCTTGATCCTTGATTGCATTGGCTCCATACATCCTGTCTTGCAGAATACCTTCCATGAGGAGGTGCTTAATCCATGAGAATTTTCTCGTACAGCTTCTTCCCACATAAAGAGAGCAGGATCTGTTCTTTATTTCCAGTGCCACTCTGAATCATTCATATGTGGAGAAAAACATGAGTGTTCATGAAGGAGCTTTGTATTTCCATTCTAGTAAGGTCCCTCAAAGCTCTTTTGAGGACTAAGTATTCCAAATACTCCTTGGTAGCGGGAAAATGTGATGTAGAATAAATGGGTGCACCAGGCTCCACTGTTTCCTTTCTAGTTGCTATTTTACAGGAACAGCTAGCCTCACAACTTCTTTCCCCAGACAAAAAATAGGAGTCTGGGAGGGGGAAAGGAAAGTAGTATCCTGTGAGCCTACTTTCAGAATAAAAGGAATATATACGAGCATACAGAATTGCTCTGTACACAATATGGGGTACAATCAATACTGCTTTTTAAAAACACTATACGGTACAGATAGCACTGAGGGTTGACTGGGATGTTCCTTTACATTTCTACATGAGATTTACAAAGTCAGTAGTGTGACAATGATTACAGGTAAGAAATTGCAACTGTGTTTGAATGCTGTCATGTCTGGATTTCAGTGATGATATTTCCTGTTCATAGTTAAAAGCATCTCATTAGGAATGGGCATATTTCAGATTGCTTAGACATTTGTTTAAATATTAACAAGTTGATGAATCACAGCAACATGGCAATCCTATCTGGTACAGCATGGACTTATTTAATTTACTAGGCTTTTAAAGTGTGGTTTCTGTAAAGTGCTAGCTGGTCCATTCTGATACATATTCTAAAAGTACAGTGATGGTCATTTCTGCCTTTGGATGGAGCCTCTGGTTACTCTACACTGCCTGCTGAGTGGGTGGTTGATTTCATCTGTCTTACAAATTACTCACAAAAAATTAACAGTGGCATATCTAAGGACCCTGTGATTTGGAAGATGTTTTTGTCAGTGTCCTACTGTCACTGCCAGCCTAGTTTGGCTTTTCACCACACAAGGAAGAGAGGGAAGCTTGACAAGGGGAAACCAACTGGCTGTCAAGCCTTCTCCTGTTTCCTTATCTAGTTGTACTGCTGAACAAAGCACGACTAGGCAGGACCTCGCAGCTCACTGGACACCTTTTAGAGGCAGTGGGTGCTGTACTTGAGTTCAGTGTACCCTACATCAGCCAACTTTCCCATGCTTGCATAGCTGACCCTTTAATTCTCACTCTGTTTTTTTTTTCATGTTTTATCTCCTTCCATAACCTATTTCTTTTCCAGAATAAAGAATTGCTCGATTATTTTTCCTATAGAAACCATTCCATCCCATATGTTTGATTATAGTTGCCTTTCTCTGAATGTTTTCTAGGTCTAATGTAACATTTTCAAGAAGCAAGCATCAGAAGAGCAGGCGGTGCTGCAGAGTCCTCAGTGTTTGCTCTGGTGTGAGCAAACCCTGGCATTAGAGACTGGCATAATTATATTTCTGCTTTACTCTTTTTTCCTTTCCTAACAACTCAAAACATTTCCATTTTTGGACTTCTGCTATGAACTGAGTTGATGTTTTTATGAAACTATCTGTCATAATCCCAGACTTTCACTTCTGAGTGGTAACAGGCAGCTCAGAGCTCATCACTTTATTCATAAAGCCAAGAACACTTTTGCCCACATACATCATTTCACATTTATCTACACTAAATTTCCTCTGCCATTTTGTTACCCTGTCACTTAGTCTTAAGTTCTGTATATTCAGCCCTCACGCTTCCTACAGAGAGTAATTGTGTAGCCCCAGCAAACTTTGCCACCATGCTGCTAAGTCCTTTTTCCAAACAATTTACGAGTTTCTTAAGAAGAATCAATCCCCTGCAGAATTCCACGGATAACTTCTCTCTGTATTGTCACTGTGCTCACACAGTTGAAGGTTTGGGAGGGGCATGATTATGGTGCTGGGGAACGCGTGATTCTGCACCGGTCTGCAGGGTGGTACGGAGCTGTGTCTCCCTCACCTCAGACTTCATGCATAAGCATCATATGCAGTACTGTGCAGTGCACTGTCTCTTGCAGTCGGCTCCTGCATACCAGCTAGAGCTAAGCAACCTGATCGATCACTTCTGGTTCATCACACACTGGGCAGGTGGTGAGGTGACTCTCCCAGCAGTGGAGGACTGGGTGTTTTCTGCCAAGGTTCTGCAGTCACTGTAGTCCTCTTGAAAGGGATTTTTTCTGTATGCAGTCCAGCCCTATGGCCTTTCTTGTCATGTGATTTAACCCCCACATTATATACCCCCATTCATGCAAACAGATACATGAATTCTCACATGTAAGAAAAAATACATCAGAAGTCTGACTTCCAGAAGGAGGTAGGACGCTAATAGTCTTTGCCAAAGGAATGCATCAAGGCATGGAAAAAGACTCCAGAAGAGTATTTTATTTACCACCTGCAGTGAAGGAAAGGCCATGTTTTTCACTATGCCTTTGAAACGGCCTAGTTAGATTTGTATTGGTTGGTAAGGAACATAGACTCATAAAGTGGTATTAGCGAATCAAACCAAGAAGTGCTTCTAAACCTTTTCTATGAATCCTCAATATTTGCCTGTGTGTGTTTCATGCCAGGAAACAAATCATCACTGCTAAATGTTACTATATTACAGTTCTAAATAATCATTCACAGCAATCATTCCAAAGGTAGGCAAGGTTTTTTTAACAACTGTGATACATTACCATCTAGTGGCCAAATGCTGCTTAGCTGCTGCTTGAATTTATTGCTATAATCCTGCAGAAAGCATCCTTCTACTTTTAATACCTACCTAATTTACTGGATAACCTTGCAAATCTAAATATAACAAGTCTACTTATTGCCTTGGCTTGTACACCCAGGTTCTTCTCAGACACAAGTTTTTGAATCTTGTGATTTTGATTGGGAAGAACAGAAGATACTTGGAAAAATGTCTTTGCAGTTTTAAATCTGACATTTTTTTTGAATTTTGATTTGGTTTTTGGGCGGTTTTTGACAAATACTCCTTCACTGAGTATTCACTGCAAAGAAAACTAAGTTCTATCTGTAAAACTAAGAGTTTAAGGGACTTCTGAGCTATTGCTTTACAAATGGTATGGAAAATGAGAAAACAATTAGTTACATTTATTCAATAAGCCTGATGCTGTAACACCTTCTTAATCATCTTTTTTTGTAACTTAGGGGCTTTTTACTTGTTAGAAAACAAAATGTTAGAAAACAAAACTTAAGCAAAGCATAAGCTTTTCAGCATAGCATACAGTGTTTTGTTAGAAAACAAAATGTTAGAAAACAAAACTTAAGCAAAGCATAAGCTTTTCAGCATAGCATACAGTGTAGATATGTTGTTTATATGAGCAATGACACATTTATAAGCATTAGATTGCCATCTTACAGAAAATTATAAATAAACCTTGTATGACTGTGACTATAGTGCCTTGTCAGATAATTGCACCTTTGTCCTCAACAGGACTAAGAGTAAGGAATGAATTTAGTTTTTTCGATTGTGCTCCCTGTGCTCTTAGTTTATGAATGAACACAAAACACATGCCAAAATAGCATAAACATTCCAATTCCTAAATTAATAATGAAATTTAGAGGTGTCAGATGCCAATATATGGCTGTCCACGTGTAAAAATCTAAAGCAAAGCAGTGACTCTCTCCTTTCCAGCAGGACTTATAATTAGCAAATTTTTGCCACATTTATGCTTTTTCCCAGTGCAAAATGTTGAATTTTTAATGTTGAAAACTGATTTCTTAAGAGCTGTAGAACTGAATTTCAGTATATTCACAAAGGCATATTCCACAATAGAACTGAGCCATTCCAAAATTTCAAATATAAGCAGGAAATGCATAAAGCAGACTTCAAATACAAATTAATTACATGCACTATAAAGCATGTATGCACACAAACATAATCAGTTTACATGAAAATGGAAAAGCTGTGTGCAAAAATCTCTTGTTGCTTTCAGTGTGAAAATAAATGACTTCTGTTATAACAACTGCAAAAAATATATCTGATTTTCACAGTTTGGATATTACTTATTCTGACACTTTATTTGACAGACATCATGACATAATCTTCTCTTAAAGCATGGGAAAGTAACACATGTATGTACCATTAATGCTCCTGAGACCTGTCTCCTTCAGTATTTTAGTTATCAATCAATAAGAGAATTAAAACTGATGTTGGAAGACAAACCAGAAAGCCTTAGGAAAATAATTAACTATTTTTTCTGTCATCTGCATGATTTTACAGGGCCGGCATCAAATGTCCAGTGATGCTTGAGATACAAAGGCGGGGGGTGGGGGGAGGGGAGTTTTGAAAGCAGTACTAATTAATGTGAGATCATATTCAGGGAATATGATTAATGTGACCCAACCTATAATTCCATCCATTTGTCTAACAGTGATTGTCCTTTTTTTGAAAAGAGTATTCTGGGGAAGAACGTACAGAGGGAACAGAACCAGGGACAGTGTTTTCTGATCCAAAACCAGACCAAGAACATACATTGATTTGCAGCAGACATGTGACATGGTGCTTATGTCTGGCATCTTTGTGAGGGTGCTTGCCCTGTGAAGACCTGGATGAAATTACAATATGCAAACCTCAGAGTTACTCAGTTTCCTTGTGTTAAAGGTCACATTTTTATTGTATTTGTTAGAAATGCTGGAGGTCTCTCTAGAGGGAGAATTGTGAAAGTAGAGCAGGCTATCCCTATTAGGGCACTCACCTTCAAATCAAAAATTGACAGTGAATCCATACAGCTTTTGCATCTTTGTTTTCCTTTTGCCCAAGGTGCTATACTGACTTAACTATGTAATGGCTACAGTTGATTGACTCTTAATTCTTAGTGTTTAGAATGGAGGTGGTTTTGTTCTTCCCAGACTTGTGAAGTAACCTATGAACCATCTATTCTGCAGTGATAAGACTCAGATAACTTGCATAAACATCTATATAAAATGATAGCTTTATGATTGCTACGTAATTGTGTAACATTATTATTATTTGTATTATCTGTCCATCTCACCATGATGCTCCCACTAACATTGTCTGGAATTCTGTCATTTATTTCAGATGGGAAGTTTTTGTCCTGTGTCTTATGTGTCTTGTCATTTTTCTATCAGTGGGAAACAACAAATGCTTGAGAACAAATCCTGAGAAAGGGGCAGTGAAGCCATTTTCCATTTTTTTCTATATGCTCCTCTCTCTTCTAGCTACTGCCACATTTTTCTAGTTGTCTTGATGCACCCTGTAGCTGTGCAGTGCTGTATTTATGGATGGTATTTTCTGTCTCTGATTGGTTGCCTTGTTGATAGGGTCTCTGCAACTGTGGTGTGTAATGTGTGAATTTATGCAAGATACATCCAGTTGGCACATTTGCTTTGCTTCCAGCTATCCTGTTTTCTTCAAAGGTGGGGCTGTCATTTTCACAAATCGTTACAAACACTTGAGACTCTCATCTCCACAAATACTGTGTTGATTGTGTAAGATTTTCTTTCTGGTGCTTGACACAAGTGTGGCACTTCAGAAAAAATCTAGTGTAAGCCAGTTACCTATTGTATTTTTCTCTTGGATGGAGAAGGCAAGTGTCAGTGTACAACAGGAGGTGTGGAAAGACTGGCACGTTTTTAACCTGGTGTCAAAGTAGATTTTTTTCCAAGGACTCTAGTGCTGATGTAAATAGTGTGCTGGTGCACACCAGTCTGGCTTCTCCTTTAGTTCTCCTTCCAGGAGTGGTGATTATTTGCTTCTCGCTGTGTGGCTACATCAACTTACACACTAAACACCCATACTCTGTGGAAAGAATAGAGCTTGTTTTATTCTCCCAGGGCATGTCCTGGAGTGATACTCCACATGCTTTCTTATCAGGCAGAATGTATACACCAACCTTGTAGTGAGACTACCTGATTCTGCAAATACCGTCATGCTTTATGATAGCTGTTTGATATTTTTAGAGCTATCAAGTATTTCCAGCATAGTCTAGCTTCAGGAAAACTTTTATATTTATCTACCACTTCCCTAATGTGATTCTTTAGCTGCAGGCACTTCTTAATTGGTTTGGTTTTGTAAGTGAATTGTCTTGTGGAGTTACAGGGGCAGTGCTATAGAATTAATCTATTTAAAGCCAAACGGCACATATTCAGATTATGAATGACTGCAGGTCTCCTGGGACTCCTGTGGATGTATATGGAGAAGGGAGTTCTGGCTGGCATTTCATTACTTGTGGGTGCAGATCAGACCACCCTGTACAGTCTGGCCCATACTGCATTGTATCAAGTGACTTCACATTCTATTACCATTTCATGTTTCACTGCTACTCAAGAGGAACTTAGCCTCTTGTAACCACAGTTTTTCCAATCACTTCACAGCCATTGTTTTAATATATTTCTACAACTTAATGAAATCCAGTCCCTACCTGAACTTTTAACAAAATTAACCCAGACATGCAAATGTATTAGGGCTTCATAATTTACTGTTTATGTGCTACTGACACAACAAAACAGCAGTAGAGCTTTTAACTACTTTTCAAGCATTTTTCACCGAATCTAGGCGTCTTAGCTGGAGATATGTGAATTATCTATGTATTTCTTAACAGCTCGTGAGCTGTTGAGAGCTCTAGTCCACTCTGAGCTACATTCCTTATTGAATTAAGCAAAGCATGATTCCAAACACACAACTGCAAATGCCTGAATACTATCTACATAAAATGCAGCATTTTAGGACTTTCAGAGGTTTTATTTGTATTTTTTGAATTCAATTCTTTGCAGCAGGGACTTAAATCCCATTATTGCAGTATGGATCAAGCTACATGTTCTTACGTAGGTTTGCCTCAGTTTCTATTTCTCTTAAAATAAATAAAAAAACAGGAACTGTGATATTAATGTAGGCTGTCTCTCAAATTACAAGGTTTATAAGTGAAATTTACCTCTAGGTTTGTACTTAGTCCTGCAATGCTGAAAACTAACAGTGTCATTAGTGCATCACATCACTACTGAATACCAGTAGTAAAGACCAGAGGTGACCCCCAGCATTCATCAGCATCAAAAGATGTTAATTATACAAAATGCAGTTAGAGTTTACAAATGGCAAGTAAAATCAGATGCAAATGAAAATCTTCTTGAAAGCATCAGTGGTGTACTTCACTTGCATGAAAACGAAGTGACAGGAAATATTGTGATCATTAAAAACATCATGACACTGATAATCTTAACCTGTATCTGTTGAATGATTGAGTCAGTTGTTCCTCAGCAGAAGGGCTTCCTTCTTGGTCACTCGTCTGACAGGTTTCATGCAGCTCCATCTCTGAAACAGCCCTCAGTTTTGTTTGCTCTGATAACGCTGGGAAACGTCCATGCATATGGTCTGGATAACAATAAAGAAATGTCTCTAATAGCTGCTATGTTGTTCAAAATAACACATGTGCAGTTGCATTTGGGTAAGTGGCAGATTGAGGTAACCATAATTTCTTTGACCTTTTATAGATAAAATTGTTTCCATATTCATATTTCCATTAGACTTTAGAGGTTCAGGACAGACAATTTATAGAAATTCTGGAAATAAACGTGAAATTCTTACACTCTGTAAACTGCCTGGCCAGTGAAGAATTGATTTCCTGCAAGAATGGGCAAGTAAAAACTAAATGTTTCTTCCCATGAAGTCACTAGGAGCTTTGCTTCATACTATAATGAGAATTTTAGAAGAGCACAAGAATCAAGTTGCTAGTTTCTTCAAGAATAAATACTACTATAACACCTGTTAAATGACTATGGGTGTCATTCTTTGAAATAATGAAACAAAAGGGTTCAAAGTGGTGTAAAACCAACTGTGTGCAAGTGACAGTACATCATTCACTGGCCACATTTCACTAGCAGTTTACAGTTTTTGCAGGGAACTACATTAGCCCAGAGCCTGAGTGACCCCTTGGAACCGTGCCACATTTCCAGCACCTGTCAAATGGTTCTTTCTGCAGGGCATGAAGACAATGGAAACACATTCAAATGCCCCTATCTGCCAACATGGGCAGGTCCAGAAAACAGAATTTGTCCCCTGCTGTCCATGCAGTTGATCAATAACAGGGATTGATTCTATTCTATGTGCTCGGTCATCCTGCCATAAAGAGTCTCTTTAACAAGTACAGCGGACAGGATGGCACACAATTGCTCTGTTAGCAAGGCTCTTGAAGCTACATAGCACAGGCACAGCAACTTCTCATCACGTATCTAGACAGTATTCCTTCCATTTTGATTCCTTTGTTCCATCAATCAGCTCTTACAGGGTGGAAAAGTATTTTAATGGAAATAATAAACAATGCTCTTTTTCATCATACCTTTCTGTGTACCTTATAACAGGGTTTATCAAAATCAATCTATAAAAATCCACAGCACATGAAAATCCATAATGCAAATCCATAATGCATAATTCATTTAATTGAATCTGCAACATGTGCGTGCATGAATTTAAACACATTATGGGCATGAATTAATGCGAATATATAGCATGTGTTTTTCTTTGCCTGCTATCCAGTAGATTATTATTAGCAATAACAGATTCTAAAACTAGCTTTGCACATTTGATGTATGCTACTGGGGGAGGGGAAGGAGGAAAGAGTGTAATAGTGGCTGAGCTAAGGCAGCCTGAGGCATTTTCCTGCCTACACAAGGCACAGACAGATAGAATGGATTGGGGACGCTGTTCCAACAGTATCCTTTACTCTTTTGGAAATGTGCAGCACTGGCTTTCTCCTTTTTTCTCTGTATCTACTATGAAGTTGTCAAGGAGACAGAGTCCTTGATTTGCTCCCAACTGCGGAGGCCATCACCCTTTATAACAGTACTACCCCCCAAACCTTGCACCCACCAGAAGATTTAAATCTGTTCTGTGGCAGGCCCCTGCGTGAAATGTTTAAGTGAGATAGAATAAAAATCTCCTTGCACTACCTCTGCAGTTAATTCAGAGGAAGCCAAAACTTCGTTCCAAAATGCAGAATCGTGAAGCCTTGGCTTTACAATGTATTTGTGGTCCATTTTATTTACATTTGTATGCTTGTTTTGAAAAAAAAAAGATAGCGTAAAATGACCCTAAGTAGCCTTTTCATAGTGTGGTTGTTCATGAAGGACATTCTGTATGTACTAAAATCCACAACATCTGTGAACCTCCTTCGATTTTCTTGTAACTGCTGTAAAACCATACTTTAAATTGATCTTGAAAAGGCACACATATGGGCATCTATTCATAAGTAAATTACTGTAAAATGTCTGTTGCCTTCTCAAGTAATTGGATCTCTGTCAATTTTAAAAGTAACCAGGTTTTCAAGAGAGGACACAGACTACACACAGACTACAGCTATTTTAAAGGTCAAAATGGTTTTAGATTTTTATTTTTAAAAAAATTTATTAAAATTCTTACAGTGCTGAGACCTGCTGCTTTTTATTTATAAATAGTTGTAGTACTAAGGTGCTTAAAACTGTTAGTGAACAGACTGGTAAAAAACATGAACATTTTAATTAAACTTTAAAAAGACATTTGGTATATAACCTTTCAGCACAACCCTGCAGTCATTGCTGAGAAAACTCTAGCTGACTTGAAAGAATCAAATTTGGAATTTAACAGACATAAAAATAAAAATGGGTCACTAGGATATAATTGTAAACACTCTCCACGTATTTTTCACTTTATCTTTGCTACTGTCTAGTAAAAGGACATTTCTCAAATAACTATGCATAGTGCCTTATGTCCAGATAACATTCTGATTGCCTTCAATCATATAATTGATATTTAGTAATGCAGTCTTTTCATGCAGTTGTTTACAGATAGGTACAGTAATTAATCTGACTTGCAAGAAAAATGTGAAAGGGGTCGATTACTCAGGCGCTGTGCCTACGGAACTCGATCTATTTTGAAATACTTCAGAAATGGGAAGGAAAGTAAAAGATCAGTGTTACATTTCTGAGCTAAGCATTATCAGTAGTACCTAGGAATCCTTTTCCCTATCCTGATCTTATTCATCAGTAGCAGCGATGTTAATATACAGTATTTTGCTGCCAGTTTAAATGTTCAAAGTGTAACAAGAACATATATTTGTTTAATAAATTTTCCTTCCCATTATTTTCTCTTTTATTACAAAGAAGCATAAAGACAACACATTGTCTGTCGCATTTAGAGCAAGAGAGAAAGTAAACACTAATTATAGCAAATAACTATTAGTGTCAAAGGATTCCAAGACGTTACCAATACACACTTAAGCATTTCAGAGCAGACAGTGACCTTACCTTCATAGCCAAGGAGAAAGCATGTCAGCAAGTTAGGACAGAGCTCCTCCAAAATGGAACAAAAAGCAGAGAAAGCACTTGGGCCTTTTAAAGAGAGTTTATCTAAAAAATATTCAGTTCTCTTCTTGTAGCTCTCCTGAGACCAAATGTCTTTGTATTCCTCCAAGGAAAAGACTCTCTTGTAAACCAAATATGACAGCACTTTGTTCACGTCCAGCTCTTCCAGTATTTTCTCTCTCTGATTGCTTGGGATTTCAGAAAGCCACTTATTCTTGTTCTCATTTTCTCTTTTTGTAGATTTTGCACAGTTATAAAACCAATATTTGGCTGCTCTTCCAAACATTTTGATATTTAAATAAAAAAAAGAAAATTCTACTTCTGCATTTATTGTGCAGTAGTCAGTAAGCAAAGTAAACATACTGAGGATGGATAGAATGCAAATACATACTGCTGTCTGTATTTATTGTAATTCTAATGGAATAAAGAAGGCCTACATACAATTTATAAAGAAATCTAGCTCAGTGCCTGTAGCCTCCTAAGAGGATTACATTACACTAATTAGCCCTTTACAACTGTTAACAGCTTCTGAACCGTAATGATGAGACTGAGAATTGCTTAGTTACTGTTACTTTTTAATTCTGTAACTGATCTTCAAAGATAGCCTTTTGCAAAAAATATTTCATTCAAGAAGACAGATAATCAAGCTGGAATAATCAGTACAAGCTGGTGCAGGACATAACATGAAGTGTCTTCTGTACACTTTAATTTGGTATTCCGTAGAGGCTGTACTCAAGCCACAGTATAATTTCCCTCCATTTCCTAATTCTTTCATAAAATATTAGCTTTACATTGTGATGGAATTACTGTGAAAGCATGTTTCTGTAAATGTATTGGAATCCTATAAGCAAAAGGGAAAAAAAGAGTTACCGAATACGATCTTTTTGGTGAAGGTAAATATGTCACAGTTAAGAGTAACACATTTCTGCACGTTTAGATCTTTAGGTTGTGTCCAAGCAAAATAAAACACCATCTAGCATCCATTCCATGAGCCAGGTTTAACGGTGGAGATTACCGCAATCCTGGTGGAGGTGTCCTGCCGCTGCTGATCACTCATTGAGGATCACACATTACATAACCTGCCTTACGCAAATGCTGCTTAACACATGGACTTTTTGGTCTTGTTTGCATATTTTCTGTCAACATAAATTGCCTGTGTAGAGAAGCGATGAGCCACTTCCTGCCTCCTTCTCCTGTTTCTTAGTCTATTTTTTTCTGTTTCTAGTAATGCATCCAGGGCCTCACTCATGTGGCCTTAGCTGCAATTTTCTTATGGGTACTGTAGCTATTGTGCAGCAAACAAAGCTTTTATGAAATCAAGTTTTGGTCCTTATGATCTTAAGATGCAACCACTGTATCCCCCTGTCAGGCTTCTGTTTCTGAAATGTCAAGTGTTTACCAGTCAGCATTAAAGTTGACCACTGACAATATCATCATTTACAAATTTTACCCTGTGTGTCACTATCCAAACAGTTAACTGGCCAGGCATCATAGAACTGTTCGGAGGCATTGCCTGTCACCTTGTGGTTGTTTGCAGATACAACAAGCCTCGTCTGTGACATATCTGGAGTGGACTGGCAGAATTATATATTACTTTAAGCCATATCAATGGTCCCAGTTCAGAACGTTATGGCTTATTGATCATAGCAGTGAGATCCTTGTGCTGCTTCTGTAATCATCCAGAATCTCCTCAGGTAGAGCTACCTGTGCATTGCATGGCATCACACACCACACAAAAGGTGACCTCTTTAGGGAGAGGCAAGCAGTGAAAGGCATCTGCTATGCTATTAGTTGGCACTACGGCTAAGGCAGGGTAATGCGCAGTGGGCACAGAAAGTAGCAGACATGTCTGTAAGGTCTAGCACACCCTCTAGACAACCTTTGAAAGTAAAGGCTCCTTTATAAGCCTAATTCATATGATTCCCTTTGATTTTTCAACCTTCATAGGGGTGGTACAAACACTGCCACTACCACCCCTTATTCTTTCCATATTCTCAGTGAAACCTCATGCTTTTTTTTTCTGTCCAAGTTGTTTTGTCTCTTAGAAGTTCTACTAACATTAATAACATGATATTTCAGCAGGTAAAAGATCCTGATAAAGCCTGGCACTCCACCTACACTACACATCATCTCATGAATGAGCCTTCTTGGCCACTGGAACTTCTGTCAGTAGGTTTTTCCTTTACATGAATAAACACTAGAGCAAGCCCAAAGTTACAGGTTTGGGGTTTGTAAGACAGTGCCCAAAGATAATACAGAGAATGTAACCTAAAAACATTTCTCAGAGTTTGGCCTCAAAATGAAATCTGTGCCTATGTAATTATGCTGATAATACTAATTGTTGTCGGTATCCTAAACAAAGTAATAAATTCCAGAGAGTATTATGATACAGTGCCTCCACCGTAGGCAGCTTGCAGGTGGATGTGTTCAACTGATGGACAATAAACCAGCCATAGTGGGGTGCTAGGGCTGACAAAACCTGAGAGCTGGGCCTCAGCAGCGTGTGGGTGGGCCGTCTGAAGTCCCTGCTGATGACCAGGTCAGTCAGGTGGGTGCTGCCTGTATCTTCCATACTCTGTCAGAACTCACAAGGTGCATGGCAGTTACCCATGTTATTTGAATAACACTATGAAGGACCAAGACATTGGTGCTGGTACATGTAGGTCCTTTGAAAGCATGCATTTACTTAAGTAGTATTACTCAAGTGTTGCTTTTATGTGTTTGTACTAGCAAACAAGCTCCACAGATGCTTATTTGGATGCTGGGGGAACATAAAGCCAACTTGATGTGTTTTTCCCTGGCTGATTGCAATCGGCCTGTGCCGCCGTGCTCCACACGGAACGGCACCATCAGGATTTTGAGAATGAGTGACGTGATTCCTCACTTCACCACTTCTTCAGCTTCTTCTTTATGAGGGTTAGGGAGAAAGGCTTTTCAGAGAACACTGTTGGGTGTTGAAGTGGGACTCGAGTTGGAGATATTGGCCCTTCCCAATTGCTCATCAGCTTCGGAGCAGTATGGGCAGGTACGGTCTGGTCTCACCGCAGCAGGGGCGCTACGAATAGGCGCTACAGACGTGGGTAGAAGCAGGACGATGAGAATAGTAATTTTCCTGCAAGCTCTGGCGCCCCGCCGGCCCTGGACGAGGCCATTGCCGTAGCCTCCGTCGGAGAGGGCGGGCCCGGCTCCAGGCCGGCGGCTCCGGGGCGGTACCGGGGGGCGGAACGGGCCGGGGGCGGGGGCGTCCTGCGCGTCCCGCCACAGGAGGGCGGAGGCAGCCCGCTGTCGCCGGGAGAAGATGGCGGCGGAGGTGGCAGCGCTCCGGGTGTCGAGGCAGGAGCAGGAGCTCCGCTGGCTGACGGCGGAGGTCGGCCGGCTGAAGGAGCAGGCGACGCCGTGCTGCCCCGGGGCCTGCAGCCCCGAGCTGCAGCGGCTGAGGGCCGAGAACGAGAAGCTGCGCTATCGCCTCCTGCACCTGCGCCGCAGCCTGGCGGCTGAGCTGGCCAGGGCAGCGCCGGCAGAGCGGCGGCCGCCGGGCCCCGCGGCGGCGGGACCCCCAGCCAGCAGCGAGGTAGCGACAGGGACAGCCTCGGGAAGGGCGGCGGGACCCGCCGGCCTTGGCGGGAGCGGGCGCCCACTTCGCCTGGGGGTGGGCCAGGCCTGCGCAGGGCGGGGGAGGAAGGGGCGGTAGGAGCGCGGGGCCAGCCGGAGGGGTGGGCGCTTCTCCGGGCAGGGAAGCCCGTCTCTCCCGCTAGACCCTGCCTTTTAGTAAAGGTGGAGTAAGTTCACGGGGCCGCCGAAAGCTGTCTTTATTGCTCGCTAGGTGGTTTCCCGGGGTCTGGCTGGGGAGGTGCCGCCGGTGGCCGTTGCAGTAGTAAAATTGGGGAAAGTGTGTTGAGTCGACTTGAGGCGGTGATCAGCTTTCCTTTGCAGGGCAGCAGAAGGATGCAGTTTAGATAACTCATCGGAAGTCTTTCCACTGTAGTGAGGCCACTCGACTGTAATTGCCTTTTTAGTCTAATGCTGCACTGATCTGGTTCCTTTTATTTCAATGACTGCTGGGAAGAGTCTTAAAGGCATAGTGGTATATACACTTTGTATTATCACTGTGTTCAGAAAGTCTTCAGGGCAGCGCCAGCTGCTGCAGTGAATCAAAATAGAGAAGAAAAGGAAAAAGAAACTGTGAACCGTCATCAGAATGGTGCAAGTGGTTATTTTATACCACTTAATAATAGCAAGAAGGATTACTGCCTGGCTGGACTCAGAAAAGGGGCCAAAATCTGAAGTACTTCGTTGTATTTTGAATTTCCAGATTTTGGGAAGAAGAACCTTATCTTGCATGTAATTAGTAGGGTTACTTATAAATTTTTAGATAGCCACTTTTTATGTAAGAAGTATTTGTGCTATTTGGAAATAAGGGTGGCTTATTGGAAATACTGTGGCTCCTGAAGAGGCTGATGGTTCATGAATAATTAAACAGCTTTCAGTGGTCTGGTAGAAGTGAGGGCTTGTTGGAATCCAAACTTTTCTAGCATGTCAGCTAAATACAAGTTCTGCAGCAGGAATATAGGCTGCTCCCTGCAATAAAACTCAGGCATTTAAGCCTGGATTGATGAAGGTTCATTGGAAATTTGGAAAGCCATTTTAAAATAGTCAGCATACTGGATTGGCTATCCAGTGTGTAATTATTTACAAATGCTTTACTGCATGAATTCTAGTACAGTGAAATCCAATCTCAGTTTGGACCTTTAGGAATGCATGGACACTGAATCCTCTCACAGATATGTACATGTATGATTTTGTTACAGCTACAGTGTGAGCCAAGCTTCATAGAAGACAGACTGAAGCTATATGAAGCACTGAAAAAAGAACATGATACTTTGCTAGCTTACAGAGTGGCCAACCAGAGCAAACCTGTCAAAATAATTCTGACAGATGGAAAGATAGCTGAAGGGGAATCCTGGAAAACTACGCCGTACCAACTAGCTGTAGGAATGAGGTAATCTGCACATTGAAGGAGCTGTACTTTTACACTGATAAATACGCTACAGTTACTTATCTCTCCTTGTATATATGTCATAGTCAGTGGAGGGTAACGCTCTTCAGTTGGGTTATTTGGAAAGCGTCATCGAAGTTTCAGCATAACGCAGAAGAAATAGCTGGGTGAAGTTACTGCTCTGAGCGATGCTTGAGGTTCTGTGCTGGGATCATAATGCTTGCTTCTAAATGAAAAAATAAAACAATTGGTGAGATGGATAGGAATTAATAGAGACATGGGAAGTTTTCTACTGTTACCTGCTAACTCACAAACTGTTGTTAAAAGCAGCCTTTCCTCCAGATCACTAGCACTAAGAACTGGTGAATGAGACTTAAAACCCTAAGGGTCTATACCTTAAAAATAGATAAGTGTTTAAAATGACCTCAGGCGGGTGGGTGCTATGAGATGTGGGTGGAGTTTCACAGGGTTTAGAAACATAAACACTTCTGCTAATCTGAGCTTAAGTATTTTGTTCCCTTGCCATCATTTGTGTTTTTCAGTCAAGTGTTGGCTTCGAATGCAGTGATAGCCAAAGTGAATGGTGAACTGTGGGACTTGGATCGTCCACTGGAGGGAGATTGTACTCTGGAGCTGCTTACGTTTGACAACAAAGAAGCAAAAGCTGTGGGTGAACACTCAATGGTTTCTGCTTGATTAAAGGAACTAATGACATGAAATTGATTGCAATGTTATGCTATAAATTCTTGCATTAAACCAAAAAATCCCCATAGCTGTTCAAGGAATGTGTTTGTAATGATTTGACCAAAAAAAAAAATCAGATAAGTGCCTATAAATTATTTGTGAATAAAATCTTAGAGTCCTTTTACATAAACAGGTTATGTTTCAAACAGGACTGTACAGAATGTTTTTATTTGTACCCTAACCTGAAATAGTTTGATTTCTAAGACAGATGTTCCATGGTTTGACTCAGTGCGTTTGAAGATCAGACACTGAGAACAACAGTGAGACTCTTAGTCTTCTAAAAGCTGCTCAGTATCAGATTTGAGTCAAATAAAATCTGCACCTCTTGTACCAGCACTGTTTTTAAGAAACCTAAGTAGGCATATCTTGGTCAATTGAACTATGAGTATACTTTAGTGACGTACCCAAGATGTAATTTTTTTTTTATGGAATAGTCTTAAGCCTGTGTTTGTTTTTATGCACTAGAATGAGACTTCACTTTGACAATTATTTATGTGATTAAGCTATTGTGAGGCATTTCAGGAGCCTGCACAGGCTTTTATGTTGTAGCAGTGGCTGTAGAGCAGCCTGAATTAGTAGGGGCTTAGGACATAAAACTGGTATTGATCTACAGGGGTGTTGACTCTCCTCTTCTGACATTTATGTAACATGGTTTATAGACCTATCAATGAGTGTACTGTATGTGAACAACAATAACTTAAATGGCTACAGTACTTCAGATAAGGTTAGTGTTGCGTAGACCTCTAACTGACCAGAAATGAACCTGTAAATGAGCAGGGTGCAATAAGTGCTAAGGTGATGGAATCGAGTAGGGGTATAATCACAGAATCACAAGGTTGGAAAAGACCTTTGAAGATCATCAAGTCCAACCAATACCATCCTAAACTAAACCCTATCCCTAAGTACTTCATCTACCCTTTTTTTGAACACACTGAGAGAAGGTGACTCAGCTCCTCCCAGGGCAGCCTGTTCCAGTCCCTGACAACTCTTTCAGTAAAATTTTTTTTCTAATGTCTAATCTAAACCTGACCTGGCACAACTTCTTGCCATTTCCCCTTGTCCTATCACCTTTTGTACTGAAATACAATGAGGTTTTCCTGTTTCATCTGCCATAACAACAACCACTTAGCATGCTTTAAATGAGAACAGAAGAACATTACACTTCTCACAGAATTTAAACATGGATTTCAGTGTATTTCCCATCTGCAAATGCCACTCTTGCTTGCTTTGTTGTAGTTACACAATGTTGATGGCCCCACAACTTGCTCACCTGACTTTGTTTGCAGGTTTATTGGCATTCAAGTGCTCATATTCTTGGAGAGGCCATGGAAGGTTATTTTGGGGGCTGCTTATGCTATGGACCACCAATTGAGAACGGATTTTATTACGACATGTACATGGAAGAGAGGTAATACTTTGGTGCCCAAGGACTTTCATATTCTGTATTGAAACTCAGTACTAGTATTATTTTTGCTCAGTTGTGTTTCTGCATGTTAAAAGTAAAATGTGTCCAGTGTGATGTAAAATTGACACATTAGTCTTCATAGTATAGGTCTGTGTGTACATATATATATAGAGAGAGTGTGTATATATTTAAATTTAAGAGCAGTGTTCAAACACCTACTACTTAAGACTTGCAGTTGTTCAATGTTCTGTTTCCTTGAAGGATCATGGGAGTTTAAAGTGCCATAGTCAGTTGTAGAAATGGCACGTATGCATATAACTTGTATAGGTGTTTACTACTTCTCTAATCCTTGTGCACAGCTTTACAATTCTGTTTTTCCCGAGTTTATCTTTCTGTAGTCAGGGAGAATGCTGAATCTGCATCAGCTGATAAACTAGCTCTTGCAGCTGGGTTAAGCTTTTTTCATTTCTTTACTAAATCATGTATACTCCGAGCTGTAGATCTTCCAGACATTTAAACATGTCTTGTAGGAGCTCTTACAGTGGGGTTGTTTGGAGTGTTTAATGTCTGAAAGTACAGCTGATTGTAAGAAACTAAGAAAATAGTGTGACAAATCACAACAGGGTATCTCATGTTTTTCACATTAGACCACTGGAAAGTAGTCATTTTATTTTTTCAATGATCTTATTTTTAAAATTAGTTTCTTTTGTCTGTGTCTCTTTGCTTAGAGGTGTATCTAGTACTGAATTCTCACTACTAGAGAACCGCTGTAAAAATATCATAAAAGAGAAGCAGGCTTTTGAAAGGCTGGAAGTCAAAAAGGAGATCCTGTTAGACATGTTTAAGGTAAGTCTGGAGTAGCTGTGATTCCAGTACAGTGGTCTTTAAAATAGTAACTTTTATAAAACACTGCATGTGACTGATTCATCAGAACAGTACCTGTCTAGTAAAACCAAGAAAAGTAATGGCATCCTTTTCCTCCTCTCCGTATCTCTCTCAAACATTCAGGATATTTTCAAGCAGTAATAAGAACAGTTTCTTACTACACAAAAGCACTTCAAGCTCAATGGGATGTCAAAGAAAATACCACACAAAAGGCATACATTCAGTCTGTCTCGCTTGCACAGACAAATCAAAAAAGACTGTCCTTTTGGCTCCTGTTTGATATAGTGAATATTACCAGTCTTACTGAACTGTGTTTTAATTGCCTTTCAGAAATTCTTTGAGGTGTTCAGGTGGTGATCACTATCCTTAATACACCCTTAGGGTTATTCAGATATTTTTGTCTCTTCCTCTCTTGTTTTATGACTCTTCTGAAAGGATGTCGAGTGTTTGCATACATACGTGTTCACGTAACTAAGTTGTGTCTTGTGATAAGGCAAATGTACAGTCATAAATAATCCTAAACCAGAGTTTTGTTACCTGTTTTATTGATGTTTCTGACTTGTTACGTTGCCCCACACAGTATAACAAGTTCAAGTGTCGGATCCTCAATGAGAAGGTGAACACACCAACTACTACTATATACAGGTAAACAAAATTAAGTTAAAACTGGTTATGAAACATTTCTGTAGTTAAGTGTATTTAAACTGAGAGAAATCTCACCTGTTTTTTAAAAAATTCTAACTTCTGAATGTTTGTGCAATTGGGACTTAAGTTTGCAGTTAATATTGCTACTTGTGTAAAATGTGATCTCTTTCTCTGCTGGGACAGATTAGATCTCAGCTTGTGAACAAATGGAAAATGCACTTTTCACTCTTTCCCTCTGGATTCAGTTAATATTCTGAATTCTGGATAATGGGTAAAAGTAACTCTTAGCTCAGTTGGGGTGAGGATCCTGTTCGCTCATTTGCCAGGGATAAAACTAGTTGGTTGAAAAATGACAACCCCATTCTTGTGCATAGTTTGACATTTCCTGTCTGACTTCATCAAAGTTTCTGTAATGAACTATATGAATTGCTGAGTGTGTTACACTCGTAATACTGGATTGAGTGCACCAGGTAGTTACTGAGTGACTGTTCTGCTTCAGGTAGAAGGCATGGTTACATTTAAGATGCACTGAATTTGCTGAGTGTTACATGTGTGTACTTCTTAACTTGTTTGAATATGTCAAACATTAACTCGTATGCCATTAGAGCCTGTGTCTAAAATTTTTGGAGTGTTTTCTAATAAAAACTTTCTTCCTTTGGTGTATAGATGTGGTCCACTGATTGATCTCTGCAGGGGTCCACATGTGAGACACACTGGAAAAATTAAGGCCCTTAAAATAGTTAAGGTAAGCTTAAATTACCTGTGCATTAAAACTTAATTGTGGGTCAGGTGGTTTATTTATGTGTGTATTTGTTCTGAAGTCATTAGGCTAGGGTCCTTTGTATTGTTTAGTTTCTCTAAAAACGTAGTCCTTTGCTTCTGTCTCTGTTCCCATCATGCAAGTAGAACTACTGGTTTTCGTCATTCATCTGCTTCCAAGGCTTACTGATTTTTGACCACTACAAAAGTACATCAGTGAAAGTTAACAGCCTCTTGCAAGCTTAGATATAATGAACTGCAGAAATAAGCTAGCAGTGACTAGCTTAGCTGTGGAACTAATTATGTCATGTACAGTAGAGCAATGTGCGGTGCCTAAGATAATGTGGCAGTACTGTGCTTGTATCTCCAACCAGTGTTGTGCACTTTGTAGTACAGGTGTCCTAGTTTGAGTCTGTTATAGCTGTCACATCTGAGTGCAGCGTGTATGTGCACACTATTCTGCATCCAAGATAATTATTGGACCAGAAAATTGTGTTTTGACCTTCTAAGATGGTATCTTTCAGGTAGGAGGGGAAGTGGCAGATTTGCAAGTGCTGCCGTTTAAAAACGGCATTGCTCAGAGGAAAGCCAGAGACAGTATTTGCAGACACCTCTGCTTATGATGTAGTTTAAGTTACTTGTAGGTGTTAATTTTGGTAGCATCATTAGTCTGACCTCATTGGAACATTAATCAGTAGCTGCTTTTGCTGACTTCCTAACTGAGGTTTATGGCGCTCAGAGTTAGGGGGATTAAGTGCTAGACTGTCAAAACAGCTGGGATTTAACTGTGAGAGTGAGTTAGTTTCACATTTCCCTACTGCATTATGGTTTGAACATAACAAGTGCTGCTTTTGTAGAAGTTACTGTGTGAGGTAATAAGACATACCATGGTGAGAGAAAGTACCAAAGTACAATAAAAGTGTGGCTTGGCCAGTCGCTTTTGTTTATGTCTTCTGTACTGGTATGCCGCGGCAGTGCAAGTATCTTTGTATTTTAAACAAATGCTGGATGACTGCGTAGAGGTTTTTTCCCAAGGGAAAAAAAATAATAACATTTGAATGCATTAGTGTTTATTTCTCCTTCCCCTGAGATTATATAATATTTAAGTATGGGTTTTGTGCATCAGAATTCTTCTACGTATTGGGAAGGCAAGTCTGACATGGAAACTCTGCAGAGAATATATGGAATATCCTTTCCTGATAACAAAATGATGAAGGAATGGGAAAAATTCCAGGAAGAAGCCAGAAACCGGGACCATAGGAAAATTGGAAAGGTATACCATTTCACTGTCTGCTTCTCACTTAGACTTCTGCAATAGAATTTATACTCTTAGAATATTAGTTTGGGGTTTTTTCCCCCCCGTGTTTTGACAGTGTTAATGGGAGCTGGTTCTATGAGCTTCTTGGTGGCAGATGTATTTTAAAATATTTTAATTCTGCAAAATCATCTTGTTGTTTGCGTACAAATTGGAAACTAATGTTTGGAAGAAGTAATGGGGCAGCCCCTCTGTTTAGGGAAGTGTGTCTAAAATATTTCAGTAGAGGATATTTTCAGATTCCACTTAACACACTTCTTTTTTTGAGAAGAGAAATTATTGAAAGTTGTGTGAATTACATGATTTGGTCATTATTATAGGCATGAATAAGGTGCTAGTTAAGTGTATGTACATACAGTACTTCAGCTGCTGAGAATATTCATACATTTCTCTACTAGATTTACATGAAGAGATTAGATACTAAATTGAGTACAAGTCAGAAGACATTAGATTAACACAGACAAGGATTATGACCTAATTGGTCATAATTGGCGTGCAGGCTGCTATTGCTGTGGTTTGTAGCTACAGGGAGTATATTTGAGAGTGTAGGTAACAAGTGACTTTGTGGATGTGAAAAGGCACAATGGGCAGTACAGGTGACAGCAAGGAGGAATTTATTTGAAAAATTCAAGTGTAAGTGAAGGTCAGCGTTGTTGGCCAAGAGGATTTAGGCATGAACCCCTGGCTACTTACTGGTAGATGTGAAAGAAGACACTGGGAAGGGCCTTCATAATCACAGATGAACAACTGACGGTAATTCAGGAGAGAAAGAGCCACTGAGGAACTCACAGGAAACAGGAACAAAAGAAAGAAGTAGAAGAGTGATCTTTCCAGAAGTTTCCATGCTTGTTTCTGTTATGTCATTAAAATTTTAATTTTTGTATAGTATTTCTTTCATTACTCCTTTGCCGGTAAAAAAACAAATTACTGGTATCAGACAACCAACTTGTCTAGTGTTGATGCATCTGGTATCTGTGATGCTGAAAAGAGGCTAAGGTTCTCCAAAGATGTCTCAGAGCCATGATGCTGGTTTATGCTTGAGACAGAAATCAATAAAGAATGACTGGCTTACAAGCTTCAGCCATCAGCCCTCAGATTTGATGAGTATGTGCCTAATTGCTTTGGTTATTAAAGGTAAGATTAGTTAAGGTCTCTGTACTTTGAGGAAATGTATAATTAACTAGTCAGAGTCAAATAAAATTCTAGTGCTACTACAAATCTCTGAGTTGGAATTAGAGATAAATTGATACTGTTGCAGAGAACTTGCAGACTTCTAGAAATCATCTTGCTGCTGTAATATTTCACTTCGGATGACAGAGTCTCAACATATGTGAAGTAGTTGTTTTGTGCAGTTACATCTGAAGTGGTGTTACAGCTTTCTGGTTTTGATTTACCCAGGAACAAGAGCTCTTCTTCTTTCATGATTTGAGTCCTGGAAGCTGCTTTTTCCTCCCTCGAGGTGCCTTTCTTTATAACACGCTTGTGGATTTCATACGAGTGAGTATATACTGATGTAGCTCCAACAACTTACATTAAGCCTGTTGGATCTTAAGCAATCAGCCCTTCGTAGCACTGAGCTATCAGAAAGAGAAACATCTATGTAGGTAACACATACCAAATTTTCCCTATGATTATATATTTCTAACCTTTTTGAAAATAGAGCAAAGCATTGACACATGCTTTTTCCAGTTGTGTAACACCTATGTGTGCTGTAGTCCTTTAGGCCCCTAGTGAATTGCCATCATAAGAACGTAGTTCAAAGAATCACACTCACGCTTTTCAAAGGTTCTGTCACCTTTTAAATGTTGAATTTGTTTTATAGGAGGAATATCACAGGCGTAATTTTACTGAAGTTGTGTCTCCAAACATTTTCAACAGTAAACTCTGGGAAGCTTCAGGACACTGGCAACACTACAGTGAAAATATGTTCTCTTTTGAGGTCGAGAAGGAAACTTTTGCCCTTAAACCGATGAATTGTCCAGGACATTGGTTTGTACTTCCAACTGAAAAACTTATTTTACTATATTTAGCCTTTGTGAGGCTGAGTGGACATAAAGGGTGCATTAATACATTTTTATCATGTAACTTTACAGTAGACTAATAAGAACTAGTTTGTGTCCAGAGAGCTCCCCTGGCCATGTCCCAAAAGAGAGCAAATACAGTTCTTGTAGGAGGATTGTTCAGTAAGCCTGCACGAAGTGAGCTAGGTTTGTGCATGCTAATGTTAGTCTGTGCTGCTCGCGTGTGCACATTATATTGGATAGATAGGCATCAGATGTGGTGTACCAAAGGAAGGTATAATGAGCCAGTCTTGATTGCTATTGTCACAGTCTTTTCTAGGTGGTCTTTAGCGATCTGTTCCAATTGGTGCACTTTTCCCATTTGCCTGCCTCTTACGATGCAGATAATCTGAATAAATAAATAAAAATGAGTTTACTGTCTGTACCAATCTTGTTTTAGTTTCTGGGTTAAGTCTTCTGTAAGAAGCATAAAAGGAAGGGTCTTTTGTGTTCCTTCTAGCTTGATGTTTGCCCATCGTCCGCGATCCTGGAGGGAAATGCCTCTTAGACTTGCAGATTTTGGGGTTCTTCACCGCAATGAACTCTCTGGGACTTTAAGTGGATTGACTCGTGTAAGGCGCTTCCAACAAGATGATGCTCACATCTTTTGCACAATAGAACAGGTAAAAAAATCAAACCCAAAAAAGCAACTGCCACAACCGTCCCCTTCCAATAAACCAAACAAATCACCCCTTTTCTTCCCCTCCCTTTCCACTTGGAAACAACATTAAACAAGAATAAAATCCCCAAATACTTGAACTCTATCTACTGCTGTTGTGCTGCTTTGTAGCATAATGCTGTTTTTAATGGGGTTTTTTGGTAGGTTTAGGTGCTTCCTTGTTAGTCATATGCTGTATTTCTGGAGTATTGCTTAGGTTGAACTTAGCTGCTCTGTTACAAGTTTCTCAAATAGCGGTGCTGTAATTTGTTACTTATTTTTCTGTTTGGAATTTAAAAATGCACTTATATCAAAAGAAGGAAACTCTATTATTGGAGGGACATTATAGATTATGAATTACATAAAACCATTTTCTGTACAGGACTTGTCCTTTTAGAATGATAAATTGGGCTATTAAATCCAAAAGGTAAAAGTCTTCTATGTCTCTATGGCTGAACAAGACCATTACTTTTCTTGCTGCGTTTTGAAGGCACGCCACTTCAGCTCTCTCTTCATCCATTGCCTACATCTGGACAATGTAATTTTCATGTGATTTTTACTTGTTGGTTTTTTTTTTTATTTAATAGACTCTTATAGTCTAATTATGATGAGGAATTCAATAAATCAAATTACATTTGTATGTAAGGAAATTTTAACTAACATACTTTATTTACATTTAAGATTGAAGAAGAAATTAAGGGCTGTCTTGACTTCTTGAAGTCAGTGTATGCTGTCTTTGGTTTTACCTTTCAACTACATCTCTCTACAAGACCAGAAAATTATTTAGGAGAGTTAGAGATCTGGGATCATGCAGAGAAGGTAATGAATTTAAGAGCAAACAAACCAACCCCTTAATATTTCTCTTTGCAGAAGTGGGTATTTAACCAAGTTCTTTCATGTTGAATATTAAAATAGCTTAAATCAGATGCTAGATGCTGTATTTAGTAGAAATGCTTGTTGAAAAAATATTGTTAAATGTGATGTTTCTGTATGAGAATTTTCTGTTCTTACTGACCCCCTTATCTTGAACTGATTTGATTTTCATTCATCTTTTTTTTTCAATTAATCATACTGTTTGTACAAGGAAATACTCTTATTTCAGGATTATTTATCATATATTACTAAATACTTGCACAATAGGAGTTGTGCTGGCTGTTAACTTCCTTTGTATTTCATAGGCAAATACATTGACTTATAGTAGTGAAAGGCCCAGCTGTAGCTTTTTAACGCTTCTCTCCTTATGATTAGCAACTTCAAAACAGCTTGAATAACTTTGGAGAGCAATGGAATTTGAATCCCGGAGATGGAGCGTTTTATGGTCCTAAGGTAAGTGAATCAGCATTTTCATCCAACTGTGGGATGGACAAGAATATGGACATAATGCAAGTAAACTATATTTAGTAACTCTGCTATTTTGCTTCACAGATTGATATTAAAATCCAAGATGCCATTGGCAGGTACCATCAGTGTGCTACTATCCAACTTGACTTCCAACTACCCATTCGATTTAACCTTACTTACGTTGGGTGAGTGGTTAAGCTAAATATCCCCTTCCTAGGGAAATGATGAAAAAAACCAATTGGTTACTTTTATTATCTGTAATTCCTTTTAAAATGAGATCTCTCCATGCTCTGTTGCTTGCTTAACAAATGAATAGCTGATATATCAGTAGCTTGGTTTGGACAGGAAACGTCCTCAGTGAGTAGAGGACAGAGTCATGAATGTATAGCTGTTTCCTCAGTGTAGTGATGGCTCGTGTTAACTGTAAATGCTGCTGATCTCGTGCAGCAAAATAAAAGCAAGTCATTGTGGAGAAGCAGGAGTGAGGAAGAATATAAAACAATAAAATGCACAGGCATGAAGTTGAGTTGGTTAAGTGTCTTTTGAAGCTTAGGAGTTGGTGTCTATGCCAGTAGCTACAGGCACGATGAAGTCATGGTGATCATTCAGTATGGTTTAAAAGCCCAGGTGACGTGAGGACACTACATGTGTACTCAGATTTTGCGTAAGTATCAAACTAAATTTTGTTTTTTCATGAAAAGTAGAATCAAAACTATGGGTAGGATTGTCTGTGTGTGAGCTAAGATAACTTTTTTTTTAATAATTACTGTTTTTCAGTAAGGATGGCGATGATAAGAAAAGGCCAGTGATTATTCACAGAGCTATTTTGGGGTCTGTGGAGAGAATGATAGCTATTCTCGCAGAAAATTACGGTGGAAAATGGTATGTGGCACTAATGGAATTCTGAGAAGTGTTTAATGTCTTAGAGAATACAGATTTTCCCTGATGTCTTGTATGTTGTAATGCGAAATAATATTCTAGTATCTTCTCAAAATTAGTAGGTGAGATTAGAAGAAAATAAATTTAATTTTATGGTCTGAGTTGAATGGTACCCTCTTACTTTATAGTTCATTATTGGAAATAAATTTTCCCTGTATTGCAGGGAAAATTATACAGTGAAACAGAAACAAGAAGGGCCTTTTAATGTGCATGTGTTGTATTATTCTCATTCCTTTGTTAAAATCCATGTTTTTGTGCTGGGAAGATGTTTATATTATACCTACACAAATTAATCTTAATGGGTGAATTTATTTTTTTAATCTGTAAGATGTATTGCTTAATCTTGAATAAAATCTAAGCTACGTCTTTTTAATGTATTTAAAGTATTAAGGAAAAGTTAATTCTTACATTCTGACAGATTGGTCTTACTGTCTGCTATAAATAAAAATCAGAATTGGGGAGGGAGTGGGATGAAAGTCATTTAAAGTTGTGAAGTCAGCTAGGTTGTGAACAGAAAATCCAAGTTCTGCCTATCTCACTTCACTACAACCATTCCATTTGGTATTTTATATGAACTTAAAAAGAGGAAGATAACCTAATATCTAACATCCCTAGCTAACAAATATTTGTGTAAAGAAAAGAAATTATTGTTGGGGAGTGTAACTATATAAATGTACATTATCTCATGATTTTCATGTCCTGTTTGCCAGGCCATTCTGGCTGTCTCCACGGCAGGTCATGGTGGTGCCAGTGGGACCTACCTCTGAAGAGTACGCCCGTCAGGTGGGAGCAGGACCTACCTTTTTGTAGCAGCAAGGAATTTTAATAGTTCCTTAAAATCTTGCCCAAAAAATGCGTGCTTTAGTAATTTTGGAGACATCTCGGGGAGGGGGAAGGGGAGTGTAAATTTTTCCAAGTAGCCTAAAATGCATATAAGCCTGAGAAAGGGATAGGTAACTTCAAGTGGTTTGGGTTCTGTTACTATGTACATACCTCAGTAATTATTAAAGGAAAAAAAAATTCAGATGACCCAACTTGGATACTAACTGATATTTCATTACCGAATCACCTGCCTGAAGCAGGGGCAGAGACGCTTCTTCTGCTTCCCAGCACGTATACTCTTGACTATGTGATATTTGACCATGGCTGTTTTTACCCTTTTCCCTGCTTTTAATGCAAGCATAAGTGGGTTTGTTCCTTCTCCTCTTTCTCCTTCCTCAGACTGAGGTAACATTTTTGACATACAGCAGCGTAGCTGTCAGAGGAGATCGGCAAATATTTGATACAGATGTTACCTTGTATTGTCCTCCAACTGGAGTCCTGCTGTGCCCTTAAATGTGCATGCAACCTTCTTCAGATAATTTCAGTGACTTCTTAGAACACTTCACAGGAGCAAAATCATGTCTGTATGTGAATTAATTATTGGAAGAGATCAGAGATTACAGACTGTACAAATATTATTGTTGAACATAGACTGTAATATTGAGGGATTGATTTTTGTGTCTCTCGGTTTTTTAGGTTTGCAGTGAATTTTTTGAAGCAGGATTTATGTCAGATGTGGATCTAGATCAAAGCTGCACATTAAACAAGAAAATCAGAAATGCACAGCTGGCCCAGTATAACTTTATCCTAGGTAACAGTGGCATCTTACCTTTCTGAGCGTTATTTCAGTTTTAATGTTGTGCATGGAGTTTGCCTAGCCTTCCATTGTATGGTGTAGGTAGTCATTGTATGATGTGCAGGTAGTTTAATATTGTTTGTGGTATGTCTTGCAGTGGTTGGAGAAAAGGAGAAAGCAGATCATGCTGTCAATGTGCGGACAAGAGACAACAAAGTTCATGGAGAGATTTCAGTGTCTTCTGCAATTGAAAAACTCAAGAAATTTAAGAGTCTGCATATTCCAAATGCAGAAGAAGAATTCTGATGTTGGTGTTGGGAAGGAAATGGCAGCTGCCGGTGTGAAATGGTGTTTTCTTTCCTCCTGTACAGCAGTAACTTTCACCTGAGAGACTGTCCAGTCAATGAGTATGTGAATAACCAAGTGTCACCATGTTGATGCTCCAGGAATAGCCTGAGAGGACAGATGCAACTTGCCACCTCCTTTGTCAGCCCCTTGGGATTGCAGTCTGTGCTAGTCACAGAATGCTTATTGTAAAAGTCCTACACTTCTGCTAAAACACATTGGGTTAGCTGTGGAAATAAATGGGGGCTGTGCAGGGTGCGGGGAAGTGGCCTGGCTGCTGCAGTGGCTGAGCTGCTTGGGTCACAGAGCAGTTGCCTACCCCATGTGACCTGGAATCCAAAGCTTGGCACTTGGTAGGTGTGTTGGGAGAGTTTTGGTTCAGTTTTTTTCTAACTCTAGGTTATGTAATTTATTTTTTGGGGGTGGGGGGAGTAGCTGGACTCAGTTCTGAGTTTATGTTTACAGGATACAGTTACGTTGGTGCCTTTGTTAGAAATCTCAGTGAAATGAGGCACTGGTGATGTTGGTGTGGTGCTTGCTGTAACAGTGATTGCAGAGAATGAAGCTGAATTACTCACCGTGCCTGTGTGTGGGATGTGTTTTGGGTTTTCCTGCGTCTGGTGTCGATTCCACTCTTTCTTTTCTTAAACCCACTGACAAAAGCTTGTGTCTGGCGTATTGCTGTGTTCGGTTGGGACAGGGAGAATGCTGTCCTATGCACCTTAAAGCCCAGCAGGTGGGAAGTTAAATTGGCTGTATTTTTACCTGGTTTATGCTTATAAATGATGTTAAATCACTAGGGCAGGCACTACACTCTCGTTTTTTGAAGAGATGAATTTTCATCACCTGTACTTTACTCTTACATGCAGCTTTTCAGGTGCGAGGCTTGGAGTAAGATACCTCCCTTACCGAGGGCCGCAGCTGTGCTGGAAGTGCGGCTGAGGCAGAACCCCGTTTAGTGGGTACCTGTCCCCCCGGGCCCAGCCTGGGGCCCGGCCTCAGGGGCCGGTGCGCCCCCTTCGCCCAACAAGATGGGGGGGAGCCGAGGGCAGCGGGCGGTGCGGGGTGCCTCTACTTCAGTGCTGGAAGGGCAGGTTTGAGTGGCCGCAGCGGCGCTGAGGGCGTCGGGGCAGAGAAACGCTAGAAAGACTAGCAATTGCGGGTTTCTGGGGAGCAGCGGGGCGGGCCCGCCAGGCGCCCGTTCCCGGCTTCCCTCCCTCGGGGCGGCCCCGCGGACGGCCCCGCCCCTGCCGCCTCTCGGCTCCACCCAGCGGGCGGGCCCCGCCCCTGGCCGGCAGCTGCGGAGCCGGCAGGCAAGATGGCGGCGCCGGTGGGGCTGCGCGCCCTGCGGAGGCTCTGCGGCGTCGCGCTCTTCGTCTCGCAGCTCTACGTCCTCTCTGGCCGCGGTGAGCGCGGCCGCCGCCGCTTTGCCCGGGGTCCCTGAGGCCGAGTCGGGGCCGGTGGGGTGGGAGAAGGAGCGAGGGTGGAGGGATGTGTTTAAGGCTCTGGTCGAGCGGGGGAGGCCCGGCAGCGCCTCAGCGCGTCGCCTGCGGCTGGGAGCCGTTTTCCCGGGGCGGGGGCTCAGCGCGGTTCCTGCGAGCTCGGTGGCCGTGGCCTCCGATTGTTGGAGGTGCGTAGGCGCTTCCCTGGCCGGGGGGAGCCGAGTGCGGCGCGCGGGGCTGGTGCCCGGGACGAGCTGGTCGGTGTTTGGGCCGGAGGCGGGCCGGGCCCCACTCACGGCTCCGCCGCGCCGGGCTTCTTCTGGTGGGGCTCTTGTGGGGCACCCTGCGCCATCCGGAATGGAACGGCTGGGGCTGCTGGGCGCCGGCTGGTGGGCAGCGTGACTGGCCCGTGGTGGCGCTTCCCCCCGCGGCGGCCCGCTCCTGCTCCGGGGGCGTGCGCGCTGCCGTACCCGAGCCCTCGGAGCCGTGACAGCCGTGAAGGGCAGGCACGGCGCTGCTCGGGCGCTCGATGGAAAGCTGCGGCGCTGCCCGGTTAGAGGGCTGCATTGAGTAGCACCCGCTGCGCAGGTCCGATGCTTTCAGAGCAGCGGGTTCCACGGGGAAGCATCGAAAGAGGAAGCTACATCGAAAAAAACACGGATTCTTGTGTGGAAGGAAGGATTCTGTTCTAACACTCACTTTAATGGTTAACGTAGATGACTTCCTATTTTTGGAACAGAAAAAGAGGGCTTTTTTAGTCTCATTACACTTTCCATTTGCAGTTTCATGTCAGTGTGCTGGAATCAAACTGGTTTTGAAGGTGAATTTTATCCCAGAAACGTCACTCTCTCCTCTTTGCTTTCTTATAGCGGGATCTTTGATGACCACAAAGCATTCGCAGCCGCAGTCGACATTTGCAAAAAGCCTAACGTCAACAAGTACAAATACTCCTTATTTTAGAGTAGCAGGTACAGTATTGTGTTGCTTCTTCTGTAAGCCTGTTTCCTCAGTGACTTGAGTTTAACAGCAAAGCTGTTGCATTATGTCTTAGAAGCCTGTCCGTGCTTCCCCAGTGGTACAGGACAGCATGGTATATAACGCATGCCCTTAACAGTTTGGATCAAACCATTGGAAAATGGGTCCATATAAGGTCTTAGAACCTAAAAGTGACTAATTGAACTGCCAGTGTGATTCATGTGGTTTCTACTCTTTCGGGATAGTGGAAGCTCTTGAAAGACTCCAGCATTCTGCAAGAACTTGTTGCTGTTCTTTGTCCAGCAGAAACAGAGCTGTTGCAGCTCACTAAGGGGTGCATCAGGATTGATCGGCTGTTCTTGCTAGTGATGTAAAAGGTGATTCTCAGCACATGCAAACTGCAAATGCCTGAACTAGCTGCAAACTGAATTAGACCTGAGCTGAAAGTAGGTTACATGTGTCAGCCTGGTTCTGTACCTAAGCTGATTATTTCTGTGGAGAAATACTGGCTGAGGATGATCCTTGCTGAGTGCTGATCTGGTGCTGCGCTGGAGGGTGCAGCTGTGCCCTCCTGTGTGGAGCTTCTGCAAGGTCCCTGCAGGAGCCCAGCTTGGTCGGGTAGTTCACCTGGCCAATGCACTTTTGCTATGCTCACCCTCTGAAGCCCCTTATAGGGTGTTGATGCGTATGAGTGTGTGTATGTATAAAAGGAAATGCGTGTGTGTATATATATACTTCAGACTAGATAGCCTTTCAAACTTGCTTTCTTAATTTTGTTCACATTTCACTTTTCAGAAAGTACAGAAATTCCTTCTTACGTGACTAAATGCCCTAGCAACGGGCTTTGCAGTAGATTGCCGCCAGACTGTATGACATGTAACACAAACTACTCCTGCATATATGGGAAGCCGGCCACTTTTGATTGCAAAGTCAGGCCACACGTTCATTGTGTTGTAAGTACTTGTTACTTTTAAACTCATCTTTCAGTCAACTAATTACGCTGTGGCACCTTGTCATAAATGGAAAAAAAAAAAAAATTTCCAGGTTCTTACATCAGCTGGTTTGCAGATCTGTCATAGATTTAATCTGATTCAACTGTGGGCTGCTGCTGAAGAGGCAGACCTACCCCCTTCTGGTTTGCCTGCCTTGTGTTGGATCTGCCTGTTATGCAGCCATGCAACTGAGATAAGTTTGTTGGCAATCAAAATGAAACCACTTTGAGAATGGGGAGGCTGAACGTCTGTCAGAGGTGCAGGCTTGGGTGTACAGGTCAGGCTGAATGAGCCCTCTCTGGGCCTTAGACTGGAGGAAGCAGTAACATCAAACTGTGCTTTAGTAACTCTTGGTCAGTTTGCTGATGTTCATTTTTATACTGTGCTGGACTAGATAGAGGTAGCAGAGGGGGTAGTTGTTGTTTACCCCAAGCATAGAAATCAGTACTGCATGCTGCACGTTCTCTCCATTGCTAGTGAAGTGATAATGCTACTGTCCTTTTATAGGATCAGAATAACCATGAGCAGGAGAACTTTACAATAAACATGACATGCCAGTTTTGCTGGCAGCTTGCAACAACTGACTATGTGTGTACCAATTCTACAAACTGCATGACGGTTTCTTGTCCGCGACAGCGCTACAATGCCACTTGCACTGTGCGGGATCACATTCATTGCCTAGGTAAGGTGGGCTAATGCTCAGGCTGTGAACAGGCTTTTTCCTGAAGGGTTTCTTAACGTGTTTTGTAATGGGTCAACACTGCTGCTGTTTGTGTCCATCACAGTAACAGCCTTGCACCTTGATTGTTGAATTTTTTTATACTTATATTTTAATTTTAAAGCATAATAGTGACACATAACTGAAAACATTGGTTCTTAATACTGCTGTGTACCTTCCCATGGGAGCAAATAGTTCTGGTTTGGTTTTATCAGCTTCTGTGAATTAAGCTACTTTGGACACCACTAACAGAATCAATGTCTAAATAGGATAAATAAAAATCCTCGTGCTGGTTTCACCCAGTTAGTTTAATTCCCCCCTTATTTGTTCAGTGACCTCACATGTTTTCTGATGGGGGACAGGTTGAGCAGCAGAAGATTGTAGAACAGACCTGAGCTCTTGCCTTGACAGTGTTCCCGCCCATTAGTGGCAGCCTAGTTAGAGCTTCCAAGAGGAATACAGTGTAGCCTTGCTTGCCATTTCCCTACTCCTTTGGTGGTCTGTTTCTTACATTGTTGTGAATGTTTTCTAATGTTTAGGTAATCGGGTCTTTCCTAAGATGCTCTATTGCAACTGGACTGGAGGTTATAAGTGGTCTACTGCCTTGGCACTAAGGTACATGTGAATTATTAGGTGATGTCAATCTAAAATAGATACTATTATTAGAAATATTGTTTTCAGTTTGTGGGGTTTTGCTTGGTATTTTTAACGATGTGCTGAGTAACTGATACTTCATCTAGCCTAGCTTAGAATTCAGAGGCAGAGGATGCCTGTAGGTTTTGTGTGCAGCAATATTGGCAGTCTTCAATAAATAGAGCTTGAGAGAAAACATTTACCCTATTTCTGCAGTGACCATGCTCCGTAACAGCTAGAAATGCCTTAAGACATTTTAAATTATTACTGAAGAGACTAGCATCGCAGTATCTGAGAAGCCATTTAGGTTATTTTTGGGATATGAAGCCATTAGAGCTCTATTCCTGGAGCTGCAGATCCAATAATGCTGGTTAAGAGAGCGACCCGACGCTTTCCTTTGTGGCAGAAGTTGCTCTCTCTGCCTCCAGCTGGGGAAACTTACTGCTTCGTGGGGCTGAATACAGCCTTCAGGGATGATCTGTGGCTTGTGAGGGGTTGTAGCATCTGCTGGCTTCAAAAGGTCAGGGGGACAAGCATTTCTATGCCAGAGAGTTTTGGGGTTTATTGTTTGTCATGAATGAAAAACTGTCAAATGTCTGGGCAGTGTTAACTAGCCAAGAACTAGTGCTATTTCGTTCTTGTCTATTGCCCCAGTCAGAGCTTCTGGTACAAAAAACGTATAGTTTCTTGAACGTTCTGGTGAAGTGAAGGTGTGTCAGAAGGATGTATGGATGCTCAAGCTGAGTTCAGCTCAATATAATAATAATAATGAACCGTGATTTTCTTCTTCTAGCATCACCCTTGGTGGATTTGGTGCTGACCGTTTCTACTTGGGCCAATGGCGAGAAGGTCTGGGGAAACTCTTCAGCTTTGGTGGGCTTGGAATATGGACACTGATTGATGTGCTGCTGATCGGTGTTGGCTATGTGGGACCTGCGGATGGTTCTCTTTATATTTGAATGTGGGTGCACCGTGTTTCGGAGAGGAGTATCTGCTTGGAAAGGGCCCTAAATAAAAGGGGGTAGAGCTTTGAGCCGTTGAGGTAGAACGAAGAACAAGTGTTCTTTCTGTGTGCATACATTTTAATGTACAGTATCTGTACGTAGTTTGCCTTTAACTAAGGTAAAATAAAAGAGTGGATCACTGAGTTAAGTTGAAATTCATTTTCTTTTGTCTATGCACATGCTATTTTTCTATGAAAAAGTTGAAGAGTGAACTAGATTCTGCGCTGTGCTTGAACGGGGATGACTTGCCAGGCACCAGGAGAGATGCAAGCTAACTTGAGTAGTGAGCCGTTTACTTCATCCTTGTGTGCTTAAGTTTAACCTTAAAGCTTACTTCCTTAAATATGTCAGTAATATATTTTTCCATGTTTGTGGGAGGTGAATTTATTTGCCTGAGTGACTCTGACAGTATTTACATCTCTGCTGTAGGGTGTTAATCACATTCATCTCTGGGTTAGGAAGGTGCAAGAGCTAATGCTTGTGCAGTGACGTGTCGGCTTAGACTTGGGGGGGTTAGAGTTAGACTGCAGTACCACTGACACCCCAACGTGAAGTCCTAGAAATAGATTTTAGAATCGTTCCGGAATGTCTTTACTGTGCTTGACCTGCATACAATGAGGTGCAATTTGTGTTCCGGGGCGGGGCGGCTTGCCCAGTTAATGCGTAAAAGCTGTCGGCGTGTAATCCACGGGCGCCTTTATCCGCTTAGGGCCTGGGGCCGCCTAAGGAGCTGAGCGGGCTACGGCCGCCGCCCTGCCCTGCCCGGCGCCCTCTGGGACCGGAACCTCCCGTCAGCGAATAAACAGCTTTGGAGCGACCCGCCGCGCAGTGTGGTTTGTGGCTCCTGCCGCGCCGGGGCTGGCGGCGGGAGGGGCGGGCGGCGGGAGGGGCCGCGGCCCCGGCCCTGGGCTGAGCGCCGCCGCTGGCCCGTGCCGGGGGCGGGGCGCGACCCGGGGGGCCGGGCTGGGGGCGGGGCCGCCGCAGCCGCCGTGACCCTGACCGCGGCCCCGCCCTCGGCCGGCACAGGCGCAGTCATGGCGGCGGAGCGGGACCAGGAGCGGGACCTGCGCTTCTACCGGCAGCTGCCCAAAGTGGTGAGCGCGGCGGGAGCGCGGCGGCCGGGGCCCTGCTCGCTCTCTCGGGCGGCGGCGCCCCGGCTGTGGAGGGCGGGGGCTGCGCAGCCGGGGCGCGGCGGGAGGCTGTCCGTCCGGCCGGCCCTCGGGGTGTGGGAAGGCGCGCTGGGGCGGTGGGTGCGTGGGTTCCCGCCGGCCGGGGCGCGGTGGGCGGTGTGTCGCCTTTTCCCGGCCCAAAGAGCTGAGCGGGGTCGTGTTTTCCTTTGGCGCCGTGGCAGCCGGAGCCAGCCCGCGGGGCTGCTCTGATAACGCGCTCTTTTCCGCGCCCCGGAGGGTGTGCCTGCCCTCCGGCGCGCCTGGGCTATCGCTCGGTGCCCGCTCCAGCCCTCTTATCGCGCTCCCCTTCCGCGCTGTAAAGCTGCTGTCAGCGGAGAGCTTACGCAGTAAGTGCGGGGCGCTACCAAACCGCATCCATCGCACCACCTTCTACGCTCCTGCGCCTTTCTTTGCTGGGTTTACGTGAGGTGCCTAACGGCGTTCTGTGAGGCGTTTCACATGTCTGGCTGCGGTAAGTACTACGTACCCGGCTTGGTTTCCAGACGTGATAAGTGCTGCAGCTCCCAGTGTTTATCTGGAGTTGGGCACCTTCACTGTGTTCGATAATCTGACCCCCTAGCTTGTGAGCTAGATCCTTTAAAATAGGGACCTGGCGTGTCCTGCCTCACACAGTTAAAATAGCCATCTCGGAAGGAGTTACCATTTCAATCCCGTGTTTCCCAGTCAAAGGCTTGAAGAAGTATGTCTCTGCTTTTTCTTTTCCCTGTGAGAGGGGATCCAAGGGGGCAGGTAGCAAAGCAGACCCATTTTGGGTGAGTTGGGAGAGCCTGAGGCACCTGCTCCATAAGTTGGGAGCCCAGACACCATTATAAGGGGCAAAGGTGAAGTGAGGAGCGGAGCTGAGGAGCACAGCTCGGGACCCCGAAGGCAGGCTGCCAACAGGGAGTCATAGAGCTGCCTTCCGCAAAGGAGGGCGATGACTCCGGTTGCTGTGGTGCTGGATGTCTAGGGTGGGTTAACGCTTCAAAGAATGAAGACAAGAAAGGTGAATGGATCTAGAGATGGTGCCATTTTCAAACAGCGTACGCGTGCATTTAACTTGCGGTGGGTGGGGAAGCAGTTCTGCAATCCTCCCTACGCTTTTCTTAGCACTGAGGCAGCTGTTTGCCTCCCTGCACCCTGAATGGCACCACTCCCACAGCTGGCTCAGAGCCCTTCCCCAAGCTGGGGGCTCCCCCTGTGCCAACAGTGGCCCACCAGGTGGGAAGGCACAGATAGGGCATCTCAGGTGAGCCAGTGCATGCAAAGTCAGGAGGAAACAACTGTTAGCCAAACACAGAGAGAGCTGGTATTTTATTTTCTAACTCTAAGCAAAACAGTAAGGTGGGACACAAGGGCAGTAATGCGAGCAGGATGTGGGAGCCATCCTTTGCCATCCTTTTCATTGCACACAGATCCATAAGGCTTTCTTTTCTAGGAACTTCATGCTCATTTGAATGGCTGTATCAGTTCTGCCACTATGAAGAAACTAATGGCCCAGAAGCCATACCTCCAGATCCAGAATGGGATGACTGTGATTGACAAAGGAAAGAAAAGATCCTTAGATGAGTGAGTATACAGGGGGTGCGAGATGAATGTTTACCGCGTGCCTTTTAATCAACTTCAAAGCAGAGAAATAGATGGCCTTATACACTGTCTGCAGGAAATACACTTTCAGGTTGTGGTTATGCTACAAGGGGTTAGATGTTTTGCTAGCTGTATCTACAGAGTAACTCCTTAGATGTTTGCAAACTAAATGGAAATCTCATGTTGGTTCATTCCCTTTTTTAAAGGATGGAATGTTTTTACTTGTAGCGGATGTTCTTCAGAGAAGATTGTCTTGTATGGTTTCCTGTTTGGAAACAGCCTGTTTTCCTTTGTGCTTCAAAAAGCCTTGTGATGATGATGAGAATACTAGTAATAACAGTAATTATTTGTGTTGCAAACATCGTGTTAGCACCTGAAATCAGAATCGCCATTCAGATGGTCTGTGTATTTTAAGCTACAAGCGACGTAATCAAGCGTAGCGACTACGTGTTTCCAAAGTGTAGGTGACTTGGGTTTAGGTGCTCGTTTTACTACTCAGTGTTTGCCCAATTAATTTTCTAACTTTTTATTTCAGATGTTTCCAGATGTTTCAGATCATCTATCAGATTACCACTAGGACAGAAGATATTTTACTGGTAAATTAATTAAAAGGTCACTTCAGACAAGCAAGCAGTACTCGCAGTCCGAATCTGTTAGGTTAACAGCGCTGGGTTCCAGTGGAGCTCTGAATTTTTATGATAAAAGGCCTTTATTTAGAAACCCAGGATTTTATATAACTGTTGCGTTTCATTTTTGTGAAAGCAATGAGCTTCCAATATCATGCTCACTGTGACCACTCTGGACTGATGATGCCTTAAACATGTGATGTCTTCTCATTGTTCCCCAAGCCTTGATTTACCCTGCTCACCTGTTCCTTCTCTGGCTCATTACATACCAGAACTACAGAACCAGAGTGGCCCTCTGTTCCCCTCAGAGAACTGCTGTGTGATCAAAACTGAGAGCAGAAAGTGGTGCAGTGTCCTCCCCTTTCCTTCTGCAAGGGGGCTTTTAGGCAGCCTGTTATACTTGTGGCAAGGAAAGGTACCTGTGAAAGGGGTTATGACTCCACCAGCTGAGGGGTGTTCTCACTCCAACAAGGAAATTCTCATTTCTCCCAACTGTCTCCAGTATCTCTGAGGGAATGGAAGGCACCCTCTGTGGGGTAGTACTTCCAGAGATATGGAGCACCTTAAATCCACATAGGGCCTGAAAATTTTGCAAGTGTTTCACACCAAAAAATCCCTGGGTGTTGTAGTTGCAAAGTACGGTACAGCCATGTAAATAGTACTTTCATCATGCTCAATACACTCTTTCTTACCCAGATAACTAAAGATGTTATTAAAGAATTTGCTGATGATGGTGTCAAGTATCTGGAATTGAGGAGCACTCCTAGAGAAGAAAAGTCCACAGGTACAATCTGATCTGGGTTTTAATTTCTAAGTCTGATGTGCTATAAAACTTAGTGAAGAATTAGGCTAATAACAAGTAAAGTCAAATTTAATTGGTTCAATAAAAATATACTTGAAATATAAAAGCTGAGATTTAAGCATGTAAAAGCACACCACTGTACTACTAGATTTTTGAGGACAAAAACACATCGGTCATAACTCTACTCCCCAGGAATTTGGGTTATTTGCTTTAGTATGACATCTGAGTCATATTTTTTAATAGCTGATATATTTTCTTTTTGTTACTGCATTTTTATTTCCTTTTATGTGTGGTTTAATAGAAGCACATAAGAGAAGTCCTGTTGTTACTCTCTGCTTCACATGAAGTTATTTTCTGCCTAGGAGGAGGCTTAGTTCAAATGCATACTTCAAAGTAAAGCTGCCTTTATAACCAGAATTAGAACTATATAGACTAGGAGATTATGGACTGAAATGGAAAGTGCAGAATGAAATTTAGGAGTGTAGGAGAGCTGGGTCTGCAATATAATAAAATTAATTCCAATGTTAATTCCAAATGTCTGCATGTGTTTGTAGGTATGACCAAAAGGATGTATGTCGAAACTGTACTTGAGGGTATAAAGCAGTGTAAAGAAGAAGGGTTGGATATAGATGTAAGGTAAATAAAACACATGGAATACCTCTGTTTCAAGGTTTTGTTTAGTCTGATGCTCGGTCATGGTTTGCAGAGAGGTTTAAAGCATCACTCTACAAAAGAAAGTTATGCTTACGTGAGGTTACACCGCATGGCAACAGGTCATCATATGGAAACCTGAATTTGCGTCTCCCTTTTGACTGATAGAGAACAAATATGTGTAAAGCTTTCCAGCTCTAAGACTGTTCGTTCTCTGAACACTTTCAGGAAAAGCAGTGGTTTCGATGGCAATAGCATTAAAGACTCGATTTCACAGCCTAGATTGGTTGCAAAGATCTTGTTTGATTAGCTGCACAACCACTTGTTCTAAAGGAGAGGGAGTCCTGGCCACCAGGCAAGTTTCAGAAGGTGCCCATGGTTGCCTGGAGGCAGCCCGCTTGCCTGTCTTATGCCTCCAGATAGCAGCCTTGTTAGATTTATTCCTGGGAGCTGAAGAATTGTCACTGTTCATGTGCACACCTCGGGAGAGGTTGCTCGTCTGACAGCACAGGCAGCAAATGGCAGTGTATTGTTCCCTGCCCTCCCTCTCATGCGGCTGTTGCTCCTCGGGCTCACCTCTTTATCCCTTCGGTGTCCCACTGCGCTTTCCTACCTTCAACAATTTCCTATAGAGATACTCTTTATACACATATGAAGGATGTGAAGTGCCATTTTTGTTGGCATCAGATTGGTTGGTCTCCTGATAGCACAGCTTGTCTTTAACTTACTGTGTGCCTGTCTACTCCAGGTTGTTAATAGCAATAAATAGAAGAGGTGGCCCGGCAGTTGCGAAGCAGACTGTTAAACTTGCTGAAGAGTTCCTCCTTTCCACTGATGGCGTTGTAGTAGGACTCGACCTCAGTGGTGATCCCACTGTAAGTTTTTGGGTTATTGTGGTCTGTAGTTAAGAGGGCTGTATCTTGTGTGTAAGGGGGTCTCCTCATACCCTGTCCTTGTTTTTGTACAATGTTTGTTGCTGCTTTGAATGGGTTGCTCCTAATCTTGGCACCAGGCCAATCTGGTTGCCCTCAGGGATGGACACAGTAAGGAAGAACCAGTAGATTAGTATGTGGCACTGAAAAAGGAGCCAGGGAAAAGTAGGGTACATCTGGGAAGCCTCAGTTACTGCGTTGTCCCAGTCAGATTGGCTGCGCTGTGGCAAATTAAATAGCACTGCAGGTTGACTCTAGTTTAAATGTTAGACACACCAAATGCTTAATGTGTATTGAGAAAGCAAAACATGCTTGAGGATGGCTTGATAGCCAAGTTGAAATGAACTAGCTCCAGATGACAGCTGTAGGAAAGACATCAAAATAAACAGCTGGCTTGTCAGGGTTGGGCATCACCTGAGCTACTGACATTTGAGCAATGTACATAAGTTGTGCCCGTGTGGCAGAACGTTCTGTGACTGCTGCAATCGTTCAAAACTGAGCAATGGGGAAAGAAAAACAATGTAACTGTATCTCAAAAAAGTATTCGGGTATTGCTGGACTTCTTAATTAGTGGAGGAGGAGGGGTTTTGTAAAACAAGCTGTAGAATGATGGTGTGTTTCTGTCTGCAAGGCAGGACATGGTCAAGATTTTTTGGAACCGCTCTCGGAAGCCAAGAAAGCAGGTCTAAAGCTGGCACTGCATCTCTCAGAGGTAAACACTTCCTTTATTTTGGCTGTTTTCTGTATCTCTCATCTTATAAAAACCTTGATGAAAGTAAAACTAGCTTCTGTGCATTTTGAATTTCTGAGGCCAAAGTCGTGATGGTTTGGGGCATGTTGACAAGAGAGAAGAAAACAAGGAGAAATTTTCAACAATCTGTTCTTACTGTAGTCTGTCTGGGGGGGGTTCAGTGTGAAATTGAAAATTAGTAATGTTCCAAGAGATCCACCATTTCTTCCTGGTATTTTATCAGGAGTCATGTATAGTAAAACTCATGTACTTCCATGAGTAGCTCTGTTAGCTCTGCTTGTATCAATAGAGAGAGTTGGGCTTCATACAGTCTGTTGAAATGGTGGCTGAAGATGATGAGTCTGATCAACACTGAAAATATTTTTATTTCTTGAGGAGATGAAGCATGATATATGGTGTCACAGGTCTTTTTGTTTATTTCACTAAGGAGGCTTTTACAGATCAATCTTGCATCCTTCTTGAAAATTTTATTTCTTAATGTCTCACTGGTCTTTTTGGTTTGGCTTTTTATTTGTTTTGTTTTGTTTGCTTGGTTAGTTTGGCCTCTTGCAGTTGAAGTTCTTCTTGCACCATTTTTTAAAAATCCCTGCATAAAACAGGCATTAAAGGACAAGGTAGTTGTGTATAAAAAGCTGATCTGAGGCCTCCAGCTCAAAGTACCTAGAACTGCAATTAGTGAAGGTCTGGCTTTGCATACCAGTTTGGGGTTAAGGCTTCTTCAGTTTGTAATTCCAAGTTGAGAGTCACTTTGATGTGCTACTTCTTTCTTTACAGGGTAGAAATGCAGATGTTTAGTCTCATTAATGCTTTCTTTTAGATAAAAGATGCTGTGAAAACAGAACTTGAAGTCTGTTGTAATTATTTAATGTGCTGGTTTATGCTGCCTTGACAAAATGTAAAACATCCCGTCTAGATTCCAAATCAAGAAGAGGAGACCAGAATTCTCCTGGGCCTGCCTCCTGACAGAATTGGACACGGAACATTTCTCAACTCTGCAACAGCAGGTTCCAGAGAGTTGGTGCCGCTTGTTCGACAGAACCATATACCTATTGGTAAGAGGAAATGTTCAGACAGTTACTTGGCAATCTCCAGAGTATCGTACGTACTGCTGATCTAGGAACCCCGATTTGCCTCTGACCAGAGGTGGCTTAGAGATGTGGCAATGCATGTGAGAGAGTTGCTGCAAAGGTACTCGGGTAACACATCTATGTTCTTGACGTATTTGTGGCAGCAGACACCAGCGGACATCTCCAATGGAAACAGAACTAAGTTGTAACTTTTGAGTTCCTGAGCAAGGCTGTGTGATGTTTCTGTCTCTGGCTTGCAAGGTCCCTGAATTTCATGCCCAACCAGTAGTTAAAAAGAAATCGATTACCAAACTTTCCTTAGAAGATACTAGCAAATGCTTGAAGCATAGAAAATCAAGGAAACAAGAAGAGTTGATTTTATTTTTCACTCAGGAACAGAAATAAGTCAATTAATGTGTAAAAAATATATCTTCTGTTTCAAGAGATATCTTTGTTTCTTCTTTTTTTTCCCCCCTAGAACTTTGCATGACATCAAACATCAAAACTCAGACAGTGCCTTCCTGTGACAAACACCATTTTGGGTACTGGTACAACATGGGTCACCCTGCAGTGCTTTGTGTAAGTTTTTTCATTTTAACTATGTATTTAGGCAAAGAGCCGAACGAGTGTGAAATAGAGAAGCAGATCTTCTGTGGGTAAGAGCTGACGTAGCAGCCATCTGTGGCCTTGCAGCAATAAGGAATCATCTCAATCATCATGGTCTGTTTGAGAAATGCTTGTCATATAAATGGGAAATTTTAGTGTTTCTCTTGGTTTTATCATGAAGACCTTTTTTTCCTGTATGGATAAGCTGAGCAGCCAAACGTGCAATGAACTTCCTAACTACTGGCATACTGATACGCTTCTCTTAAGCACGTTGGTCCCATGCTTTCACGTCAGCCTGTGCTTTTCTGGGTGTCGTGTTGGATCAGAGCTTTTGAGTTCTCTTGACAGTTAATTAAGGTCCTTAAATGCTGAGGTGCCAAGAGCTTTTGCTGGCATTGGCAGGATTTCACTGTCAGCTGTTGGTTTAACCCCCGTAATTTGTAGCACTGCCCAAGTGTGTGTGTGTATATATATTAGAGCATTATGCTTACTATTCACGTAAGCCTCAGTCATTTTCTGTATCAAGTATTTATTACTGAGCTTGAACTCTATTCTATTGGGTGAAAAATAACTCATGACTAGAGCTGATTTCTGATGTTTTCAATTGTGGAAAGCCCAGCTAACCAGGGACGTCAGTCAGAAAGCAGTTTACCCACAGAGGCCTATGGAAACAAGAGCAGTGGCAGAAGGAGGTACTAGTTTCTCAGTTTAACAGGATATAGTTAGCATGCTTCTCAGGGGGCACAGGGTAACCTCATTAAGCCCTAAATAACCCCAACTTGCTTTCATGAGATGAAGAGTCTTTAGGTGGCTTTCAATGGTGTTTTTGATAGTAGCCTAGTACTTAAGTCAGTATTGAGAGGCTGTTCTGGTTGGCACTAAGTGGGGAGAGTGAGCTGGATTGAAATGATGCTGAAGATGAAGGGGCAGAGTATGCTCTGCTTCCTGGATCTGAGGAAAGGGAAAAGAGCAATAAGGAGACCTGCACACACTGACATAGCTTGTATGTATGCAACATTTTATAGCCATCTTTCTAGCAATTTGAATAGGAAGTTTAATAGGAAATCCTATTTTCTTGATAAATTGTCCCATCACTGTAAGAAGTTTTCTTGTATGTGTGATGTTTCTTGTATGTTTTGAGTGAAAATGGCACGACAGATGAAAGAACCATGGAATAAACTGACACAGCAAGATAAAACTGTTTTGTATTGTATAGAAAAAAGCCTTTTTGATGTAGAGGAACTAATTTAAACTTCTTTTTTTTCCTTTCAATGTAACTCCAGACTGATGATAAAGGCGTCTTTGCAACAGATCTATCGCAAGAATACGAACTGGTTGCAAAAACCTTTAATCTGACTCGATCACAGATGTGGGATCTCTCCTATGAATCCATCAACTATATCTTTGCTTCAAGTATAGTACAATCAAAGCTCAGGGAACAGTGGTGTAAACTGAAGCCAACGCTGTTTGATTAACCAAACTGTTGCTCTGAACAGCTTGGGTGTATTAGCTTAGTTAATATGCACTTTTTGATGAAGTCCCTGGCTTTTTACAGACTTCAGGTTTATAAATCCAGCCCATAAACTGTGCCTGTGCAAAATGAAGATGACAGGAATGCACCCGTTGGGAGCAGGGGCAGATGTTGTTCTGTAGTTGGGAAGGGCTTTCAACCAGTGACTGAAATTCCAAATGTGTCATTGTGTAGCTTCTCTCAGTTATGCAACATTTAAAAAAAAAATTAGTTGACATATGTTATCATACTACAAACATTTAAGAGTCAGAAGAGAATGAAGGCGCAGCTGTTAGGGTTTATTATGTCTCTGCTGGCAACATTTACAAGCAGTTTGTGTGTATGGTGTGTGTATATTTGGGTTGGTACTGTTTTTAAACAGGAGTTTTGAGACATTGATGGACTGTGAAGACAGAACAAACTCAGGGAGAGTGAAGTATTTGTCCCAAAGGAAATAAATATTGCATCCATTTTCATTGGCGTAAATGTATGACCGAAGCCTGCTGTGGATTGTGTAGCTTGTGTGGTGGTGCCTACTGGTGCACTCAGCACTGGTGGAATTCAGGCAAAGCGAAGGATCTTGAATGCCTCAGCACACTGAGCTGTCTCCTAAAATGCTTTTTAGAATTGCTGTTTGTTTCTTGCAAAAAGGTAATAAAAACCTCTTCAACCTCTGTGTTTCTGCAAGTGTATGCACATGTGCGTGCGAGAGCTACAGAAGAGAAGCAGCTGTAACCTGCTGTGGGATTTGGGACGTGTGAGTCCCAGGAGCAACTTTCTGTCTGCGGGCAGTTCTGCCAGAGGGTGCTTCTGGGTTCAGGCAGCAGCAGGGTTCACTCCACCTGTCTCTATGCAGCTGTATTTGGGTACTGAGATATCAAAATAGGTATGAACATACACATCCAACAGCATCAGATACTAGACATTGCTAACTAGTGTAGGAGGTATCCAAGGAGAAGGTATTTCACACCTAGAATATTCTTACATTGATTAATTAAACAAGCAGACATTCTGGGCTCTGCAGGGAATACTGAATATAGAGTGATACAGAAGCTGTTGGTGACTTCTGTTTTGGTCATCTTTAATAAAATGAGTGTAAAGTAGGTGTTCAGGCTCTGAAGTGGCAAGAAATGGAAAGGGGAAAAAAAGGGAGGTGGGTGGGATGGGAGGCCAGGAAGAGGGTAGCAAAAGAGTTGCTGAGTCTGTGTGGCTACCTGAGGTTTCCACAGAATGTTTTTCAAGCATAAAACATTCCTTTTGGAGATGGGGGAAAACTATGTGAAGCAGAACTTCACTTGATAAGTGAAGAAGCAGAACTTGATAATGGCAGGACAAGGGGGAATGGTTTAAAGCTAAAGGAGGGAAGGTTTAGATTAGATATTAGGGGGAAGTTTTTTACAGAGAGAGTGGTGAGGGGCTGGAACAGGCTGCCCAGAGAGGGGGTGGATGCCCCGTCCCTGGAAGTGCTCAAGGCCAGGTTGGATGGGGCCCTGGGCAACCTTGTGTAGCTCCAGGCCTGAGGTTGGTGGCCCTGCCTGTGGCAGGGGGGTTGGAGCTCTGTGATCCTTGGGGTCCCTTCCAACCCAGACCAGTCTATGATTCTATGAACTGTGATTCTATATATTCTCATCTGAACTTGGAGTACGACCTCATGCTGGCTTCTTATTTATAAACAGTGCTTGGAATTACTTTCCAAATAGTTTCACTAAAGTGATGTTTTGTTTGATCGTGTTCCATTGTCTCTTGCTGTCTGACCAAGGGTGTCTGCATTTTCTTCCTAGAAGAGCAATTACTCTAGTAAATGTATTCTTTTTCTCTTCTTCCTGAAAAGCCCTCTGAAGACTGAACAGCTTTCTGGAATACTAGTTACCTATATCTTGGTCTCAGCACAAGCAGGCCTACACTCAAGTGAGATGGCATTCTCTTATAAAATAAGTTTTATCATATTTTTATAGGTTATGGCCTTCTAATAACTCTTCAGTAATACAGTATTTGGTTTATTAGCAAGGAAAAACTGTCTATTTCTTATTTACTAAAAAGACATCCTCAGTCTTCACATCTTCTGTCAAGTCTAACACTTTCTAAAGCAAAGTAAGACTTGGTAAGTTTGATTTTTAAGGTTTACATATTAAATGTGGCATGAAGATGTATCAATTCAGAGAGCATAGCCCTGGTAAATGTTACTTTCAACTTCCTTTTTTTACTTGCAAGCAACAGTGTCTTAGAGATTTTTAATGTTACAGGCTGATACAGCTCTCAGTATTTCCATTTAATTACTTCTTTGTGCCTTCAAAATACAGCCTTACATCTGTTGTAGTACTGCCCCCTGAACAGCTTGGTACATGACAACACATGTTCTACAGTTTTACAATCAAAAAAAACCCCTCCCCTGATTATTAAAGAAAAAGCAGTGTTCTGGATATATAGGGAAATGGTGCTGTTACACGTAACGTGGAGTTACGGAATTGCTCTTCTCAAGACTGAGTACGTGCCCTGTCACTCAGGTGCTTGCAGATGCGCTGCTGATTTAAAAGAAACGCACCACTTCGTGTCTAACTACAGTATTTATAGTGTCTCCCCTGGTAATGGAGTCAGGCGGTGACTTGAGGATTCCATCTGGGTGGCGTAAATTTGGGCGGATAAAGAATGACAGAGAACAGGAGGAGTTCTCTGTATTTTCTACCGGCACGTTCCTGCAGTTACACCACTGACGTGCTATGCTTAGAGTGGAAATGGGAGTTGGAAAGCATGGGGAGACGTTTTGGCATGAAGAATCTTTATCTAATTAGAGCGCTGTTTGCAGAGTTCCCAAGCTGTACAGTAGAAGTTGAAACCTTACCTTCTGACTATCGCTTTTTCAGGAGCATAACTTTTATAGGTAGAACTGCACAAGTTCCTTCTTTAGCTTCAGGTAGGATTATAGTTAATTTGAAGTGCTTCTTGTTGAGCCTGCTTGTTCAATTCAGAATAGTAAGAGAACCATTGTTTAGTTTATAATACTGTACAAAAATCACTGACACATACAGTCAGAGTGAAGCATCACTGAAGTAACCATCAGTATTGGGGAAGAGGACTTTCTTCTTCCTACCAACACCCCCTCCCCCCCCCCAATACAGTGGAAATTCTAAGTAACTCTTTCCTGCATTTCATATGGTACATGACAAGGTTTAAGTAACTATTCAAGTGCAGCTCAGCTTGTTTTTAAAGTAGACAAAACAGATCTAGACCAACCAAGTTAATGTTTTGTTTATTTCCCTCTGATTACATGAAATAAGAGTCTTCAATGCTCAGAGTCTTTCACATGACAGGAAAATACACCCTTTGGTCCTGCTAAACAATACTGTCTTTGGAGAAATACGCAAGCAGAGAGCAACTGCTCACTGTAGCATAAGACTCTCAGAATTCCTTTTCAGACAAGCACAGAGTGTCTTCAAAACCTCCATCCATACCTTACAATTATTAGGCTGGTAGCATACCACAGGTTTTCATGATGCAGCCACTAAATTGTAAGTATTTACACACTGCTCTTCAGGATCATAGCTCTGCAAATAATATAGTGACATGAATGACGTATATGCCTGTTTTCAATTGATACATTAAAAAACAGTAATACAGATAAGGGCACTGCATTAGGTAAGTACATAATATGATTAAGAGACTGCAGCACCTCTCTGTTGCCTGGCGGTCGGAAGATCACGTGATACGCGGATAGGTAAGGCCCCTCCCCTATAGCCGGTAGCAAGCAGGCAGAAGTGACGTTCTGAACCTCAGCTATATAAGGCTGTGTTACCTGTTAATAAGCGCCATCCATCATATTGATGTCTGTGAGCAGGTGGCCCGCGCAACCTGGGTTTGGTCGATGTGCTGTTCCTGAAACAGGCCGCCGTGCTGTTGCGAAAGGCAACACCTCTCATATGAGAGACCTGGTGACCTGGGGCTCTTTAGAGTGGAGAAGAGGAGGTTCGGGGTGGGGGGAGTGGGGATAGATTTCATCACTGGTTTTAAACATCTGATGGGAAGGAGTAAAGATGGAGATAAGCTCTTCTCAGCAATACCCAGTAACAGGAAAAGGAGCATGAACTGAAACAGGAATTCTGCCTGGATGTGAGGAAACACTTCTTTCTGCGTGGATGGCTAACCATGGGAACACATTGCCCAGATGGGTTGGGGAGTCTCTACCTTTGCAGATGCTCAAAACCTTAAGAGACCTCCTGTTGGGGACCCTGCTTGAGCAAAGGAGGTGGACTGTATCTCCAGAGATGCCTTCCAACCTCAACTATTCTGTGTTTTTGGGAAGTGAATATACATATATACAAATTATAAAGTCTCTATATGAATACAAAATCTTTTAAAATTAAATATTGACTTAGTCCCTCTGAGTAACAACTTTTCACTAGGCTTGAACAAAAGCAGTTGACTTACTTGTGAGATTTCTTTTAAAGATTTTTTTTTTTTTAATTCTTCATAGCTTTCCTTCTTTCACACCCATTGTGGAAACCTTTGGTGCCATCAGGACCTCTGGGCAATCGCAGCACCCCCACAGGTAGGCGATCTGCATTTTGTATTTTCCGAGCTAACAGGGGGCTGCTGATGGGACTCCTCTCTTGTGCTACACTCTGAGCTTTCCTTCTCTGTACCCAGGGGCTACCAGAAGGGGTGATGCTGCTGTCTGAGGAGTAATCCGTGCATTTCCTCGGAATTTCAGGGCTAGTACTTGCATTTAGCTTACCCTCTGCAGCCAGTGGAGACTTTTTGGTTATTTTTCTTAGTGAAGATGGACTGTTCCAAGGACTTGATCTGGGTGACACGTTAGGACTCAGATGGTTGTTTGGGTGAATGACAGGGCTCAAATTACTCGCAGTATTCGTTGCAGTACTTCTGCGGCCTGACAATGGTGATGTAGGATTACTCTCTGGGTCAGAAGAGCTATTTGCTGAAGATTCATCACCAACAAACTGAAGTTCCTCAACTCTCTTATTAAGGGACCGAGCCTTCTTATGACTCTTGCTGGTATCTTCGTCATGGTTCTTGTCTTTGGGAACTTTTTTCTTTGGAGGTTTCATGCCTATCAGGACAACTTTCATGCCGGTCTCTGTCTTTTCAGCACACATGAAGTCATGAGCACGTATGGCAGCATCTACTTCTTCAAATTCTATAATTGCACATTCCTGTGTTCCCAGTTGGGTGTACCGATTGCTGACCCTCCTGATATCAGGTGGTAGATCCCTACCAGGCTTGAGAATACGAACTGATGAAATGACACCAAAAGTTACAAAGGCTTTGAGGAGATGCTCCATTATCCTTTCTTGCATGCATCCATTTTCTTGTTGCTTGTTAAGAGCCTGCAGCTCAGGAATCATGTGGATATCATACACCAGTAACATCCTTGTAGGGAGGTTTTCACTTGGAAACAGTGGAACTGGAGTATTTCTTCTAACCTTTTTGTTGTCTTCATTGAGCTCAAGAGTGTCTGAGTACTTCAGTGCATAGGCTGTGGTCCTCCAGTCACGGGTAAGGTGCTTCACCTTGAAAATAAACATAGATTGGGCAGCACAACTGATCAAACCCACTCAAGCTAATTACAGACAGTGTAAGGCAGATGTAGGCTCTAGTCTGCAAACAGAAACCTGGATATAAGTTTCATGTACGAGACTTGACTGAAAAAGTAAACAGTCTTCCTTCTATTATGGGCATCAGTGAGCTCCTGTAAAGCTCATGTCACAGAATCACAGAATCTTAGGGGTTGGAAGGGACCTCAAGAGATCATCGGGTCCAACCCCCCTGCCAAAGCAGGCTCCCTATCTCATATTACATAGATAGGCATCCAGATGAGACTTGAATATCTCCAGAGAAGGAGACTCCACCACCTCCCTGGGCAGCCTATTCCACTGCTCCCTCACCCTCACTGGGGAAAAGTTCTTCCTCATGTTTGTGCGGAACTTCCTGTGCTCCAGCTTACAGCCATTGCCCCTTGTCCTGTCCCCAAAGACCACTGAAAAGGGGCTGGCCAATTCCCCCTGCCACCCATGTCTAAGATATTTGTAAACACTAATTAGGTCCCCCCTCAGTCTTCTTTTTTCCAGGCTGAACAGACCCAGCTCATTCAGCCTATCCTCATAGGGGAGATGTTCCAGACCCCTAATCAACTTTGTCGCCCTTCTCTGGACTCTCTCCAGGAGATCCCTGTCTTTTTTATACCAGGGAGCCCAGAATTGGACACAATACTCCAGGTGGGGCCTGACCAACGCAGAGTAGAGGGGGAGGATCACCTCCTTCGACCTGCTGGACACACTCTTCCTGATGCATCCCAGGATCCCATTGGCTCTCTCAGCCCCCAGGGCACACTGCTGGCTCATAGCCAACCTGTCATCTACCAGGACCCCCAGGTCCTTCTCCACAGAGCTCTTTTCCAACAGGTCACCCCCAGCCTGTACTGATACAGTCGGTTATTCTTCCCCAGGTGCAAGACTTTACACTTGCACTTGTTGAATTTCATCAGGTTTCTCCCTGTCCAGCTCTCCAGCCTGTCCAGGTCTCTGGATGGCAGCGCAGTGTTCCTGCGTGTCAGCCACTCCTCCCAGCTTTGTATCATCAGTGTACTTGCTGAGGGTGGATGCTATTCCCTCATCAAGGTCGTTTAATGTCATCCTGTTTAATGTCCTGGTGAATCTACTCAAAATAGGAACTGACACTAAGTCTCAAACTGAAGATCATTACTTTAGCTTAAAGCCTGCTCAAGTGATGTTCAGTCATTCCATATCTAGGTCTGAACCATGACCAAATGCATGTTCCATGGGGTTCATTTTGTTAAATTTTCAAAAACAATTGAACTGACTTTTTCCTACCTCAAAAATCTCAGTAAAAAAACCAAACAAACCCAACACCACACCAAATGTCTCAATTTCCAAGGAGGTTTTTTAAAAACTTTTTTTAATTGGTATAATCCATTTTAAATGATCTGAAAAACATGGGGGCCCCTTAAGTTGTAGACTGAAGTGCTCTGTAAAACTGTCATTCAGAATCTTGACAAGTGTTTCTAATGTAACTTTAGAAAACACTTGCATACATGTTAATAAAGGAGTTCCCAATGTAAAAAAAAACCTAACCCAAACCCAACAGAAAAACAAAACAACCCCACCTCACCTTTACATTACTTCAGTTATCAGATACTTTCTACTACTCTTTAATTTTTGAATCTACATAGAATCATAGAATGGCAAGGGTTGGAAGGGACCCCGAGGGTCATAAAGCTCCAACCCCCCTGCCACAGGCAGGGACACCAGCCTCAGGCCTGGAGCTACACAAGGTTGCCCAGGGCCCCATCCAACCTGGCCTTGAACACGTCCAGGGACGGGGCATCCACTACTTCTCTGGGCAGCCTGTTCCAGCCCCTCACCACTCTTTCTGTAAAAAACTTCCCCCTAATATCCAATCTAAACCTTCCCTCCTTCAGCTTTAATCCATTCCCCCTTGTCCTGCCATTATCTGCCCTTTTAAAAAGTTGATTCCCCTCCTGTTTCTCTGCTCCCTTCAGGTACTGGCAGGCTGCAGTGAGGTCCCCCCGCAGCCTTCTCTTCTCCAGGCTGAGCATTTACAAACATTTACAAAGGTCAGAGTCACCATCCCTTCTCAGAGACAAGAAAGTAACTTTGCCAGAATTACTCAGCTGCTCATCAGTAGCTGATCTAGAAATTAAATTTATCTAATGTCCCATTTACTATGCCCTACTTTCTCACAGCATGATAACTTAAAAGTGTAGCTGCTTAAAAGCCTATGATTTCCTTAACCAAACATCATCAAATTCAGCAACAGGTTCTGGAGGACAACAAATCTCACCATCACATCAAAACTGAGTCAACCCCTGAGAGAGGTAAATAAAGAGGAAGACTGTAAAACCACCCCTATAAAATAGGTTATTTTCATCTAACCTCTCCTAATGTCTTGAGATTCATCAGGCTTACACAAGGCACTTACACAAGTAAGTCTTACAAAGTTAGCTTACCTTTTTAAAAGAAGTTAGGAGCTTAACACTGACATAGCCCATCTTATTTCTTCTCACATGCTTTAGAAGAAAAGCATCTTTCTCAAGGTTTTCATCTGAGAAGTAATATTCAATCTGTGCTATTAACTTCTGAATCAGATCATTTTCAGGTGGTTTCCAGTTCTGGTCCAAGTCATCATCATTTTCCCCACCACTGGAAAACAGTTAAATCATTTTATAAACAGGTCCTCAACTTATACTACTGGATTCAAATAGTTTTTCAAAGTGAAAAGACGTAACCATAATGCTGATTCCAACTTAGCACTGAACAGGTATTGCCCTATCCATCTGAGGCAGGAGGCCAGCTAAGAGGTTGCAGCTTTCCAGTCATCAGAAGCAGTCAAGTTCCTGAGCTCATTCCAAAAACTGATCTCAGTGTAGAACAATGAGACATATACACTACCAGCTGGAGAATACTCTGCAGCTCAAATTCTACACCAAAACACGACATGTAGGTGCACAGTCACTTGGTGGTATACAAAGTTCCTCCAGTGACAGTGTTTCCTTTCTCAGTATGAAGCTGTTAAACATAGGCTGAGTGTTTATGTGCTCCATGAGTAGTGTCATGTACCAGTGAATAAATAAATAAATATTCTGACTTGAGGCAATCACCATTTTTCAAGCTTCATCACTGCATGAATACAGGAGCTAGTATCCAGGGAGTAAGAAAGACTGACAAGACTATTGTGCATTTTACAGCTCATTTCCAACATGACAGAGTATCTTAACTAGCTGTTAAGGGCTTAAACTGTACGTATGTTTCAGAGTAAGGACTTTGGTGCAGCAACAGTTCACGTACCTCAGGAACAGCTGTATATGCACTCAGATGCAGGTTGCTAAGAAGCCAGACTCCTTTTCTCTGCCCCTCCCATCATGTTGTCTGTGTATCTGTGCAAAACGGAGCACTGCTGAGCATCGTCTCCCAAAAAAAGATACTGCAACCATGGATTTGAGATAAACTTGCCACAGGGTTACAGCAACATGTTTGTTGCTGAAATACAACCAACCATGTAAATTATTATCTAGCATTGAGCCAAATAGTTATTCCACAAACTACAACCGTAGATGTTGCCCAGGTCTGTCTTATACCAGAGCCATTTTTGTTAAGCTGCTGGCAGTCTAGTTTTGCTGTGGTACCATCGTGAAAGTTTCTGCTAGAAAAATTAATTAGTAATCCACTAAAGTCCCTAGACCCTACAAAACACCTCTAAAGTTGGTGTCCTGTGTATTTTAGCAAGAAAAAAAAGAAGGAACCACATGTTTTCCCAAAATTGTCTTAAATGGCTTTTGCAGAGCTTTCGAAATCATCCAGCAAGGGAGCAGGTATTGTACTAAAGTCTTCTGAGGGCAATCTGGCAGGAAGGTTGCAGGCTACTGAATCACTTTGCCATTGTGGCAGTTCTGTCTATGAACAATTGTAGTAGACAATTTTGTCTCCTACCGATTCAGAACTAGTGTTGGCACAGAAACTTACAACATTTCAGCATTTTTACATATCCACACTCTGCTAAGAAATGCCTACCGTCAATCCAGGATGCAACATAGTTTTTTAGAATATTTACTAGTAAAGACACTTGCAGGTGTTTGAAAGGTTTGGATGGAAAGATTTGAAAGATCAGCATCATGTTTGGGGAAAAATAAAACCAAACTGCATGCCTGCAAAGATTAGTACCTTCCTTACAGTGCTAGGATACTGAATCAGAGTGAAACAGGTCTCATTTCACCTCTCTAAATTAAATGTTGGTCCCAGTCTGAACTATATGCTATTGTTTGTATTTGGTGGATGGTTCAGCTTTTACAAAATACTTAGGGCTCTGAAAACACCCCTCACTACCTAGTGTATGGAAATTCCACCTACAGCAAATGCAGAGACTTGTAACTAGCTCCATAATAATGATCAACTGGTAATACTTCTAGGGCAGCAATTCTACTACAAAGGTAGTTGATGCATCAGTGTCAGTCAACACTGACCAAAAGAAAGCCCAGTATTTATTCACAACTTTAATGTACTTATTTCTTTATTCAGAGCTTTGTGATGGATATGCTTGTCAAAACAGGATAGACTGAAAGACAACCTTTTAACATGCTGACTCATCTGGCTATTAGTCACACAAGAAACTTTGTGCCAATATGCATTTAGAACAGATTTTGAGTTTTAAATAGAAAAACTCACAAAAATATGTTAAATTGGATAAAGTCTAGCCTTTTGATATCTTTTTGCTGAATCATAAAAAGAATAAGGTACTGTATTAGTAAGCTCAGTGTGCCAATACAACGTACAGCATCAAGTTGATGTTCTGACAGTATAATCAACCAAAGGCAGCGCAAGTCTGTTAACAAAAACTAGTGGATACATAGGTGCCTACTAATGGGACATGTAGCTGCAGCAAACACTAAATTCCAATTTCTATTGTGAAACTTGTATTTTGTATACTGTCAACATTGTAAAAACATTCACCTTTCAAACTCAGATCCTTCCTGTATCTGTCTGCATCCAAAATAAATATAAGTTGAGCAAGAACAGCTTTACTTTGCATAAGAGAACCATGGGTTTGTTATAAACAGCCTGAAGGTGTTTCTGAAGCACCTGGCAGCTAAATAGCTGAGGGCTGATGGTCATAAATACTCAGAAAACTCCCAACGAACTGTAGTATCTTGAGGAGGAAATGGTTTTAATTTCTTAGGCTGTAAAACCTAGAAACTGAGAAAAAAAATATCTAAATTGTCTGTTGCTTAGCTGGAGAATGAAATGGCTCATTCCCAGCAGTTTTAGACCATCACTGACAATTTTTCCAAATGTTTGAGTAAATCATTTCCTATCAGATGTTGGATTCCCAAAAGTAAACCCTTAGCTAAAGTTACTTGTAAATGACAAAAGTATGTGTGAAGTCCACTCACCTACGTCTGATGCAGAGCCTTTATAGTTCTCTCCATGGCAATACCTCTGGCCTTTCCTGGATCAGGAAGAGGCCATTTACAAAAAGGCAACCTCCACAAGAACTGAATATACATCAGCACTGCCAGCAAACATTTCTGAAGATAGCATCTACTGCAGAGGATTAAATAAGATTTAGCTACCAAGTGTTACAAAGCTTGAAAAAATAACCACCTTTTTCCCTAGCCAAGGCCAGGGCTGGAAGCTCTTGCACAAGTAACATTGTCAAAGAAATAAAATGTAAAAAAAAATAATCTGAATTTAAGAAATCACTAGTTGGAATTCAACATTATAGACTGCTGTAATATTCGATTTATAAAAATACAGGAGTCACACATGATTGTGGAAAGACCGAGCAGACTGAGTTTGAACCTTTTACTTGTGTCTAGCTATGCTCGCTTCCTGTCTCTGTAGTGCACAGTTAACAACTTTGGCAGCTGCAGAAAACTCCCCCTCCCCAACTGCCCCTCTAATTTATAACAGTGCACTGCAGTTCAGAGGCTGCTAGGATATGAAGTTAGAGAATAATTATAAACAACCAATCTTCGAACCGAATGCTGAAGTTCACGCTACTGTTCCTAAGTCTTTATGCAACTGAATTCATTACTGCATCTGCAGCTTTAGCACACAACACAATATGGTGATAGGCTCTTTATATATATATTTATACATATATATATAGCTTTAGCATGAACTGGTGACCTTTGTCTCTGCAATTTTCTGGCAGAAAAGTCGGGGATGTTCCTTTTTTGTAAGATTCTGGTATGCATTGAAGCAACTTTGGGCATCGGTAATAATTCCTACCATTTATCACTGAACATGGACAACACTACTGATGCTATCAAACAGTGAAGTGCGGAGGACATGATAATAAAGTGCTAGGTTCTTCTGCATTTAAATTGGTCTTAATTTTACTCTGGTAAACTTGTTTCTGAAGCCAGAGATAGACTAGGTGTGCTTTTCCGTGTCGTAATTCTAGTTTAAGAGAATCTCTGTGGTTCTACGCAATAAAAAACAAAGGAAAAAAGAAAACCACAAGAAACCCCACAAGAAACCACAACAACCAGCCCCAAAGTCCTTCCTGTAAAAGGCAGTGAAATGCCAATGTCGGGGACACCACAGCCCGGCGCTTCTCGCTGTGGGAAGCGACGCCCGCTCCGCACCTCCGGCGGGGCTGCTGGGCAGCCGCAAGCAGCCAGGACCCAGCTCCGGTACTTCCCTCGGGGGGGAGACACGCAGCGCGGGTGGAGTCATCGCCGCCCCGGGCAGCTCCCTGCCTGGCGGCTGCCGGGTGCCCCAGTTGGAGGGGTTCCCCCGTGTCCCACCCCTGCCCGCCGGCGTTGCATCAGCCGCACCGTTACGTGAGTGGCGGCGGCCGCTCCGCTCCACGCACAGCCAGGCCCGCAGGGAGAGGCCGGCGTCGGCCGGGGCCCGTTCCCCGCTACCGCCGCAGCCAGCCCCGCGCCCCTGCGGGCTCACCTGGAGCGTCCGCACCGCCCCGAGTCCTCCTCGCTGCAGCTGCCACCGCCCCGCGCCGCCTGGCACGGCGCGCCGCCGCCCTCCTCCTCCTCCTCGTCCTCCGCGGCCGCCTGGACGGCCACTCGTATCTGCACGGGGCCGGTCCCCGCCGTAAGCTCGGTGCCGGCGGCCCCGGCGCCGGGCTCTGACGCCTCAGGGGCCCCAGGGGTGGCCGGCTGCCTCTGGGCCATGGCGCTCGGCGGGAGGGCGCGCTAATGCCGCCGGCCGGGCTCAGCGCGCGCTGCCGCGACAGCAGCGATGCCCCGCGCCACGGCAGCCGCCCCCGCTCCGCTCCGCTCGCTCCCCTCCCGCTCTGGCGGCGGCGCGGGGCGGGCGGTGCTGACAGCTGCCCTCCCCGGGCGGGACCCGGCGTTCCTCCGCCAGCGATGCTGCCCTCGAGGCGGAGGCCCGCCAGGACGCCCGCAGGCTCCGGGCCAGCCGCCCCGTTAAACTTTCCTTCCCGGTGACGACTGGATTGGGACTGCCTTTGCGTGAACAGAAAACAACTGACTCCTGACGGAAGGGCGATGCCCGCGGGTCTCATCTCCATGGATAGCCTTGGGGCTGCGCTGCTGGGTCCTGACTAGAGCCTTACGCTGGGGTAAGTGTGGTTTTAAATCCCGAGAATAAGATTTGGGAATAAGAGGAGTGAACGCAGACATGATTTGATATATGTTATCTCAGTAGCGCACGCCTCTCTGTAACTCTGCATGGTGCTACTTAAACAGAATTAACACAGTCCCTCATACAAACGTAATAAAATGGAGGCCCCTTTTCTGAAATACTTATGTATTGACTTATTTTATACTTAAGTGGACCGTTTTAGCTATTAAAGTGACATTAACATTCATGTTTTCTGAATTATAATCTAAAGTATTTCAGTTTACTGTGTAAATATTCCAAACCCAAACTGCTAGGTGGAGGTAGGATCTCTAAGCCACCCCCTCATCTGTGGAATCCCTGTATTGCTTCAATGTTTCTTCTTAAAAATTCGGATTGGCAAGAAATGAGACTACACTGGGGAGCCAGTTCTTCTCATCACTGTGACAAACAGTCCTCATGAGTCACATTTGCTGGCATGAACACATAATGGGACTGCCACTCTGCCTCAGTGGGTTTGGCGGATTTTTTAACTTGCCTTAAGCAATGAAATATCTGTTTATGAAATACACTTACACGCATCGCTAATCCAGTCGCTACTTCTCTGCTAAAGGAACAGCATTTTGTCATACATCCTGGGTACATCATTTTGTCATACATCTTGGGTACAGCATCACTTTGCTATTGATGTCAGTGGGAGCAGAAATATAAACACAAAATACACATTCTAGGAGAGAGTATGTACAGGAAGTGTGGGTCTGCTCCTATATTTGAGTTCAAGCAAGTTGTTTGCCTCCTTGGATAGGAACAAGGTCAGTACCAGTATGAGCAAAGCACTATTTTGTACTTCAGTGAACCTAAATGATGTTTGAGAGGGACCATTTCAGTTTATCTGATGGCTTCTTCTGTCAAGGTCAGCTAAATGAACTTGATTTCATAGGGAAGGACACTAGATTTGTTTTTCTGCTTTGCCAGTGATCACTGCACTGAACTTTGAACCTTGTTAACATTTCTTGAGGAGTCCTACTATCGTTATCATCCACTCTGCTACAAATAGGTTAATAATATTGTCAGAATTAGTGCAGATGAAAATTGATGCTATTTTAAACACTGTGTTGGTTACCTCCACTGACATTACCAGGCTAGTGTTTTGTTTGGTTTTGGTTTGTTAACATAGCAGTGGTCTATAATGCTTAACTAACAGCAGAGATTAAGCAGTATTTGTAACTATGGGAGAATTTAAAACTAAATAATGTAGACATGTCCCTTAGAGGAGAACCCACATCTCAGCAGAGCTTCTGATACCCAGTGAGGATTAGAATCCTGCACACCTCAAGGTGCAAAGCTTTCACAGATTTTTTTATGGCACATTAATTGTTGGCACAGTATTGCCTACATACCATTAAAAAAACTATTATAAAAACATTTCTCACAAAGTAAGACATAATGATGTTATTCTTATGTCAGCCTTTCAGCAAACACTAACTAAAACAACCATGCAGAAAGCTTAACCCAGGATAGGGACAGAGAAGACACTGTGAGGCAAGTCACAGCCCTTCCACACACAGCCAGCCAAGCTGTTGCCTTTCTGGCCAGTAAGGGAGTTTGTGATATGTGCTTAAAAGCATCCACAATCCACCTGTGGCGCTTTTTGGCTCCATGAGCTTTTTGAGGTTGGCAGGTACTGACTTGCCATCCGCAGGGCCTGACATCAGGCTGAGGTACTGGCCAGGCGGGTCTCAGTGTCGCACCTCTGTGCCCAGGCTCTCGACTCAGATTCTCACAGGCTGTGGTAAGTTAATGCCCGCAAGGCCACTTCTTGAGGCGGAGCAAGAGGAATTCAGGAAAATACAATCGCACGAATATCCTTTTACCACGGAGAGGGTGGACAGGCGGGCAGCTGCGCAGTTGCGAGCCCCTTCCCGCACCGCCACGAATCCTACCTCCGGCCCTTACCTGAGGCCGCCTGGCCGGGCAGCAGGCACCGGGGAAAAGCAGAACGGCCGCACCAGCGCATCGCTTCACGGCTGCCTCACCTCCCGCCGCTCCGCACGCCTCGGCCGGCAGGCGGGGCACAGGCGGCGCTTGCCGGGAGCGGGCCGGAAGCGGCGGTCGCCTCAGTAACGGCAGAGGGATTTCCGACAGGGGCGGTGGCTGGCGTGAGCTGCTGAGGGAGCCGGGTTACATGGTGCCCAGCAAGTGCCGCCCCGGCAGGGGCCCTCGGGCCGCGCCCGGCCCGGTAGGTGCCGCCGTGGGGGATGGCTGCCGGTTCTCCTTAGCGGTCGGTGCGTGGCGTGTGGGGAGAGTGTCGGCGGTGTTCTGTGCCGCGCCGCTCCTCAGGAGGGCGGGGTGGCGGTGGCGCCTCTGAGGAGCTATGTGTGACCAGCCTCGTTGGGGCTGAGGGCGCGAAGGAGGGCGGCTGTGAGCTGGGCTTTGCGAGTAGGCGCTTCGCAGCCTGCGGGGTGCCCTCAGGCAGGCCCCTGCCGCGTGCCCTCAGGCAGGCCCCTGCCGCTTCCAGGGCAGCGGCGAAGGCGGGCTCGGAGGGCTCGGACTTATCCGTGCCGTGCCTGGCGTGAGGAAGCTTCCCTTGCGGTATTGTGTGCCTTCGGTTACACGCTGGGAAGTGGCTGTATAAGCCGTTTGGTTAAATGTTTCTGTCAGGCGTTTTGCTTTAGCAGGTAGGTGTTACGTTTGGTCATCTAAATCCGTTTAAAAGACCATCACGTTATGCCTATAAAAATCCTCCTCGTTTACATGTAACCGCCTCATAATGAGGATGACATCCCCATCAACGTCGTGCTTCAAGTGTGTTTTTAATGCTAGGGGTATGAGTTAAAGTAAAAAATGCTCAGTGTAGTTTAGTGCTGGGGCCTATTCTTCATAATAGTTTTGAGAAATAGTTCCTGTCACAGCAGATCTTGCAGCTGAAAATACCTGTGTTGTTTCAAATGCAGCTTATGTGCAGCTTTCTGTATCGTTACTTATATTTGAAAAGCATAATACTACCTTTCTCTCTTCTTTCAACTTGCAGGTTAATAACTGTGGTCTTCAGCTGGTCATCCAGACCTCATCAATAACAGATAAAAGCAAACCAGTAATTATTACCTTTTCTCAGTAGTTGCAATAATTCATGCTTTTGTATGTTTTCTGTTAGGAATTGCCTTTTCAGCAGTAATATGTTGACTCTTAAGATAATATCTGATGTACTTGATAGTCTGTTGGTAATTTATTTCATCCTATTAAAGATAGATAAAGCAAAATCATTGAGATGTATTATATAGCCTGCCATAAACTTTACATATCTATATGACTTTTTATGCTTCTATCTGTACCTCTCTTCTTCCTGTAATTGAGGTATTCCTTATAGGGTGGGTTGGTTCTTTGCCTTTATTTAGTCAGCTGCAAATGCATGTGCTGGTAACTTCCTTATTTTTATTTTGGTTTCCAGCAGTGAAATATCTTAATAGAATGAGTACTCTTTTTGTGGGAGTTTATTTTTTTTTAAAGTATTTTCAGAGTTTCATGAGAACTTTAATTGTTACTAAGGTGTTGGGGTTTTTCTTCTGTGCAAAGACGTTATTTGAATTTGAAAACTTTAACGTTCATCTTAAATATTGTGTTACAGTTTGAATTTAGGTTAAACAAAGAACAGTCATCTTTCCACACGAAACTCCTGCAGCACGATCTGGAAAAAAACTATACAGGAAGGCAAGGTGATACGCAGTAGGGTTTGATTTGTTTGTCTTTTTAAAATCATTTTATTAACTGAACAGTAAAGAAAGATGGTGTTATAATTAGAATATATAAGAAAGATAGTTTTTCAATTAGGAAAAACTGCTACAGTAGTAGATACTGCTACAGTAGCTCAGCATTAGTTACTGCTACATTACATCCTGAAACTGTTACTCGTTTACTACCTATCTCTGGTGTGCTTTGATTGCTTTTTGCCCCTCATTCCATGCCCTGTCTGTGAAAAAGCATGCACTCTTCCACCTATAAAACCCATACTTTATCAAACACCCTAGTTTACGTTCCCTCAGAAGCAGACAATTATGTACTGTAATGTTTTATTGGATATTTACCATTTTAATGTATTTAGTCCAAATTAGTTTCTGATAAAGAACCCTGATATGAAGAGGGAGCTCTCCTGTTGTGCTTGTGTGCCTTTGGTTTTGAAAGGCAAGATATCCTGTGATATCACTGCTAACTATGGTGAGGCCTGGAAGGGCCCTGAAATGCCACACTTCCTGCCATACTGCTGTTTGCCTGTCATATAAAAATAGTGGTTGTTTAGGATAAGAAATTGGGTTGTTTGTTTTGGTAGGGTTTTTTTACCAGAATAAATAAAGAATTGCCATAGTAATTAAAGACCAACAGGTGTTTAGAAATGGGTTGATTCTTTGCGATATTATGCAACTTACTATGGAGTAAATGGTCTACAGTTTGGCTTTGTTCCCTCCGCAGGAGAGCAAAGAGTTTTAAGTCCTTTAGTGCGTAATAAGCAGATATATCTTCCAGTACCATCCAGCCTGACAGAACTTTCTGGTTTGGAGTTGAAGCAGAGCACGGGTTCTTTATCAGGATTTGGCGAGTCTTCTATTCATGCACCTGCGAAATCCAGATCTCGACAAAGCAGCCACAGTATTAGTTCACATACTTCAGGTAACACTGAAAAGTTCTCTCACTAGTCTGTTTCCAGTAAGACATGCAGTTTAGGGGAAAAAAAAGTTATGACCTGTACAATGTGCCGTGTCTGGCTGTCAGAATGTATGACTGTGCAGCAAGCGTTGCCTACTGTTCCCCTCAGGTACTAAGAGAGGTTAATCGTTCATTGTCAGGAAACAGCTAGAAATATTTTCCAAAATATAATATAAGCTTTTTATATACCTTTCTTTAGCAAGAGGGTGGTAATAGGGATCTTTCACACATATCTTTAGGAAGATGACTTTAGTGGGGGGAAAAAAAAGTACTGCCATGATGCCATGTTTGAGACTGATTTTTAAGTCTCTGGTCTTACGTTTATTTGCTTAAATTAGTGTTATCTCAGGTTTTTAAGACTTTTGCAGCAATGTTAATTGATTATTTTTGGCCTCAATGGTTTTTCCTTCACAGCTGTTTTTTGTTTTGTGGGGGTTTTTTTACTTAGATAAATACATAGATAATGGTTGTTATACTGGTTTGTGAGCGTAGCTAGTGCTAAAATGTTAAGGAGTAGAAAGAATAAGATTTTAAATTATACAAAAAATTGTTATACTTATGCCATTAGAAGAGATACCTACATATTTTAGGCAATAATGAACTTACTTTCTATTGTAGTAAAGCAATTATCTTTGTTTATTGAAGAATTCATGTTAATATTCTTGTGGTAGTATGCATGCACAATAATTTTTGCGGTGCTACTTGATGATCTTCAAAGTCTTTTCCATCCCAAATGTTCCTGTGATTGATTTTTTTTGACCAGTATTTTACAGTGTATCATTTTACAAGTAAGGCAAAACTGGCAGACCACAAATACATTTTAAAGGGCTGTCTGGCTCGCTCCTGCTAATGGAGTGAAACATAATACCAACTGTTTCTAGGTAATACGTGCAATTACCTTTAAAAGACTTTGCATTTGTTTGTGGTTCAGTGGAACTGTTTCAGTGTTCTGGCACTTTAGTTTCTAGTTCTATCAGTATCTACCTGATATGTGTTTTTAAATTTACCTTAAGTTGGACAATCTTCTTTAGATTCAGATAGTGAAATTGTGAAACTGTTATACAACCCAACCTTAAAACGTCATTGGGTAATTCTAATCAAAACAAAAGCAACTACAAAATACCTGGTTACAACAAATTGTTTCGTTTCTGACTGATCTTAACAAGTGGGTGTACTTTGGAAAGAGAGTGCAGAGATGTAATTAAATTAAAAAATTGCAGGAAAGCAAGCTGATAACTCAGAGTACTGAATGGAGGCAAACTACACTTTCATGTACTGTCTAAATCTTCACTTTTGATAAGAAAGAAAACTCTGGTTTTATTATCTGTAGTTAGTGAAATGGTTTTACAAAGAAGTAGTTCATATATTTTTCTGTATGATTTTCTGATAGATAACATACATTTTGGGAGCAGTTCGTCAATAACATTTCCTGTGTTGCAACGTACTGCTGAAGAAAAAATACTGAACTCTGATAGACTTACCCTGGAGAGGTGAGATGGTTATAGAGCACGCACACTGTAGCTTGTGACCTGTGTGTGCATTTGAGAGAACTACATCCCTTACAGAAGTGCCCTATCAGTGTCCTTGTGATGAGTTTATCCATACAGCAGTCACATAAGGCAGTTAAGGCTTTTCATTGTAAACTAAGGAGCTAGCTTAAGAGTTGCATGCAAGGTTATGTGAGTAAGCTCAACACAGAGTCTGTGTATCCATTAGTTCTAATCAGATGCCTTTACTGTAGAATGATTTTATTTTGTGAGTTTTTGTGGGGTTTTTTTGTTTGTGGTGTTTTAGTTGTAGGTTTGGGTTTTGGTTTTTGTGTGTTTTTTTTTTTTTAAACAAGGCCATAAAGTTTTATTTGAAAGACATTTAGTTGTGGTATACTTGGGTTTTTTGTTTGATTTTTTGGGGTTCTTGTAGTCCAAAAAATTTTGTTGGGTCATTAGGACTTCATTTGGAATAATACTAAAGTAAGAATAAGCATTTTCCAGGATAACTTCCTGTATCTTGTCACATTAACACTTACTATTTCATGTATCTATTTTAAATGTAAAGTTATATAAACCACATTAAAAATGCAGAGGCGTAGAGCACTTTGAATTCTGATCTAAGCAGTCTGTTTTTGTGGTATCTGTTGGGAAAAAAAATTGAAATTGGCAGGCTGTTTAAATTTTAATGTGGTCACAGCACAAAACTATGTAGCTTCCATGCAACAAGTAACTGATGAAGACAGTGGGCTTTCAGAGAGTTTTGGAAGCACACTATGTTTTTATGGTTTGTTTTGGTTTTTTTTGTAGTAAGGAGACTGTCTCATTTGCAGAGTTTAATTAGCAAACCTAATTAATATGACCGAAATAATACATTTGGTTCCATCAGAGTGCGTGAGTGGATTACCAATTTGTTACTTACATGGGATTTTTGTTTTGCTGCTTTTTCCTTCCAGGCAAAAGCTGACAGTGTGCCCAGTTATTGATGGGGAAGATCATCTTCGCCTTTTGAATTTCCAGCATAACTTTATAACCCGGATACAAAATATTTCTAATCTGCAGCATCTTGTTTTCTTAGATTTATATGATAATCAGATAGAGGAAATAAGTGGGCTTTCAACTCTTAGATCCCTGAGAGTTCTTTTGTTGGGAAAGAACAGGTAAAAGTACTAAAACTATCTTAAAGCACCTTACTTGTTTATGGTGTACCAACTGTGATCTGTCGTTCTGTTACAGAGTTTTCAGATTGTGATGTTGGCTGTGAGATGGGTGATCTGGTCCCTAGGGCTAGCTAAGTGTTAGGGATCTCACTGAGCTCAATGCTCTTCAGAAACTTCATTTAATCTGAAAATTTAAGCAACAGTTCTGAAGTATTTTATGTGTTTCCATCTGATCTTCTGTTCTGATTGGCTATTAAATATGCATTCTTAGATCTGTGTGACAGATGGAATCTCTTTTAACAGTATGTAAAGTATTGATTGATTCTGTATAAATTCCACGAAGTATTTCTGCCTGAGGTATTTAGCTGGGAAAAAAATCAGACAGTTGAACTGTGGATTTTATTGCTTATTTATACATTCTGTTCTGTAGGGGAGGTACAACTTGCTAGTTCTATTACTTTGTAGAAATACAGTTTAAATCCTGTAGCCTTTAATTTTAGTAATTTAATAGAAGCATCTATGGAATTGCTCTTAGAGGTACAGGTTGTGCTCATATTTTGTTCAGTTTCCTTATTTTCTTTACATTCAGTAAAGGAAGAACTGGTAAACTTCTGTTACATGCAGACTAAAAGCATTTATCTTCTAATTTGGTCTGTATTCAAAACTGACAACTTTCCATAGTGTAGCATTTTACTAGAGGTTATAGCTTTTGTATTAAAAATCACCTATATAAATTTTATGTTTGTAGAAAAATATTTGGGCACAGGAAGTATAACTTTCAGATGTTTTACGGAATTATTTTCCAAATCACAACTGTGTTGAGTCCTGTATAGCTTGTTTGTATAGAAGTATGGTTTGGAGGTAGTTAGGACAAGACACTCATAAATGATTACACGTCAGACAGAGTTGCTAACAGCTTTACAGGTTGATCTATATGTGATCTTTGATTATTTTCAAAGCAAATGCATAATACATGTGATGTTTAATATCATCAGCCAGTAGATGATGCTGTCGAGTATATAATGACCTAAGTTTGGATTCTGAGAAAATAGGACAGGAAAATTTTAGGACAGTGACGTAGTACAGGGGAAGAAGAAATAGTGCCAAATCTAGAAATCTACATAATCTAGAAAGGGCTAGTAGCATTCATGTTTGGGTATTTTTCTAATTCTGTGTTCTTTTAATAAGCTCTAGTCTAAGCTTCACATACTTGGCTTTTTACATGGTTCAGAACTTTGTTATTCTGCTACTCCTGAAAGGCAGGACTAAACATCTAAGTTTTGTATTAGCTGGAAAACAAAGAATACTTTTAATCTAATATGAAAAACAATGTCATAATTGAAATATTTCAGAATAAAGAAGATCACAAATCTGGAGAACCTAAAAAATCTTGATGTTTTAGATCTTCATGGAAATCAGGTACAGTCACTTTATTTACATATCTTGTGTAGACATCATGTATTTACTATGTCTTTTACTAAACTACTGTTTTTTGAAAAAGAACTGGTAATAAATTTTGCAGCTCTTGAGGATCCAAAAATCAGTAAATTAATAGAAAATGGTTATTTTTAATCTTGGTTTCAAGTCTCTTGGACCTTTGGCATTGTGCCTTTGGGAAGTTAGACTCAGTTGACTCAGCTTTTTAATTGTTCTAATAGCACTCACCTACAGAATAGTAATCTAGCATAAGTAGTTGTGTAGCTCAGGTAAGAGAGTTATAATAATATAAGGTTTCTATGATTAGTGTGGTGTCTTTACTATTGGTTATCTTACAAAACAAGATCTCTTGCATATCTGTAGAAGACTTAAGTTTATACAGGAAAAAGCAGAATGGATCCAAGCCCTTCACTGGCTTGTGCTTTTGAATGGATGCAGGTCAATGCCTATTCATTTTCCTCAATTTGAGACTAAGCAGTCATTTTTGTTTCAAGTGGTACATAAAGTTTTAGCTGTAGTACATACAAGAGGAAGATTCTTGTTTAGTGGGTATGTTAGAAGCAGCATGGATTATCAAGGATAGAGTATTCTTTGTAAAATAAACTTAAAACACATGGCACAATGTTCCATAATTGAGCTGTTGTGACTATATAGTGTGTTAATTTTCTGTATTCCTGTTCTGAAAAGTTTTGATGTCTTACTGATTTCTATGTGTGGTCTTTATTATGCAATAGCTTGACAGTGGGGAATGGGAATGCTTTGTTTAAAAAAACCCCAACTTCCACTGTAAGCAGTTATGGTTTTATGTGATGCAGTAAATTTGTGACTGAATAATCCTAGTCCGACAGTGTGAATGTTGTGCAGCAGTAGTGTAAGAGCAGATAATGACACTGCCCTTGGAGCCTTAGAGCAACTGTGTTTGGAGATGGCCAAGTGTTTGTGTAGTTAATTGTTCTTTTCTTACTGCTGTATGGGAGTGTGGGCATGGTCATGTTTTTGATAAAAATACTTGCAAACTAGTCTTGCAACTCTGACAGCAAGCCCGATTATATAGCTTAAGTGGAGGATCACTAATGGAGATGAAACACACAAAACTCCTACAAATGATTGTGAAGTAGATCTGGCTGGTTTGTTTTGTGTGTTGAGGGTTTTTTTTTCCCCTTTGACTGTCTGCACAAGTTGCTTTACATTTATTAGGACTTGATTAGGAGTTTTGGGACCCAACTGACTGCTGCTCTGTAAGCTTCATAATAGGTCTGCTCTGGTCCAGAGAATGTAAGGAATGATTCTGTATTGGGAGTACATATTAAATTAGAAGACATAAGGCAATAAAGGAGGAAGTGCTGAGTCTGAGACACATCAGCTTGGTGTACTAGTGTCTTGTTTTGATATCTGGGGTGGTTTTTATTGTTGTTTGATAACGAATAAGGAACTCTGACTTAACTTTTATTGTTATTTTGGGGATCTTTATGACAGCTTTCTAGTCTATATTAAATGGTTTTTCTTCCACATCATAAATGTCTCAAGAACAGACTTCCACTGCAGAATTGGTTTTGACAGCTACAGAATAGATGTTCCAATATTCCAGAACATAGCAATTTAAACAGGTCAGTAGAACTAATAATGGAGTGTTGGTATGTAGTTCAAAATAGTGGATTCTGATCATTTGATATAATGTCCTGTCTCTATCATACAGATGTTTGGGTGTTTTCCTTTAATTTAGTCCATATCAATTAGAATCAAGAGAGCAGAAACAATATCTTGTTTGTCAGTCATAATGAAAAATAGTAGAAAATAGGATTTTCTTTATTTTAATAATTTATTGATACATCTGTTTTCCTTAGATTGCTTGTGGTGTTATCCTGCACCCAGTTCTCACAGGAAAGTAAAAGAAATCTATAGTAAATCTAGTCTTACCATGTGGAACAAGTGGTGGACAGCAATTTGCCTTTATCAGGATGGGTCTTACTGCAAGTAAAAGGTGTTAACAGCATTTTTATGGCATGCACAAAATGTCATCTTTTCTTAGGACTATGGGAAAAGGTAATTCACTTCTGGTGTACAACAGTGTCATTGACTGCCAGCCTAGTATGAGTATCTGTAGGTGCTGTATCAATTTGAAATTTCCTCTGGACATCATTTTCTGTTCTCATAATTGTGAAACATCCCTACGGAGCAGTAGCAGTTAAGAGGAAAGCTAGATTCTTGTTTTAGTCTTAGTCCTTCCCTCTGTCTTGTGTTATAAATCAATCCTGTAAATGGAATGCAGATTGTGAAATTTCTGAGACTGGAATGTTTCCAAGAGGTTGGAGGTGAGGAAAAACAGAAGGAGGAAAAATTTTTTTTTGTTCACTTTAGAGAAAATATTTTGATTTATTTGGGTTCAGTCCTTTTTGGATAATATGATGTGGTCTGAACTTGGAGACTACTTCTGCCCAAGTGAGAAATGTACTGGGAACTGGATGTTCTTTAAAACACTGATGTATAGTATTCCACAACACTTAATGATAAATCTTTTTATTCCAAATCAAGCTTGAAAATGCATTACTACTTAAAGAAAACCCCTTCATATAATAAACACCCAGAAGAGTGAATAAAATGATGAAATGCCTAGTGCAATTTTGCACTTCTTGTAAAGCCAGTGCTTTACAGGAAGGACAAACCGTGAATTCCCTTGTCATACTACTATACTACTCTTTGCCTATTTTCCTACATGATTTAGTAAGACTCTTGATCTTAATACTGCCCAGTAAAAATCTGTAAGAAAAGACAGCATCTTAATAAGATTGGATTAGATTTTTATGTAGACGTTCTATTTCTGTGGTTATTAATACCCTAATAAAGACGTATAATACTGCAACATGATTGTGTGTGGTACATTTAATGCGCTACAACTTACACTTAATTTTGAACTAAACCTTTAATTTCTAGGTAGTGTGCTCCAAGCACTCCGAATGGTCTGTGGAGAGAATGCTGATTGTTGGCTTGATCTTTGCTGTCAAAGTAAATGGTATATGTTCTATATAAATCTCTTAAACCTTTTATTTTAGCTAGGGACTTTACTCTCTTCTAGTGAATTGATGGTTAAAGTTGAGTCAAGTTTATCTTCGTTCTAACTTTATTTAGAATTACATTTATTCCATGATGTGCTAAATTAAAAACTCATTAGAGTTTTTTTTCTTGTGTTTAATTCTGTGAGTCGTTTTTCACAGAATCACAGAGTTGTAGGGGTTGGAAGGGACCTCGAGAGCTCATGGGGTCCAACCCCCCTGCCAAAGCAGCTCCCCAGCTCATACTGCACAGGGCGGCGTCCAGACGAGTCTTGAATCTCTCCAGAGAAGGAGACTCCTCACCCCCTGGGCAGCCTGTCCCAGGGCTCCCTCACCCTCACTGGGGAAAAGTTCCTCCCCATGTTGGTGTGGAACTTCCTGTGCTCCAATTTGCAGCCATTGCCCCTGTCCTGTCTCCACAGACCAAAGAAGAGGGGCTGGCTGATTCCCCCTGCATCCCCTGCTTAAGATATTGATATACATTGATTAGGTCCCCCCTCAGTCTTCTTTTCTCCAGGCTGAACAGCCCCAGCTCTCTGTCTTTCCTCATAGGATAGATGTTCCAGGCCCTTAAGGGAAAAAACCCACAAAAACCATACCCCCCCCTTGATTTTTTTTCCAGGCGTGGACTGATCTTTTCAGACATCTTTTAACATGTATGTTAAAAGATGCAACTTCCATGCAGTTTATTTCTGAGTGTGTGGTGTATAACACTTTTCTGAAATAAATCTATTTAATAGCAAAGTATCGAAACATAAAAGCAAGTGAGAAAGTACAGTAGTAATTTTCTTCCAGTCTTTGAGTTATGTATTTGGGAAAAAAAGGTTAATAATACTTTATTCATACTTAAAGTCAATTACATCTGACTATTTTCTATTAATAAAAATGTAATTGAATTTAATTAAAATGTAATTTTTATTAAAAATAAATTACTTGAATTCTCTGAAAAGAGATTAGGCTTGTTAACTAACCTGTACCACGTAGTACTTACTAAAGCTGGTGTGTATGTTCATCTGTGCATGCATAATTGAAACAGAAAATCCAGTAGAGTTAATCTTAAAATTTAGCAGTGATGATGAGTATGTCTACACACTGCTGATGTGTAATCTTTATGATAGCACTAACATGCCAGGATTAGTATTCTGCATTGTGGCATGCTGTAGTTCTAGCTAAGCAGACATCTGCAGAGGTCTATATTCTCTGTGTTAACCATCTGCTCTTGGCTTTGCTTTTTACATGTCTTCCTGTTTTAAAAATTATTCTATGTGGTGATATTTTCTGTTCCTCTTGCTCTATTTTTGTATCCTGATAACTTTAATTTTCTGGATGTAATACAAAAGGAAGATGCATGATAGTTTAATTAGGGGTTGAATCCAAAAGTTGAAGATGATGTTTAATTTTGGTTTTGCTGTCTACTTCTGTATGCTTTTTAATGGAAAAACTGCTGAAATAGTTTTGTTACATCTCTTGAATCTACTGCTCTAGACTTCTCTATATGTGTGCCTGTGTACTTGTATGTGTGTATATACATATATATGAAAATTACCAACAACATTACATATTTTCAAATCATTAAATAATGGCTACCTCACCTCTTCTCCCATTCCAAGAGCTGCTAGATGCTTTCTGGGAGTTGGCATGACCAGATATTCAGATGCTTTAGATGAGTACTAGTTTATTCTCTTTGGGAAGGTGTGTGACACCAGTCACAATCTTCCTTGTCTGCATCTAATTGCTGCTCACTTCTTTGAGGAGAAGTGTGCCAGAGTACAGGGTGTTGAAGAGAGCCTACAGCAGGCCAGTGGATGAGCATTGCAATTGGAAGGGAATCCGTTATACCTGTTAGTAGCTCTGGCAGCTCATCCAAGGATATAGTGCACACAAGTTGTAGAAGGCTGAATTTTCTGTAGAACATCTTGTGGCCTTCTTTCTGCTGTGTAGCATGGGTTCCAGTGGGAATGATAGGAATATCCCCCTGCCCAGCAGCAGTGCTTTACCTTCTTTGTGATGTGTTGCTGTGTACATCCTGGATAAATGGATAGATGCCAGAGGACAGATCCCAGACTGCTATGAGAAATAAATAACTGGACAGAGATCCTTGAGTGGATCATTCTGAAAAATACAGACAACAGAAAATTAACCATGAACCCAGATTGTGTTAACAGAAAGATAATGTCTTTGTAAAACATTGTTGCCTTTCTAGAAGACAAAAATAAAAGTACCCTGAATTTTTAAAATAGAGTAGTAAATATAAAAACAAACTTTGGGTAACTGCCTGTTTGCTCTACTTCAGTCACTTGGATCACTCTGCTTTTTAATCACAGGAAGTCATGAGTTGCCAAGGAAGTGCTGGGGACTGTCAAATAAATGTGCTGTGTATCCAACTAAGGCTGCTGCTCTCTTTTTCTAACTTTTTGGTATATCTTACTGATTCCAGCAATTAACTACTTAGCAAACTTCCTTAGAAGTTCCGATTTCAGAATAGTTGCTTGCTTCTCCAGAAGGCTGTGGCTGCTCCTTGCCCCTGACTCACAGCAGGTTCCTGTCTTGGTGAAAAACTGCATTTCTGTGGAACTCCTGTAGATAGAGCTGTCAGTGGTGCTTCTGGCCTTTCAAGAGGCACGAAGGGAAATTGATTCATAGTTCTGTGATGGTAGCGAGATACGATGCCATGAATTCTTGCAGCATAATTACTAGGAGGTATGGATGTGTGTTTGAGTGCTTTTGCAGACAGGCAAAGGATTTATCTGGCACAAAATTTCCCCATTTTTGGCATAACACTGATATTATCAATGTCATCTTAGTTTCATGGTGTCTTCAAAGTTGCTGCTACAGAAGAGTACAGCTCATTTCTGATGGTAAAGAATAAAGTGTTTTACTGTCACATTACTAGAAAGATATTAGTGAATACTAGTACTTAATCTGTAGCAGACTGTATCTTCTCAGCAATTTGACATCATTGTCATGGTTCAGAAAAATATAGAAGCAGCATGTTGCTGTATTGATCATTCACACGTACTGTCTAAAAGTGTGCTACATCTATCTGTTGTTTATGTAATAAACACAGTATGTATATTTATGTCTCTTTCACAGATTTCTAAAATAGAAAACATCAGTCATTTGAGTGAACTGAGAGTGTTAAACCTTGCCAGAAACCTACTAACCATTGTAGAAAACCTTAATGGACTGGATTCACTCACAGAGCTCAACCTTCGTCACAATCAAGTCTCTGCTATAGTAAGGAATGAAACTCTTGTCTTTTTTCTTTCTTTTTTTTTTTTTCTTTGGATACTTAACAACGTGCTAGTGCTGTAACCTGTTGAAACCATATCAGGATTTCAGATTTCTGAACACTTACATTTTCCAGTATTTTGTTGCTTATTTTGTTCTGCCATGATACTTATTCTTACAACATAAATTGGTTTTTTGTTTCAAATTTATGATGGGTGATATTTTGTTTAAATGTGATGTCTTGTAGTAATTCAAATGTTGATAGCTCATGATGGTTCTCTGGGGAGAACAGGACATGGGGGAAATTCTGAAGAAGCTTTGAGCAAATGCTTTTTCAAGTAATACAATAAGTGTAGTTCAATAGCTGCATTTTTCTATCCTCATAATTCTTTTAGATCTTAGTTTCCAGTGGCAGTTGATCCTTTCCTTTTGAAAACTTTTACTACTTCCCATAAGCAAGTTAATTTTTACATTTCAAAAAGAAGAAATTCCTGGTCACTAGTGATTCTGTTACTGTGCCTTCCCCCTACATCAGTTATGTTGCTTAGAATTCTCCTCTTTGCTGCTGGCTGCTGCCTTTTCATTCCTCTTGGGTGTAGCTCAGGCTCTCTCCTTGTTTCCTGTTGTCACAAATGGAGAGTCGGTGTGAAATTCAAAGTTACAGCTTTGGACAGGTTTGGACTCTGTGGTGTGGTATGGTTTGGACAGGTTTGGACTCTGTGGTGTATCTCAATTTCATGTTTTAGTCTTAGCTGGCCAAAGACAGCGGTTTCAGAAGATGATGTTCTGTTCAGGGAAGTACTTTATTTTGTCTGACTTTCTGGGTTTTTACCCTGGTTACAATCCTAACCAAGATTAGGGTGCTGAGAGAGCTGTCAGATGTGCTTGTCAAGCCCCTTTCCATCATCTATCAACAATCCTGGCAGACTGGGGAAGTTCTACTTGACTGGAGGCTGACAGATGTTACACCCATACATAAGAAGGGCCAGAAGGAGGATCTGGGGAACTACAGGCCTGTCAGTCTGACCTCAGTCCCGGGGAAGATCATGGAGAGGGTCATCTTGGGAGCTCTCATGCAGCACATGCATGATGGCCAGGGGATCAGGCCCAGTCAACATGGGTTTACAAAAGATAGGTCCTGTCAAACTAACCTGATGGCCTTGTACGAGAAGGTGACCCACTTAATGGACAAAGGGAAGGCTGTGGATGTGTCTACCTGGACTTCAGTAAAGCCTTTGACACGGTTTCTCACAGCATTCTGATTGAGAAACTGGCTGCCACTGGCCTGGACAGGTGGACCCTCAGCTGGGTTAAAAACTGGCTGGATGGCTGGGCCCGAAGGGTGGTGGTGAATGGAACAAAATCCAGCTGGAGGACGGTTGCAAGTCGCGTCCCCCAGGGCTCAGTCCTGGGTCCAGTTTTGTTCAATATCTTTATTCATGAGCTGGATGAAGGGATTGAATGTTCCCTCAGTCAGTTTGCAGATGACACTAAACTAGGAGGAACTGTTGATCTGCCTGAGGGTAGGGAGGCTCTTCAGAGGGATCTGAACAGACCGGACCCATGGGCTGAGACCAATGGGATGAGGTTTAACAAGGCCAAGTGTAGAGTGCTGCACGTGGGACAGAACAACCCCATGCAGCGCTACAGGCTCCAGGGAGACTGCCTGGAGAGCTGTCAGGCAGAGAAAGACCTGGGGGCGTTGGTTGATTGCAGGCTGAATATGAGCCAGCAGTGTGCCCTGGCGGCCATGAAGGCCAATGGCATCCTGGCTTGTATCAAAAGCTGGGTGGCCAGTAGGTCTGGGGAAGTGACTGTGCCCCTATACTGGGCATTGGTGAGGCCACATTTGAGTGCTGTGTCCAGTTCTGGGCTCCCCACCGTAAGAAGGACATTGAGGTCCTGGAGCGAGTCCAGAGAAGGGCAACCAGGCTGGGGAAGGGGCTGGAGGGCAAATCCTATGAGGAGCAGCTGAGGGAGCTGGGGCCATTTAGCTTGGAGAAGAGGAAGCGGAGGGGAGACCTTCTCCCCACCTACAACTACCTGAAGGGAGGTTGTGGAGAGGTGGGTGATGTCTCTTCAGCCAGGTGACAGGAGATGGGACAAGGGGAAATGGCAAGAAGCTGGGCCAGGGCAGGTTTAGATTAGACATTAGAAAAAAGTTTTTTACTGAGCGAGTTGTCAGGGCTGGAACAGGCTGCCCAGGGAGGGGCTGAGTCACCTTCTCTGGATGTGTTCAAAAAAAGGGTAGATGAGGTACTTAGGGATATGGTTTAGCTTAGGATGGGATTGGTTGGACTTAATGATCTTCAAAGGTCTTTTCCAACCTTGTGATTTCGTGATTCTAATAGAATGGTGTTGTGTGTGGTCCTGTTTTTAATTGGAGAGTGATTTTAGCAAGGATGACACTGTCTCCTTCCTCTAGAAAAGGTCTCTTAAATCTTATGAAGTCAAGTTTTGGGCATGTCATACTGTCTGAAACCTAAAGTAAATATGTCACTTTACTAAAGTAAAAGCTCATTTTAATGATAGCTTTTATCTTTTTCTCTGTATGTCTTCAAGGAGTCTATTTTGGAGAACAGCAAACAGAATAAATCATTACAGTTTCCTATGGCATTAAAAGCACAGTTCTATACATATAATGAATCATGAAATGTGTACTTACCTTCTATTCAGTTGTGAATTAGGGTCCCCCGTCAGGAAGAGGAGCTGTGTTTTTGTATGTAAGACGTGCTTGATTGCTTTTAGGCATTGACAACTTAGAACTTGGGGTGTGCCATCTACAGCTTGATTGTAGCCTTGAAGGAGGCCTGGCCAAGGTGCTCCTGTTTTCATATAACTGCCCTGTATGATTTTGCATCAAAACTGAAGTAGCTGAAGGCTTTGCTTATAATTTTTTTGTGCCCAGTCCCCCCACCCCCTTTTTTAAATTCTACTTAAGGTGTTTGCTGCCATACCTGATATTTGCAGCATGCTTTACAGGACAGCAATGTATCATACTAGTTATGGAAGTTTGTATTCTCTAATGCAAAATTCATAAGTTAAAATTGCTGCTGCTTAATAATTACCATGCACAACTGTATAATGCCTGTTTTCATGTGTGTATCCACCTGCATCATGCATGCCCCACCCCTTTAATATCAGCACTAAGTATCCTTGGTTTTCCAACTGCAGACTTGAACTAATAAGCCCTACTTATTGTATGCAGAACGATGAGTCTGAGCAGTGCTTGTTAGCTCACATTCATGTTTCTTTAATAGAAGCTGCGTGGTTTGTTTAGAGCTGCCTTGTGTTCACCTGTTTGGATAGATAGAGCTATTTCTGGCTCTGGAGTGCTATGTAGGGGTGTCAAAATCAGATGAAGGGAGGAAAGGATATAGATTTGACTTGTGGCTAAAATCAGGGTACTGAGCCTTGTGACGCCTCCCTGTGCTGTAAAATAACAGGTTTGTGTCTACTGGTTGCAAGTTGGAGTATGTCCCTTAGTTGGATAGAGATGCAGACTTGTAACTGAGGGGTTAGGTATGCAGGCTGGTTGGTATACGAATCACTCCGGGCTCTGCTGTCTGGCCATTATGGATTTATATTTCATAAAGGAAGTTTGATCTCACTGCGTATGTTTCATCTTACTAATATTTGAGCTATTTGCTATTTAGAGGTTTTCTGCAAGGGTTTTCACTGACATATATTCACAATTATGTGTTCTGGAAACTCACTCCCCCTTATAAAGCTTAACGTTAAAGGTGACGAAGTCCTTCGGATCTTTCTCTGGCAGAGGAGTCACTGCTGCTTGGTAGTGTTATTTATATCACTGTACTGCACCAGTGTCAAAAACCTTATTTCAGCATTGTCACATAATAAACTTTTTTTGGTATGTTTATCCTGCAGCTTAAATGCTGAGACAGCACCTTGGCTTATTTCCCAAAAGCCTGCTGAGAAACCTGCAGCAGCCTTATCCTCCTTTCTTTAACATCATTTGCTTTGCAAGTGATGCAGCTTGTTCTGCAGAGTAGATATCTGCACTGAAACACTCCTTTGCAGTCTGCACTGGGGAGAAATGGAGCTGCACGTTCAACAAATCAATGTTGCAGCAAGATTGTAGCTTATAGAAATGAAAGTATTTAATTAGGCAAAGTAGAGAGTTTCAAAAGCTACTTTCAGCTGCTGAATTTATGCTTCTCTCTTTCCTTCTAGAAAGATGTGGATACTTTGCCCTGTCTCCAACGTCTCTTCCTCAGCTTCAACAATATATCTAGGTAAGGGAAATAGCAGTTTCCTATCAGTAATTTCAAATAATCTATTTGAGCTGTATTTAATTAAAATTTGAATTCAAACACTGTGAATGCATGTGAATAACATATCAAATAACATAAGCCATTTTGTATTTTTACCTTAAATAAACATCCTTGAAACCCTTTGCATTTAAATGTAGTTGTTTGAGTTTTGTACCAAGAAATTTATATTTTTAATTTTAAAATTATCATGTTGCTTATAATGATAAAAATGAAACATAGTTTTGTAAATGTTTTTACTGTTAAACTGTATATCTGTTAAAGCAACATTACTCAAGGTACATAATATATTTAATATGCAATCTGTGTATTTATGGAGTTACACAAACTGCTGAGTCAGATTCTTCTTATGATGATTATATTATTTCATGCTTGTATTTTACTTGTCCATCTACTAGTTAAGCCTGAAAGGTATATTCATGGTTATTTCCCTTTCAAACCAGATGGCAGAAGCTGAATAGCTCAACTTCCAAAGCAGGACTTACTATAGTTTCAAGTAACTAAGTACATTTAGTTATAGATTGAAATGTTTGTCTTTCCTTTATCATATTCCTGCGTTTTTGAGCTCTGTATACTAGGGTCAGTATTTTTTTAAGAGGGGTGGGGGGGATGTGCCTTCATTATCTTCTGTTTGATATGTCCTTTTTTTTTATCCCTTAATCACCATCAGCCTTTGCTCAGAATCAAATAATTCAGTGTGGGATAGGTGAAAGAGATGCTTCTTGTCTTTTCTAAATGCTGTTTTTGTGGTATCAGCTTTCTCTGTTATACTTGGTATAAGCTTTTGTTGTTATAACTACTTGAACGTTTTAAGTTGACCTGCGTTGTTTTTTGCAAACAGCTCCAACCTACTTGTCTGTGTTGCTTAGGCTCTTAAAGTACCAATGCAGTAGGATCTCCTTAAATACTCATGGGTATTAAGCATTTAAAAATCAGTGATGAACTGCAGGAATCTTTAACATGTTCTTCCCTTAATTAATCTGCTTTTTACTTTCTGGTTTAAGTTGGCAGCTAAAGAGAGGTGGCTAGTGTTTTACTTCTCTTGAATAGCTTCCAGAATTGAAACATGCCTCTTGTTTCTGTTTTCTAAAGAAAAAAGGCTTAGCTTGGCAAGAACAATGAAGGCACTGCAGTAGCTGGCTCCCTTGCCATCAGGAGCATCACTGCAGTCAGTGGAATTTCTGTATCTTTTTATATACATGGCATGTTTTCTGTAGCTTTCTGACTCCTTTATCAAATTTTTCTATGCTAATTCATGTTATTTTTACAGTCTTCAAAGAAGGAAAAATGTTCCAGTTTTACTCTGAGGCTCTTAAAGTAGATTTCTCAAACTTTATATAATCAGCAGCTTGCTTCTTGGTACTTAATCATGACTGTTATTTATTCATTGAGGCTTCATTTGAACCATTGATAGATCTAGTTTTAATTTTCATGATCATTCCATGCAAATACATAGTTTGGTTTCAATTTGTAGTTGGAATAGATTTTAAGTCTTAATGTCAAATGAAAGACACTGGTCTGCTATAGATTTTTGTATACATATGTGGGTAGATAGGTTGCTGGATCAGCATTTAACTCTTTATTTACCAGTTGTCTTTTAAAAGACAGAAATATCTTTTGGTGATCAGCTTTAGCTTGGGTTTTTGACATTATAACCTCTGTTTGAAGGCTGAAATTCCTGATTTGGAGTTATGTAGTATACATGTCATCTAACAGGGAAACAAATTAAAGTATACTTTTGACCTTATGTGTTCTGATACTTGGCTTAATACCATTGGAACTGACTGAAGGAGTTCTATGTAACCATAATGCTGTGAGTTTCTGTGCTACATTGGAATGTTCCTACAGCCTTTTAAAATTATTTTCTGAGTTTTATCAGTCGCTTATCTGGGTTTACTTTGTGCCATATGGTAATTTTAGGAATTTTATTTCCTAGAAACAGCTGTGTCTGTACAACTGACTTTTATTTTAGACAGTCAAATTTCCACACAGATAGTCTAATTAAGGGTCCCTAAAGGAGAATCTGCAAATGGAAACAAAGTATACTGCTAAAATCTGGATATAGTGATCACAAAAAGATTTTAGTAGTGATTTATTAAGGAGCTTTTTTGAAGCAGTGCTCCTATGGAAAGTTTTGTTTCTCCCTATTTGTATATGTCAGCAAAATCATAGAATCACAGGGGTTGGAAGGGACCTCGAGAGCTCATGGGGTCCAACCCCCCTGCCAAAGCAGCTCCCCAGCTCATACTGCACAGATAGGCATCCAGACGGGTCTTGAATCTCTCCAGAGAAGGAGACTCCACACCCCCTGGGCAGCCTGTCCCAGGGCTCCCTCACCCTCACTAGGGAAAAGTTCCTCCCCATGTTGGTGTGGAACTTCCTGTGCTCCAACTTGCAGCCATTGCCCCTTGTCCTGTCCTCACAGACACTGAAAAGGGGGTGGTCAATTTCCCCTGCACCCCATACTTAAGATATTTATAGATATTAATATGGTCCCCCTCTCAGTCGTCTTTTCTCTAGGCTGAACAGCCCCAGCTCTCTCAGCCTTTCCTCACAGGATAGATGTTCCAGGCCCTTCATCATCTTCGTAGCCCTTCTCTGGACTCTCTCAAGGAGATCCCTGTCTTTTTTATACCAGGGAGCCCAGAAAATCATTCAGTCTTAAACTGATACATACTGACATATGCAGATTTGTAATTTGGTACAAGATTTGGAAACACCTTTTAAAAATTGCCACTATTCCAGGCATGAGAGTCTCTCATGGGTTTATTCACTGATGTTTTCCCCTAATGCTTCAGAGTAGGCCTGTGAATGCTGCTGCTTCTCTGCAGAGCTTTTACTAAAAAGGATGTACTGGCAAGATAATACAAGCTAAACCTATGGTGTAGGAGTTGATGCTGATTTGAAAAAAAAATCCTACTTCTGGCTTTAGCCCCCCCCAAAAAATTAGCAGTTATAGACTGAAGGCATTAATACCTGGTAACTGAAAGTTATCTTTATCTCTGGAAGTTAGAAATAAGGGGGAGGAACCCATGGTGAATTTGTCGTTGTGGCACTGGGAAGAAATTGCAGAAACTTTTCTTCAGAGAAGGTATGCCACTGGGATTCAGAGAGAGTTATTGTTTGTATCTCAATGTGAAACCAGGGAAGACCATTTTTTCATACAAACTATGTATGTTCATTGTTACACTGCTGTCCAGGCCAGCAGTACCTTGGCTTTTCTGTCTCACCATATGGAAAAGTTGGATACCAGCTCAAAGGACATCTCTGTATTTTTCTTCATCTGGTTGCTGAACTGGAAATCAGAAAGAAGGAATGTTCCTAGCCTAATGAAACAAGAAAGCAACTTCCATTTTCCTCAGCGAAATAAACATGTATAAATACATTGTTAATTATTTCAACAAAAGCAGAACAAGGCAATGAAAGGTTGACTTTAACAACTTGAACAATGTGTTTTCATCGGTATTTTAGTGGTCAGAAACCTGGGAAACACAAAGTTTTCTTTGAATGCTTTTTTGAACATACAGCTCCCTTTGCTCCTTCCTGGGCATTCTGTCAGACTAGTGAGTATGTTACCTTCCTTCTCCAGAGCTTTTACCCTTTATGGAACATGCCTTAAAACCAGTAATTGCTGCAAAATAGAGAGAAGGAATGTGTCTTCCTTAGTAAGTAGGCTGTAACAGAGGACATTTCTGTGTCCTATTCTTGCCTACTCTATTTGTAAATGAGAATGTGTATCACTGGTGCAGGTTGAACTTACACCACTCCAGAATACTCTACTGCTTAGTAATTGTGATATTATTGTATGAGGCAGGAGAAGTGGGTTTGCATCCCCTCTGGTAGAGGGGAGAACTGGATGCAGGGCTCTCAACATGCACACAAGATATAAAACTGATTTATTCTGAGAAGGTTTCAGTTTGGTAGTTTAGTCCAAATTTACAACTTTCTGTGTTGCTGAAAATATGTTTTTAGCAACATCTAGGAAGAAGGGAGGAGAGGGAGGGAGAGGTGGTTGCCATAGATGGGTGGGACTCCTGCAGGAGTTCCTTTTGGAAGAGAAACAGGCATTCCGCTTGAGATGGAACAAGGCAATCTGACAGTGTCATGCATAGCTGCTTTGTAGTTTATGAGCAGACTAAAGACTTTGTGGAGAACAGAGGCTAGAAAGCATTGAGATGTGGCCTTTGATTCCTCTAGGGTGGTCACCACTTGTCTTTGTTACAGCAGACAAGTAGCTTTGTTGTAAAATACGCAGCTTGTTTGGTAAGTGTGTTACGTTAAACCGCTGCTTAGTTTAGGATTGGGATGCCTGTGTGACAAGCACATTATGTTAAGTTTTCTACACTGAATTTCTAAAGCACTGTGGGGTTTTTTCATATGTGTACGTGCAAAGATATGAAAGCATAGCTCTCTTGTGTTACTGTTTTATTCTAAAATTGAGCTGCTAATACAGTAGCTAAAAGCACCATACTGTAAGTACATCTGTTTTAGCTCCAGAATGAATGTTCTGGTATGCTGAAGTGTTGTGAATTTGAAAGCACAGCAGTATGTATAAATGGAAGGTCTTGAAAACACTAGCAAACTTTGAACTTCTTGGTTATTTCATGAAGACATTGGTTTTCATGTAAATCTGAAATGGCAGAAATACTGTTTGATGAGATGTTTAGTGGGAAGTTTTGGGAGTGAATATATTCAATGCTTTTAATAAATATATTCACATGATTTGAAGACTAAAAAAACCTTCATATTGTCGAGCAAAAGGTGTTCTAACCTAATGGAAATACATTTAGCTTTTCTCATTCTAAAATCTTTACAAGTTTGCTTTACTCAATTTCGTGTCATTTGGGACGACATCCTGAAGAATATATTGATTATGTATTTTAAGCAATATGTCAGCCTGATCTTCCCAAAATGTGGTTGCACAAGCTATTTTATGGAAAAGAAAGTTAATCACAAGGAAGCAGAAAATTATAATCAAACTTCTTGTCTTAATCAGGTTTGTAAACCACCAAGTTCTTCAGATATGCTAAACACTGTCGCTGCTTTTATTGGGATCTCTACATAGTTACTTCTCTATCACTTCTTATGTTGTCTTAATATGCCAGGCAGAAAAGTACTTCACTCACTTTTCTGCTGTGTCTGTCTGGTATATTGTGTAGAAGTTACTTACATGCTACACTAATTGTGTTGAGGTCTTAAGAGATTTTTTTTTTTAATTGGGTGATTTATTGGTTTTTTTACTTGCTTTAGCTTCTGTTGGTGTCCAGGCCTCTCTGCTCCTTGTTGAGACTGGTTACTATGCAGTGATACTATTTCTGTATTTTATCTGTACTGCTTTGTGTTGTTGCAGAAATGTTTTATCTTATGATAGACTTTCAGGGATATCTCACTTTAAAATCTGACATTCTGGTAGATCAGAAGCCCTTTGCAGCTGAACATTAGTCCTTGGCAGATTATTATATGCTTTTTTGGAAGTTGAATGCACTTCATTCAATCACAGTCTTTAATGTGAACATCTATACTGCATATGACTTCCGATCCTGAAGTTCAGAGCATACTTAAGGCTTGGTATCCTTCCAAGTATTAGTGGAGGAAGACTTTTCCTGCCACCTAGAGTGAGAAGAACTATTATCAGTTGATGCAATCAGTACTGTTGTCAGGATATTGTAAAAAGGCAGTAATTCAGAAATGGTTTCTTATTTCAGAAAGTCATTAAGTATTTGTTTATCTACCAAAGTGATCCTCTATTTATATTTTTATGTAATCATCACTGATTCATCATTTTCAGACTTTTAAAAACTTCATTCTCACAAGTATCAGGTCAGATTATTTAATGTTTTCCACTTGAACTTAGAAACGTCATAATACAGAGTCAACTTTTGAAGGCCAGTGTGTTTAAGATGGGTACACAGTTGTACACTTACAATGTGTAATAATTTTCTTAAAAGGCACTGGGGAGTCATGTTCATGTCTACAACTGTTCAGCTTTTTTGGAGTTAAGTTAAATTCTTCTCTGTTTTAAAATGCAGCTTTCTTTTCACATCCCATCTTCAATGAAAGGAACGTGATAGGGGCTGCACATCTCTAAATACATTTTTATACAGGCCGTTTATTTTTTGTCAGGAAACCAAATCACATGTTCTGTAAAAAGCCAACTTGTTAGTGTTTGTAGACTGAACTTGGAACAATAGACAATTCTGTTTTGAAGGTAATATGATGCTTTTTTAATTGCTTTTCTTCCAATATTTAATGATATTGCAAACATCCAGGATCATTCTGTGGTATTTGTGGTTGGCTTTTTTCTTGTATTTTCCATGTTGTTCCTGCTGGCTTTGATGGCAAATACACCTTGTATTGTTTTTTTACACATGAATTGATGTTTTAGGGTTGTTTTTTTAGGTGAGACTATGCTTCCATGGTTAACAAGTTCTTATTCTGCATCTCTTTAGATTAAGAAGTTTAATAGCAGCAGCTGCTAGTGTTTTCAAATACATAGTTGATTTATGATCCACAATATTAATGGGTGGGCTTTTTCAGTACTAGTAATATTCATGTTCTATCCTCGAGAAATAAAATCATCCATCTCAATATTATTCTTACTCTGTGACATTAAAACTTTACACTCTTTTGGTTACAGTTTTGAGGATATTCTGTGCCTTGCTGATTCCTCATCTTTGTCAGATATCACCCTTGATGGCAATCCAATAGCTCAGGAGACATGGTACAAACACACTGTTCTCCATCATATGATGCAGCTCCGACAGCTAGATATGAAGAGAATCACAGTAAGAAATTTGTTTTCATCCAACTTTCTAGATGTAAAATGTAGGGTTTTCTGTGTATATATTGAAAATATTACAATTTTTTCTTAGTTTAGAATGGAATTGAACAGTGTGTAGATATCTACAACATTTAAATCTGTAACCTTTTTTCTTCAGTATTATGTAAGGGTGTGGGGTTTTTTTAAAATATTTTTAACCTGTGTATTTTAAAATTCTTAAACTCTTCATTAGTAAATACTGTGTGATCAATTGCCATGTGATGTGAGAGAACATGAAAGCTTTTTGATTAGAACTTTCTCAACACACACTTTACTAGTTTGCTGTATTGCTAAAAAGGAAGAGCATATTTCTTCCAAAGGAATAGTCTGCTTGCCCTGGAATTGGTGTTACTGGTATTTAGAAATCCTATTGGTTTCTTTAGTGTCCCTTCCAAAGGAAACCAGGAGATCACATAGCTTCTGTGTGTCTGTATTTCTTCTCTTGTTACCTAACCTGCTCTCTCATTTCTGTTTCTGCTGTGTAAGTAACCCTGATAAGGAAGAAAAGACTTTCAGACAATTAAGTCTGTTACAAACTTCTTGGAAATGCACTGTAAGTTACAGGATGAAGGCCAATCAATCAGGGTCTTATGACTAAGTCAGCTGTTTTACTGCTTAATATAGGAATAGCTGTGCTAATTCTCTTGTGTCTACTCAAAAGTAGTATGTAAGCATGACTGTCTTGCAAGAAAAATCCATCCAACAGCAAGATAACGCTGTTGCTTGTAAGGCATATTATATTGTTTTTCTTTACCAGGTACTGATACATATACCTTATTTTAAATGCTCATTTGCTTTGTACAAGGGCTGGACTGTGTTATAAACTGCACCTGTTGTTTCACCATCTATCCTGTTGTCCTGTACCCAATCTACCATGACTATAAAATAGTTATGAAGTAGAATACAATGTATGTGGAAAACATTAATTTTAAAAAAAGGTACTTTGGGACATGAGAGTTTAAATCCCAGTATCAAAATTACCAAATACTTGCTTGTTTGCAGGTATTCTGTGGATTTGGCTTCTTTTGTTAATTTATACTTAATGGAATACTTGCTAATTACTTTGCTTTTAAAAAGATTGTTTTCTCAGTATTATTTCAGGAACTTGAGTCACATAAAGAAAATGTTTCACCCTCCTCTCTCCCCTATGGCCCCTTCTCCAGAGGACTTGAGTCCTGGTAGAACTCTGTGATAGGAAAAACTCTAGAGAGTGCTCAAACTTTGTAGGCTATGGGATCTGTATGGTGGGAAAGAGATATTAGAAATGCACAGCTATTGTTAAACATCAGAGAATCAACCACAAGACAAAAAGCCATAGGGAACCAGTTGTGCAGCTCCTAAGCTTGCTTGTAAAAACAATGTGTTTTGTATTTATTTGCCTTCTGTTTTTCAGCATTGCAAACTCTTTTAACATTTCCTCTGTTTAGAAGGTGCTGTGTGTTTTCTCCAATAAAAACTGTTACCCAGATAACCATATGACTTAAGAAACTGGGATTTTAAGAAAATAACAAGTATCATGAGATTTGTGATAAAATTAGATAGCTGGCAATGCCACATCCAGCTCTTCTGCCTAGTAATGCAACATGCTGTTGCTGTTGGCTGTAAGGGTAAATGTAACTTGGTGGGGTATGGAAGTCCAGTGCTGGGTATGTGCTTTTTCTCCCTCTACTAGTGTACCAAAACTCTAATAACCCTTATAGGATCATTTCTTCATTAGCCTGAAGAGTGTCCAGACCATTTTGAACTTAAGTGTTGCTTTGTCTTGTGAGGTACTGGAAGTTTGACCAGGATGTTGGTTCTTTCTGGCTAGAAATTCTTCACTAACTTGTTCAGAAGCTCTTCTGCTTGAGAACAGAGCTTTATATACTGGTAACTTCTGGTTTTTCTTTTACTTGTCCCAGTGAAGCCAACAAGTAAATTATTTCAAGGAAGAATAAAATCTGAAACATATCTTCAAAAGTTTTTAGAAATAAAAAAATTGTCATCTTGAAAAACAATATGAAACCCTCTTTTTGGTGTCAGGCTTTTTCTATAAGATTCTCTGGAGAAAGGGAACTTCAGAGCAAAAGTCTTGTGGTAACTGCCTCTGCCTTAGGGAATCATTCAGAAGCATAGCAGCCATGAAAATCAAATAGCTTGCACTTGTAATAAAACGTTTTTGTGTTACAAGTTTTCTAATATTTCATAAGTCAGGGCAGATTTGCCTTTATTCAATGGATTGCCTCATATTATGGCAGGTTTTTAAACACTGACCTGTGAGGAAGTTGGTGTTTGGCCATCTCATTTCTGAGCGTTTTTTAATCTAAGATTTAAGGTCTTAAACCACAGAAGAATGGATCCAGTGGTGGTGAAATTAGTGGAGGTTAGTCACTTGCAACCAGTTTCAAGTCAAACTCATTGTCCTACATGATTTTCCACTGAAAAACCCAGCCACTTTGTATTGTCTATCTAAAACATCAACTCGATGGAAATAGTTTGTTCTCAAATGTTGATAGAGCAATCTAGGGGTTTAAAGAGTGGGGAGGACACTGAATTACAGTGGCTGGACAGGTTTTGTCACTTGTATTAACCATCAGCAGCTGTCTGGAGCAGTGACATGCTTAGTCCTCCTCAGTTGTAAGGTAATGTGACATAACTTATGGCTCAATTGCTTATGTGAAATTGAAGTGTATTTCAAAGTAGGCTCAGGTTTTGTATGCAGTCACTTGCTTCTTTTGGTTAACATACTGTAATGATTGTTTTTCTGGGCATTGAAGTGTTTTCAATACCTTTTGTAGTTTGAACTTTTGATTAAAGTGGACCTATCCAACAGTGCTTACGGTTAATCTGTGGTAGTTTTTCCTCTAGACTTTTGTACGGTAAGCAGATACTGTCTGCAGAAATGTTATAAAATATGAAAGATATATACATATGACTTACTGAAAAATTGCTTAAACAAGAACACTTTCCATCTGTCACTTTACATACACTTTCTCAACAGAATTTGCCATGTATGGCTATTATAATCAACCATCTATAAAATGACATAGTAAATATATTTTTTAATATGCTGGGGTTTCCAAAGTGAAAGACAAGCTGCATCTTCTGAGCAGTAAAACTCTGCTGCTTCTCATTAAGGTTTTATAGGTTTTGAATGCTTCAAGAAAGCAAGCTGTGTTTGGTTTTGATTAGTTGCTTAGACATTCCTCTGCTCAGCAGGGAGTAGGTTCTACTGCTTTAGCTAGAACAGAATTCATTAGCAACTCCACCACCACCATTGGAGTGTTCTGTTTCTTTAGAGAAGGATCCCTAATTTTTTTGTTCTTCCACTTGAAAATACGATACCTCAGTAACTTCTGAAGTCAGTTGTGTGGATTGTAATTCTCTCTTAAGGCAGGTCTAATTAAAGGATGATTTGTCCAAAAAATTGAACTTGTTTTCCATGATGATGGTTCTACTGGAACCATCCTTACATTCTTACTTCATTCTTGTATAAAATGAGCCTCTCTGGTATACATAACAAAATGTAGTCTGCCTTCAGCAAGTGTAAGCAAGCTGAAATTTGTCTCTTTTAGGTGTAGTGTGTTTATGCCTTTAATCTTTATATTCCCTTTTTTATTATCTAAATAATTATCTAAATAATTAATATCTAAAGAGTTTTATATTGCATATACTATAGCTGTTCCTAATCTATAGCAAAATAGTTTGAATAATTTTAAGGTAGATGTGCTATGGAAACTAAATGCCTCGTTCCCTGCTTGATAACTTGGCACCTTTTTCTTCTGTGACTTAAATGGTATCACTTTTGAGGAAGAGTATGGCTCTTGAGGATTCTTCTTGGATCTTGCTGGATATTATCTCTTGGAGAGTCATGACATAATGACATGCTGGCCAAGCTGTGGTGTTAGAGCTACGCAGTGCTCATGTCGCAGTAGGGGGAGCTATCAGCACACCAAAGCTACAGACGCAGCTATCAAAGCTTTCCGTTAGAGCTGCAAAAGGCTGGTAATAGCTTCAACGTGTCTTTATCTTCTTGTGTTCTGCGGCTACTGTAGTTTCACGCTGCGAATGGAAACCCATAGGATCAAAATCGTACTGCATAAACAGAAACTTCTGCTGCTTTAGGAAGTATATTACTCCTTCCATTCTTTGTTTGTTTGTGTGGGAAGTTGGCTTCTTAACCATGTAGTAAGTTTTTAGATGGGAAATCAAGAACTAATAAATGGAGGAGGTTTCAGTATACAATAGACATGCAAGTCCTTTTGAAATTATCTAGCATTTTTACCCCTTTTTCCAGATGGAACAGTTATGGACAGTAATGGCAGAATAATTGATGAGGGAGAAAGAGAGATAGAAATAATTCCAAAAGAGCTGGACCTAAGAGATGCAGGTGGGGGTGGGGTGTTTAAATTAATTGTAGCAAATTTATTAAGGGCTTATAATTGTTTTGTAAATCTGTAGGGGTTGGGGGGGGAGGGGCAGGGAGTGGTGCAATCAGTCTTGAAAACACATGTCATGTAAGACTACTCAAGTGATACCTGCTCTAGGCAGGGGGATTGGACTAGATGATCTCCAGAGGTCCCTTCCAACCCCTCTCATTCTGTGATATGTACAGATTTGATTTCCATAAGAAGTATGTTTGGCCGTTGATCTTTATTAATGGTTTCTCTGTCATTCTGCCTTTGTGAATACTGAGTAAAACTAAGATGTGTTTTCTTTCTAGGTGAGTAGCTTCTTTTTCAAAATACTATTATTTTTAAAAATGTAATTAGGATCAATTCTCAACTAAGAAAAAAAGGTCTTAGTTAATAAAAACCACTTGTTAGAACGTGATTTGCATTAGTTCATTTAATTCGTTATATAATTTGAAGGCAGTAGGCCCTAATGTGTGGAGGACTGTGTCAAAGTACATGTTAGGACTTGAATACAGAAAGGCTTTGAGATGAAAGAGTAAGAAGAGATATTTGTAAAAATTGAATTAGGGAACTCTGTAGATGTTTGCCTTAAAGCTTGAAAAAATAAAGCCTTAAATTGTTTTGAAAGGAATAAAATTAATTAGGGCTAATTTCCTATAGATGAGTGTAACTTTGTTATTTGATTCTCGTTCCTCAGTGTGAAACAACAGTTAGTTTGGAGTTGAGTCTATGATGATTGGTCCACTTTTTTCTGTTAAATAGAATGGATAATTTCCCTTGGTGGGAAAACTGGTTTACAGTTCTCCTCTTTCTACATACCAATCTTACATAATCAAACTTCTAGGGAACAAAAATACCTTAATTTGAGACTAAGCGTATTTAATTTAACTTCGCAACTCATTGGACATATTAGAGGAGATTAAGACACTGCAATTGCTAAAAGCTTGTTTCTTTAGGAAGCCAAGTTAAAAAGTATAAATGCAAAGTGAAATGCAGAGATCTAATTAGAAAACTTTAAAAACCACAACAAAACCCAAGTAAACCAACTCTAACCCACTTTCTGTAGTAAGATAACACTAATGTAGTTTGCTAGTGTTTAGATTTGAAGACTTCGTTTTCTCTAAGCACAAACAGTACACTGTAACATATCATTAGGATACATAGTAGTCAGGAGAATCATGTTTGCTGTTTCCAGCCTTTAAAATAGTATATTGAGGAATAGTACCTTTTTATATTGCATTATTAATTATGCATTCATGTTTGTGGAACATACCTGCATGAGGTTTAATTCATGATTTTCGTAACCTCCCACTGAACTCTCCCATTGAGCTGCTGAGTTTCGTTATGTGGTATTCTTTTGTATTGGGGTCTCAAAGGCCTTCTGTATGTGTGGGTAGGTTTACTTAATGATTTATTTATTTTTGGTCCCCCTTTAGCACAGACTAGTGACCTTGGGGTCCCTCTAGACTGTAATTCTATGACATTAGCCCTATGTTAATACCTTGTTTAAGAAGAACTGAAAATCTCAGTAGCGGAGGAAGCTGCCAACAAAACTTCACCATCAGAAAGACAGAATTTGCTTTCAGAACAAAAAAAGAAAAGTTAGACTTTCCCGTTAGTGTTTCAGGGAACTTCTTGAATGCAGTTGGGTCAGGGAAGCCTTATGCCTTAATCTACATTAAATTATTACCCTTGTTTAATATATGCATATTAGATTAAAGTCAAGGTGAAAAAACTTGGAAGCTTGTTCTTGAGTCATCTTTCTCAATGATGGCAATCCATGTTTTGTCAGTGGTTTCCAGGAGGAGGGCTGAACATAGAAAAGAGTAAATAAATAAAGTGTAAGCTTGCTATGTGAGCCCAAGTTTTTATGCATTGGAAATGCCTTCCTAAAAATATAATGGTGATGCCATGTGTGAAGTTCTTGTTTTATGTTCCAGTAAGCATTCACCCATGTGCTGTGGGGTTCTTAGAATGTATGCTTTATTTCTATAGAAATTTTGATACATGAACATATCTTCATGGTCGATGACTCTTTCTGTTCATTTCAGTTGTTAACTTTCTTAGCACAAAACTTTCTGGAAAGTGAAAAGATTAGGGTAGGAGCTTTCTATTTTGGGGAAAATCAGGATGCTTTCCATATGTTTTGGGACGATACTTTAATAGAAACACCCAAGTGGCATGTGAAAGTAAATCAAAATAAGTTAAAGTATGCTTCCCAAGTGTTTGTGTTGGAAGGACTCTGCACTTTTTACTTCATAGCGAACGTTTCTTTTGTTACTTGGAAAATATATGCTCTAAAAATACCGTGCTATGAGAATGTTTAGACGTGTAAGCAGGGAGTATTCACCCTCATATGAGTATATTGATGTTCTAAATGGCTATACCAGGAAAATTAAACATCTTTACTTTCATTATCAATGGCTTTCTTCTTGAAATTTCTTCTTAAATAGGTAATAATATTAATAAGAAATAACCTTTAATGTACTGTAGTTAACTGTGAAAATACTCTTCTCGAGTTCTGTTGTTGATTGAGAAAAGCCCTTGGAAAAAGTTTGTAGTGATAGAAATCAGTCTTAGATTGATTCAAGCATAAACAGAATTCATTTCATTCAGTCTCTCTTTTTGCAAGTAGTAGGATTTTTTGGTAAGAAAATTACTACAAAGATGGGACAAGAAAATGTAGCATTATATCTTAAAATTATTTTTTTACTGTCATACCATATGCTTTATACTTTTTCAGACCTTTACAAATACTAGTTTTAAATTGCTTTATCTTCAATATTTGCTTCTGAATATATATCTGTATCTCTTATTTCGAATTAGCAGTTTTACCATTTAAAAATACCTTGAAGCGTTATGTTAAAAATCCTAAAATGGTATTAAAATTTGTGTTTCAAATTCCACAACAAAAATACATTAATAGTTTTTTTGAGGTGGTTTTTCTTTTTTTATCCAGGAAGAAGAAAGACGTATGGCATCTGTTGCAGCAAGGAAAGAGGAAGAAAGGAAGCGTGAAAGCCATAAACAGACCTTGCTTAAGGTATTTTCTATGGCTGTTCTAAGCCCACTGTAGACCATTTTACAGCAATAATATATATCCTAATTTTTTTGCCTTTGGTTATTACATATCCCAGTATGCCTCTGTCTCTTGAAACTTTTTTACAGCATAAGTAGGGTGCTCCACAACTGAAATTCTCTTCAGTTAACTATGCAAATTATACTTTAGCAAAAAAACCCAGTTAAATACTTGAGTGTGATGTATGCAAAAGGATGGCAAACTTCAGTTTCATAAATCTAGGCTAAAATAAAGGACTTGCCAGTCATTTCAAATTCCTTAAACTTGGTCTTCCCCATTTCAGGTGAGTGCTCTAAGTGTTGCCATGCAGGGTGTTGTGAAATAGTTTTTCCTTCATTCTTTCCTGTTGAAGCTCTTCCTTTTGGTAGTAAGAGTTCAGCAGTTATCAGAAGAGCAGGTAGACTCCAGCTGTTGTCTTGTTCAGAAGTAGTTTGATCTACCAGACCACCTGGCCTGGTTAATGTTTATATATGTGAGATGGAATAGCTCATAGGTCATTACCATGGTAGAGTCATATTTCATGAAGGCTGTTAGACTGAAAGTAGTGGCAAGAGGCTGTAAGAGGTCTGAGGCCTGAGGTTGGTGTCCCTGCCTGTGGTAGGGGGGTTGGAGCTTTATGATCCTCGGGGTCCCTTCCAACCCTTGCCATTCTATGATTCTATCAAGTATAGCCCGTGTATGGAACTCCAAAAAATAGACACCAACAGACTGTTAACAGTGTGCAGTGTGCTTTCAGTAAATTTTAAAAAATCCCTCAACCCTGAAAACAAAAACCTAGTGCCTGACGTTATACTTTGAATTTTATTTCCTGCATATGTATTTGTATCCATGTATATTTTAAGTTACAAACCCAAAATAACAAAAAAAGTCTCAGATTAACTTTCATTCTTTTCCTAAGCGTTGTCATGGTTGGTTTTTTGGTGTTTTGTGCTTTGGTGGTTTTGTTTTCCCCTGTAAGATACTGATGTAATTAAGGTCTCCAAGTTTGTAACTTTAACGCCACTTCTTAGGAGCACGAAGAAATGGGATATTAGTAAATAATATTTACACGTAGTGTTATTTATGCTGTTGAAAAGCTAACTGTCTCTGGACTGGAAGAAAGTAGGTGTTCATTGAAGGTGTTTATTTGTAGTTCATGTTCTTAACTGTTGCTGTAATGGTTCCTTGTAGCAGAGAGATTTTTTGTCTTGATGGCCTAAATTTCTCAGTGCGTTTTACCTGTGGAAAATTCATTTAGAAGGGAAAAAAAAGTAACACCATTGTTACTCAGGTTTCAACATTAAATTGTTGATGTTGTGATTTAATCAAGGCGTCTGTCTTACTTTCATGCAGTTAAGTAGTATAAGAGTTGAGTACTGATATCTTTTTCATGATTCAGAGATTTTGTGTTTTTCATCTGTAAATACGTTGGTCTTCAAAATTCTGTTCTCTTTTCCTGTCCAACATATTTGAATTGAAAGGAACATCTGCTCAGACAGTGCTCTGTGAGATTAGTTGTGAACTACAATATTGTCATTTTAGTTAAATATGAAGAAAATATTTAGTGAATTATATTCTGTGACTTTTTACTGACACTTTTTCCAACTTTCTTAAACTATATGCAATGTTATGAAATTATAAGTACTCATTCAGAAGCAGACAACTGCACTTTGCTGTATTTACTGCATCAAAAGAAGTTAATTTCAGCAAATCATGTCTTCTTTTTCTCTTGTTGGTAATTGTTTACCCTAACAGCAGAGTTTTGTCATCTCTTTTTCCAGACTTTTTTTTTTTAATTCCTTAAAACACACTCCTCTGGGAAAGTTCAAGATGTACTTCAAAATGTACAGAGAGTGCAATTCCTTTCCAACAGAGGCTGTACTTAATGTTTACTGGAACAAAAAATATAGTTGATGCTAGCAGAATCTTCAGGCTAATAACTCAGTAGAGCTGTAGGGTAGTTGAGGTTATAAGGAGACCCTCACCCTTCTGAACAAGTGGAATAATCTAAGTGATTGGAAGAAAATGCTGACTACTTCAACTTCCCCTGCTTTCTGTGACATGGAGCCCAGTCATCACTGAAGCCTATAAATTTTAGGCACTTCATGCTCTTAGACTTAATCATAACTCTTTGGGCAAATTCAATGTGAAATAGTTTTGACCTCTTGAAAATTGAAAAACTGCCAGAAGTAGAAAATTTAAGTACTTTCCAGTTATGGACATAACTTTGATCAGTGTTTAAAGTCTGGTAGACACATCTCTGCATTATCAGTCACTGAATCTGATAATGCTTTACTGGGAAACATTTATATGCCATTCTTTATTCTTAAGGAAATACCTAGACTCCACAAATTAGCAGTCACAAATGGTCTTTTTTTTTTGATGCATATTTCTTTGAAAGACAAAATAGTAGATTATGTGTAGTGCTTTACACTAAATTTCCAACACTGAGTACTATGAGGAATGTTCTGGGCGAGTTACACTAGTGATGTCCACAACTCGCCCACTTTGAAAAGGCCTATGTAAAAACATGATGGCAACAGTCACATGTTACCACTTTAGATGAAACCTAGGAACACAGTGACTAGAGGTCAAACTTAATATATCAAAAGTCTTAATTTCGAATTGTAAAATCAGGCTTACCCTCATCCCCTGCCTTTCTTCACAGGCATATATATTTTAAAACTTTATCTTAAAATGGGGCTAAAATAAACCTTTGTAGGTTGTGTGGATTTTTTTTTTCCAGCAATAGTCTGTCTCTAGAGCAAAAATGGACACGTTCAATTTTAAAACAAAGCCTTTCTACCCTCCAGGGTTTTTGGTACAGCCTTTAAATCCTAATAAATACTGTATTTTTTTTCCTTGTATCTTCATTAGTCTAACAGAATACCCTAAAGGAGACAGGAACTGATGTAACATCTAAAACTATATTAGGCAGGCTTTTAACACTGGTAAGAATTTGATAAAGGTCCTTACCTTACGCTTAAAGAAAATAATGGATATCAGGGATTTACCTAGCCTGAGATCTCTTTAGATCCAATTTTGAAATCATTCCAACTTGCAGTTTCAAACCAAAATTTCATAGGTCTGCAGTGGAACATTTCAGTAGTACATCCAAAGAGTATGCATGATTTATCCTTCCCCCATTTATGGGTAAAAATAGTGACACACACACACACAGACTACCCATGAACTGTGAACTGCTGTTCACACTGCACAGGGCAAATTGAGGTTTGCCCCCATTTAGACACAAGGACACTTGTTTCTATTTCTGTTCCAATTGTGAAATTCTCAACTAGATGAGATAAATGAAAGGATTCCTAGAATAACATGGGCTCTTCATACTTTGGAAGAGTGAGAAGCTTTAAATTAAGGTCGCTACTTTGTATGGACTTGAAAGCTACATTTCTATAGCAACTTATAAACTTTGTATAGTTTAGATCATGATGATATAAACCAAGGAATCGTTGGCTTGGATACTGCTTTCTCCATGGTTTTGGATGTGAATTTATTTTATGCCTTAGCATAGGACCTTAGTCCTTTATAATATTTTCCTCTCAGAAATTCTAAGTCACTGTTTGAGTTTCACTGAGAGTAGTGTAACAGTGTCCTGGCTGTTGGCCAGACTTAGATCTGGTTCTCAAAAAGCAAATGAAGTGAAACTAACAAATGAATTTACCCTTTTGTATTAGTTATTGTGCAGTTTTTTCATTTGATGAGAGTTCACCTGCCAGTCCAGGAGCTCTTACAAAGCACCTTTTTCTTTAACCTTAAGTATGCCAAATTGCATATATTTAATTATATATATACCTGTATATAATACAATAGCATAATAACCTAAGAATCAGCAGAATTTGAATGATTTGACAAGACCAAGTACTTAAGACTTTTGAATTACTGATTCATTGACAAGAACTATTTAGAATATAAAAACTACTTTATGAAATAACTATTACAAAATGTTTAAACTGAAATCTGTTGTAGTTCTTGCATCTGATTTGAAAGTAGGGGTTTTTTTCTTTTTTTTATAAAATTCCCTTTTTGCATTTTTGGAGGATAACTTCTTTCCCCTGTGCAGAGTATGTTGTAATTACTGCTAAAACTTACAGCAGTTGCATAATTGTCTTAAATGCTAGCAGCATGGAGGAAAGTACGAGCAGTCTGCCTTGTTTTGCAGGAGTGTTACAAGCAGCTCCAAACTGTCAGACTTCTGTTCAGTTTGGATACCACAGTTTAACTCAATTCTTTCACAAGTTCTGGGTGTATTTTGTTACTTTTCTGTTATTCCAAATTTTGTGAAGTTGTTGTTTGCTGGCAGTTACACAAATTAGCTCTACAATGATGCATTGGTTTTGATGCATACCTACCAACCAGTACTATCATTTCTTCCATTTAAAATGTTTTGATTAAGCAACCTATTTCTCTGAGTACTAATGAGTGTGTTGATACAGTAGTGTTATAACTTATTATGACTTTTCTATCTTGTTGCAGGAAAAGAAACGATTAACAATTTGTAATATTGCCCGTCAGTGGGAAATACAGCAGAATCGAGTAGCTCTTGTGGCTTCTTTAAACCAAGATAAAGACAATGAACCAAATCAGATAAATGGCAGTGCTGCATATGTATTTCCTGAAGAAAGCAGGTATTTTGGGGGGAATTACTTCTTGTTCATGTTTTATATTGCAAATTGCTACCTGTCCTCTGAGATGTCACTCTATTTCTTTATTGAAGGTAATATATCCAAATCAATCTTGAAAAGATGTTTTACTTTGTGATTAAGCATGGTGTCTGTTAGTAATAAGTAACATATTTCAAGTAATGTAACAGCAACTCATTGAGCTAAAAAGTGCAAGGTAAATTATTATATGATTTTGCTAAATAAGGGAAGACATCAGGTTTGCAAATGTTAAATATGACTTTTTCATGTCCTTGACAGCTTAGATCATTGCTTTCAGATGAAATTAACGAAATGTGCATATGTAACCTCTTTGTGTATCATGATGTTTCATAAAATGAGTGTTGAATTCATGTGCTTAGTTTGACCAGCATCATCTCTTACTGATCTGCTTTCATACCCATTTTATTTTAATGCTAGCAGTTCTTTGACCTAGTTTTATTCCCAAGATAACTTCTGTATTGTTGGCTTAAAATATTTTATTTCTGTGATACACTTTGTGACTTGTTTGTGTCTAAAAGATGGCTCTCTGGCATGCAATTTCAAAACAGAATGAGTGAAAAGCGTGTGCCTTAGATTGGCTAAAACCAAACTTCCATCATTTCAGTTTGTCTAGCTCAGGCAAATATAATCTGCACAAATTCAGAAGCAAGTGCAGCTTCCTGCTGTGCCTGATGAGCACTGGAAATGTCAGGTACAGGCAGGAAGTCTTTACCTTTTACAAACAACCCATCTGAGTTTCAGTTTAGTATTGGCTAGACCTGCTTTTTATCTCCAAGTGCTGCATCCTTTGAATAAAATTTTTCCTAGCATTTTTTAAAAGACATTTCCATTCCTGTGCTCCCAAAGCTTTTCCCTGAACACACATTGAGCCATGGCTTTCTTGCTGCCTTGGTTTCTTCATAGTTTCATTCAGTGTCAGCAATCATCCACCATGACCAAGCCAGTGTAAATAGGGTAGCTTTGAACATTGTCCTGTTAATGAACTCTTTGCTTGAAGTCGTGCTTTTAGGTAACGTGTTCAGACCTTTTCCATGGAGTTGTAGGGAAGATCTTGATGTAATGCTATCTCTGCTTATGTTGGATACAGTCATTAAAGTTGGTTTATTCCTTATAGTTTCCTGACCAGAAGTGTTGGGGTTCTTTTGTCAAATCTGTAGTAATGAAATATAATACATAAAATCTGTTTCCATGTTCTTGTGAAAGTTTTTGTAGTTTAAGATTTGCAGAACATGTTGTAGAAATCTAAGTGGTTACTTTAGTGACTTATCAAATTTCAATCCCCTCAAGATGTTAAAAAGTAAAGTGTGTGTTTTATTTGTATATTTTATAATCCTCTTATGCAAATGACAGTGCATTTAGTTTTCTGAATTGGAGACTTAGGTTTGGAATTTTTCTTTCATGACTGGTTAGAGAAATGTGTGACAGTGATCTTTAACACTGATTTATATGAATTTAAACAGAATAATGAAGATTTAGTAATGTGTCTTAGAACCAAGCAGCTGTAGATAACACTATTTTTTGCTTTTTAAGCCTTATTGCTCTTTAACTCCCAGTTAAAATGAACATTGATCTACTACTGTATTTTATAACTCAAGATTTTCAGAAGGTATCTTCAAAATGAATGGCTAAGCAGTAAAATGCCAGGTGAAATTCAGCATAGATAAGTAATTACATCTCCACATATAAAACTATGGGCTCTCAACGTTTCCAGTCAGGAGTGAAATATTGGAGTTGTAGTTGCTTGTGTCAAGAAAACATGAGTTGAGGATCACTACTAGTCAAAAAAGCAAAATATATAAAAATACTAAGAAGGTATTAAAGAATAAAATAGTTACAATCATTGTGCAACTTTCTAAACATGTGATTTGTGCTCCTTTTGAATTCTCTGTGCACTTCAGATCCAATCAGCTGCATGTATCAGGTTGGAAGTAAGATGCACAGATATGAGATTGGAATACCTGGACTTACTGCTTAACATTGCTCTTGTGAATTTAAAATCTCATGTTATTTCAAAGAAATGCTTATTCATCCCTATTAATTAAGGATTAAACTAGGAAAATAAGCAATATAATAAGATTATTCTCATCTCTTAGCAGAATAATGAATCCTGATCAGATAATGTGACATTGGGTTTGAGGAAGGAGTGATGTTCAAGAATAAAAATAATCAATTATCCTGAATTGGTTTTAAAAAACCCAAAACCTGTCCTTAAAATGATTACTCATGTCATAGCTTTTTACATTTCATGTAGCAAACAAAATGTGGAAGTGATTTTGCTTGAATAAATACAGTGTTTGAAGCTGGCTTCAGATGTCTAAAGCAACATGAAATATGTTAAGTTTGCTTTCTGAGTTAAAATTTTTAAGCAGATTATTAAATACGAATTATTTATTTCCCATCCCTGTCCAACTCAAACACACCCTAGAACCTTTCTGCCAAAGGACTAGAATATTTGCAGTGTTGCTTGATGGAAAGCGTTTTTTCTGGCCCTTAATGTCTTTGAACTGGATTGGGTACTGCAAATGAATGCTGAGAAGAGCAATCATATTTAACATATTGGTAAATAAAGGGACTATTAATTGGTAGAATTATTTTCAGTTAGGAATATCTCATTTATGTCACTGCATTTTTATTTCCTCCACAGGTCTCTTGATACAATACTGAGCAGTGCAGTACAAGGCTTGTCTGTTCTTGAGTCTCATTTAGTGGAAGTGGAAGGAGACACTCTTTGCTTGTATGGTGCTGGAGCTCTGGAGTGCCTGGATCGAAACTGGAGTGTTCAAACAGCTGGAATGATTGTCACAGTGTCCTTTATGTTCATAGAATTTGATGAAATTGTTCAAGTGTTAACAAAACTGAAGATAAAATTTCCAAATTCTGTGGTAAGAGTGCCTCTGTTTTCAGCTGGGTGAACAGCCATGGAATATTTATTTTCTGAGATAACCTTAATGTGGTATAGTCACCCTTGGGTGCTTAAATATAGATACATTTGTGAATTACATGTTTGCTTGGTGTTGCACTAACTTGAGACTTCTTAGAAACCAAGGCTTTAATTTAGATTCTCACACAGCGTGGTGTCTTCAGACTGGCTATTATTTCTCTTAATTCCTTTGATCTATCTGATTATTTGTAAGTGGCAAAAGTGGTGTGTAAGTACAGTATTGCTATTCTGCAATATTGTGATGGATTGGTACCAAGAGACCTTCATTCTGTTCTAAGTTCAGAGATCAAATAGCTGATAGGATAAAGAATGGGGTAAAATTCAAAGGGAATAGATACCTAAATCAGTACAGCTTTTGTTTTCTTCATCAAGAACTAAGGAATTACAACAGAAACGAGATGTCCCTTCAGTGCTTTTTTCTTAGATATTTAAGAACAAAATCATTTTCAGTCAAATAGTAAAAAAAATTATAATGTACATAAAGCAATTTGTTACTCAGATGATAAGTGTCTTGAACTCCTTGCTTCTTTTTGAGGGTTTGAGTGTAACACAACTTAATGGTTTACTTGAGGTAAGACAAATTTATCTACCTCAATGAAGCAGTTGTTTGAATGGGGGGAGAAATTTATGGGAGACAATAGAATGTCAGCTACATTTTTAAACTTAATAATCAATTTTTCCTCCTTCCCTTTCTTTTTATAATGCTACTATGTAGCCAAATACACCATGCTCATAGGAGCACTAGTATAGAGCATGATTCAAAGAAACACGGATATATGACTTAATGACAGCCTGCTGTGACCAAAAGAGCAGAATGTTTAAATACTTGTATTGTACTTATCTTCATGGGTGGATGTGGCAGTTGCTTTACTTAATTGCTCATGTAGCATCACAGTTTTTTGGAGTGTTTTTGTAACGTTCAAAATATTAGTGCAGTTACTAAAGGATCTATAAACTGCTCAGCGGCTTGTCATTTCTAAATCCATGTAATGCACCAGTTGGTTTACACAGTGATGTGTTTTGTCACAAACTGAGTTCGTTTCATTTGGGGTCTTTATCAGACTGAAAGATTAAGTTTGAAAATTGAGTGGCACAGAACGGGGAATCATTGTGTTCATTCTTTATTATTTCCTTATTTAATTTATTGTGGTTTGATTTTACTTTCTCTTTCTTTTAAGCACCTGAAGTTTAAGGAGACAAATCTCGCAGCGCTGCAGCAATTCAATGCGTTAGCCCAGATGCATCGCCTTGAACAGCTGACAGTTGATCCTCAGGGAAATCCAGTTGTCAACTTTACTTTATGGAAATACTATGTTCTGTTCAGACTGAACCATTTTAATCTACAGAATATCAATGGAGTAAAGGTAGGACAGTGTTGCTTCCTTATTAGCCTAATAAGATAAAGTGGCATTGGCTTTTGTAAAAAAAGGAGAAAAATCACTATTAAAATGATCTATTTCCTTTCAGTACTTGGGAAGGGAGGGGGATTTAGGTAGACTTCACCATATAACTTCTTGTGCTGTACATCCATTGAGACCAACTCGATGGACTCAATCTTACAGTCAGTGATGTTGCGAAGATTCTTAGTTGCCGTGAAAACGTTGAATTTTCTCATTTATTGGAAGTAACAGTCCAGATATTTTATCTGAATGGTTGGGATTTAACTGAAGGGAAGACTTTCCATTATTATTGCTGCACATGTTTTATTAAAAAAAAAACAGCCTAAGGACCACTGTTTTCCTTGATTCTAAGGAGCACTTCTGTGTTATGTTCATAACATTGTGCTGACATTGAATGCTTGTGCAAAACATGTATTTGACAGACTACTTAATAGTTTAGAGTATATGATTTGTGTTTTCCAGTGTTATGAAATACAGCTAAAATAGTATTTTCTTCTTGAAGCTTACTACAGGTAAAAGCTTGTCAAGCAGATTTTTCCCTTTTTTCCTGCTTGTTGTATACAATATTGTTAGTGTGTGGGATTTTTGGTTATGTGTGTTTTATGTTTAAATAAATAGAAAGTTAGGATAGTAATACTGCTGTTCTGTGTTCTCTGTATTCCCCTGTACACCAATTTTAAGTAAATTTATTCAAGCATTTAAATGACTGTTTTATACTCGGACTGTGATCATAAAGCAGTGAGAGTACTTACACTATTGCACAATGTCTGAAGGTGCATTCAATTTTAAATTCTAAATATGTTAAAATGGTGTTATGGAAGTTAATTAGAGCAAAAATGATACATAGCTTAACGTTTAGATCTAGTATTTCAATTTGGTCATTGCTGTATGTTTTGGAATTAGGTATTTTACCTGATACAGCCATGGCATGAATGCTGTGATTTACTTGGTTTTAGTCATGTAAAACATGAATTAGTTGCACAGAAGAGTAGGAGTCCTTTAAAGAGCTTAACTGAATTAACTATCAGAGAAAGGATGAAATAAAAGAGGACAGCAAATATGACTCTCCAGCAGCATGGTATCTTAAAAAGAAATATGTGATAGTCAGTAGTCCCACAAGAAACTTAAAATAACTTTTAATTTAGTACTTTACAAAATATTGCTCATCAATGTTGATTTTCAAAAAAAAAAGGGAGGGGGTGTTGAATGTGGGTTTAAAGCTTTTACGTTTTTACTACACTATAAATTTAAAATCAACACTAGTGATTCAGATTCAAAGAAAATAGAAAATAAATCTCATCTGGTCTTCATGGAAAAGAAAGGAGAAGAAAACTACTATTTGAGTAGATTATTTTTGTTGCTACAATCTCAAGCTCAGCAAACTTAGGCTTTGAAGGAAAACATTGAATTGACTATTGCTTGGAGATTAACTCAGTAAATGGGTTTACGTGTAGCACTGCATGCTTTCTACATAGGATGTATCTTAAATCTGTATGACTGAAGGACATTTGTCCTCAATAAACTTTCAGCCAGACCACACTATATGAAGATATGCACACAGAATTCTTTCCAGCATCGATAATCATTTGAAAAGTGTCACAGCCAAGCAGAAGAGATGAACTCTGATCACTGGTTTTCATTAGTCTACAGGAGAAATCATGATACCCAGCTTTGCAGATAATATATTACCTTTTCTTTTAAAATCAGTATTGGAAGATCCTGTTTCAGTATAAAAAGCACAAACCCTTGAAGTGTGTGCTCAGACCTTACATCAGCTTTTAATCATAGTATCAGCATTAAGTGATAGTTTCAGATGATGGAAAGGGAAATGCACATATTCTGCTATTGATTTGTTGTTTGTGCACAATGTTTGTAAAGGCTATTGTGTTTCCCACTCTGAGTAATGTATAGTTGGGGAGTAAAAACAATAACTGCTAACTGAATTAGCTGAAGCTGTGTAACTCTGGCAGTTTTGAATTTAAGTAAATGATTGTATAAGGAAACCTTTATTTTCTTCCCAACCTCCCCCTTCCATTCCAGTTATGTTCCAGGCTAGAAGCTGAGTGTTAGTCTGTCCCTAACAGTGACTTTTGTTCCCCTGCCAAACAGTTACATTTACTTACTGTGATGAAGGAAATTCTCTTTATTGAGATACCCTTTTTGAAGTTTCTCCCAGAGATAGTAATCTCAGATGAATTAAGAGTTGTCAAGGTTTGAAGTTACTGTACGGAATGCTTTCCACCAAGCAGCATGGCATAGCATGGCTTGCAGTATAACAGATGCACCACGTTCGCTGAATTGGTGCCTGTTTTCTGCGCTTGGCAAGGAGCGGGCAGAGGAGACTTACACTGATGTGATAGCACCGTTGTAATCTTTTTGTGATTAATAGAGCAAACAATGTACTGGAGTAAGATAGAGAACACAAGTCTCTATGTACTAGGGAGTGTATTCAACATTGCTGTCTCTGTTGACCTGGTCCTTATGCTTCTCTTAACATAAATAAATAAATTAAAATCACTTAGTTCTCCAGCAGACATTTCTGCCTGCAGTGGTCTTTGTTTGCCTAGCTGCCTTCTGTGCTCTTTGTTTCAGACCTTGCTTCTGTTAAATGTTTAGTGAGGTCATCTGCTGTTAGGCTACCAAGTAAGGCTGATTTAATTTTAAGTGAAAAAGAATAAATCTGAACCCTGTGAAAATGGAAATGACTTTTTTCATTTCTAATATCCTGACCTATGTTTTATGTGGTTAATTTGTTCCTGCATTATGCTCATGCAGTATACGTTAGGTAAGGGTATTTATTTAGGCAAGCTTATAAACATTGGAAAAGAATATAGTATAATAGAATTACCTTAATTGGCTCAAAATTCCGTTTTACTCACATGTTTGAATAATGTAGAACACAAAATTGTCTGGAAGTACAAAAATAATAGTCAATATTGTGAGTATTAAAGTTGTTTCAAGAATAGGTTTCTTTCCAAAAATGCAAGATGAACAGAAATTAAATTTGGTCCAGAAGTTAAGAAGTCACTGTGTGAGTTCAATTGTCCTGTGTTATCCAGGTCAGATTTAGATGATCATAAAGATTTCTTCTGCACTCACTGGAGAGCCAGGAGTCTAGAAACTGTGCCAGCAAACTTTTGGCAGTTGAAGTCAGTTCACAGTCTGGCCATCAGGGCAGGAGAAACACAGGCCATGATCTCCAAGAGGTTATGAGCCAAGGCAAATAGAAAACAATAACAACCACTAAAAAATAAAACCCTTTCACCTTCTTTTTAAAAAATTGAAACGTGTAAAATTAGTCCTGAAACTTTTCAACCAGTGAAAATTAGTTGAAAGCATCATCTGTAACTTAATGCTGATACACCAGTGCGTATGATATTTGGAGGAGCATACTAGTGGAGCATTTATTTTTGGGGAGCTGAAAAACCCAGAGAAAATTCTCTTCTTTTTTCTTTTTCCTCTGTAACGCTCCTCTTTCTATAAAGCCTTCTCTATAGTGCTGCCAAAATAAGAGAGACGGTAACTTATCTTTTCACATGTGGGTGCCCAGAACCTTTTCATTTCTCCAGTGTAACTTGATCAGAAACTTTCCAGTGGACCTTCTGTATGTGTCTAGAGTATGGAGTAGAATTTATATGTCTGGCCTTCAGATACTCAGTGTAAGAAATAGTCTTTGAAATAAGGATTTTTTTTTTTTAAACTATCATGAAGCACAGGGTAGCATGTGTATACATTAAAGTTTCCAGAATTACAGGAAATAAAACAAGCACAAGTACCTCATTTGGTTTCTTTTAAAGTACATTTAAAGTGCCAGTAAAAGCATTTTGAAGATTTGTCTGGAACAGATCTGTATGCAGTCTTCTGTATAACAAATTTCAGTAATTCTCAGTGTATGTATGTAATGAAATCTGAATGTGCCAGTGAAACTTAACTTTTTTTTTTTCTTTTCTTCCTCTTCTCTCCCAGGTTACTGAAAATGATATTGTAATGGCAGAAAGACTCTTTGGCATTCTGGCCTATGTAGCATCTTCTGAGCTGCCACATTACCGCATGCTTTCCTTATTTGGAGAATCTAGGTAAAATACAAGGAATGGAACTGGAATTTGTCCAGAACATACTGTTTGATTATTTTGCACACTGTTTGGGTAAATTCTTTCTGGGCAAAGAGACAAAAATTTCACAAATAGTATTTAGAACATTGGTTCTCTGTTTCATGGAGAAATATTAGCATCACCTGATTTGTGTAACCAGAGGTTTTCATAGAAGTTATATGAAGTCTGCCGAGTAAGATTAAAAGGTACATGCACACAAATATACTGCTTGTTTAATTCTCCAATTGTACTGGTATTGGTGAAGCTTTATGGACTTTCACTATAAAGACTGACTATTTTTAGTGGGTATTTTGTAGTGGATGACTAAAACAGTTAAATTTGAGAGTTGGAGTTGAAAGAAAAAAGATGCTTAAATAGCTTAACCTATTTTTGGTCTTCTATATATATGTACTTAATATAAGTTTAAGCTGCAAGATTTCCTGTTTAGGAGATGCTCTGTAATATATGTCAAAATCAACTGCACAGAACCAAATTAACAGAAATATCTGGAGTCGTGTATTTTGGGTGACTTGAGGATACAATAAACATGAAGGCTCATAAAGTACATCTTCAAAGGGAGAAGAAGAAAGAAAAAAGACAACCCTCAGAATTACTAGAAACATCTGCACCTGAAGCTTCCCATAATTAAAACTGTAAATCTCTTTATTTTTTCACAGAAGGAAACAGTTCCATTATTTGCTGGAGGGAAAGAGAAAGAAGTCCGGGACTGAAAGTGAGGAAAGCAGTGATAACAGAAGATATGGAGGGGAAAACACAACTCGAGCAACATTGAATTACTTGACAAAGGATTTTCATATGGAAAAGCTTGAGGTAAGTATATCACTACAAAACAATTGCATCTTCTATTATGTAATCTTTAGGAATTTGCCTAAATATTTAGTTTCAGCTGTGCTATTGAGAATGGCAATTCTGAATCATAGGCTGGTCTGGGTTGGAAGGGACCCCAAGGATCACAGAGCTCCAACCCCCCTGCCACAGACAGGGCCACCAACCTCCAGGCCTGGATCTCTATACAAGGTTGCCCAGGGTCCCATCCAACCTGGCCTTGAACATCCCCAGGGATGGGGCACCCACCACCTCTCTGGGCAGCCTGTTCCAGCACCTCACCACTCTGTAAAAAACTTCCCCCTAATAACTAATCTAAACCTTCCCTCCTCTAGCTTCAATCTATTCCCCTTGTCCTGCCATTATGTATCCTTTTAAAAAGTTGAATCCCCTCCTGTTTATAAGCTCCCTTCAGGGACTGGCAGGCTGGAATGAGCTCCCCCAACAGCCTTCTCTTCTCTAGGCTGAACAAACCCATCTCCTTCAGCTTCCCTTCGTAGGAGAGGTGCTCCAGTCCTCTGAGCATCTTCGTGGTCCTCCTCTGGACCCTCTCCAAGAGTCTCATATCTTTCTTGTACTGGGGACGGCCCCAGATCTGGACACAGTATTCCAGATGGGGCCTCACAAGGGCGGAGCAGAGAGGGACAATCCCCTCCCTGTCCCTCTTGGCCACCCCTCTTCTGATGGAGCCCAGGATACCATTGGCCTTGCGAGCTGCAAGAGCAGCTGAAGTATTGCTGCTTACCACATTTTCATGTATGATCATGCATTTTTGCCTAACTAATTTTGCCAGAATACTAGATAAAAGCCCCTTTCTGTCTTCAGTGCAGCAGTTCCCAAACTACTCGGAGCACAATCACAGAAATACATTCTCACCTACAGACCTTACATTCATAATGAAGTGCACCTACTTTAGTAAAATATTAAAAGTGAGCATAATCTTTTACAAAGAAAAATGTCAGTTGCATGTTAGGATTTTTCTAATGGAATTGAAAAGTCAGAATGTATATCCTAAAATGAATTGGTGAATGACTTCATACAAGATTTGACATAGTGCAGACTGCAGTGATGAAGAACTGTTTCCTAGTGTTTAAATGAGCTACAGGAAAATAAATATATAGGCAATGTATTGGGTTTAATTACTAATAAAACTGCAAGCTGGCTTGTTTCAGACAAGTGCATCAGTCACGCTTGTTTTAGTTTGTGTTTCTGATCTGCTAACTCTTTTGCTTGGACAGAAGGAAATTGTTCCCAGGGAGAACATACTTTTTTTTCTGAACATGTCCTTCCTGAACAGTCATTGTGAGTTTTAGCTGTATGCACCTTGCTTCCCACATTTGTCCCACTATTTGATTTTTGGATATGTGGAAATTTTTAAATCCTTTAGTACAAGAGATTAAGTCAAGTAAACTCTGAATTCAGTTCTTGCACTGTGTGGTTTTGTTACGTCAGATTCATAGCATTATAAAAAAAATTAAGAACACATATTAATTTCAAAAGCTAGATGGCTTTTAAAACTTTGAATGGCATAGAGTAAGGCAGCGAGGCGTTCCTCGTGTCCTTTACCATGGAACAAGCACTATAAGAAAAGAAGCTTGTACAGTTCATTCATGCGTTGTTTTCTCTTCCCAGTGCAGCAATTCACACCTTGTCCTTTGTTATAGCATTATGTACGTGGCAGCAGATATGAAAGAATGTCACAAGAGGAGAGTAAGATAAGCAAGAAAGGCTGATTTCAGTTCCACGTCAGCAGTAAACTAACATGATAAATGTGATTGAATAAGTTTAGTGCTTAAAACGACAGTCTGAGTCATTGATTAATAATTTGGCTTTTTAGATGAAACAGCTGGAAAGTATTTTCTCTGGTTTATCACTCAAGAAAACATCTGTTTTGATGGCCTGAAGCATGACCTAAAAGTTTTAACAGTGCCATAAATCAAACCACTTAGATACTTAGCACCAGTATAACTTACCACTCAAAGTTATGGTGCTTCATAGAAACTCTGCAGAAACAATGATTAATACAGTTTGAGTAACCAATATGTCAACTAGTAGTTGCATAAAGTCTAATTTTTTTTATTCAGGTTACCTCAGTAACTAATGTAAGAACATCTTAGGAAGCATTCATTTGCGAGTGTCCATTGCAAACCCGTGGAAAGGATTCATACAGGCATATTTCTCTGAAAATATGCATAGTTCTTGTTAGGTAGATAAACATACTTTCCAACTGTTGTACTGTAATCATGAAAAGCTGTGGAGAGAAGAAAGGAAAGTAGTCTGCTGCTTAATTTCTGTAAACTTCACTGCTGTGCCAGACAGCAACAAAAATTGTAATGCTGTTAAAAAGTATTTCCATGACAACTTCAAAGTACTTTTCTGATAAATGAATATAGTAATATATATTCATAATGCAATAAGATTCTGTAGCCACGCTCATAAAAGCTTGACTTAAACCCTGGACAGTGTAACTTAAAGCTGAGAGAAAAAAGTGTGCCATGTCCTCTTATGTTCTTGGATATTTTTGGGTTTTGGATTTGTCCTGATATAACCTTTTTTCCTTTTTATTGTACAATGTGTAATGCATCTCCCTTGCAGGAAATCAAGGAAAGAAAAGCATTTTGCCAGACATACGTCGAGAACTTAGTGAAAGAAGCCGCTGACATCAATATGAAAAATGAGTCGTTGCAGAAGCTCTGGCCTCAGATGTTCATTGAGCTTGTCAGAGATGCGGTGATAGAAATACGCAATAAAAATTCCTACATGAAGCTCTGCTTGCAGCGGATCACTGATCAAAAACAGTAGTCAAGGCTTGTTGTCTTGCAAGCTTTAGGTTTCACTACTCTATGCTGGTTTAGAAACTTAAAACAATAGAATATAAAATTGACATCGCTATGACATACTTCTCCTCCCTAAAGGACCTTTAAATTTTAATTAACTCGTAATAGTTTTGAAGTATAAGTTTACTTGCATACTGTTTTAACAATGCTTTCTTGGCTAAAGTGATGAGATCGTATAGACGTAACTCGATTGTCATGTTTTACTAAGTACTTCTTTATTTTTCCTTGCTACCCTTGCTTCTGCAGTGCTACAGCATAGATTTATTTTTTTTTTAAAAGAACATATTTATGATCTGCTTGCCTTATTTTTATTATTGAACATTTTTCAATTGTCACCTGTGTGCTGCTGTTTAAAAAAATCAAGACTAGTAGCTGGGTGGTTTTTAATGAGCAGAAGCTAATAAATTATTTTTACACCCTCAACTTGATGAAGGCCTTGTTTAATCTCTAAGACCATAGAACACATTTTCACATTGGTGCCATCGTGCCATAATTGTGCTCGGTATGTCAATATTAATGAGCCTAATTCTCACCAAATTGCCCAGTCTTGATTTCAAACGTTTTTGGTGAATTTAATTTGTATTAGTTTGTGTGAATTATTATAGGTAAAATATGAATTCAAGGTCTGATCACTTAAGCTTTATTCTTATTCTGTTAAAATGTTAATAGTGCAATTTCTTTTGGTTTTTTGATTGCCAAATGATTATTTTTGAAGTATGTATTATATTTGGTACAGAAACCAATGACTACTATTCAGTTGTAATTAATTTGTGACTGAAAATTTCTTATTTATCAATAAAAAAATTCTTCACTCTTGCACTTCACAGATACTGTTTAAAAAAAAAAAGTACTGTGTACAAAGGAAAGACTTCTTAATGATGAATGAAGAGATTTGACAACTCGTCCCCCAAATCAACTGTGAATGGGTAGAAAAAATATACTCCATGGTACAGTAACCTCTACTGTAAACACCTTGCCAGCTTCTGTTCAGAATTGGATTTAGGAACTGTTAACAAGTCTATCTGATTCTCGTAGCTAGGGTTCATATGCAGGTAGAAAGCTGTGCCACTTAAACTTCACTTCATAGTTCCATTGTCTCTTAACTAAAATAATCCAGAACCTTTGTGTGTTCTTTTACTCAATTCAAATTAATGTGATTTTACTTAAGCTCATTTATAGAAAAGGTATGTTTGTAACCAAGAAAACTTCCTGTAAGGGTTTCTGTGCTCAAAAGTAAGTTTGTTTTTAAACTTTATCTGGACAAGACTGTCTGACAAAGCAGAACTGCAAATACAGTTTTGTACCTTTCTATGCCCTGCAAGTACCATTGAATGAGAAGCAGGATTCAGGTGCTCACAGGTATTTTGGAATATGCAGACTACTTGTATTCAGTTCTAGCTGGTCTAAGTTGTCAGAAAGAATCTGTTTTCAGACCATCTTATGGGTTAACTGGTATGCATACTGTTAAAGGTAATTTTCAATTTGGTTTGTGTTATGTGAGATTCTAAAGCATACTTGCAGGTAGTTGCTTTTCAGTCTTTACAGAATTTAAACTCTTAAACTGTAAGGAAATGCATAAAGTCCTGAAGAAACTGCTCCCACAGTTGATGATAAAATTTCATAAACAAGCACTCCTCCAGGCCTTTTGAACCGCATAGGTAGTAAGATCGTTGTATTTGATAGGATTTTTTTTCTTTCCCTTGGGAACTTGAACTCTCAAGTTTCGTGGTGTAGTTTTTTTAAGGGAACAAATTTAGACCCCACAAAATGTGAGAAAATGAGGGTTTCCATTATAAAAATAGTGTAAAAATTACAAAGGCCAAGTTTTTTGGATGCATCAGTTTGTTTATGTCATTTCTGTGTGGAGGGGTCGCTAGAGCAATTCCAGCCTCTGCATGGGGACAGAAACCTCAGCAGCTGTGTGAAAGTGTAGAACTCTCCTGATGATGTAGCTGGAGCAGATGGGCCTCTTTTGAATCAGAGTCAGCAGCAATAAAAGACTAGAAAAAAATGTTTTAAGAGGGGTGTATAGGTCTAGAAGAACAGGAAGTTCTCCATGGGAAAATCCAGAGAAAAACCAGACTTTCTGATACTTTAGAAGGATAAACGTGATTGGGGACATTAAGGTAGGCTCTTGAAAAAGCTGAGTGAAATGAATCAGAGGGTATTGACTGTGAGTCGTAGAAACATCTCCTTAAAATGCTCTGTATTCCCAGTGGTCTGTGAATGCTGCCAGTTTGGACTTTTTCTTTTCTTTCACTAATAGCAGCTGTTTCATAACAGGATTGCTAAATGGCTGAATCCAGGGTAGTTAGGCAGCTATTATAAATGAAGGAAAGATTAATGTTGGGCTGCCTACTTTTTTTTTACATAAAACCAGTAGGAACAAAACCATCCATTATATTTTACTAATTCTTTCTAGGAAACAAGTGAATGATGAACTAAAGTAATGATGGACATAGACATAGCACATAGAATTTTAAGCAGCCAGGTGATCCTAAAATTGTTAGCATATGTTATCTAAATTATATTACTGTCAGTTTATGCAGGCTTGTGGGATACATTACTGCAGTTCCTTATTAAGGACTTTCTGAGTAGCTAAAAATTTGAAGCAGCAAATTCTCAGGTATCCTGAAACTACATATATAAACTTTCTGTGTTTACAGGTGTTAATTAAGGAGTTATCAGCCATTAATAGCTATTGATTTTGAAGGTGAGGACCTCTTTAATAATACCTTAAAAGCTGAAAGGTTTATTTTTTTTTTTTGATCAATAGCCTTAAAATGCTGCATAGAGATATATTAAGATTTTATTAATACCCCATCCAAAATCAACTATTGTGATCTCATGTAGCAGAATCCTCTCCTGACGGAAGCTGCTATTACAAAAACTCCATATGTTAAACAGAAATCATTTTAAGGGTTAAAAAGATGTTGTTTGGACTTTGTCTTCCTAAAACCGGTTTCCATTGACTTGGGGATTATTTGTACAACACTTTTTAGAAAAAATTTCCTCTGTGTCCAGACAAGGGTAGATAATGATGTTTTGGTTTTTTTTCACTTTAGCTGTGTATCATGCATGAAGGCCCTGTTATGTCATGCAGAGTCACTGTTTATTATGCAACTGAAATTTGATCTTCAGTAAGGAGATTGGTGAAGAGCTGTATTTCATACACTACTTTTGATACCAGGATCTGAAAAATTAAGAGATGCAGATCTGCCACCACAGTGGAACAAAAGGAGAAGCTAATCACTTGATGCAAACAAGCTGATCCTGTCAGTTTTGAGGGGGAAAAAGTTACATGGAAGAGGTTTTAACTGAGAATTGTAAAGTAAGTAAAGCTGCACTACTGCCTGGTACCAAGAGGTAGCTCTGAATCCAGAAACAGTTGAAAATTTCATTTTCCATTCACTGCAGAGCGGTGATATAGAAGTGAAATATCTTATTCTGCTGCTACAAATGGTCATACCCTTCTGTAAACAAAATACTAAAAAAGCTCACCTATTAAAATACTGGCCATCTGCCAATTTAGTTAGGCTGTTGTGCTAGTAATGAGGCCATAATTCATGTGTACATTCTGCAAATTCAGGACAAGTGGCTACTTTTCTTATCTGAGCTGTAGGCTCTTTGCTCACAGCAAAAGTCATGAATACTGATTTCATTTGCTACTTCCTGTTACAGTGACACATCAGGATGAGCTGCTTTTCATTTAAGGAAGCTGAGGCAAGCACTTGCTGTGTCATATTAAGCAACATTCACAAAGGTGTGATTTAAGTTGAGGGGGATCAGTGTACATACTCCAAATCACAGTAACAGCTATTTGTTTTGATTGGGAAAACAGACTACTTGAATATGTTTTATGGTCCACATAACACAAACTCTGCATCTTGAAGTCCAGTTCCAGGGGAAATTCCTTCTCTAAATTGGAGGTATCAGGCTTTTGTTAGGCATGGTGTATTGTTAGATGTGTAAAATAAGGAGAGAGAAAAGAGGAGATCAGCTATCACTTTGCTCTGTGCTGTGATAAAGTTGCTTGTATTCAAAAGTGAAGATAATTGGGCTTTGCCTGCTAAAAAGTAGAGGGTGTTGGCTACATAGACTCTAAACAATCTGGCGAAAGGCTTATTAGTGTCTGCTTACATCACATCAGAGCTGGATTTGCTTGAGCATGAGCTAACAGATATTGAATCTAAGGGACTGTTTATACAACCCAAGTATCTAATTTTGTTGGCTAGCTTTGCTAGGCTTCTGCTCTCTGGGGAAGAAAGATAAGCTCTTCTGGAGGATCTCTTGTCTCTGTTTACTGTGATGAAAACAGCATTTCTTTACAAGCTCCATATTGGACCTTGTATGCCACGCTTGGGGGCAGATGATTCTGCTTATTGTATCAAATGTCAGGAAGTTCTGGTGAAGAATTGGAAGTCTTAACAGAAAAAAAGCTGACTCTTCTCACTTATGGGTATGGTGGGGGTTTTTTTTCAGTTACAAGTCAATGTATTGCAAACAAAAATGTACTTAAGTGATAAAACATGTTGGGTGTGTTTAAAAAAAAAACCAAAACAGCAAACAAAAAACAACAAAACCCAACACAAAACCAAAAATTGCAGGTTAGAATATGCATTGGCATTAGAAACTATTCCTTTCATGTTTATTTGATTAATATGGGTATCCCAGAGGTTAAATGCTGCTGTTAGCAGTACTTCATTTTACACCCAGCAATTCTGGAACTTCACATGAACACTGAGCTGATCATAAACAAGCTCATTCTTTCTGGAAGACTAGACATGGATAATCTAAACAGCACTAAACCCTTTAAAGCAGTGAGCATGATACCTTTCAAGAATCAAGGTAACAAGAAGCCTTTCTGCCTGTAGTATTGAACACTTAAGCATAGGAGAAAGTAACCTGGAATGACGTAAGTTTTTCATCAATTTATAATATGTTATTAGAGAAGGGATTGGAAAGTTAAGTCAAACTTTGTGGTGAAGAAATTGTGCCTGGGAATTTGATGTTTGTATCACATGTTCACATCTTACATTGGTTATGGAAGTAGTGGTGGTATTAATGCAATTCCCACTCAATGAAAGAAATCATAATGATATATAGTGAAGCTGTGACTTTCCAGTAACATCACTGAGTTTATTGATTAGCTATTATAGTACACTCAGAAATTACATTGTGAGACAATATGTGCTGTGGGTTTTGTTCTATATGGGTATGTACCACACAGCATATTTGCATTAGGATTCAATGATCTATGTTTTCTATTTAAGTAAAGGAATAATTCTGAATGTGATGAAAGAAGCCAAGATCCCAGAGTACATCCTGCTTTCAGTGTCTGACTCTGTGCTGACAACAGAATCTATTAACCTTCATACAACTGTCATACCCTGGGTGAAGTATGCATGTTAAGCTCTTAGTCATTTGACTACTTTTATGTAAGTCTACAAAGCAAATCCTCTGGGGAAATGTTACTTAGATTCCAGAGAGTTGTCAATGGCTGTAATAAAATGTAAACATTTGGGGTTTTCTAATCCAGAAAATGTGACCTGGCTTGTCAGTTTAGAGGAGAATGGGGTAAACATTAGAGGGAAAGATTCCCAGGTGTGACAAGCGCTATTGGTAGACAAAGTAAATATAGGAGAGAACATTCATTACAGTGACTGTTGCATTCCTCTGGAGACTGCATGTGAATGCATGGGGCTGTAATGTATAAACCCATGGCTTAAGCCATAATCACTCCCTAAACGACACGAGCATGAAAGCCTCTCTGATGTGGTCGTAACTTTTGGTATTATCTATGTGTTTTTCTATCACTAACTAGCAAAGACTTAATGCTTTTAAGACATTGCAATGAACAATCCAGAGGTTGTATGGGAATTTTCAACGCATCTTTTATTTCTGTCGAGGGTATTTATCTAATTGCCTGCTGCTTCAGTAGAAATTACACTGTATGTTCAACAGTTACAACAATACATATTGCTTTACTGGAATTGAAGCCTTTGTTGCTGTGAGAATCTGTGTCTAGATTAAGACATAACCAACAAAGAAAAAAAATGCTTTTTTTTCCTCTTGCTTCTTAAAGCAAGATGCCCAGTTGTTCTCTGTAATGAATGAATTTGGGTGTCTGTAGTTAATGACACTCTTCTATGTAAGTTTGCAACACTTGTAATTGTGGACACTTGTAAATGTGCTCCATCTATTGCACATTACCATTATTTAGCAAAATACTTAAGCACATGGCTGAACATGAGCCAGCAGCGTGCCCAGGTGGCCAAGAAGGCCAACAGCATCCTGGCCTTTATTAAGAATAGTGTGGTGAGTAGGACTAGGGAAATAATTGTCGCCCCGTACTCAGTGCTGGTGAGACCCCACTTTGAGTACTGTGTTCAGTTTTGGGCCCCTTGCTACAGAAGGACATTGAGGTGCTGGAGTGTGTCCAGGAAAAGGTGATGAGGAGCGGCTGAGGGAACCGGGTTTGTTTAGTTTGGAGAAGAGGAGCTTGAGAAGAGACCTAATTGCTCTCTACAGCTACCTGAAAGGAGGTTGTGTAGAGGTGGGTGCTGACCTTTCCTCCCTAGTGACAAGTGATAGGATGAGAGGAAATGGCATCAAGTTATGCCAGGGGAGGTTTAGCCTGGGTAGTAAGAAAAACTTCTTCATAGGGAGGGTTGTTAGGTATTGGAACAGGCTGGCCAGGGAAGTGGTGGAGTCTCCATTGCTGGAGATATTTAAAAGATGGTTAGATGTGGTGCTGAGGGTCATGGTCTAGTAGTGGATGACAGGTTAGGGTGATGGTTGGACTTGATGATCTGAAGGGTCCCTTCCAACCAAAACAGTGCTATGATTCTATGCTTATTCCTAATTACATTCTTAAATATTTCCAATATTTTTTAGGATTTTCCAAGACTATGACGCATAGCCAAAAATAGATTTGTTTTTTGAACTGAAATAAGAGATATAAAGTAAAGCCAGCATATTAATTAAGTACATTTATTACTTGAAGTGTTTGGGTCAGTTCCTTTTTACTTTAAACTCTGTTATTATAAGTTTGATTGGAATGAATGAACTTATCCAAGACAAATCTTGATATAACCACATATTTCCATTTTTCCAAGTACTATGAGCATCTAAAGACATTTTTGTTATTTTCATTTATTAATGGAAGCTATGAACTGTTCTTAACAGGAGGAGTTTAATTTACTGCAATAATGAATGTCTCCCCAACTTAATGTTCAGTCATGATGAAATGCAAAGAAGATTGCTTTGTAAGAATATTCCTAGCCATTTGTAAGCATCTGAAATCACAAGTATGAGAAACAAAAGTGTAACTGAAAATTGAAATGAAGAGCTTGTTTCATGAAACTGGCTTTTTGGTTTGGATTTCCTAATTAAAAAGTAAGTGGTGCAGGTCTACACCCCTTCAACCACCCTCACGACCCCTCACCCCCCAATGTAACTTACTGTAGACTACACTTGCTGTAGAACTGAATCTAAACTCTATTAACTTTGTAAATTGGATCTCTAGATGATTAACTGTTATCAAGATTGTTTACAGACTTTTATTTATGTCGTATTATTTCAGTGTAACCTAGATTGCCAAAATGAGCTATGCATACCCCAAGTCACACTAGACTTCAGTGAAATCTAGTTAAGTGGGTGCTTTTGTCACATGTGCAAAGGCCTTGAAGTCTGGCACACAGGTTCTCATGATATGGTCACAAGGATAGAGTGGGAGACCAAACTTTAGGGTACACATTGTTAGATAATTGCTTCTTCACTGAAGTAATTTCAATAGTATATGCATCCAAGTAGTAAAGACTGTTGCAAAATTATGTTAAACGTGTTTGGTGACATCTGAGCAACGTATGCATTATATTTGTTATTTTGACGTAAGTTTTCAGTTTGGTTAGACATCACCACCAGAGAAGTGGAGAACTGACTGGTTGCAAGGCAGCTGCTGTCTCATATACAGTGATTATTATGTGCTGCTTGGGCAACTACAAAGAAATTGGGTCATTTGCAGATAGTTCGGGTATCCAAGTTGTAAAACAGATTCTTTGTATATGCTGCAGAGTGCCATTCACAGTATTCTCAGTTGTATTTAAAAAGGAACAAAAATGATCCACATCTTTAAAGAAAGAATATGTTCCAGGGGTTAAAAATTACTTCAGAGATGCTAAGGACCCCTTAGCATTGTTATAATTTTTTAATTGCATGAATCTTGATCTCATTGCAGTTTGTAGAAGAAACCAGAAAATGAACCACAGGTGGTCTGAGAAAGTTGTATGGATTATTTGCTTGCTCTTTGTTGATGCTGAACTTTTGCCCTTATGTGATGATGCTAGCTGTCGACTCACACTCAGAGATTAACTAGAGGCTGTGTGAGGAAAATGTTTTAGTAAATCTTGGGGTGTTCAGGGCAGTTTCCAAATTTTGCCAACATATGTTGTCCAGCTACAATTAGTTATTTATTTTCACATCTTCCATAAAAGCCTCACTTCGACAAGCTTTGTCATGTTGCAGGGACAAACCAGCGTTTCAGTAATGCTCATGTGACATACGAATGTGTTTGAGGTCTTTCAGCATGACAGGTGAGTGGCAATTATAAAGATTCTCATACTAAGGAATTGCTAGGTGAACTCAACTGGGCTGCTTCACTGCTGACTGGATCTCTTTTTTGTTTGAGTTTTTCTTTTGTTCTGGAGACACCTTCTTATAAAACACACTTGTCAAAATTCAACCAAAATGGTATTCAAGGGGGCCACAGGATAAAAAGCAGTGCCTTGGAGAGAACCACCCCCTGATGGCCTGAACTTTAGCAGCAGCAAAAGTGAAATAAAATCACTAGGTTGCATTAGATATCTGGTAATGAGCTGACAAAGGTGTTAAGGTAGCCAGGTGCTCTATTTCTCATCTATAGTGTGTGTTAAGTGTTGGGCAGCTACAGCGAGTGAGGTAGCCTTGTGTATTTTTAGAGGCGTGAGAACTGTTCCGGAAAGCCAAATACTTCTATATTTCCCCTCCCTGCTCCCCTTAGGGGGCTCTCATTTTCCCCCACCTTTGTTTCCAAGCTCCAGTGTACTCTGTAACTGCTTCAGGAAAGTATTGCCAGCATTGCTTGTAGCAGTGCTTGGTCCAACAGAAGGCAGGCAGAGGCACCTTGTTCCTTTTCCCTGTCTGTGCAGTGAGCCCATTGCTCGGTTACTATCCGTTACTGGTGTAAAGCTGAAGTGCCAGAGCTGTGTTAGGTCGAGAGGCCAAGAGCAAGAATGTGAGGGGTGGGTGCACCTGTCAGTCTGGAGCAAAATAGTTCTAGCACATGTGTGCTAGGTTCAGTGGGACTGGGTTTTTTCCTGGCACTTTTTACACTTTCTTTTTTTTATTGCTCTCATTATGATTGAGTCAGCAGATGAGAGAATCCATTAGTTGGCTGCCACCACCACAGACTTCATTAACTAGCACTTTCACCTGTAACAGTCACAGGTCAAGTATTGCCTGGATTTTTTACATTTATTTTTTACTCTTGTCTGCCTTATGTTCTAGAGAGAAATTATGCCACTGTTTTTGGTTTTTTTTGTTACTGCTTGTCACACCTATAGAATGAGTGAAATTTTTAAATAAATAAACCCACTGAAAGTAGGCATTTTTATGTGAGCTTATGTGCTAAATATTTAACATCTCAAAATATTTGCTGTAATAAAGGACTCTTTTGCTGTGGATTTTCACATATGTTTGTTTCAGAATGCAATCAATTCAGTGATTCCTAATCAGAAGCATTTTGAAATCCAGAATAGGAGTGCCAAGTTCCTGGCTTTTGGTCTTGTAGTACTTCAGTGTTTTATTAATACAACTTATCATACAGCTAAAAATCTTGTAAATCCTTAAGTAGGTTCCTGGAAATTGTCTTTAGTAGCTCAATTAAAAATTATACTGAAATTTTGGCTGAAAGTTCTTTACCTATTTTAGACAACATTTTAAAAGATTCTTTTGGCCATTCAGAAGAGAGTTTGTGATGTGCCTGAGACTACTTCTTTCATAAAGTATTTTTTTCCAGAAGGATTTACAGAATGTTCTACAGATAAACTTGGTGTGTATAACTGTTTATCTTGTTTTAATTCTGGACTATAGTAGTATGATATCAGATGCTGTTTGGCTTTCCTTCATTCTAGCATTGTGTGATGGCATCAGTCTTCACATCACAGAGCTTGAAGGTACAACATGTTCTTGGCAAGAATTATGATACTGGGATGAGGATTTTGGCTGGGGTAAACTCCAGGGTGATCTCCTAGAAATGGAAAATGCGAATTACTTGTACACAGTGAAACCAAGCAGTTACATGCAGCTTGTTTACTGTGATGCAATACAGGTTTTTTCATTTGGTTTTGTTTTTTTTTTAATTAATGGGATTCTTGGAAATTTTTCATCTACTTTCACATCTGAGAAATGAGTGCTTACATTAGCAAGTTATATCACTCCTAGGAGGAGCTTGGAAAGGCCATGGATTCTTGCAGCTCTATCTGCAAGTTAAAGATCACTTGTTATCATACATAGGTGAAGAAACTGCTTATTTTTGTGGCTGGAACAGAGATCAGGAGCAAACGAGCTCAAAAGATGGAATGTTGCTCTTTCGATTTTCATCCCTCTGAGATTGTGTTGAGAAGGAGAGGAAGTGTGGAGGAGTGTGGGCAATGAGACAGGGAGGGACTGTAATTGTAACCTGAGGCTGGGAAACAAACTTTTTTAGAAGGGCTTCCTCTAGAACTTGGGGAATCAGGTAAACCAGTCGCTTCTAGCACGTAACGCTGTGGAGCAGCACAAGGCCTAAGGCACCGTGAGTGAAATAGAGGGCTGGACATGAGAGAGAGTGAGCTGAGAGCCAGGATTACAACTGGGATTTCAGGCCTGTACAACTTGGCAGGTCTCTGTGATTTTCAGTGAAAACTATGTGCACCCCAACCTCAATGAATGTTCTTCTTTTTCTCATAACATTCTTTAACTGTTCTCTTTGGTTGCTCTCCCAATTCATTCCAGAAGGCGGCTTTCTGCAGGCTGTGTTAAAACAGGATGCCTCTGTCATGTCTCAGGTCAGTTGTTTGGCTCAGCGTGGAGTATTTTCTATTTGCTGTAGGAACTGCTAGTGATGACTTTATAAAATGACATAGAATAGCTACATCATATGAATATAAGAATTTAGAAATGGTCCTTTACAGGTGCTTTATGAGCATTTCTCTTTCCTGGTACTCTGCCAGAGACATTCCCAGACCACATTGTGTCTTAAGAGAATGAGTAACTGTGAAAACCTTGGTGCCACAGACTTGCATGAATCATCTTCATGTTTTCTAGAGGGAGCAGTTATTTGCTCACTGCTATTAAAGGGTTAATAAATTTCTTGAAAAACATTTTCATAGTTCTGTTTTGTGTTAGAGCAGAGAAATTCAAGAGAAATTCAAGTTAGATGAATTGTTCTGTTGGGGCAGCAGCTTGTTCCTGCCTGCTGCCTTTGCTGGGAAGGTTGCAGGTCATTTCTGCAGGGGTAGAACATTGCATCTAGGATAAAGTGCCCCCAGTCCTAATTTGAAAAGTATTGCAGGTACATGAGAAGTGATGGGTGACAGCACCTGGCTATCAACAGACAGCTTGCCTTGCTGATACTCAGATTTGAACAGAAAATATTCTACAGGCAAATGTCCTGCATGTGTAAATTTACTGTACTTTTCCATTTCCAGACATATAGCAGGGAAGTGTCCAGCCCAGGCACCTATTCCATTTTGTTTATAGTTTAAGGTGTCTCATATTTGTGTCTGAGGACAGAATAAGACCGACTCATCTGTTAATGTTGTCTGGGAGGTCATTTTCTAATCTGTCAGCAGTCTAGTGCTCAGTGTCTTCCTCATACAGGGGATTAAAGAGAGTGATCTGTGATTTCAGGATTCTTTCAGAGATTATTATGTTGCTGACCTTAAGCAAGAAATACATGCAAAGCTTGTGCAAATCAAAGGCTTCCAATCTGAGAAAACTCCTGAATGATTTGGTGGCTTAGAAAATCAGAGACAAACATGCACAGAATCTTCAAACTGGGTTAAAATGTCTCTTAAACAGACCATTTACTTTACAGAAAATGGTGCTGTTGCTCCATTATGCACCTCTGAACTATTTAAAAAAAAAAAGTATTTTATCTGGCAGGACCTGAGCTTTTGGCTTTAGATCAAACAGGTTCAAACATTTCTCTGGCCTCCTTTTTTTTCTTTTTTTCTTATTTTTCAATTTAGCTTCTTTTTTTTTTTAAATACAGATTCCTTTATATTCCCATCAACATCTACTCATGTTATATTTCAGTGTGGTCTGGCCAACAGTCTTGTTACAGAGACAGAAATCTTTACTCTTGTTTAACCAAGTTGTTAAGAGATGTATATTTTCATCCTGAAGTGTGGGGTTGTCCTTGTAATAAGTTACAAGAGTTTTGTCTCAAGGCTTCTGGAAGTTTCAACACGAAATAAGTATTTGAAATGCTGCTGCTTTGGCTTGGAGCTCTGTTAGCTCTTCTCTCGAGCTGCAACTAAAATCAATGTCTAACAGGTCGCAACATTAATCCTCTAATGTACCTGCATGCACCAAGGACTGGAATTAGAATTACATGCACTTACTTAAAGCATGTTGCAGCTGTCTTTCATTCTACAAAACTTTGTCTGTACTGCTGGGAAATGCAGCTGGTTTTTGCATTGCTTAAATTTGGCTGACTCTGCAGCAGCTTCCAGGGCCTTGGAAGCTTCATGATAAAAATACAATACTACTAGTACTCCTGCTTTTATTATTAGGGGAGGTGCAATACTAAAAATACTTCGTGCTTTCTCAAGAACTTGAGCATAGATACTGCTGCAGAGAACTCCTTTCTGTACGTGTCTCATTTGCTTGACCGATACGTGGAATTAAAGAGGGCCAGGAGCTTCCCATGTAAATAAATCTTTGAGATGTCCATGATGCTTCTCTCTGTCTCAACTTTGATATTCTTTCATTAAAGAAAGTTAGGCCCTACCTGGTTTAGTGGCAAAGAAAACTCCCAAAGTGTGAAGGTGTAGGTGGTGTAAATTGAAGTTTGTACAAAACCTGTAACAACAAAAGTGGGAGGGGTGATCTACTGGCCTTTATTTCTGTTTGGTGTTAGCTCTAATATTGGGCAGCAGTGTCTAATCATGTATATTAAGTACTTTGATCCTTAAAAAGAATGAAGATACAAGAGTCACAGAGCTGCATGATGTATGGACGCATCACCTTGTTTGTGTCCAGTGGTACAGTTGATTCTTTAACTTCATTGAGGTAATAACTCATGGGATGACTCTCTGCAGTTGTTCAATTTTTTGCAGTAAAGTTTTTCTCCACTGGAAGAGTTCTTTACTGTTCCTTAAAAAATAAGTCAAGGAGGGGGCATTTAGTATGTTTGGGTCATATTATGTACATATCAGATCTGTGCTTTCTCCATAAAGCTGCCTATCCAAAGCACAGTCTGAAGGTAAGCAAGAGATTTTCAGTGTAGAATGATGGTTAGGTACTTTCTTAAAACTTGGCCAACATGATACAGAGTGTTTTATTACTATGAATGCAAAAGCATCATTCTGTTAGGAGCATTAAAAAGCAAAATAAACAAAAATCTGCTTTAGCAGTTGTCTGTACTGTTTTGGATAGTAGCATTTTGCTGGTGTTAGGATTCCTAACTGTTCTAAAGTTGCTTGTAAATTAAGCCCAACAAGTACTTAATTACCACTTTCCTTAAAATTGGTATTTTATATTCTGCAGAATCACATGGAATTTTATATGATTGCTTGTCATGTTATTAATTCTTTTTAAGTTCTGTGCTACTATGCTGTACTCCTTACTATGCTAACACTGTTCCTCCCCATAGAGTAGTCTGTGGGTAATTTTCATAGGTGTGCAAACTACTTACCTTCTCACATTTGTACACTTTTTTGTGGTTTATTTTTCTAGAAGCAAATATGTTTAGGTGCATAAATACATGTCCCTGAATCTCATTCTCTGTTTTATTGTTTAATTTTGCACATACAGTTTTGTCCCAATCCACCTACCTCTCTTGGTTGATACCAATTGTTAGAAGCCTAGCAAGATAAAAAATCTGAAAGGAAGTTTAGGCTGTCTTATCTACTGCACCAACTGCCATGTTTCAATCATGTAAGAAGAGGAGGCTACCTGCATGCCTGCATCAGCTTTAAGGATTTGATGGAATTAGTCTGTCACCTTTGGATCAGTCCCACATTCAGATTTGTCTCTGTAAGAATAAGAGCTGCTCTGTTGTGGGAACCACAGAACAGACTATGTCCTCAAAATTTGTGAAAGATTAGGTTTTGTGACGGTAGGAAGTTAGGCCAGGTGTTTAAAGCTAACAGAAAAGCAAATACAAACCTATTTTTAAAGTTTTTTCTTTGCTCATAAAGTATCTACATTAAAAATTTTCTTTTTTTTTTTTTAAATCTGCAAATAATATACTTAACCTAAAAATTCACAAGATGGCCAAAAGCTGGTCTTTACACTCCCTTCTGTCATTCTGTTTTCAGAAGCTGAGTGGATAAACACTTATGTTGTGTCTGTATGCCCATGCATGCTTTTGTATACACTATATTTCAAATAATTTGACAAAGCAGTTACCAGTGAGAGGAAGTGCAGTTGGGTGTTTCCCCATGATGTACACTGTAGAGCAACCTGAATTCTATAAAGTAGTAGGTCAGAATACTGAAGAATTGATCTCATATCAAAACCCTTGATAGGACACATAATGGATGTCACCAACATTTTATTAGGTGGAAGCTTTGGGATTTTATCTTGTGATTTTATGACTCAACCAGAGCTGGTTGTGTCTGGGATTTTATACAGACCTATTGCATACATCTAGATTGGTTTTTGTTAAGTGGAAATATAACCCACACAATTCTCTTAATGGAGACCTGCAGGAACTTAATTTTCTTCCATTGACTATTTACAGTTCAGAATAAAAACTCTTCCACTATTTGAGTCATTTTATAATTTTTTTTGTAAGAAGGAATCCAACTGATAGAACCATTTCTTTTGCATACAGCCTCTGTAGCATAAATTGCTTTCAATAGTAGATAAAAAAAGTAGATAAATTTCTTAGACAATACTTCTCACTCTAGATATTTTCCCTGTCCCTGACAGCTGTAAGGGCATTGTGAAAGAGTTTTGATGGGATATATACTCCATTAAGTAGTTAACTTGTCAAATGTTAAAACAACTGTTCTCAGATACATTTCTGAAATTACTGTAGAATTAAATTTTAAATGATAAACTAAGTACATGTTTTTTTGTGAAAGACAATAGTAAAAAAAATGGGGCAAAGTGAAACATTGCCATAATTAACTTCAGTCATCTCTCTCTACTTGGGTTGCATTTCAACAAACAAATTATATGACAGCTTTTCAAACAGGTGCTTAAATTTCACTGAATGCTTATAGCTGAGCCTGACTTTTATGTGTTGCTGAGTCAGGACCCTGCTAGTGATAGTAGTAGCAATCTAATCTCTGTCAGTGAGATGGTTGCATTCTCCAGTCCTTCCAGGTAAAGCAGGTGATAAAGATTTTTTCCAACTCTTCAAATTTGAAACCACAAGAGTGAGAGCATTCTCCTCTTTGGTGGTGTTGGAGTGCAGTTCATTTCCTTGAAACTTACTGACAGTGCTTGAGGAAATATGTTTTGTTCTGTTTAGAACCAGAGTTTAATAACCCAAGACAGTGTTATTGAAAAGAAATATGAAAGACCTTTTTAGGACACTGGAACAAACTCAGAAACCAGAGCATCTGATGAAAGAAAGAAGAAAACTAGTTTTGCCATGGGACATGAGACCACACAGTAGACTCTAACATGCCATTTTAAAGCGATTGCAATTTTCTTGCAGACAAATAAGGGGACTTTAATGTGGAGACTTCTACCCCTCTACAGTTCTTTCTCTAGATTGGATTATAAATTCTTCTGTTTGCAATCTCTTACCTCAGTGTGATTTGTCAATCTTTCTTTTTTTTATTTTAGAATCAATCCCATTGCCAAATTTGAAGCAACCTCTTCCATGAAACAACTAATGAGGAACTTAGCAGACAGAAAACTTAAGTCTGTGCACCTAAACACCACGCTTGTCAGTCAATGGTTTTTTGAGCCTGGCAACTGAGTGAAAAAGGCAAGACCTTGAACCTTGTATCTTGAGGATGATTTGCTTAGCAGGGTCTCCTTCGGTTCACTGTTGATTTTCAGCTGTTTCCAATTTCTTTTTTCTAAAGCTTCTACCTGAAAAGTTCCAAGAAAAGTTTAATGAAGTGTTAAATAAGTATGTAGTTTCCAGAAGGCTTCAGAAAATGAATGGGATTTATTTACTGTCTATTTGAACAACTAATAAATGAGAAATTTGTGCCTGTTCCTGGAGATTAGGAAAAGGCAAAGTGGCAGTACAGTAACTTTAGAACCTGTATCTGCATGTGTATGTGAGAACCTGTAATCTTCATAAGAACCCTGTCCCAACAGTAAAACATTGAATTTTTCTTTGCAAAGACGATAGGATTGGAAGTTGGAAGTGAGAAGAAAAGATAAAGAGGAAAACAAAAAAAGACAAACCCAGTCCTTAAATTCTGAGGTCAGTTCCAAAGATTTTAACATAATTCCTTTTTATCTGCTGAACTTTCTTTTCCTTTGCAATAGAAAGTTTCAGGTCAGCTCTGTGGCATCCCGCCTCCCCAGCATGAAATTCACTATCCTTGATAAACATAGTTGACTCTTCCCTCTCCCCCCTTCACTTACACAGGAAAAAAGTTTACTACTTCATCCAAATACTTACCTTGAGTGGCTCTGAGAAAGAGTATGTTCTATTTGCTTACTTTGTGCCTCAGAGAACCTTCAGGAGGTTCTTTAGGTTTTTGTCGTTGTGGTTGTTGAAGTTAAAGAAGAAAAGGGGTAAAGAAGTGGGGTATAGAGGCATGAATTTTGATGTATTCTAAAAAGCTAGAAATGGTTTTCCCCTGAACTCTTAAAATATTCTTTTAGACTTTCTCTTTAAAAGCAGAAATACATGTGCGCAGATAGTGTGGTGCGTTTACTATTACAAAAGTAATGTCTTTTCCATTTCTTTCCATAAGTTCTGCTATCTTGTAAAACTTGAGGCTTTTTTACAGGGTGGGGGAAACTGAGAAACTGCCTAACCCCCATCCTAGATGCTAGCTTTAAAAAAAAACCCACCATTTGGAACGTTTTGTTCAGCAGCATGCACGTCTGTGTGATTTCGCTGACTGCTGCCTAGGCAATAGCAGGTTCTCTGAAAATCTTGATTCTGTTTGGGAGGAAGCTGTCCAAGAGCACTGGGAGCAGGACTAAAGGCAGCCTATGAGCACGTAGGACCAAAACATCAGAAAGCTTTTGGAACTCTTACTTGGAAGGGCTTGCATGCTCCAAATGCTCTAGATTTGGGAATGAAATATGACTCAGAGCACTGATCTCAGTAAGAACCAAGGAAATGGAAAATAAATTACGTGGGAGAATAATGTGTAGCTAAAATTTAGTGGTTACTCTTTTCAACAAAGCATTGTTCTGCTCAGAGCCAAAAATCAGTTCAGGTAACTGCTAAAGATGTACAGCATTTTTCTTGGTACTGGGTAGTAGATTATTATTGTTATTCTCAAGTATAGTAACAGTTGTTCATGACACTGAGAGTCCTTTTGCAACTACTATTCTTGTTGCTTGAGACAGGACAAAGATTGGATGAGTGTTAGAGAAGAAATGGAGGGAGGCAAACAGAGTTCTTCAACTCTGGCATTCCCCTGTGATATGCAAGGATGTGAAGAACTGTTTTCTTGTATTTCAGGTATCTTAGACATTACCAGCTGAATCCAGCCATGCATAATGGGGGAATTTGTTCTTTAAACTTTTGATACTTTCCTGGTAGTTTTAAAGAATAAATGTGAAGTGAAGCTCTGGAGAATAAACTGCTATGAACATACCAACATCCTTGAAAGCTGCAGGTATTAGTATGAAGCATTCCAGAAGCTATGCTCGTGAGGCATATGTGGCTTGACTGCAAGGCAACATCAGCTGTCCTTTCTTCTCCTACCATAGCAGTTGTCCCATGCCTGAAGTTTCACAGTATTTAGATTTTTCAATTCCAAAATCAGCAAATTGCTCTTAAATACTTGAATATCTTGTTCAAGATCACTCATTAATTATATGGCCAAGAAGGGAGGAGAGCCAAGTATTTTGGCTCATTATTCCACACTAACATTTCATTGCCACTTTTATGAATAATTACCAAATCTTCATCTTTATCAAAGCAGGCAGTTCTTCATATAGAATTATACTTGGTGATCTTTTATAGAGGTACCAATATTTGGTACTTCTGGTACCCAAGGAAATGCTATTATATAGTTGAAATAAGATCATTTTAGATGAATATCTGGAAAAAACCCCCAGGATTTCCTCATACTTTTAATCTGGATGAGATAGATAATGATACTTTTCCCAGTCTGGGGAAGCAGTAGTTCATGTGTGCTAGCAAACCTGGAAAGAACTTCCTTGAACGAGGCTCATTGCCAGGACTCACTTGATTAATTTCACTTTACTGATAGATCCTGTTTGGGTTTTTTTATCCCCTGTTGACTTAGGAACAGGTCTCTGAGCAACCAGATCCAGTGTCAGTCAGCCATGCTTTTAGCAGGTGTTGAACCAGATGAACTCCTGAGATTCCTGTTATTCTGTATTGTCAATAAGAGCAGAATTAGTTTCCCAGTTATATTGTCTTATAGCCACTCTTATTAATCCTCTTAAGCAAACAATTACTTTGAAGATTTAATCTGCCAAAAAAGTAGTTAAGCAATTCTAAGCTGTATTTTTTTATATTACAACATTCTTTTTGTGGGTTTTCCCATGAAATAAATATTTACTTATCTATTGCTAATGGTTTTATAAAATATGAGTGATCATTAACTTGAATTCATTGATTTCACCATGATTTTTTAATGATGATTGTTATTGCAGTTGAAGCAGCTGTCACAAATTTGGGTAAGGAAATTAGCTTGATACTGTTTTGTTCTCCATGTGTGTTCTGGTGGTTGTGGTGTGCTGATTTTTTTTTTCTTTTGTAATCTGTCATGGGAGATTTGCTTCATTCAGTGCTGCGTACTGAAGAGACAAAGCTTCTAAGAGAATATCCTGATCAAGCTCAGACCTTGACAGGCTTCACATTTTCTGGCTATTACATGGAAGCCTTCCACTGATAACAGGAACTGGTCATAGGTTTCAGGCTGGTGCAAAGCAGTAGTGTGTTGAGAACTGCCAGGCAGTATTTTCATTGAGCTAAAATATCAGAGGAGGGGAACTGTCTAATAAAAACACTTTATGGAAGTTTTTGGACACAACACCACATTCATTTTGGATGCAAACTACAACCTTATCTTGACATGAGATAGTTTTAGCAGAATCAATCACCACTGCAGTGCTGTGAACCAAAGAAGCAAGGCTCTTAGATCAGCATCTTATTTCCAGGTGTCCTTTAAACCTGTTCAGAATCTGTTAGGAGCAGAGATACAGTATTAATAATTACCAGGCCATACAATCCTTGTCTACAGTGGTGATTTCAGTTTTGCTTATAGGAATGACAGCACCAGTCTCAGAAATGTATGGATTTCCTTATAAAGTGTCTAGTGGAGAATGTCTAATCACAGGGCAGAAACTCGGAGTGCATTAACAGGAAAGGCTTTAAAGAACTGTGGTGTGAGCACTCTTCCAAATCCTCCACTACACAACTATGGTGAGGGGGAGCCCTTTTCCAAGTTGCAGAAGTTGAAAATCATGACATAAGGGGAGGTTTGGTTTCCAACTACCCTATCCTTTTGGGTTTTTTTTGGCAGACTAGTAATTTAAAATCAGCTTCTTAAAACCTAGACTCTAGCAAAGAGGTCAGGTGAGCTTTGATGAAATTCAGAATTGCAAATTCTCATTTAGAGGATGCTTGCTTTGGACAATGGATGCTGTAATTTATATATTTATATACTCTGAAGCTGTGCCTTTCTTAAGACAACTGTGCCCTTTCCACCTTCCCTTGGCCCTTTTACTAGGGCAGTGCAGCTGCTGGGCCAGCTGCCTGCAGTTCAGCGTATCTCATTAGCACCCTTGACCTCCACAATCCTTGTGTCTGTTCTTTCTGGGAAGAAGATACCAAGGTAACATCCAGCAGCTGCCCTGCTTCAGAGTGATGTTCTTATGGTAGGATAAAGGAGGATGCAGCATCTTGCACCAGAAATATGCTTGTCTTTTCTTCCAGTGCAGCTAAATCTAGTCCCATTCCTGTATGGGTGTCTAGAGAAGGACTTGGAAGGCACAAACTAAGATGGATTTGGAGCCAATTAGTAGGATAATGGTTTTCTGAGGTTGTTATGCAGAGCATGGTGTGTGAAACTACCTAAATAATGAAGTGTTTGGGCTGCAGTTTCATTGATGTTTAGGCTAGACTGCAGCAGAGGAATGGAAGGGCTTTACTATTTTATTGTGCCCTGCACTGCCATAGGTTGTTCTGGAACAACGGAAAAAGAAAATCACAGTGCTTTCTGCTGTTGAGAAAGGTGGTGTTCAGTCATGGTACTAACTTAGAGCACCCATGTCCAGTTCCCAAGGAACTAGGCAGACTGCTTAGTCTCTTCATGCTTCATTCATCACTGGTCAGTTATACTGGTCTGGCATATGGGTCTTAGTGATCTTTCCTGGGGCTCTTAGAAGTTACTGTTACGCTACTGCTACTTCTAATTTTTAGAGGGCCTCCAAAAACTTAATAATGTAGAAAGTACAGTTGTGTGGCTGTTTTCTGATTCCTTACTGGTCAGGAACATCTGAGGAATTGTTTTGCAATTGCAGTTCAGTTGTTAGTGAACAGATGTCTGTCTCTTGGAAAGTCAGTCTCTGCAACTGGACTCATTCCCTGGCACTTTCATCCGCTAAGTGAGATATAAGCATCATTTTCCTGGTTACATACTTGAGGAAAAATTGTGCTTGACCTATTACTAGCAGAGTGAAACACTGAAAAAAGGACTGAAATCAGTATTCCTTCTAAATATTCATCCAACAGAGATGCCCACTGGAATGCAGTTGTGCATTATGGACATCCATTCTTGTAGGATATTAAGTCTCTTTAAAATAAAATATCATGTGTCCTAGATCCAGCAGCTGACCATGTAAGTCTTTCTGTGGAGATCTGAGGTTCCTTGGGATTTTTCCTGAGGATGCTATAGGCCCTTTTAGATGGGATTTATTTCTTTTATATGTCTCTCTTTCCAGTGAACTATTCTTAACCAGGGCTTTTAATGCAGATATTCCTGTATGCAGCTTTCCCAGCAGTTTTGCTGATTTTTCCAGGTAGTCAAAAGAGGTCTTCCTAAAGTATTTGCTGGATTGCTTGGGTACAGGACAGTCATGCATATGCTGATCTTTGAAAATTTATGAAGGCTCTACATGCAGATTTCTGTGCCACAGACACACAGGTGAATGACAAGCTGGAAGGCAAGCTAAATGTTGTAGAGAGGGAAAGAAAAACAGGAGTAGAATTGCTGGACTTACCTGTATCTGATTTGCACTCAGGGCAGCTGGAAAGTAACTGTAAATGGGCAAGGCATGGAAAAAGTACTAAAAGGAATATCCTGTTGCTGCCTTTAAGACTTACCTCCCTGAAGCCAGGACAATGTATCTGACTGAGTATAACTAGCATTTCAATTGATTTTGCTGCTACTGCCTGCTATTGGGCCCTGGCTTGCTGATATGTGGGGTGCATATAATAATCAGCTGTATTGGTTCTGGTTATTTAATTCCTGTTGTTCAGTATTTCCTGTGATCACACCCAGAGCAATAGCCAGAACAGCATTCAGGGTAAAAATAACCTTTGCCTTTGCCTTTTTTTCTGGTCTTCACTTCATGCCCTCCAAATGAGATGGGCAGAGCAAGTAGAAACCTCCACCAGGCTGGGTTTTCTGAGTTAGTGAGCGATTTACAGCAGGCTGGGATTGTGAATGAAGATTGGCACTTGGGTGAAAAGACACTTTTTTCAGACGTTTGGCATGCTTGCAGGGCTTTGACTTCTAAACCAAAAGGGGGTTTGTACGATGATAACTTGAAGGTGACCAGAGAATGTAACATTAATGAAAGATATGAACTTAAAATATGCTCTATGCTTTTGTATGGGCCTTGCCAGTGCCATCAAGGGAAATGCAGATTTAGACCATTCAGAAAGCTGGCCTTCTATTTCCTTAACTTCTTTTTAAACCTTTCAACAGTGAGAGGCAAAATAACTTAAAGTAGAAATTATTCCCAAGGGTTCTACGGCAAAGTGACTTGCCTAGTATTTATGAATGATATAAGTTTCATATCTGGCAAAGAAAAATACACGCCTATACTAGGAAAATTATCTCTTGCTGATATTACATGTCAACAGTATTGCAGCAGAATCACAGATGGATGTGGTTTTGCTGCCAGCATACACAAGGGCAAAGTCTGTTCAGAACCATTTTGGGAACTGGCATTGATTTGCTACATTCTGCACTCAGCTTGCAGTCGCATCCTCTTCTGCACTCCTAACCAGCAATAAGTAATCTCTCTAGTGTAAACAAGGAGAAAGAGATTGAGAAGAATACACCCTGAAGAAGAAAATAATCCAAAATCAAAGGAGTAAAGCGGGAAAATTGTTGTTGCAAAGCAATTTCATAGTCCAGTTGCCTAACAGGAAACCAGCAAAGCAGCTGCTGAGGGGCAGTGATTGCCCTCACAGCAGCTTTCTAAAAGTCTGCAGATGCCATTACACATTCTGAAGAAGTTCAGTGAATGAAAGCTTACTAAATGTATTTTTCTGAGGTATTACAATAGCCATATTGGGACTTCCTTTAGATTTTGAAGCTGTTGGGAATGGTGATCTATTTTGACAATCTGAATTCAAACCTCAGCAGAACATTATATTTTATATAAATGCTGAATATTCTGAGAAATAAACTGAAGATCTTCTGGGGTAGAGGATGCAGACAACTGATAGTGAATTGAATAAGCAGTGTTAAAAGGAGTGTCTTGGGATCAGTGTTGGGATCATGGCTGTTGTGAACCTGACATCTGAAAAAAAAAATTGGAATAATTTTATCCAATAACACAGAAATTGGCTGCAAAGCTCAAGAAAAAGATGAAATATCATTGTAAATGACTCAATGACATTATCTGGTCAATGTGAAGCAGCAATTAGAGAAGAAACCAAACAGTGCAGATGTTTAAAGAAAGGGACAGAAAATAATACTGAGTTTATTACAATGCTTTGGGAGTGAAGTATTCTGCGGCCACACCCCCTGTTTTACTAAGAAATTGAAGGGAAACAAAGTGACCTCAAGTCCCAGAAAGACCTATTTGAGAGAGAAGTAGGGCTGTTACTGTTGGAGAGATGAGAGAAGGCCTAACCCCTGTGTTTGTAATGATGTGTGCTCTGAATAAGCCTACCCGTGTTTCTTTTCACAGATTTTTTTATGTAACACATGGACAAGAGCATTTAAACAGGTTTGAAAGCAGTGTTTTTATGGCTGGGTTTTTCTTTTTTTGTGTTTGAACAATGAAACTTGTCAGCATCAGATGTCAGTGAGGCTAAAACCTGCTGAATTCCTGGGCTTGTCTCTGAAGCACTATCACTAGTCACAGTAGGAGGAAAAATAATAGCATATTTTACTGGACTACTGGTCTGACTTACAGTAGCAGTGTGTGTATTTCCTAATGCCACTTAAAGTGCAAGACAATAGTATTTCTGTTAATGTTCTATACAAATCTTCATTCCTAATCAAACTGCTCTACATTTAGTGCACCTATCAGACATTTATTTAGGGATATTTACTAGTCTATTTAATATTCTACTCGTTCTTACTTGAGACCTTAATATCAAAATGCTTGTCTTTACAAAGCAGTTATCTTCCTTTAAGAAGTATTCCTTTAAACTCTACAAAGCAATTATTCTTTAAAATTCCAGGTCAGTGTGGATCTTGTTAACTCAGTTTCACAGTATATTAGGGCAGCAAGTTTAAAAATTTCAGGTTTTTTAAAAGCTTATAAGGATTGCAACCTGGCTCTGCTATTTGGAAACTCTAATTTCAGGGCATCTGGATTTTACTCACTGGTGGTACTCATACAGATAAATATGGATGTTTTGTTGCAATTGACCAAGATGAAATCTTTTAACTCTTATAAGGGTTCTGTGAGAACAATGATACATGTTTGGTCTTGTTAAAGTGAAATGGAAGACAATGAGTGTTTATTGACACTTAAAGAATATGGTATCTGACTGGCTTATTTCAACACTGGGCAGGGTTTGAGGAGAGTTTTTCTCCCAGCTTGGTGTATGTACTCACAGCTACAGTGAGAGAATGTTGTTGTCAGAAAGGTGTCATCTTATGGCTTGAATTACAGTCAGAGTAATGATTCTTTGCTGTTTAGGATCTTGAAAGGTTTGACATCATTAACATTCCTGGAATTGCTTGTATCATAAACCACAGCACAAGAAGATTGGAGGGGGAAAAGATAAGGGGACATCTTTGTCATCAGTCACTCACATATGTTCAGTTTCAATTGCAAAGTGTGCAAATGCAATGACAGACCTATGCTCTCCCCAGGCGGTTGGATTTTGTGCTCCAATGACTAGCACAGAGTTCTCTGATATCTATAGTTGCTCTGCCCTACTCCTTACACTGGCCAGGATAAAAAAGAATAGGAGGTAAATGAAAGTTGTTCCAGCTGCTCCTCAGAGACCCTGCTGTGCCACCATACCATGTGCCTTCCTGACTTGTGCCAAAGAACCAGCACACAAGTAACCCAAAATAAGAACATGCCAGAAGTTATTAATTTCTCAGTTGCATTAAAGGAAAAGAGCCAGTGAGTCACTAGTGAAATGCTGGTGTGGTCAAAGCTAGATATGGCATTCAGACTCGGTCCCTACTGAGCACTTAATGTCGAAACAGCTGTCAAACATGCTAGGAAATAAAACGGTATCTTGGCATTCCCAGGAGGCCTTCATATGTTTCTTTCATCTTCCAGTAGTGATAGTGCTTTCTCAAAAAGCTAAATTCTCTGAGACAAATGATGCTTTCAGATACCCAGAAAACTAGTGCAAAGTGGAAAGAATAATGTCTTTTCAAGTTTTGATAGGGAAAGAAATAAAGGGCTTGAATTGCAGTAAGATAAATTCTGCCTAGTTTTGGCTAATGCTTAGTTAGGTGTAATGTACCCTTTCTTTGTGAAACTGTGAAATCTCTCTCACTTAGGCTTTTAAAAACAGCTCTAACAGGCAACTGTCAGGTGGATCTGATCCTGCTGTGGGACAGAAGAGAAGTCTCTGGAGTCCCTGCATTAGCATTTTCTATTATTCCATGATTACAAGATTCATAGCCTCTGTGGGATTGGTTAGTCTGTCTGTCTTTGAAGTAGAATTATTGGGCAATTTTGTAACATAGACACAAATGAAGACACTAGAGAGACAAGGAGCCATAAATTTAGAGATTAAGAAAATTTATAGCTATTTTGATTAAGCATAAAAAATACAGTGAGATTGCAAGGACAGTATAGTAATAGTTTAGTCTGCGTTTAGGTGCCAGAATGTCTGCACATGAGCTTCGGGGAGTTACATCTTTTTGCTGTCCGTAGCTGATGCTTACTAACTCCAGCTGTGACAAAATTCTCCCTTAGATTAATGACATCTAGACAAATTCCAGCAAAGAGGTGAATTTGAATGTGAACTTAGTCATCTGTTGAAGACAAGCAAGAGAGTTAGCCTAAAACGTAGGGTAATTTTACAGGCCAAATTAAAATGTAACTCCTGTTCCTTGAGACTTAAAAACTAAAATGGAATAAAAATATGTGTTATAGGAACAATTTAGATGGGCATAGGAATGGCCTACCTCCATCAGTGTTTTCTGTCAGTGACTTTTATTACATATCTGTGCAGGGCATAGTGCTACTGGATTTGTGATGGTACTGAGAAGCTGTCTTGACTTAAGCATAGTGTTCTTCAGGGATATTGCAAAATATGCATCATATTTCTCAAGTCACATTTCAGGGTGTTGTTCATTATATTGTATTATCTTCAACTGATATTTAGGATTACTTTTGCACTACAGGGCTTGAGAAATAACTTCTGACTTGAACATACGGTCCGTGCTATTTTTGATCAGCTTTATCTGCACACATGATAACTTTGATAACAAGGCAGAGTTCATTAGAAATGGGAAAGATGCATATTGGCCAGTGCTGAGCGGGTGTTTGCTTTTGAAAGCCTTATTAGAACTGTGTGACTTGAGAGCACACTCCACATCTCCATTTCTGGCAGTTGTGATGAGGGGATAGGTGATGCTATTTCTCCTTTGATCACTGAACTTTTCTCTCACCCTTCCTTAGGGGTGAATGTGCACATTATTGACTGGTAAAACAGTGCATTGGCAACAGAAACAGCTTGTTGGAGTTAAAAACAAACCTGCTGAGTTGAAAGTACTGACAACAGCAGTGGTTTCCTTGTTCTGTTTGAAAACAAACCAAAAAGCCCACACAAGGCTGTATAAGACCAAGAATAATTGCCTCAAGTTTTCATGGTTATAGTCCTATAACAGTGAGTACCCACAGTCATGGAAGAGCACGGAGGGTAAAGGAATGACTGTTGGAGTTAATACTGAGGAGGGAGTGTGAGCGAGCTAGAGCTGGCACTCATATCTGCTTCGTGGGCCAGCGCTGGCAAAGTGCCACAGTAGGTGAAACTGTTGCAGCAATTTATCATACAAACAACAAATCAGGACAGATTTATCTAATCAGCTTTATGTGATTAAAATATGTCCAGGCTCCCTTTTTCCAAAACTAAAGTGGTTGCAGCAATGGCAAGATTAGAGGTAGACTCTGTGTGTGTGTGTGTTAACATGTAAATATGTATTTTATTTCTGTTTAAGCATTTGCCCTTATGAGAGAGTATCCTTGGAAAGCCAAGCTGTGCAGAGTTTGGGGTTTCTTTAGGATAGAGCTCTGAGAGACAGATCTTCTGCCTTGTCAAAAAAGTCACTGGTGTGGGGCCACTGATTTCTGTGGTGGTTACAAAGGTGTCCATAGATGCACTACAGGTTTGGGGGTTTGTTTTATGTTCCCCTGTCTCTCCTGCAGTGAAATGGTATTATTTCCTGAAACATACTTAACAGCCAGTCTCAAGGCTCAATTCTTTTTATATGTTCTTCCTATCAGTTCTTCCCATCAAAGATTATTATTATTGGCTTTTGAAGGTTACAAACATCTTCAAGCAATAGTCATTCTCATCATTAAAAGAAAAAAAACCATACAAAAACACAGATATATTTTTCCTCTTTCTATTGCAAAGCTGTTTGCTTCTAGGTAGTGCATATTCCAAATCATGTCTGATAAAACATGGGCCAGTAAATACTTCAAGATTTGGTATTTTGTAAGTTATTCACTGCCACACAGAGGTGTATGCTGTTGAAGGATCTGTTATAGCAGGTTGTATTGCTTATGTTGTATTTCTTATCTGGTCAACTAAGCATTATCTCAGGAAGATGTCTCCACATGACCATGAACTTACTCAGATAGGCAGATGGTCTACACTGGGTTATCCTGTAAATTCACTGTTGAAGCAAGTGAGGAGGCAGTAGCTTTCTTGGTAAATGAAGAGCACTGAACATTTCATAAGGTGTGCTTTACGATCTATACTACCGGCTTCTACATCATATATGCACTATTAGTATGTGGGCTTCTGATATATTGCCACACTTGAGCAATGACTCTTCTCCCAGGTGATGTTGCTACAGCTGCAACTTAGCAAGGGACAAAATCATAGAGGTATTCCTTTGATCCATGTTCTTTGGGTTTTGTTATCCATAACTGTATGATTCAAAGATCCCTTTCTGGACAGGAGCTTGGTGCAGTAGGAGAGCAGGCAGGGTCTTTGAGAACCTGCACTCCATAGGCAGGCTGGGTGTCCTGTGGAACCCAATGAACAAGTGAATTTGCTTGTACAGTTGCTTTCTGACTATTTAGGTGCTGTCTGCTTCCAAACAGTGTGTATGAACACTCAAGTTTAATGGTTTTGAAATACTCAGCTATAGTGTTTCCTGGCTAAAAAGATGCTGTCAACAATCATGGATGAGATAAAGAATTTAATTTGAACCAAATTTGAACAATGCAATGGACACGACTGTGTTTGCAACCTAAGACATGTTTTATTACCTAAACTGATAGCACTTATTTTTCTGTCTTGATCTCTCAACAGTAGAAGTCGTATAGAACTTAATGTACCACCAGGTAAAAAAGACTTCATCTTAGTGTATGGAAAATTACATCTATCTGCTGAAATACCTAATCTTGCAAGATCCTGGGATATTTTCTGTTGGAAGGTATGGAACCATTTTAGCAATTGAAATTCAATATTGTCACTCTTCAACAGTAGCACTTCTTGCAATTGAGCCTCCTAAGGTAACTTTTGATGTTGCTCTGCAAGGCCACAGTAACATGAATCAGAATTAATCCAATTAAAAGAACCTAAAAGTAGCAATACCTACTGTGTGCATCTGACTTCATTTATTTGCCACACTTTTTATTCCCCACTTTATTTTTTATTTTGCATAAATGAGTGCAGAAGTAATTTTTCAACTTCTTTTAGGCACTGGATAATGTCAATATCTTTTTGTCTAAAAGTCTATGTAGTGCCTTTGGTAGAGACACACATACATACACAAAAAACAAACAAAAAATCCCCACACAATGTCTTTTAAAACCAATTTTGTTGCAAATTCTGTTTAATTCTTTTGTCTCAATGTCTATAATTCCAGAACATTGAACTCCCATTGGCTTTTTATTGCTTAAAGTTCTAATCCTTTATGGCATTATGAGTATTTTCTGCACCAGTTGGCTGTGATTAGGAAGCAAATGTGTTTCTAAATCATGTGTGTTTTTAGCTTTTTGTCTGGCTGTTTTTTGTTTAGTTGTTGTGGCTTTGTTCTTTTTCTCCAAATATTCCCATCTGGTGTAAGCAAAATTCAAAAGGCCTCGTTATTTTTTGGGTTATCAAAAGTTTATTGTAATTATTTTCTGCCTGCCACTCCAGAAGTTATTTTGGAGCTTAGTTTTGCCTTGTACTAACAGTAATCTTGGAATTCCAAAACCTGTAATATTTGCATTTCTTGACTTGGATTGTACTTTGCAGTTAGAATCTTGACACATTTGGAGTTACATTTGGGTTACCTTAGGCATTAGAAAAGGGCTGCTTTCACACACATTTTTGTATCTGCATACTATTTTCTTTTATATTAAGAAACAGTTTTTATTAAGTACAGGAAACCTAGCTGGGGGAAGGATTGCTTTCTGCTTTCCCCCAACTGCTTGCTTTCTAGAGGAAATTTTAGGATAAAAGTGAGAAAATCAGAAAAACATAGAGAAAATAAATAGGAAACATACAATTTTTCACTGTAACAAACTTCTTTGGAAAACCCATCATCTCAAAACTATCAACTTTCCCCATGGGATTAAAAAACCCAGCTTTTCTCTCCAGCTCTAGTCAGAGGTTGCAAGGGAGTAAAGTTTGCCTTCCTACTGAATGAGCCCAGGGATGGATCTCTGGCCAACTAATTATTTCCTAATCTGTCAGGAAATTCTCTAGATCTCAAAGTATGCAGAGAATTGTGCCATCCAAAACAGAATGCCCTAGCTGAACAGATGCATATTCACATACCAAGAACCTGAGCGTTTATGCAGGTAGAAAAACAAACATTGTAGCTGACTCAGAGTTACTTCTGTGGAGTCTTTCTATGGATGTGCCACACTCAGCTGTGCAGAGCCTGGGTTCTCTGGCTACACGTCCTCTCCAGCCAGCTACGCCCCGCTGTAACCTGGAATCCCCAAGTCATGGTACCTTGGGAACATGGGAAGCAGAGCATAGTACTAGTTAAGACTGAGGATCTCTCTCAACCTCTGACAGATTTCTGGACTTTGTAAAGCATTTTCTGTTCCTTTCATCTAGTCCACACCTTAAATTGGAGGTTATGATTTGGCTCTGGGTACTTGTGTTGACAAGCTGTGCTTAGGCTCTGACTCGCTGTGCAGACACTATGTAGAATATATATAGAGATGTAGGTGTCTCTCTAGCTTTCTCAAAGTTGAAATTACATCCATAATTTTAGTAGAAAATGCTAAACTTTCAAAAAGTAGGCTGTTGAAAAATAAATGGAACTATACTGGTTTTTATAGATGAACATTGAACCCAGGAAAAATATGATGTAAGGTAGGTAAGATATAAGAAGACTTCAGTGGTGTGGCAAGGAATTTAGGGACTTGGTTCCATTGTCTCTGGTTCTGAGCTCTAAAATGTTCCAAAAGATGCAGTGATTGCTAAAGAAATACTGGAAGTAGATTACATAATAATGTGTAAAGTAATAACCAAGTGACTTGGAGCAATTTTAATAGCCCATAAAAAAAAAAAATCTGGTTTGCTGCAAGCTCCTTTGTAGTTTAATTCCATTTTGGATCATTTCATGTGTTGGAAGATGCTATACATGTGTAGCGGGTAAATGTATTCTACATTGTTTGATTTACTTGGTTTTATTGGTTGTTCTCACATCAGTATCTGTAAGAAGGCTACTTCTTAATTCATATAAAATCTTAGAGTAAGAGAGTCTGCCTACAAAGCAAAGGCTGGAGATTGTTTTGGCTTTTATATCTGTAAAATGTCCTGTAAACTATCTTGTTTTCTTTCATTTGTGGAAAGCATGTTCAAGCCACGTGTGCGTGTGCGCAGACACAGAGAGTTCAAGACAAGAAACAGCCACCAGACGTGGAAGGCGAGTGATTGCTCTGGTTCAAGTGCCAGCTTTCCACAGATGTTTGATTGTACACATGGGGCAGGCTTCAATCGAACTGAAGAGACAGCACATAAAATGTACACTTTCCCTCCCCCATTCCTCTTGTTTATCTGATTTTCTAGGAGAATTTTAATTAACCCCACAGAGCTGCAATGAACTACAGGAACTGTAAAGTTAACATCCAGGAACACTACAAGTAGAAAAATTGCTACATAGTTGTAAGGTTGTTTTTCTTCTTTTGTGCCTGCAAACGCATCTGTTCAAAGCTACATGTAATCTTCTTTTCTTATTTGTGCAGCTGAATGCACAAGGAAATGTTTTTCCTGAGGAAAGTTAGCAGTGCCTACTTAAGGACTTTGGGAATTAGAGATATTTAGATGGTGAAGCTTATTGCACTCACTCTCTAGACATCTCAAAGTTGGTTTTCCGCCATGAGAAAAGTGCCTTCCATGATAGTGCTTCTATTTACTTCTAATCTGAGGCTCTGTTGTGTGTGTGTGTGTATATATATATATATATATATATAATGTAAAATATACTTACAAGTATAATCATCCTGCTGAACAGATGTTAATATTATGTAGATAAGGTATTATGGAGAGGTAGATCAGTGAAGCAGAGTTTGGGTGTTTTGTTCTGTGATATGTAGTGCATAATAGCCCTGAGAATATGCTTACACAGAGATGTTCCAAGAACTCTGGTCCTCCTCAACCACTTGTGCTTGTCTGTGCTTGTCCCTTGTTTCAAGTGCTTGGAGTCTATAGACCATCTGCTTGAACTGAACTGAGTTCTGTTTACATTCTGTACAAAGACAGACAATATATGAAGGCTAGCTTATTAATTATCCTCATGTTAATCTTTAAATGAAACAGAACATTTTTCCACTCCTCCCCACCTTCTTTGTTTCTCCCTTTATTTTGTTGTGGCAGATATTAAATTGCCTTCAAGTTTTAGAAGCAACAGCTTTTTTGAGAGGCCACATCCCATGTTACTTCAGAGGGCAGGCAGAGAACAGACAGCTAATGAGCTGCTGAACAAGTGCTTGGGAGGGATTGTCGCAGGGCTCAGCCTTTGGCTGTGTGGAGTTGAGCTCTGGGTCAAGCTTCAGCTCGTCCTTGTGCTATTTTAACAATTTACTGCAGCCTAATGCTTCTTAAGAGCCCAAACTGAAATAAAAGAAAGAGTCTGTGCTTTGTACAGTAGGTGTTGGGCACTTGTTATACAGACTCAATTAAACTGTTGAAAATTAGGCAGTTAAAAATTGTGTAACCTGTAGTTGCTAGATTATATATTGCTAAATATATGGTGTGAATCTCTAGCATGGAAAATATCTAAAAATGTGTTAGGACTACTTCTAGTTACTCTGTTGGTAAACTTTTCAAGAATAAAAAAGTGCAGGAATTACTGATTTAAGAATCTTTACCCAAGGATGGCCTTATTCGCTGAGGTCATTGTTGTTCATGAGTTATGTGGAACATGTCTTTGTTTCTTGCCCTATAATGACTCCCTCTTTCTACAGAGGACAAGGTGAAGTCTTGTTAACCTTATGCTTGTAGGGATTTGGCTGTAAAGATGACTTTTCTCAGTATTAAAAATATTTTACAAAGCAGCTGGCTATTCTTGGCCGTGACCGTTTAGGTAAAAGGATGACTCGTATCTTCCCTGAACTGCATTCATATGCCTCATCCTAAAAAACCTTTTTTGCTAGGAGGAAAATTGAACACTCCTCCATTTTCCACTGTTCTTTTTCCTTCTTTAATAACCTAATAATTCAGTCAGTACACAGTGTTCAATTGTGCTTTTACTCTTCATGTAGAATGGAAAGCATGACTGCGTGAGGGCTAACACCCTCCAGTGAGTAGAAGATGATGCATACCTACTAATGCTCAGGAGGTACAGGGGAGGGGGCACACACTCTGTGTTTTTTTCATGCTGTTCCTCATACATTGGAAATATTTTGTGGATAGACCAATGTTTTGAGATAAGATTTGAGTGCAGATCAGTATGCAGGTTGCTTGTGGTCCAACTGTTTTTATGAATCAGGGGAAAAACATCTAGGCATGTCCACTGTACAGGGAGGCAAGCCCCATAGCTCAGTACTTACATCATCCATAAGCCTTTTATTTATTTTTGGTAAACAACTGTCTTCTGCTTCAAATTATTATCCTGATTGAGTCGCTGATACAAATGTTAAACTATTTAGCATGAAGTTACCAGCAGGCAGCATGACAAGAAATGATGATGGGAGCGTTCCTGCCAGTGATTTGAATGCCAAGTATCTGGTCAGAGCCATATCAGAGGGGCTAGATCTCTGGATGTTGTTCTCTAGGTTAGGCATTCAGTGAGTGTTTTTAGTATGGATACTAATTCTTTTCTCAGTGGCAGTGGTTTACAGATCACTTTAGGTTTGGACAAGAATCAGTAAATCAGAAAAGTGGGGACTGTTCAAGAGAAAAACTGTCTGTAGCCAGCCTCTATTCCAAGCCAGATATGTGAGTTCAGTCTCTGTGTGTCTGATCTAGGTGCAGTGATGTGTACTGAAGTGTGGTGGTGAGAAATGATGAGTGTAAATTAAATATGAATACTTGACCCTTGCTTTCCTGGAAATACTGCTGGAGTCTACCAAGCTACCTTTGCCACTGTCAGGAGAGAACATAGCTAAGAGCCTTATATCATACAACTCCTGTCTTCTCAGCTGTCATTGTTGTCTACCTTCATTCTTCAGCTAGTTCTTCTCTCAACTTGTTCTGTTGAAAATAAAAGACTGGAAATCTGGGCTTGATTCGGCAAAGCACATAAGCACATTTAATGCTGAAGTGCTTTCTAGGGAAAGAAGTGCCTGATTTTCCTCCCAAGCAGGAGGAACTCCTCAGAATACTTATCTTCATGGTAATCTCTTGATGCTTTTGCACTGGACCGGGACTCTCCTGTGCACAACACAGAGAGAATTGTCTGGTGGTGTTGATTTGGTGTTCGCTGTTGCGACTGCCCATTTAGTAGTGTAGCACACTAAGGCAATTAAAACCATCTCACAGAGTGAAAAATAACACTTTTCTAAAGTATGTTAGACCTAATTCTAATGAGCTACATAAGAATAATTTCTCCAAAGTAAATTATATTGCTTTAATTTTCTTACTGCTGCAAGTGAGAAAAGAATGAGGCCTAGCTGTTGCTTAGATTTCTTGATGTAAAAAGGTTTGTTCATTGCTTTGCGCTGCTTCTATAGAGGGCAGGGGGAAGGAAAACTGCTAAAAATCAAAAGAGACTTTAAAACAGTATTCAGCCCATAATCAATAGTGCTCTGACGTGTGTTGGCAGGAATAGCACTGAGGTGACAAAGAATCCAGAGTAAATTACACAAACAGCATGAACTCCAGCTATCAGTCAAAATCCAGCCTTTTTTCATTTCATGACCAAGCAATTGCATCACTATTCAAAGGGCTTATTCTTGTGTCATGTATGTTGCTTTAAGCAAATTAGCTCTGGGAAACCACTTGGGAGGAAAAAGGAAAAAAGGAGAAAAAGAAAAAAAAACCCCAAAAAAGCCCCCACCTCCCTTCCCCAACCTCCCTCCTCCCTCTCCTGCCCACCCCCCCCCACAAAAAAAAATCAACCAAAAAACCAAACACCACCCCAACAGAATTTTATCAGAAGATTTATCCAAAGTCAATATTTATGAAGTTGTAACAGCCCAGGAAGAATCCAGGCTGTTTCAGTACCACAAGCAGTGCCATTGCTTCCACAGTGTTTTTGAGTTTCACACTTCTGAATCAGCAAATAACTTCACAAAGACAGATAATGTGCCAGGGACATGTCCAGACCCTGTGTCTCTCTTTCACTGCCTGGAAGGGTCAAAGCTCACGCTCAAAACCAATTTCCTCAGTATCATCCTGTTACTCTCCCGCTGCTTAGAAGGCTCAATTGTAGAGCTCCAGTGTGGGAAGAGCAGCACGAATTTGTGATGAGTAAGGAGGTGCAGAGCAAGGAGAATTGGTGTGTGGATTCTGCTCTTACCATCACTGTGGTGCTTAACCAGAGGTGGTTATCTTGGCTGCAGAGTTTCTCTACTGGAAGCTTCTAGCCACATGTTGCCCATTGTGGCCAGCAGGACATACATGTCTGTACTATAAGCATTGCTATCTATGCTTTATTACCTATAAATCCCTGGTTTAGGGATGTCTTGATATTGGTGAGTGTTTCTACTTCCACATTCCCTATCCTTGGTCTCATAGCTTCTTATCCTTAGGTCTTTGCAATGATCCTTTTGCATCCAGAGGAAATGAAGATGTCTTAGGTGAAGGTTGTTGGTGATTAAGCATCTGTTTCTAACCTGGGAAAGGTGCTAAAGTCTTTTGGAGTTGAGTTCTTACCTCTTTTCTGTGACAGTATTAAGCAGTATAAGCTTGCTGCCCAGCTCTGTGGCTTGGTTCCTGGCTGTTTCTGAACAACTTGGGTGCCCTTCGCTCCCCCTTCTCATGGGGTATCTAATTGGTTGCTAAAAGGTTTCTAACCTTGCTACAGTGTTTTGGTCTAAGTCTCCAGTTATTTAATAGTTGTGAATAGAGCTACAGCTGTGCATGGCTATTTTTAGAGGAAGTCAGGTTTTAAACAAACAGTTCAGATCTCCCAGCTCTCAAGGCAGGCAGGCCCACTTGGAGAATGTCTCTCTGATGGCAGACAGACTGCACCCAATATTGTGCCAAGTCACTCTCCATTTGTAAATATTAGAATGTGTTTTAGTTACAGATATAGTAAAAGAAAGGTTTAAATTATACAGCTGAGAAACAACAAAGGAAAATAAATGTAAAACAGCACATGCTGTGTGTGCTGTAGGTCTACAGTCATGCTATTCAATAGTAATGATAAGAAACACAAGCGAGACAGGCCACTCAGTTGAATGACTCTCATGTTTTCCTAAATGCATATTTTTGCTTCACCAGATCCATGTAACCTTCCCCTTGTCTTTCATTCATGTATCCTGCTGTGAAAAAGGTGTTATAAAAGGAAGGCTTAAGCAGGAAACTTGTAGACAAGTTATTTGACACCAACTTGGTAATACTAGCTCTAAGGGACTAAAGATGGTGATCAGCAAAAGGCAATGGAAAAAATGGGAGTATGTCCACATAAAAGAAAACCACTGAGGTATTTATATGTAGTGTATATATAGTAGAAAGAGCAAGGGGCGTAGTCTATGCAGTTGTAAATGATCTGGCTGGTGCTTATCTGGGAGGTGGAGAAGACCAAAGGAAAATATTTGGTGTAGAGAAGGAGGGGAGTCCTTTTTGCTTTGGCTGGAAGGTCAGCTTGTCCTACTGTGTGGCTGTGGAGTTTTCCTTAAGAGTGAGGCAGTGGTGCCACAGCCCAGAGTGACTGCAGGGAAGGGCCGCTCCTGGAACTCACCCTCACATGCAAAGCAGCATAAGCACAAAGCAGGCATTTTCTCCCATTTCTGTGACATATTTACTGAAAAACTTTTCTATGCATCTCTGCTCTTCTGAGGCAAAGAGCTGTCAGGGACCATTGACTTCCTAGGTCTGGGGAAAGGCAGAGATGGGGGACATAAAACGGAGACCTTTCTGATCACAGTTTCTGGGTGCAAACTACAAAACAGTACTGCTGCTCAGGATAGGTGAGCTGCAACTGAGCTAGCTACTATTCTTTTCCTCCGGTGTTAATGTACTCTTTCTAGTACATCTGCTTAAAGTGTAACAAATCTAGGGGTGAAGAAAAACTTGTAAAACTACACTCTGTCTTCCAGGCCAGCAAGCTAGCTCATGGCTCCATTTTATTTTTGTTTCTGTTTGTTGTTTATTGTTGTGATAGTGTGGCATCTCCCCCGCCCCGATCTTGAAATCTGATGCTTGTATAAAAGGCACTTCCCAAGGCTTAACTGTGCCACTGACCTGCGCTGGACGTGTTGCGTATCTGACATTGTCTTCTGTATAGTAGGCAGCAGATTTCTAACTCTTTGCAACGTTGACGCCTGCTCTCACAAAGAGAAGGAAATGAAGCAGAAAGATCCCACTGCGACAATTAGTGGCTCACAGAGAAGTATTGAAACAAATAATAAGTGGCTGAAACAATTCAAGGGAGGGAAACTCTAGCTTCCTACTCTACCACAATCTGATCTTCTTTCTCAGATTCTCTCCTCCTTTATCCCAATGGGGGTTTTCACACGCTTTTATCCCCACTGTTAGTGTGAGATGGTTCTTCCTGACTAGCGAGCAGAAGTTCAGTCCTGTGGGGCAGGCCCTTGTTCTACCCTGTTATCTGTTTGCCAGTCTTATCATTTTATGCTGTAATCTAGCCTGAATTTTCAAAGTAGCACTAATGTCTTGTTCCCAAGCTGCTGTAACTCAAAGAATTTAAATGAAACCAACCAAAATTGATGACTTCTGTTTCACCAAGGCAGCTGGCTAAAGGACTGGCTTGTGGGCAGGGAAGTCTTTCAGCTTTGGAAGTAAAAATACCCTGATACCTCTTACATTTCAAACCTGAATCTTTGCAGCTTGCTAGGTGAGTGGTGCTGATGACTGTTCCTGCCCTCCCACAAGGAGACAAGATGTTACTGGGTCACCCTGTGCTGCACAAATGATCAAGTGTGTTGATTCCTGCCTTCACCCAGATCCTCCTTTGCTTGGTGAGTTGATATCTCCCTCAAATGCATTATTCTGCTAGCAAATTAAAATGTTAAACAAGCATTTCCTTTGTGGATTACTGCAGGGAAAACTACATTTAAACTCAGTGAATGCCATTTTCTTTCAAGCATTTATGTTTTGTTCTCTGCTTAAAATAATTATGCCATTTCACAATCCCCTTCATGTCCACCTCTTAGAAAAGAATAGCCAATAGCCTGAGTATAGTGAGGTTTTTTTCTTGGATAGCCATGTTTGTTATGTGAGACCATGAAAGACTTCAGATAACACTGCAATGTAATGAGAAGGGGAGACTTGTAGCTCTGCAATTGTTCAGAACAAATTGAGTGTCAGCTGCTGTGATGCACAGATAAGGTGTTGGAAGGATTGCTCCTCTCCCCCTCAGCAGCATGACAACTTCCTCTTGCACTGCTGGGAAAACAAGACACATGCTGTTCTGAGCAGTTCATTGGCAAGGGGGGGAGGAGGAGGAGATGGAGATAGGGAGGGAGCAATCATTATGGAAGTCAAATAGAAAACAAGAGATTAGAGAAATTAAAGGCAGCAAAAAGACAGGAAGGCAAAACAGTGACACGTGTGTTACTTGGCTTTTCAGAAGGCCTCCTCCTGGTCTCTGCTTTACTGTACCAAGGTTCAAATCTTCTGATGCCATCAGCACCCAGATGAATCGGCCTTTGAGACCTTTTGGGTGGAGTCTAACGCTGTTTGGCTTTCCTTAATGTAGAAGCAAGTCATCTTCCCCCTGAGAGCTGATAAAGTTCAGTAGCTAATTTTCAGACCGGTATGGGTTAAGTAATCTTTCCCTATGTCAGGAGTTAGGAACCGTCTCAAGCAAAGCAATCATGCCACATTGGGATTTATTAGTAGCTAAGTATGTGGGTTCTTGCTCTTAACAAAGAAACTCTGGTCTCTAGCCTATCTGGCTGCAGTTGTGTGTGTCTCAGAAGCAAGCAGGAGTCGGATAATTGGCAGAGTAGATGAAGTAGAACATCTATTCTGTAGTACAGATTAGAACAAAAATACTGTAATCTGCCAGAGCTATTCATGCCCACATGCTACTTGGTTTAGCGATTAGTCATCTGTGTACTTCATTATATCATGGCCAGAGCAGCACAGCAGCCTACCACTGCCAAACAGGCTTCAGTCCAGCTTTTGAAGCACAGGTACAGGTTTATGTGATACCAAAGCATAACTCAGGAGGGACTGGAGGAAATCTCCCTACATTAAATCTGTGCTTTCCAAACCCATTTACTTACTATAAGTGAGACCTCGATCTCTTGGAGGTAGCACAGCTACCCTTTTCGGTGTTATAATGCAGCCTTTCTTTGCCTGTGAGAAATCTTTAACGTACAGCTGTATACAGCTGTCCTGTTACAACCAAGATCTGCTGTGGTGCCCGCAAAGCATCTGCAAATCCTTGGGAGTGCTCTGATGTGGTTAATTGCCTAGTGAACATACAGGAAAAAGGAAGTTCTCTGCCATGGATCTTTTGCAAGACAGCCTGTTGCTTTACATGGGCTTGGGAATGGAGTAGGGTGGTTTTGTGCAACAAATAGCACAGCCAGCACATCATCTTTCACTTGCTCAGCTGTGTTCACGTGTAATTGAACCCAAAATGTTGCCAAGGAAAAACAACCTGTTTTGCTGTGCTTTAAAGCAAAGGGATTCACCTGGCCGGGTCCGGTCCAGCACCAGAAATACAGTTTTGGGTTTGTGTTCTTTGAAAAGCATAAACCTAAATGTTGCAATGGACTGTGGCCAGTGAGTATCTGGTTCTAGGGCAGGGAGCTTACACTGGACACTTCACTGCAGTGCTCAGTAAAAACGCCCCGGGGGTCTTACATCCAGTACACTTAATACAAACCAGGAGCAGAGAGACAAACCCCCTTTTTGTCCTCAGATGCTGGCTCAGAAGCTATCAAGAAAAGGTCCTGCTGATCTCTGTTGCTCGGTGCTTTGCTCTTCACAGTGCCAGCGTGCCCCCTTGCCGGCTGGGTCCCGCCTCTCCTCAGCTGGGTGAATGCTGGCAGGAGCGATGCTCTGCCTCCTCGTTGTGTTTGTGCGGGAGGCAGAGGGCATTGCAGGCACCAGCGAGTATCGAGGTGGCGGTTGTGTCTCTTGTCGGCAGTTTGGGGTGCGTTAGCGCCCTTCCGGCTGCCCGAACCGAACAGTTACCCTGGGTCTGAGGTACTGCACCGGACAGGGGCTGGAGGCGCCGGATGGCGCTGCGAGGGCAGCAGGGCCGCGGCCTGCGCAGCCCCGGCCGGCCGCACCTGTCCCGCGCCGTCCTTCGCCCCCGCGCGCTCTCACCGCCGCGTGCGGCAGCACCTGCGCGCCCCGCCCGCGGCCGGGGGCTCGCGGCGCGGGACGGCCGCTGCCGTCGCACCCCCCTCGCCATCCGCCGCCCTTCCCCCGGCACGTCCGCGCACCGGCGCTGCTGGACGGTGCGGTTCCCCTCCGCCTGCCCTCGACTCCTTCAGGCGGCGGCCGACGCGGGGGGCCAGAGGGGCTGAGCGTGGTGTTGGCCTCGCGGGCCGACCGCCCGAGGGAGGACAGAGAGGCCGGCGGACCGCGGCGGCTGCGCGCCTCGCCCTGGCGCGCCCCGGGCGGCTCCGCGCAGCGCTGCTGTGCGCCGCGGCCGCCAGGTGGCGGCAGGCGCGGGCAGCGCGCCGCCATCCCCGTTGCGCGGGAGGCAGGCGGGAGTGAGGGGAGAGGCTGTCCCTCAGTCCCGAAGCCGCCGGGAACCTGCCTGGGGTCCTGCAGGGCGCCCTGCAGCCGCGGTCCGGCATTCCCGGCGGAGGGGGCGCCGCCTCCGATGCGCCGGAGGCCCTGCAGGCGTCAGCCCTCTCGCCCTCCCCGCACCGAGAAGCGCTTCGTCGCGGGGCGACCGGACGGGACGTGCGCCGCGAGGGACGCCGGCACGGAGCGGTGAGGCAAGGCCCGGCCGCCCCCGCGGCGGCAGCGCCCCGAGGAGGGAGCCCCGCGCCAGGTGGGCGGCGAGCAGCCGGGCGTGGGGGAGCGGGGAGAGGGCGTCCGGGCGGCGGTGCCCCGGGGCGGCTGGGGCTCGGGGACGGCCGGAGCTGCGAGGCCGCGGTGAGCGCTGCTCCCGGCTGGGTTGGCGCTCGGAGCCGGGGCCCGAGGAGCTTTCGCTCCCTCCTGGCTGAGGGAGAGCTTTCTGCTCTGCGAGATTCCTGCGCCTCGTGTTTTTGCGGGGGTTCGGCTGTGTGAGTAGCCATTTCGAAGCTGTTTTCCGTGCCCGCTCGGTTTCCAGGGGCTGCATCCGGAGGGTGCGTAAGGAGCCGCTTGGTTTTGCCTCGGTGTCCCAGCAGAAGCAGTAACGGCACGTAACCCGAGCTGGGTCCAGCAGCTCGTATGAGGGAGTAAAAGAAGCGAGTAACTTTGCTCACCGAAATCGCGTGTCGCAGTTGCCCTGGCTTTGGCCAGACCTCTCGCTCTATCCGAGCGCAGTGTGCAGAGGATGAGCTCTCTGTTCGGCGCTTCTTTCGTGCTTCCCTGCTTCGGGCTTTGTTGGGCGCTCTCCTGTGCTTAAACTCAGGCAGCACTTGAGCTGTTTGTGTTTGGCTGTCAGGTTACAGGGGTACACGCTGTAGCAGAGAGCATCTCGGAATACCTTTTCTCTTCAAGCTGCAGCTCTACGTTTTTTCAGCCGCCAGTGTGTTCACACCTGTGTGTTTAATAGCCCTTCACACACTTAGCATTAATTTGTCCAAATGCTTGTTTTTGTGCTAGAAGCATGATCAGTTCAGAAACCCTGGCAGCAGTGAGTTCCACAGGTTAATGCCTCGTGTGGAAAAGCTGCTTCTTTTAAATCTACTGCCTGATACCATCCAGTCCTTACAAAATGGATGATGCTTGTTCTCTAGTTGCTATCTTTGAGCTATTTCAGGACTGTAGTATTCTTTCATTATCTATCTCAGCTATTCCTTACTTCAAGGTAAAGAGTTTTTGACTTTTTAGTCACTTTTTCATGGGACCTCTTCCATATCTTTTGCCAACATCATCACCTTTTCCCATATTTTTTCATTCTTTTATATTGTTTTAATCAAGGAAACAACAAAACTTGGAATTATTTGCAAGATGTCAGCACAACATGATGGTGTCTGCTAGTGTAGATGACAGATTTAAGCTAGTGCATCAGCAATGTGAATAGCCAAAAAAAGTAATAGAAGTACTTGCAGCTGACCGTGTGGTCAGCTGCTGATGAATCAGTGTGGTTTTGTCGTGTTTTTTAATCAGAAATTGCTATATAAGTAAATATTTGTTAGTAGTGTATACAGGGGTATAATGCTGTGGATGAAATAGTCGGCTAATGGGCTCTTACTGTTCTGTCAGTCAGTTGTGCGTGTTCCCTCTTGTTTTCTGTGGCAAGAGTTGGGAATGAAAATAGCCCAAATTTGTACAAGTCCAGTGCTGTTTGTGAAAGTGCCAATGCACTCTTACCAACTTGGTCTGTCAAGCTGTAGCTTGCCATCTGGGACTTCTGGTGTAAAATGAGTAGTAATCTTCTGGTTGACGTGACTTCTACTTATTTGGTATCATCAAGGGTTTGAAATGAAACTTGGTACTGCTGAGATGTGTTAGGAAACTGTAATTCTCTTAAGTTTTCTTTTCCATCGCCTCTCTCAACTCCATTGCCCCACTAGATTCCTTTAAGTAGACTAGGGGGAGAGGCTGTCTTTCAAGGAGAGAATCGCTTGTAAAGTGACAATTTTTAGCAAAGTTAGAAATAAGGTCAGCAGCTTGGGTTATCATACTGAGGCTTTCAAAGTGAGTGTAGGTAGGAAACAAGGATTGCTTATCATACTTGTACTCTGAGCATAGCTTGTCAGTTTTATTTAGGAGAAGAGCTGAGGAGAAGAGCTGATCCCAGGTCTTGCTGTTGGTGACTTTAAAGTGGAGCAGCTCCATTGCGAATGCAAGGAGCAATATTTGCTTCCTCAGTAACTCTCAGAAGCACTGGGAGGTTTTAGATGGTGCAAGAGTTCTCATTTCACACTACGTACAACAGGTTCATTCAGAGATCCAGCAGATTTAATTGCAGAAAGTTGACTAGGTTGCTCACAGGCAGTGATGAGTTTTATGATCACAGTATAAAACCTTTACTTTTGCTGTAGAGCAAACTGAATAACTGTGTGAGACAGACATGCATTAAACAAAGCCTGAAAGCAAACCAAAAATTAACAGGATCATCTCTAAGATGTAAATGGCTTCCCATTTAGTAGTCTCAGTTCTCAGTGTTGTGACATCAGACGTGTGACATTCAGACCATTCACAGTGGCAGTTGTACTGAAAATGGAGGTGAAGAAGTGCCAGACACTTAGTAATACTTGGTTTGGATACTTCTAGTTTAAAGCTTAGGTTTATCATCTATGGTTACATGCAGTCAGTGCAGAGACTTCAATGGCCTTTGAGTTTTTCTGTTAGAGAAAATGAAGGTTTGATGGTTAAGCACTTAAAAAACCAGGAAGCTCCAAAGTCAACCATGCATGAGCAATTTTAACTGTGTCCCCTGTAGCGTTGTATTATCATAACAGCCTTCAGTTTTAGGAGGTTGTTATTATTTGCAAGTAGGAAAAAGTAACTGCAGAAAACTTACTGTATCAGACCAACTTTTTAACCAGTTTGGACCTCGACAGTGTAATTTCTACCTCTGTAGATAAAGGCAGAGCGTTGTGTAGCTTTTAATTGTGAAGTTCTTCTGCTGGTCATTGTGCTAGCAGGAGAATTATGCTAATGAAAGTCTTGTTCCCTTATGTAGGCACACAGACAGTTCAGGTTTTAGTTCTGTTGTTTTCAGAGAGCAGCTTAACCTGATCCAAATGCAATTTGGAGGATGAATCAGGTAATTGTAAAGTTAATTCATGTATGAATATATGTGGTTTGAATAAATGATCAGTAGACATGCTTGCATTGTTAATCTATAGTAGGTTAAGTGAGAGTGGATTATTGGGTTTTGCATTTAACTTCTCTTGTGTTTGGGATAGTACAGTACATTAGAAAAGTCTGTTTATCACAGAATCTATGTACATTAGAATTTTAGGTCTAATACCTCCTTAGAATGTAAGGTCTAGCACTTCATTTAGAAGATTAATTAGAGCGATGGTAAGCAGATAAAAATATAGAAGACTGATTAACTGCTCTGATAAACGCTGAATTTGGCCTCATCTTACTCTGTACAAAGGGAGCATTGCTGAAACTGTGTGCTTCAGTGTTGCCTGATTTTTCTTTTTTTTTTTGTTCTTTGTGTTAGTTGATAATAACATACAAATTCTGTAATTTAAAACAACTCGGTTATCTCCTCCTGGAATGTTCTGTCCCACCCATTTTTCTCTTGGGGACTTGTCAGTGTCATGTCACACATCAAAACTCATGTAGCTTCTCCCTGCAGGGTTATGGCATTCCCAGAGATGGGTCAGTGTTCATAAATTTGGTTGCTGTTAAACAGTCAGCACTTGTCAACACCGTCTGCAGACATCCGTTTCAATTATTTTAAATGGTAGTACCAAGCGTGAAATGTGGGGCTTCTTGGCAGTAAATGTTCTTTCCGCAGTAGCTGCTCTTGCATTAGAAATATTCCAGTGTTGATATGATCTCAATATGATCCTTGTGAGAGAAAGTTAGCCTTATCTGTTGGTTAGGTGATACATGTGTGAATTGCTGGAATGTGGGCTTCTGTTTTCAACACTACCTGCTGTGAGCTGCTGATCAAGTCTTATTGGCATCTTGCTCCATTTCCTTTATCTCTGAACAAGGTATGATAATTACAGGATACTGGCCAACTGTTAAAGTTCCTGAAGATAATTTGCATGCAAAGTGCTTTATGCTTTAAAGAAAAAAAACCACCACTGGAATGAAAATATCTTTTGTATATGCACAAACCCCAATTCGGTAGTATGTGCCTCATAGGTTTGTTGCTGTGTTCAAATCGCAGCTTAAGGACCTGCTTGTTGGCTATTTCACATCTGTGCTGTGCTGCTGCTACTACTTGGCATCCTACTTCAGTATTTATTTTGGTCCTGGTTTTGGAATTTCCCTTCACAGGAAGATTCCATACTTCTTATATGGAAAAATTTATTTTAAAAAAGGACTCTTTTTTCCCCCCCATTGGTTCTGTAGCTTCTTTTCTCGGTAAGTGTAACAGCCACTATCTCTTTTCTTTGAAGCTCTGATCCAAGGGCCAATATAGTCAAGGAAAAGGTTATCAGTAACTTCAGTGGCTTTTGGATCAAGGCATTCCCATGTGATGTGCTCTTGTCATTGCAAAGAATGGCCTTTGGTTTCAGCCATGAAATTGTAGTGGCGTTTTAGACCATAATTTCAGTATTTCTTTTAAGCCTATCTGTTGATACATTTGCATTCACATGTAAGGAACTTCTCTGTATCTCCTGGTTTTACAAGCAGGCAGTGCTCTTCATTTCTGGGTGGGCCTAGCACTGTGTCTGAACTGCTGTAAAGGCTCATTCTTTGCTGGTAGAATGGCTCGACAGAACACATGAATACAACCCTTCTCAGGCATCAACTCATATTCCTTATTTGTGCTATTCATTTGATGCTAAACGTGACCATTTTTCAGTGCTGGTATGACTGCAGTCTTGGAGTTTAGCTGAGCCTAAAGTGTGGAGCCTTCCCTTCCTCAAATGTTTTTCTGCATCACCCCTTCCGCCCAACTGTCTGCAAAACAGGAATCAAAATGAAATTCTGTTTAACTACATAACAATTCACAACATAACACTTGTGGATTTTGGTGAACACAGAATCAAATCAACCAGTTATACTTATAAAAGGAGCAGGGAGGGAGGCTTTGTCGGCACTGATAGATTTAACATCTTCATCTGATTTGTGGAAAGAAATGGCTAAGCTGCAGGGATCTGGAAATACATTTTACAGATCAGATGGTGATGTTTAGCACTCACAGAAGCTACATTTCTGGTTCAGTGGCAGTTTGTTAGCGAGCAGTACTACCTCATGGAGTGTTTAGGCATCAGAAGGTAAGATCTGCCCCAGAATCATTAGATTGGCTTGCAAATCCTGAAATGCTAAAATGAATACATCTGCCTTCATGTTTTCAGAGTGAGCAGTCTTTTCCTTGACAGTACAAGAGCTGGTAACTTATTCTTTTAATGGGAGTTATGCTTGCTGTCTAGTCAGTTCCTGGAACTGGGGCCTTTGGGACACTCTGGGAACAAAAAAAAAAGATGTTTAAATTACAGGACTTGGTAGATGAAATTCAACCCTTTGCAGAGGATCTGTGCTTTCCTTTGCTATAAACTCACAGGTTGTACATAGCTGTGTGGGATTAAGTGTAGAGAGAAATGCAGTTCTTCAGAAAGTTACCTTTTATAATTGTCTTTCTGTTGATTTTGTTTTACTTATTTCATTGTGCTTTTGTCCTAAACACAAACTTCTTGAAATATTACAATAAATAAGAGAAGAATACTACTTTTATGGAAGATTCAAGGGCTATCTGTTGTGACAGTGGAAGTTTCAACTTCTGAACTTTATCTGTGGCTGAGCATTGTGTTGACCTCTTCTTGTATAGGATTGAAGTTTAGCAGAGAATTTCTAAATTCGTCTCTGTCAACGCAGAAGCAGGACTCATGTGATACCTTGGACCTTGCTTGCCCAAGAGGTGGGGCAGAGTCTGTCCTATGTGACTGCATGGCCTACTGAGATAAGAGGAGGAGAAGGCTGCCCAGAGGACACTGTCTGTAAAGTCGCGTGGAAGTACTGCAGTTTCTTGCTCATTGCCTTCTGTGTGAGCCATGATACCCAAGTTGGAATGTGTTTGCTCTTGTTTTGGTAAGACCATGGATAAAAAGCCCTCTTTAAAAGCCCTTCGTAACAGCTGCTTCTTGGTGAAAAACATTGTCCTTGCTGGGTCAGCACTTGGGTATATGTGAACATGGAGTACTGCTCCCCAGGAGAAAAATGTCACTGAATCAAGCAGATTCCCCTGATGCTCTATTTGGATTAGCTGGAGGCAAGTGCTTGGAAGGACAAGTTTATCTCTAAATGGCAACGCCAGCGAAACTGTTGAGGGGTCATCTGAGAGTAAATGTTGACTTGGAAAGTTTTCAGATGTCCCGGATTTTTTTCCCGTGGTAAAGGTGATTGCTGTAGTCCTGCCTTGGTAACATCGGGTTGCTGTTGGTTGGTTGTATATTATACTTGTGTTTTTGTTTGGTTATTTTTATCTAAAGCATGTACTTTCTACGAAAGTAAAAGAGAAGAAATGATTTTGCTTATCAGATTGGCAAAGAGAAGCAAGAGCCTGTCCAATCCCACCCTGCGTAATTACAATAAATGACATCCCATGACACAAGCTGTCCAAAAGGGTGATAAATTATATGGAATGGATGCAATTACTTAATCTGGCAGCAATGAAAGCTCTGTCTCATATTTCTGTAGTTCCATGGAGCTACATTCACTGGGGAAGTGAGTGAGGAACTGTGGGCAAACCTCCTTTCAGGTCTTCCGGGTCTGGATGTGGAATTTAAGTGCTTAACTAGAAAAGGGTAAGAATCTGGATTTAAAAGAATAGAGCATGTTAACCATTAACTGTTAGTATTGTTCAGCTTTGACAGCCCAGGAAAAAACTGTTGGTGTGTGGAAACACCAGGGTTAAGGCAGGATGTCAGTTTTGATTTCTTCAGAGTGATAAGCAGTTGCTGAAATTGTAATTTCCTTCGATTCCTTTACTTCTTCAGCCATTGCTTGCACGTGTTAATACATACCACGCATCAAACCCCCCTTTTTTCTTTCCTCCTTTTTAATCTTTCATATTCTTTTTCCTCTTTTTTTGTCTTTCTTTTCTCCTTTCGATTTCTTCACAGTTCAAGAGTTTGCTCACATTGGCATTAAGGAGTTTGGAGTACTTTTGTTGCTTCTCACAGGAATGTTTACAATTCTGCAGGATCAGTGTCAGATTTATTATTTAGGCACTGACAATAGTGCTGTAATTAGTCAGTTGTCATAAAGCTGTCCCTTCTGCCTGTGTTTGTTGCTGGCCAAATTCATCACACCAGAGCTGATTGCAGAGTGATGTTCATGAACATGTTTCAATAATAATTATTTTAAACAAGAAGAAAATACCTATGCAGTTTTGAATTGTGAGGGCATGAAAGGACTAAAATGTCTTTGCTGCTTTCATACTGTTAGAGTTGGACAGAAACTGATCTCATTTCTTTTGAACCATGCTGCTTGTGATTAAATTGTGATTGTTTCTACTGCTTTGAAATGGAGGAGGGGGAGAAACCGTTTCCAAATGTATCTTGTTGGCAGTTGTGGGTGAAGAAAGGTAGGGTTTGCTTGTTTGTGCTTTTTGTTTTGCTGTTTTACTGAAGCTATGTTAGGAGGGCTTTTCAAAACCCTGGACTCTTCAAGAAGATTTTCTCAGACCATACAAATTTTTTGCTTAACTAGGAAACAATGTCAAGCAGTGCCCAGAGAGTCATTACATTTGAGTTGCATTCCTTTCAGCAAGTCTTCAGTTATCTCCAACAGTGAGTAAAGTAAAAGATTGCAAGTTGCTGTATAAAACCCTGCTTTCCTGACTTTAAGAAGTGTGCACAACAGCAGTAGACTGTGATTAAAATAAACCCCAAACATACAAAACTTGGTCACATTTTTTTAAAGATCACTGCCTATCTTACATGCTCTGCTGGTGGCTCAGGGACTACTTAAAGCATCAACTGAAATCCACGGTTGGAGAAACCTCATTTTTCTTTGCCAGCACTTTGTAATTGGCTGTTCTTGTCTTGCAAATTCAAGAAGTCTCTCATTTGCATTTTAAGTCCCCATTTTTTGCTTTCTAGACACTTTGAAATTATGCCTGAAGCATTAAGTGATGTCAGGTGAAGGTCAGTGCACTTTAATCACCTGTTTTCAAGCACAAAGAAGTTCAAGCTATACTGCCATGAGGTGACCTGTGATTTCTTTTTACCTGACTCAGTAAGAGCCCTATTCAGAATTCTTCACTCTCACTTTACTTAGGCAAAGTCCCAACCACTTGAATAGTTCTGCCTGAGCAAGAACGGTTACAGAAGTTCCCTATGCATGGTGTGATGATGGCAAATGCACTGTAGATGAGATTGATAAACCAAATTAGGTTTGCCATTTATTGTGGTCAGAAAAGAAGTGAAAAGTGAGAGTAGATTTTGTTGTGACTTGTATGGCTGCCAACTCTGAACTACTACTACTACTACTAAGTACTGTTTCTAAGCTACATTGCATCAACAGAGATAGTGAGCAAAGATGCTTATGTGTTAAAACATTTGTTATATATATAGGCAGCAAATAATACTTTAATCTGATTTTACCTCCAGAAGGCTGTATATGCTGTCAGTGGGTGGACCTGTATTGTGGCAGTCACGCTTTCCTTCTCTTCTCATCCTCCTAATCCTGATGTGCTGTTGAGCTTTAAGGTGCAGGGTCCCTCACAACTAGGTGTGATAATTTTGCCCAAACCGCTGTGTTGTAAAATGGGATTATGAATAGGCCAGCTCTTTCTGAATAGTTTATGGCTAAATGGAGAGACAGGATACAGTCACCTTCTTACTGCACTGTGACTAACTGTAGGGCTGGTTTCCACTACTTTGTTAAAAGGGGGATTTCCATTGACCTGCCTTTCTTTGCAAGCCCATGCAGGAGTTGTACAGAAGTATGGTATTTCTTACTGTTTTTTTTCCTCTTCAACCCTTCTAGATTTTGCAGATATGGGAGTGGGTACTCATGCATCAGCTACAGTGAACTGACTTTGCAAGCAGCAAAGTCAGTTTGGTTCTTTCAGTCAAGTTATGCAGTCAAATCTTAGACCTACTGTCAGGCAAACCTCTCGTGAAAGCAGTAGCAGATTTGCTTATAGGTTGAGAAAAACTCAAGACTAGAACCTGATTTGGAAAGGGTGGCTGGAAGTCAAAAAGGAAGGCAGTCTTCCTGACTCATTAGTTGAGTGTTTTTGCATAAAACAATTACCAAGGGTGGCAAGGGGTTGTTAGTGATTCTGTGAGGTTAGTATCTTTTATCTGTCAGGCATAAACTCGTTCTTCACAGACTACTGGACAGCATCAGCCAAAGGGTGTGTTTCCTAATAGGGAGATTTTAATCTGCAGTGAGTTAAATGCTTCATCTTTGCTACGTTGCTGCTTGGTGCTTGATAGCCTGAGATTCCTTGCATGTATGATTATCTTTGTGGTTTTGTGTCAAGGACTGTTATCTACTGTAGGAGGGTAACAGTTTATGCAGTTTATGTTAAATGGACTGAAATGCTGTCATCTAGACCACCAAAGCATGAGGCATAGCAGCCAGACAAGATTTGTAGGATGTCTAAAATCCCTTTTAAACTGATGGGATAAAAATAAATAGCTCCTAATCCCTACCCCTAAAGGATCTTGCAGTTTGGATTTAAAATGCAGGAGGCTGAAGATTTCACCATATAGAGGTATGACTGACACAGGTGTTAGGATATTTCTTAAGTCTGAACTAAAGCTGAACTGAGTAAGGACCTCAGGAGAACTAAATTCAGTGGCTTCTGTCTCAAGGAGTAGAATTGAGAACATAAATTGGTTTTGGGTTTCTGAACATCTGAATTTTACATTTCCTCTGCTGTCACTAATCATACTGAATTTTCATTTATCTTTCTTCAAAAGACACAATGATACTGATGTTTGTCATCCTTACTGATTAACTAATTAAAGCTGGATAACTTAGAGTTTTTCTTCTTATCCTCTTAATATCTTCCCATAAAAAAGAGATGCACCTCTGTGAGGGTGCCTCTTTAAATGGCAAAGGCTTAGCAGGACAATTGGCATCCGATGTCACTATCTTGGTTGCCTGCCTGGTTTTCTAACAGCAAACCTTTTGGAAAATTCTATCAAGAACAGAGGATAAGGATGTTCAATGTCTATGTTGTTATGTTGGACCTCTGGTCTAAATTGTGGATGAAAGCTAAACAGAACTCTACAAAGCAGTTCTTCAGTGTGTTCTCTGAGTAATACCTGTATTTATTTGCGTTCAGAATTTATTTGCAAAAGATTTACAATACATTTTCCTGTCATTCTTCCAGTTGGCTGTCAAAGATGCATTGTTAGATTATTGTTTCATGATGGGTTTTAATTCCCTGGTAGTCTGTTTCAAAATTATGAAAGAAATATTTAATTCCACAGTGCCCTTGTAAGGCCTCTTGTTAGACCTATTATTCATCATTACATAGGAACATAAAACAAAACAATAACTCTTTGAACTCAACTCTTGCATTTCTGTGTTGCTATGTTGGTAGCTTCACATCAAAGAGAATTTTAAGGAGAAATAAGTTAGAATCTCATCAATCTTATAATATTATTTAATAATAAAGTAATTTAAACAGTCTTTTATAACTGACACCAAATTGCCTTGTGTTTACCTGTACTAACAAATAGGTTTGGGATTTTGGGTTTTTTTGTTTGTGGTTTTGTTTTTTCTTTTTTATTGTTCTTCTCTGTCAAAGTCCCATTCAAGTCTTGAGGGTATGCCAGCTTAGAATGCTTAACCCAAACCAGAGAACTACGTAACGGGCACAGAAATCTCTGAAGTTCCCTGGGAATGGTTTTTATCCCATTTATAGCTCTGTACACAGAAAATAATGTTTCAGAGGCCCTTGGAGTCACTGTAGCCAAAGTTTGGAATTGACCCCCAAGGATCATAATAGCAATTTCAATGGATGTCTGTGTTATATTTATAGATACATGTTCCATTTAGTATCTGTTCTGCTGCATAGGGTTTTGCTTTAGAAAATCAAGCAGCTCTGGCAATTGTAGATATGAATAGCTACCAAGAAGAGAAATATTTAGTCAATCCTGACAAGACTATGTTCCCTTGGTTAACTTGGATGATCTATAGTGATCTTTTCCAAGGACTAAAAGTCTTCCATTATAGGTTAGTTAACAAGTTTGTAAAGTGGTTTATTTTGATTTTTGGAGTGTCCCTGTACAGCTATAGCTTTATTACTTGTCTGTTCTGGAACAATGTATGAGTAGTCACAGAATCACAGAGTTGTAGGGGTTGGAAGGGACCTCGAGAGCTCATGGGGTCCAACCCCCCTGCCAAAGCAGCTCCCCAGCTCATACTGCACAGGGCGGCGTCCAGACGGGGCTGGAATCTCTCCAGAGAAGGAGACTCCACACCCCCTGGGCAGCCTGTCCCAGGGCTCCCTCACCCTCACTGGGGAAAAGTTCCTCCCCATGTTGGTGTGGAACTTCCTGTGCTCCAACTTGCAGCCATTGCCCCTTGTCCTGTCCCCACAGACACTGAAAAGGGTCAGGCCAATTCCCCCTGCACCCCATACTTAAGATATTGATAAACATTGACTAGGTCTCCCTTCAGTCTTCTTTTCTCCAGGCTGAATAGTCCCAGCTCCCTCAGCCTTTCCTCACAGGATAGATGTTCCAGGCCCTTCATCATCTTCGTAGCCCTTCTCTGGACTCTCTCCAGGAGATCCCTGTCCTTTTTATCCCAGGGAGCCCAGAACTGGACACAATACTCCAGGTGGGGCCTGACCAGGGCAGAGTAGAGGGGGAGGATCACCTCCTTTGACCTGCTGGCCACACTCCTCTTGATGCCCCCCAGGATCCCATTGGCCTCTTAGCCACCAGGGCACACTGCTGGCTCATAGCCAACCTGTCGTCAACCAGGATCCCCAGGTCCTTCTCCACAGAAGAAACCCTGAAACCATTGTTATTTGGAGATATTATTTATGCAGAGAGATGTTTTCTCCACTAATAATCCAAGGAAAATATTTTGTTTCTGAATAAGCAAGCAAAGATTTCAAGTCCTCTCTTCCCTGTTGTACTCTAACACTGGTACAAGCACCTTAGAAATCTTGCAAGCAGAACAGATGGAACTTTGTGAAAGCTAATACTTTGCGGTTTCATGTGTTTACCTTGATAAGGACATCTTTACACTTCCTTTTTGTGAGGACAGTGGTAGATTTAAGCATTCATCTACTTTTTTTTTTTTCCTGAGAAAATCACAGCTAAGAACTACAGGGTTTTTGTGTTGTTAGGTATGTTTCTGTGTGTTCACAGAGCGCTTCTGGATCTTCATAATATGGTGAATCAGCCCCAGTATAGAGAATGGGCAGTTTCACATCAGGTTTTCTATTTGTGTCAGAGCCAAGCAGAGGGTTATCTGTGGTATGCTGATGCTACACACATCTATTTACCAGTAAATGAAATACTCCTTTTGAAGGGTACCTTGTCACCAGGAACACTTGATCTTCACCTATGTATGCGGTAGAAGATTGCTTAATACTCAGGCCAAAACTCAGTCTCTGAAGCACAGCTTCTGGTTTGTTCCCTTTTTTCTACACGGAGGATATTGATACTTGGGGGTGTATTTACAGTGTTTATTGAACAGCACAACAGTTAATTCTCCTGGTAAGCAGTTTAAGAAAGGAAAAAAGGATGTGTTCTGTCAGACAGACGTTCTCATTAAACAGATGGCTGAAAAGCCATGTTTTCTCTTTGCAAAGGAAGGTATCTTAACTGCACAATAATTATGTAATATATGTAATTTTTTACTTGATGAGGGGTGTCTACCAGCTGTGACTAAGAAATAGCTGATTATAGTGCTGAAATATGTTGTGTGATACTTGTACATGTGTCTTCAATTAGCTTTGCTGAAATATTTGTTTTCTGTGACTTTCAAATGGGATGTTTTATAACTCTCTGAGTGAGGCTGGTGGGTCCTCAGAACCACCATCTACCTCTTGCTGTAAATTCCGATTAAACACTGTTGCAAACCTTTGTTTTGGAGAAGCTCTGACTAAGATAAGTTGAAAGTTAAAAGTTTTTTGATTTCAGGGAGACACCTTTTGTTCTGTAAACAGCTTTCTTTAACCTAGTCGTGAAAAGAGCATAAGAAGCAGCTTATTTTCTATGACATATTTACAGGTAAAGAAATGGCTGAAAGAGGCTCTAAGAAATTTCTGGTATCCCCAGTTGCTCTGAAATGCAGTTATATGCTTTGCAATGTCAGTGTTGTTAAGACATTCACTAAATAAATAGACTTGGAGATTGGCATTGTGCATATTCTATGTTAAATATTTATAGGCACAGCAGACAGTTTGACCTGAGTCTTCACAACATGGAAGGGGTCTTGAACCAAATCTAAAACATCACTCTAGCTACTTGAGCTTGGGAGAAAACTGTCTAGAACAGTAACTTCTTGGAAATAAATTTCTGCTCTTATTGCTTATTTTCTAGGCAAGACTGTAGTTAATCACAGGATAGTTCACACAAGTCTGTTTCTCTTGCTTGTTGCAATAATGAAGTATTCACCTATATTTTGAACCAATACTATAGAGATTTCAGGTATTTCCACCTGACTTTTTAGACTGCTAACTGTTTCTTTTTCCATATCTTTCAATATCAATAGTCAGCTTAATTTTGATCAGGATTATGAAGAGGGTAAGAAAGATTGTTGTATGAAAACGGTCTTTAACATGTAATCTCCCTTTCTCTCTTACAACATCCTTGGTTTGGAATACTCAGATTGTAACGAAGAAGTTCTTTAAAAGGAGAGCAAAATTTATTACAATGTATGGAATACATTTTGCATCTGGAGGAGTGTAGCCAGTAGGTCAGAGGTGATCCTTCTCCTCTGCTCTGCCCTGGTCAGGCCCCACCTGCAGTATTGTGTCCAGTTCTGGGCTCCTTGGTTTAAAAAGGACAGGGATCTCCTGGAGAGAGTCCAAAGAAGGGCTACAAAGATGATTAGGGGCCTGGAGCATCTCCCCTATGAGGAAAGGATGAGTAAGTTGGGACTCTTCAGCCTTGAGAAGACTGAGGGGGGACCTAATTAATGTCTATAATTATCTGAAGCAGGGGATGCAGGGGGAATTGGCCTGCCCCTTTTCTTTGGTCAGTGGAGACAGGACAAGGGGCCGTGGCTGCAAATTGGAGCACAGGAAGTTCCACACCAACATGGGGAGGAACTTTTCCCCAGTGAGGGTGAGGGAGCCCTGGGACAGGCTGCCCAGGGGGTGTGGAGTCTCCTTCTCTGGAGAGATTCAAGACTCATCTGGACGCCGCCCTGTGCAGTATGAGCTGGGGAGCTGCTTTGGCAGGGGGGTTGGACCCCATGAGCTCTCGAGGTCCCTTCCAGTCCCTACAGTTCTGTGATTCTATGATTCTATGAATGCATCATGTTCAAGTGGTGATGGCTTCTAATATGTAGAGCCTGTGATAAGTAGCATCTTTAATAGTTTTCAAATACTGAAATTGCTATAACTTCTTTCAGTTCTCTGAGCTGATTGTGTGTGGAAGAGGCTGCTCTTTATGGTTGCATTGGCAATAATTAGTAGTGGACCTGTCAGCAAAGGGAATTTGCAGCCATGTTTACATGACACAAGTAGAATATACGAGTTGAACACTGGGTAAGTACTTTCAGACTGGAACAGAATTACTCAGGTCCTTACATACTCATAAGGTCTATCCTGTTTGTTCTGCAGGAGTGATACAGAACAGCTATGTCAAGAGTTAGAATTCCTTAAATCAGTGAATGGTAACAAGCTGATATCAAGATTCCTATAGTGGCCTTCTTAGAGAGGAATGTAAAAAAACCTAACCACCACCACCTCAGCTTTGTTAATTGTGTTCTGGGCTTCTTTTTATATACCTACAGATACATGAGTGCATATTTTGTATCCACCCCCTAAGCAGTAATACCGATTAATATGTATAAAACAGAGTTCTAAGTACATGCTGCATTCACTTGGGCTATCTATCCTCTGTTTATTGGAGGTGTTTTCTAGTTTCCTTTTATTCTACCTACAAAGGCTTTGGAAGAGTTGAGGGATCTTTTCAGTAGAATATAGTATCTGCCTTTACTACTTAACAGAAAATTGTGGAAAAGGTTATCCTGATTTTAGGCTGTCCTTAGAAAATAACATAATAAAGTTTGGGAGAGGTCAGTGACCTGATGAAGTCCTGTAGGTACCTTAATATTTTCTAAAATGACTGCTGTAGAAGGCAGCATTGATTCAAGAACTGAAAGATGCACTGTGAGCTATGATTTCTTGACAAAGCATTGTTCAGTTAGAAGTGTAGTTGTCCATCTACATGTCATCATAAGAAATCATTCTTCTAAAAATTGTAGTTACTAAGCAAACTCTTAAAAATGATGCCAGGGATTTGGCCAAAATTGCACAGCCTGTCAATTTGAAATCTTGAAATGAACTTAAGATAGATTTGCCATGGTTTCCACACAGTTACATCCCAAGAATCTCTTGTCAGTTCAGGGAGAGATACGCTATCACTTTTGTGATTTATTTTACCTTTTACATAATTGTCCTGTGCCTGGAAGCTGCATATTGGAGCTTTAAATGCAGTAAGCATTTGTGAGAATTAGCTAATGCTTTCAAAAGGTGAAAGGGGAGGCAAAATCAGCCTAAAAATGCAATTTCCATGCAGTCTGAATCTTCAGAAAGAGTCATCTTTCTGGGTTATTTCAAAAAAAGTGAAAAAAGAGCAATTAATTAAATTTCTCTGGCACTCTGATTTTGTGCTTGCTGCACTTTTTTTTTTTGATTGGATAAATGTGATTTCAATATAAACTACCTTTTCAGGATCTGAGAGTTCTAAATCGTACCAGAATCAACTTAGTGCTGCTACTCCAGCACACTTCCTTTGCAACTGATCTCAATTAACTAACTATATGTCATACTTTGTGCACAACAATATGCTTTGACTACCAAACCTATGTAGTTAAATCTATATGGAAGCTTATTACTGAGTTTAAGAGGTCTTTAGGGAATCTTAGGTCTGGTTCATTGTTATCATATTTTCGCTTTTATGATTTTTTTTATTCCTAGTGCACAAAAATACATAACCAGTGTTGTGAACAAGATTAAGAAAAATGAAATTCAGAGGAAAAATTAAAGAAACAAATCCTACTAGTCGTATATAATATGACTGTAGCTCACAGCCTATAAATGGGCCCTTTCTTACTTCTCACCTTTAGCTACAAGATTAACATGACAACCCTTGTTGGATGGTTCATTAAATTTTATGCATTGTGAGGAAGACTGGAGCAAAATGGCTTGAACTGTGGCACCCTCCAGCACAACGGTAACTTTAGAAGCCACAGTTTGTATCTTGTGAATGTGTGTTTTGGGAACCCATCTGTATGGTCACTTGTGGATTTCACCAACTTGGAGTTTGTCTCCTAGGTTTTCAGAGGACAGTGAGATGTCCCAGAGTTGGGTGTCACATTATCAGGTTACACATCTTCCCGCTGAATTCCAGAGAGATGAGCTGAAACTGTTCCTTGAGAAGTGGATTCAGGAAACGGGCCCAACATTTCAGATGACACCAGAAAGGCCCTCAGACTCACAGTTCTTGTTTTATTGAGGGCTGTGGTGCTTCTGTGTAGCAGCACAACTTCATAGAAACATAGGCACTATCCCTGTGGATAAGGTGCGGCCCGGAGGCACCAGGGAGTGCCCCTCTGCCTGGTGCGGAGGCTGTGGCTGCCTGTCACCGGGGGATCGTGAGTCACCAAGCTGTTATGCAAAGCAGATGATTCCAGAGGCTACATTTAAAAGACAATTAGTGGTTGCATCTGTGAATGTAAGAGGCTTGATCATATTCCCCTGCGTGCTGTTTGTGGAGTTATACTCGCTGGACTGTGGGGGTTTTCAGTTGGGGTTTTTTTCTCTCTTTTTTTTTTTTTTGTGAGATTTTAGGCAAAGAAATGAAAACTTCTGGATCTTGATCAAGCTTAGATTGGAGACAGGCACTGAGCTTTCTTGGACTGCAGTAGTTCTGGACACACCCAGAAGGAGAACTTTATATACTTTGAAAATGAAATTTAAAGTAAAACAGAGAGGCACCTTCAGGGTTAGGTGGAGTAACTTTCAATTTTTGATTTAATGAAAATGTTTTCTTCATGTAAGCATCAGAACCTCTCATCAGATCTAATGCTTGCCTTCTCTGTTGTGCAGCTTTCAGGCACAAGTGTATGTTTTACTGTAGTTAATATTTGAATAGATTAAAACTCTGGTGGCAGATGTCAACAGCTGCAGTCCAAGCTGTCAGATGTGCAGCTAAATGAACTTGCTGTTCTGTGAGGTGCTTATCCAAGTCTTGTGAATGTAGTGAATTTTGGATTCAGTCCAAAGGACTTGCATTGAACTTCATTTAATAAGTGTGAACAACTAAACTAATAGGTACACTATACCAATATGCAAGGCAGCAGATTCAAAGGCAGTCTTACAGGGTATAATTATTTTTCTTTAAATATTTATTTTAATTTTTTTTTAACCTAAATAATACAAAAAGAGAATGTTGTGCATCAGTGGAAACGTGACTTCAGAATGATGCTCGGGTTTCATAGCTATTTCAAGTTGCCATTGTCAGTAGCTGGCAAGGTACATTATCTAACCAGAAAGGTAAATATTGAAGGAAATTTAAGTTGGTTTGCTATATATTTAAGTCAACAAAATAAAATGATTCAGAATTGCTCTGAGCTTTTAGCCTTAATTGAGTTAGTGTATTCTACATGATGTATCTCACATCCTTGATGTGAGTTAAAATAGAGGGTCATAGACTGTTTCATTGGGCACTGTACATATGCACATGTTAAGAAATTTCTGATACAGTTAGTATATATATGCATATGGATATATGTGATTTGACAGGACTTATAGGGTGATGCTAAAATTGCATTGGAATTTGTGAACATTAATACCATCCACTCACAATACACAAAGGGCATAGTCACATGAAAAATTGCATGTGAGTGGTCCTGTGATATTTAAGACGTTAGGCTAACTGATTCATTGGCTTTCTGCAAATTTTCAAAGCACTGTGTAGGAAGACATTTCTTTACATTAACCAGCTAAGGGGGATATCTCACTGTTGACTTACCAGTAGACTTTCTTCCTCCTTTCTTAACTTTCTGTCTGGTACCTGTCCTGATAATTCTGTGTGCCCTGGTGGCTAAGAGAGCCAGTGAGATTCTGGGGTGCATCAGGAGGAGTGTGGCCAGCAGGTCGAAGGAGGTGATCCTCCCCCTCTACTCTGCCCTGGTCAGGCCCCACCTGGAGTACTGTGTCCAGTTCTGGGCTCCCTGGGATAAAAAGGACAGGGATCTCCTGGAGAGAGTGCAGAGTAGGGCTATGAAGATGCTGAAGGGCCTGGAACATCTATCCTATGAGGAAAGGCTGAGAGAGCTGGGGCTGTTCAGCCTGGAGAAAAGAAGACTGAGGGGGGACCTAATCAATGTTTATAAATATCTTAAGTACAGGATGCAGAGGGAATTGGCCAGCCCCTTTTCAGTGTCAGTGGAGACAGGACAAGGGGCAATGGCTGCAAATTGGAGCACAGGAAGTTCCACACCAACATGGGGAGGAACTTTTCCCCAGTGAGGGTGAGGGAGCCCTGGGACAGGCTGCCCAGGGGGTGTGGAGTCTCCTTCTCTGGAGAGATTCCAGCCCCGTCTGGACGCCGCCCTGTGCAGTATGAGCTGGGGAGCTGCTTTGGCAGGGGGGTTGGACCCCATGAGCTCTCGAGGTCCCTTCCAACCCCTACAACTCTGTGATTCTGTGATCATTTATCTCTTTGAGAAGTCTCACTGTGTTCATTTCAGCAGATTTGTGGGACTACCTATGAGACTATAAGGGCATCTTTTTTCTCAGGTACTGCCATTATCCATCTCTGCCCCTTTCTGAAATCTCTATTACAAAGTAGTATATTTCCTGGTTTAACTTAAGACACTCACCTGAGCCTTGCTGACAAAGGGCTGCAGTGTCTGACTACAGGTGTGCTGCTAGGCAGAGATGATGAAGGAGATTCTGCAGGTAACGGTAGGAGTAGGTGTCCGAGTACGTTTCAGGAAACATCAAGACAAAGGATGGTTATGATTAGCTCCTGGCTTGGTGCTATTACTGCTGAGACCAGCAGCAGCAGTTTGAAGGTGTTAGGATCACTCACCTGCAGTGTCAAAGGGGTGGAGGCTTTAGTTAGGGTCAGTCTCATTTTTCTGTGACCTGATGTGCATCTTACTTTGAGCAGTGAAACATCTCTCCTTCTGTCATGCCATGGTTATTCTGGAGTGGAGGTTTGAATTCTGTTCCATCCTGCTGTGTGGTGGATTGATGGGCTTGTTTTGTTTTGATGGAGGGGGTTTAATGGTTGGGGTTTTTTGGTGGAGTGTTATTTTTGTTTTTTCCCCTGCCTTCTTTCACAGATTTTGTTTTCATCCCACTTGGAGATGAAATGGGGAGAATTACTGAAATGCCAACTACTTGAAGGCAGTGGAGAAAGTCTTGCTACCTCTGCTGAAGTACAGGAATGTGGCTTGTTCCAGTTGAGATAGTATCTGTTCTGCTGTAAATAATGTTACTAGAAAGTCTGTCACTACACTGGTCTATAGTGCTTTTAAGCCCTTTGTGGGTAGGTAATTTGACTTTTACATTTGCAAGACGTATTGCAGTGACTAGCACGTGGTACACCTCCTCAGGCTGCTGAGTTTCCTTGCCAAAATCCATGTTATTTAATCCTTGTGTTAACTGCCTAGCCATTTCAGGTATTCGTTTTGCTCCAGATCTTCTGGGGGGAAAATGATTGTCACGTTTGCACATTTTCATATCAAAACCACTACTGCCAGAATGACATTTCTTTCAATAGGCTGTAAGCACCTAAGCACTTACATAGTTTTGAAAACAAGCTCTTAAGTCACTTAGATACCTAGCAGTCTTTACATTCTGTGCTACAAATGGTATTTCAGAAGAAATGTATCTAAGAGTTACAGTGTGACGTGGGTTGAAAAAGGCATTGAAATACTGTAGAGTTGCGTTTGTAATGCAACAGGCTATTGACAGTGAAGGTATGGATGAACTGAAAAAAACTGAAAACATATGTATGGACTTTAGGCACTCTCTTTATGAGCAATCTCCAGAAACACCAGAGGTCCCTCCCCTGCTTCTTTACAAAACTGGATGTAGATATTAGTATCTTTTCTGCTTTTCAAACGAGGTGCAGTTTACTAAGTGGATTAGGGTACTGCACATTTCTTCTTCTGTTTGTATCCTGTAGCCATGTTCTGCTGTGGTTATGTCCCTCCATAGAAGGATGTTGGATAAAATGGTTATTCTGGAGTGAAAATAACTGGGAGCACATCTGGAGAAAACCCAGAATGATAACTTGAAACTGCGTTGGTTACAATCCATGTTACATTCATATGCTCCATTTTCAATCAGTGACACAAAAGACTGCTGCCTCAGTATGTCTGCTAATTAACAGTCAGATTATGGGAAGTGAGACAGTTGTTTCCTTCACAATTCAAAATACTTCTTGGTAAATAGTATCCTAGGGGATCTGTCTAAATGCTTTGTGTTAGTGATACATCTGTAGACTTGCCTAAGGTTTAAAGGAATGTAGCATTTTCTGATACTGTGTGTTGAGATCTGAAATGGCTTAAAGCCTTGAAGGAGATCTCAGCTAAAAAACTTTTTCAGAAGTGCTGCCCATCTTTTAACAAACAATTGTAATCCAGTAAGCATTGAAATGGGTGAATAGTTTTGAGAAGGTGCCGTAGATCTACTGACAACCACGGATGAAGTTTAGCGAAGCCCTTATGCTATCTTCCCCATGACTAACTCAAACCTGTTACGTGCAAAACTTTTGTCATTATGCTTTTCTAAATACTCAACTTCCAATGCCTTCAATCAAAAGCCCTAAATGATCGATCATTTAAAAATTAGGAATTTCTTCTGAAGTTTTTAGAAGAATTTTTCATTTCCTAAAACAAATTTGTTGGGGGGAGGAATGGGTATTGGGGGGAGATATTTAGCTTGTCCAGTTGCCTGCAAACAATCCATACTTCCTAGCAGGAGGATCTGTACTTTATCTAACCGCACATTTTTTAAGTTCTTGTAAGTCTTTCCCCTTCCTAGCCAGATTTTAATTATCTGGCTGCCTGACAGAAATTGAGAGGTCTTTATCTATGAACAGCAGTGTTCTCTTGTTTCTGCTCACCTCAGTGCATTTCAACATGTAACCACTTGTAAATAGCAAGATACAGACAGTGGTTGACCAATTTCTGAAATGTATGGGGTTAGGTTCAGTCCTAATGGTGTTTTATTTCCTTTTTTCTTTTTTGCTTTCCCTCTTTCCCTACCATCCTCCTCCTGTCTCCCTTGATTTATATTTTATTTCTCTACTGCAAGGTTCTCTTTCCTGCATGAAAACTCTGGTGCAGCATTTTAGGTGTCCAATATATGATTGCAAATTTACCAAAATAAGAACTCCCCAGATGTTTGAACATTTGAGAGTGTTTCCAAACAAATGAGAAGGTACCCAGGTAACAGGTCTCTCAAGGGCCAGTGTAACTTCTATGCATTTGGAGTAGTCACAATGCAATGACAGTACTTAGAAATGATGTTCAGTTGGATTTCTGTTCAGAATGCTGTTTAACCCCAGATTTCCTCCATGCCTGTGAGCAAGGCATATAACTTCATTGTGTCTGGGTTTCCCATCACTGCTCTTCTCTGTTTTATTTCTGCAGTTGGTATGAACACAGGTTCATGTAGAGGACAGGTACAGTTGGACTCGATAATCTCAAAGGCCTTTTCCAACCTAGTAATTCTGTAACACAGCAGAATTATCCTTGCATTGCTCACAAAATGGAGCGTGTATTAATAATACTGCAATACAATAGGAATTGGTAACCCAGTTTCAGTTCTATAAGATCCAGTGATGCAAAACACTGAAGCTATTTGGTTTATTGTCATACAAATGATGTACCAGGAATGTGAGATTAAAAGGCAAGTAAATTCAACATCAGATTCGCATCCTTGAGAATCAAATACAGAATTTGCATTCCATGCAAAATATGCATCCCTTTGGCACTAGGTAAGGACTGTTGCAAAAATGAGGTGTGTCCAGTCAGTTCATGTAGCATACATTGGATTTCCAGTTTGAATTGCTGTGAAGTCCCAAGAATTGAGGTAGAGGTGACTAATGTAGACTGAGGTTTCCAGTTTCATTGACATCCTGGAAAATACTGAATAAGCAGTGTTAAATGTTTTTCTCTTTTCTTTCTGTAGGATTTGTGTGTAATCAGCATTGTGCTGTACCACAGCGACGAGTATTTTTCACTTCAAGACACCTTGCATTAGAGGATCATGGTAGACAGGTTGATTGTTTCTTTGAGGTAAGTGATGCAATAAGACATCTAAAACCATACTGAATATGCTCTTAACACACTGCAGAAAATAGCACTTTGATGGTAAAAGTGTTTGTATCCTGGGACCAGATGATGAAGAACATGCATACCAGACATAGCATTCTTTGGTGATAGTAAAAGAAATTATATTCTCAGTGTTTATTTATGTGACTATCCTGTCAGTGTGTGTCCACGTGATGGCATATATGATCAGGGCCACGAAGATGATTAGAGGGCTGGAGCACCTGCCCTAGAAAGAGAGGCTGAGGGAGCTGGGCTGGTTCAGCCTGGAGAAGAGAAGGCTGCGGGGGGACCTCATTGCAGCCTGCCAGTACCTGAAGGGAGATTATAAACAGGAGGGGAATCAACTTTTTAAAAGGGCAGATAATGGCAGGACAAGGGGGAATGGATTAAAGCTAAAGGAGGGAAGGTTTAGATTGGATATTAGGGGGAAGTTTTTTACAGAAAGAGTGGTGAGGGGCTGGAACAGGCTGCCCAGAGAGGTGGTGGATGCCCCGTCCCTGGAAGTGTTCAAGGCCAGGTTGGATGGGGCCCTGTGCAACCTTGTGTAGCTCCAGGCCTGAGGTTGGTGGCCCTGCCTGTGGCAGGGGGGTTGGAGCTCTATGATCCTTGGGGTCCCTTCCAACCCTTGCCATTCTATGATTCTATGATCAGGAAGGGTTTTTTGTGTTTGATGGGGCTGTACAACTACAGTCATTGGGCTTCAATTAGTGGTTTACATGTTTTAGTACCTGTGTTGCAGGGGTTTATATCCTGCATTCCCGAAAGAGTTTGCCCATGGGCAAACGTAGGAAAAACCTTTCAAAGGGCTTTCCTGACAGAGGAAACATTCAACTGGTCCTAAGCTGGTCTGTCCTGTTCTGTAGTTGGGCAAGCAAATTCAGTGGAAACAGGCAGCTGTGATGCTGCAGAAACAAAAGCTGACCTCCTTCCTACAAGAGGAGTGGCAGTTGCATGCTCTTTCATTTATATGGAGTTACTGTCAGTAACACCTCTGATCTAACCTTCCTTCTTGTGAATTTGACATTCATCTTTGAATTAAATCCTGGCTCCCTCCTAATATTCCAGGGCAGTTTACACATCAAAATGAATATCTCACATATTATTGATGCTACCTGTGTTACCTTTCCTGTTGAGAGTTCTCCCTGCATAACTCCTCCCGTGCTGTCCTAGACCTAGGCTGTTCTGCAGGCTTTAATTTGAGAGGAAGTTGTGAATATGAGACAAGAGCCAGCCATACTGCTCCTGGCAGTACTGACCACTTGGGTAAAATACTTCTGCTTCTTTCCAGACAGTCCAGTTGGCCGTCATAGCCCTCCATAAAATACAACTACTAAGTGACAGCAGTCATGCAAGAGATCTAGTTTGGTACTCTCTAGCTTTATTCATGGAGAGCCAATACTCATGGCAATGTCTGAGGAACAACTCTTGAGTAGTGTTCTGAAATGAGGTATTAAATAGCAAGCTTCTTGCTCTTCACCTTGCTCTGTCCCTCCCCCCCAAGTCAAGCAGAAATTGGGATTGTCAGTAAAAGAACACAAAGATGTTTGCTCTTTTAAACTTTGGTACATTGACAGTTTAAAGCCTATTTTGGTTTAAAGCTTAATTAGTGCCCTAATGTGGAGAGCATGGACTGTACCAGCGAGGTAGTAAGATTCTTAAACAGAGGGCTAAGTTAAACAGCCATCAGTCAGCTGCAATTGTTGCCTGACCTATTTATTTGTACTTGAAAAAGTTTGGCATTATTTTAGGAGCACTTCTTTTTTGGCTTTTTTGCACAGTAAGAATACCTGAAACAAACCCACTGAAATTGGAGAAGCCTATTTTTGTAGCTTGGGAGACCTAATGTTAGTGAAGCATGACAAATAAAAAGCCTAGTCCAGAGAAGTTAGCCAAAGCAAGCTACTGTGGGAAATAACATTAAAAAAATTAAATTGCCACACAGAATTGAAGCTAGAGGCTTGCCTCAGGAGAACTGAAGTATTACTGGCAGATTTCCTGTGTGTTTGAAAGAGTATGTTGATACCATTGTTTCTGAGAGAGATTCGATCGCAGATACAGAAGTGAACTTAAAACCTAGCTTCATTGTCCATGAACATGTACATACAGATGGTGATTACAGTGCAACCTCATTAAAGAATGATCAGGAAAAGCTGGTACAAAGTAATCACACATATACCTCAAGTTTGTGTTTTAGAGCTGAAAACTTTAATCTGGTAAGTAATTTGCTTTGAAGATTACTGTTCTCACTCAACTCCCAACCTTGTGCATGATTTCAGAAGAATTTATGCATTGAAACCTGTAGTTCTTCAGACTGATGAGAAAAAATCCTGTCCTTCTGTTGAGGATGAAAGCATTTATTTCCTTATGCAAAGCCTGAACTTTCTTTCACGTGCTCTGAGGGATTATAGGGAGCAGAAGACATAAGGGAGCAGGGAGTGGGTAGGAAGATTCTGAAAAGGTAGTTAAATATACTTTGCAGAGGATGTAGGCTGAGCCTGTCAGATTGAGCTTTGCCTACTTAGAAGCTTGCTGTGTTTTTGTTGATAATAGTTAGGAGATGACCTGAGCACTTGAAAAAGAGATATGCAGGTCAGGAAGGTCAGATAAAGACAGATCTGTTGATGTCATTTGGCAGTTTGGAGGTCTGAGTTCTGTTTCTATTTCTAACTTTGATTTCAGGTGTGACTGACAAATCAAATTCCGCACACCGCTCTAGTTCTGAACAGCACAGTTTGGCTCCTACTGTGGTTTCTTTATAGCGCCTTACATTGTCTCTCATTTCAGCCACCTCCTCTGTATTTTGCTTTATCACCAATGATAGTTTTGTGAAATATAATACTTCCTTCTAATGGGCTCTTAAAGTGTTTTGTTTGGGATTGTTTTTCTAAATTGATGTAGCAGTAGGGAAGTAATGACTCTTTCTTGCCTTTGAGTGGTTTATTGCTTTGAGAGAGGTGCATAGATATAGGTCTTATGCAGTCAATACTTCCAAATGATTCCTTTTGCTGTATGTTGGCAAGAACACACAGAGAAAACTCAAGACAAACATTCTAGTAGAATATTTGCATTGGTGGTAATGAAATGCTCAGTATAAAAAACAACCCCCTTTCTGTTTAGGAGGTCTGTCTCTGAAACTACCTGAAACAATGAGAAATATTTAAAGGGTTACTGTGTAGGGAGCAAAGAAAGGAGCTGTGAGTAGGAAACACAGCTGGATATTGTCTGGTCCATTAGTTTGCAGATGGATTTTGTGTCCAAATCCATCAGTTTTACTTCTGCCTTGAAATTCAGCAAATCGTTAGGAGCTTTCTTTTTTATAGATGGTTTGAAGCGTACTCTTTGTAGACTGAAAAGTCAAACTCCTGGTAGAAATAAAGATGTCTTAATCCTACTTCTCCTACCTTTCTGTGTTTTCTGATGAAGGGGCTTTCTAGAAGGGAGCAAATCAGTCCCCAGTGCAAATTATAGAAAAGAAAAGACTGAGCTAACTGAGCCTAACTTGTATGAGGCTCGTAGGAGTCATTACAGTGGTGAAGCTTGACAGAACAAAGTTTGTTTGGGCTTGGTTCCCATTATGACTCCTTTCAGATTGAAGATGTGGGGACTGGGGGTGATGCTTGGCTGCTTATCCTGAGTCTCTGGTGAGCCGTGTCCGCAGCTTTCCATCTTCTGTGCCCATTAGGTTATTCAGTTTCTACAGGTGTTAGTCAGCTGGGGAAGAACCTGTTTTCTGCAAAATCATGGTGATTCTTTGCATGTTTCCTGTGTACTGGAGATGGACTGTTCATCTGTAAAATGAGGAGCCAGAACTAGAAACAGAGTTAGTTCCTGGATGGGTGAATTCTTACTTAGCACTTTAGAACACTGTAAAGTGTGTGTGCTGAGGTGTTAAAATATGCACTGCCAAAGATCCTGTAGTTTAAACCTAAAGTTATGTGAAATACTATCAGTGGATTCTAATTGGTACAGTTGTGCTTTATAGACAGACAAAATATGTGTGTACCTCATACTTCCTGCTGTGAAGAGAATGTCATAATGTTTCATACAGTTGAGTGAATCTGCTTTGGTTAGTAATGGTATTCAAATGTCTAAATAAGTCGCAGTATGAAGTCCTGTAATAGGTTGTAGATGTGTGGTTTGTATTAGTAGTAAATATATCTTCTGTTTGACTGTTTGCTTTTTCAGACTTCTCAGTTCCCTAGCAGTGTTGGGATTTCAGTTTGTCATCCCACAGCCTTCAATTGAACACAGAAAGGTAAGAGTTAGAAATATTTGGACTTTGTTTACTTAAAGGTGAATATAGAAAACATTAGAGTAAGATGGGTAAAAGCAATGCAATCTAAATAAAATAGGCTCATTGTGGCTAATTAACTGACTGTTAGAAGTAAATTCTATGGAGTGTTGTAGGTCACAAATAGCTTATCTTATCCAAGCTTTGGAGAATTTTCATCATGTAAGAGGGGAAGAATCATTCATGTCAGCAAGAGCAGCATTCAAACGTGGAATGTTTGCTGAAGCATCCAGTTGCTCGTAGGTAGCTCTTTCTCTTACTGACGTGGCAATAGCTGTAACAGCTCTATTGCTAGGTTTAAATTGGTAGGTAGTGGAGCTGGAAACTGCTGAAATTTCTTGCTGTGCTCTTGTGAATAGTGCACTCAACAAAGACATTGGGATGTCTGAGAAGGCTGTCGGCCTGCACACTTATTGTCCTGCTCAGCATTAGTGAGGTCTTATCTGGAATACTTAGGTTAGGTTTTTTTCACTGCTTTTCAGGAAAGTAGTGGGCAACTCAGAGAGAAATGGGGGGGCAGCAGGGGTTATCCTCAAGAGGTTTTAAAATCTTACCTTTGAGAGAAGTTTGAATGAAGTCAGGTTGTTTAGTCTAAAGATTTAAAGACTGGTAAGGAGGCAGATACAACCTTCAAATATTTCCTTCTCTCTGTGATGGAATAGATGAGAAGAAATGAATTTAAACAGGAGCTAGGGAAATTTAGGTTTGATCTTAGAAGAAACTTCTCATGGTAAGAATATAAAGAAGAATAGGTCATCTTGACTGAAAAATGTTCAGCATTTCCTTGATGGAGGTTTCTGTGACTGTGTTGGACAAATGTTTGTACTTGAATGATGTGTTGCTGGCTTTAGTGGAGACCTGAGGGGAGACCCCTTGAATGCTCTTCTGACTCTTTATGGGCTGTGACCTTGTGTCTATGTGGTTCTCACCTCTTAAGTGGTATTCAGACACAACAAGTTCATTGTTAAAGGTATCAAATTAACTATGTTTTAAAAGCTTGGTTTTTTACTGTAGATTTTCAAGTAATAATGCAAATGCATATTTATCTTTAAACTGTTTGTTTCTTTTTTTAAAGGAGATAAGAGGCAGTTTTTGGGAGTATACTTTTTTTCATGTTCATATGCCACTCTCTTTAGGGTAAAAAACTGGACAATAACTCCATAGGTATGGACTAGAAACCTGAAGCTGTCCACTAGTCCTAGTAGCTGTCATGTTCAACAACTTGTGCGACCTAATTGTAAGACAAAATAAATGAGGTCAGTAATGATGCAGTCTGAACGTGGTGCAGTCCAGTCTGCAGCATTTCTTAACCTGTCCAAGTGCTCTGTCTAAACCTGAGCACAATGGGGTTGTTTTAGATTGCTTCTGTTTTGTTGTGCAGTTGAGATGGTCAGTTTGCTGCTAGTCTGTTTTCAGTACTCTGTCTAATTAGACATTCTTTTGTAAAGCTGACAGTGGGGAGATGCTTCCAAACGGCCTTGGGGGAAAAAAAAAATCTACTAACTAAAATAAAGTCAGAGAAACAGTTGCTTCATTCTGTGAAGCTCTGGAATTGATTTTGATAAAAGCAGATTCTTTGTTTTCAGTGGAATGGGAAATGCCATGGGTCTGAAGTGTCTTCTGTACTAGTTAAAGGGACTGAAGACATGGCACTAAGGGGCACAGTAACCACCTAGGAGCTCTTCTTTTTAGTGAGAACAAGAGAGGCAGAAGTTTCCTAGTGATGATCTCACAGGGGCTCCAGGTCTGACTGTGGGAGAGGATTCTGTTCACACCAAACTGTATTTAATCTGGAAGTCTGTATTTATTGAACTTTTCATAAATGTGCTGGCCCACCTGTCAGCTCCAGACAACAGGGGCTGTTAGTAGTTCCAAAGGCCAAGTCAGACATGTTCCTAACTGAGTGGGTTCTCAGCTTTGTAGTTCTGGAAGTTCTTTCTCTTCTTTTTATGCAGTAACCTGATGTGTGCTTGCTGGCATCCCTAGCCAGCATCTCTGGTGTATTTCTGCATGGATCTCCCTCCTGTTTGTCATTATTCCTTCTAGGTGAGAGCAGGTCAGTTTTGCAGGAAGAAAGGGAGAGATTTGGTGAACAGTATGTCATTTTAACAATATAATGAATAACAAAACTGGTGTTTGGTAACTTTCAGATACCCACTCAGAGGGTACAGTATATAAACTGAGTAACCAGAGCTAAATTCTAATAGAAACTTAGATCTATCCCAATCCTTATTGTGTGTTTATTTTGCAGCTTAAAGTTAAGCCCCTGTGCACGGCTGATGCTTGCATGTGCAGGGTTGAAGACTGGATTCTGTCTTGCTGTACCCTGCATATAGTTATTTTTGCTCTGGAAGTTATGGACAGGGAAATAAAATCAGAGAATTGGACTTGAGTATTTTGGCTGAGTAATTCATTAAAACATTTCCAAATATTTTCTTACACTGAAACTTTTGGGAAAATGAACTAAAACCCAGGATAATCCCCAAAGCAGTTGATGGAAATCCAGTTGTAACTGCTTTCTGCAAATTCTACTTTCTCTTTATTTTAAAGAGTTGATGGATTTTAATGTTGTGAGGGTTGGTGTTTTTTGTTTGGTTTTGGGTTTGTTTTGGGTGTTTTGGTGGGTTTTTTTTAACTGATGTTCAAAGTCATACTAGTTTTAGGAAGGCAAACATAATGTATATTTTTGAACAAAGAAAAAGGAGTTTATGTTATCAAGCAGCATTTTTTTAAGGGAAATTAGATTTTTAAGGGAGATTAGATTAGAGCTCAGCAGGTTGCTTTCCTTAGATATACAGGCAGAAGTCCATTTCTGGCCTGACAGCCTGGGGATTCAGTAGAAGAATAAGCCAAATGTCTGCCATAGTAGGGAAATGCAAACAGTGAAGTTGAGACTTGAGGGGATAACAGGATCAAATGGGAAAGTTTGTTGTTTTTTGTTGGTTTTTTTTCTCATTTGCACTTTATTCTGTAACTCTTCTGCTTTCAGGACATCCCTACCCCCACCCCTAGAGTAAATGAAATACTATTCCATTTTAGTTTCTCTGCTTTTGTTGCACAGGGGAAACTTAAGCTTGGCTATAAAAGTAAAAGTGTTTTGGATGCTAGCTAGTAAGAAGGTACTTTTTTCTGGTAAAACATTTGACTGGACAATGTCTTCAGCTTTTAGATTTTATAATTTTGGAATTAAAATCTTGGAAGCTTGACTGTCATGTAAGGCTGGAACCCACCCATATGAATTTCTATTTTTAGAAATATCAGGCTGCCTTATTTTATTATAGCAGCCACTTTTGTGCTGATTTATTTTAAACAATGCTTTCTGTCCTGTCAAAAGTGCACAAAAAATTAAAATGAAGAACATCTTTGTATCTTCCTACATCTGAACTTATGGTACTTTTCTGTTAGTTAATCTTATCTCTGAATACATATGTTTGGGCACTAATCCAGGTACATACGACATGGTATCTTCATTATAGAGAAATAAAAATTCCTATCTAAAAGGCTTAAATCTTCTTTCTGAAGACCAGGGTTGTAGTATTGCTCATTAATTTCTTGGTGGTTGAATTTTTCTCATGATCTAAATTACTTATTCGTTCATGATACAGAATCTCTGTAAGTCAAGTGTATTCCTCCATAAAGCCAAAGTACCCACTGATATTTGTTAAATGGAGGAAATCTGATATGAAACCAAATAATTGGCTCTTGCATTAAAAAATCAGCCAAGCTGCCTGCAACTGGTTAAACTGAAGTCTGTCTTAATGTTTGAATAATTAACTTGCCTCGTCCATCAATACCGGACATGTGAACAGGCCTCCTGCTGCTCATCATGCAGCCAGGCCCTCTGTTCTCTCTCCCTATTGCTTATTTTACTGAACCTTATCTGTAAGTTTCATACTGTGCTGAACAGAAGGTGGACTATGAACATAACAGTCCATCTCCCAGACAACCTCTGAAGTCTGTATTCCTGATTTTTCAGAAGTCATTCTGATTTTAACTAATTTTAACTAATCATATGTTGGTGTGTTAAGAAAGTAAACTGTAGTTTTATTTGTGCCATGTTTATTTAAGTAAAATTGGTAACATAAGCAGTAGTAAAGTTTGTCCAAATAAAATTTGACATAAATATTGCTTTGCTTTAACATCTTTCTTCTATTACAGCATTAAATAGTAGCATTGAAGCAAGGGAGTTGCTTTGAATTTACAGATATCTTTTTGTCACTCAGTTGTAGATTAGGATTTACTTTAGTGGAGGTACAGTATAGTAAAAATCTAATTTTCAGTGTATGGAAGAAGTGTCAGAATTGATTATTACAAACATTTAGTTGGGACACTACAATATTTGAAGAATTTTGAGCCTTTTTAGGCTTAGTGGTGTTTTTTTGTGCTGGTTCTAAAATATTTTCTGTAGTGTACTTGTGTTTGGAGAGCGTGAGTTTTCCAGATGTGGTTGGAGATGTGGGGGTTGGGTTTTGGTTTTGGTTTTGTTTTTTTTTTCCAGTGGACACAGAACTTTCCCTTACTTGTAGAAGGAGTAATTTCTGAGTTACTTCTCTATTTCTTTCTCTCCTTGAGTCCACCACATAATAGCCTTGTGTTGATTGAATTGGAAGAATATATTAAATTGAATTAGTTTACCAGAAACTCTTATAAACATATTAATCATTCACTGTGGATTGGCTGTATGCATGCAGTTTCCCTTTACTTCAAGACAAGACCATTAAAATACTGTATCTCTGCTTGCCTGCATCCATGACCTTATTTAGAGTTTTTAAATTGCTTAACATCTACATTTGTTTGCTTGAAGACATGCCTTTTTCTGGGCAGTTATCTATCTCCCTTAAGTTTGTTCTAGGCATGGAACATTTATATGTGACAAGTAAAATAAAATGCTCAGTCTTAAAGGAATTCTAGCATGTTCTTAGGTTAATAGGACTACCTATTTATCAGGGACAAGAGCAAGGACACTAGTTTTGGTCTTGCTCTCCTGTTTTTGAAAAAATCTAAAAGTAGGCACTGATTTCTTTTCATCTTTCTATCTTTGCTTTCCTTTGCAAGCTTGCTTCCTCCAGTACACTGCACTACCACAAAGGGCTTAAGATGCTGGGAATCATAGAATCATAGACTGGCATGGGTTGGAAGGGACCCCAAGGATCATAGAGCTCCAACCCCCTGCCACAGGCAGGGCCACCAACCTCAGGCCTGGAGCTACACAAGGTTGCCCAGGGACCCATCCAACCTGGCCTTGAACACTTCCAGGGATGGGTCATCCACCACCTCTCTGGGCAGCCTGTTCCAGCCCCTCACCACTCTTTCTGTAAAAAAACTTCCCCCTAATATCCAATCAAACCCTTCCCTCCTTCAGCTTTAATCCATTCCCCTTGTCCTGCCATTATCTGCCCTTTTAAAAAGCTGATTCCCCTCCTGTTTATAATCTCCCTTCAGGTACTGGCAGGCTGCAATGAGGTCCCCCCGCAGCCTTCTCTTCTCCAGGCTGAACAAGCCCAGCTCCCTCAGCCTCTCTTTGTAGGGCAGGTGTTCCAGCCCTCTGAGCATCTTTGTGGCTCCTCTGCCCCCTCTCCAACAGTTCCACATCTCTCTTGTATTGGGGGCCCCAGCTCTGGACACAGGACTCCAGCTGGGGCCTCATGAGGGCAGAGTAGAGAGGGACAATCCCCTCCCTGTCCCTGCTGCCACCCCTCTGCTGATGGAGCCCAGGATCCCATTGGCCTTGCGAGCTGCAAGAGCCACTGCTGGCTCATGTGAAGTTTCTCATCCCCCATGACACCCAGGTCCTTCTCAGCAGGGCTGCTCTCCAGGAGCTCTTCTCCCAGTCTGTATCTATGTCTGGGATTCTTCCAGCCCAAGTGCAACACCAATTGATTCCTTCTACTGGGAAAGAGGGTGTTGGAGATGCGAGTGTGGAGGTAGAGTGTACGCAGAGGGTGATATTCGAGTGCTATTTCAAGTTATAAGAATTTGGTTACTAAATCTGACCGCTATATAGTTTTTAGGATTCATATAGGAATTCTGTATGTAAGTATGATCCTACACCTTAATTTGTACTGTAATAATGATAGTGAATGGCAAGGTTTCTTAATTACTATTGTTCTTTTACTCTGCCACACCCTATAAAAGTCACTATGCTGTTAACTGAAAAGGATACAGCTGCCTAATACTCTGAGCATACTACACACTGCTGTGGAGTAAAAGGTGAAGCATGAAGCAGGTCTACTATATCCTTGAAGCACTGGGAGAAATTGCAGTTAGACGAAATAGTTAATATCTAAGCTTGGCTTTTGGCCAGGGCTAATGCCTAAAAGTTTAAGGAGTACCATGGCATCTCTACCACAGCTGGGCACTGCATTGCTTTTATATATCCTGAGAATCAGAAGCATGTAAGGGAAGGGAAAGTTCTTCCTCACAGTCTGGCTGCAGCTCTGCAGCAAGGTCAACAGTGACCACAAGGTGTAACTTGTCAGGACTTGCAGAGCTGGAGCTCAGCTCTTGCCAATGGGTCTGCTACAGACTTAGGGTGGTTCTGTCCTGCTGGGCTGCATTCACTAAACTGAATTGTACTAGAGCAGCTGAGTCACCATGTCTCTGTGTACAACTGCTGTGTATGTGTTCCTTTGCAGGTTCTTTCCCTGTACTGTTATCCTTGTTTGTAAGATCACTGCTGTCCAGTATTACTGTATTTTTATATGCATCAGTTCTGTAAAACACTACCAACTGAAATGTTTTCCATGTTCCTCTTGCAGCTTTCCACTGGTCAGTATGTCTGTTTGCCTTCAACTCAGTTGCTCAACTTTTATTTATACACACACCTGCTGTTGTGTTCCTTGAAGCACTGGTAAAACAGAACCTTTCTAGGTAACAGCATTGCTATTCTAGTTACTGTGATCTTCAGGAAACAGGAGAGATGATTTAGTCTATGCTAAAACTTTTTCCTTTAAAATTAGCCTTTTAATGCAACAGCATATTTAGAATAAGACCTGAAAGAATTTTCTTGCTATCTCTGTGTTGTAACTAATTCCCTGTCCTTGAGGATGTGGATTAAAATGATTAGGAAATATAATTCTTCTTTGAGGGAAAGAGACAGGATAAGGACACAGTATTTTATACAAATAGACTCTTTGAAAAATCAAGGCCAGTGGTTTTGTTATTTTTAACCTGCTTTTTCATGGACTTCTGAATTATTTTTTTAATTAAAAAATACCGACTTCTTCAAGCTTTGGAGTATGAGGGGCTTAAAGCTTGTTCTGTGTTTGGAAAAAAAAGAAAGGTTCTTTGTTCCAGTTGGATTCCAGAGCAGGTGAACTAAAAGGTCATAGACAAGCTTCTCATCTTCCTTCAGAGCAGTGCTGCATGCTAGTTCTGTCCAGGATTTGGATTTGAGCAGCGATAACATTGAGAAGCTTTTTGGATTCACAGATGAGTGTTGTTAGGTAATGTCACTTTCTATTTTATGACAGCTTGTCCTCTTTGTTTCTGGAGTGGTGGGTGGATGACTCATTGAGACATCTTGGGAGGTGTTATGTCAGTTACTGAATAAATAAGATCCATGTTTTCACCACATGTGGCTCCCAAAGAATTTTTCTAAGTATAGAAATGTGATAGAATAGCAAGGTCTTTGTCACAGCTGAAGATGATTGACATGGAAAAGGCCTAGGGTAGCACAAGGTGAGTGACATATGTCATGGATGATAGTCAATGAGGAGAAAATAGTTCATTAAAATAAAGAAGCCTCATTTGTGTTATAGTGAAGGCCTGATGCTTATCATGTTTACCTTACTGCAAATCAGAAGCAGTTGTTCTGCATCTAAGAAGTGATTATATGGAACTGGTGGGAGTGAGGTCAGGAGTGAGCCATCTGTGTACTGGGAAGTACCTGATGGTCACACAGAAGAATGGAAAGAAACCACTGCCTTAAAAGACCAGGCTTACAGAGTGCAATGGAGGTGGTCTCAGTGTGAAAAAAATTAGACAAACTTGGAGGAAGCTTCAAGCTCTGCTGGCACAGAAATGGTTCTGAACTTTTTTTTTTTCCAGAGCTGTTTACTTTCCAGACTATTTAAATAATGTTGAAGTTTCTTCAGATGTGGTCAAAGTTGGTAGAAGGGGCAGTTAAGCTTTCCAGGCATTGTAACTCCCTTCAGTGATTTGTGAATACAAAGGTCTTCTATTTCCAGGCTTTTTAGCCCTTTAATCTTCACAGGCACAGATGTTCAGACAGAGTTTTTATACAAAGAACGGAAACCCAAATCATTTAAGCTGGTAATATTTACACTTACCATGTACTGTAAAATTCAAATGGTTTACTACATCTCTGATTAAAGGCTTCCAAAATGCACTCAAGGATTAAAATGCAGAGCATACTATCCAGGCAGACATGTACACATTGTGTCATGATGTTTTGTTTGGCCTCTGCTCCATTTTTCTGCTAGCCTTGAGAGTTCTGAGAAGCTGTTGCCTGCAGTTTTTAGGGGCTTTTTGGTAGATTGTTTTTTATCAACCACTAATGTTCCACATCTTTCTTGTAAGAGGCATAAAAAATAGGGTTGTTGCAAATGACTATCTATAAAATGGACTGTAAAGACTTTCTGCTGGGAAATTATTGTGGCTCTATAGGTATGGCCTTTATTGGAAATCAGCTGAGCTAATACTGGAAGAATATTCCTTTAAGATGCTTAGACTGGTGAAAGAACTAAACCAGTTCCATGGATGTGTTTACAACACTGGCAGGGAAATATCATAATGTTACAATTGAACAGGTTCTAAAACTACACTATAATTTCCTCAGCCTGTTTAAAATTTGGCATGCCTGCTCTGCACTGCAGTTCAGTTCTAGATTCTGGGAGCCCTCCTGGGTCTTTTTTTACAGTCTTGAAATTGTAAGTGGACAAAGATTAGCTCTTACTTTGTGGGATGGATCATTGATCAATTAGATAAAGTGGTGAATGTTCATGAAGAATACTGTGTTCATCTCATCCTAAATATGACATACACATGTTAACAATAAGAGTATACCATTGTACTGCTTGACTCCTCAGCCAGTCTGAGCCTAACTGGTAAAAGCTGCATGCAAATCTTTCGTGGCTGGCTCTGTCCTAGCAAAAGCTTCAATCAGAACTCTAAAAGGAGGGAGTGGTGACCTTAGGGTAATGGCATAAATAAGAGAAGGTGATGTTTTCCAGGGGCCTTGACTCTCCTTTGAAAGGATGGTTTGGTGTGCTAGCCTGGGTTTTCAAGCGTGGTGTAATGAGAAGAAGGACCATGGAAGGGATGATGATAAAGTGTGTAAAGCCTGGAAAGGGTTGAAGAATATTCACAGGATTAGTGCTTTTGCTCTGGCAGGCACAGGACAAATACAATAGGAGTAGTTTACAGTAAAAAATGGCAGGGTGGCTTCTGTTTGTTCCACTTCACATCCAGCCCATGAATGTGAGGCTGCTGAGTGAACACCAGTGGTAGCATTTCTCTGCCCAGGTGATTACATGTTCAGGGTACTTTTTTTTTTTTTTCCTTTAGGGGAATGTAATACCTTAAAGCTCTGCAAAACATACATTCATGCCTCTTACATCACTTTCAGATGTATAATTAGGAATATGATGTAGTTAATTTGTTCATGAATTCATTTAAATTGAGGGTATTTAACCAGGAAAAAGGATTACTAGATAACAAGTTAGAAATTACATCTACCATACCATAATTGTGTCTAAACTGAAATTAGAAAAAAAAACCCAAATGTCTGATTTTGTTTAGATTGCTCTGGGTTTAAAGCTTGCCTTGTATCTCTCTTCAGTGTTGAATTTGGACTGCTGTAACAAGCTTAGTATCTGGAAAGCACTTAGTATCATTGGCTGTGGCTGTAGCAGCTTACTTAATAATGTAGCTGTAAATAAGGTATATACTGTCACCAAGTGTTAGGGTAATTGTACCTGGGGAAGTCCCATCATTATTTCACATTTGGTTTACTGCATGCAGCATTGTGCACCCACCTCAAAACAAAGGAGGGGAAAAGCTGCTGCAAGTGAGGACAGTCCAAATTCTGTCCTGTTTGCCTTACCAAAAGAGACTGAACAGAGTAGGACTGCTGAGTTTCAGAGAGAGATCCTGGAATTGAATAGCGTTAATGATTTCCAGTCAAACACCAGGGCATGGTGAAGGAGAATACAGAAGAACCATTCTTCATTTATTGCAATGAAAAAATTTTGTGGAGACAGTGAAATTGTCAGGCTGCATGTTTAACCTGAGGTAAAGGAAGCACTTTTTCAAAGTAAAGTGCAATCTTTTGGCAACCAATATTAGAAATATGCTTAAAAAAAAAGGGATTACTTAAGGTGACAGATTGGAAGATACTTGGTGCATTACAGTCATTATGAAGAAAATTCCTGACTTAAAGAATCTTGGATAGCAGCTTGATAGGAGTTAATGCAAAGGTAGAAACTGCAAGCACTTGCACACCTGAAAGCTTGTCTTAACTTTCCTTTGCATTGTTTAGTATGCAGCTGTACCTAGTGAAATGTATTACTTCTATCAAACCTTGTCCTGCCAAAAATGTACAGGAAAGAAAGCAAGAAAGGCATCTAATTATCAGGTGAAATTTAGGGGAAAGTAGATTAAATTTGTAGAGGAAAATATTTGGTTGTTGATTAACTTGCAGTAGATAGAAATCTTTTTGATGGTGCATTTATATTTAGAATGAATATTACCAGGTCACCTAGAGGGGGAATCAATCATGAACTATGGGAAAGTAGATTAAGTGGGTTAGTTAAGCTCTCCTTGTTGCAGACCATGTGATTCTGTAAAACAAATTACTTGGCTTAACTTGGCAAGGAAAAACCAGTATGTATTTCACTTGTTGCCCAATGCAGGCTCAATCTCCTCCCTCCAGAAAGCATGCAGTTTCATGGGTACTTTCTAAGGGAGGGGAGAAGGGACACTAGCATCAGGAGTCTCTGAATATCTGGTATTTCTAAGGTGTTCTGGAATATTTCAAGTGTCTCCTGTAGCTACCTGTAGTTTCTTGGCTATATCCTAGGGCTGTGAGAGAATTCATGACCGGCCACAAAGTAATTTAGAAATCACAGGACCAAAGGATGGGAAGTGACCTGTGTGTCCTGTGGTTCAGCTCCGCTGACCTGGGGAAGGATTGTTTATACCTTCCTGGGTGTTGGTGGGGGTTCTGTGTTGGACTTCAGGGTGCCAGGATCTCTCAGGCAATCAGTTCCCATGCATTGGTTGCCTTCAGCCCTCTCTTCACTTTCCACTAAATAATTTTTCCTACTAGTTAATTTGGATCATCTCAGATTAAATTAACTGTTACTTGTGTGTTGGCTCTAGACATGGAGAAGAATTTGCTGCAAAGAGAAAATGAACAGCTCTTGGTATTTATTTATGTAAAATGTTTGGAAGACCCACAACAAAGACTCATTATTGTCCCCTTTGTTTTTCATTCCTTAATCTAAGCAGCTCTGATTTATTCGGTCCTCAGGAGTAGGTTTCACTGGGTAGATGATGCCATTAATCACATCTTCTCTAAAGATTCATCTGTAGAAGACAGGCTTTAATAAGAAATAAAGGTGCAGAGCCTGATCTGCTACTGAAAATTCCCATCTCAGAGTTTTGTCAGCTTATAGCTAAGTACTATTGACGAATATGTACATCAGCATGACATTATATTGTTACTTTTTTGGTTCTGTTACTATGTTCTTACATAACTAGCTAGATTAAAGCCTCGTGCTATGTCTAGAACTCTTTACTGTGAAGATTAAGGGGAGTGAAATTACCCTGCCTTCAGTCATATGAAGCATCATTTTATCTGAAACAATCCTCGCTGCAGTGAATTTTGGCAGCCAGAAAGTTCTCTCTGCAGCAGATCAATGCTGGTCAGTATTGTATCACTTTCTGTTTATGCATAACAAAATATTTCTTACCTTAGTGGTGGCCTGAATTGCTTTTAGACTAATGGATCTTAGTTGACACCTGCATGAGTGTTTTTGGCTTTTTTTTAAAAAAAAGTGTACTAAGACATCATGGAAATGCTTAAGAAATAGTTCAGACAAATGGAACCTGCCTCACCTGATAACAAAGGACAATTTTATAATAAACAAACTGGGGTGAGACCAGCCAAGTGTCTTTGTGTGTGACTGTTACCATTTTATAAAGGTGGCAGAGCTACATTAAGGTGTGGTGTAAGCATGAACAGGGAACATTCACTGCAGAAAACAACAAACTGAAGAATAGCTTGTTTAGTTGTTCAGATTGTGAGGCAGTGGTGTTCTGTTACTGGATAGGAAAGCAAATGTAACAGCCAGAAGCCATGACCTTGATACATGTTATTAATATTTTTGACATTATGTGAAGTTAGGTTGTACAGGCATTAGGTTCTTCATTTAAGAGGCAGATACCAGATGGGGTGCATATAACAAAAAGACATATCAAATATAGAGACATCTGCTCCTGTTTTCAAATAATATTGGAGAAATGGGTAACATATCACTTTAATGCAGATGCTTTTTATTATTCACAATTTCTAATTAAATGCAGTTTTTTCTGTGGTTGGTGATGAAAGTGTGAGAGTAACCTCAGAGAGGGAGAATGTTTCGGATTAAGTAGACCACAACTGACTATTACACAGCAGCACCACAAACCCTGCTCTGGCTTGGCTTTTTGCATTGTAGTAGTGTATTCAGCCCATGTTTGCAAGCCACATCCCACCAAAATCTGCCACATTTATAACGAGCTGGCCAGTAATAAATGCTCACTGCCATTGGTAGCTTGCAGTTCAGTTAGTGACTGCATGTTAACTGTGACTATGGGCCCAGTGTGTAGATGTAAATCTTTTACTATTGTTAGTAAAGTTTGAGGCCTAATTATTAATTGAAGTTACGAGTTTAGGAGGTCATCCTTTGAAGGGGCAAGATGCAACATACAGACAGACAAGACTGTCTTCCCTAAGCTCATTTTGAGGTAGCTGTACATTTGAATGTGGCTGGAGATGTATGGCAAGCATTTGTTGTAGACAGTGCCTTTTTTGTCTCCGAAGTGAATTGATATGCATGTGTGCTAGTTGATAGGAATGTTATTCAGAATATAAACAAACTATTAAAGGGTGATCATGTAAAAGACTGTTCAGCATATAAATAATTGTGCAAATCAGATATTGGGAAGCTGTTTTGAAAACCTGTGGTTCAGCTGATTGGACAAGAGAAGCAAAAGAAAAGCAATGTGTTTAGTGAAAATGGATCTAATTTCTGTGTGACCAAGTTGAGCATTCTGCTCTGTGCAAAATTCTGAGAAATCATGACTGCATCTAGCTCCAGGAACGGGTAAAGCTTGGGGCACAAGCCCACAGGGAGATGGAGATGGGTGGTTGTAACTTCTAGGCTGTGCTGGTACCTTGCCAATCACGTGGCCAGGATATTTAAATATCTGCCTAAGGCTTGAGGAGTTGACTTGCCTTACAGTAACGGTCCCTTCCCTTCCTAATGTGGGCTACATGGCACTGAACACCTGAGACCAGCTATTTGTCCTGTCTTTTATTGAATTTGATGGGGGTTTCTGTGAATGTAGGATTGGGCAGATCATCTTGTATAGCTCTTTTCCTTGAAGTGTTAATATGAAGTGGTGGGGAAAAAGTGGTAATGTAAGAGTTATTTATTGTGGTATTTTTGGCTGGCTGGAAATCAGCCTGTCCTCTTACATTACTGCTTTCCTAAAAAGTTCCACATTAGATGTAACTTCCTGAAATATTACTGCAGCCACTAGCAATCTCCATTGTTGAGGTGTTGGAGTGGAAGAGAGCAGTCAGTGTCTATTGACCCAAGTTCGTCACCAAAAATGACCTTACTTCCTGACTTAGCTACTATTATAACAGTTTTCAATTTCCATGTTTCCAAGCTTTGCATTATGCTGCATTTTCCATTGCTGAGAACTAAACAGTATCTATTCCTATCCAGATAGGCCAAAAAGTACTCTGGTCTGAATGGTTGATGGTTGTATGAGGCCTTCTCCTATACTGGCAGGCTGAGTAAGACAAGTTTCTTCCTGTGTCATTCAGTTTCACTTGCGACTGCAGAGTGAACGGTTTAAAAAAATATTAGTGCTCTCCTGGTATTACAGCGTGATTACTTGTTTCTAAGTCAATCTGTTGTGTCTACAGGTTCCCCAGAGGATAGAAGAGCAGAGAGATGCATCTGAGGATAGTGGTGCAGGAATCCCAGGCATGTGGGGAAGTTGGGGCCCCTGGTCTGCCTGCTCTCGGAGCTGCAGTGGCGGTGTGATGGAGCAAACGCGGCCCTGCCTCCCCGCCTATTACCGTGAAAGGGGCTACAGAAGGCCAGGGCGGCAGTACCCGGCCTCAGATAGGACTCTTGCTCATCAGAGTGCCCGCCACCATGAGGACTCACTGTCTGCTTATCCTGGCCATGTCATTTCTGCCATCCGTACATCTGTGCCCCTTCACAGGAATGAAGACCAGCTTTGGGCTGGCCTTCGGGCCTCCTCCTCTTCCACAGGCCATAACAACAGCCATCTGAGCAGAGGAGCATTGAGAGGCAGCAGGCATTCTCAGTCCCAGAGGCAGAGCGCCAAGCCAGAAAAGAGGTATGTGTCTGTGCTCGCATTTTATCCTTGCTGTGAATGATGCATCTTAAGAATGACCTGTCGGATTACAGTGGAGATTTTGAATATTGCGGAAAAGTTATTAAAAACTAAGAAGGACTTTAATGGTGTTTAACATCTTCTGTGAAAGGCTTTCCTCCCTGTTGACTACTCAGATGGTAATACCCAAGGACAGATATAATTATTCTATTGTTCTGCTAGGCAGATTATTTTACTTTAAAGATTTTTTTATGATTTATTAAGTTATCTTTCCTTTACTGTTACACTCTCATTTAACATTTCCATTCCCACCATAGTAACAAACGTCGGAACGAGTAGCAGCTCTGTAGCTGGATTCTCAATTTCAACATTCATTCTGATTTTAATGGGTTGAAAAAAAAATTCATCCAATTTTTCTTTTTTGGTAAAGAATGGTCAACTGTCCATTCACCTTTTTTTTGGGTCAAATCACTAGGTTTTCCTTGTATTTTTCACAGAGTTTCTATTTATGGCCTTTTTGTTCTCTTTTTTCCTCTTTTGTTTTCTATCACTTCTTTTAGCAAAATTTCCTGTTTGCTGAAACTAAGAAATGTGGTTAATAGATAGAATATTTTAAACACTGTGCATGTTTATATTATTAGCTGATCAGTAAGGCTGGGTGGAAACATGCTGTTACAATTAATTCCAATTATTTCTCCAATTTCTCTTCTTTGATACCAATTTATCAGTGTTTTTTTAAATATATGTATGAAAGGAAAATAGATGTGTTTTCAGTTTGGAAACTGAGGTGAATAGGCATGGACATCCCCTTGATGGGAGTGCTCCTGAAAGGTTTCTATTCTATCTGTGTGTCCTCAAAATATGTATTCCAGCAGCTGGCAGTTCTCTAGCTCTTTCCCTCTCTGTCCTTTTCTGTAAGAGACGTTTTGGGGTTTTTTTTTATTAACAAAAAACCACAAACAAGCCAAACAGAAAAGAACCCAAAACAAGACAAAACCCCCTTCTTCGTATCATCTGCTTCTTAGGTGATGCAGTCAACTGTAATTCCCTTTTTAAAGACATCTTGCTGACCCAAACAACAACAACAAAGAATGACATCCTGAGGCAATATTCCAGCTTGACTGGAATAAGACAGTAGGACTCTCTGTTACTGGTGATAAAGACATCCTCAGCCCCTGCAAGAAACCGTTTCCATCTAAAAGAATATTTGAAAACAGAAACTAAACTGTATTCCAAAATGTGGGACTGGAAGTTCAGATGTTGCTGTTCCATTGTAGGTGTTGGCCACATCCCATTTAATCACTGCTTTGTCTTTCAGCCCCATGCAAATGGACAGCCTAGACCTCTTGAGTATAACTTCAATATTGCACCGATAATCTTATAAAAATTCAGAGAATGCCAGAGGCTGGCTTGCAAGCAGTGTTAACATAACTGCATTAGAGACAGAAGTTGGCTTTTCTCTCCTCTGTTTTCCTACTCTGTCGTTTGCTATAATGCCCTTCTGTTCTGAGCTGCGCAGTGTAACAGATACAGGTTGTAGTACATAGTTGGGTTATTACTAATATTGGAAGCTTGGCCTTGAACCGTCAGCACAAAGTCATACAGGCCTGTTTGCTCCAGCCCCTTGGCACCCTCAGTCTCCAAGGGAATCCCAGCTGGCCTGGCCTCCGCAGCAGATCTGCTGCCAGGCTGCTGGCATGGCTGGGCTGGGCTGCCCTTCCCACAGCTCTCCCTTGCTGCTCTGGTGGCCTCTGCAGGCTGGGAGACACCCAGCAGTTGGAAACAGCCGCTGCAGTTATGGCTGGAACACAAGAGGACAAGGAGCCTACATGCAGAAGTGAAGCTGTGTTATTTCCTAGCATATCCCTTGTCGTATGACCATAATGTCAGTTACATGTCTGCTTTCCTGTGTGATGGAGACCTTTGCTTTAGAATATTCTCGTGCTTTCCTGAGCACGGTGCAGGCTTCTGTACCACAGTTGATTTTTCCACCCACACACACACTGACTGCCCCTTGGCTAAAGATTGTGGATTCAAGGTCAGTGTTTTAATCTTATTTGCGTAATAAGTTATTTCCATCTTGTGTTAGGAGGGTCCCTGGTGGCTTTAAAGCCTGTTGTATTGCATAACTTTCAGATTCTTTGGTGGTGACTGTAAAAACAGAATGAGAACAAAAAACGTTGCTTGACAATGAAATGATTAGAATGAAAAACCTGAGAGTTTTTCTTAATCCAGTGTACAGACTTTTCTTTATAAAGGAGATTACTGGTCCTGTCAGATATTTGTGAAATATATTTCAAAATTTAAGATACTTGTGACATGATTTTTATACTGTAGAACAGTGTTCAATGATCACTAAATGGGTGATAATGGAAAATAATGTCAGGCTATTAAAGAAATATCTGTGTTCTCACAAATGTACAGTCAGTGGAAACTTTTTTTTATATTCCTGTTTACTGTACTGGGCTTTATATAAAAACTGTAATTTTAGCAGACTTATATAAACAGCAAAAGGGGAATGGACATTTGTGACTGAGATAAACTCACATTTGATAGCATGGTAAGATGAAACTGGATGGTTTCCAAGGCAAATACAGTTTGACAGCAATAGCAGTTCTGCAAAGTGGCCAAATATGTTTGTATCATTTAGCAACAAGTGGAAAAATTCTGTCTCCTTCTAGGCAGCTGACAAAAACATGTTTAGTTGTTTTAGGAAAATTCAAAATCAAATTTATGTTTAATAAATTTTAACATGCTTTGTCTATGAAGAGAACATTCATATTTTCAGCTTTTGAAAGTTAGTTCATGTGTGCTTCACTCAGGCTTTAGAAACCAGGGCTGCACATGATGCTCATGGAGAGAGCAATCCGAGGGACCTATGAGTAGAAGCATAATTTCAATAGTGTAAGTGCTCTCCTTTTTATCATAGTGCTGTAAGTGGAGTTCCTGCATAACTGAAACGGGTTAGGAAATTTGAGTCAGTCGCTGGAATGAGGATGGAAATGCAAAAAGCAAGCTGATGATTCTCTGGGAGCTTTTCTCAGCTTTGAAGAGTTGAGTTCCCATTAGCACAGACTCGTGTTGTATCTCACCTAGATAAAATGCGTGGAACATAAGGTACAATAGGAAAATCAGGAATGAGGAGACAGTGAAGAAGTATCAAAGCACTTAGCTATCTTTATAGAGAGGCACATATGGAAAAGTAATAAAGGCATGCAAAAGGATAACGTGCTTTAAGAGAGAAAACACATCCCAAAAGGAAATATCATTCACGGACTAGGATTTAGTATTTCTTAAAAGTTGGATGTCTAGTTCTCTGTTTTGATGAGAGAGAAGACAAACCCACTATTTCACATACATGTGCTGAGTGTTGGGATGCTCACAGCTGCTTTCACTTCTTCACTTTCATGGTGGAAAGGCAAAGCTGCTGTGTCCACATCTGTAGGCACTGCCTGTACTTTGTGTGTGATTTGCAGGAGCAGAAAGGAAAAACTACATTTGTTAGCAGAATAATGAAATAAGTAAAGCAGGCATGCATAAATAGTGTGAGTTTAAAGAAATATGTTAATAAGGGAAAGGGCTTCCCTAAAGCTCTTTGTATTTGGAGGAGGAGTGAGAGGAAAGGCTTGCACTGAGGAAATAATCCAAAAGTCATCAACTTCTCACACGGCTGTAGCTCTCTGGTCTTTATTCTGCTGCCAACGACGGTTATGGAAGTCTGCAGTACTGCTTTGTACCCTGTGTAGGGTCAACTTGCATTTTGAAGCCTGTGAGCAGTGGAAAGGAAGAGTGTATCGTTTAATGTCAAGTAGGATTTCCTTCCTGAAAGTACTTCTTTTGCCACCCCTCACAGATGCTTTTATCAGGCGAGTGCAGGTCACTCAGGGAACAATTTGAAAGGACAATTCAGTTGCTACTTCCTTAGCCAATTTCAGCATTATTAGCTACGTATTCTGATGTAATTTTTGTGATCTGAGCTAGTTAGTTCCAGATTGTAGGGATGGACAATTGTGCAATTTCTGGACCTTCAGGTTCAAGAAGGTATTATTTTCTCAAGTTCTGAGGCTTTACATTTATTGGCATGGGTGCTTGCTTTTCTTAATGCTTGGAATGAAACCCAGCTGAAGTACTTAGCCATCCCTCCTTTCAATATTTCTCTAATAGAATGAAAATGTGATGCGTTTTACCCCAAACCCAATATGTTTATAAAAGCTTATTGGGGATTGGTGTGTGTGCAGTGGGAAGACAGAGTTCTGAGGATAAATTGTCAAGCAAAATCTAAGAGCAGCAGTAGTAGTCAAATAATTAATTTTGGTAGCACTCAGGGAATTTAAAGCCATATAAGAAAGGTGTTTGTTTTCCTTCTGAATAAAATTCCAAACAGGTTCTAGTAACAATAAAGATTGTAGAAAGGTATTTCCTGGAAAAATCAATTGCTGGCTGGGGTGGTTGTGGCCTCAGGTTGACTCTCATCTGCTATGCTCTAGGTTTCACTGATAATTACTTAATTAGTATTCATTTTTATTATGCTACTATGAGAATGCTTTGAATGGTACAGCCAAAAATAAAAGCCCAACATGGAACTGTAATTGGGACTCTTCCTGAAGTGGGTCATCTGGAGGAGGGGAACAGAAGGGAGAACGCTGCTAGCATTCAGTCAGATGTCAGACGTTATTTTACCAATAACATACTGCCCAGTCAGTGATGGGTAGAAACACAGTAAAGCTCCCACCACAGTTGAAATGCATCTCAATGGTGTTGTGGGGTTACTTGCACTGAACTTCTGCTGTTCTACCTGCCAACTGCATGGTTCTGTTATTCAGTTAAACCTTAAAGATGAAGCTAAGGGGAAAACCTTGTAGACTTGTAACTAAATTTCCTGGAACTGGAGAAGTTCTTCAGCTCAGCTTAAAAGAGAACTGTAGTATTTGGGTTCAAATTCTGGAATCCTATCCCAGTGTTGAAAATGTCATAAATGAGGTTTTATGGCACTTGCTGGGAGATCAGCAAAAGCCAATACAGTAAATTATTGTACTGGGCATATTACAACTGTGCTAGACTGGTGTATTAGTGGTGATCTCAGAGGATGGAAAAATTCATTTCAGATACGGTATCATTACTAAAGTTACCAGCAATGTAAATCAAACCAGGCAGTTCCATTGTTTTAGTTACCTTGAAAATGAAAATCAATAAAATGAAGTGAATGTCTAACACTGAATTAATTGCAATGAAATGTGCTGATGAAGTGTGAATAACATGCTATAATGTGGCAAAAGAAGTTTGTGATGAGGGCTCCTCTTTCCAATGTGTGATACACTCTCAGAAGGGGTGGTGTAACTCTCTTGTGACCAAACATTTAACAAAGATAACTGCACACAGCTCTAAGGCTATTTTCTGGGTCAGTGAGCAGATAGGCATGCATTTTCATAACATAAAACAGAGTCAGAGGGTTCCCTTCTTTCATTCATGTTTAAGTGATTTTCTCCAGATTGATTTAGAGCTGGTGAAAAGTGAGTATGTGGAATGCAAAGCTGCACAGGGCTATGGTACAGTACTGAGAGGCTATACATGGTGGCTTTTCATGTGGATCAACCTGACTCTTGAGACCACTCCCTTTTGAGGAGAAGGAAATGTATTCCCAGAACCAGTAAATCATTCATTTTTGTTAAAAATGGTACTTGTGAAAGAATCTGTTCAAATACTGCAAGGCATAAACCTGATAGCAGTTATGATCAGCATCAGACGGTTTGTTTTGTGACATGAACTTAAGAAAACGGGGCCAAAAATGTATGGTGGATAGATTTTGTAATGTAAACCTTGGTAACTGATGACTAAGAATATATATAGCATGAAAGAAAATTAAAAGCAGTAGGAGGACTGAAAAGTAAATGGTCGAGCAGGACAGTTGTAGGCCTGCTACAGTTTTGAATTATGGAGGAAGTGCCATAAAACCATTTCAGATACACTTTTTTTTAAAGGATACTATTTTAGGGGTAATAAAAAAGTACATTAAAATATATACCTGTTCCTATCCTGTTAATAGAAACTTAGGAAATTAGTCTTTTGCATTTGAAGTCGAAGTGTTTTGTTTGCCAAGACTTCTTGGTCTTCCTTCATTTGTTTCTTAATTACATTAAAAATGTTGGAGGTATATTTTAATAACTTTGTAGTTGACAGGAATAACTAAGTCATCTCTTTCTGTTCTTCAGAAACAAAATCAAGGCAACTCTGTACCAAATACTTGGAACTGTCTGTAGATGCATAGTGTCCTTTAAAAGCTGTTTAAAAAATTTAAAAGCTCCTTAAAAATGTTACAGTGCTGTAATTCTGCTAATTAGTTAAGTTAGAATATATGTAATTTATTTGGTTAAAGAGGATTTGGCCTACTAACTTAAGTGTGTGTATAGTCCTGTTAAAATGGTGATGGGTAGCAGGACTTAGATTTACACCAGAGAGCTTTGGTAAGGATCTAAGGGCACTGAGCTCCTAAGTTTCTAGTGGGAATAAACAAACACACTTGTGGAGCAATTTTTTAAATAGAAATGAATACCTGCAGTGCAGAAGCACATACAAGTATACTTCAAAAGACATTTTGCATTGGTAGATAATGTGGAATATTGTTTGAGAAATAAAGCTATAAATCACATTTGTACCCATGATTCTGTCTTCTCTCCCACTGTTACCTTGCCCAAAGAACCTCTGTTTCGGATGATGGAGCTCTGTTGAGTTCAGCTTGAGTAGGTGCTAGCTGTGGGCTGATTGCTTTCTTGATAGGACAAAAATAGAGTCAGCAAAATGTCAGTGATGGGAGTGTAGGCAGGTGCTTAACTCCCAAGTGAGCCTGAAGAATGCTTGGGTCCTGGGCACCCGCAGCAGCATCAGGCCACATGTACACTTTGACCACACTCACTGATGAGATCAGTTTCCTTAGTGTATTGGAAGGCTTCTCTGTTCATTCCAGGACAGGGCTCCTGGTAAAGCAACCCTTTGAATACTTGAAAAAAGCTCCAAACTTGCAACAAAATCAAAAGAAAGCTCTGAGTGTTGGTTTCATATCTTTCCCCCTGTGGAGGGATTCTGTTGTCTTTCATTGGGGTGGTGGTTGTGGCTGGGCATACAGGGAAGAACACTGTCATCCTCTGCTTGCAGAACAATTTCTGCCAATAGATAAGAGCAAACTGAAAAAAATGTCACAAGGCCTGAAATTCTTGTGTAGGTTTTCTTCCTCATCCCTGGTGAAACTGGTGGCTGAAGGCAGTTTCCTTCCCAGAACGTCACAGGAAACAAAGTGAAAGGCTGTGAATTGAAAACGAGGGAAACTGGCAGTTTCTTTAGGTTCACTCTAAGAAAACAGTGCAAGAGTAGGACAAGTCTTACATGGTGTCATAAATGAGAGACTTTGCTGATGTTTAGCCTTGCAGTTTTTAATTTACAAGAGAAGAAGTATTTTGATACAAGGAGATAAGTTGAATGAAATGCTGCAAAGCACATGTCAAATACATTCTTTATTCTGTCTGACATCCGAAGAGAAAGAAAATGAATTATGCTTCAGCTGGAAGTGAGCCAGGGAACCTCTGCTTGGTGAACAGTAGGAGAAATGTAAGGGGAAAAGAAGTGATGAAAAAGGTGTGCTGGAGAGGAGCTTTGTAGAGGGCACTTAAGAGAACAGGTGGAGGCCCAGGAAATCTGTAATCTTACCTGTGTGTTTTAAGGATGCTATGTATCTTTGGTTCAAAGAGGGTTTCTGTTCAATACGAATAACCAGCCCACCAGCCTGAAAGTACTTGCATTCTTAGTGAGCCTTAAGAACCCTTGAGGTTCAAAGCGTTGTTTTTAGCATGAAGTATGAGGCAGTGATAATGTATCTTTTTGCTTGCCAAGGCACATGTATGCCTATGGCTAAAATCAGAAAAAGCTACTACAACAAAATCCCTTTTTCTCAATCAAAATGTGCTGAGAGGGGCCAGTTCTCACTGTTCTCAGCTGACTTATCCTCAGCATGAGAGAAATTGTTAATAGACCAATAAGAATACTAGCTAATAATAGTTACTTAAAAATGTCTGCTATGATCCTTACACTAATAGCACAGAACATGCTTTTCATGCTTGTCTGGGCAAATATAATTTTGAATTAAAGAATATATTTAGGTTGGCTTAGGTTTAAAGGGACTCATAATTTTTGTTATCAAAGTTCTAAACAGAGTTGCCTGAACCATGAGGGAGGTGTGTGTATTTGAGAATTATGCCCAAAGAAAGAAGATTGCCGTGCCTGCGCTTTAACCAGCTGTTGTACCTCTGCTTGAGATGAAGCCAATAGATCAGAGATGTCTACTCACTGTGGTCTCACATGAAAGGCTGAGTGCAGCTACGTGCTTTTCAACTCACATTTTTCTGTTTCGCAGTCATTTACCTTTAGGTAACAACTTTGTTCTTGGTGGAATTTCCCCCCCCCCTTTGCTTGTCCACAGTATTTGCAGTCTTCATCCTAACCAATGCAAATACTGCCAAATACTTATTTTCCGCTTCTTATTCCCTCTTTCTCTTCTTCAATCCAGTAAAGAACTGAAGAACTTTTTATTATTAAGTGTTTCTTTGATACTAGACAGTTTAGCCAGAGAGCCTAACAGGTGATAAAGCTGGTGAGATTTACTTAACCTGGCCTTTTTGACGCTTCTTCCTCTCTATTGCTTCCAATTCTTGAAGTTTTTAGGACCTTTCTCCATGAATAGTAATATAGACAATCATTGATTGGCATCTGTTTATCAGAAGCAATTAAATAAAAAGCTGGGAAAGCACTTAGTAATTTCAGTAGTGGGGGTGGATCAGTAGTGGCAGAAAGTCAATTGACATAGAGATATTCAGCCAGAAGTCTTCTTGTAAAGTTATCTGGCTTAGTCTGATTACTGTGGTTCATATACTCAACTTCACTCCTGTAGCAGCAACACATACACAATGTACTGTTCAGATGCTTAACAATGAAGATTGATGACTCTGGTTTTTAGTGTACCTGGATATGTAAACCCTAATGCTGCAAAATCTCACTCTGGCTTGGGTCTGGCTATGCAGGTACAAGCCTTAGGAGTGTGCTAATTCTTGCACACTTGCTAATTCTTTTTTCCTCCTTTCGCTGCTGCATTAATTAGAGTGCATCCCAACTCTGACTCAGGTCATGATATTGTGAATTAAAAAAGAAAAAGAAATTTCCAGGCCATGCTGTGCAGAGGAGTGAGCTGCTTATAGTGAATATAGGTAATCATAATGAATGATAGGAAAGAAAAATTCCTGATGGTGACTGAAATCTTCCTAAAAGCCATCAGGACTCGACCTACTTCCATCTCCTACTAGCAAATCAAAGCAGTTGATTTAGCATAAACTAAACTTGCTGTCACCATTTGCTTTAATTTTGATTATTAAGCTAATGTAGCCTTGGTCTGATTTTCCTCCCCCTTTCCTTTCCCTAATTCCCCTTTCACCGTTGTTTTCTCATTGTGCATGGACCTACATAACACTCCCTCCCTTATTGCTGCATGACATCATAAATTCTGCCTGACACTCCCCAAGAACTATAAAAGTTAATGACCACCAAGCTATTTTTACAAGCTTCTTTATTACATTGCAACAAACTGCATTCCTAATTTATAAAGATGTTGCCAAGTGGGAATGAAAGATGCTTTAAGGCAGAACAGGGAACATTCAAAATAGTCTCGGTCCAGGCAATATTGGTTTAAATGAATGCATAAGCACTGATGAAGATGTTAATAATTAGAGGTTATGTGTTACACTTTGTTTCCAGCAGTTTGTATGTTGAAAGAAATGTGATGTTCCTGGCTACAAAAAAGTTAATCATGCATTTCAGAGGAAGTGTGTTCCCAGGAAAATTCTGGGTCTTGATTACTGCACATCCTGAGCAAATTGAAACTTGTATTCAGTGCTACTTGGCGATGTCTTGGGTTATTCTGGCCCTGTCTGTTACGGGGGAGGGGGCAAAGGAGAGGACTCGTCCCTGGTGAGCCTTGATGCATCATGGGTGTGTCATCACAACAGCGCTGAGAACTCAGGCTACCAGAAATGGTCCTTCATTTTTTCATCAGTAAGGACTCCAGCAGCATTCCCAAGTTACAGTCTAGAAAAAGGAACCAAGTTGAGACAGACATTACCAGTAAGAATGTTGTTACTGCTTTCCCTTCTTAGGTGATGTTGTATGCTCGTACTGATCAACGCTATTACAAGCAAAAAGTCTGGCTTCCCTCAAATTCAAGTTTTTCTAATTTTTGCAAAGAATTTGATAAAATTCCCGCAGCTATTGGACACTTGCTGCTCTCAGCCATGGGTGCATCTTTCAAATACTAGTCTTTCTGTGTTTAAGACTACTATGTGTCTATTCCATAGTGTTATCCAAGCTGAGTAGTCCTTGTTTATGTTTATTTTTTTGCATGTCCTTCAGTCCTTTCCAGTTCAATTCACGAGCCTGAACTGGCAATTAACAGTCAAACACTCAGAGAAGAAAACTGTAGTCTTTAAGTTTGTTTTACTCTTGCTTAGAAATGAAGAATTAAGTTAAAAATAGCAGTAACATAGGGGGAATCAATTGATTTGCCCCTTGAAAAAACCACAAAATACACAGCACAAAGCTACTCATTTAAATCAAGTTAGTTTTAGCCTCAACTTCTGAAATAATTCCCAATCATAATTTCTCTTTCTTTCCTGCCCACTTACAGGAAGCTTTGTCTCCCCATTCCTTAGTGCCAAAACCCATGGTACTGCTTTTCTCTACTGTAACTACCAAAACCCTCTCTCAACAATGACCATCATGGTCGCAGAGCGGATTAACGGGTATGAACAGCTCAAGAGTGCTGGTCCCTTATCTGCCAGGATAAATCAACACTCTTGTTCACACACCCTTGAGCCAGGAAGATTGATTAAAAAGCCCCACGTGGCCATAAAGCTAGAAAGTTAAGTAAATGACTTCCAAGGTTCCCATGTAATAAGAAGCTTGGGAGAATATAAGATGTGGGAAGAAAACAAACACAAGAAAAAAACAAACCCAAAGAAAAGTCTCTTTGATCTGGTGTCTGTCTGACATCTGTAATGCTTCAGTTTCTAGAAAATCAGTATGTCAGTTCATAACCTCTGGTTTTCACTGCAGTTCAAGCCTATTTTATATATTAAAAAATCTAAATACGCTTTATGGACAGAAGGAAAATGACCTTTTAATGGTGTCTCCCTTCCTGAGCTGCAAAGGTTACCCTAAACAGCTGTATTCACACATTGCTCTGAACCAGAAGAAAACCTTTTTTGACAACTTATTCTTTGGACTGCAGCAATAGAAATGCAGGCCTGCTGTGATGTTGAGCTGTATAAAATGACAACAGAAGCAAATGCAGACGAGCCTATTGCTTGCAGATAAAATGTCAGGATTAGCCCTCCTGAATGGTATGACCCAAATGTGGTGGTGTTAAGTTTGTGATTTTTTTTATTTGTAACTTGGAGCAGAGTTCCAGACTGAGTCCATTGTGTTGCTGTGAGTGTGCAGAGGACAAAACTACCCTCTGGGAAGTACCGGCTGTTAACGGCTGCCGATACAGGTGCAGTATGACCCAAAACACAAGGGCTTTTGCAAGTGAGAGGAGATCTGCGTGCTAGAGACCAGACCTGAAACTTTGGCGATTAGTGGTGGGGACTGGTGAGCTCTTGCCTAAGGATTTAGTAACGTACACTGAAAGGCAGCTTCTATCCTGACAACGTAAATCAAGGGGTTAATTAATGGTATCGCTGATCCACAGTTTATAGATTAAAAAAAGGTAAATCTGCTTGTCAGAGAAGAAGAGAAAATAAACCATGTGCCTTAATTATATTTTCCTGTAATTCTTTCTGTAATATTTTCACATTCCTTATCCTTTTTCTGTTTGCTTTTTTCTTTAGTAGCAAATGAAGCAGAACCACAGGATACCTTTTAAAGGGATACAAAATATTTAATGATCTTTTCCATATTAAATGCAAATTTTCTTCTGTCATTACTCAAATCCACAGTAGTGATTTCCTGCTGTTATATATCTCAGGGTCCCCGGAAACATGGTTATGAATTTTAGGAATACAGGTTTGATTCTCTGAGCTTCCATTTTAAAGGAGAGTCCTAGGGATTAGAAGAACAACCATTGCTTCCCACCAAACTACTCCTTTATACCATACCTTAACCATTTATGAGTGGACACTAAGGGACTTCCCAGGTGACTCTCAGCCTGAGGAGGCACAGGATTTAGTTCAATCAGCAGACTCCTTCAGAGTGACCAACCAAGACTCCAGCTTGTACATATTTTCTGTAAAATAGATTGAAATTTTTGGTTACGTGTTGCTTTGCAGTGCATAACTGATAAATAACAAGTCATAGAAGTATTTATGAATTCAGTAACTGTTTTCTCTTTCTCTGTTTTTAGAACCAGAAACAGAACTCCTATCGGTCCAGGAAAGTATGGATATGGAAAAGTGCCATACATTTTACCTTTACAAACTGATACTGGTCAGCAGCCTCAGAAGCTTCGGAGACAGCGACAGTCATCAAGGAACCATGTATTTCATCAGAGTCCAAGTCTCATGAACTCTTACAGCGAGGCAGCTAGTCCTTCGCTTCAACGTGGCAATCTTTATCAAGAAGATAGTGGGTCCCAGGCTGGACATCAAATCCTGGGACCCTCAGTTTATCAGGCATCTTCATTTCCTATATCTCAAAGCCTGTTTCAGAGCAGTGACTCAAACCATCACGGGTCTGTATCGCACCAGGCGCTCCAGGGTCAGCCCCAGCCTCAGAGGTCTGCAGCGATTGTGTGTATTGGCACCTACAAGCAATATAAACTCTGCAACACAAATGTAAGTCTGGTTTTCCTATATTTAATTAGTTGGACAGCTGTTGGTTTTCCCTAGTATGCTTAATGTTCACAAAGTCAAGAAATTGGACATTGTTTTTTATTAATTTAATGAAATTTTTTGAGAACTTACTTTAAATGTGTCTTGGGGAATAATGAAAGCAGATGCATAATATCATAATTACCTAATACCATACCTTCAAGCATTTTAAGCAGTCACTAAACCTACCAATATATGTAATCCTGATTTGATAGAGAGAGAAACTGAGTCACAGGCAAGTTTAATGTATTTCCATGTCAGAAATGGAAAAATGGAGTTAGGATAGACCATGTTATGAAGGCTCCCTAGTTCTAAGATAAGGCTATATTTGCAGGAGTGCTAGCCATGCCCTAACTAGCATTTAGAGCCAGCACCCAGTAGCCAGGATCAGGCCAATATCTTTCCATAAGCTATGTCTATTCTGTGACAGATGCTACTTTTTCCACCATTCAAGATCTACATGCTTTGATTTTGGATTCTTGCTTTATTGGAGGGAAAATCTGTTCTGTGTTATTTTTTAAATAAAACTTACTCTCTTATTACTTCATTCAAAACACGTTTGGCTGGGTGTAGCTCCATGCTCTGGGGCAGTCTCCCATTGTATGTGGGAAGCTGGTGAGGTTTGCTGTCTCTCCCCACAAGCAATTTTCTTCCTGCTAAGATTTTCAGTTTCTGCCCATGTCACTTTAGTATTTCCTAAATTTCCTAATATTTGCATCTCATTTAGGCTCGTATTCTAACTCCACGTTGCAAACTTGAAGAAGCTCGTACTTAGATATTAGAAGCAGGAAATTCAAGAGTGGTTCTCACTCTGTTGACATAACAGGCCATATTTTTCTGTGTGGTTGCACATCTGAATCTTCTGCCTCATAGAACTCCTATATAATGGAGATATAGCAGTAGAATGTTTGATCAGGGTAAAAAAAACCCACGACCTGAGCAAATTAGTTGAGTGCTTTTTTGCCTCTTAGTGTAGCCATTTTACATTTGTTTTACGTATGAATAAAGTCCATTGATGGAGACTAGAGCAGTTGATTGAAGAGACCTAGTATCAAGAAAGTCTTAGTGTATTTGTCAGGAATGGAAAACTCTTTGAAGCCTCTGAGAATAGGCTCTGGTACAAATTGCTCTTTTGAAAAACACTTTCTGTTTTTTGAAGGAAATGGGAAATGAACTTAGTACATGGGCATTAATTTGGAAAGTTTTCTATGCCAAATGGGCTCACTAGTGTCCAGGCAATACACAAATGTCCCAGTATTTAATTCATCCCTGGCTGCAACAGGGCAAAAATTTTGACAGCATTCTGCCTGACTTAAGAAATGTAACAAAACAGTTTCCAGGAAAGCTCTCTTTTCAGAGAGCAAGGGGTGAGAGGTGAGGAAGTTAGAAATGAGGTGGAAGAAAGAAGCAATCCCAGATGGCCAAGGTGATGGAAAAGGAAGGTTTGAAGAGGAAACTTGTTCAGAAAGACAGGTGAACTGGAGAGAAGAGGGCTGTGAACGTGTAAATTAGAGAGTGGCAAGACATGCAGGTCAGTGTGATGAGTGGTCTGGCCATCAGCAAATTTCTTTTGGTAGTAGGGAACAGGAGTGAAAATATTTTTGTATTAGTTTTAGCTCTACATAGTGATATTCTTTATTTAGTAACAATTCTATTACACTTGGGGAAGCTGTAATTGCTGTTCAGGGTTATTTTTCTCCCTAGAACGTAGTAATTAATAGTAAAAAAGTAGTTGCTATGCACAGTTTTAGTAAAAAGGCCAGGATGAGAGCAAAACAAGGCTGATTGTGTTTCATTTTGTTTGCTTGTTCTTCCTGATTAAATGCTTCTTCATGTGGGCTTTAATTTAATTTATCAGCAGTGACATGTACCAGTGGTCTTGCCAGCACGCAGAGAACAGTATCTTTTTCTTTCTTTTTTTTTTTTCTTTTTTAATTCTTCCTGGAACATATTAAAAAAAAAAAAAAAGAAAAAGAAAATCTCATTTACTGAGAGGAAGGTATTCTGTTAACGGTTATCCTGGTGTTAGGCCACTCCCCCTACAGTTTCTCCTCAGGGCAGTTAATTAATAACAAATTAAGTCAATCTGCCTTGGTCCATTAGGTCATTTCCTCATTATTGTACATTTATTGTTTTTTCATTAATAGCTGAACTCATTTTACATGACTGACAGCTTGGTTCCTCAGAGTTAAACCTGTGGGTTTTGGTCAGGGGGAACCTCAGAAGCACGTGTATTTGTTCAGGTGTTTCTGCAGGTCATTAAACCCATTTTCCTATTGTACAAGTGGCTTCCCCTCTTCAGCACCTTGCATGCAGGTTTTGTATGTGCTCTCCTCAGAATATACAGCGGCCTGTCACCTTCTTCTGCAGGAAACAGGCAGTAAACACCTGTCCTTTACACACAAACACCACTGACAAAACCATAAGCTACTTGCAATGCAAGATCATTCAAATATGGGCCGTGCTCCCCTGGAATGGAGGAGCAATGAGTAAATCTTCCTTACTTCCCCCGGCATTAAAGAGAATTACACAGGCGTGTGGATGAAGGAGAATTTGAATACAAACTTGCTTGTGTTGTTTGTCACCAGGACAAAGGAAGGAACTCAAATGGCACATTTGTTTACTGAGCACTTCTTGTTACGGTCTAAAGCATTGCCAAGTCACTAGCTCTTCCTGAGTGCCTGAATGGGTGGGAATATATTTGTAAATTAACTTCAGAGAGAGGGTTGCTTGGGCACTGTACACAAGGAAGCTTTCAGGGTTCTGGATGTTCAAGCCTACTTGTTTTGCAACCTAAATTTGGTGATAGAGAATGCCTCTTTTAAAAGTCAGTTTTATCAGATTTATTTTCTCTTTTGTAAGACATATAGTGAATTTTGGTTTATTGGAAAGACATTTTTTCTTAATATGTCTCTGTTCTTAATACATGAGGATCTTGTAGCCTTTCTGTACTTAAAGGAGGCTTGTAAGAAAGATGGAGAGACTTTAATGTGATGGAATGTCAGGCCAAGGAGCAACTGTTTTAAACTGAGAGAAGGTAGGTTTAGTTTGCACGAAAGGAAGGAGTTTTTTATGTTCAGGGCAGTGAGGCCCTGGCACAGGCTGCCCAGAGGAACTGGTTCAGTTGAACCTTGACAGGGTTCGAGGCCAGGTTGGATGGGGCTCTGGGCAACCTGGACTCTAGTGAAGGGTGTCCCTGTCCATGCCAGGGGGTAGGATCTAGAGGGGCTTTGAGGTCCCTTCCAACCCAGGCTATTTAGTGATTCTGTGTTTTCCTTGGTGGTGTGTTCAGGCCAGAAGGCCCTGCTTACCCTGACAGTTTGTTACCTCTCCTGTAGTTCCTGCTTTCCACATTGCACCAATGTAGTTGCGTCTGGAGTCACAGAGTAATCATGATGACTTAAATGTCTGCTTACTAAACCTATAAAATAAAATAGTGACTGTTTGTGTGATTCAGTTACAGTGCAGCAGCAAGAGGTAGGAAAAAATAGGCAGAAAAATTCATATATGAGTTTCACCATGAAGAGCAGTGCAAAATGGACATAAAATCTGAATTGTCTTTAGCTATGGATTGAGATACATTCTTGACCAAGTTTATCCTTTTACTTCTATAAGAATTTACAAAAGCCAAGCTAAAATGTATGATAAACTAGTTGCTGAGAGCTCAGCCAGATACATATGGATGAAATTTTGCTGAGCTTGTCTGGTTTCATTCAGAGCTGCTGGCTTACCCACTGGTTCATATGGATTACTGTCAGGTCTCCAGTTAGACTATGTTGCCTTTCCCAGTATTTTATGTGCCTGCTACTTAACAAGAACGCAGTTGTGCTATGAAGGAGTCTCTAAATAGGATCAGAAAACAGTGATTACTTTTCCTTTCTTATCCTGACCTTTCAGCTATAGGTACTGCTCTTCTGGTAGCAGGCTTTTGTTTCTGAATTGGAGTTCTCTATTTGGGGCTGTATTCCTATGTGCAGAGCACTTGAGAATGGCACCTTAGCAGGGAATGCAAAGTATCTGGAAAGAGTTTTGGAAATGGGGAGAGGTTTTCCGGCTGAAGAGATGAGGTAAGGTGAAAGGCTCAGGGCCAATCCCAATGTCTATCATGGTGGGATTAATATATTTAATTTCCTAAAGAAGATTAATGATGATGATACTAATTTTGACTAGTGTGAGTTAAAACTTTTACATTGGAAGGCTTTTTTTGATGCAGAGCCCTCATAAGGTAGGATTGAAATACTCTGCAGGGTTGTGTTGAGTCCATTAAAAACTGAATTGCTTTTCTGTTCACCTAAGCGCATTGGCACGCTCCCTTGGCATCTGGGATCTTGGGCCATTTCACCAGCTTGCTGGCATTCTGCTCAAGTGTTTTTGAAAGTTTTCTATTCTTCAGAAAATGAAACATTTCCAATGTTTCAAGTTTTAACAAAGGTAGAAGTGCTAATGTTTAATTTTACATGGAACAGAAAATTTAATTCCCATACAGGTCTTTTCAGAAGTGATACGGGGTGCTGCAGGAATGTGCACGCTCTTTATTTTAGTTGGGGTACTTGGATCTAAGGTAAAGACAAGTAGAATGCTACATATTTTTCTGAGAATTTTTTTTTTTTTGGAAACTGAAAATCCCCTTCTTATTCCCAAAGAGCTACTGTGTGGTTTATTTATTCTTGCTTTGAGATTTGTATAGAGTAGGTGTTTGACATAAGTGGCAAAGTGGGGTTATGATGACATATCTTTTCCTGAGGAAATTCAACCTCGACTTTATGTGAGGAATTTTCCCTGTGAACACTGTGGGACTCTGTGTACATTTGCTAGTCTGACATTCCGTGGCTGTATAGGAAACTTATTAAAAGCTTATGTTACTTTGGGTTCTACTTTCATTTTTTTGACTGTTCTGATATATGCAGCAGAATATTAGAAATCTTAATTCACTAATAGGGGATTAACTTACCAGGCACTGGCACAGAGGTGCCATGTGGTCTGATCAATTGTTCTTGTATACAGAAGAGTCATAGAGAGACATCTCTGATGAAGTTCTTAGACCACAGTTGTTTCTTCTGCATCTCTGCACTGTGGCTTTATGACATCCCCATCAATGACTGAGAACAAGCGTATCAGGAAATATTTTGCACTGTGACGTTCTTATTAGAACTTAACTAGTTATGGGAAACTGCCTTAAATCATTAGGAAAAATATGTGGGGGTAACTCTAGAAATGCCATCAAATAGCTTTATGCCACAAGTGTGCTTTGTATTTGTGGCAGTCATAGAACACAAGGTTAGCTGTTTTACACAAATTAATTAACACTAGGTTAATTACATATTAATCTAGTAAAATCTTCGTAAGACCAAAGTCACACAGTTCAGAAAGTTTTGAAGTCTAGAGGCTTATGGTTTTTAAGTGAAAGTTCAATTACTTACTTTGAGCCATAAATCTAAGGTATTTTAAACTAATTTAGCATCCAGGGGACCAAGAGAGACGCTCTAATGCCCTGTTGTGCTGAGAACTTAAAAACAATGAGCAAAAAGATAGGTGCAGGTAAAAATTTGCTAATGTGGCTTCAGTCATAGCCTGTATTCTTCAGGGCAGGGAGAAGAAGTGGCCTGTGGGATCTGTTGTGTTCTTCATATGACTCTCCATGTCATGCAGAAATGACAAGATTTTGGTCTTTCTCCAAAGGCAATTTAGTAACGTATGAAGAAAATACAGTAGAGCCTAGGAGAGAATAAACACTTTAAGGCAATAAAACAGAATGATTCCACTGGAAAATAACGGGTGAGAGTATGCATCAGTGGTAAAAATCGACAAAATGTGGGAAGGCATTATCAGAAAGCCACAGGAAGAAACTTAAATGTTCAGTTTACATGTAGAATGGTTCTATTTTTGCAGGCAAGGCATTCCAACGTTGATATAATTAGACAATGAAACCATCTTCTGCCTTGTGTCACGCAGAACAAACGTTTTTATGATTAAGGCAATTTGTGACATGCTTCTAGCTTGAGTTCTGAACTTCAGTGGATGGCACCAACCCCTTTCCACCTGTGTTTTCCACTCAAATGTTATGAAAGAAGTGGGATTCACACCATAAATTTGGAAAATGTAGCATGTGCCTATGCTGACTGTGGTTACGTTTACTTCATAGATAATAGTACTGCTTTTGAAACAGTGCCTGTACATAACTTTACATGAAATAGAGGAGTATTGTGAACCACTATAACTTTAGCTGGGGACAGTGTACCATGATTAAACTTTTCTCCATGTAAAAATCCCCCCTCTTGTAAAAAAGTGTGAATAGTCCTTGTGATGTTGACCCGAAGTCTTCAACTTCTGTGTTGTATTTCATGCTATTGCTCCTAAATATCTTCTGGAATTCTCTTCTCTGTGCTTGGTGTTAATGTGTGATAGACAGTTTCCATATTTTAGCCTAAGAGTTAGCCAGTTCATATACATTTAGTGCCATTAGTAAATTTGGGGTTTACCGGTTGCGTGACCCGTCAAAGCAAGTGGGGCTGGGCCGCCGGCCGAGGCGCGGAGCAGGGCCGGGCCGGGGGTGTCTCTCGCTTTACCGTAGTGCACTGGGCAGTTCTGCGGCCTCTGGGCGGGTGGCGGCGCAGCTCTTGGTGGTCACTGGAGCATCAGATCGAAGTGGTTCTGCAGCCGTGCGGCTGCCAGACGCTGCTGGGGCCCGGCAGAGGGGCCAGCCCGGGCACCAGGAGCTGGAAAGGCTGAGAGAGCTGGGGCTGTTCAGCCTGCAGAAAAGAAGACTGAGGGGAGATCTAGTCAATGTTTATAAATATCTTAAGTATGGGGTGCAGGGGGAATTGGCCAGCCCCTTTTTCTTTGGTCAGTGAAGACAGGACAAGGGGCAATGGCTGCAAATTGGAGCACAGGAAGTTCCACACCAACATGAGGAGGAACTTTTTCCCAGTGAGGGTGAGGGAGCCCTGGGACAGGCTGCCCAGGGGGTGTGGAGTCTCCTTCTCTGGAGAGATTCAAGACTCATCTGGACGCTGACCTGTGCAGTATGAGCTGGGGAGCTGCTTTGGCAGGGGGCTTGGACCCCATGAGCTCTCGAGGTCCCTTCCAACCCCTACAACTGTGTGATTCTTTGAATTTTCCAGAGGCTGTGTTGACTTCCCAATGTATATTTTCTTGATTTTCAGTATACAGAAGTACTTCAGAAGGTGTGGTTAACAGTAGTACTTCAGTATTTTATGGTACTGCAGGAGGTGCTGAGCTGCATTTTTCTTTTCTGAGGTTTATGCTGGAGTTCTGAGTTGCACGGTGAAGTTGAATGAGTTTGAGTCTAAGTATAGTGGAAAATTCAGACCTGCATTTATGTGTACTATAACGTATCAGTTGGCTACAACATTTGTTTTCAAACTTCCCAGCGACCTATGAATGGCGTGTTTCACATAGCAACTGGAATCGTTTTAAGAAGTTACGTTTCTAATTCTTACAGTGAATAGAATGCACGTGTCATGGAGGAGAGAAGAGGAAAAGATCTGCAGTTATCCAATCACTTCATCAGTTTTGAGTAGCAGCATTAACACTTAGAAATATTGTGGAGTGATTTGGAAACTTCATTCAGATGCTTGTGGAAACGAAGCAAGTTTTTTTGTTCCGCAATAAAACATGACTGCAGGGTGATTTAGATGCATCACTTGGTTATTGTTCAGACGTAACCTCCGTGCCAAGTTTTAAAGAGGAAACAAATCAATGAGAATTCTGACTTCAGAGTTGCAACCAGACGGTTGCATTCCTGACATATTTGTAGATTTGTTTAATAGGGTACTGTAAATTTGAGTAGTTGTCATGTATCAATACAGACAAGTGTTGTGGGAGATATTTTAAGGCATTCCAGCTTGTCTTTGTTTCTTTTTGTCAATTCATATTTAGAAAAGTCTTTGAAATTCCAGTGCATAATTATTCAACACTCCTATAATTTGAACAAGAAGTTTGCTTTTTCCTCATATGTTAGTTTAATTGCATCCAGGCTTTTGAAGCAGAGGAAATTACAGATGTCTAGAAACTTTGATCATGGGAAATCCCTTGAATTAATTTACAAATAATTTTTTTAAAATGTTGCTTTTATGAGCATTTGTTAACCATTCCCATTAATTGCAGGTATAGAAAACACCTACTCTCGGATGTCAGCATCTGCTGTGGTATATGAAAGGAGTAATTATTTTCTGGTATTTTTAGATTAGATGAGTTCTGCTGATAACAATGAGCAATTTAAAAGTTCATTTTCAAGCCAGATAGCAGGAAAAGAATGCAAATTACATGAATACACAAACTTGCAGTGAAAGTATCCACCAATACAATCCCAATTGTCTCTTGTACTGACCAAGGTGAGTGGATGAAGCGGGAAGTGCAGGAGAAGCTGCCAAAGTGAAGTTAGAGGTCCTGAAGAAGCGGTCTGTTAGTAATGCTGTTGCTGGAGTGTTTGCTTTTGTGGGTTAATTTTAGGTTTTTAAGTGGGGTTTGAAACCAGCAAATGGCCTGAGCTCATACAGAAAGTTAGGAAGCATAAATGTAAGATTACCTGTAGTGAGTGTGTGTTCCATTGCCTAACCACAGAGTACTTGTGTTGGAGGAGATTACTCCACACCCTCTGCCCCGGAGCTGGTGAAAATGGAAGTTGGCCCTACAAGCCCTGTGGTGCCCAGAACAGTTAAATGAGACTTTTGCATATGATACGTTGAGCTAACTGCATGCTCAACGGAATAATTAAAGCCAAGGTGATATATTAAAAAAAAAACAACAAAAAAAACCCCCAGGCTGTGGTGCTCTGTCTCACCTTTGCTGTTACTTCATCAACTATGCTGTATGTTTGTCCAGAAATAACACCTCTGTGGGCAGCATATTGCACATGTGGAGATGCATGTGTAATTAATAAAACAGTGTTTCTTTCTAGTGGTAGGTTGGTAGGCTGTTTATGTTCAAATTCTTCACGTACATTTGGGGAAAAGCCAATCCTACGTTATTTTATATCTGTCACCGCAGTGTTGGAGAGGCAGTGGGTGATCTGCAGGGGGAAGAAGCCAGCGAAACATCCCCTGCCTCTTTCTGGAAACCATCTTTGGTTTTTTGGCTTCAACATTTAAGAACTTCCCAGCCAAGCAATGTACTGTTTTTCTGCATTCCTGTTTGCATTGTCATTTGTTAAAGATAGGAAGCACACTGATTATCTTGACAGCTGTTTTGAGACTTCAGTTTAGGTCACTTTTTGATGGTGGATTTTTGTGATGGTGGATGGTTTTACTTTGAGCAGCAAAGTGGCACTCTCTTAATGTGGCAAAGTCAAACCTGCCAAGCTTTAGATCTTTCAGAACTAGAGTTTTGTCAACAGTCCTATAGTGACCCTTGTGTCAAGAGACAAATTATACAGTAATCTCACGGACAATCTCTCCTAAATTGAGGTTAAACATTATTTTCATGTCCTGTGACTTTACTGCCTGTAGTTTTATAGTTTCAAAACAAAACCAAAAAAGCCTGTAAAACTGGAATACTGTCATGTGACATGTCACTGTTCACAGGACTCATCATCCCATTGCAGTTGTGCCAATGGTAGAAGCAGTGTACCTTTAACCAGCACTACAGGGTATAATGAGTGTGCTTTGCCACCATGTGCGTAGGTTTTCCTCCCCTCAGGTGTTTCTGCCGCTCCTCCACACACAGCCTTCCTTCCCTTTAGCAGAACCTGCTGAGGTATATTTTGCTCAGTTGCATTTCTCACTTCCTTAGTACCTTACCTAATATTTTACATTACATTTACATTACATCTCTTCTCCCCATCTCTTCTGCCTCCAGTCTTTCCCTCTTACGTTCTCCAGTTTACACTATCAACCAGTTTCACTTTCTTCTCTGGACCTTCTGCTGACTTACGCATCCAGCCCCTCCTGCTGAATCTCACACCCAAGATTCATCCGAATTTTTCTGAAAGATTTAATGCATTTTAGGTACAAGCATTTGTATTCGTCTGCTTCCTCGCTTTCTCCATGATCCTGCAGCAGGCTCGAGGGGTTGTTGAGAGTAAGAGAGATGTCTTCTTGTCATTTCCAGGACCTGTCTCTAGTGCATGTACCTCAGGAGCATGTACCAGTAATTCCTGGAAAACTTCTCAGCCTCTCTTAGCCTCAGATGTGGAACGTGCCTCTTGTAAATACATTGTTCCAGTTGCTTAGCTGCAAAACATGAACAAGTTTTGACTTGAACAAGTACAAAGCATGATCATCAGCATTTTTTTCAAAGTCCTATGGCCTGGCTGCGTTTGGGTGGATTTCCATATAAAAGGCAGAGGATGCGTTTTTGACCAAACCCCCCCACTTTCCTGGCTGACTTCATTTCACTCATTAAAATAAAGCAGGCACTTAAATATTTTTTTAAAGTTATCAGAATATTTGAAGAATGGGAAAAAATAAAATGCTTCCCCTCCCTCTTGTTTTTCTTTAGACTGATTCTTGGATGAAATAATTCAGTCAAAAAAAAAAAAAAAAAGTAAGATACCAGGAGTGGAAAGTTTCAGTCTGAATGGTTTAAGTTTGATGAACTCATAAATAAATGGACAGTGCTACCAGCTATACTGAAGCATTGTAAAATATGATAAATGTATCTGCTAGTTAGTTTAAGGTGCCTTTTTTTCTTTAAGTACTGCGAGCTAGGAAGAAAGCCTATATTGCAGAAACAGTGTAAGAATGTGTTGTATCAGAAACTGTTTTGATAGAAACAAGATTTCTAAAATAGGAACAATGCTGTCATTTCGTTACACTTGGCTCCTGCAAGCTCAGAGTAATTTTTAAGTGACATTTACGGTGCTCTGCAACTGTTCACTCTTTTGGAAAACAAATTGTTCCACATTGTAGGTTTTTCTTTTACCAAAAAGGAACAAAATGCATTCTCTCAACAGACTTCCCAGAATTCACTCTAGGTGTCATAACATCTGTGCATTTGTGTCTGTACATTTCTGCCTCATAGAACACTGCATAAACATTTCTGTTGCCAGGTTGTCTATTAAAACGGACATCTTTTCACTTAAAAAGTGGAATATTGTGGTAATACAACTGAGAAATTTCCCTAAACTTTCAGTCCTGTTGGAACCATTCAGGTAGTCTGTCCTCCCACGCAAAGACCAGTCATTTCAGTGGAATGCATACAATTGAATTTCCATTTAGATTGATTAGGCTTTCATATAGAAAACTGTTAGAGGATTATTCCCAGGTACTTATGAAACTGGTAGAATAAAAGGGTAAAGTAATGAAACCCACATGACATAAAAGCTACACCCCAGAAAGAAAGAATAGGCTGCTATAAGAACAATGTTTTAAAAAATGAAGCAAAAAAACCTGCTGGAAACCCTATAGTAGATGTTTTATCACTTTGGAATCATTTTCTACAAACTATGAGGACTAGATATATCCACTTTGCTTTAAGTCTCTTGATTTCACTAGTGTTGGATCAAGTATTTGGATTGGGTCTTTCAAAGCTCATATGGGTGGTGGCTTTCAAAAAGGGTCTCGGTATGGTTAATTTTTCTAGCATAAAGAATACTACTACTATATTAAAGCAACTCTCCTTAGTACCTAAACCTCACATTTTCTAGGAGGACTGTTAAAACATGCTCTGTTTTTCAGATGTCTTTGAAGAATGTAGACAGATGAGGCACTGAAACTGCAGTAAGGCTGAAAGGTTCCATGTTAAGGCGCTCTTTAGACTTCGAGCCAGGTTGTGTCAAAATGGAAATAACCTCTCATTGATTTCCCATTAAATGAGGCAATAGTGTGCAGTTTCAGCACCTTGAGCGTTATGTAGCCTTTCTATAAATAGATATCTGAATGGGAGGGGGTTCTTGTGTTTAGTGGATTTTTTTAATGCAGCATATTTATATAGAAAAATGATCCCGCTGCTGAGACTGAGAACAGCCATTGTACAAAGCAGTTATGATTTCTGTTGCAAATGCCAAGCTTTTGATGCTTGATTGGGATCATGTAAAGAATATCCTATGCACTCCAGTCTCAGTCCTGAAGTACTTTTTGCTTGGGGAACTGGGCACTAAAAGAAATCTGGGACGGTAAAATAGTAACTACGTTTTGAAAAAAAAAAAGGCTTTGGAATGAGTTGATAGTCATCTGGTCTTTTGCTGGATCAAAAAAAGACTAGCAACAGTCAAACCAGATAGATCATTGGCAGGTGTGAATTGACATAGCTCTGCCTTCCATAGCATACTTGCAGATCACTTTACATCAGATCATGCTCTGTTCCAGCATGGTCTGTTTTCAGTATTTGTCTTCCATTTTCCAATTGTTGAATTTAGATGATGTAGAAAACCCGTTGTTATTTCTCAGGCTGGGGTTTTGTTGTTGTTTAGTTGTGGCCTTTTTAGAATGGCATTTATAAAATTTTAGCAATAAACGGAAATGGATTATTCCCTTGACACATTTTTGGTACTGTCTTGGGACTTGTGCTGTTAATTTTCCTACTATAGCTCTTTGGTGAGCCCCTCCTAAGCTTATAGTGCCAAACGTTTCCAGTCATGGACATTAGATCAGTCTGGATACTTTGTGTGGGATGGATGAGTGGCTAACATTTTAGTTAAACCAAAGCTGGACTTGAATCTTTTACAAGTTGTTGAAAATCTTAAATAAAATATGTTATTTCAATCTAATCAGATGGATCTGTCAGTGAGAGTTTTTTAAAAAGCTTGTAAAGTTTAGCAGAAATACCTCTTTTTCCATCTGTTTGCTTGATCTTTCTTCCCTATTATTAGACATACTATGTTTTAAACTGTACAGTGCTATGGAAGGGGAAAAAGGTAAAGCAATAAAAGATGCACTTGCCACATTGTGCATTAAAGCCATTTTTGTCTGATAGCTTGTGTAGTTAATAAAGATTAGGTTTGGCTAACACTTCAAAGAGTTTTCTAGGTCAATTCAGAGGACTTCCAACCCCTAAAATTCTTTAGTTCTGTGACTTCCTTGGTGCCAAGCTGAAATCACTACTGGAAAAAAGCATTCTTGAACTGCAGACTGAGATGGTAGCAGTTCCCTTCCCCATGGCAGCGGGAGCCAGCCTGTACCTTGGAGAAGGCAGGCACCCTGGTATGCACCTTGGCCATGGAGCATCTTCAATGTTCCAGACCCAGGCTCACTGCTAGCTGAAGGGTGTTTGGGCAGAAATATAACGATTCTGTATTGTGCACACATCTGAGGCCTTTTTTATGTATGACAGGCAGCCCCTTGTAAACAGTGAGGGCAAATAGAAAGGCTGCAACCCCATATTACTTGCTCCCTTAGACTTTGTATCACTTCACAATCTCTCTCCAGGTAGTGCAGAAAGTTAGCTGCTCGTGACAACTGTCATAACTAAACTTAATGTCCATTGCAACAGAGCCCTATGTGTAAATCCATCTCTTGAGGCTGAGCTGAGATTCTGGCAGGACAGATGCTCATTCCTCACAAGGTTGTCTGGATGCTGCTGCATTCACAGATGTGTAAAGCTATACGTTTATAGTGTACTGTCTGTGGGCAGGGACTGTAACTAGAGCTGGTTAGCAGGATTTCTACTGTGGAGCTGTTCTTCACAGAATGTTTAAAATTTTGCATTTTAAAGTTTCCTGTGTATTTTTGTTTTTCAGAAGCACCAGTTCCATTTTAATTAAAAATCTGCCTGATGCTTTGTGCCACAGATATCTAGGCACATTTGATATACTTTTATTTTAGTTGGCAGACAATTGTCTTTGTGGTTTTTTACCAATTAAAAAAAATCAGAACTATCGTCCAGCAGTTGAAATGTATCTGTTGCTGTCTTTAAGTGTGTGCTCAGCTAGACAAAAGCACCTTGCCTTCATTCTAAACAGCTTCTAAGTAACACTGATACAGGTGTGCTCAGTCCTTGGCAGTGCAAAGAGTAACAACTTAGGACAAGAATTAAAACTTGAAGGATACCAGTTCCCAATTTCAGTTATGGACATGGAACTTACATAGGTTTCAGGAGGAACAAGGCACTAACCCTTCACAGTGGAATTTCACTGCAGAAGTGGTGGATTGTGTAAAGAACTGGAATTTATATAGTACCCAGACTGCAAGGACACGCCACTTTCAAAGAGTATGTTCTGAAAATGAAAGAAGAATCTTCAGATTACTGTTTCAGAAACAAGTATTTTAATTATTTTTCATTGGAGATGTGTTTATCCTTTGGAATGTCAAAGGATTAATATGATTAGATAGAGCCGCAGCAGAAACGAAAACTACAGTGCAACTAGATTACTTGGACTTAATTTAATCTACAGTATTGCATGCATATAAAACATTAATTAAGAATTATGCCTGAGCCTAGAGAATCCAGAAAGACTATGGGGCCTTGGGAAAAGAGTGACAAAAGTCTTTGTTAATGTTTTAATTGCCTTTTGGAGGTGGTTTCAGGACCAAACTGGCTGGTTTATGCGTGTCCAGAAGTGTATTATCTCAGTGCAGCCTTGGAACACTCCAGCTAATGGCAGGCGTGCATCCAGCGTGAGGCACATCTGCTGGCAGGCTGATCATTTCCTGGTGTTTTTCCAACACTCCATTAATTAACTGAAGTGTCAGAGATTTGTTAAAAACTTGTGCTTTTCAAATGTTTCCCCAAAGCTAAGAAGCGAGTAGCTGGTGTCTTTGTTTTCCAGCCTGAGCTGTGCTAAGCAGTTCATTTTAAGAAAGCTGACAAAGAGAAGTACTGTGTGTTGCTGTCCCTCAGAATATTTTCATACCTGCATATCTCAGATGAAACGGAGGCATAAAGCAAGCTACTGTTTCAAAAGTGCAAAGTTTCCATCAACTGTAGGCACGGTGCATTTGAAGAAATTTGGCCTGAGGTCCCAAAACACAAGGGGAAACTTCTGTAACAGTTTTTGTCTGAAGCACTGCCTGCCTCATCAGCGCAGCACGGGGTGGCTGCCCTTAATTCCACGTTCTGAAAATACAGGAGGAAAAGTTGGCTGAGATGTCGTAGTCATTGAAACAGCTGCAGGGAAGTGCAGCACTGGACGCTCCCAAAGGGTCTTGCCTTGTGTGACAGTGTCCAGCCCTTTGAAGGTACTCAGCTGGATAAAGGTCTGCACAATTAATTTGCAGCATTGTTTTTTCCAAGCAGGGTATTTTAAGCAGGAGAGACATCATCTAAAACCATACAAGCTAGGAATTCTAGATGCTGTTTCCATTTTTATAGTATACAACAGAAATAATAATAATTAAAAAAAACCCTGTCCCAGAAGAGAGTATTGTTTTCTAGATAATAGATTTGTCTTGACATGATGGAATCTCAGATTTATCTTAGTAAATGTAATGTATATTTTTTACTAATCTGCCTTCCAGTGACCTGGCTTTACAAGGAGATTTGGTTACTCTTTTTTAATAAACATCCAAAGATGTCCTGGTTTTACATCAAGACCTCTATGAATTGAGATAACTCCCCCAGTAATCACAAAGCCAAAGTGCAGCTTTTGAGGAAAAAATGGAATTCCAGATCAGTCATTAACAAAACAATGAATCCAAGTCAACATTTTATTTTCCAAAACATTATTTTCAAGTCCCTACTGGGCAGCACGATCCCCATGCCCTCATGTAACTGAGGGAGAACCACACAGAAAGGTGAAGTATTTTAGCAAAGGTCATTCCAACAGCCTCCAGAAGGCTTTGGAAGGAGATCCAAGTTGATTAAATCCTAGTACTGTCTTGGCCACAGGAACATTCTTCCTCTGTAAACATGCCACTATGCCTGCTTTTTAAAGCAAAATTGCAGTTTGTTTGACAGAGGATCAGGAAGGGTGTAGGGGCTCCATCACCGACAGTGGTCGAGCCAGGCACTGGCGTGACCTGCTGTATGGTGGATCACGCTTGCAGGGCATGGTCTGTGGGAAAGCCTGCCTTTGTCCTCAGTGTCTTCCAGTAGCTCCCAGCTGTGTGGGGGAGCTGGGAAGCAAATGATGAATTCTGTGAGGTACAGCTGTTAGACATGGGAAATACAAGCTTTCTCTGGGGTTCTTGTCTTCTCACAAATGCTTGTTGCTGTCATCTTAGGAATTTTATAGTCAAGCTATATGTGTTTGTGATGCAAACAGTGATTAAATAATCAAAGTGTGAAAATAGATTGTACTCTCAGGGAATAAATAAAAAATGAGGATCTACAGAAACCTGTATGCTAATGCTTCACTTTGGATTGTATAGGGTGATGCTTTTCCCTTTCAGCGCTAACAGTGTTTTCTGCCTGAAAGGTGTTCTAAAAAGCCAGAGGCCAAGAGAAAGTGCTCTGCTGAGAAAGGCTTGAGGATGTCATTTTTGGGGGGCCGAGCAGTAGGTGGCATAAAACTGTCTTTTCATTCAGCTGTGCATTAAGAATTTAGGCAGGGTTAATAAAGGATGTGTAGATGTTAACTAGTGTATGTGTATAGTACAACTCTTTCAAGCCTTGTTTTTTTATGAACTGTAGTAAGATTGATTAGTTGCATCTTGTATTTAACTCTTTCATAAAATGTTTTTAAGACATAAACAAACAAGTATCATCTGCATAAAGGATAAAGCAGACTTGTTGCAGACCAGGTCACTCCAAGTTTTACACATTTTATTTTGGGATTAAACTTTGAAAGAAATGGAGGAAGGACAACTGAGTCGGGACTTTTATAGTAGCAGGGATGTTACTTCTGATTTGGGCTTGATCCACAGTGTTTAGTCAGTCCTTTGTCCTGCTTTAAAGCAATGGGGCCTCTGTCCTGTGGGCAACTTCCAGTAAGTTTAAAAACAGAAATTGTAGCTATATAAAAATGATCTTAGAAGGGTCAAGTGTCACTATTTTTTGGCAACAGCAGTGACTATTTTGATCTTTTTATTCATACGTTGTCTGCAGTTGGTATGAACGGGGTGTACAGGAAATGGTTTATGAGCAGAAATACTGGTACAGAAGAGCATGAGCTCAAGGCTGAGAGAAGGAAAAACAAGAAACAACAAAACTTCACAATAGACTGTCAGAAAATATGTGCCAAAAGAAAGGGAAAAGTGTTCCAAAAAGAAACCCTTCAGGCTGAGTTCTCTGCTGGGGCAAACTGATGTCATTCTGCTGTGACTTAATGTAGTGACCTTAATTTCTGCCAGCTCGGGTTCTGTTCCTTCACCTTTAGGACATGTGCTGTAATTGGTTTCCATGAAAAATGTGAACTCCTGTCCTTGGTCAGGTGGCTGGTGGCTGTGGCTGCTCTGCTGTGTGGCAGAGGTAAGGATACGGAAACGGAGCTTGGCTTTCTGCGCTTGGCACCGGAAGGAGGTTTGGTCCCGCCCTTCCGATGGAGTTTGGTGGCTCACGGTCCCGTTTTCAGGGCAGCTTTTTTGTTTGGTGGTTTATTTGGTTGTTGGTGGTTTGGTTTTTTTTTTAATTAGAGGGTTTGTTGAGGAAAACAGTATTTGCATGTACTTGGAGATCTCAGAAGGGTGGGTGAACAAAGCACAGATGGCTGTTTGGCCAGAACTGGTGTTTATTCCAGAAGATTTCTTACCGTGATTCTAATACAAGATAAAGCGGTCTGTGAACCTTCCCCCAGGCATGTCTTTAGTACAGTTTATAGCCCACTTGAAAACTCTTGACTCCAACGTCTCACTGATCCAGTTACAAACATCTTTATATATAGATAGTGGATACAAAGCAAGAACTCCTCTGGGACCTCTGGTGTGCTGGCTTTCACTGCAAGGATGATCAATCTTTCTCTACAAATGTAAGAGAACTGACTTGTGGTTGCAACAAGTTCTTACTGATTCTCTTGCGTTTCCCTTCAGACAGTTATTTAGCCATGCTGCTTTCCTATAATAATACTCTCTCTAATTTTCCCTCAAAATGTGTCTCCTATAGAAAATAAATTCTGCTGTTGTAGCTCTGTACTTCATGTGGTTTCTACTGTTCTTGAATAGTGTTTTCAGCAGCTGTTTTGATCACATAAAGGCTACCTGGAAAAAAAATGCCTCTGTGACCAAAACTTGTCTATTTTCTCCAAGCTCAGAAATTGTTCTAATTAACCACTTGCCTTTTCTAAAAATCTTTCTCCCCTTTGTGTGTGCCCACACATAGAGTAGTCTTTTTGCTGTAACTGCTGTAGTGCCAGGATACAGGCAGAACAGCATAATTAAGTTTTTAAGTATTTAACTTGTATTTACTTTTGGAGTCTGCTTCACATCTTAAACAAGGCGTGTCTGCCAAAGGCTTGCATTGCAAGTGACCTAATGAGAGTCGTTACTTGTATCTGTAAAACTTGCCCTGCCTGAATACGTGTGTTTGTGCATGCACATGCCTGTATATAAGCACATCTTCCCACTGAGGAGCTTCAAGAACTCTGAAGCTGGCACTTGAAGGCACCGTGGAATATACAGAGTGATGCTGCGACTGTCGTAGCAGCATGTCCAAATAAAAAAGCAGTAGTAACGTGCCATTGAAGCACAGGATGAGAATTAGAAGCTGGTGTGGCCAGCTTGTGGAACCATGTATGTTAAGTGTTCCAACTCCATTGAATCTGAGCCCAGAAAATTAATAATGAAAAATATGAAGCTATTGTAGAAAGGTAATGATTCAGATGTAAGTTACTGAAAATATCTTGAAGTGTTGTCTTATTGTGGAGGAAAATGACAGCTCAATAAAAATTTTGTTCTTTTTGTAGAACTGTTGCTCCATGAACTCCACAAATTCTTTTTTTTTACAGGCATTTTTAATACTGCTACTTAAAAGCACATTGTTTGTTACCTGTTTTAAAGAGTCTCCTGATGATAATGTTCACCTGGATTAGTATTTGGCAAGGCCTTCACTTACTTTCTAAAGTGAATTAAAAAGAAAGCAATAATGACATTGGTTTTGATTATAATTTGACTTTTTTTTTTATTTAAACAGATGTGTCCTGAAAGCAGCAGAAATATTAGAGAAGTGCAGTGTGCATCATACAACAACAAGCCATTTATGGGTCGATTTTATGAATGGGAACCTTTTGCAGAAGGTAAGGGAAGTCAGCTTGGTTTTGTGTTCTTCTACAGATTGTGTTTTTGAAAGGCAAATGTGATTTTTTTACTCAGTGGAAGCCATCAGGCTTTTGAGTCTTGCCCATTTTGCTCTGTTTGTCTGCTACATTTATTCATGGACAGACAAGTAGATAGTCTTACATCAATATTTCTTGTATTTTACAGGAATGAAAGCATGTAAATCCTACTTAGACTGGTATGCCATTGGTTCTGTACAGTGTCACAACAGTATTTCAGCTGCTACACTGCTAACTACCTTCTTTTACGTACTTACTTTTGATGACAAAGGCTCAGTATGGCTCCATTTCACTAATTGGAGTTAATTTTTTTTTATCCCAGCTAAGCATGTGACCTATGGTCCTTATACATTAATTTCAGTCCTGTGCCTGTCTAATGTGTCTTTTCTGATGGTATGTTTGACAGTTGGAATGGTGACTATGAGAGGGGTACCCATGCTATGAACTTCCCCAGCTACATGTTGAACTGGTTGTCCTTGAACTACCTTGAACAAAAGGTAGTGGTCTGCCACTGCTCTAGTGTCCTGACCCTTGGAGGATAAAATCTTGGTCCATTGGGGGTTATAACCTTTCTCCAGAAAGATGTTTGTGAAATATTTATTTTGTTGGTCTGTCTTTAAACAAGAGCTGGGTCCATCTCAGCTGAGATGTGTTATTATTTATAAGGTGAATAATTTATTCTTTAAATATGTTTCTGGATTCAGAGGAATTTAGTTCGTGTCTTATTTTTTAAATTAACATTTTTTAAAAGTTGCTTTCCACAAAACTTCAAAGACCAAAGAGGATTTATGCCTGGAGAAATATGTATGCACACCACAGGCCAGTCTGTGTCGTTCTGTGTGGGTATTGTTCTGAGGCCCTTCTGTCACTTGGCACGAATCCTAGTGGGAGAGCACCACCATGTCCTTGTCACCAACAGGCCGCGGGTGCCCTGTGCCACGAGTTGGGGGCCCTGTCTCCCCTACAGACAGAGGCACAGACTCACTGTACCATTTTAACTGGCATGATACAGGCCCATCTACTTACGCTTCCTAGGCTTGAGAAGAACAAAGTAGAAGGAAGAGAATTTACCTGTATTTTGTAAGGGTCTCTTGAATATGGCTTTTATTGCCTTCTGAGTAAGTAGCTGCATACACTACAGTGCCACGCAGTTGAACAGAAGCAATACATTATTCCATGCCTTTTAATGTCTTACAGTCAGCATTTGCAAGGATTTATCTTTGCTGGAAGACTTCATTACAAATAAAAGCTTCAGTGTACTATGATTTATCTTTATGGCAATACCCTGCCCCTCTATGTCCTAACATTGGTGTAGTGGCAAGATTTTCCTGATTATGCGTATCTTCACTGCCAGTGATCTGCTCTGGAGCAGTTAGAGCTCTGTGTAGTTTTTACTTCTCTTCAGTCATTAACTCATCGTGCTAAGTTGCTTTCCCAGCTCCAAAAAGGAGGCAAAATAAGACATTTGGAAATAGAACAATGTCTTCCATGACAGAGGGATTCCTCATGGTTCTCCTGTTTTTATTCCCCCTACACTCATCCTAATAGTTTTAGGACGAGAAAAGGGTGATAGCTACTGGTGATTTTTTGCTGTTAATAAGTCTGTCCTGTAGTGTATAGAGCCTGATCTTAGGTTTTGAAGTGAAAGGCACATCTGTCTAGGGCTGCAGCTGGGTGTGTCAGCTGGAAGCCAGCACGTGCTGCTGTACTGTATTGCTCCTGGGGGACTGAGGGAATCCCTTGCTGGACACCACTGTGTGAACAGCTCGCTCTGAGTCAGCTTTCCGGTTCTCTGCCTTGCCTCCTTGCACAAAGGCAAATGCCTGTTTTGTAACAATAATGACCCTTCCAAGTATGTGCTGAAGGAAGTATTAGAAGTCACTGTTGGTTTATTTTTCAGGGCACTCAAGGAGTGTTGCAAGTTTGTTAAGTTCCTTTTTCCTGTACCCAGAAGTGGACATTTCCATGGGCACTTAGCCATGCTAGCACGCTCTCTGTAGCTTCTTTAGATGAGCAGCTTTGATTCACAATTGATGTTACCTATTTTTATTTCAACATGACTCAGTGCAGACTCAGGTGGGTTCATATTGAGCTCCCGGTTCGTCTAATCATGTTTGTTTCTCATGTGTCACTCCTGGTTTTATCTGTTGTGGACGTAGTGAAGACTTGCAGAGTTATACAGCTTTACCTCAAATTATGAACGTTCAGTGTATGTCTGGCTTTTAGTTAAAGTCATGTTTGGCATTGTGAAGTTGCCTAAAAGGTGGTTTCAGAGCTATTCAACTTTGACACATTGTGCCATGCTTTGAGGCAGAAAAAAGAGCTTGGTACCCCAGCAAGCAGATGGCTGAAGGCATATTCTGTGGACAGCATGACAACATGGCCCCAAAGACTCATGATTTATTAGTTGTGATGCTTCCCTTTTCAAACTGCCATTGACAAGATATGGCTGATGCTGGGCCAGCTCAACCCACCTCCACCTCCTTGCTTCCTACACAGCAGCTTTGACTCACTCTGCCCTGTGCCAGGAAAGATGACTCAGGAGATCTAAACCATGCCATGATCATTTCTTTTTCCCTCCCCTGCATAGCGCAGCTTGCTCCTAATGTTTATGTTGGATCAATAAAGGCAGCTAAACCATAATTTACAGCCATGTCTTGATGGTGACTTAAGTGTAATTATTACTATTTTTTCAATACACATATTTTTATTTCTGCCTTGTTCAGATTGGTGCAGCTGCATTTCTAACCCCTGTTTTATCTGCTACTGCTACAACACAAAAATTTTGTCTTTATTGAAAAAAACATATTAAAGGCTCTATAAACCCTATGATTTAGAGTATTTAATGAAAAAGCCCTAGTTTGTGTTGATGAACCAATAGCACATAGAGACTTGAAGGTAGAGTTTGAGAGGAAGAATCCAGTTGTGACAGAGGGAAAACATCACAGTGACACAACCATAAAGCCTTTGAGGAAGTTTAAATCTATAGAAGTGATGAATGTTTTAATCATTCTGATAACTGGACTCTTTTAATTGGAACTCTTTATTTCAGGTGGCTTTTAGTTCTAATTGTGGTGAAAAATTCATAACCCTAAAGTGTTTGATATTTGAGGCCTCTATGCAAAGAATCTATTGAAAGGAGAGAACGTATTGCTTCATCAAAAAGGATGTCAGTGGAGATGGGGCGTCTCTTAGTGAAGAGTAACAGTGGTTTTTGAGAGGAGGGAGACCACGGCAGAATTATATTGTGTTGGTGAGAAATCCTGTATGGGGTTAAATATGAAATAAAGTTCTCTCCAGAAAATCTCTGTCTGATCCTTCATCTTCAGAAGGATACCTGGATAGCCTTATGCATCCAAAATACATTGTCTAATATAGTATTTTCAAGTCAATAGCTAATTGGTTAATGCAATTTGAGTAATTACAACATGGAAGAAAAGCGTAATTGATCTTTTAAAAATCCTGGCCAGGTCCCAAGAAGTGCAAGCACTTCTGGACTGGAGTACCCAGAAGTGAGAGAGGGCTGGCTTCAGAGTGTGATGGGGAGTACGATTAACAGGACAATGCAGACAGATCTGCAACAACCAGCTGTAGGCACAGGGGAGTTTTGCTGATGTTTCAGGGTTTGGGAGTTTTTTGGCTCATTTGCTCAGGTTTTCTGCAGAAAAGGGCATATAGGCTTGTGAGCAAACCAGTTACTCAATTCACAAGTCTCATCAGTTAAATACTTTGTGGAGCATTTTCCATTCAGTTGATCAGAAGAAATCATCCAATGGAACTGAATCTCAGGACATCCCTTCCTGGTAGTGTTTGTAAGTCTGCTAAATTAATATAAAAATTCTGGTAACACTTTTCTTGTCATATTTCTAGATGTTGCTTCCAAGTTTTCTGTTATTACATGTGTATAGCTAGCAAACATGCAACAGTACTTCTACAGTAAGTTTTGGGACAGATAGAAATGTGCTGTGCAGTATTGCAAATCAGTGAATATCCTGGGCCAATCCTGAGTATATTACACTTGTTTTCAGTGGTTTAGAGTGGTGTTTTTCCTCTGCTAGAATTGTGAGATACGTGTATAAACAAATTATATCTTTATATGCATGGTATTAGTGCAGACATTCATTGCATGTATAGATTGTTGGATTTCATTACATCTTAATATAAACTCATTCTAGAAGCATTGCAATGTCTGATATATACAGAGAGATGTAATGTTTGTGTCACCTTTTTAGGTTAACTAGACCTTCAGGTTAGAGTGATTAGAGAATTCATCTTTGGGTCGGGCTGGTAAGGTTCCCCGAATGCTTGTGATCCCTTGGCGAGAGGAGTGCTGCAGTCCCTGAGAGGCAGTGCTAATGCAGTCCCAGTTTATCAGCTCTGGGTTTCCCCTGATTTCTAACGGCCAGATCCTCATGACTCAGGACGTGCTGAGCTGAACTCTTACTTTGTGAGCAGTATTTTGACAGCCTATTTTTTTCATCCGGGACAAGAAGTCTTACTGGTTTATTTATACATTCTCTGGTAAGTTGCTTCTAGTTAGTGAACATACAGATGTTTGAGTCCACACACACAAAGTATCTCAAGAAATAATCCAGCTGTGCTGCAGCTCATCTAGCTGTGAGGTATTACATTCAGTGAGGCAGTTGGTTGAAGTCTTCATTTCTCATTGCAATAGACCATACTTCCTGGCATTTTTTTTTGCCTCCACCTGTTAAAAGTCTTGATTGCTTTTATTCCACTATGTGACGAGTTGTTCTTGAAGCTGGTACTGTGTTTACTGCATGGACTGTACTTTCTATTACAGTTATTTGGGGGTTTTGTAATTCATGCTTTATTTGAAATGCTGTAGATAGATCCATCCAAGAGGCAACATAAAGAGTTTTGGGAGGCTGAAATGCAATGAGTAGATTTGCATTAGTAGGTGTCAGCATTTGTTGATTAGCTACACTCAAATAGTGCACATTTCTCTAACAATGGGTAACAGCAGATTTGCATTCTCACATTTCATCACAATAAACCAAGAGGATTATCACCACCTGTATTTTTTCCTGATTTGGAGTGTGTGTGTAGGAAGAACCTCACACCACTGGTTAGGAGTTGATCTCAGTTCCTTCCTGCAAACAAGAAGTGTAAGTGTCTATGCCTGTCAACTGACGTAAGAGTTAAACAACCTTCCACATGCTGTTCACATGCACATTTCACATGCACTTTTCTTCAGGGTTACAACCTAGCATATTTTGAGATTTAGGCAATAGATTTGGAATAATCTAGGCCAAACTTTATCCTGTTTTCTATTTTATGGGAGCCGATGGCTTCAGGTCTTTGACCACTGCATGAGCTGACACATGAAACAGACTGCAACTTGCTTCACTTGGCCTTTTCTATTATCTGTTGGGCTGATTTTACGTTGGATCAGTCTTAATCTCTGATGTTTCAGGAATAATTCCTTTGCAAATGTGTAATGTTAAACTGAACAGCGAGCCAGTAGTGGATTAGTATAAGACATACTGAAGCATGTATCTGAAGTTATTGACAGGAGCTTAAGTGCTGTAGATTAAGAGCTCTGAATTCCTTTAGACTCACTGGAAGGTACCAAGTTTTCGCACATTGTTTTATTTTTAACTGAAATCTCTCATTTTTAACTGGTATGTTGCTCGCTTATGAGACTGGAATTTATTCAAATGCAGTAGAACAAGAAGTTAATTTATACTATGTCCTTTTCCCCTCCTTTATTTATTCCCAATTTGTGAATGGATCACAAGAAAAAGCAGATGGAAATTTGCAAAGCTTTAAAAGTATGGCTGTGGTGAAGTATCAGAGGCATTTCTTTGGCTTCATCAATAAATCTGCTTCCTGAACATCTGTTGTGTTGAGCTTGACCTGGAAATTGTAAATATCCTGTGTATTACTGAAAAATGTAACTACTTCTATAGAAAGCTTTAATAAAAAAATATGCTTAGATACTTATACATATGGAAACTTAATGCTTCCACATGGCTAGTACCTTTTATAGTTATTCTTCCTATATAATTTTATTGTTATATATGTTTTGATTTGCATTGGTAAGAAGCTTAGCAATATCAGAGCCTGGCTTTTACCTGGGTTTTGGTGGTTTGTTACAATTCAAGTAAAAACACATACGTATTCTTAACTCTACTGTTTTTAAGCAGGGACCCTACTCTTATGTATGGAGCCAACCATTTCCCTGTGATAGGTCATAGACACTGCATGTTGTAATATTTCTACTTCATTGTGCATACCTCAATTTCCCCACTTTTCTACTTGATATTTGGAGGGTGTGGGGGGAAATGGGTTGAGGGGGATGAGAGCAAGAAGATTTGTGTGTTTTATAGATGGGTACCTGGGTGAGCCCTCAAGGATTGGAAAAGGCTGTTAATGCCTTCAGGAAAATGAGATATGGCATCCAATGAATGTTGTCATTCAGCAGTAAACTCGGTACACTCCAAACTGGACTTGAACGTAAACCGTGTAAACAGAATGTATTTTTAAGATGAACAGGAAAATGAGAGAAAGAAGGTGACCTGACAAGCCATTATCTGCCTTAATCTTACAGGGTTTGGATAAATATAGCCTAGCTATTCCATATTCAGAATTATGCTTTAAAATAACCCCACAGCAGCACACTGTAAGAATGAATGAATGAATGAAATACTTTGATCCACAGAAACCGCCTTAATGATGTGAAGTACTTAGCTTTATCATGAGCCCATCAATGTCTGATTTAGCTGTTAAGCAAAGTCTTTAATAAGCAGGACAACAGTATATAATCTCATGTAATCTGTAATAGTCCTTTTATATATATATACACACACACATATGTATTCCTTTTATAGCTTCATTGTGTCTGGTGGCTGTGCAGAGCAGTCTAAAGCTTGCTGCAAGTGGATGACTGAGCATTTGGGGAGCAGTCTGCATTGTATGAAGGTGGGCATGGGCGTAAAAGCAGAATCCTACTGGGAATCAGAGGGTGTGGTTATGGAACCGATCACCCAGGATCGAAAGTTACCATGGAGCAAGGTTGCTTTAAATTAACATGCCCTAGTAATTTCAGGAGTTGGTCTCCATTTTCTCTGTGCCCTCTATTTTGGACCTTGTGCCAAGCTCAACTTTTGCAGAGCCAAAGCCTCTGCCACGTGTGAATTAGGAAATAAAGATATTGCTGATTCCTCTTTTCTGCGGTTCTAGCAGGGGTTGTGTGGCAGCCTAACCCTTTATGATCTTTTTGAATCTATTTCATTTTGTAGCATTAGATCCTTTGGCATGTTGGGTTTCTTGGGGCAAGGGAGGGAACGAGGGGAAACAGTAAGTGTCCTGACAGTTTTACCCAAAAGCTTTTCTCACACTTTTTAGTGCTTTTTTGCATTGATATATATAGAAGTAGAATAATATATGTAGCTAAGTGCTTTAGTCTTTTTTTTGAGATTATATTGCCCCTTTTTTCTTTTAAATCCTGCTGTCCATGGGAAACATCCCCCATTAAATTCAGATCCAAAACTTCGCCTTTGCTGTTGGATCAAAATCTTTCACTTCCTTTGGCTACTTTGCAACAAACCCCCAATGTAAAGAGGCATCCCAACCTTATTCCTACACTCTCTTGGGATACAGAAAATGAACCTCAGTCTGAATTCTCCTAAATCTCTTGGGTTTTGGTGGTAGATTCCTTTTGTTGCAGAGACAAGCGGGTCAGATGTTCTGAACAGATGTGTTTTACAGCTTCACAAGGAAACTATTTTTTATGAGTTTTATGATTGCAGTCCTAGGAGTCCTTGTCACGCAGACCCACACAGTCATTTCTTGTAGCCGAATAGGAAAAACTCAGGGCTTGCAGTGTTCTGCAGGTGTGTGCTTCTTGCACAAACCCCAGCGATCCTGCCATGTCCCCCAGATCCATGAAATAGTCTGGAGAATAAAACAGAGCTGCACAGTGGAGGCTGTGTAATCATTTTACCATGCTGTGTGTTAGCTTCGGGGAATACTGAATAAACAGGGCAACAAGTAAGCAAAGGAGTATCAACATGTGCTCCATCTGTGGTGTTAAATGTATGAAATAGGTACTCAGTGCATTTCTTGTACAGTGTTCAATTTTTAAAATCAAGTGCAGTTTGGATTGGTTAACCTAGAAGGCAGTATTGGAAAATGCCTGGTGAATATTCTTTTCATGTTAAAGAAGAAACAACTGAGACATGGGAAGAAAATACATAAAGCCAGTTTGGTGTAAAGCAGAAAAGAGACTTTGTATTTAAATATATATATCAAGCTATTTTAGATTTTCCAAATTACTACCTTTTTGCCTCAGTTTATGCGTGGAAATATTTTTGTCCATCCCATTATGCATTTCAAAAGGTTTTAAATACTTTAATCATGTTTTCCATATGTTTGATTTAAAGAAAACTTTCACATTTATCTACTCCAGTTAACAGTGATTGTCCTAATGTGGTGCTGCGTGTGTAGCAGCCTCTGGAGCTCCCAGTCGGATTGCTGCTGAAGTTAAGGAAGGCAATATAAATACGGCTTTTTATAGGTCCTAATGGTCCAAGAATTCTTGAAGTTATTGGGAGTTTTTCCCATTCACTTTGGTGGCTTTTGGATGAGGTAATTTAGAAGAAAATTCACCATGTAACTAAAAAAATGAACAGAACGGAAGTCTGATCCTGCAAAACTTTGTTGCAGGTTGATAATACCCAGATTTCGGGGTACACAGGGAATTGGTATGTCCCTAATTCTGTAGAGGCTGAGGACCTCACTAGAAATTCTTGACAAAAGTTGACTCTGTTCAGTGTCTGCTGGTGGTCCCTCCATTCTTCAAGGGCTCAAGGAGCTTGTGCTGAGTCCGTGTCCCAGCTCTGTTGGGTGAGTGTACAGGCAGGCACTTGGAAAGCTGCATCAGAAATGTGGGAGTCAGATTTTTCTTTCATTCTGTGAAGGATTGCAAGTACACAAAGAAGAGCTTTCAGGGCCATCTCAGAGACTAAACTGCTTCCTCTTTCATGACTCCCCAAAATGTTAGTGGCGTTTGTTTGACTGCGTGTGTTCCTGAGCAATTAAAATGGTGAGTACTAAATTAAACATTCTGCCATTGAACACTTTTAAGTGTTAACAGCTCTCCAAAAAAACCCCAAAAGAGTATATGTGTTCCTAGCTAAAAAAAAACCAACCTCCACACACTGAAGTAACTTGGAGAAATGAACTATAAAAGGAGTCCTTGAAAATATAAACTCTTCCCCATCTACTTTGGGAGACTGCTTTCTTTTGAGTATTTTTCAATATGCTGAAAGAATTGCGTATTAAGATACTTCTCATTTATGGTTTGTTCATTTTGAGGCAGTTCCAGCATCAGCTGATACAAAAGGAAAGATAACATTAACTTTAGAGGGAGACAGATGTGAATCTAAACAGTCGCGTTCACAGTTTCCATCTGTCTATCCAAAAATGGCTTTTGCATGCTCTCAGCAGTAGAATTTGCACTTTTGCTTTTTGGAATATTTAGGTGCAAAATTCCGTTCCTAAAGGTAATTTCTATGACACTGTGTCGATTTTAGAAATTACTACTTAATGAATAAGCAGTAATAATGAGCCTAGGGTGCCTGCTCAAGTACAGTTGTTAGGTTTCAGATCTGGCGAGTCTTCTGCTGCTGTGTTTTATGAGTGGGTGGCTTATTGGTGATTGACATTTAAGCATGGTGTAGGGTGCTTAAAGCATGAGCAATTTCTGCTCGAACTAGAAAATCCAAGCTCCCTCAGGTAATGACATAACTGCAGGCTTAGCAGTTTACAGGGATGCCTGGGTCACTTCTGGAGGGGCTGTTCCAGTGGCTTCCATGGTCCTGGGGAAGTTTAAGATGTGACTTGCGAGTTACTGCTGCCTAAGTGAATACATCTTTGCCACATGCTAATTGGTAACATCCATATTTCTAGTCTGTGGTAAGCACAAGGTAAAAGTCATTTGCTTAAGCCTCTCTTATTCTAGTAACACTGGTTTCTGTGGGATATGAGTGAGACTTTAGCTTTGGTAGTGTAGGACGAAAGCCTGCAAGGTTAATCCCAGTGGCTTTAGCTGAGTACTGAGACTAGCCTAGCTTAGTTGCTCTGCAGAAATAGGGGAGGGATGGGAGGTTGTAAACAGAAACTACTACAGAGGGTTTGTAAGGATTAAGTATTATAGCCAATTTTTGAACATGGCATTCCTTTCAAAGCCCTCAGATTGACAATTTCCAACTTCCTCTCCCAGAATGTCAAAGGAGCAGAGAGTTACGACTCTCATTGATGTGACTGCTTGCTAGAAAAATGAGGGTACTTATTAATAGGAATGTGGGTGCCTGTGCTGCGTATTATTCTTTAAATATAGGCATTCCTCTGTTTTGGGAGTATCCTGTTAATGTTTGGAATGGAGGTTTTTGGTAGTGGGGAGTGTTATGAAGGGAATTGAAAAGATTTTGCCAATTCGGGCAGCGTAAGTAGTTGGGCTGGCATTTATACACGCTTGATATTCCTTCTTGTTATGATGAATATCTATTTTCAAAGCAAGGAAAATTTTACCCACTGTGAAAGAAAAGCTTATAATATGGATGAACATCAGAAGAAAGAGATTCCCAGTGGTAGTATATAAAATGAAAAGTAGAACTGGCTTCTATTGTGCTCTGTTTCCATTAGACAGCTTGGAAGTTTTATAAGCACGACGCATAATAAATATCTAAGCCACAGTTTGAGGTCTTTTAGAAGGAGAGACGATTTTTGCTAATATTTTTCTGGATCAGTTCTCCCTCTTACACCCAGATAGATACAAATCTCTGGCATTTGTCCACAGAGCCAACTTGTGAATTTGTTAATTTGCTTTCCATCTTGCACTGTAAAACTCTGAATTTCAATCCAAACACCACAAATTTAATATTAAAGTTTGAAAGAGCCAGAAAAACTGAGCGTTAAATTTGCTCATATATCTGCAAAGAGAGGAGATCTGCTTCTGAATAATTTTGGTCAGAGGCCTAAAAATACTGAGGTGTGACTTGCTATGGTCGGTTCTGCTGAAACAGTACAGTGACCCCTCTGGAGAGAGATCACAAAGAGCTAACTATTTGGACGCATTACACCGCTGAGGTGGATATCAAGTATAAAAGCAGAAACAGACCTCAAAAAGTTAAGCCTGATCTTTTTTTTCAAATACAATAATATGAGTCTGGTGACATCATCAGATCTGAAAAGCAATATAGACTTTTACTGTATTTTTTTTTTCATTACTCCAGTATAAATGTAACCCAGTGTATGTAAAATGCATTATAGCAAATCCGCAAGCAATTTCCTTCATTGTAACAAATACTGTATCTCATTAGAGCAAAACAAGCCCCCAGTTATGTTGCAGAACATCTGCTTAATAATTTCAAGTTCCTCCAACAGTGCTGCCAAAACAGCTAAAAAGTCAACATCTAGTCCATTACTGTGATCGAGTGAAGTAATAAAGTTATAAATAAAGCAGCGAATGCGGATCTGGTGACAGGCAGAGCAGCACTGTTGGCCCTTCGCTCAGATAGCTGTGACCGATGGTGGTGGGGCTCAAGGCACTGGGACTGGTGCTCTGCGGGGGGCGGGGAAGGCAGGCTCTGAGAGATGCAGAACCACGTTTCTGGCTTGCACAGGATTCCTATCTAACTGTGACAAAGTCAGTCTTCCTGTGCCCAGATCCTGACTCTAGCATTCAGTTTAAAATGCCCTTTTTATACCTCGTGGGCTTTCTGTAATGTGCAGGAGGTGCTTTAACATTACTGACCAGAGCTAAAGCATCTGTAAACAACAGGTCAGTGTGGACGTAAGATTTGGTGTGAGTTGTAGTGATGCTTGTCTTGATGTTTGTCTGCTTTGTGACTCGATTGGCTCCTGCTCTGTATCTCTTAGGAAAAGGGTTGCTTTGTGCTCTTGCAGTGTTAATGTTTTGACTACTTGTTTTCATTCATTTTGTTCAAAAAATTGAACAAAAACTGAAAATGGGAAAATTTTCCAGGAATAGAAAACCTTTTTCAAGTATCAAATTATTTGGGGTCGGTATTATAAAAACTTAAAAATATAGGTATGATTGTAAAATTATTAGCATTAAAAAAAAATGCAGCAAAATACAATGTTTTAACATTGAAATGAAACAAGGAAGTGGAAATGATTTTGACTTCCCTCTCTTCATTTTCAACAAACCCAACATGTTCTGGAGGAAGATTTCAGTTTTCATGACATTTATTTTTCGGAAACAATAGAGAAAAAGTTAGTTGAATGAGTCAGCTGTATTTGTAACCAGATTGAGAAATATGCTGCAAATACAATATATAAAACATGTCCTTAAGTGCAAGCACTGAAATGATAATTTCCCTGTGAAATTATTGTTGCCCAAAGGCCAAATAAAGACTTGTTCCTTCTTTGAATACCAATGTGTTATGACATACCACTGTGTGACAGTAACCAATACCTTCTGTTTTATGGTTTTGTTGGTGGCTTCTGTGGTAATATTTTGATTCTGTATTTTTAAGATCCAGGCACTTAGTCACACCGTGAGCTCACTTTCCAAAAAAATGCAGAATTTTAACCCTTAAGAATCATTGTCAAAACACCTTTACCTCCCTCCAAAGCACAACCGTGAAAGCTTCTTGAATTCAAATAGGCAAGAGGAAATGCTGGATTGATCAGACAAGGAGGGAGTGCTGCAAGGAACTTCACCTCCCAGCTGATTTAGGTTCTGGGCTCGGATTTGGGGGTTTTATTTTGATCTTACTTCTCCTGAAACCTTTATCAGCTTTACCAAACATTCTTAATTTTTTTTTTTAATGTACTTTTTCTCTATACTCTTTAGCTTAAAAATAATTATAAGGGAAGTCTGGTTGTTTTATCAGTTATGAAAGGAAGATCTTGGTCTAAGACTTCCAAGAAGTTTGGCTTTCCCTAGTGACTGTTTATAATGTTCTGCGTTGGTTTTCTAGCACCATGCTTAAAGCTGTTACTAGACAGCAGTATGGATTACTTTTTGCTTGATATATGGAATTTCTTCCCTCCCCTTTTTCTCTTATTTACCCTTCTTCTATACTGACAGTGCCTTAGTCTTCTCTATTTCAAATACAACGGCGCTGCACGTTCACGGAGGTAAATTTGGCAGGGCCAGCCAGCTTCCTGCTTGCTTGTCCAGCCCGGTTCTTCTGCCTTTCACTATTACCTGGTTTAAAAACTCTATAGCAAAAGACAACGATTCTTGTAAAATTTTATAAGGAAAACAAAGCCCAGCTGTGTAAAGTATTAGCAGTTTGTCTTCAGTTTGAAAAACAGTGTTCATGTGCTGCATACTGCAGAGCATGGAGAATTCATCAGTAAACATGCTTAGCATCAGCCCCGCGTGGCTGACAGAGGAAATGTGATGCTGTTTACTGTACGTGAAAGCATGCCTGCTCTTCCTGCATAGCCCAAGGTACAGTTTAAATCTCTGGTTGATGTTTAGCATTATCCTTCAGGAAATTTTGGGGATCGGAATGATCTTTTAATAGAGGATTGCTTTTGGCCCTTTTTCTAATATACATTGTGAAGTCAGCTCTGCCTCGTCCAGCAGTAGTGTTAATTCTGTGTTTTTACCACTACTGCCCCAGTCAACAGAAATTACTCAAGTTCTCAAGGGCAACAGCTTGGTTTCCAGAAGAAATAGCAGGAATGGTGGGTTAGCATTGAAAACCTGCAAAATTCAATTTGGCATAAATGGAGTGGAAAAGGCAGTAACTTTACTATGCCTGGGAGTTAAAAATCCCAACACACAATTGAGATGTAGCAGCTTTTAGTACTCAAAATTGTAACGAAAAATATGGTGGAAGATTTAGAAAGTGTTTTTAGACTCAGAGTCAGACTAGCTGGCTTTACAAGCCTTACAACTTCTGCCCTGTGCATGCACTCTTGCAGACAAAATGTTTGCACAAACAAGCTTTTGCTTTTATTCTTACATGTTGGTAGTGACTCTGATGAAGTGTACCTCTGATCTGTATGTTAATCTGAGTTTAATTTTCACAGCATGGATGTTTGCAAAGAGACAAAAATAAACAGTTACCAGTAGTCAGCATTGAAATGGCTTTTAGTTCACTGAACAGCACACAAACAAATTTTAAAACTACGTAGCTAAGCTGAACAGCAGTTAATCTTACTCAGACATTGGTAAACCTACCCCCACTGTTGGATTGAGGAATTGTGTGTGTGCAGGCTTGTGTGGTGTTTGTATGTGAAGGAAATGTTGGATCTGTGCATAGCTCATATCATATACTCTAAGTGTTAATCAGTTTATGATGTATGAAACTATGCTGAAATATGTTTTAAGTTATTTATCACAGTATTTAATATATTGAAATATTACAATAAATTATTGCAATGCCACAATAATTTCACTACATATTTTAGTAAGTATTTATTGCATAATTGCTTATTGAAAAATTTATTGCATTCACATGTAAGTTGGCTTTTTGTTGACCTGAGCACCTGTTTATATTGAATCTGGAAGGCAAAGAGAAGGTAGCCTATGTCCCTATACTTGAAACAGTCTCATCTTGTTATCATGGACTAACTAGCATTGCATCAGGGGCAGTGAAGATGTGATGACCTGAGGACTTGCATATCTTGGCAACTGGCATGTACACCTACACCACAGACAGCTTGAAATCTGTACACATTGTTCTTCACCACAGACTCTAATCGTATGAGCCAGACTGATACGGTGCTACACAGTAGAGGCTAGATGTGCGCTTCTCATATAGCTATCCTCTACAGAACCGTGCCTGCATCGCACACAGAGATCTGAAAGCAGGTGCTGAGGTTTCAAAGAAGAGGCTGTGGTGGTGGTAAGAACAAATCTGAGTTGCAAAAGGATTTTTCTACAGCCTAGGATATTAGATCTAAGATAAGATTCAGGTAGTTGTGAAAATACAGTTGGGTACCATAGACATGTCCTGCTGTTACCAAAGGGCTGCTTTGTTCATGTTCCTGTTCTGCTGGTGAATTGCAAGGAGGCAAGCTACCAGGCTTTTCCTGAGAAAATACCCTCAGGCTAATTGCTTCTGACACTATTGCCTCGTGTCAGTTTTTGGAGATAGAGTTTGCATAAGTAATATGCTGTTACTTAAAAGACCTTTTTTCTAGAATATTCATGGAAATATCTTTTTTTAAGTCTGTGTCCCAAGAGGTCCCTGCACATAGAGCTGATGCTGGGAGACTTCAGTAAATGCACTCATTGTATTACTGTACCCTATTTGCCTTTAGCCATAGGTCACACAACATACCTGGCACGTTTGATAGGTTTATACCATAAGAAACTATACTGCAGCAATATTACTTTTCAAATATTAGACATCTCATTCCAGGACCGGTGCAAACAAGCAGGCACTGAAGGGAGAGGTCAGCAAGATACATAGGTGCATAAGAAGTAGTTAGGAAATAAAAATGTTATTTTTTTTACCTTCATAAACTGAAATTTCCCTGGCAGTAGAAAATATTTATCAGTAAGATGTAAAGATTTGGGTCTTCACCATTCATCCAAATAATTATCTGTATACAGCATCTGAGCAAAATCTTTCAACCATGAGTTCATTTGAATTTCTGTTTCATGAGGAATAGAAATCAGACATATCTATCTAACAGGAACATGTGATCTGTAAAATATCAAGTGTATATATTTTAAAATAATGGTTTTTAAATGTATGGAAAAGTCTGTATGGTGGAAAGAATCCATTTCTATTGAAAATTAAGAGTGGTTTGGAGATCGACTCAATCATAGTTTTTTAAACTGTTAATTTAAATCATGATGTGAATTTCCTGTTTTCTTGAGTATTTTAAAAAAATGCAAGAAATGCATTTTAAAAGTCTAATATGGAGTTGTGTTCCTCATCTTAACTCAGAATGCTTTCATTTCCACATAAAGCAATACTGACTTTGTCTGCAATGGGAGTGTGAGGTTTTGTAGAGAAAAATGGATATGTTGAGGACCCAGTATTTACAGTGTTTGCATCTTGGGAGCTGTTAAGTAAGCTGTGGTCTGATCCCATGAACTAAATGCAATTTATCAGAAGGAGAGTGTCTTTCAGATTAATCTAATCTGAAAGGAATCCAGTTTCCATGGTTAGAGATTGCCAAGCAGCATGAAGTAACAGGGGTTGGTAGGGATTTTGGAGTGACTTTTCCATCAAAAGGAAATTCTTTGTCCATCCTAAAATTACACCACTGAAATATCTGTTTTATTTTTTAGCATTTGAGAATGTACGTGGTGTCACTGAGAAATCCAGTGTCATTAGTTCAGATTTAAGAAGGGTTTGCTGGGGAAAGGGGAGCTCGGTTTGCCCCTGGCTGAGCTGGGAGGTCCCAGCTCGTGTTCTCGCCAGGGCCCAGTGAACGTGCTGCTCCTCTCTGTGGCAGGGGAGATGTGCTGTGACAGTAGCAATTCCCTTACGACAACTGCAAACCAAGTGAATAAGCCAGAACGACCTCTGCATTTGGGCCCTGACTGAAGGCACGTTTCTGTCACGGGAGGAGTTGAACTCTGGATGGCTGGTAGTCCTGGGTGAACGGGCTCCATAACAGGTGGGTGCTCTTGGGAAAGGAGGAGACAGAAACAGGCCCTTGTAGGGATTATTGTTACAAAACAAACATGAGTGCTTGGGCACCGTTTCCTCTCTGGTGCTGTCCCCTCAGTAGGGATAGAGACTAAAGTGCAACTGGATAAAATAAATTAATAGAAGGTACTTGGTGATGGCAGGAAGTCTGTCTGCACACTGGTGTGGGAGAAGCATGGTAGCCAGACTTTTTAATATGTAACTTCTCTGGTGAAGAGATGCTTTCTCTGGTGAAAATGCCTTTATGGGTGATACAATCGTATTTTTAAGTGACGAGCTGAATCTATGAGTTAAATAAAGTTAATAAGGATTTCTGGAAATAATCTTAGGTGAGCTGCTGACAAACACTGGGTAGAAGGTTTCAGGAACAGGATGGAGATGTGTCTATAGGAGCTGTTGCGAAGCACAGAGGATCTGCGGGAGTGTGCAGATGCATGAGGGAAGTTCAGCATCCTGAGCTGCAGAGTGCTCTGCTCGTTATCCAGAGTGCATTCGAAATGTTAGAACTGTTTGGCTTGCTGCGTGAGCTCATGGGTTGGAGGGCTGCCTTCCTGCGTGTAAGGGTGGAGAAGGTATGCAGGGTATTTAGAGTATGTGTCGATGCATGTCCTGTAGATCGTGCTCTGTGTACTACAGCAAGGAAAAGTAGAGAACTGCTTTTCAGAACAACAACAAAAAAAAATCTGTTAATTTCTTTTTCCATGGCCAAATTTTTTCTTCAGGCTTCTTCCCCTCCACCTTCTACCATGTGGATAGCTGTTTTAGAATACATACAGTCACACTAAGCCTTGAAAAACGTGAGCACTGCACTGAAATGACAAAGCCTCAAAGACCTCATTTTGGGGATGGATTTTTGTTCTCTTACTAAATTTTTTGACTTTTAAAAACAAATTTTCTCTGCATACAGGCAAATCAGGAAGTAATTTCTTTTTCTTTTTTTTTTTAATGGGCCTAGAGATTGTCCTATTTTTATCTGTAGCTTTAAGAAAAATACCAAATACTGTGACGTTTTTTCTTCCCAGCTTCACCTACGCTGCCTCTGGGAACTGCACAATTACATCAGTTGACATATCTAAGTTCCTTCTTTGAAAAGTACTCAGGCTTTGCCTGTGCAATTGGGAAGTCCAAGCAGCTGGGAAAGCACTACTCGCTGCTTTTGGTGCAGGAAGTCATATTGATGATAAAATCCGTAGGAGTTAGAGCTCATGTGATGCCCAGCAGAGATATTTCTGACTCACTGTCTGGGTGAACTGTGGGTGCAGTTCCATCTGTCAGTCTGATGTGTGGTTAAAAATCTTTAGAATTATTTTATTGCCTAATTTTGGGCACTTAACCTAAAACCGGGAGTTGTTGACTGTATTACTGTTTAGGGTTCTGAGGTACATTGCATACAACCACAAATTACTTAGATCCTGTGCTATGAAGATGTAGTTAATTGTTATGGGTGTCTTTTTGCATAAGTACAATACACACGAGGCTTTTTGGCAGGATCTCTGGCAAGGTGGTGTTTTTCTTGATATACAGAGTAATTCCTTCTCATAAGGGGAAATCCCAAAGAAAACATGAGCTCTTTGGAATTAGACACTTTGCATAAAAATAAAGGCTGTTACCTGTAAGTCACAGAACAGATGAGGTCAGCAGGGACCTCTGGAGATCTTGTAGTTCAACTCCCCAGCTCAAGTGGGGTCAACTACAGCAGGCTGCCCCAACACCAGGTCCTGTCAGGTTCTGATATAACAGATCCATTGCATATCTTAGAATAACAGACACACACACACACACACACATTTTAAACAAGAGATGTAGGTCATTTCTTAAGGCTGGTAGTTTGCAAATAAAGCTGGTGTAGCTGAGTGAATGAAAAGTAGCTGCTGCACTTTAACAACTACTTGTTAAAGACATTTTCATAAGAAATTAGTGGTGCATGCCTGAGTAGCAAATAGGAATTATCACTAACACCTTAATAAATCAATTGGGCAAATAGATACTGTAAAATTATTACCCAGCCATTTAGAGGTCCACCAGGGTTCCAAACTGCACATTCAAAGCTCAAGTATGTTTTAAAGACAGAACTTTTATATGTCAACTGATGTAATTGTGCAGTTCCCAGGGGCACTGTATGTGAAAGTTGGTGTTTCCAGTCTCAGGACCAAATTTCCCCCTGGTTTTTCTTTTGATATGTGTGGGCTTTTTAGCACCCACAGTATTTTTTGATGGAATGGACCTGGACATTCAAAAGCAAAGGCCAGAAGCTGTGCTTGGATTAATCATTGGGATTGCACAATCCAGTAGCAAAACTACTCTTTGTAAAGAGCTACTTCTAAAACTTTCTTGCATCAAAAAAGTTCAGACAGGAGCAGGCCCTTTCCAGGCACACAGGAGGTAAGTTCTTTCAGTACTAACTCATGGGGTTAGAACCTAACCCAAGTGTGGTGAACCTCTCCCCAGGGCATGTTTCAATGACCAGCCACTCCACCGGAGAGGACTGAGAGGGTGGTTTAGTTCTGCACAGGATTCCTTGTCATTCTCCAGGCCCAAACCTGAGCAAGCTTTGCAAGGCAAAGGCAATCCCAAACAAATCCCACAGCTAAGAAAACTTTTGAAGGGAAAATGGCTCCCAAAAAACCTTGTGGGAGAATGACCTATTTGCTAGCAAACAAAACAAACACAAAGACTTTTAGTTACTTTTTCAGTCGGCTGGGACAGGTTAATGACCTCTCCCTTTAGGCCCTGTACAACTAGGCAGCATTTGCCTGATGTTACACTTTCTTTTAATAATAAAAAAGCATCTTCTGTTTCCCATATAAACTCACTGAGGATCCAACTGTTTCCATCAAAGTTGATAATAATGAATGCAATAGCATCAGATCAGGCCCTTTAAAACAAAGATTCAAAGTATACTAACAAAACCCCTTACTTTTCAGGCTGGAGTTGTGCCTGTCATGCTGCTGTTATGCCATTATCTTGCTGTTGGAACTAAAATTCATTAAGACAAAGCACCAAAGACCACAAAGCTTAAATCACAGAGAATAGCAAGATAACAATTTTCATTATTCTTTCTCCAGAAACTTCTTATCTGTCACAACAGTATGTGGAAGAGTGTTTCACGTACATCTGAAAAGCACCATTTGCCCTCAGCTAGAATGAACTTGGTCATTACAGGAAGTCTTGAGAAAAGCATCCTTCCAACTCAGAAAACTATTAAAGCTGGTACTTAAAATTAAGTACTCATCTAATAGCAGTGACTACAAGATAATCTAAGCCAGCCTTTAAATGCTGTCCAGAGTTGTGGTCAGTCTCACTCTGTGTTGAAAAAACAAACAGCTTTGATGCACAAGGTGCTGACATATACAAATAATTTGAGTCCATTTCACTTCACTTAGAACAGGGAGATCTGTACATGCTTTCCAGCGGAAATTCTGGGCCCCGAGAGAGTCATATTGTTCACATAAACATCTTGGTTATTTTGCCTGAACAGGCTCAGTGCTCTGGTGAACTTGGCGAGTGGTTTGGCACTCGTGGAAAGGCGGTGCTTTCGGCACGCCTTTTGCGCTGAGCGGCCAGGAAGCGGTGTACCAGTTTCAGCATGAACTGAGGTCTGTTAGCATCTCTGATTCTTCCAGCACCACTGCCTTACGTGGCACAGGTTTCATTGGCAAGAAAAATCATGCTCCAGCAAAAAGGCCTCGATACCGTTTTTAGCATCCCTATTTTAGGGCATTAATACTTTTTAAAGTGAATAGGGCATTTTATAGAAAATTTCCTTCCTCATCACTGGATTTCTTACTATTTTTATGTTGAGTTGAATATTCTATTAGCAGTTTATAGAGGGGCCTTTATAATTAAGTTAGTATTAAGGGTGTAAATCTGCTATTCAGCTTGTGAATCTAAAATATGTTTGATGTCAGCTGTTTAACAAAATCTATGTATTAGAAGAGTTTCAATGAAAACAGGCTTATGACACATGATTTCAGTATTTACATCTATATGAAGGTTTAGGGAACTTCTGAAATGATTGAATTAGATAACTTTTTTTTTTCTTTTTAAAATGAGTTGTTTTGCAAAGAGCACTGCTAACTTCAAGGATTTGGAACAACTTGTTTTACATCACCAAGTAATACCTGCAGTTTTTGTTTCAGAAGGTTTACAGTTTCTTTATGAGTGCTTTTTAAGCAGAGTATTTAGCACTTCTGGTCTCTGAAGCCAGTGGAGGCTGTTGGCCCTTCTCCCTGGCCCAGGAGGAGTTGACACCATGCCTGGAGTCTGAAGCAGCCCCTTTTCTGCAGAGCTTAATTTATTACTGGGACATAAGACTCACTCTGTGGCCTACCAAAGGAATCAAGAGGCTCCCTGTAGAGTCACTCCTCCTTAGGTAGGAAGAATTTGGCTCCCTCCTGGTCACATCTTGATAAGTGATCCCTTTGCCTTTTTCTTAGGAGGGCAGCAAATGCTACTGCCCTTAGATGTAGATTGTAAACTATGGAATTTGCATGGAATAGTCCTCTACTTTCATATGACATGTGCTGAAAATAATGGAAAATGGAATCAAATGTGTTCCTGGGCCTTGCAATTGGGTGTTTGGGGCTGGTAGGTCAGTTTCTGCTAAGGCCTTAAAGAAAAAAGAAAAAAAAATGCTTGAAGACCCAAGCATGGGGTGGGTGGGGAGCACAGAAAGCTGATCATTAGATTGACAGACACCTTAGGTGCAGAAAGCTGATGTATCTCAAAGATACACTTTTGTGTTCTGCTAAAAAGTTGCCGTGGCTTTAGGAGGCTGTCTAGTGAAAACAGAGGGAGGCGTACTGATTAACCACATCATGCTACTGCTGCTGTACAGTTGAGGTGTGACACCTGGATTGCATCCAACCAGCTTTGGCCCATGAGTGTCAACACATACCTGCATGTATGCGAAACCAGAAAGGTGTTAAGGAGAAGGAAGCACTTGGTTTGCATCCCACCAAGGACCTGGTTTGGTCATCGTGAGAGTTGGCTTCCTGTAGGTTTTGTATGAACTGCATCAAGCTCTGTATTTCATGGAGGCTTTTTCCTCAGATGTGAATTCTGTCTTCAGGTTGTCTTGATAGGGACCTTGATAGTGTAGTTGACCTTCTACATGTGATTCCTGAAAGTGGTTTTGCAAAGTGCCACTAAATATCTCCAACATACATAAAATAATTCCTTTATCTCTGATTGTGAAGACAGGCAAAGTCCTTTGAATGTAAGAGAAATATGGGCTATTGGTGTCTCGAAGGGTGGAGAGAGTGATATTTTCTATTTTTCCAGTAGTAAAAAAAAAAAAAGGGTAATACTGTATGTGTTGTGCTGTCCGGTTGTGTCTTTTTAACCCTCTGCTTTATGTTGGTATGGTTACAATTGTCAGGAATTCTGATGCTATCTAGACAGTTACACAAATTAAAGTTACTGAGAATGTTAAATCTCTGCTGAATATGGTCTTGTTTTGGATCCGGAGAGTGGAGATTTTAATAGCTTGCCTTTGATACTTCCAATAAATCACAAGCTGAAGTGACTAGTTTACCTCATAGAAAGATGTGAATCGCCCATTGCTGCTTCTTCCAAGAGTTGCCTCACTTGTTCTGAATTTGGAAATATTTCCAGTGTGCTGGAATAGCTTTCTGAATTGCTAGATTACCCATGCACATTGCTGCTGTGAGAGCCAGATCCAGATTCATTTAATTCTAAGACCAGTATTTTTTGGCTCTGTAGTCGTCTGCCTGCGAGGTTTGCTCTCTGCTACCTTTAGCTTCTTCTTGGGGTGCTCCATGGTTCCAGGTGTGTTTATATTTTCTTTGAAGGAATCAGTTCAAATAAAAGAATAAAAACTGTGAAACAAATGACCTGCATACAAGGGATGAGGGGCTCACAGTCTCAGAATGCAGGCTGCCAGCAGTAACCATTGTGTGGAACCCCTGTCTAGTCAGGAAGTGCCTGTGATATCTTTTTATACAGGTATCCATTTAAGAGCCATGTAATATAGGTTAATTTTTAATCACAGGTTAGAGCCTCTTCTTTCTGGTGTAGAAATTGATTTCTAATCCCAGCCAAGCCTTCTGTACACAGATTCATAGAATCATTTAGGTTGGAAAAGACCCTTAAGATCAAACTAGTCCCTGGGTTTTTTTCAGAAGGAATTGACTGGAAGATAAAAGCAGTTTATTCTCTGGCTTCTAAAGGCTGTTGCAAAGGGGCACCTCTTAAAGAAAAGAAGTTAAATAAGTACTCAAAGATGTGGTTTAATTATGGAGTACTTGTTATTGAGAAATACAATGGAAGAAAAAAAAAGGTCCCTGAGTCACATCTTGTTTTCAAGCACTAGAAAAGCAACGAAGTGATGTAAAACAGAAGAATGGGGGAGAAATTGTGCAAGCTTTCAGGGAGGAAGATTTAACTTTGCAATGCGATTGAGCACAAAGAACTGCAGGAACGTGAGGGAGTGGAGTCAGAGCTGTAATCCTTACGGGGCCATTTGCTCCCTGTGTGACCTTGGACAATCAACTCCATCTCTGTGAGATTCAGTAAATGGAAACAGGCAAAAAGCAAGTTCAGACAGTGTGCTGTCACTTAACTGCAATTTCTACAGTACTCTACCGAAGAGAAAAGAAAGCTGAGCCTTCAGTGTCCCAACGACAAAAACAAGAGCCACTGAAAGTAAACCTTTCTTATTACCCTCCTCTGACTTCATATTCCAAATAAATAGGGGGCTGCTAATGTTCTAGAAGTGTTTGCAGAATCAAAGTCTGAAAATGAAGCAGCAAATAAATCAGAGTTTACTTTAGTATTTTATGTTGACTGCTCTCAGTAACCAGATGTGAGGTCCACAGTCTAGCATAAAACACCAGAACTCCCAAACTGTGACTAACCCATACCATCAAATGCTCAAAAAATATCCAGAGGCTTGCTGCCTGCCTGCCTGGAAATGCTTTTTTCATCTGCAGACTTTCTGTGCTTCAGTAAATGCAATTGTAGGAGTCATGACTTCCATAAAAATGACACAGTCTGATCCCGCTTGTTGGTAGCTGACATCTGAAAAGTGCAGTGCCCTCTCTTGATTTGCCTTCAGATTTTATGAGGCTGTGGTTCTGTATGGAGCACAGTCTGGGAGAGCTGGTCATTCCCTTGGTGGGTGGGAACGCTTAACGTTGCGCAGCGTCTGCCAGGCAGCAGCAAAATGTCACAGGCATTCCCAATCTCTGAAAACAGGAGTAAGGAAGTGCTGAGGGTATTACCTGCAGTGCAATGGAATCTCACTCTTTTTTGGAAGGATTAGCTGGAAATTGATATTCCTTCCACATTTATAACTAAGGAAACCAATTGCATTTGTCTTCACTTCTGTAAGAAAATATGGCTTTGAAGAGGGATATTGAAGGAACAGATCTCCATGGAGTATGCCTGTATAGCTTGTTCAAATAGAAATCTAGGAAAGGAAGAAATAATGATAGTTGAAAGCACCTACAGTTTTGCATCATCATCAGTTCCATCTTATCCTCTGACATGTACTTAATATATAGGGTCGATTATGGACTGTAATCTTATTTACTCACATCTCTTGCTTTGAAGTTGTGGACCAGCTTCTTAACTCAAGATTTATACTTGCATAAGACAACAAAAAATCTGATCTCAGTGTGGTTTTCTTAATTTCCTGAAATTTCAAGTCCATTACAATCATAGTTATTTACAGAAGTGCTTTGAGTAATGCAGACTAAATTGTCTGCATTAATTCAGTTTTTTGTCAATGGTTGTTTATTGATAATTGTGAAAGTACACGATTTTAATGTATAATACATTTGGATAATTATGAAAAATTGCCATCCTTGTTTATCTCCACAAAAATAAGTGTGAGAAGTAAGAGATCAGTAGCTATAAATAAACCAATACCAATTTCTTAATGGGAATGATAGGCAATGTTTACACTTTTTATTTGTTCCCATGCAGAGGCAATGCTCTGTGCCTGTCCACATCTCCTCATGTCCTAGCTGACAAAGTCTTTGCAATAGTTTCTTGTATGGGACCTGAAACTGTGCTGGGAAACTGGCCGCCTCCGGTCCTAATGACATCAAATGCTTCTTTAAGATTTCCCATTAGAACAAAGATACTCAGTCACCCGGTGAAATGGGTTACAACAGTGACAACCCAACATTCCCAACATTGAGACTTTCTGGTTTTCTTTGCCAGCTATGAATGTTCAGATGGTTGGCAAGGAACTTCCCAGAACTTGGCAACAGGACTGCTGGTGCTTGTGGCTGGAGTGCATAAATCCTGCTAGAAGATTGCAGCTGTCTTTGGTGTGGGGATCACTGGAAGTACACTGTGATGTGAATTTCAAATAGTAAATGAGAAATTACCTGCAGAAGACAGCTGGGATTTCAGTGTTGCACAGCTGCTGTGGTTGGCATGTTCTGCTCTACCTCCAAAGCCAGTGGCAGCACTAAGGATGGGGATTTGAATGGCAGCCACTTCAGTGATCTGATGTTGCTTGCTGGGGTGAGTGGAGCACAGATAGGGACTTCAGCATTTTCATCTTTCTGGTTTGAATTTTCTGTAATTCACACATGAAACCAGACTTCCTCAATTCTAACAAGGCTCTGCTTTTACACACTTCAGAGCTGTGAGACAACATAGTGTAGTTGGTGACGCCCTGGGACCAGGCAAGTTTCAGAAGACAAGGATGGAGAGGCATTCCGGGACAGTCTGGGATCCCTTAAAGATCCTGAGCCAAATCTCACAATCCTTACTCATGTCAAATGATTTCAGTTGCTTCATCTTCAGGTTCTTCCCTTTCATTTCAGTCAGAGTGTTTCCCCCAAACAAGGACTTCACGATTTGATTCCCTTCACTACTAACTTCTCAATTTAATCAGCTTGATAGTCACCCACCAGTTTGGGAGGGATTTGGGGGAAGGAATGCTCTCATCCTTTCATTGTTGTTGAATATAGTCACTTGAAGAACCTAAATATAAACAGATGTCCATTTTTTGAAAGTCAGCATACTGCTGAAATTCAATATTTTTGTTAGCGTCACTGACAGAAATTTTATTGCAGAACATTAAATCTCTGGTTTGTGTTCAGACAGTATTAAGAGGTTGTTGCTGCACTGAAATTTGGAGGGTTTTCAATACGATAATTGTGCAGCATTTACTTATTTATTCGGTGTCCTGACTGGCAGGCACTGGAATTACAGAGCTCCTTTGGCTACTGCTACTCACCTTGGGGAATGGGGTGGGGTGAGCGACCCGTGGTTTGTCTCCTCTCCTGTTGCGCAGAGAACGAGATGGCCGTGCCTAACCACATTCTCCTTTCTATCAACTCTGTATAGGAAGCAAGCAGCTTTAAATCAGGCCTTGGAAACATTACCAAAGGACTTCTTTATTGAGGGTGGTGGCTAGATGAGGTGTTGGCAATGCGTGGTCTTTTTGGCAGTGCAAGGGGGACGTACGCAGGGACTGGGCTCCTGTTCCAGGGTCGGAACACGGGGGAAGTGTGAGCAGAAGGAACCATGAAGAAGTACCCAATACATTCAGGTTTTGCACAGCTTCACTAGTTCGTGGTTCAGCAAAGCAATATTTAAATACATGTGTATGACTCTGAGTAAGTCAAATCCAGCATGTTTGTTCTCACATATGGGTGTAAGTTTGCTGGAAGGATTATCCGCCACAATGGAGTTTGAGCAGCTCCTGTTAAAACTGAGGAGAGTTATCTAGAAAAAGATTTTCAGTCATTTCTCTGGCATGTTTGCAGCATCCTCATTTTAAAGAAAAAAAATTAAACTTTTTCCAAGTGATAATAGCTAAGTTGGAAAGTTTAACTCAAAAATGTCAAAGGTCCTACTGTCTGGGGACAGCAGCTTTTGCTGCATAAATCTGCATCTGGCAAGATGGAAAGGTCTTCTGGTTAGCTGGGGTGACATGTTCAGCCCTTCTGTGACTTGAGTGCTGTTTTCATTTGGGGTGGGAGCTGGGAACACAAGATGCAGTGTATGCAGGAAGAAGGTGAACTTCCTAAATGAAAAGCTTTGGTTTTCTTTACTAGAACAAAAAATCGTACTGATGGAAACAGTGTACGTTAGTCACTGGGAAATTAAAGGAGATACTTGAAAAATGTTGGATCTGTTCTATGAGTATCAGTTTAGAAGTCATCAGTGAATCAAGTCTCCTTGGGATATTGCAGGAACACTGGATAAAATCCAGTTTAAAATGAGGTCAGATTACACTTGCAGTAATATCCAAACTGTGTGGTTAGTTTTTCCTGTCTAAACCAGCTGCAGATAGAACTGATGCTGTGTTTGCAGTGTGAACATCACGATTTGTGTGCTGTGCTCCTTGGGACTTCCTGCTTTCCAAGGCTACACCTGTTCCAAAGGCCCAGGTGCCATGCTGTTGGGCTTTCTCAGCCTGAGTGCTACTTCACTCAGCATAAATCCGCTTCCATCACAGTGATACCTTGTCAGATAGGATGCCACCCAACTTTAGGGAGACGGAGGTTCAACTACTCTGGGAACTTGTTTGGCTCTTGTCACAGTGAACATCTCTGTGATTACAGGAGCAGTTCTGTGAGGAGGGAACTCTTACCCTGGATTTGTGGTTTGTGACTCCTGGAACACGGCTGGTTACCATTTTGTCAATCCGATAAAGCCAGTCAGCTACAGCAGGATCTAGTGTGAAGCGTGTTGCCCAAAATGCCAGTTACTGTATCCTTGATACCAGTAAAGGAGAAGCTAAATGTCATGATGAATTTTACCCCAAACAACATTAAATGAGTTTTTTGGTTGAAATATCGATGAGAGCGTTCTAGCTTACCAATGTTGTAAGCATTTTGGAAATTGCTCTGAAACCATCTCAACTGCTTTCAGTGTAAATACTAAAGAAAAAATATTAAATTGTTCATCTTTGCTGATGGCTCATCAATTCTAAACTAAGCATATGGAATCATATGTAATACCAGCAGGCAGCCTTCTTCCTTTTTCTAGTACTGCTACGTTGTGCCAAACCACATGTCAGTACCATCACCACTCTGTCCACAGTCACCACCAAAATGGGACTGATTGTTTTTCAGTGGAAATAAAATATGAGATCAAGTATTATTTTCTAATGCTAATTATCTTCTAACATGCTTAGCTCAGTTGAAATATGTTTGATTCACATCTCATTCCCATGAGCCATCATTACTGTCTTTTGAAGGACTCACAGCCAATATTAAAGAGATTTTGTGGGGACTTTCTGTGACTGTATTTCCTGCCCAGTGCTGAGTGGAATCATGGCCTTGTACTTACAGAGGTGTTTGCAAATGGAAATGGACATCTAGCCTCAGTAAAAGAATCTGACCAAACATACACAGACTGGTGATTCAAGAGATATGGGAAACATTTAGAGGATAAAGCACTTTAAATGCCTCTATGTATTGTAAAATGGACTTGGATGTCTACACCTTTGCATCTGATCTTCTAGCAGTTCTGTGTTTTTCTGGAGTTTATACAGGTAAGTCTGCCTGCCTGTAGGTCCTTCCAGCTGCATCCTTGTCGTCTTCCAAAACCGATATGATTGATCTCAAGTGCTGTGTATTAACTTGTTACTATAAAGTCCATTATTTTTGGAAATGGAGGGACAGCCTAGGCATGAATCTTCTGTGCCATACAAGTTGTGTACAGGAATTGAAATCTAACTCAAACTCACTGTTCAAGAACTGGTCTGGTGTAAGAAATACCTGGTAAAGCACCAGCACTGTGTATTACAGCTTCTCCATCGAATGTAATAAGCTGTGTTACTCTACATTACCATAATTTCAAGCTCGAAAGGTATTCTAATTGGGATAAGGGCTATCTTTCATGATGAAGGAACCAAAACAGTTTTCCTGGTGTATGTGTGCATCCCAGGGCAGCGTAGATTTCTGGATGAGGTCCTCATGTGCACTCTAAATGTTCTAATGTTAAATATGCAATAAGTCTGTGGCCTATATCTGTCTGCAGTGATTCCCAGTTGTAGCTATTCTTCCTATTTAATATAGTCCATAGTCAAGAAAAATAGTTCCATATGTTTTGAATTCTCTTGCGTCTTCACTGGAATTCTCAAGAGTATACTATTAACTTAATATATGATTTTGTTTTACACTTGTGTATAAGTTTATCAATATACAGGCAGTGAGCTTTGTTGTGGCTGAAGTGTTAGCACATGCCAGGTTTATCTAGCACAAATACTTGGAGGGGTCAGTATCCTGGGGTATGTTGTAGCAGAAGCTCACTGGTCTTTTAGAGAGCTGCAAAATTCAAAATATTTATTTCATCAGTAATCTCATTCTCAGAATCTGAGTGGGTCATTTGCTTGGCAACATCTCTTGTCCAGTAATTATTAATTCCAGAATAGCAGCTAATGCAACTTGAGAGCCGCTCCATTGTTCCTCTGATTTTCCTTTGTTTTCCTTTAAAGACACAGTCATTGCACTAGAAGTGTGGAGAGGGTAGTGCCAGCCCATGTCTATGCTCCTCTCTTACCGCAGGGTACTTTAGAATTTAGGAGAGTGCCAAGCAAGAGTATTGAGTAAGGAGGGATGTTTATTTGCTTTTATTAGCCTGGGTGTTGAATAACTGTGCAAAACTCTCTTGTGTTTCTCGTTAAAGAGAAGCCGTGGACTTTTTTCCTCAGATCATTGATTACTCACTGTGGATTGGGCATCACATTGAGTAGGCTGCTTAAAGGACTTAACCAGCTTATTTTCACCCAAAGAGCAGGCAGAAATTCAGAAAGGGGGAAGGTAAGCTGCTGAAAGCTTGTATGTATATATAGTTTTAAAGTGTTTGAGCCAGTACAGAACAGTTTCAATGGCAAACGGATAATGGTTAACATCAGCTTTTGTACAGCTGCTTTTTGGCTAAAGGAGAGGTATTTTTTATTTAAAGCCTGTGAGTGTGATTCATTACTTTTCACAATAGTATTTTGCTGAAGTTTCCCCTTCTCCCCCCCCAGATTCAATACAGTTAGGAAAGCTACCTCTGCTATTTCAGCACCGTCTCTCCCACCAGAAGGTCTGTGCCCAGTGAACCCTAAAGCACAAAGTGTGCTTGCCCTCTGGTTTTGTAAAGTGATTGCGCATAGCGTGCATCTTCGGCTGCAGCCTCACTGCCAGCCTTGGAAGGATTGCTGCTCACTCTGTTGCACTGGCTCCAACTGGAGGTAGGGGTGAGGAGAAGCGCTGTGGCTGTGTTTATGTGTCCCTCTTTCTGTGCTATGTTAACAAGCATTAACTGATGCAGAGATTGAAAAATGATTTGCACATTTAAACATTCCCTCTCCCCCCTAATTGCTTTAGGAAGAATGAATGTAACTGGGCTGGATGTGGTTTATTAACTTAGCTTTCTTGAGGATTTGGAAACATTTTTTTGCAGCGTCCCACATCTCCACTAAAATTCTGTATTGGTTTGTGTCTGGTACCTGGCTGCGTGAACACAAACCAATAGGCTAATTTGCCCCACAGGATCATTGAAAGGTGATTATGAATTAGGGCTTTAACACCTTGAAATTACTTCTCACAAAAATGAGAAACTATCCTTTCAGATCTTCAGAATGGTTCAGATACTTTCACACGTAGGTATCTGTAGGCTACGGTGGTATGGAAAGGACAAAGTGAAGCTTTAAACAAATGCACTCTGTATTGTACCTTAAATTATGGTAACAGTTATCATTCAGGAGAAGGATTTTCTAGTTCTGAAGGATGTACTTAACTAGCAGAGGATCATCCTGATACTTAATTGTTGACTTCCAGCATCCTCTGGAATCCTCGTTTAGTCTGAGGGGTGAATCTAAGCCTGATAGAAACTGAGGTGTTTCAGAGTATGTAAGATGCTTCCAAGTTGTTGCAGTGTATTTCATTATTTAAGAATTATTTTCTTATAAACTAAGAAAATGACGAACAGAAATCTTTAAATCAACAGCCTGAACCCCAAATATATATGTTTGATGTCACCTAGGCATCTGATACAGCAGTTACTGTATGGGTTGTTTTTTTCCAGAAAGATTTTTAAGTGTTAGTACTTACATTGCTCCTACCCCGTTAAGACTCCAAGCTGTACACTGATCAAGCTGAAGATGATTTTCACATACAATTTTGTTGACAGAAAACTACATGTATTAATTGTATTTTCTGCTATCCAGAGCTAGAGGATGGATTTTCAAGGCTCTGGAATTTCACAATTGACTGTCTTCCAGAGACAAAAACTGACCTCTCAGAAATATTTTCACAGTTAAGGGCTAATACTCCTTCATGCAATTCTCCAGGATGGAATCCTGCCAGGTGCAAGAAGATCTTGCTTCTTTTTTCATTTTGAACTCTGAACATATGTGTATCTAGGACTGCACGTGAATATTTACATTTCTTTGGGGAGAAGCCACAGTGTGAGGTTTATTCATGCAGAAACTGCTGTGAACTGTTTGTATTAGTGGTAACAGTTTCCTTGATGATAAAAAACAGCATCTCAAAGTTGTGTGTACTGTATGAGAGCAAAAATACTTTGAACGAAAGCTACTGCTGTGTCTATTATAACTAGGCACTATAGAAGAAGGAAGATGTCAATCAATGAACACAGGAAAGCTTGTGCACTCTGTGGGTTCCTAGGTTAGGAAACTGAACCCTTTAAAAGAGCACAGGGGCTTCATTCAGTTTGTCCCAGGGCCAGTCTTCAGTGGTAGAGATTCTGCAGTCTCCATCAGTAAATGATGCTTAATTATTCCTTCCAGTGCAAATTTTTCTGTGAAGTACAATATTATATTAACCTTCCATGCTACAAGCCTGGCCCATTACTTGCTGTCCAGTTCACAGTGCATATAGAAACATTTTTATTCCACGCTGTACTTAGAGACTGTCACCCCTCTGCTTTTTCTAAGCAGCACCGAGATTTCAGTTTTCCCTCTTTGATCATGTTTCCTAGAGCATTGGTCACACATGTTCTCCTCTGGATGGGTCTTCACATGGACCTGTGTGAGGTTGCTCGGGCTGAATGTTAGTTGCTGATGTGGCTTGCAGACTATCTTCTCGCAGGATCTCACTCAGTGCATACCAAAACCCAGCCTGTGAACTACCAAGTAGAGTTTTCAGTCCAATTTTGCCCATCCCTTAAAGCAATTTCTTCTAGATGGTGTTTTCCCAGCTTGAAGAAGTGTCGAACATCTTAGAAAAGCCAAGCTAAATCACAGCCACTGCTTCTCTCGCACATGTTTCCGCCTGTAGAAGGAAATTAAATGGTTTGACAAGGGTTTTATCTGGAAAAATCCTTATTGGTTGCTACTGCAGGCCTGATTATTCTATGGGTGTTTATGGCTTGAATTCTTGTGGAAATTTTCCAGGAAACAAAACTGAATTGACTCAGCTCCTCCTTGTCCTGCACTTTGCAGCTCAAAGTGTTTGTCCCTTTCTGGTTACCATCTGACACACCCTCCATAACTGTCAACGATAACAACTGCTCAGAGATAGCGTCAGTAATTTTGGCAAGTGCACAGGCATGAGTCTATTGAGCCCAACTGCTCTAGGCAGTAGGATATCTGCAGGCGACTGACCTGTGGTGGGACCACTAAAGGCCTCATGGCAAAACCTACATTGTCAGCTCTTTCCATCTGTCTCAAAAAAACACTCAAGAGGGACGAGGAAGTTGCCACATACTGTATTTACAGTATATAGTTCTATTTATTGTATGTAATGATAATTAGCAAATTTGCAGGCAGAAGGGCACATGAAATTGGAAAGCACTCTGCTTGGGATGTCACTCCCTGCAGCAGTGCCTGCAGCCTCCTTGGGAAGAAGCCTTACAGCCCTGCCCTGGGCAACTAGTGTTGTGTCAGGAGGCGTGGGATTTAAGGCAATGCCACAAATGACTGCAAGAGAGACAGGTCCTACTTCTGTGGGGCAAAACTCTTATGTGAAAATAGTCTTTTATCAGACATCCTAATTTTCCCTTTAGCTGAGAGAGATGAGGAGAGATTCTAATCTTAGTTATGTTGAAGTCCAGTTGCTAAGATCATAGAGGGTAATAGTGATAGGGTGAGAGCTAGTGGAGACCAGTTCCCAGCATCAGGGAGCAGTAACTGGCTCCCCATTGCCTTCCAGTTAAGACTTCCCCATATCCAAGCTCAATGACTTGGTGCCTTTCAGTTTTCTGCAGGGGTCTTAACATCTAGCATTCAAAGCATGAAAAATTTGCAAACCCTAATAAAGAAAAAAGGGTAAAATTTAAAAGCAGTGTTACAAAGAAATCTTGAGTCTGAGTGATGAATGTTACAGCCTTTTATATAAAAGTAGTCTTTAAAATAAATGTAATGTGAAACCAAATCTCCAAACACTGAATGTTTAGGACTTTTTCTGCTACCAGAGGGAAAGCAGCTTTCAAGCTGACTGACTGAGCTCTGGGTCACTGGCATCCTAGTGAAAACATTGCTCTAAGGAACATTCATTTTTTTAACTAATGTTTATGAGAAAGTAGGAAATAAATATCTTTGAGTATGTAAATAAAAGCACAGAATGTTTTAACTAATCCTTAAGAATTTATTTGCCTATTAAAGGACTGTGGCAAAAGGCCATAAAAATGCACTTAGGCCATTTTAGACCCAATTATATTAATATTTAAATAAGTACAAGTCTCTTCTAGTATGTCAGAAATACTAATCACCCCATAATAAGTTTTTATACTTAAGTCAGCCCTTAAGTGTATAAGGCTCAGTTGGAACATACTGATGTGTAGTTCCTGAAGGACAGTGACAGTCAGTATGGGCCTGACTTTCAGCTGCTGTGTTTCTGATTTTGTTCTTTCTGCAGTGGCTCCTCAGGCGGTCATCTATTGGCCTTGTTCCACAGCAAAGAATCCCCAGTCAGAAACTCTTTTAAAAAAAGGGATTTAGCTTCCCCTCTTGCTTTGCCCACTGATACACACACATGCTAAGGATCCTGATACAGACTGGGAGAAGAGCTTCTTGAGAGCAGCCCTGCTGAGAAGGACCTGGGTGTCACTGTGGATGAGAAACTTCCCATGAGCCAGCAGTGGCTCTTGCAGCTCGCAAGGCCAATGGGATCCTGGGCTCCATCAGCAGAGGGGTCGCAGCAGGGACAGGGAGGGGATTGTCCCTCTCTACTCTGCCCTGTGAGGCCCCACCTGGAGTCCTGTGTCCAGAGCTGGGGCCCCCAATACAAGAGAGATGTAGAACTGTTGGAGAGGGTTCAGAGGAGCCACAGAGATGATCAGAGAGCTGGAGCAGCTGCCCTACAAGGAGAGGCTGAGGGAGCTGGGCTTGTTCAGCCTGGAGAAGAGAAGGCTGCGGGGGGACCTCATTGCAGCCTGCCAGTCCCTGAAGGGACCATACAAACAGGAGGGGAATCAACTTTTTAAAAGGGCAGATAATGGCAGGACAAGGGGGAATGGATTAAAGCTAAAGGAAGGTTTAGATTAGATATCAGGGGGAAGTTTTTTACAGAAAGAGTGGTGAGGGGCTGGAACAGGCTGCCCAGAGAGGTTGTGGATGCCCCGTCCCTGGAAGTGTTCAAGGCCAGGTTGGATGGGGCCCTGGGCAACCTTGTGTAGCTCCAGGCCTGAGGTTGGTGTCCCTGCCTGTGGCAGGGGGGTTGGAGCTCTGTGATCCTTGGGGTCCCTTCCAACCCATGCCAGTCTATGATTCTGTGATTCTGTCTATAAAGGGTATAAAAGCAGATGGACGCTGTCAGTTGCCAACCCTTCATATGTAGCACAAGTCACAGCTTGTCCCCTGAGCTGTGCAGACGGGAGCCTCAGGCAGACCCTTGTGTGCCTGTGTCAGGTGAGAGCGCTTCCCTGGTAGTGGGCTCGCAGTATGTTTGATCATATATGGAGCTGCTTGTTCTAGCGCACAGGAGCAGGACACAGCTCAGCTGGGTAGATGTGAAAATCAGTTCATCATTAGATTTATGTTTGCATTGCTTGGCACACAGGTGACTGCTGCAATAGCCGTGCATTTAGTGACGAGAGCAGCATGTTCCATGAAGGACCATGGGGTACCTGTGGCTCCCCAGTGGAGTAACTGGGCATCACAGAGATGCAAAATAACATCAGTGCTTCATGGTAGACTCTGAAACTGAGGCTATCAGGTTGATGTACTGGGTCTTCTTCCCCTGACCTTCCCCCCCCCACACCTCAGTTTTAAACCTCCCTGTGCTTTCCCCTTTGCTCTGTGAAGTCATCAGCACACACAGATGCATGCCATTAAAGAACCCACACGACATCCCTTCTCAGTAATGACCGCCTCACCTGGAAATCTGGCACTTTTACACTAAAGTTTTGTTTTATCAGGAATTTGCTTCTGAAGAAAAGAATATTGCTCAATAAAGCAAATATCTCGTAATTATAATTTTTAAAAGGTGGCTTATTCTCAAATCAACTGTAACTCAGTTTATATATCCATAGGTAGTGGATTTTAAATCTGTATTCATCAATGCTACCATGTGCATGTCAGCACTGAAAATGGTGAAATAACAAGGTTATCAATCAGTGTGAGATGAAATTATTTGCAGTATGTTAATCAGTTGACAAACTGCATTTGTGGAAAAAACATGTTTCAGTCACAGTCTCTGGAGAAAGCAGAGGTAAGGAGGCTGGGAACGCAAAGAGTGATTAGGGGTTTATTCAAAATGGGACTGGGGAATTTTGGCAAGTTTAAATAAACTTAAAAATTCTGGGTAGAGATGACTGAAAAGATTGTAATTGTCTCTGAGTTGTGTAATTAAAGTAGAAAGTTGTTTCTTATGTTCAAAAGTTTTAAAAACATCCTCTGTTGTCATTTCTTGTAAGCAACGATGTAACAATTTTAATTTCTAAAAATAAAACCCCCCTCTCCCCCCAGCTAAATAGCTCAGAGAATCATACCTTCAGAAAGTGTGTTGACTTTAATGCAATCTGGACTTTTCAATTTGTTGCCAATCAAGTAACAAAATGAGTCAGTGAATGCAAGAATCAGCAGCGTTCTGTGTTTCCTGCTTCCACTGCTATCAGATTTGGCTACCTGGTAATCTCTTATCTTTTATTTTCATAGCAAAGAAAGGTTTGGTTTGGATGTGCTTCAGTGAGGAGTGACCGTTACGTGCGTGGCCGCTGGTTTACACAAACAGGAAGCAAGACTTTCTGTGGGTCCTTGTTAGGAGTTTTATTAAATGCCAGAGAGCTGGATATTGCAGCCATGAGCTTTCCACAAAGAGCATTACTTTGGGAATGTTCAGTGTTTGAGTACAGAGCTCATGTCTCTAATAGAGACTTGTAAGGCATTTACCTGTGAGCATAGATACGCTCCCTTAAGAGATGGCTGAAAGCTTTTGTCTGGAATGTTGCTGGGGGCTTCACAAGCCCAAACTTGAATCTCCTGTCTTCCCATCTACCTTTGGCATTTATTATTCTGAAGTGTGACATAAAGTCCTCCTTCCGTACGCCAAGCCTTCTGTGGGAAGTCTAAATGCATGGTTTGGAGGGATATTCACAGATGTTGCATAAGTGTTCATTTTATACAACTGTTTTGTTCTACTTCCAATCTTTCTGGGCTACTAGTGTACTGATGGAGAGAGAGTCATACTTCAAAATACAGATCTGGATGCAAGTTGAGATTTCAGAGGCCACTAAGATTCTACTAGAGTCAAACAGAAATGCTCAGTTCTTTCAAATGTTAAAGCCAGAGAGAAAGCAGTGTCAAGCTCCTTACCAGTAACAGCACTTGGGACCAGTAGCTGCAAGCCTTCCTCAGGAAGTGATCAGCACTTCATGGGATGCATTTTATAGTATTTTCCAGATCAGAAATTGCACTGTATGTAGCAGATTTTCTTCTCTGGTAAGTGCCAGAATGAAAAAAAATAACACTTGCCTTACCACCACCCCCCTAAGAAAAAAACCTAACCAAAAACCCCCCAAAAGTTGAAACCCCCCAACTCTGGCTGGAAAATGAGGTTGTTTGAATTAGTTGTAATATTTTTTTCTCTGCAGTTTTAGCTTTAATGATGTATTCCTTCCTTAAATATTTTAATTATATTTTTTACAATTTCTGTATAATTGCTTCAAAAGAAGGCATTTCCCATGAAATCCCAGTAGTTTATCTTCTACAAGCAGTTTGTAGGGGATGTCAAACCATAAAATTACTAAATGGTTGTTTTAATTAGAGTAGAATGGTGAGGAGAAATGTCCCCTACCCATCAAAAGCACCCGTGCTTGATGTTTCAGACAGTTCTTCAGCCATCATTTTAAGAGGTTTTACTGATGCAATTTTAGCTGTGTCTGGAAATAAAAGGAAGCAAAAAGTTTTGAGCTTAAGCAGCTGCTGCTTGGTTTTCTTCTACTTATCTAGCAACTTTTAAAGAATTTGGATTTTACATTCTGGAAACTGCTATTTGAAGCTTCACCAGAAGTGCCGTGCACATGGAACTGCCATCTCCCAGCTGTGTGAAGGCCAGAGACTGCATGTCTGTGTGGCAGCTGTGCACTGTATGCAGAGTGGCAGTGGTGGCTTGTAAATAAAGATAAATGCCTTTCAAAAATCTGGTTTTTAATAGGTTTTTCCTCCCTGACAGAGAACTTTAATCTTTGTTTGCATAGGGCAGTGGAGACATCCAGTGGCCAGTGTCTTCAGTGACTGACAAATGGTAGTCTGGATTCTGACTGCCTGACAAATGAAAGGTTGATGTGAACACAGGACTTCTGAGAAGGTTCCCACCCACGCCCTTCCAAATTCAGAAAAGAGTTCCAAATGCAACACTGTACAAACTAAGGTCTGCAGAAGAAACTACATTACCTGGTCACGTCAGTTAAACAGTGGCCTCGAGCCACTGTTAAACATAACTTGTGGCAGTTCTACTGAAGCCAGCAGTACTTGTCATTCAGGTACTCCTGTAAACCACCTGATGAAGTGTTCTGCTGAGCTGAGGCCAGCACCACATTGACATGGGCAGCTGAAATTCAAATTGTTACAAGTGAACACATCTCAAAGTTTTTGTAGGTAAATTTGTGTGTGTTGGTTTTAACTTCAAATGAAAAACACCGAATGAAGAAAATGATTGTTAACAAAGGAACAGCAAAGGCAGGGAATTGAGAGTTGTGTTGTGGTTTCCTTGACTAGATTCCCACGGTGGTTGGAGGATACAAAAATACCCTCAACTGGGAAAGGCTGGCCACCTCACAATATGCTGTGACCTGAAGCAGGCACAATTGTTTATAGATGCTTTATTTAATTATGGCTCAGCAATTATATTTTTAGGTTTTTCCCAATGCCTGTACAGAGCAGAAAAGCGTATACACTGATAATGATCCTCTGCTGTTTGCAGTATAAAAGCTTGATGCTTATGTCATAGAGCAGTTATGCTACTGTGCAAAATCCCTCTTTGTATGAGTTATCACTATTTCTACATACTATAAAACAAGAAAAACGTTTGAAGGTTGTTAAGGCAGCCCTTTGCAGTTCTCAGTCTTCTAGAAGTAATTCAGAATGGCCAACATGACAGAGCTTGCTGTGGACAGAAGCTTTTATGAAACATCACAACTTCCTAAATGCCAACCACCTTCTTCTTCTTTTACAGCACAGAACATACTGTATTCTGACAAATTTTTAGGCAGTCAGGACAAAGAGAAATTCATCAGACTTAAACTTTCAGTAGATTTCCAGATTTCCAGCTGGCCAAGGCAGACTTGTATGTTTGTGGGTTTAAAACTTACTTGTTTCTAATCGGTTAAATTTTATTGGGAAATAATAATAAAATTTCCAACTATTTTTAATGGGTGACAGTAAATATGTAAGGTATCATTAATTTATTTTTTTTTAATGACAAAAGGATTTGGGAGGAATGGAGAAACCAGGAAAAATTGAGTGACAATGTTTGCAAGTTTCTTGTTGCCTTATGCACAAAATGTGAGGACAAGATTATAGAACATTGGAGCCTTTCAGAAGTATTTGTGCTCACTGAAGAAAAGGCTTCACTGAACCCACTCAGCAGTAGTTCCCCATAACTATTTAACACAGGACTTAGTGGATCTGTGAGTAGCTAACTGGTATTTCAGGTAAAGATGAGGAATTAGTTTGAATTTTATCTTGTCTTGTTGAGAGAAGGTAAAGTAATAAACATCCTTATCACATGAGAAAATGAAAAGCAGAATTAAGAAAAAAAAAAAAAAAAGGAATGTTCCTCCATCACTGGAATGAAGAATGGAAAATTATCTTATTTGGGGGGAAGAGGGAAATCTGAGCCAGAGTCATGAAAGTTTTTCAGAAGTTAACAAAACTGAAAAGGACAAAGTAAAAAATAAACACAACTCTTTCTGGTTGTTGTCAAGAGGTGTTCCCAAGCCTAATAAGGGCAAAATATCAAAAGAGATTCAAATAAAACACATGATACCACATCGGTATTTCTGTTGGAAAGACCAGAAGTAGCTGCATGGTAATTATTTCCTGGAAAATGTTTGCATATTGTTCTTTACAAATCTGGCAAAAGGCAACTGCTGTAAAAAGTATCAATCCTGCTGGCCACTGCAAAATCTTGTAACTGTCTGTCTGTGGAAAACCAACCTGATTCAGGATCAGTTTTCTTTTATGGACCTGAGCCTCCAGTGCTAAACTGCAAAACTTGAAGCAACCTTCCAGTACTGATAATGAAGTCAACACAGCCTACTGTTCTAAACGATGAAACCTTAAGTAAAGCCTTCTTCAAAGCTTTGTAGGGAATGTGGCATTTTTTGTTTCCTATGCATTTTCCTTCCTTGTATGGGAAGCTGCATAAACAAAGTTGCTTAAATTTAGTACTACACTAACACTTGCCCTGGAAGCTGAGCTCCACAGGTGATCACCGGTGGATACTTTTTAGCATCTAAATAAATTACATCAGTGCTGCTGTCCTCCCGTTTCTTTCCTGTGCTTTTAAGTACATGGGCCATACATGTCCATTGAAGAGAGACAGTGGGCTGGGAACAGGTAGTTACAGGTACTTCTCCATGGAATGGTCATATTTAGGTCTCTGTCTGGCATGGTGTATCACTCTGAAGTCTGCAGTGTAGCTCTCCGTTTACAGTCACAGCAGTAGGCAAAAGGTCTAGACTTCTGCTAGCAGTGTATTGGATCTGTCTTAGTTTCCCTGTTTTGTACGTGTCTCCAAGTATTTCCTGTATGCAGCTAAAACCTTTAAACTGAAACTTTGGGTTTACCAATCTGTAAATTCTGCCTCAGTGAATACAGTACATGCTAAATTACGTCTCCTGAATGGAAGAGACCATAGGTTTATTTAGATGCCATCTGCCTGTAGACTTACTACAGCTTTACTAACAAGTATGGTGGATATAGAAGCCTGAGACTTACCAGACTCCTCACCCTACCGCTTCTTCTTCTCTGCTTTGTGGGCTTCTATGGTATAACCGAGAACGTCAGTAACCTACAAGCGTACCGATGAAGTCCCATGGCACTGATAAGCTTTAACTAAAGTAGGTGTTACATGAGCACATCTTTTAAAAGCTTTTTCAGTGTCTGCTGTGCCCCGTTACACTTCCTGTAAAGCCGATCCATAGCTTTTATCATGAGTAAATACTGAATTACAGCCCATGGCAAGCTAGGCCCTGAAAATAACTGAGCTATGCAGAGACAGCTTGTTCCTGGAACAATCGGTTCTGACACATCATGGATGAGTGTATCTTGGCTCATTATGGCGAAGCACTGAAGTTGACTTTACAAGGCAGTGTGCACACAGAACGAAGCTTAATTTAAATTCACTCAATCCCATAATGTACTATTAGCATGAACGTGATATTCGCTTGCCAAGAGTGTGCATGCCACTTCTCTATGGGCACCCTCAAGGCATGTTTCTCAAATTGCAGAGCTTGTTATTAACTATTTTTAGATGCTTAAGCAAACTTACAAAAACTGACAAATGGTAAAAGCATTCTGTAATGTTCTGCCGAGAGCAAACTGCTGCTGCATACATCTACCATTGCGGAGTCTGAACCTCACATTAAATGAAGATTTGGGCTGAGGAACCATCAAGAAAGTTTGAACATTCCAGTCCAGACCTCAAGGCATGGGGAATTTGAAGTTTCTCTGCTGTATCCTCTCTTCGGGTTGTATCTACAGCTAGCATTATCTGTGGTGGGAGATCTGATGTGGATACAGTTAGAGGCAGCACATGCTCCAAGCAGCCTGCAATCTCAGGAGCTGAGACAGAAAAGAGGAACTTAATTAAGGGCATTCAGTGTATGGTTGTGCACAATGTCATCAGTTTACTGACCAGTGGCATTTTGATTTGATTTGTGCATTATTTCCTGGGGTTTTTTGGTTCTGTGGCTATTTTTAATTTCCCTTTGAACAGCTGAATACATTATTTAGCAAATATATTGCAGTTGGAATGCTCTGTCTTGTAACATTTTTTCCTAAGAATATCATTAAATTTAAATTCCTTGCATTGGCAAGTTGCCTGCCAAGCTCTCTCTGTATCTCTTCACGCTCCCGGCTTGGCCTGCTTATCCACTGGGTCCGTTTTGCGTAGAGGTCAGTGAAGGTGGAGGAATGTGTTGGAGAGGGTGCTGAGGGAATAGCTGACATGAAGCCTTGCCCTGCACTGAGGGAAGGCCAGTTTAATGCTGAGGGTCCTTGCAACCAGGCACATGCTCTGAGGGCTCCCGCCACACGCCTTGGGGCATGGCATAAAGAGCAGTGGGCTTAAATTTGACTGGAGAACTGCCTTTCGGGGAGGTTCTAACGTTTGGAACCGTTCCTTCTCAACAGATCTATTCCAGAGCTTCTGCAAAGTGGTGAGCTTCTGTCTTTAAACATGCCCCAGGTTTCAGAATCTGGGCCGGCTGTTTCTTGAGGACATTAATGTCTTAGGCGCCCGCCTGCGGAAACAGGTGAGGGCTGATTCGTCGCTGTGGCGCGACAGCAAAACGCCGGGGAGCTCTCGGGCAGAGCGGGAAGGCCTTCCCTGTCTCGCGCAGGGCCAGCGCCCGCTTCTCTGCGTCCGGGCGGGCGCGGCGGGAACCTCTGCGCGGGCACCGCCAGGCGCCTCCTGCGGCCGCGCGGCGGCGCTCGCCTCCCTCATGGCCCAGCCCTCTGGGAGGCGGGCGGTGGCGGCGCTCCGCCGGGGCGGCCAGGCCTGAGGGGAGTCCACGGGAGTTCACTTGCGGGAGGTAGTCGTTTACAGTCCCGTTTTGCATTAGTGCCGTACCAGGAGTTCTCTCCATCGGGAATTGCCGCGTTTTGGGTTGTGCTGCAGTCATCAAGTTCAGTGCTCTCCTTTTCCCCTGAGGTGCTACGGGAGCCTACCTGTGGCGCCAGGCCCGCCAGGCCTGCCGTGCCTTGCCATCAGGGCAGCAACCGCGCCTTGTGCCAAGAGCGTGTCCTGGGCTCAGACAGACCCGTGTTTTCTTCATGCTGGGATTAAGAGGCATGTAGGGTTGTTGTTTGAATGCCTGTGAACGCTGGGGGAGGACTGTATTCCCTGTGCTTGAGCTTCCCAGCAGGCATGTTAATATTCTGTCCTGCCTCAGCCGGGGCAGAGAAGAGGCCTTAAGCCTGAAATGCTGATGCAGACCTAGTTTGAGCTCTGGCTATTGGTTGTAGTGTGGTAGTGTCTAAATCTCTCTCTTTTTTTGCCTTAAAAGTATGCATGTGGGTTGCACAGTGGTAATTTTCAAGTTTGTGCTGCACAGACATATTTAAGCAAGCTGATTAGGGGAAATGTGTTGATACCTAATTACAATTTCTGTTTCATTAGGAGAATAGAAGCAACTATAAATTGATGGATGGGTTGCCCATACTCCTCCACTCTTGCATTCAATTTAACTATGGCTTAGTATGTGAACTTGAGAAATAGCACTTGAGAAAACCACCTTTCTTCTTTTTTTTTTCAAATTTATGCATATTTCTCAGCACACATGTATTGAAAAATGTGTTCTTTGTGTGAATTTTAGTGTCTCAATGAGTAGAACACGTTAACTGGAAAGCAGGGTTTTTTGGGGTACTTAATAGCTATTCTGCTAGTAGTAGCAGACTGGTTTTGTCCATCCAGAAGGATGATGGTTTCTAAATTAATGCCCACCTGCAGGGCTTATGTCTTGGTAGAACATGTAAAATGATTTATTTTAACTGCAGTATCTGCTCTGTAATGCAGAACAGGTATAGTTTATAAGTAACCATGAGATCTCAGTACCCTTACTGGTGAAGTGGGAGATGGTAGAACTGCTTGGTGGTCCCATTCTTGGTAGCCTGGATCTTGTTCCTCATGAAAAAAAGGCTGAAGGTAAGTTTCAACGGAGGACATGAGAAAAACACCCAAGTCCTGAAGTTAAGAGAAGCTCAGGATATCTCTGAGGTACTTAGAGCTAGTTTGGGGAGGACATTGTAAGAAAAGTACTGATTTATTTTTTTTTTACCCATTTAGATACTTTTTTAGTCTGTAAAATGAAAACCAAGCATTGCCTGTTACCAGAATTATTTACTAAAGTCACCTCCTTTAGTTAAATCAATAGCAAGTCTGGCAGAACCCGCACACTAGTATTAAATTTCACCAAAGTTCACTATTTAATAACTAGGGTAAGGTGAGAATTTCCACAAAGCCTTGGTTGTGCTGTGGTGGGCATGAGAATGAAAAGTGAATGCATTAGCAGGACATGTAAAATAGTACCTGTGTAGCAAACTGTCTTGGTAGTTGTCACACTAAAAAAAAGCCTATTTTTGAGTGGAAATGTGTCTTGCTGCCAGCTAGTTTGGAAAGTCTTCACCTAGAAGCTTTCCCTGAGGTCAGATAGATCCTTTTGTAAAGTCTGGGATCAGATGACATAGTACTAAAATATGCTGCTTGTGTGGAATCAATCGCTCCACAGCTCATTGTTTAATTGACATTTTATGTCCAGTTGCCAAGCCAATAGCTTGACCTACAACTTCAACTATAAAAACATTAAGAGTTGTGGCAAAATACTGGGTAAGGGAGGGTATCAAGATACAGGCAAGGTTAATAGGCAGTGGAGTAGGTTTTACTAGTGTGGTATCTTGTTTTACAAGGGAATTCTAAAATATGTTTGTTCTGCTGTAATTTATGCGCAGTAAATGTACAATGCTTACATAAAATCCTAGCGGGAAATACCTGTCATTCAATAGGGGCAGTTTAGTTAGCAGATTTTCCTGCTCTTGGACATAGGGGTTTGTTGTTTTTTGGGGTTTTTTTTCAGATATTTGACAACTGGGAACGTTGTCTTTAGGTATTAGGAATTGGTATATGACAAAGCAAGGTAGTACCTTGCAGTTGCGCATCAAAAGAATTTGAATGTTGGAACCCAAGGAGTTGTAGTGCAACACTGGCCAAGGGGTTACAAGGCAAGATGCTCATACAGGCTGTTATTCTGGTGTGTATTATTCTTAAAGTGGGGTTTGGGGTTGGGTTTTTTTTTTTTTTTGGTACTGGTCAAAGCTAGTGGTGGTTTTAATATTTCTTTTTTTATGAGGAGGAACAGTTCTTAGTAAGAAAGAACAAAAGACAGGTTCTGAAAAAGGAGCTGTATTTTACAGAGCAGGTAAACTCAGACTGTTTATATACGGCACTAGCAATGGGGTAGGCTTACCTATCAAATCATACATAAAAGAAGAGAGGTCCAGGGGGAAAAAATGCCATGCTTTCAGCATGTAATTACTTCATCTTTCTGAAGTAGCACAAAACTTTTCCTGGAATTTAGAAGGCAAGCTGAGAGTTTCAAGAACAAATATTCTGAAGGATCGAAACCACATGAGAGATATTAGGAAGAAGAAGAGCACAGGAATGTGAGGCTTCAGGATACTTTGAACTAAAGGAAACCAACAGATGATAAGGACATTTCAGAAACCCTAAATGGCTAGTTTGACATGATTTTGGGGAATAGCAAGATAAGAAAATGTACACTGCGGACGTGCTGCTTGATAGCTGGTGTTGCAGGTTATAAAAATAGGACATTTTCAGACACATAAAAGGGCAAGACGATTTCAGTTGCAATGAATCACTGAAGCTGGATTATATTTATTTGAGAATTCTGAAAATAGTTATGTGTGAAGTGATTAAGCTACTAAGAATAATGCTTAGTTTATCATTAAAACTAACTGTTATACTTGGAGATTGAACTGCAGGAAATATCTCACCTTTTTTTTTAAAATTATTTTTTATTTTAAAAACACAACTAAGTGAAGTCCTTGGCATGATAAGCTATCTATCTTAAGAAAGTGCCCAATGGAAAAATTACCTTGTTGAGCGTGGCATGCCTAGCTTGTGCAAAAGGGGAACTTAGGTAAAGAGATATTTGACCTCATTTAAGATCATTATGGATTTCTGAGGATTTTATCACAAGATTGCCAGGCCCAATAGATGATGTATGCAAGGGGCAATTAGATATCTGTGTGAGGGTAAACATTTCAGAATTGGTCTGCATTAATTCTCTGTCTGCATGGGGTGGAGGGGGGCTCAAGTGGAGCTGAATGTTTTTTATGTTTACAGAAAAGAGATGCCATATATATATAAAAAATAATTACATGTATTTATTTTGGCTTTTTGTTATGTTTTAACTGAAGAGTCAAAAATACACTTAAAGAGAAAGTCTTGGGAATATTGTGCTTTAGCAACTAAGGTGACAAAGCTTCTCCTTTGACAGATTAAATAGTGGGTTTCAGTTACGTTACAGGGTATGAGCTGAAGCTTGATGAAGTGAGTTTTAGCTACAACTGTGTAACAGTGCTACTCTTGGTTGGAAAGAAACAGAAGGTATTGTTATTCCATTTGGCAAATAGGGGTAATGAACTGTGTGCAGCTTCGACATGACAGATGATTTGAAATAGAAAGTCTACACAAGTGTGTTAACAAACTTGAGAGCGTAAGATAATGTGGAGTGTTAGGCTGTATCTGTTTAAGTAACAGGTTTTCACAGAAGGAGATAAGTGGCTTCTGTGTTTCTCTCACCCAGAGTTCAATTGACTGATTTCATTCTGGTTCTTTCAGCAGGGATCACGAGGCTTTGAATAATTATGTGTTTTTATATATGTAATAACCAAAGAGTTGGGGTGTTCTTAAATTTCTCTGGAACTGTGAGATAGATACACTAGTGCAACTTGTAAAAATGAAGATTTAAAAATTTTTTAAAAATCTGCATCTAGCTTGTTTTAGGTGTTTCTTAATGCTAGATGTCAGTATGCTTATTTGATATGAACTGATTATATGTGAGCCTACTTTGATGCACATCTTTCTGATTTTGCTGACGCTTTGGAGTCATGGAATCATAACATGTTATGCTTTAGGAAAATGCAACTTGGCAAAATTTTTATAAAACTAAAAATACTGTTGATCATTTAGGAAAATACCTGTCAGTAATAACTGAGATGCTGCTTAAATTTTCATAAGGTACGTGGGAGAGCTTATATTGGATTTGGTTTGTTAATTGCCATGCATTTGATGGTCGTTCACATTGCATTCAGTTTGCCTATTTGTTTCTTTATTTCAGATCTTAGTGTTAGTTTAAGGGGCTTTCCCTTTTTTTAAAAAAATACTGCCACAGCAGTCTTTATAATGGGGCTTTTGTGTCTTTCTGCAGTGAAGGGAAGTCAGAAGTGTGAGCTGAATTGCCGTGCAATAGGCTACCGGTTCTATGTGAGACAAGCTGAAAAGGTGATAGATGGAACACCTTGTGACCAAAATGGAACTTCAATCTGTGTGGCAGGGCAGTGCAAGGTAAGGCTACTATCTCTAGCAAGTCTGCCTGTAGACTGTGTCATATTTAATTTCTTTAAGGGGTTGATAGAACTGTGCCTGTGAAATGGTGTCAGAAACAAACTATGGAATGCTGAAAGGCTGGATTCAGAAAGTCTTCCAGCCACAACTAAGGTGACCTCCAGTGAGCATTTTCCACATACTCGGCTTTCTATGGAAGAGATTCTGGGAAAGAACAAAAAGATAGGAAGCTTAAATAAGAGAGAAATTTAATATTTTTGTTTGATTCACCCTTAAAGCAGAGATATTTTCCCCCTCTGCAGTATAATGATTTATGCATTTCTGTGTTTATTTCAATTGCTTTTTAGGTGATGTTACTGTAAATTCTCTGATCGTTCCATATTTGCTGTTTTTAAGAGTTAGCTCTTACTGGCTGTCCATTTACTCATCAGTGATGTTCTCTTAGAAAATACTTGAGTGACTGTTATTTTTCAAGGGTTTGGAATGAGCTAGTGTTAACTTTTTGCAGTCTGCTGTAAAAATTCCCTTTTTAATGAATAAACACACAGCTTTCTGCAAGGTGGTAGCAATTTTAAACAAGATGTTACTGTTTTCAGTGAGGGAAAAAAAGTTTGTAATCTTTCAAGTAAGGTTTGTGAAAATAAGTAAATTTCCTAGCAAGGGGCATTTGATGCTTGGCTGATGTTCCCCATTCTTCAGTGAAAGAAATAGAAGTGGGTCAGATGTGACTCATGAACTCAAATAGTGGAAGGTCAAGTTCAGTTTAAATAGTTGGTTTGCCAGAGGAAATCACTTATGAATACAACCTTTTCCTCTGCATGTCCAGATTCTTCTTACTTGGGCACATCTGGATAATGCCATATGTTTCTGTTCTGTATTCCTCAGTGCAAGCAAAGCCATAGCTTTAAATTTCATTTGCAGATGATAGGTCAGTGTGAAGTTGGTTATTCTTTAAAGCTTTCCTTGGTCTCAAACTAATTCAGAAAGGGCCAGAAATTTACTTACAGTTTCCCAGTGCTGTGCAATTGTAAAAGTGTGTACTTTTTCCAGAGGTCTGGGAGAGAAAGGAAAGGCAGTGTTCAGCAGCCTAATAGGAAAGGGTTCTGAATTCTGAAATCACCTGATGCCTGTGTAGACTGACGCTTTCTAAAGCTGCGGGTCAGCAAACAATGGGTTGTGAATGCTTCCTGTGAATGCCTAACATGGGATTCATAGAATTGTAGAATACTTCAGGTTGTAAGATACCTGGGAAGGTCATGTATTTCAACACCCTACTCAGAACAGAGCCTGCAATGTCAGGTAGCTGTCACAGGCTTTTCCAAGTTGAGTTTTGAACGTGTTCCAGTCTTTGAGCAATATCATAGTGGAATCTTTTCCCTCATATTTGATTAAATTCCCCATATTGCAAGCTGTGGTGGTTTTTTGGTTAGGTTTTTGGTTGTTTGGGTTGGGTTTTTTTCTTTTTTTCCTGTGGTGTTGAAAATGTACCTAAAAAGTCACAGTCTTTCTGTGTATTTAAACTGTTCTTCAGTGATGCTCACTTAATGCTCACTGATGTAGTCTATAATTTTTTTGAAAGTTAAATAGAACTGGTTCTCTACTGGTGCTCAGTGTCTTATAAACAATGAATCACCACGAGAAAGCCAAGATAAAGCAGGCAAAACCACTTTGTATTCTGTACGCTTTGTAGTGGTCCTCACTACCATGAGTAGCACCAGTGTTAGCTAGAAGTTGAGGGAGTTGACAGAGTGCACAGTGGTATTAACTGCACTTCTGTGGAAGGCTGAACTTTAGGGGTTTTGGGAGGCACATCTAGCTAAAATATTAAAAGGTTTGTATTTTTCTTCTGAAGAACAGCTTGATTCGAACATTTCTAGCTTCTTGTGATTAGTTCTTTTGATCTGTAGCAATACATCACTTATTTATTACATGCAACCTCAATAAAATTTTAAGGGGGATGTTACCTGAAAGAGACTGTGCAGTAGTTACACTGAAATTTTGTGTGGCTAAACCACACTCTATGTTTCTTTTGTTTCCAGGTTTTGAGTTAGTGTTTGAGTAGGTATTCAGAGATGCTCTATTTCCCTTTAGTTTGACATGTATATTACAGCTTCACAGTGTTTGGTGAATAACCGTCTTCACTGACTCAGTTTTTTTGGTGATTTCCGTGGTTCAATTTTAGAAAGTCAGTGCTACATATTTGGTGAAACTTTACCTCTAAATAGTCAGTAATATGTTTGTGTTTGAGGGAAGTTGATAATGGTATGTTGGCTGAGATACACTTCATTGTTCTTCTTAAAAATACTTTATATTTCGGGATAGATTTGTCTGTATTATAAAGGCTTACTTTGTTCCTTTTCTGTCTGTACTACTTGTAAAAACTCATATTGCCTATGACTTCAGGATGAATAAATCTGATAACACAGGCAGATACTAAGTTGCATGTGATGCCTGTCTCCTTGGACTCTGAGACTTTGTGTCCCACTGCCATAGGGAGCAAAACTACTAAAGATAAATAAAATAACTTTTCTAACAGTGACATTATACACTGTGGAGTGAACAAGGATGTAGCCGAAGGATGTAATAATAATTAGAGAATCAAATAATTTAAATTCTGTACTGTCAGATGCTTAAGAGAATATTTTTCTTAGAAATTGCCAGCATTTGTAGTTAACTGAAACTGTTTCTCAAATAATGAAGCTCGTCAAATCTTTGTAACAGGAAGCAATTCCTTAACTGCTAATTTTTGTTAAACCAGGTAATTTAAGTTAAGCATCTAACAAATTTATGGTCTCTATCACCCTCTGTCGGGCGTTTTGCTACATTACCAGACCAGTAATGTGTTAAAAAGTTACTTGTTTTGTTTCCAGGCCAGTTGTTACTGGTTAGAAACAGAAAGATTATTCGTAGAAACAAAAGATTGGAAATGGTTCTATAACCGAATAAAGAATATGATAGAGACAGGTTTTTCTTCATCTGAAATAAAAATTAAACATGTATAAAGCAAGTTATATCACTTCTTTCTTTTTAAGAATTTAATATGCTATGTAAGGCAACCAAAAATGATATTATCACAATGCAGTCACACCTGTTAGCACTGAAAGTGTATTAAAGAGAAGTTTTCTCTTGACATCAAAACCAGAATGTTTCATACCTCGATTCTCTCCTTTTTGAGTTGTTAACCAGTGTAACATAGAATAGCATGTTAAAGCTGAATTATTGTTTAGTCTTATGAGTGAAGGTAAACTGTAGCATAAGAGAAGATTTTAAAAATGGCACTAAGTGCAGAAGTCCTTAAAGCCTGGTGAGTGTGGCCATTCCAGTATCATGTGTGGAGGTTAGAACAACAGTATATTCCTGAGCACCTCTGAACAGCATCCCAGTAACCATTTCCTTACTTCCAGGGAGTGTCTTTTTTCACTGTTCACTGTTATTTTGTTCAGCTGGCTCCTAATGGAAAGCTTATAATTGAAATTACTATGTACTTCCTGGTGTAGACTAGACTGAATTCTAACAAAATGAAACCTTTTTAAAGCATTTTAAAATAAAGCTAGGTGAAATAGTAAGAATCTGATAGTGTTCTACCTATGTAGAAGAAAGCAGTATAACTATGATCTTGATAATCAGTTTTATTGTTTCTGTGCAAAATTGTTTTTCTGCACATTTGAACAGTGTTCTTTCTGATAAATTTGGAAGGCACACTAACTTTTTCATTGGCAGTCCTGTTGAGTTCCACTTTTTTTTTCAGATCTTTTATTTAGTGCCACAGCTGGCTATTGCTAATATATTTGCTTTGAATATGTTCCATTACTGTTGACTATGTGCCATTTGTTTTAATACATTTGCTACCCTTCTCCTGACTCTAAATTTTCACAGTGCTGTTAAATTAGATAATGCCTATGGGTGGGGCTATAACCAGAAGTGTGTATTTTCTTGTTTTGGGGGGAGAGGGGGTGTTCTGCTCATTTTAAGGCATGCCATCCTTTTATTTCTTCTGGACCCAGTGGGATGATCCTGTTCAGTAACTTTTAAGTTTATAAGAAAAGTGCAAGTAGAATATTGATAAGGTTTTAATAAATAAAGCAAGGTGTGAAGAAAGAATGCTCAGTAATTTTGGCTTCAACCATGGTTTGCTAAATCTACCTGTAGAGAAGTATGTTGCATACGTTTTTTGCATGCATATAGGACACTGCTGCTAGAAGTCTTTCCCAAGTACTTGGCAGGTGTGAGGACTGACTCACAATAGCTTTGGAGACAGAAGAAAGGTTATTTGTGAGCCGAGAAGCCAATCGGTTTTGCAGAGGCATTAGTTACCACGCTGTGGCGCACTTTACAAAAGTATTATTTAGCATTTCACATGAAACTTAATTTGGACAGGAGCAGTGGAAGTCTTTTAACTGTACCTGAACCAACTAATTTCTCTCTCTTTATATTACATTTCTCTTGCATTGTAGTTCATTTTCAATTTCTGGATAACTTCTAAAGTTAACTGAAAATATTTAAGCAGTTTGAAAACGCACACAGTGAGTAACTGGTAGTAAAGGTTTTATTTGCCTTTAAAAAAAACCACCCAAAATGTCAAATGGTGGAATCCCTGCAAACTTTATAGGGAGGTGACTTAAGATCCTATAGGAAGCATAACAAAACATATTAGATCTGCATCAGAAAAACATGATGGGGCAAGGAGCTCCCATTTGTAACTCTGCTAACATGCAGAAACTAATCCAGGTAGCAGAACTGTAGGTACCGTTATTGTTTTATTTTAGGGGACTCATAAGGACTGTAGGATCAGGGTAACAGATCAGGATGATGATTAGAGTTGTTCTCATATATAGTTTGGAGGTTCTTCTCAGCAAGTACTCTGTACAGTGCTAGCTTCAGTGGTTTTTCTCTTTGTTCCTTAGGCATTACTGTTTCCATGTTTTATCAGTAATAATGTAAGGAAGATCCTAATACTTGGATGAATATTTCAGGAGCAAGGGCACGTAGGTATCTATATCCATCCTTCAGCTGAATCGCAGGAAATCTTTGTGGTTACTTGGTCATCTTGCTTGGTTGCACAGTAGAGGGACGTGTATTCTTCACCGCACAGGAACTTTGTAAAGCTGCATGTGTTGAGATAGGAAGACTTTGAAAGCAGCCTGGGAAACTGTACCAAATAAAGCACTGGTCTCTGCTCAGTGGCACGCTCTGACCATTGGTACTTGGGGATTTGCCCAACTAGCACGAGGCTGAGCGAAGCTTGGTGTCGAGTACTGTTTGTATGTATGAGGAGGACCAATGTAATGAACTAGTTATTTGACCTTATCCTAAAAGTGACCCCAATAACAGTGAATTACTTACATTGTTTTACCATGGGAGCCACTGTGTTTAAGAACTTGCACGCTATAGAGAACTGTCACCAAGGCTTTGCCCAGGATACACTGCACACAGGATATGCTCCATGGAAGTGGAGAACTAGCTTATGGAGCTTAATAGCATTCAGATGCTGAAATGCATTTCAGGATCAAAGGGAAATGAAATCTCTAGTTTGTTAATATTCAGGGCTTGCTTTTTTCTTTTTTTGCCCCCCTCACCCTTGTTTGTTTGTTTGCTTTAGTTATTTTAGCTTTGACTTTCTCATTTAAAGTTTCTTTTGTTTTGCTTTAAGCTGTTGATAGTAACTTTAAGTGTCTTTCTGAGGTTTATGACTGGGAGTGTATGCTGTGTAGTCTCTGCTGTGAGAGAGATGAACTGAATGTGTTGAGTGCACGTTACAAACAGCAGTGCATGCAATTTAGTAATCCTCCCAAGAGAGTCATGTTCTGCACCGAACATGCTTTCAAAGAAACAAGGTAAAGTCCTGTAATGTAGTAGTATTCTATCAAAGGATGCAGAGTATTTATTGAGGAACATTCAGTAGCACACCAGTTCCTTCAACGTGGTTAGTCATAAACCTGAGCTCTTGATCACAGGTTCTGCTGAATTAGTGCAGTGATGTGAAAGTGAACTATAGACAAGAAAAAAAGAGTATGGATAAAAATACAAAATAAATGTGATCTCAGAACTATAAGCTTTTCTTGATCCCTTTCCAGAGTATTCATGCATGTATTCTAACAAAACAAGCTATGATAACCTGCAGTAAGATAACTTGCAGCATGGTACTGAATTCACAAGAGACAAACTGGTGAAGAACTTGGGTACTCTGTAGAGTGTTTGAGGTGAAAGTGCTTTATATAATGTCTCTTACACAGGGATTACTAATTTATAGTTAATGCCTTTTAAGTAACCAGGAGAACCAAATCTGTTTTGTGTTACATTACAGCAGTTCAAAGAGGAAAAAAAAAAAAAGCAAGAGATTTCAACCAGTTGAAATTTATTCAAGGGAGATGGGAAAGTGATTGTAAAAGAGAATCATGTGCAAGACCCCTCTTCTGAGGTTAAATAGCAAAAGGAAACAAAGTAATTTAGATTTTATTGGAGGAAAACAGAGCTGCAGCAGAAATAATGTTCCAAAACTCAGATGTAAGGGATCTGTTTAACACCTGGAAAAGTAAGCAATGGGCAGAATGTTATTGAGGAAGGGAGTGACTGCATAAGTACTCCTTGTTCTCCTATTTATTCCTAAATTATAAATGCTAACATAAAAACCCTGCTATAGTTTTAAAGATTTTTCCTCTGTTAATTGACTGGATTGTGTTTTTTGTGCTAGAGATCAGAGCTTGGAAATGTTCAAGCCATCTGACTTTCAGCATCACATTGTGGTGATTAAGTTAGGATTCCAAAAAAAGCCTTACAGGTTTCTATCTACAGAATGTATGAAGAGATCCTAGCACCTTGATTAGATGCCTAAAACTAGATATTGTCAGTAGTCCCCCAGTAGACTGGGTGGTATTTTGGCTATTCTGGATGTGTTATATTTATGTCACAGTAGAGGCTGTGACATATCAGTCAGTTTAAGAAAGAGCTGCATCAGTTTTGTGCTGTTGTCCCAGGGAAATGCTGGATGGGAGAACTTTGTCTCTCCAGGGTGTGTGTGATGTCTTGCACACAAATAAAAATGAAGAAATGATGTTCTCAGAATTATTGTTGCCTGGTAATGCTTCTACTAGAAGATTGTTACCATAAGTGACCACAAATGATTTTGTCATGATAAACATAGGAAAAGCCGGGGGGGAAAAAAAGACTTAGCTGTACATTATTAGAGCAGGTCTGACATACTTTGTGAGAATTCACTTGGTTGTGTACTTTGAGTGTCTGTAGTAGAGTTTAACCTGGGGTTGGAATGTATGAAGCTGTTACAAGTAAGAAGAAGAAGAGGCAGTGTATATATGCCAGAGGTGGCTTACTAGCAGTTTGAAATGTTCACATGGCAGATGGGGGTCATAAACTTGGAGGGAGACTATTTATGAATGTTTCTGGGGAAAAATAAAGGCTTGCATGTGTGAAGATTTACCAGATGAGTGGTAAAACAAACACTGAAAGAATAAATGGGATTTTCATTTTAATTTTGCTTTTTTAGTTGCTTTCTCTGTCAGTTTGAATCCACACTGTCTCCTGTGATGTCCAGGGTCTAGAGATCAGTTTTTTTCTTTCTTTGTGGTTGTGCTTGTCTGTGGCTGCATGTCCTTTGTGTTAGTGCAGCATTAGCAATTATGTGGCTGACTAGTGATATTTCAGAGCTCATCCTAGAGTCAGAGTTCATAGAAATACAACATGAAAGTGTATTTATTGCTGAAGGTTTGTTCATCCTTTCATTTATAATACTGATATACCGACTGGTGACAGGTGAATATTGGTTGTATTTTAGTTACTGCTATTGGTGATAAAATTACTGCTAAGATGAAAATGTAATTATTTGGTCATTTCAGAAACGTTAGAATTTAGGTACTGTAAGATTTTATTTTTTTGTTAACAATAAGCTATCAGGAGCCAATAACCCAGAGGTCTTCATGAAAGTAGAAGAATTTTTAGAAAGTGATGACAGTACAGTGTCCTCTGACCTAAGCTGGTTTTTTTTTTACTAAGAAGCCAAATAGTAAGTAAATTCTTAATTTTGTTATGATGATTTTTGGGAGCAAATTGAAAATACTAATAAGAACTGTAACTGAATATTCCAGAATATCTATTATTTAATCAGGAAACTGGAAAAGCAGTCTTGGAAATCTGGTCTGCAGGAAATTAAGTATTTAGGCTTTGTTTTCATTTAACTACATTATAATATTACTTTAAAGCCTGGAAAGCATCCAGTATGCTTTTAGGCACTTCTATTGAAACAAAAGTTATAATTTTGATAGACTGGGTTGGGCAAATTTGTCACATGAGTAAATAAACCCTTGGGAGGAAGGTACATGCAGACAGTAGTTCTGTGTGCGCATGTATTTTTCTTCGTATGCAGACACTTGCACACACCTATATAGATGTACCCAGAGCAAATACTTAAGGTGCTGTTCTGTCTTAAAATAAGCTTGAAGCATTGTCTTGCTGTGTTAAATAAAAACCATGTAAAAAAGGCAGTGCCATCTTAGGAACGCAAAGACATTAAATTTGTGGTAGTGTACATGTAAAAGAAGAGATACTGGAAAGCAGGATTCAAGCCGTAGCAGTGCCTAACGGAGAGGTGAAGTTACTGGCCTGTGTAGAGTGGTAGAGAGCCACTATGGATACAGATCACTGGCCAGGCTGTTCTGCAGCATATTTCCTGAGTGACCCTGGATATTTGATTTAACCGCTTTGTCTATTATTAATACACACGTAAGGATACCTGTGTCTCTGCAAACTGGACCCAAAAGCTCTTTTTCAGACTCCTCAGCCTTGTTCAGAACCAATTTTTTCAACTGAGATGGAGCCTAATAGTATTGTCCCTTTTTTCCTTCTGGTGGCTTGCTGGGAAGTGGTTCCTATATCCTTAACACAATGCATCTTTGTCCTGAGCATGCTCTTAATACCTAGATTCTCCATCTCAAAAACAGGAATAGTGTAGCACATTGTTGTTTCATAGGTTAAATACAATATGTGGGACTTAATGGCAGTGAAATGTACATAGGGACTAGTTTAATAGCAGTGTTCTACTTCAGTGTTACAAAACAATTTTTGTGTATTTTCTGTGTGTTTTGACCACATTTATCTGCAGGAAGCTGTGTTTTGCCCTTGAGCAGAAAAAAGGTGTGGGAGAATATTCTCAGAGCAAGAATGTGAGTCATAATCCTTTGCTGAGACCAGAGTTTCAATTTTGATGTAGAAGCACATGTTTACAAAATGTTTACAAGATACAATTTACTTTAACTGGAGTTTATGCAGAGTCCCCTTCAGTTTAAATTTCACACAGGTTAAGGTTTTCCCATAAGGGTTTTGAGCTTTTCTCAAAAGTTCAAAATAAAAAAGTTATCTGGATGTCGTCTGGGGCCACCTCAGTCAGTGAAATTTAATAGGATTAGATCAGAGATGGTAAAATGGCATACAGCTACAGCAAAATGAGCTTCTTCAAACTTGGTTGAAATTGAATTTTTAACAGAACCTGAAATAGTCTTGGACTTTGTTGTGGATCTGCAGTGAAACTGGAATCTCAATATTGACAGTTCTTCCCCTTTCTTCTCTGCTTAAAAAAAACCCCAAAAAACCCATGGTATTTCACTTTTCTTGAAGTCCTACAGACTGGAGGCATGTGAATTTATGGCAAGTTAAGTTTTCACTTAAAGCAATGTAAATTTTCAGCTTCCATGGTTGCTTAGAGAAGTAAAAAACCAATCTAGATTATATGCATGTGAGCTCAGATTTTATAAAAACAGGTGAGTTCAAACCCTTATTAAAAATTCTATTGATTTGCAAGTCTGTGACCTGGTTTTGGGGCCCCAAACATTTTGTAACAACAGGCTTTTTCACACTAGCAGAAGGAGCAGCAAAACTAGAACAAAACTGAACAAATACGATGTTATTACATAAGATTGACATACTTAATCCTTTTTATGGCCACAGCTGTCTGCAGTGACAGGAATATACTATGTTGTTGCTTATGATTAGATAATCCTATTTCTTGGAATTCTGACAATATGGTATCTTTAAACAAGAGTATTTATACCTTGCTCAATGGAAAAGTCATCAAAATGCTTCTGAGTAAGTTCCTGTTCCCCCTTAGTAACAAACAGTGATACCTGATCTGTTCAAAGCCTCATGTGAAAACCGAATTCAATACATGCATAAAACTTGATAGAATTTCTTTTAAAATTATGGTGCATTTAAATATATCAGTAATGTCTGCTACATTATAGTGTTAGCTTTGTAGTTTGAGGCAGCTTAACCTAGCATATAAATTCATTTCATAAAATGAAAACTTGGCTGAGGTTAAAGTTGTAAAGTCAAGCAATCCTCATAGTTCACTGGCAGTATGTTAGTGTAGTTTGACATGTCTGAAGTTTTAACAAACCCTCTGTAGTGGAAATTAGAACACAAGTATGTATGTATGCATCTCCTAGCAGGGAAAGATGACTGTGAAACAAAACCTATTTCCTTCTATAAAATACAAAATGTTTGTACAGACATGGCCTTTCCCTTTCCATGTTAGATCTGTGCCTTTAATTTCAATAAATGTCATTTGCCAGGATGTTGACCTTATAGAAATTGTAAGTTTCAGAGACTTCTTAGTTGCGGGTACTGTGCTTTATTGATGCTATTTATGTGTAATCAGGCTTACTCCTCCTAAGTTCATGAACACACAATGAGCTATGATGACAGATGCAGGAGTGTGTATTTGGTTCTGATGTAAACATGAAAAATACCTGCAAAATACATGGGAGCAACTTCAGAAACTAGTTAGGAGTCAAATCAATCCTCTAGTCTTTTCTGTGACAGAGACACTTACTTTCCCTTACTGTCCATGTATCCTTTATTCCCTGTATCCCAAGCTGTTTTCTGTAGAAAGGTGTGAGCCTTTACACAGAAGTCTAATGAATTTATGTAAATGTTTCATGTATGCATTGGTGCAAGGTGAAACAGTTGCTTAGTGTAACATTTTTGAAGGGGACTAAGTTCCTGCTATAGTGTTAAATGCATGTTCTTGCAAAGCAGATGCTTCTTCCTCAACACTGTTCTTGACATACAATTACAGTTAGAAGGGTTGTTTTACACCATAGCTGTATTGCTGATTTGTTCTCTTTAGCACACATGGTTTTACCCAGTTTAGTAAACTGGTGGAAAGTGCCAATAAGTAAGAATTTGGATTCGCTAGTTGTACCTTACTTGATACTGCTGATGAGAATCAGAGTAGAACCACAGCTAGACCTTTCTGCTATAGATTTGCAGTGATATGGGTAAGGAGGAGTGTTCTGTAGAGGAGGTAGTGGAGGACTCTGAAGTCTTACACAGGTTGGGGTAGTATGAGAAGGAAATGCGTGTTTCACATGTGTGCAGTATGTACAGTAAAACAAATAGCTTGAAGAAAACATGGCTTTTAATCAACTGGTATTTGCTAAGGTTTGGGTTGAATGCATGATATTCTTACTGATCAGCAAAAAAACCCCAGTTACCAACTGTGACTGTGGTGCTTGTTCTTGTCAGGTAAGAAATAGTGCAGCCTACCTTTAATTTGCTGTGGCCAAAGGGTTATACAGTTATTGTAGCTCTGTTCATCTGTACTTTCTGAAATTTAACATCAACAGCTGTAGATTGAGCCTTGATTGTACTCATATTAGAAAATGAATTTTCTTAAAAGAAATTAATCTTTTGCAAAAATGTCATCTTTCAGAGTAGCTCTTAATTTTTCTAGCAGTTTTCATGATCCAAAACAACATGAGCAAGGGACACTGCACTGTTCCTTTGAGGAAGAGGTAGCTGCTGGAAGAAAAATTGAGTGAATGTGCTTATCAGAAGAGAACTCGGGCCCGCATCTCAGCTTCAGCATCAAATTGATCCATTTTTAGCAATTTCATTGCTGCTGAAAGCTGATTCAGGCTAAAATTAATTAGTTCACTACACATCCGTGGTGGGGGTTGAGATGGTGATTTTCTTGAGAGAAAAGGAAAGGTATCTTGAACTTCTGATTTCTCCAGCTGGTCCATCAGGATTCATAAGATCTTTTTTGTTGCTCATGAGGAAGTTCTCACTTTAGTAAGAATGCTCATTGCAACAAATTGATAGCACTGGAAAAGCCTCATCTTGTTTTGTTTTTAAAATATATTTTCTTTTGGGATGTGGCGAGTGGTGAATTGTTTCCTTCTCTATAACTTCTTTGGAAGTGGGCACATCTTTAGTGGTGGATGCCTCTCTGCTGAAGAAGACATTAGTTAGAGAAGTCTCAATGAGAAAACAGTAGTTCTAGGAACTACCAGTAAATCTACAAAAGAAAGCAAATATGCCTTTGATTTCAGTGCATGAAATTTGGCTGAGAGTATCTGGTGTGTGTTACATGAGTTCCAAAAGAATGTGTCATGGATGTAGGGTTTTGCATCTGCCTCAGCCTCCTGTTGCTTTTGCTGCTGTTTGACTTCAATATTTTTCCATTTCTTAGGTGTATTTTTATATTTTAGGGACTACATTAAGCTATTTTGATCAGCACTTGAGGGGAAAATTATATGATTTTGTGTTTTTGAACACTTTTCTTCAGGCTATTCCATCCAGTTATACTGCATACATATAAAGGTAGGGCTTCTGTGGTTTTTGAAGGTAAATTGGAGGTTAAATTGAAATAGGCATTCTTTCTTTGTACACTTTATTACTAGGGTTTGTGTAGGGAATGAAATGTATTTTTATGTGAAGTAGAAAAGTATTTTTGGGTTTTCATAATTCTTAGTACTGAAACACAAAGACCAGCATGTCTGAATTTACCATAGCCATCATGGAACATCTTTTGGGGGATTTGTATTGAGTATTATAAAGAAGCATACCCATGAGCATTATAAAAACCATGGTCTTTCCATCAGATTATTATTGTAGTGAGTGGAACAAATACGTATGCATTGAAATTACTAGGAGTGTCTGAATACCTAGCGCTTAAACTCCTAAAAACTCCTAACTAGGTGCAGTGACCTGCATGGAAGCAGCCTAAAATGTCTGTGTTCTTTAAGACTGGAAAATAGTTGTCATAATTGTATGTGCTTCCTACCATAGCAAGCCTTCATTTTAAAGGGATTGTTGCAGTTTATGCTCACATTTCAATAAATGGGGCATGACTGGAAAGTCTTTGACCTGTGGAAATCCTACCTGCACAAGGATATTGTTTTACAGCCTATAAAATTTAATTAAAACAAACAAAAATTTCTGTGAGATTTGTTTGTTTAGAGCTGACTCTGTGTGGCAGATGCAGTTTATCTTGCGTGCCTGAAGTTTGTTGACTCTCTTTGCCAGCACAAAGTCACAGTGTGAGGGATGTGACTTCTGAACTCCAGAATGTTTGCAGTGGACTCTTAGACTGCTCCAAGGTCATTCACCTCTGTTATGGACACTAATGAATTTGTACAGCTCCTAAGGCTAGACTGGCTTCCATACAGCTCAGATCACTGTTGTTTTCAGCTACAAAATCAAATGGGATGGAGTAGGTCCTGATATGTGTTAAATGTTCACTTTTTATTTCAGCCTTCTTTTGTTTCCCCCCCCTTTCAGTGATAAATGAAATAGTAAATATATTTATATAAAAACCGAGGGTACAGCTAAGAATTTTCTTAACCTTTCTGTGTAAGTGCCATTGCTCGTATCATATTATTTTCCAGAAGTATTATCTTGACTGTGCAGTGTTTCTTCCAGCAGTAACAAAACATGAAAATGATCTAACAGATTTGTGGCAGATCTATAATCAATCACCTTAGATTTTAAAGGTAACTTAATGGAAAGTATACTTTGTGGGGACTTTACTGCCCTTGTCACTTGTCCTGATAAAAATAATTCACAAGACTGGACACTGGACAGAACCAATTAAAACAGCCCAAAAGTAGATCATGAACAACAGTGTTAACTATCTGGATCTTCCTGGTGTATAGTGCTTTTTAAAATGTGGGCTTCCAGTTGTTTCTTAACCTTTCAATTGTACCAGATACTTAAACCATTGTAGATCTCTCTATTATTCAGGAGCCAGTATAAGCAAACCATGATGTATTTTCTGTGAATCTAATGTATTAGGAGTTTAAAGACTTGTGTTTTTGTAGTTGTATTAGTTTAAAATTCTGCACTGCAATATCAACCAGCCAGTGAAAACAGTACTTTAGAAAAGCTTCAGGCTTATTTCTGCAGTATGAGTCATTGTTAAAAAATGGGTTCATCTATTTATTTTCTCCTGCAGTGCAGTTTTGCTGAGCAAACTAGAACTGAAACTTGGGACCGCATCTCTCAGGAAATGTTTTCGGTAGAGTTGTTCTTCTCATGTTAAACTTTCTTGTGACTTTTATAGAAAGGTAAAAAAATCTTACCTGTCAGGTATGTGATAATTTGAACTGTCAAATATGTATGTTCCATTCTCAGACAGAATTATTCCAGTCTTGTTAAGTAGAAAGCTTATGGTTTTGTTTTTATCAGACCTTATTATGTTGATCTAGAAGGTGTGAGGAAGACTCGTCAATCTCAGAAAAATCTCTCTATGAATGTTCTTTCAAACAATTTTAATAATAGAAGTTTAAAACATTGTCATTTCATATACTGGTGGTTTCTGCTACATTTTAGACATCAGTGATGTGAAGCAAAAGAAGTCTTAAGTCCTCAGTTTCATGGCTTACACTATGTTCCAGTAGTCAGGTTTTCCTGTGTTTAACTCGCCATGCAGTGGCAAGAATGAACCTGGCCTGGTAGCAGTAGTTTCATCATACTAATATGGGAGGAGTTTTTATTTTGCCTTAAAAAAAAAATTAAATCATAATATCTTTTTTTTTTTCTTTTCTTCCCTGTGCAATTCATTATCTCAATTGGATTAGCTGCAAAATGGCCTTATCTTGGATGAGTCTTCCAGACAGCTTTTCTCTCAAATACATTGCTTTGATGTTCCTGTGATAAAGCAGATTGCAGTGAGAGAGGTTGTGTTTAGAACTGAGAAACACTGTAAGATTTCACAGCATACCTTGTTTTGGCAAAATATATTGCAGCTTTTGAGTGTCTGTCACATTTAAACTAGAAGTAAATGCAAATTAAATTATTCTGTTATTACAATTGTTTTAAGGCATTCTGTTGGAAACTGTTGAAAGTGGGTGTTTTCTGGAAGCATCTTCTATTTATTAACAGCCTTAAGGGGTGGCTGATTTTTTTTTTCTCTAGTTTTGATGTTATAGCAAATTCAGTGGGATTTGGAGCTATATCCTGTCGCTTTGAGAATTATCCCAATCACCATGCTGCTTGATACACTGGACATGGTGTTATCTACCAGTACTGTGGCAGCTGTTCTGCTTCCTTTAGAAGTTAAGGACTGTTACTTGGAGTGGGGCCCCACCTTCCAGGTAAATACCCACAGCAGGCTGTTGAACACTTCTCTTGCTTGTTCTTTGCCTCAACATTGAGTAACTCCCACAGAAAGCACTGAGGAATTTAAAGCATTATCCTATATTCCGATCATCTGTATTTGCAATATGTAAAAATGTTGCTAAGTGTTAGTCTTGCTAGATCTTGGGATTTCCACATCTTGGGTGTATGCTCTCATTCTGGACATTGATGGAGGGAGATCACTGCAAGTGTCCACTATGTGTCTTTAAGTTAGCTTTTTACTACTTTTATTTCAAGTGCTTTTAAATGATTATTCTCAAATGGAATGCACTTTAGTTTCTTTTTTTTAAAAAAAGAAAAAAGCATAGTGCTTATTTTTAAATTGATCCAAACTATTTACTTTTTAGATTTCTGTGTAGCCAACAGAACTTGTAATCAATCAAAGAGGGAAGTAGAAGTGGCAGTAAATTTTTAGTTGTTGGTCCAGCTGAACAAAGGCTAATATATGCAATTCTAAGAGATTACCTGGTAACAAGGATGTAGGACTGTGTGACTCCACGTGTTGCTTAGCTGTTCTAGCATTACAAACTTATTTCCATCTTTGACTAAATTTGTGCAAACAGCTCATTCACGTAAGGATTTGTAAAGCTCCCCATTGAATAAAACTCAGAGAGGCATTGAATTCTTCTAGAAGTTGAAGCTGCAGGACTGACTTCTTGATTACATTAGTGCACCTAGTTGCAACAACTACACTCCACATTTAGACTTAACATACGTTGTTCTAAAAATATTTTCAATTAAGTTCAGCCCATAAAAAGAGGGGGAAGTGTTGGTGCTCAGCAGTACTGGACAATTATGTTACTTAGTAACTGGATGAGTTGTGTGAAGCAGCGTGAACACACCTGGAGAAAATGCTTGCATGCACTAGCATTAGCTTTTCTTTTTGTTATGATTTCACTCCACTTTATTGAACAACTGTACTTAAAAATCCTCAGTTTATGTTTGAAAATATCTTGGTAGAACTCACTAACTGGATTCCTAGTTCACTATGATTGTTAGTATTTTCTTTAAAGATAGTCAAATTACTTTTGATGTTGTGCATATTCCCAAGAAAGCTGCTGTGCCTTCTTACAGCTTTACTGAACATTTGTTCTCCATTCTGCTTATTTCCTTTTTAAGGGCCTGGGTCCAGGCCAAAGAGCACAATTATGCTTACACGGGCCTTGATTCTTAAACACTTGCCTAAGTAAGCAGGCCCATTAAAGTCAATGGGATTATGTGCATATTTGAGTTAGGTGCAGGCTTAAGTGCTTTGATGAATTGAAGCTTTACTGAGTGACCGAATATTGTAATACAAAAAAGCTTTTCTAAGCACAGATATATTAATGAAAATGCTTAGCTAATGTATCTCACATGGATAGAATCAGAAATACAGACTTAGTAGGAAAAAAAGTTACACTAGGTGAAAAAAATTAGTACTTCATGACACAAAATCCTGAGGGAATAATGGGCATTGGTGTTATACTGAAAGAGGAAGTCCCATATATGCTGGGTGTTTTTAGGGTGTATCAGTGGGAAATAATTGCAGTCATGCAGTTCACAGAGTTACTGTAGCAAAAGTTTATCATATCTTCAACAGCATCATTCTAAGAGCTGGCAGTTACTCACTTGGGACTTTCAGCTCTGTATTTTTACTGGACTACTGCAAACTAGCAATTTTCTTGACCTTACCATCTGAATGTGAAATTTTCTTTGGCTTTTCAGTGATTCCCAAGCAGAAATCTGCATTCAGACAGAGCAATACCATGACTGTTTCCATTGAAAGGGGAATTCGTATAAACTAAGAAGCAAATAAGTGTATTCTGAACTGGAACCTTTGAGAAAGATCTCAGAGCATCCTAGTGATCAGCATGTACTGTGATACTAAAATGAAATTAGCAAGGCTGTGTTCACTTGCATTAGACCTGTTTGTGTCTTTTTTGAGCCAAGGCCTTGCATGATATTAAACCCACAACTTTCATAGTTGTGGGAGCTGACCTTTGTCTGTTGACTTTGAAACAGTTTCACGTGATTAGAGAAATCTGCATGTGGCAGAGAAGTATCTGCCTGTGCTTGGGAGGGGAAGGCCAAAAGCTACAAGCATGTCATGAAAAGTTGCTTGCTCCCTCCATCTTGGTTCTGTCTCTTCTCTTGCTCTCCAGGAGCTATAGCAGGAGTGATGACAGTAGCAGGAAGGAGGCTGTGGATGGGTGAGGAAGAAGCTCCTATCCAGGTCTCTCAAATCAGTCACTCAACAAGGAGATGAGATGTGTTTGTATTTCAAAGTTGCCATGGAATGCTCAAAATAAATATTGTTCAGACCTTTATCTAGGAGCTTTCAAAAATCTTCAGTTTTTACTTGTGAGCACACTGTGAAATCAGATGACCTTTTCTCTAATCTTTGAAGAATTGTTTTTTCTGGAGACCTTTCCTCCCTCTGTGAAGCTCAGTTAGGAAACTGCACAAACTTTACAAGCAAAATCAAGGAACTTTGCAGTCCCCCAGAAGCTCTTTACTAATGTCTTGAGGGCAGTGGGCTCCAGTTTAGAGAACATCTGCTTTACACAATATCAGGTAATACTATATAACTGAATATTTTTCAGATGCCAAGCTGTGGAGAGTTTTCTGCAGCTGTACCATAGTTGCTTTCAGGCTTCAAATAACAGTTGCAAAGTGGCTGAAACTAACAAATAATGACCCTGAATGGACTGAATGCTGTGATGCTGTTTAATTGCTCTCTGCTGCTGTTCCTGACTAAATTTTTATTTGGGAATAAATAGGTCAGTGCGAAAGCTTATGAGACCAAAGATGTGTGTTGTGATCACAAGCTTGGTTTTGGGGGGGGGGTTGGTGTGTGTATATGTGGTTTTTTTGGTTTTTTGCAGAAAGTTATGTTTTGGGATTTGATACTGAAATGCATGAATCTTATGTATAACAAAGAATAAATAATGTCTTGTGAATTCTTGGATGTTACATCTTTAGCTTCATGGAGTTTTAAAAGTATTGGTATAACAACACAGCAGATACTAACCTCTCCACACTGGGTAGTGCCAGAGATTTAGTCTAAATCAGTGGGTTTTGCAAATGTGACTTAAGTAACATCAAATTTGAATGTAGTTTAGCATCCAGCTTTCAGTTTCTGGTGTAGCGGATGGATCCACTTGTATTTTCCAGGTATTTTTTGTCATGTGTATGTGCTGCAAAACTAGCAAAGCAGATAAGATTGCTAGGGAAAAAAAATCACTATTTCTGTCCATAGGTTTGTTTATTTGTGTGAGAAGAGAATATGTATACCATTCTCATTTTAACTCTTTCCTGTTGCTTGGAGCTTTTTTGGCTCTTTTGTGTTGTATTTCTGGTAATATTTTTAGTAGTGTAGTTTTGCAGTTATAAGGCTATCCTTGTAGAATCCACCAGCAATCCAGTTTTACACTCTCTGTAGTTGGTAACTCTTGACCCATTTGGTTTATTTAATTTCAGTAGTGGTCAGTGGTTAGGCCTCTTAGGAGGCTTTATCTTTCATTTATTTAGATTCAGTTGGAGTCCTTGAAGATATTGCCCTATTTGCAGCAGTTGCATTGCAGCCAGATGATAATCCCAAATGATGAGAAATTTATTTTTCCTTCCTGTCTCGAGCTTCTGCAATGACAATTCTGTATGTGACTTTTAAAGATTTTTATTATTTTATTTAGTTAGTTTTTAAATAGTGGTATTTGAGCCACCTCTGGCCTGCTGTGGTGTAGAAGTGGTCATCTCTTCCTACTGGATGTCCTTCCTTCAACAGTATCTGAAGCAATTTAGCAAGTTTTATGCTATCACCCACCATTTACCTGTCTTTTTTTTCCTGCTCATGCTTTATACTTTATTGTGCCTTCTTTCTAAAACAGAATATCTTACTGTTTGTTCTTAGAGTGGTAAGGGGAGGAATTTGATAGCTTTGGCTATCAAATTAACCCCAGCCAGCAGCTAAGCATAACACAGCTGCTCACTCACTCCCCCCACAGCAGGATGGGGGAGAGAATCAGAAGAGTAAAAGTGAGAAAACTTGTGGGTTGAGAAAAGATAGTTTAACTGGTAAAGCAAGAGCCAGGCAAACAAAACCAAGCCAGGAATTCAGTCACCACTTCCCCTCAGCAGGCAGGTGTTCAGCCATCTCCAGGAAGGCAGGGCTCTATTGCATGTAATGGTTGCTTGGGAAGGCAGTTTGTAAGAGCATTTTGAGGTGGAAGAAAGGGGTGGACTGGTGTACCAGTGCTGCAAGAGTAGTAAGCTTTGTAATAATCCTCTATATTTGAAAACTTCTACAATTTAGGGGGTGGTATAAATCTAGAAGTTGTTCATACATACAGTATTTTTCTTACCCCATGTTTGAAAGAATTGTTGAACAGCTTTTGACAAAAAAATATTTCTGTACTGTGATTTTGACCCAATGAGTATTTATATTATATATATAAATGTATATATTAGGTAATATAATATTTGGAGGAGTTCTTCCATATTTCAAAAGAATAGGCATGATACTTTAAAATATGAAGTATGTTGGCATCTTGGTAATGGAATGCTGGTATTTGTGGAGTGACACAAAGAAGACACAGCGTACTGATTTTATATTAAAGCTCTTAGAAATTATTTTGTCTCCTTTAGCATTTATTGTTTTGAAGCCAGAAAAAAGCTAAGTGGAAAGGTTATATATTGGAAAACCCTATATAGGCTGCTGCTGGAAATTTACACAGCAGTTAATAGATCCAAAAGCAACAGCTGCAGAGTTCCTCCAGGAGTGGTGGAGTTCTGGTTCATTCTTAAAAAGTGTAGGCTAGTTATGTGGGGCATGTTTCCAGAGAAACTGCTGTTGGCAGCATTGACTTTTGCACACCAGGGAGAGTTCTGGTGGTTTGTGAAGCATGTTGGTTGTTCGCTGTGACCCAGTGATGGCTGGATGCAGTGCCCCTCTGAGCAGAGTTTTGAGTAAGTCACTCAGTGGGCTTCGTTGCTTATTATTTACGACTATAGCTAGAATTCTGGAAGAGAGCAGGATATGCTATGGCTATACATTTTTGATTAAATGCCATTTAAAATATAAGGTAAAATATAATTAGGCATACTTTCCTTCGTGTCACAATGTGGAAAATAGGTATCAGCTCATCTGTTCAGACGGCACACTTATAACTCTTAGGAGAATTTAGTCTTATTAGATGATACGATGTAATTTTGCAGTATACCAGCTGAAGTAATGAACATAATGGCCTCTCTTTGGCTTTGGTATAAGCACGTGCAAAATTTGAAGTGTCATGTCTACAGTTTGACACCTGTGTAATTAGAAAAACTGTAGTGTTTCTTCCCTTCCCCACCTACCCATATCTCCCTTTTGAAATGGTGGATTTTGTCATGGATACTTGCCCTTATTCTTACTCCTTTTCCTCTCATGCGCTCAGTGTTCCCCTTACTGTCTCCTACTTCTCCCCCTTCTCAGTCAGCGCGAATACATCAGGTTTACTGAAGGCTATTTATCCTTTGAGGAGGAGGATGAAAAGTGTTTGTTCCTGGATCTTTAATTCAAGGCAGAAATGCTGAGTCTTTCTTTGTGCTTCTGTAACTCTTAAATGCAGTAGTCAACCTTTGCCTTGCTTCTGCTGAATTATACTCAGAAGGCTAAATTTTAGCTATTGCATCTAAGTAATCTGTGCAACATACGAATTAATATACTTAAGCAAATCAGTAATGATTTATCTGGTATAGCAGACAAAGATTTTTGTTAATAGCAGACAAAGATTTTTGTTAATAGCAGACGACAAAGATTTTTGTTAATATTTTGGGATTTGATTTATTGAGAGAATAACAGACATACTAAGGAAGCTAAATCAGAACTTACTGATTAGCTAAATTTTTTTTAAAAGGGAAAAAATCCTTAAGTTTTCGTAAGGATTTCAAATAGGCAACTCCTAGCTCTGAACAGCTGCAACTTTGAAAAGCTGAACAGTGACATGAAAAATAAGAAAAGGTACCTTGGAAAAAAAAAGTACACATGTTAACCAGCTGTTGGTCAGAGTAGTAATTGTGGAATGAGATTTACAGAAAAGCTGTGTGCCAAGGGTTAGCTATGTAATTGAAGTGCCCGATCCAGTTCTGTACAAATGAATTTTAGTAGTAGAAAGGGCACTTGTTTGTAGCATATCTAAATGATAATTGCACACCTTCATGGATTTGGAGAAGAAATTTGTTGGTTTGTAGGACTTCAGATAACGTTTTTTTTCCCGAAAGATTATCAATTTAGCATTCTTTCATCCTCATAACAGTATCGACAGCAAATCAGGATAATATTTATAGTGCATGTTTGTTTCACTAAAAATAACAGGACAGGAGGTTTTCATATACTCTAGAACTCTCTTCTGAGGCAGCATAAGTCACTAATAATTAAAAAATTTTGATGGAGAGACAATACACTAAGGCTTTGGTTTTGGTTTTTTTTTTAAATTAATAACTCAGTATATCATTAAATCTTTTCTCAATAATACCTAGTGGTTTCAGTCTTGAAATTTAGACTTATTTTATTAGGGAAGTTGATGTTATCTTGTTGGTTAGACAAATAGAATGTTAAACTACTTATGGTATTCTGCTTTTGGCTCATGGAAGACATTCTGGTATTACACTAAATTGTACTTTGCATATGCAGACTTGGACAAAAAGCTGTATTTTTAGTCTCATATAAATGAGTTAGAACACATATGGAATAAGACTTTATTACCGTATTTCATGCCTGTTTCAAGATAATAATGCCCTGAAAGATCTTCTGAAAGGTCTTATGTTTAAAATGAAATGAAGTTGTAAAAATGCATTGTGGTCCCTACAAATTCTGAAAAATCTGTAAAATAGCACAGATCCAATTTTGAAATATTCTCAGCTTCCTCCAGTACATGCTGAATAAGAAAATATGTTCTGCACCATTTCCTTGAGTCCAGGTGTTAAATATCAGATTAGATCTACATTGTGCTACTAATGTATTGTTATTTTATTTTAACAGCTAGTTGATTTTTTTAGAAGTTTAATTTTATTATTCCATCATTGTCATTAGAGTGGCCATCTGTTCTTTTTGTGCCAGGGTAATTTTAGGGCCCGTACCTGTCCTCTGCTTGACTCTATAGATGTTTGTGACATTAATTAATAGTTTCATCACACAGGAAGAAACTACCTGATTTAATAAGTGTGTATTTTTCATGAAAGCCTGTATTTTATTAAGACTATTAAAATTTTTCAGGCTCACATGCTTATACCATAGGTATATTCCCCTAATTAAGAATAACAAGACTATTTCAAGATTTGCTTCCTGCTCATAGATGACCTGCATGTGCACTTCGGAGGGTACATCTCTGAATCAAGATGGGCTGGGGCAGTTGTTTTCTATTAATTGTCTTCAAGAGGCTGTCCTTTGGGTTTCAAATTGGAGTGCAAACATTACTTTTCCTGTCTTCCCCACTCCCCACCCCTTTTTTTTAACTCACTGGAATTGAAAAGGTTAATTTGATAATTTATCTGAATGGATATGGAATCCTTCCCTTTCCTTGGCTGGGGAAATCCTTCCTTAACAGACATTTGAAGATAGAGTTCACTCGCATGTAGTGAGTGAAGTGGTTACTGTCTGGATTAAAAGTATTCTGTGTGATTCTGTACACTAGTGAGAAAAAAGACTGATTTTCTGCAGGTCTTAAGATCTGCCTTTCTCTCTGTGTGTGAAAATAAATGCAGTTTATATTTTCTAATATTACCATATTGTGCTTCAAAGTTGGCAGCCACTACTACATTTAACTGCTTAGGCCTGAGGTACTATAGTGTTAATGCCTTATTGTTTTTGGTAGGAGAGAACACTTACTTGTCAGAACTTCCATTTGAGCTCAGCTCAAAGTGTGGAAGCTTTGGATTGCCCTCAGATGGAAAACTGTAACTGGAAATAAAGCGTTAAATTATTGTTGGAGCTTCTTTTCAAAATGGAATATTAAAAATTCACATACAGAGAGTTCAGCCTTTATTTGATGGGTTATTAATAATTAATGTGATAGTGTGAACCCAGTAAGTAATGACATGATGCCTTGCACTAACTAGGTAATTGAGTGTATAGGCCTACCTGAAAGGCACATCATATAAATGGAAGAAGGTGAAAATACCTGTTTGCTTCTAGGACTGGCTACACAGGTGAAGAGTATGTGGAAGGAAAAGGATGTTGCGGTGGTTTGACCCTGACTGGAGGCCAGATACCGACCAAAGTCACTCCATAAATCCCCTACAACAGATATTAAGACAATTTTCAGGAAAAATTACGCCTATAGTGTTGCACATGCAAATTTCAGGAAATAAATTCTTTGCCCCCCCCCTTTTTTTTTTCTTCCTTTTCCAGGCTAACAGAGAATACAGATGTGTATTTCTATGGGGATGGTGATTTCTTGGTTTTATGTGAGGCTGTGTTAGCCTGGTGAGCCTTTAAGGAAGAACATATTTCTGTGGTTATTCTTTTTGCCTGGACATGCCAGTCACAAGGGCTAACAGCGGGCACCTCAGTCAGCCTTACTGAGTTACTGTTAAGGGTGGCAACGTTGCTCCTGAGAGCCTTCAAAATTTAATTCTAAGAGATGGGTAATAACCCTCTGGGAACTTGAGGAGCTATGAGGATGGAGCTAATCTTTTCATGTTTGTGGTCTGTGTTTTCTGGTTTTGTAATGAATTTTGGGAATGAAGGATATAAAGAAAGACACATGAGAAAATAAGCAATCACCCAGTCTTTAATAGGACACAACCTGGATGCTGGAGAGAATGCTGTTATTTTTCATTAATACAGTAATCATATTTATGTAGTTTTTAGTAGATTATAAATGGGTTTTTTTTCCTGGGGAATTACACATAGCATCAGAACTCATTACTTCAAGTGTTTTTAATAGTGGCAGAATAGCACAAGGAGTCTGTTCTGCATCATGCACCTGGCAATTGCATTTGCTAGCTATGTAATAGTCTGTAATTTATGGATAAAACAATAAACACTGAAAAGTGTGTCAGCATTTGCAAAATTTAACATCTTCTCTTGTTGTCAGTGCCACAGTTTAGCTTCTATCTCCTCTTAGCTTTGTGAAAACCACAATAACATAGCAACCCTAAATAACTGGTGTTAATTCACATCCTTTTGTTGCAGAGGATCTTAAATAGAAAAGAAAAACTCATCTCTGGCTGAACTCAAACGGTTTTAGCAGAAGTCAGAATATGGCTCAAAATACACTGTTGGTCTGCAGTGAATAAGGAGACTGTCATTGGTAACAGCAGAAATCCATTGTGGAATTCTGATGTACCTTCACACGTCTTCTGAACACAGAAGATAGAGCTTCAGTTTGCAAGTAAATAGTGAGGAATTCAAATGAAACCTCGGCAATAGCTTTTGCTTACCTTGGAAATACAAAGTATGACACATTTTTGCATAGAGGTGTAACTTTTGATTGATAATGTGACTGTACTGTTCAACAGGACTGCTGATTTTTCTGTCTTGCTGTTGGTCAGCCTCTGAATATATCCTCAAAATCAAAAAGTTGTCTCAGGAATATGTAATTTCTCTTGGCTGTTTCAGAGGAGCACAGAAAATCACAGAATCGTAGGGGTTGGACAGGACCTCCAGAGATCATCAGGACCAACCCTCCTGCCAAAGCAGGGTCCCTAGGACAGGTCGCACAGGTCGGCATCCAGATGGGTCTTGAATCTCTCCAGAGTTGGAGACTCCTCAACCACCCTGGGCAGCCTGTCCCAGGGCTTTGTCACCCTCACTGGGGAAAAGTTCTTCTTCCTATGCTTCAACTTAAGGCCATTGCCCCTTGTCCTGTCCCCACAGACCAAAGAAAAGGGTCAGGCCAATTCCCTCTGCACCCCATACTTAAGATATTTATAAACATTGATCAGGTCCCCCCTCAGTCTTCTCTTCTCCAGGCTGAACAGCCCCAGCTCTCTCAGCCTTTCCTCACAGGATAGATGTTCCAGGCCCTTCATCACCTTCGTAGCCCTTCTCTGGACTCTCTCCAGGAGATCCCTGTCCTTTTTATCCCAGGGAGCCCAGAACTGGACACAATACTCCAGGTGGGGCCTGGCCAGGGCAGAGTAGAGGGGGAGGACCACCTCCTTGGACCTGCTGCCCACACTCCTCCGGATGCACCCCAGGATCTCATTGGCTCTCTCAGCCCCCAGGGCACACTGCTGGCTCATAACCAACCTGTTGTCAACCAGGACCCCCAGGTCCTTCTCCACAGAGCTCTTCTCCAGCAGGTCACCCCCCAGCCTGTACTGATACATGCGGTTGTCCCTTCCCAGGTGCAAGACTTTACACTTGCACTTGTTGAATTTCATCAGGTTTCTCCCTGCCCAGCTCTCCAGCCAGGCCAGGTCTCTGGATGGCAGCGCAGTGTCCTGCGTGTCAGCCACCCCTCCCAGCTTTGTGTCATCAGCGGTCTTGCTGAGGATGGACACTATTCCCTCATTGAGGTCATTGATGAAGACATTAAGCAAGACTGGAATGCTAATTAAAAGGTTTTGATTTAAACTTTAAAAATTTTTTATTCATGTCTTCAGTTTGTTTCTGATTGAGAAGAAAATACAGTGTCTCTGCAGAGAGATTTAATATAGAATCTTTCCCTCCTCTGTGTATCTTTACTTGGTCTTTCTTTTTTTTCTCGTTTTATTCTCTTGTACAATGATAGTTAGAATAAGGTGGCACCTTACAAGTGAGGTATGCATACAACATTCAGTCAAAAATTTTCAGCCAAAAGCTTCACATGCTCAAATAATGTATTTCTAGCTTGCTTTGAAGTCATCTTTTGCCACGTTTTTGGTAGACAGATTCAAGTTTCCTTGGCTCAGGCTCCTTGCCATCCAGAAGCTTTGTAGCCACATCATGCTGATGTGTGTGCCTGGTACTTTCTCTCCAAAGGGCATGTAGTCACACTAAACAATGTTAAACCTTCACACCTTTTGCCCTTTCTAAGTACAGAGCTGGCTTCTGGCCAGTGTGAGGACAGAGTGAGTGCCAGGTGTCATGTAGGCATTTCTTTAGAAATAACAGCGCATGAAAAAATTGCAAAATGTACCATCTTTAGCTGTAAGGCAGCTCTCTGCTCACTTAGTGGGGAACTTTAAGCAAGTACCTTTGGTCTTTGCTCCCTGGTGTTTGTGTTGAGAGGGTGCACTGATTTATGCAAATCTTTTGTGGAAGCTTTTAACAGTAAACTTGAGCTTTCAGATGGTGGACTGCTATTTCAGCAGCTGTTTTTGGGGCTATCATCTAGCAGATATTACAGTTCTGAAAATATTTCAGCATGCCAGTCCACTACTCAGGAGTGATTAATTTCTGTGATAAGGTTTTAGATGCATTAGTAGTTAACAGTTTCCTGTGTTCAAATTGGCTTTTCTGGAATCATATGAACTCCCCCTGTGCTTGAGTCTTTGGTTAATTCCTTGGCACTGTTGCCAGTGAACCCTTTGTGGAGAAACCTGACTCCTGGCACAAAAGGATTATGTATCCCAGAGCTGGTACAGCTGCTTAGAGCTCAGGTTGAGCAATTCCAGCACTCAGCTCTTCAAGCACTAGTGTGACCTACATCACTTTAAAACCTCCATGGGCTACAGTTGCCCCAGAGGAGGAGGAGAAAATTGGCTTGTGTTTTTCCCAGTTTTAAGAACATTGTTAAGGAAGCACTGAAACCTACTCATAGGGTGGGTATGTTTGAAAACAAAAAGGCAGATATTTTTCAAACTTTTGAAACTTTTTACCCTATAGCATTTGCCTTTTTTTTTTTTTTTTAAATTGATCATGACTCTCAATCGTATTTTTCTTTGAAGTTCTTTTTGGGAGACAAATAACAAGAATTGGATTGCATACAAAATATAAAATGTAATCAGGAATTAGTTTTTAAAACAGTTGCAAGCTTCCTGCATGAACTCTTCTCTCTTAATCCTATTGAGCATTTCTTCTACAGTTACACCAGCTGCGATAGTTCTGGGCATAGTACGGTGCAAAAGGTCTTGAGATTTTTGGAGATGTTCCTTTTGTAACAGTGGTGGAAGCCATCTGGCAACTGGGTCTTTCTTGATGGTTGGTATACCTTGTCACAGCCAAACTGTGTTCTGTACTTGGACCAGATCTCTTGAAGACCAAACTTGGGTTTGGGCTGCATCCGGAGGAGTGTAGCCAGCAGGTCAAAGGAGGTGATCCTCCCCCTCTACTCTGCCCTGGTCAGGCCCCACCTGGAGTATTGTGTCCAGTTCTGGGCTCCTTGGTTTAAAAAGGACAGGGATCTCCTGGAGAGAGTCCAGAGAAGGGCTATGAAGATGATTAGGGGCCTGGAGCATCTCCCCTGTGAGGAAAGGCTGAGTAAGTTGGGACTCTTCAGCCTGGAGAAGAGAAGACTAAGGGGGAACCTAATTAAAGTCTATAATTATCTGAAGCAGGGGATGCAGGGGTAATTGGCCAGCCCCTTTTCAGTGTCTGTGGAGACAGGACAAGGGGCAGTGGCTGCAAATTGGAGCACAGGAAGTTCCACATGAACATGGGGAGGAACTTTTCCCCAGTGAGGGTGAGGGAGCCCTGGGACAGGCTGCCCAGGGAGGTGGTGGAGTCTCCTTCTCTTGGAGAGATTCAAGACCCATCTGGATGCCGACCTGTGCGACCTGTCCTAGGGAGCTGCTTTGGCAGGAGGGTTGGTCCTGATGATCTCTGGAGGTCCCTTCCAACCCCTACAATTCTATGATTCTATGATTCTCTGCATTGCACTGCAATGCATGTTTTAGTGAAGACTGTCAGCATCTGGGAGTTACTGGGTCCTGAAGTCACCATCACCTTGTTTAAAGAATGTGTTCCAAGTACTTACTCTTGAGTGCTTTGATGTGTTTTTAAATATTTTAGTAAATTGCCTGCTAGAAAAATAGTTTAAAAGTACATTTTTATTTTAAAATACCAAGCTTATTCTCCAAACAGAAAGGTGGCAGCACTGAGAGACGCATAGTAGAAGTCTAATGCTGAACACAGCGAATAGTAATTTCCCATAGAAGAATGCTTTTAGAGATGATTTTACATTCTTGTTGCTTTATGGGGGATATTTTCACTGAGGCAAGATAAACACAGATGTGTTGACTTGCTTTGGAATCTGTGGTTCTATCACACTTCAGGTACTTCTGTAGATTTCCCCAAGGGCAGAATGTCTTCTTGAGTAAATGGATTTCATCAAATTTTTCTTGGATTTACTAAGCATTGATGATTCATTATTAAAATTTGAATGTGAGATTTGAGATGAAATTTTGCCTTTGGAAATCTGTGGCAGTGCCATGTTTCATGAGCAGATGTTTTAGTGTGTTGAAAAGACTCAAGTCTCGTGGAGTGATCGCCTGTTTTCTCGTTGCCCTTACCTTTGATGGTGATGGTGAATGTTCATGTAGAAGAATCTCTGGAGGTCTGTGAAAGCAGCATTCTCAGTAGCTGTGTGGGTCAGAAGTGCATGTCCTGGTTCTAATCACTGCCACTGATACCCCTTTGCTCATCAAAGAGAAAAGGCATTTATGTGAAAGGTAATGTAATTTTACAAATGTCTTTTTATGTAGGCATTGCATCTGCAATCTGTGTCTTACTGCATAGGGCAAATGCCGTATCCTAGAATATCCTGCGTTTGAAGGGACCCAGAAGGATCATCGAGTCCAGCTCCTGGTTTATCATTTTAAATTGCTTCATAAACTGCAGATCGAAGCCGTTCATGATAAGGTTAACAGAATGCCACTTACCACTTACTGTGGCCTGTTTTGTCAGTGGTAAGTAGAGAGAACCTGGCTTTGGTTGTCTCTAGTTGGCCAAGATCTCTTACCTTGTTTGCAGTTTTTCTGTTTCTCATTCTTATGTCTGTAATGACTAATTTAAGGGGTTCAATTGAGTTTTGCAAGTAAGTATTTTTGTTGTTTTAGGAAGGTGGACGATTACATATATTCTTTAATTGTCCATTTTGGTATATTTTCAATTGTACACTATGTGTTAAAGTCCTATACTTTTAAACTTTCTAATAATATTTAGCTACAATTGAAGTGCTGCGATACTTAAATTATCTATACTTTATTCTTGAATTTGCATGCTCAGTGAGGAACAAAAAGTCTTCAAGATGAAATTATGGTAGTTTAACCCAGTCGGTGTTCGTGGTGTCTGTGTAGATTTTTCCTGTTTCTCTGTAACCTGTTCTACATACGAGAGCCACAATCTTTTCTTTATAAGCTAAAATCATGTTCTCAAGGATCATTGGTGTTACTCATATAGTAGGATCAAGTATTTTATCTTACGGGAAAGTGTGTGTGTGTGTGTTTTAAAAGTCAGAGACTCACAGAATGATAGGGGTTGGAAGGGACTTTTAGAGATCATCTAGTCCAACCCCCCTGCCAGGCAGGTTCACCTAGGACAGGTCACACAGGACCACATCCAGGCAGGTTTTGAAAGTCTCCGTGGAGGGAGACTCTACAACTCTCTGGGCAGCTGGTTCCAGTGTTCCATCACCAATTTTCCCTCATGTTGAGGTGGAACTTCCTATGTTCCTTTTTATATCCAGTGCCTCTCATTCACTTGGCATCAGTGAAAAGAGACTGGTCCTATCTTCTTGACACCCACCCTTCAGGTATTTATACACATTCATCAGAACTTCTCCAGGCTGGAAAAACCCAAGAGCCTCAGCCTTTCTTGTAAGAGAGATGCTCCATTCCCTTGCTGTGTGACATTGGGAATAATGTCTAAAATATCTTAATCTAACCTGGCTTTGGGAAGGATAAAGCACGTGTTTTTCATTGGATCAGTGAAAGGTGATTAGATTGCACCTAATTAAAATGCAAAAATGTTACTAGCTCAAGACCAGCTCAGACCAACAATAACTTTCCCACTTTTAAAAGTTCAATTAAAAATATTTTAAAATACCTAAAACTTTTTGCATTCTTCCTGGGCTTATATGGGCAGTAATGACATAAGACATTGGCCTGAATTAATTTATGGCATTAACTGCTATTGTGAATTTCTCTCCTGCTCTGTAGATCTTTCATCTTAATTCTGATTTACGGTGCATTAAGCTGAATTAAACTACATTTAGCTATTAAAACTATATAGCCAGAACCAGAAATCTGATTGGTATAAGCCTGTATTTTATAAGCACTAGCCTGTACCTTAGAAGCAATCTAGTGAAAAGTCAGAAAACATGACCAGGAAAATACTCATTAAAAAGTTTAAATGTGGTAGATGAATCAGGGTGGGTTAAAGCAAACACAAGCTATGTGTCTGAATTAACTGTTTGTTCTATCTGTTTGACAACATGTATATCATCACTGTATCTTAGTTGTCTTAAATTTTAATAGGTGCTAAAATGTCCACAGTGTTCTGTCTCTTTACACCTGAGCTCACTGCTACTTGATAAGTCAACTGAATTTAATCTTGCATGAAACAAAGTTAAGTATCTAAAATGTGCAGTATTGAGCTGCTTCTATCAAATGAACAAATACACCAGTGTTGTCTTGACATTGGGTAATCCTATTGATTTCACTTGAAAGGTTGCCTAGTTTTGGTTCTTCTGGTTTATCAGAGATTGATGTTTGTACCAGATTTTTTTCTGTTTGCTGAATGAAAAAATACAGGACACAAGACAGGATATTAAGAACACAAGTATCTGACTAGTGAGGAAAACAATTCATATCAGCCACTTTATTGCCCATTGAAGCAAAATTGTTAATATTATCTTAGTAGAAGCAGATTCAATAGGCATTCAGGGCCATTTGTTCTGAAATCTGCCCTTTTTTCAGATGACAGGAACATTCTGCTTTCATTTTGTTTGCATAATGACAGTGGTGTAAAATAATTTCCAATTTACCTGCATACATATACACTAAACTTCCCTAGTGTCACCAGCTATTGGATCATAGAATGATCATAGCTGCTCTTGACAAATAGTTCATGCAGAAGCTTATCTTGAGCTGTCTAATGCGAATTTTAAATCTGCCTGCTCAGTTTTATTGGTTGGTATAGGCAGTGCTCTCATCACTTGTAAAACCCAGTCAGCTTTGTAACCCATCCACTGCCCAGATAAACCATCAGCTTAAAATGTTTGGAATCCGATCATTTCTGTGAACGAACGGGTTTTTTCATTTCTTCCTCATTTCAGGATGTGAAAAGAGACCTGGGGACCACCAAAAGTGTTTTAGAAAAGAAGTTACACAAATATTGCAGACAGCCAATACTCAAGCTTTCTAATACAGTTCAGTATTTAATCTTTTTTATACTTTTTTTGAACTCTTTGCAGAGTTGTCACTATTGTGATGGCCTGCAGTTAACTATTGGGTTAGCAGAGAACCTTGCAGAAATAACTATGCCAATGCCTGAAAGAATACTGCAGGAAAAAGTCACAAGGACATTTGCATGGCCCTCTGATAAGAAGACAGACACATAAGCAACAAAGACTGATAAGAGGCCTTTCTGTAATTTCCTTGGTAAAAATTGCACAGGGACTGTGGAAGAGGGAAGTTGTCATTGTGTACGTGGGATCTAGGAACCTCATAACACTTCTATTTCCCAGGTGCCTTCTCATGTAGAGACTGGCTAGAAGGAATAACGTAAAATCATTACAGTTTTGGAAGTGATCATTTGAACTGCATCTGTTATGCAGATCACACTCCAGTGTGTCAAATTTCTCTACATTTAATCTGATTTCTCTCTAATTAATTTCTCCAAAACTGCGAAATTTACTCTTTGTTCAATGCTGGTCTTAAAATCTAAACTGGGTCTTGAATTATATCTGTACGTGGATGTCCGTCTGTACGTGGATGTCCGTCTACAAACACAGACCGCTCATGTCACTTGTGCCTAGATGTTAAGACCCTCACTCTTCAGAGTCCCTGAAACAATACTACCATTAACTCTTCTCATATTGCACAGTGATGTGGGGACAAAGGGAGATGTACATGCTGTGCAACAACAAAAGACGAAGCTATAAGTTACCAGCAGCTATGTAAATGTCTTTGCCTCCTCAAGACATATATTCCTTAATTGTTTCTCAGTACATCTGCAGTTATTTTTTAGTGACTGTAAACCTAATTTAAGACAACTCCTGTTTAGTGAAGCCAATCCTAGATTCTCAAGTCAGAGGTTGAGGTCACACATTTGTAAAGAGTTGTTTGCTTGTGGCTGAAAAAATACTGTATGGCCTCAAAGAATAGAGAATCACACTGTGTGATTGTGATGTTTTATTGCATAAGTGCTTAAGGAGATGTACTTCTGCCAACACTGAAATTAATTCTTTCTAGTTGTGGTGGTTTAGCCCTGGCTGGAGGCCAGATGCCCACCAAAGCCAGTCTTACTCCCCTTCTAAGTTGGACAGGGGAGAAAATATATATTAAGAGGCTTAGGAGTCAAGATAAGGACAAGGAGAGATCATTTTATCAGCAAGGATATGGGCGAAAACAGACTCAACACAGTGCAGGAAAGAACTATTCTAATTTATGACACTGCACTAAAAAGAACAGAGAAGCCAGAGTCGGGAGTGTGACCAAAACTTAAAACAAATGCAACCAGATCTTAAAACACGTTCCCCCCACCGCTCCCTTCTTAGCAGACTTTAATCAGAATCTTGCTCCCTTCTTCCCTCCTGTTTGCAGTACAGGTGGGGCAGGGACTGGGGAAAAAATGGGGTTCTCAGTAGCACCTTCCCCCCACCCCTCCATTCTAAGCAGACTTCCCTCTAGCCATGATTTTACTCCCTTCATCCCCCCCAGCTCGCAGTACAGGGGGGGCAGGGACTAGGAACAATAATGGGGTTCTCGGTTACTTCTTCATGAGCTGTTTTCCTTTTCCAGATCCTAAAACACCTTTGCCTCGCCCCACACTCCCTTCTTAGCAGACTTCACTCTAGTCATGATTTCACTCCCTTCCTCCCCCCGATCACAGCACAGGGGGGCAGGGACTTGGAGATGGGGGCTTTGGTCAGTTCCTTGCAAGTTGACTTCCTTCTCAGCCTGGGGAGGGGGGGAGGGGGGCATTAATTCCACACATCCTTCCCCTGCTGCACCGTGGGGTCCCACGAGAGACAGTCCTCCACGAACTTTCTCCAACATGAGTTTCTTCACCCAGGGCTTTATCTCTTCATCAGCTGCTCCCCCTGGATCCCTGCTATGGCGGGCAGCAATAAATGTCTCTCCAGTCCTCCACGGGGTTACCAGCCTCCTCCCAGCAAACCTGTTTCGGCGCAATTCTCTCTCGCTCATCTCTGTAAGGTTGCAAGTGCTGGCAGGACCTTGCTCCAACATAAGGGGCACAGTGTCTTCTCTGTCTCCACCTGCTCCATCCAGCGTGAAGCCCCTCCATGGGCTGCAGGTGGGGTCTTCCTCTCCGGCACCTGGGGCGCCTCCTCCTCCGCCCTCCCTGGCCTTGGTGTCTGCAGAGCTTGTTAGATCTCACTCCCTTCGGTGGCAAAATGCAGCTGCTTCTGGGTTGTTTTCTCCTCTATGTGATTCTCAGAGGCGCTCTGACTATCTCTCATTGGCTTGGCCCTGGTCAGCAATGAATCTGGCCTTGGATTGTTTACATTTTGGAGCTCCAGAGAATTCCAGCAGCTCCTCACAGCACCCATTTTCTGCACCCCCTGTTCTTTTCCAACACCCAACCTCGCAAAACTGTGACACTTGTATGTTTGATACAAGATCTATGGTGAATGTTTGGTAGTTCACACACTTCTAAACTGTGCGGTTTTGATCTTGCTTTATGCAGTCAATTTTTGTTTATATTTTTATTGTTTCATTTTTTAAAAATACCAGAACTGTCCACTCAATTTGCCATAAAATACTAATAGTGACAAACCTGTGCTTCTTATTCCAGTATGTGTTTCCAGGAATATTTTATATTAGTTTCAAGTTTCCTTAAATCACTGCAGGCTCACAGAATATTCAGTATTTGTTCACTTCTTTTATACAAAATACTGATTAGAAAAACAATGTTATATAGTCTAAAGATTCCCTCTTGCATATCACATGGTGGCCAGACACAGCAGCTGAAACCCACATTTGGAAAGGAAAACATTTAAATAAAGTGAGAGTTGATAGACATGCATCAAAGTGAAATGTTATTTTTGTAGTAATCAGCAGGCTTCAGACCTCCCATGCTAATCATGAACTTTCCAGGCCAACAAAGCTGATTTGTTCTGTTACTGCCACTGACCTCCAGCTCCCTTTTCAAAGGGGCATATTACACTTGCTGCTAGCTAGAAAATTAGCAAAAGGCCTTCTCTTTCTTCTTTTCTTTAGGCCTGTTATGCGTGTGATATTTTGAGTTGTTTATGTGGTGTCTGTGGGTGAGTCTTAGATGTATTCATGAAGAAAAACTGGATGAACTACCCTATCCTTCTTTTCAGTCTTCCTCTCTTAACTGCAGTGGTTATGGCAACCATATGTTCAGGCCTCATCTCTGCCTCTAAAATATGTCCTCCTCTCTTCCTGACAAAGTTGACTTGAGAGAATTAAAGGCTTTTGTGTATATGTCCAGGCTATCCAGATGTGTAACCTTATGCTCAGTCTTACAACCTATTGAATTCCACAAAGTTACACCAACCTTTTTTAGCATGTATGGAAAAGGCACCATGAGATGTGTAACAGGTATTCCATAGGACAGCTTAGATGATAAAGGTTACCAGAATACATCACATTGGTCTGGTCAGATCTTCTGTGAATTGACAGGTAGCTTTTCCACAGTGTGTCAGCAGGCTGTAGTTGAACAAGATACAGACCCTAAAGGTGCATTTGTAGTTCTCCAAACAAAAAAAAACCCCAAACCCAAAAAAGGAAGATATGGAAATAGCATCAGCCGATGCTGAAACTCGGAAAGCTCTGAAACTCCACATGGATGATGGTCACAATTTGGCCTCTCTGCTGACAGAATATCAAGTCCTGTGGTATTTGGGTTTGGTAGCTTATCTGTTGCTCTTTACATGTTAAATGGAGCATCCATGAGTATGCTTTCCTTTTGAAGGCTAAATAAGTTCTTTGTCGTCTTGATTTGAGGTGTGGTTTTTTTCTTCAGCTTTCCCGTAGCTGGTGGGTGCAGTGTTCAACTAAAGAAGAAAGCTCTGTGTGTAGTTCATAGCTGTTAAACAGTATAGTGTTCACCAAAGAGCAGTTGAGTGTATGTTAAATTAAGCACAATGGGTGTTTACCCATTTCTGAATTAAAACCCTGTAAAAATTGCAATTAAAATGTGCTAGACTATTCATAACATAAATATGCTTAGGGAAGACATTTGGTGGGGATGGGGTGTCTGAATGTTGGCTTTTGTGGTTTTTTTCCCAGCTACATATTGGGCAGTCTCCCCTTTACCTCTATTATACCTGTTTGAAAAAATACAAGCCTTTGTCTAGAGTTTCTCTGCAGCACTGCTGTTGGATGCTTGCTTATGTATTTCAGTCTATAGAGTTTTTCAGTGTTTATTTTTATGCAAAATATCCAGATGATCTCAGCAGACTTTTAAAATTGTAAAATAAGTTCTATTTTATTTCAATTCTAAACTTAGATATTAATTTCTGTTCCCACATAACTACAAGTTCTTTTAGTAACATGGCTGTTGTGTGAAGGGGAAAACTAAGTACTGGTGCTGATGTTGGAGCCTTCACATCAGTCTATTTTGAAAGCCCTGCTTGATGAAGATGTTCCCGTACTTAAAGGAGACTTATGGGCAGTATAATATTGCAGCAGGCATGCACAGGAGCATTAATATGGCTGAGTGAGGCCCTTTATGTTTTCCTTTGAAATATCCTTACTGCTTGCCAGGCTGCCTTGGCAGTGAATAACATGAAGGCTAGATGTAGAATTAGGTACATGTACTGTATTTTTCTCCACAATGACGGGAATATAGTCTGTAACGGGATTTGAAGGCAACATTTGGAAGTGTTGAGGTAGTAGGATAGATGTACTGAAGAACCTAATTGGTAATCTCTTAATACTCTTAGATTTCATTATGTTCTCCCCAATAATTCATATTATAGTGATCTTGAATAGGGATTTCTGGGAAATTTTTCCTTTTCTTAGTTCTATTGATGATTTTCTAGATATGGCCATTAGAATAACTGCTTTAATGTGCAAAACTAAGTACAGTGTTTGAATCCTTTGCAGTTCATGGGTATTTTTTTAATGGAATTATTTTTTTTTAATAAATAAATGTTACAAATCAAAATCCAGTTTTTACTAACTTCTTTCTTTAGTGTCCATAGGTTGCAAAAATCTTCAGAAATGGTAATATATTATACATCCTTAGTATTATTTTACATAGAACCTACTGATTCTACTGTGCCAAAAAGACATTGAAAATGAGAGAAAAATAAGCTATATGTGGTACTTAAATTGTTTTCCATTTAAAGTTAATATTTACGTGTAAGATCATGTCCCAACGATTCAGGCTATTCACAGATAACTGTTGAAAAAGCAGTATTTTTAATTTCTTTCTAAGGTACTGGCAAAGTAGCTGTTTGTTATATGATGGTAGCAATCAAGCTGAGAGATGGTGAAGAAACAGGTACTGCTAATGGGTATTGGAGAGGGGTTTACTTGAAAATGGCATCAGAAAAAGATAGCTCTGAGCATGGAGGGGAAGGATTGGAAAAGCTGCAAATTAGTACCTGGATAATATTACAGTCAGATCAACATTAATCTCTTTGATGTAAAAGGAATGTTTGGGAAGTTAAAGAGATTTTAAAAGCCTTTTTAAGATAAATGCCTAGTCTTCCATGATAATGCTTCATAATACATGTTTTAATTCATAGGTTAATGCTTGATTTAATCTTTGTTTTGGCTTTGGATAAGTAGTCATCAGTAGTCCATGGCAGATTGAATTTGTGTAATGCCATTTACCATCACATGTTAGCACGTACACTGAGGTATTCTCTTGATCTACTTGGACATAATGCATTTAGAAATGTGAAACAATACATATTTTGTCTGAAATAGGTTTCTAGCATATTGTGTAGAATTTTGCACTGTTTTTATCTATGAATCTTCCTATAAGAGAGACTACTTATCACTGATTTTTAGTTAAAAAAGAAAGGGAAAATCTGTGTGGTACTGTAAAAATGAAAGAAATTGTTACTGAGATTCAAAGCGAAGCAATCAAATCTCCAGCCAATCCCACCTTTTCTGATTAAGCAGAATTTAACTGAGGCACTATAAAACTATTACTTCATTGCAGGCTTGAGGACACTAAAAATCTACAACTAACCGTTCAAACATTATCTGGGTATTTGTTATCGTGTGTGGGAAAGAACATACACTGACAGCCCGATCGTTGCAGTTTGGTGGATTTCCTTGGAAAGGGGTAAAATGAGTGTACTTAATTAGAATTTCGCTTCTAAACCAAGTAATGACAAATCTACAGACCTGTATAGACATAATAAACCAGCCAGTTTGGAATATATGTCTGGCTTTGTTTGCCTGTTTGTAGTTTGGGGGAAAATTTATGTACCTGTGTATACATTTTCCAGATGATGAGCGTTAATAATAAATAGCATTCTCCATGCAGCTTTATAGTATCGTGGCAAGCTCTCAGTTTGATCATCAAGTTTCCAAATAGTTCAGCAGGGTAGCTGTGGTATTAGTCATGCTTACTGCACTTCACCAGCTCATGTCATTGGGTTGTGGTGTAGCTTTGAGTAATTCTTTTTTAAATTAATGGACAAACTGCTGGCATGAATGATGAATCGATGGCTAGACTGCTGACCTTTGAATGTAGGAGAGTGTGTAAAAGAAAACTTCAGTTCTCTGTTGCACCACAAGCTTTCTTGTTAATATGCATGCTGCTGGGTAACAGAAATTTTCTCAGTTTAAGCCAGCAACATAGTAATTGTCTTTCTTTTTCTCTTTTTGGTTGTTTGGTTGGGTTTTTTAAAATCTCTTGTCTGATGAGTTGAAATTTGAAATATCTGTAGTGCTTTAAGGTTATTATTGATGGGATTGATGAACATCTTTAGAAGAATCCTAATCCTTACAAATTAAGATGGCATATTTTTTCCTATTGGAGCATGATTGTAATGCATACCTGGCTATTGCGTACTGGTGATTCTGAATAAGTGATCGTTAGTCTTGGGTTAAAGTCGTTTGGACAAATTCCTGTCACTAACAATTTGGACCATATATATCCATTAAACCAGGACGCTCTAGAGATCCTTGTGTTTTGATGAAGTTCATGAATTCCTCTTGGGAAGTTCTCTTTAACTGCTCTAACTGTAATAACTCCATTGGGATAATCTGGAAATCTGTATTACAGGATAATTGTGTCCTTGTGATGCCTTCAGAAATCCCTCTCCAGCTTTCTGAAATGTAATTATAATGCTGCCCATTATGTGACACAATTTTTTGCCAGTTTCTTTCCTATGGGAAGTATCTTTTCATTATCTTTCAAGAGTCATCTTTTTGACCTACAGTAATATCCACAATGCTAAATAAAGCTAAATAAACAAAAAGGAAACAAAACCCTGAAACAAGATAACAGTGGGAGAAAAATATTTTTTCCATAAATTATATATATAGTTCTTAATTTTGTAATAGGTTTTTATGCTTGCAGTAATCCCTTGACAGCATATCTAACACAGCAGTGATAGGTGGTTTGCAAAATACATGTGAAAAAGGCAAATCAAACAAAAACTAAATATGCTACCAATAGAACAGCAGGGTTATAATGCTGCTGTGCTAGGAAAATAGCTAACTGAACTGGTGAGTACCATTATTTGTTTTATTGGACATGAGCCAGCATGTGAAGTATATAAAAATTAAGCGACATATCCACTGATTAATAGTTTGTTGTAAGGAAGTCTTCCCTGAAAAATTAGCTAAAAATTATCTAAGACATCATCTGTGCAAATGCAGTGTTGAAAAGACTTGGAACTCTGCAGGAAATCTTGAGAAAGAAATCTCCCACATTTAAGGAATTTTCTGTGGTTTTGTTAACTTGGGTTGGTTTTTTTTTGAATTCTGATTGTTTTCCAGCCGTGTGATGGTGTTGGCTGCACAGATGTGCTTTTACAACCAGATTTCTCAAACAGTCAAGTTTTATGTCTCCCTATGGGCCTTTAAGATTAGAACTGGTGTTATTGCTAGTTTTAACCCACGTAGACAGTCTGAGGATAAAGTAATCAGCACCATTTGCGTCTTGCAAAATATGTAGAGAGAATGTCTCCTCACTTACTTTGTTTTCTGTGGCCTTTTAAGAAGTGGGTTTTATTTAAGAGCTCATATTATTTATTTGCACCTTGTTATGAGCAAACAGTATTTCTAGATTTGGGCTGATACATTGAGAATTTACACTGTATACTGTAGGTTTAGCTCTGTAGCTAATAATTGTACATAACTACTTCAAAATAAAATGGCATGCTAACTAAATACTAGAAAAGTGTTTTCAGAGTATCAAACTACTTTGCAGTCATTTTGTGCTTGAATCTCTTCCTCAATTTAGGCATGCCATTTGTCCCATGAGAAGATTTGACAGTACTGAACTTCCTTCAGTTGTCTGTTTCAGTAAGACAAATTTCAAGTTAAATTGTACAGAACATACTCTTAGTACTTAGAGGCTTATCAGCTGTTCATACAAGTATTTATCAGGTTTATGAGTTGGTGATCCTATAGTTAATGAAATACTTGTGATGTGAAAATGCATAATTATTTTAAGGTCCTTGTTGCTCTAGTTTGAGCTGCGTATGAATTTTCAGAATTCACATACAAGACATGCAGCTCAAGATTTAACATCCTCTGTAGCTGTGTGTTTCCAATTTCCTGTGTTGTAGAAATCAACCATGCACAAGAACTGGCCATCTTCTCTTTGTAAATGACAAATGTGTTTGCATGACACCTAGTAAAATGGAGTAAAGTCCAGGTATCTGCTCTACCTATGTGCTTCCCAAACTTTGAAGCCTGTGGGTGTACTGTCCGGAGTGCAGACAGCTGGAAGGCTCCACACGCTGACAGTACATTTGGACAATGTGTGTTTATTTTAAGTGATTACTTAAAAAACAAGTGCATTTATAAGATAATCCAAAAAACTATTATATAAGCATCAGATTTCCCCAGAATTTTGTTTTTATCAAGACAATAAGGATACACAGTTTCCCTTTAATTAAAAATTGTGAGTTAATTTCCGTATGGTATGTGTCAGCAGAGAAAGGGAAGCCTTGTTCTTGCAGTGTAGCTGATCTGTTGGTGCTATGTATTCTTCACCTGGCATGGACCCCCAGTGATGAAAAAATCGGCCTTTAGTCTATTAACAGAGTAGATTTTGACCTAGGCTAGCATTAATTCTTTTAATTAACAATGCTTTTAAAGGCATGTTTATGCTATAGTGTGCTCAGATCAGATGATCTTCTTGGACAAAGCGGTGAATTGGGAAGACAGAATCAACCAGAACATGAAGAGATTTGGGTAAGGAATAATTGCGTCTTTTGGCTCAATAGTTTTCTGACTAGATGGGAAAAGCTGGGATGTGGTTGCTGTCTGAAGTATAAATTATATAGGTATCTGGGTTGTGTAATGAAATTACTTTGGAAATTTTCCTCGTCTTTCTTCCTGTATTTGGTTTCAGGATGAGTGCTTAATCCATTGTGTTTTGATCAGTATTGCAATTAAATCTCAAGTCTTCAGCCAAGGGTATACATTTCCTTTGGCAACACAACAGCTATTTTAATTTTTTTTCTGTCAGAAGAAGAGGAGAAACCTGGTATTCCCATAAACTACAGAAAATGTAATTTGATCGTGAATACAAGCCTTCCAAGCGTTTTTGTCTTTTTCCTTTTGGATCTGAAGCAAGCTCTAGTTCAGTACCTCTGTGACATCAGAGAACTGAGGTGCCTGTGGTGTAGAATTGTCCTTGGCGGCTCTGTTGCTCCTAGCTGTATGACTCCTGGTCTGGCATTTACTGTCTTTTGTTAGGAGGAATGCCGATCTAATCCTGTCCCCTAAATACTGTGTGTGATGTGTGCAGTACTGGCTCTTTTCTCAAGGTTACCTCTATTTCAAGACTGTTTATCTACTGCCTATTACAGTCTCTTGCCGCCTTCTTTTGCTTAATTGATTTCTATTATTGCTAGCCCTGTATACACGTGGTATTGATTTCTGGCATAGGCATAGAGGTTCAGGGCCCTGATTACCCTCTCAGCCTTAATGGCCCTGACCAGACTCACCCTGGTGGCATTTAAATTCAGCCCTGGACGTTCAGTCCCTGCTTCAGCTACCTTGGGGGCATGCCTCTCTCCAGTTACCTTTCTCTCAGCTACCACCTTGCATGCACCTGCCTATGGGCCCTGCTGATTTGCACCCTGACTATCTTGGCTTGACTTTGGACAAGTCACCACAAACTTGTTTGGTGATCTTGAGTCTTCTTTGACCCTGACTGCCACTCCTCTATCTACTCTATTTTGTCTGACTTTGGCAGTGGGACAGAAAAGTGAGCCAGTGAAGGCACCTACCTGCCTTGCTGTCCTTACTGGCATGCTTGTCACCTTGCTCCCCATCCTTTTAGGGCACAGTCAACTCTCACTGCTTCCTGACAAGAGTTCTTGAAGGTTGACTGATACTATTTTACTGCTTTAGTTAAGTAGTAAGCATGAAAATTGTTGGCCAGCTTTTGCAGAGCTTTCTTTTCATCTTTGGTTGGCAGGAGGTGAGGCTCATTTCTTGCAAATGTGTTAACCATAGTGTCGTTACACATTTCCTACCTGCATATTAGAGTAATATGTGCTATAGCCGATCCACTTTTGGGGAGGACTGTCAGTGATTTTTAAAGTTCTTTCTACATCTGTTTTCCCCAGACAGTCCAAACAAATATCATTATGGCTTTGAGATTTTTCCCAGTGTAGAAACTTGTAAGCAGGTAAAACAGATGTATGAAAACGCCCTACAAGGACTTCCTCTGAATGAACTTCAGTAACATTTCCAATCAAAATTGAAAATTACTATTACATTTGCAATTCTAACTGATTAGTTTTCTCTTAGAGATGGGTTATTCCCATTATTTTATGATCATAGAATCATTTTGGTTGGAAAAGATCATCAAATCCAACTGTTAAGCTAGCTCTGCCAAGTCCAACCACTAAGCCATGTCCCTGAGTACCACAACGCATCCACGTGATAGCAGGTTTTATGTAGCTGTCATTTGCCAGCTCAACACTGGGCTAAAGTCTGGTTTGGATGTGTTCTTGCTTTGGACCTGAAAAGAAGATGTTCCTTTATAATTCTTTTTTCATAGGAGGATTCATAGCATAGGTCATGGCTTATTACATCATGCAGTTTGGTGCTTTTTCATCAGGACTTGCATTTATTTGGTTTTGTAACTTTATTTTTTAAAGTATACTTGCATGATCAAGAGGCCTCATCATTTTCCTTAACGTATCTTTAACATACTTCCTACAGGTGCAGTTAGAAGTATCAAACGTTATCACTCATGAAGAAATTAAAGATTTGAAAATTATTTGAATTAATATTGAGTGTTTTCTATAGGAGAAGGCTTTTCACGTGAAATAGATATACATTATTTATGTAATTTGTAATAGATTTGGTTTAGTTAAGCATTGTTTAAAGTTTTTCCAGTTCTGTTGCGTTGTGTTTTTTGGGTTTTTTTAAAAGATAAACAGGCCTAGTCCCATTTCTTACTTTAGGTAAAGTATCCAAATACAGCAGCGGCACCAAGTAGCTTATTTCCAGTTTTGTGGTAGGTGCAGAGGAACTGGTTCATATGTTTCAAAGGGTAAGGCATGCTTTTTCCCTCCCTTCCTATTTTATGTGGGTGCTCATTTGCTACACTTCAACATGACAGATCAAAACATCTTATGTGAAACTAGCATGATGAGAGGTCATTTCTAAAAATGTGTCTCTTATGCATACAAAGAATCATAGAATCATAGAATGGCATGGGTTGGAAGGGACCCCAAGGATCATAGAGCTCCAAACCCCCTGCCACAGGCAGGGACACCAACCTCAGGCCTGGAGCTACACAAGGTTGCCCAGGGCCCCATCCAACCTGGCCTTGAACACTTCCAGGGACGGGGCATCCACCCCCTCTCTGGGCAGCCTGTTCCAGCCCCTCACCACTCTCTCTGTAAAAAACTTCCCCCTAATATCCAATCTAAACCTTCCCTCCTTCAGCTTTAAACCATTCCCCCTTGTCCTGCCATTGTCTATCCTTTTAAAAAGTTGATTCCACTCCTGTTTGTAATCTCCCTTCAGGTACTGGCAGGCTGCAGTGAGGTGCCCCCACACCCTTCTCTTCTCCAGGCTGAACAAGCCCAGCTCCCTCAGCCTCAAGAAGATTAAATACAACCCATCAACTCTTTTCCTTTTAGTTTCACCCCTTTTAATGTATAGGAAGAGGTAAAAGACAGCATGAATGATGTTGAATTGTGTTATGAAAATAGGAACAAAAAGAATATTAAAATGAAGTGTGAGGAGGACCAGAAGAACATGGCACAAAAAATTTTAGTGTTTTATTAGGAAAACAGGAGGCATTGATTAAGAAATGCAGAGAGAAATTTTGTCACAGTGTGAATGGTATTCCTAAAATTTAGAAGTTCAAAGCATGGTGTCCACTTGTTCTGTTGTCAAAATGTAGTGTTGGGCAGAGGAAGGAGTGCCTCATAAATGTCGTCTTATTCTCCTTGCGCTCTGCAACTGCTGTCTGGGGAGGCAAAGAGGTGTTTGAGAACTCGGGATATAAACCAAAATTCTATCATCAAAATACAGAAAATTGGAATGCAGCCATGAAAAATACACATTCTAGCCCAGCCCGGGGCAGGTGACAACCACGGGTCTTTTCCTCTCTCTAGCACACTGTAATGCCAAAGGGAGGAAGGGATAATAGATTTAGTACTGAAGGAAAGATGCAAGATGATAAATCAATTTGAGGTTAATACTTGGCTCTTTGATGGTGGACCTTTTCAGTAAAGGCTGGCTTTGTAATCAAAAGTCTGAGCTTTAAGAAATTAAGAGTAGGGAGAAGAGGAAGGAAGTGCTCATGATTCCTCTTCGGGGTTTCAGTGCAGTTTAAAAGCTCCGTGCACTGCCACTACCATGGTAGTAGTAGGAGAAAAATAAGATGATAATGTAGACTAACAAGTTATTACTGAAGTAACTGACGAACCTCCAGTGATGTAATATAAGCCTGTCTGACCTAATTATATACAAATGCCTATTTGAAAATGTCACGCCATTTCCACAGGATGCAGTAATACCTTTTTAATGGTGTACTTTCTAAACTGATCGGATCAGATATCTATTTCCTCACAACAAAGGAACAAAAAGATGAGAAACAGAGGAAAAGACAGAACTTGGAATGATCTCAGATGACAAGCAAGTAAAAAATGAGGATTGTTCAGTTTAGAATGGAAGTAGGCAGGAATACAAGTTAAAAGGTAAGCTGGAAAGTGGTTACCTAATAAAAGCATTAGTAATGTAAAGATTTTTTTTCTATAGCATCCCTTTGTCTTTTCCACAGCTGGACAGTGGGATCAAAAAAGTATCAGACATACAAATAGGTAAGAACCACCCTAGCTTCATGATGTAAGGTAGCAGTGAAAGACATGCTGTCCCATGCAACAGTGCGTTCTGGTAGCCAATCAGTATTTTGGTTTGGGAAGGAACTATTTTACAGGCATAACTCTCTTGCTAAAGGTTTCTTTGGACAAGAAAACTTATGCTTGCTTAATAAAAAAATTTGAGCAAAAGGGTGCAAGTAAGATTTTGGGAGTTACTTGGAAAAATGTCAGTATCTGAAATCCTTCAATTGAGTTAAAACTCCAACCAAGAAAAACGCTGAGAAACACTGAATTGCATGTGAGGCTCTGGGACTTGTTTCCTCCATGGTGCTTAGTGCCTGTGGTTTGCTCTCATAGGGCTCCATATACTTAACCTTTAGGCTGAAATCCATAGCTCACACTCTGACTTCCTTCCCAAGCTGTGAGGGTTTTGTTTTGTTTAATAGCATGCTTGAAAGTCCAAATACTCCTCCTTGCCCTTTCTTGTACCTGTTGTCATTTCATCTGTTCTTGGTCAGTGAGAGATGTTGGGGAAGTTCAGATTCAGTGTATGAGCAGGCCTGTTTCAAAAGGAGTGCAACAGCAAGGAGGTATGCTTTAACTCTAGAAAGGAGAACATAGGAGATAATCTCTTGCTCTTTCTTCACCCTGTCTGTCCAGTGCAATGCAGAAATTAGTGAAGTGGATATAAAAGCCTCCATGGGGGTAAAGAACTCCCGCGGTTCAGCTGCAGTATTTCCTGGATCCAGGAAGGCGGGTCAGGGAGTGGCATTTTGCTGTGTGCATCCTCCTCCGTACATTGTTTTATCCTCAAGGAAAGTACATTCTTGCTGCACTCTAAATTCCATGACTGCTCAGAGATACACATGGAGTGGTTAGAGATTAAATCTTTATTTCATGTACTCTAAATTCCATGACTGCTCAGAGATACACATGGAGTGGTTAGAGATTAAATCTTTATTTCATGTACTTGATTAAACACTTTTTTAAATCAAGAAAACTCATAGAAGATGTTTTGAGTGAAGCATATAGCCAGTGTGGTCTCAGTAGTTCAGGCTAAAGGGCAGCACTAATTTATTCTAACCTTAAAATTCCTGAATAATAAATTCAGAACATAATGCTTTTTGGAAAAAAATGAATGAGAGGAGCCATCTTTGTGCATGACCTTGTCAAGCATATAAGACTTTCTCTGTTAAAGTTATATTCCTTTTTTGTTGTAAGTAGTCTGTAGATCACTAACTAGGGAAGATGACCAATGAAATAAACCAAAACATAGTAGATTTTACTATTTTTCTACATGGCTATTCATTAGCATCTTATGTAATTTGTAGAATTTTATAATGTGTAGATATATGTACTTTTGAGAACTATATTTTCCGAAGTTCTATTGTATATTTTGTGTATTTTAATTTCTCAGAGTAAGAGATGGGAACTTCAGTCAAAAGATTCTGATTTTTTTTGTTTTGGTGTAGGGTTTTTTGGGGGTTGTTTTTGGGTTTTTTCTTTTCTCTAAACAAAATACAATTTTGGATTTTTCTGTTTAAATTAAGGGCCTAAAATACCTAAAGTGTTACTTTAATATGTTTGTAGGTTCCTAAGTAAAAGCAAGGTTGCCTTTGTGTTGAGAATTATAAATAATTGTTCTTCCATTTTACTATTGCAAGGTACTTTGGTTTCTCAGCTACTTCAGAATTTAGTATCTGAAATAGCTCTTCAGTCATAAATGGCTTTGTTTTCTATTGCACCAATAGTTTTGCAATCTCTAGTGTGGTTATTGTTGAGGTTTGCAGAGCAATTCTGATCGTCATTGAAGCAGTGTGAGTTTCAAGTTACGTTGTGCTGCAGAGAAAGGCTGTGGTTGTGAGCATGCCCAGTTCCACCCAGTTCAGTTAGATAAAGTTGAAAGCGTAGTAGCAGGCATAGACTGATCTCTTGTCTTGATGTGGAGAACAGAACACCAGCTTCTGGATTTCAGGGAATGCTGTTTGTATGGTTTTGTAGAGGAAAATAAATGAATATGGAAGTATGGAAGTAATTAGTTATATGACATTAACTGGGAAGATAGAACAGTTTTTTCTGTGCTGAGAAACTCATCCTGGTAATATTCAGTTGGACTTTGATAAGGTTTTATTATTTACAGAGGGTATATTGTTTTTCTTAAATAATTGGCACAGAGAAGACTAAAATCACAGTTATACCTAATTTTTTACTTATGCTTTTATATCTGTTGTTAAAAAAGAAAGGATTTGCGATTTTGTGCCTATGCTACATATTTAGTCACAAGAATCTGTTAACTTTGAAAAATTGCAGAAAATGCTAAGCTTTGTTTTACAGAAACAGGAGTCTCAACCTGCATGAAGCTACTTTCATCAGTGGAGTGTGAAACAGGGTGTTCTATTTAAACTTTTCCAAACAGTGAAAGCATCATAGTTGGAGCACTCATGTTGGAAGTGTTTGGAACTCCAGTTTAGTTGGCAGTTTGCTCACTATCCTTTTTTCTTTTGTGGTACATCAAGATATTTAAAAAAAAAAATGGAAGGACAAGTTGGCTCCCTGACAAGGTTTTGATGGAAATTTCCTTAAGTTTATTTGGATTTACATTTTTTAACCCAGAGATTTTGCCATAGGCAAGCAGTGTACAAAGTATCTGCAATGGCAGCTCTACATTTAGCTGTCAGCACAGCAGTATAATCTGCAAACCTTCAGCTTGCCTTGAAAAGGGGGAAAATGCTTCTTTCATTTAGGTCTTGAAGGAAGGTGGTATATTTCTGAGAACGCCAGTAATAGAGAGTTCTGGATGATTTGTATCAAGAAGTACCATGAAGGTTATGGTGTCAGACTGCCTGTCAGTCAGCCATTCAGAAGAGCCACCCATGAGCTCCTTCCTTACTGTGGTTTTTAAAACCTTCTTAAGCTTGTACTGTTCCCTCGAGGGGAGTCAGCTGGAGGGGGCTCTCTGCCACTGCGACCCCTAGTCCTGCTTGGCCAGCGTTGTGTTGCTTCCTACCTGGCGTGCCCTTGCTGAACACAGTGCTTGCGGGCATAGGCAATTCTGCTGCCCCAGCCCCGGTGCTGTAGGGCTGTGTAAGGATGGGGGGGAAAAGGCTGACCCGGGTTTTTCTGTAGCGTTGTGAGTCTGATTAGGCAGGGGAAGGGATAATACTTGTTATGGACAAGAGTAGTAGTCTGTTAAATGGAAAGGCCTGAGAAGGAGGAAGCACAGTGACAGTGATGTCTAGTTAATACAGGTCAGACTTTCCTGTGCTTAGAACCAGATATCCAAATTAAGACACAGCAGGATGTGGGCTTTTAGCAGCAGTGAGAATACTAAATTTTCTATACTGGTTTAGGAGTTGGACTGTATTTAATTAAAATTCTGAAAGCTCTCGAATACATAAAAGTACTCTGCTGTTTTGGTTTGTTTGTATATTAAAACAAAGAGGGATAATACCTGTATCTTTCACCTTTCATAGCAGAGGAAAAGAGTGATTGGTAAAACTAGTTTAAAACCAGGGTGAGGACTCTCACATGTTCAGCTATGTATACAAGGCTTACCATAGTAATGGTGTGCTTCTCAATTTCACAAAAAATTTTACTTCCTGCCTCTAGAAATCTTGAGATATTCTGAAGTGCCTGTATTCCGAGTTTGTGTGGTTTACTGTCTGATATACGAGACCAGGTTATTCTTGGGTCATATTTTCGAGATTTCCCCTGCAACCATAAGGATAAGAAATATGTAAATACGTGAAAGATGAGAATATAGTGTGATTTCTTGACACGAAGGGTTGGAACTTTACGACAGACATAACATCTCTCATTCCAACGATAAAAAAACAGGCAACAGTAAAGTTAGAACTGAAAAGTAAAGGGTATACAAGACTGGAGCATCCTATGTGTTACAAAACAGTTGGTCTCTCCCGTTGTTGTATGTGATTGATCATTGTGGCTCAAAATTTCTTTTGTATTCTGCATTTGTATGTCTTTAGTTTACCATAAGAAAATGTCTTTTGTGTAGAGATTATAATCAGACATACTCAAATAAAGGGAAGCCCTCTGACTTTTACTCATTTCAGGGACAAACACTAGTGGTCTGCTTGCCAGACGTAATCATTCAAATTTGTGTCAGGCTTTCAATTCTGTTTTTATTCTTTATTTGAACACAGGACTGATATTTTAAAAGAAGATTTTCTTTTCAAAAGTTTGCATTTCTACTTGCTTTGTCACAGCAGGTTATTGGATGGGTTGGACTGTTATAAATAAAAACTTCCTTTTTTTTCAGCCACAGTATGAAAAAGAAAGATAAATTACATCCATATCCTGCTCCAAGGTTATCCCAAAGGATGTGGGTCCATTTTGGGGAGCAGTTGTGGCATTCTTGAGGGTGTGTGGACACTTGGGTTCTCTGTGAGGCAGGAGTTGGGAGCCTGCTGACTGACTGAGTCCCTGGCAGGATCAGGCCATTCATGTTGCCGGATTGTGCTTGGTGTAGGGCTGACTGTAAAACCAGGAAGGTTGCTTCCCAGTTCGATTTGAGTCTATTACTCATTTCTAGTAAACGTCTTCAATAAAAGGAGGTGCTGTACCTTTAAGTAGCACATGCCGTCTAACCATCCACAGGCATCTTTTGCAAGCTGCTTTAGCCTGTTTCTCCAATCATGCCTGCCTAAGTCAATAACGCATTGCCAAACCTCCTCGTGCATTAAAGGTTACCGTTTAGCTTGTTCCATGAATCACAGCAGATGCATAACTTGGCAGTGACCACTTCTGTCCCTCCCCTTCTTTGCTTTATACTGACTACAGCCCCCCAGCTCATTGCTGGCTGAGCCCCCTCCCCCAGCAGGGAGAAGTCATTACATGAAGAGATCAACTTACCAGTTGTCTTCAGAGCAGTGGCTGAGAGCAAAGCTCCTGGTCGTGCAGTGAGTGTGATAGAAAGAGGGAGAGGGAGAAAGTAGTCGTGCCTAGAAGAACTAAGGGCTGTGATACTGAGACACAAGTGCATCTGCTAGCTGTTAGCACTTGGCAGAGGGCTTTCTCCTCCAGGGTAGCTCTAACTTTGGGTAATAATGTTTGTCAGCTACCTGATACTAACGTTGCTCTGCTTTCAAACAGCAGTGTTAGGAAGACCTGGGAGTGAGGTAAGCAAAGTATAATGTCAAAAATAATCTTGACAGAGTTGTATTTTCTTCCTATCCTTAAGTTGGACTGTGAATGATTTTTATGTTGCTAGACATTTTAGAACTGCACTGTTTCCTATATGTGCATAAAGCTTTTGTTTTGGTGGTGGTGGGATTGTTTTGTTTGGGGGGGGATTATTGGTTTGGGGTTTTATTGTGTGTTGTTTTGGTTTGGGTTTTTTTTCAGAAGCCGATAGGTACTAAGGGAGAGTGGTTTGAAAGTTGGCTTCTTTTGATTTGATATATGATATGCTTTCTGTGAGAGATAATTAGTGATTTATTTTTTTTACTAACAAGAGAAATGTGATACTCTTTGCAGCAGTAGATGGTAGTGTTCTGTTCAGATTTTCTACAAAAAATGTGCATGATTGAAAAAGTTTTTACAAAGGATATATTTTGGGGATGTGAGCATGTAAAAACTCTGGGCTCCATTCTTTTTGTGTAAGTGTATGTAGTGTTTAGTATTTGGCAAGCCAGAAGAAACTTTATTTCCTAAAAATGAATGTTCTATCATTAAAGAGTGACTTTATGCATTCTTAATACAAGAAATCTTACATAATGGAATAGAACAGCCCTTGCTATACTTCTTAAAGTTGCTGCTCCATTAACAAAGAGAAGTTTTGCAGATTTTTGTTCTCATCGGAGCAGTTTTTCATCAAGTTCTTATTTCATACTAAAGCAGAAAATTTTAGCTACTCCTTTGTCATTTAGGAAATAATTCATCAAGCAGAGTATTATATTAGATATAAAATATTCCATCTAATGAAGTTACTGGCAGAAAATGTATTTGATACTCATTCTTTGCTCTAATGTGATGTCTAGTTGTGCATTTTAAAGGAATCATTGGATAGTTTTCTAACATAGTATGCCCTCCTTAAAAAGATTTACTTAAAACAGTGATTTTGCTTCAGAGCTTTGTTTTTTGCTAGCCCTGTCGTTAGTTTAGGGTAGCCTAATAAAGTCCAGAGCATTTACTTTCCCTGCTAAAAGAAAAGTGGAAGTGAGCTGGAAAAAACACCTTGTCTGCGGTGTGTGGTTGACACATTCTGTAGCTTTTATGTCTATATATAAGCTGTATTTTTCTTTCAGGGTGTTTAAAAAGAGAAGTTATAATGGTTTGGATTCAAGAAAATGTATTTTCATTAAATCTTGTGCTGCCTGTTATCTAATAAAAGCAGGGAAAGTTTTCAGCTGAGGCTCTGGGAATTTAAATGGATTGATCATCAGAGCAACTAGAAGGTAATCGTTGCCCTCTAGTTGTCACTGACGTTTTTAAGTGCCTGCTCGATTGTTGTTGAGCACAGAAAATGATAGATGGACTCACCTTGTCCAGGCTGAGGGACTTCAAAATGTGCGGTGGTTCATATGGAAAATATTTCTGTCACCACTGCATGCACACGTGGTCTTCAGAGATGCATATAAAGAACAAATCTAGAGCAGTAGCAGTGTTGCCTGCCAATTATCTTTGTTAGCAAGTAACATAAAAGCAATGCTGTGTTTTTACCTGGAAATGAAATTCTGCTGTAAAAATGCAATGTGGAGTGGTTTTGCACTGAGATCCATATGCTAAGCACTTTAAACTGTACTGTTCTGGTCAATTTTTTAGCTAATACAGCAGACAGAATATGAAAAATGGCCTGTAACTTTATCTTAGGTTGTAGGTTTTAGTAGGTAGTAAGAAAATGTCTCCTTTATTATGTTCATATGGCTAATTTTGAATATTATATAATATACTGTGTCTTCTGTTATTAATATAGCAATTCTTTGTCCTGTATTGTAAGAGACCACCCGATAATCTTGTGCATTTGTCTGCTCCAGCTGCAGATCCTTGGCTACATAAATATTATTTCTCTAGGAAATTACTCAGTTAAGATTTTTCCTGTGGTGGACAGGCAGTGAATTGAAGACAGAGAAAGTAAGTGAGAAGCCATTTTTAAAAGGAACCTGTAGTTTTGTGCTCCTTTGAACTGTTCTATTTACCTCTCCAAATAGTTTTAATTGATTTGCAGGTATATTTTTTTTAAGGTCTGCTCATACAAGTGTTGGTATCTGATAGATTATAAAGTTAATGGGAGGTTGCTTTTCTTGCCAGTTTATGCTGGGTTTTAATGCTGCAGAACTTTGACCATTCAAGAAATAGAAACTATATAAATCCAACTGCAATGTTTTTACCCTTATTTTTTTTTAAGGAACACCTAACACATCTTCTAATGTGTGTGTAATTATGTTCTGCTTTTCATCTTTTTTTAAGTTAAGGAATGACTTGGCATGAAGTCAGTGGAACTACATAGCATCACTTTTCCATTCAGGAGGGAAATAAGGTTGGATAGCTTTGCAACTTACACCGCATTTGCAGTGGCCAAGACCAAACTTTTTTGGTGTGATTCTTAGGAAATGAGCATGACTCTCTTCATCAATAGCTGGAAGCTCTAGCTGGTTCCTTCTTCAGGATCAGCTGTGCTAGAGAGTCAGAGGTCAGCTTGCTTCTCTGTGTGATGCTCGGGAGTAGTTGTCCTTATCAGCAGACTGTACTTCTATATTCTGTGACTCAGAAAGAGCTGAAGTAAAGTTGACCTCAGATGGGAAATCTCTGTGATGAGGAATTAGAATGTAAAGATGATGCAGGGCAAATATATGTGATATTATGCAGAATGTATGAGGTCTGAACTCCTCATTTCAAGACAACACTTAATCAAGGCTTCCTCCTTTCCACTTCTAGTCTGGTAATTTGGAGTCAACTCTAGCATGAAAATTGTTGGCTTGACTAGATACATTGAGCTTCAAGTCTTTGAGCAACTGGAAGAGTCTGAGGAATAACCTGTCTTTTTTTTTGGCATATCATTATTCTTCACCCTCTGTCAAGCAGTATTTGTTTAGCTAACAGGAAGTTTTGGTACAGTTAAAATAATAAAGAATTTTATAGAAGTAAAATTTAACTTTAAATATTTGGATGCTATTTAGCTTAAAGAATATCAACTTAGCTTTCTTCATAAAGCAGTTAACGTGAAGCATAGAAGATACTAAAGAATGTCCTCAAAGATTGATTTAATATATTTTTTAAATTATAAATGCTGTGTTTATTTTATCACAGATGTGAAATGGTTCCCTTTGGAATTTGGGCATAAAGAGGGTGAAAACATCCCATTCTACCTGCTAAAATGCATAACGGAATCTAACCAGTTTTTAACTCTGAATCCTTGTATGCTGCGGAATCTGCTGGTTCCGATGGGTGGCTTATGGGTTGATACTCGGAACAGCCAGTGTCCCGAGGTGCAAGACCAGGAATAAACACACAGAATGCAGAGGACCCTGTTGCCATGAGCTCCCGCTCATTTCTAGTTCAGTAGTGGTTGTCCTCTCTGCAGCATGGAATTTGGCTGTAGGAACCAGAGAAGCAAAGTGAATGTGTCAATGTTTTAAAAGATTGTTCAGTTATGGACAGGTTCAGGTGTCACAATGCCTGCTATACGGATTCAACTCACTGCAAGAAACTCAAGAACATGTGTAGGTCCTGAGTATATTTAACTGAAAATCTGGGAAACAAATTCATTACAAACTTTAGAAGATTTGGTTCAGTCCAATCTAACTGAATTAATCATAGGTACTACTGGGCTGTGGAAGAAAATCCCTTAATATACTATTCTAAAGCACATCTTCAGGGTATGTGTTGCCCTGTATAGAATTCTTTCCCACCTGCCTAATCAGTTTCTGAGGCTAGCTGGGCAGTAAAGTTCATCCCAGCACTAGAATCTATTTCCATGTGGTACAATATGAGTTTGGCTTGCTTATCTCAGACTGGTTAAGCAAGGGGCATGAACAACCAAAAACCAAACAACTTGAGGTCATGGCCCTTTTGACACTGTTTCTTGACTGACTTGTTTCTTATCAAGGAAGAGCTCTCTTCTGACTCGTTAGAGTAAAATTTCTGACCTTACTGCAATCTTCCAGTGTTACATGGTCAAACATGTTCATGTGGCAAATGGTGTGTACTTGTGAAGGGACATGGGGGGACAACTAGTGCACAGGTCACACAAGAGTAGGCTAATGAAATGTCAATATACTCCTGTGGAAGGACAGTGTGGAGAATGACCTTGGCAGTGCTTACACTACATGACTGTTAATGACCCTCATTTATGGCATTCAACTTCATGGTACCAGCCACATTAGCATGGCCTTAAGTACTGTCTGTGAATTTCGTTGTCTTCAATTTCCTTATCCTTATGGTAGCCCTGTGAGGTGTGGGACTGCACTTAACACAGGCATTACTGAGAAATTGTCTGACTGCAGACATAACATGCTCAGAAGCTCAGAACTGTTGTCAGTAGGAACAGCTTTTCTATATGCTTGACAGATCAGCCCTTCCAGCACCTTAATAGCTTTGTATCGTAGCACTGTCTCAAAGAAACTCTGTATGGCCAGGGAAGGAATGAGTTGATGTGTGCCCATTCAGTCACCAGGCTGATACAACTTCAACTGCAGGCAGGGAGTACGTGTGACCCAATAAAACAAGCATTTGCATCACTGACTTTCATGAGGCCAACATATAAGAAAACATAATTTTTCCTGTTGCCATACTGACAAAAATACCTCTTTGTACCTGAGTATTCCCACCTGCAAGCCAAGGTTAATAGGGTTTCCATTGATTCTCCTGAGAAATTGATTTGTCACCTTGATTATATTTTCCCATAAAACATCACCCTTAATTAACCCTTGTGTTTATGAAGCACAAGTACGTTTGAGAGCCTTAGTGGGCTGGTAACTAAGGAGGAACTGAACAATTTATTTAGCATGCATAAAGGAAAGCTATTTGGATTTACTTTAAAATTACCTTATGCTTGGTTAGAAAAAACAGATGGTAATTTACATATGGCAGTAATTGGTGACGTCACCAGTAGAACATCTGAAAGTGAGACATACCATAGTTGAAAAATAATCCTGTCAAGTAAATATCCACAGACATGGCCAAATTATGAGAATATGCTCTGTATTGCTGCTCCTGTAAGTACTACAGAACAGGTTTAGTTGACCTCTGCCATTCTTGCCTTGCTCTTCCTACCGTTACTGTCTGTCTTAACTGTAATACAACCCTGTTTTGGTTTAAAATTCTTGAGGTGAACTTGATATAGTGGGATGTTCCATTTTAACTTTATTACATTCTAGCAAAATTACTCTTTCACCCTTTGTGATTAGGCAGAGTAAATGGACTTTGAACTTTCTCCTCAAGATTTCTTTAGGGCTTTTATTTCTTCCTATGCAGTGTACTCTTGTGGGAAAAGCAGGACTGAAATACTAGCAGAGCAGCATGTACTCGCAGAAGTCTGTAAGGTATCTCCTTAATAGCTCTCAGATCGTAGGCCTAAATCCAAAGTCTTTTGACTTTGGGCTCTGTTTCAGACTCTGCTGAGCTTCTTGTTCCATGCTATAAACATCTAAAAGACAGACTGAGCACTATGGTAATTCCCACAGTAATTACAGCATCATGCTCAGTCCTAGTATAGTTAAGCTGAATTCATTTAGTCATTACCAAATAAGTGGTTATGTGTGATGGATGAGCTAATTTGTTTCTTAGACATGGTTCATAGACCATTTTCTGGAAAGCTGTCCTACAAACTTGTTGGATTACTTTTTAGACAGATGTGTTTAAAAGAATTTACCATGAATTTTACACCTGGAAATACCATTTTCTCTAGAAACTTAACAGTTTGCAAAATACTTTCTTTATTGTATTTCATGATCAGTATCAGCTCTCTTGATTTACTTGCTTTACTTTATTTTTTTTTTGCTTATTGAAGTAATAATTCACTTAAAATTGAATGCTAATTAATGTATTTTTATCACTGTAATTAAAATGCTTTTTCTTTTGGCACAGACAGTTTATCTTGAATTTCTTAAAATTTTAATATTTGTCCCAAGCATGCTGAGTGTATAAATGGAGCAATGCATTTAGAGGGCAGGTGGTTTTTGTTAGGATGTTAGAATAAAATCTAGTAAGTAAAATAAGTCCCTTTAATTGTTTTTAAATCATAAGAGTATAGATAGGTTTTTCTTCTCAAGACTTCTTTGGTTTTCCTATCTATTTATGGTAACGTTACAAGGCTCAGAATTTTTTTCAGTGCTCTGATCTATAATAGGGCACAGGAATGTGTTCCAAGACTCATAAAATCTTTAATTAAAAGAATGGAAATTCTTGTAAACTCCTGGTGGTTGCCTTTAAGTAATATCACTTCTTAAACCACTTTTCCCTCCCCCTACACACACCCCCAACCCCCCAGCATCTGAGATGATCTCTCATTCTGTGTACAGCACTGTTACGTTCTGCTTGTGGATGATGTACAAGCTTTAAGGAAACTGGGTGATTGATGGAGTTGCTCAGCCTCTTGCCAGCAGGGCCGTTCTGGAGATGAGAGCCGGTACACGTAAGCGGCAATGCGAAGTACTAAACAAGTCAAGGCTGTAGCTTTGCTAGAGGCCTTCCTGCAGGTATACACTATAGATGGATTGCTAGCAGTGCTCACTGAGCTGTAGCTCAGAGCTGGTGAGTCAACAGTTAGAGGGAATTATGCAGTGATTTGGAACATGCAGCTTATTTTCACTGCGTGGTTGAAGGATGGTGCATAGAAGGGGACTGCTATGTGTCACACATAGCCCTGTCCTTATTTGATCTGTAGCCTTCTTGATTGTTCCTTCCATATCACTTGCTATTCACTGCTGCCAAGAGGACAGCAAGAGGGATCAAACATCATCCACTGGTGTGTTTAAGGACCCAAAGGCACCAGCACAGCAATTATATCACTCACAGCAGCTACACTGCTTCTCTTTAAAGACCTCTTCTAAATGAGACACATGAAAGTGGAGCATGAGAGAGTATTAAATTAAAGGTTTGCCTGTGTATGTCATTGCCTGAAGCTGTCAATCTGTTTCTTCATGGGTTACAGGTATTTTTTTCACAGTGTGTGGGTTGTGAGGAAGGTTTTATCAAGAGACAGAAGGTTTTGACAAATTTCCACTCCTGCCTCTTTGGCAGACAGGAGAGTGAGGTGAAATAGGAGTCAACAAATTATTCCTTCCAACCATAACTGCTTTTTGACTGCAGCGTAATGTTTGCTTCCATGTTTGTGAGATTTCTTCCCAAAATTTCATGATGGTGGGAATAAATCCCTTAACATTTTTTGCTCAAAGAAAACTTCTGTTGTTAAAGTATATGTGTTAAAAACCACCTCTTTCATTGAAAATGTAAAAGTTGGTTTAGAACCATTTTTTGAAAAGGGACTGGCTAATGTGTAGATTAACACAGGTAAAGGATAGTATAGCAGTAGAAAGCTTGGTGTTTTAATAGAAGATTGCCTCCTTGCTTCTTGGATTACAGAGGCAATGGTAAAAGCATGTGGAAATGGTGCATTTTGTCCCCCAACAGATAATAGATTTACCATACCTCCTCTAAGCTACTTTCTCTGAATATAATAATTTCAGTATACTCTTGAAACAAGCTTTAAGTAGCTGCTGCAGAGACAACAGAAATACATTCGATAACATTCAGTGTATGGAGGGTATATTAACATCTGTACATGAATACAGCATTTGGAACACGTGCTGGACTCTTGCTTGTAAGTACTTGAAAACTGAGATTTATTTAGTGCTCAAATGAGCAGGTGATAGTGAAATATTCTAGCCAGGGGCACCAACTGTTTTGATGTTAGCTATGAGCCAATATCCTCTAGAAAAGCATAAGGACACAGTATAACTATATAAATGACTTATTTCCTCATTACGTGGAAAATTCTTTGCTGAAATGGTAGAGTTCATAGAATCATGGAATGGCAAGGGTTGGAAGGGACCCCAAGGATCATAGAGCTCCAACCCCCCTGCCACAGGGTGTTTGAGCCAATCTGTTGACCCAAAGACAGTTTTTGTAGGTGTTTGCTTATATATTTTGATACTGAGAACCTGGGGCAGATATTTTCTTAGTACTGTGGAAGAAATTGAAGAGGATAAGCTATCTGGCAGAGTAGTAGCCCCAGACCATTAAGGGTAGCACACACAGACCTGGCTTGTGACATGAGGTCATTACAACATCATTTGCTCTGTGGCTGCATCTCAGCCCTTTGAAATTTTCCTGTCAGAGCACACACCACTGCTCACTGCATGTTACATTGATTGAGATACTTGGTGATATGATGGCTCTGGCAAGAACAGTGTGTTACCAAGGGAAACAGTGGTTAAGAATGATCCTCATAAGAAACAGGTATTTTCTTCAGTTGTTTTATTATGATTCAGGATACCCAAAGCAAATCAATAATGCTTTCTGTTGTCAGACCATTCTGATAGTGGAATTAAGAAATACTTAATGCTTCAAGCTGTCATAGTGTGGCTATTTGGCATTATCTCCAAGTCAGCAGTGACTGGGTTGTGTCCTGCCTTTTCTTCCCGAATGATGACCACTTCCGATTGTCAGATCAGAGGGAGGAAACGTAGGACTGACAAATAATGTCTTGATGCTTTATTTGTAATGGGAGACATTAGTTTGTCACCATATAAAAATTGTTAAAAACCAAGTAAAACCATGCTTTGGGTTCAAATAAAGGCAAGTAATCATAATAACTTTTCTTTTTAAGATGTACTAACTTCACATAGTTGTGTTAATACTAATACCCAGAGGCTTTAAGGGAACCTTAGTCTCAGAATCAGGCCAGGAATCCATCAAGTACAGTTCTGGTTTCCTCTTTGTCCTCTCTCCTAACAAATTACCTAAATATCACACTGTTTTAAAGGTGATAATATTATTGTTAAATGTGTTTGTTTTCTGTCCATTATTTTCACTTTAGTAGCGGATACATCAAGTTATTAGGCTAATTTTAATTTTATCATGCTCAACCACAGTACATTCTGCTTGTGAATAAAGATCTCATTTCACAAAGGCAATTTTAGGAAAGAAGAATCCGTAAAGATCTCTTTTACAGGAGGACAAGATCCACTGTACCGAGAAAGTAGGAGTTACTTGGAAAAATCGAATATATTCTTCCATGTTGTCAGAAGTCAGCATTTTGATGCACACAAGTCCACTAGTCTTGAAAAGAATGGCAGTTGGGGTAGCTCCAGCTGTATGTGCAACCACTCATTTTAAGAATTGATTGAGAGCAGATGAGATCAAAAGTTAACATTAGCAGCTGTTTCCAACTGCTAAATAAGCATTAAAGAGCTGGTGAAGCTGTATTCTAGGGAAGGAGAAACACTTTAGAACTTGCTAGAACAAATTTTGATACTTCTAGCACTGTTCTTGCTCAAGTTCCAGGACTGGGTTCTTTCTGTTGAAGAGAAAGCTGAGAATACCTAGCAAGGAGGTTTAAAATCTGTAGAGCTTCTGTATCTCCCTGTAAAGAATAAGTAGTTCTTGGGTAACAAACTGATGGTGCTAGAAAATGCTCAAATTTCTGCTTCGAGTCAGAAGCACATGTCTACTTTATCAGAAACATTTTGGCAAAATTTCAGAAAGTAAGAAGGGAATTTTACTGTTTAAAACATTGCTTTAAGAGGATTTGGCCATGGATCTATAGGAAGGGAAGGAAATGACCTGAAAAACAGTGAGCCTTGTGGAAACTGTTGGAGACTTCATTAGGTAGACATCGCAGAGAAGCAGAAGTGGAGAATTAGCATTGCAAATGTCAAAGAGAAGTCCTGGCTCAGATGAACATGATGAAAGCTAAATTATTACTGATTTAAAGCTGTCATAAATGGGGTTTCATTCTCAGCAACTCTGGATTAGGAAAGAGAAGTCATTAGCCAGATCCTGCTGCCTTGATTAAATTCCACTTTTCCTATATGCATTTTACAAGTATCTGTACAGTGGCTGAATTGTAAACTCATTTGTTGGGAGGATCTGGCAATAAATGTGGTGTCCTGCAATGTAAGGAAGGAAAAAACATCTGGTGTGGGGCATATCTAAAAATAGGAAGAGCTGTCTGAACTGTGCAAACCATTTTAAATTTTAAAATAGCAATTCTAGAAATCAGGGACAATGTCCCCTTTTCATTGATAAATTTTTTGTGGAATAAACAAAATTTTGGATTTATTTTTTTAAACTCAGTTTTAAAACCTCAAAAGATGGAGACTGGTGAATGGTCTGTGTGTAATCCAAGGATTGTCCAGGCTTGCTCTTCTACCAGTTAATCATGTATAGCTCTGCCTGATTAACAACCTTCTGCCAATGGGCAGAATAATCAAGCTGCATTTCAGCCTGGATGTTTAATGAAAGCAGTCTCATCAAAGTTACCTTGTAAGCTGAACGAAGATTTAAGTAGCAATGCTCTTGGGGTGGAAAGTGGTATTTCAGCTTTATCATTCCTCTTTTTTCCAGATGGGAAAAATTCTTGTATGATGGAACTGCTGTGTGCCATCATTGGTGGTTAGTGTAAATTCTTCTGTCATCACATGCCCATACTGCATGTGATGAAGTCTTTGTATATAGCTTCAGAGTGCTTGCAATAGATGAGGTCTCGGGCCAAGTCAAAGACCAAAAGCAGTATTTTCCAGTTTTGTGTTCAAGAAAAATAAAAAATATGGGATTATGTCCTAGGACTTTGTGGTATTAGAGCCATTATTACAGGATTATCTCAGTTTTCCCTTTTTGGAATTTATTTTTACTTTACTTTTTTATCTAAAGTAAAAATAATGTTTATGTTTAAGGGAAAAGATGGTGCCAGTATTGTGATCGTTTTCATAACTGTCATCCTGTTTGGTAATCATGACAGTTACAGGAACTAGCAGAGATGATAATTTTTATCTCTGCAGCATCAGCTGTGATTAAAAGTGAAACAATATACCTCTTATATTTTGGTACCCATTGATTAGAGACATGTCCTGTTCAGCAAAGTCGTTTGCGAATGTGTTCATAGCTTCAGCTGTGTGAGAAGTTCCCTTGGAACAGTGTGCATGGGTTTCATACTCAGAAAGGACCATAGAGAGCATTCCTTTTTTAAGATAATAGGAGTTTCCACACAAGGCAGTGTGTGTTTCCAGCAGTGTTAAGATAACAGTATTACTGACAGTGAAGGAAAAGTTAGGAATAAAATTAATTATGTGGGACTTGTAAGCATGCTGGTAAAGGATTCTTTCCAAGTGTGCATTTCTTACACAGTCACTTGAGACCCGGATGTTGTGGTAAACACTGTCTGCAGACACGTGAGGTTTATGAAGTAATGCTGAGATTAATAACAAAGACATTGTTAAGGGACACTTTGTAGTGACATTTAAAAATGAAGTCATACCATCTGTGCTTCCTGTTTGAAAATCTCTTTTCTTCCTCAAAGAGGAAAAGAGTCTCAAAGCTACTCATAATGTTAGGCTTGGGGGAAAAAAAAAATCAGAATTGAGTAGTTCAGTGTGAAAAGTATGGGAGGCTAACCAAGTTATAACGGAGGAAGACAATGGGGTTTATGGCTTTGGTAGTCAGTTATTCATTGGATGAGGCCATGTCAGAACCAACTCGGCTTGTCCATGCAAGAGTTGGGGTTCTTTGGTTAATTGATCTTCATTCTCTGCTGATTTCTGATAATTAATTAAAGCAAAATTGAAAAAAGGAAGTTGCTGTGAATTTTGCCCATTTCCTCAGTGTCAGTGTCTTAGCATTATAAAGCATTACCTTCATGAAATGACTTCTTTCATACTTGTCTTCCTTAGTGTCACTGTTGTCCTTATCCTGTTCCTTCCCCTGCCCTGGATGGACAAAAAGAGACATTTGTCGTGATTTAGTTTAGGTCTTTGAGACTATTAAGCCTTTGTCTCCCAGATCAGGTGATGTCTAATTAGCACCATTAATACATTATTCACTCTCTTGAGTTGTTAAACGTACAGATATGAAGAGGTAGCTAATTTTTTATCCAATTTGAAATCATTCTATGATAGCTACCGTGTAATTAGAGACCTCTGAGACAGCATTGCTTGGATGCTTCAGAGTGATGATGGGAACAGAATTTGAAGGTCTTGCAAAGCTTGGCCAGTGTGTGTGGGAGTGGGTTTGGGGGTTTGGTTGGTTGGTTGTGTGATTTGTCTATTTTAAGGTTCAGTACTTTTGGTGGACAAGAGTAGATATTCAGAGTGCTATCCAGCTAAAGGCAGATATTTTTTAGGTACAGTTTACCTCCCACAGATTTTGGTTTCAGTTTTCTGTCGTTAATGGTTTTATAAGCAAGCAGGCTGGCATTCGAGATATTTTCTTCAAGGCAGTAAATACCTGTGGGGTTTTTTCCTGCCATAAAATTTACTTAAAGATGGAATCAAAATTTTGTGTTTTAATTTACCAGTAGCAATCCATGGATATGTAAACAAAAAGTGAAGTCTTCATGGTTTTTATAATTTTAAGGTATCTTTTTTCCTAGAGTTGTTGTCACACAGATGCAGTATTACCATGCTCAACTGTGAGAGATTCCTCTTACCAGGAGGCACTGTAGTCTGTAAAGTAACAGGACCTGCAATGCAAACTATTTTCTTGTATTTGTGTTGTTTGGATATGGTTCTTTTGATAAGGTATCATACCTTAACATTTATTTCAAAACAGGTTCTTCAAATGCACAAAAGTAGTGTGTTGGACCTAGTAGTGTCAATCAAATGAAGCTCTGTGACTGTTAAGGTACTAGAGAGATGATTAAATGTGACAACTTTGCATACAAGTGTTCTGGTTAATAACAAGCACTATTATAAGTAAGATTCACACTTAAGTAGAAGTCTAGTGAAAGTGCAATACTGGTAATAGCTATTACATTTGTCATTTTTTAGTTCAAATTATTGGCCATGTTCTACTTTAAAATCTTTAAAGTTTACACATGCAGTTGAGCCCCAAAAGTGCAGTGACATTTAAGGAGGCCTACAAAATCTTCTCAGCTAATTTATGTAAGAAATTTCATACTTATTTCTTCCAAACAGATAACTATGCTAGTGTTTTTCTGTTTGGTTGCCTATGGGGATATTTGCATAAAGGTACACTTCCCTTTTGTATCTCCCCCTTTTGCCTGTTTTTAACTTTGCTTATAAATTATGGACTTAAAAGTTTTGAAGCTGCTGAAACCATGAAGAATTAATACAACACCAATTGTGGTTCCCTGTCATTATAGGAAATGATATATTAAAAAAAACCCTATCCACATGCTTACTAATATATTTAGAGGGAGATATAAGCACATGCGTTTAGACTCTGTAGTCTCTTTGCATTTCATCAGGATATACCATTTCAAACATATTTCCTGAATCAGACAAAAAAGCTCTTTTCACTCATTCTTCTATGAGTTGTTATTGCCCAGGTGTCCTTAATATGCTATAGGTATTGTCCCTGACACCAGTGAACATGAACTGATCATTTGTATTTTGTAGGAGCTCCTGGATAGTAAGTGTAATGTCATCAACAGTTGTCAATTATCAGATGCACAAACGGATTGCTTTAGCAATACGATTGTGCATCTGATAATTGACAACTGTTGATTAAATGTTGCTTTAGCAATCCGTTTGTACATCTGATAATTGACAACTGGGTTTGGCTGGGTTTTTCTTGGGTTGTTTTTTGGTTTGGGGTTGTTTTTTTTTATTTGCCTCCTGTCGAATGCTTTTTGGGATTGAACTTTTTCAGGTAAAGTACAACCTGTGGAACCCTTACAGTTTATGGTCAGAAGTCAAACTAAAATTGATGTCCTTGAAGCTATGTAAGCTAAATTTTCTCCTTGGTATTTTTCAATTTAAAGTATTTTTACTGTTTTGTCTAGACAAAAATAGAAGTATCAGTAGTTACACTGGAATATAAAATCAGGATTGTTCTTGAAGGTAAGTATATCCAACTTTCTGTTGGAGGTCAGCTTATCTTATGCTCTGTCTTCGAAACCTGACAATTTCTTTGTTCATTTTTTCCCCCCCCCCTTCCATTTTTTTGGCCTTCTGTCCTTGAAGGTTCTGAGACAAGTTGTTAAATTTGGGAATATGGACTTTGTTTGAAAATAAAGCTACAAAACTTGGGTAGTCTGGATATTTGACAATCTAACAGAAAACATGTAAGGTCGCTAACATCTCTGTAAGGCCTTTTGAATTTTTTTTTATTTTAAAACTGGAGTACTTTTGTAAACCATTCTACAATAAGAACTAAGAGAAAAGACAAGCTTCTGATGTGGTGGTTTTTTTTCTGACTGGAGTATCATCAGAATTGTTTTGCAGTCATTCGTTTCTTCTGTCAATGCATTAACTTCTGTAGCTGCTTCAGTTTTGAAGGTACCAGCTCACCCTGATTTAAGGGGTCTTTCCTATATGGATCCTCTATTGCCTAGTTAGGAATTTCAAATAATGCTCTTCTGAAGTTGTGATGTTCAGAACAAATAATTTCTGTATGGATTCTCTAACAGAGGTAAGGCAGACTTCTAATGTCACCTTTTTTCTGAGTGGGAGTGCTTAGTAGGACTGCTTTCTTCTACATAATCTCTTGTTGAAAGCTCTGATGCCCATATTAAATATACAAGTAAGCCATTGAAGTTTTCACTGTGCTTAAAACTGGTCAGATCTTAAAACTTCCCATTGACTAGCCCCTGTTCTGACGTATATTTCTTGTCTTGCCTTTGCTTGACTTAAGAGGGAGGAAACTTTAGTAGTGTCTGTAATTTAGCTGCATTAGTGTCACATAAGTACTGCTCAGCCAGAGGCATTCTTCTTTGGTAAACTCTGCTTCATGTGGATAACTACAATCCAGATTGCTTTGCATAGTTGACCTTAATTTTCTCATCTGTTAAACAGAGATCCATTAAAATGTTAGCTGCTGGAATGCCTACAATGAAAGCTGTATGTCACACCATTCTGAAGATTATTTCCATTTTCAGGTCCTCCATGTCACTCACTTCTGTAATGTTCTGTTCACCTTGGCAAACTTATCTTCATCTGGGAATCCGGAGATAAAATGAGGGAGTCTCAAGCCACAGGGCAGCATCAAAGTGTCCACAAATGGACTTAAAAATTGCTGGTGTCACTAATCCCTTATTAGATATAATGAGGCCCTAAAATTTCTTTTTGAATTGCCTTCATTAACCTGAGTCCTGTATAACTTGGAGAGGCAGATTTTAAATGTCTTTGTTAACATAGCAAGAGAGGTTATTAGAGGTTAATCCCTGAAGCATGACATTTTTTTATGCAGCTATAAATTTATTTGTGTATGTTAAAAATGGTTTAAAGTTCAGCCCTTACAGTCTGTCTGCAGCTTAACTCAATGCACAATCGTGGCAGATTTCCAGGTAGCGGTTGTGCCAGGCTACAGAGCTGGTTTCCCTGTAGTGGTGAAGCTGAAACCATCTGACTCCACATACTTGAAGCCAGTTTACTGTTGAATTGGCAGCAGTTGCGGTCGGGCTTCAGTTTTCAGAAAATGCTTTATTACTTCCAAGTTTCCCTTTCAGCAGAGAACACTTTTAAGACCGTAAAACTGTCTGTGTCTTTCTAAGATCTATCATTGCAACCTGGTAGAATGACATCTATTTTTCATCTGAAGAGCTAGTGGTTTCCAGTTATGTGGAATGCTGAAGAGGTAATATTTATTTGTCCTCTGACTCATTTCCTGGTGCTGTAAGATTTGCCCCTTCTGAAATGCACTGTTCTGCATCAACAATGTGGACACTTCAGCTTCTCTACTGGTTTTAATACAGGTGAAGACATAACTGATGAGAATACCTGCTGCAGCACAGTTCAGCACACTGTGGGCGGGCAAAAGTGCCACAGAGGTTTAAGCCCACTTAAGTGGCACAAGTTAATACCTCTTTCCATCTTAAACTCTCATGATTAAATCCATCCTTGCTGCTTTTGTGCATTGTAACCTTGCATGCTAATATGTTTGCAGGACCATCTGACTTCACAAATTCCCTATTTTTTGCTATCTTTGCCCAGATTTTTTGAGGCAGTGGCATCATAAGATTACCACTTTTGGCTTCCTTCCCAAATGGAAAGTCAATGTGTGTGTTAGCTTCTTTCAGATAAACCCAAGGGAGGTAATCCCTTCTGTCCTGTTACTTGAAATATCAAAGGAACAAAGAGAAGAGATTTCTTTTTACTGAAAACAACTTTTTGTGTGAGAAAAATTAGAATATATGCCTTACAGATCTGAACTTTTCTGGAAATTACATTTGCATCTATTTTTTCCCCCTGAAGTATAGTTAATTTATATTTTGATACAAGACCTTGATTTCGATGAGAAAGTTGGGTTTTTTTCCCTTTCTTACAAGTCACGAAGGGCTCACAGTGGCAATAGCATGGGAGGGGAAGGCAGTTGGACTGTAGCCCTGTGCCCCAAGGTTTTGGAGGGTGAGAATGCTCACTGACTGATCGTGAGACTTGGTTTTTTGGTGCAGGCAAGGCTTCCATTAATGTAACTTTTTAGCATTTGGGATGCAATAAACAAAATAAACAAATAGAACACGTTTTTATGCCTTAAATCTTAGAGAGATTTTAAAAACAGTAATCATTTCTGTATGTAGTGGAGTAAGACTGCAGATAGTCTGTAAGAACGATAGGGAACTGAAATACTGGTGTAGTTCCTACTCTTCCATCAGTTCATGAGAAAGGTTTGAACCTTCTTTTGAAAGGTACTAAATATTGGAAAAAATACTTTTAAAACTTTCAAAGTTCTTATACATAAACTTCCTCAGATTTGAATTTGAGGACTTGCAGCAATTAGCAAGCCAGTTAATTTCTCTGAAGATGATGTGTAGAGAGTATTGCAGTTTACTTAAATATTTTGAAATATACTGCTGTGATTGATACACAGGTAGAAATTCTTTGTCTTGATTTTTTAGAGGTGTGCAACAGAGAATACTGAGGAGAGATGGAAAATTAGCATGCAAAAGATTTGTATCTATTTCTTATTATGTTTTTAATTCTGCTTCCTGGGTAGAGCCTAAGTCCTTTGATCTCATGAGGGAGAGGCCTAAATGTCTGCAATAGTTCATTTCAGGTAGCAGACCCAACTGTCTCTTGTGCATACAGGGAGAGCAGAAGAGTAGGACTAAAAAAATGGCAGAACTTAAAAGTATTAGGTTTTAGGTCTTATTAACATCTAATGCTCAAAGTAAGCAAAAAGGTTCAGTTACTTAATTTATCCAAGCTAAAAAAGGGGAGAGGTAAACATGAAAAATGAAGCATGATACTTAAAACAGTGTTCTCTGGGATATTGAAGGTTGGCTAAAATTGTTTTAGTCAAATTTGTGTTTCATTGTAAATTTTTGAATTGTTTACCTTTAGTTTGAATCAGTTTTCACTCTTAAACCATTATTAAATTCCCCACATCTGTTTTCTCACAATAGCAATGATGTTTAGGGCTGTCCAGATCTGAGAACACAGACTACATTCACGCAGAGCGCACACAGATATGTGTGAGAGAGAATACACTTAGGCAGGCAAGTATAAGCATGCTAAGACACTTTGAAGACCCAGAATGGGCATGTCACAACAGTGAAATTCTGCCTATTGAGTGTTTTGTTCTCTATGAAGCATTTTTCTGAACCTAAATATTTCTATATATCTCAGATACTCTCCGTAGTTTGCGGGTGAGGCTGTGATTAATGCTGAAGACTACTATTACGTGGGTAACAGTAGGACACAGGTAAGATGAGGTGCATGGCGATAAGAAAAGCTTCCCACTAATCACATACAAAGCTCTAAGCAGAGCTGCAAGTTCAGGAAATCGCTGCCCTGCCTATTTTAGAAGAGTTCTTATTTTAGGTCCCAGATCCGTATTTTTTTCCATGATCACTAAGATGTACTTGAAAAGCTGTAACTGCACAGAGGATCAGTGTCATCGCTGTCACTTTATCAATAGTCACACAAGCCTTTCTCTATTCCTTTTGTTAGATGTGTTCTACAACATTCAGTAATATGAAATTATGACGATGCTCATTTGTACCTTGTAAAGTCATTTATGATTGTGGTGGCTAGAAACACAAGTGAGTTACATGCAGTAATGACTTTCACTCGCGTTCTCCTCACATTCTCCTTAGTTTACAGAGCCACATACATTCTCAGCCAAACTCAGCAGTTCTTACCCAGGCAAAACTCCCACTGACTTCACTGACTTCAGTGGGAGATTTGCCTAAGTAAAGACTGAAGAATTTGGATCACTGAACTTAGAACATAGAGTTTTCTATAGCCCTGCGCGGAATCGCACTGAAGACAGTGGGTGGGTGAAGAAAAAAGGAAATACACTTTTTTCTATAATAATTTCAGCCCTATTAGTGCTGAAGTTAAAAGCATTCCTTCTGGGAAGGCCTGGCTTCTCAACTCTGCCAGTGTCTGGGGCTGGGGACATTAAGAATTACATTTGGAATTCTTTGTACTTTCCTGCCAAGTTTAAGGAGATACTCTTCAACGAATTAGAGTAAGTATTAGTATGGTCACTAGTTTTGTCATGTGGTAACAGAATAGATGTTCTGTGAAATGTAACAGTGTACTTGCTTTCTCTTGCTTTAAGCTTTAAAATAAATAATTAAATAAATACTGGCAAATATCCCACAAATATGAAAACCTTGTACCAAGTCCAGGAAACTTTCATTTATTTAACCAACACAGTAAATACACAAAAAGTCCATATTAAAATTATTTACTCTTTAAAAGTTCTTTTAAAAGCTTGTCCAGTAAAACACAGAACAGTTTTCTTTATCACAGTGTGTTACTGCTCAGGTACCAAGGTGAGTATATAGATGGTTTTCACAGCAGTGCAAAAGAAGCTTTAAGTATTAGCAAATCAGAGTATTTGTGTTTAACACTTACTTTTCCTTTGAGCTTGTGTCCAAGAAAATGCAAGGTACTGGAGAAGCAAAAAATGTAGCAATAGCATCTTCCTAGCTATTTGTACAATAGAATTGACTAGTTCAGTACTGAACAAGATGTGAGGCCTGGAATTTTTCATGTGAAATTATTTTTTGTGCTTTTGAGGCCGGGTATGTCATAAGTGCGGCCTGTTGAAATGTTAGTGTGGGCCAGCCTGGTGGCTGGTAGGAACTGTAGAGGGGTGTTTGCGTTTTTAGGAGCAGTGTATCTGCTGTCTTTGTTGGTGGTTAGATTAGGTACCACAGTAGCTCTGATCTGTGGTGTTCTGCATAGTGCTGGAGAACATAGAGGAATGTGGAAAAAGAATGGGGAAACGTTGAGACCTCATGCTGAACCCTGGCATCCTGAAACCCTGCCTCTGGATATAAATCCTGTGGTATATCCTGTGGCCAGAGCTAGGAGGGAGGGAAGTCTGCCAGGGAGGTCTGGAGCCACACAGGACTTTAGGGAGGGGATGGAAGGGCTGGATCCTAAACCAAGATAGTTTATTCAGCCCTACAGATTTCATAGATCCTTTTAAACAGTGTACTTCAACCCAAACTCTTTGTTAATGTTAGGCAGACTTTGAAGATTTTGTGTCAGAACTTCAAAGTGCTGCTAATTTTGCTCCAGGGTAGAGTGTACAATATTTAGGCTCTTTCTTAATTCTAGCATCGGGTTTCTAAAACTCTCAATGATATGACTTTTCTTTATACTGAGACTGTATCTAGAATAATAGAAATAGCTCTTTTGGAGACTAATACTCACATATGGGCAGACTTATGTCTTGATTTCTTTGAATTCTAATATGTGCATAGAGATTTTTAATAAATAAATAGCAGTGTAGTAACATTGTGTAGTAACTTTTTTACAGCTTCATATGATATGGAGGTTGCAATTTGGGATAAATTCTTGAGAAAGAAAATATTTTAAAAGTAATATGGTAAGTACATAATAGGCCAAATTTTGTGGTCTTTATAAAGTTTCCTGATCCTACATTTTGCAAGTCTGTGCTCCTTGCCTAAAGTCCTTGAATTTCCTGGTCACTGATCCTGCTCCATGTAGTGGAGGAGCAGAGAATTGCTTTTCCTCCTGTTCTGTTAACCGTGTGCTTGGAAATCTATTCGGTCTCACGCTGCAGAGCACAGAGTGGTGGACGTTTCTGGCTCTGTGTCATATTAGTTTGCACTTAGGTGGTTTATTCAGCACTGACATTGGATAATGGAGTCTTCTCTTCTAGCACGATACGATGTTCTTTGTAGTCTGGCAGGTACAATGGTCCCCACTACCAGATAGCTCACCCTTACTTCCTGAGCAGGAAGGCCATTGACAAAAGCTCATCTGGACCCACCCTGCAAAGGTCTGGGAATTTTAAGACTGTCAGGCAGAATTTTCCAGTGCAGAAGTACCTCACAGTACCTCAGACTGTAAGTCTCATTACCACAAACGCTGCTGGTCTTTAGCAGTGTGAAATAACAAGGAAATGTGAAGAAATTTTAACAAAGTTTAATGTAATTAACCTTACAAGTAGTGATTATGTTATCTCTGACTTGTCAGGTAGATAAACACTAGTTATAACCTATGGGATTAAAAGCTGGATTGCAAAATAGTAGAAATTTAATTTAAATGCCTAATTATATAACCATTAATAATGAAAATAGCAGGCCAAGCACAGCAGTCAACAGAAAGTCAAATGTTTCTGCTTTTTAACAAAAATGGTATTAATTTTAAATAAGACTTGCAGTCATTCTCCAAATTGAGAGGACAGGTCTTGGAAAACTACCTGCTAATCCCCAGCCTTGAAGTCAGGACTTTAACATGGTCCTAGCTGAATTTACAGATGTGAGATAACAGATTTCAAATTGAGCAGGAACCAGAAACAGGGTAAGTGACATACTTGTATACTAATACTTTGGCAGAACGAAGTAGTGACTGATTTGATGTCAGAATAATAATTAAGGACATAAATGCATTCTAATTCTTAACTACTGAAGTATACTTTTAATTTAATTCTTTTAAATTTTAATTGTGACTAGGCGGCTCAATTACTTGCACTATCCTAACTCTGGTTGAGAAAAAGGTGGTGGAGGGAAAAGCTGCCTGGCATTGAGAAATAGTCTTTACTTACAAAGTCTCTGTGTGCCATTCCATATATTTGATGATTTTTCTCTAAAGATTAAAATTAAGTTTGTAGCTAGTGTTACAGTAACATATCTCTCAGATTAACAGTTTTAAACCCTTAACATTTTTGAACACTGCCAGGAAAACTTCTGTGAATGGTTTGTCTTACAACTGATGGCAATAATAATAATAATAATAATAATAATGGATTTTCAGCTTCACTGAAGATAAGGAGAGGTTTTAGAATTCTGGAAAGAAGTATTCCAAATTTTATCTATTAAAGGTTTCTCTAGAAGTAACATGAACAAGAAAATACTGCTTGGTATGGAGCTTACAATGTGAATCTTTTTAGGGCTTACTGAAAATTGTCAGCAGCTCGTTAATGAGTCCTGATGATAACTTTTACATAAGCATTTTTCAGTCTGACTCATTTTTTTCCAAGGGACACTTTGGTGGAGAAGGACGGTGAGTCTTCCTGAGGATAGTTACCCTAACTTTTTTCAGTTTAGAGCTCAAGCAGGTGTGCAGTGTAGAGAAGTTGGGTGTTAGGGAGCCATTCACTCTCCTCAGGACTTGAATTCCTCCTAGCTGATGCTTTTCAAAAGTTAAGTGTTTATAAATGCAGCTATGTATGGTAACCAGTGTAAAATGTCATACTGGCTGGGAAGATCCTTCCATGCACGCTATACATGATGGAGGGTGTCCTGCATGTGAACTACTTGTCCCATTTTTTCTTTTCCTTCCTTTCACTAGGGCTGAGATGTTAAAGGCTTAGAGATAACAAAGGCAATTTCCCCAGCAAACTCTTGAGCATCAGTACTGATGCATACTTTAGTCAGACTTAAGTCATGGTAGCCACTCATTTAATATCCTTTATCTTTACTTTCAGCAGATATTAAGTGTGCAGTCACAGTAAAGGGAACTCAGTTTTGTAGGTGGAGTATTTCAGTTGCTGTAAAGGATTTAACCAGACCATTTTAACCAAACATTAAACCAGTACCATCCATTTAGTTGTTAGAGATGATGGAAATTTATAGATAGTCTCTTGGAACTGTGAACAGTTACTTCTTGTAACTGTAAACAGTTCTTTGTAACTGTTTGGGGGTTTTGGGGTTTGTTGTTTGGGGGTTTTTTTAGCCAATCCCAATGATTTTTATATTAGTGCAGACTTCACTTTTTACTTCACAATAAATAGTATGTAGGATAAAAGAGAATTGTACTGCATTTTTTGAAAGCTGCAACAGCTTTGAGATGTACATTCTAGAAAAGTAGAGATGGGAGCTGGATTCTTAGGCATTATGAAACTGCCTGGTAGTAAGAGGTAAGTCAAGTTGCCCTGAATGTTTCGGGCATTGTATCCTGGCTATACTAAGGATTCAGCAGGCAGTAGAAGTTTAAATATATTAAAAGGAGTTATTCAAGAATAGCTGGTGGCCTGCTTCTTAAAGTTGATCAGAAGATGGTTATGGGTGGTACGCCAATTCTGCTAACATCATACACTGCAAAGATGAACTAAGCAGAAGGGCAAGAAATGTATTGTCTTTTTTGTTTGTCAGTGTTTGCATTACTTGCCTAATCCTTCAAAAAGTTACGGGTTTGGAAATAGAATCATCACAACTACAGTAACAGTATCGGTAATTTGAATGAGCTTGCCTCCTCCCATCCGGATGTTCCAAGAATTCTCTTTTAGCCATGAGAATCAGTGATCGGGGTAGTCTAGTCTGCATTCACCCCTCAAAAAATTACACTGAAGGGACGTGGGTGTGAGTGATCAAGTGGTTCAAGGTTAAGGAGGTAGTGATATAAAAGATTTTGCAGTTTTCTCTCCACTGGCTTTCTTTTGAGAAGTAGGTGATTACAGCAGTGTGCTCGTTGAACACTGTCTCCCATTAGAAGCACTGATGTGTGTGCTTGGGGGTTTTTCTCCTTTTTTAGTGAGTGATGTCTTCATTGTATCCAGAAAATAAGTAATTTTATTCTGGGAGAAGACAAACACACTTGAGAAAGAAGTATTGAAGCTGTGGAGAATGGTCTGCATCTGCCTTCATTTTGCTAGGATTTTAATTGTGTCCTCATTAAGTCAGAAAGAGTATATAGCACTAGGATGGTATTTCAGTATTTACCTTAATATGGTATCTTATCTGTCTTTTTAAAGTGATTCAAACCAATAGATGAAATGTAGTTCAAGGAAAGGGCTCAACTAGCATAAATAAGAATAATTCTATTCACATCAGGAAATGGATAGTAGAACTGTATTTAGTTTGTACAGATGTAGAAAATGAAGGTGATAAAACTCTGTATCTTCCAGAAGGAGAAAATGGTTTTTTGTGGTAAAATCTTGAGGCAAGTTGATTTTGCCACTAACACTCACATACCCACCTGTACTCTGAAACACCAAGACATACCCAACACGTCATATTAGCATGCTAATAGAAAGATTTGCTCCCTCCACTTACTGTTGCAGAGAGCTGCTGGTAAACTCTAGCTACTATGGTTCCTCTGTGGTTTGGGACTCCTGCTCTTTACTGTGTGCAGGCTGCTCCCATTGCCTAGGAGAGGGCTGTTTCTTGATTATTTACATGGGTATGAATGCAGAAAACAGATGCTTGCATGAGTGTTGGCAAATTTGATCAGGATATTGATTCAGTATAACAGCAAATATAGCTGCCAGAATTCTGTGCTCTGGTCTATTTTCTGAATTTGCTCCAGGTGGAAATTCACCTCTTCCTTCTCTCCTTCCTCAGAGAGGAAACCAAGCAGTGTGTTCTCTTGGCTGGCTCTTTCCTTGCTTGCCATTGGTATTTTGTTGGCAGTTCTCATGTATCTTTTGGCTGCCTCTCTAATTGGAAGGACCTGTCTTTGCCAGAAATTTTATTGACACCGTACTACCTGCTTTTGCAGATACTTTTTTTCCACTACTTTGTGCTAGGGAAGAGAGTGGAGCTTTTGGGGGGTTTTTTGCATGTGTACACCAAACGAGGCTGGGCATATTGCAGGACAGGAATGACAACATTATTCAGGTGTTTGGTTTTTTTCTGCAGTTGTATAAGTTAATGTGGGTGGGTGGGTGGCTATAGTTAGCCTCATCTTTACAAGAATTAATTGTTAGGCTGTTAGTATGAGATTGCCAAAAGTTAAGAAAGCTGCTTTTCAGAGCTCTTAAATGTAGATGTCTTAGCGTATTTTTCTGGGTTTTGTTGTAGTTCTTGTTACTACACACATATTTACCTTGTTCAGGGCCATATGCACAGTAAGCTCTCTAAAGCAGTCAAAACTTGCAGTGGAGTTAGGTCTTTGGGATGTTTTGTTAAGGTGAAATTTCAGTTTTAGAGCCTTTAGTAGAATTAAAACGATGGTTCTTTCATACAGGAGTGCTTAGTAGTCCTAGTAGGCAAAATATTTAATGATTATTACTCCCTAAAATTGCTTAGGCTTGTTTTTCATCTGCCCTGCATTCCATGTGTCCACGTTAGCTTTTCTTATGTTTAGTCTGATAAGCAAATCCTGAAAAAGTAGCTGTCTGGCTCGACTCAGCAAGCTTGAGCAGAAGGTGTTTGTTTTCCCAAGACTGTTAAGTAGCTGAATAGTGAAAAAAATCTGTTCTTTATCCCTTTTTTTTTTTTTTTCAAATCTGGGCTGACTTTTAAGCATTGGCAAAAATAGATGCAAATGACGTGATGGACACTTGGAAGGATGATAAGGCTGCTCAGTTCTGCATCTTCCTTTGCAAGTCTTGCTCTTTCTCAGTGAGGAATAGCTACCTCTTAAGAAATTCGTAGTACAATATACACATGAGCCTGGCAAAAGGCTGATAAGCTATCTCAGTTTATCAGAAATGATGTATAGGTGTGGATGAATTTCTTATGTTGCCTAAAGATGACACGAACATAAAGCTGAAGGTTTTGTTTTGTCATCTAAAAAAGTGTATGTAATTATCCCATCAGCTACAACTTCCCTGACTGCTTAACCAGTGTGTTAGCAATTATCAGACAGGGACCTACATAGGTTAGCTGTTGCTATTCAGCAGGAGTTCCTGTGTTTTCCTGGGTGAAACGGGGTTAAGTATCGAATATATTGGAGACTGTGATATAACTTACAGATGGGTGGTACTTTTTATTAGTAATCATATGTTTTACGTTTTGACCTTTCATAACTGTGATCATAATCATCTGAAGTAGCTTGGCCTTTTAGGAATTTATTTTCTATTTCATGTAAGTATGTACAATATTTGTTCTGGCACAACCAGGATGAGGTGGTATGTAAGCTTCTATATTGAAGTTATTCATTATTAATTATTAGTTTTAATTTGATTGAACCAAGACTAAAATATCTGTTTTAATTCAAAAGCATTGGAGAAGGAGGCATGTAATAATTTATCTGCTAGTAATATGCTTTGAGATTGTAGGCTACAGAATTCAGTCATTCAAAATTTTGAAGTCTTCATAGCACAGCATTACTACTTCTTCAGTTTTGCCTGTTGTAAAAGAAAACACAGTCTCATTGATTGAAATACTGGCTTTTCTTTACTTGAGCTGATCCTAGAGAACTGCACAGACAATGGATTAACTTTACATTTGGGTACCGACTATTTCTTTGGCAGTCAGAGGAGTAATGTCAGGTGGAGCTTAGGCCTCTCTGTTCTATACATAAAATATATTTCCTGAAACAACTTTTCTAAGCAAAGAAAGTTGTCTCCATATTCTCATCAAGTTATATTAACTCCCATGTATGTAAAACCAGTATTTTTTCTGCATTTTCCTTTTTTCTTGATGTAAAATAACAGAATACGAGATGCAGCTATGTGGTCTTTCTTCCTAGCAGAGGGATTCTTAATTGTGATTGTCAAAGTCTCATGTGCCTTAACCTAAGCTACTTATTTTGAGTAAGCCTTTATTACTATAGGTCTTTACCTCAGAGAAAGATTTTTTGGTAGTTTTACATAAAAAAAATCTCTTTGCTCTTCATACTTGATAGTACTCTGTCTTTAGACTTGGCCAGTGATTATATTGTGGTGGGCATTAGAGTAGAAGTTTAGGAAAATAACAATTAAATACCAGTTATTAGGAACTGAATGCTGTTTCAGATTCAGAGAGAAGTTGTAGGCAAGTTAGAATCTGATGAGGGTACAGTAGTTAAATTCTCTTATCAACTGCATGCCCTCAGTTGAGTAGTTGTGCTCAGAATGTATCTGAATTCTGTTAATGTTTCGTTCTGCAAGGAGTAGCATAAAAATGATCCCAGAGTTTCAAGCTGTGGCCTTCTAGAAGACAGAACAGTTGTCTGGGGCAGCTGGGTGGATGTCAGAGAATTTGCACTGTTCATATTGTGATGGGCATATATTTACTTTGGACAGTTGGAGTGGCTGCTGGCTGCATGGGGCCAGTTCAGTAAATCCCAGCCCAGAGGCACTGGGATATTTAACTGAGTGGAACCTGTATCCCACTAAAGAAATACATTTTTTCCACAGTTTGCCTGATTGAGAAATCTTTTTTTTTTTTTCCCAGTAACTCAAGTATGTATTTATAATGTGTTTAGAAGGTAAAGTACAACATGTTTTTTACCATTTCTCTGCCCACCCCCCTGAATAAAGAGATGCACAAGTGATGCTTGAGATGGCAGAAAAGCTCGCAGGATTGAAACAGGAATTGGGATTCAAAGTCTTTACAGGAGATAGCAAAGTAATGTTTTTGCCTTCACACCACAGTAGATACAATAGAACTAAGTGAAAGAAGCCAACATTTTTTTATTTAAAAAGCACTCCCTGGCAGGGTAATTCAGTTTTAAAAGGCAGAATTAAATGGAAAAAAAAAATCTCAGTTTAGGGCCAGAGGAAAACTTGTATTTATTTCCAGCACAAGCCTAAATGTGCGTTTGCCTTCAGTAGAAATGTGGTGCTACTTTGGCTTCCTCTAGTGTACTTTATCAGGCACTTGGAGCAGAGAGAGTAAACCTAAAGTGTAAGAGTCCTACCAGAGTTGGTTTTGTGTTTTTTGCTGGGGACCAAGAATGGGCAGACTATGTGGTTAATCCTGACTGCCACATCTTGGCACATGCAAGGACTGATAATTAAATTACATCAGTGAGTTCCCTGGCAGTTTGGAGGGAGAGATTTTGATATGTCTGCAGTACGAATGGAGCTGAGATCATGTGTAATTGGTGCCATACGGTGAGACAGAGTATTAAATAATCCCGGAGGCCAGTTAATTTGCTAACAGATGGATTATACATTCTAAGAATGGAAGTGCTGGGAAAAAGATGCATCTGCTTTGCCATTAGCATGATAAATACATAGATTCTAGTTTTCAGTGTAGAAGTTGAGCTAGGAAAATATCTCCAATTATTGAATGTAAATTTCTTGAAATAGCAGCTCAGTTCTTGTTGCTGCAGCACATCAGTGCTAGATAATCCCTTGGCTTCTGGGGTGCCACCAAAGCAGGTAGGCAAACTGTTAAAATTCACTCAGTCTGGTGAATTAATTTCCACCTCAGGGCAGGGCGAATGCTGGGTTCAGTTCAGTCCCTTTCTCTGGAGCATGAAGGATGGGCTCTGCAGGTTGTCACTTAAACCACAGTCAGGTAAGAGATGTTGGATATAAGTAGGCAGACTAAAGTGAAAATATGGTGAAATAAGCAGCCCATGGTAGAAAGTGGGATCTGTAACTTTCTGGTATTTAAAGAGCTGGAGTGTTTGTTCAGAGGAGTGCTGAGGTTAGGCGGCCTTATTAGGTGTCTGTAAACCTCCCTCCCCAACAGGCATGGGCCTAGTGCTGTTATGGAACGCAAACATGGTCATGCAGCTTTCAGAGCAGTCCAGGGGCAACTGTGAAAACCTGTTGTAAATGAATGAGAGCTTGGAGCAGCCAAGAATGAGAAAGAAGTAGGAAGCCAAGAGTACTGCCTGCCTGCACTCTGCCTCATTTAAAACTCAGACTCTGAAGCTTAGACTTGGTACTTTCATTTCAGCGCCTTGGGCAAAAGAGTGCTTGTTGAATGTCTGACCAATTAAGTGGCAAGCCAGACCTTTCAATAAAATCTGTAGCATTTTCTTAGTGAGAAAGTATGTGTTTTGCTGGCTGCCCCACTTAGTCCTGGTACAGTGTTGGGGTATGTCTCTGAATCCTCTATGTTTTGGAGCACCTCTGGCTCTTGAAGTCTGACCTTTGGATTTTACACAGAGTTTGGGAAGGTGGGATAAAGTTTCAGGCAATATTGAAAGGTATACTTTAATATTGTAATTTTCCTAGTTTTGGGACAGTTATATGAACTTTCTTTGTTCTTTATAGATGGTAAAGCTGCAAACCCCAGAAATTCCGTCAGGTTAACACCTTGACTCTTACAGAGACCAGCAAGCATTTAGAAGTCATTAGATAAAAGGCACTGGATATGAGCTGTTTACTGAACAGCTAAAGCCTTAAGACTGACTGGGGATCCTTTGCTACAGTTTCTGCAGGTTCTGGCTGTGAAGCACTTGCCCTCTTTTGCCGCCCTGCTGGGAGAGTATTCTTCCCATAAATTGTGCTCCAGCTTCTCTTTTTGGCCTTATCACCCACTGTCTTGTCTCTTCCTCAGTAATGTACCGTAAAGTGCAGGGTTTCTGAGCTGCTTTTACTGCTTCAGTGACAGCAGGCTGTCTTTGTGCCCTTTCCTTCATGACAGTAGCAATTGCAGGCAGTGTGTTGAACTTACTTCAAACTCTGGAACATGCACAGTATGGCTGGGGAATTTTTTTAGTGTTGTGCTGCCTGATTCTTAACAAATCTGTGTTGACTGGATGCCATGATAGTACTCAGGGGTTTAAATCTTGACTAGACAGGGACATAGTTTCATAAGAAGATAAAAGAGCACATCCTTAATGTCGCAGCCTCCTTGCCAATTTTAAGCCCCTGATCTTAAACAAAAAAAATTAGAAGAATTTCTGAGTAAACTAGTTTTAAGTTCTTTTAAAAAATATTTACCGAACGCAAATTTCAATGTAAGCCTCATTTTTGGGGAAAAAAAGGAAATTATTTTTACTGTTTATTTTCTTTGAAAAGAAATGTTCAGCTTGTTTTAAGCACCTGGCAAGGAAATTTTCAGTGTGGGTTGTTAATGTTTGGCAGAGCTATAACCATCTGAAAGCAACAGGGTTATTATTGGAAAGCGTTAGAAAATATTAGCCATTACTATAGCTACCAGCTCTGCCTGTATTTCTTTATAATTATTTTTTAAATCTAAATTATAACATGCAAGATTGCTGGTGGTGAAATTGCATCAGTGCAAGTAGTCTCCAAAATAGGTACACCAGGGTGGAGGGGGAAGTAAAGACAGAAACCGAGCGCCAGCGAGCATGGCAGGGTGAAGGAAGGTCAAAGTGGCAATTGAGTTTCTAGGAGACCCCCTATGCATCAAGTTCCTGGGCTTTGCTGCTGTTTGGGCCATGCACCTCATACTTCTCAGTAGCACAGTTCCAAGTGTAATAGGCATAATTAACTCCCTTGGGGCAGCAACACTTGTTATTGAATTTCAAATTTTCTTAGAATTAAAGGAATTAATGAAAGCTGTCCCAAGAGATAATAGAGAACACTGTTTTCTGTGCTACTTTTTTGTGAGCAACATAGTGGATAAAAAGAAATACATGCAGTTGAAAGGGAGGGCTGATGAGTAAGTGTTTATTGCACAGATATATTCTGGCTATTTGAGCTGCTGTTTCAAGATCAGACATCTGTCCTTAAAATATTTTGCTGCTTGGAGGTTTTTTCTTTACCTTGAAATAAAGCCAAGTTTTTCCTTCATAAAGGAGAACACTTGAATAAACATAACTCTAGTAGAAAGCTAGTTGGGACTAGTCTACTGGCAGTGGCCAGAGTTCTTTTCACATTGGGAATTATTAGAAAGACAGTGAATCTAACTTCCCCCTTTGAAGGGTAGCTCACACAGGCTCTGTTCTTGACTTCTGTATTACTAAGCACCATGAAAAAGACAGACATTTACAGGAATACTGTGCTAGGCCACTCTTTATTATTTTTCAGAAAATGTTAAATATTTATTTATTTACTTATGAAATTGCAAAGCAGTTACATGCAATATACCCACAGGAACAGTTATTGACACATACCAAGCAGGTAAAGCTTGCGAAGCTCCTATAACAGAACAAAGAGAGTGGAGAAGTCTGAGTGGCTTAGAAAGCTGAGGTTTATGTACTCAGAGGTGCAGCTTTGGCACATGAGGGTACTTAACACTGAGTTGGATTCTGAAGAAGTTTGTATGTGTTTCTTTCCCACAAAAAAAGGGCTTGTAAGAGCAGGATTCTCTGTCTGTTAGAGCAGGTCACAAGAGTTTTAATGGTTGAAATTAGTTATTTAATTCCTTTGTCCTCAGTTTACCTGTCTATAAACTGGGTGCAGTGTAATACTTGCCTCAGGGATTTTAGGTTTCTACAATCCACTGAGAACTTGGATTAGGTAACCAAATCTTTACCAGTTAAAGCTGGAACTTTGCTGTTTAAATGGATTATGTTAGTTTAATGTTAGTTTAACTTTTTTTTTTTTCTTCCCAGTAAAAGAGACAGACTGAAACAGGTCAGCAATGACTCTACTTTGCTTTGCCTCTAGGCAAATCCAAATTTAATCCAAATTCTACTGCTCTGAGAGACTTTTGGCACCCATTTATCTCTGCTTTTCAGTGAAGTGGACTGTACTGAATCCTGAGGATCAACGTGATTGTAACACAGACTGCAAGAAATACTTCAGTAAAATAAAAACTAGCTATGAGCTTGTGCAGTAAAATTCAGGCCTGGCTGTCATCTGAACATCAACAGCATTATTGGTTCTTTTATCTGGACTTTTGTGTATTAATACTTACCTACACATTTCATCTGCATTTCTAACCATTCACTGATTAATTCTGAAGCCATTGTTGTAAAAGTAATTTAAACCAAAAGCCTTGTTTTGATCACTGTTGGTAATTTAGTGTTGCTGCCTGATTGAGTTGTGCTATTGATGCACTGTGTAAAGGAAAATCAGAAAAAAGAGTGCAGAGACTCTTCATGTATTCTGTTTGACCCTTAAAAAGGGCAAGTGCATGAGAAATCACAGTATTGTGAGACAACAGACATTTCAAGAGAGCTTGTCTTGCTTCTCAATTTTAATGTATTTTTCCATATAGACAGTTCAGTTTTATTGAAGGGAGAAGTTAACTTCAAAACCAAGAATCTTTGCAAACAACCTTCCATTTGCACAATTTTTACTTTTTCATGGGAATCTGGATTGAAATTTTCAAGGATGCTAAACAACCTGAAGAAGCTCTTAAATCATCTCTGGGAGCTGATAAACTCAGTGAGTTAATGATAGATGAAGTGTATACAAACTGGTCCCCTTCCTGCCACAACCCTAGAAACAGATCCACTTAGTGAGAACTGTGTGCAAATCTGATTACAGGATCAGGATGAAAAAACAGAAAATAATATTATATCTCCTCCAATCAGCATGAACCCATGTTTTATTCTGAGTCCATGTATGAGGTGTGGGTCTGAGTGTTCCAGGAGCTGCTGTGTGGCTGCTGATACATGATTTTGGCATGTTGGAATGGGTGTGTCAGCTTGGGGGGGCATAACCAGTCCCATGTGTGAAATTGGGCACCAATTGCTTAGTCTGATTTGTTGAAATCTGTGATAAGTTGTTTTAGTGTGGTCCTAAGAGTCACAGCTGTAGAAATCTTTACTGTTAACAGGAGGTGCATAGGATTACATGCACTGCCTCATATGTCGTGTTTGTAACTTAAAAAAAAGACACATAATGAAGCTTTTCCAACAATGAGCTAACTTTGATTAGTTTAGGAAGTGGGATTTAAAACAGATCTTGAGAGGATCATTTGCCTTGGACATGGATATTTACAAACATATACGTTGTGCTTTCTGAAATAACGTCCTTAACGTGTTAGACTAGACTATGCAGCTGCATTGCTTTGTGATATATATACACATATGTGAATTCTTACTCTCTCTGCACTCTACCAGTATGTGATTAAGTGCACTTGATGGAGTAAATGTGTGGTAGCGTTCAAGCCATTGACAAATAATATGAATCTGGGGGCACCCTAGCAGCACGGCGTGGTTAGTACCATGTTGTGGTTAGCATAGAATTTATTTACATATATGAACTTTGGCAATAAAAGTGTACAGAGGCTAGTTTCACTGTAGAATGATCTTCAGTTGTGTTTTGATTAGAAAGACTCCTAATATGTTTTATTCAAAAACCAGGAAGGCACTTTTTTTGCACATGGGTAGAATCTATTCAGAGAGCAGACCCTCTTCTGCATGGCCTTTCAGATCATTCAGAAAACTTAGCCAGTGCTCATTAATGGTTTTCTAAGGTCACATCTCTAAAATACCACAACCATAAAACTTGCACAGATACAACTCAGAATGTAATGCTCAGCCTGACCAAGGATCACTGTTTTCCATGAATTTTCTTCAGCTTTTATTCAGGACCTGGTCTGCTAAACCTCCTGCTGATAACCCAAAAAAGAAAGGGAAGGAAGAAGGGAAGGATGCAACTCATTTATACAGAGATTTATTGTTTGCACATAGAAGGAAAACCACCATTACATTGCACAAGTTTCCTAGAAACGTGACCTGTGTGCATACTGATTGTAATAGATGATACATGTCGGAGACTAATGCTGAGATAATTTGGATAAATAAGCTTTCCACTGCAGTACAAATCAATTGCATTGAAGATACTACTTAAGTATACTGTATAGACAAAGTTATTTGGGATAAACTTTTTAAACCCAGAACCAGTGAGAACAGTGAGTGAAAAATGCGAGTCAAGGGAATCTTGGCACAAGAGCCTGGACCTTGTAGCATCTTGGTTATGGGATGATCAAGGAAGAGCTTATACAGATAAGGAAGGAGCAGTACCTGGAAAGACTTTCCCATGACAGTAAATTTTATTTTTTCTTTTTATCAGATGGGATATTTCTAAAGTTTGCTTCACTGAATCACAGCATACTGCTTTGGCACAGATCTTACAGTAACACCGCGTTAAGAAACAAGCACTTAGTTAAATCCCGTCCTTGCTGGCTGAAGAGCAAAGGAGCATGTCTTTCAAGATAAATCTAAAAAGTCTGACAAATGCTCTGGGCAGCATGAGATCCTAAGGAGAAGTGTTCTGCAGCTGTGTGAAATCTTCCAGAAAGAAATTTTCTCAGGTATTGCTTGCATTCATAGGAAATGGGTGTTCCTGTTTCTGCTTCTTGTGATGCAGGCACACGCCTGGGAGGAACTGTACTATGCCATCCCATCCTCTGCTCTTGTAGTCTCCTCCCTTTTGGATTCACACATCTCCTTCACCTTTTGGCTGACGTGCAGCCAAAAGAGCCAGATGGCTTTGTGCTTAATGCATGTAATGGAGCTAGGGTGCATTGCCTCCTTTGCTAATTTCTGGTCACCAGGAGTACATAAAGCTTTAGAGCACTTAGATTCCACTTGTAGAGGATTTGCAATAAACTCCTCCTGGCCTCCCCTTTTTTGATATTTTAAGGGCTGTTGTCTTCTACACAGGCAGAATTTTAGTATTTCAGGACTACAAGCTCAAATAGAGCTTTGCAGGGATAATGTTGTTGGTTTTTATTAAACAGTGGAAAACTTGAACCTGTAAGTTTGAAAGATTTCAAGTATCTCAGTTACAGCTCTGTGTAGTATATCGTTTCTTCAAAAAGAGAAAGCATTGTATTTATTCAGAATCACCCATGTTGTTTAAATAGCTGTTAATTGGGATGGTACTATACAGCTGTTGAGCACCAAGGATGGAGAGAATAGATCTGTACTGAATGGAGGATTCCACTCCTGGCTGTGACACTGGAGATGTCTGCTGTGTTGTGGAGTGTGTTCCACCACTTATAATATTTCAGAAGGAACAGATAGTGTTTTTCCACTATTGAAATGGAAAATCTACCAGTCCATTCTTCTATTTCCTGTTCCTACAAGGCAGGACAAAAACAGACTTGTAGAGGTCATCATGTCACAGAACCTTTCTTCAAACAGTTAAATACTTGCTGTGGAAGCAGAGACTCACTGCTGTGTGGGTAAAGGTGAAAGTTTGCCTCCTAAGTGCTTTATTTGTGTTCTTCAGTTCTCATCCTTGATAATGTTGTCAAACGTTATTAGTGTTTACACTCTTTATGATGTTGATGAGCCAGAATGTAACACTGGTAAGTGCTACAAGCATTCAGGAGAAAACTTAAATGCAGTCTGTCAGGCCAGCAAGGTGCAGTTATGTTATAGTGGGGAGGGAGTTGTATCTTTGGATGGGTTATATTACTTTACACTTGTCTGCTGAAGTATCAAGCTTTTGAAGAGAATTGTGGAGACCTTTGATTTGATCCTGAAATGGGCACAGTAGTACTTGCCAACAATAATACTGACATATGATCAGGGTGGTGCTAACATGCATTAGCTTTAGCCACTTAGATAAGAGGTGTTTTAAAAAGGCATAGAGTTAAAATCAGTGGTATAACTTATATTATTTATTTAACTGTTTCTTGTTATTGCCAACAAGGTCAAATTAGGCTAGATTTGAAGAACTGTTTCATGAATTTTCTGTTACTGGATCCAGTACATCTGTACCTCCAATCCCTGGGTGCAGTTTTGAAGGCCCAAGCATTATGACCCACATCATAAACATATACTTTCTCTTTGTGTAACAATTCTAGGAAACAAGATGCCCTTCTTCAAGACCTGTAACTTGTGGACTTGGTATCTTACCTTAGATATTTAAATGGTTTTCTGCTTTTCCAGTTGAGTTAAATACATAGAAGCATAATGTTTGCTTACTTCTGTTGAATCTGGGACATCAAGTAACTTGGCATGCTTGCAGCAGGTTAATATATTCAGGCAGACGGGTGCTTTAAATGTGATTTGGAATATTTATTTCAGATTAGATTTGGTCTGGTCTCACACTAAAGCAACTTTCAAGTCCTTGTGGTTTTAAGTTTTTTGAAGTGAGGAAAGGAATAGTGTGGTCTAGAGATGTATATACCAGTAGAACTTATTGTACCTCTTGAGCATTAGAACTTACTTGGCCATGGAGCTTCCAGTTGCAGGTGTAATATTCAGATGGGGGGAAAAAAATGTCAAACTTCCAATTTCAGGTACTTTTTGGTTGTTTTTTTCTTATCACAGTATTCCCATCCTTAGTGAATGTGAACAGTTTGATCCATTTGGAAGTGTGAAGACCTTAGATATGCTTCTGAATGCTGTAGCAGCAGATATGTGTGTGAACAGACTGACCCTAGGGTCCAGGCATGGTGAAGCTAGTTTCCCTCTACGCTGTGGTCATGAGCTCGTGATTGGATGCCAGGCATAGAGGTTCCTGAATAATTAAAACAGTTTTCTTCTAACCCAGGCAGAAATGAGTGCTGCTGACTGAACTGTACATGATCACGTGAAGAAAAAGCCCTACAAGCCTTGCACTCACCTTCAGTGTATGTCTTCCAATGAAATATATATATTATGATGAGCCATCGTAATCTCCTTTCCACTTAAATGCTACTAACATGTCCACTTCAAAATACAAGCAGTAGGAAACAACTTCAGTAAGGTATTCGTAGAGTAGGGGTCTCAAAGTTGACTAGCTGTCTTTACTTTCATAAGGCAATAGCCAGCAACAGTTTATTTCAATTTCAGCTCAGTATTGCTGGTGATTAGCTTGATGTCATACACCTTAAAATGGTTCTGTGTCTGGGAAAGCAACAAGTCCCATTTATGATATCTTCCCTTAAAACAAAAAACTGGGTGAGGGAAATTGGTTTTGGTGACTGTCAGGGGTATCCGTGTGAGATGCATGCTTTATATTTTTAATCCCTTTTTATTAGCTGTTACTGGTTGATATCTTTGAGACCATCTCTTCACATGATTACTTTTCCTGGATGGCTTTACTTTTTCCATGGTACCAAGAATGAAACCTTTTTTCTCTCAAGTAATTCTCCAGCCAGCAAGAAACCATTGAAAGTCATAGTGAAAGAGTCTTTATATGTCCTTATGTGAGTAGCTTTCTTCATCAAACGGATTCATATCTAGATGCAATAAATGTCACTTGGATTCTTAAGGTTGTCAGAAATGAATACTTTGTTTCTTCTTGCTGTCTGAAAATTTATCTGACCAAATGAAGTTCAGCATAAAGCACAGATAGGTAATGAAAACAGCTATTGTGCAGGTAGAAAATCTGTGATTAATTAAGTGGGCGGCATCTGGATGTGACCACAATCTGTTTGTGAAGGGCTGTAAATAGCATCAAAGATTGGCGCGCATTAGGTCTGTGGACAGCAGGAAATATTTGAAAGCCAAAGTAGGATCAAATGTTTGGGTAAAAATTATGGTTATAGCTAACCACAAATCAAGTGAGAGCCATTAGAGTGTTGTTTGTTATCCTGTGGTTGAATGTAAATTCTCAACATTGCTCCTTTGATTTGTAAAGTGAGTGAGGGTTAGGCTGCATCCTTGAAGACACGCAAGATGTTAAAGACAAGCAGGGTTTAGTGTCTTTGTCATGCTCGGCCTTTGGAAGTTTCTTGAAGGTATCTTGCTCTACATGTGTAGGCATGGTTCCTCGGTGTTGAACACCTGCTTCAGTTTGTTTCCACTGAAGGATACCCACCACTGAACCTTGCACTTCTGTTTGTACACGTTAAGTACCTCATACAGTAAAATGCTTAAAAAGCAGGCTGTGTAGTGTAATTTGCTTGCTGGTCTATTGGAGCGCTGTGAAGCACATACATTTTGGCTCCCTCAGGGATCAGCAAAGCTACAAGCAATCCCTGGAAATCTGCATCATTTTTGCTCATTTACAAATAGCTCTGGTGAATGAGGTGTACGTTTGGTGGGAATCCCATCAGGATGTACTGGCATGTGCTAGCCGTTGCTCTGGAAGTCATAAAATCTTCATTGGTTTCTCCTTTATACCTGTCACAGACAGCAATGAAAGGAATAACATTCATATAACTGCAGGAGTTAAGTTCAAAGAAGGTCAAAGGTTTTAACAGTGGCCAGAGAAAAATGGTATTTTTATCCTGTTTCTTCACATGTTGAGGAGAAAGCTATCCAGCTTATCTCTAGGCAGCCTTGCTTAGGCTTGGGGAGCCTGGGGGTAATCCAGAAAAACTAGGGTCCTCCCTAATGCAAAACATGTGTCAAAGACAAGCTACAAGTAGGCAGAAGTGCCCAAAACTGTCTCAGAAGACAGTTCTGACTGTCTGGGATTCCAAAAAGATGAAAAGCCGAAGCTTTCAGGTGTCAAAGCAATATGTGCTTCCTTTTTATCTAATCCAGTGCACCTCCTGCCTAGAAGGAGAGGATTCCCTGAGTTCCAGTTGAGTGAAATAAGTAAAGTTGGGACTTCTTTTGTTAGAACCTCTTGTGATGCTTTCTTTTTCCAAGCTTCCTTGTACAGGTTCTAAATGGGGAGTCAAGAATGTAAAGACCAAACCAAAGTAATGCTGCAAGTATGTAATGACTTATTTAGGACCTTCAGTCCAATATCATAAATGACTTGCAGGACAAACTAATACCTTCTGGAGTGTGTCACATGCTTGTGTGATGTGCATTGCTGTTGAACCCCATAGGTAGAGCTGCACCATTCTGCTGGAGCTAAACACCCATTCTGTTGTAGAATTCTGTTAAGCTCAGATTTTACTAATTGGATTATATCCTATAGGTTTTACCTAGGTTAACATGACTGATCTGAGGAAAAGGTCGTCATTTGTATGCCAAAACTGCCTTTTAAGATTCTCTTCAGTATTATGCAACAAATGTTTTTAATCAAGTGGTAAATTTAGATTCAAATTGCTGTATCTGGGCTTGAAACTTTATGTCAAATATACATTCTAATGTTAGGTTAAATTGTACTTGCAAATGAAGGGGGAAGGGGATGTGTCTTCTGTGGGGTACAACCTAAAGTCAAATAAGGCAATTGAGTTTCTGTTAATATAAACTCTTGGAGGTTGGAGTTCTGGGTGAATGGAGACATACTAGTGGTATAAAGGGACATAGTTCATAATTTTCTTTCTCAGTTGTTTACTTACATAGTCATTACTTAAGGGGGAAAAAATACCACAACAAACCCTACCTTTATTTTTGTGGTATTGCTTGGTTATAAAAGAAGTAGGAGTTCTTAGACATGAATGTTCATCTAGAGAAAATGAGGAATGGACTGTTCTTGCCAAACATCCTTGGCCTTTATTACCATTTAAATTTTGAGTTTATTATTTTAAAGTAATTTTTCATTTCTGAGAGATGACTGTGATACAAATTTGGCTTTGAAGAGAGATGCTCAAGGTTTCTTTAGAAAATGAAATCTGGTAGTGAAAGAATAAAAGCATCTTTGCTTGCTGTTTGGTTTAGTTTGAAGAATTCTTGAAGGTCTACATGTCAGTGTCTACACCTAGCCAGTTTTAATCAAGTTTACTCCCTGTTCCACAAAGCTTAGCAGAGATATAACTGGAATGAATGAGATAAGAAAGAACCATTGCTAGTTGGTGGTGTAACTTGGAACAGGAAATATGAAAAGGAAATGACACTGATTTTTTGACAAGATGACAAGTGGAAACAGTTGACAACTAGTACTGTTTGATAATAACTCTTTTTTGTTGTGGTGAGGGGTTTTTTCCCCCATTTCTTCATATTTTTTCATGATATTTTCACTTTTCTTGTTTTGGAGGAGGCAAAAAGTTGAAAGGGGGCTTGGGTGAGGGAGACTGGAAAGAGGAGAAAGTTTTATCTTTGACACGCTCAGAATCTGTTAATGCTTCCTCTTTAAAACATTCTTAAAGTAAAACTCCTTGTACTGCAAGCCCAAAATTTGACACAATATTCCATTTGTGGTTTCTCAAATGTCAGATAGAGGAAATAATCACCTTCCTTGACCTGCTGGCTACACCCTTGCTGGGACATTCCAGTTTGCAGTTGCTGTCTTTGCTGCATGGGTACACTGCTTGCTCGTGTTCAACTTGTTGCCCACAAGGACCCCCAGGACCTTTTCTTCAGAGCTATTTCCTAGCCAGGGAGTACCCAGCCTGTACTGGTACATGGAGTTATTCTGCCCAAGATGCAGGACTTTGCATTTGAACTTCATGTGGGTCCTGTCTGTACGTGTCTCCAGCCTGTCAAGGTCCCTCTGTGTAGCAGTCCTTAATATCTTGAATACTCCCTGCAATTTGGTATCATCTGTACATTTGCTGACAGTACACTCTTGTCTTATTGTCCAGGTTCTTACAGAACTGTTAAAACAATTTTGACTCCAGAGGAGTGCTACTAGTAACTGCCTGTCAGTTGGATTTTAGAGCAGTGATCCTTTAAGTCTGGCAATCCAACTGGTTTCCCAACCCACCTTATTGTCAAATTATCCAGTCTGGATTCCTCCAGTTTGGCTTTAAGAATACTGTGGGAGACAGTGTTGAAGGCCTCTCTAAAGTCAAGGTAAAAACCATCTACAGCTCTCCTAATTTAATCACTGAAGGTGCAATAGCATGTTCAGGCATGACTTGACCTTTGTAAATCCATGATGGTTTTTCCCAGTAAATTTGGGGGGTCGGGGGGGTTGTTTGTCTTTCATGTGCTTGGAAATGGCTTCCAGGAGGACTGGCTTGCAGTCTTCCAGAGGGCCTGGGATTAGGTTTACTAGCCTGTAACTTAGCCTCAGGTCTTCCTTCTTGTCCTTAATGAAAAGGGATGTAGCGTTTCCTTTTTCTAGCCTTTGGGCATTGCCACCAGTCACCATGACCTCACTGTGACATCATCCAACTCCCTCGTCACACTTGATTGCATCCCATCTGGTCTCAAAGACTCCTGTAGCCAGTGCTCCCTAATTTAATCTTTCTCTTCTCATTTCCCCTGACTCAGTGGGAGGGATTTCATTTTACACAAGAATACAGGGGAGGAGAAAAAATAGTATGTTTCTGTTTGATACAGTTATACCCAGAATTTATTTAAATTTCTTAGTAAACTTTGGGTTCTGATGAGTGTGGAATTGACAGTGCCTTGTCAAATCCCTAAGGAGGCTGGCAGATTTCCAGTTGATGTCACCTTTGAAGTCAAGGACGTTTCCTTTTGAGGATTTTCATTAAGATATTTATTTATGATTGATAAACAAAGTCCACCTGGTCTCCAGAAGAGGAGAGCAAATGATACAAGGAGAATGTTTGAGAGTTCCTCCTTCATTTCACTTTTCTGTAATTTTTTCTTTCAAGTTAAAATGCCTCACAAGCCAAGAGAAATCCTCAGATTGACTAATAAAATTTAAGAATATATTAGTGGTAGCGAAACAGCAGTAGTTGTTACTCATTAGTAGTAGCTAATTGGAAAAGAAGAGCAATACAATCTTTGTGTTTAGGTGTAAGAAATGAACTCATCTTGATTTCACAAGGGTTGTGCTTGCCACCTTGTGGACAGCATTATTAATCCTGTGTCTCATTATGGGACACAAAATGATGAGGTAGGATAATCAAAGTTAGTTTCAAATTCTGTGATGGGAATGAGTTATGTTTTCTTTGTAGAATGGAGGATTTTGGGGGGTTTTCTCCCACCAGTATTGTTAATTGATGTTCTGAGACTTTACTTTCTTAATTACTGTAAGAAATCTCTCAAGTCAAAGAACACATTACCATTGGCTTCAGTGGCTGTGAATAAAGCCAAACTCTGCTGGTCTTCCTGTGGAGTCTTACCACCTGCTGTTTGCAGTTCCTGCTGAAATACCTTTGTTAGACACTCAGATCCTGAACGGTAGCTTGTGTGGATCACATATGTGGTCAAATGACAGTTTGTCTCATGGTATGAAGAACTTTACTAAGGACTCTCAGATGCACAAGGCCATGTCTTCTAATTAGGAAGTTTCCCTTTTCTCAGCTACACAAGCTCTAGGTTCTCTTCAGTTTCCCCCAGCAGTCACCAGCAGGCCCCACCCTGTTTGAGAGAGGACCAAGCGTTTGTTCCCAGTAGTGTTACAGCCTTTTGGTTAGTCATTTTTAACCTTTCAAGGATTATTTTTTGTCAAATCTTTGAACATTCCTAGATTAAAAAGAAAAAAATTGTTTCCCCTTAGCTTTAAAAAGAAGGTAGGAGTATGCAGGAACAGAGAGATTCTGCATTTATTTTCCTCTCATCACCAGTTACTAAGAACTTCAAGAGTCTCTAGGTTTTGAACCACTGTTGGTTGCAGTGTTACATCGTGACATACAGTAAACTGCAGTAACAACTGCACAGTGTAAACGACGATTAGGGGAAAACTTAAAGTTGTGCATGTTCTGCTTACTTGGATCCCAGAGTTGTAGTTTATCTAGAGCAATACTGATTTGCCTGTTTTGGTGGTTTGTTTCTATTCTGTAAGCAGGCTGTATTGTTTAAAGCACATATCTTTCACCTTTGACTGGAACTTGGGAGTAGTGGGGCAGTGTGACAGCCAGAGGAAAAAGAAATACTGAATTGTTCAGTCTAATCTACAGTGTCAGGAGCAACACGGGCATGCTCATCCACAGGAGAAGGTGAACCTGGAGCTGGGAATCAGCAAACCAGGCAGACAGTGGCCTTACCTAAAAGGGTGCATATCGCCAGTTCAGAGCAGGTAGGACTGATCTGCCACTGGTTGTCAGACTCAGCCAGCAGTCCAGAGGAGCTAATGATTGGCTGGGTTCTACTTCAAGCCAGAAAATCAAGTCAGCAGGTCGGGACCAGGGTCAGAATCAGGTGTGTGCCTGCAGCATAGCTCAGACAGAGAGCGATGGTAGGACTGACTGCAGGCACATATGCTGGGAAAAAGAAGGGCAGGAGGCATCTCAGCTCTGTCGTTCAGGGCTGGATGACTGCCTTATGAAATCTAGCCTTGAGCCTGGGCAGCTAACCAACCAAGAGTGGTACACAAGATCTGGAAGAGGGAATAAACAAAAGTCGACTTTGTTTAGTTCAGAGCCTGGGAAACCAGGCTAAAGAGGCTTTATCCTGCAACTGCCAAGCTCTGGTTGTAGTGCTTCTGGACACCTTCCTAGGGAGTGCAATGCCAGAATCTCTAGCCAGCCATACTCTCTCTGACTACCAGATGCAGCTGCAGCACTGAAATCTCAGAGGTGCTCACACTGTGTTTAGGAAGCAGTAAAAGGACCCAATCTGCCTTCTTGGCCACAGCCCTCTTTATAAGCCTGCTTTCATCATGTGACCCTTAACATTTCTCATGTTTTGCCATGTGGGCTTATTTACCAAACCATGTTACCCAACTTATATTGGACTCATGTTGATTTAACTGGAACTGAACCTAAGCAGCTTCAGACCCAGAACTGGAAACCTGAAATGAGCCAAAAAACCATTCTGGTTTCACTTTCTGCTTCTCTGGTGAGTTGTCTTTTATGTTTAGTTTCCCAAGACCTTATTCAAGCTAATTATCTGCCCCATTTTCATGTTTTCAGTTGCAGTGGAATTGAGTCTCAGGGAAGGGCGTGATTCCCCTGACAGGTTGTCTTAGCTTCCACAGTTGTGTTCCAGGCTGTGTGTTAAATGACATAAATACTTTCTGTCTTGCATATCAACCAGCAAAACGTGCTGTCTTTTTTGGGGGCGGGGGGGTGGACAGTGAAGAAGGAATTGATTCATAATGGGTCTTGAAATCTAAAGAACTCTAATAAAATTACTTTCTCTTCATTTTTGTTTTGGTTTCTGTTTTCTTCAGAAGCCTGAATTGGGTTGCATGTGTACATCTAGATGTCGTTCTACCTAAATGGATGTTTGATGGAAAAATTACAGACTGATGGAGCAGCAAAGCTTGTGTTCAAATTTTATACTTTAATAAAGGTGGATGCAGTGTTTGCTAAACTAATTTAAATCTTGTGTCAGTTCTTAGAGACTCCTGATGGTAGACCTGTAATTAGTTACAGTTGTGTTTGTGTGAGAGAGAATGCTGTAAATCACAAGTAAAGGAGTCGGTAGGAGGAGTTGGGACTCAGGAGCTGAAATGCAAAGTTGCATTTCAGAAATTTGAAACAAGTTCTGTGCACAGATGATGGGAACAGATAATTTAAAATGCATCTGAAAGCTGCTCACACTTCCTGGGGGAAAGCATAGCTAACCCATGAGACAGCAGCACTGGCATGGCTCTTAAAAGCTTTAAAGACAACATCTTCATGTGGCAACTAGTGTGTAAGAGGACTCCTGGAGAGGGAACTATTTACAGCTATAGCTTGAAAACCCTGTCACGGGAGGACAAAAAAAGTGTTGTGCTTAGATACTAAATAAATGGCTTGCTAAAACGTTAACAACAGTGTTTGCATGTGTGAATTTAATGTTGAGGTGGGTAAACCTTTTAGGTAAACTGAGATTGATAAAACAAATCATCTGGTTCTGACTCCAATGGCAGAAGTGTGAAAGAGTTTAAGGTGTCTGTGAAGCAACCACAGAGTGTAGGAGGCTATTGGTGATAGCATTAATTTCTCTTTTCATCCTATCATCTAGCTTTTTGTGGTTATCCTGAGGTTGGTTTAACTTAAGATGGAATTTGGGGACAGTAGAATCATAAACCAACCGACATTTTCCTTCAGAGTTCAAGGCCTTTATAGGACTACATAGAGACAAGGAGACCCCATGGAGACCTCCTAAATTATTGCTGGGGGTGAAAGGGCTCTGAAGGGCTATTAATCAGGCTGCATTTGTGGTACAATGAATCTCACTGCTTTAAGTTAAATATCCTCTACACTTTCAAAGGGCCATAAAATAAATTGTGATTTCAGCAAGCTATTCCTGGTGAATCAAGAATGGTAAATTATACTTAGTCTTGTATCTTTTGTAGATGGCATTTCACTGGAGGCTAGAGATAATTCCTAGGCCCAGCCCAACTGATTTCCTGGGCTTCCTTTCCACTGACTTCAGTGGGATATGGATTAAGAGTAGCTAATTTACTACAAATATGTTTATCCATGAAATGGTACACAATTTGTCCAATAGTATCTATCTGATCAGTTATTGCACACATGCTGTGCTTATTAAATGGGAGGTTGGGAAAGGGTTAGAAGAGCTTCTGAGAAAACATTCTTACTAAGCCTTTCAAAGCTCCCTGTGTGTTCTTGGCTCAAGAACACACTGCGTTCACTCCACTGAGTGTGGACCACTAGACCACAGCCACTGAGTGTGATGCTTTATATGAAAGTAATATGCTATCTTTTAGCACAATTGCATTACAAGAGAGCTTAAAAAATAAGTCCAGTGTCTACTAGATGTTATATCATCAGGATGTGTGAAATATTCTAAGGAAAAGAGAGTGGACACTGAATAGAACTGATTGTTGGTGGGGAAATAGAACAGGATCTTTTGGAGCTGAGTAGCTTTCTCTGACTGACTTCATCTCCACATGTTTTCCAAATGGGGAGGAGAAAGGACTGAGGTAGGAAAAGCAAGGAATTGCTGTAAAGGTGAAGGGCAGAGTACTTGTTAAATGTGTAATGGAGCAGACTTGTGTTTTCTGACAACCTCTCTTGAAGACTGGAATACCATAGGAATGAAATCCCTTATCTCTGGTGATTTGACAAGCTCTTTATGTTGTGACATGAGATGTCCTCCTGTGAAAGTGGCTTGGTAACACAATTCATGCAGTATCATGAAGTAGCACATGTAGTTTTTGTCAGCTGTTCATGTAATGCTACCCATATATGCTTTTTTCTTTTAAGAGCTGTTACTTCTGTCATGTTACTGCCCAGAGTCTTTTAAATTCTGAATGACAGTCTGTCTGCCAGCAGATGAGTACCTCAGAAAGTGCATGGGGCTCTCTTGCATCAGGTAGGTCAAAAAGGGGGAACTGCAGAGTCAGAAACTGCAAGAAGACATTTCAGTGCTGAGTGCATACATAAAGCAGAGTGACCTGTGTAAACAAACCTCAGTGCTCAGAATTTGCTTATAGGTAAGAGAAAAGAGCAGCTGGTATTTCCTGAAGCAAATCAATAAAATTCAATCATAGCAATGCAATAACAGCTTTGCAGTGTATGTTCTTAGAATCATGGAATAGTGGGCATTGCACAGTACAGTTGTTGAATTTTAATTTCCTCAATTGTGGACTTTCCAAATAATGTCTGTGGAAAAAATTACAGCTCCTCCAAGTAATACCTGAATGCTGTTAATTAGAAGTTAAAATGAAGATTTAACAACACAATAAATGCCTCGTTCATCTTGAACAAAATGCACAAAGGGAACAAATACTATGTTTAGGAAAAGTAAATTACTTTTTAAATGGTTCCAATGATCTGCTCAAGCATTTAAGGTGAGGAATTAGAGTAAAACACCACCAAAAACACCCAATAACATTTGCTTCATCATTACATTAAGCTGAGCACATACTAGAGTTAAATTCACAGAGAAGAAACCACAGTTTATTTAGCCTGTGTCTGGGCTCTCTTTGTCTTCTTCCCCTTTAGCTCTGCCGCCTTTCTAACATTTTGCAGTCAATTTGAATGGTGGGATTTGAATATTTTCTGTAAACATAATCAGTCGTGTACATGGTCAAAAACACTAAGCTGTGGTAACCAGATCAGCCTGCATCTTGTATGTTTTGTAGCCATTTGAAATTACACATATAGCAGCCAAAAGAAAAAAACATGGTAGAGTCTCTTTTTGCTCTCAAGAATGCGAGTAGTATATCAACAAGCAGCAACAGGACGGGGGTTGTAATGGTAGGAGAAGGGAGTGGCTAAGATTGAATCAATTTTGCCTCCCCTCTCTGTGCAGTATGAGCTGGGGAGCTGCTTTGGCAGGGGGGTTGGACCCCATGAGCTCTCAAGGTCCCTTCCAACCCCTACAACTCTGTGATTCTATGATAAAGTGGCAAAATGAGTAATACCAGAAGCGTGTAATGTTATGTTCTCAGGATTGAGACAGCACTGAGAGGAGAAGATCTGTGATGTTCAGATGATTCTTCCTCTTACAGCCTCTTTCAGCTGCAAAGATCCCTAGAGATTTCAGTGAACTTAGCTGAAATCTATATGGTGTATTCTGAACTTTAAATTCTGGAAGGAGAGCTTCCTACAAAGTATTCAGCACTGTTTTTTCTGTAAGCTACAATGAGAAATTTACATTGCTCTTTGTATGCTTGTAGAAGCAGAAAATACTGGTTACTGGAAGAGCACTAGAAATGTTGTCAAGCAGCCGCTGAAGCGTCATTCCTACGGGTCATTGTTCTACAGTTGGTGTCTAGTTAATAACTCAGTTGATGAACCAGAGAGAAATTACTCTCACTTTCCCATAGCTGGGTTGGCCCTACAGAGCTAGGGAAAATGAGACTTTTTTCCTGCTTTCTGCATCTACAGAGTTTCTAACTTGGTTCCACTTGCAAAATCATTTTCTTGATGAGTGGCATGGCAGTAGCAGCTTTAAGTTTGGATACAGGAAACCAAGTAAAAACAGGGGTGTAACAGAGGTGTGGTCTGGGACTTACATCCAGAAGGACTTTGGGGTTCTCTCATAGAGCTCCAGTTTGACAGCAGGTTGATCAACAATCTTATGCTTCCAGATTTAAAAACAATCTGAAAAGGTGTCTTCTGATTCACCCCTTCTCCTGACTGTGCCCATGGGTGACTAATTTGTGGCTCCTAAACAGCTCAGTCATTGTCCCTATGTTGGTTGGGACTTTGTTGTGAGTGATGGTGGAACGTGGTGTTTGGAAGATGTCTTGGTACTCTGTCTCTGCGTGTGTGGGTTGTAACTTGTTCTTTGTCAGACATCCTGGTGTTTCCTGTGTTTCTGGCAGCTATAGTCTGCTGTTGGGACATGGTGGTTTGACATCTCATGGTGCTGGGTGTGACAGCTATGCCATGCTATTGCCTTATCTCTCCTGCCTTGGTGCAGTGACACCTGCAACAGCAAGTTCTGATTTGGGCATCCCATGCAATTTTATTTGACTAATACAGAGGTTCTAATTACATGTAATTACTGTTCTGCTTTTTAGTAACTTAAAGATAATGCTGTCAGATTCAAGGTATATTAAGTATCTGCTGCTTATCTTAAAAGTGTCTCTTGAGGATCTGGAGTTTCCCCTCTAGCCAACCCCAAGCCTGTATTCCCGAAGTAAATACCACGTGGTTTTTCTGTATGTTATTTAGCTGCCAAGCATTCCAACTGCTTGTGCACATCTAGTCACAAATTCCTACTTATCTCCAGGCTGTACTTAGGCCATAAGCAGTATGAAAATTCCAGAACATCAAATCTCTTCCTTGGCTTGAAGATAAAGTGCTTTGTATGTTGTCACAGAACAGAAGCTGATTTCTCTTACAGATAAGTGATTTTTTTAATGGAACTGTTACAAAAATAGACAGCAGTGTTGTTTTTGTAAAAACACAGTTATATCCCTGGTCAGTGAAGAAGCCTCTAAGTTAGCATGCTGCTCTGTTTGTTAGGGTATAATAACAGTACACCACTCAGCACAGTACAAGTGAAACTAGGTAACAGTAAATGAAAGCTAAAGATTAACAGATGAGCATCTGGACACACTTATGGGATGTCTTTTTTCCTTATAAATCTGCCTTTCTATTCCCAACGTGATATAATGGGGCAAGATCTGTATGTTAATCATTGTATGTGTTGATAATACTCCAGGCATTACCCATTCATTTTAGTACTTTTGTGTCAATGTGCAGATTTCCTTACCCTGACATAGTATTTTTCTAATGTAAACTCTAGGCTATTTTAACTTATTTCTGCTCGGGCTCCTGGATACTTAGAAGGCAAAGAGACTCAAAACAGCTAATGCAACGTTTGGAGGATCTTACTTTTCTTGTTCTTTAAATGCAGCAAATAATTAATCCTTAGCATTAGACTGGGTAGCTTTTATGAAGTATTTCCTGTCAGTGTATGAATTTAATAATTCGTGTAATCCTGCTTTTCTGTAGAAGCTGCATGGTTTTAAGCAGCTTAAATCCTGATATATTAAAAATGCAGTTTTAAATAGTTTGATACTTTATACAAGGGGGAAAAAGTAAATGCTTAAACTGCAAATAAGAATACTGAAAAGATACCAGCTAGCAAAGATAGTTTTAATCATCTTGGTATTTCATGATCTCTATTAGATTCACTATCAGAGGATGTTGAACTAGGATGGAAGGATGACCAGAAGTTTGGGAAAGGAGGTTTGCCTGGCTCCAATACTGTTATGTATCCACCCTGTAAGACTCACATACCAAGGTCTGCAGAATGTGGAGAGAAAAAACAGTAACTTAAAAGTAAGGGCATCTCTTGTAGTTAAACCCCAGAAATCCCTGCTGTTCTAACAGCTAAATCTTGATACTTCTATGTGTTCCACAGAGCAGATGAACAAGTGCATGCCTTTAGATGGCTACATCGTTGGGGATGTATCGCCCTGCTCGAGCAGAACTGCAAATACAGTGGCTTCCATGCACAGAGTGTGTAAAACTTAATTAGTGGGAGCCTCAGCAATTTGTAGAACTAAGATTTATTGATGGCATACAGTGTTAAAGCAGGTCACCCACAAGTAGCCTGGTATTCTTCTGCCACCCACTTAACTTCATTAACAGTGGTTAAGTCCCTGTGCTTTGCTTGATGACGCTTCTCACATTCCCCTGGCTAATGTTGCTTTAGCTGCTGGATCATCTTTGGTATGACTTAAGCAAACAGGTTATTCTTCTGACTTCTAGCCCCATGGATGCCTAGTTCTTAATGTATTACAACTTTTAGCTAGCTACCTGTCCCTACAACAGATTTCCTAAGTTAATGCTGTTAATATACTTCAACTCATAACTACAGTTTTCCTGCCTGATAATACAGTGCGGCGAGAGCAATGGAAGCCGGGTATTGCCATGTTGTATTATTTATGCCACTCTACCAGACAGATTGGAGTTTTTAATAGAATCACTTAGTACTGGAATTGTAACATCTGTTTTCCATTTTGGGGATCAGCACTTCATGTTTTCAAATACCTGGCACCAGCCCCATTCTATTGTATGCAGAGTCCTAAATCCCTATTAAGTCCATCACTGAATATTTCATCCAGATTGTCCCTTTTTACTCTCAGGGGTTTTTATTTAAATTAATTTTGGCATACAGTTGGCTGTAATTCTTGAGCAGTGTCTTTCAGGCTAATTTGTAACTTAGAAGAGTTTCTTGAACCACTTTGCAAAGAAGGTTGAGCAATACAGATGTATAGATAATGCAAGTCAAAAGTAGCTCTTCTAAAAACCAACACTTTGCAAGAAAACATTAAAAGGGACAGATGTGTTCTAGATCTCCTTGTTGATAGTGAAGGAACAGCTTGCACTAGTCTTGTCTGAAATCCTTTTAGTGGGCATAATGTAGTTACCTTTGCCTTCTCACTCATCTTGTATTCACAATCCTGCTATGGATAGTAGGATTCTGCATCCATAGCAGGAATGTTTTGGGTAATGTGGCTCAAAAAGTGACATCTGCTTTCGGAGTCCTTACCTGTCTATTATATGATGTAAACCAGTCTTCATTGACTGAGGCTGCTTTTCACCATTGTGAGAGTGTACTGGGCTGTTGAATTGGGTGTTCATTTATTTGGCACCCACTTTACATCTCAGCCTTCCAGAGTTGTTCAAGGAGACTGCCTGAGATTTCAGACCTATCTACTTATCTAGCAAAACTTCTGATCTTTACTTACATAGTTAAGACTTATTCGTGCTCCCACAGCAAATACTGTAATGACCACTCACTTCTTTCCTTACCATCATGTTTTTCTTGCTGGTGTATCACAGCATGTTGGGCAGTGTGGTAAGGTGATTTATTTGCTATGTATACATGTGCTTAAATGTAATGAATGCCACATCCTGGGAGAAATTAGAAGTTGCTTCATAGCTTTACGTGAATGTATATTAGCCAGGCAGCAAAGTGGTACTTCTTAAATTTATAGTCATAACAGGAAAAACAATGCTGAATTATCTGTTCAGTACAGATGTATGGATTCCATATTTTTGGGTAATTTGGGTGAATTCTGCTTGCCAGCCTAGTTCTACAAGGATAACTGCCATTCCAAATCTCTGCACGGCTTCAAGCAGCTGTTTAAAAGCAGAACAAAACAGAATGAGTTTGCCAGAAAAGTGCTCATTTCATCTTCCCAAAGGTCCGACCAAGGCTCCCAACACCCTGAGTGGTGAGTCCTGGACCAGTAACAGGTGTCTGATCCAATACGTCATGATCTGTCAGTGCTAGAAATCTATGCTTTCTACAGTTCAAAAGGTAGGTTCCCATATAAGACATGGGGCACAGGCTTGTCATATGAGATGCTTGCTGGATCTGGAAATACTGGCAAGTACACAGTCACTCCTGTATGTCTGCCTAAAGTGTATTAAGCAAATGTCAGGGTATTGGTATGTATTCGTTTCAGCTGGCCTCTTCTTCTGAAACCTATGCAGTATTCATCATTAAGGCACATCATTTCCATGGAAGCCTCAGGAGGCACCTCAGTAAAAAGATATAACTTCTCTTTGGAAAATTGGAATTTGCTGCTAAATACCTGTTCTTTTGGTATGTAAAACGGGTGTATGGGTGCACTGTGTGTAACGGATACATACTGTTATCTTACTATTACTGTATTTATTGTTGTCGTGTTACTTATTTATCGTATGTATATACTTGTGGTTCCGTGGCTTCTTCCTCATTGTCAGTTGCTGGTTTCAGATTATTAGGTCCTTGTGTCCAGTGGTTAATTCTTTATATCTTTCTCAGTCATTTAAACAGGAGAGGCACACTTTGTGGCACGGGCTTCTTGTGCCCTATATGAAAAAAATCCAAATAGTACAGCCAAAGTTGGCAGCTGTTTTGTATGTCAGTCAATATTTGGCTAAGAATGACGTGCAGGTTTGGTGTTTATCCCCTACAAGGGAGTCCCATTTGTACTTACTGGTTGTGTTTCTTCTCTGTAAAGCAGTTCTGTTCACACTGACCCACGGTAGTTCTGTGTTACGGCCTCAATGAATAAAACATGCTTTTCTCTATTCTCTTTTATTTGCTAAGAGGGAGAAAATTGTATTAACCTGTGTGGGACTCAGCACTTCTGGAGAACACCGTTAAACATTTATGCTAGCAGTTCATATTGTGTAACACCTCATACTTGAAAAAATTCCCTTCATAAAACAACTTTCTGGCAGTGGAAATTCCCTGAAAGTCACTGTATGGCATAGGCTGATGCTGAGTGCCACTACATTTCCTTCCAAAAAATATATAGTAGGGAAAGTGTAAATAGTCTCAGCAAAATATAGTTGAAAGTGGATTGGTACAGAGATCAATCTGTCATTGGGCACAGCTGTCTTAAATTTACATCACTCTCATTCTTCAGATTGTTTTAGCAGGTCTGAAATCATATTGTGTGATTTGCTACAGCGACACTTGTACTGCCCATGTTCAACCAAGTGCATCACTTCGTTAGGAATCAAATGTATTGTGAGGTGAAACAAAAATGCTGGACTCATACGCGGTTTCCACCAAGCAGTGCAAATAAATGCAAGATGTTAAACCAAGTGTTTCCATTGGAGTCCAGAATCTCTTTGAATTCATGCAGCATTCTGCTCGCTCGATTTGTTGGGATGGAACAGATTTTTAGTGCCATCCTGCCATGAAGCACAGAGTGCTAGGCCATCTCCTTCATTCCCTTGCTTAATGACTACAAAGAGGTATCAGTGTCGAGCTCCATGTCATCCTGGTAGTGATTAGTTAGATGGTTTTATCTGTGTTTCTTGGATAGCCATAAAAAAGATGTTGGGTGTTAAATGTTTACATTGGAGCTAAGAAGACTCTGGCTTGCAGTTTAGATCATTTTTTGCAGCAAGGGCCAAGTGTTAATATTGGGAATAGGAAAGAAATACAGTGGTGCCAAGGCTCAAGATACTCCCTGTGTTGTAAGTCAGTGGTATCAAAAAATTGTTTTTCTTCCCCCTCTTACTTGGATGTTTACTTCTAGGAAAGACCATAAGGCAGTAGCTAACCATTTTTTCACCAAGAATTTGCAGGTATTTTTTACCTACTTGCATACATCCATGCTCTAATTTATTTTGAATGTTTTTCCATTAAATTACTGTGTTTCATAAAAGGGGTGATAGGCTACTGTTCTACTGGCTCTTGTAATATTATCGGAATGAGAAGTTCTTCTTTGCATGGGCCAGTTAATCATATAGATAGATGGTGAGTATTCATCCTAAATGTTACTTGGAGTCTGTAAACACAAAACAAGATCAAAACAATGTTTCTGTAAAAGGGGAGGTAGTTTTTACAGTATGTGCACTTTTAAAGTGCAGTAAATTGGAAATACTGTTCTTATTTGTGTCAAATCTTTTTTTTTTAAATTCTGCCTTTAATTTACATTATTTTAAATGATCCAATTTCTTTTAAACTCTCAGTCCAAGTTGGTATTACTGTGTAGGTTGAATGTTTTCTACTCAGTGAATAGGAGGATCGATTCTGTAACTGTTCAGACACAGTATAAAGAGTTTTTAGAAACTTCTTTTGGTGAGAATAGGCTCAAGGGTCAATTTTAAAGGAGGTTAAGAAGATACTTTATATATAAAGTAGTTCTACTTTTGTAAAAAGCCCATTTCAGTACAGTATCAGTACAGGCTGGGGGTTGACCTGCTGGAGAAGAGCTCTGTGGAGAAGGACCTGGGGGTCCTGGTTGACAACAGGTTGGCCATGAGCCAGCAGTGTGCACTGGGGGCTGAGAGAGCCAGTGGGATCCTGGGGTGCATCCGGAGGAGTGTGGCCAGCAGGTCCAAGGAGGTGATCCTCCCCCTCTGCTCTGCCCTGGTCAGGCCCCACCTGGAGTATTGTGTCCAGTTCTGGGCTCCCTGGGATAAAAAGGACAGGGATCTCCTGGAGAGAGTGCAGAGAAGGGCTACGAAGGTGATGAAGGGCCTGGAACATCTATCCTATGAGGAAAGGCTGAGAGAGCTGGGGCTGTTCAGTCTAGAGAAAAGAAGACTGAGGGGGGACCTAATCAATGTTTATAAATATCTTAAGCATGGGGTGCAGGGGGAATTGGCCTGACCCTTTTCAGTGTCTGTGGGGACGGGACAAGGGGCAATGGCTGCAAGTTGGAGCACAGGAAGTTCCACACCAACATGGGGAGGAACTTTTCCCCAGTGAGGGTGAGGGAGCCCTGGGACAGGCTGCCCAGGGGGTGTGGAGTCTCCTTCTCTGGAGAGATTCAAGACTCGTCTGGACGCCGCCCTGTGCAGTATGAGCTGGGGAGCTGCTTTGGCAGGGGGGTTGGACCCCATGAGCTCTTGAGGTCCCTTCCAACCCCTACAACTCTGTGATTCTGTGATTTCAAATCATAACAAGATCATGTGTCTTCCTTTCTGACTGGCAGCTGTAGGAGCTATGCTGTTAGGATATTCTTTGGGCTGAGGGGGCATAGCCAGCAATGAGCAATGTGTTTATGTTCTTCAGTTGCTTTTTTTGCTATCAGCCTGTAAAAGCCCATCAGCTAACTTGAAATCCCCAAGTTTGTGAACCCTCAGTTTTTAATTGCCTTTTTGCATACAGAAGAACAAGGGAAGAAATTGCAGCAGTGTTAATTCACAAAATCTTTTGAGCCTTGAATGTTCTCTGAATGTCATGCTGCCTGTGGTTGTTATGTGTGAAGTCTGCCTGTGTAAGATGTTGGAAAAAGAAATGTTATTTTATTTTGCAGAGCATTGGCTGTGACGACTACCTGGGTTCAGACAAGGTGATTGACAAGTGTGGAATATGTGGAGGGGACAACACTGCTTGCAAGGTGGTGTCTGGAGTTTTCAAACACACTTTAACGAATCTTGGCTACCACAAGATAGTGGAAATTCCTGAAGGAGCTACTAAAATCAACATTACGGAGATGTCGAAGAGCAACAACTATCTGGGTAAGCTGCATCTCAGAGAGTGATGCATTGTTTGTGTGCCAGTGCAACTGGGTGGAGGTTGGACCAGGAAAGGCCTTTTTTAACTAGTGTGAAATAGATGTCAAGAAAAAGAGAGGTGAAAAGAGAGGGGAAAAAAACCAACCCAAACCATTAAACAGGTGTTTTGATCAGACCTAGCTGACAGGTCATAGTTCTGGCTTGATCTTGCATGACAAATGCTGCAGACCTGTTACCATCTAATTCCCTGTGCATCCAACTTGGCTTCGGCGTTTCCTGTCAGTTGGTTACACTGTGGTGATTATGCTTCCCGTATCATTAACCTTCTCTGAGTGGCCAAGAGTCCAGCGAGTGGCATGCTCCTTTATGAGTGTATATTGAGGCTGCTTGGGGAGAAAAAACCAGCTTCTGATTGGCTACCAATTTCAGTTCTTTTGACGTGGAAGTATATCTAAATTGCATTGAGATAATGTGATATCGAGGTGCTATCCACAGAATGCAAGGTAAGTTTTACAGTGGTTCCTTCTGAAGCAGGTCCTTCATTCAAAACCATGAATGGGCCTGGAATATTTATCTTATAATATCATAGCATCTTATTTCTAGATCTGTCTAGTGTGTAGCTAATTAGAGATTATGTGGCATTTCTGCAGATCTATGTCTGCTTCGTGTGCATTTGTGAACTTTGCCATTCCCTGTTGTAATCTCCCATGTTCCCAAGCTAGAAGGCTTTCAATTTGCCTGCATTTCTGCTTCACCTTGGAGCCAATTCTGCTGACTGGGCTGGAGAGAGAAGAGCTGGTTAAGATTTGTAACCCCATGCCTTTTAATTTCTCTTCACCTGTCTTAAAAACTACCATAGCAAATAATAAAAATGGAGCTACATGAGGCCTTTCATGCTAGCTTGTGCAAATATTGCTAGAACTATCTAGATGTGCTGGAAGCTTCAAATCTCAGTACTCTTGTTTGATAGCTGCTTTATCTTGCTTCTGCCTGCTAAGCATTTCAGCTACTGCTCAAGAAAGAAAAGTGCTTGTTACTGAATTGCTTATTTCCTCTTTTCTGCTTTTGTCTCCTTAATTCCTGCTGGAGCTGTAACTAGCTCTACAGAAATATTTGCTTCTACATACAGGTTTATTATGAGGAATAGTCTGAATGGGTAATCTGAACTCCATAATTATATCCAAAAAGTGACTTCAGAAGTGAAGAAATAATACAAGCTAGCCACAGTCCAGGAAAACCAAATGTCCTGGACCTTTTGTAGGGTGACCTTGTCGGTTCCAATTTGTCTTGTTTCATCCAAATGTGTGTTTGATACATTTTATGTACCTACAGATCCTAGCATTCATTTTCCCATGTCAACAGTTTGTGTAGCATCCATCAATAATACCTTGTTTTATAATAAAATATAACAATAATCGAGCTAAAGAGCTTCTGTAGATATTTGCATGTTCAATAGATAATGGGTGAGAACACAACTCACGTGGCAGGGCAGTGAAACTGGCCATGTTCCTACTATATAAAATCATGGCATGGAGTTGGATGCAATTTGTGTGTCAGATTTACATGGCAGCATCTGAAAACAGCTGGCAGGAAAATTCCCTTCACTATTTTAAAATGTCCTGAGCCACTTAGACATTTTTGGAATGAGCAGGACACAAAAAGAGTAACATTTTTTGCTTAAAAATAACCAGTCTGTTGGCATGTGTGGGAAGGTGGCAAAGGTTTCCTTTCCCATGCTATTCTTTACCTCCTTATTCCTTCAGTTCTTGGTCTGTGTTACCATCTTTTTTCTTTTTTTTTTTTTTTAATCTATTTCATCTGCTGGATTTTACAGCTGCTGGTATGGATTTAGTCTGGTAATTTGCTGACTCCCTTGCCTGTTAGGAATTCTTGAGTCTGTAGTCCCTGCTAGAAGGACTCCATCATCTCTGCTTGGGCATTTACACAGTAAATTTGTTTTTTTGAGGCAGGTCAGCTGCACCAAGACAGGAATGAACATGTCTTAATAGATCAGAAAACTGAAACTGGAGAAAGTTTGATCAAGCAATTTATTGAACAGCTGAAATGTGAGGTGTTTTTTCAATATCCTGGTGGCCATAAATTTCTCACTGATACAACAGCATTCAAAATTTTATAGAGTACATAACACTGGTAGAGCTACAAAGCTTGAAAACTCAAGGCTGGTATTTACTGGATTCTCTGTATTTATGGTAATAAGCAGAAGTCTTGAACTTCAAAATAAATCTGAAACTCATCCTTATGTTGCAGCAGCAAGAAAGACAACCAGCAGTCATTCCTTTAAGCATGTAGCTGAGTGCTCTGTAAAAATGAAGTTTCAGGTCACTGTTCTTTCATAGTCCAGCTGTAACCACCTGAGCTGGTTTGTCAGCAACATTCTTCCTGTTGCAAGGAGTGTAATTTAGTTGCTTTTGGTTTTCCTTTCACTTTGTGCATTTTATGAGTTTTTTCAATGGAAATTGTAAGTCAGCCCAAGGTCACTAAAATTTTTCTACAAGATGACAGCTGATGTTTCTGGGAATCTGAGTTACCCTGCTTGTCTCTGTGCAGGAAACACTCCCCAGTTCCATGTGCTTTAATTGAACAGCTCCTACAAAGGCTCACAGCTTCTCACTGCATTGTCAGAAGTACTAAGCAAACAGGCAGTCAGGGAAGTGTTCTCTCAAGGACACATTTTGTGAAGTCAGGCAGTGCTGGAAAAAGCAGGCAAGAATGTGAGGTTTCTTACCCAAAGAGTTTCAAACTGAGCTAGAAGCTCTCCATGGATTTGAAAGCTTCTCCATACTGCTTTTATAAACTTGTTTTTGAGTAATATATTGCTTGTTGGAAAACCTGTGACCCTCATAAAAAGCATAGTTTTAATGATGGTGCTGAATATGGCGCCTTATTAAGGTTTGCTAATGTTAAGCATTGCTCTAAGGTTTTTGTGCACAAGTTGGAGTATTGCAGAATAATATTTGTAAGTTCTTGCTACTTGAAAACAATACATGTTGTTAAAATGCATGACAGTGGTATATGAAGCTTTTACTGTTTCTGGGACGTCAGTATCTGGGTAGTCAGAATATTCAGAATAAAGGAGATGGGCTATTTCAGTGTGTGGTGGTTTTGGCCCTAGCTAGAGGCCAAGTACCCACCAAGCCGCTCGCTCACTCCCCCCTTCAGCTGAAAAAGGGAGAAAATAGATCTTAGGAGGCTTAGGACCTGAGATAAGGACAGAGGGATCGCTCTGCAGTTAGTGCAATGGGCAAAACAGACTCAGCACAGAATAAAGGAAGGAAAGTGATTTATTACTGCTAGAACTAATACACCCAGTGAACTGGAACGAGATAAGAAGCAGCCAGGTCTTAAAGCACCTTCCCCCCACCCCTCCCTTCTTAGCACACTTAAGACTCATCACAATATTACTCCCTTCTTACCCCCCCAACGTGGCACAGGGAGGGGCAGGGAATGGGCAGTGGGGTTCCAGCGATTCCTCACAAGCTGCTTTCTTTCCCAAGATCTCAACACTTCTCCTTCCCCCCACCCCTCGCCTCTTCGCAATAGATTTGCTCCCTTCTTCCCTCTCCTCGCAGCACAGGGAGGGGCAGGGAATGGGGAGTTTCAGTCCCTTCCTCCCGAGATGGCTTCCATCTCAGCTGGGGTGGGGGGGGTGGGGGCATTCCACACACACCCCCTTCCCCTGGGGCACCGTGGGGTCCCACCCATGAGAGAGTCGTGTCCACGAACTTCTGCAGCATGAGTCCTCTCTGTCGGGGAGCCATCTCCTCACCACAGGCCTCTCAGCAGGACTCCCCTCCAGAGGGTGCTGACATTCGGGTCCAGACCCCCCAGCCTGGTCCCCCGCAAAGTCACAAGTCCCCCAGCAAACCTGCTGAGGTGTGGATCAATCTCTTCACAGGGTGTAGGTGTCTCTGCTCCCCGTCCTCATCCCTGGGCTGCAGGGGGACACCCGTTTCACCATGGGCTTCACCACAAGCTGCAGGGGAAACTCTCTTTTCGCATTCTTCACCCCTCCCCTCCTGCAGGCCTGGCCTTGGTGTCTGTGCAGCTTGTTACATCTTCTCTCTCCCACTCTGGTGGCAACGTGCGTCTGCCAGCAGGTTTTTTTCTCCTATATGTGCTTCAGAGGCGCTGTGACCAGCTCTGGTTGGCTTGGTCTTGAATTTGGCCTTGAATTGACCGTGTTTTCAAAATATGGGGCTTGCAGAAAGCTGTAACTGCAGCTTACAAAAGCCTCCGAAGCAGCACAGCCACACAAAACTGCAACACAGTGGCTGGCTTTGCATGTAACTTAAACCTTTCACAAAAAAAACCCCACCAAAATTGGAGCTTTCCAGTCCATCTAGTGATACTATTTTGTATACCTTAAAAACCTTTGACAACATTGTTTCTGATTTCTTCTGCTTATGCTTTCTTTTTTCAGCTGTTCCCCCATTTTTGAATGAACGAATTTCACACAGCACAAACATAATCTTTTCTTCTCAGTGCCTCCTCTACCTCCCTTATGCTAAAAATCATTCAGGATTTCCATTACTTGAAGATGTTTAGCAGAGGAAGGGTGTGGATCTGATAGCGCAATGTATTTTAACAGTCAGATTGAGAATGGCCCATGGCATTGACTCCTGTTTCTTAGTGAGCCATAATGAACTATCTCCAGTAGAGCCATAAGGCAGATCAGAGATTCCCCAGGAAACATGGATTTTTGCGTGTGTGTTTTTGTAAAGAAAGCCCAGGTTTTGACTAAATAATAGTTATTAATAACTATTAGTAAGGTATTTATCAAGCTGCATTTTTACACCACTCTTTGTTTTACAAGCTATGTATTGCAATTTAGGTCTGAAGTCCAGAGTGTAAACAAGGCTATAAGCTATGTGGTCCTGAGCTATGTGCAGAATGACTTGCTTCCCAAAGTAGTTTTCAGCAGTATTTTCTAACTGGCTGATATGTTAGACCTTTCAGAAACAGCCCTGCTGACCTTGGACAGACTTTTCCATTGGCAAGCTGCTTCTGTCATGTGCTAGTCTTGTACAGAAATGAGACAAAGACATACTTTTTATCCCACTGGTAATCACCAGCTGGCCAGTTCTCTCATACAGAAATGGGAAGCTTGCCACTGAATTAAGGAGGACCATAATACTTTAAGTGGGACCAGCACGTTACAGCACTTATGCTGCAAAACATGTGGCTTTGAGTATAAATACTTCAGCATCTTTGGGATTGGGATTTGGCTAATGGCAAAATTTTAGCCTAATGACATGATTCTGAAGTGATTGCTTGGAAGGTGATTTTTTTGCATGTTTGGTTTTGAGAACCTAATACAAAGCAGCTGGTTGTAACCCATAGCCTCAACAGCAAGAGAAGCTGATGGGAAGGAGGTAGCAATAGTAAAAATTAAAATTTAGCTAAATGCAAGAGTGAAAGATACAATGGTTGACAGAGCAATAGTTCTGAAATACACTTACCATGCATAATGAATTTACTCTCATTGGAAAGAATCTGGTAATTCCCTGTAACTGAAGCAACCATTGGTTTGTAGAGCAGTTGTCTGAAGGGGAAGGGGATGTAGGTTCAGAGTTTTGTCAAGTCTCTCAATATTTTGTGCCTTACCTGAATTTGCTACAAAACTGTTTTGTAGTGAAACTCATTTCACTGCTAACTGTAAAGCTCTTTACAGTTCCTTCAGGGAGTACATTACGTGCTTTAGTTTTGTTTGTCATAGAATTAAGTTATTTCAGCCAATAAATGAGATATGGAGATGTTTGGATTTAATAGGTTTCCTCTGTTTTCTGTAAAACGATACTCTACTGTTCTAGCATCTTCTATGGGCACATGCCAGTATACAGCAATTTTTCATTAAAGAGTTGCACTTCAATGTTTTTTAAACAAAAGTCCAAGAGAGATTGATAGCATTCTTGTGAATATCCATGAACAAATAATGGATTTAAGGAATTTGTTGTATGAAAAGAACAGTGGTTGTTATTAGAGAGGCTGTGGAAAGATTATCTAAAAAATATATTGATTCAGTATCCCCCATGGCAGATAACATTCAACCAGTATATCTCATGTTGAAATGTTGCTTGTAGCTCTGGAGCTTAAAATAACAATCTGAAATCAGTTTAGTGATTGCAATTTACAGCAAATAAAGGACTTATGTTCAAACACTAGCAGGGAATTTAGAAGATAAATTTTGTTAGAAGCACTACACATGATCATAGGAAAAGTTTTATAATTTATGTGTTAGCAGTTAACTAATTTCCTTCAGTTCAACTAATACACCTTAATATATGCATTTCTGAATTGCTCTTAATGATATATATATATTCTTTTACATTTTTATGCAAGATTAAAAATTTATGTGCAGTGAAGTTGGGGGTTTTTTCTCAACATGACTTAAAAGCAGCCTCAGTCCTGAAATGTCTAATGCTGACCTATCCAGGAAAATGCTTTTCCCTGACTCTTGTTTCATGCACAGAAGCTCAGAGTCTGACCAAACAAATGTGCCATTTTGAGTAACTACCCAGGCCAGTGCACATGAGTTACACTATACTAATTGCTGACAGATTCACTTCAGGATTTCTTTTTAGACTCCCTGTGCTGGCCTGAGACTTTCCTTAAGCCAGAGACTAAGTACAGTGTTGGGGTTAGTTTATTAGGCAAAGCTTGTTTACATGGGGATTTTTTTACCATTTCATGGTCTTCCTCTGCAAACTAATTTCAGAGGGTGTGGGACCTACAACCTTCTCTCATTTTGGCAACATCACCATTCTGGCTACAACATTCTGTTTGGAGGATTCAAGACAATGGTGATGAAGAGGCTTGAAGTCTCTGTTTTATGCCTGGAGATGACAGAAATCTTAAAAACATAATCAGTGAAAAGTTTTATGTCAGCCTTAGTTTAGATCTTGCCTTTGGTGGTCATACTCCTGTCATAATGAGCATAGTTATTCCCTGTTAAAGGTATAGCTACCATGAAGCATCCAGTGTGTTACATTCAGTGGTTTTTCTTTTGTATGCTAATCACGTTACTGATGATGGGCTGGGTGTTGGGCCCAGTCCTGTTCAATATCTTCAATGACACCTTGATGAGGGAACAGCACCCACCCTCAGCAAGTGCCAATAATACAAAGCTGGGAGGGGTGGCTGACACGCAGGACACTGCGCTGCCATCCAGAGACCTGGCCAGGCTGGAGAGCTGGGCAGGGAGAAACCTGATGAAATTCAACAAAAGCAAGTGGAGAGTCTGGCACCTGGGGAGGAACAACCACATGGATCAGTACAGGCTGGGGGTGACCTGCTGGAGAAGAGCTCTGTGGAGAAGGACCTGGGGGTCCTGGTCAATGACAGGTTGGCCATGAGCCAGCAGTGTACCCTGGTGGCTAAGAGAGCCAAGGTGATCCTCCCTCTCTACTCTGCCCTGGTCAGGCCCCACCTGGAGTATTGTGTCCAGTTCTGGGCTCCCTGGGATAAAAAGGACAGGGATCTCCTGGAGAGAGTCCAGAGAAGGGCTACGAAGATGATGAAGGGCCTGGAACATCTATCCTATGAGGAAAGGCTGAGAGAGCTGGGGCTGTTCAGCCTGGAGAAAAGAAGACTGAGGGGGGACCTAATCAATGTTTATAAATATCTTAAGTATGGGGTGCAGGGGGGATTGACCAGCCCCTTTTTCTTTGGTCTGTGGAGACAGGACAAGGGGCAATGGCTGCAAGTTGGAGCACAGGAAGTTCCACACCAACATGGGGAGGAACTTTTCCCCAGTGAGGGTGAGGGAGCCCTGGGACAGGCTGCCCAGGGGGTGTGGAGTCTCCTTCTCTGGAGAGATTCCAGCCCCGTCTGGACGCCGCCCTGTGCAGTATGAGCTGGGGAGCTGCTTTGGCAGGGGGGTTGGACCCCATGAGCTCTCGAGGTCCCTTCCAACCCCTACAACTCTGTGATTCTGTGATTATTTATGAAACCATTTCATCATGCAAGGTGATGTGATGTTACAGGACAGTTGATATTGCTGCCTGTGCTGTCTAGCTGTGGTTGTATGTGTGTTGTCATATGGACAAGTTTATTCTGGGATTTGGAAGGCCTTTTCTGTGGTGATGGTAGCTAAAGATCTAGGATACATAAAGCCGTGTAAGAGCACAGAATCTTTTCCTTGTAAAAGCCTTTACAAGATTATGATTTTTGAAAATTATATCTATCAAATTTAAAAGAATGGAACAAAAAAAGAGCTGAAGAATCACAGTGGCACAGCTCCAGGTAAGGTACAGGAACAGTCCTGAGCTGTAGTGCTACTTGAAGTCTTTGCAGGTTGTGTCAGTGTTTGACCTTTGGGGTTCAGCCTATGTTTGTGGATACTGTGAGTGTAGATAAGTTACCAAGGAGAATAAAGACTGTCATAAGTTTGCCTCTAATGCAGAAGAGTTAAAAACTAAGAGGAGACTGTCTATTAAGACAGGTAGAAATACACAATAGCTACCTTTCTGCACCTCTTACTTGGAGATTTGTTACTGGGATGCCTGGTTCTTCATGCACATATGCCTACATTCACATACTCTTTGAATTACAGTCCTTAAAATAACTTCAAATTTATTTTCTGCAGGGATAGTTTCTTTCACTTAAATAAATGTTCATCTTACTGTAGCCAACCTGTATTACTTGGCTAGGTTGATCACTTACTAAAACCCTTGAAGTTGTTAAGACTTTGGATGAAATTCAACCTTGGTGTTAATGAATTCAACTCCTCTGAATTCAAGTTGCACAAGAGTTTTACCTAGTCTAATGACCTGTAGTTGAACCAGAACATATCTAGGACATTAGTCTTTGCTGACCATCTATATTTTCAGTATTGGTGTTGCTTAAATAATTATGTTTTAGAGTTTCTGGCAAGGTTACCTTATTATAGTAAATTCTATGGTGACTTTTTTCCCTTCTGGCTTCATTTTACAGCCAGCTAATATCTAACACTCTGTATAGTAGTCTGTAGGGTCCCAGGCACATTTTGAAAACACAGAAGAGAAAAGCATTCTCAAAAGTGACTGTATTCTTTTTTTTACATATAAAGTGGCAGATCTTTAAAAAGGCAGACCATATTATTCTTCTGGGTGATGGGAAGTGCTCTTTTCTCTGGCCTCAGGAAAGTCTTAATGGCTGGGTTAACTTCTGTATTGCAGCTTTCCACCGCTGTCTTACAAAATGGTCTTCTGCATGGTGCTTGCCATTGGTGTTCTACCTCATTAGCTTCTAAATTAGTTTCTCCTTGTTTGCTGATTGTGGGATATCTGCTGAGAGATAGCCCTACGTTTGGGTGCTGAGCAAGAATGGGGAGCAGAATGAAGCCCCTGGGATCCAAGGGGAAATGGTTGGTGACCTGCTACACCACTCAGACACATAAAAGTCTATAGGGCTGGGCGGGAACTATGCAAGGGTACTGAGGGAGCTGGTGGGAGTGCTCATCAAGCCACTTTCCATCATTTATCAGCATTCCTGGCTAATTGGTGAGGTCCCAGCTGACTGGAGGATAGCACATGTAACACAAGTCTATGAGAAGGGCTGGAAGTTAAGGGGAGTCAGTCCATCAGTCTGCCCTTGCTGCTGGGGAAGGTTATGGAGCAGATCATCATCTGGTTTAGCCTGGAGAACATGAGGCTGAGGGGAGACCTTACCACCTCTCTACAGCTACCTGTAAGGAGGTTGCAGCCGGGTGAGCGTTGGTCTCTTCTCTCAAGTAACAAGCGATAGGACAAGAGGAAATAGCCACGTTGCAACAGGGTAGGTTTAGATTGGATATTATTTAAAATTTTTTCATCAAAAGGGTTTTCAATAATTGGAACAGGCTGCCCAGGGAAGTGGTTGAGTCCCCAGTGCTGGAGGTATTTAAAACACTCATAGATGTGATGATTGGCGACATGGTTTAGTGGTGGACTTGGCAGCACTAAGGTTAATGGTTGGACTTGATGATCTTAAAGGTCTTTCCCAATCTAAAGATGCTGTGATTCTATGAAAGTGATTATGACCAGTTATGGAACTCATAGAAAGCTTGTTTTCTTTTCCTGTGTTTTTTTCTAGTTCTGTCATCATTTGATAGAGGTTTTGGTTTGGGGTTTTTTCTTTGCTGTTTGTTTGTAAGCAGTGTTCTTAGGAAAACAGCTATCAATGCAGCAGTGCACCAGCTGAAGCCTGCTGTTGCTTTGATGATCTGCCCTGCAAATACATCATTTGAACAACAGCCAGCAGCAAAGAGTCCCACAGAGGTGTTTGTTTCATAAGTTCTGTATTAAAGGAATGTGTTTTTCCTTCTCTTATAATATGGAAAGGTTATTTTGAAAGGAAGGGAAAGGGGTAAAGAGAAGTATACAGAATACTGAGAGGAGGCTGGTTGTTCAGTTTGACATGTAAAGCACCCAGCAATCTGCTGGCTTATTTAACTTTGCAAACCCCATTGGCCTGGAAGTCTCTGGAGAATCGACTCTGGAAGATTTTGAGTATTTCCTGCTTCCTGTCAGACCTCAGAATCTTTAATTTTGGCCTTTGTCACAGTGTTTTGATTATACTTCTGTTTCCAGTTATGGACAGAACTTGAATGCAAAATTTCAAAGAAAATGCATTAAAAAATGAAAGACATGGGCTGTTTGAATGGGTTTTATGAATCCAAACCCAATTAATGGGAACTTCTTAGATCTCAAAGCTTTTGTCTTTTAGTTGATGACAACACCACCAAGTAGTTGCATTCAAATAGTCCTTTGAATGTTGGTTTTAGTGCACAGTGATTTGGTCAAGTTCTTCTGAACTCTTTTTGACGATTGAGCATCTTAGGATGCCTACAGTTTATGGCACTGATAAGTATTCAGTAGCATCAATTCTCTTCTCACTCATGCAGCTGACTTTCTGCTTTCACTTTGTTCTTTTGCCTCTTAAGATGGCCAGCAAGGGACCACGTTGGGAATGTCAGGTACTCTTTGGAAATCATAAGCTTTGGGAGGTGATTGAAGTCCCTCATGTGTAATCTGTTGCTCAGTTGTCTTTTTACCCAGAGTAAACACTGCTGTGCCTAAGGATGCTTTTTAAAGTTGTGCTCCAGGTCTGCCCTGCTAGTCAGGAGTTTGATACAGTACTTTTCTCCTCCTCTGACAAATTTTAATTCAAAATTAATTTTGTATTCTGGCTTATCTATACATACAGAATGACCAGTGTCAGTCTGAATTCATAAACTCTCCATAAGGAAATTCCCAAATCACATGAAGACAGATTTCTTCCTTGTCTTGCCAAGAGGGGAGGTTGTTACTAATTTAAATAGTTGTTTTAATGCTACAAAACAAAACTCAAGAAAAAATGGCTGGGAACCTGGTTTCAATTGTGTAGATATTTCTGTGCAGCATTCTTTGTTTCTCTAATCTTGTTTTATTCTGAGCAAAATTCTCTTTTGGATAGCAAAAAACCTTTCTTTGTTCCTTAAGCATCCCTTGATCTAGTCAGATAGAATGTGTTCTTACATCTTTGTCTGATTCTGTAAAAGAAACATACTTTGTTGGGTTTTTTTTCCTGTTGCTTCTCTTATTTCCCTTTGAACTTCTGAGTTTCATCATATTTGTTTCTTGCCCTTTTAAAAATCTCTTATAGTAAAATAATCACCCAGTAGAAATTCTACATGATTAGTGGCTTCATGGTTGGATCGAATAAAGAGATTTCATCTGCAGAGAATATTTTTATATTGCAGCATTAAATTCCAAAAGAATTCCGAGTCTTTTCCAATACACAATATATATGGGGATTTGAAACTTGATTTATAGACTGTGTGATTAAGTTAGTCAAGGGAGATTAAACTTTATTTCTTAACTTGCCCAGTGACTTTGTTTTTTATTGAATGTTACTTGAAACACTCTGTGTCAGAAAGATGTACGTGTTTAGAAGCTGTACAGACCCAGTCCCCCTCTCATATTTGTACCCATGGCAGCAGTAGGTACCCCACAACTGGGGCTCTGTTTATTTTATGTATTTGTGTTCTAATCAAACTGCTGTAATGCTGAACATTTTGGTACTGTAGCTGAGAGCTCTGGGCCAGGTGAATGTCTGCTGTGAGATTATGAACTTGGCTCTAGGTAGCTCCTTAGCAAAGGTTACCAACTCGCCCTGCTCATCCAGACATGGCTTGGGGACCCTGAAATAGCAAAACTGAGTATCTGTTGACCACCAGTAATAGGGATTTATTAAGGGCATGATTGTTCAGCTGCAGCTTAATAGCATGAAGGTACCTTGATCCATCTCATTCACCTGCAACAGCACTTCTACCAAAGAAGATAATGCCCAGCTCTAAGTCAGCATGTGTCAGTTGATGAAGGTGATTGCTATGGCATGAGGCTACAGCCATCTCCTCTGCACCTATAAAACTCTCATCTGCAGCTAGTTCTGAGCAAGGAAATCTGAATGTAGCTTAACGTAAGGATTCTGTGTGGCAGTTTCACTGAAATTTTGGGAGGTAAACCTCAGGGGAGAGCAAGACTGGGGCTGTTCAGTTGAGCAGGGGGACTCTAACCAAAGCACAAAAGCGTTTACACGATAAGCAATACAAGAACCTTGGGGAAATTGGGCAAGAGATACATTTTTATTGGCAAGTGAGGCCTCATCACTTGTCTTGTAAATTGCTTTTAAGGACCTACGGCAACAATGTCCTAGTGTATAATGTGTCTGCAGATGTGCAGTCAGGCTGCAGAATAAAGATTCCTTCAGTAAGTGGAATTACAAGTTGACGGTTGAATTTCTATCTTAACACTTCATCATTCTCCTTTAGGTTCCTATTCCAGAGGATTTGGGGGGGGACAGGGGGCGTTTGACTTTTCTTTATGTGTCTGGCAGAGCTAGAAGAGATGGTTATATATCTAGAGTGATAGTTGCCTCTGGCTTTTTTGGTGTTTTTACCAAATGCTTTTTCTCTCCAATCCCGGTCTTAATTAGGAAGGCCAAGCCATGGGGATTGGTTTGAGCTTAAATTTACATTATAAACAGACAGTAATTTTTCTCAGTTGCCTTCTGCTAATAAAAGAAAGCTGAGAAGCATGATGCAGTCTTAAATTTGTGTTGATAATAACTTTCCAACATCAGCATTTCCAGTTGGGTTTTTAACAAAGTGGACTTCTGAAAAAGTGTCTCCAGTGTTTCAGTTGGAAAAAAACCCCATGTAATATGAAGAACTTCAGACTATATGTATTGATACATGCAAGAAACAAAAGTAGTGTTTTCACAAGCTGTTTAGGATGGTGCAGCTTGCATCTTTGTTCTTTGCATTTTTTTGTCTTCAATTAACAGACTGTGAAATGGGCATACAAACAAGTAGAACATGAGGTTATTGTAAAAATAAAACCAGACAACACTTCAGAGATTCAGGCACTTAAGAGAACAGAAGTGAGACTTTCTGTATGCACCTTGGAAGATGAATGTTGGTTTGTGTTTATTGAGAATCAGGTGAGTCTGATGCCTTAGGATGTTTGATGCTCAGTCCTGCCAGAGTCATGTTCCTGAGTTAGACTTTGATGGCTAAACAAAGCAAAATTCACTCTTCTCTGCTGTTTTTCAGTTTAGAATGTGTGCTGTCTTTAGCATCCCCATCTCCTCTGCATACACTTTGAAAGCAAGAGTAGAATCAAATGGAATGATTTTGTTCCCTCCTTGAAATGTCCCTAGAGATTCAGGAGGAAGAAACAGGGAGTGTGGAATGGGATGCAAGCACGTGTCTTTTATTTCAATGCCATTCCTGAAGGCATAGCAATTTAGAAATAGCAATTTAACACTTTCCTTGAGGTGAATTGATTTTCAGTCTGTTAGTTTCACCACTTCTTTTAAGCAGAAAGCAACAGTTATATGGTCAGGTTTCCTATGAAGTCCAACCAAAATCAGGCATGTTGCAATCCAGCTGGGTGTCAGAATTGGTTAGATGGATCTCCATTGGCCCTAACTCTGCAGGTGCTCATGAGTACTCCTTATTAAACAGTGAATGAGTTACCTGTTAGATCATAAGCTAACTAAGTCTAAGATTTTCTGTGGCATTTCCTTAGGATATTTTGTGTGTCCATCTGGGGATGCAGATTTTTCCTGGTGAATTTTGTCACTGGTCATGGGCTGCTGTGGCTTTCTTTACGCTCAGTTGATTTGTGCCATTTTCATTTCCAGTCTTCAAATGCTCATAATGTCTTAGAGGTAGAATGAGTTAGCAAGGCTGAACAGTAGGCATGACTATAGTATCTGCTCATACACAAGTCAGCTGTTGCTCCTTCATTCTGTTATACCTATATCTTAAAATTGGTACAATGTTGTATATGTAGAGTCAAGTTCCTGTTGGATTTCAAGTTTAACAAGTGATAACTGTTATGCTTTGCACCTGCTTGTGCTTTTTCTTCTCTCCTCCAGTATAACACAGCCATCCTATGGCTTTCTTCCCTGGAAAAATAGTTTTTAATGCCTGACTTGCAGTTCTCACCTCTTGTTCTTCTGTCCTTCTAAGGCAGTTCAGTACCACCACTTGCAAGGGTGTAATTTCTCCGCTCCCTAATGGTGCAGAATAATGGAAGAGTGGAATTCTTTAGCCCTGCACGTGTGCTGTCTCTGGCAGCTTACAACTGTAAAAATTCTCCAGATGAGAATCCACATATGTATATGTGGATGTGGTTGTCAAGCAAATGTTTAATGCTAATGGCAAATTGTTTAATTTGTCTAAGCTACTTAAGAATCTGAAGTACATATTCTGTTTTGACATGTTGTGTGTCAGGTTTTTGCAAAGTATTGGCTTTCACTGTGGAGATAAAAACCAAGGGTGCTACCAAAGGTGTTGTATCCCAGCAGAAATGATGGTGGATCCGAGTTACCTATTTATGTTGAACCTCTTGAATATCGTGATCTGGCTTTCTTAAGAGTCCAAATCAGTGTAAGAAAAATCTTAGCAGTGGTCTTCCAAGGGAAGGCAACAGCGGGCCAGACCTTTCATCTTGTGCGTGGTTCTGCACACATAGTGCCTATGAGTATAAGCAGAGCTGCCTAGGTTTCTTGCTCTTTGAAAGGCTCCCAGACTTTTAATAGAGCATTAAGATATTCCAAAAGTATTTCAAGACACTGCTTTTAAAACTTAATAATAAATAGCAGTGTGGCTGTTTAGTACTTAAAATCCATTCAGCATGGTAAACGGTTCCAGAGGGAAGGTGGGAACAGTGACTAAAACTTGCAGCGCAAGGCTGCCCTCCCTCACCTTCTCTCAGTGGTGTTTTCAGGGTTTCTGTTTCATGCCTCCACCCAGAATTTGGCTGTGGAAACAAAAGCTCCTTGGTTCTTTGAGAAAATCATCACAGAATGTGGTTCTTATCTTCAAAGTGTTTTTCTGACATTAATTAATTGGATCCTCACGATCCTGTGAGCAGGATAAGGCGCAGCCTGAAAATGCCTGTGAAGCATTTGAACCGTATTGAACGCTCTGGAGCCTGGCTGGGCCCGGTGTTTTTCCTACTGCCCAAATAACTTTAGAAGCATTTGAAAAGAAGTGCACAAAAATTAAAAATGCTTTTGAACTTTCAGCAGACTTCTATGCCTACGTGCTTGTGGATGTAAGAAAGCTGCTGTTCCAACAAGCCGGGGCAGATCCTCAGCGGCTTGTAAATTACAATGGTGCCATTGATTTCATTGGAACTGTGCTGCCTTAGATGAGCTGAAAAGCCTGGCTCTTTGCGTGGGAAGTAAAACAAGATGTAGTAACACCTGATGTGAATAAAGACCCTCAAAGCCTAATAATAGCAATAATACCTATAATGAAGATATACTTGCAAACACATGGAATGGATTTGGTGTGAGACAGAGTCAAGACAAAGAAGCGTTAACTGAATGGAAAAGAAGGCAAAACAAAATAAAGCCATCGGTATTTGTGGATACATCCCAGTATGAAGATGGAAAATACTTTATCTCTCCACTGAATTACCAAAAATTCCTTTCTCTCTCAAGTGACTATTATCCTAAACTCTATCTGACAGTAAGTCGCTGTAAAGGGAACCGATTTGTGTTTTGGCATTTAGGTGGGGTTTGTTTGTCTTCACTGATGTTAATCAGAAGATGCTCTTAACCACTGAAGTTACCACGTGGATTTTTGATAGGATTATAAATGAAAAATATGCAGCATTGGAACTCGCTGGACTTGGAATATATGCATATCACTGTCACCCAGAATGATCTCTGATATTTAGTTCACATTGTTAATTTGTTCACATTGTTCACATTGTCAAATCCTTTCCCTAGGAGTTACAGTGCTTAAATAGTATAATCATGATATTTAGTTTGAAAGTAAAATAATTGTTGATTAATGTGGCTAGGAACTTGGAAACACAGAAACAGGGATTGATCAAAAGAAGAGGAGAGGTAAATCAGTCATACTGAGGACTATAAATAGTATTTCAGTCTGCTAATTAAAATTAGCAATGTTACCTTCGCCATATCAGAGTTATGGCATCTCCTATTTAGTGTAGACAGAAATGAACTGAAGAGATAGGGGAAGAGCTCTGAACTGAAGTCTGAATCTGTTGTGTGTGCTGTGTTATGTAAAGCTGAGGTTGCAGTAACATATTGTCTTTTTTGGTCACTGGCAACCAGGTTAACAGCAGGGATTGTTGTAGACAGCTTGGAGTGCAGCAGCGTTCCTTTCCTTTGGACAGGTTTTGACATGGGTATGTTGGTGGCTCCCAGGCCTGCATGTATGCATGCACAAACACAAGAGACTGCAGCTTTTGGGCAGTAAATATAGATGGTCTTCAGTTGTGTGTTGCCCTTTTTCTGCTTTAGTATTCCTAACATTGGAAACCATTATTGGTTATCGATTGGTGCAGTGAAGATCATGTGCTGTTTTATAGCATCAGTTGCTAGATAAGGTGGTGAACTTCTTGCTGTCCTCCAAACTGAGAGTGATGATACAAGTCTGTGTCCCAGAGTGATTAATGTTGAGCTCAGTTTTGATGAGGCACCTACCATCTATCTTTACCAGAATGTAAGAGCTGCAAAAAGGCATTACAAAGCCTTACAGGTTTTCTCTTCAAAATGCATTTAGAAATGGGGGAAAAGCAGTGTGTTCACATCAAATATTAGCAAAATACCGAATAACTCCTTTGCCAAAAGAGCAAACTCCATTAGTTGATCAGCCAAACAGCTGCAGTGAGCTTCAGAGATTTAACTGTTCAGAAAGCAGTATTTGCTGGTGTTTTTTGAGCAGAAGAGACTGTCAATGCAGATGTAGGCAATGATTTTATTGGCTTGAGGGGAAGAGACATTGTTGGATCAGCTGGTTGTGGTTTCTTTGATTGAGATGGGCAGGATTTGTGATTTAGTTTAGATTTGTCTTGGCAGCTAGTACCCAAATTAAAAATAAGTAAATAGAAAAAGGGGTAGAACAAGTTAAAGAAATAAGGTGCTAATTGAAAGGCAGTATAATGGGAAATACCATTATCTATCAAACAAAAACTCACTCTACCACTCTACTCTGTTCTTTAAAATGCAAGAGAGAATTTTAACCTGGATTTAGATAACACATCAAAAGTCATCAGAGAAGTGTCTGTGGGGTGCTGTGTACATGGATTGGTAATAATCTCTGATAAAGACTTTTTTTGGTTCAGTTAATTTGTTTAAATTTGTTGTGTGCATTTTTTAAAATCTAGGTGACTCGATACCTTCACTGAATGACTTCCTCAAATTCAATTGCTTTATGTTCTATATTTACTATACAAGCTCTGCAAACTTTGGCAGTTACTCCTAACCCTGTGTATGCAGTCGCATACCTTGTGCCTAGCCTCTAAAGGATCCTAAAGCCCTTAACTTTATGTAATTGAATTCCTTCTCTCCGAAAAAAAGAGGTCATAGTTTTTTGTCTGGTGGTTAGACCATTTTCACATTTTGTTGCTCAGGAATAAGAGGTAAATTGGAAGATGCATCATATGCTTCCAGTTTGGCCATTGAAATGAAACAAAGGCCACAGAAAGACCTTGATTCGTGAAGCAAGAATCATATTTAGTATCATATCAGCATACAAACAGGAGGGGAATCAGCTTTTTAAAAGGGCAGATAATGGCAGGACAAGGGGGATGGATTAAAGCTGAAGGAGGGAAGGTTTAGATGGGATATTAGGGGGAAGTTTTTTTACAGAAAGAGTGGTGAGGTCCTGGAACAGGCTGCCCAGAGAGGGGGTGGGTGCCCCATCCCTGGAAGTGTTCAAGGCCAGGTTGGATGGGGCCCTGGGCAACCTTGTGTAGCTCCAGGCCTGAGGCTGGTGGCCCTGCCTGTGGCAGGGGGGTTGGAGCTCTATGATCCTTGGGGTCCCTCCCAACCCATGCCGTTCTATGATTCTATGATTTAAAAGGTTGGTTTAGTTTACTCGAGCTTTTAGTTCCCAGTTATCAACATGTTTACAGTGGTGTTTTATCATTAATGGTATAATAGTGGGGAAACTATTGAACTAATCTTACATTGTTGACTATGGAATCAATGCTATGAAGCACATAAAAGTGCAGGTGGAATGGATGTGTTGGATGAAATCTCCTGCTTGAAGATTGAGGAGTGCTTTACCAGTGGTCTCCATGCTACAAGGAGGTCGCCTGACAAATGTAACTTTCAGTGACTTGAATCCGATTGAAATAATAGGTCATATAAAGGTAAAGACTGGTAAGAACCTGGGCTATCATCGAGTAGCACAAAGGGGATTTTTCTGGACATGTTTAACCTGGTGTCATTGCAGCAGTTACTTGGTTTGTGTTATAACAGAAGGTCAGTTTAAATGACTTTTAGGAGTGTAGACAAGCTCTTTACTCACTGCATTCAGAAAAAGACATTCTTACTAATCTCAAATATGGAAAAAATGTTCCAAACTGAATATGAAAGTAGGTGTACTAGAATTGCATTTACAAAACCCTAAACTTACTGCTAACCCAAACAGTGTGGAAAAATGTTGCTGAAATGTAGCAAAAATCCATTATGGATTATTTTTTGTTTGTTTAGATGAAAATTAAGGCTTTAGCTAATAATTTTTTTTTAGTTCAGAAAAAATGATACTGGAGAAATTTCATTAAAGAGAGCCAATTCATCTTATCAAACTTTAATATGAATTAATCAAAGACACAAAGATAAGGATATTTTCCTAAGGTGAAATTGTAAATGAGAAACAAGAAAATTGCTTCTGAAATATTGAATAATTAATGTTTGGCATGGTCATATTTCATAGTTTAGGAAGATAAATTTGGTCTGTTGTTGCTACTGAGAATCCCCTAGCTCCTCTGGAAAATCTGGGCCTGTATTAGTCTATGTATGTAACACCCTCTGCTTAGTGTGTTGATGAGGAGACCCATGGGACCGGAAGGAGAAGGTCTAGAAGATCAAACTTGAGAAATACTAACAACTGTCTGCAGAGCAGTTTGCAGGAGATCTACTTGCACAGCCTAGGTGGGATTAAATTCTTGGTAAAAGAAGGACAAAAACCCCACAACTTTCTTGTTACTTATATATTCTTCCACATACACTTGGAAACACTTTAGTTTCTGATGGCAAAATAATTTCATAGTTTGTACTAATGGTAAAGGTAACTCACTTTCTTCTCCTACCTATTCAGAATCTGGATTCCACTCTTGCCTATACTGCAGACAAAATGCTGCCACCAATTAGCCAGACTTAGTTAGTGATCTGGGGATAGACTCACACTTTACAAATCCAAATGTTTTTGCTTTTTTTTCCCTTTGTTTCCATGAAAAAGTTTGATCAGGGAAGACAAGTAGTTTGGAAATAAAGAACAATGATAGAATGAGAAGTGATACACTGAAGTGATTTGTATTTGGGATAACCCTGTGCTTCTTTTCATTAAATAATTGAGTCATATTCTTTGTTGCTCTTGGACCTATAAAATCATCAATAAAACAGGACTGTTTCCATTTTTGTCATGTCTATAGGTTTCTGGGCTTACCTCCAGGTATCAGTTGTATGTTTCACATGGCTTGTCAAATAGCTCTGTCAAATAACTATCAAATCAGTTCAGTCCCAGAGCATCTTTTATGTTTAAATGTGCAGACTGACATAAACAATAACATGTGTAAGACTGCCCCGAGCCCTTGTAGCCAGAAAATAACGTATGAGAAAGTAGACACCAGTGCTGAATTGACTTGCTGTAGTTCCAGCTTTCCTCTGGCCACCCAGCTTATTGTGCCAGGAATTCATCTTCTGGCAAAGCATTCTCAGGTAAATGGAAACTGCCTTTCACTCGTGAACATATTATTTTTCTTTGCTAAGAGCCAAATGCTCAGTAGGATCAGTAATAAATGAATGTTGTTTTAAGCTGAAGACCAAGGTTACTAGGCAATTGTCAGCTTTTATTGGAAGAGAGAATAAGTGAGGAATTGAATGTTTTTTCAGGGCTGAACATGGGCAGTGGAACTGAGGCTGTCTGGTTCAGTTTGAGGCCTGTGTCCTTGCTGTAACAGCCACTGAATTAATCAAAGCTCCTGTATCCCTACCGTAATGGCCAGTAAATGAATGAAAGCCAATCTTCTCCCACCCATAGTGACCTCTGGTTTCTTCTCTTTGGTCTAGTAACTTCAGTCTGTGTGCCAGTGCCCTGCTCAGATCTACCTTGGGTGCTGGCCCTGGTTCTAAAACTGCATACACTGCTTTACAGATAGCTGTGGGCTCATGCTGTAACCAGCCTTTCAGGGAAAACCATTTGAGATCTCTATGCTCTTGTCAGCATTTGTTCAAATGTTACTGTATTTGAGACTTCAGCACCTGTGTCAGACTTGTCTGAAATCAGACACAAGGTTCAAAAGCCCTCCAGAGAGCGGGAGTGACAGACAGTGAGCCAGAGGAATTCATGTCTGAGCTAGGGGACCAGCAGATCTCTGTGTTTTGAGTTACAGTATTCAACTTTACCACGCAGAGCATCCAAAATTCTTGCAAAGTTCCACTTGAAATTTGAAACAGCTCAGGAATATTCATTAGGTCCAGTTTTTCATTGCGAGGAATTAAAGCTATTTAGCAAACAAAAGAAGCAGTTATAATTCTTTGTACTTTAGCCTTTGATTGTTATGAGATACAGTGCTGGTTTTCTGCAGATATCACAGTCGGCTGTTTTAACTTAGCTGTCTTCAAACTATTCCAGTTCTTGGCAATTATCAGGAGTGCAAGGAGGTACAAAACATTTTTTGTTATGCCAGCTGGAGAAAAGAGTGGGGTGTTTGCACATGTGCATTTCACTAATCTGGCCCTTCTGACTGAAGCAGTGTCTAGATTAGAAGATAATTCAATTGCATTTATCCGCCCATAGGATGTAGGCCAAATGTGTGCTGAGTTTCTGTGCTGGGCTAACTAATGTTCAGCTGAGCTGTGCCAGAAGGCTCAGCTATCACTTTCAGAGCCATTAACAGCCAGTCTGATCAACTCCTGAAATACAAGAACCAGATTCTAACTCACATTATGCAGCTACGCCAAATACTGTGATCTGCAGGTTCGGTGAAGTTGCACAGCTAAAATATCCCATGCTACATTGGGAATGTGTCCCTCCTGCAGACTACTGGTCCTGGAGGTTGTTTATTTCTAAATACTTGGTTCATGGCTATTGCCAGAGAAGAGCATTTCCCGATGTTACTGAGCTCTGGTAGGAAAGATCTCGCCACAAATTCCAGCCATGCTTTTCCATTGGGATAAGACTAAAATCCCTGCTAAGCCTTCTAAGAGCTGAAGTTCTGAGATTGCCCCTTAGAAACTTTAAACATATTCATTTAAAGACTTTAAAGAAAGAAACTCTTCTTTAAAGAAAGAAATTAGGAATGTAGAAGAATGTGAAAAGAGTCTCTGAAGTTCTGGATAGAAAACACATCACAACTACAAGTTTTGTGTGGAAGTTCATGTGTCCCCCTGAACCACCAGGGTTCCCTTGAGGTGCAGCATTTCCTAGCACAGAATAGTAGATGTGCAGCAGTGTGTAAGTGTAGCAGAGTTTCCTTTTAACTCAAGGGAAATTTCTGTACAAGTTGAAAGAGAATGAGCTTTTTACAGCTTATTTGAACAGTACTTAATAAAATGTATTTGAGGTGTATACTTTAGAGAATGGCTAAGTCATTACCGTATACTGTCATTGTGTAGATTAATTCTGTAAGTCCTTGTAGTTTAGGTCCTTGACACAGTAATAGGAAACCCGCTCATGTTCAGGCTGATTTGTACCTTTGGCACACACTGTGCTGGCCTTTTGATAACTTGTCTATTTCTTCCCCTCCTGTAGTGAGGACTGTATTATACTAATAAAATACAATGATTGTGTTTAGGAGTGGTGTCATTTCTTGCAGGATACTTTTACTCACTGCCATCCATACGCTTTGATCCAGACTGGGAATTGAAACACCCTTGGTGCAGAATTGGGTTGTTCTATCTTTAACTGTGGTAGTGGTTACTGAGATCCTGATGCTGTGTATTTGCACACACAATTAACAGCATGCCATTCACACAACCACCCTTTCCTGACTTCAATAAAGCCTGTCATGGTAAAGAGGAGTAAGGTTTATTTTTGTGCTAGAGACCTTGTAATCATAGCACTAGCATAAAGATGAACCTCATCTCTGTTGTTTCCTCTTATTCTTTCATTTGCTTTCTCAGTAAATATTAGTATGTCCTACAATAAATGCTTTAGAAACAAATTGTATGCTGCAGGTAAGCTACTTAGTCATATCTCAACGTTTGGGAGTGTTACCCCTGTGTAACTTACTCCCTATGGAAAGCATGGGAATCATATAAGTGTTGTAAATTCTGTACTTATGAATAATAATATCAAAAGGCATAAATCACACAAACACACCTGTTCAAAAAATGGGAAAAAGCTTTTTATGAGAGCAGTTGTAAGGAGGAGAAGCAATAATAGAATAAAACCTGAAAATTAAACCAAAATGCAATTCATAAGGGGTGCTTTTGCATTGCAGTGGAAGAACTGCCAAAATGCTCGAATTGTGCTTTAATTAACCTTGTTACTTGTGTTATCTAATCTGCTTCATGAAGTCCCTATTTCAAAAGTTCCAGCCCATATACAGTCATCCCGTTGCGGTTGTTGTTTGATCTTAGACTGCTTTTAACAGTGGGCTGCAGGGGACCATAAAGCAATAGTCAGAAAATCTAGAATGCAAGTTCAGAGATGGCACTTCTCCTCCTGCCAACAAACCATTGGAAAAGTTGTCAGTAATTTGCCTTCTGTAAATGCAGTGCTACAATCACTGATACATCTGTGCACATAACTCAGAATTGAATTGTAGATCAATCCCAGAGTACAGCTGATGAAGCACGAAAGGCCTTTGTGATTTAGCTTTATCAGTTCATTAGTTCTGGACTTGCTTGTAACTCAGTTGAACACAAAAGAAAAATGTATGAAAACTAGCAGACATTGCCAGAGAATCTTTAAGTATTTTAAAATACTGTCAGATTATTTTGGACCAAACTGAATGTTGAATGAAACAGATAAAACAGGAGGAGAATGAGGTCTCGAAGAACTCTCTTAACAAACATGTTATTTATTTTCAGTATGTCCTTGTAAGAAACTGCATTCCCAACATCTCAGCACTTGGAGGATTGCGTGAAGCCTAGAAAAGGAAATTGCCCAGAAACTGAACTAGAACTGGCAGCATTGTTTTCTTTACACATGCTGGATGCATCCTAGAGAAGTGGCCAAGCAAGGTGAATGGCAAAAAGTAAATAAACTCTGATGGAGTTGGATATCAGCTCACTCATCTAGTACTAGTAGTGAAGATTGTTTTGTCGCATCTATGTATATAGTGTAGATCTGTGGTATGAAACTGCAGATTCAATAATAGAGGTTGAAGGTAAATATCCTATCGATGTCTCATCCACCTATTCTAACTTACCACTAAGTAATATGTTTTCATTCTGACATTGAAGATTGTGTGCTCAGTCTTCAAATCAAACCAAGTTTACTAGATCATGTAATAAGGATATAAAATCTGGCTACTTGTGCAGAAGGCTTTGGTTCCTAGGCTTTGAGACAGCACTGGGAATAGCACAGGATTTAGCTCATTCTTGAAAATGGCATTGAACTTCTGGAATGGTTGAAAGTTCAGTGACACTTTTTCTTAGCTATGTGTAGTTAGAAGGTGCACCATTTTTGTCATTGGAGATCTGTACCCTTAAACTGTCTTTGTTGCCAGTGAAGAAACCAAAAGCTATGCGAGAGATGAAGGTGTCCCACCTGCAGAGATACGGTCTTCAGATCGAGTATATAATCTGATACTAATTTAGGGCCCAGACAGTGAACTGCTGACCATTTTCTAATACTCTCAGTTGGCTCTAGAATAAGGGTTTTGTAGGATCAGACTCTTAAAGATAATTTGATTCTTGCTGATTACGAGATTCTTACCCTACTAATATTTCTTGTATTAAGCTCAGAGTCCTGTGGGAGCTTTGCCATGACCTTGAGAGGAGATTGAATTCAGAAGGTCAGAGGCAAGCAATACATAATTCAATTCACAAGAATTGTGCCAGATTTCTCCTAAATGTTCTGTACCTGAGGTGTGTTCTGAGAATCAGCAATGTCTCTGCTTTTGGAAAGGAGTTACTGAACTAATGTGCCTTTTGTTATTTTAAATCTGTAGATGATTTAGTCTCTAGGCATTTGGCTTTTTTTCTCTTTATGCATTGGAGGTACGTGTGAGCAGCCTACTCATTGTATAGCATGACCTACAGTATTTCTAGGCATGGTCTAGTGGTTGGTAACACTCTTTTGTTATTGACTCAACGTTTTGCTTATTCCATACTGCAAGACTGCCAGGCACAGTGGCGAGCTATGTTTTGTGAAATCCAATAGCTGTTTGCTTGATTTTAATTTTTTTTAAGTGTGCGAAGTTGTCTTCAAGTACTTCTGGAGAGAGAGTTTTACATTCTATACAGATTCAGAAGTAGCCAGTGGTTTTTGGAGTTAGGTTGGTGGCATGGCAGCTGGTCAATGGGCGTGTGCTGCTCAGTGAATGACCAGCTTCATGCAGTCCATTTGTTGGACATTTCTAGCAACTTCCCCACTTCCAAATCTCTCTCACTGTTACGTTCCCCACTGCCAAGTTGTTTACTGTGAAAGTGACTTCTCAGAGGACATCCCACCAAAGAGTTATCTGTACAGTTTAGTGGTACAAGATCCACCATTTTGCACTGATTTTTATAATCCAGTGAGGGACTATTTTAGATTTCTCTCTAAAGCTCCATATAATATATATATCTTTAATAGAGGAAAAACAAATAATAGATTGTTTCACTTCTTGCATCATAGTGCTTATTCAGAAGCAGTTATACTGTTTACTGCAGCTGATTCTGGGTGCTTTCTTTAAAGATGCTGGGCAGGTGTTATTGTTTCTAAAAACTAGATAGGAAAAAACATTCCTACACTTTATTTTTAATTAAACTGCAATGGAGTTTTTTGAAAAACACTAAAATAAAAATTACCAAAAATAATGCTCAATATGAGATGTGTGTCAAGAGAAAATTGTGCTGAGGTGTAAAATCAGATAGTTACTAGACTTTGCCTATAGGATGCTTTGGTTCATTGGCAGCTGCAAAACAAATGCAGCTGGAGAGCCCCACCTGCCTCACCCTTTTGCCTTTCCTAGCTCCCTCTGTTGAGGAGATTCATCGAATCACTTTTTCCATGCTGTATCAATCTTTGACTTGAGTCTTGAGCGCATCTGCAGCTTGTCAAGGTTCCCTGGATTAAATTACCAGCAAGACATATACAATTAACTTCAGCAGCACAAAGCCTGCGCTTTGTTTCCCACTGACCACGCTTGTGAGCGTGCAGTCCCCTTCCCAGAAAACAGGAATTACTCTCTGCTCCTCTTGGTTTGGGTCAGGACCAAATGAGAAACACTTAATAATTTTAATACATGGGAAATTACTTTGATCCTCTCTGTCTAAAGATTTTATGTGATTTGTAAAGCAATTAAGTTGGACTTAGGACACTGTTCTCCCAGACAGAGAAGCCTTAGGACAGAAAGTAAATATTCTGTATTACCCTGAGTATTAGTGCTGTTGTGCCAGGTTGGAGAGGTTTTGTTACTGGTACTGCGCCTATGCAATGTTGTGTGAAAAGGTACTGCAGACAGAGGGGGGGCTGGGCCCACACAGAAAATAACTTCTTTTCAGGTATGAAGTGGTTTAAAAAATAGGAGTCCTTCTGCAGTAAGTTTACAAAATATACCAAACTGCTTATAGGGATCGAGGTGTTCCCCCCACAGGTGGGACTTCCTCCCAGCACTGTATGAGGAAAGGTGATGTGTAAAATATTTTTCCTCTAATCTTCATAGTACAGAGACTGTTTTGTTAATTTCTCAGAAAAATAAGACCTGGGAAGCAAGTGGATGTATGGTCCATGTCCTTTTTTTTACTTCAGTTGCAAACCAAATGTACCAAGTCAGCTTTGTAGTGCTCTTTTGGGAGTGATACAGGTTAGCTTTGCTTCCTTCTGAGTTTCAGTGGCTGCAGCTCTCTCCAGGCACTCAAATTCAGTGAGTGTTCTGCACCAGGAAACGTAAAACTCTGCAGCTTCACCCATCGAGGCACTTGAGGGGGAGAAGTGGTCCTTATGTTATTTCCTTGGAAGTCAAGACTGTCAACAATATGGGTTTTGTTCTCATAAGTTCAGAACTGACAGTAGCCAAGTGCTTTAATCATTAACCTTCCGATGTTGTACGTTTTGTCCAGAATGAGGAATAAAAAACCTTTCTTCACTGTGTTTAAAGAAGGGAGTGCAATAATAAAAAGTCTTTTAAATTATTTTCTCTACTTTTATGTTCAGTTATGACCTTGTTTTCCTTTTAAGGAAAACCAGATTCACTCCTATTAATTATTTTTTTTCTTGCACAAGCTGGGATGCTCATAATACCCCACTAATTTATATTTTAAATTTTCAGTTCACACATGTGTTCTCCTGTCATTTGTTTCCCCACTTTGACACTGAGTCCTTAGCTCTCCAGAGGTGTGACTGTAAAGCCCCTGACAACTGCAAGTCTGTTTGCAGTAGTTAGATAGTGTATTGGTATTGCCTACCTCTGTTTCTGCGTGTGTTATAAAGCAAACTAATGTGAGCTGATTGAAATCACAACCATAACTGAACATTCTGGTTGGTTGATGATTGAAGACTCGTAAGTCTAATGAACCATTGCTTTTGCATTAACAACTAACAATGGTAAGAACTTAGAGAAGGCATAAGTACATGATGGTATCTAAGTGCTATTTACAAAATCTTATCAAATCCACAATGTATTCTTCTATAAACAATTTCAACATTAAGTAAATTAAAGGTGGTTAGTCAGCAACGACCATTCCCATAGGGAAAAAAAGCATTGAATCTTGCAACTTAACAAGGCAAGGACACTGACAGCTTCACTGTCCCAGTATGTTCTGTTCCAGTTCTTCAATACTCTTTAAACCTGGATATCAGCTAAGCCTTGCAGTAGGGTTGCAGAGCCTGCTCTGTGAGCTGTCCGGTCCCTGGTATTTTGTGATGGCCAACAAAAAGGTATTTCATAATATATTGTAAGAATATGCAGTTCACAAATATAAACTGCCTTAAGGTATAGGTTTTAGCTTATCTATAGGATATTACAAAGTTCAAACCTTAAATATCAGGATGCTCCTTTGCAGCTATATACTTTTATTATTTTATTGGTGGCTAAGAGAGCCAACGGGATCCTGGGGGGCATCCGGAGGAGTGTAGCCAGCAGGTCACAGGAGGTGATCCTCCCCCTCTACTCTGCCCTGGTCAGGCCCCACCTGGAGTATTGTGTCCAGTTCTGGGCTCCCTGGGATAAAAAGGACAGGGATCTCCTGGAGAGAGTCCAGAGATGGGCCACGAGGATGATGAAGGGCCTGGAACACCTATCCTATGAGGAAAGGCTGAGAGAGCTGGGGCTGTTCAGCCTGGAGAAAACAAGACTGAGGGGGAACCTGATCAATGTTTATAAATATCTTAAGCATGGGATGCAGGGGGAATTGGCCAGCCCCTTTTCAGTGTCTGTGGAGACAGGACAAGGGGCAATGGCTGCAAATTGGAGCACAGGAAGTTCCACACCAACATGGGGAGGAACTTTTCCCCAGTGAGGGTGAGGGAGCCCTGGGACAGGCTGCCCAGGGGGTGTGGAGTCTCCTTCCCTGGAGATATTCAAGACCCATCTGGATGCCTATCTGTGCAGTATGAGCTGGGGAGCTGCTTTGGCAGGGAGGTTGGACCCCATGAGCTCTCGAGGTCCCTTCCAACCCCTACAACTCTGGGATTCTGTGATTAGTTGAAAAAAACTCATACCAGTTCAGTCCCTTCTTAACTCTTACTAAAATGTTCCTCTCAACAGCTATTACTTTCCCTTATTTTTTGTTCTGAATTGGAATAACTGATTGTAAATCCATGTCTGTATTTACCTGCATCTTTATCTGTAACTATGGAATTTTCTCAATACCCCAAGTCTTCTTTCAGCAAGGGGGTACTCAAAGAGTAATGAAGTGATTGACGTGGTTTCTCAAATGTGACAATAGTAGTGCACTTAAAGAAATAATTTATATTTTTTAAAAATGTTTGCAGTGTAGTTCTCAATTGCTATCTTTTTTTAAATCTTACTATGCTTTTATATTGACATTTTGTGACTGCTTCACACAACACAGTCACACTGATACGTTGTTCACTGTGAGGCCTGCAGCAAAAGCAGAAAGACTGCTTCTATTGATTAATTCAGCATATTCAGATGTCTGGAATATGTATGAACAATTTCATTTTCATCTCTAATGTGTATTACTTTGTCGTTAACAGCATAAATTTAATTTCCCATCATTTACGCTGTGCGTGTAGGCTTTTAAAGTTTTTCCCAGCAGGATAAATAAACGTGAATAATGCTGAGAGCATTTTAATGTGAGTGTTGCAGCTGTTGTGACAGGACAAAGAAGAAACAGTCTCTGGAATAACTGGGTCCTCAACCTTGAATTTGCATTAAAAAGTAAATTGCCAAGCAATATTCAGCCAAGGATATTAGTAGATTTCATTCTGGTTTAAAGTCTATATTTAAAAGCAAATTCTTTTGTAATAAAATTGAGTAGAGCCTTTAGAGAAAGGGCCATGTCTTTCCTGTGTACTTAAACAACATCTGATGTGGTTTCAGCCTCAAGATATTACTATATTTTAAAATATGTAACTGTAATATTCCATAAAATTATGCTCATGTACACGGCAGGACTTTGTGACCTTAAGGGCTTAAAATTATAGTCACATAGACAGACAGAAAAAGAAGGAACAAGAAGCAACGGAGGGACCTAGAAATCAGTTACTTGCCCATGATGGCAGAGGGAATGCACTGCACAACAGAACACTGAATCCATGTTTTATCCTTCCCTGGCTAGTATCTGACTTGCAAAGTTACTTTTCCTTATACAAGAGATCCTACTGGCATTTTCAGAGAGCTCATCATTCCAGACAGTGCTGCAGATGAGGGCTCTGCAGATGTTTTGGCAAAAAAAATTATGTTCTGAAAGGGAAATGGAGGGAGTAGCCAGATGGCTTAATGAAGAATAACTGGAATATTTGGCAAGCCAGGATATTCATATGTACCTAAATTGTTTGGTGCTTCTGCATTTTGTAATGTACTGATTTTCTGTATCTGCCTCTGTGTTTTGTTCTGTCTAAATCAGAAAATAGTCAATTCAGTGGGAAGGAAGTGAAGGGGAACCACTTTCTCGGCATCCATGTGTGCTGCTGGCTGGCTGAGAGTCACTTGATAACCTGTGAGAAACCCCTGAGAAAGATAACCCAAAGATAGCTTGGAAACCTTTCTTTTCTTGCAGCATAAACATGCCAAGTGTTTGGACAGTTTTCTAAGGCTGAGTATTTTTGCACAGCTACTGATATAACTATTCTTTTCACCAGCCACGCAGCTCTGTCCCTGGCATTGAAGAACCCTTAACACCATAGTGCAGCTTTGGGGTTGGGTTGGATTTGATTTGGCACCAGTATGTGAAGGTGATGTCCTCTGAGCAAAGGCCTTGTTTTTCTGTCCCCATCCTCTACAGCGCTGCGGAGTCGATCGGGACGGTCCATCATCAATGGAAACTGGGCGATTGATCGGCCTGGGAGATATGAAGGTGGAGGGACAATGTTCACTTACAAACGTCCAAATGAAATCTCCAGCACTGCAGGGGAATCTTTTTTAGCTGATGGTCCAACAAATGAAGTCCTTGACGTCTATGTAAGTTTCTTGTATTTAGATTAATCTTCCTATAGAAAAAAAATATCATTCAGTGGATCGTTATTGTGCAATGCTAAAATTGCATTTGGTACCAGTACTTTGTCACTGATTTTGTCCCTTTAATTTTGGAAGTTTACTGTTGCTTGTTGCTCCCATGTTGTTCCAGATCATAGGAAGTTTAAATAACAAGGAGGCCTTTTTCTTGAAGGCTTTGCTGATCCAGTAAAACAAATTTCACTTGTTCAGTAAAATAGAAAGCATACAAATGTCTGGGGGGTTTTGTGTACTGGATTTTCTCCAGCTACTTTCCTACTCAAGCAAATTGGATGTAGTTTAATTTTGCAGAGAACTGAAGCAAATGCCTAAATCAGACAAGGTCTTTCACAAAGCGATACCATCTCAGTTTTCTTCAAAGGAAACATAAGTCCAAAATACTGTAGAATATGGGATTTGAAGTAGGGCAGTTTTAATATGAAGCTGTGTGAGGAGACCACAGATAACAGCCATTAGAGAAAGGAAGAGAGGAGACAAATTGTGGCTAAGGGGGGGATCGTACTGAAAAAGCTCTTTACTTCAGATGGGACAGCTCTTTGACTGCATCATATTGAGATAAACAATATAACTGGGCTTGATCGCAACTTATTCAAAGATAAATGGTGTGTTCTGAGATTATACACTTTCACGTGGTAAAACTCGTTCATTGAGAAAACTAGATTAACTGATGATGTGGTTGTTTCATCCAGCTACAGCTTTTTTGCCCTTAAGTGCAATGTGGGATGGAAAAGCGAGTGTGCTGGGCTGTTCCATAGAAAAATGAATAGTAACTACCCTGATTGCTCAGCTGGGAAAAGTTAGATGTTGGCAAAGTTATTCCCTATCTCCTACATGATGTGTTAGTAAAGCAGTGTAATAACTATGCAAGCATTACTTCTTTTGGGGTAATTTGATTGATTGCAATGTAAGACAGGCAGAAGCCTGGAATATTAAGTGGTTGGGCTTCTAGATTCTGCATTTCAGACTCCATGTTTTCAAAATACATGGGTCGTTGTGTAGTTACAGGATGCTGTGAGCTGAGGTTTGGTGTTTTTATTGTTGGCTTATGGAGTGACCCAGAGAGGGAAAGATCAGGAAATGGATTAAACAGATATTTCTGAAGTAATAACTTAAAAAAACCCTTAAGCTTAAATTTACCATATTTTAGTATTTTGCTTTAGGCTTAGTCTCTCTTTTTTTCTTCAACTTTTGCAGTGGGTATAATGAAGCTGGCATGATGGACAGAGCTTTATCAGTTTTGCTCTGTAGCTGCTACTGTGGATTGCCACATACTGGACTCTTATCTGAGATGTTTCTTATAGATAGAAGGAATAATGCAATTCCTTTTAAGCTGTTAAGTGTGTTTTTCAATACAGTGTGGGAAGATAAAAATGGATATTGCTAGATGAAACAAAATCAATCATCAGTATGACACAGGCTCTCTTATGGTTTGAAATTTGTAGCCGTGCAGATACAGATGTCTTTTTTCAGACTTTGTCTGGCAGTTCCTGAATCATCTAATTCTCTTTTCATCCATGCTCACCATCTTTATGGCCTTTGTGGAACAATGAAGAGATTTGCAGATGGGAAATCCAAATGGCTTTCTATTTCTTTTTCCTGAGATAATGCTTTCTGTCTTCCACTCTAAAAATGTAGTGGAAAATGCTAAGTTACAGCAGTTTCTAATTAGCAAGATAAAAAAGAGATACAAGTTCTGTTTGAGTGTGAAGTATACATTGCTACGGAGACTTAGATCTGCTAACTAAGAGCAAAACTATTGTGTAACTCCAGTTGTTTTCCTGCAGGAAAGCTGTGACAACATACTCATAGTGACTTCATTAGTTAAGCTGCTTGTAACACGTGCCTGTCAGTTGTTTTGAGAAGTGTGATGGAAAAGCTATGGGAACCATTGGAGAGCTGTTACTGGAGCCATCCTAAGAACAGGGTTCTGGCTCTGGAAGGTGGGGGGTGCTCTTTTCTGAAGTCAGCTTCACAGTGCTCAGTTCCCTCTCAACCAAAAACAGAGGGTGTATTTTTTGGATAACAGAGTTATTTAATTTCTTTAAAAAGTTGTATTCCCAAAGATGTGGGAAGGTCTGACCCTTAAAAAAAATAATGCTACAGGCAGTGTATTATTAGATGGTTTAGAAAACAGAATGATCTCTGAGGGACAGAGTTTAGAGGAACAGTTATTATAGTTGGCAAGGAAAGAGTGATTTTGACACAAGGGAAAAGGTCTGAATCCCTAGTTGGTGTTATTTGATTGGTGTGACGAATTTAGTGAAACCTTGAAGCATAAGTGTGCTCTGCTGGGTCAGAAAGCCATTGGCACAACGTGACTTTTTTCTTCTCAGCCAGTCGTTTGTCAGGACCAAAGAACTAGTGTAAGGTTTGGTGTTTGTTTGGTTTGGTTTTGCTTTTTAAAAAAGGTACATTAAATTGAAGTGTAATCTGAGGCTTCTACCAGACCAATCCCCCCAAAGACTTCAGGATTTGTGAAGCAGCAGTGTCAGTAGAAGCAGTACTGAAGTAATCAAAGCTAAATAGTGAGATTAGCAGCTGATAGCATCCCTGAATTTCTGGTGTGAGTATGCTTGTAGTTGGGTATGGAGCATGCCACTGACAGTTTTAAAAAGCTTTTATAAAGTCACATGTTTCTCAGGTCTTACTATGCCTAACTGCTTGAACAAGCCACCAGAATTTGCACCAGCTTTCAGAGGTGTGCTCATGTCAGCTCCCATGGTCTTGTGCAGCAGCACTCTGGAAACGCTCAGCTTCATTTTCACATTTAAAGGAGGAGAGCTATGGTTCTGCCTGTGTTTCATAAAGAACCTTTGATGGAGTCGTCGTGGCTAGCTGTGAAGCAGTGGAAGCCTGTCTGCACTTACATTACATCTTCATTCAGTTGAAAATTAATGTGGAAGGGTGCAGGAGGGTTGCATGGGTGCTCTTCAGCTGCTGTAACAACTATGTGGGCCTTTGTAATTCGTTCTCTTGATCTTTATTGAGTGAAAATTACGGTGAAAGCAGCATAGTGTTAGTCATTTTAGCTAGTTGATTGCTGAGTCTCTGTTGAGTGGTACAGAGGTAGCTGCACAGGGATGAAAGAACAGTTTGATCTGTGAGATGGTACATGCAGAGTAACTGGAGTGTGCTGGCTGTGCGTGCTCTGCTCAGGTACAACTGATAAACCTTAAAAAAGGCAATCAGCTAAATTTGTAGACTGGGGTCTGTGGTATTTGTTTTGCGGTGATTTGTTTCTTCCTTGCTTATATTTCCTCAGGCATCTGTCATGCTCCTTCTGTCTGAGGACATTTTGGTGACCTCAGGACCATCTCTTTGCTGCGGAGGCCTGGTGTGACCCTCTGCTGCCCACGCTGGCGAGAGGCCAGGCTGTGGCTGGTGCACCCATGGCCACACCTTGGCCCTGAGCACATCATTTTACATTGTTCAGAGAAGAGTTAGAGATAGTTTCTCTGCCATCACAAGCTAGCTCAGTTTAAATTTGTATTTTTTCCAGGAACAAGGAACTTCTCTTTGCATTTTTTGGAGACAGTCATTAACTGTTGTTTCTAGCCTGACCAATGATAAATGATGTTATGTAGTTGATCAGTTCAAGTACATATTTAAAGCATCAGTAATATAACAAGTGAAGAAGTGATTATATGGCTGTTTTTCTTTTTAGATGATACATCAGCAGCCTAACCCAGGTATTCATTATGAGTATATCATTCCAGGAGACAATGTCATTAGTCCTCAGTTGCTTACTCACAGGAGGCCAGGTAAAATGCCACTATTTCCTATCATTAAACACATTTTTGTTGCCCAGTAAGCTAATAGAGTAATTCATACCATTAAATTCAGTGCAAATGCTGACATTGATGTGGGAGAAGCCTGGAATTTCACCCTACATGTTGAAAGAGAAGTCTGTGTGGATTTGGTAATTTAAGTGAATTAGAACTTAAAGAGATTATTTATACTGCAGGAGAGAATCTGGTCACGTATGTCTGCTATCAGTAACAGTTTTGTTGTTAAAATGCTAATCATGCCTTTGCATGAGCTGGAGTGTTGTAACCGTATCTCAGAAATCAAATAGAACATGACTTCTCTCTTCAGAATTTGAGATAATTTAAAACAACCCTTCACAGTTTCACTTTCCTCTCCCAAATGGAGAGGATCACACACAGAACTGTTGCCTTCCCAAGCGGGAATCTGGATGGTTTGTGCTCCTCACTGAGCTGTGGACAATGTCTGTGTGTACTGGTATGAAGTTCTGAAGGACAGCAGAAAATGTGCAAGTGAGTTTGGTCCTACTTTTAAGGTTGATGACATTCCTTGATGGATGTCTAAGCGTGTTTGCAGTCTGTCTGTAACAGGGAGCAGCTGCGTAGTGATATGGGGAGGCACAGAATAGGTACAGGGCATGGTAAAAACCAAACCAAAACTAACACTCTGGGAATCTTGAGACTGGGTGCATTAACTCTACAGTGTGTTTGGAGATTCTTTGTGTTTTAATGTATTTGCTGCTTGAGACTTTGTTATCTTAATTGAAAACAACACAGTCTTTGTGGGACACTATTAGGAGCTCGCTGCATAGCAGATTATAGCTGCTTTCGAGTTTAATGATGCTCTAGTTGTGCATTATTAGTGGATGAAAACATAGACTGATACTTGCAAATGAAGCTCATTATTTTATTTTTTGTCATTGTTCATCATCAGGGGAGCCCTTGAATGGTCAGTTAGGGGTGCCAGAAAGTACAAACCATGAGGATGAGGATTTGCATAGGGAGCCAGACACTCTCACTGGACAGTCAGCTGGAACGTTTCCAGTTATTCAGCCAGGAAGATTTCCTTCTCATCAGCCAGAAAACCAGGTGCCTGCTGTGCTGCCACCAAGGCAAAACCGAGAGTACAACTGGAAACAGATTGGGAAAACTGAGTGCACTACTACATGTGGGAAAGGTAAGTGCTGGACACACTGTGAGTTGGGAATAGGTGGCACACGAGAGCATTACAGCAGGGGAAGCACGGAGTATTCAGTGGGTCTTGTGTGCACAAAGCATGGCTGGGCCCACTGTTTCCTGTTACCTCACAAACAAAAGCCAGGTCAATACTATTTATGTGTGCTTATATTTAAACCACTAGAAACAACATTAAAATATGAAATACTAAGTGTAAATTAAATACTATGTGTAAATTAAAAGGGACTCTGTGGCATTTACCTCTGAGAGGAAATATTTCAGGATTTTATGGCAAGCTACTCTCTCACACTCTTGAAACGCAGCTGCTTTCCTTAATGTTCTTTGGCATTCTGTCCTTCCATTTGGCCTCTCCAGATACACCCTCAGTGCTTTTTGTGTCTTAGTTGAGTTTTCTGATCTTTATGGGAAGGTTTCACAGGAACACTTTCAGGCATATTGTTGCTGGAACAGCCATACCACAACCTCAGAAAACTGAGGTTTTCATAGGGGAGAAGTGGGATGGAAGGGAGAAAGACACTGGTAATTAGCAAGCTTTTGGGATGTGATGGATGTGCTACTTCAAGCTTGCCAGATTAGTCTTTGCCATAAGAGACTTATAGTCACAGAATTCAATAATGCATAGCCCAGGCAATTATTTGGAAGAATAAGTTTTTGTGATAATAGAAGCAAAATCTTTTGCACCATACATAGCCACCCATCACCATCCCATAAAAATCAGGGCTTAGGAAAAGGACATACCAGTGAGGGAATTCAGTTGACTCTCAACAGGCCATATACTTTGAGAACATTTGTTTCCTAATTAGTTTGAGAGGACATTTTGTGAATGTCTTTCTAAAAAGAACTAAAAAGAATTTTTCCCTACTCTTCCTTTTGCTGTTTATGCATTTGTAGAGTTGCCTTTCACATCCTTTGCCAGATTCAACTCCAGCTGGGTCTTGCCTTTCCTAACACCATCTCCGCACAATTAGGCACCATCTCACCAGTTCTCTGAGATCACCTGCCTCTGCTTACACCACTGGTACTTCCTTTTTATGTCTAAATTTAGTTAGGAGCTCCTTGCTTATCTCTGCAGGCCCCCTGCCACCATTGCTTGATTCCTACTTGTTGAGAGAGATCCCTCTTAATCTTGGAGGAGGCGGTCTTTGAATACCAACCAACTCTCCGGACCCCTCTTCTCTCTTGGCTTTATCCTGTGGGACTGTTTGGGTCTGCTCTTCTGAAATTCAGGGTTGTGGTCTTGCTTTTTGCCCTACTCCCTCCTCTTTGAATCCTGAACCCTGCCATTTCATGGTCCCTGCAGCCAAAGTTGCCCCTGATTTTAACATCCCTGAGGTTTTCTTCCTTGTCTAGCAGAGCAGCTTTCCTGGTTGGCTCCATGATCACCTGTGTCAGGCAACTTGTTGAAGTGCTCCAACTTTGTACTTAGCACATACAAGTGGGCTTGTTAGCACCCTGGCTTTTTGTCATCCTTTTGGTAGTCAAATTGCAGTTGTGATACAAAGAAGTGCAGTTCTAGTTTTCTGCTCCAGTGTGAAAAATATTTAAAGACTGAGTATTAAACATGGAGAGGAATAATTTCTAGTGAGTTTATAACCTGTAGTAATGTTTAACCCCTAAGCAAGCCAGGTAAAGTGGATAATATTCTCATGTGTTTACTTACCATAGAACTCTAAAGCAAGGAGGCTCAGTCACTTTCCAGAGCCACAGCAGAATGACTGTTAGACTTTCCTCTTCTCAAACTTGTGTTGTGGCTGCTTGGCTGCATTTTTTAATTGCCTGAATACTTAATGCTTGTACTCTCTGCACTGTGAAGATCTCTTGCACACCATGTTCTCTTGGCCTTTCTTGCATCGCCATGCTGTGCTTTCTGTATATGAAGGACTTCCCTTAATACTATAGCACAAACAGTATAGCATTCAGGTCTGCCTTACCTTTGAAATTTTGGGATTAAATCTTAGTCTGTATTTCCTGTTGTTAAATTATGCTTTTCCTTTCTGCATGAATATTGGGTGCTACTGTGATGGTTTCTGCTGGAGAGGCTTTCACAATGCATCACCTCATTTTCTTCTTCATTTCAGGGTCACAGTACCCAGTTTTCCACTGTGTCAACAGAATCACTCACGAAGAGGTATCTGAGAGCTACTGTGACAGCAGCACCAAACCCATTCCAGAAGAGGAAGCCTGCAACCTCTTCCCATGTCCAGCTTTGTAAGATATTAATGAAGTCAAGTGAAATAAGCCAATGTCATTGAGGTTTCGCATGTGAAAGACACTGTTCTAAGTGGGAAACAAGGCTGAACTGCTAAGTACTATGCTCTTGTGTCATAAAGGGTAGTGGGTATTTTTTCCTTAGTTGTTGGTGGCCTTCTTCCCCTTCACAGGGAGCAATAGCATTCAGAAAAGACAAAAGGGAAGTTGGCAACAAGTGAGTGTTGTAACTTCTCAAAGTCCATGTGATTGTTTGGGTGTGCACACTGTATGTGGTCTCTTTTTCAAGTGACAGGATTCTGCATGTATCTGTCTAAACGAGAGGCTCTGTAGGTTAACACTCCCCACTGTATCAGTGTGCTGTAGTACTCACCTGGTCATTCCACGGTGTCACGTTTAAAGATGAGATTAGGCTGATAGTGCTCAAAACAGCCCCCTTAGAAACATGACCTCTTTGTCTTGGAATTCAGTAGTTCTTCAGCGTGAAGATTGGATTCTGAAGTGGTATTCCTTGTTTCCAGCTCAATAATAAAACTAGTTTAATGTGATGTGATTTCCTTCTAAAAAGACACTTGCCATCAGGAGACCGTCGCTTAAAAATTGGCCAAGCAACTTCTTTTAAATAGTTTAAAAAAAAAAAAAGCCAGTTCACCCAGGGGGTGTGCCCAGGACAGGCAAGGGTTAAACCCTATTGCCATTATAGTGGCTGTATTTCAGGTTGGCAGCTGTGTTATCCATTTCTCTTGAGCTTACATTCTTCAGTTCTCTTTTGAGCATCAACTGGCCACTCCTTATCCCTGGGAAGTTTCTAATGGGCATATTAGATACTTGGGAACTTCTGAAGCTGTTTACTTGGAGATGCCTTCTCTCACCAAGCCTTTTCCTCACCTCTGTCTTTCTAACAGCTCACATTAATTCAGTTCATTTGCTTAACAGCAAAAACATAAACAAAACCATGTAAATATTTATTAAAATATTACAGAGATTTTGCTTTCTCTCCTAAAAGTTCTGAAATATGCTTCCCTTGTTTGTGTATGTCTTCATGCTTGGAATGAAAATGATGTGATTATACAAAAGTGATTAAAAAAATACAGTAGAATCTTGGAATGAGAAAAATATAGCTGAGGATTTTTTCATTTCTAAAGTTAAATTTCTTCATTGCTTAGCATTCTATAATTTTTTGGGGTATTGTCCAATTTTGGAGCCTTTGCTGTAGAAAAATTCTGGGGAGTGTCATTACAGTAATAATATATATTATAGAGAGATTCTTTTAAAAAACAAAACAGCTGGTAGTGGCTGAATTAATGTTTGTAATATGTCTTGAAAACATTTTGTTGCCAACCACTACAGGTAGATTGGTTACAAGGGTATAATACTGTCTTTCTTCATAAAGGACTCATGCATGCAGTGGCTTAAATGTTGTTCTGTAACATTCTCTACCAGCATCAGAACCATGTCATTCAACATGTTAAGTTTAGTATTAGAGAAATCTTTCCTGAAAAAATGTCAATTTCCCCTTTTTTTCCATCCCTCTTTAGCTGGGATATAGGGGAGTGGTCCGAGTGCAGCAAAACATGCGGCCTTGGCATGCAGCATCGACAGATCTTATGCCGGCAGATGTATGCCAATCGCACCTTGACAGTTCAGCAGTACCGCTGTCACCACCTGGAGAAACCAGAGACCACCAGCACTTGCCAGCTGAAGATTTGTAGTGAATGGCAGATTAGGACAGAGTGGACTTCAGTAAGTATGATTGGTTAACTAGGGCATAAAAATTTAGAAAACAGTAAGAATTTTCTTCCAGGTATCACTAATCACACATGAAATTTGTTAAAAGAGGGAAGTGGAGTGTGAAAAATTTTGGAAATACATGAATCTTATTTCAAGAAACCCCTGCTTGGTTATGACCGTTAAAGTTTCCTGTTTGTAACCAGAAAGAAGCTGAAAACGAGCATCTAAATAGTACAAAACATATAGATGTGTGTATTAAAGTATACAGGCTTTCTGAGAAATGCTTTTTTTAAATACTGTATGAATTAGTTAGGAGTTACTTGAAAGTAAGCCCATCCTAAGACTTTAATGTGCTTTTCCTTTTTTTTTCTTTTTTTTAAATTTATTTTTCTAATGATCCATTGATCTGAATCTGACAAGAGAGAATGGTATTGTGCTGGTTTTGAGTTTGGAGTCAGCAGACTAGGCTCTGAGAGTAACTCTGGACAAACTGCCCCCTTTATGACATAAGGATTGGGGGATTTGTTTTGATTAGTATTTTGCCATTTAATGCACATCTAGTCTGGGGTTCTGCCAGTGTTCTGCAGTGAAGAGGTGATGAAATAGCTGCAATCTGCAGTCTGTGAGATGTCTTGCTGTAGGGAATATATTTTACCTGATAAATAACTTTGACATAAATATAGTAGACATAACTAAGCATTTGAAAGCAAAGGAAAAACTAGGAGGTTGCCTTGGGAAGCTTTCTAGGTTCCCTTGCATGCAGATACTGCAGTCTTTAATCTTCAAATTCTTAGAGATTTTCCCCTTTAATTCTGGAGTGTTTAAAGGACTCATCAAAACACTTCAAACCTACACAGGAGACAATTATCTTCCCATCTTTCTTTCTGATCTGGATGCTTCATATCATCAGGCAGATATATCAGTAGCTGTCAGCATTCTCTGAGGTTGAGGAGAGCAGGAGAAGGCAGCTTTTACTTAAAGAGGGATTCAGGAGTTGCATTTCTCTTGCTTCATACCTGTATGTCAGCCTGCTATTCGAATCCTAGCAGTTCATTCTGGTAAGGTATAGCATGGCCTGTTGAAAATAGGGTTTAATTTTACCTTTTTCAAATATATCTGTATACTGTAGCATACCACAGACTGAGACTACTACTGATGCTTTTTTATTCCCCATTCCCAGCAATCTAGAATAGTTCCATAGCTTTTGTCTTAGCAGGAATCCCAGCTCCCTGCTAAACTGCTGCAGGTCTTGCATAGAGTCCTGATGCAGCCTCCCTTGCATTACAGTGCTCGGTGCCTTGTGGAGTGGGACAGAGGATGCGGGATGTGAAGTGTGTCAGCAATCTTGGAGACATCGTTGATGATGAGGAATGCAACATGAAGCTGCGGCCAAATGATCTTGAGAACTGTGACATGGGTCCCTGTGCAAAGAGCTGGTTCCTTACAGAGTGGAGTGACAGGGTAAGGCTTCTCATTATTTTTGTGCTACTGAATCTTTCAAAACAACTTAGGTGCATCAGAATTAAAAACACACATCTGTATAGCCATATAAGAAATTGTTTTATTTTCCATGTTTATCCTTCATCTGTTAAACAGACAAGAACAAACAAAAATAAAAATGATCCCAAGGGCATCTTGAGTTTTTGTTAGATATAGGAATGCACAGAAAGGGCAAGCATGTGCATTTGTGGCCAAACATCTGGATTTAGAATTGGCTCCGTGTCTGAACTTCTCAAAATACTGAGTATGCTGAGATTTATTATTGTGCCTTGCTTAGCCCCGAGTCTTGAGATTCAGACTCTAAATGTTTCCCTACTGTTTTTTTTTAAAGTGATGAAGGTTTGAGGCCTGTCTGGGTTTAAGTTCCAGCCATAAAACAATTGTCCTATAGCTGTGAAAAGAGGAAAACAACTTCGTAAACTCCAGCAAGGTTGATGCAGGCTTTTGTACTTTGGACATGGATGTATTTATTTGTATTCCACTGAGTCAGATTCTCAGCATGAAAGCAATAAAAACTGATGATTTACCTTGTTTGCAGGGTTGGGCTCAGAGTTGTTGTTCAGTAGTGATGTTTATATGCTTTCATTAACAGGCTTACAAGCATGGCTTAAGAAAAGCCTGGTATTTTGGTCCCTCTTGTGGATGCTTACATATCAATTTCATCTGTAGCCAAGTTGAGCCTTCACTCTACAGAATGCTGTTTGCATCTCCCCTTTCTTTGACTGATTGTTTTGGCAGACAGATAATCTAATTTATTGTTGAAGCTGAAGATTGCATTCATAACTTCATGGATTCATTACTTAGGTCGTTTTGTGACAGTGCCTCTGAAAGCTAGGAATGCATGGCTCTTGGGTGATGCCTTAGTTTGGACAGAATGTCTTCCACGTGTTTTAGATGCAGAGGAGGAAGGGGAACTCCACAAGTAGGACAGGTACCTGGTATGTCACGTACCTTTTAAAAGGCTGATCTCTTGCAAGCATTACAGGCTTATTATTTACTTAGTCACATACACTCTTGCACAGCATGGACAGACAGTTACCAGGTAATGTAGAGGCCTTAGTGCTGCAGGGGGAATGGTGGTGCCCTGTATGGGGTGGGTCTTTTACCTTGTAGAGCTGTTCTCTCTGCAGTGCTATTAAAGTGATATTTTACAAATAAGAGAGAAAAATAAATGCTGTCCTCCAAGACATCTTTCTTGAAAAAGCTGTCCCAGCTACTATTGGCTAGTGCAGTCCCACCACATACAGCACATACATCGCAGTGAAGACTCTAGCACCAGTGTTCTGTTATTCTACATTGATGTTTTGTCCTCGGCAGAATTTGAAGTAGTTTTTGTAGCTGAAGGTTACGACTGTAGAATGTTATTGTGCATATTTATGTGTATCAAATAAGACATAAAACTGAAGCAGGTAATGTGGAAAATGCTGGAGTTTTTTCTTACCACAAACGTTTTAGGGTCAAAGAGTAAAGAATGGATTTTGTTACCTTCTCAGCTTATAGAAGTGTACAAATTAGTTTCTTCCAAATGCTTGCTACTGTAGTTGTCATCATTAACCATCACTTCTGCCAGCACTGGGTTTGGAGTTTGATTCACAGAGAGAGTGGAAGGAACAGCTTATTTCAGGAAAAAAGTAGATTGGTGGTAGAATGCGCAGAACCGTCTGAGGTTCTCTCATACCTCGTGACTCGGGTGTTCAGGGACGCGTAGTGGCAGCGATTCTACTGGAAGTCAGTGGAATATAAGAGCAGTCAGTAGCTTTGGCCATTACCTTCTTACTGTGCCTTTCAAGGACTGGGTTTTAGCATCAGAAGTGTGTCTCTCATTATAGAGGCATGTGTGTCTATTGAAAGATGAGAGTTCTTTCATGGAATGGAAACAGGCATTCCCAGGTGTATGGACTTTTGCATATGTGATTTCCCCAAACAATTATTTTAAAACTACTTTAAGCCAAGCCACACTTCAGCAATAAGCATAGATCAGTGATGGGCAGCCACAAATGGTTCAGATAAGCAGCCAGAAGTTCAAATGCTTAAAGAAAGCTTGTTCAAACCTCTTGAGTCCACAAAACTGTGGTGGAAATCTTACAAGAACAGACTTTCTTTGTGAGATTTATTACATGCCTACTTCAAGTCCCAGCTGGAAATACCACAGAACAGTCTTTCCCATTGTATTTTGACATTTCAGCTGTGGCTAGAAATAAGAGGTAAAAGAACTTATCATAACTTTTGAGAACATTGGAACTTTGAAATGGTTGAGTTCAAACTTGTTTACAGCCATAAGAGAAGGCCTGGCCTGTACTTTTCTGAACCCATTTTGTGAACAGTTAATGTGTCCTGTTGCACGTGCAGCAAATAGAGACTTCCAGAACCCTGTCAGAGACCAGTTAGGCACATACTTTCTCTTTCAGCAATGGATATGTCAACCTTCTGCATCCGGATTTACGTGATACACGGGGCATTTCAATATAGCCTTGGTTAATTAGCAAAACATCAAGAGAAAGCAGAGTAAATTTTAGGGTTTGATAACTGTGATATACATTTGTGCAAAATTTTACAAGGGTATTCTTCACACCGGGAGAGGAAGAGTTTAATATAGTCGCATCTGAGTTTTAAGAAGAGGACAGGGTCTCAATTTAGAATTGCTGACAAGATTTTGGGTTTTCTTATTGTACTGAAAGCTTGCAGGGTTTAAATTGATGCAGAATCATGCTAGTTGCCTTCATTTTCATTACTAGTGTCTGTGGTTCTGAGTTGCAAAACCACACCATTAAATTTCCCTAAATGTAACTTCTGCAGTACAGTACACGTGCAATTAAAAACCTGCAGAGTTCATAGAGTTGTGTCTCCTTCCCAGGGTGAGCTGTATGTAGCTTTACTCCACAAATAACAACCTGGCTGCCTTTTCACCATGTTCTCCTGCCTTTATTACCCACAACATGTATTGATGTATTTTATGTCCCACCTGTTTACTCCCATGGCATTGACCTTCTTGGATTCAGTATCTGCACAGGCTGATTATTTATACATGGAATTAATCCTAAGCGGTTAAAAACCCCTCCATATTCTGAAAACAAATCAGTTCTTGATTTATTTTGATAAACAGGTATCAGAGTCCATTGTATGTGTGTTCCACACACACTTTTACCTCCCAGATTTTATGAGTATGGCTGCCATGTGCGCACCATGGATGGGAGGGAGGAAGGAATTAATCCTTTAGAAACAAACCCTTATTTTCTGAAGAATATATTCTCTGTTATTTATCTTTGAAGTAGATATAAGTATTATGTTCTGATATCCCCCAGGTTCAATCTAAAGAGAAAAGTGTGGAAAGGATGACAGGTCTCTATCAGCAAAGTAAGGCTCATGTCTTAGATTTCTAGGCATCTGTCTTTACCTTTATTGCTCTATCTTTCCTACAAATAAGATAATTAAGTTTCATGGCTTTGTCTTTGACATGATCTTTAACCCCTTTTGATTATAGAGGGTCTGGACAAACCTTTGGGACGTTCTCACATGCATTTGTGGAAAGACAGCTTCCCATCTCATAATTCTCATAAGATGTCATACTGCGTTAAGACCGCAGAGTTCTACCACACTGCATCCATTAATCAGTGGAGTAAAGCTGGTGAACCTTAGTGAACTTAGCCACAAAACTGGATTGATGGGAGCAGATGAGATTCTTGTGAGCATTTCACAGGACTGATTCTTTGACAGCTCTAATTGCTGGGAAGTTTACTTCTCCTATGGGTCAAAAGCGGGAAACTGCCTTTGCCTGATTTACAGCAATGGGAGACTCACCACCATTTCCTTCCAGCTAACTGGAGCATTCCCCTCCTGCATTTTTGTTTATTCCTCTTTGCCATCTCCTCTGTTCATTTATTTCTCATTTTATGTTTAGAGTGTACTTAGAAAAGAAGCCAAAATACAAACACTTCTTAGATGTTAATGAGACTCTGAAGCCAAAATAAAATCTTGGGAAGAAAGGAAAAAATGCTGCACATCAGGGAACAAGATCAGAATGGATCAAACACATGCGCTGTATTTCACTCTTCATTAAAGGGAGTAATAGCAGTGTTTTTCTAATACCTTCCATTGGAGAACTGCAGTATGCTTTGTAGAAATAAACACTTTATTCCTCACAATCCTAAAGCATTGTTACCTGACTGGTCAACAAACCTACTTGTGCCTGTTAAGTGTGGAATCAGCAATGTATAGGTCACACTCTTTTTTCCCTGGTTTTTATTTAAATCTGGATAGCTCAAGTAAAACCTCCTGGATCCTGAAAAAAACCAAGAGGAGAGACTGCCAATGGAGCTCACACAGGCATTTTGTTGTTTTGATTATCACTGTTTATTTATTTTCTGTATAAAATGAAAATAATATAAAATACCCCATTTTTCTGATTTCATGTGGGAATCTCTATGTAGATAGGTTTGCAGTCTTTATGCCTAGATATGCAACTCCATGAACTTCCATCAGCAGAGGGGTGGCAGCAGGGACAGGGAGGGGATTGTCCCTCTCTACTCTGCCCTCGTGCGGCCCCACCTGGAGTCCTGTGTCCAGAGCTGGGGCCCCCAATACAAGAAAGATGTGGGGCTGTTGGAGAGGGTTCAGAGGAGCCACAAAGATGATCAGAGGGCTGGAGCACCTGCCCTACAAGGAGAGGCTGAGGGAGCTGGGCTGGTTCAGCCTGGAGAAGAGAAGGCTGCGGGGGGACCTCATTGCAGCCTGCCAGTCCCTGAAGGGACCATACAAACAGGAGGGGAAACAACTTTTTAAAAGGGCAGATAATGGCAGGACAAGGGGGATGGATTAAAGCTGAAGGAGGGAAGGGTTAGATTGGATATTAGGGGGAAGTTTTTTACAGAAAGAGTGGTGAGGGGCTGGAACAGGCTGCCCAGAGGTGGTGGATGCCCCGTCCCTGGAAGTGTTCAAGGCCAGGTTGGATGGGGCCCTGGGCAACCTTGTGTAGCTCCAGGCCTGAGGTTGGTGTCCCTGCCTGTGGCAGGGGGGTTGGAGCTCTATGATCCTTGGGGTGCCTTCCAACCCATGCCAGTCTATGATTCTATGATCTGCAATGAAACATATGGCCAAGGGAGTTTTGAATGGGACATTGGCCAAAGGGTGGCCAAGACCTACAGAGATTTCTGTTTCTTCTCTAGAGGTGATCTGCCTTTGTCACAATTCAGGTGCTTTAGATGAAAATCCGCATATAAAAGGTGGCATGACAGGGAAGAGACGTGCCATCTAAGGCCCACAGTATCCCAGTTAGGTCAGCAGGGCAGGCCCAGAGGTGTTAGGCTGGAGGAAATTAGAGCCTAGATCATCAGACAAGATCGTGGTGATGAGGCAGGTCCAAAGTCAAGCTGGGAAGTCAGTCCACAGCTCAGGTCCAGTGACAGTCACCAGGGTCGAACACATCCCAGATATCCTGAGGCAGGTTCATGGTGTATCAGGGACAGTCCAGGAGTGAGCCCAAGGACAAGGGATCAATGAGGCTGGTGCCCAGGCTGTGGCAGGGGACAGGCATATCAGATGAGGCAGGTCAGGCCAGTAAGGCACATTGGTGCACACAGGCCCAGAGAGTCCTTACAGGCCCCCAGGCAAGCAATGGATATTGTGTGCACCAGAGCAGTGAAGTCTGTTTGCTAATGTTACTTACTTCAGAGAGCACTTGTAATTCAAGAGTACCAACAGCCTTACCAACCACATACAAAGTAGCAGGGTGTATATGGAAGCAATTGAGATCCAGCTGAAGCGCCCAAAAGTTCTACCAACGTATATAAAAAATGCTGCCACAGATCTGCTAGACTGGGTTGGTCTGGCAGCACCTACTGTATGCATAAATGCTCTCTAAAGGAAAATAATTTAAATCCAGGTATCACAAAGTATTTTCACAATATATATTTCTGACTACACCCCCCCCTTCTTATTTTTGTAAGAAATAAAGCCTACTTTACACAGTTTCATGTCCTTTGATAATCTGCCCCCAATCTTAGAACTGCAGCAGAAGTGTGCTTCTGAAATACAATTCTTAGTTTATTATTGGGAAACCAAAGGTTACATAATCCTTCTAAAATCCTTTCTGAAAGGGATTTTCACAAAGCAGGTCAAATAATGCTGAAGAGTTTCATAAATGTATTTCAAACATAGATCTTCACTTTCATTTTTTTCAGTAGCACAACATCAGAAGGATGATTCATAAAAAACTTTACTATATTCTGGGGAATTATTAAGATGACAAAGGTTAAAGTCTGGTAGACAGGAATCCTGCACAAATGGGGATGTTTTACTGGAAGCCAATTGGCAGTTATTTAAAAATTTAATTACAGCTACAAGGGATACTGAGACCTAGGTGAAGGGGCCCTTGAGTTGCAGTAGATTTCCTGCTGCCTCTTTCTTGCAGTCTGTTGCCCTAGCTGAGGGCAATGAGTAGGGCTGGCACCTTAGTGAAAGGGAACTTGCACCTTTACAGAGGCTTTTTGCTCAACCGGGCCTTGTGGCTGTGACAGAAATTCAGGTTTCCACTTGCAGTTTTCCAAGTTTGCAGGAAGTAGCCTTATTTTCCTGGACTGCTGTTAGAGTTGTTTTCTGACAACTATAAATGAGCACTGAATTGGGGATGTGTGTTATTTTTAGTTTTTAACGGGAATGGAAAGCTTCTGAAACTGAACTCAGGAGGGAAGGACCTTGGGAAGAAGGGAAACATCAGACTCCTTCAAACGAGGGAGGGTGTTCCACAGATGAAGGTTTCTGAGGAATTTCTGCCAATTAAAACAAGACAGTGAAACAAAATATCTTTAATAATAGGACCAGAACAGAGAAGTTGCAGCTTGTGAAAGTTCTTCATGACATACAGTGTTAGGTTATGGCAGTTAGTGTATATTAATGCAACAAATCAATGGCAGAAAATTGAAAGAAGTGGGTGTGTCAGTTGTGAAAACACTCCCTCCTCGCTCCCTTGGGCTTTGGAAATCATGGCTTTCACATGGAAGATTTTTACTGAAAGGAAACAAAAAACATGAGAAAACAAATAGCGCAGGAACGTTCAGGTTTAAGTTTGCTTTGTAAATCCTTTGAGAGCAGTTAATCTGTAGTAAAATCTTGCAGCAGAGGGTGGAACAACCCTATACCTTGCCATTTGGTATTTCCTTTGTTATTTGATATGTAAGCCTAGTTCATGCATAATCATTTAAAACATAAGACTATGGAGATTTTCTGGATGACTTTATAGACTAAACTCATTCCCAGCTCTGGTTTGCAAGGCAGAAAAGCAAATTAGGTTGTCAAATGAAAATTACTTAGAAGAAAAGTATTTGCAGCATACATGCGTGGTTCTCTGTGCCTCATGTAATTGAACATACTTGTTGGGCATAAAATATGAACAGACACGAAATCCATTCCTGCAGAGTTGGGCTGAAAGGTACCCGTTTTACGGGGCTCAGTCGAACAGTTCACCTACGAGTGGATGGTTTGAAATGGGTTTAGCTTAGCTGAGCTTTAGTTTACATAAACAGGACAACGCTCTTGTATTTTCAAGACTTTGCCAATTTGTGTTGAAAAGACCTCCTTAGCCAAATCTGGTTTGCTGAGGAGATAAGTCTGTTTTACACTGTGTGAAAGTGGAAAATTTTGCTCTGCAGCACCAGCAAAAAAGGTTCATTATGTTACCTATAATTTAAGAGAAGCTTAATTATTCAGTCTTGCAGATGGAGGAAGAAACTGTTCCAAACTACGAGCAATTTTTTCCTAGTCCTGCAGAGTACATAAACATCTTTTTAAATACTGAATTTCTAGGTATTCCAAACTTGTATTTTGATTGTTAAAAAAATGACTTTAAAAAAAGTTAAAAGTTGAATCACTTCTTCTGTTTTCTGGGGATTCCATTTCAGTAAAGCTTTGCCCTTCTGTTTGAACATCCAATAGCAACTTGCTGATGGGAAAAATGTTTTGTATCTGTGGGATAAGTACAATGTGACTATGTGTTTCACACAGATAGCCCGTAAGCTTCAGTCTGAGGGAGTAAAGAGGTTTACAACCAGCTGTACGTTCAGTCACTGGCCTCTCTCGAGGAGATGAAGGACTCTGTTGGTTAATCCCAGTATTAATACTGGTATTGTCATGGCATCTACAGGGTGTGAACTCTTATATCATGGCTGATGGGTGCCAAATCAAGCTAGTGGGCAACTCTGTGTCTTGGTACCAGTTCTTTGAATTATTCTTCCTTTTATTCATTAAAATGTAAGAAACTTCTGATCCAGTGTTCCATTCATTCCCGTATGTACCATTCATTGCTGAAGTAATACAGAGTTTCTCCTACGTAATTACATTGTATGTTAAAAATAAAATCTGAGATGTCAATCAAATGCACCTTTTCCTCCCATATAGTACATCCTCATTTGTGGTTTTCTTTGCATCCATAATATAATTGTTTGCAACTGCTTAAATTAAGTTATATAAATACCCTTCAGCAAGCTGCATGTGGCTTTTTCTTCATTTTCATGGTATGTACCTGAAAGGCCAAATGTATTTCAAAAGAAAAGGAAGATTAAGAAAGAATTAAGAAAAAAAAAAAAACAAAAACCCAGTCTAACACCAGAATAATCTGTTTCCCTGGCATGTGTCTGTTTTTCAAATGCCAGTACTTTGAAGCTGCCCAGAACAGTGGAATCTCAGAGACTTTCTCAATGAAGATGAATGACCAAACTATAAGGGCAGCATAAATGGAATTTATCCTGTGTGATTTATGGATGATGTGTATGCTATCTCTAAATATGAGACACAAGAATTTGCATATAATTATTTATTAAGACCTTTCAGAATTTAGCAGTAAGAAGTTGAGAATGGTGAATGTTAGTCACTGATCGAGATTAGTCATTTACTAGTAGGACTGGGAAGTCCTTTCATTAGACATCAACACTGAATTTGCATAAACTTTTAGAGCCTTGAATTTACATAAACTTTACATAAATTTACATGAACTTTAGCTCTTCTGCTAAAACAAATTAACAACTTAAACTTGAAATGGGTTGGGCAATAATTAGTGCTAGTTACAGTTATTTGCTGAGGATTTACCTGAATCTTTTGAAAGCACCTGTCAAACAATTTTACATTTTTCAATTTTTTTGTGCTCTGGTACCCTGTGAACTTGCTGTATGGAAAATTCCAGGATGCTCTCTGCAGTCATTTTACTGCCAATGCCACAGCCCTCAGCGTCTTCCCTGTCTCCTCCTCTCAGCCAGAGGAAGAACCTGGCTGTAAATCTGCTCAAAATGGGGAGAAACTCACAGAACAACTCAAAGGCTGGAATGTGACTGCTGTCTCAAAAGGTGCTCATTGAAGTTACCCCTTCTCAGATGTATTACTTGGAATGCAAAAAGATGAATAAAATGAGAACTGAAAGAATCTACAGACAGGAAGAAGGAAGGGAAAGTAAGAAAATAAAAAGCTATTTAGAAAATGATTTCTTTCTAATCCTTCAGTGTCTTTCCTTTGGGACTGTAAAGGACAGATACTACTTGTATTCCAAAGTATGAAACTGTTAAGATGAGTTGGTACAGTTGAATTACAAGTAATAGTTGCCTTTGCATAAATGAATTTACTTTCCATGGTCTGGAGGATGAAGTAGTGAGCATATTGTGCCTGTCGCTCCCCAGTGTTCTGCAGAGTGCGGTGACGGAGTGCGTACGCGGTCAGTGGTTTGCATGACCAACCATGTCAGCAGTTTGCCTCTGGAAGGCTGTGGCAACAACAGACCCTCGGAAACAACGTCCTGCAATAATGGGCCCTGTGCTGGTAAAGTGGAGTGGTTTGCTGGAGGCTGGACACAGGTAAGCTCTCTATCTGACATACTTACTTGTTTTCTGGTTTGTAATTTTTAATTTAAAAAATGTCTTTTTGTGCAGTGATGTGTGATGTAAGGTATTTCTCTGTAAGGTATTTCTCTGTGCCATATTTGGATATGTTTTTTCTGTATTTTGCTGAGTTGATGTTCAGTAGTTTTCATTGCAAGCTTCTTTTTTTTTCACTTTGATGGAAATAAAGATTCTGTTTGTCTCTTCCTCTGTACTTTCATTTTTCTTTCTCATCTACTGACACAGTGTTATTTCTAAAATGAAAGATAACAGAAAGCTGCTTAGTCATTCAGGGGAATGCTAAAGCAAAAGATTTATAGCTTTGAAAGTGGAGCCTTTGTGATCATGCGTATCTGCAAGCCTGTATATTTAGGGAATATTCAAAGGATAAACAAGACAAAACCCAATGGTTAAACCCCAAAGTTAGCTTGGTGTCGTTGTGCTGAAGTTTGTGATAATAGCTAAAAAGACCAAATGTGGTTAGGGACCTGTATCCCTCCCGATGGTCTTTCCTCAAGGTACGTTTTTCCTAGTTGATCTACATCTCAGTAGTTCTCATTCTAAAGATTTAAATTGTCATGAAGACATTAAGGTGTTTCTAAAGCTGTCAGCTGGTGCCCAAACCCTTAGGTGTCTCCATGTATGCTCTCCTATAGCCCAGGGAGCCTTTTGGGCTGCCGGTACCAGCACTTCATCAAGTGGCTGGGGACAAGTCCCTTGGCTGTGCTGTTAACTCACTGCATTTCAGATTCCAAGATCCTTCCAGGTGATAAGGAGATGGAAATTAAACTGGTACAGATTTCAGGGCTACTACTATGCTAACGCTTTCAAGTGTAAGTGATTAATCATTAGTAATTGTTGGAGAATGGCTGACAGACAATGGTCATGGAGATACAGCTGAGCTGCATATGCGTACATGAGGAACTGTGTACGTGCACGCAGGGACGGAGTGCAGAGTAAAGCAGAGCAGAAGAAGCGCGGCATGACCAATCAGCATCAGGGTCAAGATGACCTTAAACGAAGATAGCCCTCAGAAGAAGCAACTGAATCCGGGAAAAACTGGTTAAAGGAGCTGTAAGAATGAAAACAAGAGTTGTAAGAATGAAAACAAGAGGCAGGCTTATGATGATGTAACTTGTAACTAATAACCAATGATAGTTTGACTAGTAGGCATATATTAACCACAATGTATAAAAGAAGCTAACTTAGAGCTAATAAACGAAGTTGCTTTTATCACTCATATTGAGTAGGCCTGCTTCTTCCCCCGCAGGCAAGTATTGTGTAAGAGTAATAACAAGTTTAAAACATACTTAGCTGCAGCTCTAATAACAGATAACATCTGGGCCTTGTTACTTGCACCGCTCGCTCTATGCAGGTGAATGGGAGCTTTGCATCCATTCTTGCTACTGCAGAGAGAGGCATTCAGTAAGGTCATCCTTACTGTTCTGAAGAAGAAAGTTCCCATCCTTTACAGTTTCCTGTTCTTCTAAGCTAATTCACCTTCCAACCCCTAAGATTCTGTGATTCTGTGATTCTTTCTTTACATGAGATTGAATTTTTCGATCCACACCAAGGGTACGCAATCCTGGTTGTATGTTCCACAAAAGAACCATCTGACAACAACTATTCTACAAGCCAAAAACTGACTTCTGAATACCAAAATGAAAGCAGACAGTTAGTAGACCAGAGCAGGAGGGAACACTGGTGGATGACCTTCCTTCTTATGCTCTGCTAGAGCCAAGGCTGAATGTTCAGATACTGACTTTCGGAGGAGCGTTAAAAGAGACCAGTGACAGAGATGGTCAGTGTTAAAGAAAGTGCAGTTATGCTGTTTCTTGTTGAATTTATTTGGGTGCATTCAGCTCAAGGTTCTTCAAAAAGCTGAAGCTTTTTGTGGGTATCTGGTAAGAGGACCATAAATTCCACCTGGAATATCAATGAAATCCCTGCTTTTAATAACATTTGCTTGGTTCAGGCTAGAAAAAGCCTATGAAAATCATAGTCCTCTATGCAACATAGAAACCAATATGGTGCTGGAATCATCTTCTAAAAACCTTTTTATAAGTGCCAGGAACAGTATTGTATGTGTATTTAATCTTTAAATGGGCAGTAGGAGTTCACGTGAGTCAAATTTGCTTTTCAGAGCTGGAACCAACATGGCATCACACAGACACTTGCAAACACCCTGGGCAGATCCAGGCATTTTCTAAAACCCACACAGAATGGGGGGGGGTCTTTAAAGCTGAAAAACTGTGCTCTAGCCTTATCACCCTCAGAGGTTTGGTGCAGTGCATACAATCCTGCTTCAGCAAGAAGCAGTTATGCTGCTTATGGAGAAAGAAAGTTAGGCTTCTCTTTTTATTGGAAAAATAAATTCCAGTTTCCTTTTGTAGCTACAGGCAAAACCAAACTTTCAGATTTCTCCAAAAGCATGCTTACAGTCATATGCCATCTTTCTTCATAGAAATAACTATAAAGATGTTTTCAGTCTGATTCTATGTGGAATAAAAATTCACCTAAGTACAGTTTTTACCTCTGTAACCATTTTTAAGATTAAAAATTAAATATGTAATACTTGACAGAGTCAGTAGTCACTTGCTGAATTAAGTCATTACTATATCCTTCAGTATTTTCTTGTCCTGTTTCCTAACAGGGACTGCTGGCTACTATGTTCTGTGTTAGAACTACATATAAATAGTAATAGTAACAACAACCATCGCCAACCAAGGTTTATCTAGGCAACTGTTCTGGTTTGGAGGGATAAAAGCCCTACTGCATGCACCTAAGGAATACTTTTTTCATTTCTCTTCAAGTCATACATAATGCCAGTGATGGAAGAAAAGATAGAGTTTAAGTTCACTTTACTGAGGAAAGAACATAAAGAAGTAAGGAGATGGATTTTGGGATGTTATTGTATGGGTATGTGTCCAAATGTAGGGAATAGGCAAAATTTAACCAATTTTCCTGTTTTAATTTAAAATGCAAGTACATGTATGTGGTGGTGTTTGGGGGATTGTTGGTTGGTTTGGTTTATTGTGTGTGGCTTTGTTTGGTTTTTTTCCCCAGAAAGAAATAATGTGGAGAAACATGTTACTTTGGAAACAAGTTGAGGGACATAATTAGAATAACCAGTTCCATTGCTTGCTTTTTTTTTTTGCTCCCTTGATGCAGTGCTCTACTGAATGTGGCAGTGGAACTCAACAGAGAGAGGTCATTTGTGTTAGGAAAACTGAAGGTAATTTTGATGTTTTGAACCCCTATGAATGTTCATATTTGGAACAACCTCCCAGCCAGCAATCCTGCTACCTCAAGCCCTGTGGATCTAAGTGGTTTCATACAGAATGGAGCACAGTAAGTCTATCATGCTTTTTTGTTTCTAACTTTGTTTGATGCAGCTTTTTCTGTGTACATCGAAAGATAACACCATGTGGATAAAACTGTTGATCCTGAAATTAATTTAATGCTGCACAAGGAGAAAGCATACTCTTTAGCACCCAGTAGAGCTTAAGAATGTTAGGATGCAGATTGAAGAGGAGGAGACACTGGATAGTTGTCTTTTCATCACTGATCTCTTCTTCCAAGAGTTTACCGGTCTCAGAAAGTTGGTTTGCCCCTTAATGAAACTGTTCAGTGCACTAAGAAGTTCCTTTTAGAGCTCTAGTTTCATTAAAATTAAGGAGAAATTAATAAAGAATGAGGGATGTATTGAGTTTTTGAAGTCCGTTTTATCATTTTACTGTAAACTCCTCACTGTAATTCTTGGAACTTTACTGAGAAAAAAACTTAGCAGCTTCCCCTGGAAGCAGACCAGCTACATTCACAAATGCCACCAAATCTTTGGGCTTATGTCTTTCCATCACTTCATATACCTGAGAAAGCTTATTGGATTTTTACCAAAAAATCTACATGTTTCTCCTAAATCAAAATGAGAAAGGCTATTGTCATCTCAGAATGAAAAATGGGGTAAAAACTACTTAGATCTTGTCATATCTAATGCAGCATCTTACTCCCTTGAGCCTTGAATCAAATTCAGAATGACAGCTCTGAAATGTGGAAGCACCCTCAGATGCCTTCCGTTTGAGTTCTCTTAGTCAGGAACTTTTGGAAATATCACATCCACCTGACAGAAGAGAAAGAAATCATGTTGGTTTTCCCTTTTACTAAATGCTCAGTTACTTGACTGGCCGACTGGCAGCACTAAAAAGTGGAAAAGAAGGTAAGAATGGTTTTAACAAAATAAGTCAGCAAAGGGAATCCTGATCTTTCTTTCTTAACTGCAGGTATAGATGTTTATTTGAAAACAACATCCAAGTTAGGCTCATCATAAAGCCATGTAGGTTGAAGTATGTTCTTTGATGTTGGGGGAAATTCTTTGGATTCTTTACTGAGCTTTTAGTTAAGATTAAATAACTTCCCTGTAGCAAACCTATTAGCAAACTCATTTTCAATTGTGAACTTGCAGGTGCGTAGCCACAAGAGATACAGCCATCTGCATCCACGGAATGCAGCAGATAGGTATATGAAAATCTATGCTCTTTTTGCAGGCACAGCAGCAGTGAGGTGCCAAGATCCAGAATCTGATACTTAGACATCCCTAGTTACTGCTTAAATAATTTGGGATTTAAAAATCCTAAAAGGTCTAAGCCTTTGCGACCATCTTCACTGTGAGAACAAATCCGTCTGCCAGTTGAGGTTTTACAAGATCGTATGCAGGAGTTGAAGGACGGACTCGACTCAGTGAAGGAGCACCCAGCAATGTAAACATTTTCTGTAATAGATGTTTTCCCTTTTGGAACCAGTTCCATAGAAACTGAAACTGGTGATAAACGCGCTCTGCCTTCATGTCAGTTAAAGTGCTAAACATCCTTAGTTTACCTTTGATACCTAAAAGCATCCACACACCTGCTGGTTTTGACCATCTTGTTATGGTTGGTTCCTGACATGTTCTGTTAATCCCAACTACCTTCCCATAACTGCTTCTTGGTTTAGGGTGGCCTGTACCCCTATCAGCAAGGCCGCAGTGTTTTGAGAATGTGATTATTAGGATCCTCTCAGCATGAGGAACTTTTCCTGTCTCACGGGAACAGAAGAATATTGTCAGGGCCTAAATCTTGGGAGAAGAGAGCTAGGCCGCTAGCAGGCCTGCTGCCTTCCCCAACACTATATCAGTAGACAAACTACATTGCATTGCTATTGGCTACATGCTCTGCTCATGCATCTTATTCTTGTTAATAACTAGTTAAATTACTTGTTAATAACTTGTTAATAACTAGGTAAAACTACACAGCCACCTTAGTCTTCATCAGGCAGTTTTTGGCATCCTTGCAGTTCCGTTTCTTGTTCCCCCGGATAGTTTCCTTGGATAGTTTCCTTTTCCCTGTCCTTGCATACTTCCTGTTTCTAGTTTCGTTTCTCGCTTCCTGTTCTTGCAGGCTTCAGCACAGTCTGTCATGGCTTTCCAGTTCTGCCTGTACATGTCTCTGCTCACCCCTCAGGCCTGATTATATTAGGGCAAGCCTAGACATGGCAAGGCAATAGTGATTCTGGATGGGCCACATGTCCATTCTTCTCAAGGTACATTGCTACACATATTCTAAGTGTTTTTCAGTTCTCCTTCTGATACTGTTACTGTACCAACAGACTGTGTGGTAATTTGTAGTGTGAGACCTGAAGAGAAAGGAGAATGGGGTGAGCTCTGAGCAGAATAGCTGATTCCGAGCCCCTGGACTACTGTTTTGCAACCGTCTGCTCTGTATCTTCAGCAGCCTTCTTGTATGACCAGGATAAAAGGCGTGGCCTCTCAGTCATGGAGATTAAATGGCTGGCTAACATAGGATGCTGTGGTTTGTGGACAGTGTGTTCTACATAACATGTAAACTCTGTCTCACCTCTATTTTAAGTGCTTAGGATCCCTACAAACCTGAGCTGAAGTTCTGGTTTTGCATGTGGGATAATTACAGTATCTTATGTAGGATGGAACAAGAGTAATTGTACAAAAACTTGCATTCTATGACTCACACCACAGGGCTATGTCTTTTCTAAGGCAGGGAAAGGTTGCACTTAAAGTTGAAAGAGTGATTTATTAACATATTATTGAGACTATTTTAGTTAGTGTGCTACAATATCTGATTTTATGGTAGCGATAGGAGGCTTTTTTCAATGTTAGGAAAAGAAATAATTATGCCAAAAAGTCAGAAAGAAAACATTCTTACTAGTTTGGGGCTATTAAGGTTTTAATCATTATAAATGACCCAGGTTTAATTAAGTTTGTGAGCATTTAGGTCAAATTGGACAGTGAGCCAAATCTCAACGACCTCACTCAGGCGAAATTCTTGAAGTCAACAGGGGATTTGCCTCAGTATGGGCAGAAGTGTGTAATAATTGGCTTTAAAAAGGCCGTGACAAGCAAGTACAAAAGTCTCTGGCTTTGTAACAGACTTTGAAGGAGCACAGAAATATTTTCTTTAGAAATTCAAAGAAGGCTATAATGCTTACTAAAAATGTTGTGCTGCAAGAAGTGAAAAGTAATTGAGCCCTAGAAAATCATTCCTGATGGTATATAAATGGAGGCAAAAGGGCAATGGAGGCCAGTGCGGTCAAGTAGTAAAGTCCAGTGCAGCAAGTTCTTAAAGTAAGCAATTTGAACACTGTGGAAAGAGTAGGTTTGGGAGATAGGTATAAATAAGCAGAGAAAAACAAGACTAATTAATACAAGCAGCTGACTCATACACTCAGAAAGGGAAATTCAGTTGTGCAGTTCTTGTCAAAAAAAGCTCTTGAACCTTTAAGGAAATGGCACCTACATGTTTAGGTCTTTATAGTTCAAAAACAAACCCAACAGAAGTGGTGAAGTTGAAGAAAGACTACAGCAACACCTGGGTCTGGCTTCAAGGTTCCCATTTCTTTGCTTTTGTTTTTTCACATCTCAGATGGCCTTCATGAACTTCAGTTTTGTGTTTCAGTGTTCCAAGTCCTGTGAAGGAGGGTTTCGGGTTCGAGAGGTACGATGTCTGTCAGATGACATGACAGCCAGTACTCAGTGTGATCCACAGCTTAAACCTGAAGAAAAAGAACCATGTAACACACAAGATTGTGTCCCTGAAATAGGTAAGGAAGATGAAGCTTCTGCTTTAACTGCTGAACACCATCTAGTGGAGAAAATACTTAATAATGCTGCATAGGTTTAACAGTGTATTTTCTTTATCAAGTTCAGGAGGTTATTTTTACAGAAAATATAGCTCTTTTCTATGCTGTGAAAGTAGGCTTTAATTTCTGATTAAAAATGTTTTCCTTGTGGCATGTAAGAAACTGGCTTGCTTTTAAAGTTGCTGAGAATGTGAGAAATCTGTTCCTGTGAAAATGGTACATGCGGGGTGTTTTTATGCAGCCTCCTTGCCGTCTCAAAGGTTTCTCTTGGCAGAGTCTCCAAACAAAAAAAGGATCATGTATACAACACGTGTATATATAATACACTGTATTTGGGAACAGGTTCTCTAAGAACCAATGACATTAAGGGCAGTTAAGCAATATTCTTTTATGTAGAGTAAATATACATGCATACATAATTTGGCATTGGAATTAGTCATCCATTTCTTACAGATTTTATTTTAATAGTAATGGGAATGACTAGGGAAAGGAAGATGTAACTATTTAGAAATAGCTTTAACTTTTATCTTCTACAGCAATTTTCAGTTGAGAATTATAATTTTAAATAAAAACCTGGAATCCTGATATTTTAAAATTTTAATGGTTTGGTGTTGTTATTTCTTCTTTCGAAACAGGTTTGTACAGATTTGCTCCTTTTTACATCTGCTGTTAGTGCTTTGTCACTCAGTCCCTTGACACCTCAGTTTCTATGATCACATACCTGATGATATGCAAATCTTAGTTGTCACTTAAAATATTTTTAGCCCTGTTGGTTGTAAAGGAAAACTTAAAAATCACAGAATTCTAGGGGTTAGAAGTGACCTCAGGAGGGGCGATTTAATACTCTTTCCTTCAGTTTCTTCTCTCTTCCTTTTTCTCCACAGATGAGAACTGCAAAGACAAATACTACAATTGCAATGTGGTGGTCCAGGCCCGGCTCTGTGTCTACACCTATTACAAAACAGCCTGTTGTGCATCCTGTACACGTGTGGCAAACAGACAGCCAGGCTTTCTAGGACATAGATAACAAACACCCTTCTACCCAAAGCAGCAATGTCATTCTTTGGATGGAGCTTGAACAGTGTTATTCTTTGACTGCAGCAGGTTTTAGATTCTGTGGGATGGTTTTTTCTATTGCTGAGTACATGGAGACTATGGTTAAATCTCACACCCTTTCAGTTATCGTGCAGTTATCTTTTTTTAAAATGTTTGTTGTAAAACCATGATCTTTTTTAAAGCATTAATTTTTAATGATACTATTCTTTGTGCCTGCTCATCAGATAATTTTTTTAAAGAACATATCAGCGTTATTATTGTGGAATCAGTGAAAACTAAATCAGTCACAGGCAATTACTGGAGATATTGGACCAGTATGGATACAGCTGCTGCATTATCTTCTGAGTGCTTACTCCTATTTGGTGTTTTGGACTGCCTTAAATTAGGTGGCTAAATCAATGAAATATGCACATGAGAAAAATTACTTCATAGAGAACCAGACCCTTGAAGACCCATCTATCATCAGTTTTGTAGCACTCTACCATATCTTCTTAATTATTTCAGTCCATTCATAATATATTAGAGTCACTGTTAAGCTCTCTCAGTTGTGCTTTTAACTAACTTCCTGCCCTCAGGCAGCAAATATATATACACTTGACTGCCAAAAAGTGCCTTTATATTTAATTCATAAACTCTTGAAGTTACCCTTTCCTAATTTCATATGGATTTTAAAATACATTGCCTGCCGGAGTGCCACCAGTGTCTAGCCCTTTAACAACTGCAGCTGTCAGTGAGACAGATTGACCGAAAAGGTGAAGAACCTTTGCTGGTATAAAACAAGTGATTGTTTCCATTGGCAAGGTCTCTTTGCTGTAGGGCAGTTATCTCAGTGAACTGATACCTTGCCTTACCTCTCGTCTCTGCACTATTGCTCGAAAACTACCGTACCAAAGGACTTTGTCCAGACCTCGCCTGGGTGTGCCACCAAAAGAGGCAGGCCCCTGTGCTTTATGGCAGGCTGCTACTCTTGGTACCAGGCAGCAGTGTGCCTGGCTGAGTACACTTCAGCTATTGACATTCTTCGTGTCTTTTTTTAGTTGGTTTCATCCAGCAGATCCACTCCTCTCGCTGCTTTGCTCCTACCAGCTCCAGACCTGAATTTAGGTGGTGATTTTTCATTTCTGCAATTACTGTACTCAGCCTTGGGACTTGCTAAAAGCAAATTGAATGTGCTATGCAGTGCAGATGAAAGTTTTTGCATAATCTGCACAATCTCTTGCCTTTACCTGAGAGCTTTTTCAAATATGTAAGTAAGGCTGAGGGAGAAAGTAACTCCTCTGCTTATTCAGCTGTTTATTACAGCATGTTGCTTGTAAATTAGTGATACCCTGCTGTGCATCTATTTCTAAGGTGCCTGTTGTCTGAAAATCAGTTTTAATAATGTATGTGAAGTCACTCCCAGTGATGTGATATAACAGTGATTAAGGTGTCCTGCTACTGATGAAGAGCCATGTTAGAGCCTCGTGTATTCTTTTCTCACTGCTTGGGTGGAGAGGCTGTAGAAGAGAGATGGGGCACTAGAAGGCAAAGGTTGCGGGGTGTGGTACTAGTCACATCAGTTTTTGTGCTGGAAGCCACAGGACAATGGACTTCCTGTGTCTAAAACCTTGTCTTAGACTTTTTTGATTTGGTCACTTGTGAAAACTATGTATTTTGGCCATTATGAACTACTACTTAAATGAAATGAAGTGTTTTCCCTAAACTTGGAAATTATTCTTTGTGACTCTAAACCAATAATGTCATTGGCAGTTCCTGTATGCTTTGATTTGGGGCTTTTTCACTGTAATTAATTGATACAAAGCTGTTAGAAACAAAAATGCTAATTAGAAAACCTTTAATTTGATTTCATCAGTCTTTCACGGTCCTATTCCCTTGTATTACGAAGATTTATCCATGAAGATAACATATAGATTTAGGATCATATTCCTTAGATTCTTGAGAAAGCATAAACAGGTCTGGAATCACTGATTTGTAAACACAGATATTCTTCTGGATATCTCATTGCAGCAAATCCTGAGATACAGTATATAATTTCTGCTGTTGTCTCTTTTGTCCCAAGGAAGTGTATCCTGTCAGCTTGAGGGAAAGATCTGTTCCATAAAAAGACTTTCTTAAAATCACAAGACGAATGAAATACAGAGAGGTAATCAATCATGTTTGCAATCAGTTGCAATGATCTGCTCGCACATGCTTTTGGCTGTGAGACAGCAAGTCAGCGTATAGACAGGTGATCACAGTCTTCTATAAAATATGTTATTTTGCTCTGGAATATGTGACCATTGGGTTACTTTACAAAGAGTATCATCCTGCATTTAGCTTAAAGTAAATAACGTTCATGGGAGCTAAATAGATAAATGTACACATAGCAATATAACCCTACATTACACCTAAGGTGTACACACCTCTGTGAACTGCATACACTAAGTTATGGTTATACAAGTTGTACCTTTTTAGTAAAGGGACAGTTTTCAGATGTGCCAGATAAACCAAAAATGTTTCACCTCATCAAACATCTAATGATAAGGAAACTGCCAGAATGTTGCTGAATTTAATCATTTATCACCTCTTCTCATGTGTCAGCATAAGCATAATGGTTGTTCCTTTAAAATGAACTAATGAACCCTTCTTTTCAGCACTTTGTACTAATATTTTCTACACAAAGTAAGTGCTTCGCTAAGATTTCACCATGACACAAAGTGCACTTTTGAAATTGTGACTATAGCAAGTGTTTAATGGAGCAGTGCACCAGTTTAGGATGGTGCCTGCAGAAGGCCTGATTTTACTGTAACTGACAGTAATAAAAACTTGCCAGAATTACTGAAAATCCTGAACTGGCCAATTGGGTAATGAGAGTCTGTGTTAGAAATAAGCCCAGCTATTAAGAAAGAGATATTCCTGCCAGGCCATGGGTTTTGTTTCTTTGTGTGTGTGTGTCTCTGTGTGTCCATGTTGGCTAGTTTTAAATGCATAGTACTAAAGTAACTACTGAATTAATTCCTGTGCAATGAACCTGTGATTGCACAGCTATTAAAGTATGTAGTGCCCCTTCATTCTCACACCTAACATCTGTTCCATAGAAAAAAAAGAATCATGCTGTTCACACTCAGAAAGGAAAACCTGTGCGCCTGTGTGGTTTTCTTGAGACACTCAGCATCTCTGACTTCTTTAGGAGCTGTTCTGGGTGTTAGGCAGATAATTTATGTGTGTGTCCATAATTGGAACACAAAGCATGAAATATTGGAATACTGAAACTGCCTTTATTCCTAAGCTTGCACAGTATCTCTGCGTGGAATACATTAGCTGTTGTTTAAGAAACAGAAAGAATTATTTTACTCAATATCAGAAATGAAAAATCATCCACTAAGCATTTTCAATATCTTGTAAAGCAAACTTGTCATCGTTACAGTATCTCAGTAGTGTGGGTGAGATTCAGACCTGGTGAAAGGAAGAAAACTCCATTTGAGAGAACTCACACCAGACCTGAACTCAGCTCTTGGCCTCTCGGCTTTTAGCAACCAGAAGTTCCCCATCTTCTATATCCCCCCAGTTACTGTAACGGGGTATAGAAAACTACTGCTGTACCTGGCGAGGAGCTTAACTTTGAGAAGTCATTGACCTCCCAGTGACAGCCTGTTGTTGCTGCTTGCCTTGAACAGTTTTGTCCGTGCTGTGTTTGGGTCTTGAGACCAGTGGCCTTGGCAAGGGTTGGGTACACGTGAGCTTCTTAGTCCCATCGTAGTCACTCAGGATCTACATAGAGGATCAGGAAGGACTGGAGACAAAAGAAACCCCAACTTTTTAAATATGTATAAAACTGTCTACTTGACCCTCATAATAGACTTTGGCAGAAGGATATACTTTATTATAACTTATTTTGTTGTTATTTGTAAATACAAGATGTCTATGGGAAATATGTAATTCTGAGCTGTGTCTATGGAACAAGCCACTGCACCAAAATATTTCAAATATTTAGAATAGGCAGATTTTTTATTAAAAGGGACCTAATATGTATTTATTTACATATACCATTCAAACTTTGTCCAGCTCTTTTGTCATACTAACCCAGCTTTTTATGGAATTTTATAGCACAGGTATTACATATATATTTTTGTATATATGTCATACTGTAAATCCATAATACGTTTTTCTAGACCTTCTGATTAGGCAGTACCTTGAGTGAATTAAAGGGGAGAGTATAGGCAATTGCTTTCGGACTCGTTCAGGAATATGTATCCACAGCAATTCACCTGAACCAGAACTGTACAGCATCCTTACCATATTGTATACATTTTCTCTTCGATGAAAAAAATGTTAACTATTTTTGTTTATGACTAATTTATTTTTTATTATTGTGAAAAATAAAGTAATTCAGATGAATATGTGACATGATTTTATTTCTTACCTGCTTGATTTGCTCTTCCAGAGTTTCTCGAGTATTAAGCACAAGAGTCAACAAGGGTGTAATGCACTAGGGGACTCCTTACCGGGGTTTAGGAATGGGCAAGACACGTAGTGAAGGGCTGCACAGCATGAGCTGCTGCCTTGCAGAGGGACAGCCTGCCCTTAGACCATCATGCGTGTTCCACGGGGGAAAGGCGGCTGTTTCTGTGTGGTCTGTCGTCGCCCGTTCCCTGCCCACGCAGGATTTTCTCACCTTTGTGGTCAGTTTGCAGGATAATGCTTGGTGTTTCTCTGTGCAGACTCGGCAAAGGAGGCGGTTGGTGGGAGAGAAAGCCCTGGAGCAGCGCTGCCGGCTGGGCCTCGGCTGGGCTGCCATTCCAGGTTGGCAGGCTTGTGCTTCTTCCGTTGTAACTGCGTCTGTTTCTCAGCCAGAGCTTCCCCAGTGACAAGCCAGCAGCAGCCTGAGCTGAGTGCGGCAGGAGCTGAAGCGCGGTCAGCCCACGCAGCCCCCTAGCACTGCGAAGCACCCGGGCCTGGGGGACGAGCACACCCCGTAGGATTCCTGCCGGGGCTGATGAACGATCCATCTGGCATTGCCTGAGCAGCACTCCAGGCTGGTCACCCGCGGGACTCCCCTTTGCAGAGCTTCAGCCCTGCAGTCGAGAGGAGCCTCGCGCTCGCCGCGGGAGCCGCCCCACTCGGCCCGCTGCGCTCCGCGCCGAGCACCCTCATTACGTACGTGCTTCCCCACACATGCGGCCAACACGGGGACGCTTCGCGCCTGCGCGCGGGGGGGCCGACGAGGCACTCGACGAGGCACGCGCTGCCGCCGCGAAGCGCCACCTCGTGCCGTTCGCGCTCAAAAGGCGGCGCGAGGGGGCAGCGCGAGTAGCTGCCCGCCCGCGCTGAGGCGAGCCCGGCGCTGAGGCGAGCCCGGCGCTGAGGCGAGCCCGGCCCCGCGGTCTGATCCCGGCCCGATCCCGGCCCCCGTACTGCGGGCAGGTTCAGGCGAGGGCCCCGCTCCGGGGGAAGGAGCGCGGGGCTCCCCTGCGGTCTGCAGCAGAGCTGAGTGCGGTGCCACACGGGACTGGGCGGCGCGGGACGGCAACCAGCGCTTGGATCCCTCTGGGGGCTCCACAGGTGCCCAGGTTTGTGTCTGAGTGTTTTATCAACATCTGTTTTGTTAAAAGGTGGAGAACTCGTATTATAGAAATACAATGCTACATAGGAATCCATTCCCTCCCTCCCTCAGGTTGGTGTCTGATGTTTCAACATAAAATCGGGAGTTCCACCACAGGTGCAGCACTGCTTTTTTCTCACCGTTGCTCTGAAGTGAGGCAGTTGTGCCCGGCCTCACGCCCTATGTCTGTGCTAGTCTGTCAGTCCAGAATGTTCCTGTGCCAGCAGCCTTTGGGTAGCTGCAGCTAGCCATGCAGTCTGAACAGGTTGTGGGAGCCAAAGGAAAGCATTATCGAGAGTTTACTGATGTGGTAAAACCAAATAATTGCTCTTAAAAAAACCCCAAAACTGGTTTGGTTCTCCTCAGATGCCAGGGTATTTTGTTTCAATCACTTGTTTAACTGAATTACTGTTTATCAACTACTCCTTGTTACCATGTTGCAAAATGCAACTTAGTGTAATTGCTGCTAAAAAGAGAGGGGTGCTAAGCAGGATGAAATGGATCTTGGGTTTTTCTCTGTGTGCGAACACAAAATGAGAAAATTTTTTTTTTTTAACATCTCAAATTTGTCCTTTAGGAGCTGTACACATACTGAAATGTCAGTTCTCTTTGTTTTGAGCTTTTGCTTTCTGGTTTCCAAGGTGCATTCTCCTTCACTGTGTCAGCAGCCGGCCTTTTCCTGACTGATGGATTAGATGCAAGGACTAAATTCTAATATGTTCCAAAAGCTTGTCTCCTTTTGAATCCTGCTACTAGATTTGCTGCGGGTAGGAGAGAAGGGAAATTGTGTCCTTTTTGGCCTGTTGGCTTTGAAAATTCTTGGCATTTGTATGAAATGCTGAGAGGCTTTTATCAGGGGGGCTAATTGGTATGGAGTTAAGGCTTGCAAACGAAAGGGCTCTACAAGTCTCTTAATAAAGCTTTTTTCCCCACATACTTCTCTTAAATAGACTGGAGAATGCTTCTGTTTAACTCGGATCATTTATATGCTAGATTGGTAAGGAAAATGAGTCCTAAATAAAAACGTATTAGACTTTGTTCAACTGCCAGAGGAAAACCAGCCCCATTAGCTCCAGTGGTTCAAAAAAGCAGGGATTTTTTCCCTTATCAGTGGTGCAGCAGCATAGCCAGGTGAAGTCTGAATGATGTTAATGCTCCTGAGCAAGAGCAAATTGCTCTTCAGTAAAGCTTTTTCTCTCAATGCTACTTCCGTATGTAATTTATGAAAGAGTAGAGAAAAATGCTGTAGTACAACCCCTTATTTACTCTTCTATTTGACTGGATTTTTTTTTTTTAGAACTGTATGGAATTCTAAAACCTTACTGATATAGAACAGCTGTAAGTGAAAAGAGATATGCAGCAAGTTTAGATGAGCTTGGAACTATCATCAGTGCTTCTGGTCAGCGGCTTCCACTGCAGAATGCATGCTAAAAGGTGCTTTTTGCTCCTTGACTTGTCAACTGGTTAGGGAAGAGTGTTCTGTCCCTGCTGAATTAGGGTGGACTCAGAGCATAATAGGTGAGGAACTGGAGTGTTGGTTACTGTTAGTGACCTTCAGAAAGTTGAAGGGAAGTGCTTGATAGTTTCTTTCTCTGAACAGTGTTAAGATTGGAATGTCAGCTGTGTACTCCTCAACCCGGTGACTTCTGCCATTGAAATGCCTGATGAGAAGATTTGATTGTGATCTTGAGATCTGAAGCAAAGATTTTTGGTATAGAGTTGAAGCAGTTACTGAGCGGAGGAGAGGAAATAAAGAAATGCACTTCAGTGTCTTGCACAGCTTTTGGAGACTGTAGAGAATTTTTATTATCTTTCCTTTATTGCCCTGGTCTGTTTTGTTTTGTTTGCTCTCCGTTATTTATTTTTGATTGGGATGTATTGAAAGAAAAGTGAATATTTGAAGACTGACTTTCAGAAGGAAAAATCCAATAGAGTACATTGGGAACCAAAAGTAAATTTACTCTAATATTAAAATAATTTTCATACTGCATTCCTACTTATTCATTGTGTGGTTCTGAGTAAGGCATAGAAAAATAAATATTTGAAGTGCACATAATACGAAATGAATGTAAGGCACCTGCATGAAACTGCAGTTGCTAGGACCTATGTATGCAAATGGGTCAGAGAAGCTTATCAGAAATTATGAAGAAAATCACATCGTGTGCTTTCAATATCATTGGTGTCCAGTGATTTGAAAATCATTAGTCACTTTGTGCAAGATTAACTGCCCTTTAGAATACAGGTAATTGTTCTCCAGTGTGGTAGGTAAACTGGAATCTGAAAGTTCTATGTCTGGGTTGTACCTTTGCAAATTCTCTTAATAACTGAATGCAAATAATATAGTTCTCCATAATTCCAATTTGTTTTTCTTACTATATGTGTTAAAAATGAAGAAAAAGCCTCACCAAATCACCTCAAACCTTGGTGAATGATCCTGTGCAATTGTGTAGATGATAACCACCTGGACCTTAGCATCTCTAGTTCCAGATCCTCAATCTTAGCTGAAATGACAGTGGATAGCAGTGTTACAGTAATTGATTGGAAGTTAGATCCTTTTGGATTAGGGAACTGGCTGCATCAGGTAATTATTGCTTTATATTAATGTGTATAACTGAGAGTCAGCCCTTGTGAGAAGGAGATAGCAGCTATTGTGTGTATTGCTCTGGTCATAGTGAACGCCAGCAGACTGCTCCTGCTCCCCAGTCTAGTTACCAGCTGGCTTTTTTATTGTCAAGTGCCCATGTTCTGTGGGGCTGAAAGCAAGCACAATGTTTACCAGGGAGAAACAACTGTTTTGGTCTCACGGTGTTGCAGAGCTTTGGGAAGGTGTCCTTCCTTACTCTGGGAAACTGGGATCAGCAATATCAGCACAATTCCACTGAAACGAAGGGAGCTGTGCCAGACTGCAGTACCAGCCAATCTCTGTCAAAAATGTTTCTATCCTATGGATGGAACTACTAATACCTGCAAGAGAATATAAAAAATAAATTTAAAAGGTGCTGCCCTGGGAAGTACACTAAACTCTATCCTTTCCATTAGGATGTGACTGGCTGTTGCTTTAGCTCTGCATCAGTCTTGGAAGGAATGGGCCTTCTGACTTCGGAGTGAAATAGGGGAAAAAAACCCCAAAAACCAAACATGCCTGTGGATGAAAATGTTGCTAGAGCTGCTTTAGAGGAAGCCTGAGGTATCCCCTGTTGTTTTTTCTGAAGGTCCCTTTGCTTCATTGCATCTCTAGAATGTTCAAGTTGTCAAAGTTCCGGTCTTTTCCCAACATCCATGGCAGCCCTTTGTCTATAGTTTGCAACAGAACTAAAATTAAAAAACAGGTAGTGTAAAGAGAAGTAGGATGTTACTGTTTCTCCAAGAAGCATCCCACAAGCAGTAGATACCAGCAAAGGGCTAATACCACTACCTGCTGTATTTCTAGGATGTTCTCTTTGAACCAGATTTCCTGCTGCCTGAAAAAATCTCTTGGCTTTCTTGTGTGTTTTGTGGAAAGGATGCTTTTTTTCCCCCCTTTACACTTAAAGGTTACCTTTTCTTGGAAACCATTGCTTATTGCCCTAGAAAAACAGAGTATGCTAAGGATACAGGCTGAAGAAATAGAAGGAATGTGACTTGCTTAAAAAGGCTGTCATAAATTTCCTGGGTCAGGTGGGCTTTTAACTGTGAGCGAGGGATGTTTGGCTGCTGCAGAACCAAAGGGAAAAGATAATTTATAAAATCCAGTCCAACTCAATTACAGGGAAGCACCTGCCTGAAAATTGGTTTTGCTTGGTAACTGAACTACCTTGCTCTGCACTGCGTTTTGTCTAAGACTGAAGAATAGCTTCAGCCTGGATATTGGTGAGTGGTGTCCCCAATGTGAATATCCACTCAGACTTTTCTGATGTATTTTTGACTCAAAGGTCTGAAGAATTTGGAACCTGTAGCAGAAGTAAACCTTTATCATTTTTAACAAGGATGTAGTGAAGAACAAGGAAAAACATAGATGCAAACTTTCTCCTAACTTTTTTATAGCTGTTTCTAGATAACCTTGGGAAAAGATGGTTGTTTGAAAGATTACTTCAAAAAAAAAAAAAAAAAGAAAAATTCTGTGCATACTTCACATTCTAACACATAGAACACAGTGTTTTTAACCATGCTCTTGCTGTAGCAATTTGACACATAGCCCTTTTAATGTAAGCTGTCATTAGTGTATGAGCTACTGTTTTTCATGGAAACATCACTTCTTTACACTAAACTGTAATAATTGGATTCCACTTCCCTTTTTTTTTTTTAATTAAGCTTCATCATCCTTAGCATACTTTTTTTTAAAAAAACTAAAAATTCCTAACTTGTCCTGTCTTTTCTTGACATAAATTGAAAGTTATGCAGTTGTACCAGATCGTAAGTACAACCTGTGGGGTTTGGATGCAGAGCATGAAATATTTCTTCTTAATATATAAGTAAAGAATGAGGGCAACCGATGGTACATGTGTAGACGATGTGCAGACAGGGAATTGGCTTCTTAACTTCTTAATTTTTGCTGATACAGGATGTAAGATACCTGTGTTCTCCCCGTGTATAACTGCACCACAAAAAGGTCACTCTGAAGCAATAGTTACAGGTGACGCTCCCAGCAGGCACTTCCTTTGAACAACCTGAGCTCGTGCAAGAGTAGTGGTTTCTCTCTTGCTAGTGTTGACAAGATCAATGCTGGATTCCCATGTGACATGGAAAGTGGTTTTGGTGAGCTGAAAGGGGTTTAGTAAAGGGAAATCAAAATAAATATGTTTGATTTCATTCCCTATGAACAATTGTTAAAAGAATTAGGTTTGTTTATTCTAGAAGAGGAAGCCAGGACATGGATTTAAGAGTCCACAGTGTGAATTTATTTTAGGAATTTTTATGTAATTATTTTGATCATTAAGAAGCTAGTGATCAATAAGAGAATCATTCGGGGGTGAAATGATGGGGGGTGGGAGAACGCAATTTAATTTTTCAAGAAGGAAGATGGCATTTACCATGTGTAAGTAACAGAATTATTTTCTGGCTGGGAGCGGTACAGTGGAATTGTTGTAGGATAAGGAGAGTTTAGACAGGTGTCTATTTTTGAATTTTGCCTCGGGATGGGAAGACAGACTAAGCAGTCTTTTGAAACTTCTGTTCTTGACTGTACAGTACAGCAATAATGATAAGAGTAATAAAGTGATTGTGTTTGTCTTGTGTGTTCTGTATCCTGTGAAATAAGGAATAAGCTATGCTCAACTTTGGGAGCTAGCTATATTTGGAGTGGGAGGATGCTGACAGAAAGAACTATTGTTTTGATTTGGGATCTGGCAGGAGCGGGTAAGTAGATGAAATTCATATACAAGCTCTCCTTGCTGAAAGCATCCAATTTCTTTTGGTTTTAATGAGCTCTGAATTGAGTACTTTTTTCAGTGCTACAGAACAGCAGTTTGTCATTCAGCTAGATTCATAACCCACTTCAGGGGTATGTGTATGTGTGCTTGGGATATTTTCTTCTAATGAATGTCTTTTTAATACATGTATTTGTAGGAAGTGCATTTTCCTATGCATTCCCTAGTTAGGAGAAGTGGATCCTCCAGGTCCTGCATTTTCTGAAGACCTCTGTTCTTTCTTATGTACGAGCCCTTGTTCTTGACATGCTAAAGCTGAACTTGGATGTCTGGTCTGGGAAACTACAGGCTGAAGTTTTACTTTAGGTGTATTTATTTTTCCAATCAAAGGCCTGTATTGCTTTAAAGCCACTCTTCTCCACTTATTCTATCACCTTTTATATATACCTGATTCCTCATTTCTTGCATGCCATTTCTAGCTTTTGCAGGCTGAGTTTTTAGCCCATGGACGCTTCCTCCTGAAAGGAAAGACAAATAGAGCTGAAAGCTGTTTTGCTGAAATAGCATGCCTTTACGAATTCTGCGGCTGAAAACTGGTGAATTTTCTTTTAGAAGTGCCTTCCCCTCCCTCTGCTTCCAGCTGTAAAGTTGTAGTTTCTCCACATTAACACAATAGCAGCACACATGGCATCTTTTCAGTCCTGCATTGGAAAAGCATTGTATAATTCAGCATGAATTGTCTTGGGTTCATTGATAATAATGCCAGCATGGCTACATTTGGTACAGCATTTGCATCTTTCCCTTTACTGCTCAGTATAAGAATGCAGTAAAATACTGGAAAGCATTCGTTGGCCACTTTGCTGCTTTCAGGTGGGCTCTACAGCCTCAGTATTCTGCAGGGGATGCAAAGGCACTTCTTACAGCAAGGAGTTCTATTTTTTCAATGTGAGCTTACTGCAAGCTAAAATGGCTTGAAGAGCCTTGGTAAGTGTTTTCAGAACTTCCATCTAGATAAATTTAGTATTATGGGACCTTGTATTTAAACACATGTTTCAGTTATGTATCCACATTTTGTGGTTTAATGTGCTTTAATGATCCTCATGGTAATATCTGAATATACCTTGAACTGAATCCATCCTAAGCTCTGGATGAATTTTTTTTCCAGTTATCACCATCAAGCAAAGTTCCTATCCAACCTTTCTGCTAGGTCCTTTAAGTTTCAGAGTCTGCTCATACAGAGCACCTGTGTGAGAGGCTCACTTCCCTTTTGCTTAACATAAATGCATACAGTCTGAGGCAGCATGTAGCCCTGCAGGTGCTTGAAGCAGAGCTAAGAGAATTTTGAACTAAAACATGATCTGTTTTATTTAATTAATGCTGTTGGAAGAGCAGTCTTTTCTGCAACTGGAATTCTGATTATTCTACAGCAAAAGGAATGGAAATCATGCTTCTAGGTAGGAATTAAGTTTCCTCTGCAACTTACTATTTTGGAATTCTATTGGTATATGTTTTGCAGCTGCTCAGATGATATGAGCTGCGATTGAGACTGAAGGTGTTGTATGATAGAGAAGTCTAGATGCCAATGAGTAGTGACTAGAGCTACTATCAGTGTGAATACTCGTTTAGGCTTGTTTTGTGCAGAGAAAGTACCCTCTGTTTTCATTTTAAGTCAACATTTAGCGGTGGTTGAGAAGTAGCATGTGTTTTCTTAGTACATGTTCATTTTCTGATTGTTGCAGTATGCTCTCTGAAAACTGAAAAGTTGGGAGCACAAATTATTTTAGCAGTACCTTGCCCACTTCATAATGAAGAGACTTCACTGTTGAACTAGTGGAAGAGACTTGTAGTAGTTATTATGCCCTAGGGCTGTGGAAGTACTGAGCCTCCCAAGAAAACCTCTGCTGCTAATCCAGATCATTTTTATGGGAGCCGAGTTCCAAGTAGGCATATGATCCTCAGCCAGTTGACTTATCTTTTCTCCCAACACAGTAATAATCAAGAGAATATAACACTTTTCTTCTACATAGCAATCTGAAATATAGCATGTCCACTGTGCATAAATAACTTCATTAGTTTGAATCAGATTTGAAACACTCCAATGTTACACCCAATGCCCCTCTACATGCCCCTCCTTCCCCCCAAAAAAATCTCTAGGGTGCTCTCTCTCTCTCTCATGAGATGTACATAGGAATGATTGCATATGCTGTCTCTCACAAATTCCTACCTCCCAGCTATTGTGTTAGAAGGAGTGAGAATGTTACTTGAAAACTAAGTGGAAAAAATAATCTTTTTTTGAAGCTGTGGACAGATACACTCAGAAGATGTAACAGTTCAGGGAAAAGAACTTACTGGGTTATACAATACTTAACTCTCCACATTGCACAGAACAATTCTGCCTTGTGTCCAGCACACACGCACACCATGAGAAGTCCCTGAAGAAGACTTAAGGGCTTGTTTTTTGCATATAAGTGTCTTCCACCACAACAAATAATTCAAAGATCCACTCCTGTAGATACTGGTAGTTTGCCACCTTGGAGGTTTTTTGTCCTTTCCTGTGGATTCCTTGCTGGCATGCACCTGGATAGCCCTGTGAGAGCTGCATTGTATCTTTGTTGGCTTTGTTCAGATTTGTAAACTGGCAGATTATTTTAGCAACATTTCTAGAGAAATATCCTTGGTGTTTCTGTTTCTTTTGTGTTGTTATAACAACACAGTAAAAGAAGGTTATGGCCAAAGTCTAGTCTAATATTTCTACCAAGATTATTGTATTTCTGTGCACCACTGTTCTAAACAATGTCACCTTTTCCTTGGAGCACAACAGAAGGGCTCAGCAAAACCTTTTGAACAGAGGGCATACACGTTTATTTGTAGGTTTCCCAGCACAGGATTTGGCACTTCTTGTGTCTGTGGAAATTGTATTAAGCAAATGCTAATTTTTCTTCCTATCAGACATGTTGAAAGTGAAGTATAGTTAGTGGTCATAAATCAGAAGTGGATAAAGTCCCATTCAGAACATCGTATATAACAGAATAACTGTACTTTGACAATTTCCAAGTATTAAATAGCTTATTGGAGACTATTTTAATATCAACTGGGGGAAATGTTTAAAAAATACAGCTGGTGCACCAGAAAATAAGTTTAATGAATCTGGTTGATCCTGGTTAATCTGTCAGAATGTTGCTCTATAATCTCTGCACTTTTGGAGGGCATTGATGCAAATTGCGATATTACACCGTTCCCTTTTTCTCATAGGTATTTCTTGGTTTGTTCTTAATTGTGTTATTGCAAATTCATTTAATTGATAATTTGATCATATCACTTGGCTTCTACCACACATCTTAAGATTACATTTATAAGTGCATGCTTTTGAATGACATTTCATGATTTTGTGAGGGATGTTGTATGAAGAGACGACTCTCGAGCGAGCTTAGAGCTTGTTAATAAAATAGCTGTTTGCATTGCAAGGTGGCTGTGGTGGAACAGTAAGAGAAAGTATTGAGCCCTGGAAGTTGTCCAGCAAGAGAATGATTCTTTCTGCTTTTTTGTTTTAATACATATTCTGACACTCTTTGAGACAAATACCATGGTTTGGTAATATAATTCATAGCAGGTGTCAGGTATGGTGAAACACAGCAGGTGGATGCATGCCAGTATTTTGAGGACTTCAAATGTTTTTTTTCTCTAGGCTGTTCTGGAGAATTCCTATTCAAGAGACTTAATTCTTTTCAATGAGGGTTTTTTTCAATGAGGTATCCGAAAGAGCTCACAATTATATTCCTAAAGTACTATCTCAAAATAATTGTATATTTGTTCCAACATGCTACCTACTGGTGATGAGTTTACTGCCAAACATAATGCCTGCATTTTCAAACCAGTGTGAGTTGCAGCTGTGTTACTTTCTGCTGAGTTAAAAGTGCATTGTTGTAATGAAGGACAAAAAGTGAATTGTTGAAATGAAGAACAATAATGGTAACAAACCTAAACATTGTTATCTTCGTTTAGACAAAAGGAAAGCTGAAGTAATAATACCTTTAGAGTTTTACACTATTAAATTATGTGTTTTCCATAGTATACCTTGCCATTGTAGGTTTACATTTTTTTATGCAAGGGGGTGTTAGCATCAGTAAATCATTCATAATGAAGTCTAATCCTTATGTGCCATGGAAAGCAGAAAGCAATGATGGTTGCAGTTAAGCAGCTGATAGATTGATGGTTGCAATTAAATTTGATTAACTAAGCATTTAATGCCAGGTGCTAGATTAGGATTAAGTGTTTGGTTCCGTTGCAGCCTAACTCAGTTGAACCCAGCTGGAATCAGTAGCCTTTATTTCTTCTGAAGGATTAACTGCAAATTACTTCAACGAGATTTTTCTTGTGTCTGTCTGCAGCCATTTAGGCATAAACATTCACTGGAGTTGAACTGGATAGAATTTGGGCAGAAAGTTACAGCCAAAAGTTTGTATTTGAGCCTCTTGCTGCAAGAGAACAAGGAGAACATTTGAAAAAAAAAAAAGAGAAATCCTTCGAAGTGGCATTTTTGTCCCAAAACCTACTTCAGCCTTGATTCTGCTCTAGAAGCTTTACAAATATATTGGTTGGAGATCAGGATTGCAAAATGCCTTTCTAGTGTTTGGTAATTTCATAAAAGGCTTGGCTTTGATCCTAGTACACTGTATGATGCTAGAAGATTATTAGAATGTTGAGTCTTGCATTAACTGAAATGAACTCTTTGGAAATGTATGCGTATCTGGCAAAATGGTATAAAAAACCAACATGAAATATCACAAACTGCAATGCAATTGCCTACTCTTTATACATAGACAGTGTTGTTTTCTGTGTGGCAAAACCTTTGGCTGCCCAGACTGAGTAATATGGTCTAAAAGCATCACCATGTCAGAGTAGAACTTGGAGTACCAAACAGCAACCACCTTAATAGAAACAGTAAGTAATAAAAATCAATTTATAATACAATTCAGTGCTCAATTCTGTTTGCTAGAAATACTTTGAGGATTTGTCAAGACTGAAAAACTATATTGATGTTTGAATGGTTGCTTAAATTTCTAAAATAAAAATGGTGGTTATATTTATACATTCGTATTTCTTTTAAATAAGGAAACTTACTGATCTGATTTTTTTTCATATTGTAAATAATGGGGTTTTGTCTCAGGTGTAGTGTATTGTATTAAGTGGGTTCCCCCTGCTCCCTTTGACTTGCCATAAATATCAAGTACCTGGCTCAGCTGTTCAAGAGAGTCAAAACCTGGTGGCTGCTCTGAGAATTGAATTCAGGCTGGTGTTACCAATGGAGTCTTGTGGTTTTCTAGTACCTCTCAGCACAACTATTACTGCTGCTTGGATGCACAATTCTCTGGATACTTGCTTTAGAGACCTAGGCTCCAGAGGCATGTCACTACCCTAGAACTTTCCCAACTGGGAAAATTGGAGTGTATAGCAGATATGCAAATCTGGACTTCTAAGGTGCAGAAAGAGTGGTGGATACTTGGAAAGAGATTTTTAATGCACAGAGTACCGTTAGCATCTGTTACTTTAATTTGACAGCAAGCCTTGTTATGCACATATGTAGCTATATCAGTTAATAGCACTTGCATTCTTCTCCGTGTTATCTTTTGTGAGGTTCTGAAGAGTAAGAACAAAAATTGTACACAAATAACTTGTTTCTCTGAGTCAGTGCTTACACATTATCTAACAGCTGGAAATAATTATTTCATTTCAAATGTTGTTTAAAGGAGGGAAGGGCAATGTCAAATGAATCAAATAAGGAGAGGTGATTATGTTGAGCTGTGTTGAATTTTAAGTGATCTACATGGATGAGGAAATCCTAATGTTGCATGTGAAGCAATGAACCACGAGCTGACCACTAACTCCTCAGGAGTAACATTAGCTCCATGGAAGAAACTTGGACTGGTAAACAGCAATGTGAGTGTCTGGAATTGTGGGGAAAGGGAGGGAGAACAGTATGTTTCTTGTGCTAGACTAGAACGGCTGGAGAACAGATGCCTAAGATGTTGATAAAGATGTGTAAAATAGTGGCAAGAGGGTATGCTTGGTACTTTGTTATAACAGGATGTACAATGAAGGTGGTAAACTCAAACAGAAGGTACTATTTCGATTATGTGTAAGCTATGAAACTCTTTCCCCAAAGCACTCACAAATGCTAAAAATCTACTTCAGGCTAAGTAAATGAATGAAAAATATATTGATTTTAAGTACAGAGACTGATTGATAAAGTCCCTGACTTCTGAACAGTTGAAGTGGGTCCTGGCTCAGAAAGACTTGGTATCTGCCCTTGTCTTTTTATGCTCATTTCCTTCCCGTGGCTTCTCTTTCTGTGTTGAGTGTGTTCTTTTCTGAGGGGCAGAGGGAATTGGGGCGGGGAACAGGAGTGAGGCAGAGTTTGTAAAAATGCTGTGGGTACCTTTTGGTGTGGCTCAGTGTGTTCCCGTTGGAAGAGGGTGAGATGAAGTCTGAAAGGAGAAATAGGTCTAGTTTACTTGTCAAGAAAGTGCAGAAAACTGTGCTTTACTACTGTGCTTAATCAAAAGGTATATAAAATATATATATATATATGTTTAAAGATCTTATATGTCCTTTGGAAACAAATGTTTCCCTTAGTTTTCAAATTGTTTTTCTAATAAGAGCAAAATTTAAAAAATAATATCTTCAACAGCTCTCTCTTCTTTAAGAGGACATGACATACAGATTCTTTTCAGGCTGGCCAGCAATACAAGGGGAACTGATGAGAGGAGTCAGGGAAATGCTTCAATCAACTTTGTAATGTGTGTGCTTGGAAATCTAATTATCTGATTATTGCTGTAGCAGGGCGACAAGTCAGAATGGTTATGTGATTAGTAAGCTTTGACAGTAGCAATTCACCCTACCTTTCCTTTCTGGGGAAAAAGTGTTACATCTGAGCTGAGTACTGTCCGTGTGTACCATCTTTTTCTTCTGCTTGCTTTTCTTCCAGTGTGGAATTGTGGATTAGTATGAAACTAATGAATTTCACATGCAGATAGGAATGCCTTCTGTGGTCAGCTAGGCAGAAGCACTGGTACAGCAAGCATGTAACATCATCCAAACTGCTGCAGAAAGGAAATGCCTCTCTTATATCCATAGGAAACTTATTAGAAACAATACATCACTGTGTGTGAGGTGATCAGAGGTGACCTGCAAAGTGTGAGTGGGTCAGGAAATGAGCTTCCATTTGGGAGGGTTTATAGGGCATTTCCTGGGTATAGAGGCTGGCAGAGTACAGATGCTGGGGAAGAGCTGCTCCTTGTAGTGTTTTTCCCTGGTACTCAGAAGCACTAACTGCCACATGAATCTGGTTTTACTTTTTTCACACAGCTATTGAAAAGTCTTTTTCCCTTATAGGCTGCTGCTGATGTGGCCCAGAAGATGGTGGGGAAGAATGAATCGGTATAAGATGGTGGGGAAGAATGAATCAGTATAAATGTGTGTAGTAACTGATCAGTCGATCTGGGAATTTACTAGAAAAGGAAGACTTAGTGAGTGTTGATATAGTACATACCTTTGACAGAAAGCTGGTACACGATTAAGAGCTATTTGAAATTAGAATTTGAAGTTAAGGAATGGGGGTTTCATTCCCTTTTCAGTAGGATATTAGGCATTGCTGTGCTTGGCAGGGCAATTCTGCTGGAATCAAGTCAGAGAACATGGTTTATATCCGTGAAGGATGCCTGGATGTAGGCAGGAAGAGCCAAGAGAATAAATGGGGCTGGCTCTAGATGCAAGTTCTTCTTCCAAGATTCCAACCAATAATCATGGATTAACTGTTGCAAAGGCAGGAAGGAAAAGGTCAGGAAACTTTATCTCAGTAATTTATTTTTTATTTGGCATAAATGGCAAGGTTTTGGTGGTGGTGAGGGAAGGGATCTGCAGAGGTGGCTTCTATGAGAAGAGGCCAGGGGCTGTCCTCTGCAAGGAGGACTGTAGGACATGTCAAGCCTCTGTGAGAATTTAAAGGGCAGAAAGTCCCCAGATTGAGGAACAATAAGGGCAGAGTAGCAGGAGGTGCTCCATGGTGGAGCTGGTAACATCTCCAGAAGGACTGTGGTACATGGATAACCCACACCAGGGCAGGTGCTGCCCCTGAGGGACCAAGTGCAACCTGTAGGGTTGGCAAGGGAGTGAAGACTGGAGTGGGGTGAGGGGATGAAGACGTGTCTAGAATGAAATTGAGCCTGGAAAAGGAGGAGAAAAGAGTTTTCTCTGTGTGTTTGTTTAAAATAACTGACTTTAACTTAAAATTCTCCAAATTAGTAATTAGTGATTGTTATCTGTCATTATTTTGACCCTTCTGTTCTTCCTTGTCCTGTTAGCAGAAGTGTGAATGAGATGTTGTGTGGGTGCTTGGCTGCTAGCTGGGGTCAAGCCACCACATGTTTGTATGTTGTTTTTAGAAGTAATTTATTTCTTTTAAAGAAACAACAACAACAAAGACCCCAAGACTGGATTATGAATAATGGAACACAGACGGGTGTATCTCCTATTTTCTAATGACCGACTTCCTCATTTATGCTACTAAGCATATTGCTTTAAAGTAGAAGTTCTAATTAGCTTTCCTAGGGCTCTTAGTTGCAAGCAGCCATATAGCAGTAATCATGATGACAGACTTCTGCATTCTTAAGCCTTGATGCCCTGGACTTCCTCTGGAATTTGGAACAGGTGATAGAAGATGCACTGAACAGCAGCCTCTGCTTGCAGCTGGCTAAACAGCCTTGTAAAGTAAATCTCTTCCTTTTGTTGGGGGTAACTTTTAACTGTTCAGGATATTATGTATTTAAAATTATTGCATTCCTTAAATGTGAGGTTATGTCAATATATAGTGAAATAATCTGTCATCAATTTGAATAAAATACAAAATGAGCCCTCCATTGCAAAAAGACTTCAAAGCCAAGATGTCAGGATGCCCTTTTCAGAGGATTGGATGTGTGACTAGATAACGGAAATCTCTTTCAAATGCCTGTTACAGAAATTAAAACTGAAGGAAGAATGAAATCATAGCAAAAGGCAGCTAATGCAGATGAGCACTTGAGATGAAGATTGGCTCACATCTTTGCCTCTGGCAAATTTGCAGGGAGAAAAAGAATGTCATTATTTTAAGTGGCACGACAATGCCTATATAAGTAATTTATGAATCTGAGGCCTGATCCCCTGGAACTGATTATCTGGACTGAAAGTACTGTGGTGTCTAGTTCCCAGCAGCGGAAGGCAGGTATTTTTAACAAAGTCCTGATCTTTTATTTGTCTCCTGTACTGGTGTAGCATCAGTTGATTTTGGCAGATATGAAATTAGTTATTGTCTTGAGAGAGGGCAGCCCTCTATCCCTTTTCTTTAACTGCTACGGTCCAAGTCTGGATATGGAATTATAACATGTCTCAATACTTGTTCAGCTTTATTCCTTCTACGTATTAGAACCCATCTGTCCTCAGTTCTTACAGGAAAACAAACCTTGGTTATGTTCCTGTTCTGTATTAACATGAAGCAGACAACCTTTTCTCAAAGAGGAGGTAATTGTGGTCCCAGTTTAGTTGTACCGAGGATTTGTACTGGGGGAGGGAGGGGAAAGGCACAGCTCTCTGCAGAGCGAAGTGCTTTGTTTTTAGCTCGTATATAGTGCTGCAGACTTCAAACTAAATTTTGCAGAGTTATAACAAAATATTACCAGTGAAGTGCCTAGTGAGGGTAAACTTTTACTCATCACGAGATGATTATAAGTATTAGCAGTACATACCTTTTTCTTGATAAAACCTTTTTCCATATATGTATGCTCTAACTTCAGTTTTATCTTTTATGGGTCAGAAATTAGAAGAACTGGTTGCAGCAGAAAGGCTTGCAAGAATGTTGAATACTTTGTTTAGAAAATAATTATTGAAAGACTACTTGTAATGTGGTACCTGACTAATATATATCAACTCATAGGTGTTTGGTGATTCTTGTTAGTGGCTGAATCCTTTGCTGTGAACATTTCTGATATTCCTTGCAACTGTGATGACTCTTTACTGCTGAAATATCCCTAAACAAAGGAGTCAGGGAAGCATTTTGAAAATACCATGATTGCACCAATTAATGTTAGTACCACCTTTATACAGAAGGGAGAAAGTGCAGAGCTATATGTTTTTCACATGCAGAGACTTCATAACTACTTAGACTTAACAGTTTATGTGCTGTTCTTGGAGGGTGCAAAGTGCAATTGATGTGCTTGACTGTGTAAGAGAGACTGATCTGTTGCTTTGTGCTCTCCTCCCCTTCCCCTGCCAACTGCATCCTGAGACTTGTGCAGGTGTCTTAAAATACCAGAAAGTTTTGTTCCCCTCCTCAGGTCCAGTTGTTAGATAATGGGGAGGGTGGGTGGTGGTGGTGTTTGAATTATGATCTGATATGCAGCAAAGAGAGACCCAGATGATCTTTTGTCCCAGCACATGTGGGATGGGATATCTGCTAGGTCATGTAATAATGTGCCTCAGATTGTATTAGCAGTATGTTTTGATTTGTCTCTGCTTGTATGAAATGAGCTTATGCAGCTGTCTCCGCACATAGACCACTGGAAGACGCTGATTTATTTTTTTTCTCTTATAAAGAAGTTTTGAATAGGAGAGGCATATAATTAATTCTGCTATTGGTCAACAAGGTGTGGTAAGGCTAGCATTCATTGCTGAAGGTGTTTTAGCATGGGAACAACAGCAAGAGGTCTTCAGAGATCATTTTGGAAAGCCTTTTGGCAGGGCTCTGCCGAGAGGGCAGTCTTCTTTTTCCAGATTTGCAGTTGCAATTAATGTGCTTTTGGACTTTGCCTGTTACTTGTAACTGGTTTTAAATGTAAAAGCTAAAATACCTTCTTCAGAATGGCTTGAGCAGAATCATAAAAGTAATTCAAATAATTTTGAGGCTTCCTACTAATAGCAATTTTAGAGTTACTTATATGTGTACACAAGTTAGTTTTATTTTCTGTTACAGTAGCTTTGAAAGTATTGAACATTTGGCAGATCCTTTAGTATACCTAGAAGATTCCACAATCTCTCTCAACTGATTATTATGTTTTAGTGCAATTTGAATTGAATGGCGTTCATCTTCAGGGACTTGGGACTTTAACTGTTTTCCCCTCGTAGGATACTATAGTAACTGTGTTCCCATCTTTAATTGAAATAACTCAATTAGTATTTAAGGGCAATGATGCTGAATTGAATAGTTATTCCAAACTATTCTGGTTGATGCAACTTTTTGGTACAACTATCTGACTGTGTACCAGATATATCCAGCCATCGGGGTTAGACCCGATGCTGCCTTGAGGTCCTTTCCAACCCATACGATTCTGTGATATATCCTAATGATGTTATTGATATTTGCAGTCTTTGTGCGTGTCTCCTCTTAGTAACTTGAGGACTAAAGTGTTACTGCAGCCTGGGGCAATGGTTTCCATTCTGTGTGAGTTCTGCTGATGCTAAGCAGAAGTACATGTGGAAGCTGTGGGCTCTTCTGTGATTTTACAGTTACACTGTGTTTCTCCATGAAACATGCAGGTGTGATTATACAAGATGCTTGTGCTGTCCCCAGTATTTGCACAGCTGGCTGTGCATACAGTAGAAAGGTTTTCCTTCTGTGGCTGAAAAATACTCTGGGTTGAAAGATACTGCTTTTATTGTGATTGGGTTAGATGACAGCTGTGCTAGAAACAAAAGACATTTAGGTTAGATACAGTCTGGTTTGGCAGCAGATTGCAGCAGTGCACACAGACTCAACTTTGGTTGAGAGGGTCTTGGAGGACAGGCCACGTGAGCTCCTTGCTTCTGTGCACTGCATGGCCTGACCCAAGGAATTTTACACTGGATTTGTAAATTGCAAACACTGCTAGGGAAATATCACAGTTTGAAAACATTTTCACTTAAATGCCTGAGGAAGCCATCAACAGTTCATACAGCTTCTGTACTTGTATTCAGGCACTTAATGTAGTCTGAGATGCAGAACACATTTAATGTAGTCTGAGATGCAGAACACATTTCTGTGTTTGTTTTCAACACAGTGTTTGCAACTGCCTCCTGGCTGAAAGCTTTGTGGTAGGGGAGAGGAGAGGCAGGGATTCAGAAAAGAAGGTGTGCCACTGATAATTTAAAATTTCTAAGATACGAAGAAGACTATAATGTGCTAATGATAACACATGCCACAGTCCTGCCATGCATTTTAGTTAGGTTCCATTTCTCTGGAGGATGATGTGTGTTCATACAATGCTCTGAGTTTCTGTTAGTAAAATACTGTGTCTTAGGGAATATATTAGTCTGCATTACCAGGATCTAAAGAACCTGGGATTTGGTATGTTCCCATGGATAATTTTCCCTTTTTTCTGTTCAGTCAGGTTGTCTGCAACGTGCGAAGGTTAGATACCTTTTTCTTGGTATGTGGCTATATTTTTAATGCATGATAGATGACAGGAATCGTGTCTCTACAGTTCTGGCTTATCTGCTGTACTTGATTTCTTCATTTTTTGCTGTCAAATCCTGTTTGAAGAAAATGTGTTATGATTTAAGAAAATAAACAAAAGTTTGAGAGGTTGGGAAATATATTTATAGTGACAAACTCATTTATCTAAAAGTTCCTGTGACATGCAAAATGAATGGTATCAAAATAAATGTTTCCTCATCAGAAATTAGAGGAAACGGGCAAATGTCCTACAGGAAAGTAGAAATTCCAAGAATGGCTGTCCTGAAGGGGGAAAAAGTAATCTAAATGTGCTAAAAACCACATAAGCTTTTATTTGCATATTTAATCTGTATGTAATTAGTCATTTAAGTTTCTGTAGTTCTACATTACTTTGAATTTTGAGCTTTTAAAAATCCTGGCCCAGATGTTCATATATTTTCCGTGGAGTGTGGGTGGGTACTCTGTGTAGGCCTTAGTGATAAGGCAAGGCCAGCGTGAGTCTCGCCAGGAGGACACAGCAGACCAAGGTGGGGTGTGTCTTTAATGTGGTTTACAAGCATTCTTTGCTGCAGACAAGGGGTGCAGCATGGCCTTTGTGTTCTACATCTCTGCAGACTGCCTAACACATAGTTTGGCTGAATCTGAGCATGTTGCTTCATGTCTATTTTAAATTAATCTTTTTTGGCAAATTTAGTGGCTTGCTTTCTTCTTATTGACAAGAAGTCTATTGAAGGAATCCTAGCAGTTCACGTCTGTTGATTCAGATGAATAAACAATGAAGATTGAGACCTAAGAGTGAAGAGTTGGAGTGTGAACAGGTGACCTATTTTTCAGTCACATCAATATGAGTAAGTGTTCAAAGAACAATGATGTGTTAATCTACATACTACAGAGGCTTAACTTACTGAAGGGAATTGAAGAGAGAGCGCTTAACATGACATGTTAATGATAAAACGTGAGCAGAGCTCAGATTTTGAGGTGGCATCTCTGAAGGTGTGTGTGTGTGGACACAGCGGTCGGCTTAGGAAGCAAACTGAAGTTGGAATAAACAGGATTTTACCTATGAAATAATCTTTCTTGCTTCGGCAATTTCAGAAACACACAGTTGAAAAAAACATTCTTTGGTCTGATGTGTGTAAATAAGAAACATAATTAGGCACCTCATTTTTGTTAACTTAGATGTTTTTGCCTCCTGACTCCTAAGATTTGCGTACCAAAGTGAGTAGCAGTCTTGCTTTTGGGAAGTGTAAGACCAGAATGCTAAGCACCGAGTCTCCAGGGATGAAAGAGTAAATTAGGTGACTCTGCAGCATGTTCTGAAGTAGGTGGTGATTGGGAAACATTACATTGAATATTCTCTCCGAAATTAAATGAACATTTACATAGATTTTAGATCACTTGTGGCCTTTAAGCCATGCTTGTGCAGATAGAGCAGAAAGGTTCTCAAAGCTCTCAAGGAGAGGATTTCTGGAGGTGCTGTAAGTGATTTCCTTTGACAGGAGTCTACCCCAATGGCTGGAAAATCCCATCTTCTCTTTTGTAGAGACTAATGGTGCAAATTGAGGTAAGTGCTTTATATTAGTCCAAAAGAAAAACACAGTTTTCAAAAATTCTGCCCAGATTTGTAAGCAGGCCTATGTCAAACAGCACTTTGGTACTTTTAGTCTCTTACTTAAACATAGGTGGAGTCTGTAACAGTGATAGAAATGTTCTGAAAAGAAACAGGCTCTAGGAAGAAATGACACAAATCCTGAATAGTGGGTGAGCCATGATTCTGTTTTCAAAGCTAGTGTTCAAGAGGATAGCTGATCAACCTTCTAGGCCTTCAGTTTGAAAGGATGCTTTCAGAATTGAAAATCAGACAAGTTTTGCTACCCTTTAAAATGATGCAGTGTTATTTAAGAGCAGGATAGCATAGGAGAATGTAATAATGGGACGCTGATCTCTTATACCATGTAGTACCTGACCTGCTAAAGAGATTTTTATTGGCTTGAGTTGTTATTATATAGTAAGCCCTGAACCTTTCTGCTTGCCCATTGAAGGATTTTGTTGAAAGGCAAGTATGAACAGCTTCAAGTTCCTTTTAGGATTTTAAGGTGAAGAAAGATGCATATGTAGGAGATAACTGTAGGAGATTTTTATTTTTTTTTCCGAAGGAAACGTTGAATTCATACCAAAAATAAGCTTTATTTGGGATTTTCACCTAAGACACAGGGGAGCTCTGACTGTATGATAAAAGGCAGTTTTGTGAAGATGCTTTGAAATCTGGGATTGTTTACAGTTGATGAAACAGTCATAAGTGAACCTACTGCAAAACGTATCAGTGAACTAAATGGGATGGGGGAAGATTTGAGTAAAGGTGAAGTTTCCAGTAGGAGAAAGGAAACCATTAAAAACCAAACAAAAGAAAACTCCTTCTAAATAACTAATTAGATATCGTCAGTGTAATGTGAATACTAGAGCTGTGTTTCCTCCTCTCACAGACCTAACATTGCAGTATTCTGAGTTATTTTCAGGAGGAATATGGGGGTTAATCTTTGTCTTTGCAGCCTTCATTTGGATTTCCAATTTGTTTGCAAACCATTTAAATTAAACTAATGATAGACTGGTAAGTTTTGAAGCAGCTTGATGCTAAGTTAGATTTCTTGTGCCAAGATGCCTGCTTCTAAATTCTAGTAACATCCTCTTTATTAAACCTTGATATCATTAATGGTTCTGTAGGTATTTTCTGCTGTTATAGGATTTGTACAGTTACGCATCTGTTACCTTACATCCATGCTACTGGATTGTACCTTCAGAACTTGAGAACTACGAAGAAATTTGGTTCCTTCCATGTTGAATTTGTGACCATCAGACAGCAAAATTCCATTTCAGTGGCTGGCTTTTTTGTTTCCCCATTCTAGACCTCTGTATATTAATCATTAATGTTGTAATTGGTTCTTTTTTTTTAAACACTGTGCAAGGAGCTACAAACCAACAGATCACACATAAGTGTACTGAAGCTTGCTTCATTTGGAGAGTTCAAACACCTTCATGAGGCATACAAAAAATGGAAAATACAGGGAGAAAAAACTCATGCATCTCAAAAGCTTCAAAAGCTGCAGTCTTGCTTTAGTGTATGTGGGCTGCTGTGTTCCATGAAAAATATTCCCTGGAGCCTAAATTTCAAGAAAGTAAGGATGTTGTCTGGTAGTAGTTACAATATATGGTATTACTTCCCAATATTTTGAAAAAATGTCTCTCTCATCTGGACCACTGCATTTATACTGTGTGTAAAAGCATCCTTCTATTTGTTGAGCCTCAGGTTTCTTTGTTCTTTTGAATTTTGAGGTTTACTGTCATCAGCAGACAAGGTTGCTATGCTTTGTGCAAACTAGTGCAAAGCCCTTGATTTTTCTGGCTTGCCTTCAGTCTCTTTTTCTATATGGTTTTCTTCAGGTTCATAGGATCGGTTGTACAGAGATGTTTTCTACTCTGTTTTTTCTGATTCCTAGCACATTGGGACCCTGATTTATGGCTGAAGTTCCTTGCAAGACACATTATGCTAACAGTAAATGCAGACTGAATTTATCAAGTGCTAAAACATTTTAAAATCACTTCCCAGACTTCTGATATCTCCATATTTCCATCTTAAATTCTCATTCGTAGCTGTATGTTAACATGAAAACTGTGTGCAAGATTATGTACAGCACATGTTCGTGTCTCAGGACAAAAAGTACTTGGATTTTGAACAACTCTTCTATCCAGGTGAATGGTAAAAGGTCAGCCCTAAAGATTTTTTTAGTTTTAGTGAAAATTATTAAGGCAAGTGACTGCTAAGTTCTTTCATAGTTACGACATGATTTGGAATTGTGCAGTTTGTTCTCAAGCAGCAAGATAAATGGTACAATTATGGTGAAAATATGTGCAGAAATTAAGGGAAGATTTTTGCCATGTTTCAGCTTTCCAGTGTGACTTAGAAATTGCAGTCTTGAAGCCAGTTTTCTAAATCAATGTGCAAGATTGCTTTAGCTTTTGTTATTTATTTATTTATGCGGGTGGAAGGTCTACTGGAAAAGACTAAAGCCATCAAGGGTCTTTCTAAGCTTGGTTTAAATCGTTTTAAATGTTCCTCTCTCCTGTGTATAATGCCTCAGTGAGCAAGTAATGATGGATGCCACTTAATGGCTCTGCAGAATGTGACTAAAATAGAAAGATCTCTCACGTTCAGGAAGTAGAAATTACAGTAGATGGCTATTTCATGTGTTTCAGAAATAATGTATGTCCTTCTTGCTAGCAAATATGAACTGCAGTGAAAAATATGCCTGTCCTGTTTATAGTGTGAGCTGCCTTCAGTGAATATTGTTCTGTCTGTGATGCATCTTTTCAAACTGGTTTGCACCTTTTTCAGTGGCTTCGGTGCCACGTAAGGAAGAAGTCCTTTTTTGTTCTGAAAGCAGATACTCAGTGTCAGAGTGAATCATCAACTCGCCTTTGGCTGTTTTCTTTTTCGGTATTTATCTAGGTATATTGGAAACTTAACAAAAAATTAGCTTCAGCATAAACATCTTTTGCCCACGTTGAATCAGCCATAAACATAAAAAAAAATACTTCATACTGGCAGCAATGTAGGACTATTTTCTCATTACGAACCTGAGTAGCAGTGATATGGCTTGAAATTTAAATCAATTAGTTTCTGTTGAAGGCAATTATTAATTCTTACCATTATTATAATTACTTTGGGAACATGATCCAATGACACAGAAAATCAGATGATCAATGAAATGATACAATAATGACTTCACGTTATTAGGAAGTCAAGCTGCACTTCACAGTTCTTTAGAACAGTGATTAATTAGATAATTTTGACTCATCAAAGCATTTATAAATGTTAGCATGTATGTGGTTCTCATTTTTCATGTCTAGGCGTTGGAAGTATTTTATCTATGTCTTTTCTAATTTTACACAGTGCTGTAGGGGTTTGGATTTTCTTGGTTGTACCAAAGCCTGTATTTTTGCTTTAGCTGCTTTTTGCACTCTGATATGATAGCCCTGGGATTCAGGAGGAGTGTGGTGCTGCAAGTCAGCTTTAGTGGTGGCAGGCAATATACAGCCTTGGAGAAATATCTTAACCTGGCTTTGCTTTATTTCCTTTATAATGTAAAACAGAGGAGATTGTGAAATCCACTTCAGTAGCATTTGCAGTTGTATTTGAAAAGGAAAAAAGAGAAAATAATTATGCAGTTGTCATTGTCAGGCTTGGTCCAGAAGGGAAGGGAGATGGGGGGGCTTTACCAGCCAAGACAGGTGGGATAGGACTGGGGATAGTGACCATGTTCAACCAAAAGTCCAGATCACCAGGGAAGTTTGTGGGGATGAAGCAGGTCCAAGGTGAAGTTAGAAAGTTGGTTGACATGCCAGGAGCAGGCCAGGAGACAGCCCAGTGCTCACTGGACAGTTCCATGGTGGTGAGGCCAGGTCACTGTCCAGCTACGAAATCGTCAGATCAGTGGGGCTTGTAGCCAGGCACAGACATGGTAGTCACAGAGATGGAGGCAGGCATAACTGTGAGAGCTCAGGCAGGGACTAGTGGCCCACACACAAACGGAGCCCATCTGCAAGGGGTATGGAGCAGAGGATGTGCACTCAAAGCTCTGACAGCCATTCTTCATATCCATGCATAGTTTCGAACAAAAGATGCTTTTCCAAAAACAAAATGGGAAAGAATATCCTGAGGAGCAGAGAACTATTGTCAATCTTATGAGACCTTTAATTTATCAAGACAGTAACTGAAAATGCCGTTGTAGCAAAGGAGTTCTGCAGTGCAGGCAGCAGCTGCCAGAGGGGAATGCACTAGATGGCAGCAGCCAGTTACTGTGGCAGTGGTGACCGCAAGGCTCCCAAAACAAGAGAGGAGAGCCTCAGTAGATGCAGACTCTATTGGAGAAGGATTTTTCTTGTTCTCTGTCTGTGGGCCGTAAGTATGATCAGTGTAACAATCTAAGGCTCTGTTTTGTCATGAAGTGGAAAAAAGATTCTAGCTGCAGGGGCTGCTTGCTTTTCTAATGGACCTTTTCTACTCTTGACAGTAAGGGAAAACTTCTCCAAGCATACTCAGAAATGTGTTTGATATTTGTGTGAGTAGGATTTCACGTGACAGACAGCTACTGAGGCCTTGTGAGTTCATTCCTAAAATGGGAGAAGGACACAATTACTACTGTGTGCTCTGGATAAACGTTTGGGATTGTGGTGACTACAGTAAAAGCTATTTTCACAGGTAATTGGGAGTTCTACATGTTGTGGAAGAGAACAGGGGCATTTGTGATAGATAGCTGCTGAAGGAAAGGACTTGCATACAAATCAACCCTTGGTGTTCTGGTGTCGGTTATCTTGGCCCTCACATTGGAGAAGGCAATAGTATAAGGCCTGCTGCAGAGCTGTGCCTTTGTGGTGGTCCTTGTAAAGGATGTCAGAGAAAGTGTCCTTCAAAGGAAAGGAATCAGCAGCTCACAAGCAGCTGACTACATAGGCACTACACAACCTCAGAAAATGGCGAGTTATTCGTTGGAACATTAACACGAGCAGTCATGCAGCTACAGACTCCCCAGGACTGAGGCAACAGGCTGATGGCCAAGTTCCTGAACTGTCTGAGAATTCCGCGCAAGACCAGACCTTAAACCTTTAGGGGAGGGTTGTTTAGCCCAGGCTCCCATTCCCTCACTGTGGTAATGATAATGCTGCAGCCAACTATTTGTGCTCAATTCACTTCTACATTTTTCTGATTTTGGCAGAATAGAGGAAACATCACTTTAAAAGAGCTCAAATACTATGTTTCTCTCATTTTACTTGTAGAATTATTATTACGATGTTTTTCTTATTATTTTTTCTTTTCCTAATTATGATTGATGCTCTTTGCTACAAACACCCCATATTTTGACTGGCACTAATGTAAAGCATAGAGGTCTTTCTGAAGGTTTTGATGCTGAGATAACAGAATAGGGAACAGGATGCTAGGCATTCTGTTTCTTCTAATTGAAAGCTGCCCAGGCACAGCCTTTGTCAGTGTGAGGTCCAGACCATATGCAGGAACAAGACAGGCACATTTTCTCATGAAACATTGAGTGTTCTATTTTAGGATAAATTATTACGATTTTAGAGACTGATACATTTTACTTCCTTTTCCAGTGAAAAAAGGTGATGAAAATACACAAAAAGCCTAGTCCATGCAAACTGAATCTCTGTTGCAAACTGCATGTTTTCCAATGGCAAATCCAGCCCTTTTTCTTAACACTTTTCAGTGATATTTGACTGATCTGGTAATACAGGTGAGGTTAGCAGAGTATGCTTTTCTTTCTCAGTAAAGAGTGATTATGACATTAATATGCATATGCTGTTCCCTTTCCCAGCTTAAAGTATTCTGTAATTAATTAGTTTCACAGAGTGGTTTAATGAAGTAATATAAAAAGTTGAGGGCATAATTTTACAGTTCTTCAATAAACACTGATATATATATTTGCTATTTAATAATGCTCTTGGGTTTTAGCAGTTTTTCTCGTCATAGGGCATTTGTGGGGTGTTCTGGGTGACCCCTGAGGGTGGAAGAAAGGGCAGGAGTGATTTATGATATTGTTATGCTTAGAAAGTGTTGCTTAGGCAGTCTTTAAACACTTGATGATCTTTACATTAATCCCAGCAAAAAGATGTAAGTTTGGATTGCAGGTCTGAGTTACAATGAATTTATCTGCTTGTCTCTAGAAAGGTGAAATGCTTCTAGGATGGTTTTGTTATTGTCCATATTTCTACAACAGATTCATTGCAAGGGCTTGCATTGCGTTGACAGGTGCTCTGCGTGCTGGCACTTGGTAAGCTACAGCCTAGAGAGACACTGGGAGGGGCACTCACTCAGAAATGTCTTTACTTGGCAATATGACAGGCAAAAATGCAAGGGGTAAATAGTCAGGTACAGTCCAAGGAAAGCTGTGATGTGTTGGACGTCAAAGCTGTTGTGTTAAGCGTAAAGAGCTTGGTAGCAGGAGGTGCTGTGGGGGTAAGATCTGTGTAAGGGTCTCCAGGGCTGCCTTGTGCCACTCTCAGCTGCTGCAGATACTTGAATTTGTATGTGTGAGCATACACACACATGTATATTATTAAGATACACTGGACAAAAATACTGAGGTGGGAGGGGATAAAGAATCCAAAATGTGCACTGGTAGACAAGTTTGGTCTGAGTAAGCAATTCTGGGTTGGGTCTCTGGTGATACCTTGCAAATACTCTTCAGGGAACTTCCTTCTTGCAGTCTTCCTGGTTTAAAATGATAATGAAGCTGCATAGTTACCTTGTTAGGCACTGATGAATCATACTACATGTCTTGGAATACTCTCTGTTTAGTTAGAGTTATTTAACTGAGCTTGTTACCCTGTGGGTTTTCCCATTAATTTTCCTGCACTAGCGCCTGTTACAGTTAACTCTGATTACATCACTTAGCTCCTTTTTTTTTTTTCTTTTTTTTTTTTTTTTAATAATATTGGTTTTCTCCTCTAGCAAAGTGAGATTGAGTTACATCAGATGTGAATATGGCAACATTTTGTTTACCTATCTTGTGTTTGAACGTCTAGTCCGTTCTGGAAGAAGACTAGCTTGTAGTTATGCTTCAGTCAATAAACTCCTGATAGTTTAATAAGGAACATGGTGTGTTAGCAATATTTATTCAGTTTGTCAAAAGAGGACTGCACTTCTGTCAATGAGTGCACTAGAACTTATAATGCTTTTACTATTTAGAGAAAGTATAGTGATACGACAGTGATTATATGTCTTCAATCCATCATTTTCTGGTTATCGTCTCTCTTAATAGTCACCAATGGGAGATTTTAATGTTTCAGACAAAAAGTTGATTGGCATTTATTATACAGTAACACTGGAGAAGGAAGTTCATTTCTCATAAATTTGCACATTATTTTATGGGGATTGATTTCTCATTTCTTTTTTAGAAGCAGAGCTCATTTCAGGTATTTTTCAGGTATTACGAAAGAACATAAATGCTGAGTAAGTTTGTTATTGCAGAGGTGCTTTCATTAGACAGAATTATTTTGCTACCATAAAAATGTTGTGGCACTTAAAAAATTATGTGTTTCAAGGACAGCAATAGTAAGAACTGATGCCTTTGAGGTCTGAACATCAAATTTGAAATATAAAGGGTTTCTGGAGCTTTGGATTGGAGTCCCAGGAGGAGTGATTCAGACCTCTATCTCTTGGCTGCTAAATTAAGGGGGTTTTGCAGTTTACTGTGGCAGATGTGTTGGCTGAGACCTTGCAAAGTAAAGTGCCATCTGCTCTGTTTTGGGCATCAGGAGTCTTTGTCACAATATGGAAGTATTCGTTTTCCTTGCTCTTTGCAATTGCATAAATGGCTCTATCTTTTGTACTGCCTTTCCAATTTGTCTGTCTGGATTCCAGGAACATGGACTTTACATGAATCAAGTGAATTTCTTCTAGTAAAAGTAGTGTACGACATGACAAGTTGCTCTCCAAACATTACAGGATTGCAAAATAGTTGTTCTACTGCCTAGCTGTTGCCATTCTCAAGAAGCTAACTTTTTGCTGGAAACCTGTGCGATTAGCTACAGCGGTGCTCAGTAATGGGCCAACTGAGACACCATGGTGTTCTCTTCCCTGGAGTACTTTTTTGGCCATAAATCAGAGATGATGTAATTCTAGTGGTGAATGCTCAATGAAATCTTGTTTATTGTTGCAATAGGAAAAATAGGTGACACCTTGTCTTCCTCTGTGTTACATGTCACATAAACTCTCATGGTTAATTGTTATATAAGCCTTAGTAGGTCTGAGGGGTTTTTTTTAAGATGCCAGTATCTTGACAGTGCAGAATGTTACCATTAAACTAGATTTTAGTGACTGAAATCACAAATAAAGTTTTAATATGAAACTGTAGTGCTTTTTCAATTAATATATTAATATTCTGAAAACCTAAAAGTATTTACAGTGTTGTCTTCAGAAAATTTTATTGTTTTCAAGGCTGTTCAGTTAACTGCTATTAGTGCCAAATGTATGAGATATTCCTATAAAAATACAGTAGCTGATGTTTTGGTATCATAGGAATGTTTTCTTGAGATGTCAGGTTTGTTAGCTACATATGCTTATTTAACAGCTTGTTTCATGCTATTTCAGTATATGACAGGATACTTTTGGCAGAGGTGAAGTTGGAAAGTTCTTGAAAATCATTAATAACAGAAGGGGAGATTGAGAGGCTGTTCCATGGATTGACCCAAGCTAGACAAGATTATAATGTAAACAAGGAGAAGAAATGAAGTTTATCATCAAATACAAATTATACCTGTACACTGCTGTCACTTCAGATATAGGAGATCTGCAGTGGTATAGAATTAAGTTTATATGGTACATGTACAGATGGTTCCTCTCTTTTTCCATTTGTGTCGGTATGTGTTTAGTTATCTATCTAATGTATATGAAATTATTAAATGTATGGTAACTGCCATAGGATGTAGATCCATGTTTGTTATGTCTAAAGAAACCTGGAGCCATTAATGCTTGCTTATTTCACTGTAGAGAGTAGGAGATGACTGAGATAATGGGGGTGAGTGTGTGTGTAATAACTTCCTTAGATGTGGGCAATGGAAAGAGAAAGGTTACATTGTGCTCTGAAAGATAAGTTTGTCTTTGAGTTACATGGGAAATTGTTTGGTTTCCAAAAGATCAGAGTAGGTGCAAGGAATGTGTATAACTGATGAGGTCTGCAGGAGATGTTAAAAGCAAGAAAAATCCTTAGGAATAAAATAGTTGTCCCATTCACTACAAACATAAATGAGTGGGGCATTTTCTTTATTTTGAAATTACAAACAGCTGTTAGTAATTTTCTAAAAATTATTACAGCTATGACTAGTTGCTATAGTAATAATGGGTTTCCTCCCTTAGCAAATACTTAATGTATCTATAGCTAGGAGCAATCTTACCTATTCATATTTCCTGCTCATGGTGACTAAATCTAACAGCCTGTTAGAGTCACAACCTGTAGTATGGGGACTCCTTGACTTGTGATGATAGTAGCAGGCAGTATTTTCTTGTTGCTGGTACACTTTACTTTTCCAAAGTTGCACAGTTTTGGTCTGGTATTTCAAAAGGTAACAGATTTCTGTGGGTACCTGCAGAAGCTTAGCATTGCTGGTATTTTGGATTTTTGTAGCAAGTCCTACAACAGTTAAGATGTTGCTCTCTTTTTGGAACTACAATTGTTGAATAGGAATAGAATAGAACTTTAAAAAGCAGGATGTTTTTTGTAGACCAAAACACTGTCATTTAATATTTAACAATGGTTAAACAAAGTTTTTTTTTTTGGTAGTCTTGAATTGTGTACTACTTCAAACATACCATGAGAAAAAGTGGTATATCGTCAACCAGATAAGAAATCATTGTGCAAATGGGTCTGTAAATATCAAAGACAACGTAAAAACCCAAAACAAACTTGTAAGGGACTTTAGTCTGATGTGTATATACTGAGTCTTGTCAGACTTACTGCAAAAGGACCCTTCAAAACTTTGGCCTGTGCTTCAGCTTTCTGAACCCTCATTCAAAATTTTTCTTGGTTACTGTTTTTATGAAGGTTGAATTTGGGTTGGTCTTTGCTGCAGCCTCTAATCAGGGATCTGCCAACTTGCTTTCAAGAAGCCCAGCTGCTTGCAGTTTAGAACAAGGGTGACTTGATGCTATGTATGAGTGTGGTGGACTACATTATAAACTCACTGATCTTACTTCTGTGGAGCTGCAGGAAAGGTACCAGTTCCATTTGGGGCAGAGGCAGAGTGGAACTCCTTCAGCATGGTGCAGAAGACACAGTAACTGGAGAATTGAGGAACTAAATGTCCCACATCCACTAAGCCTCCATCCATGAATTCACTGGTTATATGCATGTTGATTAATAATAGCGGTGCAGATTAATGGCTCATTTTCTTTGTAATAGAGGTTACTGTAGGTCTGTTAAGAGTTTTTGCATCGTTGCAGATAGAACCTGCAATGCAAAAATAAATTGCTGAAGGCGTACAATCATGGAGAGCTGAAAGATGATACAATCATATTCAGAAAGATGATACTAATTAACATAGCTAAATTCAGGTTGCTACAGAAATTTGTTGTAGGCTGCTTTCTGAGTTTTGAAATATGAAAATGGAAGAATTTCTCAGGGGCATTATTATATAGGAATTTTATTTATTTTTTTAATGAAAGAGCTTAGCTGCTGCATTTTACGTGACTAGTATTGCGGTTTTATCAAATGCAAAGAATAAAATAGCTGCTGCCTTTTACATGAATAAATCTTCACTGTGTGATGATGATGTTAGTCAGGTACATGCATGCAAAAAATGTGTGTTTCTTAGAAGAGCCTCAAAGAGAATTCTAGCAGAATTTTGAGCAACCAAAAATCTGACTTGGATTAATATTACTTTTAGATACGTGGCAGTTTCATTCCGTTCAATCCTGTGATCTCAGGCAAACTATGCTAGAGCACTCCCTTGAGGGACTCAGTATTTACATTCCTAATGAGATTTTCCAACTGCTTAGAACTCTCCAAATCTTTTGGGGGAGTGGGGGGTTGAGGGGTGGGGTGGTGAGCCATGGAAAAGAGCAACAGGACAGAATATTCATGCATCTGCACGTAATTATGATGAGAGCAGTATATGATGTTAATAGGTCTAGTGAAGTGGTTGTGATTTCTGTTGCCCCTGGAGAGATATATAATATGTATTTTTCTGCATTATTACTGAATCTGTTTATTTTTGTTGAGTACAGGTGTTAGAGCAGATTTTCATAAATGATCTCAAGGTTAACAGATTATTTGGCTAGTGCTGATATGTGAGAATATAGCTGCATTATCACATGTGCTATTATAAGTTGCAGATTTGCATGCATGGATTTCCCCCTGTGCAGAGTAGTTCTACATACAATTTTTGTATGGAAATGTGTCTTTAATATATCATTGTCATAATGGTCATTGGTAAATGTCATTTCTATATAGGAAGTTTGTTTATCTTAAATATATATCATATATATTTACAGTATCCATCTGTTTTTAAACTTGTAAGGGAACTTGTAAGGGAAGGGATAAACTAACCTAACCAACCTGTTTAGGGCCACAAAGATGCTCAGAGAGCTGGAGCACCTGCCCTACAAAGGGAGGCTGAGGGAGCTGGGCTTGTTCAGCCTGGAGAAGAGAAGGCTGCGGGGGGACCTCATTGCAGCCTGCCAGTACCTGAAGGGACCATACAAACAGGAGGGGAATCAACTTTTTAAAAGGATAGACAATGGCAGGACAAGGGGGATGGATTAAAGCTGAAGGAAGGAAAGTTTAGATTAGATATTAGGGGGAAGTTTTTTACAGAGAGAGTGGTGAGGGGCTGGAACAGGCTGCCCAGAGAAGTAGTGGATGTCCCGTCCCTGGAAGTGTTCAAGGCCAGGTTGGATGGGGCCCTGGGCAACCTTGTGTAGCTCCAGGCCTGAGGTTGGTGTCCCTGCCTGTGGCAAGGGGGTTGGAGCTCTGTGATCCTTGGGGTCCCTTCCAACCCATGCCAGTCTATGATTCTATGAACTGTTCTCTTTGATGCTTGCTACCTTCTCACCATGCTGATTATCAGGCAGATTTTAAACATGTTACTGTAATGCGTTCAGTGCAGTTTGCTGGTTGGCCTGAGCTCTGTGTGCTCTGTGGCTAAAGGGGGTTCTTGGCACTACCGATTTTGAGGATTCTTTCTTGAATTTGGGAAGAAGGCTCATGTAACTGCGTCGTGAACAGGAGTTCCTTAGCTTAAAATTAAACACATGGCCTTTTTCAGTAACAGCCCTCACTTGGATTTCATGTGCATCAGATTTGAGACCCATGGGGAAATTCACTACAGGTGGTAACTCCCAAGGATTTATTTTCCAAAGCTTGCTCTCTTCTTTTTTCCCTTCTAAATGCCTTGCCATTCCAGGGGAAGAAATGAGGTTTCATTGTCCTGTTCTTCACCCTCTTTTCTCTGCTCTTTGCAAGCTGACTTGCTGCTTCTTGTGTATATTTCTAAGCTTGAAAATTTTAAGAAACAGATTAAATTAATTCTCTGCACTGAAACAGTGCCTTTGCTGTCAAATACTGTGGTGTCATGAGTGGAGGTACAGTAATTTCACTAGAAGAAACCTCTCAAACATGCTATATGGTACTCTCTATTGCCCTCTTCAAATTTCAGAAATAACTAACTTTTTAACACGATCGTGCTAAGTTTTTCATACTGCAGTAACAGGTGTGAAGTATCCTTATGATCACTCAGTTGTGGTTCTAAATTCTGACGGTTTGATTTGTTGATCTTATGGGGTTTATATTGTGCCAGAGAAGTGAAAACTTAAACCACCAGCCCTTCAGTGCTCTAAACAGGGATAGTAAGGCAAGCTATGAGAAAGAGATCAAAGTTGTTCTGAGACTGTTTCATCATAATGTAATGACGATAATGCTCTTCAAAATAGTTCTACACAAATTGGTTAAATGTCACTTCAGAAACTGATGCCCCTAGATGGTGCTATTACTCAGATCCTAATTTGCTGGGAAAGCATTTTCCTGATCAAATTTTCTTTGCTGAGATGATGCATGAGACACACAATGAGGTTAGTGTAAGCTGTATTGATTTAAATGATAGCAGAATTAAGCACAGAAAATTGTATGCAACATCACTGATCATGAGATCCCTTTAACACTATGGAAGGGGTGACCAGTACCTGAGTGGTTTAGGTCTCGTAAGTGTGCAATCTGTGCCTTTCTGAGGAAGAAGGCTATAAGGATCTGTCAGCTACATCTGTGTATATACAGCATGGTGGCTTTGCACCTTTGTAGTACCTGGGATGAATCACTGAGGATTTTGTATTTTTTGCATTTATTTAGTATACAGGTAAAGCTGACTTTCAATTAACAAACTGATTTTTGGAAAAGGAATGCTATCACTTTAATTTTAGGAATTCATGAACATTGCAACATCACCTTAAGCCAAGGAAAGTAGTGAAAACAAGCCATAAGCTTTACATTCTTATTGAAGTCTGGAATTTGATTAAACATCACACTTCCTTCATGGAAATTGATGTTTTACTAGTTAATATACTTTCTGCTTATTTCACATCAATTCGATGGGAATAATTATGATCAAATTCTTTTTCCCAAACAGTGCTCTGAGCATGTTTCCTGTAATAATACATTTCTGATGCAGCAGTTCTGCATTTCATTTTTTGTACCAATAGAAGTGTGGTGACAGGATCAGAGAGACATTGTAACTAGATATAACTAAAGTAATATCTCTGAGCTATTTTCAGTCATTTTTTAAGTTGGAATTTTTCAACATGTAGAAACCCTCGATGTCTCTCTTAGGACTTTTGTAAATGATTTTTTCCACCCAAGTCAATTTCTTCCATTTAATATTGTTAAGCAGTTTAGCAGATTGAACAGCATCTGAAAAAAAAAACCAAACCCAAAAAATCCAAAAGAACAGAACCCGATTAAATACCTTTATATGTAATGCTGAGATCAATAAGTTGGCTTCAGCAGTTGCATCTTAATCAGCCCCAGTTTCAAACACATATAGAATTTTTTATTATAATTAAAATCTAGTTTCCAGACATAGATGCTGTGTGCTTAATTGTGTGTAAATAAAAGATAATTAAGAATAAATGGGATAAGCAGCATTTAAATTAAAGTAACCATTCCATGTGGTCCTCTAACTCCCAACCTCAATGTCGCCAAATTCCAAGTATGATAACTGTTGAACGTCATCAGCTTTGTAAAGCTGGTTTAGAATCTGTGGTGGTTTTGGCCCTAGCTAGAGGCCAAGTACCCACCAAGCCGCTCGCTCACTCCCCCCTTCAGCCGAAAAAGGGAGAAAATAGATCTTAGGAGGCTTAGGACCTGAGATAAGGACAGAAGGATCGCTCTGCAGTTAGTGCAATGGGCAAAACAGACTCAGCACAGAATAAAGGAAGGAAAGTGATTTATTACTACTACAATTAATACACCCAGTGAACTGGAATGAGATGAGAAGCAGGCAGGTCTTAAAGCACCTTCCCCCCACCCCTCCCTTCTTAGCACACTTAAAACTCATCACAATATTACTCCCTTCTTACCCCCCCAACGTGGCACAGGGAGGGGCAGGGAATGGGCAGTGGGGTTCCAGCGATTCCTCACAAGCTGCTTTCTTTCCCAAGATCTCAACACTTCTCCTTCCCCCCACCCCTCGCCTCTTCGCAATAGATTTGCTCCCTTCTTCCCTCCCCTCGCAGCACAGGGAGGGGCAGGGAATGGGGAGTTTCAGTCCCTTCCTCCCGAGATGGCTTCCATCTCAGCTGGGGTGGGGGGGGTGGGGGCATTCCACACACACCCCCTTCCCCTGGGGCACCGTGGGGTCCCACCCATGCGAGAGTCGTGTCCACGAACTTCTGCAGCATGCGTCCTCTCTGTCGGGGAGCCATCTCCTCACCACAGGCCTCTCAGCCGGACTCCCCTCCAGAGGGTGCTGACATTCGGGTCCAGACCCCCCAGGCTGGGCCCCCTCAAAGTCACAAGTACCCCAGCAAACCTGCTGAGGTGTGGATCAATCTCTTCACAGGGTGTAGGTGTCTCTGCTCCCCGTCCTCATCCCTGGGCTGCAGGGGGACACCCGTTTCACCATGGTCTCACCACAAGCTGCAGGGGAAACTCTCTTTTCGCATTCTTCACCCCTCCCCTCCTGCAGGCCTGGCCTTGGTGTCTGTGCAGCTTGTTACATCTTCTCTCTCCCACTCTGGTGGCAACGTGCGCCTGCCAGCAGGTTTTTTTCCTCCTATATGTGCTTCAGAGGCGCTGTGACCAGCTCTGGTTGGCTTGGTCTTCAATTTGGCCTTGAATTGACCATGTTTTCAAAATATGGGGCTTGCAGAAAGCTGTAACTGCAGCTTACAAAAGCCTCCGAAGCAGCACAGCCACACAAAACTGCAACAGAATCCTATTAATATACACTACCTAGTCATTGGGGGAATATTTGGAAATCTAAACATAGACCCATCACAAGCAACAGCAACTATTAATAGCTCCTTATGCATGCAAAGGTGTGAATGAACACCGTGTAAGGAGCCATCACGAAATCCGAGTCCAAACTGAAGTTGCAGAGGCAGCCTCTGTGTCTGGAGTGAGTACTGGAACAGGAGGGGGTGATACTGTCTGCTCCTCTGACTTCAACCATTTTCATGTTGTGAGTTTTTGCCATGCTGCCCTTACCCTGAACTGTCTCTCCACTGACTCCTTTGTGTCCAGTTCTTCCCTCCATGGCCAGTTGTGTGTAAGCCCTCCATGACCCTTTCTGTCATGTTGAGGGTGCAATGGCTATGCCTTGGGCACTGTCAATTTTTTTTTTGCTCAAATACTGGAGAAGCAGTACAGCTGAGCGTGAGTGAAATGCATGTGTCTCCCTGTGGATTTACCAGTGCGGTGGTGTATAGATAGATTCCTGCTCTGTTACACCAGTGCAAGTTTGTCATGAATCATGGGCTGCTGAGGTGTTACTGAGGTCATAATTTGGCCTGTAAATGCTAATTACTTTTGATAGTGCGTGAGAAGGGAGCAATGTGGCTTGGCTTTAGGAGTTTTCAGAACATCTGAAAGAAAAAAAAGTCTTACTGTGGACTGATCAAGCAGAACTACAAGTGCTGAGAAGCAGTCATTATGGAACCTCACAGCTGTGTGCTCAGTGAAATTATTTGACTCATAAACACAGTACTTTAAACTATTTCCTTATTTTAAGAGGGTCATTATTTCCTACTTCTCCAGAAATGAAGCCTAATATGCAGAAAAGGGGGGAAAATAATTCAAAAATCACCCAGTCCAGAAGGGTCAGTAAACCCATGAAATGCATATTAAGTATCTACTTGCACAGACTCCACTTCAGCCAAATGCTTGGGCCTTTTGGCTGTATGTCAAATGATGCCAGAAGCTCTGATCAATAAAGAAGCTGTTAGCCTCAAAGGCGCTTCCAGCAGGATGTCTGTCCAGGGATATCTGTTAATTTGCCTGGGTGGGGTTTTGTGTATGTGTGCCTGTGTGTACATGAACATAAACTCTTAGATTTGTACTGTTTCCTTAGATCTAGAGATTTAATGTTTTAAAGCAACTATCTAAAATACACTTCCAGGTTTGTTGTTGGTTTTGTTTGAAGGTTAAAAACTGTCTCTTAACCACCTGCCATTACTGCTGCTTTGTCCTGTTTGTCCAAGTACAGCTAATAGAGCTGTTGCTGAAAAAGTGATTGTTCTTGTTTGTGAATGAAATTCTGAGGGCAGTTATGTTTTCCTGTTCGTTATGATAGTGGGAGTCAGGGGGCAAATAAGGACAAATATGTTGTTACGGAGGAGGATGTTGCTGGTAATGATTTGCCATCGTGAATGCCAGGTAGCTCTGCCTTTCACCAAAATGTAATCAAACCTGCAACAAGAGTGAGTTTAGACATACTATTGCCATTAGTTCCAGTGTTATACAATTAAACCCAAAATAGAGTGTGCTTGTGTGCCTGATTGCTTAAAACCAGTCATTATCATTTGGTATACTGATGCAAGTGGGCTCGGGTAAACTGGTATTAGTTGATGTAAATCAAAATTAATGTAATGACTTTCCCATTCTGGATGAGTCAACAGAATCAACAAATGGTATAATCTCATTTATTCCTCCATGGTTTGTGCAAGTAGTGCATAAATAGCAAAAGCAAATGGTCTGTCAGGACCACCTCTGACACAAGAAGGAAGGGCTGAACATGCTTTCTTGTCATCTACAATTCTTCCCGTTTCAAGTGTGTCTTATAATTTGAGACAAGACCTTATAGCCTTCAAAGGCTGCAGAGAGCCCCTGTTATGGATCACTTATCCTTTGAAGAGAAGTATTTAATAGGGTGTTTACCTTGCTTTAGCACACAGATAGCAGAATGAATACAAGGGAGAGAAGTTTGAAAGCCAAGAGGTCTCTTGACTCCTGTTTTTCATTAGGAGTAAGTGAGAAGCGGGAGCCTGCTAAGTCTGGTATACAAAACTACTGCTTAGCCACCTAACTCAATGAGTTGGTGTCTGCTTTAAGATCTGGGCTTTATCAGAGTGAAGTACGTGGTGAGGCGATGTTTCTATCTTTTAAAAATTGCTTGCCAGAAGGTATTTGCAAGTGTTGTCACAAGAAGCAAGTTGTTTGTGGATGTTTCTGGTAGAGAACCAGGATCTTGTTTTATTTGCTGTGTCTCGTGTTCTTTGCTCAGGTTCCTGTGCTTTATAGAAATTATGTTCCAGAGTGCCTTGGTTCTGGGCCAAGGTAATATTTGGGAGGTGTTTGTATTGAGGTGGCTTATCTTTCTGTCTCACTTCAGTGAGAAAGGTTACCAACTACTTTAAGCAGTGGTCCTGCTCAACTGTTTCAGAGAAAAGCTGTAATCAGAACGTGAAGGATAAATGCATTTTTCTGACTGAAATTCTGGTGGAAACTAGAATACGTTGCCGAGCTGAGCTTCTTGGTGTGATAGAGAGCTGTGCATCAGAAATGGCTGTTGAAGGTGACAATTTGATTCTTCACCTGACTTCCACCTGTTTAATAGACGAAGTAGAAAAGAAGTGGCAGGTACCAGAGATGTTCTCTAAAAATTACTCCATGAATTGCCTCTATATTTTTGTTTAAAAGTAACTGATGAAGTAAGTGTCAGGCAAGAATTATGAGTAACTGAGAAATGCAGCCAAAAATTCCACGTGTGCGTTGGTTTATTCCTCAGACTGTTTTAACATTTATTTCTTATTTAAAAATAAGAATTTTTGTGTTTCAGTTTTGAAGTTTAATTAGGTGCAGCTTTCCCCTACAGATTATTCACAAGATGAAAGCAGCTTTTTTTTGTCCAACTCTTTCTGACCTTTTTGTTCCTTTCTTTGTTCTTAGAGATATTGTACAGGTCTTAAGTATTAAAAGTAACATTGTAATGGAATGGTTCCTCTCATATCTGGTATTTTTAAACCCAGTTCACATTCTGGTGAATGTGGGGGTTTTTATCCAGAAAATAATTTTAACACCACTGATTATGATGTAAAAATCACTGTGCTTTATTAAACCTCTCAATAAGGATGCTCACCTTTTAGAGTATTTCCCCACTGCCATTTGCCTGCCAGCCATTGCAGTTAGTAATGCAAAGAAGATTGCTCTGTTCACCAGCAGGATTTGGAACATGAGTCAGACTCGTGCCTAATGGACATTTTCTGTAGCAGTGGGTAGTCACTGTTTTGAGATTTATATTGCTGAACCCCCACGGAAAGGCAGGTTGTGACAGTGATACATTCTCACTGGGGAAGTGTTTAAGGCAAAGAGTGAACAATGGTAATTTATTAGCTTATCAATTAGGTCAAATTAGGCTTGTACCAGTGGGGTATATCTGATTAACAATGATGCTTTGGGAATAAGCCCTTTGTTTTTTGGGTGCTGGAAATTAGAGAACAGCTAGAGGTAGTGCTTTTAATATGCCTAAAGGAGGGAGAGCTGGACAGTAAACCAAGAGAGCTGTGAAGTGTAAACCAGCCCACATCAGACAAAGGGCAGCTGTGATGTAGAATTAGCCTAAACAGGCTCTTTGAACCTATTTGTATTGATTCCACTGTCTCTGGATAAAATCACTGGAAACATTGTAGAATAGGAAGGATGGGCAAATTAAATACCTTTAAGGCTGATAGAGAAAAAGAACCCAGGGAACTAAGGATGTATTACAGGAAGAACCTTTCTTTGGCCCTGCAAGGTTCCAACAAAGTAGCTTTTCTGTGACTGCAAACATCCACAAAGCTTCTTTTTGTTGTTTAGTGCAGTCCTTGATGGAATTTGGTGGGAAGGTGCAAGGGCTGGTTATCAGTTAGGTTTATTTATCTGGGGTACTTTTAGACTAAAGCAACCTACTTCTTTTCACCAGTTACTCTTTTCTTTTAACATCCCTTCTGGTGTGAATTTCACTGTAGTTTACACTTTCATCATTTTAGTTGTTTACTGTAACTTGTTCTGTTCTTCAGTAATCAGTTGAAGTTAACTGATCTGAGTTCAAGTCCTGCAACAAAGTCAGAAATTAATAATAATCTCAGGGTCTTTACGGAAATTCTGTTTTCTTCTAATTGTTCTGTCAGTGCAGTGTTACAGTTCACTTCTTGGCCACTGCTATCTGTTTTTAACAGAGCTGTTAGAAGGTATGAATTTGTTGTTTAAAGTATAGCTGGCGTTATGCTAGGAAATTCATATCCATTATCAAGGAGGTGAAATATCAGCATCCTACCCTAAGCAATTAAAGGGAAAAGGGGTTTGCTTTTAAATGTCTTCTGACTCCTTTGATGCTGAATTATGTGTCTCTTACAGGCAATAAACTTCTTGGTTTGTTTTATTTCTTGAAAGTAAGTCCTGAAGTAACATAGAAAAAAGCTTGTTACACAGATTAATAGATTGGAAAAAAATATCCTTGATTAATGAAAGTCTGTATAACTTGCCCACATGAGCGTTAAACTTTTCAGGTTCTACTCTTTCTTCATAGTAAGAATTGCTTTATTTTCATGATGATTATTTTACTGAAAAAGAAGCTGTAGCTCTAGGAAATCAGGATGTCTTTTCTACCTTGACTCTGATGTCTTGCACTACATTTAAATTGGCTAGTGTCATAATGCTGATGTCATCTCCTTTCTAATCCATATGCTTGCATTTGAATATGAAATGAGGAATTAATTTATCTTTTGTTTGGTTGTAATGGAAAAGCGACTTGGAGTTCTGCAAGGTGCTGTAGGCTAACCTACAGAAAAACTGGGAAATTTTGAAAGGCAATACCGAATTCTTAGTCCTGAATTTGTCATATTAAATGCCATCTCATTATTGCTGAGTAAGGCTGCTCTTTAGAGAGGCTTATTAAAGGAAGCCTAAAAGGTTAACTCCAGAAATGGAGAGTCATCATTCCTTATCCTCTTACAATTCCCTGTCTTAAAGCAGAGACTTTTTTCTTGGCCTCGACTCGAAAAAGTACTGGGAATTAAAAAGAAGCATTGGATGAATGCATGTGCCAGGACCTAAATGAAGAGAATTGGTCTGAACTTAGACTGTATGCTTGTATTTGACAGGAATTCCTCCTTCACTTTTCTGCACGTCTCTGAGGTTTTTCCAAGTCTGGAAATTTCTTCTGTAGGTTTTTCTGTTCTAGCCTGAAAATCAACCTATAGGAAGACAGGCGTTAACTGGAAGCTGTATGACTACAGCCTAAATGCTTTTTCAAGGAGGAAGACAAAGTCCAATGCTATAGGTCCAAATCCTTATTTTTTATTTGATGCCCCATCTGTATGTGCTTAATCTATTAGAGTGATCAGGTTTTTGTTTGCACTGTCATCACTAGCCATGTCTCTGACACACACTGAGAAAAATTTAGAAAGGAATTGTGTCTTACTGAGAAATACTTATTTTCAAGAGGCACATTGTATTGTCTTTCATCTGAAAATATAAATAAGTTCCCAGTGAATGATGACTACCCTTCTCATAAGTTGTATCTGCTAGATTCACATGAACCCATTTTACTTCAAGGAACAGCTGGTAGATGATTTGGCAGTTGACTGTACTGCACATTTGCATTGACACATATGGTTTGTGGAGCTTAGTGTTCTATAATGCATTTTTTAAAAAAAAATGACAAATCTTAGGACAGAAGAAAGGATTTTCTGCTTTAAAAGTATGTATGTGTGCCATATGCTAGCTGTGTACAAAATGAGCTATTGCTACTGCTCTTTCTGTGCAATCAAAGAGAATACAAAAGTTGAAAGAAAACTTTGTTACTGAAATATTTTCATAGTTATTTGATCAAAAAGCAATTTTCTTTTAAAGAGGCTATAATTCAATAAAGAGTATTGACAAACAGTATTCTTAAAGATTGAAGTGTTACTGTGTAACAAAAGGAATAATTTTGAGGCTATAGCTTCCAATTAAAACATTTTATAAAATGTCTACAATTACTTGTCATGATGATATTGAAGTAAAGTCATTGGGCTACCAATACTTGAATAAGAATCTGAATAAAATACAGTTTAGATAGAAGAGCTACAGGCTATTACTCAACAGCTTTGAAAGCTCCAAATATGATGCAAAACATTTTCATACAACTTTAATAGCTCTTAAGGCATGTTTATCACTATTGTAGACTCCCTGCAAATGATGTTGCTGTACTTCAAGTGCATCCATGCAAATAGCACTGGTTTTCTATACTCAGAACACAAAAAAAATGAGCCACTTATTTTCTCCAGATTTTCTACTAGAAAAATAGATGAAAAGGTTAATTGGAATACAGTTTGGTAGTCTTCAGTTACTACTTAACAAAACAGAGCACTGTACCAGCTGTTAGGAAGAAAGTAAATTCTGTCTCAGCTGAAACCAGGACACATGGAAGCACAAAAATCCTTGGCTTTCACAAACCATCTCTATGGAGGCAAAGGCTGTCTCTGCATATCCTTTCCAAACCATCGCTCAGCAAATTCAGTGTACACTTGAAGTTTGCCAGCAAGTCTCTGGGAGGAGGAGTGAATTTATTCATCCTTGTGGAGTTCCTGACGTAAAAGGCAATTATCTTGGCTTCATGAGAGGTGGATGAATTTTACGATCATTTTGTGTAAGTGACTTTCTGAAGTCTTCAGATGTCAAAAAGTAATTTTTGTGTGACTTTCAGAGTCTCCTTTAGCAGCTGCCACATTTTCAACCCATCACAATGATTTACAGTCTCAACTCTCAAGGCTTCAGGTTCCACAGAAAAACTTCCATTCACTTGTTTCAGGACTATAGGAATTTTTACTACAACTTACATGTCTCCTCAGTTTCAGGCCTTATATGGTACATTGGTATTTATTTACTCATTAAACCATTGATCTTCTGTTAAGTTGTATAAAAAGAGCTGTATCTTGTAAAAAAAAAATAAAATAATTGGCAGCTTCTCTGGAATGGACTTGAATTGGAAGATTGCCACTTTACAGTGCAACAAACATGTCCCTGGTTCTGGGTTTTCTTAGCTACAGAGACAGTATTACAGGGAATCTGCCTTTTTTTTTTAAGATATTGATAGATGTGCATTAAGCATTTTACCTGCTACTTCTGCATTAAAATTGGACCAGGCAAGCAGTCTTACAAGCATTTTGGCTACAACAGGAGATTTGGCTGCCCTAGGGTTGCTCTGCAGGGCTTGCTGCTATTGCTTGTGCTTGCTCTAGACTCTGAGGAATTAGCAACAACATATCAAACCCCATTATGTGCCCTTTTTGATGCCAGCCAACACTGCAATCAAGTATTATTGTCAGACTTCAATATACTGAATTTCTGTGCTTCCTGAAACCACTCATCAATATGTTGAATTATTGGGAATGGAACACAGTTTGAGTTTTGTATTGGGGCACACATAGGTAGAGGTACTTTTGGAAAGATTAAATAGTATTTCTAAAAAAAAGTTTTAATGTGCTTCACCTTTGGAAAGAATATTGTATGCAGTAATTCTTAGTATTGTAAAATTGCTAATTTGAAGGAGACCACTGTAATACCCATGTGAGGAGGAGAGAGTGGACGGGTTACACATATGAACCAAAGAAGTCCTGTCTGGGACCAGAGGGGGTCTCTAGACCTCAGAGGTCAGGGTAATGGGGCTCTCACTGACTTGAATCCTGTTAAATCTGAATGAAATGCCTCAGGTGGAAGCAAGGGGCCTTTCACAAGTTTCACATGTTTACCTTTTGACAACTGCAATTCAGGAACATCTTAGCAGCCAACTATGTTACTAATAGCAATTAACTAAAATTATTTGTAATAATGAATTGCCACTCAGTGTATTTTGAACAACAGTTAGCTTATAACAGTCTAATTGATGTCAAGAATCTTGAAGAATGGCAAATAGGTACTCCTCTGCTTCCCATGTCAGTAAATGAGATACACATAAAAATATGTGGAACTTTTGACCTATGGAATACTTTTGACCTTAAGAATGGAATAGGTCAAAAGTTCCTTAGAGGTTTTTTTTCCATGAAATAAATTGTTTTCTGTAACCTTATGCATTACCTTATGAATAAATTTTACTCTAAAACAATTAGAAGAGGTCATATCAAATTGATACACAGTTATTTTTTATGTTCTTACCTTATGTTCAGAAATAGTGTCAGCCATGCAAATCCCATCTTATTAGGACTGGATTTATGAGTATTTGTTGTGGCTTCCTCAGGTTGCTCAGGATTCTAAGATTTAGAAGAACATCCTCCAAATGGGTAGCTCCTCAGAATGCACTTTGTGCTTGGGAATTTGGGAGGGTAAATATGGTTAGTCTGCCCTACACCTCTCTCGGCATCATGGAACGATGTGATCAGCAGGTAGGCTTAGTAATTGATTTTTGCTTTGGTTTAGCATAGATTGGGAGTCCCAAGTTAGTGCTAAGCTCTTCTTGTCAGCAGAGGCTTTAGAAAGTGTTGTGCTTTCTTTTTCCCCTGAGATCTATGTAGCTAAAGGCAAATGTCTGTAATTAATCCTAGCACCTCCTGAAATTGATGGTCTTGGTGGAAGTAATTTCATATGTTTTAGGGGGTTTTTTTCACCATCTTGATGGTGGCTATTGATGGAAATGCCAATTAAGAGACTGTGGTTTGTCATTGTCCCCTGTGTTGTCTGAAATGGCCTGGAGCCAACAGTAGTAAATGCATGGATAAATCAATAAAAGTAAGTGAAATCTCTAGCCTTCTACTGAAATACTGCAAGTGCAAGGGTGGAGGAAGGAATCCCAGAAAAGGACCCTTCACATAGCAAGACTAAAGGACAGGCACCTATCTTTAGTCAGGCAGATAACTGATTTTTCACAGATTGTAGTCAAGAAAAACAGTTTTGTTTTCAATATTGGCTGGAAGAAGGGCTGTTTCTTGTCTTTCAAATAGTATATTTTGCTTTTGTTCAAAGGACACAAACCAGATCTGTTCATCAGAGGCTTTGCTGATCATGTTTCTGTTACTGATGCTATGCTAAAATAAAAAAATAATCCAATTATCAAATAAAAAAGCATTTTACAAGGAATGACGATAGTTGCACTATGCAGTTATAATTTTATTAGCACTGTGGTCACAGTGATGTTCCTTCTTCCTGTTTCGTACTTTCTATGGTTACTGCTATTTTATTGATGATTCGGGGGTGGGGGGGAAGTCTATTAGCTTTTCCCATCTGTCTTCTTGCCTTTTTTAAAATTGGATAAAACAAAAAAGCTGCAGCTTGTGTCTCTTGCCTTTCAGCCTTCTGCAGTGTGTGTCCAAAGAGTTGTTTCCACAGTCTCTATGGGGTAGCTGAAGACAGCAAGCGGGTCGTGTGGTGTTCCCTGTCCAGTCCAGTATTCTTTCATCAAGGTGAGGCAAGCCCTGCTCCCTCACCCTCCCCTTCCATGTCATGGATGGATGGTGGTAGGATGACTGAACCTGGGAGGAGAACCTTAAAAACCACTGATAGCTCAAAACACAGGTTATTTGAAGAGAATCGGGTACACATAATTTCAGTACTGTTTTTGTGGCTGGATCCAACGTGTACCTTTGGTGTAGTGCCTGTCTTCTCTTCACTGCCAAGCAGGGCAGTGCCTTAGCATAGTAAGTAAAGCCTGCCTTTGCATAGTGGTTATGGGCAGGTACTGCCAGTAATACCCAGCCTTGTACTAGAGCCAGCTTCCTGCCAGGCAGGCCTGTAGTCTCTTACATCTGTGTTTATCTTTGCCAGACTACTTAGAGGTAGCAGCTGTACCACAACACTGAGCAGTTCTCCTTTTCTCTCTTGGCCAGCTTGTCAGCTTCAAATGATGTGATGTCTCAGAGTAGTTGGATTTTTCATCCAAACATCAGCATGTGATGTGTTTTCTTCATAGAGTATTTTTTTTTGTAGCTTTGTTGGGCTATGCTAATGCTTCTGCTGTGGATGGTAAAACGCAGCAACCAAGAATCTTGTTAAATTTCAATGAAGCTGTTCTGAATGAGGAGATCTGTCATATCCTTTGCTTAAGAGTATGGAAAGGCTTTAATTTATCCCGTTGAACTTGAAAAATTCCCGAGGCCCTCTAGCCTGTGACCTTCTTGCTTGCTTATCATTTTGTTGCTTTTTGTAATGCTTTCAGTTCACTATACTGACAGCAAATGGGAGGCATACTAATAGTGTGATGTGGAGGAATTTTAATCAAATATACATTTTTGCATGAAGTTTTCTTCTTTTGTTTTCTCAACATAAAACTTCAAGCAAAGTTCTTTGCTATCTGTTCTTTTTACTGAAGAAGCCGTGCTGTGTGGGTTTGCTGTGTTAGGAAACACGTGTGCCTGATGTGTGTGAGCTTTGGTAGCAGGAGTCAGTCTAGTACCACCTCACAAGACCAATTTCCAGTTGCTCTCGCTTTCTCCTTCAGAGTTTTCTATTTATTTTTTTTTCTCTACTCAACTGTTGATTAACAAAACCATTTTTTTATCTTTCAGTTCACAGCTGTAGCCAGCAGATTTATATGCAGTCTGACAATTGCCAAAGCCTTTCCTCCTATTTCTCTGCATTTCTCCCAAATAAAATCAGGTCACTGAAATAAGCTGTTGTAGCAATTTAACATACGCTATAAGCTCTCCTGTGAGAGGGAAGATTGGTTCAATCTTCCTCCTCCTGTAATGTCTTACACAGTTGCAATTGGAAGGGTCATTTTTACCCAAGCAAACAAAGAAAACTCATCCAGGTGACAGGCAAGCACAGAATGTCTATTTAAATGATAACAGTGTACATTCTTACACTCCCATTTTCTTCCCTGCTGGTACTGCGATAAGCTCTGTAATTCAGTAGGAACATCATTGTTTTCACACATTCTGGAAACAACTCTCTAATTGTTCTGGACTGTGTTATTGGTCACAATTCCTCACTGTGGGATCACAATATGGTTAGAACATTACTTTCCATGTGATGGGGTTTTAAAGCTTTTGATTTCTTTTGTCTGTAACACTCCATGTGGCCTTGCAAGGCGAAGAGGGGGGAATTGCTGAGTTCTTTGTCACAGTCCTGAAAGTCTCAGGAGTGAGGGGAAGATCTAACAGAGTCAACCCTTTGTGCTGTACTGTTACAAAAAGGGTCTGCAGGCAACTGGCAATATATACAGTAAATAGAGGCTAGAATGTTCCTCTTTCATTCCCAGTTTTATTGAAATTGCAAAGATGAATGGGATATCAAAAAGAATTGCCACGGAAAGGAACTGTCTGAATTTTAATCAGGGTCAAATCATTGAACACAGCTGTGACAGATGAATGCAGAATTTAGTAAAGTATCTATTGTGAGACTGTAAATTAGACGTCTCAATTGACAGATTACTTGGCAGTGTAGTCAATCTGGGTTAAACAGTTGCACATAAATTATTTTTGCGAACAGCAAATAAATAAATTATTTTTGAGACACAGCTGATGAATTTAAATTACCAAAGAGAGAAATGCTCTCTCCTTGTTGTTCATAGGCCGGGAAGAGGTTACAAAACACTTGTTTGTGGCACTAACTACTAAGAGAATTTGTTTTGCTTTGAAAAGAGTTATTACTAGACTAGAATCTGCAGTTATGTAGGCTTTTGAAACAACTCCCCTACTTCTGTTTCTGTAGAAATTCTATGGTTCTTGGTAGCAATTTCAAAAGGGATTATAATCCGTGACCTGGGAGAACAATTTTAAAAAGGTGAGAGAGAAGAAAAAAGATTAGAAGATTTAGCGTTTTAGAGCTTTTTTTATTAGGGATAATACCTAATGTGACCTCATGATGCAGGAAGGCATGCCAAACATCTGTAACTTGGAACCTTGTGTGCCAGTTGCAGTTTCCTAGAATGTATTTATAGTTTAAATGTGTATTGCTCAGAATATGCAACAAATACAACGGTGCAGTGTTGGCCATAAGAGGGAACCACACTGGCAGAGTCTCAAAAAATATCTGTGCTATGAAACATCCAACACTGCATCCAAAACACCTATGGAATACAGAGACTATATGCATTACAGGGAGTGTCATTCTATGGTTGTGGGCTGGTATGGTAAACATGCTTGGTCTAACACCCCACACTAAGTGACTTGGCAGAGATTGGGCTCACGGACATCTGTAGCTAGCTACGTGACTCTCAAAGGCATTTACAAGTAGATGAGATCATTTGATAAAAGCTGGGTATAAAACCTGCTACAGAAGCATCATAAAGATGCCAAGCTGAATTCAAGTCCTGTGTTAAACATGAATGATAAGGAAGCATGACATTATCTCCTGTGTTCCTCCTGTGTTCCATTAGTGTTACATGCAGAGAAAAACACAGGTAGCTGCTGCTGCTGTTTAAGCATGGCAGCAAATCTAGAAAAGTTTGGACGAAGACAACTTAGGGACCTATGCAAATCAGCAGAGAGTGGGGTATTCTGTGAGCTTCTGCATACAGTATGAGATTAAAATACTTCAGGAGAACAGAATTGTTAGATGGGAAATACACACTAGGATAGGCGTCCAGTCCTAGTACTGTAAAACTTCTCACTTAGAAAGTCTGACATGTGTCCTCATTTTCCAGCAAGAGAGGAAACTGATGGGCAGTAGTTACATTGTTGGCATCATATGATAGGGTCATATCATGACTCATCTGGAAACAGATCTCAAAATGTCAGTCCTCTGTCCTGAACAATTTTATTTCTTAAGTATATCCAATAGTCACTAAATGCAAAACGGAGGTTTTTTCCCTTCATAAGCACAGGAAAATATATGTAGTGGTTAGAGAAAATTCTTGGAAACCAGTTTATCATGCTACTTTTTGTTTAACATAGCAGAATAATTAAGGCAATATCAGCTGTGAATCTGGCTAGTCAGCAGAATATCATTCCGACTGTCTTTTGCCTTTTTCTTCCCTTCCTCCCCCTTGTCTCTTTCCCAGCTAGTCAGTTGGGTTTGTAAGTAAAGAAGTTATGCAGATGGGGTTTTTTTGCCTGTCATTATACATAGGAGGTTGTTTTCAGGTGATTTTTAGGGAGCAGTGTTTGGATGAAAATTTTTTTAAAAACCAATAACAACAAACCCCCCAAAACCAAAACTTTTCCTTGTGGGAAAATTCTAATAATATTCTTCAGGAAATTTTCTCTTTTCTCATTACATAAGATTAAAATATTTTTGTTGAATCAACATCTCATTATATGTCGGGGGGGAAATTACAGGGATAAGGCATTCCCCAAATTAAACAAGGGCCTACTTGAAAGGATTAGAGAAGAATAAATTTAGGCAAAATTTGTCATTAATATCTACAGTAAGGGTTTTTTCCTCCCATTGTGAAGGCCAACGTTTGGTTATGAGAACTTATTACCTGATGATTCTATGACTGTCTAATAGTTAGGAGAAAAATTTATAAATTATTTGCCTTCAGGCAAAAAATCAGACCAAGAGAGATGAAACAGTGCACACAGACACATATTTGATAGCAAATGTAGCACTAATTGAACTACAGAATGTGTCATTTGGATTTCATCTTTGTGCCATTTAGCAGATGTGTTGCAGTGTCTGTCCTTAAAGTATGCATGTACCTGCCACAAGGTAACTGACCTGCTTTAGGAAGCATCTTGAGGATGCTTGGAGAGCAGCCTAGTCATAATGCCTTCAGGCAGAACTGAATGAGGTGGAGCTCAGGAGGTAATGGGGAGCAAATACCTGGAATCTCAGTTAAGTAGGGTCTCTTCTGCATCCAATTTGGCTGACCAGGCAGAAGTCTTGGGATTTCACAGGGGTAGAATAGGAGGATTTCTGATGTCAGAGCTAGGAAGAGAAGTGGCAGTGATAAAGAAGTGCCTGGTTAACAGAAGAGGTATGCAGCTAGGCTCTTGCAGGGCTGCATTATCTCTTTGCAATTTGTGCTTCTCTGCGTGTGCCTACATATGTGATAGTTTACAATCCAGATGGAAGGTGGGTCTGTAGGTATGTCAAGGAGACCACAATAGGACTTGCTCTGGCTTTGCACATTGCTACTTAATTGCCCAGTTATTATTGTACACAAATGTAAACCATAGTGCTCTTGCTTCAGTATGGCACCACACAGTTAAAATGTACCTGAGAATCTCTTCTTCTCTTGCCTGTGTCATTGCATCCATGCTCGTAACGTGCAGTGCTGCTCAACTCTGCTGCTGAATCTACTGTGGGTTATAAGAAATAAGACATTAGTGTAATTTATGTCTTTATGACATTAAGGCCTTCCATTCCTGCTGTAACAAGAAAAACTCTGGTTTTAGGAAGGCATTCCTCATAAAGTTAAGATGCAAATGAGCAATAATAGCAGATGGGGTTCTACAATATCATGAAGGGAAGGCAATTTTCCCAGAGAATGAAAACTGCCAAAGGGCTGTTACAGTACAATTATCTTGAATTAGGTACTCTTCTTCCATAAGATAATGACTTTCTGTCTTTTGATCTGTTCTGGTAAGATCAGTCAGTCTTTTAAATTAACACTGAAATTGCAGGCAAACAAACAAAAGCTTAATAATGTGATACAGCTCACTCTGTGTCCCAACCTGGGCCTCTTGTTTGTTAGCATCAGTAAGGAGTAACCAGGTATTTTCAGGTGCTAACCTAGCTGTTGATGAATCTTCCTTTTGTAATGTGGTTAAGCTGTTAGTGTGTTTTGGAAACCATCTGTCAGAAGCACGTAGAAGGGCTTGTAAAAATTTTCCAAATATATATTGAGTCCACAAAATCTTATGATTTAGAAATAAGGTTGAATTGTCTTTATCTTTTTAATTCCTTCAGCTTCCTAATATGGGGAGGAGGGGCAGGAGGAGTGGGAGTATGCTCTAAATGTTAGAAATAAGAGAGAAATTCAGGAAATAATTAGAAAATGGTTGTGGATGCTCACAGAATAAAGTTGGTTTACAGGTCTTGAGGAAAATATTGATTGTTTTGCTGCCTCAGAATAGATGAATATACCTTGCAGATAGCCTGATACCTTGATCTTATGGGTCTGTACTGTTTGTGTTGTATGGTAGCTATTAGTGTCATGGCCTTTCTGCTGATAGATGGACTTGGGCCTCCCATTTGAGAGCATTGTCTTTTGGCAGTGGTTATACCAGCCCTGGATTCTCCCCGTACAGGGGAGTTGTGGTGTGACATTGATGTCTTGATTTTTGTAAGAGGTGGTATGCATTTTCAGCAGCTTCACTGTATCTGCAGAAACAAACCTGAGATTTTGATTTGCTTCCTTTGCCTTTGCATCTGTTTATATAACTTTAAAAACTCTGTGCTTTTTATTGAGACTTAGGGAGAGGGATGTCTGCCGTGGCTGTCAGTGCAGAAGTTGGCAGTCTGTGCTTTGTTCTCCTTCACGTAGCTTGTCAGTAACGCAGGTGGGAAAACAGACTGCAGCACAGTAAAGGCAGCAGTGATGTGCCAGTTTAAACTTGGCAGAATTTGTGGCATGTCTCTGGTAGCAGCTCAAACTTGTAGTCCGTTTGTAGAATCTGTAGTCAGCTTGACTTTTAACTTCAACATATGGAAACCATTCTTTGATGCTTGGAAACAAATATAAAACGTGCAAGTTTTTCTGGGTTTAAACTTAAGAAAACAAAAATAATTAAACTAATTTTTCCTGCAGTCATTTGGAAACTATTGTTCTTGTGTCGTTGTACCAAACACTTCCTCTACATACTTCCTACACATTAATGCTTTGCTTCATGCTGTTTCTGACTAGAACACTGCCTGTAATTTTCTCCTAAGCTTTATCTTCTGCACAGTTCTCTGTCTGAGGAGCATATCATGTCTTTCTTTGCCATTCACACCATTTTAATTTTTTCCCCTTTCTCTTGCTCTCCCTCCTCCTTCCTGTGCAGATATTTGAGGACATAGAAGTTATTGGGGACCTTAACTTCTATTTCAAGGGATAGTTTGTTTTGTGAAGGGGATTATGAACCTTCTGTTCAATATCTTCCTAATTTTTTGGATGCTGAAGTGGAAGATTTCTTAAACTATATGTCTGTCCCCCATATCAACTCACATTCTGTCTGCCCATTATTGCATTGTTTCATTCAGAGATTAAGCAGTGCCCATATCAGCTTGTCTTGTGTCATCCATCCTTGCTCACCATCCTAAGCTAACCCTACAGCCAGACTCACAGTTTGCATTTGATACCTGTGTGTGTTCAAGTTTGACCTTTCAAGTATGCTGCTCATGCATTTGACTGATTAGTTACATCCTTCTACCATGTCTTTATCAGTTTTCTAAATTGCCTTCTCTATTCTCAAACTGATGGTGTTGGGGAAAATTGGTACATTTGCATGCAATTATATGAGGATTTCCTCTGTGCCAGAAGGGTTGTCTGTATTGACACCTGACATTTTTCCTGACAGTAATTTGCTAAAGCTCATGAGGATGGCAGTTCTCTTCAAATTTCATGGGCTGAAAGTTGAAGAGAAAAATTTGGAAGTGTTTTTTTACATAGGTAGTAAAATAAATAAAATGTTTGCTCTTGAGTATTTTCATAGCTATGCTTTAAAACTCTATCTGAAGTCTAATATGGGAAGATGTAATTAAACTTAAAAACGTTGAAGTTCATCAGTTGGTTCCCAGTCAGACAGCATTAAAGGCAAATGTTTCTTCATTGGTTTTCTTTAATCCCTCATTTTAATTAATGAGTCAGATATAGCTGGAAATTTTAGAAATAAATGAGACATCTCTGGAGAGTGTTTGACAGATGGTATGTATGGAAGTTAATGTAAAAAAGTTACTAGCAGTCTGTCTTCAGCAAGCACGAGTCGTGGTGTTGCTCTGCCAAGAACACGCAAGCAAACTCTTTTTTAATTGTAGCTTGTTGCATTTCAGAGTAAGGGCTGTTATGAGAGACTTATATAAATGCTTTCTATGTAGTTCTGTAAAACGTGCCTCACCAAGCAGAGTACAATCTGACTAATCAGTCACTCCCAAATTAGCAGTATAATTTTGCTAAGGCAGTATGTCCTGGTGTTACTGATTTTGTTTGCCATTTTCACAGTTGAAGTACAGCTGAGCGTCTGATGACTTGTGTCCGTATTACAAGCTCCTGCAGCAGCTAATGACAAATGTCATTGCCTAGGGCAGACTTGCTTGCTGCCCGACTCACAGGTCTGTAGTCTTGTAGCAGTGATGCACTCCAGGAAATCATTTCCCTTATTAGAGGTGTGTCCTGCTGACTAACCCTACTGAGGAGAAATTTAGATAGCTCTTCTGTAGGGCTTAACTTCCTTTATCAAGCAAAATCTGAAATGTCTCTGACCTGATGCTCACATCAGGCAGGAGGATGGAATTGACAGAAGGAAGGACAAACATGTCATTCAACTTTTACCTGGCTACCTTAGCTACATTTTAGGGCTTTATCCAGTGTATATATGCACGTGTGCTTCTTTCAAGTGTACATGAAGAAAAATAACAGGCAAATAAATGAAACTATTTTTGGTACAATTCAATAAAATCCTAGTGCAGTAGTTAGAGCCTTCATCACTGTTAAGTATATAATGCTTAAATGCAATAAAAATGTGAGTGGATACATCTGGTATTCAGATTTCAAAAATCTATGTGTTTTAGCTTGCCTGTGGTAAAATGGATTCAAGTTTCCTGCATATCCTAAATCACTAAAATGTATATAGCATGGCTATACACTTTCTAGACTGACAACTGAATCTCCACTGCAGACTTTCCATTTGTAAAAGGGAAGGAATTGAACATAGTGTGATGGTAAATATATTCAAGGTTATGCCATGTTCAGTGACTTTTTAATGGTTGCATGAATTTTTAATCACCAGATTAGTAGAAGCTCCTTAGAGCTAATATCCTAATATCCTTGGCACACCTTTAAAAGAATAACTCTGGTTCAGACCACATGTCTTATATGTTCTGTATGTGTGCCTAAGTATACAAAGTTCTCATTCACTGAGACAGAACTACATGTCTTGTTTGTTGGAAATACAGGTCCTCTGAGCACCTAATGAAGTTAATGTGCTTACTGTTGTGCTGTTTTCCCTAAGAAGCCTAACTGATGGAGAAAAACTCCCCCAGTACTAGACAAAACATCTCAGTCCAAGCAGCATCAACTCATCTTGTTGTTTGAGATGTTTTAATTCTATGTCCTTTTGATTTGATTCTGATTGGTGCTTGATCTGTCAGTAAAGTTGCATCTTCTGATTTTAAACTCAAAATGTCAACTTTGCTAACATGTAGTAACAGCAATGTATAGAATCAGTCACATCTGTCAGCTTGAGAAACCTGTAATAATAGGTGAAGGATGTAGAGCTAGTGATCTGGCTCTGTAGTTCACAAATAATCTGACCAAATGGAGTTTTCTGCCAGTTGGATCAATCTCTCTTGCAGTCTGAGTAGTAAGTAGAATCAAATTGTAGTAGTGATGCCCTAAACAGACATTCTTGAGGATCTGAGACACACCAAGTTTCATTATTTGCAAGAAATTAATGTCATGGAATATTGTGGCCTGACATGTTTGTTTTTCTGATGGGCAGTAGTCCTGTTATTCCTAAATTAAAATAGACCTGGCTACCTACAGCCAAATCACAAACTTTCAACTTACTCATCAGAGACTGGTCCTGTTGATGTGCTCTTTCCCGGTATCCTTCTTTCTGCTCATATGGGAATCTTCACTTCCCTGCAGAGTGAACAGAAGAAATATTCATAAGCCGGAAATACATCAGTAGATTGATCCATAGTGCTCGATACAGGCTTCAAACCAGATTATGACTGGGCAGATGTGTTACAGTAGTACTTACTATTACTCTTATATATAGATAACTGTTATTTACTGTTACTGTTATATATTTACTATTATTTGCCATTGCTATTTACTATATTACTCTTTATTAACTGCAGCTTCAAGTAAGGAAAGAAGCTTCCCTTATGCAGTGTTTACATAAATATTGTACCTATCCATGGGAAATAAATTTATCTGTGTTCTGATCAGGAGGTGAAAATTTCCTGCTAAAAGATCATACTATGGCAGGGAGAGGAGAAAGGGGAAGGGATTTATGGACAGCAGGTCTGTTACGTAGTTGTACCTGATCTGTTGTTACTTTCTTTTTGGTGCAAAGATGTTTTCAAAACAAACAGTGTGCAGAAGAAACAGGTTGTTGTGCCTAACCCAAGTACACCACAGTTCCGTAACTGAGATTTCTGAAGCATTGGGGTACTAAAGGACTTTAAAATCAAATGTGTGAATTCAACATATATTGAAAGCACTAACAAATTTCTGTGGAGGTTTCTGGCAAAATACACTGCTGTAGTCAAGCAGAGAATTCTTGTGGTCCTCATGCCCTACAAAATTGCAGTATCAACATGTAGTAGGATTCTTACACTGTGAAAATACAGGAGCCTTCAAACTCAATTGAAGACTTCCTTCTTCTGTGTATTAAAAGCTAATGGAAAGAAAAAAACATCTTTTACCTACCTACACGTTCAGTGCTTTGAAATTTAAGTATGAAACAGTCATCTGAAATGCTTTAAAGCATCAGGAGTTACAGTAACATCTTACATTTATCAAATCTTTTGTTGACATGTTTAATCTCCTGTTGTATAACACAATCGTTGTCTGACAAAACAGAAGCAGACAGACCTGGTGTACTCTGTGCCGCTATGCCCAGCTGTTTTCTGTCTGACATGTACACCCCTTTGATGGAGAGTAAACAGACCTGAACAACATGATGTCTAATGTTACTTGGCACCACACCTCTGCTGTGGTAAAAAAGGCACAGTTACTGCAGTGTTAAGCTTTGTGCTCCACAGGTCTCACAAGGGCTCCATCACAATGTCTTCTACAGTGATCGATTTTATCTTTCACATGTATACAGACTCCATGCAATGTTGGACGTGAATTTGCTTTATTTAAATTCATAATTCAAAATGTGGTTTTGCATTTCACCCCTTAAAGCAAAAAATGGGCTGAAGCAATGGGAACATTTCTGGCTCACTAATGAACATTTCTGTGTTACCTCATTGAAGAAAGGATACAGAAGATGGAGTAAATGTTGCCTGTCGTCCTCCATCAGACACGTTTGTGCCAGGGTTTTGTCAAGTTAGCAGTCAGACATGATCCCAATGTATGGGATCCCTGCACTCAATCCCATCTGCAGGCTTGCCAATAGGAATAAAGATAAACAAGACTAGGGCTTCTGTTCAGGTATCTTGAGTCTTTACACAGGCTATTGTGTTTCTAACTACGCTTTCTCATATTAAGTGCTGGACTCTTCCCATCCAGCACTGATCCCCATCCCTTATCTCTGGAGCACAGGGCATTGTGCATCAAGAACACACTCTTAATGGAATAACACTGTGGCTGTGTGAGTAGCTGCTCGGTGCTAGTGACTGAAGCTGTCAGATGAAAAAAATGGGGCAGAACTTAGAGGTGAGACTAAGAATACCCTTGTCAATACAAATCTGCAACTATTTAAATAGTCCCTACAACAAGGAGTGTAGGGAATGCCTAGATGTTATGGTGTGAATGAAATGCAGTGCCAGTGACTGAGGTCATTATTTCTGCACTCTTGATCCAAAGAAACAATTTTCATGGTAGTGGCTGTGAGGATTATTAAACTCAAAACAATTATCTGCAAATTGTACCTAGATATTTCTTATATAAACATTTCTGCAGTTAGCAGTGCTGTTTCCCTTGACTTATAGAACCCTTGTGAATCTAACAGCAGTCTGAATCATAGCTACGTGCTACAGATGGTCAGGTCTCTTTGTTATTAACTGGCCTTGCACTGTAGACAAATCAGTTAAAAATCCTATAACCTTTCCTTTTGGTGTTCAGGCAGATACCCTTTTGTAAGCTTTTAATGCAGGCTTAAAATATATTTTCTAGAATGCCTTTTGCAAAAGTGTGGAAATCAATAATGGTTACTCTTTAGAGAGATTATTTTTCTTGATAATTGAAATTTCCTGGAACTATGAATTTAAAGACTTACACTTCCCTTGAACTAAATCAGCTGTTTTCCCTGGTGGATTCTGTTTCTGAATCATTAGCCTACTAAACTTTCTTACTGTTAAGAAGATAATAAATTAATATATGTTAATAAGTAAAATGTAAGTTACTATGTTGTAATGTGTCAGCAGTGGAGCAAAGACAGTTATTTTTCTGAAAGTCTTGAGTAACATTGATGAATATTAAGAGGAAATAAGGAAGTTTAAGTGGTTTTGATGTTTTATTGAATTTAAATAATTTGATCCCAACAGGTAGGTACTTGTGATTTTCAGACAAAAACAGCTAGTCTGTACAGTCATGCTTTCATTGATTTTTAGTTGGACACATCAATATGGCTTTGCTGAAACAAGCAAAACCTGCTCATTATCTTCACTTATTCTTTCCAATTCGTCTCCCTGTGGCAGCCTCGTCCTTTTATCATTTAATAAATCTTACCACGTTATCCTTAAGGCTCTGAGCGTTCCAGGCTGCACTGCATCTACTAGTAAATATAATGTGTTTTAATAAAAAATAAATATGTTGAAAAGAAGAAATAAGTTATGACTGATAGAGGTGACTAAACATAATTTTAAAACTCTTTACAAATATATCATAGAGATAAATAATGTTTTCTCTAAATAAATGAAGTTATCTCAAAATAGCTTAAAAATAGATTCTCGTCTCACAGGGACATATAAATAAATACTTGATATTAATGTTAAAATACTGAAATGAACTTACATCAAATATAACATTTGTGTATTAAGTAAGGACAACCACCAGAAGCACAGAACAGCCCAAAGGTGCAGTGTGGATTTTAAATTATTTGGAATACATAGATCATAATAAACATCAATATCTCAGGCTCATTTTAAAACTGGGGAAGTAGTACCAGTAGACTGGAAGGAAGATAACTAAAGTCCCAAGTCAGTAGGGAGCAATCACCTCCACATTTCTTCTAAACCACCTCCATTTGCTGTTTTTCCTGTATCTAGCAAAATAATTAACTGAATACTAAAATAAGAAACAATAACATTTTAGGCTGCAAAATTAAGAAACATGAGGCTTCTTATGGGCATAGAAAGGGTTTTTTTTTAATAAATACAGTCATCTTTTTTTACTTTCAAATAAAATCCCTTAAATGTATCACTACTCCTTTTTAAATTTGTATATCAAAATTTGTATAAGCACAAGGGTGCTTATATTTGGTTGTGACAAGGCATGGCACAACGGCCAGATTTTGCTTGAAGCTTAGGTGCTTATTAGGCAGCATGAGGTGTTTCCTTCTGTTACTAATCAACACGAAAAGAATCAGCTCTGGGCCAGACTGGATTTATGATATTGTATCACTATATGTACACAGATCTCCATCATTTCCTTCCATGTGCCTTTGACTCACCTTGAATTTTAGTTTCAAAGCTTTTTATTGAACCAGACACTTGTTTTCTCAATAGTTAATCAGGAAATGAATAGAAAGAAGCAAATATAAATAAGGATTGGGGTAACATTATGATGAGATACTTTACATTCAGATCCTTTCTAAAGGGTCTATAGTGGTCTATAGCAAGCACATAGATCTTATCTATTGGTGAAACACAGTCTGAGTTAAGGTATAATGTATGTAAGCCCTGAGATTATCAACAGAATGTATTAGTAACTGAGGTGGTGCCCTAAGACAGCAAAGCTGTTCTTGTGTACCAGTTCATTTTAAAGTACGGATGAGGTGGATTCACTGAGGAAGCAAAATGAGTCTGGGCAACAAAAAAACCTATGAGGAGGTGAAGGAAGTATAAACTGCAAACTAATTCATATTCCCTTTCAAAATGCTCAGAACTCTCTTAATAAATCTCCATGAGCTCTGTATGCATCTATCAATATGCTATGTGCTTATACTAGGGACCTAATAAATATGATAATTCATCACATACTTGCATAGTTAGCAAGACAAATGAATTATTTTGTTTGCTAGCATTTTACTCTTGTAAGGCTTTTAACCAGCTTACATTTCATGTACAATTTATGCTGCAATTCATAGATTGCTTGAGAAAGTGATACAAGCTTAGATATGCACTGGAAAATGGCAGGATGTTTTGCATTTTTCAGAGAAATGCTTGAGATGACAAGATGCCTTTTCATCTCTGTTGTCACATTAAGTCACTGTTTCACCATTATTATTTTATTACTGTACAAATTTATGTTGGTTTTGTTATTCCAACCCTTTCATGTTCTTTGGCTTCCCTTCTCTGTCAGTGAGCTGTTAGGGTAGTGCATTCCATTAAAGAATTTTCTCAACGAAATATTTATTAACACACTTGCTATGGTATTTGCCAAATAGCACACGGCCTCATAGGCCTTGCTCTGTGGCACAATTCCTCTTCAATATTAGTTTTTCATACAGTTTCTAAAGCTGAAATCAAACTAATTTGACATAGCAAGAGAGCTTAAATTTCAGCTCTGTGATTCACGATAGAGTACCTACCAGTTCAAACCCAGCCTCTTCAATGCGGTATGGTGTCGTTTAAATTATGTTGTCTTTCTATGGAAAAGTCTTTACTACAGTTCATGGAGTTCCTAAACATAGGAGTAGCAGTGCATGGATTGTGATGCTGCTGACATAGCCTCCAAGTTACTCTTTGAAAAGGAAAAGGCACCTCAGTGACAACTGTCTCTATGTCTCAGGTTCAGAGTCAGTTATAAGCTCCTGAACAAAAATGAACCTCAAGCTCTACCTGATTTCATATAACTTTATTACTATATTATTAGTTTCTAATTTTTTTTACCTTCTTGTATTTACTGAATTGTATTCTGTGCAGTCAATCTGCCTTCCAGTGTGGATCGTGATGCTTATCTGTTCTTGTAGAATTATCGTGATACCATTTATCAGTCTTTTCTGCAGGGCTTCCCAGGCACTTGCTGCAGTGTTATGTAAGCTGTTTATATGATCAAAATCAGCTTCTGATAACAGTCCACCTATCTTCCCTGTATTCTTTTCCTTCCCTCAGGAACAGATGCAAATTACAGCTACTACCTTGTAGGGTGAACCAGCGGAGTAGAAGTATGAATAAGCTACTTGTCTCCATGCAGCACATCTTTACTAATGTGCAGAATGGTTTCACTGCAGAGTGAAAGCCAGAGTTTCAGCCCCCAGATTGCTTTCCTTCCACACCCATAGTCTTTTATATCCATTTGTTTATATTTAGAATGTATTTTTGCAGTGGGAGCTGGCTTGGTGCTGTTCTGGTTGATGTTCTTCAAGGTCACTGGTGCTGCTAGCTTTCTGATGTACTAGGGACAGCTGGTGTGGGTACAGCATTTAACACTGCGGCCTTATTAACAGAGATATGGGGGGCTTAACTTAAAAACTGCTGAATATTTGCACAAATCTAAGTGCCAGTCACCTTGACATACAGGTATAAACTTGAAGCTATTTTTTTGATGGTTACATTGTTAGTATTGCTCAGAGGTACGTATCATTAACTTAATTGCTTTAAAAGATTTTGTAAAACATTTGGAATCTTGTCCAAGCCTTTACATTACATAGGTTCCCCATTGATCTGTCAGTTGTTGAAATCAATCAAAGATCTCCCTTTAATGGGAATTATATCAATTATGCTGATGCTTTCATTAACTTTTTGGTATATAGAAGCTTCTTTGTATCTTAGCTGTAATGGAAAGAAATTACTTGGATTTTAACAACAGCAGCTTTCTAGCTCAGGCGAGTTGGACAGTCTTGCCAAGCTATGCTAAGAGCATCTGCTTGCTTGTTTACAGATTGTCTGGTTTGCTGTGAATGTTCTGTGGTTTGCACTACTCAGCCCCTGGTTGTGGCCTCGGCACTCTTACATTAGGCTTCACTGGGTTCGGGGAAAGTTGCATCTTTTTGGTTCTCACATGCTAGTCCAAAGGGAAGGAAACTTTATGAACTGTTACTGAATGCATAAAGGTAGAGTAAGTGCTTAAATATCTTTTTTAAATTATAGCCTACACAGTGAATACTGTGTAACTTGTAGAGAAAACCTGTTGTGTCTCCACTGTCGTAAATGTCAGTGTTGCTGTAATAATACTTGCACACGAAGGCTGGCTTTCTGATTTCAGTCCTGTGGTGTAAAATCCCTCCGCTCAGTTGTGTGCTGTTGTCCAACTGAACACTGTTATGGGCTATAAAAGTCAGCATTTAAAATTAGTCATCAGCCTGCAGCATGTAAAGCAAGTACGCTTGAACCCCTGATGTAAAGTTGTAAAGGATTTTTTCATTAAGTCTAATTCACTAGGAGAAACTTTGAAATGGCTTCCTGGATCATACGATGTCATTTTCTTGGCTTAGAATGAGCTCTACAAACCTCGTGATCTTTGAATTGTATTTATGTTCTCAATGCTAAGGTCTTTCAGAGCATATATTTCTTGTAAGTAGCATGATACTTTTCATAGTCTGTTATTGCTAACTTCTGTTAGAGTTTGTAATGTCGCTACTTAAATTATATTCCATAGCTGAGTGAAGGGGGTTTGAGAAGTGGCACGCTAGCTGCTATTTTAATAATATAAAAAAATAAGATGCAAACTGAGATGTCCATATTCCTCTAAGGTGTGACAGTCAAGAACCAGCTCATTCCATTGTGGCAAATATGTTTGTTTGTTCGATACGTATTGTTCGTTCTGGTGGTGCTTAAGTGGATGCCCAGTCTTGAAATATCTTTCCTGGGAACGTTTACTGTCCATAAATAACTAGAGTTACACTGCAAATGTATTTGTACAGCCTATAACTGTGTAAATGATGTGCAAGTATACTAGCTGTTACCATTCCAATATAGAACTGACTACTTGTAATACTGAAAGCCATCCAGCCTGTACTATTAATGTTTTCTTTGAAAATATTCGTGAAATTGAACTGCAGAAAAAGCTGTTTGAGAGCTCCAGAAGCCGACAGTTACTTCAGAGTACAATTATCTGGCATTATGAAAAAACACACTTTTTTCATGTAGGTCTTGTTTTATTGACAAAGTCAGGTTTTTACTTTAAAAATATGCAAATTTAAAGGACCTGTGACTAAAATACCTTTAGCTCCAAAAACTGGGTGCTACATGCAGAGAATTCTTCAGCAGTTTGGAATCTGGCATATATCAATTTAACCTTGAACGGTTTTATTAATGTTGTTCCAGGTCACCTGAGTTCAGGAGATCATGCCCTCTTCCCAGGACGTATCATTGCATAGTAATGTGGACCAGCTCTTGGGGAACATCAGCAATGTCCCAGCAAAGACAGAGGTAGGTCATTCATTCTTCCTCCACCCCACTGTAATTAGGGGAGGTATATTTAATCATCTGTAGCTGCATGGCTGTTATTATGCATGTTCTGGTGTCTAACTGTTGCTGTTTTCATTTACTGTCACAACAATCTTGTCAGCTCAAGTTGCATGTGTATGAGCAATCTATTCTGATTGATAGTCGGATTCTTGATAATCAAGTTGTGAGTTGGGTGCTGTGTGGACTGGCTGCTAGTCAATATGATCGAGAGCATTGGTATCTATCCACCAGTGGTAGTGGATTACTAATGACTATGAAAAAGTAGTATTTACTGGCACTTCAATTTGTATAGTTTTGACTTTCAAAGCCATGCTCTGACCTTTCAGTAGAACATAACACAGAATATGTGCTATGAAGGGTTGGCAGTGTGAGTACAAAGGCAAGCATTGTTTTTTGTTAAATCACAAAACACTTAATTTGAACAGTGGGAACATGGCAGTATTGACTCTGCATAGAATGCAAGAAAAAGGTTGGCAATTACATCTTTTCCATAATGTACCATGTTGCTCCTATAACACTGTGAGATGAGTAATACTGCAGAAGTAGCTTTCTTTGGACTCCTAGACCAACCAAGTACCCTGAACATTATTTTGATTTAGGGTGAGTACTGTATTTTAATGTCCAACTTAAGTCTTGATTGCAGGTAGATTTTTCTGTACATCTTCATGCTATTCATGTTTTAAATAACCAGCATGGACAAAATCTTTAACCATTTGCTCTCTCAAGAACAATTTAATTAAGACTAGATGATTGAACTTTAAAAAAATCTGTTATTCAAGCACTGATTTAAAGTGACCTTGACTCTGTATTTGTTTTGGATAACCTCAAATGCTTTACAACCTCAGTAAAAATGCTAGCAACAGAAACAAACAACACTGACTACAGACTTGCCAATGACTTGCATCCGCTGAATTGGAGTTTCACTTCCCACCATTTCATGTGCTAATATCCAGAGAGATGTCAAAGTTAATCACAGGTGGCAGCTATGGCCATAATGCAATCTTGGCCCTTGCTGCAATTTTGCATCTTAAGAAATATAGACTGTCTAAGAATCTAATTATTTCTGGTTTACTTTCTAATGATGACACATTGGTATAAATTGTAAAAGGAGCATAACCAACTTCTTTTCTTGACAAGATATTTCTGTGTATACTATGGAGTATAATATTTGTTGCATCATGCCTTTTCTCACACCGTCAAGTTAATCCTTTCTCACTGGAATTTTCCTTCTGTCCCACAGTACATCACATTTCCCTGCTGAGTAACTATATGCTGCTTGTGTAAACTATGGCCATAATGTTTAATGGAATATTGGGGAAAATATTGAGATATGACTGTTTTTCAGCAAGGTCTTGCTTCTGGTTTTTTTTCTGGATAACCTGAGTATAGGACAACAGCTCCTAAGTCAAAGTAGTATGGTTAAAATATATTTAACTGTAAAATGTGCTAGAGTCCATAAGTGACTCAAAAACTTTCTCCCAAAATTTAATATGGTAACAATATCTTCACCCCCTACACATTAGTAGAGCTGGGTTCTCTTGCTGTGATCAAGGCAACATAACAGCTACTACGTGCCTTTCCAGTTTTGGGTTTTTTTCTCAATCTAGCAGTTCTATGTTGGGAACTGCCTAAAGCAATTCCAGTAGCTGTAGTCATGTCTGTGCTGCGTAGCTGTAGCTATGGAAGCCTGCACAACTCTATGGGCTTTGTAATAGCCTGAATGACATGGTGAGATCTTTTCTGTGCAATTAAGAGTAGCAGAAAATCAGTTCAAAGAGGAAGATGGAGGATTCTATATGGGGACTAGTATGAACTGATTTGGAGGGTGATGATTAATCATGTTCCAAAGATTATTCCTTTTTTCCTTCTGATAAATTCTTATTTATTAGGGATTATTGTCTGTACAAGTACTGTGGCATATGCTTCTTAAGATACTGATTAATCTTCTGTGCAGTTCGTAAAAAGACTTATGTTCAGGTTATCCCTAAAAACGGTGTTTTGAACGTGTAATTAGCAAGTAATGTACTTGTGAGTAATGTGTCAACGGGGCAGTAGCTGTCCTGGTGTCATTGGATGAGTTCTCTCTAGTTGATTCAACTGCCTATCAGCATGCCATTATACTTACTTACTTTTTCACTTAAGGCTTTCTGTCCCCTATATATTGGAAGACATCTATACATACTTAATTTCCAAAATATTTTTGGAAAGTGGGTTTGCTACATTTTGCTTATATGAAGAATGCATGCTCAATCAACTGTAGGCTCAGCAGACTGATAATTCTTCAGATGTGAAGCCTCTGCCGGTTTAGATACAGATAGTGTATCTAAAATAACACTGAGTGATCTGTTCCTGACAGATCACACTTAATGTCTCTACAGCAATGAATTAATAGAACTAGTGGCAACAAAAAAAACCATTTGCAAGCAAAGGTTAGAATTTTAGTTTTAATATTAAAGTGCTTTCAAGCCAGACCTGCCTTAGCAGGGGAAGCAGAATTTACAAGACACATAGAAGCAGGCAGAGGAGGAACAGAATTTGTAATAGATGGTACTCTTACAGCATTTCAGATATTTGAATTCATGTTAAACCTGGCAGTGAGGAGTCAGGGAAAACAGGCTATGCGGATCCGCTGCCGCTTCCCTCTGCTTGGGGAGCTGCACAAGCTGAGACCCCTATTGTCCTGGCACTGTGGTCTGGAAGGAGGATGGCTTTGGGGAGTCGAGTGCTACATCTGCCTGCCCAGGCTTTGTTTCAAAGATCAGGGCTTCTTGTTCAAGAGAAGGGTACCCTTCAAACCAAAAGCCTTAGTAAAGCATTTCAGCCTTCTCACTTTCACGGTGGCAAAGAACCCTATTTATAGTAACAGCTCAAAATGTTTAATGCACATGCCAATTAATAGAACTACTTAGTCATCTCTCACTTATCCACGGGAATGGGAGACAAGAATGGGAGAGTAATTCAGTGTAGTACAAATTGTATGTAAATTAAACTTCAAGACTATATTCAGTAACATCATTTGTGAAAAGCCTGTAAGGAGTTTTCTATAGAGAGTAGGTGTGAGCTGCTTTACACAGCAGAAGACAGAACAGAGGCTGATGCAGGTGGCTTCCCTAGTGTTACTGGGAGCAGGGAGAGATGCAGTGCAAAGGAAGGACCAGCTTCGTGCCCTTTACTAATACCGAACTGTGCATCATTGAGAATGGGCTGTAGATCTGGCTGTAGCATCACACAGGCAAAGGTAGCAACAAATTTAAAGTATCACTGAAGCACTAAATCAAGCATAGAAGAGGGTTAATGCAAATGAAGTGAATAGAGCTTCCTATGCATAAAGCTGTTGCTGTAACTACCACAACAGAATCAAAATCTGTGTCTGTTATGTGCCATTATGTCTGCTCCACTGCTGTTCTGACTGTAACATGTGCCAAAGGCATGCTTCTGTCTTTTAAGTGGATTATAGGAAAGGTTAGAAAGCTCAAAACTGCATGCTGATTTTTTTTTTTTTCTTCCCCCCACTCTTTCTGTCGCTTAGGAACAAACACTGCATACTCCCCATGTGAGGCTATTATATGTAGAATCACATATTTTCTTCCTCAGGTATGCAGATTATCCATTAACTGTTCACTAAATATATTCAGAAAGTCCAGAGGTGCAGGAGAGCACCATCAATTTAATTATTGGGGGAATTTTGTTGCTTTCAGGATGTGTGTTAGAGGCCACATTTTGTCTTCACCCACTGGAATCAAAGGACAATATAAACGAGATGAGGCAGTCGCTTCACTTAAAATGTCCAGTACTGAGCGTACAATTAAACAAGATTTAAATAAACAAGTGATTCAGCAGTGCTGGGAATCACTGACCTTGGTAATTATCCACTTCAGGTATACCCTTTGTGATAACTCATTTTGTGTGTTTGTTAGAATAACAATGGGTGCTGTTTGTAACATGGGTGTTGATGAATCATGTCAGACATTGTATAAAGGAGAAAATTGGTTTTCCAGCAATTTACAATATTTGTGGGTAGGTCCATTTTCAGGTGATTGAAAGCTTTTAGTTTTAGAAATCCTTGTGATTTTCAGAAGTGGAGAAAGCATTACAATATAGCAGGTGAGAACAATTCTGGATATAATAATCTCATTGGTTTAAAATATTTCTGACAACATGGATTTTTCATTTACTTAGCCTTTTCATAAAAATAGAGACTTTGAAGCATGAACCTGGTCATTTCGTTAATCAGGCTCATCAAAGCATATTTCAGGCATTTGTTTCAGGCTAATGATATAGCCAGTTACATATTGTGTTAAATAATACCATATTTGAGGTGTTATTGTAGTTTTGGTTGACTGATGTTATCTATCACCTCAGTGTCGAAAGTCCTAAAATTTCAAATTTCTAGACTCTTCTTCTGTCTCTTCCAAATAGAATTGCAGGATGTATCGACTACAGTGTTGGATCTGTACAGCTAAAGCACTCTTCTGGGTTTTTTGGGTTTTGGGGGCTTTTTCTTATATCCCTTCTATTAACTGTTAGGTTGGATTCTGACTTAATTGCCACTGATGCAGACCTGGGTTAATTCAGTTTTAGGTGTCTTTAGGTTTTCATTGGCGATTGCAGTCTGTATCTGCCCTATATTTAATCTCTCTAGGGTAGCTAATGAGGAGAGATTCCATTGTCTTTAGTTAAAATCAATATACAGTTATTTATAGCTTAACCAAAAATCAAAAGCAAGAAAAACACCAAACCAACCCTCCCCTACCCCCCAAAAAAAAAAACCCCGCAAAACCCCCATCAAACCAGATTTCAATTTTTTTTCCTGTCCTTTCTTTGTATATCTTATTTGAAATTAGGAAAGAAGAAAAATAAAGTGAATTTTTTTTAGGGGAGAGAATAAAAAGAGGCCCATTGCTTCTTTGAAAGTCCTGAAGGAGAAAAGGCTCTTTTATTGCTGAATGTCTACTGTGATATACAAGCTGCTCAGTAGCGCTTTGTCAGGGATGTCCCAGGTGTCATTTTTGTTAAAAGCTGCAGAGAACTGGATGCATTGGAGGCTGGCATGTGGCCTGTGCTCACTGACAACTGTCGCCTGTTCTTGATGCCATGGAACTATTTCAAGATGATCTTGCAGTCTGTAGAGATTCTTTGCTTAAGATGGACATGTTGCAAAGGAACTTGGGATTTGAGTAGTAAGAACCTTTTAATTAGAAAAAATACATTGTTTACTAAACTATAAAAGCAGTGTTTGAATTTCTTTGAGAGGGTTAAAGAACAAGAACTCTGAAGTAGTTAAAAATGCTACTGTGGTATTTCTACCCTTCAAGGCTCCTTAGCTTTTCATTTTTAATACTTCTCAGATAACAGGCGAAATAGAATAGTAAATGTTCCTGATGAATAGCAATTATTCCATAATTATTCATTTCATTTATAATTTGCATTTGTATATCTTTAATTAAAATGCAGTATACTGCAATTAGGCTGTGTTCAGCTGGTAATATCATCTAATACATAGGAGGAAATGCAAATTTAAGACTTTGTATCTAAATGTTTTCAGGACTCCTTGAGGGTAATGTCCTTTGCATCCAACTACCCTAGATGTACTTTGCACTCTGTGTATGCTCAGTAATGTGTAGGGATTGGGTTTTTTTCTTCTATATATTAAATCTTACTGATTCTATACATGTGAAAGGGTTCTGACTGGTAAAGGACATCAGTATCAGGCCCTTCATTTGAAGTCAGCAGCGTTTTGCCTTCTAACAATGCCCAAGAGCCTGAAGAAAGAGCAGTTTTATTTTCAGTGTTTTGAAGCAATCTATTTGAATATGGCTGCAAATGTTTCTATTAAATGTCATGTGTGTCAGTCTGCAGCCCTTGAGGAAAAGCAGCTGGGTAGGTAAATAGTTTAAGTTTTGCTAGTCAGGAATTGAAATATATCCAGACTGTATGTCTGCTTCATTAGAGAGAAGAGGAGTGTTTTTGTGACGTGGTTTTATGATCAGTGGGGCAGTGAGTTTGAGTAGCATTTTGAAGAGCATAGCTATGCCACTGAACTCCAGCAGCTGCCATCTCTTTTATTTCTCCCAACCGAAAAAGGTATTGGAGGAATGAGATTGTGTTCTCTGGGTATAGTTTATGGGCTCTTCATCTTCTCAGGATCTATAACGTTTATTCAAGAGAGCATTGCTTTTGCTCTATTATTCCGTTGTGAGGGAGATTTTCGTTTGTGCAAGATCCCACTCATTCACTGCCGCTGAGGTTAATCTCTCTCCATTAAATTTTAGGATTAATATGCTGACTTCATCTGTGCCTAAGCAAAATAATCTCCTCTGCATTAGTCATTTGTGTTTATTCTGGGACTGATGGAACACTGATTTGTTCTCTCAAAATTTATATTTTGGTATCAAGTAAAGAATCTCATGATAGAGCCAGCCTGAAAGGTTGCATATGCACCTTTATCACATTATCATGTAACATAAATGGTCGGTTACGTCTCACAGTAGTTTTTATTTGAATGAGAATCTGTGGAGTGATCTGCTGTGAAGCTTTCAGACAACTAAGAGATCACCAGAGCTGTGACTGAAATAAATAGGGGCTGGAGACTGTTAAGTGTGGCCAGAGCTGTGGGATTTGAATTGTAAGGAAGAAGAATAAAATTTCTTATACAGTTGTAGTACTGTAACTTTGGTTTGCCTGAAATGGTATTCTGCTTCCAGCTGAGCTGTAAGACCTGTTTGCAGCTTTCGCTTAAGAACTTCTTGTTTATCTTATTCATGGCATAAATGGTAGTAATTATTCAAGCGTAACACAAGTATGCATCCCCTGTGATGGTTTAATGGTTTTTCTGTTGATTTATAACAGATAATTAGAACCTATTTATATAACCATATTTAACCAAGGATAACCATGCTTATATGGTTATATGACCCTTATAACCACGTTCTGCAGGGATGAAGTGGAACATACGTGGCAGGTATGTTTTATGGGTATGCATCTGGACTAACAGCAGATAATAGGAATAAATTTGGGTGACTGGGAGCTTTTTACCACAAATATCTATAGGGTGTTTGAAAGCTTATTTTATTTAAGGAAACTCCCTAGAAAAGTGAATGATACCATTAAGTGGAAGTGCTGTTAAATCATGTTAGGGTGCTTGCATCTGAGAAGTGAACTTTCATCAGAACTTTTTTCTTGTTTCTGCTGAGGCTGAGAAGGAAATAAACCTTCTATAAGGTGGACCAAGCACAGATGACATGAGTAGAATCCGAATCATTCAGGTCAGAAAAGACCTTTAAGATCACGGTCCAACTGTTAACCAAACACTGCCAAGTCCCACCACTAGTGTCCCTAAAAACCACATAGAATTAGAAAGTGTGTTAGGCTGTAAGGGACCTTTAAAGGTCATCTAGTCCAAACACCCCTGCAGTGAGCAGGCTTGAGTTGAGTTTGTTTCTCCAGTGAGAGGTGCAGACTCCATTTAAAATGAAGTTAAACCCAGATGAAAGGAAGATTGTCATGGAAATTAAAAATAGTAAACTACTCCATGTTAGGAGTGTGAGTTTGTACAAATATGACCTTTATACCTGCTTTAAGTACAGCTTACTAGCAGAACACATGTTTGAGAGGCTGCAAACAGTGGGAGTCAACTGATTTGGTTTAAATGCGCATCCTTCCTACTGTGATAATTAGCAAAAAGATGCCAGGGAATTAAGCATGAGGGGGTTGTTTCTTAAACATTACCTTTTGGATGAAGCATAAATAATGAAGCAAAATATGCCCATAATTAATATTTTGTCATTCCTGCAGCTCATTGAGGATTAGATCACACTGCAGGAGCACCAGAATATTAAGTAGCTTGGTCTGCTCTTGAAAGAGCTGATATCAGATTTCTGATCATACTTCTTGGTTTTGAGGCTGTAATGCAGACCTATTTAGAAACGCATAAGTAGTGAAGAATTCAGCTTCATGTAGTATTGGGAGTTAATTAAAAAATATCTGCTATTCGCAAACAACCAATTTTAGAATTATCTGACAGAAATTCAAATTAGATACTTGCTTTCCAGAGTAACAGTGAGGAATATGTCTTCTTTGTTGGCATTTTTAAATATCATTATGGGAGTCAAATTGCATATTAAGTGGTAGATGGGTGGGTTCATTCTGTAACAGTGAGAACTGGTCTGAGCTATTAATTTTTTCAGAAAAAAGAATCTGAGCTAGCTTTATGAATCTAGAGAATAAATGGTCTCTGAAGTACTGTCAGTCATTGCATGGAATTGCTGTAAATACAGACTAAAATATGTAACAAATATAAAAAGACCAAAACCCCCTTTTAATGTAGTAGAAATTGCTAATTTTTAACTCATTTAGGAGCAAATTTTTGAAACTGCAAAACATGTGTGAACTTACTTTCAGGAATATAAATTTCTTTGTAAATCATTACAAAAATACCAATGTACCCATGGAGTTCGGTGGATACATTTTCAGTTTGTGAGCACCTGCATGAATTTGTCACTGAACTCCAGAGACTCGGGCAATATTTGCAGCTCTGTTCGGCCACGCTCGTGACTTGGTGAAACCTGCCTGCTGCCTCCTGGTTCGTGTTAGCATTCTGCTCTGGGTTCCAAGAGCCATTGATCTGTTTCTCCAAAGTCTGCACTGCAAGGCTGGGTGGAATACGGATTGAAATCTGTTGTGATTGTAGCCAAAGGGGTGGTGGTCAATGGCTCTGTGTCCAGGTGGAGGCTGGTGAGAAGCGGTGTCCCCCAGGGGTCTGTCTGGGGACCGGTTCTCTTTAACATCTTTATCAATGACATCGATGATGGGATTGAGTGCACCTTCAGCAAGTTTGCAGATGACACCAAGCTGAGTGGTGTGGTCAACACCCTAGAAGGAAAGTAGCCATCCAGAGGGATCTTGACAGGCTGGAAAGATGGGCCCGGGTGAACCTAATGAGGTTCAACACTGCCAAGTGTAAGGTGTTGCACTTGGGCTGGAAGAATCCCAGACACAGATACAGACTGGGAGAAGAGCTCCTGGAGAGCAGCCCTGCTGAGAAGGACCTGGGTGTCATAGTGGATGAGAAACTTCACATGAGCCAGCAGTGGCTCTTGCAGCTCGCAAGGCCAATGGGATCCTGGGCTCCATCAGCAGAGGGGTGGCAGCAGGGACAGGGAGGGGATTGTCCCTCTCTACTCTGCCCTCGGGAGGCCCCACCTGGAGTCCTGTGTCCAGAGCTGGGGCCCCCAATACAAGAGAGATGTGGAACTGTTGGAGAGGGGTCAGAGGAGCCACAAAGATGATCAGAGGGCTGGAGCAGCTGCCCTACAAAGAGAGGCTGAGGGAGCTGGGCTTGTTCAGCCTGGAGAAGAGAAGGCTGCGGGGGGACCTCATTGCAGCCTGCCAGTCCCTGAAGGGAGCAGAGAAACAGGAGGGGAATCAACTGTTTAAAAGGGCAGATAATGGCAGGACAAGGGGGATGGATTAAAGCTGAAGGAGGGAAGGTTTAGATTGGGTATTAGGGAGAAGTTTTTTACAGAAAGAGTGGTGAGGGGCTGGAACAGGCTGCCCAGAGAGGGGGTGGGTGTCCCGTCCCTGGGGGTGTTCAAGGCCAGGTTGGATGGGGCCCTGGGCAACCTTGTGTAGCTCCAGGCCTGAGGTTGGTGGCCCTGCCTGTGGCAGGGGGGTTGGAGCTCTGTGATCCTTGGGGTCCCTTCCAACCCATTCCAGTCTATGATTCTGTGATTGTGTGCAATTTGTAAGTGGCCCTTAGTGACAGCTTTTGAAATCAGTATTTGTCAAGACTGTGCTTGAACCATAGGCCAAGGTTTTGTCCTTCTGTCCACTTAAATAAAATGTGTGTTTATTTGCGAGTGGCGGCCCTCAAAAGAGTGACTGTGAGAGCTTTATGCCTGCCTTCAGACATGGCATGAAGGGAAGATGCAGGGTTACCTGATTTCCTAGAACTAGCAAGGAGGGAAGCATGCTCAAGGGCTGAGGGGTTGGCTGGTCACTGTTTCCAATCTAAAACTTGAATTCCTCCCATAGTATTTAATTCCTGAATCTGGGATCAAGCAAAGAGCCTTGATAGAGGAAGAAAGCTGTATGTTCTTAGACTGGGGCTCCTGCTGCTGCAGCAGCCTCTGTAGTATCTAACTGCCATTTGCAGGCAAGAGTCAGCAAACACTGATTTCATAATACAGCACTGACACAAAAGTTTAAACTCTTTGAGGGGGGGTTTAGTAGTGTACAATCTAACCAGTGTTCTGATTGGGATGATAACCTTCCATTCCATTCAAGACCACAAAATAATTTTACTACAAGGTTACCAAGTTGATTCTTGCAAGCTCAGTTCCCAAACTCATCAGCCAAAAGCCAGATTTACTGTATTTATATACTTCATTTTGAGGATTTTTCACTTCCTAGTGACTTGTTTTTGTTGATCAGTAGTACGAGTCCATCACCAGAAATTGATGGTACACAGATACTTGTCACAGGGGAGGAACTTCAATTTATATGGTTTAAATCAAATCAGGATCAAAGTGGTTTATTGTCTTATTAATGGCACATAATTAGTCAATAATCATAGAACTGTAAATTCAGAATCAACGTGGTTTCAATCAAATCCCTAAAGAGGTGTGCTTTGAAAAGCTGCTTATTAAAATGAGATATCCAATTTCCATTGCATCTCATTAAACACCAGAACACATTTCCAGTGTTTGAAGTAAAATTAGAGTAAGAGAAACTTCAAATATGAAGTCCTACCTGCTTCTCACACCCACACAGGCAGCAGTGACCCTGCCACCAGAAGTCAGCCAACACTGCTGTTGCTGATAGGCTCATTCTGTCCCTATGGCCATGTGGTATGCTAGTCAAGAAAGAATTGTTTTTTTCTGTGGTGTAGTTACCTAAGGGGAGAGCATCCTGTTTGATCTCCAGCACAGAGAAAAGATGATACAGAGACTTAAGAGGCTATGTAAGGAGCAACTTTAATTATCCTTTCTAGCTTCAAAATAGAGCATTTGGGAGTTGATAAATTAATTTGGGGGGGTTGTGGGGAGTGATACTGCAGTATTTCAGGGACAACATAGCTGAGAAGTGTTTTATATTAATGTAATCTGGTAAACAAGGTTAAGCTCCTTGGTAATTATATAGGACCCCATGCTGATCAAAGTGGTCATTTATTAAAGCAGCTGCCTGCATTGCTTTGTATAATGTTTAATATTTGGTGAGTTCAGGTCATTAAAATAACATGATGACCTTGGGTCTGTATTTCTAGATCAATCTGTAGTAAGCAGGATGCTGTCTTGGTGAGCCTAGCTGCTTGAAATTTGTTGCAAGCCAAGAACCTGTGAAGTGGGCATCTCTTCATTTGCAGCTTTGCACACTGCGGTTTGGAGCTGTTACCAAATTGTATCCAACTGAATCGAACGCATTCGAACATGATGGCAAATTCCATTTCATTTTTATCTTGTGTAGGCTGAGGTGGCTGCTTTATCAACAGCAAACCAAAGAAAGATCAGAGACCTCTGTGACTCAGACGTTCCCAGTATTGATATTGTGTGTTAACCCATCCATTTCTGGATGCTTGTCTAGGTCAATGCAAGAAGCATGCATTCTACGGAAGAAAAGCAGACTTCTCATTTCCCAGTATTCCTCAAAATAATCTTTGGGTCTGTTAGAGTTACTGAACCAGAGGCAGAATGGATTAAATGTCAGCTCACTCAGCTGGCTTAATTGGCATATTGGAAAGAAACATGCCTTCAAAGCCCCGTTAAAGGCACTCAACATTTAGTACTGTATTCTTACTGAATTTAGTTACTTGCATGATGGTAGCACCTAGCGATGGTTCCAGTTAAATGTGGTCTCTGGGTAAGCTTATACTAGAACACAACACTTATACTGCAGTATATATGGTATAATCAGGGATGACAGAGGCTAGAAACACCACAAGAGTTGTTGCTCTGGAGCATCCAAAACCACTTCTCAAGCCACTGACAGCACTGGAGAAAAAGTTTAAGAGGTCTATTTCCTGCTTGGGTGCCATTTTTATATATATATTGATTTTTAACCACGGCTAGTTCTTATTTTGAGCTTCTTGGGGGGTGGGGGAAGAGACTGTTTAAAACTTACTAATGAAGTCAGTGCTGATCTAGATGTGTTTGTTATGCTGCATCATTTATTTGATGTTCATATACTTCACTGTCATGGGGCTCTGGGCAAACTGGTCTTGTGGAAGGTGTCCCTGCCCTTGGTTAAGGCAGGGAAATTGGAATTAGATGAACTTTGTGCCTTGAACCCAAACTATTGTATGATTCTATAATTTTCTGCTGTTTTGTGTTATTTATTATCAGCTTTTTTAATTTAGTAGGGTAAGTAGGTGGCCACCCCACATACAGGAGGAATGCCAAAGAGTTGGTGGTTCTAGAGGAAAGTGGAAATAGAACACAGCTGGTTTGAGGTGCTGAATATCTAAGTTTAACAAAGGTCATTTCTCTCCTCATGAGAACAACACCTTTCACTCTCCCTTTGGCATTTACGCTTATTTTCTGTAAACCTGCTTCCAGGGGGGTTTAATTTCTCTCTGAAGTTCTTTGATTCTACTTAGAGTCACCATCTGGCTCATCAATCCTGTTAGATTGGGACAATGAGCTGCTGTTTCCCACCTTATTCACTAGATCCTGAATATCCTTAGGTTGCTTTTTCCCTCCTATATTCACTTACTGCAAAGCTGTTCCTTAGGTTCCTGGGTCCTAACCACATTCTTTCTGGCCAAAAAGACTGAAAAGAACCTTGTGGAATATTTGCTGCCTTTTCCACCCTTTCAAAGAGAGTTGTTCATCATGCTGATTAAAGCTAGCTTCATCTTCATAAATGTTGGCCAAAATAAAAGAGTGCTTACCTTGCTTCTGATCCCTTAGTGGTGATGGCTGATGGCAGGCATTCTTGAGTAAGGAATAATTCACAGACAGACTGCCTTTAATAGTGTTTTGATGGTACAGTGAAATTCCCAGGAGTGTAGTGATGAGACTATGAGAGAGGAGAACATAGTAGGGATGTTGTGAGTATGAATGCATTCACGTTTGTGAGGCGTTACTACCCTGTGGTGCTGGAAACCATATTGAGTCAAATGACACATTGATATTCATAGGTTCATTATTAAATCTTTTTATTCTGACATGATTGCAGAGATTTAGGGATATATTGGAATACCTGTGGTCATAAATCAGTCCAGGACATGTTGGGATTCTGTTGTGTTTAATATGTGATTAAGCTATTCCTGAGCTTCTGCATTTACAGAGCCTCTTGCATTTGAATTTTGTGGGTTTTAAAGGCAACAAATCCATTTGAAGCTGAAGTGTACTCTGCTTTACTTTTCCTATTTCTTTCCATATTTTTAAAGGTCCTTTCCATTCTTCCATTGATTAGTATAACCAATGGCAAGACTTTGCTGTAGCCTGCAGTCAGGTCAAGTTGTTTCACTCAGTAAATAGAAAAGTCCTTGTACTCCTGTTGTTTGTTTGTCTCAGTGAGAATTATGTAAGATTTAGGTACGGTTGCACAATGAAAGGCCAGACCTTGCTCATAAATCAGCTCTTCAACATTATCAAAGGAAGAAACTGTATTGTAAAGTATTTTACTGTTTTATGAAGAGATCTGAGTGCTAAGTAAAGAAAGTTTCCATCTTTTTTGTTTGATTACATTGTAGTATGGAGGTTAAATTACACAAATTTTAAAACTCCTATGCTTATGCTTTACAATTCAGTTACATATATCCCAATTTATTATATGACTGCTTAATGATGACAAATTTGTATGTATTTTTATATCCGTGCATACATTCACACATACATAAGCACAGGTCTGTTGGTAATGTAAGAGAATTAAAACATTCAGCTTTATGATTTGTGGGAAATCTATTGCTTCACTGTTGGCAGCTTTGTAATAACCACACTGCTGTGTGCTGTAAAGCGTACAGAAATATCCATTATGTTACAGCAAGTGATTTAGCAGTTTTTTCTCTGAGCCTCAGCCTTAGAAGGAATCTAGGACCTCAGGGTTTACATTTCCAAATGCACTCCTGCAGCCTCTCACCAGGAAATGGGAAATGCCTCCCTTTTCCATACCTTCTTTTCAGCTAGTGCAAAAAACCTTATCTGTAGTCCCAGTGAGTGAGGTGAGACTCTTTAGTCTCCTTGTGTAACCTTCTGCAGAGTAAATCAGTGCTTTGGCTGTTTCAGATTGAGAGGAGTGAGAAGGGGAAGATATTTAGCTAATTCAGAGTTTATTTTATTGCTGCTTTTACCTAAATATAAGTACTTAGCAAGCCATGTGTTATTTATTAAGAACGAGGGTGGTTAGGGTATATATGTGATTAATACAATTAATCATCACACACAATATAGAGATCATTAAGATTGAGTGTGAATTCATCAGTGTTAGTGTGGGAGGCTAACAGTAGTTGCTTTGCCATTCAGCAAGAGAAAGAGTAAGATTTTTGGAAATACTTGATTTGTTTTAAAAATGGAGGAGAAATCTGAACTGATTTCAGACATACCAAGAGAAACATCCTTTTTCTTGGTTCTCCACCAGAGAGGAATCTAAAGGTCCTTATAACGATCGCTTGGAAAGTTTTCTGTCCCTTTTACATTTTCCACAACTCTATTCTACCCTTGCATCCCAGGTGATCCTTTATGTTGACTATAAAAAGCCATTTCATTCAAGTGCAGGCACTTCTATGGGTAACCATAATGTAGGAGAGGAAATGAAGAAAAACATCATTTCCAATTAAGGCTGCAGAGAGAATTTAGGTAGACAGAATGTAATTACACAGATTGGAATGTGTCCAATGTTCCAGGTCTAACAGCTCTATAATGAAATAAAAATCTTTTGTTTACAAATATTTTATTCTCATGAGCGCATCCTACACTCAGTCCCAATCAATTTCAGTGTTACTCAAAAGAAGCAAATGACAGCTTGATGTAGGAGTAGGAGTTGCATTGTAGGGGCATTCTTTTATTGATTTGTTCTGGGACTTTTACCTCCTGAACCATGAGATCTAATTTGTCAAATTTCATTTTTCTGTTTTTTCAAATTCTTCCCTACAGTAGATGAAATCTTACTCTGCTGATGGAACACAGTTGGTTCATTACAAAGCAGACAGGTCTGATGTATTTTAAATTTTTCTCTCTTGCATGAGGGATATTAGGGAAACAGAAATACCAGCAGTTTGGTCTTGGCCTTCTGCTGCAATAAACTAATCTTGATTTAAATCCATTTCTCATTCCTTTCTGAGTTTCCTGGAAACTAATCCTGAAGGTCATCATTTCAGCTGTTTAAATGTTTTGGGTTAGGATATAGGGATCTCTATCAGGAAAAGGAAGTGCAATGTGGGGTTTGAAATAAGAAATCAGTTGGTCATCATTATGCTTTTATCAGCTCAGTCTGTTCTTGAAGGAGATTTACTTGTATTTCATGTGCACACAGCAGCGGGGCTGGGGGGGAGTGTTTACTGACAAGTCCTATGACTGTCACTACCCATTGAGTAAATAACTTGATTAGACAGTGGCATTTGTGATGGATGTGAACCCATTCTCAGTGCCCAGTATTAACCACCTAGTCTGAAGTGCTGTGTCCAGATAGACCTTACTTCAAGGAAACTTGGACTTGGACTTAAAGATGATGATTAGTGTAAGTCACCCTTGAAATGATCCTAGCAAGAACATTGCGTCTTTATTGTTTTGTACTGTGAATAGTGTGTTTAGGCAGCACTTTTGAAAAATGCTGAAGTAAGCCAGACACCAAAAATTCATCGACCTTTAGTAGCAGAGAAGCATCTAATTCTTTTAGGCAGATATAAAAATCAGTTTGCAGCAAGCTATTGCAAGATTGAAGTGCATTCCTAACCTGAGCAGCTGAAACCAAAGCTTCCACCTTGGAATATCAGTGAGGAAATTTTGTTTTGCAGGGGGCAGGGAACAGCACGTGAGCTGTGGATTTGATGCTTACCACTTATGCCATCCCATATTTTCCTTCCTGCAGATAAGCTATATGGCTTCTTATCCATAACTAAAGGCAAATAGCCGATTTCTACGGTCCATAAAAATTCACAATAACAAAAGTGTACAGGGTAATAAATGTTCTTTGCACTTCATTTACCCACTTGGGAAGCTCTCAATTTTCTGGATATATCTTACCCAAACAGAAGTGACTGTCTTCAGTGCAAAGGTTCCTGGACAAAATCTGAATGGACTGTGCCATACATAAGATAAGGTTGCACAGTTAGGTGACCCTTAGGGTATTAAACACTGACTTGGAGTCTGTCACTCTGAAACTATGGTTATAATCCTGAGTTGTGTTTTTACCACACTTGATATGAATTGTGTGTGTTTAAATGATGATAGAAAGCACAAACTACACTTCCTCTCTACAGTTTCTTACGTACCTCTAAGAAGAAGGTACAAGCAAACTTGTTTGTAATGCTGAAAATCTGTGAGTTTCAGCCTTACCTTTATCTTCAGAAATTACAAGAAAACTGCAGCTTCCTTAACAACTGCTGCAGAGAGGAGCCAGAGTCTGTTAAATATTTAAGTACCTGAAAAGAATCTGTTGCTGAAAATTATTTCATGGCTATAAAACGCATAATTTTCAATCTTCCTTAGTGTAAGATGTAGTCATGCAACAGATTCCTCTCATTTTTTACTGCAGACACTTAAGAGTGTAAAAAAAGGTAGTGTTGTAGATTAAAAGGTATCAGTAACTCAGCTCTTCAGCAATAGTCTGTGGAAAAGAAAGTTGTGCCCTGGGCGAAGAATGTGCTGTTTCCATGAGTGCTGAGGTGCAGCCTTCAGTGAACTCTTGAAACACTTGGTGACTGGTTGCTTCTCTGATGCTGATACCTCAGTCCCTTAGGAAAGAAACTCTTGCAGTAGAGAAAAGGTTAAGAGAGTGTGTGTGAGGGGTTTGTTTTCTTGTTCTGCAGCATAGCAGATCTGCACTTTGGAGATCACCACGTCAATGTGTCTGCATTAATACAGCTGCCTTCACCTTGCCTTGTGTCCTCAAAACACTTTATGGTAGGACTCCAACACCTGTGTACGAGTCGGAACTCAAAAGCATTGACTCCCTTTTGCTTCTGCTCAGAACAGTCACAGACAGGCTGGATATGGAACTTGGGAGCTGTAAAATGTTTTCTGTGGTCAAACAGGCACAAGAAGAGGGGAGCAGAGACTGTTACTGTGGTGTCTATTTTATTATCCCTGATTTTGCTTTGTTGATTCAGACAAAAGGATGTTGTAGTTTAAAGCATATGGTTATCCTTAGTTTTTCTTTCTGAAGTCTTTTGAATATATTTAGTAAATGTACTTAATCTTGAGTCTCTTTAACATACTCTTCTGTGTTTAGTATCCAAAAAGGCTTTTTCCTTCATTTATATGAGCCTGAGTCTTCACAAACTGTTTACGTTGTTATAAAGAAAAAGCAAATGTGACCCAGTAGTGTACACCATGATGCCAAGTCCCCAGTGGTGACTGTTGGCTGGTTTCCCATGCTCCATTTATGCATTTAGTTTATCAAGCTAGTAAATACAGCAGTAGGAAAGGAGCAGGCACAGGTAGGCTTCTTACCCGTTTCTGCCTGAGGAAATATCTTCCTGTCTGATGACACACAAAAAGAAGTCCCCAAGCCTCCAAGAATCATGGAATAACTATTAAATGGGGGTGTTGTTACATCATCATCAACTTGCATTTGCCTAATCACAAAAGTTTGTCTTTCTAGACTCTGCCTTAGTTGGTCATATCTGATAATCACTGTATGAGCTTTATATGAGTTGAGAACAGTGTATAACCATGTCAGCTAGTAGACTGATAGTCTTTGTAATTTTCCTCCTGACTGATTTATAGCTCTGGTGGTGGTGATGGTTTTGTCTTTTTTATTTATTTTTTTTTACACTATTAAATGTCATCTTGAACATGTATATATTCAAAGGTTATTTTCCTGATGGCATGACAGGTGTGCATGTCTCAGTGACGCTAATAACCAGATCTACCCTTTGACAAGTACTTAATTCAGTAGTATATATTCAGCCTGATTTAGACCTCTATAGATCTGCACAACTCGGGTCCTGGGGTCTCAGTAGGATGTCACTCCCTTGTGTATTCTTTCCTGTTCTCTCTCATATTCATGTTTCCTTCTTCCAGTTTGTTAGTGTAGAAAGTAAGTCTAAATGAATTATTCCTCCATTGCACCTCTTGTCATGAATGTTATCATGATCATCAACCCTGCTTGGAAGACTGACAGAAGTAGTGAGGAAAATGAAGACATCACCCAAGCCCTGATGCATCTACATAATAGGAAGATGGTAACAGAAAGCATTAAGCTTATGCTTAGTCGTTCAAAGGATCTCCACAGTAGTTGTGCAGTTGAATTAAATGAATTTTCTGTGTACCAAGCACAGAAACCTGACCAAACTGCATACTTTTTGTTGTACGTGTTCTCCACAGCAACTGCTGCAGGAACTGACCCTGTGAGCCAACTTTTGCTGTCTTAGAAATGCCTCCAGTGGTTTGAACTGTTGCTTGCACTCAGAATGAAGTTGTGTAAGACATTACACAACTGGTTGCCCAGAGAGGTGGTGGATGCCCCATCCCTGGAGGTGTTCAAGGCCAGGTTGGATGGGGCCCTGGGCAACCTTGTGTAGCTCCAGGCCTGAGGTTGGTGGCCCTGCCTGTGGCAGGGGAGTTGGAGCTTTATGATCCTCGGGGTCCCTTCCAACCCATGCCATTCTATGATTCTATGATTACCTTTTCTTACACAGAGATGGAGCCAAACACCATTAGACTTGGTAGGACCCCAGCATTAATAGTTTTAGCAAGTTTCATCTCGTGCCCACAGTCAAATTTATAACCCTACTATAGTTTTAAGTTCTGTCTTGTGCCCTCGAATCCTTTTCTCAGTCTCACTCCTCATCTGTGGACTAATTCCCTTCTTTGTAGTGGGACTGCCAGTTGAGAGCCACTGTGATTTTGTCAAAGCTGCTTGCAAAATTTTTAATTAGGAAGGTATAAGAACTGAATCCCTCCAAAGGGTTTTACTTGCTTTTTTCATGGCTTTCATTTTTTTCATGTTATTTAAGATTATGCCGTTTTACAGGGAAATCCCTTTCTGGAAGACACAATGGGGTTAGCAATCCAAACTTCATAGGGGGGTTAGAGAACATTTGCTAAAAATGAATTTCAAAAGGTCTCACAATACTACTAGTTTTATACTCTTAGCAGTACCCATCATGGGTTTGAAAGAAGGGAATTATTTTGTCTAGAAAGTTCCTGTGATGATACTGTAATACTGAAAACATGATAAAATGGTGCCTTTTTAATGGAAAAATGCACATGTAGGTAGCTACAGTTAATGTATAAGCTGTAAAGTGAATTGAATGCAGTTTCAGAACTGTATTTACAAATGTACAGAGCAATGTAGAATAACAATTTTTTCAAAGAATTGACTGCATTAGTCTCTTTCTAAATTATTTCTTCATGGCCATGCTGGCTTTAAAGAAATTAGAGCTGCATCATTTTACTTCTTGCTGTTCCTAAGTGCAGACCACTTCCAAGCTTCTTTTCCTGTCAGGGCAGTTTTAAACTGACACATTTGATATAGCTATATATCCCTTCTTTTCCAACTGCCTGGAGAGCTTCAGAAGCAGAACTGTTCAGAAAATATGAAGAAGCCGAAGTCCATAGATAGGATGTTTTCACATTTCACTGAGTTCTGGAATAAATGCTGAATTTTTGGATGGATCTTGAGAATAGGAACTTGTGATAAACTGCCAGCACTGGGTGCTTACTGGTTAGCTTTAACTTGAAGACACATATTTTGGAAGGAGAAAAATTTACATCTAAGGAATTTCACATAAAATCCAGATATTGCTGTGCCTTAAATACTACAGGTACGGATTCAAGAGGAGTATGTTAGAAGTCTGCAAAGCATACAAAGCTTGTTCAAGATCATGGAAAAGGCTTCTGTATATAGTAGAACTGTGTGAATAGATTTGTACCTCTGAAATGTTAGCTGTATTTTTCTTACATGAAGCAAATAGGAATAATGGGAGGTTTTAAGTTGACAGGTCACATAGCTACAATTTAACCAACTGTTAAGGACAGAACAGAAATCTGTCATTAAGACAGGAATGAAACAAGCAGGATTGTAGACAGAATGATAGTGGCTTTTCTTCAAGACCCGTTGACTTCACAAGGTAAATTATTTATCACTGTCGTCTTGATTTGAGACAATTGCTGGAGTGGCAGGGAGGGTCAGTTGAGGGCAAGGGGTTTCACAGTAAGCTTGACAACCTACCCAAGAAGATTGTCTCCCTTAATTGCTGGTATCTCACAGTCTTAATGTTTGAGATCCTGTGTTTGAGTTTTTTCAGAGATCTATACTGATATCTTAATCCTCTTCCACAGTTCTTTTACAGTTGAAGTTTTGCCATTAATTTTAGCAGAGAACCCTGGTGTTTCCTTGGAAGGCACAATGATAAAATAATAGGACTCGTCTAAGTCAGAAGAGAATTTGTATAGTGCAAAATTATGGAGAATAAGGAAATTTCTGCGATGGAGAATGAGGAAAAGGAGAATTATGGGAGCACACTGTAGTGTTTAGTCTGTTGTTTAATTTGAAATTCATGTATTTTCCCAGCCTTTTCTCTAACCTCCTTCATAACTTCAGCACACTAGCTCCAGGCAGGTCTTGTTATACGCTGCCTATTTGGTTGCACAATTCTTTTCTGCGAGCTGACAGCTGAATCTGCCATTTCAGTTGGTTCAGTACCAGGAGTGCTTCACAGATGTATTACTCCAACAAGGGCTGCTGGCAGCTGTGAGTCATAACAATGGATAACGCAGCTGTAGGTGCAGGCAGAATTTTAAGCAGAGCAGTAAAATAATAGTTAATGTCCACATAAAATTTGTATGTGCATAGTAACAGATTTTTTAGCTATAAATAATTTGTATGTTGACAAAAAACTATTCTATGTGTCTTAAGTATCTTCTTGATGCTGATGTTTCAGATATGTTGTTCACAGGCATTTCAGTAGTAACACAGTACTTGTGCCATGCTGCGCCACCCGGGTGATGGTTGGTTTGCTTGCAGTGTGTGCCATTCCACTCACAAGTGCTACCTGCCCTATTGTCACTCTGAGGCATTTCAGCACTTTTCCCTGGTGAAATCAGCTGGTTTCCCCAACATTTTTTTAACTGAACAAATTTCTATTGAGGCACATGTCAATCACAGTAATAATTTATTGTCATAAAGATAGCAATTTATAGTGGAGCAGCATCTGGAAGCCAGTCAGTAATGGGTCTCTGCTAGCTGCACTACACCATATCTCTTCTCTGGAAGCAGGAGCACTCCTACTCACTCTTCCTGTAAACAACGTGCCAAGAGTTACAAGAGCCATACATTAAGTCAAACTCAATCCCTTTCTTTGGTATGATGGTATAGACACTCAGGTTTTATTAGTAGACATAGTATATTTTATTAGGCTATTCTCATCAGAGATTAAAACTGTTTTCCCAGAGAAATAGTAGGAGGTTTGATAGCCCAGCAGCTGCTATTTTAAATATAGGAGCCCATAAATTGCACAAGAAATATGAGGAGCTCATAAATGCCACCAGGAGCCATTTGTGAGTTCCTTGCAAAAAGACTGTGTGTAAGTGCCAGTCGTGTGAGGCTACATAAGGCTATCAGTTGCTGGGAAGCCACAGGAGGAAAGGGAGGGACACCAGGTAGGTTAGAGGGCAAATCGCTATCACTGATGAAGCAGCTCATCTGTGCTTAGTGCAGGACTGTAAGGAGGAGTGGGATCTGTTGCTTCCCCAAAACCCACCAACACAAACACTGACAATAATTCTTTAGAAACTGATAGCAAGTGTTACTCAGGCTTGTAGGGCTTTTGGTCCCTAAGCATATCATCCAGGAAGACTTCCTTTCTTGATGTTGACTTGCCTCTACAGAATCAGCTGCCTGTCAGTTTGCCTTGCAAGTTAGACAAGCTTTTCAGTGCCAGAGGAAAGCATAGCTCCTGGAATGAGTTTAGCTGCAATCCCATGGGCAGTAATTGAAACAAATGTTGCAAATAAAAGCAAAAAAGACCTTCTGATAGTTTCAGGGATACTTGCCAAAAATTGTGCTTGTTTACATGGGGCAGTCCTGTCGTTCTATTCAGAAGCTCAGTTGTAACTCTGAAGCAAGTTGTGATCATCCAGGTGGTTTGCTGAAGGTTTTTGCAGACACAGTGTTTCAGCTGTTTGCAGATCTGTTTCTAAAATCCCTGGGTTTTAGATACTTACTGTCCTCTGTTGGTTTTCTCCTCTTCTCCCTCCTGCTAAGGTAAACTCTTGAAAAACTATTGAAAACTAGGACCCCATCACGTGTTCTTGAAAGGTTGACTTGGAAATGAGTTTTGATAAACTTGTAGTTTTCACAGCATTAGGAGCTTTTGATAGAAACCATCTATAACCTACATGGATATAGTACTTAAGACTCCAGGCATCGTACGGCACACTGGTCCTGCTGTCTAAGGGCAGGCTGTCTCCACCATAGTCAGTTCTTCTCATAGCTTCTGAGGGCTTCTAAGTCACTCTTCGTATTCCCTGCAACGTTACTTGTCTTTCCCAGTGAAATAGCTGCAGTCATTTTGCAAGTTTCAATATTGGGCACGTAATATTACTTGTCCTTGGTGTTTGCAGATCTAGTTACATTATGTCAAATAATAAGTAATAAAGTTCCTTTCCATTTCACTTCCCTGATCTCTTAAAACTAATTTCCTTAGAATGGATAAAAAGTATTCATAAAGAGAAAATAGTGAAACTCTGTTTTGTGAACATTACCTGCAGTCATACTGTAGTTTATCTCTACAGAGACACAGGTCATCTAAATTGAAGTTCTTGAGCTATACTGAAAGACCAGCTTCATTTAAAGGGAGAATTGTTACCTGTACACCTGGTGTAACCCTGCCAGCTTTGAAAAGGTAACTGATAAGTGTGTACCACCCTACTCTCCAGCCCTGTTCATCACACCACAGTTGTACATTTGCACTAACACCACCACCAGTGAGCTTTGCTTCTTGCCACCTAAGCCCTTTAGTATGCTTCATGTATTGATATTTCTAGAGGAAATACATGTTCACCAGACTTCTCTTTTCAAAACTGGGTGTGATCCAAGGTCTTAAAAACAGCTGCCTCTGAGAATATGAGCCCTTCAGGTCTGAGTGTGCAAATCTGTTTTGAAAATTGGGCTGAGGTTCTTCAGGCTTTTTAAACTACTTTGAAAGTGTTGCCTGACACTTAATTGTTTGAAAAGCTTAATGCTTTTACAGTTTAGACAAAAGATGGGAACAAAAGGTTGGAAAGGAGAAAGATTTTATTCAGTGTTTAGGTAGTATATAGTAACAGACACCAAATGATTGCATTTGTTCTAGCTCTGGTTCTTGCCATAGATTCTATGGCCAGTCAGCCAGTGAATTACAGGTAATCAAAATTTGCCTCACATCTTACCCAGAATATTTCTTTTTTCTGATATAGTTTTATACAGAGATTTCCCTTTACTTAAAAAAAAAAAAGTACATTAAAAAAGTCTAGATGCACAATGATATTCTTCCTCTTTGTTGACAGTCTTGTTAGCTGGGTAGGCAGAGAGGGACAACTCTTGGAGGAAGGGTTGAGCTTCTTCCCTGTAGAGTTTTGCCTTTGCTAAAGTTCTGCCTAGTCTCTTCCTCTTCTTTGCAGATAATTGGTTTGTCTCAATGGCAGTGTGACTCACTTTGCCTGCATGCAGACCAGCAAATGTGGAAATCCACACTCACACATCTTCACCAGCTCTCTGACTCAGCAAGAGCTTGTGCTCTGCTCTGTCACAGAACAGCAGACAGTACTCCGCAGTGTGGGGACTGAAAATTTACTGCCTTGCAGTTTCCTTTGAACTACCCTTGTGATGAAAAATACACCTCGCTTCACTGGCTTCTTTAAGTACATCTGCTTTCCAGCTTGTGTCTGCTGTCACATATGTTGGGTTCTAACTACTCTGGTTTCATCATTTATGCTAGAGGAGAGTTTAAAAATAAAAATTCCTGCAACAATAGTTATGCTGTAGGCTACAGTCTATAGTCAGGCAAAGAATATATGCTTGGGGGAAGAGGTGTGTGTCAGGTAACACAAACGAAGTTTTTTTCTTAAAGTATTTTATGTTTTGTCAAGGGAAGGGGAAAATGAATGCTGCTACAGCCTGGAGGAAAATAATATGGAGCACTTCTAACCTGATGATGCTCCCTAACCAGGTCATTCTCCCAACTCAGTGTTGCAGCTTGTGGCATTATGGAAAGATGAAGTTTCCATACTGCCTCTGGTCAAGAGAAAATACTCACCACCCTCACTGAAGGTGAGAGCCCCTTATGAAAACTGTGAGTAATGAAATCTCTTTGACCAACCACTCTGCATACCATTGAGAAAACTGAGGTGTGAAAAATGCCAACTCTGACATCTCAAAAAGCTGGAGAATAAGTTACATTATGGCCTACGTTAGGTGTATGTCTCAAAGGTGACAAATACTGCAGTTCAGAAAGCGTTCTGGTTTTATGCAAATGTTCTGATACTTTAGGTCTGAGAAAACATCTTTCTTTTGCTGTTGCTGCTGTACCTGCTGTGCAGAAACATGTGCCACTGTTCTTGAGGCCTCTGGAGCAAGGGGCAGAAGGGTTTGAACTTGCAGTAGCTGCCCAATGAAGGTGTTTTGTAATACTGGGCTAAATCTCCGGTCACACTGACGTGGGGTTACTGTCACAGTACAAAGCCAGTGTCTGAAGACACAAACTGCAGAACTTGCACTGTGTGGGTTTTGTACTGCTGCAAGTAGACAGGACGTTTTCCAGGGCACCAGGGAAAGTGCAGGAGGAAATAGATGTGCTTTTATTACTGTACTTGGTGGGCATGAATCCAGTCTTTCAGAACTGGGATTGGACGCTTCTGATCTCTGCAGTACCATTCATTACGCCTCGGCTTCCATTGGGTGCACAGAACCCATCGCAGGATTGCAAATGAAAGACAGGCTGGAGCGTGCTAGGGGTAAAGACTGTGCCAGCCATAGGAGTTTGCATTTATACCCCACTAAGCCCCCACAGACTGCTTCAAAATTTCACCAAGAAGGTTATTATCCCCCTTGCATTTATCAGTTGGCATACTAAAAGCCCTGGTATACTACTGCAACTGAGAAACTACTGGAAAGCCCTGAATTCCAGGGTATTTTTAGCAACCAAAAGCATACTCATTCTGAGTGAGCACACACATTTTCTCTGCATACATTTTTCAGAATATTTTCAAGTGTTTATTTACATCTTTGAGTATGTTTTGCTTTAACTCTGTCTCCTTCAAGCAGACTTTTTATGTACATGTGGGAGTAGGGGAAGGCAGCAAGATGTTCTCTGAATTAAATAAAAGGGATGAGAGGACTTCAAGCTATGACCAGGTCCAGACCTTTGCATGTGTATGTCACTAAGTGCAGTGTGGTGCAGCTCAGATCAGTTGTTACAAGTGACAAATGCAGACCTATGTTGAAGACCCAAATTGAAGTGTGGCCATCTGTGACTGGTCTGTCCCCAGTGAGTGCAGACCTGCCCTCTCTCAGCCACTGACACGCGCAGCACGGGCTGTCACTCAGCTGCCAGCAGCCAGAGAAACTCTCCTGTGCTGCCTGGGCCTTGGTGTGTGCGTCTGGTACTGATGGTGTATGTCACAGCTCTCTGGCAATGATGGTATCAAACCTGCCTCTCCCCATTCTCTACTGGTCCTTCAGTATTCGACAGTACTCTCCTGTGCACATTGTATCGTGTCCTGGCTGTTGCATTTGTGGTGGGTTTGGGAGGATTTTTAAGGTAAAAATACGCAAATAGTTCAAATTATTTTGGAGTTTAAACTGCTGTTCCTGTCACTGCAGCTCTGGAAACACATTCATTTACTACAGATGTCTTTGCAGTGAGGGTATAGATAAGACACTAATGTTAAGTTCTGGACTTGAGTACTCATATTCTGTAAATAAGTGGCAACCTTGAATGTGATCAATGGAGTGTGAGAGATTGCAGATGATGGCATAGGCAGAGAAGAAAAAACAAATAGCTTAAGAGCACAAATAAATGTTACATAAACATTAAGGTATTATTTTAAGCAGCAGAAGCAGTATTTAAAGAAAAAGAAAAGATAGTGTGAGGCTTTCATTTGTGGCTTTAGTCCTGCCTGATTACCAGATTTGCTCTAGCATGCAGATTCTGTTCACAGCCTTTTAAGATTTACGGGTATTTTAATATCATGAGGTTAGGCTAAGGAATCGGTTTTGTTGAAGAGAAAAACAACCTGATTTTTCTTACAGCATTAAAACCGTTAGTCCCTGTAGCTGTAAAACCCAGTGCTCTGATGGGCATTGCCACCCACAGGGCAATGACATGTGTGAGGCTGCACATTAACCTCCCAGCTGCCCGAGAGCAGCAGCAGACAGCAGTGATTTTAATCCTCACTCACAAGTGCTTCAGAGGTGGAAGGTCTGTACACAGTGCCAGCTAAGCTGAGCTAAGCCTACCTGACCACGTTTGAAATATAATAGTAAGACTGAGGTAACACATCCTGCTTCTCAGTGCCCCAGAAGAAAAGGTAGGTGTGTTGGCTTGCAGAGTGAGCAGCCATCAGCATGAGCCTCACTGGAATATCTGACATTGTGGTCTGTCTTAGACAAAGTTGAGGTTGGATTCAGTAACCCCTACAGGCTTGTATGACTCGGTGTGTTGACTTTGACCCAACTGGTCTTCATCACCTGTTCCTTACAAGCTTGTGGAACCAGTAAGAGAATAAATAGTCTTGGGTTCAGCAACCCCTCATTTTTACTACTGGCACGTGCTCAGCAGGATGTTGTAAAGATGGAAAGCTTTTCAGGAAGCTGTTAGAGCATGCAAGCAGTACAACTCACCTCTGCAAATAACCACACTGACATGTTTTTCCACATCTGGAGGGTATTCTGCAGATTAGGTATTTTTTTCACCAGTACCAACAAACAAAATTTTCAGCTGGCAAAACCACCAGTTGGTATGGATTTGATTTTTCTCTTTTGTTCCTCTCTTCTGTGTCGAACTTCAAGAAGTTTAATACTAGCATTGAGGCCAGTCCAAAACTTACATTCTATTTCGGTCCTACTCAGTTATGATTGCTTATGTAATGCTCAAGTTATATATGTTTGGTATAAGACTGGTTTGCTAGGTGGATATGAATGTATTTCTAATTATCCAAGACCTTTGTCATCCCAGATTGATACATCCAAAGACATTTTTCTCTTTCATGGCTATTTGTGTTTTCTGCTGCTTGAGTTTGTTTCCATCTTAGCAAAATGAGAAAGAATCAAAAGTCTCTTGATCTAAATCTTTTATTTGTACTGGACTGAAAAGGTATTGAATTGCTTATATGACAATCAGCACCTGACAGATGTAACATCTCTTTCTAATGCCCTTTATGCAATGTTTCTTAGTGTAAAAAATAGTATAACAAAAGGAAAGAAAAACTGGGACTTTGGTTACCTTCTTTTCTTGTTAAAGAAGGTGAGGAGTTGAATTGTCACAGGTGAACTGAGTTTACTTCCAGCAACTAGTGAGAATGTAAAGAGAATTTAAAGAAACCTTTAAAAAAAAACGATTCCTATATAAAATAATTTAATATTTTAAATACTGTTTAAATAATTTATCTGTATTTAAAACTAACCTTTTAAAATTTTGTGTTTGGAACTTTTTTGGCATTAACACTTACGTTTTTAATATTAAAAAGTCTTTTAAATATTCAATACAATTCAATATAAAAACAGAAAAAGTAATATACATTGTTCACATGTAGTATTGTACATGACAGCTGAGCTCTGGAGTGAGCTTTTGAATTTGTCAGACAAATCATAGCTAAATTGTAGTGAACCACTTGCTTATCATCTCTCTGGCCTCTTCAGATTATAACAGATCCTTACCATCAATATGTAGTCTTTAATATTACACACACATACTGTATACAGTATATAATTTCCATCTCTATGCCCAGAACTGTAAATAAATATTGTCTCCCAGCACTTAGATCAAAATGTTGTTTAGCACATACACAGATACATTGGATGCACACAGTTTGACAAGAAACATACCGATTTTGCTCAGCTCAGTTCTAGGAAAATTCAACTCATGGATGCAAAATAACATAGCTGAGAAGTTGTTGCTGTTGTATTTAAAATTTATAATCATGTTACCAAACATTTACAGGTTGTGTTAACAAGAGGAAAATTAGGATTCGCTTGTCCCCTTGGTGCATTTTCAGTAATTCTGGCAACGATAAAGGCAGCAGTGTCGGCATGATGCTGGTGTCTTACAGCAATGTTGTCTAACACCTGGTACTCGCTGACAGTATCACAGACTCAGTGTTCCAGCCTTTGGCAGGACTTCACTAAAGGCCAAGTACCAGTCTGTCCTTGATAATGAAGTTTTCTGTCAAACTGTAAATTGCTTTCCCCATCCTTCTGTAATGAACCCCTGTATTTAGCGAGGTCCTTTCTACAGGTGCTGTCAATGCTTTCTGGTGGAAAGAGGGGTACTCTCCTGCTTCCTGTGTTACATGTGTCATGTATTACGATTGCAGGAGTTGTGCCCATTGTACCAGGTAGTCCCCAAAAGTTTTCATTTCTTCTTGAGAAGATCTTCTCCAAGAGGACTCCAAAACTTTACAAAGACTAAATGGAGCGCTCCACATAGCTACTTAGGGATTCTTGCAGAGGGAAAAAATACCAATGCAAATCAACATTCGCATCAGGAAGCCTAGTCTAGAAACATTACTCAGAAGAGCAGCACATGCCACATGATACATGTAGTTATTCACAAATGAACAAAACTCACATTTCAGATTTTGGACTCAGTTTCCTATTCATGTGTGGTCTACAAACTAGAAACTATTTGCAGGAATTATTGCATGGCTAATTCTTAATACTTGTTCCTGAAAATATAAATTCACACGGTTTCAAGATGAGCTTTCAAGAAGGATTTGAATACTTTGCTAATGTCTGTGTACTGTGAGGTTCTGAATGAACTTTCAGAATGCACAAACTGTGAGAAATACCCTGCCTTCCTCTCGCTCCTCCTGCCCTTTTCCCTGGCATGAAGGTGCTTGAGCAGGTGTTCACTCAGGTGATGGACTGTACCTGTGATGACTCTGGGCTTAGTTTACATAAAATTTGATTGTCCTGCTTTCAAGGGGAGCAGACACTGAAAAGGAAATTGTTATGTAGGGAGAATAAGCATTTCAGTCACTTTATTTTAATCCAGTTTAAGAGAGGAACTGAGGCCTTGAGTTTATTTCACAGTAGGAACATGTTACGATAACAGACTTCACGTTGTGTCTCTGAAGACCTCAGCCGAAATGTTGGGATTCTGTACGATAAAGCAAGCAGCCAATGCTAATGTAATCCTCCCCAAATCTTTTACCACTTCTCTCTCACCAGTCAGGAATCCTGGTCTGCCAGCCAGGGACTAATTCTCAGCTGTTTTATACACCTGAAGTTTCACGTCCCTGGTATTCTCAGATGAGCCTTTCTCATTAAGACATTGAAGCATTGAAGTCACATGAAAGCGAAGCGTATTTTCACAGGAGATTTTCAGAATGAGAATTAAAGTGATAAACTATTGGCTTTGCCTTTGCCAATGTCTTTCTAGACTTAAGAGAACTTGTATTTAAGCCTTGACCTTTCTTTTTTGGACATGTATGTACTGTGTGTGTATATATATAGGTAGTTCATAGGCCCAAGAAATTTTAGTGCTCTTTGGATGACAAATTGAGCAGAAAAGGTGTAGTTTTCATATAAAAACATGTTATTGTGACTCAACAGAAGGAAATCTATAAAAGACCAAGCATAAAACAAATGAAACATTTACATCTTAAAGTAAACCCTTGATCTCAGGATTTAATAGCTTCTTTTAACTTTAGATTCTTCATTTACGCTTAAGCCTGTGGAAGACACTGAGTTACTTTTTCCACATTGGAATCGAGTTAGAAATAGTAGAGATGCAAGTGTTTGTGCTGGGTGGGGAGTGGATTTTAAACATGTCACGATAAAGGCATCATAAATCTTTAATTGCCTTTTTGATAGTTGACAAGGTCATTTTCTGGACAGAAGGAAGAAGTAGCAAACACTGCAAAAATTACTGTGAAGCCTGTTTAAGTATTCAGACCAAACTTCTAGGTCAAATCCAGAAAGACATAGAAAGACAAGTTATGTTGCAGGTCATCTTAAATTTCAGGTTTCTGGTGTCTTAGACAAATACAAAATCCTGTGAAGTCACATGTGCTCTATGTGACTTGCATGGAGGGAGTAAAGGGTTTGACTGATGATGAGTGACCTAGACAGCTACATACCATGACTCAGCAGGAAGCAGTAACTGAAAAGCAAATTATTTCTCCCCTTTTTTTCTGCTGGTTGAGCTTCCATCTATTTGGATTTAATCCTCTCCTAAACAGAAGTATTTATGATCAACCATTCAAATAGATAATTCTGTCTTTTGTAGCAAAGTGAAGAAGTGGAAGAAGTGACATCTCTGGCATTGCCTACCTGTTATTTTGTAATAACCAGTTCAAAAATGTGTAAGAGGTGGTGGCACAATACCCTGTCATTCTAAAGGGACTTGCAGCCACCTCGCCTCTCCTACAGAAGAGTGCTCAGAGGAGCTGTGCACAAGCAGCCCAGGGAGAACTCCTTGGCTTCCCTTCTGAAATGGTGCCACTCTTCCAAAAGGAACCCAGGACCAGAGAGAGAGCAAAAGAAAATGGACAGCGGGAAGCAATATACTCGTTAAAAAGAAGCAATCAAACAAAAAACACGGTCTTACTTGCTACATATCATACTTCAGAAAATCAGATTGTAGTTAGGAGTTAAGCAAAATCTTTAGACACTGCCTCTACGAAGTTTGGTGCTGACATTAAAATACCAATTGTACAAATGATTGTGAAGACTGAAAAAGCCATCAGGCAGAGCCGATCCACGACGGAGGCTGCGAACTTCCACTCATTGCAAACGGCTTCCTCTTCATCCTGGTCTCTGAATCGGTTCGCAATGTACCTGACCTCTTCCAAGATCTTTGCCAGATCTGGATCACCTTCAGATGGGTGGCCACTGTGCAGCAGGTTTTCTTCATCTGTCGGTGAGCAGGTCATCCTCCCACAGATCACCCCAGAATCAGTGGTAGGTGTGCAGTGAACCCCTTCCAGCCCGCGAAACCCAATGTACAGCATATTCCCGTTACTGGATTGCTGTCCACTCACGGTGTTCATCTCCACGCTGGATAGGCTACAGCGACGCTGTTTATGCTGACAGGCAGGACGCACTTTATCTTCCCCTGGTCTTTTCATCCTCAGAAACCAAGCACACCAGTTGAGAAGGATGATTCTCGTCTGAAAGAAAAGTTTGGAGAATAAGCATCTCTTCACACAGCCGCTGTCTTTGGGTGGTTACTGGGATTTTTGCAGCCTGGGTGATTGTCTGGTCCATGGTCTCTGCTTAGTCTGCACTAGAGTTCTAGAAAATGGGGCCAGAGTTTTCCAGCTGATTACTCTGCCAATCACTGAGGTTGCTTTCTTAGTCTAGTAGCGCTCCTGATTGCCTCAGGCTGACTATCAGTATTGGGAGGCCCCTGCTTCTCTGATGGGACTTTCCATTGAGCCGGTTTTTCCCTGCACTAGAAGAGAAATGCAGCAGCCTTTTAAAGCCACCTTTGCTAGACAACATGAATTTAAAAAACCCTCTTACTGAAGGAGAGCACCTTTTCATAGTCGTACTAGTACTGCTCTAGATTGTAGTTGGTAAATGACAGTTCTCTCATTCATGTTTGTGCTCTGATATTAAATTCACATAGCATTCCTGGTTGGAGGGGGTTGCTAAAAAGACCAGATGCTAGACTGGGCTGGACCACCAAGCTTTACAATGCTTTGGCTCTGTTCTTATGTTGCTTTCATGATAGTTGACAGCAGATTTTAGAAAACCAACCTGGATATAGCATGTAGAAAAGACAGAAAAATTACTTTGAATTTAAAAAAAAAACACACTTGCAAATGCAATCAGTGTGTGTCATTTAATTGTTTTACACGTTGCCTTAATGCAGCCTCACAGAAAGTCCAGGTAAGCCAGAGACTGTTCCAGTTCCAACACAAGCTTCTGTATTTTATTTCAATCAGATTTTAAGAGCTCATTACAGTGTTTCATTTCCAGAGCACTAATGAAATATTATTGTCTCATATAATATGTAAATCTTTCCCTGTAATTACACTGTAATTAATATTAGATTTTGTCCATTTGTTCTGACTGTGGATTGCCACTCAGAGTAGATACTGTATCCAGGCAAACATCCCAAAGAGGTGGATCTTGCCCTTTTACTCTATTTACACTATCAAGCTCCGTCAGGAAGGATAATACTCCATTAACTGAGGGCCTGATCCAAAATCTGCCAATATCTAAATGTTTAATGGACTTCAGCTTCTCAACACTAAAGCTCGCTCCTCAGCCTCAAGTACTTTGTTTTCTGAGGATGTTTGGCTCAGTGCTAAACATTTGTCCTCTCCAGGTCATCAGATATGTCTCTAAAGATGTATACCTTTTATTCTCTTCGTTGAAATTTATTTTAAAGTCCCTACCCCAGGATAGGCCAGGGAATATCTCATTATCTCTTGTCCGCAGGGCACTGCTGTATGCACATTCTTCTTGGCTGGGAAGGACAATAACAACTCATTGTTCTAGGCAGGAAAAAAAGGGAAAGGTCTTTCCATCTTCAGTAATACCTGATGCTCTTGTGAGCTGGGTGAAGTTGGGAAGAGTGGACAGTTAGCTGGTCATACTCATCAATGTTAAGTGTAATGTTCTTTGTAAAAACAACCACTGGAAGTCTTGTGTGCTTAGAAAAATACTTCAATTTTTCTTTGCACTTTACAGATGTTCTTGACCACAGACTTCATGCATATGGAATCTCCACCAGCACCTTGTTCTTTCCTTCTGCCTGTTTCACTTCTGACAACTGCAGCTCATTCAAAATTCACCTTCATCTATATATTGAGGTTTTAGCAAAACCCTAAGGTGCTTCTGGCTGTTCTGCAGCGGGCTCTGAATCTAGCAGGACCTTGAAGTACGTTCATTCTCTCTCACACCCACACACCCTCTTTCTGAGAGGGTGCCTGGACATCTCATTTCTGGTAAAACTGCTTTTCAAAACAAACCAGGAAAGATTTATATGTTTTTAACAGTAAGAAGTAAGCATGGGTCACTAGCTGCTCTGTCACATCCTGCTCTGGATGCTTAAGCAATGGATAATGAACGAAAATCAAACCTTACCCATTTTGGCATTTTCCCCCCATCTGGATCGTGATGATGGTATTGTAGAACAATAACAGTGACAACAACAGAAAGACCAACGATAATCATAGTGCTGGCAAAATACTGAGCTGCAAAATAAACAGACGATTACAGCAATATAGTTTGGCTGATACTACTTTGCAGCTATTATAAAGGGTGCTTATATATATGCATGCATACGTAGTGTTGTTTTTCCCCTGTAGTGATACATGTGCTACTGCAGGGGCTTGGGAAAGATTTCTCAAAGGCAGAAAGAGCAGTTGTTACTTCGAGAGGGTGGCCAGCCTTTAGGAATTGTCTTCATGGATCTGAGTGCCTGTCTTTCCTAAGCAACCGTGAAAAAAGAATTTTCCTCTTAATGTTCTGTAGAGACTGGCTAGGACTTCTTTTGAAAGGTTTCTCTTTCTGTTTGAGCAGTTACAGTGGGAAGGTTAATCAGGTCAGCTCTGTATTCCCAGTGTCTGGCTGACTCTGTCAACTCCAACAGCTTCTTCCACGGAAAACTGACTCCCCTATGCTTTCCCAGAATACATGTGGGTTCTCTGTTTTGTTCAGTGCAGAGAGCAGGGGGATTGTATAGGGGATCACACCCATCAGAGCCTCTTATCAATTGGCAATGTTTTTCTAATCCAGTTGCAGTAGGCCATTGCATAGGTGGCAATTCCCCTTACTGCTAGCCTTCATGCGAAGTCACTGCCCTTCATTTGTCAGAAAATAAGAGTAAATAAAAGCTGTAGTTAGCTTACCAATTAAGGGCACAGAATCAGATGTTGCTGGCATAATTTCAGCCACAAGTAACATGAAGACAGTGAGAGACAATAAAACTGTTATACCTGAAAGATAAACATGAGGTATGAAATTAGATCAGTAGCTTGTGCTTACAGAGCAGTGAGAAGCAGAAAATGGATCAGGAGTGCTCTTTGCAGGGTGCATTCACACTGCTACCCTCGCACCAGTATGTTAGGCTGCTCCTATCCTTTCTTGTACTACCTCAAGTTCAGGGTAGCGGCGCTGCCAAACTAGTACCGATGACTGCACAGATGTATATATTTTTAGATCCTTCAGCTTTTAGCACCATTTGCAAATTGGCTGAGATAAATCCAAGTCATTCTTGCTGCTCATTTGCTTTAGAAATATGGTGTGATTTTGAGAATCTGAGCATATAACACTTGATTAATTGATGCGGAAGCTACAGGTGGTGTAATACAGAATATCCTGAAAAACAGATTTGCTGTCTTGGACAGACTTTGGTATCTTTTGATATTAGCTGTTGGGTCCTGCATGTGGCTGTACCCAAGCAGTCTTGACATGATTTTAGGAGTTTGGCTTCTGTTGCTCATTGTGAGTTCCCAGCTTTCTTGAGCAAGTTTTAGCTCCTTTTTCAGGGCTACTCTTAGACAGTAAGGAGTCATTATTAGGTGGAGAAGGATTTGGGAGCAAAGAATAAATCTTAAAACATGGGGAGGGCCTTCGTGATTAGTGACAATACTACTCTGTTCTTCTGGAGAAGTGTCGATTTTGTTTCTACATTTTAACATCTGTGTTTGCTTAGCAGAAGGCAGTACAATTCAAGGTTTTATGAACCAAAATGTTTCATTACATATTTAACCTCCATCTTATGGATCTAATCCTGAAAGTCATCAAATTTGTTTCACAAACTAAAATTCAGCTAAAATTCATGATAAAAATTAGAATAGTAGCAGTTAGAATTAATCTTTCTGAGAAGACACCATAGGTATTAATGCAACTCACTATTAAAAGGAAGTATTAGGAACTCCATGTTAAGGTGTTTAAATATTTACTTGTGAAAAGCTTTCCTCAGTTAATGTGAGATTTTTCTTCAGCAAATAAATGTAAAAAACCCTGAAGCCCTGCTTCATAAGGAAGGTAGCCAGGAATTGTCCTGCTCCCTCTTGGTTGGCTGCCAATTTCCCCATTTCGGTGTATCCGAAGCTAAGAACAAGGGTTAACCATCACACAGCATCGAACAGTCAAAATGACCCACGAGCTTTTCTTCCTTGCCTTCTAAGACTGTTTAAAAAAACTTTCACAAGGACAACTTCTTTTGGTTTGGTCATCTTTACAAACCCCTATTAAGGATTTACCTAGTGAGATCTTCTCTCCCGAGTCTGCTGGAAGCAGAAAAACCAACAGAGCAAGTGCCGATATCAGCACACAAGGAATGAGAAGATTGAGTCCGTAATACAGAGTCCTGCGCCGCATAGTTACTGTGAAAGTTACGTCTGGGTAGGGTTCTTTACAACATTCGTAAAAACTCTCAGTTCTCTTCCCAGGAACTCCTGTGTAGGAGGGAAAAGAACCAGAAAATTAATGTGAAAAACCACAGAAATTAATGTGAGTAAACAGTGGTTTATGTACTGATTATTTTTTAAAAAGGATAAATGTCGCTTTCTAATTTTTACTATAGATAAAATTACTTAAGCTTAATTCTTAAGTCATTGCTGTCAGATAATACAGGAAAATCAGATAAAAGATACCTTCTGAATCCAAGCAGCGATTTTGTCACCTACTTTTTTTTATGTTGATTTTCATCTTGCATCTGTTCTCAGAGTTTCAAATGCCACTACTTAGGTCATTTATTAATTTAATCTCTGTCTTCATTTCCCCATCACTATTGCATTAATTTCAGCAGCAGAGACAAGGCTGCAAGTTCGCAGTGTAAGTAAGAAATCAAGAGCTCACCTACTAAATCCCACTCTCCATTTGAAATATAGCCAGATATATCTGCTTCTTGCATTTGTAAGTCCAAGGACCAGCCTCCGTACGTCCAGGATCCAAACTTCAGGTTACACTTCTGAACATCAAATGGAAACCAGCGCACATCTATGTAGCATGAGCTTTTAAATATGCCTAGATTGGGTTTTAAACAAGAATACTTAATTTTAATGGTGGTTCCACATGAGTTCATGTAGATTTCTAACCAGACACTGCTTGAACCTCTGTCCTCTGTTTTTTACTTGTATATTTAATCTTAGTTTTGTGTTGACATGTAAATAGCAAAAGTCAGTCATGGCAAAGGGAAAGAACTGCACTATTAATATACTGATGTTATAAACTACATTTCTGAACCACATTTCTGTTTTGGCACATAATGGGGGAATAGGCAGAGAGCAGCTCAGGTTTCTAGATACCGTATTTCAGAAAGAAATTAAGTAGAATATGCATTTCAGAAAGAAAATAAGTAGAATATGCATTTCAGAAAGAAAATAAGTAGAATATGCTATCTGTTTCTCCTGTTTGTTTTACTGAAAAAAACAAGAAATCCTGAAAGATTATTTGCTGTCTTACTAGGTTGACATGATCTTGATATATTCAGGAATGCTAGGTGCTTATTTTTCACTTGTGGAGTCAGGCCTTGTCATTTCACAGCTTTCAGAATTGAAGTGAATTGAACCTCCCACCCCCAAATGGAACATCTTAAATCAAAGGAAAAACAGGCAAAACCCTGAAATCCTCTGGTGATCTTAAATGGAAAAAACTATTTGTCTGAAAAGCACTTGGCTCTATTCCTGTAGTTTCTAGAATTCAGATTCAAGGAATAGTTAATTCCAAGAATTATGCAGGAACAAAAACAGTGCTCCACTGCTATACATCCAGACAGTCAGTGATGCTTATCTGATATCAGAGAAATACCAAAGACAGACGGCTTCCCTTTCAGACTAAAAATTATTCAGATGAAGCAGATAGTGAATTACTTCAAATAGAAGATACTTTCAAGATGTTACTAAGCATCTTACTTTAGAGGTAATGCATTAATAGAAGAAACAGCTAATGAAATAACCTCTTATTAAGAGGCATTATTGTAGCTTTAATAAACAGTATTTTTTTTATATGAAGGGCTTTGATTTTTTTAATTTCCTTTTATACTTCCAGACTTCTGAAATAGTGTGTTATAAAAGTTTAATTTTCATAATCGCAATAAAAAAATGTATCTTGTATGGTGGTTTTCATATAAAAGTGCAAGCTACCTAATTCATTATGCATCTAGACTTAAATCCACCAGATTATGCTAGCTAGAGAAATAAGAGAACTGGTGTCAGATTTGAAACTACATCTCATATAAGTAGTCTGAGTTATCAAAATTGATGACATGAAGACAGCCTACCTGGTGGCAGATATTGGCAGTGTCCCGAAGAATTGACTAATACATTAGTGTGAAATGTAGCGTCAAACCTTTCATCAGCACTAGAATAGAGGAGAAACAAACTGGGTTATACGCTCTTTCACTTGCTGAAGAAAATCTGAGGCAAATCCATTCTTCATAAAAGGATTATTTCTCCCAAAAAACTTGACAGCTTTCTCCTGTCACCAGTTTTCTGCGGCCTCAGTGTAACTGGCCTGACATTATTGGACTTGTTCCTGATTAACAACTCCAACTGAAGGTGAGCCACCCCATTCTCACTGCTCACCTCTCCCACTCCGTGCATTACAGCGCCTCGACCCTATTGATTTCCATGTGGAAAGTAAGCGCTTTTTTACAACTTATCAAGAAGCTGCACAGGGAAATCTGTTCTCTTCCTGTCTCCACTGTCAGCAGTAATGAATACTGAGGAGATGGGTCTCCAGAGTCTCATCCTGCCCTTTGCATGGGTGAACGTTACTACTGCGCCATACGTACTCGTATAGCATTGTGCCCGATTTCACCATTCCCATTTACTACTGCAGGATTTTGTGGTAAGCTGTTACAGATTCTGATCTATCCATCCTTTAAAGTTTGGACCTAAGTTGTCATGAAGTTGTCAGTTATTGAAACCAGTGCCTAGATCAACTTGCACAGAATGTACTGGGAAGGTGCTAGCAGCTGCTGTGGTGAATTCATGACTGATGGCTGTTGGCCTGATTATAGGCATAGGCTGCTTTCTCGGGCTTTCATACATGCAGGGGATAAGAAAATGGGACACAGGTTGCTGTACTTTGTTGTAGTTTGTAGTCTCCAAACAGTCACCTTGTGGGGACAGGTTGGCACGCAGGGCAAATGCAGTGCCACTTGCTATGGGGCAGGGCAAAGGGAGGTCACACGAACCTCAGGGTCTGGCTTATTTTGCTGCAGGCAGTGCTCTTCTTGATCTAAAAACCTGTGTTGTCTCTAGAGTGATTCGAACGTGGCGAGTCTCTGATGTCTCGTTGCCTATTAGCGGTTTAGAATCTTGTAATTTTCATACTGACTGGAAATAAGTTTCATTGCCATGTGACTTTGCCTTTCATAAGATACATCCTTAAAAGAATACCAAGTGGCACATGGACTCAAATACAGAATTCTTTTTTCTGAAATAAAAGCACATGTGTTTTTCTACACTGTGCTTCTAATTGTTTTTTGGAATGCGGTGCTTCAGTTGGGAATGCACCAAGTAGCTACGCCTTTGCTTGGTGAGACTTTGTGCTCAGATGTAATGACAGAAAACCATTTCTGCTATGTTTCTTCTTCAGGGTATCGCCACTTGAAAGCAGATATTGACTGCAGTACATTGAGATGACAAAGCTGTACCTAGCAGATACTATCCCACTGGGACCTATCTCGAAAACCTCAGGTTTATGAAACTGGAAAAATTAAATTGTTAAAATGAGACATAACTACCAGAATTTTTGTTACTCCACAAAGTGCTGAACACTGTGTGGCCCTTTGCAAAATGATGCCACCAGAAACTAGCACTCTTAGTAACTAGTAAAACTCACAAAACTCTTCCAGGAGAGCCACACGTGGCACTAACACAGTCGATCCTGGTATTTATACACAGGCCAAGATCACCTTCCCTCACAAAAACTACAGGTTAACTGGTGTTGGTGTCTTCACAATAGACTAGTTGTAAAATTTAATACATCTGGCACAAATTTCTCTGTACTAGGCTGCAGCAAGATGCATAAGGACTCAAGACGCAGTGACATGTGTTCATTAAAATGAAAAATTAGTTTATAGTTCATTAATTTCTTTGTAAATGCAGAAGCATGTCCCTAGCAAAGTACATAGAAATTGAAAGCATCTGTCTCAAAATAGCATGTCCCTATAGGAGAACATAATAACATTCCCAGTGCAGTTTCATACAGGAGTAAGAATTTGATTTAAACAGCTTTGATCTCTGACTAAATTCTGAATAAGATCTTGGATTAAATACGTGTTTGTAATAGAAACACTGTAGAATAATAACTCCATGGCCATGCTATAGTTAGCAATCCCAAGATGCAAAAACCTGTATTAACAGAAAACCAGTGTTTCAGATTTTCAGGTTATTAAGTTCCCCTTCTCATTCCATAATGCGCTTTATCCACACTTAGCATGTGGGCATTAGTATTACTAATTTCTTTCAAAAATTACCCTTTCATTTTGGATATACTTAAATACTAAAGCATAAATCCTCAGACACATGGAAAGTCTCTCTCAGGTATGTGATGTATATGAGGAAGAATATTGTTCTAATTCATTCCTTTGGAAACATCTAAACTGGTGTTGTGGTGTACCCGTTTTATGGCATACTCCCTGTGTTATTCAGCAGAACAGAGATGAATCAATGAGTTTTTGGATTCTCCCAAGAACACTGTCATTTATACAATCAAGGTAGCTAGGATTGAGTGATCAAGATAATAAATTTGCATTGAACAGCACATTAAGAAGAGGACTCTTGCAGATACACCTGTCTGGGTTGCACGCTGCTCCGTTTTGTGTGCAGAACATTTGAAAAGTAATCTTGACAGGCAGTTGCCATAAGTGTGGTGAACTCTAGTGCAGATGGCCTCAAATCACTTAGCATTAATTGTACCTTTGAGAGAACACTGCGGCCTGCTGCAAGCAAAGCAGCAGCATAGGCCCTAGAGACTACTGCATGGCTGACAAATACTGTCACTGGGTGCTGTTATCACACCGCTACAATTCAGCAGCACCTGTGACAGTCATCAGGAAGGTGATCCTCAAGTGGCGAAAGGGAGTGTAACTGGCAGCTGACATACAGGGTACAGCTATTCTCTAGGCCTTCCTGTAACAAAAAGCTGCTCCTGAAGTAGGGAGGGGGACTTGGATTGGTAAGCACAGCAGGGTTGTCTTCTTAGTAGACATATGGTAGAGACACAGGAATAAAACCATCAGGGAGACAAAAGGTTCATGTCATCTACATGGGCAAAAAACATAACAACATACCCTGGCTACCACAAAAGAGCCAGTGCAACATGTACAAAGCAGATGTAAGGTCTTTCTGGTGCCTGGGGAACAGCACGCAGCCCCACAACAACTACTGAAAAAAGGCAAGTTGTTCAAGAGCAGACAGCTGTCAGAGCTTTATCTTTTTAAACTAAATAAATTCCACAATCAGAACTACCATCTAATGGTGCAGCCAAAGAATTTCTCAATGTCAGCCAAGGGTTCTGCAGTGGATCGATGGCAATCTGTCTGTCCCTGAAACAAGCCCAACTCAGAACAGATAGTTTGATGAGGAGAGCAGCAAATAGTCTAGCTATTTTTGTAACAAGAAGAAAGAGTGACACCAAAACTGGACATGGTAAAATGCAAACATACTTACTGGCATTGACCTATCCTGCCTCCAGTGAAACTGGACTTACGTTGTCAGTACTTGTGCCATTAACCACAGCCAGAAAAGCTTAGTCTTCTAATGATCTCACAAATCATAACTAGGATTGGTGGTAGGGAGAGTGTCATTTAGGAAATACTTGCAAATAGAACCTTCTGTTGTGTGAACAGCAGACTAGTAACTTTCCAGTATTCAGAAATGTGTAATGTTTTGAAAAAGTATTTCCACACCTAGGTATTTTGATGAGATGATTATGTCATTTGCAATTGGACAGGGTGCTAGATAATCTGATCTAGGCCCCCTTTCCCACAAAAGGTTGGATCATTTGATCTTTCAAGGTCCTCTTCCAACATGGGCTGTTCTGTGATTCTATAATTCTATGATATTCTCTCCTTCCTCACATGACAGAAGTGTGACTACCTGTTGTAGAGAAGAATATCTGGCTTCCAAATCAGTCCATCAGGAAAACGGACATTCTTCACTCCCGGGTACTCTGACACGTTCCACTGTAGGTAATGATCTGTCCAGTACTAAAGACATACACACATAAAGTAAGTTAGGTCAGCTCAACCGCTTGTTTACTGTAGTTCTCTAGGGACCAGGCAGCCTGAAGCAATAGGTGTTCCCTTGTTGAAGAGATGTTATTTAGTTTAAGGCAGTGAAATGTTGGGAAAGGGTGTGTTAGCCTCCCTTCAGCTCAATGGAAAGCACAACAATCTCATTTTCATTTCCCATTGCAGTGCAGGTAACAGCCTGTAAAAGAAGATTTGGGGTGCTTGTGTGTTATTATTCATGCTGGCTCAGGTGCCAATTGAGATAGAACAGGTTTTCTTTTACAATTCATATGTTAACTTCAATTATGTTTATCTTGATAGACAACTTAGTTTTCTGTTACTGGAAATTCTGAGGTTGTAATAATTTGATTATAGACGTGAGGATCCACTGCTGGCAGGGAAAACACCTGAAATGGCAGAACAGGTAATGCCAGCATAGAAGGTGTTAGCAGCTCCTGCACCTGAAGTTAGGCAGCCTCAGGGGCGGATGCTCAGCACCCACTGCACTGTCACGCAAGCTTCCATCCAGGCTGGCACTGAGGGCATGGGAGGCATCCTCCCTGGGACAGCCCTGCTCCTTTCAGCCTGCCCTTGACTGCCAGTGTAGGCAGGGACTCCTGTGCAGGGGCTTTGATCTGCATTCAGCATTGCTAAATCCCAGGTAGTCACTGAAACGCATGGTTATACGCTGCCGTCATGAACAGAAGTGCTGCCCAAACTGCAGGCAGCTGAGTGCCACACTGGAGCAGCCCTAGCAAGCTGGTTAAGTTACCTCCCTGAGAAACAATAGCATGAGCCTCTGTATTTTCCTGAAACTGAGGTCAGAATTCACCTCTTACTAAGCAACTGGCTTGCCAGGATTCAAGGGTGGTTACTGTTGCACGCAAAAGGTATAAATAAGTGAAGTTAATTTCCTTTCACAACTTTTTTTCCATGTGATTTGTGTTTCATTACACTGTGCCCCTCTCCCTGCTGTTATGATGTTATTTACATTAATTTCACACAGCTGTAAGCATCACATAACTTACAGTGAAAGCTTCTACAGATTTACAGTGCTGTTGCAATATCAAGTGTTAGTCTTTAAAACATAAACTTTGAAATGGGTGAGTACAATACATACAGTAAGTACAACACTTATCTCTTCAACAATCTAGTGTCCCTTGTGAGAATCTTTGACAGACATTAAGGTCAGAAAAAAATTGCAGTGGGTATTGTGGAGGTAATGTTACTGATGGTTCTCGTGGGGTACTGACTTCAAGTCGTTGTATGTAATTCCTTGTGTTACTGTCACAGGCAGGTCTCAGTCTGATGCACCACACGAGTCCCCAGCTGGCCTCACACTGCAGGTGTCCAGATGCATTGTCGTACCTCCGGAACGGTGCTTGTAAACGGCCGTTCTGTGGCGTGCAGCACATCTAACAGCATCTATCACAGCTTGTGTGAAGCTGCTATACAAGATTCCTTGGCTGGTGCTTCTGTATTTATCTCACTTGGTTTTTACTGTGAATTTGTAGCACCTTGTCACCTGGACAGATGAGCCAAGTTGTGCATTGCTTTCTCCTCCTGCTTTACAGGTAATCTTTGCAGAAATCTTAAATCGGATAGTTGATTAGTCATAGGTTTTTCTTTCCACTGCCTGCTCCATTCTCTGGTTAAACTGTGTGTCATGCTCTCTAAACACACCTTGCATAACTTAATCAACTGCTTCTTGTAAATTTTTTTTCTGGAAATTTTACATCAATTTTTATAGTAAATTGTTTCACGTGAACTTGCCAATAGACAAATGGCACTGCATTTTTTACAGCTTAATCTTCTGTTAATGTAGAAGCTCCTTGTGGTACCTGTATTTTTTACCACATCCAGCCATGCAGACAGACAGGGTGTGTGGTTTTTGAGGCATTTAAGCCTGTGGGCATAGCGGCTGCAGGGCTGGGGCTGGCAGGCTGCAGGCAGCTGCCGCAGAGCTCGCTGCCTCCGGCTTGGTTGTGTGCAGCAGGCTCTCCTGTTCATTTCCATCTCAACTGAGCTACAATACTTTTACATCAGCATATCCAGTCATTTCTTACTCTGACATCTCTTAGGAGTTATCATGGCAAATATGTCATAGCATAGGGTGACACTGAATGATGCAGGCAGTCAAAGGGTGATAGGAAGCTTAATATTAAAGTCTGTGTTAGAGATAACGTTAAGCAGATTGTATGGTTGCTGTTTAGCTGTGTGTACAAAGTGCTTACCCATCCAGCTGGACATGAGCTGCCTCGTTTTGTGTTAACTTTAGAGCTACAGTCTCCACTGTAGCTGGAGTACATTTGATGCAGATTAAAATAGCTCGGGGTACTTGGGTTAGTATTAATCGTCTGACTGGGCAAGGCTCCTGCTGCAACTTGGATGAAGTTTAAGATTTTGATACTGAAAGGCATTGCCATGGAGATAGCAGTCAGGATCAAAGGGTCTGTGCATAGAAATACTCCATTTCTATTCCCTTTTCTTCCAGGTTAGTTTCTGTATTTTAAGTATTTCAGTGATGATTAGGTAAAATACATTTACAACAACATCTTTGACTATATACACACATATATATATATCTCAAGAAAGGGAGTAGAGAGGGAAATTCATGGAAAACCTTACTTCAGACCATTTAGCATAATAAAATGACATTTGTTTACCTTAAGCATGCCTTGAATCTGCTTAGTATACCATTAATGGACAGCTAATACACAAACACTTTTTTTCTAGTATGTACACAGGCCACAAAGAGTGGGTACGTATTTTATGATCATTGGGCGATCTGATCATTGCAGTCTTAACATGCTCCACCTACCCTACGTGTTGAAGTGCTTGAATAAAGAGAAATACAGTATATGTAAAAGAATCAGGAATTTCAGGGTGGGGAGGAGAACACGACTTGAAAAGGATAAGGATACTGTGGGATAAAAAAGATGGAAAACAAGTGATAGCTTCTTGGGTATGAACTGTCATCTGTTTTCCTGGTAAGAAATCATTGCAACTCTTCTCACTGTAGCTCAAAGCCAAAAACATACTATATTTGACTGTTTTAATCTTACTGTACAACAAGCCTGTACAATAAGATAACCTAAATGCTTCTTCCATGTCAAGTTTTCTTTGTGAATAAATGGAATAGCCATGCTATCCTTTGTAGGGCATCAAAATAGTCTTTCCTTTGTTACCTTAGGCCTACCACAGTGCAAGAGAGGTCCTCTATAAAAACTGTTACTGTAAAATAAAAAAGAGTACATTTAAACTGAACGAGCTGGTTAAAGAAACTGAAAGGTGCAAAGTTACTGTGGAAGCAGCAGGCTGCTTTTGAGTAATGCAGCTCTTCAGGAAGCTTTGCTTAACCCCAACAGTTCCATGTCTGTGTAACATGCCTGGGAATTCAACTGGTGGCAAATTTTCACCCTGGCTGCTATAGCTCCCCATATCACCCCATCTTTGTAAAGCACAAACTTACAGTAGAAATGTTTTAGGAGCCCATAGTATTCAGATAAAATTCAAGTCCCTTACCAGATGAAACTCAAAGACCCATAGGGGATAAAACCATACTTTGTGTCAAAACTCACCATTTGCAGCCAGATGTTTGTTGTTAGTACTTGATTCTTTTCGTCCTGAGAGGAAGAAGTAGGAAGGGAAGAAGAAAAAAAACAAAACCACAGCTTAGTATCATACAATTAAAGCAACACCAGTAAAGGTCTTTGACTGTTATGAAGTAGCCAGTTGTGCTAAGGTAGCTTTAAAGCAAAGGGAATCATCGCCTCGACCTTAATGCAATTGAAGCTTTCACAGGTACTTTTTAATGTGTTTTGTGTTACCATAGTCAATCAAACTGTTTCCTGAGGGTATCCTTCAGCAAGACTTCCCTGAGGCTCCTTTAATCAAGACCTTCAGAAGGCAGAGCAGCCCTCTCACTAATTAACCTTACACACCAGGCACATGCAGGTAATAGAAAAAAGATTGAACAAAGAAAGTGTGGCTCAGCTCAGATGATGTGTGCTGAGGCCGTACTCAGTAGCTTCTTAGCAGGCACCACTTGCATCACTGGAACTATACAAAAAGTATCAGCTTTACTGGAAAACAGGGCAGGACACTGCTCCTCTGCCTAGAACAGTTCTGATTCAAAGGCCTTCCCCTCGCCTCCTGTGACCATCTAGTGTAAATTCAGGTGGCACAATAGACTTTTAATGCTGCCCTTAGTTCAAGAGTTTAGTTCTTCACTCCTCGGACACAGGAAAACATTGGTGACCTTATTTCTGTGGAGGTACTGTATCAGTACCCACCTGGGCTGTGGAAGCTAATGGGATATATTAGATATACCATCAGTATTACGTGTTCTCCAGACTGAATGCACAGTCCAGTCCCAATGCCAGTCAAAGCTTCACCCCCAGTATAAGGAAGTGTCATGGCAAGTTTCAGTCACCTGTGCAGAAGCAACTGTCAGAGTTGCTCATATGTCTGGACCTCTGAACTTAAATGTTGTTCCTAAATGCCCAATAATGGGGAAAAAGAGTCTTAATTCATGCAAAAAAAGGGGTTTTTTTTTATAATACTCTTTACTAAAGGTCAATACTCTTTACTCTTTTGCTGTAGTTTGGTGGGCCTCTAACTGAACAGGAGTCTTGAGAGACCTTTAACTGAAACCATCATAGAGCAGCATAATAGTAAAAGGTTATGCATTTAAAATCAAATGCAGTGCAAGAGGCAAGGGTACTTTTAAAGCAAGTGAAGCCTTTTGAGGAGCACCATTAGAAGTATGGCAGTTCTTAGGTTGTGTATCATCACAACATACAAATAAAAAGGTTTTAAGTGAAGAACCATATTGTTCACAAATAAAGTCTGCTCTCAAATGCACATTCTTACCTTCCTTTAAAATGAATAGGAAAATAAAAAATATGAGGAAGCCCAGCCCACAGCTAGTGATTCAGCACTTTTCCTCTTTATTTTCTGCTTCATCACCTCCATTAACCTTACTTTTTCAAAACTATCTCAAGTGAACAAGTAATTTAAATGGCATCCTGGGGAAACAGGTCCCTTTAACCCATTGGTTTCAAGAACACATTATTAAGCTGCATTGAATTGTCATGCTGAAGGCATTGCTGAAGCTGTCAGACAGGAAAAGCAGTACGTAATTTGCAATAGTAGCTGTTATTCTCTGGTCATACAAGCTGCTTAGAGACTCTGAGGACAACAAAACTAGTTTGCACAGCATCTTTAATTCATGAAGAAGAAATCCTTAAGAGATCATTCATATCACCATGAACTAAAATCTAAAGAGAAGTGTTCCAAATTAAGGACATGTATGTAGTGCTTTATATTTTTCTATTCACCACAGCCATTTTTAGGTCAGATGTCAATACCCCCAGTGATAACATCACTAAAAGTTTGATAGTGCTTTCTCAAAGCTCTGTGTGAGAAGCTGTGTGCTGTCCCAGACAAGCGTGACAAGTTCCTATAACACATTGTCCCATCTGCTGCACTCCAGGAAAGCCAAGAGCACCACTGCTGTGTGGTTTCTCTACAGGGCAGGCAGTAGTGTTGCTTTGCACTGGTATAACTGGCCACTCAAAAGCACAGAGCAATTCAGAATCCATTATGTGGTGGGAAGCTTGTTTCAGGACTATTAGCTGAATGGCATGTACTCCTGCATGGTTAAATTCTGAGTTAAACTCACATTTTATTCCCAGTGTGATCTCTTTCTACACATGAATGGCCCCAGCCTTAGATTAGTGAAGTTTCAGAAATTCCCTCTTCAGCAGCAGGAAAAGATTGTACTGAAGCTGGAGTGCTGCTGATGCTTAAGCTAATGATGCGCAGTGGGGATTTATTTTGAAGCCCTGTGCCCACAGCGTAGTCAGAGGAACTATTTTAGGAGTTACCAGAAAGAAGCTCTACTATCAACCAGCACACCTCACAGAACCAGACTAGAGCCCCGCCGCTGCGCAGTCAGACTGGCAGAGCTGGGGGGACAGCAGACTCAATCCAGCTGTGCTGCTGGCAGAATGATTCAGCTGCCACCACACTGCCTGGCCATGGCAGGTTTGCCTGCAGGAGACTGCAGACTTTCAGTATTCTGAAAGCCAAGAGTTATGCTGAAGTGTCATCTTTCACTCAAATGTAGCTCAAAGAGGGAATCCTGAGAGTATTAACTCAAAAGTAACTTGTAAAGTGAAGGCAAGACCTAAGTATGAATTTACCGTGCTGTTTTCCTGGTGTTTCTTTCTGTTATTTTAAGCATTTACAGCCTGAAAGAGTATATTTGAGCAAAATAACTCCCACTTGGATCACTATATTTAAGGTTCCATCAGCGTTTGAATCGTAAATCCCATCATTGCTCTTCAGCTATAAAAACTTTGCTTCATGCTGAGACTTGGTTTATAGTGATGGGTTTTTTATAGTGTTTGTTGGAGCAAATGGCTTCCAATGTTTGAGTCATTATCAGATTGACTCACCCATCATAGAGGAAAGATTCTGATTTCAGAGGGTTTGACCCTCTCCATGGTCTCAAGAGAAGCTGGGGAAAGATGGGGAGGAGACATCCTGCAGGGTTTCTCCTGGCTGGGAGGGCAGTTTGGACACCACTTTAAAAGCACTACAGCAAACTGCATTAAAACTGCTTTTTTCATTTGAGTTGTGCAGTAGTTTCCCATAAAATGATGGGTGGGCTTGAATGTTTTGTGGAACTTCTTCAATTTTTGACACTTTGCAAAGCAAGGCAGTTCTTATTCCAAACCTCTTCTACTGTAAAGGAGCAAAGAAAAAGGACTTGACAGTTTATTCTGAGATGCAGGGAAAGTAAGTGAGAGAACGAGATCAGGAACTACATCGTGTGTTTGGGAGTGGTGTGGGAATTTTTCTCACACCAGCTACTTCAGGTGCCTTGCTGCTCTCATAGTACTGGCTGAGCGGTGCAGCTAATGAAGAGTCAGGTTCTATTCACTCAGTGGGAGGTGGGTGGGAGGCTGCTTCAGACTGCTTGATGGATAACTGTAGTCGTGATCTGTGAGGGCAGACGGCAGATTGCTGCTGCATTGCTTATCACGTTATTTTATGGCAGTGCAGCTAGTGAAGGAAAAGTAGCTGAGGAGGATCTGAATGGTCCTTCACTCACTTTGGAATGTAGAGGTAACAATTTCTGGAAGTTTTTGAAAGGAACTGCACTGTCTCCATTCTTTGAGTCCCCATCTCTGGTTTTGTCTGTCTTTTCAATTTAGAAAGTCTGTCAGACTGATCACCTTTGGAAAGACAGTATCAGATTCTCACATTATCCTTTCCTTACCCTGTGTTCCACACAATATATAAAAGAAGAGATGAAAATTTGGCAATGTCATTAGCCTCGACATTGCAGACTTTGTAAGGAGCATTAGCTGCTGCCTTTGAAAGGGATCTCAGCACACGTAGTACCCACACAAGAAGAGCTATGCAGCAAAAAGTGGGGGGGGAAGAAGTAAAATAAGCCTGCAGCCTGTAGACCAGCATGCAGGCAGTGACATGCAGAACCCAGTGAGAAACATACTTCCCAGAAGACTTGTATAAAGTGATGTCCCGACTAAAATCCATCAGCTGTAATTCTTGCACTTCAAATACACATTCTTTAGTTTCACGTGGGTGAATCTCACCTAAATTACAGAAAAAGTAACATCTCTTTGAATTGGTCTTCAATTACTATGAACCTTAATAATAGAGTTTGCAGAAACATTTTAAGGCATCCCTCATTATACCAGTAATGCTAATTTCCTGGTTGGTACCTCACAGCAAGACTGAAGTTAATAATTGTAGTCTGAAGATAAAAATGGGCTGGCAGCCAGTGAGAGACACGTAAGGCACTCCCCATATAGATTTTCACTTTTCTTTGCTTGAATGTTATCCTACTGAAACCAGCAGGTTAATCAGTTCATTAGCTCTTATCTCATTGTCTTAGCACTTGCTCATTACACATTCTCAACATCTTCTGATCCTTCTGATCAATCTGACAGTGTCAAATTACTAGTACCTAACGAATTATTCCCCACATCATTTAATACTCTGTTATGTTTCATTTTTGCTTGGGGTTTTCCTCCTCTTCCTTTTTAGGGTCATGTACTGAGCTCACTAAACTGTATAAAGTGGAAAAAGCCTGAATTCCTATAGGATTAATGCTGAGAGAACGGGCTGGAGGGTGAGTTAAGCACTCTTAAAATGGCCAGTTGACAAAAGCTTGATGCTGCAGCCATAGGGACATGATGAATCTGAGATCCTCAAAACTTATGGAGAGTAGAGAAGGGGCAGGACTTCTACATTCCTGCACATCGTGCTGGTGCACAACCTGCAGGAGAGGCCAGAGTAGCACGTGGTCCAGCTTCACCCACCACAGGCCCATCTGAAAACACCACAGTGACCTCATGTGCAACCACTGCAATTATCCTCTCCCCATGTGCCAAGGTTCATGCTAAACTTCTGCATTAAAGGTGGCTCAGTGGTTGTTAGTGGTACAGGGAAAATTGAGGATGAAAATCAGTTACTTAAAAAAAAGCCAGCCTGAAGCTTCTGCAGGGACTCTGAGATGAAAACTGCGGCTGCTTGCCAAGAACTACCTCTAGTCATCCATAGGTGGGGACTGGAGCTGCAGCAGTTCTTCATCTTGAACAAAGTAGTGGAGGCTGCAGAGTCATCCTGCCCCATGATGGGTGCACATTCGTTGCCCCTGAGGTGTAAAGCGTCACCTGCCAAATGCAGGATTCATTACCATACCAACTGAGATGGAGTTAAGGAATGTTTGGGAGTTTTGCACAGGAACAAAAAGCTGCACGGGGAGTCGGTGTGAAATGGGTATTTTAGGCAACATAAAGATGAAGAAAAAGGAAGTGTGCAGCAATTGTGAGATGAAAGAGGTTTGAGCTCCTGATGGGTTTTCCCCACCTAACTTCCCTTTCACCAGAAAAGGGCCAGGTTAGTGCAGTCACCCTTCACTTCTCCAGTAGTCAACAATGTACCTTTTTATCATAGAAAAATGTTTTGGGCTCAGTTTACAGCACATATTTCCAATTATGCAGAAAATGCAGTATAAACAAGCATGTAATATGATGTAATAATACATGACCCAGCGTATGAGGCTCAATGCCAGGAACAGGCCACAGAATGTTTCAGATTTCTTAAAAATAAATGCAAAAAATGCAAACTGATTCAATAAAAAGTCAGAAGTGGAAAATACAAATTTTCATTGTGTCACTACATTCTTCTTGAGACAGCTTCAAACTTAAGCACACACTGATACCTGCTGTTCTGACTTTCCCCATAGTGGTGAGATTTTTATATAAAACCATCTGTGACTTAGTCCTGTAGTGGTACAGCTGGGAAGCAGCACTCCCTCAGTATTACAGCAACTGTTGCAAACTGTTTAAACAGAGTCTAAGGTGAATGAGTTTTACTAGCACAGCCCAGTCAGCATGGTGTGTCAACTCAGCATGACTTGGCCTGGGGCTTGCGCTTGCCTTAGGCCAGTGCCCTTTGACATCAGCTGCTAACTTGCCCTAATTCTCTTGGTGCTCAAAACCTCCAGAAAGTTGATCTTCGTTACTTTACACTTAGCTCCATGCTGCTAGCAGCTGTAGTGAAAGTTGAAGGCACTGAGGACATCACCCTTTCTTTTCCACATCCCACTTCAAAGCCTGATTCATCCCAGGGGCACCTTCACTCCTAGGATCTTATGTGAGTCCACGGCTTTCATCTTCCACCTCTGACTCTCTGGCCTTTCAGACCTTTAGAAATAAGGTACTGCAGCAGTGCTCAGGATGTAGCTAAATATCTTCTGTAGCATTAAGGTGAGTTTTGCAGTTAACTCTCCAAAATCCAGCCTGAAAAAGTCTTCCTTACTTTGCATGCTTTCTGATTCAATTTCTTATAGCTTTTGTTTTAGCAAAGAATTAAAATCTTAAGGCAAACTAAAGAGTAGTTAATTAAAGTGAAATTTGAAATGAAAACTTCTTATCTGTTGAGCTCTTAGGTTTATTAGCTTTGGGATGGATTGCATATGAATTGCTCTGCATACTCTGCATATTGAAGGTCTTTGTGAAATAAAGACCTGTTCTGTAGAATTGCTGCTGACTGAGGAAAGCAGAGTTTTGTTGCTGGAGGTAATACAGACCGGCACAGTTTGCTGCCACTATCTGTTCTTATTTTTAAGAAGGCTGACTTCAGACTGTAAATTCAAAGAGGAGCAAAGCAATAAATGGGACTAATTGTAATACTTGGTTATATAGGACACAGACGTTTCCCAGTAGGGAGACTCCCTCCTCACCTTCCCTCTGGCCCCCGCTTTCATGCGTGATACAGTGAGTAAAGTTTTTGAAGTCCCCTGAATCTGTGGCCAGGAACAGTGCAGGGCAAATCTTTGGCCCATTCCCAACACAGCCTGCCATCCTAAGCACTTTCTATGATCTTGAAGGACAGAGCAGCAGTACCAGTCTCAGATGAGGTGACAGTTCCTCTGGTTTCCCTTTGAATTAAAAAATCAGATCAGCCTCTTCATATGAGCGCTGCAGCAGAGCTGGACAAGAACCTGTGCTGGGACGTGCAGCTGAGAAGGAGAATGCCAAGTGTTTCAGCCAATGACTCTTGTACATATTGGCCCAATTTTATAAATGAATTTATAAATACTTGTGCAAGAGGGCTACTGTTAATCCAGTGATGTTTCCTGCACGAGACAGGTGGGATTAAGGTTTGACTCTGTGCTCTCACTCTGTTTGTTTATTGTTCTTGCTGTGTTTCAGAGCCATGGCCTACATTCAGTGATTTCTCTGTCAGGCCATATTCAGTAGAACTCTCTCTTGTACAAATTACTTACTAGAAAATTCTGGATAAACCAGCTCTTTAGCAGACAGTGCTCTGTGACAGCCAAGACCTCATCTTGCTATTGCTTCAATGTGGTGCAACTTCTCACCTCCAAAATATCACCTATCTTCAGAAATGTTTACTTAATCAGAATGTAATGTTTAAAGTTCAAGATATGGAAGATTCATTCCAAAGTAGTAGGTCCTTACATCATCTTCCTTTGAAACATGCACATCCCAGCTGGCCTATGCATTTACTCTTTATTGACTGGGCTGTGGAGTAAAACGTGCCAGCAGAACTTGAAGCTAGCCAGGTTTGCTGTCCTGGGTCTAAGTTTTGGAATTACTCTTGCAGCATAGAGTACTTAGTGTTTGTAGGATTTTTTCCTGTCAGTTGGTAAGCAAGTCCCATCGCAAACATGTGAAATTGTTCAGACTACTTACTGTCTTTTGGGGGTTTGTTAATGAATTATACATGTGATTAAATTAGTAGAAAATCAACTTTTAAAAAAAATATACTTTATAAGCCTTCCTTCTAACCAACAAGCACGTTATTTTCAGCAAATTAAACCCAAGGATAATGGTGCCTAGCTACAAGTTACAACGCAGCAGTGCCAAATGACTACAGGACTGCTATGAAACTATTACAGAGCATTACAGATTCGGCATTGCTATAAATATCCTTAGCAGTGCAGGCTTTGCAAACAGTTACACAGCTCAACATGTAGCAGCTTAGACTGCCACATCTGCTGACATTAGTCCCAGATGTTTGTATGTAGTAACAAGGACAGGCAGAAGAGACAGGAGCAGAGCAAACACCAAGTGTTACCCCAAGTGGAAAGAAGCATCTGCTGTTGGTGCAGAGGGTTCCTGGGGTAGGGTCTGCAAAGGAACAAACTTTAGCCACGGTGAGGCCAATTACAGTGAACTCCTGGATTCATGTACTGGAAACTGCAGTAGGATGGTCTGAAGTCACTGGGTGACACTGGTGAGAAACGGCAGCCAGCAGCTGGGAGGAAGGGCATGGGAGAGGAGGAAAGGAAATCTGCTGTGAGGGTGGGGACATGCCCTGAGCGCTGGACTAGCTACAGTTCTGGTCTGTGATTAACACTTGAGCCAGCGCATACTTAACACAAGGTTTGCTATGAGCTTACCCCCAGTTACAGTTCAGACTTACTGACTGTAGAGCTTGACCTGTGTGTCAGTCTTAAAAACCTGAGGATTTCCAGGTATGTGTTCTGCCTGGGTATTGAAGCCTGGAGTTCACCTGTCCCATGCGCTCTTCAGGCGCATAAGGAGAGAAACAAGAATGAGGAAGTAAACCTGAGTAAGAGAGACAAGTATGTTTCTGCTAATAGCTAGAGTCCTGTGAAAGTTCTAAAGGTCCTGGAGTTCAAACACTAAAATGTTACTAAAGCATTTGGTGCTGCTGGGATAGGAGCAGATACTCAGTTTTGGCCTTTTGACTATCTTAATTTTTCCTATAAAATAAAAATTAGAAAAATGTCATTTTAGCTGAGTGAAGGTTGAGTTGGGAGTGTGAGATGAGTCTGATTGCTTTGCTTAACTTGATTCAGGTGAAATTCTGAGGGGAGTGGTTGTTTGGTTGTTTTGGGGGTTTTTTGTAATTGTGTGTGTGTGTGTGCTCTGTTCTGCAAGTCTGAAACGCTCCCGTGGTTTCTCTACAGCAGCTAACCTCAGGTGCCTTCGCAAGGAGCATTCGCTCTCTCCCTGGCTACCTTATCTTGCTTTAGCAAAGAAAGGCAGAGTTTGTTCAGGACATGCACAGGACTTCCCAACTGGCTGCACGTCTTAGACAGCAGAAAAGCTGCTGGAGAAAGAGCATAGATGAGCTGTCTTGACTCTGGGTAGAGCAGCTGTGTGAGGAGCCTCCTTAAAATGTGGGAATGCGTTTCTCTTCCATACATACTCTGAGAAGGTGCAGCAGTCATGCTCGCCATTGCCTGCAAGAGGGCTTCCTCCTGGCAGTGGCCTTCAGATGTATTTTCACTGGGTTTCACAGAAAGGAAGCAGAGATTATAAATGTGGGTAGGAGCCTCGTGCTGCACCATTTCTGTTACCATGGGGACATAATTGTAATAGAAGTAGTTTTCTTTTTTTTGTGGTACATCATTGTTAACAAGAGATTGTATTTAGATTTGAACACATTCATCTTTGCCAAGGCAAGCAGAGATCAGGTGCATGATGCACGCAGGGTACAGCATAGCTAATAGCATACATCAGCATGTCTGGTGTGATAAAATACTCTTCTGAAGAGCAAGAGGGGGGGAGGCTGCAATTTTTTCAAGTTACCCTCTGAATTCCCAGGATTCATTGAAGGTTTCACTCAGTTCAATTCTTAAATACAGCATGGAGCTTAAAGTGCAGTTACATTCATTGCAGGGGTGCAAAGTAACAGCTGTGTTCCCTTGCTTTATTTACAAATAATTCTGGATTCCACTGTATTGCCGGGCAGCCTCCCATTGAGAGGACTGAACCCTGAATTAGTGGTAAATACTGGCTCTAGGTGCTGATTAGCATTGTCAGTCTGACACAGATAGGCATCCCGGCTCCGTGGGCATGCTGGGGCGTCTGGGGACTACCAACCATTCCACAGACAGAGGGAATAACAGAGCCCCTGCAGCCCCACTTCTCAGAGTTACAGCAAGAGGCAATAAAAGCTTTTGAACTCGGTTTATTTGCCTAAACATTAGCTGCAAAACATCGACCTTGAAAGCACCCGGATGTAATGCCAGGACAGCAGTGTATCAAAGGATCTGAGTCTATTCTTGCTAAGCAACGTTAAGTCATATTTGACTTTTCATTAAGCCTTTCTCCTAAAAATGTTCATAAATCTTATGGAAATGCTGTTACAATATGTATATTTTAGCAAACTAAACTAGAAGGAAAGTGGGTGATGTGTCTCTTGAGAAACAAGAGAAAGTTCTGGGAGAACACAGAGCTGAACACAAAGGTGCCTCTCCCTCTCCCTCCGTGCGACCAGAGCACACAGCTCCAGCACAGGCCTGCTGCTGGCATTCTTCCATTTTTGGGAGTAATGGCAACAGAAATTTCCACACCTGACCGGAGCATGTTGTCCAAGTTTTAGCATCAATTCATATGCTGAAACTTCAGAAGCTTTGAGGAACACCAGAGCCATGGAGATAGAGGCATCTGACTAGGACACAACCTTGAGGGATGGCTCTGTCTGTCTCCTACAAATGGACATAGCTGAAGCTAGCTTCAGAGCACCAGTTAACAGAGTGCCATTACTCATCCCAGACAGTCTCTCTGACTATACTATCTTGTCTCCATCTTTCCAAGTGCAGGCCAATTAACATATTCCGTCACCTTCTGTGTATTGGGGTCTCTGTTCAATCCAGGACACAGCACAGGCATCACTGTGGCAATTAAAATTTAATTCCCTGGAGGAGGGTACAGGACAAAATCCTTTGCTTATCCTACTGAACGTCTCAGCAGCTCTTGACAGAGAAGTGTTACAAACACACCTTAATAATTAAGGAAGAGGGGATAAATCAGCATTACAGAAATTCTGGATATTCCTTACTCTGCATCCTATGAGGGGCATGTTTGAGAGTCCTCTTTTACAGGGTCTTCATTCTGAACTTGCTCTGAAAATCTATATGGTTTCCACTTCCTTTTAATGCCTGTAAAGGGTCTCTGACAAAGGTACTGAGAAACTGTGAGCTTGGCTGAGAGGAGTATACTGGTGAAAACCAACTGTGTGTGTCTCTTCACAAATGCAACAAGTGTCACGACTGAAATATCAGAACACCTACACAATCCTTTAGGCAGCTGTTTTCTGTAACACAAAAGAGCAAAGTCTCTCCTATGAAAAGAACACCTCTGTCTGCTGCAGTCAGAGGTGGAGGGAACGCTCCAAAATCCATGAAAATCCTGCTCTGAATTTCTGGAGCTCGGTGAGGGGTTCAGTCAAACTTCCCAACACTCGTTATTTTTTCTGTTTTCACTCTTGCATTTGCCTGTGTCTCTCCTCTTAAATACTCAACTGACACAACCGTGTCGGTTTGGAGAGTAATTATAGAGATGCCAGCCACAGAAATATGTTAACGTTCACAGCTAAACACAGAAAACAAGCCAATAGAAGTCCAAAGTAGTAGTGCTGTATAATTAAACATGTGCACGGGTCCACCACCTCTGCACATGGTTATTGATCGTCTTCCATTCAGGCTTCTCCATCAGCAGGATCATATAAGTGATATGCAGATGTGATTATAGGCCCTGCAAATACAGCTTCACATCGCTACCAGAGGATTTTGGAGGGATGAACTGGATGAATACCATATTCTTACAGTGCTGCCAATGAACAAGAACATGGCTTCATGCCACGCTCTTAGAACTGGCCAGTTAGCTGCTGTTGAAGCCAGTGTTAACAGCCTTTCCTTTTTTACAAACCAAATTCTAGCTTTAACAGGCATGAAAATGGAAGCATCAGTGAAGGTCAGATCTGAATATAAGTTTACTTCAGGCTGCTTCTGGTTATTCTTAGAAAATAATTCTTTTCATTCTGAATAAATTAAAAATCCAAAGTAAATTAATTAACACATTTTAAAATGCATTATTTAAGTAATTAAAATTCTAATTGAAGTTTCAGATTTCTTTTTCTATAGACGTGCTTGTACATATATGCTTCCTGCTGCCAACCCATTGTGAGATCTTCCTCTCCTTTTTTTGCCTTTTTTGCAACTCAGAGATATATTTAGACTGGGAACAGTTGGATTGTTTAGTGGTCTATTCAGGCAAACAGGGTGAGGAGTTCAGGAGAAACTGAAGAATTCACATCTGTATCATCTAAATTTGAAGTAATTAACATTTCAATGTTTCTATGTTAGTATGCTGTTCATAGACAGAAAAGTGTTTGCTTGCAGTCCGTTGACAATACTTTGTTCAACTGCTGTCAGCACTGTTGGATTTGTAAATTACCAAAAGCATTTTATAGTGTGTGTGCTTTCCTGAGAGCAAAGTGGGCGCTTTATCTGCACGGGTCTGAGCGTACAGCCCCACAACAGAACAGAGAGCAGAGACAGAATACCACCTACTCCACTGCTCAAGAGCCACGGCTGAGCAGGACGACCCTTTAAAAATGTTAAACCACAGTCGGTAGTCTGATGTAGTCCCCAAGCTCCTCTGGTAACAGAGGTGCTCCCAAGGATAGGGGCACTGCCTTGGCAGCACTTCCTGGCTTCCCTTGCCACCATCCCTGAACTTGCCGCAGCTCCTTTCCTGCCAGCTTGGGACCCGCACAGAGCGCATGACTGGAGTGGGACAGGGGCCTGGATGCTTAGGTGTGGGTTGCTTGTCCCCTGGTAATTCGTCCAGCCCCCTGCACTTCTAGCAGCCTTCCCAGAAAAGAAATTGATAGGAACTTGAGTTTTAAGTAGTGCCCTGATGTATGGTTGTGGTACTTGGAATACGACAGAAACATTGTCATTTTAATTGTGTTAGAAAAGAGAGGAACGATTCTATATTTACAGGGAGAGGATACTTGTTTCAGTCTCCAAACTAAGGTGAATTAAAAGTCTTGAAAGTTCTTGTATAAGAACAAGTATTGGCTAGCCAGACCTGACTCCCAGAAAGTAAGTTTTGTGCTGTAATTTTGTTTCATTGATGATGATGTAATTTTGTTTCATTGCTGGCTGAGAAGTAGTAATAATTACTAGATGATGTGGCTTGCAAATTCTGTGGTGGTAGTAAGAGACCCTGTGTAAAATGTGAAAGCTTTATGTTCTAGACCCTGTACCCTATAGCACTCCATCACAACAGCATCTGTTTCCTAGGACCTCTGTCAAACTTGTCACAGTAAGGATGTAAACCTTCTGCATCACAGGCGACAATACCAGTAGATGTCTACCCACTTTTTAAGTTAACGGGGCACCCATGCCAATGCAGTTAGAAAACAAAGGAACTACTGAACTTTTATGAACTGTGCTGAGTATTTATATCACAAAGGATGAGAAAAACATTCCAGAAACTGGTTTGCATTACTCATTAAAACAAACAAACAAAAAAAACCCCAACTGATTGGTATTATGGTTCCAAAGACCTCTCCTGTGGAGCCAGAAAGCAGAACAAAAGTTCTGATGTTCATGTACAATGAACATCTCTGATGTTCCCCAGCTCACTATTATCAGGTTTTTGACAGCCTTCAGTGAGCCCTTTTTTTCTTTCATGCAAACTCCCTTAAATTAGTTAAATTAATTGCTTGCCATTCCACCCTACAGAATACAGATAGTATTTAAAATATCTTTCCAGATCTAATACTGTTAAAGACTAGGTAAAAGGAAGATGCTACAGGAAAAAAAAAAGTTAAAAAATCCAGAAGATACTTAGAAGCACAAGAATAATGGACAAATATCACAGAAATAAGGTTGTGCTTTCTCTTAGTGTATGGGTATCTCACTACAGTAGGGTAGGGAGAAGTGGTGTCTGTTTGTTTAAATAGATCCATTTTCAGAATATTTTAGACTGTCACTTGAAAACATTTGTGTTTTGTGTTATATTTTGTTATATTTTGTGGTTTTGTTTTCTGTTATAGTAACTGTTTTCTGTTATAGTAACTTTCATAGGTATTAAACTAAGTAAAAAGAGAGCATATCCTGGCACTGTTCCAGCTTTCTAAACTCTCAGGAATAAATGGTGGTAGAATGGAAGTAGATCCAGGATGAAAATGAAAATAGTTTCTCCCTTTGGCATGGAGATCAAGCAGCAAAGTGAGAGGAAAACAAAGCTTGGAGACTTCTTCTAATGTACACCAAAAAAATGCTACAAATTGAAAGAGCAATGCAGATGTGATGAGCTTTTGCCACAACCATTGTTTGAAAAGAGGCTGCTGAGGTTTGATAAACAGCTTAGGAACTTCTTTAGCACCATTTCTCAACGACAGTGAGCCTCTTGATTTGGTTGTTTTGTCCGTCTTTCCAGGGTTTTTGCTTCTTTTTTCCCTTCCCTTTCCAGGGAGATGTTTGGTTTGTAGCCTGTTTCTTTACAGAAGCTGTTCAGTGCCTCTGATTGACACCATAATTCTCTTTTTAAAATGCTGAGGTATTTCACATTACTGCCTTGCCCAGTGGGTCTAGAGTATTTGATTGGAAGTACTGAGTTGCAGATTCTGTGTAGAGGCTTTCTAAGTCATTGAAGTCAACTGTATCACTTACACTGTGTAAAATGAAACAAGGACAAAAGCCCTTGAAAATATCAATCTAAGTCATACAAGTAACCAAGGGCAATGTAGGATGAGCAAACTTTGACTGAAGTTTGCATGCTTTCATATTTCCTTTGGTCTGCACAAGTGAGTGGAACAGCCTAAAGGAACAGGATTTCTCTTGAGATTCTGCTGCTGCTCGCTCCATACAAACAACTATTCAGCACTTTATTTTCCCTAACTAGAAAGTTAAAAAAGAAACAGGAGAAACTGGAAAATAAGTGAAAACTGTTGTGTAGTAAATGATTTAATTAGCTAGTAAATGTCTGGAGGAGCCATGAAAGATTCCTAGCTAAATGGTGTTATGCAACAGAACTAGGAACTTGAATATTCATGTAGATAAATAATTAAATATTGATTCCTCTGTTAGGAAAAAAATAAATATATGTAATCAGAGTTGGCCAAAATGGATACATTCATACCCACCACGTTCTGTCTTGCTACAGAAGTCACAAGCCAGATAATATTCCTCCAGCATCTTCCCACATTTAGCAACCTTTTCTCAGAGAGAGATGGAATGGGCTTGGTATTTTGCTAAATATAGGACAGATTTTAAATGAAGAACCAGAGGTAGATGTCTGTGAGCAGTTTAAGCTAATCTAAATCCAAATTAAGTGCAGGTCATCTAGAAAAATGACTCAAAAACTTGACAGAGCTAACTGTACAGTCCCAGAGGCACTGGTGCAAGCCAGAGGGGCAAAACACGAGGCCAGAAGTTAGTGAGATCATCTCTTGCAGGTGCTGAGATCAGCTTAGGACATTCACAGGATGGTGCCCCAAGTTCCACACAGACAGTTGGTACAAACTCTATACTCAAACCAGAAGGCCCCAGAACACACTAATGTTTTCAACACTTGCAGGGTAAAATTGCCAAAATTCCTTTGAAAAATCTAAGACAAGTAATACCAGGATGCCATTGGTCTGATCCCAGTGCAATAACTGTTCTAGTCTTAACTTTAGCATGTTTGTGCTTAGGTTTTATTTAACACAGTCTTGTACACTTCAACAGTTACAGTGATATGAATGATTCTGGTATTTAAAGAATCTAGTCTATCAAAACATAATTAGTTTGTAAATGTTTTGGAACAAAGATGATCTTTTCAGCTGTGTTTACATATTATCTAGCACAGGGAGAGTCTGACTGTGACTACAGATTATAGTTGATGGAATGATAAAAATAATACATCTTTATGCCATGTACCCATTTCTGTCAAAGAGCAGGTGCTCCTTTTTCTAGAGGTGTTCTTTAGTGTTGTCCCCCAGTTGGAACATGGGAAGTTCTCCTTACATGCTAGGAAAGGAAGACTACCATGATGATAGTTGAATCCTGCAACGGGTTGCCCAGGGAGGTTGTGGAATCGCTGTGGAATTGTTCAGTACTTGACACAGTCCCAAGTAACACAGACCTATGTGGAGCAGAAGGGTGCACTAGATGACATCTGGAGGCCCCTTCCAAACCAAAATAAGACTGTAGGATTCTTCTGCTCTGTAGGATTCTTCTACTTGTTTAGATAGCAGTAAAAATTGAGTTTGAACTATTTCTGTGTATCTCAATGAATTCCAGTTCCTCATGTCTGTGTCTCTAAGCACTAATTTGCAATGATTTTGCATTAATTTTGGAGGTTTCATCTTCTGACTTTTGGGGATGGAATTCCCTCAGATAATGTTCCTTTTGTGGTAATTTACAATAGATATGGATATGTTTGCTGTAAAAATGTCAGGCTAGGCACAAAATTAATACCTTTGTGATTGCTATATTTGTTTTTCTGTGCCATTCACTATTCTGCATGGGGTGTTGCAGAGCAGGAACAGCTCTGCTGCTGTGTCTGTTCCTAGTGTTTGCTCTGAACTGATAGGCAGCACATGAATACTCTCCTCTGATGCTATTATTGGGATAGGTGTTACAAGAGAAAATAAGAATGCTGGGTGGTGTTTGCCTCCACATAGTGTTTTAAAATGTGGTGGCTGTCACTTTGTCTGGTGTGAAAATTATACCATATCAGTGTGTGTGTGTGTGTGTGTGTCAAGAAATGCACAGGCTGGAACTTTGTCCTCACCACAAGATAGGTTCATGCTCCATGCCAGCACTGAAATACCAGACAGGCAGAGGCCAAAGACTAACTTTTGGTACAGGTGGTGGGGTTTCCATGAGGCAAGATATAGAAAAAAAAAAAAAGTAGCTTCTCTAGATCACATTCCTTATTTTTTTGGCATTGTGCTGAAGCTATAACCATGACCAACCATGACCATCCATTGACCCCAGTTCTGCTCCTGCCACTAAGGATTGCAAATGCCCTTAGTATATGTCTGTTAAGATTTTCCTTCTGTGCTCATTCTTAAGCTTTTAGTTTTCTGAAGTCAGCTATTTGCAAACATTTTCTGATTCAGATCCAGGGAAATGTTTATCGGCCTATTCGTTCAATATAAATTGCTTTCCACAAGGAGTTCTGAAACAAGATTTTAACAAATCAGAGAGGAATTAGGTTTTTTCATTTCTTCCATTAAATTGCTTGGCATTTCTCATTTCAAGATAATTGAAACAAATAATTATAGAAAGCAAAAGAAACCTCTTATTCCATCTTCTGATACTATAGCAATTCAGATGTCCTTGAAGAGCACTTTTGACAAGTTGGCTATCTCCCCTTTGTTTTCACTTCAGGATGATTTAATTGCAAGGTTGTTTGCAAAGGTTTAAGAGCAGTGGGGTTTGTATTAAGGAGTAGAGGAATGAAGCAAACTGAAAGATGCCCTAAGATCTCGCTTTTGAAAGACCTCTTTCTTTCCATTTAGCCACCCATCCTCTTCCACCTAAATTTCACCTCTCTGCCAAACTCCTTTGCTGCCTCTCAGGTCTAACACACATTCCCATTTCTCCTCTCAGTCCTTCCCCAGTTTCTTACCTCTCCTCTTCATTCATGTGTCCCCAAACTGCATTTTCCTCATGCAGTCACAGTTTTCTCTCCCCATTTAGCAACACTTTGTATAATTCACTATGCCAGCTTGCATTCTCATTAGACAGTTCATTAGCTCTATTTTCTAGTGGATTGAACTAAGTTAGGGCAGTTGGCACTGGCAGGTCCCTCACGTAGTCCTGATAGTAGCATGCACATTAGCATGCAGCACCAATAAAAAGAAAAGTACTTCTGCCAGCACAGAATAGAAATAATTGCTACTTTTGGGAGGAAAGGGTTAAGCTAAAAGAGTCCAGTAGGAGACTTCCAGTGTATTTCTAAAAGCTTTCATATACTGTCTCTCCATTCCACCACTAAAGTCAGAGTGGAATGGAAGAGGCCTCAAGTAAGGAATAGCAGCAGGCTCAGTCTGTTCCAGCAGGGATTTGACAGATCTGCTCTGGATAGGTCTAACTCCCAGTACAGCCTGTATCAGCTGAGAAGCCATTAAAGTGAATATATAAACTACAGGAAAGTATGATGGTGACATGTTTTGTTTCTAGCTTGTTAAACCAGTAATTGTTATTGCAAGTAGCTGTCATTCCCACCTGCATTTGCTTCTTGTTGACAATGAAGAAAACTCATTTGTTTTATAGTGTGAAGCTTAATTTACTTCATGGTTGGTTTCTTTCTTTGCCTGTCAATCCCAGACCTCTGAGGAAGAAATGCAGTCAGTTTTATAGCAACCAGAATGAGCTGTAACTAAACTGCCAGTACAAAAACTATGGCTTCTTTACTATTATGAAGGCACTTTTTTTTTAAAGGCACATAGGATCAAAAACTCCCTTTAGAATCATATTGGCTAAGACTGCAAATAACTGACTATAACCAGATTGGCTAGTGATCTCTGGATACTTGCCCTTCAGTTTGTATGGTTTTTAATTAAACTTGACAACTCTGGAAGAAATTAAGTCTGTGAAGTTGAGTGCCTGCTGGCCTTTAGCCATTTGTTTCTCCAGAAGCCAGCTGTTCATACCAGAACCACAACCACGTCAGAGATGTGGTTATAGCCATGTCAGGAGTGTGAGGAAGAGAGGCACTCACTATTAACTCATAGGAATGCAAAAATGACACTTTTAAAGAATAGATGAAACTTAAGTAGGGAAAAAGTCTCATGGGCATTCAGCTTATTCTATTCAGGAAATGTTTTTGATGATGTAGAGAAGACTTCTGTAAGCTGTGTCATCACTGGGAGGGTTTAGCCATACAACAAACCTCTCCTGGGGTGGTTAATACTTAAAAACACATTAGCTTAACGTATCCAGGCCACATATGTCTGTAGAGAATGACACCAGACGTGCAATTTATGAAAGCTGAGGGAAAAAATGGTCTGTTCACAGCCCTGTTTTGGTTTGGATCAAAATGCCTTTCTCAGCTCTGCTGTTCTAAAACGAGTCTGAAATGAACTGTATGTAGTGTAGTGCTAACAGTAGGAAAACAACCAGACATCCCCCACTCCCAGCATCAGGTGTTTATCCTGGTTATCAAAATAAAGCAAGCACTAGAGGAGTGTTTCCCGGACACACAGCAGTACAAAAGGAATTGTACCAAAATCCTTTGGAGGAGCTGTGAGAAGGCACATACTTAGCCAGGAGTCACCTGCTACTTGTATCTGCAGAGCGTTCAGCATGAGGAGATCCCTTTTTTTCAAAATTTGTAAGCCTACCCATAATAACCATCAGTAATAAGAAAAGCATGCCCACATACAGTTAGTGGGATGTTAGTGTCATTTGTTTTATCAGCCTGCTGTACAGGCTTTAACCTCACACCCAAGTTGTGGTCCAATGCCTGCTCTGGCTGTCCCCTCCCAGCTCTCGGGTGCCCGTGCAGTACAGCCACGGTCTGCATCGAGCTCAGTCTGCCAGCACCTTCTGAAACTGTTGTACTCTGCATAACTCATATTCTTCCCTCTCTGGCATTCAGATAACGTACGGCCCTACAGAGCCTCTGTTCTGCTCACTGGTACCACACACATCAAAACCCGTAGACCAGGACAGGACTGACACGCTTTGCCTGTTGGCTTTAGTGGCACCGACACAGCTCACTTGAGCAGTTAGTAAATACTACTCTGGAAATACACATCCTAGTTTTCACCCTAGGTCTAATAAATCTAAAACTTGCAAAAATGTGCATAGAAACTATGAGCATTTAAGCCTGCAGAGTTGTGTGTGTGTGCTGACCTTTAGATACTAAATGAGCTGTGTCTGGATGCTGGCAACTGGCAGCTTGTAAGGCAACAGAAAGCAAGGCACTTGTCATGAGTAATCCCATCTTCCTTTCCTTTTTTTTTAATTTTGTTGTGTCTCAAACTTTAAGCATCTGATGGAAAGATAATGGTGTTTTGAGGTTGACTACTAGTTTTAAGTAATTAACTTCTTATTAGTAGCCATAACTAGTTGAATTCAGTAAAAACAAATACTGAAAACCCATTTACATGGAGAGTTTGATCTCTCTGCCTCAGTGACAAGTGAAGCTTCAGCTACTCATATTTGAACCCAAGAGATCCTTCAGTGCATTTTACACGCCTGCCAAGCACTCACAAAAAGCATCTATTGATACACCAAACAACGGTGGTTGCAAATAGAGCAGCTAAAATTTAAGCAAGCAGAATGTAGCAATCTTGTCTAAATATGATAACAAATATAACTTGGATTTTGGCCAGGACACCCCCTCCCTCTCTCCCCCCCATCTCCAGAATTAGTGACTACCACAAACCAAGAACATTGGTTTTGCATGCCCCCCCCCCAGGCTACACATCTTGTTGGTTTTAAGTACAGTTAAGGATTCAGAAGGCAAAGTATGGAGGGAGCTTCACTTTCAATCCTTCATACTGCTAAGAAGGTTGGGAAATACCAAGAGATCTTATTACTTTTAAGTTTACTTCTTTAAAAAGGCAGTCTAAATTTGGCATTGTGCTTTTATTATTTGTGCTTTCCAATATCTTGCAGTCTTCCTTTGTGATCACAAATCTCCATTCTGGGAAGGAAAAAATCTACCTCTTTAAAGAAATAATTTCCTGTAAGGTTAGGGACTCACCACATCCATGATCTGCATGAGGCTGAGAGTGAAATAGACAGTGAGGGGCTGGGAATCATTTGCAACCGGTCGCTCCAGAGGGTTGTAATTTTTCAGCAGCTCCTTATAAAGCTTCCTTTGGAACTCTCCTTGCAGGGATTCTTCAGGCACATGAATAGATAGATACATAATTAGGATTCTATATCAGAAAGTAAAGCTAGGACATACCCTCTTTTTCTGCTATCAGATTTTATGTATCCTTTGACCTGCTGCATTCTTAGAAAAATGCCACTGGAATTCATGTAGTTCGTTAGCTGCCCCCACAAAATCTTACCACAGATATATCACACTTTCTTTTCTATCCCAGCCTGTAAGGGGGATTCCCTCCTTGATCATTTCTTGGCTGACCAGGAATACTAAATTCTAAAAGCTAATGGCCAAATTATGCCCCTTTTGGTCCAGCAGCAAGAAGTGATGAAGAGGACAGATACTACCCGTGTTTTTACACCCATCCTGGCACAGCTGTAAGCAGAGAAGCAGAACATAGATAGAGCAGCCGGCATCAGCAAGACAGCAAGAGAAAAATGGCCACAGGTTAGACTGAATCCTGCTCTCAGGCGGCTTCAGATCGAGAACTCTTTAGGGCAAGTATTCTGCTCTGTTCATGCGGCTACCAATAAAGTGGGTGTACAGGGCTCATGGCAGAGATGATCGGCACTACCTTAATACACATGGTAGTATTTGGGGATGTCTGTCCTTTTTACACCTCCGAGCTAGGGAGGGTCTTTATTCTGCCGTTTTTCTAGGTTGGGAGAGGGAGCAGGTCCACATGGATGGAGCAGAGCAGACCAGGGACAGAGGCGTTTCGGAATGAAAGGGAATGTGGGTCGGGCTAGGAACAGGTCCTCTGGACGCGAGCCTTCCCTGTCCCTACTCCGGACAGACTTTTCTCTTCCCTCTTATGTTCTAGTTCTGAACTGCCCCCACAAAAAGGCACAGTTTGCCCCGAAGCAGCTGCCATTTAAGTGCCTCGGCGGAGTTTGCCCCCCCGCCCCGCTCCCATCCCCGTTGCTGTGCGCATCTCCCGCGTCCCTTCCCGGCCGCTCCCGGCGCTGGCAAGCCCGCGGAGCAGCCCGGGACCCGCCACGCCGCGGAGGACCCAGGGCAGCTGCCCCCGCCCTCCCGCCCGCCCCTGCCGCATCCCGCCCTGGCTCCCGGGGGTGCCCGCGGAGCTGGCGCTGCGCGGAGCTGGCGCTGCCCGGAGCTGGCGGCCGCGGGAGCCCGGCGTTCACTCACCGCGCACAAGCCCCGCCGCTGCGAGCAGCCACACCGCCAGCTCCTGGAGGCCCATTCCGGGGACCCAGTGCGGAGAGGGAGGGCGACGGCAGCAGCGGCTTCTCCCGCCGCCAAGCCCCGTCAGCCCGGAGCGGCGCGGGCAGGGCTGCGGTGCGGCCCGAGCCGCGGATCCGGGCCGCTGGGAGCCGCCGGCGCCCGGGGGAACCTCCGGCAGCTCGGCCCCTTCCTGCGCCTCGCACCGGAGCTCGCCCTACGGCGCTGCCGGCTCAGGCGGAGCGGAGGAGCGCTGACGGCCCGCCCCCGCGTCCTGCCTCTCCGCCTGATGGATTTCCCTCCCTTCCCTAATCCTTCAGCGTGCCCGGGCCGGAGGGGAGGGAGCGGAGCCGCTCGCAGGCAGTTGCCGGTGCGGCGCGCTGGGCAAGGCGGCCCCCGCATTATAGAGACGAGAGCGGGCGCAGCGCCCTCCCCTCTCCGCGGGGCCTGTCCCCAGCCCTGCCAGCTGACGCCCTCCCGCAGCGGCCGGCCCTCCCCGCCCGCGGCCCGGACGCGGGAAGAGCTAAGGGCTGCTCCGGGCGGGGAGCCAGCCCTGCCCGCGCTAACCGAAAAGCCAAAGGGCATCACAGGGCCCTGAGGACCGCGGAGCCGCCCGCCCTGCTCCCCTGCTCAGCACAAGCGCTCGGTCATTCTCCTTTGCCATCAGCAGAGGCTGCTGCTGCCAAAGGCACGAATGCCCAAAGGGCGGCAGAGTGCCCCGGGCAGGATAGCCGCTGCCTGGGGCGAGCAGGGCAGATGGAGGCGAAGGCAGCCCGGGTGGGGATGGGCAGGGATCCAGGGCAGGGCCAGTCCCTGCTGGCCTTTGCCAGGAGTTTGGCTTCCATCACGTTTTGTGGAGGCACGGGGTGGGCAAAATGATGTTACACACGTGGCTGTTAAATCCCCAGCAGAGATGCAGAGCTGAGGGCTCAGGTGTGACATTTTCTCTAGATATGGGAAAAACTGAGGGGTGCTGTGTTTAGTGCCTGACAAACACGTCACTGAGTAAACTGATGCCTCAGCTCCTGTCCGGTGTGGGTATAATGTACTACAGCTGGAGAGCAGGCCTAGAATGGATGCATTTTGTTGATCATCTAGTACCTATTTGTAACTTTAAGCACATCTTTGAGACCATGTATGGGATATTTCTTTCAGTCCAAATCTGTGCCCTTCAGATGCAGTTGCTGCACTAAATTAATATCCTAGGCAGCTGCATTTAAGGGAGAATGATACTGAAGAGGCCCTCGTTGGCAAGGGGTAACCAACTGCTTGTTTTTCAAATAACCCAGCAAACAAGCAGTTGACTAGCCCATGTTAATTCTCAGCCTTAAACATCTAGGTAATCTGTTTTGGCTGAAGCACTGACTTTATTTCTGTAGCTACTGTTTAAATATTTTTAAATGTTGAGTACAGGACCAGATGAGACTGGGACAGCCTGAGTAGCCCAGCATGTTGGTACCTCATGTGAAACATACCCCTTTTCAAATGTGCCAGCATGCCAAACAGCTTTATCAAAGGGTAGTGGAAACCTGCATGTGGCAGTGGTAACTCTCCAGAAGCTGAGACACTGCTGATATAGGGGTGTATACTGTCAGGGTTCTCAGGTTTTTTAATAGTCCATCTAGATGCAATTTTTAGTTGTCTCTTTTTTTGTGGTGGTGTGTTCTTCTGTGAGATCCTGACCTTCCTGGGCCAGCTAGCAGGTAGGCGTGAGTTGGTAGGGAAGCTCTGTGTTGCTTGCAGAGAAACAGAGAAAGTGTTATTATCGACTTCAGCCCTCACATGGCAGTGCTCTTAGTCCCTGGATTTTTGCCCTGTCTCGTTTTGGGAAGGAAATTAATTTCCTTTGCTCCTGTTAGCCACTGCTGTTTTCGGCACAGGTGCCCCAGATCTTTCTGGGTGTTGAGTAAACAGCATGAATTGTTCAGGCAAGAAATCAGGAGAGGAAATCTGCGGTTCATGGCTGACCTCTACCGTTGGCTCGGTTTTTGTGCTGTGCACATTGGTTTGTGGACATCTGCCTCACCCCGGGTGGTGAGGGCAGGGTCAGCAGTGATAGCAGTGTAGAAGCATGCACAACCCAAGATCTTCAGGACTCTGTTATGGGACTCAAAAGGTAAATTTACTGAATTTGGAGTTTGCTGAAACTCCAAATTCCAGTACTCCAAGTACTGAAAGGATAATTCATAACTATTTCTTTGTTAAACCTTAACTTGGTTGTGATGGTCTCATTTGGTTTTGATGTAGGCAAATTGAATTTTATAGGCACTTCAGAGATTCTCCACTTTCGATATTCTTTAATAACAATCAGAAGCCCAACTCCTTGGCTAAACTGTGTCTGACCAGGTGCATTCCTTCTGAAGGGTTTACCTTTCTAGTCAGAGACTCTGGTGTGAATGAACACAAATGGAGAGGGGGTTACATTTGCTTTCTGTGGAACCCTGGCTAAGAAAAGTTAATTTCACAAATATTTACATGGGTTCATTAGCTAGATACTAGCAAAGAAAGAGTAACAAACATTATACTGAACTCCTCTTAAAGCCCTCACTGGTGGCACAAGTTATTACTTACAGCTGAAAAGCAAGCTGTACAGTCTGTGGCCAGCAGAGACTCTTTTCTTTGCCTACAGTTCCCACCAGAGTTAAGACCCACTCTTCCCTGAGCTTTAACTCTTCTTTCTGTTGTATGGTACCCAGCCAGATGATTTGGAGGGTGCTTTTCCCCTCCCCAGGTAACAACTTTTCAGACACAATGATGAATGCAAGTTCATTTTACAGTTATGTGATATAGAAATGATTATGGGGCTCCCAGCCCACCTCCCCCAGTTGGGTGCTTGCCAGAATATAAACAAGCCCCTATGTCGGTTTGTTTCTCCTGTATATTGGACATGATTAGACTTGTCTAATTAGACAAGTGATTGATGATTAGACTTGTGTGCCAGCCTGTTTGTGAATAGCCTGTATATTCATGGAGATAACAGTATGCACAGGTCACATGTCTTCATGTGAAGGTCAGGTGTAAGAAAAAGTTTGTGGCAACTGTGTGTGTCTAATACCAGCATGCTGTCTGTTGTTCTTTTATCTGGTAAGCAAAGAAGTAAATACAGCCTTGTACAGAAGGCAAAAGTCCTCACTCAAGTAGTATTTCATAGGTGTTTTGAGAGTCTGAGTGAAGCACAGAACTACTAGAGAAGCAGCTACCTGATTCCAAATTAATGTGCCTATGGAAAAGAACCTCCTCATAATGGTAAGGTGTTTGTTTATAGCCAGAGAGCATCTTCCTAGTCCTGTTTATACGGCCAGTCTGACACATCGGTCATTGACAAGAACGAGGGCTGCAGCGCATACCGAGCGGCTCGCGCAGTCCTATCAGACGTTGCAGTTGTGCAGCTGTAGCGATATCCCCGAGCGTGAGGAATACCCTCTCTTTCTCACAGATTTACAGGTGAGCAAAAGCATGCACCTTCCTGATGTGACAGAAGATGGTAAGAGAGCCCTGAGATCAGGCCAGTAGTGAAGAAGTGAATGTCTTACAGTGCATGCAGCTAGAGGGACGGCAGTTCTTCCTGGCTCATCTAGCTGTTGTGCAGCTGCAGTGACCCAGGACTTCCCTAGCAGAAAAAAATCTGCTTTTCCCTCTTTTTAGAGAAGGTAGAATAGGCTAGGATTTTAAATGATGACTTACAGCATATGTTAGATGAGACATGCCCACATTTATTTGAATGTTATTTGAATTAAACTACCTCTTTAATTTTTTTATTTTTTTTAAATAGTAATTAGGTAGACTTAGTAATTCTATCTCATGTTATTCTGTTGTTTGTTTTCCACAGCTAATAGCCTTGGTGACAGAGAATGTATGTGTGATGACCTTAATTTTTTTCTGTAAAATGCCATGAAACAATCTATTTCTTCTTCCTTGACAAGAGGTAGCAGCTAGGTTTGATGTCTAGTTTTCTACTGAAGAACAAATTAGTGACCTAAAATCTGCCTGACTTTGCAGTTACTTTCTAGTCTGTACATCCAGTCTTGAACAGAGGCTCACAAAGATAATCTCTTCCCAAATTCTTAGCTCTGACACTAGTTTGTGATTTCTGGAAAGTGATCCATTCCCCAAATGGTCTTTTGTTGGGAAGGATAAGGAAGAGCACAAACTATTCTGTGGATTCAGAATAACAAAGCTGCTGCAGTCCCAGAGAACGTTTCTGAGCAGCGCTCAGATGTGAAGAATAGGATTTGTAAAATTTGCCTAATAAATGTACGTAACTAACCAATAGAGCCCGTGGTCATTTCCATAATGCAAGCATCTTTCAAAACTCATTCCTGTCTTTCATTGCCGTTGGCAAACACTCACATTGAAGTGTGAACGTAGTCACTGAACAGCAGCGGTAATGCCGCTGCGGTGTTGTGAATGAGGGATCTCAGATGAAGTAACTGCAGAGATTTCTCAGCCTATCTACCCTACAGGTGCATTTCTCTGTAAAAACTCACAGGTTTGCATTGACATCATGCTCAGCACATTTCCACTTTGATTTCTGTGTGAGGAATTACTTGTTCCTCTCAATGCAGGCTCTGTCAGGTCCTTTGGAGTCATTTTGGAATTCCAGGGCTTGGCGCCGGCTTCTCGCTGACACGGAATTCACAGCATTACAGTCACTTTGCCATCTTTTTCCTGAGTGTGAGCAACGGAAAGTTGGCAAAACTGCTTTTCTTCACCCTGGTTAATTTTAAATTACTACATAATTTTGGGTTCACAGAAGCTAATTAAAGCTGACAAGAAATCTGCATTTTAGGCCCGCAGCTTTAACAGATCCTCATCTATAAACATCTGAAGATCAACCTTATTTATCTTGTCCTAAAGCAACACACTGGAAATTTTTCTTTGCTGAAAAAATTACCATCTGCTGCAATTTAAATAACTAGCATGGATTCCACAAAAATGGCCACTTGGTCTGCAAAGGCGATGCTGAGGCAGCCTGTCACCATACAGCCAAGCTCTAATCCTCTCCAAGCCAGAAATGTTTGAAACATGACTTCTTTTTTTTTTTTTTTTTTCCTGGCAGTGCTAAATGATGATGTATCAAAACCGTGAGGGAAATCATTTAAACTTTGGAGTTACAGTTGAAGCAGGGGATATGAAACAGATCAGTCTTACAAAGCCAAATGTCTACAGATAAGATTTCTAAAAAGAAAAGTAGTCAGGATGCACTCTTCTGCTAGAGAATACTGAATTTTGTCCTTTAGAATTCTACTTTTGGTCCATCAAATACATACATTTTTAATATGGCTGAGGGGAGAAAGAATTTCTTTTTTTTTCCACGTCTCCTCATTCTGTCTTGTAATACATGGATTGCAGATGTGCAGCCCTAACTCTTTACCACAGAAACCCAGCATTCCCTGATAACCCCTCCCAGCTTCTGCAAAGTCTTGGTATTACTCCTAAAGTAAATCAGTCCAGTCCCTGTATGATTTGTTTTAACTCATCACTGGTGAAGGTGAAGCCGATATTTTTCGACCATGTGGAACAACAAACATCACATATTGTCTTCTGTTTGAAATGACATCTTGTCCTTTCTCTGTAATTGCATCCTTTATGCTGGTATTGGCAACAGGCTGCAAAGGGGCAAATGCCATGGGGAGTTGCTGGAGACAGAGGAATTCATCGCGTTCAGCTCCATGGAGTGGCAGCCAGTCATGGCTCAGTGGAAAATGCTGTTTGTCTGCAAATGGCTAGTGACAGCTCCTTCAAGGGAAGGGCAACAAATGGTGGCATTCGGAGAATGAGAACAAAAAAGAATGATTTTCATTGTCAGAATACAGGCTATTTTGAGACTGTGGATCCTTCAGAGAGAGAGAGGGACATTTTCAAAAACCGAGATTCCTCGCTGGACTCCCAAGAACACCCAGAGCAGCTACTGGATTGTTCCTACCCCAAGGGAAGGGCTAAAACTACTCTACATACATGTTTTGATGGAAAATTCCCTGCAATAATTCAAACCACTAGATGTGGTCTATTTTATCCGGATCCCGTAGCACAGAGACACACAGACTTAGGTACTGCGTGCCCAAAGTACCGCAGTACCAGCTGTGGCTTTGCCATATCCAGGAATGCTGGCAGGCTTTTCCACATGGGCAGCACAGATCAGACCCTCTCTGCCTTTCCGGACATGGGAAATGTGAGCAGCAGAACGCGCCTGCTGGCACCCGGCTTTGCTGCAACAGCGTGTGGGAGTGGTGGGTCCCTCTTCCAGCTAGACTTGAGATGTTATTGTTCCTGACAAGGTGAGTGGGACTTTTCCGTCCTCATTCCTGGTTTAAAAGAAGAGCAGCCAGTCTTATTCATTGCCTCAGCTGCAAAGCCAGTGACTGTAAGTGGGTGTACTAAGCATAAATCGTGAAGCAGAGGAGTGCACTCGCTGTCATCAGCGAAAGCGAAAAAGCAAGCCTGGAGCCCCAGCAGATCAGCACATCAGCCCCAGGATCCAGCACTTGATGGGGCCTTCCTGAACAGCTGGTGCCAGGGAGCTGGGCGATCACTGCAGTGGGATGGCGTATTTGTATGAATGGATGCTTCAGCATCAGATCCCCAGGCAACACGCAGAGAATACAGCCCTCGGTCATATGGGATTCATCTCCTCCGCACTGAAGAACCTGACAGAGTAAATGACTGAATGATGGGCCCAGCATAGATACCTGAAGTCACCATTTTATGAAGAAGCCATGTCGCAGCAATGAAAATAGACACATGCAGAGGAAAGACTTCACAGCAATAAACCTGCCTTTGATTTTAGTGATAGTTCTCAAAATAAAGCTTCCTTGTTTTCCAGTAACATCAAAAGGGTTTTGTTAGTCATGAGTGAATGCAAATTGCTTTCAGCATGTTTTTCTTGAACTAGATTTAAAAGACCACAGTTAGTTTATATAGTTATAATGACCATTTTTTTCTAAAACTTCTTTTAATATGACAGAGAATGAAATAAAGGAGAATGGGGCCATGAAGTAGAGAGGAAGGAACTGCCTGTTTTTTCAGTGTTTTTAATTAGGTTGGAAGATTTTTCAAGCTTGCGTAAGCTTTCAGGTATTTCCTTTAGCATTTGTTTTGCAGGAGGAATTTTAGACCACAGGTTGCTTTAATGACTAATTATAAGAAAAGAGATCGGATAAAAATAAAGTAAAAGCCTGTTCTAAAATGTGTCTACCAGTTGGACCAACATACGTGGAATGGCTTCTCACATACAGAGATAATTTTGCTTCACACAGCTCGAGGACTTTTCTTCTGCATGTCATGCTAGAGCAGATACAAGAAGCCGAATCCCTTGTTTTGCAGCTCTATTGGCATTGCTTGTGATCCATTGGGTACGTTATTAGAGCATGAGAAAAATTATCACGCTTACCTGAACCAGGCAGATAAGGCAAGAAATTTGCAGGGGCTTATTGAAAGCTTTCTATTTTTGTATTTTGAGCTGACTTTTTACAGCAGAGCTATTTGGATTCTTTAAAGGTATCTTTTAAAAGCCACTTTTAAAAGTAGCTTTAAAGTAGAGATATTTGGATACTATTCGGACTTCTTTTAATGAGACTAAACTTTCAGAGATTTGCCTGATATTTTTGCTCTATACATGGAATGTCTACCAAACTAAGACAGCATTTCTGCATTAGCTAATTTATGTAAGCAAATCTTAATTTTTAATTGAAGCTATTTCTCCTAATAAACCCTCTGGGATGCTTAAATAAAAATGCCGTGGGTCTCTTTAATGGCTGCAATTCAAGGCGGTGTTTTTATCATGGTCAGAATTGTTGTTCTGGATTCCCACTTAATTATGAAGATAATGCAGTGTGTCAGGAAAGAGGCAACAATGACATTGCTCATGCCAGGCCGCAAGGACAGCTTCTAAGTAGCTGAGATGGATTGAGTATTCTAAGTAATAATGTGATTTATCAGTTTGCTTATGCACTGTCTGTGGTACTGACTTTTATGACCCAAACATTGAAATGCTTTCACATGATGATGATCACAAGAGAGAATATGTTAATAACAGTACCGGTTTCAAAAGCACTGCAGTGATTTATGGTCTGTGTCATATTTTTTAAAGAGATGCTGATCACCTGGGAGCTTAAGTCTTATGGGAACCCAAGGAGTTTATATGCCTAAGAGCAGGTTATCTAAGCAGGCAGCTGCATCTTTGGAATAAATCATAAATTAGCAGAGTAGTTTTGAAAGTTTTACCCTGTCGCTTACTGTTTAAAGTTTAAATATTGTGTAAAAAACTCACTTGAAGTGTTGATCTTCAAAGTTGTGAATGTCAAAGCCCAGAAATCCCCAACTTGATCTGTTACAAGACCCCGGTTTCCCCAGATCTCTCTGGCAGACCGGAGATGAGCTGAAGGTGCTGTATGTAGGCCAAGCACAGGTACTGGCTTCCTGCAGAGTGCTTTGGGGTATTTTGTGACAGAGGACTGGTGACTAACTTGTCAGCATGATCCTGGTAGTTCACCCAACAGCAGCTTGGCAGTCACATGTTTTTCCTCACTGCTGACCTGGTTTGAAGCTGAGTCACTCCAGAAAATCATTCTGTTTCTCTAATGGGTTCTGGCCTGCTCTGGGTTTTCTCCTGGTTTTTGATCCTCATGTAGTGGTTTGATTTGTACGTTATGTTGCCAGGTTCAGCCCCCAACTCCAGCTTCATGTATCATGTTTTTAGGAGGAAGTGGCAGGACTCCATAGAGAAGGAGGAAATAGACTTGGTCTGTGAATGTGCCCAGTTGATAAAGAGCAGTGTTATAAACGGTCGTGACAAATTTACAAAGTTTCCATAGAGAATTTATTTGAGCAAGCTTTCAAGCAGGCAAAACTGCGCTGGGTAGCCCAGGAGACCCTTGCTCCCTCCAAAGGTGCGCGCCCCATCCTGCCGGGAGTTCCCTTGTTTATAGTCCAGTAGCTCCGGGTATGCATAGCACATCCTGATAAGCTCCTGCGACTGCACATGCTGTTACTGGGGGGTCGTCCTGGTCCTTCTGGTGGTCCTAAAGGTCGTGGTCTTCCTCTGCCTTGTGGGTCAGTTTCCTTATTTAGTCATGTTGGCCCAGTGTAAGAGAGTAAGGAGAGCTTGTTGATTCAGCAGGATGTCGTCACTCTGAGATTAGGTATCTTGCCACCTCATCAGGAGGTAGTCTCCTCGGGGTTTGCCCATTAGCAACTCTAACAAAGACACAAGGAGCAAGGGGGGGATTTCCCCCCTTCCCCATCTGCCGGTTTGGAAACAAATTTCTTCTATTTTTATTACAGCAGGATGCTCACAGGGTCCCACCTGTGGAAAACTGATGGGGGTTTTAGGAGTAAAGACCGGAGAAGGAGAGGCAGAGATGCTTTTTAGAGAGCATTGGCTTTGTTAGATTTTTATATATCTGTATACCTTTTTTCTCCTTTTTTTTCACCACTTGAACTGGTATTTGCTTAACCAATAGAATCCTTCTTAAGGAAAGATTAGTTGACTTTTGGATTCCATTTCAATATGGCATTTGCTTTGTTAGGGAAGTGATTACTTGTAGAACTGCTGAGTTTGGTTTTGGTTTGTGGTGGGTTTTTTCTTAACGAAATCTGGGGAATTCATAGAGCATCTCATTGTGCTAGGACATGTTCAGGTTAATTATTTAAGAAATGTACTTCTGTAACTCATAATTCAGTGAGGACTATTGAGGTATTTTTCAGTGCATCCAATTTCTTCAACAGGGACTGCATAGATCATGAAGAAAACGAGAATATCGTTGTTGAACTGGTGAGGCTGAGATACACCGCAAGTTGGAAGATGACAGCCAGGTGAGTTTTGAATTTTTCTCTTTGAATATCTCAGTAGAGCCACGTGATTGTATGAAGCCTTCCTTTAGGAAAATTCTAGTAGATTCAAACAGAGTGGGATTAAAGCCAAGTATGGTAAAATATTCAGCAGAGCTCTGCTTCTGAGTCCCTGCTTTCTTAGGCCTGAAATGCTTCACTGAATCTTTCCAGGGTTACCTTAAAGTATATAGTTTCACTGAAAGTCCATTGCTTTAATCACCAGGAGCTAATGAAAGGAACCCAAATTCACACAAAGCTGCAGTACTAACCTGCAGGGTCCCCTGGGAGGTACATGTGGAAAACTGGGACTGGGCTCTGTGAAGAGCAGTATGTGGGTAGAGAGCCACCCAAAGCAAGGCGGAGAAGTACTGGGAATGCATGAGGAGTTTAAACGTGTGTGCCAAAGTCATCCATGCCACTGTATCTGTCTAGAGTATCTGATAGAAAAGCATTCGAAGTTCATTAGGAGCAAGGAATATGATCATTTAAATTAATCCTTGCATTACTGGGCATGTTTACATGTGTGACATAAACCACCACTATTAAAAGTAAACTGCTAAGGCAGTAATATCTCTTGTGTCATTTCGAACTGCAGACTGTCATGTATAGAATCATTTGTCCTGACATTTCAGAGGGAATTCTGTAAGATTTAGGGATCCTTGACAGAAGCATTTCCATTCCTCAGGACTTTTTTTGTAAGACAGATGAAAGAGTCTGTTCTTTTGATAGGTAAAAAAGCCCCAGTTACTGCCTTTAAAAACAGTTCTTTCCTCTGAGAGCCAGAAGATGTCCTTGTCAGAAGGTTTTTTTTGTTTGAGGGTTTTTTTTTCATTGGTTTGGTGTGGGTTTTTTTAAACGTACTGCTATTTATAAAAATTCTTCAAGTGAATCACTGAAATCTGAGCTTTGAAATGCTTCGCAAATAGCAGCAATGAAACTTGCCTAAAGTGTAAACGAGCAGTAATTTAAATATTAACTATCAGTTGATATTTTGCAGTGCTTCCCACGTACTCATTTATAAAACACTTAAGCTGCAAGGTTTGTATTAATAGCATTTATTTACTGCCATGGTGTAATTGAAAGTTTGACGTTTGAGAAAGGTTAACACTTCCTTGTTACTAGGGAACTAGTAATGGCTCTTAACTACTTGCTGTGTCATAGCTTTGCTGTGAAACCTTGGAAGATGATATAAATTAATGGTGTGCCATTTCCTCTAACCTGCATTGTGGTAATCCCTATCTGACAAGGGTATTGTAAAACTCTTAATTATTTTATTATACAACAAAATGGTATTGGTGTGCTTAGAGATCACTAATGTGCAGGAAGAACATCTGTTTACTGAGGGTCCTTCAGCTTCTGGGAGTTTGAAACTATCGGGTTTAGTAGTGGGCAAATTAGAGGTGATAGCCAGGCTCCATTAATTGAGGTTTTCTTGAGTGAGGGGGAAAAAAGTCAGCTCAGAAAGAAAGGCCATTACTTGTCTGGGACATTCTTGCATTGGTTTTGTTTTCTATTGCACTCAAACTGGGAGTTCTAATTGGTCACGGTTTGCAAGAATTAGAGGTGCCTTACTGTGCTTGTTTAGACTTTCTCTTTTTCTTACACTGACTCCGTTGATGACTCTGTTTGGGGTGGGGGAGTGTGTTACTGTGGTTTGGTTTGGTTTTGTACCTCACACAAAGACGGTGATTTGGCTGACAGGAGAACGTCACAAGAACCCTTAGCATGAGTACAAACTGTTTTGGCACTACAGGCTAATAGTATCACTGAAACCATGGTCATAGTGTCGGACACATCCTGCTTGAGCCAAACATATGCTCATTTGAAAACCAGGCTTATCATGCATGAAGCTGCAGATTTGTTCAGGTGCAAAATATATGCTTCTTAGATGCCACATATAAATAAGTGTAGGCATTTCAGTAGTAACTGCTACATGCTTCTGTGAGCAAAAGTATAAACAGCAATTGAACTTGTATATCACTTGCAATTAATCACGCTGCGTGGCCTTGGCCTGAGAAGACCTTGAGAAGTAGACCCTCTGCCACTGTTCCAACAGGCCTTTCCTTGTTTCTCTGACTGTTTATGAAGCTCTGAAATGAGCATAGCTGTGCATTTGATTCATTCCTCCTCCTTAAACTTTTGAATGATGATTAGAATATCTTCTTGGTGAAAATTTTGCTATCCTGTGTTTAATACTATAATATTCCATTGCCTTGCCACGTGTGAACACAGGCTGTAGTACAGACCACCCCACTCCTGTCTCTGTTATTTAAACCTTGCTTTGAATCCTCAGTTGTTCCCCTGTCAGCTTCATGAGGACCCCAGAAAATCACAGTCATCGTGAGATCTGTGGGGTTCTTTGGTCTCTGCTTGGGTGTCAGATAGACAGCTATCTTATTAATGAATTATTCAAGCAGCGTGCAGGCCTTTGCCTGACAGGAGCGGTGACATCAGGAGGCAGCAGGGCCTCACGGACAGAATAATACTCGATTCCTTCCTCGCTTCTTTGTTTGGAATTTAACTTGATGTGGGAGTTTCTACAGCCAGGGACACCTATGAATGTAAACAATGGCAGCTCGCTGAAATAAGAGGGCACAAAGCTATTGATAATGGGCCCAAACTAGCCCCAGATAAATGGGGAGATCCAGTATTTCACCACTGTGCTGGGTCTCATGGTGTCACTATTATTTGGCTTTTCCCAGTCTCCCCTCACTGAATAAAGAAGATATGTTACTAAAACAAATGGTGATAATGTTAAGCTACTCCTTTTCTGTTTCATTAGTCTGTGATAACTGGAAACACAAAATGTTAAGTAATGGTTGAGATTTTACTATTAATGTGGTGAGATAGCAGGAGACTATACCAGAGAGAGAGCAGCAGTCCCTTTTGTTTTGCAACATAAAGCATTATACATGCAAAGAGATAAGCAAGCAGTTTACTGTGTGCTGTGAGCTGCCACATTCATTTTAGGGAGATTAATCTCACAAAGGAAAGCATATGTGGAATTGGGTCACAGCACTTCACATATTCAAATTTGTGTAAGATACAAAGTGATCAATCCCCATAAGAAGTCTGTAACGTAAATAAGGTTTATTATTTATTGTAGTAAACAGGTTAGCATTTATCTTTTCAAAGCGTGGCAGTAGCGTATGTTTTACCTTCCATTGTTCTCAGTTATCTGCCTTTTTTAAAGTTCTACTCTGAATTGTTATACCTTCCTAGAGCTCTATGGTGTATATATTATACTCGTGGTGAACAGAATTCACAACTTTCAAAGACAGTGAAGAAACAGTATGGTACAACATGGAACCAGGGAATTATATATGCAGATGTATATTCTTATATGCAATTGTTGAACCGTTTAAGTTATTCATAGTGGAGATAGCAAGATCACAAAGGTCACTTAGAAAGTGGATGCCTACCTCACAGTCCTGATACTGCCAGGAAATGGTGGTGCAAAAACGAGACAGCAAAGTCAGTAAAATCTGTCTTCATGCACAGTCTGCTTCAACGTCAGTTGCAGACAATGGAGGCCTGTTACTGCGGTGGCATTTGACAGTGACCCTTAGCAGAAACCAGAGTCAGGTTTAATGAGCATAGCTGTTTGGAATATGTGCAGCAGTGCATGATGTGTGTTATTTTCATTCCTGTCACACTACAAGAAGCAAATCTCCCTTCTCCTCTCACCATCGATTGCTACTCATCCCCTCAAAAGTTGGGCTTTTAATATTATGACAATTGCTGCTTCCGTTTTCTTCTTAAACCAGATCCTGAGCTCTAAACAATTCTTCACTGACCTAGGCCAGCAGAAGTTATGGCTCTCCCACATGTTTTGCAGTGTTTGAGGCTATTCTACTGTATTGTTCATCAAGATCATCAATTGAGAACAGCTCCAGAGCTTCATCTGGTAGCAACTGTCCAGATTGTCCTCTGTCCTCTCAGCCAAAGCCAGGCTTGTAGGGGGAGGCAGTGCTGGGAGAAGAACCTCTTCTGCATGTCGGTCAATGTGAAGTGCGTGTTGGGTTTTGAGCTTTGTTTGGTTTAAGAACTTACGTTTTAGAAGAGCTGCCCCTGATATTTTTTATATTTTTTTTTCTGGGTTTAGAAAAGAGTTTGGGGCTTTTTTATGGTTTGTGCTGACCAAAGTCTCCCTGACAGAAAAGGTAGCAGAGAGCTTTGATCCGCACTCAGCATTTCGTACGTTGTCTCAAGGACCATCACAGACAGACAGGTTACCTGAACATCTGCCTTTATTGAGAGTTTCCATTTACAGTTTGAGGGGGTTCTTCCTTTTTTTTTTTCTTTTTTTTTTGTCTCATCAAAATGCACATTACATACAGCCAGACCCATCTCGGGGGTACTGCATCACTTAACTGATCACACAGATACCTTGAGCATCCCCTTTGTTTGCCAGGAGTAACAGTGACACCCTGTGGCGGCTCGGTAGAGGACTGCGCAGAATTTCCAGTTTCCTCTCAAATTGGCTTCTCACCTTCTTACTCAGTGTCACAGGAGGAATTCCTCCTCTACACATAGGAGGGCTTCATCCGTTCACCACGTGTGTGTCACTAGGCGTCTCTGTTGTTGGAATACCTGTCTAATGAGCGCTGTGATTCTTTAAGACACAGTGGCTCCTCTCTGCCCCTGATGGCTAAATACTTGAGAAGATAGAACAGGAAATGTAGAAATTGAGAAAAGAAGATTCCATGTCAGGTTAATTTGGTGTTACAGGAGTGTACTGCTGCTCATGTCATTTCTTACTCTAACGTGGAAACTGCCCGCTGCACTCTGTTGGTATGTGATGTAGAATATCCACCGTGTAAGACTGTGCTACCTAAACAACTGGGTCTCAGTTAGTATCATCCCTTTGACTTCTTGCATCTCTGCTTTGGTTTGCTTAATGAGCCTAAATAAGACCATTGCTGTGTAACTGCTGACAGAGATCTGTTCCCAGTGAAGTCCTTCACTGCGTGGCACTGCAGCCCTGCGGTGTTCCCATCCGCTGTTGCGAAAGGCGGGTGCCCCAGTCAAAAAGTCCTGTGACTCTTGCTATGTCATGCAGGCAGCATAGCTGACTGAATACTGTGGTCTGCACACTGAAGTGGTTTAGGCCTCATGCATGTTAAATACCTGACAAAAGAAGGATTTTAAAACTTCATGAGAGGAAGTGATCTGCTTCTGGCTGGTTTTGGCTTTTGGTGGGGGGGGGGGTTTGGGGTAGGGGATTTTTTTGGGAGGGGGGGGGAGGGTATGTAGGAAGGAAAAAAATGTTTAAGAAGTACTGGGCAAGGATCTTTGTGAAACTTCATCTGAATCCTCTGTAAAACACAGGTGGCTTTAAAAAAATAATGGACATGCTGGAAAGAATGTAACAAAGCAGGGTTTGTGTTCTCCGTGCTTGAAATTTAAGCCCATTATGTCTTGTCCTACTAAGGCTTCATTTAGGGTGGTGTTCTCTAACCATTAGAATATACTAATTAGTCAGTGGTTTATTCTTTAAAGGTTTTTGTAAGCAGGGTAGACAAGTGTCTGACAAGTACTTTAGGTAGATCTGGCTCTATCTTGAAGCAGAGAAATAGAGCAGACAGCTTCTCATGGCTCCCCCCTAGTCCTTCCTTCACTGAGTTTATGGTTATGTCAGTGCACTTCATGTATTAAATAGCATTTTGTGCATTTTCAATATTGTTTTCCCAACTACACTTCAGTCTCATTCTGTTGGCTTGAGTGTCATCCAGAAAAACAGTGCCCCTTCTCCCTGCCTGTTTCCTTTTGTGGGCTCTGGCAAACCTGTGTTCAGCTCTGCACAGATAGTGATTCACCGTGCTCATGTTAAACAAAGCAAGCACGTTATTCCCACCATCAAAAGCTCTCTGTATCCCTGAAGGGCTGGCACACAGGAATGCCACTGGAGACCAGCGTGGAAAGGAAAAATAAAGGGGCAGCTCCACTTCCAAGCACACCTATGTCCTTCTATTTGGTTTTACAGGGTCTCTGCAGGTTGGTTTTCAGAATCGGTTTGAGCTTTGCAAAATCAATCTTCTGTCAGGCTGTTCTGTCTGCAATACCGCTCTGTCTGTCTGTAATACCGCTCTGTCTGTCTGTAATACCGTTCTGTCTGTAATGCTGCCCTCCTGGCTTCATCGTTACTTGTCCCCTGGGGGCACCATGTTTCTGAGGAGAGGATTTTGCCATACAACTTTTTAGACAATTGAAAGACTCTAATTCTCCCTGGAAGAACTCAGCTGTTGATTACTTGGTATGAGCACTTCCTGACAAACTGCAGACAAGACATTGTTGACCTATTTTGTGTAGGGGGGGGAAACAAAACAACTTGGGGTTTTGAGTTGGTGGGGTTATTTGCTTTTTTTTTTTTTTTTTCTAATTTTGAGTGCACCCTCAGCAAGTTTACTGATGATACCAAGCTCTGCGGTGCAGTTGACATGCTGGAGGGAAGGGTTGCCATCCAGAGGGACCTTGAGAGGTGGGCCCATGAAAACTGCATGTAGTTCAACAAGACCAAAAACTAGGTCCTGCCCATGGGTCGGGACAATCCCAAGCACAACTACATGCTGGGTGGAGAATAAATTGAGAGCAGCCTTGGGAAGAAGGATTTTGGGGCATTGGTGGACAAGAAGCTCAATATGAGCTGGCAATGTGTGCCAGCAGCCCAGAAAGCCAACCATGTCCTGGGCTGCAGTGCAAGAAGTGTAACCAGCAGGTCGAGGGAGGTGATTTTTTCCCCTCTATTTTGATCTCATGAACTCCATCTGGAATACTGTGTCCAGTTCTGGGGTCCCCAGTACAAGAAAGACATGAGCTGTTGGAGCAAGTCCAGAGTAGGGCCATGAAGATAACCAGTGGGTTGGGAGCCCCTCTCCTGGGAAGATGGGCTAAGAGGGTTTGGCTTGGTCAGCCTGGAGAAGAGAAGGCTCCAGGGAGACATTATAGCAGCCTTCCAGTAAGGAAGCTGGAGAGCTTACTTACAGGAAAGCTGAAGAGGGGCTGTTCACAAGGGTTTAGAGTGGTAGGATGAGGGGGAATGGCCTTAAGATTAATGGGGGAGATTTAGGTTAGATATTAAGGGAGAAATTCTTTCCTGTGAGGGCGATGTGGTCCTGGCACAGGCTTCTCAGAGAAGCTGTAGCAGCCCCCTCCCTGGCAGGGTTCGAGGCCAGGTGGCATGGGTCTTTGGACAACCTGGGCTAGTGAAGGGTGCCCCTGCCCATGGCAGGGGGTTGGAATTACATGGTCTTTCCAATTGTTCAAGGAGAGTAAAATGCAGCAGGCAAGTAGGGAACATGAACTGTGATACATCAATTAATGTGCCCATCTTTGTGGGTACTGTGTTTTGCATCAAATACATTATTGTTTGTAACTTTCATCTCTTTCCACAATCTTCAAGCCAGTTCTGTGTCTCAACAGCAGGTAACGTTCTTCCTTTGCCTTTGTGTGTTGCAGCTGCTGCTCCATCACTCCACTCTTCTGACTTACTCCTCCTCTCTCTTACTTCTCCAGATTTTTCACTCTGTCTTCACGTTACATTTTTCCATTCTGGCTTTTCCTCTATTTTTCTGCTACCCCTTCTTGGTCTGGAAGATGTGACTTCCCTTCACACCTGACTAGTTAGAGCGCTCTGGGAAGGATGGACACCAGGCAGGCTACACTTGCTTGTGTCCATGTGTACATCCAGGCCTAGCTCCCTGTTTCTGTCTCTCCCAAGCGTATGAGGCCCTGCAGCTCGTGCCTCCCTCCACGTGGCACCTTCTGTAGTGTGAAGGTACTGCTTGACAGTAGCTTGCATATCTTTATTGTTTTATTTGAGCTTCTAGTTATCTGCTTCAGTTGAAATTTAAGAAGAAATATTTTCAAAACAGCAGAAGTAAAATTGGATGGGATTTTGTGTTTGTTTATATCTGGATGAATCACACAAGATTTTTACAAGAGAAACATTTTATTAAAGTCCTATATATATTGTTTCTCAGATTCCTTGTATGCTGTTCGTCTCATACCAGATTCTCTCAGGTACAGATTTCCAATTACAAAAGAAAGAAATCACTGAGGTTTTGTTCCATCTCTTTTTGCTTCTTTCTTTGTTCTTTTTTTTTCTTTACAGAACACCAGTGATAGCTTTTCCACTTCACATGGCTAGATATTTAAGAATCAATAAGAATACAGACACGAAGAAAGAATGACTTTTAAAGACAATTATTAAATATCTGCAAGCGTTTCATCTTCTCCCTTTAGTGAACAGGGCTTTCCTCTTAGCTGCCATTGTAGATATATTTCACAACACGTGGATGATACAAAATAGGATTACCAGAGGCAGTTTTGTTATCAGAGAGCATTGGAAGCCAGAGCTGCAAAAACTTTGTGTGTCTTTGATACATTAAATTAATTTTACCTATATAGAATGTGAATATAAACTTAGGTGCTAATCCTGTAAAGATTGACTTTAAGAATTTTGGGGGGGGTCTTTCTTTTTTTTTTTTTTTTCCTTCACATTACACTGTCCTACTGAAGTTAAAGGGTTTAAGGTTTTGGAGTGATTTCATTTTTTAATTTATTTTTTTTTAATATGGTGACTCTGTGGGCCAAACTTTCTATCACAGAAGTGGTGAGAAATTGGCCACTAATTTTTTTCACATAGGAGTATAGGCCAAATGAGAGGTCCGTTAAAGACAGTGCAGAGACATACTATTAACTTATTTACATTAACAGTAATGCTTTTGTAAATTAATAGCATTTTTGTATGTGAATTTCTGTTACTAGTATAAATAAGATACTGGATGAAGGCTTCTATTCTTAATCCTGCATGGCTTACAAACATGAGCAATATCAAGCTATGAATGAAGCTATAAAATCAACATATTAATCTAGACAGGAAAATATATATATGCCATGTGGGTGCTGATTTTCATTATGTAATTTGTTCTGCGAATGGAAATAAGCACTGCTGCCATTTGGAAATACTGTGAATGCAATTAGCAATTTGAATCTACTAAATTATTGAAGTCTACTTACTATGAAATTATTAAAGTCTACTTGAATTTGAAGAATTAGTTGGTTTAATTCAAGAAAAATTTCTAAGCAGATCACAAACTTCATTTGTTTCCACACCACATTCTCCAGACTGTTGGATTATCACCTTCTCTTTTGTTTTCAGACCTTTCAAAGTTTTTACCAGGATAATGAAACAAGTCACAGGAACACATGCCCAGTTATAAATTATTCTATATACATCATATACCGCCTCAACTCCACTTGGTTATTAATTTTTAAAGGTCACAATACTTAAACCACATGAGTTAAGTTTCTTACGTTGTTCATGAATCATCTTAGTTACAACTACGCTATATAAGACTACTTAATTTACACATACACACAGAGGCTATTTGCAAAAGTTAATGGTTTTCTGATGGTATCTAGGCTTTGAAAATTGGTCTGTTTGGTGCCAATTCTGTCTCCCCAGGAAGTCAATAGTTGCCGTCTGTTGACTTCAATTGAGTAACGCGTATCAAGGTGGGGAATCTTGCCAAGCATATATTAAACAAGTGATATCAACTTGCTTTTGTTTTGGTGGTTTTGTGTTGACTTTTTAAAGTGGTGTGTGTGCAGGTACTTATCCATAGGTATATAAATACACCTGCCAGATAAAGCCTGCGAAACTGGGGAGCACTGGAATGCCTTTAGCAAATTGGGTGCCAGCTTCACCAGTATATTACTCCAGTTTTACATGGTGCTTAACCTCCTGAGAGCAACTGGAATAGTGCAGTGGCAATCAGCACCTCAGCCCTAAAAGCTTGTAGTCGGATGTCCGATGAAGAGCTTGCTTTTACCGCTTTAACATACGGACCTCTGCAACAGCAGCACGTCACTCGGCACATGCGCTGAATTTGGGTTACAGACTGGAGCAAGAGTATAGCCTGCCTATGGAGCCAGGTAACCGTTACTCTCAGACAAAATCTCGCAGTCATGGTCCACCCTCTCCCCATGTTGGAAGCTCCTGCTTCATTTGGTGGATCTGCTTCTGTAGCTCATCTCTGTCCAGCTTCATTTTCGCTTCTAGAACTTGCCGTAGAGACCCAATGCTCTCGTAGATAGCTGCAAATCCTAATTGTAGGTGAGAATTAAATTAGTTCATAATCAAACGAGCATCGCGTAACTACTGTGAAAATGTGCTTCCTACCGTAGCACTCGGCTTTACAGTAGGAAGACAGCAAAAGTTCTGAAGAAAACTAGGACTGTAATGGCATGCTGATGGCAAAACCACCCTGACTGCAGCCACACTATTCCCGTGTACGCTCTGGGGAGAGCATTCAAAGCTGTGTATTTCACACTGGGCAAAAATCCTTTTTAATGCCACAGATACAGCCATTACATCTGGCCTGAAAGTCTTTAAACTTTAATGCAAGCACAGGTATTTTGCATATTATTATAGGTCAATCATTGTTACCACAATTCAGAATCAAGAACTCGATAACTGTTGTCCTACCAGCATTAACTTCAGCTTTCATTTCTTTTATATCTTCATTTATCTCATTTTGAAGTTTGCCAATGCGAATATTTATCTTTTCTTCAGTCTGTTTTGCTTCATGTGCCTCCGCGGTTATCTTCTGTATTTCTTCTATTTTGTCGATTTTCTCTGCCATTTGGTTGAATTTCATCTCTATAGCTCTTTCACTCATTTCCTGGAGCCAGGGAAAAGAATTTTAATGATTTAATCTGCTTAAGAAGGTACAGCATTCTTTCCCAGATACACAGCAGATACTGATTAATTGTCCTTTATGCGGAACTCAAAGGCGTAAGGAATTTAATTCTTTTATGAAACGGTTTAAACTGAGGTGATTACTGTAGGCTAGAATACTGCTCTATTCAGAAGTGATCAGATTTATTTCAAGACTTCCAGGCTGTGGGGATGTTATAGCTGACATCAGTGGAAAGAGAGGAGGCCAAAGACTTAGGAGGTGTGAAAATCTCGCTCAGATATCTCAATTACATTGTCTTAGTTTTATTAGTAATGCTTTTGAATATTTTCTCAGAAGTATTATTAGGAGCTTTTAATGAAACTTACAGTGCTTTCCTTAAAAGTCAATGACAGTTGGTCAATTTTTTGCACGAGCTCTTTTTCAATCCTTTCATGTTCCTGTTCCAGCCAGCTGCGTGCAGACAGAATCTGGCCGCTGAGTTCCTCAATAGCATTTTTTAATCTAAGAGCAGAGTAGAAATTAGTGGATACAAAAGAGCAGAACTTTTGGTCATTCAGCAGCAAATACTCTATGAACTTGAGCATTAAGAAAAATGAATAGCCTAATACATTCTTAACAGCGTGCTAAGGTGAATCTTAGGACTTTAAGGCCACTGAACTAGAAAAGGTAACATCAGGTTAGGAAATGAAAGAGCAAATGAAAACAGAAGTTAGATGAAAAACATTTTGAGGCATAATAGATGCAAATTCTTTGCAGTGTTGACAACAGTACAGTCATTTACTTGGATTATAATCTTTGTGTCCTTAGGTCTTAAATCTCAAATGAAGATTTGGTAGCCATTTATTTTTGTGGCAATGCTGGCTCATGCAGCCTCACTTAGATTGCCTGTACCCACCTCAAGTTTACATCAGCAAATTGTGCCAGTGACGTTGGGTTTTAGACAGTCTGGTGTTAGTGAATATTTGAAATATCGATCAATGCTTTCACCTGGTTTGCAAACAGTTTCACTGACGTAACAGATGGGATTGCATGAGGATGGCAATAAGGAGTAAGGATGTGGATGGCTTCAGCCAGGACTGCCACTGAGTGAAATCCCTGTAAAGGAGTTAGTATCTGAACTGAATATATCCCCATATAATGTTTAGCAGTAGCACAGTAGCTTATCGTTAGTAATTCAAGTGTGAGAGTTACATATTCATATCTGAAGCCAAATTAAAGCAGCATTACACTTTGTAAATGCCGTGCCTCTCCTCCTGGATGCTTGTGTCTTTTTGCCCTGCTCTGACAGCCACCCTGGCAGTCGTTGCTTTGAACAGCTCTTGCACAAAGGTACCCAGCCTTACAGAAACTCTTAGTTGTCATCTTCAGCACAAGTTCTGCCCAAGTACTTAAGTAGGAACTCGATGGGCTTTTCAAACTTGCCTAACCACACAAGGGGCAGAATTCTTGTTGGCAGCGAGTCCTGCTTGACAGACCGCTGTGCTTTTTAACATCTGCTGAGCACACGTATGTATTAAACGGGCTCGTGCTTTTGTAGACCTGAGGGTTACAACAAACTTGGAACATGGAGACCCTGTCATCCAAGGCACACGGCAGAGGAGAGGCTCTGGGCACTCACTTCATGTCCAGAAGGTGGAGGTGTTGGTTGTTCTCTTTGTAGGCCATCTTCAGCTTCGCTTCTTGTTGCATTATTGATTGCTCTACTCTGCTCAGAAGGTGAGAAATCTGAAAGGAAATTCATAACACGCTATCCTTCAGCAGCATTTCGTCACAGGCTCATTTGGGACGTTTTCATAATAGAGGAGATCTTAAAGAGGGGGAATTTTTGCTGAAGTTTCAAAAATTACCGAATTTGCACAACTTTTATTAAAAATATCAAAAGATGAAAGGATCAGCATTGTGAACGCCGTCATTTTTCAGGCCTGAGTGTGAAAGTGTGTGCCTGTTCCCCAGCCCCACCCCACCCCATCGAGACACCCGAATTTACACCACCCACATGTCTCCATGTTGCCATATAATCAGGGCAAAGCACTCCACCAATGAATGGTATTCTGCATCACTCCACGTATAATGGCTCCTGCAGTGATAAAAGTGCTGCATTTAACTGGAGAGAGGTCATTACTAACAGAAAATGTTTCTTACTAAAACTATCACCCCAGTTTTACATGATAATATGCTCCTAGCAGGCTGGCATGTTAATATGCTAAACCCAGCCTTCTGGGACAGGCAAAGCGGATTTTAGCCATTTACTACCAAAAAATGAAGATGTAAAATACTCTTGTTGCCCAATAAAGTGGGAAGGCCTTGAGATGGAGATATGATGAATCCTTTTCCTTAATGTCATAAACATCTCCTTGTGTCTAGTGCTCACTTCCATTCTCATACTGCTTTTTTTTTATGTAGACCTTCAAAAATTGTGTTCAAATACATATAAAATTACCCCAGGATGGCCAAGGCATACAGGGAGAGGTGCTGATGCTTGCTTTGTTGTGGTACTGTTATAGAGCATCCATGTCATGTTCCCACTCCATCTCAAGAAGCCATTCAGGCCAGAAAGCACTGACTTCTGTTCATTCCTCGAGGCCTTTCAGGTGCCTATAAATCCTAGCCTCCTCCACACGGCATGCTAAAGGTAGCAAATTAAGGACTTTTTTTCAGTTGGACCAGTACAGTAGTGCAGCTAGGTACTCATATTCAATCTAGTAGGGACTGTGAGCAGCTACACCTCTCCGTCTGTACATCTTGTGACCTCCCAGGGTGATAATTAACCATAATGGAGTCTGTAGACTGTAACTCTTACCCGTACGTGGATGGCTGTGGTCTAAATACCATACCTGTATTTCTGCCTCTTTTATTTTAGATTCTAAGATCAGCTTAGAGGTGTGTTGGTCTTTACTTAGGCTCTGGAGTCGTTCATATGTAATTTTATGCTCTGCAGACAATCTGGCTAACCCAGCATCACACCTGGAATAAATAAATGCCAAAGCAACAGCTGAATAGAATATAAGCTCCAGGCTTTTTAAATTATCTATTTTAGACTGGGCATTTCTCTAGCAAAATGATGTCTTATGAGACTGTAAGAATGGTGATATATCTTGTAGTATTCAGTACACTGCTCCCAGATGGGACTAGAAGTCAAATACTCTGACACATACATTCCTGTTGTCTTGGCACTGACATAGTATGGGTAGAGTCTGTTGTTATCAGTCAGGGAAATCATGGCAGACATGCAAAGATGCAGAATTTCAATACCTTATATTTTTGTCATGCCCCAGAAGACATCTGTTAAGGTGTGTGTGATTTCACCTACATGATTAGAAGCCTAAATAATTGAGGAACACTTGCTCATTATTGTAGCTGTGTTCCTCTGCGACTTACATTTATTTGTGAAATGGTAGTATACAATTAATATGTGTAGTCAACAATCTGGGGCAAATTTTACAGTTACTAGTCTTTATTTAGGTAAAACTGTCATTGAAAGCAATGGCAATTTCATCTCACAAAAGACTACGAAATGCAGTCCTGGAACATAATAATTATTGTTTCCTTTCTTCATGTTGGAGCATTTCTTGATGTGGTAACATTTTCAGGCTAAATGTGCTGCAGAACGCGTGCGCTTTCAAAAATACCCTGGCCAAGTGGATTTCACCTACAGTAATACAGTAAGGACAGGAATGGAGCTGTAGAGACAGAAGTACTGTGATTTCAGGAGTAAGACCTCTGTGAAGCATGAGTCATGTATATTTTTTTGCTAAGGGAAATATGTAATTGGCAATGTTACCAAATCTGATCTGTGAAACTGATGGAGAACAGTACCAATCCGAGGGGAAAAAAGGCAGTAAAACGGAGAAAGCTCAGGCACCTTAAGTCATTACCTAAACCAGTGACACATTTTAACCTCTTTTCAGTCACATTTCAGTTTGAAGGCTTTCCTTTCAACATGCATTTTCATCACCTCGGTTACAGCAGCTACCATTATCGTTAATCAGGAAGGGAAAGTAACAGCTAAAATGACAAAGTGAGCGTCTGCTTAGTATTACAGCACAATTTCAGTATGGAAATTATCAGTAATGTTGAATAGCACACAGAAATCATAAAATTGTGGAAATTAATTTATAGCTGAGCAGCTCAGCATTGTGAGGCCAATTAGCAATATCCGTAGGAAGACCAGCTAAGGTTTACATAGCAGTGAACTATACTTGTAGGTGTTACGATCAGGCAGTTTCTTTAGGCAAGCAAGAGAAGCCAAATCTCTCCATGTTGTTATGATCAGACAGAATCAGGGGAATGAAATCATCTTGCATCTAGTCACCAAAAACCTCCAAAAATTGGTTCGTTTTGTTTCTCTGAGGCATGACAGAAAATAGAAAAAGCAACAGCTTTGAAACTACTGTAGCAAATATAAACAGCAGGCATCTGTAATTGTTTTTAAGGCAAATCCATGTTTGGGGTTTAATCATGGTGCATCTCTCTCCTTTGTGAAATCAGTTACGTGATCAAAGCAGTCATATTGTTTGAATTCTGACTGTTAATTTAGTGCCAGCCTGGAATATATTAATTCATTTTTCTGCAGGAGTACTCTAATTGGTACCCTTTTGAACAGTCTTGGAATAAAGTTTAAATTCCATTGTCTGAAGATACGGAATGTTTATCCTTCTGTGGGGTTTTTTTAAAACAATATTCCATATATTGAAATAGTCAAGGAGAAGTGTCTTTGCTAGATGTATGTTGTACACACTCACAAACACTTAGTTAGTTTTGACCTGGAAGAAAACAATAGTGTGTGGCAGACAAGAATGAGTCTGATATTCCTTAAGTGAGTACACATTTTGAGTCAAAATCTTACAACACTTACATAGCCTCAGTCCATGCTCCCACTATCTTTCAGATGGAGTGGGGAATAATAAGAGGAACGTATGGAAAGCCATGGGCTTTCAAACACTTTTGATTCTGTTTTCTGCTGCGTGATGGGTCAGAAGAAAATCAGCTATCTAAAGACAAGGGCACATTATGGTTTGAAATGGTACCCTGTTTTTAAAAAAGGGGAGGGGAAAGGGGGCTTTACAATCCCCACTGAATTTCCCATACCTCTGAAAGTTCTGCTTTGATACGGTGTTATAGATTAATATTAAAATGACAATAGAATTTTGCTTTAAAATAGGACTAAATGTTTCTGAGCACTGGGTTTTGGTTTCCGAGTAATTTAATCAGACTGTCCATATAAATTAAGCCAGTGGACTGTGGACATGAAGACAGCAGTTGAGAACAACTTTTGAGGTTTGGTCATCTTAAAAGCACAAGGAAGTAAAGGAGAAACAAAGTTCAAGATTTCAAGGGAGAGTATCAATTTTAAAATAGCTGTATGTAAAACCATTTTGTACAAAGAAACACACGATAAATAATTCTTTGCCTTCATGCCTGAAGTGGTGAAGGTGGCTGTGCAAACAAGCCAGTGCAGTGTTCATGAGCAGTTGCACACACGCACTGTTGAAACTTGGGTCAGAGGTGCACTTGAATGTGTTCATTTTAGTTCATTTTCTCCAAGTTCTGACTGCCAAGCTGTGTGCTTATGTGAAATGGATAAATGAAGAGTAAATGGGGAGATTTTGTAGCACCAAGTATTATTCTCAATTTCAGAGTACAGTGTAAATCCAGACACCAATAACGTTTAATATAAGCAGTGAAATTATCAAACAACTGCCTGCCGAGTCGTAGTAAGCAAACAGAGTACTTGTTTTTCTGGTACACTGAAGAGTATTTTTCTTATCTTCACTATCAGAGAAATCAAAACACAGTGGTTGCTCTGTTTGGTATCATCAGGGACTAGATAAATGCCAGCACTCTAAAACAGGATGCTGGATAAATACGCTACAATGGTACATCAGGATTTTTAATGTTCCTGTTTTATTGTAAGAGGAGATGCTTAAACTAAAGTACCAGTGTTTCAGTGAAAAACAAGTGCCTGAAGAACAAGTAGTGTGAAGCACGTTGATATGTCCAGGGGGTCCACTGGCCCAGAAGAGCAGAGCTGGGTCAGGGAGCCCAATCAGTCCTACACAGCAAGCAGCCAGCGTGCAGCAGTCACCATACTGATGCAGCTGATAGAGGCAGTACATCCCAGCTGCTTTCTGTGCAGTGTGGGAAAATCTGCCTACGTGTAATGAGTCCAGGGTGTCTGAAATGAATCAGATCCATAATGTATATAAAAGATATATATATGCAAAGTCGGCCCAGTTTGAACACGCATAATTGCCATTTCTCTGGATGTTTCAGCTATCAGGAAGCTTCTAGAGACAGCTACTGATATGGCTCTGACCAGGCTGCTGTTATGTACATTTTCCAGACAAATGGTCATAGTCCACAAGCTGTTCTATAAGTGATAAGGCATTACTCATTAGTTTTATGATTTAATAGCACTAGGAATAGAATTAGTAGGTCTCTGCTATATATAATTGTCAGTATCAGGGGCAGGAGGCTGGAGTAATGGATCTCTTGGCATCGATGTTATTTTCTGCTGAATGTGTCACTGAATTTAATAGAGGTAATATTTTTCTTGAAGTTGATAACAATGCTGATTCCTAGGGAAATGTACAGCATCATTCATGGCGAGCGCTGTAATGATGCTTTTCAAATTCATTGATAAATTATGCGTAATGAGAAATGGCCCAAAGGCATGAGCTGTAATATGCATTCAGTCATCTTCTTCTAGGGATATTAGTTGATTCTATGATGTAGGTGAGGTCAACTGTGAGGTCTGTCCAAATCTCACTCCTCCACAACTGTGGGTAGCATGGCTTTTGAGCTGTGCTTCAGAACTATGTGTGCATGTAGAGATCCCTGTTCTCATCATCAAAAGCAGCAACCCTCAAGAAATAATGAGACAGTTGTTCGATGATATATTGGCATGTTACAGAACAGTTGGTGTTAGGAAATAAACACCACTCCCTCCAGTACTGAAACTGAATAGGATGCTTAGTGTGCATGTAATTACTGGAACTGAAATTTGGCCAGAATCCCAAGATTGACACTAAAATTATTACAGGACCAAAAGGCTCAGACTCGGGTGATTTACTATCACGCGACATATATAAATGATTCACACTGCTTGTCCATCTGTATGCTTCCAGCCCTGAGCAAACGTGATGTTAAATTAGCCTACTGTCACTGCAGTCTGGGCCTCACATAGTGCCTTTGCTGCGGCTGAGGGATGATGCACACTAAGCTGGTAACACACAGTGACTTGATTGTGTTTCTAAGGTTTCACTCTTTGAACTCGTCTGAACACTAGCAGGAGTAGATGTGAAGAGTAAAATTACATTAGGTGAGTTCGCCTTACTTTATATAAGGAACCTTGGCTAGGGTAATCAAAAAGCATGTGTCCCAGCCAGAGTTCCTGGTAAGTACCCACATAGTGCCAACAGTCTAACAAACTGCTGTCTTGACCATGATCTCCAGATATTACTGTAATCATTATTCACAGGAATGCTCATTTTCAGAATATGCCAATAAAGGCAAGTAGCTTTCACCCATGGAGCACTGCTTTAACTTGATTTCTGATAAAGGGAAGCTTATTTTCTTCCTCATTCAGGGAAAGTTTCTACGTAGAGAGCAGAATGCTTAATAGAAGGTCATGCTTAAAAGACAACAAACTGATTGTCTTATGGTAATGAACACAAATATCCAACATCTGTTTGGTTTAATCTCACACAATTATCAGATAAATTGCAACCCAGGCACAGCACAAGGTGGATGCCCTAAGTAAATAAAGGAAGAAGCTCTGGCACAGACTGTGCACCACCTATCCCCATACCAAGTACTCTGGACAGTCAAAGGCCCCATTGTGAAGCTTGCACTGGCATCTGTCTGAGTTGTCTTAGTGAAAGCAAAGGTGCTACATTGTGCTTCACAAGGTGTCAATAACTGTGTTGCTCCAAATAAGGACCTCTCAGAGCGTAGTATGATTTCAATGAGGACTTTGTATATAAAGAAGCAGTAAGATCTAAGGATGCACATTTGTCAGGGATTTCTCAGTGAGACCTATATGTGCGTACTTATAGATATATAATTTTTCAATCAGTTTTCTGACTTGACAAAATGTTTACTAAAGGATCATGCATAACTTAAAAAAGTCTGTGTAAAACCTCTCTGAAGTATTCTTTTTAAAATGAGTTATGAAAGTTACAGTGGAAATTTTAAACCATTAAATGTTAAAAGAAAACTTTGAACTTTTCAAGTTCAAGGGAAACCCGTCCCTGTTTATTTTTGTAGGCTGCTGAACACTACCACTAAATCAGTTGAGTATGAAAAACTAAAAATTATCTGTACAGTATACACAATAGGTCAAGTTCAGTACAAGTATAATTCCATCAAAGTTATTAGCCAGGCTACTTTAGGCCAGATTAACTCCTTTTTCAGTAGCCGTACGCATCCTCTGTCCTTCGTGTTCAGCTTCACAGACACTCGTTGTGTCAGGGTTTCTGTGTGTGTGTGTCATTGATGGCACAACCTGGTGTCTGCACAATTGTAACCCAGAGGTTCAAGTACCTTGTAAAACTTCCGTTATTTGGCAGTTTTCTATTCCTTTCCTGTCAGGTAGACTTTGTAGTTTTTAGTATGGCTGACCAATAGTGCAATGTACAGGTTTTTACTTCTAAAGCATATGCAAAACCATGCACCTGCTCTGTTCGTTACAAGTGCAGATTGTTCCATGCTGCCTTTATAATTGTGCTCATTAATTTCTTTCGATAGACCGGTCTAACCATACTACTTCTAAAAGCTGAACCAGATCCAAATTTCTGAGGAATTTGAAGTTATTTCTTAAAAAACAATTTCAGGAATTTTGGGGGTTAAGGGTGATACTCTTATGTTTAATACTGGAATGCAAAGGATTATTACTCATTTTCTTGAAAACACCGAGCAAAATTGTCCTGGGAATTTTGCCAAAGTTGAATTCAACCCATTATCATTAATGTTCATACTTCAAGATTAAAACAACATTAGCCAGTCCCCAGAATATACTTCTGTGCTGAGTTTTACCTTGCAACTCTCCCCCGAAGATCTCCCAAACCAGAAAGCTGTCGCATTTCCAGACTCTTCAGGGTAGAATTTGTTCCATAGCTGAGATTGTCTCTGACACGAATCTGTTCCTGCAGCATCTACAAAGCATTCATATGCAAATATAAGCTCAGTATGTCACATCTAATGTACACTTAAAATGTCACTCTTTATTTTTCAGTATTTCAGTAACATCAGATACCACTTTATTATTACTTTATTAAAAGCTTTGTCTTATATAGTACTAAATCAGATACCTTTTAAGTCGTCTCTTAGTTCTTATTCTTAGTGCCCAATCTGCACATAAATACTGTAACACACATAAAGCATAATTTAACAGTGGAATGGAGGCGTAGTTTCTAATTTTTATCCTTTCGCTTTACCCACCACACCCCTGTTGCTCACTGCAGCAGAGGTCAGACATGAAGTCATTACATATCTGCATACGATTAGGTCATAAAAATGAGCAGTTGGGTTTGGCTGCTCGGTATTATCAGTAAGTCGGAAGTGAAAGGAAATTTATTATAGAGCTAAGGCATTTCCTTGCGTTTGTACAGCATAGCCTGTGGACTGAAGTTGAGTATTTCTGTTGTGTTAATTAATTTCTTTCAGGGTTTTCCAGTGCAGCTTTTGAAAGCAAGCTTATTAGTCCCACAAAGGTTTTGGTGTTTATATGCTAATATCCTGTGTTATTTTCTTAGCCACTGAAAGAATTACATAATTTGCAAACAGTTTTTCAAGTTATGAAAACAATTTACAAGCTTACGGGATCTTCAGACCTTGTCTGACCTCAGCTTGTCCTGTGGTAAACCTTCTTACTAGGTTAGAAGGAATAAGTAGCCGGGATGGCATTGGTCCTGTGAAAAATTCTTGACATACCTCAATGTCCCGATTAAGCTGCCTCACTATCGCCGTTATGTTTCGGATATGTTCTTCCAAGAGTTGCCTAGCCAACCGGTCGCCCCCCCCTTTGTTCTGCATTCTGTGCAGAGTGGAAACAATGTCCTCCTTAATGCGAAAAGCGTGTTCCACAAGAGCCGCTGTTGTTTTCTCATGGCTTAGGATTCTGTCCTCCAGCTGATCCACCAGGCTCGCAGATGCCAACGGGACCGCTGTCAGTGCCTGGCTATGCAGCGGTATGTTTCGGACCCGTCTAGTGAAGAAGAATATCCAGATATTGTTAGGTTCTTACACAAAAGTTCTGCAGTGTCTTTCAACTGGAGACAGTGTGATACTATCTTAGCAGTAATACCAAAGAGAAGCCCTGAAGTACAGGGGGCCCACTGCTACAAGTACCTGGGTGCTGTGTTTGCTACTGTGTGTGTCTTGCACAAAGGCAGGCCAGGCTCTTTTTTCCTATTCTTTAAGGGTGCTTACAAAACCATAGGATCTTAGGAAAAGGACATTAGCATTATAAAAGTAGTTACAATTCACAACTATAATTTGGTTAAGAATCCAAATTCAGAACCCTTTAATTGTGTTTCAAGAGCAACGCTGTTTGTCTCTACAGTTTTCTGGCTTAATGGAAGCAATAACTGTAGAAGGTGGGTATGCAAATCAAATGGAAACAGACTGAGATTGTGTCCGTTCCTTTTTCCAATCTCTGTAGCTATCCTGTAATAGCATACAGAAGTTTGCTCCCCCATGAACTGGACAGGAACATATGTAGATGTAGAAACTGAGGAGAGAACAAAATTACTACAAGCTTCTCATAGTCTTAGAAGTCAGTTTTTCCTCCTGAAATAGCTTACATTTGGCTACCTTCAATAATTCTCTAGGTTTTTTGAGAGCTCTGCACTGCATAGGTTGTGTGGAAAGCAATGGAGCTCATGGGTGGTCAAAGTAAAAAAAAAAAACCAAACCAAAAAACCAAACCCAACAAAAAAAGGCTACTTATGGATGCAATATTTCCCTGCCGCTATATTCTGCAAAGAATAAAGAAAATTTTCAGAAGCATAAGTGGAAGATACAAGTTCAACCCCACTTTGAAAGAGGAGATCTTTTTCTTGGAACTCTGTTATTTACTGTGTTTTTCCTGTGGGTTTCTCTGGTTAAAGAGCCAAATTAACAGTATACTTTCACCATGATGATATTGATAGAGATGTAAGAGGACTCCAACAAAGGTCACTTCTGGCTCTGAGTTTTCACACTTATGGCATGCTATGGAGAGACTGGCTAAAGTATAGTGTTCTTGGACTTCTGCTCAGTTACAGTTTAAGCTGTGTAATGTCTCCGGGAAAGAGTTAAGTAGAAGCTGAGTAAGGAATTGTGGTTTGGGCTGTGATTTGAATGAATATACAGTGTTTCACTTTGCGTACTAATGCCAAAGTTCCAAGTCACAGCATAGCAGTATATAGGGAATTGAGAGACACATAATACTCTGCAATATGAAGGTTTTATTTTTTTACATTCCAAACTGTACCTTTCAGAAGGGGCAAGAGTTGGGAAGATTGGGCTTCGCTGGGCCATTTTCTGGTCAATAATTTATGTCTGTTGAAAAAGTACACATTGAATTATTTAATAGCTTATACCTGGCACTGAAATGACTTAATGCTTCTGCTTTGAGCGAACCTTTAAGTAAAGTTTAAGATTACGCTGACAGCTCTGATCTTGGAATTCATATATTGCTTATGGAATAAATTAAAATAAAAATCAATACAAAAGAGCAAAAGAAAGAAAACTAAAAGCTGCTAAAAAGCTTTTTATAGTGAAAGCAATACTCTTGAGAACAGCATGGTTGACAGCCTTGAAACCAGTATCTGCTGGTGACCCACAGAACTGGTTTGGCAGGACAGAGGCAAACTAACTCCTTGTTCCCAATCTGTCTGCTGGTCTACAGCACCATCAGTCAACAAATAGAAAAGTAAGGGCTGCAGGATTATGGTAAAGCTTGAGAAAGTACTGGCTCGAGAATTAAATAAAAATATTTCACGACAGCAGATTAGTAGGTGTTTTTCAGGTAAAAGCTTTGGCTGTCAGGAACCCAAATAAAATGTGTTAGACATCACCGTAGTTGAAGAAACCATTTGTTAACGTGTCTTCACATCTAAAGGACCACACATTATGTTGCAAGTAAATCCTGTGGTAAGAATATAAATTCTTTTATTTTCTGGTTTTAATTTTGAGATGTAGCAAGCCAGACTGCAACAGGCATTGCAGAGGGGCAGGTCTGTTAAAGAACTTCAGAAAAGCATTTTAGATATCTTGCTGTACATGAGAGCAGTACTCGACTCAGTATCTTTGTCCACTGGCAGAAATTAACGAAAAAGATGGTAGCCTCAGTCAAATCCAACCATTATCCACCCTAAATAAACAAACACACACTTTTAACTATGAAGAGAATAAGCATGGCCTGAGCCCGAATTCCTTGGGAACCTAAAATCCTCACTGAAAAGTGAAGGCTGATGTATGAAAAGAGTTTGCAGTTGCTGATGAAGTCCGGCGCAATACGCTGTACAGACAGAAAGAGAAAGGTAGGGTTATCGAAACAAAACAGACACGTATCGACTGTCGAGACGTGACAGGACTGTCCTCCCAGATCTCAAAATGCAAAGCATGTGTGTTTGTGCTTCAGAAACATAGGAGAGCACTGCCTAAAAGCAGAGAGCAAACATTGTCACAGTATGTGTGTTCTATTCATAGCACAGTGCTTCAGAAACTACAAATTAGAAAAAAAAATTAGTTTTAAGACAAGCTGGGTTGCTGAGCAGCAATGACATTAGACAGGAATTCAGAAGGTCTGATTTTAATTCCTTGCCCCAATCTCTGATCCTGATGACTTTGGACAGGTTATATCCATGTCTAATGACTCAATTTCATTATATGGACGACAGATAATGATACCTACCTCCTTGTTTAAGCTTGTACATGCCTGTAAGTAAGAAGCAGGACATAAGAGCTGGGTATCATTATGATGATTTTGCATTCAAAATCCTGTGCAGACACTGAATGCCCAGTCCTGCAAGCTGTGCCTCTCACTCCGAGTATCCCAGTTGGTTGGGGTTTTTGTTTTGATCAGTGCCACAGCTCTGCGGGGCACCCATCCCTCCTAGCTGTGCCACCAGGTTACAGAGTAACGGGGCACCCAGTTCTCAGCAGATCTGAGCTCTTTTAGTCCTCCGGGCTGTAACACGTTTTAACGAGCATTTGAACACAATTTAACTACGAACGCAGGAATATCCCACTGATTTAAGAAGAGCTCTACGTATCAGAGCAGCAAAGCACTGGATGCTACCTAGAAAAACGAAGAACAAATATTAAAGGCTATACATCTAGCAGTATCGTAGTGAAATACAACTTGGAAAACCCAGCCAACAAAAAGAAATCCAGCTCAGGTTTTTTAATCTTATGGCCGCCAGTATCCGTGTATTATTGATTGGAAAAAATGTTTGTAGCAGAGTAAGCATAGGATTGCCTGAAGTTTTCATGTTTTCTGCCAGACTGCCATTAGATATGCAGCTAAATGCAAATGTCTGGAGAAATTGTGTGCACGAAACAAAAGTTACACAGATGGGCTCCTCATTCATTTGTTATTGCTAAGTTGAGCACATCACTCGGTACACAGTGAAATATCATCAATTAGCAGATTTCTTGGTCTGATCCAACATCCAGAAGGGATGTGTTAAGATCTTGTTCAGCGGTTACACAAAACTTCTCTGTAGTTTGGAGGTGTTTGCAATAAATAACAACAGATAGGTGTCAGAACTAATGACACCCTCTCTATGAGCGCATGTAGTACTGATTTAGGCTAATAAATAAAAAATAAGGTGTTCTGATGGCTAGATTCAGAGGAGTGTAATTTCACATAGCTCCAATTTTAATGGCAGTAAACTGGGATCAAATTAGATGCCAGCTGAAATACTGGCTTCTGGTGCTTCATTTTATTAAATTATGTTGTCTCCAGCTTGATACAACTATAGCAAATTAAACCATGATATCTTTACCCATTGAGTTTTGGTTGATTTAATTTACTGAATATTCCGAATATACTTTTCACTTGGATGAGAGAAAGAGTCCTCCCAGTTGCCCGATTGCCAGCAGTTCACCTGACACTTAAGGCAGCAGTGCCATGCATACGTGGGGCACATCTCTATCGTTTCTTTAAGTCACTGACATCAGATGTAAAAGCTTGAAACAAAACATCATACATGGGACATGCTGAAGAAAGCCTTTTAGCGATGCAGAGTTCATCCTTGCTGTTTGTCCTGTGGCATCCCTTCCCCACTTCAGCACACTACTTTGCACGTTAGTTTTCTGCAGGTTCTCCATTTCTCCTGGTTCGAAGGATAATCACATCTGGAGCGTTCAGTTCTCCATCTTCCCTTATAACCTGTGTCTAATACTTGCAGTAATGTCTGTGCACCTCAGAGTGTTTTTCACAGCCATTCTCTCAGTATGCCCATGCAGTAGGAAAGATCCTGAAAATATTATTTTCCTTATGCTGCTGGTAGGGAAGTGAAGAGGGGGGGAGATGTGACTTGCCACAAGTCACAAGGGAATCAAAGCAGACTGAAATACCTGCCGAGGCAAACACTTTAATCACTCTTTTATTCTTAAAATAGAAACCGCTTGGGTTGCTATACAAGGGAGCGTATGACAGCACCACCCCGGGGAGCCGCAGCTGCGTGACTCTGGAGCGCTTTGGGGCAGCATTTCGGAGCAAGTGGCAAAGTCCCTGGGTCACAACTCAGCAAAAGATAGGTCAAAACCCGGCCGTATCGGTGAGTCACGTGAAACACACCCTTGCAAAACCCCCTCTGCGCTAGTGTGACATTCTGTGAACACGTATGCGGTGCGCGGTGGAGTGCAGGGAGGAGGCTCCCCGCTGGGCAGAGGTAACCATGCCAGCGTGGCTCTGAGCCCGGGCCCAGCGTCCTCGGAGAAGTGGGTCTGATCAGCTCAGGTGCTGGATTGTGCTAATGCAGCTATGCAGCATTTGGGATCCGAGCTGGAATCCGTGCCTGTGCCATGCCGCGTGGATCCTCCGACAGTCTGTGCTCTGCCTTGCCCGTGGCTCTGCCACGCAGGCAGGCCCAGGACCGCGGAGGGACCGCAGCAGTCCTTGGCCGAAGGGTCATCGGTAAACGCGGAGGTGGTTGTGGAGACACGGGGTATACACAGCCGACAGGACATCACAGCGCAGACACCACTCTATGGCCATGCAACACGGAGGGACAGAGTTGGGACAGACTGTCCGGCGGGCGCAGGGCGCTGCGCTCACTCACCAGTGCTGGATCAGGGCAGGACGGCGCTGCCCGTCTTTCCCCTGCATCCCGGCGGCCGGCCGAGCCGAGCCCCGCTCTTTAACGCGCTGCCGCCGCTAGAGCAGCCCTTCGCGAAGCCTCGTGACTGCCTCCACGCCGCCGGGACGTCAGTCCGTCCGTCCGTCCATCCGTGGCGCGGCGTGGCGTGGCGTGGCGTGGCGGCCCTCCGCCCGGCCGGCCGCTCGGCTGCGCGGAGCGGGGCCGCCGCCGCCGCAGGCCGGGCTGCGGGAGCGGGAGCGGTTGCCAGGACGCCGTCACCATGGGAACGCGCCCGGCGGGGGGCAGCGCCGCTCCGGCAGCCCTGGGCGGGGAGCGGGCATTGCCGCCGGCGGGACGAACCCCCCGGCGGGACGAACCCCGCCAGGCAGCGCTCCCTCCGGGTCTTGCGCGGCCCTGCCCGCTCCTTGGGAGGCAGGGCGGCCGGGCAGGACCCCGCCAGGAAGAGCTGCGCTGCCGGCGGCGCGGGGGAGACGCGGAGCCTGCGGCTGCCGCACCGGCAAATGCCGGCCTCCGGGAGGAAAGTTTGGTGGTGGCAAAGCGACAGGCACTCTGGGTTTCTGGTGGCGCAAAAGAGCCGAGGGTGTGACTGGAAGCATGGATCTTTCCAGAGCGCGTAAGGAATCCTGGCAGGATTCCATGTCGTCAGAATTAATGGCAAATAATAGTTTTGCTTGTGAGATTTCCAGATTTTATGTCTGAACAAGATCTAGCACGTCGCTTCAGAAAAACTTCATGTATCGCAGTAAAGACAATTGCTCGGCAGAGGTGTACCAGCTGAGAGAGACTATTACTGGAAAAACAAAGTCCATAGAGGGTGTGTCTGCCTTGTTTCCTGCCTGTGACCTCCTTTGGACTTTGGTAAAAGCACCTTGGGTAAACAAAGGGTAAGTGAAATCAAAGACATGCTTACTCTCTCAGTTCACTCTGAAACACCAGATTGTCCCTGATTTTGGTTAAAATATATACAACATCCCACACACTGTTGCAGGACTGGGTGTCTGGCAGATGCAAAGGTGAAAGCATCACAGTGTGCACAGGCTATTGTAAAAAGCAAGGCAGGGTCTGAATCTATACTCTGACTGACCTGTTTATTTTAAAGTAATTCCTATATCAAAGGATCAGCCCGGAAACAAAACATGCCAAAGGTGCTTCCAAAATGGGATAGTAACCAACTGGGAATCAGAGGACTGTGGGATAATTCAGGTTAGAATGGACCTGAGGAGGACACTTGGGCAGCCTCAGGCTCCAAGTGAGGTCATTGATGAGGCCAAGTGCAGTTGTTCAAGGTTTTACCCAGCCTGCTCTTGGAAAGCTCCAGGGGTGCAGACTGCCCAGCATGTCCGGGCAGCCTGCTCCCATGCTTGGTCAGCTGCTGGGGAAAGAAGGTTTTTCTTGTGCCTGGTCTGGATCTCGTCTGTTGAATTTGTGTTGCACCGTGTTGTTCCCACTGTGCACCACAGTGAAGAGTCCAGCTTTGCCATCTTGATGACTTCCTCATGGGTACTAGGGGCAGCTGTTAGGTCCCCCAAAATCTGCTTTCTTCAGGCTTTTCCTGCCGCTGGCCCCTGCTGAACTTGCTCTGCTTTACTGATGTACACAGCTGTATGCTCTGACCCAGCACATACCGAGACTAACTCGTGCCCCTCTGGGGGTCTTGTGCCCCTGTCTAGGGTACCCTGTCGAGGTGAAAAATCTTTGTTTTGACCCATGCAGATATTCTTTCCATCTTGTGTTATCAGAGGTCATTATTTTTGTACTTGCATCACTTCCTTGGTGTTCCTCACTAAATCAATACTTAACTGTTGTGTTCTGCATGATTGCATCTTCAGTGTAATGGATAGTGGACACAGGTTTATTTTCATAAAGGCAAATTCAGATCGCTCTCCTTATCAAGGCACAACATCAAGAGTAATGTTAATTTATTCTGGAGTGTTCAACTCTCTCATTCATGAGTGGAGCCCCATTTTAAATAATCACAGAATTGCAGAATGGAGCAATTTAGGCTGTGAGGGACCTCAGAAGGGAATGTGGTCCAGCTTTCCTCTCAAAGCAGTGCTAATGTTGATGTTAGATCAAGTTGCTCACCAAAACATAAAGTTTTGACCTGAAAAGCTTGAGTAATGTTTCAAAAAATCTCACTCCAAGGAAAAAAGTACAATTCTTGTACTTCTGTTGACATGAACTGACATAGCTTAACTGGAGTCTGTCACAGGAACACAGGAGCAAAACCCCTTGGTTACCAAGAGCATGTGGACTTCTTCCAGGCTGATATCTGCCTTGCAAATAACAACATTATTCATACAGTTGAGCATGCAGCTTGAGAAAAATTAAACTCCATGAACCCGAGTCTCTCTTGCACCTGAGGCTTCTCTTCATCCGATCGAGAGAACTACATAGTGTTTAAAAAAACCCCAAGAAACCCAAACCAACCAAAACACAGTGTGTGGAGAAGGGCTGCTGACTTTGTTACTTCACTTTTAGTGGTATTTTAAAAGGACATGTTGAACATGTTAGTAAGCACGTTTCCTGAACAGGTATGCCTCTCTAATCAAAGGCCAACAACAGAGAGGAGAGAAGGAAGATAGTGAACTAGGTGCAGAGAAAGGGAGTGAAAGCAAGCTAGAATGATTGTACTGTTTGCCAACGTAGAAACCTGCCCTAAGCATTGAAGTGATTTCATCACGTTTTAAGCCATACTTTTCTTCCCCTATTTCATACATTCCATTCTGTTTCTCCCCACATTTCACAAAAAGGAATTGCTGAATCCATCTCTTACTGTCTGTAAGAAGGATTCTGCATTCAGCCATTGTAACTGAAGGCAGAATGTAGCCACCTGCATTTTAGCAGAAAATGTTAAGGTGATAAAGTGTCTGCTAATTCTTTGGAAATCAGAGCAAAAGTTGCACTGAATTAGTAAAATTGCCTTGATTTTGTGCCATTTGTTTTTCTGTGACACAAATGCTTCACCTTTCTGACGAGTACCAGGTCGTGTGGTTTTCTAACTAAAAGCATGATGTCTTGCTGAGGGCTATTAAGCTTTTGAGCATTAATTAAATTAATAATTAACTTATTCTGATGAACAAGACCAATATGTGGCTTATAAAATCAATTTTAAATATATTTCTTAAGAAAGAGAAAAGTGGTAATTCCTCCCCCTCCCCCTTTCGCTGTCAGTTTTAACCAGTTAGAAAGCAGCCTGGGTGGTTTAATTAACATTTCTGATCTTTTCCAGATTGGCCGACTTCTCCTATGAGTTAGTTCTTCCTGAGGCCACAACAATGTTTTAGAATGGAGGGCAAGGGGAGGTTGTATTCTGTGGCATGGCCAGAAGTAAGGACCGTGTTGGGTTTTCAGTGTAGTCCTCATACATTCCAGCATCAGCCTGAATCAGACAGAAAATATCCTCAAAATAATTCTTGATGTTAGCACGTCTGTGCATGAGCTGGTAGGTGTTACTAACCAAACAACACTGTCAGACAATACAAGCACTCAGAAAAATGATGCAAGTTCTTGGTGCAGGGGATTTTTCCTAAATCTTTCTGTGACAGGGCTTCTGAAGGTAGTATGTCCATACAAATTTTTATGATGGAAACGTCACCACTTCTAAGTTCTGTGCATCACTTAGGAAGACAGAGATTCCTTTTAAATCTGCTGGAGCTCCTCGAGATGAAAATGTGGGTTCTGCCTTTCCCAGAGATGACTGGTACACGTTAGTGGCTGGAGGAGCCCAGGCATGCAGACCATCCAGGCACACCACCGCTGCCGTTCGAAGGGAAATGCCTTCCCCTGATTCTGAGTGTGGATCTTGAATAAGTATCATTCACTTAATATAGTCAGCCTGGGAATTAGATGTTTATCATTAAAATAAGCAGAAATAAACGGCTGTGTTTAAAAGCATGAAAAGAGTTCCTTGTGAATTAGACTGCACTCGGTACACACAGTCCTCTTAGCAAAGATTCATGTGGATGCAGAGCACTGGTGCCTTCTGCCCTAAAATTTTGTTGAAAGTCGTCTTCTATTCCATCTAGAGTAGGTGGATCCCAGTAGCACACATGGTAACCTTGGGACTAGTTTCTCAACTAGCTACCCGGTGCAAATGTGGTTTTTTATTCTTCTTCCACAGCCTAGTTTCTCTACTCTTTCCATACTGTGTTATAAAACTATTTGTATGTATTTAAACACATATACATACAAATATATGTCTTAAGGAAATGAACCTAGACATTTAAAAAGACGCACATCCAAAGCAAACAGAAAAACCTACAAAGCCTATATAGATTCTCTTTGTCAGCCCTGTGTACACTCTCCAGATTCTTAAAGGTTTCTTTCACCACATTTTATCACAATCTCATAAATTCATGTAACATTTCCATGTTCAAATGAAATACTAGGCAAACTAATTTTGTCCTATTTCCATAAAACTGCTGTTACCTTCTGTTGGGAACCAAAGTGTGAAACTCATCTCCTGTGAAGCTCTGCTCACTTTTAGCACTATCAGACACATATTTTTGCTTTAATAGCTGTTGCAGCTCATATTTACCACCCAGCTACTTTCTCAATGAAAGTATTTCCCACCCCTCGTGTTGATGTCAGTTAGCACCTAAGCAACCCACCGTGGAAGTCCCAAGCTTCACATGGCCAGTGCAAACCCAGCTGAGCAAGTGTTTTGATCTTCTTCAAAACCGAGGATGAAACATGCCCAAGGGGCTGTTGTGTTTCATCCAAACCACCAAAGTCTGTGGGACCTAACAGGGGGACAGATTAAGTTTGGCCCCATTTTTCCATGGAGCACGTTACTCTGGCTTAAATTGGTTAACGCTTCATCAGCAGCGTTTAATGTTTGCAAACCAGTATGCTGGCCTTTGGCCAGATCCACGAGGACAGGGACAGGGCCTGTGCTGAGCAGCAGGGCCCTTTCTCTGCACAGGCATGTCTGGAGGCAGAACCAGCACCTGCCTCGGGGCACCCAGAGGTTGGAAGTGGATCTTCTTATGCTTCATCTCTAAATTAGTTTGGAAAGGAGTATTGTTGTTTGTAAGCCCAAGCAATAGCAGTTGAATAAACACATGATGAATCACCCAGTCCCTGTTTCTTCCAGTCACTGAGCTTTTACTTTAATCAGAGATGACCTGAAACTGATGCAGTGATGGCACGCAGGAGCTCTCCCTGTGGAGAGCGCTGTCTGAGGTGGCTTGGCAGCATTAGCGTATGACTCCAGCTCTCTGGCTGTTGTGACAGGTGATGTCGTTTATTTGTATTCTAGCTTGGAAGCGGCCGTCAGAAACCCGTTTCGGTCAACCGAAGGGCTGCCAGCCTGAGGAGATGCGTGTGTTAGCGGGACGCCGCCCCTCAGCTGCACAGGGCTCCGCTGAGGACACGGCTCCTAGCGAAGCCGGGTCCCCTGTGCGCTAGTCCGGGCACGGAGAGCAACGAGCAGATGCCAACTGCCAGGCAACCACCGGCCCTTTGGCATGGGTGGGGTGCGCCTCGGGCTCGGTTCGGGGTCAGCCTGGCATCGAGGCGCTCGGTGCTTGCCAGGGATCGAAGCGCCCTAGTTCCGCGGGGACTCCTGCGCGGGAGGAGCAAGAGAGGGGCCAGGTGGAGCGCGGCGCGCTTGCCGGGGTGCGGCCGAGCGCCGCTGCGCTCGAAGCCCGACGTCCCCACGCGCGGCGCGGCCGATGGCGCGGGCGGGCGGCGGTAGCTGCCCCCAAGCGCTTGGCGGGAGCGCCAGAGGGCGCGTGCCGCCGCGACGGGATTCCCTTAGGGAATGACGTCCCGGCGGCGCGCGGCGATTGGCTGCGCCGCGGAGAGTTCTCCATTTATGGACACATCGCGCCGCGCGGCCGGCGCGGGGCAGCCGCCGCTTCCGCCGCGTTCTTTTATCCTTCCCCGCCGGCGCGAGCCCCAGCGCTCGCGGGCCGCCCCGCCCGCTGCCCCGCCTGCGAGCTGCGCGCGCGGGCAGGGCGGGCTCGCCCGTCCCGTCCCCTCCATTCTCCTCCCCTCCCTCCTTCACCCCGTCCTTCCCTCCGTCCCGGGGCGCCGGCGTGTCTGGGCAGAGCCGCGGGGCGCGGAGGAGCCGCGATGGTAGGCGCGGGTCTCGGCGGGGGGCTGCGGGCGGAGGTGGGGGAGCGGCGGCGGTCGGTGAGGAGAGCGCGGCTGCCTCGGCGTCCGCCTGTTGCCTTTCCTCGCGCTTCGCGGGAAGGGGCTGCGGGCAGCGCTCCCTGCCCGGCGCCGCGGTGGGGCCGCGGCGAGGGGGCGGTTGTGTAACCGGCGCCGGTGGGTGGGAAGCGGGGTCGTGCCGGGGCGCAGCCGGGTTGGAGGCTGCTGGCCTTGCGGGTCCCGGGTGGGTGCCGCCGCCGGGGCGCGTCGGCTCCGGTCGCGTCCCGGGTTCCGCGCTCCTGCCTCGGTCAGGGCCGGCAGCCCCCCGCCCGCCGCGGAGCTCGGGGTCTGAAGAGACTTGGCGTGTCCGCAAGTAGGAAAATCCGTGGGGCGGTAACAACAGGTGAGGCGCCTCAGAGGGTGCCGCTTGGGGGGCACGGGGCTCTGCCTGGAGACCGGCCCGCGTCCGAGCGGGGGGCCTGGTGCCGGGCAGCGGGGAAGCTCCGGAGCGCGGCAAAGGCAGGTCCCGCCCGGGGTGTCCGCGCCGCAGCTGCTGGCTCTGGACGTGTGTGGGGCGACCCGGGGCGCGGTGTCAGTAAGACACATCGGTGCTGCGCTGAGGGGAGGCTGAGTTTCAGCAGCTGAGCCTGGTTTGTCTTTAGTAAGTGACTCCCGGTGACTGATACCGGCTTTCATCCTGAAGTAAGACAAGTAATGGTTGTGGCTACCTGTTACACAAGAGCTTTCAGTAGTGAGGAATCCTGTGTGGCAATAACTAGGCTGAAGTCCGCGACCCTTAAACGTGTAACTTGCTAAAAACTGTTCTAGAGTGGAACACTGAGGGTCTGAGAGTTGAGATACTTGGGAAACTTGCATTATTCCTACTAAAACTGAAGTTTCAAAGGCTGACTAACCTAGTCCTTGTGTGCTCGGAGCTTTACTGGCTGATGTGGAGCGTTTGCTTTGGGCCCTTAGGTCCAAAGTCTCAAAGGATGCCCCTGTTGTTACCAGTGCTGCGCTCTGGCTCCTTGGGGCAAGCGCGGTTGTGCCCCGCGATACCGATGTTGAGCACAAGTCCTTGCTCTGAGTTAAGTGCTGCAGAGGTGCTGAAGCTAAAACTCCGGTCACGGTCAGGAACAGCGATACCGCCAGGTCTTACCTGAAACTGGTCAGGAGCTTTGGGTGGGGTAGGTCTGTGTGCGCCTTGTGAGTTGATTATTTAGCCAGGTGGCTCAAATCAAGTCTTAACCGTTGCTTGTTGGCGTTTGCTGGGTCACAGGCTGCTCTGGCACTTCCTGGTAGAGACTGTATCATTGCCTTGGCTGCTGACATTGTCGCTGGAAGCCCCTGGTGCGGGTCCTTCAGAGATGCCTACCTGTTAACAGTAATACTTTGAGATGAGCGAGTTTGTTAGTTGCTCTGCTGTGGACTCCAGTAATTCCTTTTTAATGAAAGGTCTTAATCAGAATGTAGTTCTTGTAAATACGTGCAGCTAACTGGTGACACACTAGGTGAGTTTTACTTGTCAGTGAACTAGCTTCTCCCACAAGATGTCCTTTCAGGGAGCTAGTAGTTACTCTCCAGCTTTTAATTTGCTGCTGAAGTAGTCTTAAATGAATCTTTTCACTGCAAAATCTCAAGCTGACCTAAACTGTGTTGTTTAAGATTTTCCATAAATAAAGATTACAACAAAACCAGAGAATAACGTTTTTAAAAGTACTACATTTTCTAAGAGTTATGCCTGAACAACTGTTTGTAAATCAATAGAAGGTAGTATTTTGTAACTTAGAAAGCTGGCAGAAGGATCACCTGGCAGGGCTTACAATGACTGCCTGTGAGCATGAATCATATTGCTAATATCCTGAAACTTTATACTCATTCTCTGTGCTGTATAGAAAGTTAACATTGTTTCCCTCATTTTTGTCTGGACAGTTTTGATTTTGGGATGGTAGGGGTGTGGAAGCAGAATGTCATAGGAGTGCTTTGTGTTCTCTAAATTAAGTTTTTTCTGCCCTCATAGAGTGAACTCTTCCTGTTCCAACAGGGTCCACGGGGCAGGGTGCTGAGTTACTGCTGGCATCCGTTGTAGCTGTTCCCTGCTTCTCAGCAGTCCGATGCAGCAGAGCTCGCCAAGGTGATGCTGGTGTAAATGTGCAGCCTTAGTCTCTGTGCCATGGTGTGTTGCACAGCTCAAATCTCCTGGCAAGACTGTGCAGCTCTGTTCAACTTAGCGATATGTATGCACTTTTTTTCTGGTTTCTTTTTAGTCCAGTTCAATATCAGGTAACTGGTTTCAGGAGGTCTGCAGGTGGGGAATGGGTGTGCGAATGAGGAACTGAGGGGCAACACTGCACTAAAGCTGACAGCCTTAAAGAACACGTGGCAACTGTTGAAATTTTTCTCTTGAGATGCATCTGTTTTGCTACCTTTGCATTTCAGTTTTTAAAATTCCAAATAAACTGGAGCCTCTAACAGCTTAGCTGCTACTTGTGAGTCTTAAAACGTGTTTTGAGTAAGTGTAAAGTAGTCCCACTCCAGTGAAGGACTGGATCCTTAATGTTCTGCAAGCAGTTTAGCAGAACTAAGCTGAAACTTGCTTGAAGAGAAATGTAAGGACAGGTGAACTTTACGATGCATTTGGACCATCATAGCCTCATGATGCATTAGAGGATCTTCCATGGAACTGGGTAGAGAATCTCTGTCAGGTTACAAAAATAATCTTGTTGCATTGGTGTGACAATGTGATCTTGAGTCTGTCATTTAAAGCTGCTCTGTAGTCTTCAGGCAGAGATTGTTCCCCTGAGTACTGTCAGCTGGCTTGGACTCTCTCAAGGATAACACACTGATCAGTAACTGTAGTACTGTTTCCACGACAGAAACTGCTGCTGTTTTATTAACCCCCCCTCCACCACCCCCAAACCAAACACCACAAACCCAAGTAGATAGCCTAGCAGTCATCACCTTTGCCTGCTTTTGCATGATTTCTGTACTAGATTACTTCTAATGAAGCTTTGTACCAGTTTGAGGAGAATGAGAGGGAAGGCACCAAGAGAAAGTAGGTTCAGCAGTATTTAGGCTAAATAAATGAATTTCAAGGAAACCAGGGTTTTCTAATTTACTGTTTAAGGGGAGAAAAGTGTTTATAGCCCTTGCCTTTAGCTTGCCTTTAACTAGCATCTCGCAGCTGAACATTTTTCTGTAGCCCTGCAATCGGTGTGTGCACTTTATCTGGGCGTGTTTGATGCCTTCCTGTTTCTACCTCTTTGCAAAGATGGAAGTAGAACTGGTTAAATATTAACAGGGAACCCTTTGTAGGAGTGCAAACACGGCTTTATATCACTGGACATCAGATATTTACAGCCCCTTCCAGCGAGATGCTGGGGGTGTCTGGTTTATGTGCAATGCCTTTGAAAGTCTGCAGAAATGAATGAGACTCAAAATAACTTGCCAGCCTTTAGGATTTGGTCCTAAACTAGCTCATGTGTGATGTGAGCTGGGACTTAGGTTATCTTGAGTCTTCTAGTGTAAGAAAATCATGAGCAGGACACTGATGCTTCTGTACTTGAAGGGTGCTTTTCTGTCTGGTGCTGCAGACAGTAGCATAAGCTGGAACCTTGCTTTCTGCCAAATGTGGAATAGTAGAGAGCGTAACAGCATGTGCTTTGCATTATGTCTAGAGGTGCATTAATGGAAAAATCTTCCAGCTATATGGTGTTTCTGTCTGGCCGGTACATAAAATGTAGTAAAACACAGTAGCATGTTCAATAGCAAAGCTAGTGTTTCATATTTGGTGTGTTTTGTTTAGATTTGTGCAGTGTGCCTGCTCGTCTTTTGTTTCTTTCTAGTTCAGATATTAGAAAATGTTTTATGGATACACTGTGTGCATGAGTGTTTTCTGTAAAAGTGCTCTGATGTGTGTGGAATGTTACCCAAATGCTGAGAGCTTAACGTGTGATTGAGTTTCTATGTACATTTTAAGCATTTTTCACAATTTTTTTTTCCCTTCCAGAATGGCTTCCCACCTCCCCCATGTGTAAACTAGCTTGTAGTAAATGTGTAACTAGATGGTAGTAAAAGAAATGGTGACAATGCTATGAGTAGTTTAGTTAAACTATTTACAGCCACTGTTTTTTAACTCCAAGAGATAACTTGCCCTAGTCTTGCTGCCTTGTCTTACAGCATGTCTGCATATGTGGAATGGGGAAGTTAAAACAAGCTTTTTGGAGCTTTTGTGACAGGTAGCCACAACTGAAGTATTGTCAAGCTTTTACTGACCTCTTGGTAAAGTCTTACAATATTTTCATCTTAAAAGGGAGAGTTATGTTTTCTTGCTTGAAACACTGAAGTAAGCTGCACGTCTTAGTCTTTTCAGCTCCTTTTGTAATGCTAAATATTTTTCCTTTATACCAGTTTAATCTCTTCCCAGTTTTAGGAGTTAGTGTAAAAGTGGCATTGATCTAAATGGTCATTCACTGCTCTATCCCAGTTGTATCAAAGATCAACAGTTTTCAAAGTTTTCCCATGGAGTGAGCTTAATGTAGCCCTACAAAGAGTTGTGATGTGATTCTTACAGCTCTACTGAGAGAGGCTAGCCTGGGATCTGGCGTACTGTCGGTCTGTAAGTTGTCAGGTTTTTGCTTTGGTTCTGGTTGCTGCCACAAGACATGGTGTCAGTAACAAATCGATCTGCTTCCTTTTTCAGTTTCCTAAAGCCCTACTGTAATGCAGTGCTTCAGTCTCCTTGTTTTTTAGAAAGATGGATTCTAAACCTAGGTGATATGTCTACTGGAAAGCACTAAAAGGGGTTTTGTACCTAGTGAAAACAGGTTTTCTTGTGTGAGTTAGTAGCGCTAGACTAGGAGTAAAGTCAAAAAAGCAGTTCTCAGAAATGGGAAGAGTGTGTGTGTGTGCTTCTTATAAAAATGAGGATTTGGCAAATGGTTCAATCCCTATGCAAACAGGAATTACCAGGCATGGGCCTTGGCAAGAAAGGGTTGGATTGCAGTATTGGTAATACTTTGTATAATCTCATCTTGAATATGAGCAGCAAAAGTTTACATCTGTGTAAAAGGCTAAACCTGGGGGGAAAAATCCTGTGAAGTTCTTGTATGGATTCTCCTAATCTGTTGGAGGTCATTCACTTCCTCAGTGTCCTATTTGCCAAAGAGCTTTTCTGATTGATGCTGGTCACTAGTAAACAACCAGCATTCCTGTTGTTCCTGTGGAAGTGTCTTTTATTTTACTGCTGGTGTAAAGAGAAGGGTTACAGATGTGTGGACTGCTTGCTGATTTTTGAAACTCTTGAAGACAGAACTCTCTTAGCTCTTGTATGTTATTTAGCTTTTGCTATTTCTACTACATGGGTGTGAAAGCATTTGCAAATGTCAGAGAAACAGCAAAAGTAAACAAAAACTTGCTCCCTATGTTAAGATCAGAACCAGAGCTGTCTCTTTGATAGGTTGTTCAGACGTTCACCTCACCTAGTTGCTGGGGCTGTTGTGTAGCCTTAGCCTCCTGTTGCACTGCTGGGGAAGCTTGGGTGTGAGGAACTGTATTTTAGTCAGACCTTCCTGGATTCAATTCAGTCTCCATCATCTCCATTCATTTCCAGCTCCCTTCCCCCACGTTCCTGAGATGCCAATCACTGTCCTGCCCAGGAAGTACGGCTATCGCTCATCTCCTGACTCATCCTCATGTTCTACCTTTCCCGTCCTCCACCTACTGATTCCCTCCCCTTCTCCTACCCTCACCTCTCCAAAAATGTGAATGCCCCTTGGGGAGACCAGGTGTGCGGTCATGTCCTGGCAGTGCATGAGATCTGTTTAAGTCACTACAGCGGTAGGAAAAGGTTTCTTAGCCTAAAGCATTTCCACACTCTGAACCTTACAGGTGTTTTCTGTCTTTTTTTCCTTAAATATGCTTCATGCAAATGTGTAAATAGCTTTGGAGTTGGACTGCTTCATGTATGACAGTAAGTACATCTAAGATCAAGATTATTTAATGTAAATAGCCTGGGAAGGGAGTGTGCTCAGGGATCTTTTTCCAGTGATGCTGTGGCATTGAATAATCAGGATTAAAACCACTGGTGGATTGCATTCATAAAGGGTGAAGTACATATCTCAGATTCCCAAATTAAGTTACATTGAAAGTTTTTGAGTTTTTTTGTTAAAGTCAATGAGCTGAGAAGGAAAACAGTATTGGAAACAAGTGTGAGTTGCCATCAGATATGATGCTTGTTGGGAAGCATACTTAAGAGGAGCTTTTAATTATGAAAAGTTGCCTACTATACAACTTACTAAATTCAACAACTACATGTGAGCTTTAAAGTTAAAGCCAGGCGTTAGCAGCTCTTGAGCATGTGGCTTGATCATCACCACTTTGGAAGTATAAAAGGACCATGGAACAGGTCCTGTACTCTGCTGTCCCATCATCTGGGTCATTTTTCAGCTGCCAGAAGTGTCTCTGGTGAAAGCTGCTTGGGAACAATGGAAAAGGCAACAGCTTTATACTCCTGGGGTGGGATGATCATAGGTCTCTCTGGTTTTTTTTAAGCTTACTTCATCAAAAAAAGGAACTTAAACAGTTTATACAAAAGCATGTGCTTCTAGAAGCTATTTTGATGCTTTGTTCAGCAGTCTGAAGTCTAAATGAGAGGTTTTTGTTGGCATACTTCAAGCAGGACAAGCAGTCTTGTAGTGACTAGCTGCACTTGTCCCTGTACCGGAAGCATGAGGGATTTTTTTCCTTGCCAGCTCAGAACCACTGTCTGAATCACCGTCATCAGCTGAGCCTGTCTGTAACCAGTTCTTGGTCAGCCTTGTCTAATTTAAGTGTTGAAGCCATATTCAAGTCTGAACAATGCAGTCTGGTATCATTTATAACACATGTCAAATGTTCTTACCGCTCAGGATTTGGAATATTTCATGCTGGTGTTTTAGGAAATAATGTGCTGCCAGATGTTTGATCCTGCACCTAGGACAGTCTGCTGTTTTCAGTCTGACATTCCACAACACTTGGGAGGCTTTAAATTCTCGGCAGCTTACCAGTGTGCACACTATTATCTTTTGCAGTGATTTATGTCTTTTCCTGCACTTGAGCTGTATATTGCTGATAGCAGAAATACAGATAGATAGAAGTCGGGAACTTCTTGTCAGTAATACATTTGCATTGCCAAGCAGTAGTCAAGAATTTGTCTCATCTTGTTTTGTTTTTTCCCTGCCATGAAGGATACAAGTCTGCACAAATGGCTAAGTGTTTCCAAATTTGCTTCTGCCGTAGCTCTTAACCCTGTGTTATTCCCAACTTCGTAGAGAAGTGTGCTGATAGAAAGTTAGCGAGTGTGCCAACACATTTAAAGTCTTTGGGGATGTGATCCCTGTACACTCCAATGCTCATTGGTGTTAGAGTACTACTGGTCTGAGTGTTAGTACAGTCATACTTACGGTACAGACAGATGGGGAATTTCAGATCTGGTGAGGTACATTCAGGAAAGGATATAACCCTACAAAACCACCCATCCTTGCTTTCTGAGTGCAGAGGTACTAACTGTCTAAATAGGCTGAATTACTGAAGAATTCTATGTTGTCTTCTAGTAAAGCCAGTGAAACATGGATCTTGTGAGATTATTTCTTCTGTCTCAGTATACTTACAAATTGCAATCTAAATATATATCAGTAAATCTTTATTTGAAGGAACTAGTGATAGGATACAGAGATGTGGATTTGATGGGTGGACCATCCAGTGGATAAGAAACTGGTTAACAGACCATAGCCAAAGGGGTGGTGGTCAATGGGTCTGTGTCCAGGTGGAGGCCGGTGACAAGCGGTGTCCCCCAGGGGTCTGTCTTGGGACCAGTTCTCTTTAACATCTTTATCAATGACATCAATGATGGGATTGAGTGCACCCTCAGCAAGTTTGCAGATGACACCAAGCTGAGTGGTGTGGTCAACACCCTAGAAGGAAAGGAGCCATCCAGAGGGATCTTGACAGGCTGGAAAGATGGGCCCGGGTGACCCTAATGAGGTTCAACACTGCCAAGGGTCAGGGGTGGCACTTGGGCCGGAAGAATCCCAGACACAGATACAGACTGGGATAAGAGCTCCTGGAGAGCAGCCCTGCTGAGAAGGACCTGGGTGTCATAGTGGATGAGAAACTTCACGTGAGCCAGCAGTGGCTCTTGCAGCTCGCAAGGCCAATGGGATCCTGGGCTCCATCAGCAGAGGGGTGGCAGCAGGGACAGGGAGGGGATTGTCCCTATCTACTAAAGTGTGACTTTAGTGTATGGTACAGAAGCTGTATAATATCCTACTGAAATTGTTCTTGCGTAAACTTGATTAATTCCTGAATTCTAAATTGCTTTAATCCATGAAAACAAATACCAGTTAAAATACAGTAGTCCCACAGAATTACTTCAGCAAGATTTTAGTTCCCACTTTAAAAGTGTGCCTTGTGCACAGTCATGTTTCCAGGACTTGATGCTGTATTGGTGGTAGCTTCCAAAGCCTTTTCAGTGCTTCCCTTCAACTTTAAATATATGCTGGGAACTACTATATTGGTCAAAAAATTGCTAGATTCAGTAAACCAAAAATTCCTACAAAAACATTCTGGTCTTTGTAGTTAAAGTCAAAATAGCTCCTTGGGGTAGGGCACTTCAGTTGTTTTCAGTTTGTGAGGGTATTCAGACTGTTCTTACTGTAATCTACAAGACTTGAATAGGATGGAATAAGGTGACTCTGAAATTGATTTGCCTGTGTGGAAGGGGAAGTATAGGCCTCCAGCTACAGAGTAGCAGCCTAAACCTGCTGAGTTGTCTATGGCGTAAGAGCTGAAAATGCATAAATCTATCCAGACCTGCATCCTCACTGTTAGCTGTTTACTTGCTCTGTAGTGGTTGCTGGCTTTGCAAAGCATCCCTCCCTGCTGCTTCCTTGGGTACCCAAGAGCTCCTAATTACAGATGCTTAGAGCTCAAATTTGCTAGGTGTTGTGGTAAGGAATGACACTAACACACGTTTGAGGAGGAACATTTTTCTTCCAGCTAAGTGATGGGGCTCAGTGAGTGCCTTGGTTCATATTCGATGGCCAGTGTCCCACTTGTATGTTTGCCAGGGGCTGAAGGGCAAAGGCCCTGCCTGGGCAGTGTTTCAGAACCTTCAGAGTGCCATTCTGTTGGTGATCCTAGTTGATACAAATAGACTATTGGTTTGGTCTTAAAATTGGAGTTGCAGTCACTTCTGTTGACAATGCTTTTTTTTTTTTTTTAGATGAGTCAGGCTTGACACAGAGGAAACAGGTGATCTTGAATGTTGTTTAACAATTGGAGGTCCTGTTATGATGCTGCTTTTATGTCTGGAGGTCTGATCTGAGATGTGGCTGTTAATGAGCAAAAATTTTAGTTCCATTTTTAAAGCAGACTTGGGGGGAGGGAGAATGACTAAATCGTAGGAGAGGCTGCTGCTTTTGCTGTTTTGATGTGTTTCACTTGGGTTTTTGTCCCAGCATTGGGTTATGACCACAGAGTTCAAGGCCCCATCACCTTCAGATGAGAAGATAAAGACATATGCAGAGCAATTCAGATTAGAAAGTCTACCTAACCAAGCGCAAGAGGATTTGGCAGTGCCTGACTATCCAATATGTGGAACTAGATATGTGTTGAGTACTTGTTTCTGGCAACTAAATCTGGTTAGCACCTTAGATGCTGTCTGTAACCATCAAACTCCTCCCTTGTGTCTTGCAGCACTAGGTAGTGTGCCTCTGCTTGGCAGTAAAGGACTAGATCCAATGTCCTGGGGAAAATAAGAATTTGCCTGGCTTGATGCTTGCTTTAAATAACAAATCAGCATATACATTTGATACAACTGAAAGGGGTTTTGTTGTGGTTTGGAGAGTACATATGGTAATAGAGATTAATCTGTTCAGTTTAAAGCTGCCAGTAAACACGTAAGAACACATTCCCTCCCAAGCTCACTATAGTCTCCACTAACCTTGGCCTCCCTCTTGGCTGTATGTTTAGCAAAGTGCACAAGCCTCTTGTGAGGCTACAAAGTGGTTAAATGTGAGTAGCACACAGGAGTAGAGGATGGATTATTTCACGTAGATAGTACTATTGTTAAACGACTAGTTTAGTGTTGAGAGCAATGCTTAGTTTGCCCCTTCTAGTGTCCGTTACCCAGTGGACTTCTCCAGAAGCCTTAAAGCTATTCCCACGAGTACTGCTCTTTAAAGCTTTTCTAGTGGTAAATAGGAATTCTGGTTCCAGAGCTCTTAATGCTTGAAATACCAGCACACCCAGTCCACAGAGACCTGATCTCAATATGCAGAATAAGTTCATGACCAGCCGTGGTTTCTTCCTGTAGTTTACGTTGTGTTTTTATTCTTGGTTCGTTCTAGGAACACTTGAGAGGAAACAGAACAACAGTGGCTACTTATTCCCATATTTGGCATTGTTCTACACAAAATGAACATCCTTCCTCACTGAGAGGGGTGATACAGTGTTTCTGCACAATCTAACTGTTGTCAAACCATGGGTTAATCTTGATGGGGTCACATTGGGTCTGTTTTATTTGTAGTGTGTACAGTGCAGTTTTCTAAATGGAATTATGATGATGTTAAGCAGTTGGGTGGCACTAATGGGATGGATGAAGATATGTGGGCCTGCGTCTTTACAATACTAAAACCTTGTCTTTACATAGTTGAAGGCTTTTGGTCTGTATGCTTCCCCAAGCCCTACCTAGGCCTGGTTTCTTAAATGGTCATTAGTAAAGCCTTATTGAGAAAGCAGCAAATACAATGTACTGAATTCAAAGCATTGTAATCTCTGGAAATGTATCCCCTAATTCCTTCTGCAATAGCTAGCTGCTTTACCTGCTCCTGTGTAATTTGCTGGTAAAAATGCAAGTTCGTTATCTGACAGCAGATTAATCTTTAGTTTGAGTCCCGAGAGATTGACCTCTTCTTCTTGTTAACTATTGTAAGTTGTACTTCAACTCAGACTCAGTAAAATTCAGCTGCACGTGTCAGACTGCCCAAAGTTAAGCCAGTATGGATACCCTCTTGACTGAACTAAAACCTTCCAATTCTAGATAAGGAAGGAATGTCTGAAACCTACCCAGAACAAAATAGAAAATTTAAAATCCCTGTTTCAGTCACATGCAATAAGTTTATAGGTTTTTTTTTTTCTAGTCCTGAAAGTTCCCTTTGTGGAGAGAAATTTGAGCTGTTTAGTTTGAGAACATTCAGAAGTGCTGAAACAAGTACAGTTGGGCTCTATTGACAGTGCAGCCTGTACCCTCAGTGTATAGGCAGATACTTCATAAACCTTTCGCCGTCACTGGGATGTTCTGAAGGTGGTAGTTTGAATGTAATAGAGAAGCATGTTGTTACAACAATTAATGAATTAGTCATGATTAGCTATTTAGTGTGACACACCTCGAAAGTGTTCACCTGCTGAAACCAGGTTTTCTTTTGTTTGGATAATTTCTTAATGATACAGGCTGAGGCATTTTTGTACCTGAGGCCATTAGGTAACTTTTCACTTGACTTGTCCAGTGCACAGGTCTGTTCTCAGACACTTAAAATTCAAGAAGCAGTTAGGCTTATCCTGTTATGGTAGGATTTTCCTCCCTGCTGAGTGTGGCTACAGTCTAGCCTGAGACTGAAGGGACAAGGCAAGCTGAACTGGTCCCATCACTTTGCAGTAACCTGCCTGTCGAGGTGCTCTGCTGTGGTACTCTGATGCTCAGGAACAGTTTAGTCAGTCAAAACTTAGTATGGGGGGAAAAATGAGTTTAAAATAAAAAAATACCAGTGGTAACTGTCTACTCTTCACTTAAGACTTGGGGAGCTTTTCCTAGTCTGACCTCAAAATCTCTAGCAGGGGAGTTAGTAATTGGGATGTTAACTACCTGGTATAAGGTGTAGCTACGCCAGCATTTTGGAAGAACATCCATTTTTATTTCACAATTAGATCTTAAAGTTGGAAGGCAAGGTTCTGCTCTTCTGTCATTCTGCTCTTTAGAGATATAGAGTAGTAGGCTAACTATAAAACAGCAGCCCTGTTGCTGTTTGCTCATCAAGAGTGCAGGTGTACAAACAGGAAAAGAAAAAACAAAGGGGAAGTTAATATCATCTGATTGCCAAAACAAAAAAGCACCAATTCAGTAGCTAAAATTATGTCCAAGCTGGTAACAGGATGCAGTGAACAATGAAGAATGGGGTTTTTATGTTCTGTAGCTAAATATGTCTTTTTAGGGCTTGTTTTGTAATTACTCTTGACCAATTGAAACTCTAGGAGGGTAGAAATCTACCTCATTTAAATCAGCTCCCTTTTTTTACATAATATCTCTGTGAGATACCTAGTCACCTGTGCTTGTCCTCATTCCCATTGATAGCCACATGGCTTTGAAGTACTCTGCCTGACTCTGTGGACTTACCCCTCGGCTTCTGAAGTTGTCTTCTACGAACAGGATGTAAGAGGGAAATTTACATCTTCAACTTTTCAGCAAACCTTTGCAGAGGTCCTCTTGTCTTCAGCTGCAAATCCCAAAGGGCACGCCCCATTTTGTTACAGGCTTCAGTGGGATTGTGGGTTTTGGCCCTTAAAATGTTGCCTGTAATGGTTTATAATGTGATGTGTAGGTTATGCCTTTACTCTAGTAGTTCTAAACATATTTAACCTTGCCTGGACAGCAAAGGGTGTGTTTAAACATTGGAACATTTTTCTCATCCCTTTTAAAGTACAGATGTTTATGGTAGCACATTATTAAAGGGAAACTTGGGATGAAACACATCGGATAAAGGGCAAAGAATTTCTGCTTTGTACTGAGCAGTAAGGTGATGGAGCTGGGAATGGATGATGTTCATGATGTTCACGGCCTGGTTATCTAAGTCATGTTGGTACTGAAATGCCTGCGAGTTAACTATGTGGCTTTAACAGTTCATTAAAGCTTTTCTTTCTAGTGTTCTTTATCACTACCCCAGGGTACTTGAGAATGTTTAAGAACGCAGTAAAATATACACACTGCTCCCTTTGTGCGTTAGGGCCGGAGTGTCAGAGCACCGCCGCGGGTACGGCCCTGCCAGCTCCCCGTGACGTGCCTGGCGTAAGACACCGTATGCCTGTGTACCACAGACCTCCAGTGCCAGCGAGAAGGTTGTCTTTAAAGGCTGCTCTCAGCGCTGCCTCGGGACTGGACCCCAGGGCAAACAATCCTATTCCTGGGAAGTGTCACTGCAAAGACTTGGCGCCTCTTTGGCTCTTTGCTGGGAAGGGTTTTGTCCCTTTCCATAGCCCCCCACCCGCGCCGATGGGCCATTACCGGCTCACCAAGGACTACAGTACTGGTCTGGTCTTCTAAAGCCCGAGCTCCTCTCTGATGCTCTGCCCTGCAAACACGATGTAAATCAGCCCTTGCTAGGCGCGGGGAGTCGGCTGGAGCAAGCTGAGGAGCAGGGCAGCTGCAGGCTGCCCCCGGCTCGCTCCTGGGGTGATTCCGCGGAAACAGAGTGATTCTGGCAGTCGGATGTTGCACAGAGAGCTTGCAGAGGCACGTCTGCATATCTAATGCTCTAATTCTGTAATCCGCGGGTTTTAAGAGGTGTTTTCATTAGCTGAATGAGGCATGCTTAGCTGCACAGCCGCGTTCTTCATTCGGTTGTTGAAAGTAACATTTTATTGAGGACAGAAACTGGCGGAGGCTGGGATGGGTAAGATCACATGCCTGATGTGTGATGTGTTTTTCCAGTATTGCTTCACCAGACGATACACAGAACTGTGCATGTTAAAGGAACCTTGTAGGAAACGGGCTTTTCTCAGCTACTCCACATAAAGCACAGGACATCAGCCAGCATTTGTAAGTGAGAATCCCACGCCTACATCACCGAATGACCAACCCTACCGCCCCCCTCATTCGCCGAGGTGGTTAAAGCGTTCTGTGCCCTGTGCCTTTGCCCCTTTCCCAGGTGCTCTGGGCCGTGCACGGATGTACCGTGATGCCATTAAGGGACCTCGATGAAGGCGAGTGGCCCCTTGTGAGTACCAGTCCTGTACCCGCTGTCCTTAGAAGTAGGAGGCTGTGAGCTGTGTAGTCAGCTCGTTCCCAGTCTGCAAGCACTACAGTAGTGTGAGGAGATGGTGTGTGCTAAAAACTAACGGTTTGCCATTACCTTGCAGTGAAACTACTAGACACCTGAAATGATAGAATGGGATTTTATGGTACTTTATATAGAATGTAAAGATTTTTACAGGCAATTGTGAAATGGGTTATCCATCTATGTTTAAAAAAACTCTAGTAGAGGCATTCTAGTGTGCACAAGCTTTTAGATGCATTTATATGCAATATGATCTACAGAAGAGGCGTTTTGTATTGCTTATAAACAATTTACACATTTTATTGAAGAACAGTTTCTATTGGGGTGTTCTTTTATACTGAAAAACCTAAAGAAAAAATCACGAGGCTTTCCTTCGTTAATACAGGTGATTTTAACAGCTTTCTTCAGCTGGTTGTACTAACAATAGAGTGTTTTCTGTAGCAAATCAGCAGACACACAGAGATTTGTTCAGTGACTGGTGGCCTTTATACCTTGCTTGTTTTAAAAGCAAAAGCCTATTGGGTTACTCTGGTCTTGTTGGCTTTGGTCTTCCTTCACTGAGTTGACGCTCTCTGGTGTGTGTGTTTGTGACAAGTTACTTTGGAGGATGTTTGAAGCTCTAATTCCATATGAATGTAACAAATGTCATTCCTTTCAGTGTGTCAGGTTAGGTGGGATCTGTAACTAGCTTCAGCTAGTTTTCTAACATCTGAAATATGCAGAGGAGGAGGAAAACATGAGATGTGTGGAACATGTTCTTTTTTTAATGTTAAAAAAAGGTTATCTATAAATTAAGCTGCCTCAGACTTGTCTGTCCTTACTGCCCTGTAGGGACGGATATTTGTAAGGGGCCTAGACATTTTTCACAGAAGCAAGGGGAGACCGGGTCTCTCTTCAATAAAGCCTAACTAGGCACAAAGCTAGCAGATAAGTTGGCAAGTTATTACAAATACCTGGCTATTTCCTTGTTTGTTATTTTTTAGTTATGTGTTCATAATTAGAAGAATTTTTGTTTTTGAAAGCCTCAGTGAGTTTCAGTATTTTAGGTGTTGAATAATTCATGGTAAACTTGTTTATGCATCGTTTATGACACCAGAGAACCTCAAGCAACTGATTAAAAGCACACCGCGTTCCTTTATTCACCGTTATTCTCTGGTTAATAACAGCGTTTAGATACAACTGTCTTGGCAAAATCTTAGCTGTGTTTACCTAAATACTAACACTATGTGAAGCCTCAGCATTTCATTATGAGGGCTGTCCAAATCTTTGCCATTCATGGATTTATTTATTTTTAATTCCATGGGAAAATGTCCCAACACACTTGTTAGTTCGGTTCTGTTAGAAATGCCAGTGGTCCTAAAGAAAGGACTCAAGGTGGACACATTAGTGAAGCAGTAATGCGTTACACGTTCTGGCAAGAGCAGGTGACCTAACAAAGCAGGCACACTTTTGGTCAGTTTGCATTACATGAACCATGTACATGAACTACAGGGTGTTAAAGGAAATTCAAAACATACCACTGTGTTTACTGGGTCCACATACCTCAGGACCAAGTGCTTTCCCCAGTATGACTTATTCCCATTTTGTGTATCTGCCCATGGGTGTCTGGATCAGGGTTGCTTGCCTCTGCACCCCAGAGTCTTACTGTCCCAACAAAGGGAACATAAGAACAATTTAGGCTCCAGAGGGAGGTTCGATTATTATTAAATGGCCACTTCCATTCATTAATCTCCCCAAATTATCGACTTATTCTGGTTCCAGAGCCAATCTAAATTTTTACCCGTGTCCACAGGGAGAGCTGTTACAGGGATCCCTTGAGTAGGGGTGTGTGGTAAAGGCAAACAGGTAATCGCATGGGAAAAGTTAGGCAGACGAGCAAAAACCTTGTATCATTTTATAGATCATTGTCTGGTTCAGCGTGATTTATTATCAGAGAACCGTCGACATATGTTGCTCAAAACCTCGAGCCTGTATATTCCATATACTAGATGTTATAAATGATTTGGTTCCCAAACAGGATTTTAGCCAGGTTGAATAATTTATTAAACGAATAAAGGCAGCAAACTGTGCTGGGGGGCACGGGCAGCACCGGGTGCGCCGGGAGTCTCCGCCCCACCAAGACGCACCCCGAACAGCTCCAGTCCCTGGCTTATAGACCTTCCAGGGGTAACACAGCCCACCGGTGTAAACTGACAGGCTGGAGTGCTGCCAGGAGACCCCCACAAGACATAACCATATACATCTTACACTGACATGCAGGAGTGCCGGCCAGGTAACCCCCACAAGACATCCTGTAGCTTTTATCTTGCTAATGACAGGCAGCTGGTGCTGCGGGTTCAGGGCGCCTCTGTTGATCACTTTCTTTTCAGAGACAAGTTGTTTCTCCAGAGGTATCACAATGCACACAAGGTGCTACATTGTGGTGCTTTAGGTGAAGATTTGCGCATCCTTTCAGCTTCAACAGACTTCATTTAGTACATGCAAAATCTCAAACTGTCCCTCCCAGGCCCTCGACCATAGAAGGGTCTGTCACTATGCACCCCAACATTATTTCATGTTAACACGAATCAGAGGAACGTATATCACACTAGATTTTTTTACAACTACAGCCATGATGTAGCACTTGTTATTAAAACTTGAGTTATAATCACTCCTGTTGAAACGAACAGACAAACAAAACTAAGACTAGAAAACCAAAACTCCCAGTCTGTGCTTCAGGTTTCAGTATTTCTTCCAGGTACAGTTCATATTTCAGACTTAGACCTATGAGGTCTGCACTCCATGCCTTCCCAGCTGTCCCTTTTCTTACTGCAGCAGTCCTGTGATTAAAAGAGAACTGCACGAACATACACACGCTCGACAGTGAATTGGTTAGAAATCTGGTGGAATTCACCTTTAAGGATATAATTTTTCTTCAATATTCTTGCCAGTGCACTATGGGCAATGGTAGGGGAGTGTGTGCATCCTTGGGGAAGTTGGTTGAAGGTAGATTGTACTCCCTCCCAAGTGGACAGAGATTGATGTTTATCCTCCTCTCGGAGAGGTATCATCGTATTCACTTTGTGTTTGACTGACTGGTTCAGCAGAGCCAGGACCAGCGGCTGAGTAGCACCGTGTTGCTGTTGTCTTTGATCACCTCTATGATCCCCTCCTTAGGAGCAGATGGTAAAGGATATTGATTATTCTGGAAGGAGGTGAATTAACAGCTTCCTTAAGTTCTGGAACCTCACACAGTGGGGCTCCAAAGCTCCACACTGTTCCAATAGGTAGTTTCCAGACTTTGCTAGGACATCAAACCCTAGTATATTATTTCAGTATGGACCAATGACAGCCTTTATCTTACACATTCGCTTTTCCCCTGGAGACCAAACACACGCAGTACTCATTGGTCTGTTTTCGGGGACTCCAGTTACTCCTCTAATATTTTCTCCTGGATTAGGGGTCAGTCCTAACTTTTTGGCTGATAACACTTATTCGAGCTCCCATATCAATTGTGAAATTTACAGGTCTGCGCCTGGGACCAGCGGTGAACAGCACGTGTGGGTCAGTGTGCTGGTCAGGCCGGTCTAAGGTGGCTGTTATGCTAGTGGGTCGGCCTGAAATTCTCCACCACCCCCCTCCTCCCCCCCCCCCCCGCAATTTCTAGTTTAAATCTATCAGATCCTCCCTCAAGTCTGAGCAAGGACTGACTGACAGGCACAGAAGAATTCCCCTCCTGTGTTTTGATGGTATCAGAAAATTCCATAAACTTGCTAATTGGCCCCTCCACCAAGTTTAGCAATGTGCGAATAATCTGTGAATTGCCCATTTAGGGCTGGGTGAAGTATCCTTAATGCTAATGCCTTTCTCCACAGATCGTTTCGCTGAGGATTGGTTTGTCAAGGGTGGGGGGTGTGTGTGTGTGTGTGATCCTTCTCAAAGAAACCCCGTGCCTGACAAACCCAACGCTGCGAGTTTGAACCTTCCTCTAAACATCCCATCTTGTGCAGTAAATAACAATTTCTTGTAATAGTTCCCCCATGATAAAACAGCCTGTTGCTGCTGGTTAGGGTAGCGAGTATTATGGTCAATTGCTCGCAGAATCTTTTCCTTTAGGCTTTGCACAAAGATTTTCAAGGTGTCAGGGAGACCCCTCATCAGTGGTTTAAGGTGGACCGGATCTCCTGGAGCGGCGAGGGGAATGTCCTGCCTCCAACACTCATACATGGCTTAAATACACACCACCAGAGGGTCTCATGTCCCAGATTCGAATCCACCCATGGGGTGAGCACCAATGCTATTCACCTTGCGTAGGATGTCTTCTCACAGCTTACAGGTATCCCCAACAAGACACGTCTTTCCATCCTCCCTAAGGGACTGTATGGAGGAAGGTTTCCGGGGGTTCTCTCTCCAACCCCTGTTTTCTTACAAAGCCAGCTATCCTTATTTCCCATTCGGTCCCTTGGGGAGTTTTTAACAACAAATCTGCCTTTCGCTTTGCCCTTCTGGCCACTTCCCCCGTGGGAAGATGGAACCGCAGATCCAGGCTCCACACTCACTTCGTTACTTAACTGTCCGTCTCTCACACCCAGGTCTCCCCCAATGTCCCGACCACCAAGGCAGCACTTAATGTCCGATTTTCTTACCTTGGTCTGTGCACAGAGTTGCCTGGTCGTTACGGTGGTGCCTACTGTCCTCCCCTCTGCTTCACTAAGTCTACCTTTAAAATTGGTCTCGGGATCTAGTCAATCCACCGCTGGAAGCCCTGTTGGTGATACATGAGACCCTTGAAATCAGTGGGATGTGTCTCCCCGTCCTTTGGCGGCACCTCACGGTGATGATGTCAATCCCGGACGAGCCCCCAAGCTGCTAGAAATGCCAGTGGTCTTAAAGAAAGGACTCAAGGTAGATACGTTAGTGAAGCAGGAATTTGTTACACGTTCTTGCAAGAGCGGGTGACCCAAAAAGTAGGCACGCTTTTGGTCAGAGTTTGTACCATTTTTATACCATATCCTGATCTGAAATCATGAGGTTACCTCATACACCTGTACATATTCATCACCTGTCCCGCTTCTATTAAAATGAGTTCCAAGAGGTGATTTCCATAAACTCCTCCCACCTGCACCTGCACACTCTCTCATGGTAGTGGTCATGGGGGGGGGGGCGCTCAGTGATGAAGACTCCAAGTCTTCCTCAGGTTAAACTTTTCACCTCCTTCCCATGGCACATGTGTAGTTGTGATTGTTCCAGGTGGCACAAATATAATTGGGATATTTCCTTTTATCAGTCCTGAGTCCGCTTTAAATGATCTCAAGAACACAAATCACTCAAGACTAACTAGGAGTCGCATTGCTTATGCAAGGTCATCTCTGACCTAACCACTATGGCACTTCAAACCATCCTGTTAGCAAGCCCCCCCTCCCTTTACAAGCCCCCTTTTCTATAAAGTTAGTAAATTATTTTACTACTTCTTAATCCTAATATAATGATTCTGTCTAACTTCAAAATATTTGTCTGATTCGAGCTTTCGCCTTAATTGGTGTTTCTTCCAAGTGGTGTAGGTGTCAGTGGTAATTCTTTTAACACAATTAACAGCAAAACTTCCTTATCTTACTAAATTCCTCTAGAAAGGATTTACGATGAGTCTTTCACCTCTCCAGTCAGTAAAAAAAATACAATAACTCTTTTCAATTTGCAAAAGCAACATTTCCCAGTATTTTCCACAGTTCCAGTTTGGCTTTTTCTTCTTCTGTAAGGGCCCTTTTCTTATTTTTTAGGTCTGTGTGGATGCTATGGGCAAGTATGAGCAGCATGACCACAAAATTAAGTGGCGTTCAAGTGTTTTATTAGGTTTATTCGTATATGTTGGAGTTGTGTTTGGTTTTTTCCTTAATAAATTATAAATAAATAATAAAAATACTATAAAAAAGATAAATAAATTTAAAAAAAAGGTTTTGTCCTTCTGAGCACTGACTTCAGACCCTGTGCTAGAGTGATGGTTAATGGTAGTGTCAACGGACATCCAAATTTTCTGTAAATCAGAGCCATTAACTTTCTCTGGTCACAAGGAATTGCCTGGGGTTACATAGAGTACCCTGAAATTGCCTGGACGAACTTGTCTGTAAATTGATATCTAAATCTTTTTTTTCAAAGGAAGAAAAGAGATTTTAAGGAGATGGTATCAAAAACCTAGAAAATCTGCAGCAGTGCCTTGGCATCTTCTCATGTATTCAAACATGAGAGGTCAGTGCTCTGAAAGTTGTTGGCATTGGCTTAAATTCTTGGTCATCTAAGAATCTCACATAATCATACTGTCATGAAATTTAGGGAAAACATCGAATATGCAGTAGTAAAGAAAGGGCAGTAGTTGGGTCTGCAGACCCAGCAGGGTCTTTGTTGAGACACATATCTGTCTTAATTTCTGAAGTAGCAGAAGGTTGGAAGTCTGGTCTGTTTCATAGCCAGGACTTGGAGCTGCCTGTTCTGATCCACTCAAGAACCAGCTGAGCTATGGATGTCCACTGCTCCCAAAACCAAAGGGCAGCTGAGACAGGAATGAGTATTCCTCACATGAAAAAGGGCCAAAACCAGGCAGCTGTGTAGTAGCAGAATTAGAGATTGATCTCAGACAGTGTGACTATGGAATAAAACTCTTTGTCCCTTCCAGCAACTGCTGTGAAAGCCCTGGAAATGGACCTGCAGGTTTTGGATTGTCTGAAGGGTAATATAGCACCTTGAACCCTTAGTCAGCACCACAGGAGGCTGTAGAAGTGTCGATACTTAATTTCTTAAGAAGCTGTTTTCAGGTGCTGTTCCTGGAATGCTCCGGACACTATTAATCTCTTTTCTGTTCTCAGTGTAACTTGAGATGTGCCTCCGTGACTCTGGGTCAGGTGAGAGAAAGGCAAAGAAACTGGTGTGGAAAGAGAAATAGATTGGAAAGGTTTTTTCCAAGTTAATGACAGCCCTCTGTGGAGTCATTGGAAATTATGTGAAGTTGAACTGTAGTGGGTGCCTACTCGCTGAATATCTCTGTCCATCTGCCCATCTCACTCCTGAGCATGGTGCAGAGCTGAGAGGTGTGTGACAGGATATGCCCCACTGACCTGGGACAGGCTGAAGGTGCTACTGGTATCAGTTTGGCTCATGTTTTTAGTGCACTGCTTGGAATTGTTTGTTTTCAGCGAGGCAAAGTCCAAGGCAGCATTTATTGCAGGGATGAAAGACCTTCTTTGAGCCGCTCCTGTGGTCCTGATGGGGTCATAAGGAATGTGTTGCTTAGCAGGCTGACATGTGAGCTTAGAGGAAAGCTACTTGAGTGCAAGGTGGGTTTGAGCCAGAACTTTAAAGGATGACAAATTGGCTTTAGTATGAGAAAAAGGTAAAGCTGCCTCTAAGGGCTTCAGCAGTGTGATGAATTGCAGCAGCTATAAGTTAAAGGATATTGATAATCTGAGCATCTGGGTTGTGTCCAGGTTGTTCAGGGATAGAGGGAAAGAAACAGTATTCACCTGACAGCAGACTTATTTGAATCAGAATGCTATGCTTAGATGCAAAGACATTCAGCTGGTTTTCCTTTACATTTTCTTTTTTTTGTTTGATTTTTCCTTTATGTGAGTCTGACTCGGAGCTCAGAGTTTGAATGAGTTGAAATTAAGGTGCATCACAACCATTTAAACTTAATATGGTTTTGTGTTGAATCCCTGCAAGCTAGACTTCAGACACAGTTTAATATCTGAGACTTGTTTCTTTTCTTGACTAGCTATGCCCCCCCCCCCCCCCCAGTTTTGAAATCTTGTGACTTTCATCTATTCTGAGTTTTTGTTAAGCCTAGCATTGTGCTTAAAATAATAAAAGCTAGCTAGCTGTGTGTTTTGGGGGTAAGTTGCTAAACTGTTTTACTGTTAAGGATTGTGCATGTACGTATAGGACATGGGGTAATGGTTTTAAACTAGAAAAGGGGAGATGTAGGTTGGATATTAGGAAAAAAATCTTGAATATGAGGGTGGTAGATCACTGGAACAGGTTGACCAGAGAGGTAGCGGAGGTCCCATCCTTGGAGATATTCAGGGTCAGGCTTGTTGGGGCTCTGAGTGACCTGATCTAGTGAAGATGTCCCTGCTCACTGCAGGGTTAGACTAGATGGCCTTTAAAGGTCCTTTCCAACCTAACACATTCTACTATTAAAACCAGTAGCTGGGTTAATCATGTGTAAAGTTATCTAACAATTCTGCAATGCTTAAATGCAATCTACAGTTTGATTGGGAATCAGGTGATGGTGACGAAGGAACCCTAATGTAGAATGTAAAGCATGCTGTGCAGAGTTGTGTCACTTTGCAGGGAGGGAGAAGAGAAACATTTAGTTGGATTTGCCTTCAATTTTTTGGTGCTTTGCAGCTTTTCACTATACTTGAGTGCTCAAATGAAAAAGACCTTTAGTTAAATAAGGTATCTTCTGCAGAGAAAATGTTAATGGTTTTCTGACAGGAAGCCAGTGTCAGACAGAAATGGAAAATCAGAAAGGAAATGCAGCATCCACTGCACTACTACAGAGATTCATTCAGATAAAATTGGGGTAACCTACCTGCAGTGGTATGCAGCAGTTTTTCTTCAAAGCTGATACTTAGCCTTTCACTTGGCTTCCATTTAACCAAAATAGTTTGAAACCTATGTGTATTTATGATGCTGATGCTGAAGTACAAGGTGTAACAGATTTAAATCTGGTCTTTTGCATAATTCTGCAAAATCAGTGGTAAAGTTACGGGTTTTGTGAAACAGCAGCAATTTAAGCCTCCTGCAGAGCTTCTGTGGCTGGCATCCCTGCTCAAAGTATAATTATGCCAATACAACATCTGTGAGACTGAATCTAATGCGTATCCTGATAGTGCCAGTTTAATGCAGCAAATGTATGGAGAGCGCAGGTTTGCAAATGAACTCGCTTGTTCACACATCTGCCTGTAGTTATGAAGATAGCTAGATCTCTAAATTAGTTTTCAATTAGCTTTCTTCATTAATGATTTGAATGCTCAGCATTAACATTAAGCTTCCCAACGTATTTAAAAACTGGGGGAGAATAGACATTTCTGTGCTAAAACCTCTCTTGTAGACTAACAGGAACTGTCGCTTTACCTATTAAGTAAATGTCTACCCGTAGCTAATAAAACAAAGATACTGCAGATGGATCGATGCAGCCTACATAATAACCATAACGATATAGCCTCAGAGCTCTTCAAGGTTATATCAAATATGTTGGGCTGGACCCTCCCCTGACAGAATTCAACTAACAACTGGTGTTCTGCTGCAGAGTGAGCTCTTCATATTCCCAATGCACTTCTGTGCTTCTACCTTTCTAGGGCACCAGCTTCTTTGGCAGGATGCAGTGAACTGCTTAGCCAGTGGAGATGGGGTGTATGAATTTTTAGTTTTGTTTTTTTGGGCACCTTATGAATTATTATGGAAATCTGAAAGTCTCCAGAGCCAGGATACAAGGTTAATACAAATTGGAGTAAATAATTTGAAACATGGGATCTGACAGGAAGAAGATATTATGGCTTCAGGAAATCTTAAGCAGGCTGGATTATTCAGAAGAATGCTCAAAGAATACCATTCTCATCATACTGACTAGGAAGACACTGTAATAAAAGCCAGTGGAGTAAAATTAACGTATTAATCAAATGGAAATAAGCCAGTTATTCTGTACAAGTAAAGTATTGCATGCTGTATTTTTAATACAGTTTATTCTCAGAGCTGCCCTGGACTGAAAAATCAATACTGCTTTAGAAAATCAGAGCAATGCCAATGTTAACTTTGTTCACAGCGTGTATGTGGAGGATCATCTGGTTCTGAGAGTGTCTCTGTTAGGGACACTTGGTGGGACCTGCTTGCCCTGGCATAGTGTAATTATTGGTTAAAGTAAAAATCATACCCTGACATTGGATGGATGAACCTGTGCATGAAATTGTCCCTGGACTGTTACCCATTTACTAACTTCCCACTTTTGTGTCTTTGCTTTTGACATAGCTTAGACATTTCCTGCTCTCTCCATGTACTTTGCAGTAGAAAGATCTCTCTGCCCTTGGATGTTTAGGTTTGGTCCTTACATGCGTAACTGAAAACCTGAGTGGCCTGCAAGGTTTTCGGTACTGGGCCTTAATGTCCTTGCTGTAGAATGAGGGGCATGGCAGGGAATGTGCTTTCTGATGGGGCCTGTGAGCTCAGAAAGATGCACTTCTTGGCCTCAGTGTAGTTGTGTGGCTGTGTAGGCACCCTTAACCCTTATGTTGGAAGCAGATAAGCGCTGTGTGCATCAGGCCAGAGGTGAATGTACAGCTGAGAAGGTGGAAGTAGTGTCTGTTTGAGTCTCCTACACAGTGTGTGAGACTTTTCAGGTCTGATGGATGCTGCTTTTCTCAAGATTTACCTTCTTGCTGCTTTATTTGGGAGTTGATATGAATGTGTAGATTTGGTCCGCTGCAAAGTTTGCCTAACTAATCCCTGAGGTGGAAAGCTTGAAGGAATTCTTGTTTGTATTTATATAGTAATTAATTCAACAAGGAAGCATTTGTATTCGCATGCACTGAAATAAATTGAAGGTTGGATTGTTTTAAAGAGTTAAAATAAGGATTTAATCAATCTATCGAGTAGTCAATCTACCACAATGTCTGAAGTAAAATCTGATTTCTTAGATGAATAGCAAAACATGAAAGCTTATAAAAAGGCATTTGTGGGTTGAGCCACATGTGTCTTACCACCCAGGTGTCAGCTCCACTGTAGGTGAGCAAGCACCACTCCCTGAGCTCTTCCTCTGTTGCTCTGAGTCAGTACGGCTGGGGTAAACAGGGTGCTGCTCTAGCCCTGGAGCTTTTACTCTGTTTACTCAGCACTCTGGGAAATTAAAATAAACATAGCAAGCAATTTTTAGGTTAGAACCTCCCCACACTGTGGAGCTCCTCTGGCCCCCCAGACAAGCTCCTCCGGCCACTGTTGCCAGTGTGAGGAGTTGACAGCTCCCATGTGAAATGAGGACATTGGTGTGGGGGGTTAGGGTGGGGACCACTCCTGCCTCTCCCTGAGCAAGCTATAAAAGCTTTTCAGCTCTGCACTGGTATCCTCCTCCCCACCCCACAGCTGCCAGGCCCTGCAGGACTGCGGTTCCTAGTGCTCCCCGTGTTCTGGGAGTTCTCTTCAGTACAGCGGCCTGCATAGAAACCACCTGAGTTCTGCACCCGAACATGGGCCAAGGACAGATTATACAACACTTCAACGTAAAAACAGACACTCTTGAAGCCACCTACTTGGGAAAATCCCAGAGAAGCCTACAGTGTACTTTGAAATTCAGCAAGCAGAACTTTTATAAATAAATTGTCACTGGGCTCCACCCTGGTACAGCACAGCTCAGCTCATCCTGACCAAGGCCGCTCTGCAAGTACAGGAGTGCCAGCCTGCTTGTAACAGTGGGAAGATCAAAGCCAATCTCCCAAAATTAGGTTAATTCGAAGCCAGTGACCATTCATTCTAGTGCCCACTTTGGGAAACAAGCAGTTAGAGGTGCATGTGGGTTTTTTTATGGAGTGGGTTTTTTGGTGTCCAGGCAGTTAAATGTCAAAACTCTGGGCAGTGCATTAAATGAAGTTTAGCAATGTCAGCACGAAGGTGCTTTTTGGTACATACTGTTGAAAAACCAATCTTGGCCACAGTTAATCTGCTGTGTTGCAGCTTTTGCTCTTTTATCACGCATATTGCAACAAAGAGTTGTTTTTCTTTAGCTTGGACTTCCACAGGCATGTGACTACATGACAGTCTCTACTTAAAAAAAAAAGGGTTATATTCCTTCCGTCTGGCTTGTAAACAAGTTCAGAAAATGTCTGTACTTATACCTAAAGGGAAGAAAAAAAGAAACTAAGAGACACTCAACTGTAGTTTTTCAAAATAGTTTTAAATTCAGATGTGATTCAGGGGGATTATTTAGCTAATGCGCTTACTTTATAAACCAGCCTTTCAATTTTTGTGGAATTGCTACATACTTTTAATCAATTAGATGAAACTGTTGGCATAAAAACATCTAGTTTCATATTCTTGTTTAAAAACAACAGTAATAAAATAAGGTCCGTGCCAGTTTCTATAATCTGCCCGTGCTGTTGTATTCTTACAGTCCATTAGCAATCGATGAGATGAGGACAAATACACCCGACAAAACTGTAGTTGTTCAAGAACTTATTGAAAAAGAAAATGACAGTTCCATATGTAGAATGTAATATTCCTTAGTATTGCTTGAGTGTGTTCGTGCATCGCTTTGGAATGAAATTCATTTGTATACAGAGGCCTTGTGAATATGGTGGGAGGGGAGCAGATGGTGGGAGGGGAGTAGGTTTGGGATGGTAGGCAACCTGATAATCTCCATAGGTAGTGTGTTACTAAGATAACAAAGTGGGCATGTTGGGGCATAGGTGTTTGCTTTTAATTGAATCTCTGAGCCAACCAAACATAATCTGTTTATTGAAGTTGCTTCAGTTTCTTTTCATATCTAGAAGGGATAGTTTTGCTTTTCCCAAAATAATATAATTTGGAAAATTGTATTAAAACTTATTTTTAAGAGCTTTTTTACTGGACTGTTCAGGTAGTAAAAAAATGGTGTTTGTAGAGCAGTGTTCAGTACTCAAGAACCTTAAAAGAAAGGCATATTGAGGTAAAATTTTAGAATTCATAAAAAGGATTAAAAAAACCAAGTGAAGTTTTTACACTGTAATTACAGTTTATGCACCCGTTACAGTCTTAAAAGTAGATCGATAAACGCAATCTCTGGCCAAGCAGTAAAGTTGTTGCAGGGTTAGAAAGGCTGTCTTATAATAGTTATTTCGTGATATTTGGGATTGTTACTCATGCAGACCTCCTCCCCTGCACGAGATATTTCAGCAAAGTCTAGGCAGGCTGAAGAGCCCATAGCGCTGGTGCCACAGGACAAAGGGAGCTGCCATCGCCCTGCCCTGGGGCACGGGGTGGCCTGGTCATTGCCTCTAGTACTTCTTGCATTAACTGTTTGACAGAGTCCTTAATGCAAATAATATCTCAATGGAGTTCAGCACAATATTGAAGACATTGACTATAATTATGTAAAGGTTTCCTTAGTTCCTGAGAATACTTGATGATGAAAATAACATTACGGTTCAAAAGGTTTTATACTAAATTCAAGGAAAGATGCAAAACAGTTTGTCTTTTTGTCGTACCTCGTGCTGTCGACTGTGCTTTTCAAAGATAAGTCACAGTTTCTTGGGGTGTAACTAAAAAATATGAGCTGTAAGTACTTTCTTTCAGACTATAGCCTCTTCCTGCTTATGATTAAAACACTGAACTGATTATGGAAACATTTGTTGTTGGGAACAAGATATTTTCAGTCAGTTGAAAGTGCTAGTGGCATCATTAGAAATAGATTTGGTAGTCATTAGAAATATATTCTGTAGATGCAGACAGTGGATTTGTTGTAACTGATACCCTTTGGTTACAGTGGAGTAGTAACTAAATGGTGTATTAACAGGAGCGGTTTTATTTCCTGGGAATTCTACAAATACTCTGAAGGTTTCTGTATTTTTAATACCTCTAAAAATGTATTGCTGTATCTTTTCATCCCTTGGTGTTATCTTGGTGACTTATCAATTTAAATGCCAAGTAATTAATTCAGAAATATTGCCATCCTCTTTATTTCCCATCCTGCAAAACGTGCAGCTAAAAATCAGTTAAAATAGTTATTTTTCTTCTGCTGACATTTGCTGGTGCACCTGAAGCCAGTAATTTTTATGGGAGGACTGTATGTCTGCACAGGGAAACCATGACAGGAGGAACAGATAGAATTAAAACCCCATCAGAGACCAGGTGCATAACACCAAGTATTTGGTCCTCTTGTGTAGATAACGAAGAAAAATTGTACAGTTCAGTTTGATTGCTGGGCTTTTTATTTTCCCCTGCTTTTTTTTTTTTTCTTCCCCTCTTTTCTTTTTTTGGAGAGTTCGGGCTAACCAGCTGTTAAACTGCCTTCACCAGGTAACTTGAGTGCCCTTAGTCTGCTGATGGGACCAGCCATCCTTGAGTTGTCAGTGGAAGAGGGTGATTGGAGGCTCCAAGAGCAGTCAGACTGCACAGACAAGTTGGTTAACAACAGAACCCTCTGTCACAAAGTCACGGACCCAGGTACTGCTGGGGACAGACTTCAGCCTCAAACTCTCAGGTTAACCTCTTAGCAGTATTGATCTGATACAGAAACAAACACCTCGATTTTACCATGAAACAAAAGGTTCAATAGACCTTTTTTTCAGGGAAACTGAACAGCATCTTGCAGCTGCTATTGATGTGCAGCTGTACAATGAGGCATGACTGAGCAGAAAAGAATTCACTGTGTGACTGTGGCCTCTGACCATGGTTTGGTGCTAAATCCTGAGGTTCCAGCAGCTGGGAGCCTGGCAGGGAGCAAGCACTGGCAGCAGCTAGAACAGGACATGGCTGGAATGGTGTTATTGCCACCAGTTTTACTTTCTCCAAAAGCTTCAGCTGGCACCAAGACAGCTTGTACCACACAGCATCAAAATGCTGTCTTCCAACAGCGCTTACGCGAGACGCTGGTCCATGCATAGAGCTTCTGAGTCATGCTGTTCTGAGATCCTTCTCTCTGGAAACCAGATGGTAAGCTCCCAGTTGACTTCAGTTTCTTATTTAGTTTCAAGATGATCAAGGAAAAATATTTGCGGTCTGATGCTAAAGGAGAGACAGTGGCATTTTGTCTGAATTTCCTGATTGAGTTTTTAAATGACATATTTCACTTAAAGACCAAGATGATATTTTTTGTAAACTTGACACACAGAAGAAGACACAAAATAAATTCACCACAGACAAATTGTTTTCTGTTGTTTGAAAAACCAAGCAAACATAATGAAGATGGAAAAAAAGGTAATGTTCTTGAAGGGGTGGGGGAAACTTTGAGGGCATTGCAGCTGTGGAAAAACTTGTGATCCGTGACCGCTCAGATCCCAGTTGCTGTGTGTCGTATTGGGAGAGGTGGCATGCAAGTAATTTCAGAGCATCACTTATCCAGGGAGATACCAGGAGCACGAACCAGCACCCATCCTTTTCATGTCATGACAGTGAAGGAGGGAAGAAAGTTCACAGGCACATTCATACTTCTATACTGTATAGGTGCTAAAATGGGTTTTAATAGTCTGTGGATCTGTGGGTTAAAATGTGCAGGATTTCGTAGTACTACATGTAAGATGCATGATTGCACAAAACCCTCAGAAACCTGTTTTTAATGAAGTCGAGTGACAGATAGAAAAACTTGATTATACTTTAAGTACTGCTTGTAATTGTTCTGCATTTCCTTAACCTGCAGAATAGTATACTGATGCAAAGTGCATATACGGTTTACAGATCAAGTGTTAGGGTGCATGGATGCTGCTCAGTGGAACCATTGGAAAAGGGGATGGAGTGTATGTATAGACACTCATTGACCAAATCTTGCCTAGTGCAAGGCCTGTTGTTAATCCATCACAGTCATTGCTTATGCCATGAGGAACAAGTCAAACTTAGAACAGCTCTGAGATGGCTTAGTAGTCAAGTGAAGCAGTTAATATCTGAGAGCACGTCAACCATATTAAGTAGCTAACAGTATTGCTTTTTCCTGAGAAGATTATTTTTTGGAACATCAGGCCACAGCCTCCCAAAAAGCTGTGGAGTAAGCAAACATGAATTTACAGCTGATTAACTACTTTCTGGTATCTGCCCACTGTCTCTGTAAGTTGCGTCAAAAAACTCGAGCAGATGAGCATGATCTGCTCTTAAGCTCATTCCCATCCCTGTTTTGTTCTGTCAAGTAGCTCTGCCTGACTGAAAATATTAGTGAAAATTAATACTGTTGATTAATTACATGATCTTCACCGTCAAACACTGAAGTAACTTTTATTTTGGTAATGTTCTGCTGTTTATCTTAGAACGCTGGTGTCTTTCTTGACTCCTGAAAATGAGCGCGATGTGTATCCCCTGTAGACATCTCACGTTCCCGTGACACATCTTGGGTTACAGGGTTGCATTTGCTATCCGGGTGAGCAGGCTCCAGTTTCCGGCTCTTGCCCTGCTCCTGGCCTGGGATGCTGGCTGCTCCCTGCCTCCAGAGCAGGTGGAGCTGGTGGGGAGCTGCCCCCGGCCAGGGATGGGAGCAGGTGCTTGGGCACCACAGGTCTCCCGCAGCCTACAGCCAGCTCTGGGTTTGGTCCTGCTGATCTCTGGGGGCTGAGTCGTCATGTGTCCCCCCCTCCCTGTTCCCCCTGAGAGCAAACAGTGAGAAGTGATGATTTTCCCTGGCAGAAATCTCTGTCTCAGTGCTGTGTTTCCCCAGCTGTGGTTTTTGGGATATTAACTTGCTAGTAGTTTCCATCCCTTAATACATTTTGGGTATTTTTAGTTCTCCATATAAAAAGCCTGTCCTGCTGCTTAGATGCTCAATATTTTTACTTTGCTATTTCCTGAAATCCTAAAGCACTGCCTTTTATCTCCCTTAATATTTTCCTCATGTTAAATTTAAATAATTTGCCTTTTATCTTTGTCCATCTAGCTGCTTTAATATCCTTTCTGAACTATGGTCACATCATTACAACCATTGTATCTTTTTTCTAACATTAGGTACACAAGAGAGATTTTGGAGCAATTTTCTCTCCTATGACTTCTCAGTCTTAATTATTACTGCTTTTTGATGGATGCTGTGATCACAAAAAGTTTTTTGTGTACTGTGTTTTTTTCCTTCACTTTCTCACTAAATGGAGAAAGTTACAGATTATTCATGCATGAGACCAGTGATACGCCTGCACTGGTAGAAGCATTGATGTCAGGTGTAAATGGCATGCAGCTTTTTCAGTTCTGTGACCAGAGAGGCTCAGAGCTTGTGGTCCCTCTGTGATTAAGATGATAGCTGTGTATGATTTAGTGTTGCGTTTGTAATACTAATCTGAGTACACAGACACATGCCTCCAAAGCTACAAGGATTTTATGCAATAGTACACTCTCACAGCTGGAAAGGGAGAGGAAAGGTTGTGCTTGTGACCATTTGACACTCTTACTCCCTTGCGGAGGCTGAGTGCCTCCTGCACTGTGATAGAGGATGGAGGGTGTTTGCTACTGAAAAAAGCTGTCAGAGATTCAGGATGGCAACTTTTCCCTTTGTGGAAAATGAGGAATGATTATTTATGGCGTGTGGGTGGCTGTAGTTCAGACAGAGTTCTGATGGAGAGTGAAGCAAGGCTCTTTCTCAGAGGCAGAATATACAGTCTCTTCTGATCCCTTGTTTTTTAATGCTTTATTTTTAGACATACTATTTTTAAACAGCTTGAATTACAAAAATATTTGCTTTTTTCCAGTTAAAAGAAAGCCCTGTTGTGACACAGCATGACTCAATCTTTTTATAGCCACATCAAATACGTGTTGCTTAGGATAATGTAAAAATATATAAACAGTAATAAAGGCAAATATAAGAAACCAGCAGTTGCTATTGTAACACAAGGTGGAGGGCAGCAAAAAGAATGTTCTGTAAATAAATGTCTCATCAATATTTATAATTTGTTCCAAACAAAGCAGTCACAGGCTTTAACCATACCATACCAAAAGCAGTACAGAAAGTACAGACAGGGTTTAGCACATTGAAGCATTTTATATCCCCTCTCTTGGTATTGATGTAGTAATTGTCTTAATCTGTTAATGAATGGGTGTTGAGATGTACAAAGAGAGAGAATTGAATTAATTTTGATTGTTTTGATGCAGAAGTAATAAAGTTGCTGGGGTGGAGAGGACAGTGCTGGCCTGCAGCCCGGTGATCGGCCGCGCGCTCCTGAAGCAGTTCAGCTCCCGAACAGAAGGCTCCCAGCTCGCAGGGCTGTCTTGTGACTCATAAATATTATTCTTGTCAGTGCAAAGCAGATCTGATTTTGAGCCTAAAACAGCAACCAAATGAATAATAACAGCTGACAGCAATGCAGTACACGCCTTGAATTCTGGCTTTCCCAGTGCAGCCTCCCTCCATTCCCTGTGCCATGCCAGGTGCTGGGTTCCACGCTCAGGGAGAGCCAGGGGGACTCCTGGCAGCTGGGCCATTCAGCACTGGTGGTTCCACTTCTGTGGCTTTTAGCAGGCTGCTGATACAGTTGGGGGTTTTGTGCTTCTCCTAATCTGCTAAGATCATCGGGTTTTTTAGCTGCTTATGCATTGTTAGTGCTGACACAAAACCTTGTGTTTGCTTATTTATTGTACAGTCAGATCACATCTTTCACTGAGAAAACCTGAGGGAAGCCTAGCTATCTGCTGACATGTGAATGGTATGGCTAGGCCCAGGGATAGACCACGGGCTCTTGAGCCTCTCTGGCCACCCAGACCTGTCCGTGCTGCAGGAGTGCTCTGTTTGAGTCCTCGCTGTGGATAGCGCGGACTTTGGGGTGCAGAGCATCTCCACTGGCCCTTGTTCTGCTGGCTCTGAAGTTCCTGGTCAGTCCCAGGAGATCTGACCTGTTGTTTTGAGAGTGGAAGGGAAAGCCTGTTCTCAGAGTCTCTGAGTGAGATAGACTGAGTCCTCCTGGCAAAGCAGGCTCAAGTTAAGGTGGACACCAAGTAACTAGCTCACATGTGAATTGTCTCCAGATTAGAGTACTGCTTTTTTATGTGGCTGGTGGAAAGCTCCAGCTGAAACAAAGGTTAAACTGTCTACAAATATGCAGTAAGAACAAATAATCAATGGTTACATGTAGGTGGTTGAAATGGATTGTAATTTCAAAGTATGTATCCTTGACCTTTTGGGAAATACACAGCCTGGAGAAATAGGAAGAGTTACTTTTACACCTGCTGTGATGTGGAGTTTTTTGAGATAATTTATGACAGGAAGATAATTTTTAATTTAAAAACCATCTAAAAGCCAGTTAAGTGTTAGCTGGATATGGTTGTAGTACCAGTTGGAAGTGAGCGAAGCTGACAAATTCAGGTCAGACTCTGTAGTCATCATTCCTGCTGGGAAGAGCAAGAACTTGTGGGTGGGTGGTGTCCCGTAGAAACAGCACTCCTGGTTTCGTTGCTCTTGCGTGGAGGTTCTAGCCACTGCCCTGGGCATCCTGCTGGTGTTAGGCTCCAGGAGGAGGGAGGGTGAGAGCAAAACTCAACCACAGGTGCAGTTAGACACTACTAAATCTTGGGCTTCTTTCTAGATCCCAGGGAGACGTCTGGCAATAATCTGGTGATGATTTGCTGCTTCTCTGGATGTTTGCACAGGAGGACATGCTTTAGGGGGAAAAAAAGTAGTCCCAAACTACTGATAGATATTGCTACTTAAAATATGACACAATATTAATGTGACCTGTCAGTGCTGCTGCTCTCAGCTGTCTCTGTGCTATTGCTGTCGTGGATGTTTAGGCTGCTGCCTTTTTATGGAACCTCTCTGCGTCCTTTTCTACTGGAGTGTGTGTGGTGCTGTGGTACTCGAACGGGGTCACAGCTGCATGTTTAATCAGTGTGTGGGTGCTGGGGAGAGCTGCTCACAGGGCATCTTACTGTCTGCGGGTTCGTGTTGCCCTTGGAAAGAGCCCTTTGGCCTGGCAGTGCGTGTGCTTTAACCAGTCAGCAGCAGCCGCTGACTGTCACAGAGATGCTGTTTTGCAAGCTGTGCACCTTTTCCCTGTGTCCTGTGGCTCTATGAGCTTTGCCATAACTTCCAATGGGAACCTTAATCGTTTCCCACTCTCATTTCTTACACGATTTCTGTAGCTTACTCTATTATCTAAAGCTGAAACACACCCTGTATAGCGTTGTGAAGAATGTCGATCTCTGGTTCTATTTTGGTACCATACCTTTTTCCAATCCTGCCAGTTCCTTTTTCCAAGTGTAGTATTGCAAGTAGCTGATGAGCACGCTGAAGGAAATTACAGTTCTCTGTCAAACTTCTGTTTTCTCCAATAACCCAATGTTCAACTGATTTTTTTCAGTCACATGTTTTATGACATTTTCCAATGATTAATTGGTTCCTTCATTTCCTCAGTGCTTTCAGATCACAGTGTCCATCGTGCAAATACTAAATTGACACAGTTCACGCAAACTACGGTCGTTTAGGTTTATTGTTCTATTGAGGTTCACATAAGGTTGTGGATGGTTCAGGAGCATTTCTGAGACTGTGTTTTCAGACATACTTACCTCTGCATTCTTTTCGTTCAAGTTTGCAACTGTTCTTCAGTGTTGCTTGTGGGACGAGCTGCACCAGGGGCAGCAATGTCTGGAAGAAGCACACACAAAGCCTGCAAATTCTGTGCTGTCTGCAGTAGTAAAATGGGTCTGCTTTTGATGTCAGGGGAGTTTGACCTGAGATAAAAATTTGTTTGGTCCTTGGTTTTGATGTCGAGATGAAGCTAACCTGTAGGCCTGACTCTATTTGCTAATAAACACTATGCATTAATTCTGTGTCTTCATAAGTTTCTGTTAGATTTCCCCCTAACAATGGATGCAGTGAAGTTAGTGGAAAAAGGTAGTCTGACACTAGTTTGATGAACACTTAATGGCTGACCCAGCTTCAGATAAGGACCTTGTGTTGCCCTGATTCCATTCGTAGTTCCTATACCTAGTGTTGGTACAAGTGCTTGACTGTTTACAGAAGGAAACAATTTGGCAGGTGCACTTCTGTGTTAGTACAGTTGCATAGGTCATTTGCTAGTGCAGAAGTGTGTACACACAAAAGTTGTACCTTCCTGAATCACTAATGTCCTGTTTCAGAATACTTGAATGCAGCCAAAGTGTTCAGAGTACCTAGATTTTCTTTAAGAGAATAAATATCTGTAAAATTACACATTATTTTATTCTGCAGAATGCTTTATATTAATACATTGCTTCTATTCTAGTAAATGTGACATGATCTCATAAACGTACATTGAGACCAGTGTAGCTAAATCTCCTTTGAAATAGTGGTATTTAAAAAGGAGGAGAATACACAAAGATCATAGAATCATAGAATGGCAAGGGTTGGAAGGGACCCCAAGGATCATAGAGCTCCAACTCCCCTGCCACAGGCAGGGCCACCAATCTCAGGCCTGGAGCTACTCAAGGTTGCCCAGGGCCCCATCCAACCTGGCCTTGAACACTTCCAGGGACATACCACTACTTCTCTGGGCAGCCTGTTCCAGCCTCTCACCAGTCTTTCTGTAAAAAACTTATATCCAATAATATCCCTAATATCCAATCTAAACCTTCCCTCCTTCAGCTTTAATCCATCCCCCTTGTCCTGCCATTATCTGCCCTTTTAAACAGTTGATTCCCCTCCTGTTTCTCTGCTCCCTTCAGGGACTGGCAGGCTGCAATGAGGTCCCCCCGCAGCCTTCTCTTCTCCAGGCTGAACCAACCCAGCTCCCTCAGCCTCTCTTTGTAGGGCAGGTGCTCCAGCCCTCTGATCATCTTTGTGGCTCCTCTGAACCCTCTCCAACAGTTCCACATCTTTCTTGTATTGGGGGCCCCAGCTCTGGACACAGTACTCCAGCTGGGGCCTCACGAGGGCAGAGTAGAGAGGGACAATCCCCTCCCTGTCCCTGCTGCCACCCCTCTGCTGATGGAGCCCAGGATCCCATTGGCCTTGCGAGCTGCAAGAGCCACTGCTGGCTCATGTGAAGTTTCTCATCCACTATGACACCCAGGTCCTTCTCAGCAGGGCTGCTCTCCAGGAGCTCTTCTCCCAGTCTGTATCTATGGCTGGGATTCTTCCGGCCCAAGTGCCACCTCTGACCCTTGGCAGTGTTGAACCTCATTAGGTTCCCCCGGGCCCATCTTTCCAGCCTGATAAATGCCTTTTTCTTGGCCATGACTTCCTTGACAGCACACTTGGTAACTTCTGAATGTGAAATGTGTTAATTGCAGCATGGCTAATTTCAGTATTGCATAAACAAAAATTAAAGCACGGAAAGGCAGGACAGCAGACCTCCATTAATTAGGATTATCTGCCATGCTACAGAGAACAGGTTTAGGTTTGGAGAGTAGATTTTTAGTTGAATTAATTGCATTGATCTAGACTAGATTTATATTTGTGGGCGTATTGGCAGAACTGAACTGCTGTCCAAATCAGCTGGAAGCAAGCAGAGTTTGATTTCAACTGGTACAGCTTGAAATGTCACAAGTTTTCTGTAGCATCCTGAAATAGTAGTGTCTTAAGTGTGGGGAGAGAGGTATCTATTTAGACGTCAGTCAAGCATGGTGACTAACAGACGAAAAGGGACTGTGAAGGCATGCAGCCAGCGAAGCATAGCCTGCAGAACGGCGCTGAACGCTTGGGCACCAGCCTTCAGCAGCAGCTTCCCCTTGAGTAACAGCATCCGTGCAGGTTTGACTTAAAAGACTGTAACGGATGGAGAATGTGTTGTACCCAGTTTAAGGTCGTAATTATCCTCACTGCTAACAGTTGCACTGTAGGAGTGTAATTTTTGCATCCTTAGCTTCCAGTAACTACATCTCAGTTGGAATAATTGGTTTCTTTCTGCTATGTTTTAGAAGTGTCTGCCATCTGAAACCCCTTCTGTGTTTAGACATTCACAAAACCCCATGGAAGTACCCCCTAATTTTGGGGGGCAGTGCAGTTCCTTAACAGCTCTGAGGCAAAGTTGTTTGACATCATTTATAGATGATTTTATGCAGTGCCTGGGCTGAGGAATAGGATTCAGTGAAAGAAAAATGATTTTGGAAGTTGGGATTTCAGTAGGTGGTTTTCAGCTGATTCGAAGCTGATCGTAAACATGGAAACCTTTTGAAATCAGTAACCTTTTTGATGCTTCTTGTGCTTTCCTGCAGGGCAGCAAAGGACACTACAGATACCACTGGCAGAGCCACAATGTCAAGCAGAGTGGAGTGGACGATATGGTCCTTCTTTCCAAAATCACGGAGGATTCCATAGTGGAGAACCTAAAGAAGCGATACATGGATGATTATATTTTTGTATCCTTTGTGGTGTGGTTTTAAGTGGGGCCCTGTGGACTTGCTGAGCCAATGTGAAACTCACTTTACGTACGTATTCTGTTTAAGCAGGTTGCTCAAGGATGCTGAGTTTTTTTGTGTGACAGTTCACCTGAGATGACACAAAGTGTTTTGTAAACAGAGTTAATTATGAGGGGTGAAATTAAGATCTGAAAAATGTTCTTTTTGATGTTTGGAAGTGTTGAAGATAGGCCTGTATCTCCATGTATTTACCTGCCCACAAGACCCCAGAAGCTACTGTGGTAGTGGTGTTTTGAAGGGCAAGAATTACTGGGTTCAAGGTGTGTACCTGTGTCTTGACACCGTGTTGTCTTCTATACTGCCCAGATTGCAATGCTTTCAGAATAGCATTTCTTCTGTGATATAACCCTGCTGTGATCGCAGCTTAGTCTGGAGTTAATGTCCTGAGTTATGGGCTGGTGGAAACAGGTGAACATGGGAACATCTGTATGTCTACAGTGTTCACACTGTGTTTTTTCTACCATTAATGAAAACTTGAAAGATTTAATTGCCAGAACATGTAAACTAACAAGAAAGATGGATTTCAGCACCACAGGTTTGCTTTTTTCTTTTAAAATATCATGTGAAAAAATTGAGATAAGAATAGTCACTATTTTTCATTGTTGGCTTTCACAATGTAATGTGAGGTGCAGTAATTAATTTGGTAAACTCTTGTCAATATTATTGAATACTAGAAAGTGACACCGTTTCTTCTGCTGTAGCCAGGTTTTCATGCCTCCTACTTGTATCTGGAGAATAGTATCCCTGAAGAATTTAGCTTTTTTTTTTTAGCAAAAAGGGAAGGAAATATAACATCTGGCTATTTCATATATTCAGATTGCTAAGAGCAAGGTAGCAGCTCAGTTTAGCAAGGTTTGATAGAGGAAAACAAATGATGTGGTTGTGCTGGCATTCCCACCCCAAGCTGTAGAGATGGTGAATATGTGTGAAGTACCACACCATTACTAAACGCCCCCTGAAGGAACTCTCACATTGGGGCAAACTGGCATTCTTCCGGTTAGTAACAGGAGTGGAACACTGCATCTTCTGGGCAGCATGTTCACAAAGGCTTCAGGGCTTTATGCTGAAGAAATGGTTTTATGCTTTTTTTTTTTTTCCTTATGAAAAGAAGTGAGGTTAACATGGGGATGGTCTTTCTATTGAAGCAGGAGTAAGTATGTTTTCCAAGGGGACTGGTGGTCACATGAGGGATCAGACTCTTAAAGCATTGTAATTCCTTTGTGTAAGAAGAAAAGACTCCTTTTGCAGTTCAGTGAAGGCTTTTAATTCTAAAATGGAGATGATCTCTTGAATATTTCAATTGTTTGTAAGTCCCCCCATGAATGAACCTTTCTCTGTGCTGTGTCGCATGCAGATTACAAAATCGTCCCAGAAAACGTTGGTATTGTTTACCAACAGAAAACTGCCACTTGGGATGTTTATACTGACACAGGGAATGCTCCATTTGTTATATTCCAGACCCAGATGCAGTCACTCTTCTTTAAATGAAATGAAAAAAATGCATGAAGAAAGCATTGCAAAATTAACAGTACAGGAATTACATTGACTGAGTTGTGCTGCTTCTCTAACATGCTGCCATTCTGTGGCACCACGGTAATAGATCCTGATCTAAGATAAACCGGGGGGGTAGATTCGTTAACTCACTTTTGTCAGAAGGCTTAGATAGTACCTTTGCCTATGGACAGTTCCTGAAGGCTCAGTGAAACCTGCAGCACAACAGTTTGGACTCGGTGACGGTGGGTACGCTGCTGCCTCCCAGCTCAGTGAGTCAGTCCTGCCTGTAGTGTTGGTTGCTTCATACATATATGCTGTAATTTGGATTCCAAAGGTTCCTCAGGTATTTTGTAAATGCAGGTACGTGTACAGCTGGGCACAGAACAGTGAAGTACTAACATCCACGGTGTTCTGAGAAAGCTTTCTGGGACTCACAGGAGCCTGAACCTGAGTGTCTTCATGTAGGGCAGCCTGTGGGATAAGACTGGTAGGGACTGTTAGCAGTTACACCATAAAATAACACCACGTACCGAATTACCTAATTGCCTGTGATCCCCCACTAGTACATACGGCTGAGTAATTGTCTGATTGACCTCAGTAGTGGCTGTTTCCAGCCGACTGTGCGTGCTCAGCACTATCTCTGTGAGATCAGAATGTGTCACTCTAGCTTATTCTGCAAAGGTCAAAGCAATGTAATACTGGCAGTCCAACCTCCTCAGTTGCAAAGGAGCAAACCAGTTTGAATATGCTGTTTCCTTTCTGTATATTTATTCAAGGTGTGTCATGTTTGGGACTCTAATACACATATCTATAGTTAGCTTGTCCCAAAATAAATATTTTGCTAATGTGAAAATACCCCATTGAATGATATGTTTGTATTCTTCTGAGCCTGCTAATATAAATTTTACTAACAAATGTTGTGAGCTGTGGGGTTTTAGCTTGAAGCTATGCTACAATTATGTAATAGATGGAGAAGTCACTTGGCGGTCACTAGTGGTAAGGCAATACTTTATGAAACCACGTGGTTACCTTAACTTCTTTTGAATACAGACATATATTGGTTCTGTATTAATCTCTGTGAATCCTTTCAAGCAAATGCCGTATTTTGGTGAAAAGGAAATTGAGATGTACCAAGGAGCTGTAAGTAAAGCAGTCTGGAATGTACCGCAGTATTCAGGGGCATGTAAATATTATTCTAGGTAGTTAAACTATTTGTTTCTGGGTTTTGGTAGTGTTGTCCTAGACTGAGAGAACTTGGCTGATAGCCACTACTATTTATTGAGTCTCCAAACTGAAGCCACTGAATTAGTATTTCAAGTAAAATACTTGTATCAGTTAACACCAGTCCATTTCAGGTTTCTCCCCTTGATGCATCCCTCCCTCCTGCAAAGGCAGTTGTTAAGCTGTTCTATGCTTAAAGTGTGATGCACCATATAAAATGGCCCCTTAGTGGATCTGGAAACTATGGCTTGAGAACTCTCAAACTGGACAAGAATAATAAGAAAATTGAGATGCCAAAAGTAGATGCAGCTTTTGAAAATAGAGCTTGAAGATTGAGTGGGCACATGGACATTAGGGATTTAAAATTCAGTTTTCCTGCTCTGCTTGAGTTGGGCACGTCCATAGGTTTGGGAAGCCGTTCGGTTCAAACGGCCTCAGTGGATGAAAATGAGACACACAGCACCAGGCTGTGGGTGGTGGTTTAGGTAGTTTATTGTTAGCATATGACCACTGGTGGGATAGCCTTAAATTATGTGAGTTTCTCTTGGGCAAGTAATGTATTTCAAGCCCAGGCCATTTTTAGAACAGGGTGTTTACGACAGTTCAGTGGAAAATTGTGGATGAGAGAAAGATCAGTAACAAGACTCAAAGACTTCAGTTTGATTTTATTAAATGAACAACAAAAATCTTGGGGAAAAATCAGTAACAAGTGGGATTTGGAATTGCTTTTCCAGGAAAATAATTCTTCTCATTGAAATAAAAACTTGGATTGCTCTTTCTGCATTGCTTCACGCTGTGTTGAAAAACTGTGTTTTATTTCCCCTCCTAGGCACAGTATGAAAACCCACCACATATCTATGCTCTCGCCGACAGCATGTACAGAAACATGATTATTGACAGGGAGAATCAGTGTGTCATTATTAGGTAAGGAAAAGATCTCTAAAAGAAATTTCTCATCTTCTTTTGGTGTTCTAACTTTTAAGAAGCAGAAGAATTTATTTTTTATTATATCAGTAAAAATTACCTGTGTCCATGACCACTGAACATCTTGAAGTTTCCTGGGATAGCTGACCTTTGCTTTCTTGATAAATCCTGATAAAAGTTTAACAAGGAATTGCTTTCTCCCATAGCCACTTCATGCCCAGCACCAAAGCAGCAGTCGATTGGGTGACTGTGAGAGAGGTGGATTAGCAGCTACAGCAGCCACAGATTGGGTGAAATCCAACATCCTCACACTGACTGTATTTACCACACTCTGATTTCTAGTTCTAATCCTTCCACCTCTCCTCCTACTCCCCCCACAAATAAATGTACTTTTGTTCCTTTTGGAATTTTGCTTGCATTCCGTGACAAAAGGAGGAGAGAGAGAGCAGAAAATTAATGTTGTCTTCACTGTTACTCTATTTTAATTATTAAGCTGAGGGGATTCACTGCAGAATTATTACTGGACTTTTTTAATGACAGGCATTAATTAAGTCTAAAGTAATGACGTGTGCTGAGAGCAAGATCTGCAGGATGTCTCTTCTGACTTCCCTTCTTACATAGAGAACCTCAGAGGTTCACTGTGGTGCACCTGGGGCTGCACTTCACCTGTGGCAGTGGTGTGCAAGGCGGGTGTGTGCGTCACGAGCTGTGCAGTGAATTCTACTGGGATCTTCAGGAGTAGATGTGTGTGATTTACCTATTTATACATTCTATGGGTACCTGGGAGTGTGTGCTCAGATGTTTTTTAATGATGTGGCTATGTGGGAACTGTTGATTTTCTATGTAGGAGGGTCAGCCAGGCATTAACAGCTGACTATGCTATTTGCTACGTGTGTGATTTTTTTTTGGGACATGTAGAAATTATTTTCACAAAATGGAGTAGCTCAGCCATTCATAAAATCAATTTTGTTAGGTTGTTGTTTTAATCCATTCAGGCACATTCCATTTAAATGATTTAGATATATCCTGTCCTGATTTTAATGTCATCACTGTTTCTAATGAGCTGGCTTAAGAATGAAGTTCCCTGAGGTTTGCAATTTGCTTATTCCTGTGTTATTCCACAGGCACTGAAATTGCCTGCTAGACTAGAAGCTCACAAGATGCTGCAGCTCTTGAGTGACATGAATGTTCAAGCGAGCTTTATGTCAACTTGCCACACCATCAGTTTCACTTAATAGCTGCCAAGGTGAAGCTTAATAGCTTCACTATTTCTGCCCCTAAATGGTGATTCTCAAAAAATTGAGATTCTCTGTCTTCACTTCTTCAGAAGTCTGCTGAACTTAAGTAGTTTCAAGTGAACCTTTGAGTTCCAGTGAACCATAGTTTTTTCCATGAAGATGTGTCCTGTGGAAAATGAGTGATGATAACAGTATGGTTATTATGAGATGCCTGTTTGCTTCTCTGCTTCACAAGTAGTCCAAATTTGGAGTGACTCTATTGAAAACCCCTGGTGAAACAGAGCAAGCTAGTACAGAAGTAGCCCCAGCTTTTCCCTTCTTCCCCCTCTCAGTGGCAGATTTCCCCTCTGAAGAAAGGTTTGTGACAAGAGAAGGTAAGAAATAAGGCGTAGGCTGGCCTCATTTGCAGCCAGATTTAAAAGGTCTGCATCTGGCTTACGGTGCCCATGGGGTCCCAGAAACACAAGGACGATGGGGAAGGGGGTGGTGCACACCCGTGTCTTACAGCGTGTGGTTAGGGCACCTGTAGCACCTGCCTGTCTGTGAGGATCACACACCTTTTCACCAGGACACTTCATTCCAGAATTCCATGTAATGCATTTAGACATTGACAGAAAAAGTCCATCCTCTTCAAGAAGTCAGTGAATGAGTTTAGCAAAGCTGATCCAAAGGGAAATGCAGTTCTCTGAAGGGCTGAATAGATAGCTACCGAAAAGAATAATATTGCTGTGTGATGATACTAATTCAGAAAGAACAAAAACCATACCTGGGCCAGTGCAGCCTGTTCTTGAGTGCAGCAATTGCAGCATATATGTGTTAAGAGGGGTGCGCGTGTCCGATGGTAGCTGAGGAGCCGTGAGCTATTCTGAACGGCTGCCAGTGGTGTGAGCAGTGAGGCTGTTGGTGGGCTGGGTGCAGGTGCAGAGGGTGTGCTTGGGTGGGAGGCAGGCGCAGCACCCACAGCCCTCTTCCCTCCCTTTGCGTGCACCAGGCATGATTGCAAGGAAGTTTACTCCTGAGTAATGCAGCTATGCTGGGGTTGGAGTTCTCATTAAGGTGATGTTTTACTGAGGCATGATGCTCAATTTAAGCCTTTATTGAACCAAGCTTACAGAAGTCCACCACAGCAGTCTGTTCACATTTCTTCCTTGCTTGAAATGGCAGCCCTTCCAAAGTCAACAAGTTCTCATCCAATCAAGATTTTAGTTATGAAGGATTGTCTGTTGTGGCATTTAATTCCTTCTGGATTAATTGTCTTTAATTAAGAGAGTGGAGGTTGTGATGACTGGTTTTCTACTATGTAGTAATAAATGTGTTTCTTCAGAGTGTTCTTCAGGTTTTACCTTTATATAAAGTTGAGGACTTTATTTTTCCTTTCTTTCTGTGATGATCTCAGCCAGGAGATGTTGCAGTTGCTTTAAAGATGTTTTTCATCCTTCCTAGTTCTAATTTTAGTTTGTTTTACATCCATGTGGCAATCTTTGAGTACAGTAGAGCTATGCATGATGCCTGCATACCTGAAAAGACAAAACCTCTTCCGTACTGCAAATGTATGTTAATGAAAAGATCAATTACAGCCTGAACTGTTTTTAGGGAACAATTTGTGTCTGTGTTAAGCCTATTGAGCTCAAAATTTAATACGAGATTTCTTGTCAGCTTCTGTATCTCAGCTTTCCAGAAGACTCAAAACGTCTGACTGTTCTAAAAGACTGTACAAACTAACTGGAGATGTGATTGAATTTTAATGAGAAAGTGGTAGAAACATAAATCTAGCCCAGTAAGAAAAGTTAAGAGAAAGCTCTAATTCGAAAGGGAAAATATTTCACTCAAGTTAACGCTACTGAGGATTCTCTGAACATAATTAGAGAAAGTAGATTTTCTGTGACAACAAACAAAAAAGCTTATCCAGATACATCAGCCTATTTTACATACGCAGTGCTCTTTACTGGCAAATCGAAGAGTTGTTTGTAAGTACTTGTTACTGAAATTCCAACGTTGTCCTGCTGATGTAGATAGGTACTTAGCTGTTTTGTTCTACAGCCAGAGATACTATATTAAATGTCACTCAGAGCATTAATTTTAGAGATAAGGATGAGCCTCTGTATCAGATCTTGCTTCTCTAATCACTGATTATATTTTGGGAGGGAGGGAGGAAGAAGCAGAAAGTTTTCCCCCTGCATTAATAGTCTGATTCTGATTTCAGCTAGGCATTAATTACTTTGCTGAAGAAACCGTCACTTTTCTGAAGTAGCAAATAGTCCTAGAAGAGACAGTATGTCTTTGGTGGCATTATCTTTTTTGTTAAATGCTTGAGGCTCTGTAATGTTTTAATTTTTAGTATAAAGAGCTCTGAGAAAATAGTTAGTACCACAATCCACTTACTTTAAGCCATCGTAATATTTTTTCAACCTTTAAAAGCCTCCATGCTTTCAGCATACCTAAAACCAACAAGGTAGAAAATGATTCTTACATCATCTTAAAAATAGTTTTAATAGCATCAGAGCAGTAAGATCTATGTGAAAAAGCTTTGTCTGAGAATAATTTGGCAGGAACACCACAGTTCCCCTGTTACAGTTGTCTACCTGAGCTTTACTGGGGGCAAGAAGCCATCTCATCAGATGAAGTTACTTCCGTTCATAAATAATGCAGCATCCTGTTTTATTCTAGTTTAATTAGAGCAATTTACTGGTCTCTGATCAATAAAAGCATAAAACTGGGAAAAAAGAGAAGTGTATGTGTGCATAAATCTAAAGCAAACTCAGCCACATGAATTTAATATATGAAGGGCCACTTCCATTGAAATGGAGACTAGCAGTGCAATGGGTCTGTATTGCTCCGGGTCAATTTCCATGGCAGACACGATGGAATGAGAAATATAAGCCACATTGAATTTGAACAAAGGGAAGGATAATTTATGCATCAAAGAAAGTCATAGAGAAATGTGTTACATTTTTACTGCCTGATAAATAATACCTGATTAAATCCTTTCAGTGTTTGGCCCCCAGATCCTCCTCTGTATTCAGTTGAAAACTACATTTGCAAACTCAGGAGCATGATTTGGTTTAGATTGGTTTCTCTGTCTTATTTCACAACAGCATCAACAAATTCACTGTCAGCAAATTTTTAATAAATGCTTTTTTAATTTTTAAACTCTTGCTGATCTGAACTTCTTTGCTTGCCATTCAGCAGACTCTTGTCTGCCACGTGAATGCTGTGGATACCAATAATACAAGCTTTCTTCTTGATGCTTAGGAAAAGAATCCCAGTCTGCACTTACAGATGAAATGATCAGGAAATATTTTTTCACCTTTTCAAGCTTCTTGTTTGATCCTTAAAACTGCAGTCAGAGGAAGGCAGAAGCATGAAAGCACTTCTGGAAAAAAAAAAAAGCACCTTTGAGTGTTAATGTACTTTTGGAAGCTTTAAAGATATGAAGTGGTATTTGCAGCCTGGCAGTTCGGGGAGCTTTTTTAGAATTAAACCTTTGCAAATGTCTCCATTACTCATGCTGATAAGGAGCTATGAGTTGACATTCTCCCCAAGTCCTTCTCCTGGGCAGGACATGCTGATGTTTCTCTGGCAAATGTAGCTAAAATTTCTGCAGGAAAAGATGTGCATTTGATCCATACCCAGGAACAAGTAGGCGTAGGATAGAAGAGTCAACAACATTCACTGAAATTATTCAGTAGCTTAGAGACAGCACAGATTTTCACACAAGAAAAAAAACAACTTTGGATATCTTTGTGACATTGAGCCAACATCCATGTGTTGGGTTTTTTTGTATGAGTATAGTTGTCCAGGTCAGGGTAAATTAATGAATTAAGGTCAAAGCTGACTTGCACCAAGTTTTATGTAAGTCTGGAGAAATCTATTGCAATGAAGTTAGCTTGAAGGTATGAAATAAAGCAGGAGGGTGGATTGTCTGGCATGCCAATCTTTTTTTCCCTCTTGAGAAGCTTACTAATCATGCAAAGGCAAGTCTACTGATGTTGTAAACATTATTCATATTGACGTGAAATATTATAATGGAAGGAAGGAATTGTGAAAGCTAGTATGGAGTATTAATACTTCTTGTACCCTGTGTCAAGAGGCATAGGAACAGGAAGGTAGCTCTTTGTCACTCAGGATGTGATTAATAATGTCTCATTATTTTGTTCAGGAACACCTAAAACAAAAGACTTCTGAGCTGAAGTAGGTGCCTAGCATGGCAGACAAAGCTTGGGTTTTCAAACAAGTTTTTGTTCTAAGATCTGAAATCCCACTAAATGGAGATGGAGTTCTTAACACACTTGTTCTCTTTTGAGCATCTTGGTTTAAGCATATTTATTGCTCAGTTTACGTGGTTTCCTGACATTGAAGTGCCATAGAGACATAGTGTCTGTGCAGGATGATGTATTCAAAACTATTAATTCACAAACATACCCAAGTACCACACTGTGTTAGTGTGTCACAGTCTACACATTACCACCTCACCCACAGTAAATATTGCCTGTATTTATTATTATTCATTGTTAAGGTATCTACTCTTGGTTGAACAAGATAAACCTCAAATTACTCCTGTAAAAAATAACAGGTACCTTTTTATGTTCCTTTTTTTCGTAGTGGGGAAAGTGGTGCTGGAAAGACAGTAGCTGCTAAATACATCATGAGTTATATTTCCAAAATTTCAGGAGGTGGCCCTAAAGTACAGGTAAGTTGATGCAGAGTCTAAAGATTTACTTCAGAGGGAGAACGACAAGGGTCTGTCTTGGCAGACCCTCGCAGCCAAGCAGCACTCGGCAGAAGCTTGTTGGTGAGCAACTAGAAATGCATACATGCCCTCAGCACCGGAGACAACTGAAGTGGGCAGTGAACTGCTTGCTTGCAGATGGCTGGGCTGCCTATGTGTGGTGGGAGCCATATGAGGGAAATCCACAGACCCAGAATCATCTCTAATGTTTTGTGGCTCTCATGCTGAATTATGTCTACAAGTATTCATTTTTTTAGTTAAGGGCACTTTAAGAATAACCACCACTCTCCAGTTTCAGTAGAAGTGTGGGTTTCTTCCTCCTGTGTGGGCATTCTGCTGAAAACAGAACTGTCTCTCTGGGTTGGTACTGCTTGCATTAAATCTCTGATTTCACTGATTGAGTGAATTGGCTGTAAGAATTCCCTTAATGAGGTTACGATGTCATTCATTGACTGACAGGCAGCAGTAGGTAGGTAGTAACTGCTTGTACCAGTCTACTCTCTTTGAGTGTTTACTGCAATGTTGTGCTTTATTGCAGCCTGTGATGTTGAGTAGGTTTCGTCCACTTAGTTTTGCGCAACAGCGATACTGGGAACATTGCTGGGAATAATTCAGTAACCCAGAGAATGATCCGGAGGAAGTATGCCTTGGGTTATTTTTTGGAATAAATATAATCATACTTTAAAAGTAAATACATGAATGTCTGTTGACAGCCCAGCATGCATTGGGTTTGTTCTGAAGCTAGTATCTTGTCCGTACTTCCAACTCCTAGGATCGGATAAAGAAACAATAGTAACACACTTCATTGCTGGATAGCAGCACCACTGATCTCAAAACAGGTTGCTGAAGCACTTGGTGATTCCTAAATTTCATGCTGCTTTGACTTGGTTAGTTGTGGTTCCAAACCTCCACAAGTTTCAAATGCTTATGTGTAAGAAGGGAATTGTTTAAAATCAAGATGATGAAAAAAACAGATGAAGTTACTGTCTGTGTTGCTTGGCAAAACAGTGAACAGAAGGACCAAGTTTTAGCCTCAGGCATTTTGTTCAATTTTGTGGGATTTTCTTCTGAAAAAGGGAACTAGAAGCTCTGAAAAAAACCCAGATTCTGTTCCTTATTTGATCAAAAGGACTTCTTACAGATTTTTTTTAACATATAATTTAGATGTGTTTTTCTAGAAAATCTTTAAGAACTTCAAAAATGTCTATTTTTTAATCTCTCTTTCTCTTGTTTCCTGAAATGTTAGCATGTTAAAGATATTATTCTACAGTCCAACCCTTTACTGGAGGCTTTTGGGAATGCAAAAACTGTACGGAACAACAACTCCAGCAGATTTGTAAGTCCCTCTGTGTTAGAGGTTACTTTATTCTTCCAGCTTCTGTGCTGTTCAGAGATAGTATTCAGGAGTCTAAAATAAATTGTCTGCAAATGAGAGAAATCAAAGTGAAATGTGAAGTGTGAGTATGTGTGAGGGGCCTCCATTTCTTTCTGTACAGGTTGTGCATTTATTTCTCTTACAATAGGTACTGGTCACAATTTATTTATAAAATGTTCAGTCTGCAAGCAGATAACTTACCAGCAGGAACCTGGCCAGCTTTCCAGATCAGTCAAAGAGATGGAGTAGTAGAAGTTTAAAAAAATTAAAAGTTAAAAGCTTTCTTAAAAAACAGATGAAACCATCCTTAGACTTACTAATGCCTTTACTGATACGTACAGAAAGATGTCAGGAGCTATTTTCAGTCTGTCATAAAACACTCTCTATTGCAATGTGACTGTTTGCTAAACAACATCCTCTGGGTTCTGTCTGCAAAAGCTGCACATAGGCTTTACCAGTTTGAGATTGGTTCCCCGGCCAGCACGAATGTCAATGCAGTTATGTCTCCCTGAAAGAAACAGATAACTGCTTAATAACCTTGCTTCCAAGCTGAAGGCTGTTTGCTGTTGGTCATAAACCTGTGTAATTTACTTCCCCTATAGGTGACCCTTATGGTTTCCATCATACAGAGAAGAGTCTCAGCAGTGAAAAGCTGCCGTTCAATTCCTCTCTATGTTTGCATGTGACAGTCGTGAGCTGTGTACATGCAGAAAGAGAGATATGTGATAGTTCAAGAATCTAAGCTTAGGTTACACCTTGAGGTGGCTGTGTGACTGCATCCACAAAGATGACTATCTTAGTAACTGTCTTTGACATACAGTGTACATGCGTGATTTCAGATTTGTATTTATCATTCAACAGCTTTAATTATTTATTGCAGGGGAAATACTTTGAAATCCAGTTTAGCCCTGGTGGAGAACCAGATGGAGGGAAAATCTCCAACTTCTTACTGGAAAAATCTCGAGTGGTAATGAGGAATCCTGGAGAGAGGAGTTTTCACATTTTTTACCAGGTCAGAAGTGTCTAGGTCCTTTCCCAGTTACTTAAAATAACTAGTGCCATTTTTTCCTTTTGATTGCAAAGTCGTTCTCACCACAGTGAGATTACTGAATGTGTACTCAGGAAGGTAACCTGGATATTACTGGGAAGCCTGATAGCATGTTAAGACACCATCTAACATAGACCTACCGAGCCACCTCTCAGCTCCAGAAGAGAAGTACTTCAGTAGGCCTTCAAGGGCCTTGCTTGGAAATTCCTGTGAGCTCTCATGGGAAAGTCCAATAGAATATAATAGAAAATGAGAACTTTCCCAAGAGGTTTCTTTCTAATCTGGCCCTGTAATTGCACCTTCTGCTTTGGAATTCCTTAGAACAGCTATGAGAGAAAGAAGGGAATGACAATCTGGTCCTTTGGATTGAACAATCAACCAGACATGGGATGGATACATACCTGGCACACCAGTAGCTGTATCTTTCTCAGTAATTTCTGGCTCAATCAGCTGTCTCCCATGTGCTTCATCGCTGCTGAAGACTGTTGTATGATACCTAATTTTGGGGTTTTTATTCTGCAGCTAATTGAAGGAGCCTCTGCAGAACAAAAAAGCAGTCTTGGGATTACCAGTATGGACTACTATAACTATCTGAGTCTTTCTGGCTCCTACAAAGTTGATGACATCAATGACAAATCAGATTTCCAAGAAACATTGGTGAGTTTTTTACTCTACAATTTGCATATTGGTGAATGTGCACTAACTTGTAGCAAAGACATAGATTATTAATGTGGAAATGAGAAATTAATGGAGATTTAACTTGCGTTTTACACTGAGGAGGAGGTACGTTACTCTGAAGAGGTTCTGTGCTCCAGCCCAAGAATCCTGAGAAGACAGAAGACCCTTCTTAGAGAAAGGCCTTTTGTTTTCTGTTTGTTCTT